>OY728163.1:1635528694-1640528694 GCA_963277665.1 Viscum album | reverse complement strand
CAAAAATCATACAACTCGAGATCTGGTACTCATACTGTGAAGACGTATTCTTCCACCTCATTCTCAAAGATGTCATCCCCATCTCCATGTCTAAACCCATTTCCAGGGTCTTCCCCCATCATCAACATACTCATCTTTAGAGAAATTTCCATTAGCTACAACAAAATTGCGACCTCCTCATTGAATATCCTCTTTACTACTTTCAGAGGAAAGTAACCCAAAAGGGTTAGAAGTGTAAACATTACCACTCACTAAAGGAAAAATTATTACAACTTTATCATTTACCACAACATTACTTAATGCCTGAGGAGAAACCCTTGCAATAGAATCAGGAGCTTTAAGATTTATTGGATGGGAATTTAGTGGTCTGTGCAACTCCTTGGAAGAACCCCTATCAACCATAATATATATAATTCCCCTTTTCTGTGAAATACCACCAAGATCTGTGAGATCTACCACAATATTTATCTCTTATCCCTATCTTATATCAACATCATAAATTCTTATAATTCCTTCCATTTCCTCTGAAATAACAGAAAACAATACAACTAGTTCCATGGGTTTAGTTTGTTCAAGGGTAGCCCAGCTAACTACCATACCTTTACAAGTGGGTGTAACACTACACTGAGTAGCAACCACATGCTCAGCTAACTCAGAAATCCTAATAGAAATGTGAATTAAGGGTACCACATCACTCTGAGGAGCTATTTCATGCACATCTAACTCCCCACTGGCATCATGAATTAAGGGAGAAACATCGATTTGAGAATCCAACACATGACCATCTAACTTATACCTATTGGCATTATGTGTTGAGGGTGAAACACTACTATGATCATCCACTATGTACCTAGCTGACTTAGATATCATGACTGAATGGCATCGAAATATGCTAATAGGGTTCCCATGTTTCTCCTAAGAGGCACCCACTAGTTTTCCCCCTTTGATTTTGGTAGTGGTTAGAACATTATCCTGGAACAATTCCATTTCAACTTTAGCTTATGATACAATCTCATCCTCAGAATGGCCATCAAAAGATTTAATAGATTATTTCTCTTACTCAATCCCTTTAAAGGGAACATATATATATATATATATATATATGAGGGTTCTCTAAAGGTAAACTTCCTTCCTTCCTCACCCTGTTTGTTCTGAAATGTAATCCCAAGGCCTTGTATCACCTCTATGGAAAATAAAGGGAGAGACTTGACCACCATTCCCTTGATTTAATTGTTGGATTTGGTGGCTTAGAACCAACTTCTTTGTACTTTATTCATTAATAAATGAATTATCACATCTTGATTGATCTTATGCATGATAATGCATGTGATAATGTCATAAGGATAAGTGTTTCCTTAAATTGTCCTAGAGGATACCTACTATGATGAGAACTCAGAAGTGCCATAACACCGTTCTTGAATATATGTTATATGACTGGATGATGTTATTTGAGGGACAAAAATAATAGAGTCCATTAGGGGTGAGGACTCATAAAATGTTGAGGCACCTTCTCATGGTGCACGCCCTTAGTAATATCCAGGAGGATATTATGAGAATGAGACCCGCTAGTAGGAAATCCACATTTCATAGTGTTCTTGGATGTTCCTATCCGCGGACATGTGTATTGGTTCTTAGACTTTAAGATTATTATTAATGGGTATTATAACTTTCACACTTATATGTATTGATGAAAACTATCATGACATGCTATTTGCAACAAGGTATGAATCGTTGGGTGTGTCACGAGTGATGCGACATTAATAGATAATGTGAGAAAGGATTTATCCCTTCTATTCCATAATGGAAGTAGATATCTCAGGCCCATTGATGGAATTTACATAGCCTAAATAAATCCATGGCCATGGTGAGAAATGGGAAAGTTCAATTCTGGAAAGTCGAAGAAAGAATAATTGAGCACATGGGTTTATGGCACTAGCAAGCAACCCACTTGATTCGAGATATCGAGACAAAGGGATTACATTACACAGTAAGAATTTGTAGGAGGTGACACGTCATTTTGGCGTTAACTTCATTCTCTATGGGTGCCTAGGCATGTTTCTAGACACTAACATTGGAATTTAGGTAGGCTC
The DNA here is from genome assembly GCA_963277665.1 of Viscum album. NCBI lineage: Eukaryota > Viridiplantae > Streptophyta > Magnoliopsida > Santalales > Viscaceae > Viscum > Viscum album. The sequence continues at coordinate 1,640,526,604 of OY728163.1, read as the reverse complement.
TGACTAATGCCATTGAGAAAGAGGCCTTGAGGGAACACACTAAGTGTGTCCAAGTATCTCAGTTAAATATTAATTTAACAAGTTGAATAAATATTATTCCTGATTTTGATTTAATAATTATTTAAGGATGTCTGATCGTATTTATTTTGACAGTAGTTATTAAGGAGAATATATTGTGGGTGAAATAATATATTTGTTAGCGAGTAATGCAATGATATTAATTTTAGAAATAAACAACCATTATTTAAGGTCTAATAAGTGTGGTGGAGGAAATAAAAAGAATGTAAAAACAAAAGTACACAACATGTATATTAATATACACAACATGTATTTTTTTTGGGAATTTATGAGAAATAATAATATTTATTTAATTAAATAATATTAGATGTAATTCACTGGGGGCGTGTCAAGTAAAAATAATAGTAAACTATTATTATTAGACATGGGGTATTGCTAAGAATTAAATGAAATGAAAAAATATTTCAGGTAAATAATTCATTTTATTATTATATGTAATTAAAATCCCAATAATATAATTCTCATTAGCCTATCCATTTTTGGTGGTTGTTCACAACAGATTTGGAAAATCTCTCAAGCCAAGAGAGAGTTATTTTTTTCCACCAAGAACACTCTCAAGCTATGAGAGAGAGAGATCCTCCTCCACCAGATCAAGGAGATCGAAGGTGGACATCGTAAGTGAAGGATCTTCCACACTAGCACCCGGAGGTCCCTTCAGTGATGTCTAGAGATATGTGGAGCACATATGGATCACCACTAGAGGAATCCTACACTTGGATTCTATGATGCAATGACAGATCACATCAGATTGTGATTGGAAACAACAATGGAGAGAGAATTCCATCAAGGTAATTCTTGTATTTTAATTTAATTAATTATAATCCATATATGATGATCCTCTATATGGTTATAGGACTCCCCTCTTTTTTTTTCATTATTCATTCTATTCCGAAGATCCGGAATTTTATTATCGTGATGAATCTCTGATTAAACATCATTAATGAAAAAAATTAATGTTTAGTACACCCACCAATGCGCTTTTGATGTGCCTGTAACCTACAAGTGGTATCAGAGGGGTCATATCTTTGATTATAATTATTTAGTTTTCCTTTGGTAATTTATGCATTTAATAATTTTGTTGTTTCAATTCAAGTTAATCATTCTGCAAATTGGAATCTCGAGATCTGTTCCTCCTCTTTCATTTCTCATTCATTTAAAAAAAATGATTTTTTTTTATATTTTTTGATTAAAATAAAATTTGGGATATCATCCAGAGGTTTCAAACGTTCTTGACCTTATAACAAAAGAATACACAATGTGTATTCGGTAGTACACGCAGTGTTGTATAGGTTCAATGCATCAGACTGGTCCGCCAAATCAGGCCATGTGTTGGAGTATTTATAAGTTTAAATGACACCGTTTGTTAACTAGGAACAAGTGGCACATGGTTTCTGGATTACACATTGTGTGGTCCGCTGAACATGGCGTATAGTCCCTTCGGGTTAGGGTTGGACTGTGTACCCCGTACATGGCTTGCTCGGATGGAAACCGTGTAATGCGGATCTACACGGTGTGTGTCCCACCGAACACATCATGTTCTCCAAAAAAATTACGAAGTACATATACACACCATGTCCCTTGGTGTGTACTTCGGATGGATGGTGATACAAAAGTACATGTCATGTAGTCGGAACTACATGAAGTGTACTCATCCAAATTACGCAGAATTATTAAAATTTATTATTATATTATACAAACCCTTGAGATGTGTACCATAATGAAAGTGTAAAGCTGAGGCACAACATCTGATAGGTTTTTTATATATATATATGTGTTTAATTTAACATCAGTGTAATGTTAATTTCTACTCATTGGGTAGTTATGAACAAGAATTCAATAGTTTTCCTCCAAGGTACAAGTTACGCACAATGATAATTTTAAATGAATTTATTTGTTTAAAATTATGATGGATGAGAATCTCATAGAAATTCATATAAGGGTTTAAGATAAAATGATTGATTAATTAAAGATAATTAATTTATTTGAGTACAATTTATCTTAAATAAGAATGATTAAAGAATTGAATGCTAGTTTTATTTATACATAAATATCGTTTCAAGTATAGATGATCATGAGTTAGACCAAGACCTTTGTATGTCAATGGTTTCTTTTAATTTATTTATTTAATTTAAATTTGTTGGCCTGTGAGCCTTCTCGTCATTAATATTCTGGGCCTGCATGCCCAAGGTTTCTTTTATGTAAAACCCCATTTTAGCCCTCACCTACGAGTGATATAGAATCATATGTAATGGATGGATCTCCCAAGCTAGTGGAGGTGGCTCAAGTTAGGAGCCAAGGTGAAACTGATCCAAGGAGATATAAAGGTGGATAGGTGGAAAGTTGTAAACACGAACCCCAGAGGTTCAAGGTGTTTCTCTCCTAGGTCTTGGGTTAGTTTATCAATAGCTAGATAAACTAACCAATAGAACAAGCTTAGGATCATACCATTTATTTTATTTCTATTAGTTTCATGGATTATTTTTTGTGGGTGTGTTTTCACGATCACACAATTAATAAATTAAACAAGCATGCAAGATGCAACAAAAATAAGACCTAATTATGCGTAATATTATATTAGACATGGTTAATAAATTATATATACCCCACTTAATATTAAAAATCACGTAATCAAAGATAATATAACGGAAATTTATGTATAAATATAAAATCCCTCAAAGAAATATTAAGTCTGTATAGCCTTCTCTAATCTTGGTTAGAATCGAACTATAGTTCAAAGTGCTTGACCAACCCTCATTGGGGTACTTTCAATTATTGGGGAATTCTAATTTAAGGTTTTGGGTAGAATTTACTTGGTTCACATCAAGGGTTGACTACCAAAATAGGACATTGTATGACAAAGAGGAAAAGGTTGAGGAAATCCAAAATAAAAGGATTTTTGGATAGAGGAGTCCACTCAACGGATTAAGGAGCTACGAGTTAATACAGTTGGAATTTGGAATGCCTACCTAAAACCCTTAATGTTGCTTCACCAACCCTAGTTGGTGTAATAGGAAGGACAATATAGATCCTTACCACTAGAATATTCAGGCAACAAAATATTCTGAAGTTGACGGTGAGGGCTATTGGATTTCGATAAAATAGAAGGAGCATAATAAGTATTAATTTATCTATTTGTCTCAGTTTTATCATGATAAAGTACTAAAACTTTTATAATATTAAATTTTAGAAGTGACACGAAAAATTACTTCAAACATATCATTACAAACCATACTCGAGAAAGAAAACTTTCTCACCGACACCAATTTCCAGGAATGAAAGAGGCATTTACGTGTCATCCTTCACCACGAGAAGAAGTTTTACGTACCGGAAGAGCCTATTCTAGTTGGGCCTAGAAAAGAGGACAGTGATTAGGAACTATCTCTCTACATAAAACATAAGGATGATTATACATATGTAGAATGTTTCATGCTACCAGCCATGTCTAATGATCTCTTGAAGCAACATGAAAACATGGATTCATATAACATGATGTCTCACCTTAAGGATCACTATGAAGAGAAGGTGAAATAGAAGAGATATGAGATCTAGAATTATTTATTCATAACAAAGCTTGGAGAGTCTGCACCAGCTGGGCCTCATGTAGTTAAGGTTATTGGCTACATTGAACATCTGGACATCTTAGGGATTATGTTCCCAGATGAGTTGCGTACATATATTATCCTATCATCACTTCCCAAAACCTTTTCTAGATTTATTGTCAACTATAACATGTGCAACAATGATAAGAGTCTATTGGAACCTATGACCTTAATTTACCATGGAAATATAGACATGGGGTGTGAAAAACACATAGTCCTTATGGTGAATATGAAAAGGAAGTGCAAGGAAAAGGGGTCAAGGACTTATAAATGGTCTAAAACCCTAGAGAACCGTCCCTCCATGAAGGGGAAGATCTAGAGGTAGGGAAAGTAATGGGAAGAAATATGTTTTTCATGTGGCAAGAAAGGCCACTTGAAGAGGAATTGCACCCAAATGCGTGGGGATCTTAAAGGTGCATTCGTTATTAAGTGTAATCTTTCCATTTCTACACATTGGGTATTAGATACAACTTGTGGGGCTCAAATTTGTATTCAAATGCAGTAACCAAGTGGATTTAGAAAGATTGCTAGAGGAGAGGTGGATCTTCGAGATGTCAATGACTCAAGGATGGATACATTTTCCATTGGCGATTACCATATCTCATTAACAACAAAGATGATTTTGGTTTCATATAACTGTTGTTATGTGCCTAGTGTTACCAAAAACATAATTTTTGTATCATGTTTGGATATGGATGGATTTATTTACAAGTTTGAAAATAAGGGTTTCTTATTTTATAATAACAACATATGTTATGCTATAGAACATTTAAATAATGATTTGTATGTATTAAATTATGAAAACCAAGTGTTGGAAATCGATAACGAAACAAAATCACATGAATCATATATCACACTATTGTGACATCACCATCTCGATCATGTAAACGAGAAGTGCTTGACGAAGCTCTGCCAATATGGTTATTTAGGCTCTACAGGGCTAAAACCACTTGATATATTTCAAACTTGTTTACAAGGTAAAATGACCTAGATGCCTTTCAGTGGACAGGGTGAAATGGCCATAGAGATTCTAGGATTGGTGCACACAGATATGTGTAGACCATTTCCAATAGAATGTAGAGGTGAATATTATTAATTCATTACTTTTACTGATGATTTGAGTAGATATGTATATGTATTCTTAATGAGGTATAAGTCATAAGCCTTAGAGAAATTTATGGAATTCAAGAATCAAGTAGAGAATCATCTTGGTAAGAAGATAAAGAAACTTTGATCAGACCGAGGTGGAAAATATTTGAACCAAAAGTTCATCGATCTTCTATGGATGTATAGGATTCTATCTCATCTCACTCCTCCTTATACACCATAGTGGAATGGTGTTAGTGAAAGGAGGAACTGCACCTTGTTGTACATAGTGAGGTCAATGATGTGTCATGCAGATCGTCCATTATCCTTTTGGGGATATGCATTACAAACTATTGCATACACATTAAATCGAGTACTAACTAAGGTAGAAAGTGGAATTACCTACAAGTTATGGAATAGAAATAAACCCATTTTGTAGCAAAAACATGTGTGGGGATGAATGAAATTTGTAAAGGCCTTTTCAGAAAACAAACTAGAACCTCAGGGTATGAGGTGTATCTTTTTAGGATATCCCATGGAAACGAAAGGATATTACCTGCATAACCCTTCATAAAAGAAAGTGTTTGTCTCTAGACAAGCCGTCTTTCATGATATAGAGCACATCCTCAAAAAGGATAGTGGGAGAAAGATTGAATTCGACAAAGTTAATGCTCAAGATACACATGAATTGGTACAAGAATAATTTCCACAGGCCCCTATAGAAGTGGTTCTAGAAACACAAGTACTAAGTAAGATCTCAAGAGAGGTAAGAGAACCAAAGAGATTTGGTTTCCTTGTCAACGAGGACGGTGAATCATTATTGTTAGACAATGATGATTCTCTATCCTACATGGAAGTAGTTGAAATCTCAGATGCTGCAAGATGGATAGAAGATATTAATTCTGAGATATATTCTATATATCAGAACCAAGTCTGTGTTCTGGTCGATGATCTAGTTGATGTAAATCCTGTTGGATGCAAATGGGTATTCAAGAAAAAACTGGAAAAAGAAGGTCAAGTTAGCACCTATAAAGAAAGGCTAGTGGCTAAAGTATTAAGAGAGCATCAAGGAATTGACTACGATGAAACATTTTCTCTAGTTTCCATATTTAATCCCATAAGAACCATACTTTCCATAGCATCTTACCATTACTATGATATTTGGAAAATGGATGTCAAAACAGCATTCATTAATGGGAAACTTCTGTAAGATGCCTATATGACACAACTAGAAGGTTTTGTGACACCAGGTGAAGCCAAACATGTTTTCAAGTTACATAAATACATTTATGGATTAAAGAAACCATCCAGGTCATGGAAAATTCGATTTGATGAAGCCATAAAGAAATTTGGTTTCATTAAGAATGAATGTGAGCCATGTGTTTATAAGCAGTTTAATAGGAATGTGGTCATTATCTTAGTAGTATATATTGATGACATATTGATTATTGTAAATGATGTACTAGTATTACCGTCAGTTAAGGACTGGTTGAGAAAATGCTTTTACATGAAGGACCTGGGTGAAGTAGCCTATATTCTAGGGATCAAGATCATTTGTGAGTGATCCAATAGGATTCTTGGACTATGTCAAGGTACATACATTGACCAGGAAATGAATATATTTAGTATGAAATAATCCAAGAGGGGATTGATTTTAGTGTCACATTGCCAACATATTTCTAAGAAAATGTGTACTCAGACATTAAAAGAGAAAGATAGAATGGGTAAGATCCCATATGATTCAAATATAGGATCCATCATGTATGTCATGTTATGTACCAGGATTGATGTTGCCTATTCACTGAGCATGATAGGCAGATATCAAGAAGATCTGGGAGAATAGAATTGGACTGCTGTTAAGACTATCCTTAAGTATCTGAGAAGAACTAAGAATATGTTCTTGGTGTATGGAGGAGATGATGATCTTTTCATCATCAGGTATGCTGATGCTAGTTTTCAGATAGATCAAAATGATCTAAAGTCACAATATGGATATGTTTTCTATCTCAATGGAGGAGCTATGAGCTGGAAGAGTTCAAAGAAACCAGTTGTTTCCAATTCTATAGTGGAGTCCAAATATATAGTGGCTTTTGATGCATCCATGGAATCCATCTAGATTTTGAACTTTGTCCAGGAGATAGATGTGGTGCCTATCAGTAAAGATCCTTTCACATTGTATTGTGATAATACTACAGTGGTGGCAATTGAAAAATAACCAAGGTCACATCAATGGAAAAAGCACATACTCTGAAATAATCACCTCTTAATTGATTTCTATAAAAGGGGTGGAGTTGCAGTGAGAATAGTGTCTATGGAAGAGAACATGGTGGACCCCATGAATAAAGGCCTATCTCAGCAGAAGCATGAATATCATGTGAGAGCTATAAGGTTGAAAGTTGTTAGCAGTTGGATTTAGTCTAAGTGTGAGTCATTTAGAGTTGGTGGCCTAGAACCAACTACTTTGTACTTTATTCTTTAATAAATACCTTATCACATCTTGATTGCTCTTCTGTGTGACAATGCATGTGATAATGTCCTAGGTATAGTTTTTGCATTAAATGGTCCTAGCAGATCCCTACTATGATGAGAACCCGAAAGTGCCATAACACTGTTCTTGAATATATGTTCTATGTCCGGATGATGTTATTTGAGGGACACAAATAATACATGCCATTAGGGGCGAGGACTCATAAAACTTTGAGGCACATTCTCATGGTGTAAGCCCTTTGTAATATCCAGGAGGATATTATGAGAATAAGACCCACCAGTAGGAAATCCACATTTCATAGTGTAATTGGATGTTCTTTTCTACAAACGTGTATATTGGTCCTTAGAATTTAATAATATTATTAATGGGTATTACAACTCACACACTTAGATGTGTTGATGAAAACTGTGATGACACATTATTCACAGGGAGGTAGGATACATTGGGTGTGTCATGAGTGATACTGCATTAATAGATAATGCGAGAAAGGATTTGTACCTTCTGTTCAGTAACAAAAGTAGATATCTCAGGCCCTTTGATGGAATTGATATATCCAAAATAAATCCACGACCTTGGTGAGGAAAGGGAAAGTTCAATTTCGGAATGTCAAAGAAAGAATAATTGAGCACATGGGTTGATGGCAGTAGAATACAACCATATTGATTCTATATATCAAGACAAAGGGATTAAAATACATGGTAAGCATTCATAGGAGGTGACACGTCATTGCCGCATTAACTTCTTTCTCTATGGGTGCCTTGTCATGTTTCTAGACTCAAACCTTGTACTTTAGACAGGCTCCGCCTAATGCCACTGAGAAAGAGGCCTAAAGGGTTACACACTAAGTGTGTCTATGTATCTTAGTAAAATATTAATTTAACAAGTTGAATAAATATTATTCCGGATTGTAGTTTAATAATTATTTAAGGATATCTAATCACATTTATTTTGACACTAGTTGTTTGAGATAATATATTTTGGGCGAAATAATATATTTATTTGTGAGTAATGTAGTGATATTTATTTTAGAAATAAATAGCCACTCTTTAAGGTCTAATAAATGTGGTGGAGGAAATAAAGAGAATGGAAAAACAAAAGTACACACTGTGTATATTAATATACACGCCATGTATTTTATTCTGGGAATTTATGAGAAATAATATCATTTATTTTATTAAATAATTTTAGGTGTAATTCACTGGGCGCATGTCAAGTAATAATAATAGTCAACTGTTATTATTAGACATGTGGCATTGCTAGGAATTAAATGAAATGAATAAATAATTTCAGGTAATTATTTAATTGTATTATTCTATATAATTAAAATTCATATTATATAATTTTCATTAGCCTATCCATTTTCAGTGGTTGTGCACAATTGATTAGGAAAAGCTTTCAAGCCAAGAGAGAATTCTTTTTCCACCAAGGACACAATCAAGATACACAGAGAGATACTCCTCCACCGGACCATGGAGATCGAAGGAGCACATCGCAAGAGAAGGCTCTTCCATGCTAGCACCCAGAGATCCCTTGGGTGATGTCCAAAGATACATTAAGCACATGTGGATCACCGCTAGATGAATCCTACAATTTGATTCTATGACACAATAATGGAACACATTAGATTGTGATCCGAAACATCAACAGAGAGATAATTCGATCAAGGTAATTCTTGTCTTTTAATTAAATTAATTATAATCAACATATGATGATCCATTATATGGTTTTGGGACTAACCTCTTTTCTTCCATTCTTCGTTCTATTCCGAAGATCAGATGTTTTATTATCGTGACTGATCTTAGATTATACATCATTAATGGAAAAAATTAAAGTTGGGTACAACCACCAACTCACTTTCATTGCGCTTAGAACCTACATTAATGAACCAAAAGCATCATAGGGGGACGAATTATTAGCACACCAAGAATGTCCTAATCCATTCTCTTCAACTCCCTATGTCTAACCCAGTAAATTCTTCACAACATTATTGGAATCCATTTTCCTCTGGAAATGATGATTATCAAGGATAGAACAGGAAAAATGAGAGCATAAAAGGTTCCTTTTAAAGTTATAATTTCAATTCCCAATAGCCTTACACTCTAGAAAAAAATCTGTAACCTTTTCATAAATTATCCTTAATGAAAATTCATTATTTATAGCAGAGAGGAAGACCTTATAAACTAAAATTTAACAAAGATCAACCTAAAATAACATGTGATTATAATGTTCAAATCTAATATTCTATGTTTCTTTGTACATATTAATTGTAATACCATATGAAAACACAATGACATAGAGTATCTAGGGATTACATTAAATCCAGTGTAGGCCATACACTCTAAACCATACCCACACCATTGAGATTTTTTCCTCCATTGGATTAATGTTGAAATCCCATTCCTGGATGTGAAAAAACCCAGGCATGAGGGATACTGATAAAACCCCCATGGTTTTGTCTTTACGTCATCAGAAAGAAAAAATATGTGAAAAGAACTCATCCCATAGAGACACAATTCCATGATTTGAATCCACAAATAGAAGCAAGATGATTCTTAAAATCATTAATCCTCCACAACTTAGAACCCCTTTGAAGGATAATATGAGAAATGATAGAATTTTTTACTAAATCCAGATGCTATGGAATGGAATCTTCGTTTGTGACCACATGAACAATATAACCCTTCTTCATAAACTTACCCACCTCTGCATCTAAAAATTTGGTGAAAAGATTCTTCCCAAGATCATTAGTGTCTTTGGAATTTGAATGAATCAACTCATTCTCACTACTGATTCCATTTGAGGGTTAGTGAATCCAAGATGAATATATGCTGGATCAACCAACCATCTAAAAATAACCTCCCAATTAAAATTGGTTCCCAAAATGTTTGAAATCCCCATGAGAGAAAAGAATCCCTATCCATAACAAAGATCTCCATGGAAAATCTCCCATCGCTGCATCATCTCCCCCAAGAATTAATGAAAAATATTAGATATTATGTAAATTTAATAAATATCAAATAAATATTCATAAAAATTCATTAAATATTAATAAATATTAACTCAATATTGATTTTTTAATAAATATTAGTAAATTTTATTTATGTTACATCCCACCCAAATCATTGGATTGAGGGAAAGAATGAATGAAACTAACCTTCAGTGACATTCCCCAAACTCCAATGGCTGACAATAAATGAAAAATATTTAAACACATGGGAAATTGGGGGAATATTTTACCCTTTAATAAACACACACACAACACCCACAAATCATGGAAGAAAAAAAACAAAACAAAATACATCTATATAATGATGCATGCACCAAAAACCAACTATAAATAATGTAACCAATCCATCACTAAAAAATGAAATAAGGATGAACATCTGAGAAACATTGGAAAAAAAGAGTTATAATATAAAAATCTAAAGCCAAAAAGTCTTAAAACCAAGGTGACACCCCTCTTGACCAATATGTGAACTAACTCTAAGATTCAACTCCACCAACTATGAAAATGTCATCAAAGAGCACCGATATAAAAGTTAGAAACCAGTCCCTTTCCATTATTATAGAAACCACATCTACATATGCACCAAGGTTCATATATAGGGGGTCCATAATAATAACTAGTAGTAAACCCTTAAGATACCTTTTTAACATGCCACCAACACCATAAACTAGTTCTCTCATAGGATATAAAATATTCACGAATAATATCCATGTAGTAAACAATTTTCACAATATAAAATATATCATATGATTTATTTTCTAAATATAGTCTAACCAAAATAGTTACACTTCAAAAAATATAAAAATATAATAATTTTCCATTTTAAATAATAATTCATGTTCTCACACGCACACAACTACTCATTCTGAATGAAACACCTATGATCGGGAGTGATGGTATGCCCTCCACCAAAATATCACTTGGTGGAAAGTTTAACCTTGTGTATTTCCATTCATCACTAAGAAACAAGTATATTTTAACAATGAATCCTATAATGACATCATTAACCCACACCAAACCATGTCTTTCCAAACAATATTCCGAACCTTTTATTCAATGCACATGTTCTAAAACCATGTTTTATTTAAGAAAACACTTTTAATAAATTTAAAACCCATTGTGGGCTACAACCAAAATCAAATTGTAATGAAAACAAGTAAGATGATAATCAGAAGAGTTTTAATAGGGAAATACCATTGAAAAATTGAAGAAAAATATTTTAGAAACCTAAAATACTTTGAGTTCTAACAAAATTTAATGTGGGTAAAACCACATACTTTGAATTTGTTTGGCATAAAGGATGTAAGATGATTCCATAAACCTAAACACTTAATTCTAATTCAATATTGAATCAAAATAATATACCATCAAAACATATCCAACCAAATAGATCTAGGTTTTAAAAAACCAATATATAGTTCATTTATAGGAAAGTAAATGAGATATAAGAAGATAAGAAAGAATGAAAACCTAAAATTTGATTTCTATAATCAAACACTCTATTATATGTTGGAATAAGATTCTTTATATTTAAGATCACATAAAATCACAAATGTTAGGCATGGAAGTCGAGAGGAAGAATAAAAAGAATCAAGTGATGATTTATAACTATTATAAGGGGTAAAAATTTATAATGATGACCATAGTCATGATATGAATACCCCATTCATATTGGGAATAACTAAGAGGTAACTTACACAGAAATACACATCAACTAATTTTTATTTTCAAGAAAAAATGGTTTCTTGTAATGAACACATTTAACATCATGAAACACCCTAGGCATCAACCTAGAAAATTATATTCATGATCTGAAAAATTTCATGACATCTTCCAAATGAAATTTCACATCATGATTTTCCTATTCATGGTGTGAATTTCTTCAATTGATATATTATGATAAAGTGTTTCTTTAATACTTATGAAATTTATATAAATGCATTCCAATGAATCCAAAAAATGAATACATGGAACCCTTTGATCCTTCCTTTTGTGAAAATTTAGTGTTTGAGGTGTTTTGAGGAGTGACATTGACTTATTTTAAGACTATTCAAAAAATCTAGTTTCCCAATAGCGAGTGGCATCGGTAGGTGACGTTGGTTGGTGGAAATAGTATGTGGAGTTAGTGAGGGGCATCAGTGACTCACATTAGTGAATTTCCATTTGGGCGTCATGTCAGTGAATCACTTTCGGTAGGACGTGTTAGTGGGTCGCATCCGTGACTTGCTATCGGTAGGTGGTGTCAGTGACATGTTGTCCGTGAGTGGCATCGGTGAGTGGAATCAGTGAGTGGAATTTGTTGGTGGCATTGGTGGGTGGTGTTGGTGAGTGACATAAGTGCGTGGTGTCAGTAGGTGATGTTAGTGAGTGGCATCAGTGAGTGGTTTCTGTTAGTGGAATCCATTAGTGGCATCAGTGACTCCCCCAATGGTGAGTCATTTCCAGCTTCTCCCAGTTTTTCTAGTTTCACGGATCTTAAATTTTATTTGACATAAATTTAGTTTAAAACATTGTCTTACTATTTCTAAAGTATTTTTAATGGATATTAATTGTATCATTAATATACTAACACTCCAAAGACCTTGAAACAGTAAATCCACATGATCTTGACCACGACCCGATGTTAATGGCCCTTGAAACTATTTCCTTCCATTGATATAGGATTTGTTATTTCTTAAAGACAATATAATATCTTTATTGAACCATTATATTTTCTCTTAGTGTGGAAAGATCCTTTCTTCCCTGTGGAGTCATGTGTTGTGCTTGGGCATTCAGATCTTCTTTTCCTTGGGAGTCTTTTCTTCTGCTCTCACACCCCCTGTTTTAGAACAAGGAAGAGTTTTTTATCAAATGTTGATCCAAGTAGGGATTACTTTGTCTTTATTTTAATTGTGCATCATTTGGGGTGGTAAACTGATGTGTTCTTATGAATAGGTTTTGGATCCTTTTTTTAATCAAAGTAAAAAAATGAGGGGTGGAAGATGATGATAATCAAGGATAATCAGACCATTACTTTAGTAATAAATGAGTGGTAGGGAATATGATGACGATGTTTGTTTTTTTATTGTCTATCTTTGATCCATGCTGTGAATTGTGTTTGTCATATGAATTCTAAAAATCATGGTCATTGGTGGTCTCTATTTTCACACTTGACTCATGAATACTTATTGTTAACCTTTTGTTGAATTACTGTGAACATGAAAACATGATTAATAACGTATATACAGTTAAATAAACATATTCACCGGGGATCAAACTCGTTTTTTGATAACCCCCAAAATATGAAAGTGGAATTAAAGAATGAGTGTGTTAAATCTGAATACATATTTCCCTATTTGGTGTATCTGTGTGATGTGTGCAAATCATTTCAGTCTTTTTCTTTGTATGGGTTGTGAGGTGATACTTTTGAGATTATGATGGTGTGTGTGGATGGTTTGAAGATGAAATGGAATATCAGGTTGGTAGATTTTTTGGCTATGGAATAGGTGAGTGGTGTTGTGTAGTGGGATTGAAATCGGGATGTGTTTTGTATGATTTGCTGGTCATGATGTGGATATGAAATGGGGATACTAAGTATGGTTGTAACGAGGTTTTTTGGGGGTTTGGCTAAAATTTGGGGGTTTTCTTATTGAGATAAAGGACAAGGCATCCCAACTTTGAAGAATGATAATGGAAGTGTTTGGTTTGGGTGCTAAGTGGGAGGAAGTGTGAAGTGAGGTGTTTTATTATAGTTTTCTTCCTCTATTTATATTGGTTATGAGGCTGGTTGTATACTATGGTTTTCAGTTTCACAGCTAGGGATGTAATAATTATTAAATGATTAATAACCTCAAAATGATTGGGTGTTAAAATGATTTATTTTGTCAACTTCATAAGTGATCATTATTTATCCAGATACAGAGGCAACAACAGAGGTAGTTTTGTGGGATGGATATTTGTTTTGGGAAACCATATGTTGGGATGAAAGTTTGGTACCTATATATATACCTATATTCCCTTTTTTATTTCAATATGATACCCACCTTAGGTGAGTGATATGCACCAAATAACCCCATATTCATGGGGAGGGTGTCTTTCCCAAACATCCCAATGGGAGTATAGATGGATGGTCACCCAATCTTCCCTACTCCCTCTTCTAGGTAGTGATGATGCAAGATTATTCGAGTAGGTAGTGGTTTGTTAGGACTAGGTGTGTGCAGCCATGTTGGGTTTTCCCAGGTGTCTTTAGGATGAGATGTGTTGTTCTCCCAGGTGTTTTTGAGATGTGATGTGGTATGTGGCCCAGGTATATGGGCGAGACATAGTTGTGGGGACTAGGTGTGTGTAGGTTGGTTGTGACATGGTTATCTCAAAAGATTTGGGAGTGACATGACATTTGTCCTTAGGGTGTGAGGGTATCTAATTAGTGGGAAAGTGGTATGAGGTACCCTATCATTGACATTATTTATATTACATTACTTGAATTGTGTTATTTAGTGAGCATTCCTTTGGAGAGGTTGGGGTGGTTATTATACCTTGTTAGGTGATTTTTGTTTCTACTATTTCTCATGGGGGAATATTTATGATTCTCTACTTGTGCATGAGATACTATGGATTTTCTATTCTGAGTATACTTGTATGCTCACCCCATGTATATAAAAATGCTTCCAGATTTCTAGGTGGACTACATGGACCATGCTAGGAATTACTAGCTCAGACATTGGGACAGTTGTTGTGTCACTTCTTAGCCTTGTTTTTGGTATTTACCTCGGAGAGAATTTTTTTGTAACAATTATATTTGTTAAACATGCATGTGGTATGGATTATGGATTTCTTATATATATATATGTATTGGATTTGTTTTGTGGTTGATACATCATATCTATCGATCATGGTTATTATAAAAAAGTGAATGCCTACCATTTTGAAAGATTTGTATACCCTTGGGGCTTGTCCCCACCCCAGGGCCTATTGGAGGCGGGACTCGGGAGTCATTATCTCCTTTTCTCCATTGCCTTGTCTGGAGGAGAATCTTTGGAGGGAAGGGACTGTGAAAAAATGTTATCCTAGAATTTTGAGAGATAGGAATTAGTTTGGAGTTTGGAATATTGAGGATTTCATAGGTTGGTAGGAAAATAATGTTAGGTGATCTTGGTGTGTGACATAGGTCAGGGAATACTGGTTAGGAAACATTATTTTAGGGCCCCACCTGATCCAACACAGGCACTCTGATCTTACTGAATGACCAAGTGAGGCTAAAGTGTTTGTAGGGTAGATACCCTTGGAATGTTCTATGCATCATGATGAATTGTGTTTTTTTTGAATTGAGAATTTTGGGGAAATTAAATAATAAAAAGTTAAAATGAATCTTAAATAAAATTCCATACAACTCAGGCTTAAGAGTTATATTTTTAATTTTAATCTATGGAACTCAGTCATCGTCCACAATTAGCTTAGACAGTAGAGGCTCAATAGGCCGATCCGGCTGATTTACATAGGGTTCAACCAGTAGAGGAGGACAACCAGTGGAAGAAAACATTATGTTCTTTCTAGTGAGAGTGTCTGGGAAAGTATGACAGAAACCTTTTAGACATGGAGATAGAGAGTTGGCTCAAAGAGATTGTGATCACCTTTTTATTGATCTGTTATTTGAAATAGTACTGGGTTATGTTGGTGGTGATCTAGATATAAGGTGCCACGTGTCAGTGGTGAATGCTGTGTATGGGGGAGAGAAAGGAGGATAATGTTTTATGGGTTGATTTTGAGAAGGATTTTAGGTAGAATTCCTTTCTTTGACCATGCAGGATGAGAAGTGACATGATATAACCTCCCTCTAATAGAGGAGTATATAGGTATGGGATATGGGGATCATGTTCAAGGATATCATTTATTTTTCTCCAAATCTGTTTATATATGTGGAGTCTTAGGAAAGACACTTAGAGGTGGCACTTCATCCATCTCTCTAGTACGCATTTACTCTATTCACCTTGTTGACATACCTAGAGGTCCAGAAGAAGGAATAGGTTGTTTAGAGAATGAAATCATGATGAGTTATACCGTGAGAGGGGAGCCAGTAGGTTTCTTCGAAGGGAAAGGATACCAGAAGTAGGTCTCAAGTTCCAATCACTTCCAGGCTTCAACTATTATGGAGTCAACCTCATCAATTTCCGTTTCAACCTTTTGGTCCTTGTGCCTATCCAACATGCCTATGGATGGTGTGTTTTATATATGGAGTTATTTGGAACCTTCAAAGTCATTTCTTGATTGTTTTTCAAGCTCAGTATGGTGGTGGTGGGCAGGTTCAACACCTGCCTCTATAGAAGTTACTATCCATGCCATTTCTACAGTAGGACTAGTAGGCTCCATCTCCACTAAGGAGAGATTGAGTAGGTGCATGCCGATCTCAGGGTGTTCCTTTGGGACCATGACCTAGGCATGGTCGGGGAGGCAGTCATCAACAAAGGTGTATAGGATCTTGGAGTGGTGAGTTTCACGCTATTGATGCATCAGTTTTAGCAGGGTCAGAGATCAATCACGGTACGATTAGTTTTTTAAGTGCCTTTGCTTATGCTTTGTTTGATTCAAGAGATTCACACTCGTTTGTTACACCCAATATGACCCATTCTCTGGGAATATATGTACAAAGGATTCCCATATCCCTAGTGTTGAGTATGCTTGTCGGAGGTCAGACCTACTTGTTTGGTGTGTACTAGGGATGTAGACTGATGACAAGGTTGCATCGGTCCCATGGAGATCTTTTCCTATTATAGATGGAAGCATACAATTTCATCATTGGAATTATCTTTTTGTACTATGTGCATGCTATTATCGACTACTTCTGGAGGATATTTGTGTTTTTTGATATGTATTTATAGAGAGTGGCTTTCATTGGTGAGTGGAGTTGTCAGCCGGGCAGTTAGCGTATGAGGCCCCTTCTTTCTAAGTTAGGTGAGCAGTTAATAGAATCAGTTGATGCTGAGATAGAGGAAGTTCTCATAGATTTTAGGGTGTTATTGGATGTTTTCTTTGAGGAGGTTGTGAATCTACCCTCTCTAAAATACATTGAGTTCGGGATAGACTTAAAAACCAATGCTAGTCTGATTTCAATGTGTCCCTATCATATGAGACCTTTTGAGCTGTGAGAGATGTAGATTAAAATCAATGACCTGATGAAGAAGAGATTTATCCGAACTAGCGAGTCAATGTGGGGTGTTTTAATATTGTTTGAAAAGAAGAAATATGGTGTTCTGAGGCTATGAATAGACTACCAGAGGTGGAATCCAGTGATGGTAAGGAACCTTTTCCCTCTCATGAGGATATATGATCCTTTGGACCAACTAAAGAGATAAATTTGGTTTTCTAAGATCGATCTATGGTCTTGGTATCAACAGTTGAGAGTGAAGGAGGGTCACATCCTGGAGAATTATTTCAGGTGAATATATGGGCACTTTGAGTTTAGGTTTATGCTATTCAGTGTTATGAACACACTATCCATGTTCATGGAACTTATGAACTTCCTCTTTGGTGAGTTCCTAGACTGGTTTTTTGTCATTTTCATCAATGAAATTATAATTTAATCAAAGTCAGAGGAGGAGAATACTTAGAATATGAGGACTATATTTGAGGTTCTTCGATGACATCAGATCTATGGAAAGTTGTAACAGTTCATGTTTTGAATATGGGAGGTCCACATCCTTGGAAATGTGGTTTCTCTGTAGGTTGTAGCAGTGGACCCATCCAAGTTTGAGGCAGTTTTTTCTTGGGAAGAACCCAAGATCGTGGTATAGGTTCATAGTTTCTTTGGTCTAAAAAAATATTAATAGGGATCTATACCCGATTTATCTCAAGTTTCAGCTTCATTAACAGTTTTGACCAGAAAGTACTAGGACTTTGTGTGAAGTGGTTAGTGTCAGCCAGCTTTCAGCTACCTAAAAGGGAAGTTAGTCAGTGCTCAAGTGCTCGAGTATCCAGATGAGGGGGTGATGTTCTAAGATTCTTATTATGCTTCTTATCGGGGCATAGGATGCATTCAAATACAATAGTGGGGAGTGATCTCTTATGGGTCTAGGTAGTTACATTCCCACAAACGTAACTATTCCACCAATGATCTAGAGCTATAAGTGGTTGTGTTCATGATAATGTTGTGGTGACATTACCTTATTGGGGAGAACATTGTGGTCTTCACAGATCATAAGATCTTGATGTATATCCTTTCCAAACCAGATATGAACTTGCAATAGTGGAGTGGATATAGCTTCTTCAAGATTAAGATTTAGATATCTCTTACACCTCTGGGATGGGTAATGTTGTGGCCGATGATTTGAGTAGGAAGTCACTAAAGGAGTTTTTGCAGGAATATAAGGATTCTTTTAAGGTGGTGGTGGACTTATCCACCTTGCACTTAGATTCAAGAGTGGATGAAATTAGAGGTTGTTTGTTTCAGATTACGGTGTAGTCTTATCTAATAAAGTAGGTGGAGGTTTCTCAATGATGAGACATGGAGTTAGAGGTGACATGCGATCACATTGACCACGATGGAACTCCAGAAGGATAGTCAATGGACGGTCAGAATCAGATTTTGTTTCATGGGAAGATGTTTTTTCTAGTGAAAATGAACGATGGAGTTTTCCATGAGTTTTATAACTCTCCTTTAGTTGTACACCTAGAAGTTTCCAAGATTTACTATGGCATAATGATGTAGTTTTGGTGTCCTAGAATGAAGCGGGTAGTGGTTGAGTTCATGGAAAAGTGTATAGTGTGCTAGCAGGTAAAGGATGAGCACTGTGCTCTCGAAAGTTTGTTGCAGACCTTAGAAATAACCAAGTGTAAGTGGGATAACATATTGATTGATTTATTCATTGATACACCCATGGATTTGGGAGGCAGCAATTTATCTGGGAAGTAGCAGATTGGCTGGAAAAATTGGAACACTTCTTGGAAATCAAGGAATTAGGCATAGGGGATTCCTGGGCAAGGATGTATTTGGATGAGGTTGTGCAACTACATGGAGTTATAAGGTTCATTTTCTAAGATTGTGATACACACTTGACCTTGCAAGTCTATATGGGATCACAACATGCATTAGGAACTCAGTTATGCCTCAACACTACTTTCCACCCTCAGACAGATGGGAAGATAGAGCAGACCATCCAAACATTGGTGTACTTGTTGTGGGCAACATCTTGAAATTTAGAAGGTGTTGGGTATGAAACTTGGCATCAGTGGAGATTTATTAAAATAATAGTTATCACTCCTCCATTGGCATGGATCCATTTGAATCTTTGTATGGACGACCACGTCATTCACCCTTGTGTAGGACAGAGGTTGGGGATGTAACTATTATTAGTCTCGAGGTAGTGCAGATGATGAAAGAAAAGGATCAACTAGTCTGTTAGAGGATGAAGGCAACATAAGGTCTGAGGAAGTCATATTTTGATCGTAGGAGGCAGCCCTTGGATTTGGAGGTTGGGGACCATGTTCTCTTGAAGGTTTTCCCTCGATGTGGGTAGTAGAGGTTCGATATAGGGAACAAGAATTCTCATAGGTTCATTAGAACCTTTTAGGTGTTAACATGAGTTTCCAAGGTAGAATTCTAGTTGGCATTGCCACTGTGGTTGGAGAAAGTCTATAAAGTATTTCATGTCTCCAAGATTTGTCAGTATCTTCATGACGTCCCCCATGTCATTGATTGGGGATAGTTGGATATCGAGGATGACACAATGTTTGTGGAGAATCCAAATGAGATCCTGGATCATCAAAAGAATGTGATGTGTGGACAAACCATTCCTTTGGTTCATGTGTTGTGGAGTCATGGTGGCATGGAGGAGACTAATTGAGAGTGATAAGCGAAGATACATTCCCAATACTTGAAGATTTTTTTGAGTTTTTCTTGCTTGTTTTTCTTTATGTTGTAATGCATGAACCTTGTTTTATATAAGATGAGTTGTTTCCTTATTTTATTATGTGTGATAAAGTCCTGACATATGGAAAGGGGAGGAACTGATTCCTAATTGAGACACATTAATTGAATTGTGATTAAACCCATACGGGAAACTCAATGATTCCCATAGCAGATAGTATCTCGACATGGAAGAAACAATTCTAGATTCATGTGCCTAAAAATCGTGGTTTTAGTGCCCATGTCATATGACTTGTAGTCGGTTGGGGTAGTAGATGTTGCAGGAGGTGTTCTTGGATGCAGAGGTTTCAATCCATCTTTTTAACAACACATGGTGGTTTATCATTGAACTTTGATGACGGTAGATGTGTTTCAATTGCAACCATATCATTGAGAGGTATATGAAGATGTGGTTGTTCATACCTCTTTTTATTATGGGTATGGTTTTAAATTATATATGGTGAGAATAGTTTTAGATGTATATGATGTAATGGATAGGACCCTTCCAGTCCATTCTATTATGAAAATTCAGCGTTTGAGGTGTTCTAGGGAGTCATGGTGACTCATTTTAAGAGTTTTCAAAAAATCTAGTTTCCCAATTGTGAGTGGCATCGGTAGGTGTCATCGTTAGGTGGAATCCATAGGTGGTGTCGGTAGGTGGCATCAATAGGTGGAATAGGTAGGGGGTGTCAGTGAGTAGTATCAGTGAATCACGTCGGTTACTTGCCATAAGTGGGCCGCGTTGGTGACTCGTTGTGGGTAGGTCATGTTAGTGGGTCACGTCGATGAATCAATGTTGGTAGGTCATGTTGGTGACTCATTATTGATGGGTGGCATTTTTAGGTGGCATCAGTATGAGACATCAGTGACCGGTTTCAGTAGGTGCAGTTGGTGGGTGGCATTAGTGGGTGGTGTTAGTAGGTGGCGTCGGTGAGTGGCATCGATAGGTGGTGTTGGTGAGTCATGTCGATTACTCACACAATGTTGAGTCATTTCAATCTTTTCACAGTTTTCAAGTGTCACCCCTCTTATGTTGTATTTGATGTAAATTGAGTTTAAAACCCAGTTAGAACATTTTTGAAGATGTTTTTAATGATATTAATTATATCATATATATCACAATGCTCCTAAGGCCTTGAAATAGTCAAGCTGCATGGTATGTACCCCAGTCCGACTTTAATGTCCATAGAAACGATTTCCTTCAATTGATATAGGATTTAAAAATTTATAAAGATGAGGTCCTCTCTTCCTTGAACCCTTCCATTTTCTCTTGGTGGTTCTAGAGTCTTTTTCTCTTATGGAGTCATGTGTTATGTTGTGGTATTCGAATCCAGTTTTCCATTGGAGTATTTCCTGCTACTCGCACACCCCCTATTTTAGCGCAAGGAGTTACTAATTAACTCTTGTTCCAAGTAAGGATTCCTTATTCTCTCTTGTAACAGTGCATCATGCGGGGTGGCTAAACTAATGTCTGCTTGTGAATAGTATTGGTTCCATTTTTTAATTGAATTAATAAATGAGGGGAGGAAGATGATGATCAAAATTATAATCAGACCTGTTACTTTGGAAATAATGAGTGGTAGGGAAGAAATGTTGATATTTGTTTTGTTTTATCTATTATCTTTGATCCATGTTGTGAATTGTCTTATCCACATGACTTATAAAAATCATGGGCATTAGTGGTCTCTTTTGCACACATGACTAAAGAATACTTATGGCTAACATTTTTTTGAATGGCTGTGAACATAAAATCTTGATTAATCATGTATATTCAGTTCAATAAATGGATTCCACCTGGATAAAACTTGTTTTATGACAACCCCTGAAATATCGATGTGGAATTAAATAAAGCGTGTGTTAAATATGAATACACCTTTCCCAGTTTGGTGAGGTTGTGTTCTATGTGTTAATATTTTTTATCTTGTTATTTTTACAGGTTGTGTGGTTCTATTGTTGAGGGAACGACTATGTGTGTGGATGATTTGAAGGTGAAATGGAATCTCAGTTTGCGATATTGTTTTGTTGTGGAATGGGTGAGTAGTGTTGTGCAATAGGACTACAACTAGATTTTTTATTGTTTGTTTTGCTAGGAATGGTGTAGATATGAATTAGGGCTACTGAGTATGGTTTTGATGAGGTGTGTTGTAGGGTTTGGATATAATTTGAAGGGTTTCTTGTTGAGAGAAATTACATGGCATCCTGACATTGAAGAATGATAATGGTAGTGGTTGGATTGGGTGCTAAGTGTGGAGGAAGTGTGATGTGGGGCATTTTATCACAGTTTTCTTCTTCTTTTATCTTGGTTTTAAGGATTATTGTGTGTTGTGGTTGTTAGTTTCGTGGATAGGTATGGAATAAAAGGTAAATTCTTAATAAAATCAAAACAATTGGGTGTTAATCAGATTTCTTTTGTCAAATTTTTAAGTGACCTTCATTTTTTTAGATACATGCGTTTAGAGTAGAAACAAAGGTCATTTTGGGGTATGGTTGTTTGTTTTGGGAACCCATTGGTTGGTATTAGTGTTTGGTACCTATATATATATATACTTGTATTTACTTGCGATTTATATATGCACCCCACCCTAGGTGATCACTATGCACCGACCCCCCCCTATTGTCATGGGGGGGGGGGGGTGTCTTTCCCAAGAATCCTAGTGGGAGGATGGATGGTTGGCCACCCTCTCTTCCCTACTACCTCTTCTTGATGGTGATATCTCTATATTCTTCGGGTAGGTAGTGGTTTTTTCGGGCTAGATGTGTGCGGATGATTTTTGTTTTCCCAGGTGTCTTTAAGATGAGATGTGTTGTGCTCCCATGTGTTTGTGGGATGTGATACGGTATGTTTCTTAGGTGTCTATGGGACAGACATAGTTGTGGGGCCAGGTGTGTGTGGGTAGGCCGTGATGTTGTTCTTTTAGAAGAGGTGGGAGTACCATGATTTTTTTTGTTAGGGTGTGAGAGCCGCTAATCAATGGGAAAGTGGTGTATTATACCCTATCATCAATGTGCTTTATATTGCTTCACTTAACATGTGTTATTTGGTGAGAATGAATTTTTTGAGGTTAGGGTGGTTAGTATACCTTTTTAGGGGATTTTTTATTCTTCTGTTTCTCAAGGGGGCATTAGTATGCTTCTCCACTTGGGCATGAAAGAATTTGGCTTTTCCCAACCAAGTGTACTTGTATGCTCACCCTACGTATATAAAACTACTTTAAAGTTTCAAGAAGGATGACCTGGACTATGATGGGCACTACTAGCTCAGAACTTGAGAATGTTTTCATGTCGATACTTAGACTAATTTTTCGTATTTACCTTGGAGACACTTATTTTTAATAGTTATATTTGTTAAATATGCACGTGGGATGGATTTTTGGATATATATATATATATGTCTTGGAGTTGATTTATGGTTGATACATCTTATCTCTCGATATTGGATACTATAAAAGGGGTAATACCTCCCATTTTTTGAGACTTGTAAACCCTTAGTGCTGGTCAACACCCAAAGTCCTAGAGGCAAGACTTGGGGGTCATTATCTCTCTTTCCACATTGCTAGCTCATGAGTGGCATATTTGGAGGGAGGGGGTCGTGAGAGAATGGTATCAAAGGAGGCTAACATATAGGATGGAGTTTGGAGTTAGGAATAGTGAGGGTTGAATGGGTTGGTAGGGAAACAATGTTAGGTGACCTTGGGGCATGACATAGTCTAGGGAAGACCAGCTAGGACACGGGATTTTAGGGCCCCCATGATCTGATTCAAGGACTATGAGCTTACCGAATGACCAAGTGAGGATGCACTATTTGCAAGGTAGAGACCATAAGAAAGGTACATGCATCATGATGACTTGTGTTCTTGTTTTAATTTGGAATTTATGGTAATTTAAATAATAAAAAGTAAAAATAAATTTTTAGTAAAATTACATACTACACGAGCTTAGGAGTTCCTTCTTTAATTTTCATCTATGGCAGCTAGTCATCGTCCAAGAGTGGTTTAGGAGATAGAGGCTCTGTAGGATGATATGGATGATCAATGAAGGTTTGAAAAAGTGGAGGAGGAATACCAATGGTGTAAAATGTTACATTATTTCCAACGATAGACTCTGATATAGTACCGGGGAAGAGTTTCAGACACAGAGATAGAGAGTTGTCTCAAGGATCTTGTGATCACCATCATCTTCATTCGGACACCGATAGAGTACAGGGTTCCTTTGGTGGTGAGATAGATATGGGGAGCCACGTGTTATTGGTTGATGCTGTATCTGGGAGAGATAAAGGAGGCTGATGTTATGTGGGTTGATTTTGAGAAGGTGTTATAGGAAGAATTCCTTTCTTCAACCATAAAGGCTAAGAAGTGACATGATTTAATCTCCCTCCAGTTGGGGAATATGTCAGCATAAGATTTAGGGATATTGTTCAAGAATATCCTTTTTTTCTCTAGATCTTTTTTCAGATGAGGAGTCTCGGGCGAGACACTTAGAGGAGGCATTTCATCCTTCTCTAGAGTACGAAATTATTCCATTAACCTTTCCGACATACATAGAGGTCCAAAAAAGGCTAAGGTAGTTGAGAGAAGGCACTCATGGGGAGGTATAACATGAGAGAGAATCCATTGAGTTTATTATAAGGGAAAGGATACACATATTAGGTCATTGGTTCAAAGGGCCTTTGAGGTTTTAGCTGTTAGGGAGTCGACCTCATTAGATTCCATTTTGACCTTTTGGTCCTTATGCCTATCCTAAAAGCTTGGGGCCAGTGTTATTTATCAGTGGAGTTCATGGGAACCTTCAAAGTTAGTTCCTAAGGGCCATTAAAGCTTGGTATGGTGGAGGTGGGTAGGTTTAGTGCTTGCTTCTATAGTAGTTGCTGACCATGCCATTTCAGCAGAAAGGATAGTAGACTCTTATTCCACCGAGGGGAGATAGAGTAGGTGGAGACCAACCTCAAGGTGTTACTCAGGGACCTCAAACTGGGTGTGGTAAGGGAGGCATTCATCAGCGGAGGTGTAGAAAAGCTGGGTGTGGATAGTTACATGCCAAAAAGGTAGCAATTTCAGCAGGGACGAAGATTATTCAATGTACAATCAATTTGTTCAATACTCTTGCTTATGCTTTGTTTGATTCAGGATCTTCACACTCCTTTATTACACCTGGTATGACCCATTCTCTTGGACAAGAGGTATAGAGGCTTTCCATACCCATGGTGTTGAGTATTCAAGGTGGAGTAAAACCATAGGGTGTTCCTCAGGGACCTCGACTCAGGGGTGGTTGGGGAGGCGGTCATCAACAAAGGGGATGAGAAGCTGTGCATGGTCAGTTACATGCAGCAGAGGTAGTAGTTCTGGAAGCACCAAAGATTGTTCAAGGTACAATCATTTTTTCTAGTAATCTTTCTTAGGCTTTGTTTGAGTCATGAGCTTCTCACTCCTTTGTTTCACCTAGTATGGCCCATTCTCTAGGAATAGACGTAGGGTGGCTTCCCATACCACTATTGTTGAGTATGCCAGTCGTAGGTTAGACCTACTTGTTTTATCTATGTTAGGTATACAGATTGATGATGGGGCCATATCAGTCATGTAGGGATATTTTAATATTACACATGAAACCATATGATGTCATCATTATAATTAACTAGTTTTAATATATTCATGCTATAATTGACTTATTCTGGAGGAGAATCTTATTTTCAGAAATGAATGGATAACATGTGGCTTTCATTGGAGAGTGGAGTTGTTAACAGGACAATCAGTGTATGAGGACCCTTATTTCCTTATTGGATGAGCTCTTAGTAGAATCTATGGATGCTGAGATGGAGGAGGTTTCCATAGTTGTTAGGGAGTTTATAGATGTTTTCCACCAACAAGTTGTGACTCTACCGCCTCGACGTAATTTTGAGTTTGGAATAGACTTATAACCCAATGCTAGTCCGAATTCGATGGATCCCTATGAGATGGGACCTTCTGAGTTACAAGTGATGTAGATTAAAATTGAAGAAGTGATGAAGAAGGTCCTTATCTGACCTAGTGTTTCACAGTGGGGTGCTCGAGTAATGTTTGTAAAGAAGGGATATGGTGGTATGAGGCTGTTCATAAACTACCATAGGTTGAATCAGGTGATGGTCAAGAATGGTTACCCTCACTTGAGGATAGATAATATTTTTGACCAGCTAAGGGGAGAAATTTGGTTTTCTAAGATCAATCTGCAGTCTGGGTATCACCAGTTGAGGGTGAAAGAGGGTGACATCCTAAAGACTGCTTTTAGGTGTAGGTATAAACACGCTGAGTTCTTTGTTATGCTGTTCGGTGTTAAGAATGCACCAATCATGTTCATGGGACTTATTAACTCTATTATTCATGAGATCATGGAATAGTTTGTCATTGTATTCATTGATGACATTCTGATCTACACAATGTTACAGGAGGAGCATACCGAGCATCTCCGGACTGTCTTAGAGGTTCTTCGATGACACCATCTCTACAAAAAGTTGTCCAAGTGAATGTTTTGGACATGGGAGGTCCACTTCCTTAGACATGTGGTGTCGTAGCTGGGTGTAAGAGTAGACCTGTTGAATTTTGAGGAAGTTGTTTCTTGGGAAGAACTCAAGAATGTAGCATAGGTTCATAGTTTATTTGGTATAATAGGATATTACCAGAGATTTGTACCCTATTTCTCTCGAGTTGCATCCCTATTAACGACTCTGACCAGAAAAGTCTATGACTTTTTGTCGATTGGGTAGTGTCAGATGGATTTTAGTTACCTGAAGGGGATGTTAGTCAGTGATCTAGTCACCAAAGGAGGGGGTTATGTTAGAAGTGTTTTGTGATTCATCCCATCTCGGCTTAGGTGGCATTATAATACAACATCGGTGAGTGATCTCTTATGGATCTAGGCAGTTACATTCCCACAAATGTAATTATGCCACACATGATCTAGAGCTAGCAGTGGTCATGTTCTCACTGAAGTTAAGGTGACATTACCTCATTGGGGAGCACTTTGTGGTCTTCATAGATGACAAAATATTGAGGTATATCTTTTTCCCAGCAAGATTTGAACTTTTAACAGTATAGGTGGATGGATTTTCTTCAAGATTATGATTTCAATATCTCTTACACCTCATAGGAGTGGAATCTGATGTCTAATGATTTGAATAAGAAGTCACAGAATGAGGTTTTTCAAGAATTTTCAGATGCTTGGAAGGCGATGGTGGAGTTAGCCACCTTGAACTTGGATGTAGGAGTGGATGGGGGTAGAGGATGTTTGTTTTAGATAATGGTGTAGTATTATATAATTTAGAAGGTGGAGGAGTCTTGATGGAGATACTCAGAGGCAGAGGTGATGTGCGATCATGTTGACCATGGTGGTGCTCTGGAAGGATGGTCAGAGGATGTTCAGAATTAGATGTTATTTTGTTGAAATCAATTTGTTCCTGTGAAAATGCATGAGGGGGTTCTCCTTGACTTTCACAACTCACCTTTAGAGGTACATCCAAAAGTTTCCAAGATATAATGTATCTTAAGTACGTAGTTTTGGTGGCTCGGAATGAAGAGGGTAGTGGAAGAGTTTTTGGAAAAGTGCTTAGTGTGCTAGCAGGAGAAGGCTGAGCACCGTGTTCCTAGTGGTTGTTGAAGCCCTCAGATATCCCCGAGTGGAAATGGGATGACATCTTGATAGATTTATTCATAAGGATACCCAAGGACTAGGGAGGCTACAATGCTATCTGGGTAGTAGAAGATTAGTTGACGAAATCAACACAGTTCATAACAATCAAGGAATCGAGTGAAGTGGATGACTTGCCTAGGAGGATTGTGGTATATGTGGTGAGAATACATGGAGATATGAGGTCCATTGTCTCGAACTAGGATACAATCTTTAACTCATGATTCTAGAGGATATTTTAGTATGATTTTTTCACTTAGGTATGCCTCATAACTACTTTCCACCTTTAGATAGATGGGCAGAATGAACAGACCATCCAGACATTTGAGGACATGTTACAGGAATGTGTCTTGGACTTTGGTGGATCTTGGTTATAAAACTTTATATTGGGAGAGTTCTCTTATAATAATATCTATCACTACTCTAGTGGAATAGATCTATTTTAAGACTTTTATAGAAATCCATGTCGTTCTCCCCTGTGCTAGATAGAGGTTGGGGAGATTGTTTTGTACCTATATATATACCTGTATTTCCTTGTTATTTCTATACGCACCCACTGTAGGTGAGCTCTATGCAATGAACCCACCTCTATTTTCTCGGGGGAGGTTGTCTTTACTAAAAATCATGGTGAGAGGATTGATGGATGACAACCCACTCTTCCCTACACCCTATTCCTAGTTGTGATAACCCTAGATTTGTTAGGCATGTAGTTTTTTGTTTGGCTCAAGTGTGTGCGGGCATGTTGTGTTTTCCCAAGTGTCTTTCGGGATGATATATGTTGTAATCCCATGTGTTTTTGGGTTGTGATGCAGTATATGGCTTAGGTTTCTATGGGTGAGACGTAGTTATGGGGCCTAGGTGTGCGCAGAAAGGTTGTGACGTGGTTCTTTCGAAATAGGTGTGAGTGCCAGAACATTTTATATTAGGGTGTGAGAGAATCTAATTAGTGGTAAAGTGGTGTGTGGTACCCTATCATTAAGGTTCTCTATATTACTTTACATAACATGCATTATTTGGTGAGCATGAATTTGGTGAGTTTGGGGTGGGTAGTATACCATGTTAGTTGCTTTTGGTTTCAGCTATTTCTCACGGGGGAATTACTATGCTTCTCAACTTGTGCATGAGAGACTTTGTATTTTCCCTACTGAGTATAATTTTATTCTCAACCTATGTATTTAGGTTTCCAGGAGGACTATGTGGACCATGATGGACATTACTAGGCCAGACTTTGGGTCAATTTTTGTGTCACTATTTAGCCTTGTTTTTGGTATTTACCTTGGAGACATTTTTTTTGTAACAATTATATTTATTAAACATGTATGTGGAATGGATCTTGATTTTATTCTATATATATGACATGTAGTTTTTTTGTGTTTGATACATCTTATCTTCTAATCATGGTTACTAGAAAAGGTTTAATACCTCCCATTTGTGATATTTGTACTCCCTTGGTGCTGGTCGCCACCCCATGGCCTACTAAAGGCGGGACTCAGAGTCATTATACCTCTTTCTCTATTGCCAACTTAAGAGGGCCATCTTTGGAGGGAGGGGGTCATGAAACGAATAAAATGATGACATACCGCATACTTTGGGTGACCTATTCTACCCAGAAATGGTCTTTGTTCATAGAGAAGGTGGTGATTAATGTTTCTCTTGAATAGATCAGTCCATTTCTCCCAAATGAACTTATCTTAGTCCCATGTTTCCTCATGAACCTGACCATGTTTCCATGCAACTCATTCCAAGGATATGAATCTCACATTCATGATATTTTCTTATCTACAGATAATTCATATCGGTTTATGAATAAAATTTAAATCGGGCTAAAGATTAAGATGATCCCAAACTGATCACATGAATTAGATCCCCCTGATACTTATTCAGTTGACAAAAAAACACATTTTGATCAATACTAAATCTAGGTAGTATGTCTAGATGATGAAAAATAGTTATAATTAATTTAATAACCTAAAATGGTCTTACAAACTATGGTGTTAGTTTCATTTACTTTACAAAGAATCAATGACCAATCCACAGGGATACATTTAGAAAGATGTGGTCACTCACATTGAAAGATAAGAAAAGGTGAAAATTGTATGAATATGGTTTTTATCATCTCTGATATGTATCTATTCACTTTCAGATCATCTGTATTGTGTCTATAGTCAGACGAACAAGAATTATTCCAATAAATGATGTATCCCTTATTTCCAGCCATCATAGTGGAGAATGACAAGGAAGAACATACATGGCCTCAAACGAGGCCATGTGTATCATTTCATGATAGCTGTTATTATAGTGGAACTCCACTAAAGACATATGGTCTTCCCAAGAGACACCAATGTTCATGAAACATGCTATGAATATAGCTTCCAATGTTTTAATTTTGAATTCAAACTACCAATTGAATTTGGAACTATGTATTGTTTGACCACTTCTTGAATATATAAATTTTCTATGTCATCTACTGTGATAGATTCTCTGGTAGGGATATAGTGTGATAACTTAGTGGTCGATCCACAATCACCCAAATAGAGCCATGCTTCCATAATGTTCTCGGTAGACCAGTGAAAAAGTCCATTGCAATTTGTTCCCACTTCTATATAGGTATATGCATAGTCATAGAATGCAACATACCAGTATATTGTGGATGTTCATCCTTTTATAATAGATAAGTCGGGTATTTAATAAAAAAATTTGAAATTGTGCATCTCATACTTGATCACCAAAAAATTTCTTTCATCAACTTTTATATGTATTTAATTACTAGAAGAATATCCCATTTAAAATGATGATATGATAAAAGAATTAATTATTTGAAAGTCTGAGGGGCTACAAATTGATTCAAAATGCATAAGAATGAGTTTTTATCCAATTTCTATCCTTTATAATCCACACCACCATTTATGTTTGACCTAATACTGATGCAATAATGTTCTAACATTTGGACATCTTTAAAAAATTCCATCAAGTACGAAACATGGATCACTGGAAACAAAATTTCATGCTCATTCTATTTGGTATAATCTATATGTATGTTCTTGATGAAGCCCATCAACCACCATTGGTCATGAGCTTCCTTGACCACTTCACTATAAAATTTCTAAATCAACACATATTCCATATAATTACCTTTCATTGGAATGTATACCAAGTCAAAATCAAACATCTATAGGTACTCCATCCATCTGTATTTTATCATGTTCAATTCATGATAATAAAATATGTATTTCAAACTCTTATGGTAAGTGAAAATTATGATTTTTTTTCCAAAGTTATAATTCAACAATGTATTTATGTCATGAATGACTACTGCTAATTCCAGGTCATGAATTGGGTAGTTCTTATCATTAATTCTAAAATGCCTTATACTTTAGGCCTCAACATGATATCCCTACATAAGAACCCAACCAATACCAATAATAGAAGAATCATAATATACCAAATATCCGTTACCTGGTTCTGAAAAAATTAGGATGGGTGTCCAGGTGAGATGATCTTTAAGCTCTAGAATATTTTTAATAGTCATATTTCAATGTAAATAGAACACCATTTCTTATCAAAACAATCATGGGAGAAATAATCCTTACAAAATCCCAATCAATGTGACGATAATATCTAAAAAATCCCATAAAACTATGTATCTAAAAACCATTATTGGTTGCTTCAAAGAGATGATTGCATTGATATTTTCATGATCAAATGACATGCCTTCTTTAGAAATGATATGCCCAAGGAAAAATACTTCTTATATACAAAAGTATCACTTAGAAAACATGGCCTATAAAGGATGATCCATCAATGTACTGAGTAAACATTCTAAGTGATCCTTGTGGTCATTTATATTTCAAGAGTAAACCAAAATATATGTCAGGTCCAAGTTGGCGGGAGAAGTTTCATGGAAGTAAGAAGTGGTTGTTTTCTGAGTGTTGACATTTGTTTTCAAAGAAGCTTGTGGAGAAAAGAAATCAATTCAATTTTTATAAGTGGATGATCAGACTGATTTTCATACATAGAAATTTAGATTCACAATTCTTAAGAAAGTCCATATGATTTATAAGGAAATATAATACTGGAAGATAGGAAAGTTACAATACATTCCTTGGTAAATTTGACTATGGTTTTCTAGTTTTTATTTAAAAAATATCATAAGTTTTTTGGGGATATTGTGATGCAAGAATTATGATTGTTAGTGGGAGAAAATATGTTTTTGGATGACTAAAAATAAACATGGTTAGTTTTTCCGAAGTATAATTTATGGTGATGTAGTTTCTCAGTGTTTTAAAAATTTACGGGGTCTAAAATTTGGGGTTTGGATAGGATTCTGAAAAGTGTATTTCCTTGAAGGGATTATGAAAATTTGAAAAGGCCTGAGTTTCGAGAAGAGGGGATTTTACAAGTGTGTTTCACAAAGTCATGAAGATTCTAACATTGATCTTCATGATTATGAGAAACCAAGCATTGCGAGCATGTGATTATTTTAATGGAATCTTTGTGACAAAGACGAGCATTGTAGAAAATGAAGGTGAGGATCATCATGAGTGGAGCATCATGGTGGTGTGAAGTTTTGATTTAAGGCTCCACAATTATGACAATCATAAAAAATGGGACATTTTGGTGGAGCTTTGTGAAAAAGAGAGAATCATGAAGTAAATGAATGATCTTTATAAAATGGTGATGATGTGGCCCAAAAGTTTCTGGAATCAGTGGAAATGTCTATAAATAGGCCACTACGCCCTTCATAAGATTTGTGAGACTTAATTTTTTTTAAGGATCTGAATTCACAAATATGGTTCATGAAGTTGGAATGAAAAGAAGTTCACAAAGGATATAAGACAACAGAATGTTCTGATCATCATGAAGAGTAGTGAACTTTGCAAAGACTACGTGGGATTAATGAAAGAAGTGGGTTCTACAAAGGCAGTTAGCTTTTTGAAGGGTGTGATCTTTGTGATGGGAGACTCACAAAAAGAAGTTTTGAATACCCAGTTTAAGTGAACAAAACATTCATAGAGCATTAAAAATAGACCGAGGTATTGGACTAAGTATCATTACGAAGTTCATGAGGTTTTTGTCAACTTTTGGGTAGTAAAGAGAAGAATTGTTTTAAAATATAAAACTTGTGGAAGTGGATTAAATGGCATCATAATATTGAATTATATAAATTTTTTCTAAAATAATAAATTTCACTTTTGGACTGTTTTCATAGTGTTACATGAGTGTAAGTCACATTCTACTCATTGTATTCCACAAAAAGGTTCTTTAGTGAATTTTTTGGTATTGGATTGCTTCCAAACCATACCAAGGAAATAACTACTCTTATTGAGTAGCAAAACATATAAATTCTTATGTTCTCGTGGATGTGTTTTTATATAGTGTTCAATAGATAAAGGAATATTTAATAGTAGGTTAAGGTTATTTCAAAAGGAAGGAAACATAAAAGAAAAAAGATATCATTGATTCACCCATCCCCCTCTTAGTGATTCTGGAATCTTGATTGGGAAAATTCAATATCATCAACAAATACCATGATAAAAGAATCAAAGTACCTATGTAAGATATATTTCAACAAGGCCATGAAGACTGTAGTTGAATTTTTCAGACCAAAGGTCATGGAAGTAGATTCATAATGTCTATAGAGACTCTGAAATGATATCTTTGGAATCTCCTCTCTTATAACTCTAAGCTGGTGATACACTGAGCATATATCAATTTTAGAGAACCACTTGGATACCTTTAATTTATCAAACAAACTATTGATTAGAGTAAGAGGATATTTGTTTTTTAATGTGACCTGATTTAGTTTCTTATAATCAACACATAAGTGGAGAGAAACATCTACATTCTTTACAAATAAAACTAGTATAGCCCAAGGTGATGTACTAGGTCCAATGGAGCCTTCAATTTCCAACTATTATAATTAAAACATTAACTCTATAAACTCTAACAAATCCATTATATAAGACAGAAATGAAATCAGGCTTGTTCCCAAAAATAGATCGATAGAAAAGTTGACTTCCCAGTCATGTGGTAACCTGAATAAATCATTCAGAAAAACATACGTGTATCGATATAATATGGTAGGACGAGTCCAATTTCACATTTCATCTATAGATGCTAATTTATTTATTTATAGATATCTGTACGTGCTGTCATGACACGTCAAATTGATTATGATTTTACGGTTGATTTGAAGTCTAGGTCATACCCTAGGTCTTCTCTCAAAGAGAGTTCATGGGTTTAGAGTGTGCATTTTTAATAAAAATTACTAAAATAGGGGTGGTTTTTAAACAGTTTAAAGAAAATGACTTGATTTATGGTGTTTAATAGTTGATAAAAAAGTGGCATTTTATAATTCTGAGATAAGGAGTTAATTTCATGTTCACTACACATCTTGGTGAGTTCATCATTCTGAAAAAATACACATGGTTTAATGGAATCCATTTTTTGATGGTTCTCAAGATCTCAAATTCCCTCTTGCCTCTTAAACGTTGGTCACAAAACCACCCCTTGACACAATAATCTTGTTATTATGGTTTGGTTATAATTCATAGAGAAGAAAGGCTTCCAAATAATACTAAAATATTATGTATGTGTGAGATAAATAGGACTCCTGTCTTCTCCAATCAGAAAAACCCAAGATTCCCACTTGAAATCTCAACCCAATCGATGTTGAAATAAAAAGTGTTTCACTTAATTTTAACAATAGAAATGCACTCAAATTAGAATAATGTCAAGATAATGTTAAGTCAAAAGTCTTCTTTTGTCTTTTACATCATGTTTTGGAAATCACAAATATATTCTATGTCATGTTTTGGAAATCTCAAATGTATTCTATCATATGTTTGTAAATAACAAATTGTCTTTTATCATGTTTATCGTATCGTACGATGTTGATCGTACCGACCAAAACGTATCGTACTGACTCTGTCAAACGTATCGTAATGACTCTGTCAATCGTATCGTACTGACTCTGTCAATCGTATCGTACTGACTCTGTCAATCGTATCGTACTGACTTTGCTATTCAGATGATCATTATTTGTTTTGGTACTTTGTCAAAAACTCTCTGCATATGAATCGTACTCATGTTTTACATTTCTATATATCTCTTATCCTAACAAAACGATGTCGTTGAGTTAGTTATATACTAATCAAAACGATGTCGTGCTTTCTGTTTCAATATGACCGTTGGAGGCAATATGACCGTTGGAACCCGAGGCCTATAAATAGGAGGTCATTTGAAGCTGAGAGAACACTGATGAACGAAGAGACTCTGTGAACAACGAAGATTCTAGAGAGAGACACTGTGACTTCTCTCATCAGCCTTGTGCGTCCGATCATCGTATCGAGGGCTTTCAAGTAATTGAAAGACAGAGGTGCCGATTACCTGCAAAATCGAGGGCTGCCAGGGATAGGCAGACAGACGAGCCGATCATCGTATCGAGGGCTGCCGGGGATAGGCAGACAGACGTGCCGATCATCGTATCGAGGGCTGCCGGGGATAGGCAGACAGACGTGCCGATCATCGTATCGAGGGCTCACCAAGGTGTTGGTGAGACAGACCTTTTATCCTAGGTGAAAGGATAACCCTTCTCTTTGGGTTAAAAGAATTGTATTACTTTTACATTTCCGCTGTTGTATTAGAAAGGGATTTGTATTGTTTCCTTTCTTCCTTATTCAATTGTAATTGTTTCAATTACAATCATTCCATTACATATTGTATTGATTGGTTCTATACGCTTTAAGGTAGAATCATTCATATCTGTATTACTCTGATTATTGTGTTCACCTTGAATACAATTTTTTTGCTTAACATTAGTATTACAATACTTCATACCTTTTATTTTCAATACAATTGTGGGTGTTTGTTTTTGTATTAGTTTAAGATCTTTTAAACTACTCTTTGTTACTAAAACTCAAGGTTTTTAAACCTACAATTCACCCCCCCTCTTGTATTGTTCCATCTAATAGACTTTTATATCGACTATTCGATCCAACAATTGGTATCAGAGGAGGTTTTCCACTGACTTGTATTACTAGCTTTATTTCTTATTACTTTCTTAAATACTTACTACACTAACGTGTGGAGTGGAAAAGTTGTTTTTGTTATATTAGATGGCAGGAATGAATATCGGATCAATAGATAATCTGAATCCTTCTAGACCACCAATCTTTGATGGGAATGATTATGAGTATTGGAGAGATCGTATGAAGACTTTCGTCATCAATACTGGTGTAGACAATTTTATTATGCTTACTGGGGGTTATAAAATTCCTGACAAAGAAGTTAGTACTTTCACCAACCAAGAGAAGCAAGAATATCAACTGAATTACAAGGTACGCAATACTTTATTATGCTCTATGACCAGGAATATATATAGTCAGATATCTTCATGTGAAGCAGCCAACTGTATTTGGAAGAAATTAGAAGTCACTCATTTTGGTACATCCAAGGTTATAGAAACAAGGAGAGCAATGCTTCGAGCAGAGTATCATGGATTTGTTTTTCCTTATGGAGAGCCAGTATGTAAAGTGCAACAAAGGTTTATGACAATTGTCAATAGCTTACAATCTATGGGGGAAAAGGTCTTGATGATGAAGCTCTTGTTGACAAGATTATAGATATTATGCCAAATGAATGGGAGTCAAAAAGAACATCTATTGATGAAAATAGAAAAGTTTCCCAGATTACTCTTGATGAACTCTTTGGAACTCTTCTACAGCACGAGACAAGAATGAAGAGAGATGCTGATTTCAATAAGAAGAAGAATGGGAATGGAAGTGTAGCTTTTGCATCTAAAGCTAAAACACCTGAAAGGGTTACAAGGTCTAAATCCAAGAAAGTTGTTGTTTCTGATTCAAGTGATTGTAATCTTTCAGACAATGAGTTAGCTAATCTTGCTCGAAGGATGAACAAGATTGTGGGAAAGAAAGATTTTCAATATAGATTCAAAAAGAAAGACAGGAAAGATAGGAAAGATTCAGAGGTAACTTGTTATGAATGCAAGAAAGCAGGACATATAAGGCCTGATTGTCCTTTATTGAAGAGGAAAGATAGAAAAGAGAAACACTCTGAAAGAAACAAGAAAAAGTTTTATAAGACAAAGAAAGTCTTGAAAGCAAATGATACATGGAGTGCAAGTGGTAGTGATTCCTCAGATGATTCTTCAGAATATGAGACATCAGGGCAAAGGAATATTGGAGTTCTAGCCAGACTACCAATTGAAGATCATTGTCTCATGGCTAAGGTACATAATGCTGAAGCTATTACAAATGTCTCTTTAAATGCAAATTATGTTGATAATAAATATTATGAATCTTCAAATGATGAACCCTCATCATCAGAAGATGATACATTACCTTCTTTTGAAGAAGTTTCTAGATTTGCTAAGTTACTTGAAAATGAAAATTCTAAACTCAAAAAGAGATTTGAAAAAGCAAATTCTAGAATTTCTATTTTGACTAAAGAAGTATCAAATCTTTCTAAAGATCTTGATGGGAAAACTTCTGATTTTGAAAGTATTTTGAAAACCCTTGAGAAAGTCAAATCTGAAAAAGATAAACTTTCTAAGGATCTTGAAACTGCTATTTCAAAGAAAAACTTTTTAGAGTCTAACTCTAGTTCAAATTCAAATGTTTTAGAAAACAAGAATTTGGTTTTAAAACTAAAGTCAGAGATTTTATCCTTGAAAAAGTGTTTGTCAAACTTTACTCATGTAAAAGAAAACTTTGATAAGATGTACTCTCAAATAAGACCTTTGAGAAATCGTTCTGGTCTTGGTTATACTTATTCCAAACCTGTTTTTAGTAATAACTATTTTGTTCCTCAAAAAACCATTTTCTGTTCCAAGTGTCAATGTGGTGGACATTGGAGAAGAGATTGTTCTCTTAACAAAACTCAATCCTTAGGATTTCATAAAGCTCATTTTGCAAAACAAATGTGGATTCCTAAAATTCTTTTATCTAATCCTTCTGAATCCAAACAAGTTTGGATTCCGAAAATCTAATTGTTTCTTTTTCAGGAAAACGAGAAGTGTATCAATAAGAACGTTTGGTACATGGATAGTGGTTGTTCTCGACATATGACTGGAAACAAAGATTTCTTTGAAAAGGTTATCAAAACAAAAGGTGGAAAATTTACCTTCGGAGATAATGCTCAAGGAAAGATTGTTGGTATAGGTAATATCGTTTTTCTTGGAAAAGTTCTTATTTCAAATGTTTTGTTTGTTAAAGGTCTTAGGCACAATCTCATCAGCATAAGTCAATTATGTGATGAAGGTTACCTTGTGAATTTTAGAAATGATAAGTGTCTAGTTCACAATTCCAAGGATGAATTCATTCTATCTGCCCATAGGCAAGAGAATGTTTACACTATTAACTTAGAAGACCTTAGGAACCAAAACTTACCTTGTTTAAGTGTAATAGAAGACCAATCGTGGCTATGGCATAGGAGATTAGGACACTGTAATTTGAGAAACCTAAGAAAACTCTCAAAGAAAGGACTTGTAAAAGGGCTACCGGATCTTAGATATGATTCTTCAAAAGTCTGTGATCCTTGTCAATTTGGCAAGCAACATAAAACTAGCTTTAAACCAATTAATGAAGTTTCAACTTCTAATGCATTACAGCTTGTGCATATGGATCTGTTTGGTCCTTCACAATCTGGAAGCATTGGAGGCAAATACTATGTATTTGTTTTAGTTGATGACTTTACTAGATTTACATGGGTCTACTTTCTCACAAAGAAATCTGAAGCCTTTTCCTATTTCAAAACTTTTAGAGCCCAAGTTAAAAATGAGAAAAACCTACCATTGATAACTATTCATAGTGATCATGGTGGTGAATTTCAAAATTCAGATTTTGAAACTTTTTGTAGTAAGAAAGGTATTACTCACAATTTCTCAGCACCAAGAACTCCTCAGCAAAATGGTGTTGTTGAAAGAAGAAATCGTATTCTTCAGGAAATGACTCGAACCATGTTGAGTGAATACTCAATTGCTAAGCACTTTTGGGCTGAAGCTGTAAGTACTGCCTGTTATACTATAAATCGTGTTTTAACTAGACCATTTCTTAATAAAACTCCTTACGAGTTATGGACTGGCCGAAAACCTAAAGTTTCTTACTTCAAAGTTTTTGGATGCAAAGTATTCATTCTGAATACAAAAGAAAATTTACACAAATTTGCACCAAAATCTGATGAAGGAATATTTCTAGGCTATTCCACAACCTCTAAGGCTTATAGAGTTTTCAATAAAAACACTTGTACTGTTGAAGAAACAGTACATGTAAAATTTGATGAAACTAACCCTTTTGTTTTCAACCAACCCAATCCTACATCCTCAGATGTGTTTTCCAAAGATGTTTATCAATCTTTGTTAGAAGAACATTCTGATAAGGAAAATGTTCAAGAAAGTGTTCCTGAAACATTTACCACAGAAGATTTTCTACCATATGTTGATGAACAGGTTTTACAAAACCCAAATCAATTGTTTCTTAGGAATCATCCCAGTGATAATATCATTGGTGATATAAATCAACCTGTAAGGACCAGAAATTCCTTAAGAAATGAAATAGAACATCTTGCTTTTCTTTCCCAATTTGAACCTAAAAGTCCAAGTGAGGCCTTAGGTGATGATGATTGGATCAAAGCAATGCAGGATGAATTAAATGAATTCGAAAGGAATCAAGTCTGGACTTTAGTTGAAAGACCTAAAGAAACAACTGTAATTGGTGTAAAATGGGTTTTCAGAAACAAGTGTGATGAAAATGGAATCATTGTAAGAAATAAAGCAAGACTTGTTGCTAAAGGCTATAATCAACAAGAGGGAATAGACTATGAAGAAACATATGCCCCTGTAGCTAGACTTGAATCTATTCGTATTCTATTAGCCTTCGCAGCTTATTTCAATTTCAAACTATTTCAAATGGATGTCAAATTTGCTTTTTTAAATGGTTTTGTTCAAGAAGAAGTTTTTGTCGAACAACCTCCTGGTTTTCAAGACTCAAAACATCCTGATCATGTCTTTAAACTTACCAAGGCTCTATATGGTCTTAAACAAGCCCCTAGAGCATGGTATGATAGACTTACAGGATTTCTTTTACAAAACAATTATAGAAAAGGTACAGCTGATCCAACTCTTTTTATCAAAATGGAAAACAAAAATGTTTTGGTTGTCCAAATCTATGTTGATGACATCATATTTGGATCAACTCAGAAATCTTTAACCGATTCTTTTGCAAATTTAATGAAATCTGAGTTTGAAATGAGTATGATGGGTGAGTTAACTTTCTTTCTAGGTTTTCAAATATCTCAAAAACCAGAAGGAACTTATATATCTCAACATAAGTATATTAAAGACTTACTCAAAAAGTATGGATTTGACAAAACTAAAAGTATTAGCACCCCAATTGGTACCTCAAATACTCTTGATCTTGATGAAACTGGGAAACCAGTAGATCAAACAATTTTTAGAGGTATGATAGGGAGTTTTCTATACTTGACAGCTAGTCGACCCGACTTGATGTTTTCTGTATGCTTATGTGCAAGATATCAATCTAATCCAAAAGAGTCTCACTTAAAAGCCGTAAAGAGAATCTTTCGGTATTTAAAAGACACTATGGATTTAGGACTTTTCTACTCTTCTGGAAATGATTTTGTTTTAAAAAGTTTTTCAGATGCTGACTTTGGTGGTTGTAGAATGGATAGAAAAAGTACATCTGGGACATGTCATTTCTTAGGAGATTCTTTGGTCTCATGGTCTTGCAAGAAACAACACTCAGTAGCACTATCCACTGCTGAAGCTGAATATGTAGCAGTTGGAAGTTGCTGTGCTCAAGTATTGTGGATGCAGCACACACTCACTGACTATGGTTTGAGTTTCTCCAAAACTCAAATTCTGTGTGATAATACAAGTGCCATAGCTCTTAGTAAAAACCCAGCACATCACTCTCGTGCAAAACACATAGATGTTAGGCATCACTTTCTTAGGGATCACACACAAAAAGGAGATATTGTTTTACAATTCATCGGAACGCAAGAACAACTTGCTGATATTTTTACAAAACCTTTACCTTCCGATAGATTTGAATTTATAAAACAGAAGCTAGGAATGATTACATTAAAATAATCATTCATATCTACTTCCTGTTTTACATCTCTCCTAATAGTAAGAAACTCCTCGTAGAAAGGGGGAGGACATTTCTTTATGTCTTTATGTTTCTGATCTTTAAAATATTTACTCTCTTTATATATGTTTCTTTCTGTTTATCGTATTGACAGTTTTATCGCTTCATTTTAAGTTTTCCTGTATCGTATTGACCATTTCAGTTTTTTTGTTTATCGTATTGAAATTCTTTTCCATCGTACCATTCAATAGTTTTTTTTGAATCGACCGATGATGGTATTGAAATTCTTTTCCATCGTACCATTCAATAATTTTTTGAATCGACCGATGATGGTATTGAAATTCTTTTCCATCGTACCATTCAATAATTTTTTGAATCGACCGATGATGGTATTGAAATTCTTTTCCATCGTACCATTCAATAGTTTTTGAATCGACCGATGATAGTATTGAAATTCTTTTCCATCGTACCATTCAATAGTTTTTGAATAGACCGATGATAGTATTCAAATTCTTTTCCATCGTATCATTCGATTTTTTTTGTATCGACCGATGATGGTATTGAGATTGTTTTCCATCGGCATCATGATTTTTTTTCTTCTTACGATTGTGTTTACTTTTGATTCATACCAAAACCAGCAATCACCTTATGTTCTCCGACAGGTTTCTTTTCATTTTTTTTATTTTTTATTTTATTTTCTTTGTTTTAATCCTAACCATTGATCTGGTATTATATAATCTTGACCGTAGAATATCAACGGTCATCTCTTTATCGCCTATAAATACCCCCCCTCCCCTCCCCAAACCCACATTGATTGTCCAGGAATTGAGGCGAAGCTCTGCTCCCCCAGCTATAAACAATCGTACGATCTTCTCAATCGGCATCATCTTTATGTCTCAATCCTCTGCCAACACTCCCGCTGAAATGTCTTCAAAGACCTTTACAAAGAAAGACTTTCACAGAGAAAGGTTAGTATCCCGAGAATTTTTCGATATGTACGATTCTACAATCAAGAGGATTATTTTGTTTCAAGGATGGGAACATCTCTGTGTGGAAAAGCCTGATATTCAAGATCCAGTTCTTTTTGATGAAGTTTGTCAGTTTTACAAAACCGTGTCTTTCGACAAAGATATGACTATAAACTTCGCTGTGTACGATAGAAAGTTATCTATGTCTGTGAAACAAGCGGCAAACTTTCTGAATGTTTCTATAGAAGGGGATTCATTCTGTCCATCTCACAAACTACCAGAGGAAGTTGGTACGTTTAATAGAGAAAGTGCTGAAAAATCTTTGTTTGTTGTTAATGAGGGAAAGAGGAAAGTTTATCATCTTTCACCGGACAATCAGTTTGTCACTTTATGGATGAAAGGTTTTCTTGTCCCAAGGAAAGGGGATAGAGAAACTCTTAAAGTTTCTGATGTCTTTATGCTCGATTATCTTGTGAATATGAGGAAAGTGAATCTCATGGGGTATATTTTTGAAACCATCAAGAATGTCAAGAAAGGAGGGATTAAATCCCAAATAATAATGTATCCAGCCATCCTTACGAAATTCATTCTTGAGAGTATGAAGTTTTGTAACATTCCTTTGAAAGGAGAACCTATGGATTTGTGGCCGTCTTTCATTAATAAGAGTACGATGAAAAAGCTGAATGTTTGTTTTGATTCGAATTCAAAACTTTTTGTCAGAGATGTAGAAGCTGAATTGCCTGAAAATCAATCGGCACCTATGCCAGCCAAGGACAATCAATCCACCGATGTTACTCGAAAGTCTGATCCGCAGACTAGTTCAAAACCGAAGAAGAAGCCGAGGTATAGTATGGAAGTTGTAGCCAAATGGAGAAAGGACAAGGAACAAAGAAAGGAAGGCGATCTGAAGTTTGGTCTTGATCCTGCTGAGGCCTTTGCAGAAAGAATAAGGGTAGAAGAAACCCTTCAAGCTGAAAAGAAAAAGAAGACTCTTTTGAAAAGAAAGGCTCAGGACTTTGATATTTCTAAAGTCTTGAAAGCAGTTGAAGATGCTAGTGCTCAACTAACTGTGGAAGTGCATCAAGAACCCATTGTACAGAGTTTGCCTGAGAAAGAAAAAGGAAAACAAGTGATAGAAGAAGTGGAAGTAGAAGAAGGAGATTTTCTGTTAGAATTTCTTCAAAGTTCAAAGAAAAGTAGAGAGGAGTCGCTTCAAAAGCTGAGCGAAGGTGTTCAACAAACTCCTCATGCCGATCAGGAAAGATCTCCGGACAGGATGTCATCTCGAGAAAAGCAAGATGCTCAATCTTCTCAGTCTGATAAAGTAGTTGTCATTAGTGACAAAGTGGAAGATGAAAGAAAACAGAAAGAAAAAGCGAAAGGGAAACAACCAGTTGTTGATTCAACCAGATCGTATGAACTAGCATCGTACGATGAAGATACCGATTCAGAGCATACAATCTCTCTCAAGAAGAGTGATTACATTGTTCATGTTTTTAGAAGAATGGAGAAAACTATTCCTTATTTCCCGAGGCTGGAAGGGAAGATTGATTTCATTACTGAAAATCAGAGAAAGAAGTTTGGATCTGTGAAAGAGTTGAGGAAGAAAGTTTTGTCTGTAGAAGCCGATTTAAAAGTTCTTTCAGAAAGCTCAGTTGCTCATAAGAAGGCATGTAATAAGATGACTAAGTGGTCATACAAAACAGAGAGCTCAATCAATGATCATGAGATTGCTATTGATGATATAAGGAGGTTATCAAATGAGCTAGCAATTGCTTTCAACAAGCTTGATAAAGAAACGGTTGAAAGGCTGAACCTTTTATCTTCTCAAAGAGCCGATGTTCCTTCAGTGAAAGACTTGCAAGAAAGAATGAATGTTTTCCAATCAGAATTCTCGAAAGTTTCATCTTTCAAAGATGAAATGGTTTTACTGAAGAATCAAAATTCCGAGTTGTCCAAGGATAACAAGACTCTGCAAAACAGAATTGATACCCTTGAAGAAGTAATCAGAGTCCAGGAGGAGACTATCAGAAATCAAGATCAGATTTTTGCAGATCAACAGGAGCTTCTCAAAACTCAGTGTGAATCAATTTTTGAAGACAAGAAGGAGATCAAGAAGATGAAAGCTGTGCTTCATGAGCTTATAAAGAAAGATAAGGAAAGAGAAAACAAATGATTGTTGTATTTGTTTCTTTTGGAACTTGTTTGTTTTGTAATAACTCTTATAATCCTCTCTTTTATCCATTGTCTTGTATTACTTCACTAACTCTTCCAGACAATTCAAGATTCCTCCTTACTTTTTGTAAATCACAAAGGGGGAGAATATTTACAAAGCAAAGATTGTTTTACAAAGGGGGAGAATGCATTACAATGCTCTTAAGGAAAATCTATGAATACAATCCTTAGGAAAGTCAATACCTAAGGGGGAGTTAGTTGTATTCAATTTCTTATTCAGAAGAGTTTTCAATAACTCAGGGGGAGATAAGTATTTCTTGTTTCATTTACTTTGTGTGTTTGTGCTTTC
This sequence comes from Viscum album, assembly GCA_963277665.1. Lineage (NCBI taxonomy): Eukaryota > Viridiplantae > Streptophyta > Magnoliopsida > Santalales > Viscaceae > Viscum > Viscum album. The sequence goes on along the minus strand of OY728163.1, from coordinate 1,640,482,197 downwards.
CAAAAAGGGGGAGATTGTTAAGTCAAAAGTCTTCTTTTGGCTTTTACATCATGTTTTGGAAATCACAAATATATTCTATGTCATGTTTTGGAAATCTCAAATGTATTCTATCATATGTTTGTAAATAACAAATTTTCTTTTATCATGTTTATCGTATCGTACGATGTTGATCGTACCGACCAAAACGTATCGTACTGACTCTGTCAAACGTATCGTAATGACTCTGTCAATCGTATCGTACTGACTCTATCAATCGTATCGTACTGACTCTGTCAATCGTATCGTACTGACTTTGCTATTCAGATGATCATTATTTGTTTTGGTACTTTGTCAAAAACTCTCTGCATATGAATCGTACTCATGTTTTACATTTCTATATATCTCTTATCCTAACAAAACGATGTCGTTGAGTTAGTTATATACTAATCAAAACGATGTCGTGCTTTCTGTTTCAATATGACCGTTGGAGGCAATATGACCGTTGGAACCCGAGGCCTATAAATAGGAGGTCATTTGAAGCTGAGAGAACACTGATGAATGAAGAGACTCTGTGAACAACGAAGATTCTAGAGAGAGACACTGTGACTTCTCTCATCAGCCTTGTGCGTTCGATCATCTTATCGAGGGCTTTCAAGTAATTGAAAGACAGAGGTGCCGATTACCTGCAAAATCGAGGGCTGCCAGGGATAGGAAGACAGACGAGCCGATCATCGTATCGAGGGCTGCCGGGGATAGGCAGACAGACGTGCCGATCATCGTATCGAGGGCTGCCGGGGATAGGCAGACAGACGTGCCGATCATCGTATCGAGGGCTCACCAAGGTGTTGGTGAGACAGACCTTTTATCCTAGGTGAAAGGATAACCCTTCTCTTTGGGTTAAAAGAATTGTATTACTTTTACATTTCCGCTGTTGTATTAGAAAGGGATTTGTATTGTTTCCTTTCTTCCTTATTCAATTGTAATTGTTTCAATTACAATCATTCCATTACATATTGTATTGATTGGTTCTATACGCTTTAAGGTGGAATCATTCATATCTGTATTACTCTGATTATTGTGTTCACCTTGAATACAATTGTTTTGCTTAACATTAGTATTACAATACTTCATACCTTTTATATTCAATACAATTGTGGGTGTTTGTGTTTGTATTAGTTTAAGATCTTTTAAACTACTCTTTGTTACTAAAACTCAAGGTTTTTAAACCTACAATTCACCCCCCCTCTTGTATTGTTCCATCTAATAGACTTTTATATCGACTATTCGATCCAACAGATAAGAAATAAGTGAAATATCTAGCACACAAATTATATAAAACTAGTATAAGAACATGTTCTGGAAGTCCCTCCCAAGTCTGTGTAGCTCCCTCGAAATGACCGTCCACCGTTTAGTTCGACATCGGGAGGAGGAAGAAGCTCGGGTGGAACTTCAGCTTCATCCTTGACCCCCATATGTGGATAGGGGCCTCCAGAACTCCTTAGATGATGAGAGGACTATTTTGGGTCTCCAAAATACCCATGATTTTTCTCCTGACCAAATTTTCAAATGAGGATCCCAAGCATCCATTTTATTGGCAATGTGGAAGGTGATTTTGGGCACACAGATTGTGTAAAACCACTTGACCCATGGTTTTCGACCACTTGATAGTTGAATATCACTTTAGAAAAATTTATAAATATGTTTCCCCACCATTTTAATGTATCCACCGAACGTTTCACACCATTTTGAGAATGAAAACTCGAGATTTTGATAAAATAAAGAACACCATATTTGACTTTGTGCAGATTTGATTATTTTGACAGATCCATTAGGATTTGAATTGTAGAGTATGAATGAGGCTTCAGTTCCTTCATATTAAATGTATCCCATTAATATTTGGACCAGACCACAAAATTTCATCCCATTTTGATTCATGTTTTAGTAGAAATATGCGGTTTAGTCCACTGGTGTGCATGGATTATACGCAGTTTGACCCATGTTTCATTGACATCATCATGGGCCCTCCAAATCACCTCCACCTTAAATGAAATTTTCAAAAAAGTATCATTTATCTATTTAAAAGTAATAAATAAAAAATAATTGAATCAAACATGAAGTAAAATTGGTTATTATTTTTTGTAACTTTCAATACAAAACTTGTTTAGCAAAGTCATGTAAGGGTGAAAATGAAATAGTGAATCGTAGCGCGATCACACCCCCACACCTAAAAATCTAAACTCCTGGGAAAAGTCATAATTCCAAAAATTTTGAATATAGATAATTCCAAAATCATAAACATTTTACATTCAATGAAAATTTATTTCCTGATAGAAATGTGATCTAAGATAAAATCACACTGATGAGTTATTCTCAATGATCATTGAAAAAGATGTCTCAAAATTTATATCCAAATGAAATTCCAATAGATTCATGATACCAATCAAATAAAATAATTCAAAAGTTAATCATGTCACTAATTCTCCTCGTGTTTCTGTGACAACCATTTTATGCTATTCTTTCCACATTATATTGAGTAAATATAAGTTATTTCAATAAGTTTCTACTTACAAGATCCTTTCCATTGAACATGAACCACATCCTTTGCAATCAAATTTCATGACCCACTCACTTAAGAATTCCTAGAAGTCAATCAATAAGCTCCTAAACTAGATATCCCCATATGTTGTACATTTTATCACTCCCATTATTTATTATATTTTTTTCCAAATTTATACTTGAAACAAATATCACACTCTTCTCCCAACCCTTGTTTGATGTCCTCACGACACTAATTGTAATAGATATAACAAGATCAAAGGTCTAGGACTGGTGGGTTTTCACCTTCCCAATATACAACCCATTTTTTTGAGGGGGTACAGTAGTCGTATAATAGGTACACACGCATAGGCCAATCTGGTATAGTAATAAAATATTACGGAAAAAGAATGAACATGTGGAAAAATTTATTTGGAAAGTAGAAAAAACAAACCAAACTTATATTTACCTTACATTAATTAATAAATTTTCACACATAATGGTTGGGTGAAAAAAATGTGAAGAGAGATTAAGTGACACAATTTTCCTTTAATCTATTCACAAAAATGGAACCATTCTTCTCAAAGGTTTCAAAATGATACAACCATTTATATCATTGGTAGAGAACTACATTTCAAACTAAAATCACACCATAGTATTGAATTCTTGCTAAAATTCACATTTCATCAGATTTTTTGAAATGTTAAAACAACATGAAATATAGACATTCCCAATGATTTTTCAATAACTTCCATGATTAAATGGGAATCATTTTCTATGATGATATGGGAATAAAAAAATATTTATATTCTAGAACAAAGGAGAGTGGGAGGGAAAGGGGGAAAATAATAGTACTATTCAGCAAGCTTAAAAGATATAAATAAGAAAGATGATGAAAATTCCTAACTAACCCAAGAATATACCCATACCCTTACACCTTGAGTGTGAAGTGTCCTCACTATAATAAAATAGAATGTGGTAAGGAAGGATAAAACTTGGTGGGTTTTATATGTAGACTACTTCATGAACATGGAGTTGTTCCATTGAGGACACCAAAAGGGATTCATGTAAGTGCTTCAGCTGCTGCCCATTGATAGTGAAGGTTTGCTTGGTTTCTTAATTTTGAACCTAGAAAACACCAAATGAAGAGATGTTAGTAATAGTTTATGATCCAAACTGGTGGGAAGAAAGTTTACCTAGATGAAACTTTATCCTGACATTATAGAGGTGGACCTTCTACCCAATGTGGAACTGACGATGAAGGATGAGACAATCATGGGAATCCTTGGTTTTCTCCTTATAAATCCTGGGGTTTTCATATGCATATCTTCTAATTTTCTCTAGCTCCTAAATCGGAAACTTTCTCTATGAACCTACACCAGAAAGGTTACAACTACATTTTTTAATGGCCTAGTAGGCCCAGTGCTCAATCTCAATAGGGAGGTGAAAACACATTCCAAACACTAGCCCGTAGGGTGACATTCCAATGAGAGTTTTGAAATCAGAATGGTAGGCACATAATGAATCATCAAGTCGAGGACTCCAATCTTTTATATTGGGTTTAACTATTTTTTCCATAATATATTTTACTTCCCTACTTGACACCTTAGCTTGAGAATTCATTTGTGGGTGATATGCAGTAGACACTCGATGCCTGACCCCATACCGATGCAAAAGTGATTTCATTTTTTAGCTGCATAAATGAGAACCCTGGTCACTAATGGTGTACCTAGGTAATTCAAACCTACAAAATATCTGAGTTCTCAAAAATTCCACAACTTTTTTGGAATAAATTTTCCTTGTGGATCGGGCCTCTACCCATTTTGACACATAATCTACCTCTAGATGAATTTACAAGTTTCCAATGGAATTAGGATATAGACCCATAAACTCAATTCCCCAGACATAAAAAATGTCCTGAAAGAGAAACGTTCACTATGGAATTTCATTTCTTTTAGATACATTCTCCCATTATTGGACAATGAGGATTTTTATAAAAAATCATGGGAATCCTAGAAAAGTGTTGGTTAAAAGGGACCATAATCAAGGACCTTGTGAGAAGTACGTTGGGGACCAACGTGGCCCCCACAAGCAAGAATGTGGAAGAATCCACGGACAGACTGAAAGTCACTATTGGGAACACAACGCCTAAGGACATGATCACTACAGGTGCTAAAAATGTAGGGGTTATCCCAATTTTACCAACAAGATTCCTATTTTAGACGGTCAGCCTGGTTTTTGTTGAAATCAGTAGGAATGCAAGATGCTACCAAATAATTTACAATTTCATCATACCAAGGGATATCATCTTGAACTCAATATAATTGCTCATCGGGAAACATATCATGAATTGGAATACAGAGGGATGAGTCAATATCTAGGGATGTGAGAATCCTACTAATATGGTCAGCCACCAAATTCTCTGGTTCTTTTTTATCTCTAATTTCTAGATTGAATTCTTGAAGGAGAAGAATCCAACGAATGAGACGTATTTTGGATTCCAGTTTCTTTAGGAGATACTGGAGGTCTGCATGATCTTAGAACACTATGACTTAAGACCCCAAAAGGTATGACCTGAATTTTCTAAGGAAAAAAAAATGGGAATGAATTATTTTTCAGTTGTGGTGTATTTTTCTTGGGAAGGGTCCAGTGTACATGAGGCATATGCAGTCACATGTGTGGCTCGACCGACCCTTTGTGATAAGATTACCCCAACTGCATAGTTAGAAGCATCACACATGATCTCAAATAGTAAATCCCACCAAGGTGGTTGGATCACCATGGGTGATTTGGGACTCCATTTTAAATTATTAAAATCTTCCTCATATTCTTTATAAAAAGAGTTCTTTTTGTTTTTTGAGTAAACAGGTGAGTGGGAGTGCGATCTTACTAAAGTCACGAATGAAACAACGGTAAAATCAAGAATTACCTAGGAAAGAAAACCCATCTCGTACATTTTTGGGGAATGGTAAAGATGAAATGAAATCCATTTTTAATTTATCTACTTTGATAACATACCCAAAAATGACATTCCCCAAAATTATACCTTGTCGAATCATGAAATAGAATTTCTTATAATTTAATACAATATTATTTTCAATACAATGACGTAGGACTGAACCAATAATACTTAAAAATTCATCAAAAGAGGAGCCTTAAAAAGTGAAATCATCCACAAATACTTCGATGAAATTATATAGGTAATTCGAAAAAATACCAACCATGCATAGTTGGAAAGTACCCCAAACATTGCATAGACTGAATGGCATCCCTTTATATGAAAATGTGTCGAAGGGACTAGTGAAGGTAGTATTTTCCTGGTCCTCAGGGTGCAATATGGATATGAAAGTATCCAGAATACCCATCAAGGAAGCAGTAGTGGTACTTACCGACTAGCCTATTTAGAATTTGGTCAATTAATGGAAAAGGGAAATGGTCCTTCCTAGTGTGTTGGTTTAGTCAGAAATAGTCTATGAAAACACGCCAACTATTCTAAACATGAGTTGGAACCAATTCATTGTTTTCATTTTTAATTACTGTAAGGCCAGTTTTTTAGGAAATACTTGAACAAGACTAATCCAATGGTTTTTAGAGATGGGGTAAATAATTCCACCACCCAACAATTTTTTTATCTCCTTTTTCAAAACTTCTAAGAGGTTTGAGTTTAGTTGACATTGTTCTTTCTTCATAGGTTTAGCCTCATCATTTAATAAAATATGATGTGTGCAAATTGATGGGATAATACCATGAATGTTTTCAAGTTTCCATCCCAATGATTTTTTATACTCCCTCAAAACTTTAAGAAGTCACAATTCATGCTCAGGAGGGAGTGAACTAGCAATGATGACATGCATCTGGTTTCCATTCTCAATATATGAATATTTTAAATCTTAAGGCAGTTGTTTTAGTTTCAATTTAGGTGGATTTTTTATTGATGGGAGTGTGTATGAAAGTGATAGGTCCTTGATATCACCTAACTACTCATTAGTATCATCGTCTATACAGAAATGAACTCTTACAAGCATAGCAGTATCATCGATGGTCATCAGATCCTTATTGGTAAATAAATTATGAATTAATAAACATGCATGACACTATTCTAGACCACTACAACAATCAATGCATGATTCATTACCATGCAATTTATTCAAGGTTGAAAGCTTAGAATGGGGATTATGGGAATGAAAATAAGTATTTTTAGAGGAAGGGAGTACATCAATTGAATTTACTAAGAGAGAGGAATGTTCTTCTAAGGGGTGATTCATGGATTCAAGGTTGTTGAAATGGACTTTGTCACAACCAAATTCCATTGATAATGTGCCATTATGGACATTAATTTTGGTTTTGACAGTTTTCAAGAAGGGTCTCCCAAATATAATTGGGGAATGTCCATTCATCCCATCATCATCCATTTTAAGCAGATAAAAGTCAGTAGGAAAAATTAAATTTTTAACCCTCATAAGAACATCCTCTACCACACCAGAGGGGTGTGTGGTACTTTGGTTAGCCAGTTGAAAAATAATTCCAGTGGACTTCAGTTCCTCGACTTGAAATGTAGAGTAAATGGAGTGAGTCATCACATATATTAAAGAACCTAAATGAAGTATATCTTTAAAAAAAGAACACTCCCCTTTGGTGTATGGAATTGATAATGTTCGAGAATCATTTCACTTAGTTGGAATTTATTGCTCTATAAATGCTGAAATATTCCTTCCCAATATCACCTTCTCATACCCTCAAAGTTTCCTTCGGTGTGTACACATCTTCTTTAGAAACTTGGTGTATCATGAAATTTGCTTCACGACATCATTCAAGGGGATGTTAACCTACAATTTGTTAAATGTTTTTAATATTTCCTTATCATGTTCAGTTTCCTTTTGTTTTCTAGGTTGGGTGACCCTTTGGGGAAATGGAAGAGGATTGGTTGGGATAAGAGACTTATCAACATACACACTCTTTCCATTTGATGGACTTAACTCAGGACAAGGATTTTCTTCTCTTGGATCATTTTTAGCAGTGGTTGGGATGGTGGATTCATCAAGATGGGATGACTCTATTGGAGGGTTCATTTGGATTTTAAGATGAGTTCCACTATTAAGGGTGATGGAACTAACATTTCCTTTATCCCTAGGGTTAATTATTGTTTGAGAGGGTAGTTTACTCAAACCATGACTTTGAATTTCCCCCACTGAGTTAGCTAGTTGGTCTAATTGGGGTTTGAGGTCTTGTATGGAATCTTGGTTGGTTTTTTGGAATTGGAGATTGTTGGTATCCATTTGGTTCATGATATCTTCTAGGATAGGCTCTAGTTTGGTAGGGGGCGGTTGGAAAGGCCTTTGGGTGGTTGAGTATTTCTAGGTGGTGGTGGTGGATGACTACTCTGAACCTATTGGTTCCATGATTGTGGAGGTTGGTTTGAATACCCCCCTTCCTATAGAATTGGACGTCTTTCCACCAAGGATTGGATGGATAGTATGGTTCTCACTTAAAGGGTTGGTTGTAGGGAAGGTTTGGAAATATTTCCTCATAACTCTCAGAAGTTTCTCTCAATTGGGGGCATTGGTCAGAATAATGGGTGTTGGAAGAGAATATTACACAATGGATGGGAGGAGGAGATTGATATTTCCCTTGTGAAAGAGAATGTTGTCAAAGAAGGGTTCTTACCTCTTTGAACTTTGTGTCCACCTTCTTCTCGAATTCGGTAATTTTCACCTCATGGAAACCTCGAATGAGTACACTAGACCTTGAACCAAATTGTTGAGTGTTTTGTTCCATGTTCTCAATCAAGGTTATTGTAGTAACTGGGGTCTTATCCACTAGTGCACCACATGCAGCAACATCAACCATGTTATGATAAATTGGAATTAAACCTTTATAAAGATACAGTATTAGAAGTTGATCACTTATTTGTTGGTGTGGACAACATGGACATAATATTTTAAATATTTCCCCATATTCATGAAGTGCTTCCCCTTGATATTATCTTATCGAACAAATTTCATTCCATATTATTTCTGTTCGAGAGGTTGGGAAACAATTTTCTAGGAAAAGGCATTTGATGTCTGCCCATCCTTTTATTGGTGAATTAACAAAGTACAACTAATATTTCACAGTGTCTTTTGAGGAAAATGGAAATTATCTAAGATTTAATCATTCCTCATCCACATTAGCAGGTTTTATTGTTGAAAAAATAGTATGAAATTATTTTAAGAGCTTGTATGGATCCTCTCCAAGAAGACTATGGAATCTTGGTAAAAGATGAATTAAACTAGATTTTAGTTCAAATTGGATTCCTCCCCTTGTAATTGAATACATGTAGGATGTATATCAACATAAGGTGAGGTTAGTTCTTTCAGTGTTCTATTGCTTTATTCCATGTTATTCATGTTAATTTCAGTTTTAATGTGTATTCCCAAAGAAGATGAAGAATAAGGATCATGATAAGTGTTGATGTTTTATGTGTCCTCCTTCAAAGGTTCCCCTTGTGTATCTCAGGGTCACTGAGGAAGGATCCTCTCCAGTTCTGGTAGGAAAGGTTTTATGTCTCATAGAGTATAATTCTTCATAAATATAACCTACAAAAGAAGTAAATTATAACACTAAAAAATGTAATGGTAGAAGATAAAACAAACAAACATTCACAAAAGTTAAAATATTTTTTTATCAAAAACACGCAATAAAACGAAAGTGCTACCCAGCAATGGCGCCAAAATTTGAACGCGTTGTCATGACACATCAAATTGATTATGATTTTGAGGTTGATTTTTATTCTAGGGAAGACCCTAGGTTGTCTTTAAAGGAGCGTTCATGGGTTTAGAGTGTGCATTTTTAATAAAAAGTACTAAAAGATGGGTGGTTTTTAAATTGTTTAAAGAAAATGACTTGATTTTAAGAGTTTAATAGTTGATAAAAAAGTGGTGTTTTAGAATAATGAGATAAAAATATCATTTAAAGTTTACTAAAAATATTGGGGAGTTCATAATTCTGATAAATTACTCATGGTTTAACGAAATCCTTTGGTTGAGGGGTTTCAAGATCTCAACTTCCCTCTTGCCTCTTAAATGATGCTCAAAGAACCACCCCTTGACACAACAATCATGTTGTCAGGGTTTTGGTATCAACAATAGATAATAAATGATAACAAATAATACTGAAATATTATGTATGTGTGAGATAAATAGGACTCTTGTCTTGTCCCATCAGAACAACCCAAGATTCCCACTTGAAATCTCAACCCAATCCGTGTTGAAATAAAAAGTGTTTCACTTAATTTTAACAATAGAAATTCACTCAAAGGATAATAATGTCAATATAAGAAATAAGTGAAATATTTATCACAAAAATTAAACAAAACCAGTAGAAGAAAAAGTGATGTAACTGCCTCCCAAGTGTGTGTAGCTCCCTCGAAATGACTGTCCAACGTTTAGCTCGACATCAAGAGGAGGAGGAAGCTCAGGTGGAAATTCGCCTTCATCCTTGACCCCCATATGAGGATAGGGTCCTCCATAACTCTTAAGATGATGATAGGGCTACTTTGGGTCTCCCAAATACCAAATATTTTCCTCTTGTCTGAACTTTAATATGAGGATCCCAAACATCAATTTTATGGAAAAAATGGAAGGTAGTTTTGGGAACACTGATTTTGTAAAACCATATAGACCGTGGTTTTATACCACTTTATAGTCTAATATCACTTTGGAAAAAACTGGAAACATGTTACCCCACCTCTCTAATATATCCACAGAAAGTCTGACACCATTTGGACAATGACAACTCAAGATATTGATAAAATAAAGAACACCACATTTGACTTTGTGCAGATTTGATTATTTGGAAAGATCCATTTGGATGGGAATTTTAGAGGCCAAATGAGGCTTCAGTTCATTTATATGAAATGTATAACATTAAATTTTGGACCATCCCAAAAATTTAATCCCATTTTGATTCATGTTTTAGTATAAATATGCGCTTGAGTCAACTGGTGTTCAAGGATCATGCGTAGTTTGGTCTATTTTTCTTTGACATCATCATATGCCCTCCAAATCACCTCCACCTTCAATGAAATTATCAAAACAAGTATCATTTCCCTTTTTAAAAGTAATAAATACAAAATAATTGAATAAAAAATGATGTGCAATTTGTTATTAGTTTTATAATTTTCAATACAAAAGTAGTTTATCACCGTCATGCAAGGGTGAAAATGAAATAGTGAATCATAGCGCGACCACTCTCCGGATATAGTTCCATCAACTATCATTACAGGGCCCGCAGTACCTATATTAATATCTCAATCCACCTTGAATATTTAAATATTATATTTGGGGATGTGATCATAAACTAGTGAGTGTATCAGTCGATATGGGATTTAAACTCCACTAGCCACTCCATCAAAAATATTAGATAAAAAAAATACTTCTCTAGGAAACTAAATCCCATGATTAATTTTATTAAATCAATAGTAATGAAACATGGTTAGTATTTTAATCCTCTACATTCCTAGTGTTCACGGGATATCTTGATACTCATGATACGAGACATAACTTCCACATGTAATCCTAATTTTTCTGACCATATAAGAATAATGGATAGAATGTGATGCATTAGTATTAAAAAATACAAGCTTAAGAATTGAGTTTAAAAGGATAGTACCTAAAACAATTGAGTGACCTAGTTTCTCAATTTTTATAACATATTTTTATTCATAAATCCATTGATCAACTTCTATAGTATAGTTCTTTCTACCTTATTGTGGTGATTCCTTAACATATAATATATTACTACAGGTATCCTGATCTACCTTGGTCTATGGATACGAAATAGTCTTATGGGACTATTATAACCTAACATATAATTCCAAAGGATGATTCAAGCTAGTTACACCTATTGATCTGAGATAATTATGACATTACTTTTCAATATTTCATTTCTTGCTACAATGGTAACTATTATTCAGTGGTTTCCTACATTCCTTCTTCATGCGTGAATGTTCAATGACCAGGAAATATCATTGTACATTGTTGTGATGTGGTGGATAAGAGACTGATCCCATGGATTAATTATCTACTACCTTTATACCAGGGGATTAAATCTCCCTTATGACTTCATTCCCTATGATGAAGCTCCCACCAACACTCAGATGGATGAAGGTGTCCCCACCACTAGGATTCAATGAAAAGTATATTTCTCTCAAAATTTCGTTATTCACCATTTCTGTATAGTTAGTAATGCATAACATTATTAACTTTGAGTGAACCTCAGGTCATTGTCCAACCTCAAAGATCCAAGCTCTCAATATTTCACTAGCAGATACTTTCAATGAAAATAAAACAAGGTGAGTGAATTTGGTATCATATTAAGTTACTGATCTGTTTCCTTTTTCTAATTGAAACAATTCCACCATTTTCATTATTTGGAAGGCTTCTATAAATAATTTGTTATTAAATAGTTCAAAAAAATACTTTACAAGTGAGTTCTCGATCCTGCGTAGCTTAAACATCCATGTCTCACCATTTTAACACCACATACTTAATCTTATACATTTATAGATTGATCTTCATCTCATATGGAGTCCCTAAGATCTCAAAAATCCTTATCATATTTTTTATCCATACCTATGATTTCTCAGGTCTAGAATCACCATGAAACATTAGTGGATTCTACTTTAGAAATTCTTTTAATTGATTTACCCAATGATATTTATCATTCCTAGGTACCTTTTTAACAAACTAAAAGGATTTCACTATAATCTTAACAAATTATTAGTTTAATTGTATTCCCAGTGAACCAAATTATTAGCTTCTCCCTCTCAATGATTTCTTTTTCACCTTACCAGTGCCTTTTTTTTCTATAACCCATTTTAGAAATCAAAAATTTATTTCATTTTTGTTTTTATCTTTCCCTCATTATATTTTATGTATCAATAGAATAAATTCAATATCACAAAATATAAACCAAATAACCATGTGAAAATCCAATCATAATTGGAAATTTCTCCACTAATGCATGATACTTGGAACTCATTGACTAAACCTAGTATGATGATTTGGTGATACACTTATAAGTGTTTTAGAACACCCATTGTATCCATACTACTCTGGTAACATGAAATTAAACATTAAAAGGTTAGATATATATTTTTATTCATTACATTTAAAGTTTTGAATTTTATTATCTCCTTCTTACCAACCCAACTAAAGGATTATGTAAGTATGATACCATTTGTTACATCTTACCCGAACTCATTGTCTTGAGAGAAGGAAAAATTTCTACTAACCTTAGGTGAAATTCCCTAAACATCAAAGACTGACAATGAATTCCAAGGGTTTAAACACAAGAGACATGGGGGAAATGTTTTACACTTTAATAAACACACACAAAACACCCACATTTCGCAAATGAATAATTTAAAATAGAGACATCTATATAATGATTAATAAACCAAAACCCTACCGTAAATAATGTGTCCAATAAATGAATAAACAATTCAACATGGGAGGAAATTAGAATAACATCAGAACAATGAGTGATAGATACTAAAACTATAAAGTATTAAATACTCAAGCAATGATGTGCACTATAACTGATAAATATATGAATTAACTCCAAGATCTAACTGCACCAACTATGATAATGACATCAAGGAGAACCACTAGAAAAGTAAGAAATAAGTCCCTTTCCTGTGTCATGGAAAAAACATCTCTATATTATCCAAAGTTAATATGTATGGGGTGAGTAACTATTCCTAGTTGGAATCATAAAATATACATTTCCCACATGACAATAAGACTAAACACTCAATAGGTCATAGGATATAAAATAGATAGGAAGAATATGAAAGTAGTAAAAAGATTCCCCAATAAAAAATATATCTTATGAATAATTTTTATAAAAATAGTTTAACCAAAATATTTTCACCTTAAAAAATATATGTAGCTCATAATTTCCCATTTAGAATAATCATCCATGATCTAATAATAACACTCTCATTCATGCCAAAGGACACCCCTATGATCATGATTAGTGGTATGTCCTCCCCCAAGCCATAACATGGTGGTATGTTTCCCCTTGCGCCTTTCTAGTAGGTACTGAGAACAAATTCTATTTAACAAATTCATCATACAATGTAATCATGAAAAAAATACAACCCGATCCATTCTAGATGGAATTAAAAATCCATTATTCCATGTACATTTACTGAAACCATATTTCATTTAAGAAAAAACTTTTAATCAATGTAACAACACATTTTGAGATACACCTATAATCTAATTTCAGAGCCAACTAGTAAGATAATACCTAGTAATGTTTTCCATAGAAAAACCATTGAAAATGTAAAGATAAATCTTTGAGAATCCTATAATCATTTGAGTTCTAATAAAAGTAAAAATATGAGAAAATCAAATGACCCATTCCTTACAATTCCCTATTAAATCCAAATAATATATCATCAAAACAAATTCAAAAACATAGTTCAAGGTATTATAACAAAAATCTATGGTTCTATTTATAAAAAATTGAGTAGATGGAAGATGATAAGGAATAATGAGATCCTAAACACTAATTTACACAATATAACACTCAAATATTAATTATAATCATAATTTGGATATTGATGATCACTATAAATGAGTTGGTTTAGCTTTAGAAGTTGAGACACTAGTAGAAAAATATATTTTAACAATGGGTTTTTAATGTTAATTATTAAATAACTTACATAAAAAATGTTTTTAAGTCGATTGTATAAATAACCAATTTAAAACTATTACTTTTTTATGGAATTTATTATTTGTAAAACCAGTTTTAAAACTCTTTTTCATTGGAGTTTAATGTTAGTTATATATATAACGTACATTAAAAATATCACACACCGGGTTTTAACATCAGTTAAATGTATAATCGATGTTAAAAACACAATACAAGAAGAGTTATAACTTTGATTATATATATACCTGACATTAAAAATAAAATTTCAAATGTGTGGGTTTGGTTTTTCAATTTTTCCACATCACACATTTAAAATTTTTATATCCTTCCTAAGTTTTAACACATCACATCCAAAAAAACATTTATTTAAATTATATAACATTTCATTCCCTTCATGTCAAAATTTTCAACCTCTTCAATCCATATGAATTTTTCATTCCTTCTTCAATTGATGATTTCAAAAATGTACTCATTTTCATCATTTTATTTATTTTTTATTATATTCCTTCATTAGTAAAATTATTGATAATTTATCTTATAGTGAAGAAGACTTCTTCTTATCAGGTTATAAAGATAAACCTTCCTCATGAGATTCACCAACCAATGTGAAAAATTCCATATCAATCTCCATTATAGTTGTCTCATCAATTCTTCACTAAAAAAGAGGTATATATAAAACAATATAATTTTTTATAAGAGGTTAAGGGTCATTACCTCTTTATTAAAGAAAAAAAAGTACAGAGAGAAGAGGGTTTAAATGACAAAATATTTTCAAAACAAAATACAAACAAAGATAGAGATAAAAAATATTGAGATTCAGTGCTCCTACTATGAAAATAGAATCTTCCAGACCATCCATGAGGATAAAGACCCCTCCTATAAGTCTTTTCCCACAATCATTGTTGTAACAACCTAGGTATTTATAGAATAATACTTATTGATTTCTATTAATACTTATGAATAATATATTAGTTTTACATCAAAAGGGATGTTTTTTCTAATAACATACTTGACAAGAAACAGGGGGTTTCTCCAAAATCTTATGTTGCACACAACAATGAGATATAATTAAAAATAATACAATAATAATATTATTATTTTAAATGGTAGTTAACTCCATGCTATAAGAATGGTTGGAATGAATAGTATCAACTGAATTTTGAAATATGGTTTAAACATGTTATATAATGATTAATTGGTTACCAATTTTACTATAAATGGAAATAAAAATCAATTGAATATAAATAATGTGTTTTTATGAAAATCTTTTTAAAAGAGAATAATTGTGTTTATAAAATCATATCACTCTTTAATGATTTTTATTTAATGAAAAATATTATATATATATTCCTTAAAAATGTTTTAAAATCATATTATATATTTTATAGATATTATATAATAACAAATTCAATATTTCAGATAAAATAAGTATTTTTCTAAAAATGTATTTTTTTCACCTTTTGATGGTAAACATTTTTAAATTTAGTTTTTGTCTCTCTTATAGGTTATATTTGAATAAATAAAATTATTATTGAAAATTGATAAATCAAAATTTACTTTGGATGAAATTTTTATATTTTTCTGATAAAGTTCACTTTTTAATGAATATTGAAAAATACAGCATTTTAAATCAAAGATGCCTTTTGAACTAATTTATTTATATAGAAAGTTTGTACATTTAATTATTTTTAATGTGTAATTGGATTATATTTTTATAATTTATTTTAATTTTGGTTATTTTAAGTAGTTTAACTTTTAAATTGGACATAAAACCATGTCAATCTTTTGATAGTTATTACTTCTTAAAAACTCGCTTTTCGGTTTTGACAACATGAATTAATTTTAAAATAATTAATGAATTTTTTTTTGTTTTGAATTAGTAAAAATGGATTCCATATTTGGAATTAAGAAGGTTAAAATTATGAAAATAGGTACCTTTTGTTTTTATACATTATGAATTGCAGCTTCAGTAATTATTTTATTTACCATGGGTAAAGATTTAGTCTGGTAAATAAGGGTAAAAAATAATACTATAATAATATTAAACTACCCTAAGACATGTCCTAATCCTATTTTATGACATATTTCAGAAAATTGGAATCCTTGGATCGATTTTTGGACCCCATGCAGCCACTTGGATGTGAAAATGACATTTTATAATAATTAATTTAAAGTAAAGAAAAACGTAACTTAACCATGTATCTTTTAGTAATTTTTTTATATGGGGTTATATAAGTGATATTTTTGACTATAAATCTTAATTATAAATACAAAAATATTTTCAACATCATGGTATTTTATTTATAATTTTTATACATCTAATAAATAAATATATACATGACATAATGATTATGTAGTGATTACCTAATTAATGAATGATTTAAATAAATGAGATTATAAATATTAAAATAAATTTATTTTGAAACTTTTTATGGAATACATGAATTTTATGGATTATTATGACTTTTTATATTTTAATAAATTAATTTTTTTCAAAATAACTAATTTGTTATGGATTTTTAAAAAGTCATGATAGGAATTGTATAAAAATTGACATAAATGAGTTTTTAAAACAAATATTATTTTATTAAAAGATATAATAGTCATATAAATATAATATTCGTCCCAATGAATTATATAATGTTGAAAATTTCATTAATGAACCAATTTATGTTCTCTTGTCATTTTATACAAAGTATATTAACCATATAGAATGAATATACAAGAAGACATGGTAGGAGTCAAATTAATTAACTAAGGGTTAAAGATAAATGATACGGTTAAATTTGTGACATAGAGTTGTATAAAACCTATTGGTTGAGATTTTTTCCACCAAAAACCATATTATATTTTAAATAAAATAATTTTGGGATCATTTTTAAACGAAAATCATTTTATTATAATATAATATTTCAATACCTTCTTAAAGTGTCCCTCCTACCTCTTATAAAAGGCCACCAACTATAAACCTTACACACACCTCTAAAGCCTATTAGATCATCCAAAATATACCAAAATAAGTTCCCAAGATACATATATTCCTCATAGAATCATTAACATTAAAAGATAGAAATTCAAGAAATCATTTTATCTTAAATCAAATGGAGTTACTCGATTTGAGGTAATATCTTCTCTTAAGATTCTTTCATTTATTTTCCTTATCCAACCACCTAAACTCTATTTATTAAATCATTTTATAAAAAAATAGTATATTAAATATACTAGGATGTTTTTATGAGAAGTATTCTAAATACACATACACACACCTCCCTCCAATGGATAAGAACATACTGTTTCGGTGTATGGAGAACTACTACCTCACGAAACGATGACTGTTGAATTTTACCCTACCACCTCTCATGGTGGCAATTATAATGGAACTATATTTATATATGATATATATTATATTTATACTTTCTCTATGATACTGTAATTTTTATTTAAAAACAAACCTTTATTCTTTTCATGATATGTAAATACGATAATGTTTTTTAAGGAAGTGGGGACAACCGCCCCTTCAAAGTGATATGACTCGTTCAGGACATACATGGAATGTAAATTGGATGGAATTAATGAAATTATGTAATTTATATAAAATATTATATTATACCGGAATTATAATATACCTATGTATCATTTAGTCTTAATTCTTTTAAATATGAAAAAGAAATGAAAGTAGCGTTCATACGTACGTACGACTTACCACCTCCATGAATAGTGCATTTCATGTCTTATCTCAATATGTTATTGAATATTAAACATACATATATAATGGATATAAATACATATATAATAGATATATATGATATTTAAATCATGAATATGATTTCCAAGATAATGGAATTCTGACCACATTGACAATTTGTAATTATAACTAGTTCATTTTTTACTCAAGTACCGAATATCGACGAAACGTTTGATATGAAAATAAATAATTATGTAATTTCTATAACATGGTAATAAGTGATATAAAAGTAATAATAAACTTCATAAGGATCTTAGGTAAGTATAAATTAACTTATGTTTATTATTCAGGATGAACAAGGAACATACGTGACGAGTCAGACTCAAGGTAACATAATCTTTTACCCTCCTATTATAGTCAAAGAGTTATTTTATGTTATTTTATATTTTATTATGTTATTATGTGTTATTATATATCCTTATTACTATAAATTTTATGTCCAAGTGATGAGATATCCCTCTATCTCTCCCATAAACTCATTTTTGGAATTTTAAAGTGACGTCGTTAGGCTGCTGAATTTTCGTAAGGGACTTCATCTCAATATACTTTCATTGAGGCATGTTTTGATAATATACACATCCTTATTTTAACCAGTGTATAATAAACCCCTTTGAATTTTACTTTCATCCAAAGGTAATATTTTATCTATGAATAATTTTACTAAATGTCAAAAGGAATGTTTTAAAGGTATGCAGTGACGATGACCTTTCTGCCACTATGACAATTATTTGATATTTGGATTCCTATATAAGACTTAATGTTTTTAAAAGGAAACGAAATCACTTATTCCATTTTTGGGTGTTTTGGTATTGAAAATTATTTTTTAAATTGACTGACTATTTCAATATATTGAAATTATTTCTTATTATTGCAAATGAAATGTTTTTAGTGAAATGTGGATATTTGTAATATTTATGTGTTATGATTATATAATGTTACTTCAACATTTGATGGGTGGTTATGTGATAAACCAAATGACGAGTGGTTTATGATAAACCAATCAAGAGTGGTTACGTTATAACCTCTAATGCTTTGGTCATGGAAGTTGGCTATATAGATTTTATATTTAGTGATTTGGGTGTAAGTTAACCATATTGTCATTCCATTTAAGTATGTTTATGTACCAAGTTACCTTTATGTTATATATGTTTCTTTCTATGGGATTTATGGTAATGTTTTTGTTACCAAAGGGTAAGCAATGGGCTTATATTTATTGAAGTGTTTTTGCTACTTCCCAAAGTTGAAAAGTATTACTTTATGATAACGTTTTCATGGTTTACATGTTTTTGTAAGACTTACAGTTCTCTTTCATTATGAATCCCTTACATAGCTTTTTATGCTCATCCCATGTTTGGAAATTTTTTTCACTGGACGTAATGAAGAATAGAGTCAAGGATATGAGAAAGGAAAAGTTATGCTGTCAAAACATGAAATGATGTCATATTTCATTTTAAAGATTTTTTGTTTTATGGAAAAAAGGATAGTGAGTAGAACTGTCTAATTGTAATATTCAAGATGTTTTGTATAAGTTATGACCTAATTTTCTAAATCTCTAAACCTTAAAATATCCTCGATGTGAATTAATGTCTAATAATTGACTTATCTCAAGAATAAGTAATATTTAAGGGTGGTGCCTTATAGTCAGTATCAAAGGTTGGTTTAGATAACTTTAGAGGTTAGGGTGTTACTTAATCATAAGTTACATGTTTTATATATCTACAATGATTATCATATTAGAAAGAGTCATAGTTATTTTATATAAATTTAATGAGTTTAAGATAACATGAATAAATATATATTAGCATTTAAACTCCTCATAAGATAGTATATGATGATTTTACTAACATACTCACATTGAAATTTTTGGTTTTAGTAAATGGGTGGATCTAGAAGGAACCAAAGTAACAATGTATGTGAAGGAAACTGTGATGGTTTTCTGAATAATCAACTGAATGAAATTAGAACTACATTGAGAAATCTTTTGTTTATTCTCAACCAACTATCTGGAGTCAATATTAGCCACTTGAACCTCATTGATTTTTCTAAGGCTTCATATATACAAGGAATGAATCCCTATGGATTTTCTAGTAATAGTCATAAAGGCAAGTATATTAAAAACCTATGTGTCAAGGATGTGAAAAGAAACACCTAGGAAAATGGTTCAAAGGGACGAGACGATTTTATAGATGGTGTAATGAAGGTCATAAAGCAATAACCTTACATGGAAAAAGGAAGCGTCTAATTGACTCCAAGAAAGGGAAAGATGTTCACTCCAAAGGATCAATTGAATTTTTTAAATGTGGTGTGCATGGTCATTATAAAAATAGATGTCCTACAAAAAATGTTTGTGAATGGGATCAATAGGATTATACAAATATATTTTCACCAACTATTAAAGCCATTCCAATTGAATATTAAAGAACTGAAAATGACATGTGAAAGGTATGTATTATTTCTTAGCTCCTATTTGAACATTATTGAAATCTTAAGACATTATGCATGAGTTTTTTGTAGAAAATAATTATAAATAAATAAGATGTAGAAACATGGATAAAGGATCCTGAAGAATGTTCGATGATTAATATGTCTACATTTTATGAATTTAAGTGTTATTTTGGATATATATAAATGATGAAATGTTTAAATGTATTACTGATAGGATTAATTTGGAATATTTTTTCTAGTATGTGTAACCTTGAAGTTTGATATGAGAAAATGTTATTCAAGAAAGAATTGTCTTTTCTTATGTGAACATAATGGATAACCTTAGGGCTTCAAGTGATATTTTTTTGATGAAATTATGGGTTATTAGTTTTTGGGATGCAAAATGTGAGGAATGAAATAACCTTTGAGGTTAAAACATGTTATGAATATTTTTAATGATTTTATCTCATTTTTTTAATGTTACTAGAATTATACATTTTTTTTAAAAAAGGAAAGCGCACAGACCGTGTGACAACCCATCGCATCGAACAAAGCTACGGGAATTGAACCCACAACAAAAGTGTGACTAGAATTTATAATCTACCATTGGACTACATGAAGTCCCTTGTTAGTAGGACTTGTTATTTTTAGTTAAATAATTTAATGGATCAATAATAAGTTAATTTGGGGAACTTATGTTTTATCAAATTGATATCCTTAGAATAGGAAAATGATTTGGTGATTAAGTGATAAATGCTATTTTGGAAGACGTTCAATTTTTGGGAGCACTATATGCATAAGGAAAATTGAATACTATGAAATTTAATTTTTGGAATAATGGTGAAATTTTATTTTGGAAGAATCTATGTTTTTATTGTGGACTTATGGAAATTTGGGGATATTTATGGAAATGATTAACATACCATGGAGAACATGTGATCAGATTAATTACTTTTTTAGTATGAGACTTTAATATTATTCGATGTTATTTGGAGATAAATATTAAGATTTTTCATGGAAGATTAAGTGATAAAATTATTCCTATTTTTAGGTTTCAATCATATTTTGGATTATTTTATGAATAATTTTGTATTGAATGGTATTTGATGAACTTTGGATATTTTTTTTATCTTTTGGAGATTAAGAGTAGTATTTATTTTTATAAAGGATTATCTTTTTTGGAGATTATCTGATCTCATACTAACAATTTCGGTTTTTTTATTATATAAATATAGGGGAAATATGTAGTTCAGATTTTTTGGATTATGTGATTCTCTAGAAGTTGATTCTAGCGGTTTAGGTGTGACCATGTCATCATGAATACTCATCGTTTGGAGAATAAATGAGTTTGTGTTAGAAATTTATTAAAGGAAGAAAATCTACGTGAAAGGTAAGTATATTTCCTTATGCTCTTAGTCAATATCATAAATAAATTACTCAAATTTATGAAAAGGAACTTAATAAAAACTTTGTCCCTTCACTTTTCCTAATACGAAATCAAAGAACATTTAACCCATTACAATTTTGTGATTTTCTGGTGGTTAACTCTCTCCTAATCACGTGTTCTATCACTGTCAATCAGAACACGACACTTAGTTTCTATTCCATATTCATGTTTTCCAAAATGGAATATTAGTATGTGTTATCTTAGGTGAACTTCATACTTATTCTTAATTCTTTTAAAGTGATATTTTTAGTGACTTTTTTTCCAATGTGGGACTCTCAATGATGTTTCTCAGCCCAATTTTAAAGTTGCGATAATGCAATTTCCAAAAGGGGGGAAGGATGTAACAACCCAGGTATTTATAGAATAATAATTTTTTATTTATATTAATAATTATGAATAATATATGAAATTTAACTTAAAGGGGATGGTTTTTCTAATAGTTTACTCGACACGAAACAAGGGGTTTCTCCGAAATCTTATTTTGCACACAAGATTGAGATATAACAAAAAATAATACAATAATAATAACATTATTTTAGATGGTAGTTAAAACCTAGACATTGGAATAGTGGTAATTAATAGTTCCAACTGAATTTTTAAATATGTTTTAAACATGTTAAAATAATTATTCATTGGTTACCAAATTATTTAGAAATTGAAATAAAAACCAAATGAATATAAAGAACGTGTTTTTATGAAAACCTATTTCAAAGAGAATAAATATGTTCATAAAATCATATCACTCTTTATGTATTTTAATTTAATGAAACATATATGTTATATATTCAATAAAAATGTTTTTAAATCATCTTATATGTTTTCTACATATTATATAAGAACAAATTCAATTGTTCAGATAAAAGAATCATTTTTCTAAAAATGCAGTTTTGCCGCCTTTTGATGGAAACCCATTTTTAAATTTAGTTTTTGTCACTTTTATATGTTATATTTTAAAAAATAAACTTCCTATTTAGAATATAGACATCATAATTTACTTTGTATTAAATTTGGTAATTTTTCTAATAAATTTCATTTTTTAATGAACAGAGAAAAACAACACATTTTAGGTCAAAGCTGCATTTTCATCTAATTTTTTTATTTATTTAGATTGTAATTTTTATTGGTTTTAAAGTATAATTGGATTATATTTTTATCATTTAATTCAATTTTTCTTCATTGGAATTAATTTCACATTTAAATTGGACATAAACACGTGCAATTTTTGGATAGTTATTACTTCTTAAAAACCTGCTTTCTGGTTTTGACAATGTGAATGAATTTTAAATTAATTAATAAAAATTATGAGTTTTTAATTTTGAAAAATGGATTCAATATTTTTAATAAGGAGGTTAAATTTTTTTAAATAGGTACCTTTTATTTTTTGACATTATGAATAGTAACATTTTTAATTTTTTAATTTACCATGGTTAAAATGAAAATGTAGTAAATTAGGGTAAAAAAAATTATAATAATATTAAAATATCCTAAAACATATCATAATACTATTATATGTGGTTTTTATGACCATGGTAATACTTGGGTAGATTTTCGTACCCCATGGATCTACTTGTATGTGAAAATGACATTTTATAAGAATTAATTTAAAGTAAAGAAAAATATAACATAAACATGTATATTTTAGTAATAAAATTTAATATTTGGTTATATAAGTGATATTTTAGAATATAAATAGTAATTAGAAATATAAATATCAATCTAACATCCTGGTATTTTATTTATAATTTTTAGACATCAAATAAATAAATATATTTATGACACAATGATGATGTAGTGATTACCTTATTAATGAATAATTTGAATAAACGAGATTATAAATATTATAATAAATTTATTTTGAAACTTTTTATTCCATAAAATAATTTTATGGATTATTATGACTTGTTATATTTTATTTTATGATGTTTTTTTATAAATAATCTTGTTTTTATGGATTTTTAAAAAGTCATGATATAAATAGTATAAAAATTGACATAATTGAGTTTTTAAAAGAAATACAATTCTATTAAATGATATAATAGTAAAAAAAATATAATATTAGTCAAAATGAATTATATAATGTTTAAAATGTTCTTAATTAACCACTTGAGGTTCTATTATCATTTTATAGTAACTATATAAACAATACAGTAAGAATATACAAGAAGACATGGTAAGAGTCAAATTAGTTAACTAGGGGTAAAGCTAAAATATAAGGGTAAATTTTTTATCTAGACTTTTCTAAAACCTATTTGTTGAGAGTTTTTAGACCCAAAATCATATTATATTTTAAATAAATGACTTTGGAACCATTTGAAATCGAAAATCATTTTATAATAAAATAATATTTCAATACCTTCCTAAAGTGCCCCTCCACACTCTTATTAAAGGCCTCCACCCACAACCCTTACTCAAACCCCTAAAGACCCTTGGATCATCCAAAATCTGACCAAATAATCTCCCAACATCCCTATATTTCTCCTAGAAGATATAACTTGGGAATAATGTAATTCAAGAAATCCTTTTATCTTAAATTAGAAGGTGTTACCCGATTTGAGGTATTATCTTCTCTCAAGCTTCTTTCATTTATTTTCCGTCTCCAACACCCTAAACTCAATTTATTACATTATTTTATAACATAACAAGTATCCTAAATATACTATTATGTTATTATTATTTGTATTATAACTTCACTTACACACTCCTCCATCTAATGGATACAAACATACTGTTTCTGTGTACGGTTAACTACTACCTCACAAAACGGTGATTGTTCGATATACCCCTACCACCTCTCATGGTGGACATTATGATGGCACTATATTTATATATGGTATATATATTATATTTATATAAAATCTATTATAAATTAATTTTTATTTACAAACATACCTTTATGCTTTTCACGATGTGCAAATACAATAATTTCATTTGGGGAAGTGCAGACCACCACCCCCTAAAAGTGATATGACTCTTTCATGCCATACATGGAACTTATAAAGGATGAATTTAATGAAATTATGTAATGAATATAAAATATTATATTATAATGGAATTATTATATACCTATGTATTGTTTATTTTCAGTTATTTTAAATTTGAAAAAGAAAGGAAAGTAGCATTCATGCGTACGTACGGGTTACCGTCTCCATGAACGGTGCATTTCATTTTTATCTCCAAATGTTATGGAATATTATAAATGAATATATAATGGATATAAATAAATATATAAAAGGTATATATGTTATTTAAATTTTGAATATAATTATGGAGATAATGGAATTTTGACAACGTGGACAAATTGTAATTATAATAAGTTCATTTTTGACTCAAGTAATGAATATCGATAAAACGTTAGATATGAAAATAAATAATTATATAATTTTTATAACATGGTAATAAGTGATATAAAAGGAATAATAAACATGAAAATGTTTTGAGGAAAGTATAAATTAACTTAAGATATTATTCAGGAAGAACAAGGAACATACATGATGAGTCAGACTCAAGGTAAGTGAAATTTTCACCCTCCTCTTTTAGTCAAAGATTTATTTTATGTTATTTTCAATTTTATTATATTGGGATATGTATTATATATCCTTATTTATATAAATTTTATGTTCAAGTTATGAGATAACCTTTTCTTTCCCATAAACTAATTTTCTGAATTTCAAAGTGACGCTGTTACGCTACTGAATTTTTGTAAGGGACTTCGTCTCAATCTCCATTAATTGAGGATTGTTTTGATAATAGAAAACTCCTTATTTTACATGGTGTATAATAAAACCCTTTGAAATTTTCATTAATTAAAAGATAATATTTTATCTATGAATCTTTTTACAAAACCATAAAATTAATGTTTTTAACATATGATGCAACAACAACCTTTCCACCGCTGTGAGCATTATTTGATAGTTGCCTTACTTTAAAGGAATTAATGTTTTTAAAAGGAAAATAATTCACTTCTTACATTTTTGGGGGTTTTGGTATTAAAAATGGTTTTTGAAATTGATTGATTATTTAAATGTATTGAAATTATTTATTGTTATTGCAAATCAAATGTTATTAGTGAAATAATGATATTTGAAATATTTATGTGTTATTATTTTATAATGGTACATGGAAATTTGACAGGTGTTTACATGATAATCCAATGATGGGTAGTTATGTGATAAGACAGATGACAGGTGGTTCCATGATAAACTAAGGATTGGTGGTTACGTTTTAACCTCTAATGCACTTGGTATGGAAGTCGGCCGTATGGATATTCCATTTAGTTATATGTGTGGAAGTAGACCACATGGTTATTCCATTTAAGTATGTTTTTGTATAAAGTTACCTTTATATGTTATATGTTGATTTATATGGGATTTATGGTAATATTTTGGTAAAAAATAGTTTATTTAATGAGCTTATATCGAGTAAATTGTTTTTTCTATTTATTAAAGGTGAAAAGTATTACATTATGATAACTTTTTCATGGTTTACATGTTTTTACAAGGCTAATAGTTTTCCTTCATTATGTATCCCTTACTGAAATATTCTTGGTCATCTAAAGTTTTGAATTTGTTTTTCATAGGATGTAATGAATAATAGAGTTAAGAATGGGATTAAAGAAAAGTTATGATGTTAAAACATGAAACTATGCCATATTTCATTTTAAATAGTTTTTTTATGAAAAGAGGATGGTGAGTAGAAGTGTATACTTGTAATATTCAAGATATTATGTATATGTTATGAACTAATTTTCTAAATCTCTAAACCTGAAAAGATCCTCAATGTGAATTAATGTAAAATTATTGACTTATCTCAAAAATAAGTTATGTTTAATGATGGGGCCTTATAATGGTCCACCTCCATCATTAGAATGCTCATCAATATTGGCATCCTTTACAAATTCAAATTTGGATATACTAGTATTGGTTTCCCTATCCTCGTCACTACTTTTAGAGTTGATTAATTCAAGAGTTATTAGTCATCCTACTTATCTTTAAGGAGTATGACCTAGATTATTTCTCATGTTTGACATAAATAACTGCATTGGGAACTACCTTAGGATAATATCATGTGGAAGCTCCTAGTACTTCAGCCTTGGAAGGTGACATCTCTATTCCAGAATTAATCTATAAGAAAATTGATATTGTCTCATTTTTAGTAAGGATATGAACAAATTCTTTTGAAGGTGACAAAGCTGGGGAACATAGGGTGACACCATCTTGCTACTATACAAAGATTTCAATCCAAATCTCACACCAATTTCCATGTCTAATCCAATTATGAGAATTTTTAATAGCCTATAGATTTCCCATTCTCTCTTAGGATAACTATGAAATATGAGTGAGAGGAAATTGGATGAGCCCCTTATAACATTGAGATAAGGAGGGGGATAAATTCATAAAATCCACCTTGTCATATTTAGATGAAATTTATTTATGGTTCTCAATAGGTAAAATTAGAAGAGAAATTTCCCCTTGATCAACAAAATGAAAAAGAGAGTTACCTTTGGAAACTTTTTTAGCATCCTCAATGTTAAGGGTGGTAGAAAAACCATCCCTTTGAAGACTCTACTTGATGACATCTCGAACTTGTTCATAAGAGGGACTATTCCCAAGATTATATATCATTGGAACAAAAAAATCACATTTATTTTTTTATTTGAAATATTTTTCAAGAATTATTCTCTATTACTTCAAAATAGCATTATCATAATCTTCAGAAGTAGAAACTTATAAATCGGTCTAACAATCCTCAGACCCCCACCAGATTGATTCCCAAAAGATCCCCTGGTAATAGAATCATTAAATTTGCCACCAGTGGTGATCCTTTTATTATCCACCTATAAAGAAGCTTCAACATTCTTAGAGATTGGTGGGCAAGGTATTTTTAGCTCCCTAGTCTAAAAAAGGCCAAACTTAACTACATTTCTAGGAAACACCTTCTGTTGTCAGTCCTCATTGACAGTAGTAAAAATCCTATATATAATGATCATATTACACTTCTCTAGGAATGAAGAAGAATCCAAATATGAGTGAATAGATACTGTTTTATCCATGTACACCTATCCCTACTCATTTCCATGAGAATATTCCACATCCAACTATCTCTCAAAAAATACTCTTATCTTTCCCCTTAAGGATGTAAAACATGCATATGGACTCAAAGCAAAAAGAATCCTACTCATGCATAATGGATTGAAATAGATACCAAAATTGAAGCACATTTTCATATTTAAATATTAGATCAATATCATCCTCGTCAGTGGAAAATACCACTTTATCATCCAATGAAAAACCAAGGCCAACATCTATAATAATTCATGAAAAATAACCAAATTTCCCAACCTGAGTGGCTCTGTCCATTTTGATTGGGAACCAATGGAAGAGGAAACATAAAACAATATTAATGGGCTCTTTAAAATCCAATTTAATATAATGACTCTAATCCATACACTGGATTAAATATTCCTATGACTAATGGGATTAATGTGTAAATCCCAATCTTGAGTGTTCAACGTGCCCGTCTAGAGATTAATGGATACATATCCCCACACTCTGCATTTAGAGTCATTTGTGGTTAAAATTATGAGAAAAAACCCTTAAACTATTAGAATACATATGAAATATGAGAATCCCCAATTATCAGATATCATAGACCTCAATTCCTTAGCGCTCTAGGTTTTCTATTTGACTAAAAGGATAATACATCCTATAATAGAAAACCAAAAAATTGAAATTGATCCTTGATCACTTATATATTATTTATGACATGAGTAGTGTTGCCCATTGTCATCACACAATTATGTAAGGAATCCTTGAAAACTAAATATTTTCTCTTGATGATATATTCTTTACTCACAAACATAATGTGAGAAATCAAGTCCCGATGCCCCACCTTCCTGAGAGAATCATCCAATCTAGATGGCTCAAAAATAATACCTTCGGCCAGATGTTCAATTGTATGATCATTTTGAAAATAAATGTATTAAATGGAAACCAAAATTCCATCACGGTATCCCACCAAAATATCATGCTCCATAAACATAATCCCCTCACAAAATCTCATTGACCAACAATATATTGATTTAAAGGAAACTACCAGAAGAAATAGAAATAGGTGAAAACTATAACTTTATTTTTTCCCCATTTTTTGGCTATTTTTAGTTCACATTCATCATGTTTTATTTGATGTGAGTAGTATCTATCCATGTTTCAAAAAATAATTAAAACACTTTCCATATTGGTTATTTTAATAACCGATATAGAATGTGACTTTCAACATTGGTTTTCTAAAAAACCCTTGTCGTAATTTGAACATTTTATATTTGAAATCTGTTATTAGAATAACGGATTTCAAAGGACTCCAAAATAGATATTCCAATGTTTGTCTATAAAAACCAGCCATTAAAGTCACACCTTTATTGCTTCAAGTAAAAATATTTCCTTATAACTGATTTTAAAAGGAAAAAAATTTATATTAAAAGTGTTTTTTCTACTAGTGATATGAAGAATAAAAGGAATTGGGGGAGGATTTACAACTGCTAGAAGGGTTAAAACTGGATTGGCCTAACCATATTCAGTACATGAATACCCCATTCACATTGTGAATAACCAAGTTGTCACTTATGTCAAAATACTTATCACTTTTATTTTATTTTTTGAAAAAATGGGTTCATGTAATGATCATGTTTCATATCATGATCTGCTTTAGGCATCCACCCAGTGAAATACATTCACACTATGAAATATTTCATGGAATCTTCCCAAAAAAAATCTACTTCATGAATTTCCTATTCATGGTGTGAATTTCCATTATAGATACATTGTAGTTATTTTCACTTTACTAAGTTAGACCCTTCTAGAATGTTATTCCAACGACTCCAAACACGAAAGAAAAGTATAAAATGATAGTGTACCTCAAACCAGGGGTGATACAAATTAAATATTTACAATTATTAAATAAATATTACAAAATATTAAGAATTACTCAATAAATAATAATTTAATTTATAAAATTATTAAATAAATATTAATAACTATTAAAAAATATATAAATATTATTATATATCAAAAAAATTTAATTAAATATTCATTAATATTACTAAATATTAAAAATAATATATATATTAATAACTATTAAAAATATTAATTAGTATTAATTAATAATTTTTTTTGAAAAGTCTTGGTTAGTGTCAAATCCCTCAACCATCAATTTAAAGAATGAAAAGATAAAAAAAGAAGGTGGGGTATAAATGGAAAGAAATGTCCAAAAAAACATCAAAAAACTCGAGAATGAGTATAGATGCTATGATGCGTGGTCCATTTTCCCAAACCATAAGGGTGTTGACTCCTTATCCAAGTCTTGACCTGCTGCCATGGTCCACCTCCATCATATTGGGGATCAACATTAACGACATCACTTATGACTTCTTTCAAGGATCCAACACTACTCTACCCATCCTCCTCACTACCATCATAGGTAAGAAAATCACAATAGTTATTCATAATGATCATCCTGCTCATCCCTGAGGATGATTCTCCTACCCTAGAATCAAATGAAATCGAAGGAACTACCTAAAGAGATTTACCTTGGATAGGTTCTGAGATTAAACAAAATTAATCATCTTCTATGTAATCAGACTTAATAAAATACCACCCAAGAACAATAGGATCTTGATTAGTATTCCCTGCAAATATAATATTGTTAAATTTGTCCTAAATTAAATATGCATCTATTCCAAGAACAGTAAGAAGGGATTCCATAACTTGGACAAGCTAAATACTCTTCTTAGTATCATCCATAATAATAGGTAGGTTAGTTTTCATTATTAGAGAATCCCTAGACTTCATCTATAATGATGTTGATTCCAAATGAGAAGATGATGCAACTATTCCCAGATGATCAATATAACAAAAAAAAAGCACACTTCAATGTATTATTTGGAAAAGAAGTTTTTTTTTGATTTTTCTATTTATTTGAAAGTAACAAATAGATAATATTATAATAACTTTGAAACCAATTAATCTTTAATAGAAAACTCAACATAATATTGACTATGAATAGATTCACCGTATTATTTTTCATCCCCGAAACAAAGTGAATATTTTAAAGAAGTAACTACACAAAGTTTTTTCACCTTTTCCTCCTACTAATTTGAAAAATAAACTCAAGAAATTATAGGATTATAATAAGGGTACATCATAGGTGAGACCATATGACTATTTTCTTGGTCCTTATTACCGAATGTGGATCAAGAGGACTATCTATAACCAATATGGGGCTCAAAACCATTATCTTCATGATCCCTAAATCCAAATGCTTCAGATACTAGGTCTCAAAATTTACCCTAATATTAAGAAACTAGGAACTTCGTGTTCTAGTCATCAAGAAACATAGATCTGGCAGTACTAGATTTATTATATACCAGTGGTTTATCCTTGGAAGTTGAATCACCTTGGATCTGAGTTGTCTTGGCCTAATTATCTACTTGATCTTAGCTGGACTTCATGGAAAAGGAGGACTACCCATGAAGGCTATATAGATTCCATTGAACATTAGAATAACACTCTTTAATGGGATGTCCCTTTGAACCACATAATCCATAGACCTTCATCCAGAATTTTTCATCCAAGTAACCATCATATTTTCGATATTGGAAAAAATATGAAATTTTTTCAAATTCCACCCTGATTTGAATATCATAAGCGGGAGTAGTGAGAATCACATTATCAATGAGAGTAATGCTAAGATTAATCTAAACTAACATTATTTGGAAATTTACATACCTGAATTGTTCTGTTCCCGTATCTAGATAAATTAGAACCCTAATAGAATCATCAATATCATAGAGAATTTTTGGATGCCACAAAATCCAATTGAGACTGTGAAACCTAACCCATACCTATGAAAATGAATTCTTTACCCGTGAAACCTTTATGTCCAAGGTCCATTAATAGATATGGGAAATTCCAGACTACAAAAATAGGGAAATAAAAGACCACACTCGAATTTGAGATTTTTCGAAAGGAAAAAATACAATGGAAGAATCCTAGGCTTAATGACATGTACGTCCAATCCGATAACCCCAAAAGAACATAAATTCTTTGAACTAGATCTTTAAACTTCCATAGATTCTTACCCTTGGGGAGGACAGGTTGAACGATTAATGAATTCTTACCCATAACTAGTATTTTAAAAAAGATTCAAGATTTACTTCAACAAGAGACGATGATCCTTTCTTGAGAATCCTACCAGTAGAGAAGCCTTTGAAAGCCATGAGAGGATGCCAAAGAGGTTCATAAATTATATTTTGGAAGCTCACCAAATTTTCTATCTAGAATCAAAGTCCCTTCAATACCTCATAGAATATTGATGAATATTGATGAATATTTAATAATATTTAATAATATCTAAATAATAATTAGTAATAATTAATAATAATTGTTTATATATATATATATATATATATATCTATTTAATATGTATTAATATTTAATTTATAATTGTTAGTACTTATGAATATTTAAGAATATTTATTAATATTTGTCAATATGTATATATATATATATATAATATTTTTAATGTATTTTTAATATTTCTTTTAATAATTGTTACTTTGGAAATATTATTTATTAATATTAAATAGTTATTTTTTATTATTTATTTAAAATTTAGGAATATTTATTTAATATTAGATAATATTTAATTAATATTTATTAATATTAGTTGAAATTCATTTATAATTATTAATATTTAATTAATATTTATGAATATTTATATAATATTTAATTAATAATTATAAATAATTAATTTATTGTTACTATATATTTATTAATATTTATTAATATTTTGTAACATTTATTAATTATTTTAATATATACTAAAATTTATTAATATTTTCAAATATTTATCAATATTTTTTAATATTTAATAAATATTTATTAACTTTATTAACATTTATTTAATATTAATTAATATATATTTTATATTTATTCAAATTTATTTATATTCATTAATAGTTTTTTAATATTTAATTAATATTTTTTATTATAAATTAATATATAATCAATATTTATCTGTATTTATGAATATTTATGAATATTTTTTTTAATATTTATTTGATGTTGATTATTTTTTTAATATTTATACATTTTTTTGAATATTTAATTATGATTTATTGATATTTTATTAATTTTGATGATTTTTTAATTAATATTTATTGAAATTTAATTATTATTAATTAATATTTAATTAATATTTAAGTAATATTTATTTGTACTTATTTGTATTTATTTATATTTGTTAATGTATATGTATATTTAGTAATATTTAGTCTTAAAAACATCTGGTTGAAATAGTGAACATCGTTCACTCTTCCTTAAGAAAGCTCACATAGGATGTGTGGGTCCCGTTCACTCTTCCTAGGGAAGGTAGAAGGGTGAATGGGGTTCAGGCTTACTTGCATCCCTTTGTAAAAATATGCAAAACCCTATCCAAGTTTTTAAATAAAAATATTTTATAAAAACCATGATGTTCACTCTTTCATAAGAAATATCACAAAGGAAGAATTAACCCTATAGTGACCCATACTTTTCATACTTAAGTATTACATGTTTTTAGATGAATATTCAATTCATTTACTGAATACATGCTCGAAAACTATTAAGGTTTATTGTCTTTGGAGACTAGAGACATGATCTTTTTATTTAGTGAATGAACTTCAACATTTCTAACAAAGATCTTCCCACATAGTAATATTATTAGACATACCTTTTTTAAAACTATTCTTCATAATCCAAAAAAAGGAAACATAAGAAAGGATGAGCTTATATTCTTAGTAAAGTAAAATTTTGGAGATATCAATGATAACTTATGTATAACATGGGCATAAGGTTATAAGAACATGAGCTAAACATTTGAAAAACATATCCTTCAGATCCGTGATCATAATCTTGAGCCATGAAAAAAATATTTTCTGTTCATAAGACATGAATCATAATGTAATCAATGAACTTGAGCTGTGAGAGCATAACATTTACATAATACATAAGTTTGTGGAATACACATAAGCATTGAAAATAATTTCCTTAGTAGTAAAGTTTCATTGCCAAGACTATCATAATATATTGGTTTCACTCCCCACTCCATAGTCAAGGTTCACTCCTAGGACTATCATAGTGGATTGGGTTCACTCTTGATTCCATAGTCAAAGAGTACTCTTAAGACTTTCATAGTGGACAGAGTCCCTTACGGAACTCGGTTCACTCCCCATTCCAATCCTTATTATCTCATGGGATATCAATCCTTACCCAATTTATTAGAGTGCTATATAATTATGGGACCACCCATCACATAATGAAAAGCATACACATTTTTTCTACAAGATCATAAAACATTAATTATTTCATAAGCTGTAGAAAGTAAATGAGTTTAATAAATAATTAATTATAGTATAACCTATAAAAAACATGTTTTATAGACATTTCAACAATTCATCATAACAAAACCACTATAAAATA
The DNA here is from genome assembly GCA_963277665.1 of Viscum album. Taxonomy (NCBI): domain Eukaryota; kingdom Viridiplantae; phylum Streptophyta; class Magnoliopsida; order Santalales; family Viscaceae; genus Viscum; species Viscum album. The sequence goes on along the minus strand of OY728163.1, from coordinate 1,640,447,852 downwards.
AACTAGTTTCATAAATATATTTTCATCTTAATCATAAAGCATGTAGATAAAAAATAAGTATGGTACAATTGGATCATATCCCTAGTAAAACTTAAGTAACATCAAAGGATGTCATCATAGATGAAAAATGCCTTTAAAATATCACTTGTAACATTTCTTGAGGAAAATACTCTTTTAACTTATAAATTTAATATTTAAAATCTACGAATTTCTCAAAAGTAAAAGAAAAAATTGTATTTTAAAATAAACACAAAAAATTGTAAAATAATATTAAAATCATTAGGTGTACATGATGATGGAATTTTTTTTTCATGATTTATAGGTTAAAAGAAAGAATTCCTTTTAAACTTTTGTTAAAAACTCAAAAATTACCTCTTTTAGAAAATGAAAAAAAATCATTTTAAAGTATTTTTAAATTTTTTGATCAAGTTAAAAATATATTTAAACAAATATAGGACAATATTATAAATAAGCTTGAAAACATTTATATAAAACATGGAAATGGAAGAAAAATGTTTTTCAAATAATGAGATAAATTAAGTCGGGTTTCCTTAAAATTATTATTTTTATATCTTTAGTATATAAAGAGAATACAATGGAGTGAAAAATTTTAATTTCAATAAATAAATATAGTATATGAAAATCCATAATTTTCTTGATAGGTAGATCATGGAATTTCATCATCAAAAACATAATCGTAAACAATCTTGATAAACAATGAGATTTTTACATAAAACCCTTATCACTTTGGTAATTTTGGAATCATAAAGAATATGAAATAATAACATGAAATAAAACATTAAATACCACTAAAATAATTATATTAAATATAGAACATGTAAAATTGGTAGTATATACACTACAAAAAATAAATGAGTGGTGAATATTTCATATCTCCCAAGAATAAACGTGAGACTCGAAATCCCTTACATCAAGTACTCCCTACTTCAAAAGTAATCTAACCTACTCTATAATAAATTTAAATTTTATTATCATTCTATAATATAATTATTTAAATAATTATAGTAACATATATGTTACACTTATAAAAATTTAACACCCATTTATAAATAATTTTTTATTAAAATCATCATTTATGGGTGTTAACTATTTTATTTTTCATGAGAATTTTGTTTTGTAGTTCCATTACTTATACTTTGATCATGGTTCCATAATAATCATAATTTTAGTCATGATATAAGTATCATATATATATATATATTCCATATATATATATATATTTAGATTCATCAATAAAGGATAGAGATAGAAAAATGAATTACACCATTCATAGAGACAATAGGCTGTAGATACGCATGAATATTGTTTTATCTTTTCAAAGGAGGGAAATAAAGCAAAAAAATAGTAATTAAAACTTATATAATCATTATTGTATCTTTAATATCATATATTTTCATTAAATATATCAATATTTCCATCTATATAAAACTAAAATGTAAAACAAATCACATCGCTTCGTGGAGGTGGTAGTCCGTAGGTACACACGAGCAACATTATCATTTTCCAATGGATTGAAGGGTAAGAAGGTAAATGTGATATTATAATCCAATAATCATTATTATTTCATAAATATAATATATGAACTTTAAATCCATCATAATAACCATCCATTAAGTATTTCTATGAAAAAAATTACAACACTATATAGAAACGATAAGTCATTTGTATGCATGAGCGATGTTTTTGTTTTTTGGAGGATATAAAAGAAGTAGAAAATAGTTTTACCATAATAATAAAAAAATATTAGTATATTTATGATACTACTATTTTATTATGTGTATAATATATCTCTATTAAGTTGAAGAAGAGAGAAATTTGAAAGAGCCGATAACGATGATTACCTCTTCTTCGGTAGACTTCCTTTAGATCTCTTTAAGGGGAATATGGTTAGTATTTTGTGAATAAAAGCACCTAAAGAACATGTATAAATATTATTATAAGAAATATTTATAGGGTTTTTTTGAGATAAATGACTCAAAATGGCGTAAAGAAAAAAAAGAAGGGGTGTTATTTTATAAGGGAGGGAAAAGACACACTTAAAATTACTAACAAGATGAAAATATAATTAAGTCGTTATCAATATAAATGATAAAAAATCTACAAATATTAAATTAAAACGTGTATAAAATCCAATATATAATCATAAAATTAAATTTAGATAGGTTTTAGTGTCATTTTAAACTTTATCTTTTGGTATAACCCCGTGGTTAACCAATTTTAATATTAACCAAGGTAATGAATTTTTAAATATAAAAGTGTTACAATTTTACTTATAAGGTAAAAATTGAATCATAAATGAAAAAGGGATAAAACTATTTACCCTTTAGCATAATAATTGTCCTATTTCAATTTTTTTATGATTTTTTAATGATTTGATAATTTTTTAATAATAAAACACTATTAATGTCATTTTAAGAACTATCCATATAATTTGACTTTGATAATAACATAAAAATGGAATTCAAATATAAAACATTAAAACAAGATGATTATGTTATATTAAACTAACCAATTTGTGGTACATGATAATTAAACCGAAATGTATTAATTTTAATATTTTTAAAACCATTTATTTTATTTTTCTATTAATTGAATAAATACAATGTTGATATTGTGTAAGTATTTTTGGTAATTATTCAGTAAATAAAAATTAAAAATAAATTAATGTGATAAACAAAATTCATTTATGTTAAAAATAAAAATTTATAACAAAAATTTTACTCTTTTTGTCATAATGTAAATTTTTTAGAGATATTAATGTCAAGAGAGTGGCATTTTATATATATTCTTTTCTTAAATTAATATAAAGTTTATACTCAATGAAAAATGGAATACTAGAAATATATTTGAGAATTTAATGGAAATGGGAAAAATAAAATCATAAAATTCGATAAAGTAATGATGTTGATAAATGTTACGGGCTTATTTTAAAATTTTAACCCTATTTTACCCGTTTTACCCTTACTCAGGTGACAAATATTTACAAAGTTTACCATTCATATGAAAAAAATAATACGGAAATATAAAAAAAAAATCAAAAAAAATTATTAAAATATGGTATAAAATTTTCAAGATTATATATCTAGAATTTTCAAAATTTTAATTCTAATACAAATGCGTAAAGTGCAACGAAAAATAGTTTTTAGAAAGAAAATGTGTTTTTATGCATAAAAATTAACATATATAAAAACCATGAATATTTAAAATTAAAATGGAATTAATTATATTATTATAAATAAAATGGATAATAAGTAACTTTAGCACTACACCCAAATTATTATTTGACTTTATTTAATTGATAGAAATGACAGTTTTCGAAAAATCGGTATTTCTTCACTATTCACTGAAAAATCAATATTTTTAGAAAAATACCAAAAATTTACCCTATGATTACATTGATATGATGATTTAAAAATTAAGTTTATTTTATTTATAAATTTTATAAATGGTATATAAATTAACTATAATATTGTATCATAAAAGTTAATAAAAATATTTTTTGATGAAAACATATTTTTGAATAATAAATCCACTTTACTAAAAATTGAGTGTTTATTTCAAAATAATAAATCAATAAATTTTTATTGAGCAGGAAATTTATATAAATATATATATATATCTCATAATGATTTTACTCTTATTCATACCCTCCAATTTAATGTCTATGTAATAACTATACTATTTAAATAATAATATTTGTTGGTTCATTTAAGCTCGGTGTTGCGTAGAGTATATGTTATCGAATATCATGTTCTTTTAAAATCTATTGGTGTTACATCATCCCCCATTTAATAAATTGGGTCTTCAAAACTTTATCTTGGTCATAAAATCTTCAATATTTAAAAATACCTTTTGTGAAACCCAAATCATACAAAGGGTTAATAAAACATCCCTTAAGAAGTGAAAGTGAAAAACATAAATCTTACCGAAAATAACACATCATCAGGTTCCCAGAAAACAGAAAAATTGGTGGGATGAAAAAATATAGATATTGAGGAGAAAAATAATGTAGAAATACTAATATATTATTATAGTGAACGTGGTCATGAGAAATTTAATGACCAGAAAACCATAAATCTATCAGTGATGAAAAAGCCATCAATTCATTAGAAATTAAAATAAAGGATATAATTTTTATTTCAAGATCATTTCTTAAAAGTGGAGGTATTATTTTTCAATCAAGATAGAAAACATACGAAAATATACATAGTTTATTTATTTCCATTTCTTAAGTACTACTTATTTTTTTTTATTTGTGATAAATTTATGCTCCATATCTTACTCCAATAAATGAATATTCTAGATGCTTTTTTCAATCCTAAAGCACTAAAACTTTCTTTTAATGGATCATATGATCCATATAAAGATGATAATTCATTAATTATTTCTCTAGATATTTAACAAGACCCAAATGGTTATCAAAACTTATCCAATATGGATAAATCATATATTAATCTCTAAATCCTAAATAAAAACACTAAGAGTTCAACATAATCCATTCCATAAATGGTTAACCTAAAAACCCTTCCAAAATATGTTTGGACAAATTAAAAATCCAATTTTTTTTTGAAGATGGTCACTAAATCTCCAAAACCAACTTAACATTAACACACCAATCAACATAAAGTATCTATTAATGTTATATAACAATCATTTGAATACCTTGATTATATATTATATTAATACATGGTAATAACCTAAATCAGTATTAAACCTTAATGAAAAAGATTCATTATTCCAAAACTAACTCTCAGATTATTCCTTTAATATAATCAGAGATTATTGAATACATTACCAAAATTCAGGAAACTCCATAAATGGTAACCTCCTAAATTAAACCACATAGTCTAAATGAGAGTGATACACAACCATATGCATGAATACTAATGCGCAAGTGGTTGTTCAAAAAGAACAAGAATCTGAGTATATCAGTGGGGAGAATATACCCTCAGTATTATAACATATGATCAAAAATCAACAAAAAAATTTAATAAAAAATATGATACAATAATCAGAGTACATAAGTGGAAATTAATAAAGATGGAATACATGCCATATAAGAAAAAGGGGATCCGAATGTGGAAATCCCATCCAGTTCAATATGTATTAGGTAAAAAAAAAAATAAACATCAGTAGGAGTCCTCTTCTGTCCATCTCATTCCTCCACCTGCTCTATGTTCCTCTACTCAGATGCCTAACATAGGTCCCTTACCCTTCGTTGGATCTATTTTGAAATCTATAAGCACAATGATATTCTTGAGTAAGGTATAAGTATATGATATAGTGGGAAGACACCAATGCGTCCTTACCTATAGAACTAATGTAAAACAATTGTATTTCATAATAAAAATAAAATTCTTAACATTATAAACATATAATCAAAATTGAGTGTTCATGTACTAACCAAGCCACTACAAACCCCTAACATTTCCTTATTCGACCCCTTCTTAGAAAATATAAAAATCCTCATGGATACATTATTGATGTAGGATTCGAACACAAGATTGTAAATTGTTTTACAAGCCCTAGGCCTTCAGGTCAGATCAAACTAGGACATCATATGTTTTCGCTATCTCTCAAGTCAGGACACATTGATCATCATTCCCCACAGTCCTTTTATGAGCCTGTTTACTCATCACTACAATTCCACTTTATCTGGACACACTAGTCCATCATACCCCACTACCTCCTAATGGGTCTAATCACATTTGATCATAATACCCTCATGTCAGGCCACACTAGTCCATAATTCCACATCATATATCTGGGTCTCACCATCCTGTCACATGGAGTGTCTAAACATTCTCCCCCTCTTGGGATATTGATCCACAATGGGTCCACCTTTTACATTTTTACTATGAATTGTATAACAATATATCATATACCAATGAAAAATATCACAAGGTAATAGTGTTAACATATATAAGAATCAAAATGAAATGATGTTCTCGTGTTAAGGAATCATAAAGAAAAAATGGTATCATATCAACATGAGGAATAAGCATTAATACATAAAATCATGTGATCACAATCCAAAACATGGAAATAAGCTACTCTGGTTCCACTCATGGTATCAAATGTCATAACAGGTCTCACAAGCTACACCCACTCCCACATTAGAACATAATAAAAAATGGTCATCAGTTATTCCCACAAAACAATTATATCATGAAAAAATGTGTAAACAAGAGCCCAAGAATTTAAGGACCTTCAAACCTTATATATAGTGGGTTTCTGATGACCAGGGTGACTATGAAAGTCTAATTGAACCCCTAAGAGAGATTTCATAGTGAAAGGATATTTTTAGTAGATTATTTCCATATTTGATAATTTTTTTTAAAAATTAAATTATATCTAAAAAAATACCCCATTGATTAAAAAAATTGGATTTAGTTTCTTCTCATCTAAATATACCCAATGGAAGTGGCAGTGCATCAATCTGATCATTATAAGAGAATACATCAAAGAGAGATGTTTATAAGAATAAAATAAACTAAGAAACTATAATGGGGGGGGGGGGGGGTGAGATTTGGGTGGAAATCCAAGGTACGTTCCGCATACCCCCAATTTCCCCCTTCTATTTATATATTTTTCTCTATCTTATTTAGTTTATTACGTAATTTATTTTTTCTTCTCTCTTCTATTTATTCTATGTGCGACCCCACATATATATTTCTTCTTTAAAATACACCTTTAAAATATATTAAATCCTCCATTAATAGAATTTAAAATTCATCCACATATATATGTACACTTATATATATAAGTATATATATAAACACCCACACACTTACATATATATAACCTCACACACACATACAAATTTAACCCATATACACGTTATATTTATACATACACACATTCATATATACACCTTCACATATTCATATATATATATATATACATATAAAATTATCATATATATATACACAAATTAAATTTCAAATTTTATTTTTCATAAATTATTAATAATAATAATAACGTCAATATTTAATTATTATAATAATAATTATTAAATCTATTTGATTATTACCACCATATATATTTCAAAAATTACTTTCATTAAATACCAAATTAAAGTAAACATATTTTTATTATCCCCACAATTGCATTTATGTGCCACAAGTAATAATATCAACATTATTACCTACCATAATAAAAATACACCCATGGTGAATTGTCTCTCATCAATTAAGAAAACTCAAAATTTTTTAATTACACATCTATATTTCCATACTAATTCTTTGAAAAGGATAATAAAAATATAATAATAATACTTATTTTTAATTTCATAACAAAAACATTAAGATGAATTTTTTATTAGTTAAAAAAATAGAAATAATTTGATAAAATACTTTGTAGACATATTTTTTATTTTATTAGAAATTCTTAAAAGAAAAAGAGATAAAAGAATTACCCTTACCTATGATGTAACAAAACAACCAACACACACAAATTTTATGTCACTCTTAGGGTAAAACCCACACTTTAGACTTAATTATGGTCTTGGATCTCCAATATGAGACACCGTTTAGGAGATATACCATTATTTCAGAAAAACTATGCACTCATGATATAATATATTTAATATTTTTATTATACCAATATCAAGTCTCTACAAGCCCTGAAATACCATGCTAACTTGTTACCCAACTCTGAAAATATTATATAAAGTATTACAAGGTGTTAACTAGAATTTTCCCTTTTATAAGCCTTTAATTTATTTATTATATGTTTTTTTATTTAAAAGTATATATTTCACAATAACATAATCATAATTTATTAACAAATAGTGTTTTTATTATCATTAATAATTGAGGATATTACAATCCCCACCTTTATCAACTTCTCATCCTTAAGAAGTAACTCTAGCGGTCTTGTTCGATCAACTCGAGCCACTAAGGTCGAACATCAGAACAACGCTCCAATATATCTGAGGTGGAATCTCTAACATTGTAATAATATTAGGAACAAAAACAAACCATATCTGGTCTATGGGATCACACAAGTTCCTCATAGAAGTCTAACCTCAACCCAAGGTATAAATCTCATATCACTAACTCTAGTCCCCATCCCTACAAATTAGTTACAATCTTATATATATATATTTTAACAAAAAATCATGATTTGTTTAATTAATTAACACCAATAATGATATATCACAAAAACATGACAACATAGATATGTCAGACAGAGAGAAACAATCTCGAATAGATAGCACAAATCAAGAAATTTAATTAAAGAACTACTATACAGAACACCAACAAGAATATATATGGCATGTTGACCTGCATGACTAATTACGATGCATGAACAAACTCAAAATATCATAAATCAAATATCAACATCATATGCATCACTCAGGGTGGATTTAATAGTTGGAAACCATGAAACATAAATCCCCAATTTTATGGAAACTCTTAGATTCACTATACCATGCTATCTCGTCACTTTCATAGCTCCCCTACTTGAGTATCAACCATTCAATATTTTATATAACATATCCCAAATCAAAGGAAAGAGAATAAAAAGGTTTGTGAGTTTGGTTTCCAATGATACCATTGTGTAACCTCCAAACATGAACCACTAGGTCTGAGATGAATTTCCACATAACCTCATGCCCACCTCCACACATGAAAGAGGCCGTTGACTAGTAGAGAGGGTCTAAGTTCATCAGTGGGAAGATAATACCCTTAATATCATATTATAGGATCAATAATCCACAAATAATAATATAATATATAATATAAACCAATAATTAGATTACACAACCATAAAATAATAAATATGGAATACATGTCCTAAAAATAAAAGCATCCCCAATGTGGAAAGCCTATCCAGTGTAATAAGAAGAGGGAAAATAAATAAACACCAAAGGGATTCCTCCTCTCTCTATCCTTGTCTATGACCTACTCCAAGATCCTCTATTTAGCTGTCTGTTGTAGGGACCTTTCCCTTCGCTAGGCCTCTCATGAAATCTATAAGCATACCAAAATGATTGAGTAGGGTGTGAGTACAAGACTCAATAAGATAAAACTAATTAATCCTTACATATTGTTCTCAATTTTGACAAGTGTATTCTATAATCATAATAAAATGTTTTATTATTTAGAAAAACCATAAAAACTGAGTGTTTGTGCACTATACAAGGCACCACAAACCCCTGACAGTACCTACATTGAAACCTTTCTGGAAAATATTGAAATGGTCGCTGATATGTTTCAAATGTAGGAGCCAACCATGAGCTATTTAATATCTTTATAGGTTCTATTATTCCAGGTCATACCACAATTCTCCATCACACCCTATCACTGTCTCTCTAGTCAGGTGACATAGACCATCATGCTCGACTATCATCTCATGGGTCTGATCAATAATGACTATCATTGCCTTAGTTTGGTCCATGCCATGACTTCATGCCCTATTACTGCTACATGGATCTGATAACATATGATCATCATGTCCCCAGGTCAGGCCACACTAGCCCATCATGCACTGTCATCTATCTCAGTCTCATCATCGAGTCACATGCAGTGTCTGAACACATTCCCCCCTCTAGGGATACTGAGCCATGATGAGTCCAACTATTTATTTACTACCATTCATAGAAAAACAACATATCATATTCCAATGAATTATATATTTGGGAAATAGTGGTAACATATCTAGGAATCATAATGAAATAGTGGTATCGTGTTAAGGCATTACAGTGAAATAATGGAATCATATAAATATGAGGAATAAATAGAAATATATAAAATCATGTGATCACAATCCAAAACATGGTGACAATACTCTAGTACCGCTCATGGAATCAAATATCATAGTAGGTCTCATAGGATACACACAAACCCACATGAAAACACAATCAATCGTGGTCATTGGTTATGAAAACACGATAATTATATCATCGAAACATGTGTAAAAGAGATCTCAAGATGGTATGGAACTTCTTAAATTATATATAATTATTTTGTAATGACAAGGGTTTCTAGAAAAGTAAAATTTAATCACTAAGATACATTTTTTAGTGAACCAATATTTTCATTAGAATTATCTACATCTTCAATAATGTAAAGAATATTAACATAAATATGTAGAAAATATCTCACTACTTTTAATAAATTAGTATACAGTATTTTATCATTGAGATGAACCCAATGAAACCGTTGAAATGTTAATCTGATAAATATTAGAGAATATATCTAAGAGATAAGTTTTGAAGAATAAAAAAATATAAGAGAGTGGGATGAGAGAGAGAGGTGTTGGATTTGGGGAAAATCCCTTGTACATTGTCAATACCCCCAATTCCCCCTTCAATTTAATTTTTTTCATTTTCTTATTTAAATTTTTACCTAATTTATTATTTCATCAGTATCCTATATAATCCATGATCCTTCCCACATATATATTTATTCTTTAAAACTGCCTCTTAAACTATATTAAATCCCCCATTAATATCTATTAAATGTTGTCTATATATATATAAATAACCACACATGGATATATATATACATATATATATATATAACCCATATATAGATTATATAGACACACACATAAGTATATACACCTACACATGTATATATATACATATACATTTATCCCATATATACATATATACAAATTTTCAATTTTCACAAAATCCTAATTTAATAATAACAACCATAAATTTTTTTATTAATAATATTATTAAATATATATCATTATTATAACCACATATATTTCAACAATAACATTAATTAAATATTGAATAAAAGTAAATATTTTTTTATTATCTACACAATTGAATTAATTTTGAACAATTAATAATATCAATATTATTACCTGACCTCTTAATAAGTAATCACACATGATGAAATATTTCTCATCAATTAAAAAAATTAATTTTTTTAATTAAAAATGGATATTATTATCCTTTTTCATCGACACATATAATTAAAACAATACAACTTTTATTATTCTTATAACTACTCAACAAAAATATTCAGATACAAAATAATTTTATCAGTTCGAACAAATTAAAATATTTTGATGTCATATATTCTATATTTTAATAAAAATTCATAAACCAAAAATGGTTAAATAATTACCCTTACATGCGATGTAACCAAACACACGATGCAAAAAATACTTATGTCACACTTAGGGTAAAACCAAATTTTATATTTAATGACGGCCTAGGATTTTACATCAGAGATACCATTTTGAAGATATTCCATTATTTTAGAAAGAAAATGCATACACATGATGTAGTATATTTAATATTTTTATTATATGAATACTGAGAATCTACTGGCCTCTTAATCCTATGGAAACTAAGCGCCCAACTCTGAAAATATTCCATTGAATATCCCAAGGTGTTAACTAGGATTTCACCCTTATGTAAAGTCTTTATATTAATTATTACATGATTTTATTGATAAAATTACATTTTCACAAAAATTACTTATAATTTATTAAAAAGGAGAATTTTTATTATCATTAAAAATTAAGGATATTGTAATAGATCACATAAATCTCTTTTCCATAAAACCACTAGTTAGTTCTAAGGTCACCAATACAATCTAATTTATTTTATTCATAAAAATAATAAAATCATCCCAACTAAACAATATTATCTCAACATTAGGAACATATTAAGGGTTATATTTCCCTCAATAATGTGTTTTATATAAAATACAACCTCATCATTAGATTATTTTTCTATGTTATTAGTACCCTTCACCATATGCTTTGAAATTATTAATGAAAGCATTCTAAATAGTAATAATTATATGTTTCATGGTTCTTTATAACTAGAATAACATTTATAAAATACTTCTACAATATAATTATTGAAATTAAGAACCTAAAGTTTTAAATCATTCCATTTACTTTTTAAATCATTAACTAGGCTTCATCATCTTATTCTTTAATAATTACTACATTTAATATGCTATTTTTAGTCTCGTCATCATCAATATAAAACCCTTAACTCAGACATCCTTTTTGATCTTCTTCTTGATCTTCCCCATATGACATAAATTTGAATAATTCTCACACTTTACACATTTAAAACATTCAATCATTAATGATAAATTAGGGAAACCATTATTATAATCCATTGCATTAACCGGGCTTTTTATTTTTCTTCATCAATTACTTAATCTATATCCAACTTTTCTACATCCAAACCATGATACCGTTCCTATGATACATTCCCTTGAGTGAATTTTCCCACATTCTATACATGTAGGAATCCAAATATTATTTCCTCTATGGCCTTCATTAAACTCCATTTTTCTCTTATTAGGTATGCTGAGAATATTAGTTAGGTAGATGTTATTAATCATATAATGAGATATCCGATGAGGAATAATCAAATGGTTTCACACTCCAGCCCCATTTAACTTGGTTTATCATAAGGAAAATCATTCAATTGTTTATCAAATTCTATGTTAAAAAAAATTCTTCCTAGTTCTAGAATTGAATAAAACAAAATAGTGTAGTGTGAGTAATACTAATCAAATTGAGAAATCAAGAAACATAATTCATATGATGTATAAAACGATAAAAATTATTTTTAATAAAAAAAACACTGGTTTATCCTAGGTTATCCATGATCACATTTATTCAAATCCATTAGAATGGTTTGTATATGAAATTTGAATTAACCCCAAAATACCCCAAGAGAGTCAAAACTAGTGCATTATAAGGGAACACTCACCATTTAGAAACCTCAATTCTCTTACACCTTAATCCTTTAAAGTATGATATTTTGGAAATACTATAAGATCTAGGATGTGGTGAAGAAATCTATGATAATATTGGAGTAGTTTTTGACTGATCTAGAATGGTCAAACCTTATTAATAATGAAGGAGAGGAGGCTTCCTTTTATATGTGAGGGGACAATTACTCTTGGAATGAATTTAAATATTAAATTAATATAAATTAATTTTAGGAAAAAATTCATTCAAATTGATATACTTCCAATATAAGATAAGGATTATTCAAAATCATATCATCCAATAAGATTTGGATAATATTTTGTTATGTTTTTACCATTATCTCTTAGTGTTAACAATACTATTCCTCGGGTTAAAGTTCTCTAGTGGAATAAAAAATCAAAGAAACTACTTTGAAACCTAAGGTTGTGGTGAAAAAGGGATATCCACATTTTTTAGTATAAGAACAATAGAATTTTGAGGGTGAAATTATTTTTAAGGGGGGTCTAATGTAACACCCACCAATTTTATGATATATTTATCTATAAATAAATATGATTTATTTGATAACTTTATTTACATGTAACATCGAGTTTAAATGAAATATAATATACTATTAAAATATTGTAATTTAATGTGGAAATTATATTCTAGCTGTGTGATTGGTGAGTATTAATTCATTGGTTATCCCATTCCTAGAAAAACCATTAGATGAATGTTACAACATTATATTGAATATGTTATATATAAATTTCATTAAAATCAATCACTAAACGTGACTAATATCTTCATTTTCAAAACTTTTTGGAAGTTATCCAATTCATATATTTATCCATAGGGATTTCACTAATGTTATATAATCATAATATCCAAAAATTAACTATACCCTGACTCTGATATGAAATATAGACACCAATACTTTTCATATATAAATATTTAAATTTTGAGATGAATAATCAATACATTTCAAAAATACATGTAGATGTCCTGTAAAGGTTTAGTGTATTTAGATATTAGAAAAAAACATCTTATTTCATGATTGAAATTCAACATCTCCCACAATAATCTTATCAGACAGTGATATTATTATATATACCCTACTTAAAAATTTTCAACATAGCATGTGGAATTGAAGTATAAGAAAGAGTGTGCTCAGATACTCAGTAAGGGGAAAAAGGGAGATATCAATGGTCACTTAAGTATAATATGAGAATAAGGGAATGATAATAAGAGATAAACATTAGAAAAATATACCCTATATATCATATATCATAATATTGAGTCATGGAATAAATATTGATAGTTCATAAGACATATATCATAAATTAATCAAGGAACATGATCGATGAGAGTATAACATTGAAAAATGATATAAGTTTGTGGCATACACATATGCATAGAAAATCATATCCTTATTATTCAAGGCTCAATTCTAATACTATAATAGTAGATTGGGTTCTCTAAAATTTCTATATTTAATGTTTAATCCCAATACCATCATAGTGTATTGGGTTCACTCCTCATTTTACAGTCAAGGTTCACTCCAAATACTTTCAAAATGGATATATTCTCTTACTGAACTAGGTTCCCTCTCCATTCCAGTCATTATTATCTCATGATATATCCATCTTTATCCAATGCATTAGAGGGCTATATAATTTCATTCCCACCTTTAAAATAATAAAAATAGTACATATTTGTGTCATGATATCATAAAACATTCATCATATCATAAAATATAGAAATAAAATGTGTTTCATAAACATTTTATCAAAGCGTAACCCAGGAAAAAGAAATGGGTTTCATATAAATTTCAGCATTTCATCATAATATAACCCATGGAAAAAAATATGTTTCAAAACAATCTTATTATAATAATCATAAAATATCCTACGAAAGAATAAGGATGGTAACATTGTATCATATCCCCAGTAAAAATTATGTAACATTGAAAGATGACATCATAAATGAAAGATGACATTAAAAGATGACTTGTAATATTTATGAGGAAAATACCCTTTTAAATTCAAAATAACTTATTTAAAATATTATTTTTTTAAAAATGTTAATGAAAAAATTTATTTTAAAAAAACCATAGAAAATTTAAAATTAATATTCAAATCATTGATAGGTAATGATGCTGGGTAATTTGGTTCATGCTGTATAGGTTAAAAGAAAACATTCCTTTCACACTTTTATAAAAAAATTAAAAAGTACCTAATTCTGAAAATGTAAAAAATATTATTTTTAAATTTTTTTAAAATTAAATGATGGTAAAAATAAATTTAACCAATAATAGGATAATATTTAAAACATTATTGAATATTAATTTTAGAAAAAATGGATATATAAGAAAAATGTTTTTTTGACCAAAGAGAGAAAAAAATTCCATCTGTCTCAAAAATATCCTTTCTTTACATTGAGTACTTAAATATAATTAAATGAAAGGATAACAAGTAATATATAGAAATAATTATAGGAGAATAAAATTATTGAGTTTCTGGAGAATTAGATCATGGAATTCCATAATTTGAAATGTAGCCATAAATAATCTCAAAAAACAATGATATTATAACATAAAACATTTAACACTTTGGTAACTTTTCAATCATAAGACCCCTAAAATAAAAACATAAAATGAAACATTTAATATAGTTAAAGTAAATATATTCATGATATAACATTTCAAAATGGTATTATATACACCACACAAAATAATGGAGTGGTTAATATGGCATATGTCTCCAAAAAATAAAAGTGAGACTAGAAATCCCTTACCTCAAGTTATATTTTCGTCAAAAGTTCTCTAATCACTTGTATAATAATTTAAAATTTATTATAATTATATAAAATAGTAATTTAAATAATATAGCATCATACATGTTCCGGTTATAATAAATTAACATGTATTTATAAATAATTCTTTATTAAAAGCATCATTTCCAAGTGTTAACTATTTCATTTTCATGAGAATTTCGGTTTTGTAGTTCTGGTACTTGTACATTGACAATGATTCCACCATCTCCAAAATTTTAATTATGATATAAATATCATATATATTCATTATATATATATAGAGTCATCCATAAATGATAGAGATAGAAAAATGAATTACATCGTTCATGGAGACAGTAGGCCGTATGTACGTATGAACATTGTTTTAACTATTCAATAGATGGAATGAAAGAAAAAAAATTAATCCATTAAGAATCATTATTATATCGTATATTTTATATATATTCTATAAATATATCCTTATTACCATCCATGTAAAACATAAATGAAAACAAATCACATCACTTTTTGAAGGTGGTAGACCACACATATTCACACGTGACATTATCATTTCCCCACCGATTAGCCTGTAAAAAGGAAAATGTAATATTATAATTCAATAAGAATAATTATTCCATAAATATAATATTTAAAATTTAAAACTACCTAAATAACCAACCACAAATGATGGCTATTAAAAATTAATTATAAGGCTATATGGAGATGGTAAGCTATACGTACACACGAGTGATGTTTTCATTTTCCACAGGATGGAAAAGTTGTTGAAAATGGTTTTCCAATTATCAAAATAAAATATCATTATATTTAGTATACTAGAATAATTATTTTATTTTTGGTAAAATATATTTATATTATTTATAATAAGGAATAAATTTTAACAGGTTGGTTAAGATGATTTCTTCTTTGGTAGACTTCCTTTAGATTTATTATTATGCGGCCAAAGGTTGGTATTTTGGGAAGATAAGTACCTAAAAAAATTATATAAGTATGTTGAGAATATAAATGAGTAGGTTTTGGTTGAGATATATGGTTCAATGTGGTAAATTGAAAAGAGATGATGGGTGTTCTTTTATATGGGAGGTAAATGAAACACATGAAATTACGAAAAATCTTAAAAAATAATAAAGTAATTATCAATAAAAAAGATTCAAAATGGATATATATTAAAATTAAAAGCGTATAAGGTCAAAATATCATTATAAAATGAAATTTATATAGGTTTTTCTCTCATTTGAAACCTTATTTTTTTTGTTTAACCCCTTTGTTAACTAATTTTAATCTGAATCATGGTATTGACTTTTTAAATATTAAAGGGTTAGAATTTAAATTATAAGGTATAAATTTGTTAATAAATGAAAATTTGATGAAATTATCATCAATTTATCATCAACATGTCCTCCTGAATCATTTTAAATATTTTTAATTTATTTAATAAAATATGTTTGTTATATAATATTATTAATGACATTTAATAACTATTTACATAATTTGATTTTGAAAACAACTTGACACCAATGGAATTAAAATATAATCCTTTAATACACAATTAATATTATATATTAATCTAAATAATTTTTATAACTTAATAATTCTTCCAAATTCTTTGAATTTTAATATTTTTAAAATCATTTATTTTTTTCTATTAATTGAATAAATATTGCATTGACATTGAGTAAACATTTAATATAATTATTTAATAAATAAAAATATTAAATAAATTATTATTCTAAAAAATTAATTTATATTTCAAATAAATAATTCCAAATAAATTTATCATTATTTTATCCTTGTGTAAAAATTTTATAGATTTGAAATTCAAGATAGTGACATTTTTTATTAATTATTATCATAAATTAATAAAATGGTCATAATTAAAGAAAAAAGAGAAAAAGTGGCTATATATTCAATAATTATATGTTTTTTAAGCACTACACAAATACAATTGGATAAACTAATGTGGTATATAAATTTTAAAGCCTTATCCCAATGTTTTAACCCAATTTTACCCTTATTGAGGTGACAAATATTTACCATGTTTACCATTCCTAATGAACAAAAATAAAAGAGTTATATTTATAAAATTTTAACACCCTGATTAAAAATATGATATTTATTTTTTCATTATTCAATATCTAAAATTTTCATAAATCAAATTTACTATAAATTCATAAACCACAATGAAAAATAGTTTTCATAAAAACATGTTTTTAAGAATGAAAATTAACTTATTCAAAAATCATGAATATTTCTAATTAAATTGTAATTAATTATAATATTCTAAATAAAATTATATATTTTTTTACTTTAGGACCAAAAAAATTATAATGGGACTTTATTTAATGAAAATAAATGACAATTTTTGAAAAAATGATATTGTTTTCACTATTCATTAATAAAAAAAACTTCTAAGAGAAATAAAAAAACTTTACCCTAATATAATAATGATATGATGATATTAAAAATTAAATTCATTTTATCTAATATATTTTCAAATATTTACATAAAATAATTATAACATTTGATTATTAAAAGAAATTAAAATCATATTTAAAAAAAAAGAAAATTTGAAGAATAAATTGAAAATACTAAAACTTGAGTGCTTGTTTCCTAATAATTAATAAATTTTTTATTGAGGACCATTATATATATTTCATAATATGGCTAATCCTATTCATACTCACGGGTTTAATAGCTAGGTTATAATAATAACCTTTAAATAATAACATTTCACGGTTCATTTAAGTTAAGCGTTGCGTGATTTATATACTATTGAACATCTTTTTATTTTTCTATGTTTGGGTGTTACAAACATCGTTCACTCTTCCTGATTGATGAATAAGCATGAATTGGGTTCACTATTTCCTTAAAAACATTATTAAAATATGTAAAACCCTAACCATTTTTAAAATATTAAACAAAAAAACTACCTCAAGGACGTACTTTGGAGTCTCCTAATACCGATTTTCAAATAGTATTTATAGTGTGTAAACCCTTTTATGTCACCTTAGATAAATATCATATTGGGGATGTTATTCATGGATTAAAATGGTCCCTAACATGGAAAAATATTTTAGATAAATTCCAATATACCAGATTACCCAATAATTAAGGATTGTAATAACAAAATACATCAGGGTGATTTAAATAGAAAAAAATCACTAGTTCACAGAAGATAATAAAGGGGTTGGATGATGGTTCCCACTTTGATATCCTAGATGAAAAGGCTCACAATAACCACTTTTTCTTATTGTAATAAAACTCCCAGGCTGTAACAATCATGGGATTGAAAAAAATGAATAGTTTTCATGCTCCTTCATTAAAATGAAATGTATAGCTTCAATGTGGTTTTCCTATTCAAGACCATATTAGATTAACAGTTTATAAAAAATATGTATACTAAACAATGGTTCCTTACAATCATACTAGTTAGAAGGTTTGGTCATTATGGTGGCCTTTTTATTTAGTGGTGTGTGGAAATTGAAGATAGAGTGAATCAATTATTTTAATCAGAATAATATTTTAGTTTCCTATAATCATTTGAGAGGTCCCATCAATAATTTTGTTAATTTTTTTGGATAAACTAGCTTGGGGGATAGAATGAAATCATGGGATTTAATTAATTCTCTCAGGAATGAAATTAAAGGCCCTTTGTTTATTCGAGGTGACTTTAAGGAAATTTTTTATAGCTATTTGTATAAAGGGGGTCCAAGAAGAAGATCTACATTAATGAAAAGTTTTCTCAATTTATTATCTTTGAAAAATCTTATTGATATTTTATGTTCAAGAGATCCCTTCATCCGATTTTATAGGCAACACACTTCTTCTCTAATCTATGGTTATCTCAACATATGTTGTATCAAACGATTGGTGTACTTGTTCCCACAATTTTAGAGTCTAATACCTTCCACTTACTATGTCAGACCACTGCCAAAGTTTTCTTGATACTCATCTTGGATCTAAACCATGTAGACTTGAATGAGAATTCATATTTGAAAGCTTTTGGATTAATAATAAAAGTTGTGAAAGTATTGTAGATTTGGTCTTGATATTGACTAGAGGGAGGGTTTGCGATAATTTTAATAATATTATGACTTCTTTGAAAACATAGAGTTGCAAAAAATACTAGTGTTTTTTCTATAAAATCATGCCGATTGGGAAGGATGTAAAGTGTATTTCACTGTTAATTCTAAATATTAGATCTAGAAGAATATCCCATACCATGAATAATGTTGGATGAATTTTTAACAGATAATGAGTCTGTTTGGTTCATGTTTCTAATAGAATAATTTATTAAAAAAAGCAACCAAAATAAAAAAAATCATCCATCAGAAGGAAACAACCCAAAGATTGAATAATTCTATTCTCAAGTTATAAAATGATGAAGAATCTTGGTGTGAAAGTAATGAAGTTATTCACAATAATAATTGGGTGGTTTACAAGAATATATTCACATAAACATGTTCTTAATTACCGATAGACTTTGATGAATGCATTAGACTGATTAATATGGATGATATGAACCAACATCTTAAATAAAAAAATTCTGAAGAGAAAATTTTATAGGCTCTCAAGAGTATTCATCTCACCAAATCCCATGAGTTTGATAAATTCTATGCATTTTTAATTAAGAGTTTTTGAAATATTGTTGGGGAAAATATTCTCATTCTTATAATGGACCTTTAGATGGATTATTCCAATCTTTATAGAATTAATGAGACTCTCATTAACCTGATTTCACAAGTTTCTTCCCTAGTTAAAATTTAATACTTCAATCCTATTATCTTGTGAAGTGTGATTTATAATATATTTTCAAAAAAATGTATCCAACCACTTAAAATTATATATTCCTTCTATAATTTTTAATAAAAGTTCTTTTCTATTAAAAGAATTGTTATAGATAATTCCATTTTCAATCATGATAATTTTAACTCAATAAATATTTTCTCATAGTCTAGTAGGGGATATTTCCCTCAAACCTGATATGAAAAACTCATATGATCTTGTTGAATGGTCCTTCCTAGGGTTTTTCTCTCTTCGTGATGGGATTCAGTTCCAATTTGATTGGGGATATTACGTAACATGTTTCTTTAGTATTTATCAAAATTATGGTGAATAAGGAGCTTACTTATAGCTTCATCCCCTCCATAGGTTTGCGACAGGGTGACCCTATATCACCTTACATATTTATTCTTATTGTCAATGAACCCTATAATTTATTTTATCATGTAACTATTACGGTATATATTCATAGAGATATGTTTTTTAGTTGAGGTCTCCTTATTAGTCATTTTTTTATCTGTTGATGATTACAAAATTTTCCCTAGAACTATTCTCCAATAGTGATCTGTGATTTTATGTATCATTGAGATTTATAAATAGCCTATTGGTTAAAGATTTAAATATTTCTAAATTAGAGATGAATTTTAGAAAAGGGTTGAACGACGATTAGAAAAATATTATAACCAATATTTATAGTATCATGATGGTTGAAACTCATCAAAAATATATTGACCTCCCTTCTACATTTGTAAGATTAAAAAAATATTCTTTCATCTATTTTAGAAAAAAGGATAACAATAATATCCAAGGGCGGTTTGTAAAGAACATCTCAAAATTGGGAAAATTGGTCCTTCTCAAATCATTTACTCAAGTTATTTTTTTTATGTGATGTTCCTTTTTATGCTTCTGAATTATCTTTTTCACAAACTTCATTATTATTTTGAGATCTTCTAGGGGGGTCAGAATGATACAAGGGACAAAAAAACTTGATTGAATTAGGATGATTTGTGTGTACTAAAGGATTTCAGGGGTTTAGGATTCCAGAATTTGTTATTTTTAATGAATATATCATAAACAATTAAGGATGGAAAAATTTACTTTACTATAATAATATTTTTTTTGATTTTTAAAATCCAAATTTTTTAGACATTGTTCCTTATTGAACCCATGTTTGGGTCCCATACTTAGATTTTTTAGGGTTCTTAACAATCTAGAAACATTCTTGATTGCAGTTTGTATTGGATTATTTTTTGTGTTTACAAGGTAAATATTTAGAATGATCCATGGATTTATGGGTGTATTAAACTTAAAACCACATTATCCCCAGTTCCTAGTTCTAAAAATGAAACAAATTTTATTCATCATCTTGACAACTTGATCGACTTAGACTAGGAGAAACTTGCTTCTTGGTTTAATATTTTCGATCGTATGGATATCCAAGCTATCTATATTATCTATAATCATCGAGGTAACCAAATTTATTGGATTAAAGATTTTTTTAGGAAATTATTCTATGCATTTGATATATATATATATATATGTAGTTTCTTCCCATTACCAATGATTTATTTTCCTTGAAAGTACATGTGGAAGTTTTATGCACCAACAAATGTGATACTATTCTATTGGAAAATATATAGGGGTATCCTTAAAATTTGATAACTATTGGTTTGTCCCCAACTCTCAGAGTTTATTTTACAAATGTTTTATGAAAATGAGGATTAAATATCTATGCATTCTCTATTTGATTAATATTCTATTAATGGTTTGTAGTATCCTAACCACGAGTTGAAGAGTGAATTATTGAAGTAACTATGTGATTTGTAGTATATTTTTTGATTATCTTACATTTCTTCCCTAGGATGCCATTTGTAGATTGAGTGTTTGATATTGGATGGTGTGGTTCAGGAGGAATGTTCTGGGTTTCAACCATGTTTCTAAAGAGCATAGTGTATGGATCAATAAATTCGGGTATTTGATATCAATTTGGAGTTATAACTAGGTTTATATGACTTTTTTGGTTTTCTGAAGATCTATAAAAATATGGTTTCCTCTTTATTTGGGGGATATTAAAGTTAATATTGATACAAGTATTGAAGGTTCCCGGAAGGGAAGTAGTTCCTATAGGGCACGACCAACTCGGTTTTTATCATAATAAAAGATTAATATGAGTTGTACGTAAATGAATAATTCTGTGACCAATGAAATTAAATCAAATTTCAATTTACATGAGAAAACTAAAACAAAATAAAAGACAATCATATAATTATTTATATTTAATTTAAACTGTTAAATATTTACATTATGATGAATTTTTCTTCTGTTGATGAATCTGGAAATGTTTCTATATCGTACCGTCATTATGTTATTGGAATAATGTAAATATTACCTTTAAGGATTATTCACTTGTGTATCCGGAACTTATTAGTGTCAACATAGGAATATTCATGTGCTAACACGAATGTTCCTAACCTTTGTGTAGTTATTCCTTGATCTCCGTGAGAATATCTTCTAAGAACGAATTGTCCTTGATATATCTAGAATCTAAAGGGGGTGCTGGAGGAGGATCAATTTCTATTCTTGATGGTATTCTTATAGAGGTTCTCTCTAGGGTTTGAGAGGATTCTCATGATTTACTGTGCACAACCAACATAGGGACTAGAATTATAGTTAGAAATAATAAAGTTAGATTTCAATAATGCTAGGGTTATAAAATAATAGTTACATATGTATCTTTATTATTACCTTAATCCTCATAGAACCCAATTTATATAATAATAATAATAATTACTATTATTATTAACATATATAAAACAAGCGAATTAATTAAATATTATTTCCTGAATAAATTGTTTAAAAGGAATTTTAATAATATCTAATATATATTATTTCTCACCAGAACATTGAAACATGTTCTCCATTGTAGTAAAATATTAATTGGGTCTCAAATAATGACAATTTATTTAACAAATAAATATCACTGAATTAATCACCAATAAATAAATAAATTTTATATTCACAAAATATAATATATATATATATATATATTCTACTCCCAAAATATTCTCTCAAATAGTTAGTTATAGAATATATGTAATAAAAAAATGAATATTTTTTTAAAAGATGTATTATAATAATATTTATTCAACATGTTAAATAATAAATAATAAATTATATTTACTAATTAATTGTTGTTCTGGATACACTTAGTGTGCAACCCTTTAGGTATCTTTCTATGTGGAATCAGGTGGAGCATTCTAAAGTTCAATGTTATAATCTGACAACATGATAAGAAACTCATAAAAAAATTAGTTAATGTAATAATGAAATAAAACCTCACAAGAATTATTACTGTGTAATATAATATCATTATCATAATATCTAAAATTAAGAGGGTCGTATTCTATTTTCACTATCTTATATGCTTGATGTATATTTCCTTGACTTTCTGGAAATGAAAATTCCAATTTAACCCCATAGATATGGATTTTTAGTTTGTTACATTCCCATTATTGGTCTTTAGATATCATATTTCGTTATGTTATAGAAGGTAAAAATCGTTTCTCACATCATTCAATAATGAAATATTACTCATGATGTGCCCAACATATCTTACATCACCATGAACATTTTCATCTTACTTTTCATCACTACTTCAAAGTAAACAACAAATAACACCCATTAATAATAATATTAAATTATAAAGATCAATACACAGATAAAAAAATATGAATATCAAGTGACACATATAAATTTAGATTTCCTAATGGCAGGTCATGTTCATATAAACATTGACATTGGAAATTAACATGGGTGTACACCATAATAAAGTTCCTCAAATACACCTAAGTCTCCACCCATGACATCCTGTATCTTTTTTGTCCTATATAATGATATCATATGGGTACAAAACATGTATATAAGAAACATTTTTTAGGATTTTTTGGGTTTATATCACAGTGGGTAACTAATATGAACTTTTAGTGTGATAGATACCCTTAAGACATTATCAAATACTATTTCATGAAAAATAATAACAATTATGTCATAATAATTTTATTAATGTTATAAAAATTAACACATGTTGTCATAAATCTCATAAAAGTTGGTTCTAAGGAACTAACTCTAACATTCTCTCACTTCTGTGAGATGCAATTGCTAACTACAATCAATCCAGTAGCTCTCAAATGATACTCATGTTTCTGTTTAGATAAGGATTTAGTTAAGTGATATTCCATGTTATCTTTAGTGGGAACTCTATACACTATAACTTCACCCCCTTTGAGAAAAATCTCTTAGGTGGTGATACTTCCAATGTATGTTTTTTATTCTTCAGTGTTACCTTGTCTCATCTGTGAGAGCCACCGATGTAGTATTCTCACAATATAATATGATAGGCTTTATAATTCTAGGAACCACTTCAAGATCATAGAAAAATTTAAAATATTAAAAAGGGTCCTTTGTTGAATTAAAAGAAACTATATACTTGGAATCCACTGTATAATTATCAACCACTAGCTTCTTTTAAATCTTCCAGCTCAAAACTCCTCTGTTGAGACAAAAGACATATCTTAACAATGAATTCAGATCATTATGATCTGTTTCAAAGCTATCATTAGTAGAACCCCTAATAAAAAGTTATGTATCTCTTATATACAGAAAGAATATAACGTTAGTTCTACTCAGATAATTCTGGATAACATTAATAGTAGAGAAATTCCATTCACCTTGATTAGCTTGATATTTGACTGCCATACTAAAGTCATATGAAACATCAACCCTATTACATAGCTTGACATACATTATTGATCCCATAACCGAATCATATGAAATCCTACTCATTATACCTTTCTCCAGTTGTGTTTAATGACACATTTTATTAGAAATATATATAGCATGTGGAAATGGAATGAATACTCTCTTGGATTATCCCACACTAAATCTATTTTGTATTTGGTTAATGTGTATACCCTAACTTATTCCTAGAGTCCACTTATATCTATAATGAATGATCTTGATCCTTAAAATATATGTTGCTTCACCTAAGTACTTTATGGATAATAACTTGTTTAACCAATAAATAACTAACTGTAATACTAGTAAACCATTTTCAATAAGTAATACATCACCAACATATACTACTAGGATAGCAAACACACTTTCACTAAAATACTTGTAAACACATGGATCATATTCATTCTTAATGAAACCAATTTATTTTATAGCTTCATAAAAATCAATGTTCCATGAACTGTATTATTTCTTCATTCCATAAATGGTTCTCTACAGCTCTCATATCTTTTTGTAATCACCTGAAGTCACAAACCCTTCTAGTTGTGACATTAAGACATCTTTCTGAATGATCCAACAAAGGAAAATTGGTTGAAGATCCATTTTTCAAATTTCATAGTCATGGTAAGATTCTATAACATGTAGAATTATAATATACTTAAATGTGGCAACTAGAGGAAATTTTTTGTCTTAGTCAATTCCTAGATACTGTTTAATCCCTTAATCCACTAGACATACTTTTAAGGTATATAATTTACCTTTAATGTCCAATTTTATTATAAATACTTATTTAAACCAACAATATTTACATGAACTAGTGGATATATTGGAACCTAAACATTGTTCTAATACATTGAATCCATTTTAAAATTCATGTATTATTTCTATCTTGTAGCTTCTTATCTCTCTATTAATTATTTATATGATAGAGGGTCTTTATTTTAATCTAATAATGAGTCACCATATGCACTAACTAGAAAAACATATCATTATGGTTCCTTACCTCTTTGGTGATCCGGAATAGTACTTGTGTTTCATGAACAACTTATTCAATAGAGACCTATGTAATTTTATCCTATACCAAATATTGTGTATCTTGAGCA
The DNA here is from genome assembly GCA_963277665.1 of Viscum album. NCBI lineage: Eukaryota > Viridiplantae > Streptophyta > Magnoliopsida > Santalales > Viscaceae > Viscum > Viscum album. The sequence goes on along the minus strand of OY728163.1, from coordinate 1,640,421,654 downwards.
TCAACTTCATCAAAGGCAATCCTTCTCCTAACATATTTATTGAATATGTTCTCCATCCCAAGAAAGACAATTTGTATTATGATAGTCACATTATTATTTGAGGTTTCTTATAAATAATATCCCCTTTTACCCTTGAGATACCATATAAATACACAATTCATGCCTCGGGGTTCTAGTTTGTTCCCTGAGTTGGTCTTAAAAAATGCCTCACGTCCCCATACACATGTTTGGGATGACAAATATTTCTTTCCATACATTAACTCATATGAAATTCTGTTGGCAACCATAGTTAGTATTTGGTTTCTAATGTGTGTTGTGGAATTTAATGCATATCCCCAAAAGGAAAATGAATGATATACAAGATTCTTCATCGACTTTACTATGTCAAGAAATGATTAATTCCTATTTTCACTAGCATGATTCTTCTTTGGTGTATAAGTTGGAGTGAGTAGGGATAGAATCCCAAAATATCATATAAATTAAATAAAATATTGGTTAAGATGTTCAACACAATTTTCTAATCATGGATATTTATTTTATTACCAATTTTATTATCTACTTCATTATCTAATTCTTTAAATTTATTTAAGGTCCTAGACTTACACCCCATCAAGTAGAAAGAACCATATCTAGTCAATTCATGAGTAACGATTATTAAGTAAGAATATCCATCTACAGATTCTACTAGAAAAGGCATAAACACATCAGTGTGTACCAATCCTATAATATCTATGGCCCTTCTACCTTATTCACCAAATAATGGTTTTTTCATTTTTTCCTTTAAACAAGAATTGAGTCTTTTAGGTGGTGTTAGCTTAGAATAGTATAAATAGCCATCTTGATAGTGATTTTTAAAACACTTCTCATTTATGTGACCAATATTGGGATAACACAACTATGTGTTATATGATTTATGTGAAAATGATTTGTTATCAATTATAAAGATTTGTTTTCCATAGTCTAATATATATAAAGTCCATTTTTTAGTTGATCGATGTCGTAATAAATGTTCTTTATGAAAAAGTGGAATTAATTATTTCCAAATTTAAAAATAAATCCATCCATATCAATGAAATAAATAAAGATTATTTTCTTAGTAACACATGGCATAAAATTAAAATTCTTTAAAACCAAATCATTCTTATTAACAATATAAGCTAGGGTAGAACATCTCACTCGATTAGATGCTCGAAGATTTACCAATCTGTTATAAATATTTTCAAATATTAATGGTTACTTCATTTTGATGCATATTTGAGAATGAAAAGTTGTATCTAATAACCTATGTTTAGATATAGAATGATTATGCCAAATAAAGAACAGAAATTTAACTTCCCATTGCATCTAGGTGTATTTCTTCTCCTAATGTCCTAGATCGAAACATGTAAAACACACCACTTATTTTTCTTTTACCTATCTTTGAATCTTATTATTTCTAGTAGGATGCTTCTAAGGAGCTTTAGACCTGGAGTGAGTCTTGGTCTCCTTTTAATTGTTCTTATTTTTTTTATTCACCATTAGTATTGTGTGATTTTTATACCCCATGTCATTTTTAACATGGAAAATGTGATAATTATGTTATGAAAGATATTTTTCACTATTGATCTTACTATAATTTATAATGAAATTGGAAAAATGATATAGATGGTTAAGAAATGACGAGATCCATGTGTAACCTATCAGTGAATTTTATGTCGAAGATGTCTAATCAATCTATGTATCCAATCATCTAGACTACATAAGGCTCAAAAAGTACCTAATATCCAATATTTCAAATGAAAAGTTAATTGGAGATATTATATCTCTCTTGTTTCCCCGTCTATTGATATATATTATGAATACGAGACAACATGATATACACATTTATATCCTATTGTTAATTTAGAATCTCATTGCACATAGAGGAAAGATTGAAATAGTTGACACTTGTGGAATTATCTAAATTTTTTTCATAGGGTGATAATTATTCCTCATTAGCTATAATGAACTATCCTAGGCCACCATCCTAACCAATTCCTGAACCATATTTCCACATACCCGAAGAGGATCCCCAATCCCCCTAGGCCGATGACAAGTGTCAAGGGTGTCCAAGATAAATTTTGGGGATGGTTTCATCATAAAAATCAAAAAAAATACAAAATCCTATAAAGATAAATAAATAAAGTGTAAAATATAAAAACTAACCAAAACACTAATGATAATTAAGAATTCAATGCAAGTCTACATAGGAATCTAAATGAAACAGAAACAAAAGACCAAAGAGTCAAAAAAAGAATCGAACCAACTAGTTGTACAAACCAAAGGTCTGATCACGATCTCCTCATGAAACTCAAGTCACAACCTTGATCCCAACAACTATTCACTTCTAGGAAATATTACACTGGATCCAATCTAAAATCTAGGTGGAGGCATAATTCTGGGTACTGTAGCAGTACTATAGCAGTATTGTGTGGTCACTATAGCAGATACTATAGTGGTTACTATAGTAGGTACTGTTCGATACTGTAGTAGCCGAAACTATTCCCCTTGGGAAACCAGTTTGGGAATGGAGTCCTTAAGGCCTTCAGGCCACCCTGGCCTTTGGGTTAGTAAAGATTTCAGACCACCTTTAAGGACTTTAGGCTACCTCAAGGCCTTCGATCCACATGATCAGTATAGTTTCCCCAGACAGACTCTATAAAAAAGGATCAGCCCCAGAGGATGATTCCGAGTGGGTTCACTCACCAGAGTAGAACTAATGGATTTGGAAGAATGAGAGGGTATGGATATGCCATCGGGACCAGCCTATGCTTGCATGAGAAGAATAGCTAGACAACCATGTGAAATTGGAGAGCTACCATCATGATGCAGATGCTGGGGAGGGGCAGTTCCCTGTAGTTGTAGTTTAGTTGAATAACCTAAGACCTTCGGGTCATTTAATGTCTCTTAAGCCTATGGGACATGTAATATCTAAGCCTACGAGCCTTGTAAGGGTTCCCCCTCATCCATTGAAAGGGGGGTTATAAAAAATCAATAAAAATGAATGCCTTCAAGAACATTCATGGGGAAAAGATCTTCATAATACATGAAGGCTGTATACCTACCAACATGAGTATGTATGATAGGACCTTAATCTAGTAGGATACCACATGATCCCAGTTCAATCCTTTAATAAAAGAAAAAAAATTCACTAGTTTTGAAATAATATGAAAAATATGTTTTCATTCTCCTTTATATAATATAAGAACTTAAAAACATGGAACATACACTTTTATAAAACATCGCTTATACAAAATGTTCCATAAAGATATATTAACAAAAACCATTCCAATTTCTAAATTCAAACCAATTATCTTTAAACACACCACAATTCAAAAATAATAATCCCACAAACAGTTTAAAATAATTTAAAAAACATAAGAGTATGCGTGTCACTTGAAAACCATTTCCACTTTTTATATTAAAATATTTTATGCACCCAACACGAAGGTAAGTGAGGAACAAGTGAAAGTAGAATAAATCACAACCATAAAAGGTCACAAACCGAGAATATAAAATAGATGGACCAAAACTATTAAATAATATGACTAAACCATAAAATGATTATCACATCAAATAAGTCCATCCAAAAATAAGAAAAATACATGACAATATATAAAACCAAAAAATGAATAATATATGATACATATAATGAGGTCACACCATAGGAATAACCTGAAAAAAAAAATACAGAAGTGAAAAGTGGACCTAAATATCAACACATAATACAGTCACACACAATCGTCAATCATGTCTCTCTCAACTAGCCTCATTGGAGAAAACACACAAGATAGTGTGTGGCTCTCAACCAGGGGTTACTGTCAAATTCATAGTCTCAACTATCCTTGTTGATATCTCACTGCTTCCCATATAATAACCTTGGTCTCCCCATGGAATAATAAATAGAGGTGGTCTAAGAGAAAAAACATCACCACCTAACAACAAAATATCCCCATGGAATAACACCGTAATAATTTCCTTCCCACCACACACAACCCTTAAAAAAATCCCCAACCCATGATCACATCATGAATCACATCATGAGAATCCATCAAATGGATAACATAAAAATTAACAACAAGCATGGGGGCTCGACAGTGGCACAAATAATATCACATCACAAGGGCCTACTGGGCCCTCATTTATATCATATACATTTTGTAATTCATTTATTTAAATGATTTTTAATTAAAATAAAATTCCAAAATAAATCGTAATAATTCAAAAAAAAAACATCCAAATAAGATTAAGGTAAACATTATTTTTCATTATAAAATCAAACAACATTTAATATGTAAAAAAAATATTTCTAAAACACAAAAGGGTAACCCAATTTAAAATCTATTTGGCCAAAATCCCCAAGAATAGGTCAGTTTCATGATTAAAACCTTATTTTTCATTTTATCAACCATAAAGAATGTATAAAATACCAATTTATAACCAAATCCCATAGCATAAGACAATTCCCCAATCTTCTTATAAAGGAAAATATCTACCCACACAATTAAAACCTTTGACAATCCAGACTAGATATCATATGAATCATTGATTTAAATATAAAACACATTCAAAGAATCAAGATCCCAAGTAACTCTTAAATTAAATTCAATGAACCAGAAACATATACCTTAAGTGGTGTACCCTTTTCAACTTATATGGAAACCACCATAAAAGAACTCTTACTATGGAACACAACCATTAAAACCTAAAGATCCCATTTTATTTACCAAACATAACCCATAAAATCAGACAGGAATGACCTCGAGGGTTAGAGGAGTTTAAAAAAGGTAGAAAATAATAGAGGTAGAGAATAGAATCCCATATTATATTTTATCTTGATGAAAACCCACCAAAGTAACACCTAAAACCCCCCAAATATAATCCTAGAAGAGAAAAACGAGATTTTATAGAGTTTGGGATTGATGGTTTGAGTGGGGGTGTCTTGGGGTGGAATCCCCAATTAAAAAGTAGTTAAAAAAGAAAAAATACCCCTCTTAGAGTGGGATGTATAGTTTACACACACAATTAAAAAAACCATGTGAAAACCATGAAAATCACCACTATTAAGAGATGCATGGTCTTTATACGTAGGATTCACAGTTAGTTTAACAATGTACCAACCCTGTGACCCAGAAGAAGTCTTTAAATTTAACATTTTCAAAGCAATATTCATTGAACTCGAGGGGGAAACCACTCATAAATTACCCACATGTAAAAGAGACACTAATGGTGTTACAAACTCCCCACCGTATGACATTATACCCTAAGAAAGGTCTTGGACACTTAGAAAAAAAGGAACTACATGACTACCATCTCTATAAAGAGGGATATATTTCAAAAAACTTCTAAAGTAAATAAATAAATAAATAAATGAGGAATGGAAAATAAATTCCATTGAATAAAAACTACTTAGAGATTGGTAATTCACTAAAAATATCTCTAGGATTCCTAAGATGTAGACACCCGACTAAGTGAAATTGAAGGAAAAATAAAATATTTCATTGGAATAACCACTAATATGATCTTATTTGATGTTGGGACCATTACAATTTTAACCATAGATCCTTAGAGCCTCCCTAATTCTAAACTAAATCACAGGACAAAACAAATCACTACCTATGAAACATCTATGGTCCCAAATCCAAATGAAAGCACACTACAACCAAAGCATCCCGATGGACCACTGATCAATAATGGGAAGAAACATATAAATAATTGGCATAGGTTTACCCACAATTTATAATTCTTTTAATGTAGTGAAATATTAATTATGAGAACCCAAAATAACATTTGTTACCAATGAGGCACGATTCCACTAACCATGATAACCAAAGAAAGATAAAACCCTAAAAGGAAACTAGGCATCAATATCCATACCATTTATAATCAATCTAAAATGGTGATACTATTGGACTCATATTTCCATGATATAAGTGAAAACCATAAACAATTGTGTCCCAATAATTTCTAAATGGAATGTTTCAAACACCAATGGAGATAAGGACAACAAGATTCATTCCATCCTAATAAACAATAGGGATCTAACTTCTAGGTCACAACCGGTATACAAGGGTTTCTAGATCTAACTCCTTATAATAAAATATCTTGGTAATCCAAATGGAAAGAATAACCCCATGAAATCTATAACCCAACTAGATCCAAATCTATACCCAATGTATTCAGGCACATTCCATAGGTTCATCCCATGTACAAAACCACAAACTCTAAGAACTTACATGAAACAATAATTAACAAGGTAAGAACATATCAAAAGACACATAAATAGGGTCAACGTCCTTTTTATCCATTACACACAAAGAAACCTAATTTAAAAGATAAGGTACAAAAACCAATACAAAGATAATGACTCCAAAAGATGAAGTTACCAATGAAACACTCATATTCTAACTCTCCCATTAATGTAACAACACTGAATGCTATATAGAATAAAATATTGGTATGAGAATTCTTCATCTTATTGTGAAAAACCATCTCACAAAACCTTTAAATGTGTTTATAAAATCCAAAAAGTCGGAACGTATTTAGAGTTTTCATACATGAAGATAGAATTCACTTAGACATCCTACCCTGTAAACAAACCAATGGATTCTGCTCTACTGAAATTGGAATTACAGGTTGTGAATTTGGATTCCCATTGCCAACACCTCCTAGTTTCCCATTATATTCATTGAAATCATCATCACCATCTCTATTAGGAATATAAGAATCAACCATCATATGTTTCCCTACTATTATATCCTCAACAATGATGGCTTTATAAAACGATTCCATAAATATTGACAAGAAACATTGAACCACTGATGAATGAAGTTCCAAATGAAGGAATAAAAAACCATGTCATCTTTGAATCATTATTAGAAAGATATAGGGATTAACGAACCAATATAGTGAAATTTATAACATAGTCTTTTTCCAAATTATCTACATAGAGGATTCACAAAAATTGAATTTCTTTCTCAACTCTCTCTTCTTCATGATAAAACCGATAAATAAAGGTAACCTTGAGGTATTCCCAATAGAAACCATCAAAAAGTGGGACATAAATTTTGAGTTTCCACCAATCTAAGACCAATACTTCAAATAAATGAATATTTCAGAACACCCTAGAGGTTTCAGGACTATGTAGAGAAGTGAAAATATCTTCAACCTTGTCTAGCCACTCAATCACCTGATGGGATCCATGAACACCATATAATACTGGAGGGTAATAGTTCAATAACTATCATGAATGATCCATGATCTAAGAAGAACATGGCTCTACCACTCTATCATGAGTCTGGACTGAGTCAGAGGCTAGAAATGAAACTGCTATAACACTAGGACAACTTCCTCAACCATTCCATTCTTAAATTGACAGGTTCTTCCTAGGGGGGGGGGATCATTCTAAAAATTCACTGAACAAAGAAACCAGTCAAAACACTATTAAAATTCCCCCAAAAAATGGAAACAAATATAAAAAATGTAAACCAAATTAAAAAACACGACATAATTCCACAAAGGGGATCCAAATCACAAATAAATCAAACAAAGGTATGAAAACCTCTTCAAAAATATTTGGAATATTTTTATACCACACACCGAATGAATTTTAAAATGAAACAACCCCAAAACACTTCATTTTTCTCAAACCAATTTCTTTGAGATATAAATTATTTCATAAAAACACCATAAATAACCCAATACATTTCAAGAGATTCATCACCCAAGAACCTATGTAATTGTTTCTTTGAAAACAAACAAAACCAATAATAAATTTTTAGTGTTCAATTATTTTTTCACCCACATAAACTTAATTAACTCAAACATAATTTTAAAAATAATTTTAAATATCATTGAATAAAAAATTTCTTTCAAATATGCTTAAAAATATACTAAAATTCACATAAATATCCATAAATAAGTCCACAAAATACAAGAAGGGATAAAACTAAAATAGGAGTGAAAAAACCCATATTCCAAACATTATCCACCGAAAATGGTTTAGCCACATTGTTTTGTAGACCATGTTACAACCATGTGATATTTACTGGATTTTTATCCAAAATGGGTTTCACAGACTGCTTATAGTTTGGAAGATCAGGCACTATAACAATGCACCCCCTTAAATCCATAAAATTTTAACCTGAAAATGAGGGATTTCCAAGGAAGTATCCTAGAAACTCCCAATAACTTAGATTAATTGTAATCCTCACTAAAATATATCAAGAACAGTCTACCAAAACCTAAAAAACAAAAGACAATCCCTAAACACCAATGGAAACTCAAGATCTGATACATGGAAGTGTAGGCCAATCACATTCTCGGACCTACCACCAGAGTTTTTATGGTACAATCTCATTTATACCACTAACCAAAAAATAACATAAAGGATAATCCAAATAATATTTTCCCCCTTACAGAACCTATATTCTCTGATACCATTTTGTAATGAACAAACCTGGGATGGTATCAGAACTCAGTTCCAAACCGGCTCACTTTATACTCATGGAATGTCTTCAATCCCCCCGGTCTAACAACAAACATCAAGGATATCCAAGGTAATTTTTTTGGTAAGTTTCAAACTCAAAATAAAAAAAATAAACTTTCTATCAAGGCATATCAATTAATAGGAAATGATAAAAACTAATTGAAACACTTATAATACATACGAATTCAATATAGAGCTACAACCGATGCTAAAATAAACAAAAAAAGAGATGAAAAAAGTGTCAAAAAAACACAATACAACTGGTTGTACAAACCGAAGGTCCAATCACTATCAATTAATTATAATCTAGTTTCCACCATGATCCCAACAACCATCTACTACAATGGAATATGACCCCAAATACAACGTTAAATTCAAGAACTAAAAAGGCAAGCACAAGTCATAAAAACTATAAACCCACCGACATGAGTATATAGGGTGTGCGACGAAGTTAGTAGGATACCTCCATGAGCCTAGTTCATTACTTTTATATGGGAAACCATGTTCCATTTTTTAGAAATAACTGGATAAATAGGTTTTCCTTCTCTGTTACACAATATAAGAACTTTAAATCAAGGAACTAGAACATTAAAAAAGAACCACTTTTTTAAAGTATTCTATGAATAGGTTTTACTAAAAACCATTCCAATTTCAAATTCCAACCATTTATCTTTTAAAACAACAATTATAAAGAATAAGGACACGCATTATTAAAAAGAATTTCAAAATAATGAGAATAAGATTTTCACTTGAAAAAAATTACCCTTTTTCATTTAAAAACATTTAAGCACCGGATGAAAAGGTAAGAAAGGACCATGGGAAACTAGAATAAATAAAAATCATAAAATTATTGAAACTAATGCCCATAAAATAAATGTTACAAAAACTTCAAAAATATGAATAAAATATAAAATGATCATCACAATAAACTAGTCCACGAAATAAGATGCAACACACATGAAAATATATAGACACAAAAAAAGGAATAACAAATGATACATATCATGAGGCCATACCACAGGTACTACCATGAAAACAAAAGACATAAGAGAAAAGAGGATCTAAATAATTACAAGTTATTAAATTCAGAAAAAACTATCAATCAGACCACTCTCAACTAGAATCATCAGTAAAAACCCACTACCTAGTGCATAAATCTCAACTAGGGGTGAAAAGCTAGTGCATAATCGCAATTATCCATATCGATGTATCACTACTTCCCACATATAAACCTTATTCTCCCATGGAATAATAAATAGAGGTGGTCCATGAGAAAACAACATCATCACATGAAAATAAAAAATCCTTATAGGATAACCCCACAATCACGTCCTTACCACCTAAAAGAACGTTAAAAATAGCACCAAGCCATGATAACATCATGAACCACATAATTAAAATCCATGAAATTGATAAAATATACATTAGTAACAAACAAGGTGGATCAACAAGGGAATAAACAATGTGACATCACAAGTTTCGGTTAAGCCTTAATTTATATCATATACATTAAGAAATCCATTTCATTTTTTTTGAATTTTATCACAATTCAAAAATAATGAATAATCACTCACAAAAAAAAATTCAAAATATGATCATGGAAAAATACATTTTTCTTTAAAAATAAACCCTCCTTTTAATACATGAAACCCCCTTTTAAAACACAAAAGGGTAACCATATTTAAAACCCATTTGGGCCAATTCTTTAAGAACATGTGAGTTTCATGATGAAAAACCAATTTTTAATTTTACCTACCATAAATAATTCATAAAAAACAAATTTTGAACCAAATCCAATAGCATAAGAAAATTCACCCATCTTTTCAAAAATAAAAGAACTACCCAATCATGGAAAACCATTGAAAATACAAACAAGATATCATATACATAATTTCATTAAATAAAAAAAACATTCAAAGAATCAAGAAACCAAGGAACTATTATATAAAAGGAAATAATCTAGAAACACATACTTTAAGTGTTGGAACATTTTCACCTTCAACAAAACCACTAGAAATAACTCTTATTATGAATTTCAATCATTACAACCAAAAGACCCAATTTCTACTAACCATATCCACAAAAATAGTCTAGGCATGACCCCTAGGGTTTTATTATTTTAATAAAAAGTATTAAAACAAGTTAATAAGAGAAGATATTAACATACCTATTGATTTGGATGAAAATACACCAAAGAAACACCTAAAAACCACCACGTCAGAGCTTGGTAGAGAAAAAAACTCATAGGAAGGTGTTTGGGTCAGTTGATTTGAGTGGGGATTTCTTGGGATGGAATACCAAATAAAAAAGAAGTTAAAATTGAAAAAAATACCTATATTATTGTTGGAATCATGGTTTACCCACACAGTTAAACAACCCATGGATAAACCAGGCATGTCACAACCATTAAAAGCTGGATGGGATGAACACTTTAGTTGCATGGTTAGATTAGTCGTGTGCTGATAATATGACTTGTAAATAGTCCCCACTTTTTCATATATTCATATTAAAATTCCTTGAACCTGAGGGGGAAAACCACCAATCTATTTCCCCACATAAAATTGACACTAGGGGTGTTACATTAGTCTCTTGGTTTGGTTCTTTAGGAATGATATTTTCTAGCACATATAAATTTATTTCATGACATAAAAAACATGAAAGGGAATTTTCCATTACTGAAAATCATTGCTTGTTATAGGGCTATACTTCCCACATATAGATGAAAAAGGTATATTTGAAGTCATGTGTAATGTATTTTCTATAACTCATAAGATCATAATTTTATTACATTATTTGATTTATAAAATTGAATAATAAATTATAAATTTATTAATCTCCCACTATTTTATTGAAACCTAATATCCCTCAACATTAGTTTCAAAGTATCATGTTAGATGGAAATTTTGTTGGGAAAAATCCACATTCCCCTTTTCATAACCTAGATAGTGGTATATTGTAACGCCCTAACCCCAGTTACCTAGAGTCGGTGCATTATTGCGTAACATTGGCATGATCACAAAAGATCATGTCTCGAAAGACCGATTAGTTTAGTAGCCTTGGAAACACTAGATACATTCATAAATGTTACATTACATCATGAAGTAAAAAATCACAATAACATAGTCTCCATAGTCCACACTTCTATCCCCTTCATACTATCCCTATAGGTCAGTCATAAAATATTTCTTCACATCCTGGGAAAAATAAAAAATTGAAAGGGGTGAGCTCAAATTCTCAGTAAGGATAACAATATAGCATAAGATTTCATAAATAAACATAAACATTTAAGATAATGTATAACTAAAAAAAATCATTTTAAACATGAACTTCAACATAATATGGAAAAAGTAAAGTGAAATAATTCTATTTACTTATTCACATGGATATTCTACTCGTTGCATAATCACATGCAATATCAATAACCACTTTCATAATGATGGAATGCATAATGCCAGACTATCATAACCACATATCCAAGGCCCCGTGCCAAGACTACAAATAAGATTTTGTCAAGGCCTCGTGCCGAGACACTAGTTTGTCTCATGAGACCTACCGATGCATCGAGGAGCTATAGAGGGCTCCACCCATCACTTATTAAGTCCAATGCATTCCTCATATGAACAGGTTTAAACATATCATAAACCATAACATAATCGTATCACATAAAACATGCATAAAGGGAACATAACATTTCTACATTTCAATCACAAGATATCAATACAACACATTGATATAATAAAAACTTTATCAAAACCATTTTAAATACGAAAATAAAAGAAAAGTAAACCATGGTATTTATTTTTATAAAAACAAGTTATGGCTTATAGAGGAAGTCGAAACTCAAATAATAGTCACGGCGGTGGAGAATTCGTTGTCGACGCATACGTAAAAATAACATTCCTTTTTTCTTTTAGTAAAAACGCTTCGTATAAAAAGATTCCTTTTGAATAAAAGTAAAAGTAAAAGGGGTTTATACACCGTATAAAGGAAAGTTGTGTATAAAACCAAATATTCCTCAATGAAAGGAGATTGAGACGATGTCCCTTACAAAGATCATTTTTTTAAATAAAATAGATCTATTATGTGTATTCACTATAATTACACATAAAGAAAGTACAAATACAAGATAGGACATGATAATATCATTACATAATTTGAAAGTCGGAGATTAACCCAAAGAATGGAAAATGGGTTAAGAAGTTCCCTTACCTTGTGTCCGACTTGACTCGATCGTTCTTTAATCTCCTGAATAATAAACTAGAGTTAATTCCTATTTGATTAAGAACCTTTTTCATTTTCATTATGCCTTTTATATCACTTATTACCATGTTACAAAAATTATGTAGTCATTTAAGTTAATAACGGTCGTTTTGTCAATCTTTGGTACTTGAGTCAATAATAAACATCTTATAATTACAAGTTGTTTATGTGGTAGAATATCCATTATCTCCAGAATTATATCCATGATTTAGATATCATATATATCATATATATCCAGTATATACATTCCTTTATAATATTACATAACATTTAGAGGTAAGAAATGAAATGCACCGTTCATGGAGACGGTAAGTCGTACGTACGAATGAATGCTACTTTCATTTCTATTTCATATTTAATGGAATGAAGTTATAATTATATAAATTTATAATATAATTCCAGTATAATATAATGTATAATACCATTTACTACATCCTTTATACATCCCACATATAGCATTAATGATTCAAATCACTTTGAGGGGGCGGTAGTCCGCACTTCCTAAAATGAAATTATCGCGTTTACCCATAATGGAAATCGTAAAGGTATGCCATAAATGAAAAATACAGAATCATAAGAAAAACAAAAAAATAATATATATCACATATACAAATAGTGTCATTATAATGGCCACCATTAGAGGTGTTAAAAGAAGATTGAACAATCATCGTTTCGTGAGGCAGAAATTTTCCAACCGAAGAAACAGTATGTTCTTAAACCATTAGACGAAGGTGTGTGTAAGTTTAAATCAAATCCATCTCATAACAACATCCTAGAATATTGAAGATACTGTTTTTGTTACAAAATAATTAAATAAAAAGATTTTAAGGGGTTGGAGAAGCAAAATAAAACAAAATAACATAAGAGAAGACATTATGTTAAAATCAGGTAACTCTTTTTTGATTTGAGCCAAAGGCTTCCTTGGGAAGCATTCTGCCCAATGTGAGGCTTATAGGAGTAAGAGAAGGAAGTTTAGAGAGTATTTGGGAAGATTTTGGCAGAGTCAAAAGGCTTTGAAGGTGTGAGTATGCTGGTAGTGTTGGGGGCCTTTTATAAAAGGAGAGGAGGGGCACTCTTGGAAAGTCATGAAATGTTACTTTATTATATAATGATTTTTGGATTTTAAAGGTCCCACACTTATATATTTCAAGGATAAGGTGACAAGGTTTTGAAATATACTCATCCAATAGGTTTTTTACAAGTTTAAGTCTTATAATTTAAATTATCTTTTCATTTTATTTAAATCGTTAATTAATGAGGTAATTGCTGCATCATCATGGTGTCATAAAATATTTAATTTATTTAATGTCTGAAAATTATAAAAAAAATATCATGATGTAGGAAATCTTTTTATCATTCCAATGAATATTTATAGTTGAAATGTTAACTTATATAACCCCATGTAATAATTGTTTTAGTAAAACAACACATGTTTGTGACATTTTTATTTTAACATTATATAAAAAGTTTTTAATGTCATTTTAATACCAAAGTAGCTCCATGGGGTCCCCATGTTTACCCATAGATTTTCATGGTCGGCCATGACTCATCCAATAGGTGTAGGACAAGTTGAAGGGTATTTTCATATTTTTATAATATCATTTTTACCTTAAATTTCACTAATTACCTTTAATCGCGTTTAATTAAACCTAAAAGTTAATATTCCCCAAAAAATTATTTTAATCCCATTGAACCACATTTTACTTCCTAATGACAACAATTTATGTCAGATTTTTGAAAATCAAATCACCAAAGTGATAATGTTTCATTTAAATGAAAAATCCGTTTTTTAACTACCACTTAGTGGTTTCACTATTCATCAAAAATTGAAGTTTTTCAGAACAATGCAAAAATTTCACACTAATCTATAATTGATATTACGAATTCAAAAATGATGTCTATTTTAAAAAATTACAAACATATAAGTTTCATTAATTAATTTTATAATTAATTCCCACTGTCACAACAAATAGCATGTTTTTAAGAAACAATATATATCAAAAGATTGACAATTGTTTATGTCCAATTTCAAAGTGAAATTAATTCTAATGACCACCATTGCATAAAATGGTGAAAATATATTCTAATTATACTTAAGAAAAACTCAATAGTATAATTCATCACTATAAATTATTTTGATTTAAAAAGTTGTTTTTAAGTATTTTTCACTATTCATAAAAAATTTGAAGTTTTCAGAAAAATACCAAAAATTCAACATAGGCTAATTTCGATATTCCAAATCCAAAAATGAAGTCCATTTTGAAATATAAAATATATATAATTTCAAAAAGTGGGTATTACTATTCATAATGGCTATTTTGATTGGTCGCGGTGTGTTAGAATCTCGAACATGCGTACAATGCAAGCTATTGCATTATTGAAAGAGAAGCGTATCGTGGAAGATCAAGGTGTTACATTCTCCCCTCCTTCAATAAATTGAGTCCTCACAATTTGAAATTTTTCTTTGAAAATAAAAGTTTGAAAATAGAAAATACCTTTGTGGAAAACCCACATTGGAAATAAGGTTAATAAAATTTAGCCTTAATAAGAGGGAAATGAAAAAGTCACCACCAAATTATGATCTTGATAACGAGAACATTGGTGGAAATTAGAGACATATAATTAGAGGAAAAATGTAAATATTTGTAGGGAGTGATTGAGGTCATCAATCACAAACAAGTGTAAAATTGAGGGCCCCAAAGCCTTCAATCAATATTTATTTTATATATAATCAGTTCAACAAAACATAAGGTATTAGGATAACAAATTTTTTGTTTTAATATCTCTTTAATAAAGTTTAAGAATTAATTTATTCATAGAATAATAGATAGGTATATATATATATATATGCCTGATAAGTAGATTTTCAACCTTCAATTAATTTCTACCACAAACTCATCCTTCACTCAAAAAGATTATAGAACTCAAAAATATTATATTTATCCTAATTGTACAAGGTTAAAAATATTAACACATACCATTTATATTAGGAAAACTATTTTTGTACAAACCAGGTACTTCACATAGTCCAGTGGTAGGCGATAAATCCCAATCACACTATGGTTGTGGGTTCGATTCCCACAGCTTTGTCTGACGCGACGGGTTGTCACACGGTCTGCATGCTGTCCTTTTTATAAATATCCAAAAATAACCTTAACAATAGTATCCAATGTACAATATAATCCATTCCAACCTTTATAGTTATCCAAAATACCTCTGTACAGACATTATCCAAAAGGTCTCTAAATTACAAAATCAATTGTAACATCAGACTCTCCAAACAAAGTAAAGTTTCTCTTATTGTCACATACTAAAAATATGATTACCTTCATCATATTTAAACCTTAATGAAAACAAAAAGTACTGCAGTACAATCCTTATATATCACATTATTCTTATAACCAGTACATCATTAATACAACACTTAAATGACATGATTCTTTAATAACAACATAATAACTCTAATCATTCCCCCTCATCTGTGGTATTATCATAACTTGATTATTACCCAACAGCATCATTTGGGGCATACTCTGATGATCTGGACATTGGTTTGCATAGTGACACCACTCCTTGCAGATGAAGCATTGTACATTTGAAACCTTTTTCTTACCCTTGCAGTCACGCACTTGGTGTCCGTTTTCTCCACACTTATAACAAACTCCCATTCCCTTCAGGAAAGTTCAAAGGTGTTTCTTCCCACAGTTATCACATATTGGAAAAGTATTCTTTTCCCTATTCCCTTTATCCATCTTTCTCTCTTCCATCCTTTTCTTCTCTTGCTTACCTTCAAATCCATAGGACTCAGAAAATTCTTTACTTATCTTATTAACACATGATACTATTTCTTCATATGTTGAGAACACATGGGAGACTATTTCCCTTCTAAATGTCGGCTTAATACCATGAAAGATATGATCCTTCTTACTCTTTGGATCATACCTATTGTTGGAGTTCACATTCCTTCCACTGGGCTCCATTTCTATACAATGACATAAACTAGGTCAGTTTATGAATTGCAATGAATAATTCTAAACTTGTAAAATACTAACACAAATTGAACAGTTTATGGATACAATCCATAATAATAAAAGTGTTTTCTTTGAGGAAGTATATAGTCATAAACCCTTCATAATGGTTTGTAAAAATGAGAATTATCCTAAGCATATCCCCCGGGAGTGTCGTAACCAAGAGTGCAGTAAGGCCCATTTTTGTGCACCAGTTCCCGTTCGAGTCTAGTTCAAAGCGGTGTTTTCGGGTTTTACCCCTAGGTACATCTGTGCTAGAGCTGCCTCAACCTGCTCGTATCCAGACAAGGATGTATTTCTCGGAAAACTCACAAAATCACTATAATACCAAAATTCTAGGAAGTTCTTATATACTAACCCTAAAAGTATATCTTAGGGCTATGTGATCTAATCAGAGTTTATCTAAATATAGCTTCCAAGGTTAGTTCTAAACTACCTCTGATACCAACTGTAACGCCCCAACCCCAGTTACCCAGAGTCGGTGCATTATTGCGTAACATTGGCATGATCACAAAAGATCAAGTCTCTAAAGACCGATTAGTTTAGTAGACTTGGAAACACTATATACATTCATAAATGTTACATTACATCATAAAGTGAAAAATCACAATGACATAGTCTCCATAGTCCATACTTCTATCCCCTTCAGACTATCCCTGTAGGTTAGTCATTAAATATTTCTTCACATCCTGGGTAAAATAAAACATTGAAAGGGGTGAGCTCAGATGCTCAGTAAGGATAACAATATAGCAGAAGATTTCATAAATAAACATAAACATTTAAGGTAATGTATAACTAAACAAACGCCTTTTAAATATGAACTTCAACATAATATGGAAAAAGTAAAATGAAATATTTCCATTTACTTATTCACATGGATATTCTACTGGTCAAATAATCACATGCAATATCAATAACCACTTTCATAATGATGGAATGCATAATGCCAGACTATCATAACCACGTAGCCAAGGCCTCATGCCAAGACTACAAATAATATTTTGTCAAGGGCTCGTGCCAAGACACTAGTTTGTCTCATGAGACCTACTGATGCATCGAGGAGCTATAACAGGCTCCACCCGTCACTTATTAAGTCCAATGCATTCCTTATATGAACAGGTTTAAACATATCATAAACCATAACATAATCGTATCACATAAACATGCATAAAGTAAACATAAAATTTACACATTTCAATCACAAGATATCAATACAACACATTGATATAATAAAAACTTTATCAAAACCATTTTTAATACGAAAATAAATGAAAAGTGAAACATGGTATTTATTTTTCTAAAAAAAAGTTCTGGCTTATAGAGGAAGCCGAAACTCAAATAATAGTCACTACAACGGAGAATTCGTTGTTCCCGCATACGTAAAAAACATTTCTTTTTTCTTTTAGTAAAAACACTTCGTATAAAAAGATTCCTTTTGAATAAAACTAAAAGTCAAAGGGGTTTATACACCGTATAAAGGAAAGTTGTGTATAAAACCAAATATGCCTCAATGAATGGAGATTGAGACGATGTCCCTTACAAAAATCATTTTTTTAAATAAAATAGATCTATTATGTGTATTCACTATAAGTACACATAAAGAAATTACAAATACCAGATAGGACATGATAATATCATTACATAATTTCAAAGTAGGAGATTAACCCAAAGAATGGAAATTGGGTTAAGAAGTTCCCTTACCTCGTGTCCGACTTGACTCGATCGTTCTTTAATCTCCTGAATAATAAACTAGAGATAATTTCTATTTGTATAAGAACCTTTTTAATTTTCATTATTCCTTTTATATAACTTATTAACATGTTACGAAAATTATGTAGTCATTTAAGTTAATAACGGTTGTTTTGTCGATATTTGGTACTTGAGTCAACAATAAACTTCTTATAATTACAAGTTGTTTATGTGGTAGAATATCCATTATCTACAGAATTATATCCATGATGTAGATATTATATATATCATATATATCTAGTATATACATTAATTTATAATATTACATAACATTTAGAGGTAAGAAATGAAATGCACCGTTCATGGAGACGGTAACCCGTACGTACGCATGAACGCTACTTTCATTCCTATTTCATACTTAATGGAATGAAGTTATAATTATATAAAGGTATAATATAATTCTAGTATAATATAATGTATAATACCATTTACTCCATCCTTTATACATCCCACATATGGCATTAACGATTCAAATCACTTTGAGGGGGCGGTAGTCCGCACTTCCTAAAATGAAATTATCGCGTTTACCCATAATGGAAATCGTAAAGGTATGCCATAAATAAAAAATACAGAATCATAAGAAAAAAAAACATAATATATATCATATATACAAATAGTGTCATCATAATGGCCACCATTAGAGGTGTTAAAAGAAGATTGAACAATCATCGTTTCGTGAGGCAGAAATTTTCCAACCACAGAAACAGTATGTTCTTTAACCATTAGACGAAGGTGTGTGTAAGTGTAAATAAAATAAATCTCATAAAAAAATCCTAGTATATTGAATATGATGGTTTTTTTACAAAATAATGGAATAAAAAGAGTTTAAGAGTTTGGAGAAGCAAAATAAAACAAAATAACATAAGAGAAGACATTACCTTAAAATCGGGTAACTCTTTTTTGATTTGAGCCAAAGGCTGCCTTGGGAAGAATTCTGACCAAAGTGAGGCTTCTAGAAGTAAGAGAGGGAAGTTGAGAGAGTATTTAGGTAGAGGTCGGTTGAGCCAAAAGGCTTTGAAGGAGTCAGTAAGGTGGTAGTGGTGGGGGCCTTTTATAAGAGGAGAGGAGGGGCACTCTTGGAAAGTCATAAAATGTTACTTTATTATATAATGATTTTCTAATTTTAAAGGTCCCAAACTTATATATTTAGAGGATAAGGTGACAAGGGTTCGAGATATACTCATCCAATAGGTTTTTAACAAGTTTATTTCTTATAATTTACATTATATTTTCATTTTATTTAAATTGTTAATTAATGAGGTAATTGCTGCATCATCATGGTGTCATAAAATATTTAGTTTATTTAATGTTGAAAAATTATAAAAAAAATATCATGATGTAGGAAATAGTTTTATCTTTCCTATTAATATTTATAGTTGAAAATTTAACTTATATAACCCCATGTAATAATTGTTTTAGTAAAACAACACATGTTTGTGACATTTTTATTTTAACATTAAATAAAAAGTTTTTAATGTCATTTTCCTACCAAAGTAGCTCCATGGGGTCCCCAAGTTGACCCATGGATTTTCTTGGTCGGCCATGACTCATAAAATAGGTGTAGGAAAAGTGTAAGGGTATTTTAATATTTTTATAATAACATTTTTACCTTAAACTTCACTAATTACCTTTAATCGTGTTTAATTAAACTTAACAGTTACTATTCACCAAAAATTATTTTAATCCCATTGAACCAAATTTTAATTCCTAATGACAACAATGTATGTCAGATTTTTGAAAATAAAATCACAGAAGTGATAATGTTTCATTTAATAGAAAAATCCGTTTTTTAACTACCACTTAGTGGTTTCACTATTAATCAAAAATTGAAGTTTTTCAGAACAATGAAAAAATTTCACCCTAAGCTATAATTGATATTCCAAATTCAAAAATTATGTCTATTTTACAAAATTACAAACATATAATTTGCATTAATTAATTTTATAATTAATTCCCGATGTCACAACAAATAGCGTGTTTTTAAGAAACAATATATATCAAAAGATTGACAATTGTTTATGTCCAATTTCAAAGTAAAATTAATTCTAATGACAACCATTGGATAAAATGTTAAAAATATATTATAATTATACTTTAAAACAACTCAATATTATAATTTATCACTTTAAATTATTTTTATTAAAAAATTTGTTTTTAAGTATTTTTCACTATTCATAAAAAATTGTAAGTTCTCAGAAAAATACCAAAAATTCAACATAGGCTAATTTAGATATTCCGAATCCAAAAATGAAGTCCATTTTGAATTATAAAATATATATAATTTCAAAAGTGGGTATTAATATTCATAATGTCTATTTTGACTGGTCGCAGTGTGTTAGAATCTCAAACATGCGTACAATGCAAGCTATTGCATTATTGAAAGAGTAGCGTATCGTGGAAGCTCAAGGTGTTACATATGTCAGGTTATTTTTTGGTATTTAAGTTGGTGTAACTTCTCAACTCTATTTGATCACATCTCCTTGATCGGTTGAGTGGACTCCCCAATCTTGTAATCTTAAATTTTGATTTCTTCCAAAATGTTCTCACTAGAATCACAATGTCCTATAGAGAAAATCAAACATTAATGTGAACTAGGTTATTTAAACCCAAAACATGATTTATAAATTCCCTGATAATTGATATCATCCCAATGGAGGTTAGTCAGGAAATTTTAACTATGATTCAATTCCTACCCATGTAGTGGAAGGCAATATCGACTTGACTGATTGAAAGTTTATTTTTTTATTATAATAAGAAGAAGGTGAGGAAAGAACCCTCCTAAATACACAAAGAGCCATCAAGGGATAAAAAAGTGAATTAGGCCAAAGAATCCCCTTGGATAAAAACATTGCATTGGAAAGGAAGCAAACCCAAACTATCATAAATAAAAATCACCTCATCCGACCTCCCAATGTGGGAAGGTGTATTCGCAATGAAGATAGCCTCTCTACAAATATGATGATCAATAAGTTCGTGGTTGGTCTCCAATGAGAATATTCTGATTAGGTAACTTAAGTGATATATATTAAGTTGATTTACTTAAGTGATTAACTATGTCTTAGACAATTTTTATGTAAAATTCAATTAATTATAGTTCTATATTGCATGCTTTTTAATTAAATAAATCATGTGATTTCAAAAAAAATCAATAATAAAATTAACCATCAAAAATGATATAAATAAAATAATAATAGTGGTAATATCATGAGATTTTCCTAATGTTTAGTTTATCCAGTGGATGATAAACTATCCCTCGACCTAGGGGAAATACATCTTAAACCATGACTTGGTTTATGTTATAGCTTTCCACCCATCGTCCCACATACCTTCTATATTGGTCTTTCCATAACTACAAACTTGAACTAAGTACACTCAACTTGGAGATCCATCCAATATAGAAGCTTTTACACACACGTAAGTGTGGGGAACTAGTGGATTAGTTTAAGGGGTTTACATGAAAACAAATCATGGACACACATGACCTTAATTAATGAGAAAATAGATGATGTGCATGCCATTAATTTTAATTTAATAATAATAATAATAAATTAAAAGGAAGAAAAATACAAACAAAGGTCTGGTCGATGCTTATTATCATCCACATACACGCAACAATTTATACATTCAATGAAATATCATTCAATCAAAATTATTCTCATTTAAGATAAATCCTGATCTAATAAATTATTTATATTATTTAATTAATAAATTATTTTATATTAATTATCCTCAAAAAATTATTGATATTATCATCAATTAAAAATTTAAACAAATAAAATAATTTATTTAAAAATAGACCAAATACTCAAACATTTACTTCAGAGGAAACACAATGAGTACCTGTCTGAACTATGCAACGTGTATGATATTCATATACTATTTACTCTTATCACATATAAAATACATGTATTATCTTGTAATTTAATTTCATTTAGTATAAAATAAATGACACACATACAAATGTTATTTATGTAGCATGTTGTGTCTTAATGCCCATAGAGTAATATTAGTATTACAACTAATATGAAAAACATAGTTAAAAATATTACATATCAATTTATTAAATATTAAATATATATAAAAACCATCACATGGAATGTGTAGGTCAAATAAATGACACCAAAAGTAAATATTTATAAGGGTTCATAAATATAATAAATTATTTTTAAATTCTTCATAAATAGGTAATATACACGGCGCGTACCAGACAACTAAAAGTCATGAATAAATCACTATTGTCTATATATGGGACATCCCTAGAGACTGGGTGACTGATCATGCAAAAATAATTAATTGAGTATATGATATGTACCAAGGGTACACATCATGTGCTCCGTGAGTTACATAGTTACCAGTCACACGTGGTGTGTAAAACCACACATCTCGTCTGTGACTAATTGACTACTCATTTTTTATTCAAGTTACATGCCATATAGTCTGGTTAACTATTCACCAGGATGGACCAATAAAAAGGTGGTGTATTAAATTCACATAGTGTGTAATAAATGAACTCACACTGAATTAATTCATTAGTTATCTTGGTGCATTAAACAAAATTACAAAAATTTTACTAAAAGGCTACACACCATGTACTCTTGTGCTATTTAGCAAGAATCCCTAGCACCTCCAAATCATTAAATTGAAAATTATTCATTCAAAATTAATCCATTTAATGATTTTATTTGGGAGAAATAAGAGAAATGAGAAAAGATATCAAGATTAATATTAAATAAATATTAAACCATAACTGAAAACTAAAGATAAATGTATAAATAATTCAATAATATTTAAATAATTATAAATTTTTACATAACTTATGTGATACCACATTATGGTTTTCAATGTAGTGGAAGCACCAATAGGTCATGTCAACTCATATTTGTGTCATAATTAATGATTTATCTAAGGATCACATTAATGAAGAAATCCATTAACAATGTAACTAAATCAAAGATTAATTAACATGATAACGTAGGAAATAAACACATGATCATCACATAATTATTTTTAATTAATTTATCAAGTTAAATAATAACATTGGGATGAATTCTTTCTTCATTGATGAATATGATGATGTGTACACATCGTACCATACTTTTTTCATTATAATCAAGTATATATTCCCTCCAACGGTGATCCAAATGTTTACTAAGAACCTCTAAGTGCCGTTGTAGTAATGTAAGAGTGCTAGAGTTGAATATCCTAATGCTTGTCATGTTCATGCATGATCTCCATGAGGATAACTTCAATGAAAGGATTCTCCTTGATCTCTCAAGAATTGACAGGGATACTGGGGGAGGATCACACTCTATTATTGAGATAATTATTAAAGAGGTTCTCTCTAAGTCATGATAATATTCCCTAATGTCATTATACACAACCAAAACAATGGATAGTGTTATGGTTGAAAATTATATAATTAGGTTTAAATAGTACCATATTTTAAAAATAATAATTTCACATGCACCCTTACCGTTTACTTAATCATATTAGAACCCCATATCTATAATAATAATAATAATAATAATAATACTAATATTTTTTTTGACATGTACAAAACTAGTAAATTAAATAAATACTATTTAATACTAAATTGTTTAAAATTTATTCAAATAATATTTAAGATATATTATTTCTCACCATAACATTAAAATTGGTCTACCATTCCTCTAAATAGTTTATTGGGACTCAAATAATTTATATTTATTTAATAAATATATATATTGGTGTCATTCACTAATAAATAAAAAATATTATATTCACTAAATAGAAAATAGATATTTAAATATTCTGCTAACAAAGTATTCTCGTGAAGAACTAGTGATGAAATACATGTGATCAATAAAACAAGTATAATTATGAAACCAAATATGAGAATAATATATATTCAACATGTTAATTAATAAATAAAATTTAATATTGGAATGAGGTTTGGGATACACTTGGTGTCTGGCCCTTTTTCCCTCTTTCATAATGGTATCAGGAGGAGTCATCTAAAGTCAATGGATAGATTATAACAACAAACAAAGACATCCATAGAGAAAGAAGCTAATGTTGCAACAATATACATCCTCATTGGAATTATTAGTATGAAATATATTCCCATTACCATGGTATCTCAAATCAAGTATGTCAAATGCTAGTTCCATCAGCCTATGTGCCTGATGTCTCTTTATATGGCTTTCTAAAAATTAACTTTCTCATAGAACACCATGAAAATGGATTTATTTAGTCATTTACATTACCTTCAATGGTCTATAGATATCATCTTCTATTAAAAAATATAAGGGAAACACCCTTTATCACATTGTTCATTATTGAAAAATTACTCATGAAACACCCAATATATCCTATTTTTTCATGAAAATATGTGGTCCCAATTTTTCATCAATACATAAAAGTACATGACTAATAATATTCATTGATAATAATCATAATTTCTAGGAATCATTTCACACATCCTTAGTTAATAATATCGAATGAAACAAATGAATGTGGATTTCATACTAGTGGGTGATGTACCTATAATCTTCCACACTTGAAATTACCAAGGGAATACACCATGAGAAAGTGACTCAAATTTCTATGAGTCTCCATCCCTATTGACCTGTATCATTTATTTCCCATAAAATGATATCATATGACTATATTTAGGCATTTACTTTACCATCAATGGTCATGAGATATCAAATTCTATTAAAAAATACAAGCTATACACCCTTTCTCACATTATTCATTATTGCAAAATTACTCATGAAACAACCAATATATCCAACTTTTTCATGAACATATGTGGTCCCTATTTTAATAAATACATAAAAGTACATTACTAATAATATTCATTAATAATAATCATAATTTCTTTTAATCATTTCACACAACCTTAGTTAATAATACCGAAGGGAAGATATGAATGTGGATTTTATACTAGTGGGTGATGTTCCTAAAATATTCAACACTTGAAATTACCAAGGGAGTACATGATGAGAAAGTGACTAAAATTACTATGAGTCTCCACCCATGAGGACCTGTATAATTTATTTACCATAAAATGATATTATATATCTATATAAAATATAGTTAATAATACTATCATGATGCTTCTGGGTTCTCATCCGAGTAGGGAACTTCTATGACCTGTCAGTGTGAAAATTACTCTTATAAAATTATCACATACTATGCCATATAAAAGAACAATAATTATGTGATAATAATTTTATTAATATTTAAAAAAATTAATATAGGTAATCATAAAGTATATATAATACGGTTCTATGGAACTAACTCTAATATGTATTCATGGGTTAAATGAGATTGAGATTGGTGTTTCAATGCATTATGGTTATGGAATTTTTATTATAGCCTACAATAATCGTTTTTTGGCTATCTAAAATCCATAGTTTTTGAATCTACAAAGATACCCACAAGAATAGATATTGATGTCTCTCATGGTTAAAATGATATTATTATTGAATACTATTTCAAAAAAATTATCAACTTCCTTGGAACTCATAAGTAGAAATAACAAGTTTTTGGGACTATCTTTATGAAAATTTGGGTTATTCAAGTAAACTTTCTTTATTATAGATTAACATTTGTTTGATGAGTGGGGAATTGTGTTTCCAACTTTGTGGATTGTTTGGGAGGATATGATAGGAACTTTGTTTGTAATTCTTGTTTTCCCAAGGATCATTGAAATGTTCTTAAAGAGAATTTATAATTTCCCTTTTAGACATTAAATATATTTTTATATACATATATATGTATACTTATAATTATATCGATGTATGTATTCATGCGTGTTCATTTTTATAATTATATGTATTTATGTATATTTATATTTTTAAATAATTATGTTAATATATATGTATATAATTATATCAATATATATATATACATATGTATGTATATAATTATATCAATATATATATATATACATATGTATGTATGTGTATAAATATAGTAATATATTTGTATGTTAATATCTATTTGTATACTTATATTAATATAAATATTTATAAATATATGTATGTATGTATGTTTTCATATAAATATATTGTTGGATATATATGTGTATATTTAGTTGTGTTTATATATAGATATGTTAATGTATAGATCTTTATGTATAATTATGTGTATGTCTGTGCATGTACATGAGTATACTTGTAGTTTTTCATAATTCTATATAGTAATATTTTCAAATATTTAATAATGTATATTCTTGTAATTATATTAATATAGATTCATGTTTTCATGTATGCTTGCACTTATTTTTAAATATATGTAGTTAAGTATTTATGTCTACGATCATATTAATTTGTATGTATAAATATACATGTGTGCGTTTATTAATATGTATGCATGTATGTATATAACACCCCCAAATTTTGGGATATAATTGTTTTCAAATAAATTTAATTTCTATGATAGTTTAGGATACACACAACATAGAGTTTTAGAAAACTGCTATACACTGTTAGTATTATTATTTAAACATAAAAATTAGAACATAACTTTAAAAATTGGTAGTATGAATATATATAAACTCATTTTAATAAATCAATATAATATTTTTTGATAAAGAAAATATATTGACAAAATGTACTTAATTTTGGTAAAGTCTTTATATAGTTCGAATATATAATCCATCTCCAAAATTTATTTTCAATAAATTTTGGGAAATAATAAAAACTTTATTTTGTCTAATTTTATAAATTGTATTTTAAAAAATAAATATAATTTTTTGAATCAACATTTCAAAATTATCCTTGGGTGAATTTTTGATAATTTTCTGATGAATATTGTAAATACTGATTTTTTTTAAAAACTACAATTTCTTTTAAATAATTTATAAGTTTCATTTTTAATATAGTTTAGAAAGTAAAATTATTTAAATTATATAACAATTAATCCAATACAAGTCATTATAATCAATCTTATATTCGGTTTTGATATAGAAACATTTCATACTTATGAAATATTTTTATTTGGAAAATCCCTTTTCCATCACAACTACGAGTTTTATTTTAAATTAAATTTTGCGAATTATATGTATTGAATTTTAAAAAATGGATTTCATATTTGGAATAATAATAATTTATATTATATAGAAAAATAAAATTAATCTTTCCATAAATAATAGTAAAAATAATAAAAATTAATTAATGTTTTTATGTTTATAATGGGGGTTTGGGGGCTACATATACATGTAGTAAAATTAATTTTCAACATATATAAGATAATTATTTAATAATTTGGATTAAATATTTAGATTTAGTGGGTAGAAATTACATAATAACCCCCATATTAATTTTATTAATAAAGGATACATTACCTAGGAAGATAAAGAGAGACTAGTTACCGCGGTGAAAACTAAAATAGTGAAGGTGAGTAAACCTGTAGTATAAAGGAATAAAATGTTTAAAACATGAGTTTTTTTGGAGGTTTGAATCAACCATATCATGAATAAAATCCATTATTGATCAATTTTAATGGCACATTTATTGAGAGTGACTTCCCATTATTAAATAGTATTGGGTATTTACAAAAATCCCACTCCTCCTCAATTGTATAATAAGACCTCCTCCCCTCACTTATTCACACCTATTAATCCATATGTATCAATAAAAATGTAACAGCCCGAGATTTTATGAAAACTGTTTTTTTTAATTTTATTAATGTCTTGTGTTGTACGCTACACCAAAAGGAGCTCGCACAACACGTATCCTTGACTTGCCTTGCATTACACGCAATCACAACCTTCCTCGATAGCGTGTGTAGTACGCAATACCGAGTTTCACTAAACAATGATATGCTATTAAAACTAGCCGTTATGAATAGTAATAATCACTTTTTAAAATTTTATAAATTTTATTTTTCAAAATGGACTTCATTTTTGGACTCAGAATATCGAAATTAGCCTAGGGTGAAATTTTGGTATTTTTCTGAAAACGTTCAATTTTTGATGAATAGTGAAACCACTAAGTGGTAGGTTAAAAAACTGAATTTTTGCATAAAACTTAATTTTACCACTTCTGTGAATGGAATTTTGAAAATCCGAGAGACACGGTTAATATCAAGGACTAAAATGTGGTTCAATGAGATGAAAATAATTTTTTGGTGAATAGTAACTTTTTACTTTTTTTACCGCGGTTAATAGTAAATTGGGTAACTAAGGGTAAATATTATATTAATATTACCCTAACACATGTCCTAATTCTATTGGACAAGTGTAATTCGACCAAAAACAAACTTAGGAATAAAATATGACCATTTAGGTCCACTTGGATTAGATTAGGACATTTATTATTAATTTATTTAAAGAAGGGTTAAAATAGTTAAAATCAAAGTTTAATAAGTAAATAATTTTTAATATGGGGTTATACATAAGATAAATTCGATTGTAAATATTCATTAGAAAGCTAAAACGATTTCCTACATTATGGTAATTTATTTGTAATTTTTAGAAATCAAATAATTTAATTTATTTATGACACAAAGATGATGCAGTAATTATCTTATTAATGAAATATTGACATAATTGATAATATAAATACCAAAATAAATGTAATTCCAGACTTTTTATGAATTCGACTAATTTTCTAGGTTACTATGACATATTAATGTTGGTTTAATCAACTTGGTTTGAACATATAATTCTGTTATGACTTTCACAAAAATCATATATCAAATAGTGTCAAAATTGACACAAAATAGTTTTTAAATAAAATATTATATTATTAATTGTTATTTTATTCCTAAAAATCTAAGATTCGGCCAAATGACTTAGATAAGGATATATATATTAATAATAAACAATTTGGGGTTTGTTTTGCATGTTATTGTAAGTTTATTAACCATATAGTGAAAGAAAACAAAAAGACAGGGTAAAAGTTAAATTATTTAACTTAGAGTTAAATCTAATTGATAAGGTTAAAATAATACCCTAAACTTGTCTAAATCCTATTGGTTGATAGGATTTCGGCCCATCCCCACCTTATCTTCGAAATAAGACCCTTTGGAGCCATTATAAACCGATTTTGACTTTAATATAAAATAATATTTTGAGATATTCCTAAGGTGCCCCTCTCCTCCCTTATAAAAAGGAACCTCCTCCCCCGCCTCCTCAAACCAAATTGAGCACTCAAGCTCGGCCAACACCTGCCATTTTCCCTTCTCCACTTCCCTAGAAACATCCTAGAGGTTCTGGTCTTCCTCAAAGACCAATTTTAGTGCCCTAAGAGGAGGTCTCAAAGAGGCGTTTCAAAGAAGAGGTAATTACCGTTACCAATTCTTTCATCTTTATTTCTTCTTCCACTTCTTCTTCTTAGGTTGTTTCATTATGAAGTAATAACATCAGTATTACTCATATACTGATATGTTATTATAAGTATGAAACAACCCTATTTCACAATCAATCCATCCTACGGAAAAAGAAATCACCGCGCGTGCGTACGTACGGAATACCGTCTCCACGCCGTGGTGTAATCTATTTTTCCACCATCACTTTACAAGGATGGGTATAATGGTGTAATGAGTAACTATATATGATTATTATGAAGTAATATTGATACTGAAATAATATATATATATACTCCAATACAATTCCACGATCATAGGAACGATATCATCACTCGTGCGTACGTACGGAATACCGTCTCCACGATGTGATGCGACTCGTTCTACATGATCTTCATTTCATAATGATTATATAAATGAATTGAATGAATGAATATGGTATATACTACAATAATACCATTCTGTAAAAGAATTATCTATAACCTAAAGATAAGAATAAGAATTTATTCGACAAAACACGCATAAGAACAAAAAGTTATAAAGAACCGAGTAACAAGTAACAATGAAATATTACTAACAAGAAGCTAATAATATGACCATATATGATATCATATCAATATGTATGATTCTGGAATAAGTCAATAACATTATTTAAACCATTATACAGGAGCTTCGGACACGAACAAAGCAAATCAGACCTAAGGTAAGGGAAATATCACAATCTCATTTTTTTATCCGAGATTGTTTATTCGTAAGTATTTACTGGGGTGTATTTTATCATCCACATCCATGTTTCATAAATATGTAATATTATTTCCATCCACTTACAATAGTTTAAATCCAATTTTACCCTTAGGTGAGTTTTTAGTAAAGAATATGAAATGAATCTTTTGTCGTTTTTCGTACGAGGTACTTTTTGACTTTTCCGACAAAAGTACGAAGAATGTTTTTTTAACTTATACGGCATGAATGGATTTTTAAAACATTTTTTCCAAGGAGCTTCCTTTACAAGTTTTCAAGTTTATTTTTAATCAAATTCTTTTATTTTAAAGTTGTCTGACATGTTATGAAAGGAAAAATGTTTTTGAAGAAGAAAGGATATTTTCCTCAAGAATGGAGTTCAAGTGTTTTATCAAAATTATTTTCCATCTAAGATAATAAAGGGTTCTGTTTTTATCCCTATTATTAAATTGATTTTCTCATGTTGTGATGGAATTATTTTTATGAATTCCTTTATCTTATATGAATTGATTTATGATGTCATGATGTTTCAAGAATCCCATTTTTGTTACATGTGTTATGCGATGATGTATGTTTTATGATTATGTGGCACACATAAGAAAGGATTCATTATAAGATGGGTGGGACCTATATCTCCCTCCAATGCATTGGGTAAATATTTTATATCTCATGAGATAGACATGGCTGGAATGGTAGGTTATACCGGTTCAGTGAAATAGGACTGAAACGAGGGTTACTCGATTCAGAAAGGGACTTTGTCCACTAAGATAGTCTTGGAAATGAGTCTTGACTAACAAGAAATGATTCTATATGATTATGTGTGAATGCCACAAAGTTTCATGTTTTATGTTATGATTATTGTGATTACATTTCACTGCCATGATTTACCCCATGTTATGAAATTATGATCTCTTTTGCAGGTTAAGATTTCCAAAAGTTATGTGCTTATGTATATGATGTGATTGATATTTCTTTTGTTTACCCTTACTGAGCATTTGAGCTCACCCTTTTTATGTTTTCTTTTCCCCAGGATATAAAGAAAGGTTTTAGGTATAAAAAAAAGATCTTTATGGGAGATGTTGAAGATCTTTCACCACGATTAGAAGATTATATTCCGAGTTTCCAAAGACACTAAACTATTACGGTCCTTGTGTGTGTGTTTTTGTTATGTACTAAGTATTCCGCAAATGTAATGTAATGTCCATGTACGTCAAGATACGGGTCTTTACAGTTGGTATCAGAGGAAAGGTTTAGTCAACCTTTGGAAACTAGGATGCGAAAACATTAGTGAGATCCCTAGAGATATTTCTAAGGTATGTCTAGGGATGTCCCTAAGGATACGTATACGTATAGGATATAATCCTAGAACTACGATACCGATCTTAGAATTTAACCTAAGATGTTAGATATTAAGGGTACTCCCCCCTTACTATGTTGTTTTCCCTAGCATTATTTTGCCTCTCACACTATTCTTTTTGGGTTTTAGAAAATGGCTGGAAACAAGATGATTCATGATAATGGAGGATATGATGGACAATGGAATGATATTCTTCATGAGAAACCAAATGAAATGGGATTTGGAAGTCCAAAAATCATTATTATGCCGAATCAGCAATCTCATAATATAATCAATAAAGTAAAATTTGGTAAGTTTCCTGACTCAGCTAATAAGAGAAAGATGGAGTTTCATGATGACCATAGAGGAAAGAAAGTTCAATTTCCCTCATGTAAATCATGTGGGAAGAGGCATCAAGGAGAATGTTTCAAGGGAACTGGAAGATGCTTTGGGTGTGGAAAAGAAGGACAAAAAGCAAGTAAGTGCAAAGGAAAAGGGTCGGTTAACACCATGGATGAGGATAATGGTATTGCTACGACATCAAAAATGGTTAAGTGTTTTAAATGTGGAATGTATGGACATTATGCAAACAAATGCCCTAAGGGAAAGACTCATGAAGAGAATAAGTATGGTCATATGGGTAGTATTTATGTGGATGATGATGAAGAGACTACAAATGATATGTGAGATGAATTTTTTTTTTGAAGCTCGGTCAATGGTTTGAGAATGTAGTGGAATGATTACATGTTTATCATGTGTAATTTTGTATAAGTAATCTCATGCTACTATGGAATAAAGAGACATCTATGGATTGTTACACTGTTGTCTTTCCTTGTGTTTTGAAAGTGTATGATTAATGTTACCAGTATTCATGAAAGGTTATTCAGATATTTTTGGAATGTAGATGATATGCGATAAGGAGAAAATTAAATGTTTGATAGTATTCATGAGCTCATGATTGATATAAGGACTAAGTAATATCATGGTTTGAGTATATAGAATTTTGAGGATTTCGGTATGTGAAAAGTGTTAACTTTTAACTGCATTCATGTTTTCACTAAGGTATTCAAGAGAATACACGATTAAGGACTTTGAATGTTTGGAATGTGACCAAAAAAACATATCTTATGATATATGGGGATCGAGGATGGTGTTAAATCTCTGGTAATCATTTTCACTATATTATGAGAGTCGACTGCAGTATTGTGGATAAGCCTAAAAGATTGGAATGGATTATGTTGGACATAAGTTAGTATTGTTTGTTTTTTTCGATATTATTGATGGGATGTTATATAGTTTTGGAAAAAGGACAACCTGCAGGACGGGCGACATCCCATTGCTTCGGACAAGGCTGTGGGAATCGAACCCACAACCGAAGTGTGACTGGCCTTTATCACCTACCACTGACCTACAGGAAGTCCCTGTTTAGAAGAAACTAGTTTTATTATATTAAGCAGTATGATATATGAAGTATAAGTCCATTTTAGGAACCATATATGATTAATCTCACTATAGATCGACTTATGCTAACCTTTTGTTCGAGACAGATGGAATGACCCGTCATTCTATCACATGATCTGCTAACACTTCACGAATAACAAATTCAACTTCATTTATATAAGAGATGAAGTGGAAATTGTTCAAGGCACGAACAATAGTGATATTGTACCAAAATAAAGTAAGTCTTTATTCTAATTCAAATTCTTCAACTTTAGGGAAATGATCTTGAAAACCAAAAATGTTGTTCTAGTGCCCTTATATCTGATGAATCAGATGGTACCCTAGATCGTCACAAATTTATGGCTTTGTGATTACTGGCTTTTCCATAGCCATGTTCTCTACCACTCTCCATCAGAACATGATGGTTAGATTTCTCTTCCATATCCATATTTTCACTTATGTGGAAACCCAATGATTAGTTTATTTGGGTAACCGTTACGTTTCATACTTTTGTTTTTAAAGATTGGTTTTGGTATTCCTTTTTACGATGTGGGTTTCTATTAAAGAAACTTCCGAATAGTAAACTATTTATAACCCCGACGAATTTCGAGGGCGAAATTCATTTTAAGGGGGGTAGAATGTAACAGCCCGAGATTTTATGAAAACTATTCTTTTTAATTTTATTAATGTCTTGTGTTGTACGCTACACCAAAAGGAGCTCGCACAACACGTATCCTTGACTTGCCTTGCATTACACGAAATCGCAACCTTCCTCGATAGCGTGTGTAGTACGCAATACCGAGTTTCACTAAACAATGATATGCTATTAAAACTAGCCGTTATGAATAGTAATAATCACTTTTTGAAATTTTATAAATTTTATTTTTCAAAATGGACTTCATTTTTGGACTCAGAATATCGAAATTAGCCTAGGGTGAAATTTTGGTATTTTTCTGAAAACTTTCAATTTTTGATGAATAGTGAAACCACTAAGTGGTAGGTTAAAAAACTGAATTTTTGCATAAAACATAATTTTACCGCTTCTGTGAATGGAATTTAAAAAATCCGAGAGACACAGTTAATATCAAGGACTAAAATGTGGTTCAATGAGATGAAAATAATTTTTTGGTGAATAGTAACTTTTTACTTTTTTTACCGCGGTTAATAGTAAATTGGGTAACTAAGGGTAAATATGATATTAATATTACCCTAACACATGTCCTAATTCTATTGGACAAGTGTAATTCGACCAAAAAAAAACTTAGGAATAAAATATGACCATTTAGGTCCACTTGGATTAGATTAGGACATTTATTATTAATTTATTTAAAGAAGGGTTAAAATAGTTAAAATCAAAGTTTAATAAGTAAATCATTTTTAATATGGGGTTATACATAAGATAAATTCGATTGTAAATATTCATTAGAAAGATAAAAAGATTTACTACATGATGGTATTTTATTTGTAATTTTTAGAAATCAAATAATTTAATTTATTTATGACACAAAGATGATGCAGTAATTATCTTATTAATGAAATATTGACATAATTGATAATATAAATACCAAAATAAATGTAATTAAAGACTTTTTATGAATTAGACTAATTTTCTAGGTTACTATGATATATTAATGTTGGTTTAATCAACTTGGTTCGAACATATAATTCTGTTATGACTTTCACAAAAATCATATATCAAATAGTGTCAAAATTGACACAAAATAGTTTTTAAATCAAATATTATATTATTAATTGTTATTTTATTCCTAAAAATCTAAGGTTCGGCCAAATGACTTAGATAAGGATATATATATTAATAATAAACAATTTGGGATTCGTTTGGCATGTTATAGTAAGTTTATTAACCATATAGTGAAAGAAAACAAAAAGACATGGTAAAAGTTAAATTATTTAACTTAGAGTTAAATCTAATTGATAAGGTTAAAATAATACCCTAAACTTGTCTAAATCCTATTGGTTGATAGGATTTCGGCCCATCCCCACCTTATCTTCTAAATAAGACCCTTTGGAGCCATTATAAACCGATTTTGACTTTAATATAAAATAATATTTTGAGATATTCCTAAGGTGCCCCTCTCCTCCCTTATAAAAGGGAACCTCCTCCCCCTCCTCCTCAAACCAAATTGAGCACTCAAGCTCGGCCAACCCCTGCCATTTTCCCTTCTCCACTTCCCTAGAAACATCCTAGAGGTTCTGGTCTTCCTCAAAGACCAATTTTAGTTCCCTAAGAGGAGGTCTCAAAGAGGCGTTTCAAAGAAGAGGTAATTACCGTTACCAATTCTTTCATCTTTATTTCTTCTTCCACTTCTTCTTCTTAGGTTGTTTCATTATGAAGTAATAACATCAGTATTAATCATATACTGATATGTTATTATAAGTATGAAACAACCCTATTTCACAATCTATCCATCCTACGGAAAAAGAAATCACCGCGCGTGCGTACGTACGGAATACCGTCTCCACGCCGTGGTGTAATCTATTTTTCCACCATCACTTTACAAGGATGGGTATAATGGTGTAATGAGTAACTATATATGATTATTATAAAGTAATATTGATACTGAAATAATATATATATATACTCCAATACAATTCCACGATCATAGGAACGATATCATCACTCGTGCGTACGTACGGAATACCGTCTCCACGATGTGATGCGACTCGTTCTACATGATCTTCATTTCATAATGATTATATAAATGAATTGAATGAATGAATATGGTATATACTACACTAATACAATTCTGTAAAATAATTATCTATAACCTAAAGATAAGAATAAGAATTTATTCGACAAAACACGCATAAGAACAAAAAGTTATAAAGACCCGAGTAACAAGTAACAATGAAATATTACTAACAAGAAGCTAATAATATGACCATATATGATATCATATCAATATGTATGATTCTGGAATAATTCAATAACATTATTTAAACCATTATACAGGAGCTTCGGACACGAACAAAGCAAATCAGACCTAAGGTAAGGGAAATATCACAATCTCATTTTTTATCCGAGATTGTTTATTCGTAAGTATTTACTGGGGTGTATTTTATCATCCACATCCATGTTTCATAAATATGTAATATTATTTCCATCCACATACAATAGTTTAAATACAATTTTACCCTTAGGTGAGTTTTTAGTAAAGAATATGAAAGGAATCTTTTGTCGTTTTTCGTACGAGGTACTTTTTGACTTTTCCGACAAAAGTACGAAGAATGTTTTTTTAACTTATACGGCATGAATGGATTTTTAAAAAATTGTTTCCAAGGAGCTTACTTTACAAGTTTTCAAGTTTATTTTTAATCAACTTCTTTTATTTTAAAGTTGTATGACATGTTATGAAAGGAAAAATGTTTTTGAAGAAGAAAGGATATTTTCCTCAAGAATGGAGTTCAAGTGTTTTATCAAAATTATTTTCTATATAAGATAATAAAGGGTTCTGTTTTTATCCCTATTATTAAATTGATTTTCTCATGTTGTGATGGAATTATTTTTATGAATTCCTTTATCTTATATGAATTGATTTATGATGTCATGATGTTTCAAGAATCCCATTTTTGTTACATGTGTTATGCGATGATGTATGTTTTATGATTATGTGGCACACATAAGAAAGGATTCATTATAAGATGGGTGGGACCTATATCTCCCTCCAATGCATTGGGTAAAGATTTTATATCTCATGAGATAGACATGGCTGGAATGGTAGGTTATACCGGTTCAGTGAAACAGGACTGAAACGAGGGTTACTCGATTCAGAAAGGGACTTTGTCCACTAAGATAGTCTTGGCAATGAGTCTTGACTAACAAGAAATGATTCTATATGATTATGTGTGAATGCCACAAAGTTTCATGTTTTATGTTATGATTATTGTGATTACATTTCACTGCCATGATTTACCCCATGTTATGAAATTATGATCTCTTTTGCAGGTTAAGATTTACAAAAGTTATGTGCTTATGTATATGATGTGATTGATATTTCTTTTGTTTACCTTTACTGAGCATTTGAGCTCACCCTTTTTATGTTTTCTTTTCCCCAGGATATAAAGAAAGGTTTTAGGTATAAAAAAAAGATATTTATGGGAGATGTTGAAGATCTTTCAACACGATTAGAAGATTATATTCCGAGTTTCCAAAGACACTAAACTATTACGGTCCTTGTGTGTGTGTTTTTGTTATGTACTAAGTATTCCGAAAATGTAATGTAATGTCCATGTACGTCAAGATACGGGTCTCTACAAAAAACATACCCAAATATCTCCCCAAAATCCTTATCCCTATCCAAGTGATTATTTTATTCCCAAAATACCATTCCTAGGGTCGTTAATAAGAGATCTAAAGGAGGTTTTTCTAAGCAAAGGTAATTATCACCACTAGGCTCTTTTTAACTTCTTATCTTACCAACTTAATTCAGTTTTCAAATGCTAAAATATAATAAAATCACTATATACCATATTATTATATGTTTTAGTGTCAATGTTATAATCTATATTCATCACCTTTTCTATCAAATGGTAAATTAAATCCTCAATCGTCGGTATGGCGGACTACCGCCTCATGAATCGATGTAATTCATTTTCTATCACCGCCTCCCACAGTTGGATATGATATTGGATTTAATGTAATTATATGATATTTATTAAATAAATATATTCATGTAATTCTATTATCACATTTACCATATTACTTACCAATCCTTTGGAAAATGATAACAACACACAACTGTATGTGTAGAATAACTCCTCCATGAAGCGATGTGATAACTTTTTCATTTCAGTTTGAAATGGATGTTTATAAGGATATATTTAATGATTATATATGTTATATATTGAATAAAAATTATTATTTAAATGTGTTATAATATTTCACTTTAGTTCATTCCATCCATTGAGAAAATGGAAATAACTTTCATCTATATGTACGACCTATCGTCTCCATGAACAATGTAATTTACTATCAATGTATAAATTTTATAGATTAAAAATAATAAATATTTAATGAATATATATGATATATATATATCATGGTAAAATTTATGGTTATTATTAAACTATTATGAAATTAAAACAACCAAAAATACCATAACAAAACATACATGTGAAATGAAGTAGTTATTACCCAAAATGTGATTTTACAAGAAAATATTTATAAACTAGTAATAAAAGGGAATAAGTAAATTATATATGGTATGGTATATATTATTATTATTATGAAATATATTTAAAAAAATAATATATTTATTATACAATAAGTTAGACCATTTAATAAGAAGTCGATACTTGAGGTAAGGGAATTTCACCTCACTTTTATTTCTATGGGACACATGCCTTATAAACCACCTTTTTATTTTATGTGGTGTATATATACTAAAAATGAATGTATTTTATGATTATTATAATTGAAATTATATTATATACATATCCATATAATTTTACTTCTTTCATGGGGAAAATTATTCAAAGAAACCATATTGGTAATGATTTTATGCGATAATCAATTTTTTTATCGATATTGTTTATGTTTATATTATATACATATCCATATAATTTTACTTATTTGAATATGAAATTAAAAATTTTCATGGTTATTTTCAAATAAAATATTTTCCTTAATATTTGGCAAATTTTTAGATATTTAAAAAGTTATTTTAAAATGGAAATGATATTTTCTTCAAGAATTATTTAATGATATTTTTATAGAATTTCTATTCATAAATGAAGAAAACCTTACTGTTACTTATATTTTACTAGGGATAAGATCCAATGGTACCATCCTTATTATTTATCTGGATGATTTATGTTTATGGTTATGATGATAAGATTTTTATGAAACCCATTCCCTTTCCACGTGTTATGCTAAGATGAAAAGATGATGTTTATAGGAAACCTATTATTTTTATATGGGTTATTCCATGATTAAATGTTTATAAAACCAATTTATTTTTATGGGTTATGATATAATAAATGTTTTATGATATTCTGGGATACATATATTTTATTCTTATTAATTGATGGATGGGATATATATATCCCTCTAATGCATTGGGTAAATATTGATATCTCATGAGATAATGTAGTTTGAAATGGGATGTAAACCCAGTTTAGTGAGGAAATCTATCCAATTGGATAGTCATTAGAAGGAACCATGACTACTACGATTGTTTTGGGAGTAAACTAAATACACTATGATAGTATTGGGATTTAAACATAAATACTATGATGGTTTGATAATTTAACCCAATCCACTATAATTGTAATGTTAGTGAAGCCCTAACTGTTAAAGAAATAATTTTATTTGCTTATCTGTATTCCAAAAAATCACTACTTATGATAATGTTATGTTTTCATGTCTCGTGTTATTTGATTCATTTATGATTCATTTGTTATTAACTACCAAGATTTATTTCTGGACTCAAGATTATGATCTCAATAATGTTGGGTATGGTTTTAAAATTACAATCTCAGATTCTCATAACCTTAGGCACATGTCATGTATATGTGATCATTGATATCTCCCTTGTTTACTATTACCGAGCATCTAATATAACCCTTTCTTATGTTTCTTTTCCTCGTGTTATGAAGATAGGTTTTATATATGATATTTTTATGATGGGTTATAGTTATAAATAAGTTAGTAGGAGATGATATAGTTCACTTAAGAACCATTTATTTATGTATCCATGTTTGCAAATAGACTAAACATTTATGGTCCTCATGAGTTTTTTAAGATGAAATGAATATTGACCTATTAAGATGTAATATATATGTATGAGAATTTATGGTATTCAATGTTTGTATCAGAGGAATTTTTTAGTTAACCTTTGTAATCTATGAATATAAAACTTTAGTGAGAACATTATGGATAATTATAATGATAATTCTATTTATAGGAAAATATCATAGAATTTTGGTAAAGGATAGAGTGACTGGTTTCTAATAAATTAAATCCATATCAAGAAACTATAAATAGATTTGTCTCTATAATATTTATACCTAGGGGTAATTAATCTGAAGAGGGTGTATTGAGATTTGACTCATTCGTGACTTGGTGAACGAAAATAAGTCTTATTGTACAACTGGTTTGACAGCCCCAAGGGATATGTTTTGGAAATTCACAAAATCATTATGAACCACCATGAATGATTATAATTATGTTCTTGAATGAAATATTTTAATAGTAATTTTTTATAGATTCCAATGAATATGTTATAATTTAGACATATTATAAATGATTTTTCATGAATATGTGGTTCCCCACTGTGATTTTTATTTTTTATATTGTTTTTTTATTTTTAGTCAATGTATAGAAACTGAAGGAACCGTGTTAATAATTAATGAGAGAAAAATGAAATTATTTTCTTCTAAGGAAAACAAATGTTATAAGATACATAATGAAAACCCTCATTTCTTTTCTCAGATAAATTTTACAAGTTATGAATCATGCTAAACTTTTAAAAAAGCAGAGGAAGGAACAAAGTTCTGTTGAGTCCTTCATGATGAAAAATCCACCTTCTTTTAGTAGTTCAACTAATCCAATTATTTTTGAGAAATGAATAAGTACCATTTGAAAGATACTTTTCATAATCTGGTGTTTAGATCATGAAAAGGTCATTTTGACTATCTATTATTTGGAAGGAGGAACATATCAATGGAAAACTCTTATAAAAAATACTATTCAACAAGATGAAATTGAATCAATGGATTAAGATGATTTTAAGAACATATTTTCCAATAAGTAATTTCCTTTTATTATTTATGTAAAAATTGATAATGAATTACTTGTGTTAAAGAATAAGTATAATGAATCCATTGGTACCTATCATGTTACTTTTAAAAGACTTGTGTGGTATGCTTATAGTGTTATTATCTAACCCAAAAGTAAGGTTGATTGTTTTTACACCTGTATAAAATAAAGTCTCTAAGGGAAGTTGTCTATAAAGGACTTCAATACCTATGAATAAATAATTCTATATTCTATCAATGTGAAAATAGAGAGTGTATTTACCCATAAATATCATATTTTTTATTAGAAAAGAAATATGTAATTCATAGGAAACTTAAAAAACCATGGATAGAATAAGACAAAATTTCATTCATGTTTGAATTGTGAAAGGAATCATGGAGTAATTTGTATTAAGGGGATTAATAAAATTTTTAATTATGTAAAGGAAGGTCATGAGAAAATCAATTTATAAAGTATTGTAAAAAAGTTATCTAATGATGGTAATTGAGAGAAAGTCCCTTAGAATACACCAACCACACTCTATTTTTTCAAATGAATACAGTATATGTATTTTTATAACTAGTAACCAAATTCATATTTTAATGATGACGATTGAAATTAAAAAGCTATTAATTCAATAGAATATGAGAAATCACATGAAATAACTATTTCCAATGAGGAGTGAAATATCGATGTGGTGAAAGGTAAACTTTCTATCAACTATAAAACCACTAATGTATTATTTTAGTATATATAAATCCACTCTTTTATATCTGAATGATTTTATAGTGGTATAAAAATTACACCCCAATGATTAGATGTTGAAGTGTTTGTGAAAAACCTTAATTCTTCAATGATTTTATCTCATGTCTATGATTCTTCCCTAGTTTAAGTTTATGGGAATGTGCTTCCTATAAACCTCTTTATTCTCTATACGGTAAAATTTGATGTTATCTTATTCATGGATTGAATTTATCTACATAATCTGAAATAAATATTCAAGGAATGAAATTCATGTTTACTATTCCAAACCAACCTATGACCATATATCATTTTTGATGATAAATATGAACTTCTGATGTAGATCACATCCATTTTATGGGTATTTGTTCCTATTAAAAAGACCTATTTATATTAGATGTTTTGGGAGAAACAAAAAATTAATGATATGACAATTGTAAATTTGTTTTTGTTGTATTTTTGAAAGAGTTTCCTATTATTACACTAAATTGTGAAGTTGAGTCTTCAATAAGAGACGTACTTGGGGCTATACCTATTTAAAAGACTCCATATATAATGGCCCCAATTGAGACGAATTAATTAAATAAGTAACTTTGGGAGAATCATGAAAAGGTATTTATTTGGTCAATTGTGACACCTTGGGGTGAACCTATTCATTTTTTAATAATAAAGATGGATCAAAGAAAATCATTATTGATTGTTGGGAGATGAACAAGATCATAGTCAAGAACATGTATCCTCTACCTGAATTGATGAATTATTTGAAAAAATATGTAGAGATCAATACATTTCCATAATTGAACATTGTTCTAAATATAATCAATTTGCGGTCAATTAAGAGTATATACCCAAGACAAAACTACATTCATGTTTTGTTATCTATGAATATGTAGTGATTCCATTTGGTCTTACTATTCTCCCCACTATATTCATGATTTTAATGAATAGAGTATTTAGATATTACCTTGATTAGTTTATAATAGTCTTTATAGATGATATTATTATATATTAAAATTGAAATTCAAATAATTAATATCACTTTATAATTGTTCTAAAAAACCCTAAGGAATGAGAAAATGTTTGTAAATTTTAGTAAATGTGAGTTTTGGCTACAAAAGGTTTCATTTTTGGGTCATATAATCTCAAGTGAGGTTATATCGGTGGATCCATAAAAGATGGAGGCTATTAAAAATTATTATAGACCAACCAAAATAATGAAGATTTGTAGTTTTATTGGTTTGGATGGATATTATAGAATCTTTGTGAAATATTTCTCATAACTATCCAATACACTTATCATGTTTACTCGGAATAGAGATGAGCACCTTTGGACAGATAAACATGAAGAAAATTTCTAGGAACTAAAGAGAAGGTTTTTCATCACACCTTATATTACATTAACCAATAGTAGAGAAGGGGTTTTAATCTATATTGTTTCATCAAATCATGTATTGGGATGTGTCCTCATGAAAAAATAAAATAGAGATATCTTATACGTCATGAAAATTTAAGGTTCATGAGTATAATTACCCAAATAATGATTTGAAGTTAGATGTGGTATTTTTTCATTAATGATATAGAGACACTATATTAATTGATAAATTTGTGATATATGTATTGATTATAAAATGTTAATGTATATATTCATATAAAAGGAGTTGAACGTGCACCAAAGAAGATGATTGTAACTGATTAATGATTATAACCGCTTAATACATTACCACCATAGGAAAGAAAATAAGGTGGATGGTCCTTTAAGTTGAAAGTATCATGATATCTTATCTATGATGAGGATCATAAAAGTTCAAATATTTTTAAATTTTTAAAGGTTGAATCATGAAATGTTTATTAAAAGGGAAAATATTATCTTTCACAAATTAGTATTACACAGTCTATCTATGTGAGGATTAATGAGGTGCAGATGAAAGATATAGAGCTATAGAAGAAGGCGATAAATGTTATTGAGTTTAACCATGACTGTTATGGAATTATAAGTTAAATGAGTATTGTATGTGTCCCATCCATACGAAATTTGAGGAAAGAGTTATTAGTGGAAGTTCATAGTTCTTCACTATATATTTATCCTCAAATTATGTTGATTTATTGAGATTTTAAAGATAAATATTATAGAGTATGTATCAAGGTTATTGGTATGTCAGGAATTTAAGGCCGAGGGATGAAATTCCAAATGGATGTTATAACTACTAACCATACCATAATGGAAGTGAGAAAATAACACCTTGGATTTTGTCACCAGACATCCCAAAACATCCAAAGGGCCTAATTCTATATGGGTTGTAGTTGATCACCTTAAAATTAATAAAAATTAATTATAGTAAAGGAATATATTTCTCTAGATCAAATTTATTGGATATATATAGTTAAGTTTTAAGGATGCATGGAGTATTATATTCTATTACATTTTTTGGGATATGATATTTACCTTTATGTTCGGGA
This sequence comes from Viscum album, assembly GCA_963277665.1. Classification (NCBI taxonomy): domain Eukaryota; kingdom Viridiplantae; phylum Streptophyta; class Magnoliopsida; order Santalales; family Viscaceae; genus Viscum; species Viscum album. The sequence goes on along the minus strand of OY728163.1, from coordinate 1,640,377,339 downwards.
GAAACCTTTATAAAACAATTGAAATATAATTGAGTTTCAACACAGCATATCATCATAAAAAAGTTGGTCAATATAATAGAATAATGAAAACACTCAAATATATATTGTGATCTTTTTCTATGTATTTAAATGTTGGTTGAGATCATCACCTTACTCTATTAGATTCTTCTTACAATAATATCATTCACTCATGCATTCAGATTACTACTTACGAAGACCTCTATGGAAATACTTGCATAACTCCATCTTTTCGGTACAAATTTAGTAAAGGATAGCTAATTGGACTTGAGATGGATGAATAAATTATAGAGAAATTTAGATCCATTCAACAACACATCAAGCCATCTCAGAGTCCATAGGAAATTTATGCTGACAATCATCGGCGTGATTTGGAATTTGAAGTCAGTGAGAAGTTATTTCTAAAAATTTATCCATGGATGATGGTTATGAGATTTAGAATGATAGAAAATCTTATCCCGAGGTATATTGGCCTTTTCAATATTCTTGATCAAGTAGGTAAAATTTCATATCACCTAGAGCTTCCACTAAACCTTTCCTATGTCCATGATGTCTTCCATGTATCTATCATGAGGAAGTATATAACTGATCCTTTACCTGTACTAAACTTATGGGAATTACCATTGAATCACATGATTTAATTTGAACAAAAACTTATATATATTCTATATAATTGAGATAATGTTAAATGAAACAAGACCACTCACTTGGTCAACGTTTTGTAATGAAACCACCAACTTTATACAGCTCTGTGGGAAATAGAGGATTTGATGAGGTAGAAGTATACTTAGTTGTTTATTTCATAGTGAATAAATTTCAAGGGATCAATTTATTTTAAGGGGGTATAATGTTACACCCTTAGACTCTATGAAATATTTTTAAAAAAATAAATTAAATGTCTTTTACATCTTGTGTTACATGTAACACAAAGTTTTTAAAACCACGATATACTATCAATATTATTTTTTAAACATGAAAATTATAACATAACTATTAAACTTGGTGGTATGAATAGTAAAAAACATATTTTAAAAATTATATATAATTATTTTTTATAAATAAAATATTTTGATAAATATGTACTTAATTTTGGCAAATTCTTTATATACTTTGAAAATACATTTATTCTCAAAAATTAATTTATATTGTTTTTGTAGAAAAATTAAAAAATCAATTTTTTCAAATTTTAAAAAATTAATTTGAGAAATTAATCTTCATTCATGGAATAAAAATATCAAAATTAAATTTGGGTTACTTTTTGATAATTTTCTAAAACAATAAATTTTTCAATGAATAAAAAAATTTACTGATTTTTATTAAAAAATACCTTTTCCATTAAAGAATTTACAAGTTCCTTTTTGGTTTTAATATGGTATCAAAAGTAAAGTTAGTAAAATTATTTTAAAATTAATCTAAATTCTTTAATTATAATAAATATTATGTATAATTTTAATATAAAACCTTTTTAATCTTATGAAAACTTTTTCTTTGAAAACCCACTTTTTGTCGCATATATGGATTTTATTTTAAATTTAATTCTGAAACTTATATGAACTGAATTTTATAAAATGAATTTCATATCAAGAATTAGAATAATTAATATAATATAATAATAAAAAATTAATTCTTAGATATAAATAATTGAGTAAAAAATTAAAATTAATTACTATAGTTAAGGTTAAAATGGGGGTTTTCTCATTATATAAGCATACACTAAAATTAATTTTTAAAATAAATAGGATATTTATTTATTAAATTTTATTAAATATGCAGAATAATTATGTCCAAATTGACTAATAAGGCATATTTTATTTTTATTTATGAAAGATAAATTGCCATGGTTAATAAAAAGTGACTAGTTACTACGATGAAAACAAAAATGGTATATGTGAGTAAATGTAGAGGTTTTGAGAAAGACATGTTTATAATATATCTATTATTTAGGTTTTTTATTTACCCTATAATCCCTAAAATAAAATAATTATAAATATTTGTGGAAAATGTATTGAGACTGAATTCCAGTTATTGAATAGTTTTTGGGTATTTTAAAAAATTTCACCCCTCCTCAATTATAAAAGGGGACCTCATCTTCTCACTAATTCACACATATTGAGCTATTTTTAAGGACCAAAAACTACCAAAATCTCTCCTCAAAATCCTTATGATAATTTTATAACATATGGTATTCCAAAAAAACTAACCCTATGGTTATGAATCATAAATCCAAAGGACGTTTATGTGAATGTAATTGTCCTCACTAAGCTCTTTATTTTTTTACATCTTCTCTCACCACATTAATTCATGTTTTAAGAGTTAAAACATAATAAAACTTATATATAAAATATAAATATATTTTTTCATGTTAATTTAATAAATTATATCTATATACTCTTCCTTCAAATGAGAAATGAAATTGTCAATCGTGTGTCCGTTAGACTACCACCTCACGAACCAATGTCATTCATTTTCTATCAATACCTCACATGGGAGGATATAACAATAGATTTAAATTACATATATATATATATATATTATATTTATGAAATTATTATTCTTATAGAAATATAATATTACATACACCTTATTATATGAAAATATGTTGGAAAATGATAATGTCTCTCATGCGTATGTGTGGACTACCACCTCTAAAAAGCGATGTGATATGTTTTTCATTTTATTTTGACATGAATGGTAATAAAGATTTTTTTCATAAATATATATGATATATATGGAATTTAAATTATTTTAAAAAGGTTATATACTATTTAAATATCATTCATTCCTTCCATTGAGGAAATGGAAACAATGTTCATGCCTATATATGACCTACTGTCTCCATGAATGACATAATTCATTTTCTATCACTAAATTTTATGGATTAATATAAATAAATAAATAATGAATATAAATGATATTTATATATTGTTTTAAATTATTTAAATTATGTAACCATTATGAAATTAAATGGAACGAAAATACCAAACCAAACATACATATAAAACGAAGCAATTATTACACGAAACATGATTTTAACAGGGAATTGTCAATAGACGAGTAATTAATGGTCATAAGTAAATCATATATGGTATGATATATATGATTATAGTTGTATAATAGATATATAATAAACCTATATTTATTATATAGTTTTTTTAATGTGTATGAAGTATGTCGAGACTTGAGGTAATGAAATTCCGTCTCCGTTTTATTTTAGTAGGACACATGCCTTGTAAACAACTTGTTTATTTTTTGTGGTGTATATATAATACCTATAAAATTGTTTTATGATTATTATCATGAAAATTATCAGATATAAATATAAATATTAGTTTCTTCTTTTTATTGGGCTTAGGATTCTAATGATACAAAAGTGGTAATGATTTTATGTTATAATCTATTTGTTTATCATGATTGTTTATAATCATGATTCCAATAATGAAATATTATGATATATATCTCAATAAAACAATTAATTTTATAATACACTGGTTATTTATATTGAATAAATTTTTTTATTTCATTTTTCTTTCTTTATGAACTAAAGTGACCAAAATAATGTTTTAGTTTTTTTTCTGTTCAGTAAAAAATACTTTTTATTCCATGTTCTTTATTTCCAAAAATGTTTTAAAATATGTTATGAATATTATATAATTATTGTTTAAATGCATTTTTACCCATGTTTAAATTTGTACAAAAATGGTTTATAATTAAACTTATAGTTTTCTAAATGAGATACTTATGAATTTTTTTTACCAAAAACGTTTATGGAATCATTGTTTTAACATGAACAATATGAGTGGAATTTTCCCCTATCATTATCACTCAATTATTTGAATCATAAAATAAATGTTTTTAAAATTAATTTTAAATAATAATATTTCCTTAATATTTGGGAAATATTTAGATTAAAAAAAAGTGATTTCAAAATGGAAAAGATATTTTCCTCAAGAATATTTTGATGATATTTTTATAGAATTTCTATTAATAATTGAAAACATCATTTGGTGTTTCTTAGGTTTTTCTGAGGATATGAACCAATCTTAGCAACATTATTCTTTCTATAGGTGGTTTATGTTTATGTTTATGTTTATTAGGAAAATATTTTTATGAAACCTGTTACTTTTCCGTGTCTTATGCTATGAGGAAAAGATGAAATGTTTATGAAACCTTTTTATTTTAAATGGGTTATGACAAGACAAAATGTTTATAAAACCCATTTATTTTCATGGGTTATAATATAATTAATGTTTTATGATATTTTGGTAAAAATATGTATTATTTTAATTATGTGATGTGTGGGACCTACATCTGCCTCCAATTAATTGTGTAAATATTGATATCTCATGTGATAAATAGGTCTGGAATGGGGAGTGAACCGAGTTTAGTAATGAATGTTGTCCCCTATGATATTCATAGAAGTGAAGAGTGACTACTTTTATGGTTTGAGGAGTGAACTAAAGCTGCTATTATATTCCTTTCTATAGATCCCTGACTACCAAGGAAATGATTTTTTTTGTTTATATGTATGCCAAAAGCTCATTTCTTATGGAAATGTTATGTTCTCTTGTATCATTTTATTTTATTACTTTATGATTCATGTATTATGATCTGCTAATACTTATTCTATAACTCAATATTATGATAATTGATATGTAGAGTATAGTTATCAAATGAAAATATCATATTCTAATACCCTTATGCTCATATTATGCTTATGTGATCATTTATATCACAATTTCTTACCTTACTGAGCACATGAGGACACCTTTTCTCATAATTAATTTACCTAGGTTACTAACAAAGGTTTTATTATTTTTTTCATATGATGGGTTTTATTTATGATAATCTTTACAAGATATGATGTAGTTCATTTATGAGCCAGTTTTTTATGTCTCTATGTTTCTAAAGACACTAAACCTTTACAATCCTCACTATTTTTTATAAGATGAATTGAATATTAACATATTATGATGCAATATCTTTTTTTGAGAAGTTTGAGTCTTTTCAATAGATGTATGTATATAGGTATATACATTACACACACACACACACATATATATATAAACAACCATTAATTTTTATACTTTTATATATAAATATAATCAGTTTTGTAAATTATTTTAACCTCCTTAATTTTTTAATATATATATATATTATTATTATAAAAACATTGATTGAAATAATATGTTAAAAAAAATATAGTATAAATTTCAATTGTAAGATATGGAGTGTCATTTTTCACAACCAATTTACTTATATATAGGCATAAACACAGGCATGTACATACATATTGTTGTATATGATATATATATATATTAGTAAATAATTAACTTATTATATATGTATTATCTTATATTAGTATATATATTTTCATGAATATACATATATATATATATATATTAATATATATGTATGTTCATATTTATTTATATTATAGTGGGAATATTAAATTAGTTATAAAATAATTTCTGACTAGGATTATTTATGATAGGTGTTCACATCTTAATGGTATAATTGGTAGGAAATTATGTAGGGTAAATAGAGATGATGTCGATCGTTTTTGATGATGGGCGGATTGTAAATGAAGGGGGATAAATGAAAATAGAATAAAAAATTTCATTTTGTATTTTTGAAAATAACAATATAAATAAAATATTGTTTTAATATGAAAAAATAGACATATAAAAACACCCATTAAAAGTCATAAATGAGTGTTAATTATAAAAATATAATTAAATTATATACACATGAATATTATAACTTAATTAATTTAGTACTTTCTCTCTATTAGACCCATGCAATCCAAGATCTTGCCAACATAGAACTCCCCCTCCAAAGTGTATATTGAACCCTGGGTCTCAAATGTGAACCAAGAACTGACTAGGTTAAACTTTTTTCCCACCCTACCCAACACCATTTATGTGATAAATTGAGTAATTAATTAATAACTTATTATTGTTATCCAATCACTTCAATAATATTTTCAATAATATATTTATATAAAATTTGTGTCTAAACTAATCATTTGATGCATATAATTAATTTTTTCTTCAACATATTTATAATATATTGGGTTTGATTTATGACTTATTTTAAATGAAATAATTCATATGAATCATTCAATATTCATAAATAAAATGAATTTTAATGTATTTATACTCTTAATATTGGATATAAATATAATTAGCTATGTTCAATAAAACTCCACGCACATGTAAACACATTTTTACATAAAATATTTTATATTGTTTATTCAATAAAAAATGTCCAATCTATTTTTAATGTTAGTTATTATTAAAACAAAGACATTGAAGTTTTTAGAGGAGAACCTTTCATGTAGGAAACTATCACAAAATTCATTAATAATGAACATTCAACATAAATTATATTAATAAACAATATTAAAAACATTTAAAAAATTAAAACGTTTCCTGATTGGATTACCCATTATTCCATTATTATAAAATCCATAATGTGAACATTATACCAGCAAAATTTATATTTTTCTTCATTATATTTTATTTATATCCTTCACAATTACTCCCTTTGACTGATATTTCTAATCATTATAACCCCTAAATTGATGTAGTCCCCATCCAGTTACCCCCTCTCACTCTATTCCCACTATCTCACCGAGTTCCTCATTCCAATTAAATGGGCTTTTACACCTTTTTCATGTATTTTTATAGGAATAAAATTAGGATTGAATGATTATTTGTTCAAAAGTTTATTTAAGATTATATTATGAGAATTGGAGTAAATCTTCCTTCCATTCATTCAATAATCATGAGGTACATGTTCTATATTATTTTTATTTTTTAATATTAATTTCTAAATGTATTTTCTTATATATTCCCTAGAACTTTTTTTATTTTTCATACAAGGTTATATATATAATTATAAAAATGTATTTGGTTTTCCAAGATCATATAGTAATGGTTTATGTTTTTTTATAAATCTAATTTAATTTACTAATTCATTCATGTTTAATAATTTATATATTTATAGAAACAATGATAGTTTTATTAATAAGTTACAATTGTTAGTATTTATAACATTATCATAGATTTTTTTATATTATAAAAATAGATATCATATTTTATATAACACACACACATAGAGAGCGGGATACAAAATATTTCACTATAATATTTTAAAAGAAAACTCAAAAATTTATATAATGTTATTAATGTCAATAAAATTTTGTGAGTATTCTTGTTGTTGTTTATTTTTGTTATTATTGTTGTTACCACCACTATTTTCTGATTACCCATCTTATTATTACTATTTTGTTTCAAAATATCTTATATTTACCGTATTATTTGAAATTAAAATTTAATTTACATATAATATAAAATAAAAAATAACTTATATTTTTTAATATGACATGTTGTTATAAGTGATAATGTATTTTGAACATCCACCACTACAACCACCCTTGGGTCATTTGGGAAAAAAAGAGTGACCCTTGAAGTCTGCCTCCAATTGGTCATTGGCTGACAATAATCATCAAGGATATAAATTGCACAACATGAGAGGAATTACCTTCTAAAATCCCAGGAATGATATAAAACAACCATCAATCAACACCAATTCCATAAACTGAATAATATTTAAATATTAGAGTTTTGTGATCACTAAAAGTGATTTATTAATCCCATTTTATGGAACATGAAACCAATTTTGTTAGTTTTAATGCATCACATTAAGTTGACTCACAAAATGGTTATTCGCAATTACCACAAGTCGCCTCTAAAATGCCCCCCATTTAGAAAATTAATGGTCACCGATGATCGTCATTGGTGGTCATGAATATATATATTTTCTAAATAATATATTTCATGATAAAATCCTATAGCATTCTCAGGTTTAACATAAAAAATATTCAACTCATCAATAATAAAACAAACTAATAAATTTTTGAAAAATTATATATTGAAGTACAAAAAGGAAAAAATGACCAACATAAAATACAAAAATAAACCAAGTAAACAATTTCGACTATGTGTGAAAAGTTAATTAGAAATGACATACATGGTGTTATGTTTTCATTAATAAATATTTTTTGGATAATGTAAACATAACCTTATGAAGGGATGGATTTTGAAAGGTATGCTAGTGGAACTAGATGATGTTAATTTAGTATATTCAAGGATTTCTGAAACCATAATAGGATTAAAATGGTAATGGAAAATCACATTTCTAGATTATAGAAGTGAAAAATAAGATATTGGCTTGCATAAGAATAAAACTATTGATAAATGAGATTAACATGGTGTTATTTAGAGGTCTATGTATGGAAAAAATGGATTTCTTACATTGTTCAACAATTATTTTAAGTTTCAGTGGTTTATGTTCTAGGATACTATCAGTAGATTTAATCAAGTGGAAGGTCACCCATGAGGATAGAAATATAGTGACACAATATTGACCATCTGGACTTATCTATTTATAGATGATTGGGGTCACTTATTCAAATGGATTAAAATTTTTAATTGTTTCTTATTTATTAGTTTACAATTTATAGTAATCGTATTTCTCCCATGGATTAGAAACAATACAAACTGTATAAATATCTATTTTTGTGGTTTCATATAAGTGTGAATTACTTTATTCCTCCACATTTATGTGTATTCTGAAATATATGCAGATATTAAAGAGATTTATTGTGGGATTTATGAGTATAATTTTTTTATATACATTTATATTAGGTTTCACCAGTTTTAAAACATTTTCAAATTTTTATGTAAGTGAGGTTCTGAAAGGTGAGTTTCAAAACTATTTTACTTAGGTATAAAAATTAGTATTAGACCTTAGATTAGAAGTAGAATACATATGAGGTATATCTAATTTTCATTTTTCTCTATTATATTTATATTGAATCTAGTCGGTTTCATATATATCAAGAGATTCCATTAGGGGGAATAAAACTAGAATAAATATTCAAAGAGGATTTTGAAATACATTATTGGAAATAATTGTGGTCTTTTTGAATAATGTTGGTCTGATAAATTAAATTCAACATATACGAGGAGAATGAAACTATAGAAATTATTTCGAAAATCATATAAATTCATGAATAACCTACCAAAATGAATAAATTAAATCGGATGCAAAGAATATTTATCCTAAAGATATTGAAAGGAATGTTTTGGTGTATGATCATGCCGATGACTTCATATATATCCAAAGCCAACTTTAATTAACGAGTGTAATGTTTTGAGGGCCAATATGATAACTAATTATTCTTAATCACTCCTAGAATCATGGGATGTGATAGTTACCATAATATGCAATTGAAAAAATAATACTAAATAATACTCTGTGGAAAATTCATGATCTCATTTTGAATGAAACAATTAGGTAGAAATAGGCCCATTAAACATCACAAAAATCTTTTAGTGTGAAAGGAATAGGGCTATCCACTTAGCGGAAAGGTAAAAATAAGAATTTAAGGAAATTTAAAAAGCATGATAAGAAATCATTGGAGCCTAGTCACACATGTTGGGATTTTATAAATAATGGGAACCTAAATAAACTTTTCAAATAAAGGCATGCTAATTCTTGGATTTTTACTTCCATAAGTTCTTATATAAATAATACAGCTATGAAAATCACATTTTTAATAAGTTTACTAGATTATTTGAGTCATAGATCATTTATTTTGGGGACTTACACTATATATTTGATAAGGTGTGCATAAAAAACTTTTTTTTATAGAAGATCCAGGAAGGTTCATCTTATGGATGATGAAACTCTCAAGAAAATTGGATTGGGTGATCTGATCATCCGAACTAGGAGAAGATTCTTAATGGTGTTTCAGGTACCATGAAACATAATAGGATTACGAAATATTATTATTTTGGTGGTTTAAATTGATGATGTAGGTTTATATATAATTTTTTTATAAGCTGTGTGGAAAATAATATGGGGATCTATAGTAGTGGACAAAGGAGTGAAATATGGAATGTTGTACCTTAATGATATTTCATAAGGTCAAATACTTACTAAAAATATATATTATGAGATAGAAAAGTTGTGACATGACCACCTCATTTATATAGGTGTGAACATAATAAAATCTCTAGATAAAAAATTAATATTGAAACTCAATAGAGCGAAGTATGGGACATGAAAATAGTGCATGATTGGGAATCAATGGAGGTGTAGTTCAATGTAAATGGTAGGACACTAATGAATCCAATGTTGGGGATAATATGTATGGATATATGGGGATTATCAGTAGTTAATACTCACAATGGATCATTTTACTATGTTACCTTCATCGATGATATGACATAGAAGGTATGAGTGTTCTTTCTTAAGAACATGATAGATGTTTTAGATTCCTTATTTTGATGGATAACTATGGTGGAAAAGGAGATAGGTTTAAAACATATGTTTTTTAGGATTAAAAATGGGGGGGGGGAGTACAAAAGTAGACAATTCTATAGGTTCTACTAGAAGAAAATAATTTTTTGTGAAAATAGTTCTAGAAACATATAAAAAAAATATGGTCGAGTGAATAAATTTGAAACTGAATGAGAGATCATAGATTTTGAGTCAATATTTACATTTCCCAAAATAATTTTGTGCATAAAAATTTAATTGTGTTGTATATATTGTGAATGTATACCCTTTTTCACCATAAGGTTAGATGCTTTTGGAATCTCCATTTATCAAAATATCATTAGATGTGACCCACGTAAAAGTATTTTGATGCGTTTTCTATGTCTATGTTGATGTTAAGGGTAGGGATAAGTTATAAGCTAAGTGATGATAATATTTTATATGTGGTTATGATGGTGAATACTTTGGATTTTGGATATAAGATAATGATATATAGAATTTCATCAGAATCCAGAATGTTCAATTCAATTAAAGGATTTGGTGGAAGGATAAAAACCTAATAAAAGATACAACCTGGAATAAAGAATTAGTGGATAATACTAAGGTTGATATGAGAAGAAGTATTGAAGATATATAATGTTCATGAAGTAAATAAGTTATTGGAACATTTGATTGTATGTAAGGAGAAGTTTGATATGTTTTTTGGGTTCTCAGGGTTTTTCTAAGACTAGATAAACTATAAATCTCAAGGACTATGGAAGCTTATAGAATAGTTCTGGAAGAAGCAGTTCAGGAGAGAGAACAGCCTTAGGAGTTGATGTGGCCAACTTATAATTTAAGAGAAAATGTTTATATTTCATTTTTATTATATATATATATTATGGATTGTGGTTACCATAATATCCTAGAATAAATATAAAGTCACATTGGCCTAATATAGTGGGACTTTATTATGAAGGAAGAGATAAACTCTTTACATGTTGTTGGAACATAGGAGATAACAAATATTATTTTTGGAAAAAAGAAATGAAGAATAAACATGTATTTTTAATGGAGGAATAAGTGGATTGTAAGAATATGTAAAAGTAAAGGTTGGTTATGTAAAGATTTCAATAAATGAAAATTTTTAATTATAATGAAATATTTTCCTTCATTATTAAGTACACAACAATACGTATGGTTCATGGAATGATTTTAGATTAAAGCATAAATATTGAACAATTACATGTGGAAATGAGTTATATTTATAATGATTTAAAGGAATAAATTTACATGTAGAAATTGAAAGAATTCGTGGAATTATGAAACAATTTGGTGTGAAAGCTTATTTGAAGTCTAAATGGGTTGAATCAAACACCCAAGAAGTAGAAATAAAAGTTTAATGCATTCATAGAAGAATAAAAGTTAATATGTTTCAATGTAGATCATTGTTTCTACCAAATGGTGTTTGATGATGGTATTTCCATTATACTTATCTTATATTTGGGTGATATTTTTTTGGTCGGTTTGAACATTAAGAAAACTGAAGAACTAAATATAGATTTTTCTGAAAGGTTCAAGATGATGGATATGAAGGGAATGTTACCTAAATACATATTAAATCATATTGTATAATATGGTATATTATAGAGTATGGTATAAATGAGAAAAAAAATCATATTTTATTATTTTAGGGTATATCATATTTTATGATATTAAGATATCATAAAGGATAACATATAAAATGATATTATACGACTTGAGTGAGTTGAAGTTCCTTGAATCATATGTTGTGATTCATTTTAAAAATCTATAATTCAATGAAAGGAAGTAAATCTACAACACATTTTTCTTTAATTAATGAACCATTTAATATTATCAAATGTAATATAGATTTTATTATTGAGGGTTTCATGAGATATAGAGAAGGTATTAATTATATATTTATGAAATGTATATGTAAATACAGGGTTTTAAGAAGCATCCTTCTAGCATATTTAAAGTATTCTTAGACATGATAAGTGTGGATTACAACCTTAATTGATCCTTAGTAGATATTGTCTACCCGTTGAAATTCTCTTCTTCTATCGTCTATAACTGTAACACCCTGAAATTTTATGAAAAACATTCTTAATTTCATTAATTTTTTGTGTTGTACGCTACACCAAAAGGAGCTTGCACAACATGCATCCTTGAATTGCCTTGCATTACACGCAATCACGACCTTCCTCTATAGCGTGTGTAGTACGCAATACTGAGTTTCACTAAACAACGATATGCTATTAAAATATTATTAAAACTAGCCATTATGAATAGTAATAACCACTTTTTTAGATTTTTTAAATTTTATTTCTCAAAATGGACTTCATTTTTGGATTTGGAATATCGAAATTAGCTTATGGTTAAATTTTAGTACTTTTCGGATAACTTTCATATTCTGATGAATAGTGAAAATTACTAAATTTTAATTAAAAACAACTTTTTTAATAGAAATAATTAATAGTGATAAATTATTAATTTGAGTGGTTTTAAAGTATATTTAGAATATATTCTTACAATTTAATACAATGTTGTTCATTGGATTTAATTTCACATTTAAACCAGACATAAACAAGTGTCAATCTTTTGATAGTTATTATCTTTTAAAAACACGCTATTTGTTTTTACGACGGGAATTAATTTTTAAATTAGTTAATTTAACTGATATGTTTTGAATTTGGTAAAATAAACATCATTTTTGAATTCATAATATCAAATATATCTCAGGCCTAATTTTTGGTATTTTTCTGGAAACTTTCATTTTTTGATGAACAGTGAAACCACTAAGTGGTAGTTAAAAAAAACTGATTTTTTCATAAAACTTAATTTTACCACTTATGTGAGTAGAATTTCGAAAATTCGAGAGACACGGTTAATATCAAGGACTAAAATGTGGTTCATTGAGATGAAAATAATTTTTGGTGAATAGTAACTTTTTACTTTTTTTAACCACAGTTAAAAGTAAATAGGGTAATTAAGGGTAAAAGTGTTTTTATTATTACCCTAACACATGTACTAATTCTATTGGATAAGTGTAATTCTACCAAAAAATCCTTAGGAATAAAATATGACCATTTATCCCCACTTGGATTAGATTAGGACATTTATTATTAATTTATTTAAAGAAGGGTTAAAATAGTTAAAATCCATGTTTAATAAGTAAATCATTTTTAATATGGGGTTATACATAAGATAAATTCGACTATAAATATTAATTAGAAAGCTAAAAATACTTCCTACATAATTATATTTTATTTTTAATTTTTAGACTTAAAATAATTTAATTTATTTATGATACAATGATGATGCAGTAATTATCTTATTAATGAAATATTGACATAATTAATGTTATAAATACCCAAATAAATGTAATTTGAGACTTTTTATTAATTACACTAATTTTCTAGGTTAATATGACATGTTTTTATTGATTTAATTAAAGTTTTTATAACTAATAATTCTGTTATGATTTTCACAAAAATCAATTACTAAATAGTGTCAAAATTGACATAAAATAGTTTTTAAAACAAATATTATATTATTAATTGTTATTTTATTCCTAAAAATCTAAGGATCGTCCAAATGACTTAGATAAGGTTATATATATTAATAATAAACAACTTGGGGTTAGTTTGGCTTGATATAGTAAGTTTATTAACCTTATAGTATAAGAAAACAAGAAGACACGGTAAAAGATAAATTATCTAACTTAAAGTTAAATCTAAATGATAAGGTTAAAATTGATACCTAATCTTATCTAAATTCTATCAGATGAGAATATTTCGACCCATACCCACCTTATCTTCGCAATATATCAATTTGTAGCTATTAAAAAGCGAATTTGACTTTATAATAAAATAATATTTTTAGTTATTCCAAAGGTGCCCCTCTCCTCCCTTATAAAAAGCCACCTCCTCCATCTCTTCCTCACACCACTTTGAGCCTTAAAGCTCGGCCAACCCCTGCCAAATTCTCTTCTTCACTTCCCTACAGAAATCATAGAGGTACTGGTCTTCTTCAAAGACCACTTTTAGTGCCCTAAAAGGAGGTCTCAAAAAAAGCGCTTCAAAGAAGAGGTAATGTCCGTTACTGATTCTTTTATCTTTATTTCTTCTTCCACTTATTCTTCTTTAGTTTTTTCAATATGAAGTAATAACATCAGTATCAATCATATACTGATATGTTATTATAAGTATTAAACAACCCTATTTCACCATCTATCCATCCTACGGAAAATAAAATCATCGCGCGTGCGTACGTACGGAATACTGTCTCCACGTCGTGGTGTAATCTATTTTCCACCACCACCTTACTTGGATGGGTATAATGGTGTAAATAATGACTATATATGATTATTGTAAAGTGATATTTATTCTTAAATAGTATATATACACTCCAATACAATTCCACGATCAATGGAATGATATCATCGCTCGCGCGTACGTACGGAATACCGTCTCCACGATGTGATGCGACTCATTCTACATGATCTTCATTACATAATGATTATATAAATGAATTGAATGAATATGATATATATTAAACTAATACCATTCTGGAAATGAGGTATCTATAACCTAAAAAGAAAAATAAGAATTTATTCGACAAAACACCCATAAGAACAAAAAGTAATAAACACCCAAATAGCAAGTAGTAATGAAATATTTATAATAAGAAGATAAGAATATGACCATATATGATATCATAAAAATAAGTATGATTTCGGAATAAGTCAATAACATTATTTAAATCATTATATAGGAGGTTCGGACACTTACAAAGCAAATTGGACCTAAGGTAAGGGAAAGTATCACAATCTCATTTTTATCCGAGATTGTTTATACTTCGGTATTTACTGGGGTGTATTTTATCATCCATGTCCATGTTCCGTCAATATGTAATATTGTTTCCATCCACCTACAATTGTTTAAATCCCATTTCACCCTTCGGTGAGTTTTTAGTAAAGGATATGAAAGGAATCTTTTGTCTTGTTTTGTACGAGGTACTTTTTGAATTTTCCGACAAAAGTACGAGAATAATGTTTTTTTAACTTATACAGAATGAATGGATTTTTAAAACATTATTTCCAAGAAGCATCCTTTACAAGTTTTCAAGTTTATTTTTAATCAACTTCTTTTAGTTTAAAACTGTATGGCATGTTGAGAAAGGACACATGTTTTTGAAGTAGAAAGGATATTTTCCTCAAGAATGGAGTTCAAGTGTTTTATCAAAATTATTTTCCATCTAAGATAATAAAGGGTTCTGTTTCTATCCCTATTATTACATTGATTTGATTATGTTGTGATGGAATTATTTTTATGAATTACATTATCTTATATGAATTATTTTATGATGTCACGATATTTAAGATTCCCATTTTTATTTCATGTGTTATGTTATGATGAATGGTTTATGATTTTGTGGCATCCATAAGAATGGTATCATTATGAGATGGGTGGGACCTATATATCCCTCCAATGCATTGGGTAAAGATTTTATATCTCATGAGATAGACATGGCTGGAACGGCCGGTTAAACCGGTTCAGTGAAACAGGACTGAAACGAGGAGTGAACTCGGTTCAGAAATGGACTTTCTCCACTAAGATAGTCTTGGAAATGAGTCTTGACTAATAAGAAATGATTCTCTATGATTATGTGTGTATGCCACAAAGTTTCATGTTTTAAGTTATGATTATTGGGATTACATTTCACTACTATGATTTATCCCATGTTATGATATTATGCTCACTTTTGCAGGTTAAGATTTCCAAAATGTTATGTTCTTATGAATATGATGTGATTGATATTTATTTTGTTTACCCTTACTGAGCATTTGAGCTCACCCTTTTATATTTTCTTTTCCGTAGGATATAGAGAATGGTTTTATGTAAAAAAGGAAGATATTAATGGGAGGTGTTGAAGATCTTTCACCATGATTAGAAGATTATATTCCGAGTTTCCAAAGACACTAAACTATTACGGTCCTTGTGTGTGTGTTTTTGTTATGTACCAAGTATTTCGCAAAAGTTATGTAATGTCCATGTAAGTTAAGTTTCGGGTCTCTAAAATAACACTATGAGATACTATCATATTGTAGAGGATTTATAGGACCTTCCCAAAGATTTTGGGTAATTCTATGAATCCCATGGATACATGTATCATCCTCACCCAACCCATTAGCTTTTGTAGGGTCAGATGTGACACTAAACATAGGTGATATCTTAAAGACATCAAAAACTAAAAATAAAATTTAATCTCTTAGTAAAATGTTGGTGGATTATTTTCCATATAGAACAAACATCACCATATAAGATAAAATATAAACAACCAAACCAAATATATTATGTATGACTGTAAATGATTTTTTTTATTTACGAATAAATCACTTTGAGGTATTTAATGGGAACCTAAAAATGTGCAAAGCAATCAAAGAGATTTATGATTTATAAGGCATAATCACATTGTTCCACAATAATTTAAACAAATTATTGCCATGAACCCCGTGTAACAACTATTAAAATGGAAAATCATATAACTTTGGTTCTTCTTTTGAAATTTCTTCAAAGAAGACAATTATTTTTACTAATTCTTAATTTACACTTATATTCTAAAATTGAGTTTTTAAAGCCCCGAATTAGGATTAAGTCTTGTGCATCAATTTATTCCATTTTCAAATTATTGATGTTAAGCTAGAGTGATATTTTATATATTTTATTAGCTTCCTCAACTATTTTTTTTATTTCCATAACCTCTACCTCTATATTTTCCTTAGAGTGTGCAAGAATTCTAAAAGGATGTCAGAAATCATGCCTCTTCCATTCCAATATCACACCCCTTTCCAAGTTGGAAATCGGTATTACTAGTAGATACACTAGTACTGACCATATTTAAAGAGGACATGTCCTTATTTTCCTCAATTTCTGGAGTTTTTTTGGGGGATAACTAGAATATATAAGCTTATGGAATCTCCCAAATCCCTATTTCTGAAGGTATTTTTACAAGGATTTGTCCCTTGATATTTTCCCACAAATTTGGTTATCATTGGTTTTGTAAGGGATGAATAATCCTTTTTTTATTTCTAGTTTTCCTTCCTTTGTTAATCGGGTTGCAATGCAAGTCGAGTCCTCTATTCATAGAACTTTGTTTCACCTATACATAATAGTTTTCCATCTTGAGAATCCCCTTCACATTCGAAATATAACAATCTATATTTATATACCACTTGGTGATTATCAAATGTAGTAGGTCTCTATGATTTCCACTAGTCATATTGAATTCAATCTATCAGTTTATATTGTTCTACATTCACAGTGGCATGAATTCATTTCAATTTGGAATTTGGTGTTTCCCATCCTTAATCATCAAGATTAACTAATATCTCACATCCTAAAATCTAGAACCTATATTGGATTATAACTTCTACAACTTCCTTTTTCAGAGCACTATATTCCACTTGATTACTATTAACCGGGAAAGAGGGCTTGGTATGCACCCTCTGGTCACACATGGACACATTTATACTTACCCCAACTAGGACCACATGATTGTCTAAAAATACTGAAACCAAAATCAATGGTGGGATCAAGGATTTCATGGGGGAGGGATTGATCTCTGACACACTAATATTCTCTATAATAAATGATACATTTTAAGGCCAAAACACCTTCCTCACCACCTATAAACATGTTTACGTAAAATATTCCAAGCTTGGACTTACCACACCATCAATGTTTGAAGGAGAAATACTACAATCCTTCAATTTCTTTATATCATACCCCAAATTCTATACAACACCTACCACCACCTCATTCTTACCCAAACCCTGACAACATGATTACTGAAGATGTCCTTGATGATTATAAGATGATAAAAAATCACACCAAGGCTCCAAGATCACCGCTTTCTTACATTTAAAACCATTATTCACTTAGATCCACATAGAATCAATACGAATCATAGAAACATAAATTTAGACATAGATTCATGAAGATATATGATAATATAATTCCTATGATCTATTATTAAATATAGTGAATCTTCTGACCTAATTTTCTATCATTTAAAAAATAATTATGTTTTGTAAAGGAAAGGGAAAACCTAGAAAGGAAACCCCAATATTCATCATAGTGGGGGTATTGATTCATATGAAAACCATAGGTCCATTGGAAAAATGAAAAATGGAAGGCATTGAAGATATTCTTACCTTTGGACCATGAAATTATGTGATCATCCTTAAAAGAAAAATGAACAAGTAGATGTTAAGAATCTGACTACCCTATAGTGACATGAACTTTTTATCCTCAAGGGACATTTATTAATTCTATAAAATAGTCCCATGTGAGTCATCTCCATCTAATGAAGGAAACCATTGAGTTATTGATAAGAGACTCTACCTTGGTGAAATAAAAAAATCAAGAGTGGTAGTGTCAAAACCCATTAAATGAGATGGGGAATATTAAGGTTGAGAAAATGGTATTAGAGAATAGATTTAGAGTTTGTAAATGGAGAGATGTGCAGAGGGTTCGCTGATGAGGGATTTTCAATTGTCCCTCCCCCTTATGGTGGGGGATGGGATGGAGAAGTATCTATAGAACCACCATGAGGTCCGTCATTGATATTGATATGTATGTCTCACAAATATAAAAATAAGAATACTAGAACTCAAAAGTAAACTAATAAGATGAAAATATCAGAGTATTAATGGAAAAGTATAACAAAAGACTCAAGAAACCAAAAATATTTCATGAAATAAGATCACTTATGTGGAATAAATATAATGAATTAAATAAAGAAACTCCAAGATCCTACTCCATCATTATAAAGTGACATTAAGATTCTCCACTAGAGAAGTATAAGACCTTTACCATACCTTTATCATGAAGAATGACATCTACATACACACGAAAGTGAAAATTCAGGTGGTGAATAAAAATACATATTATAAATTCCACAAAGACAAGAACACATTAGATCAATGTTTAAAAATATATTTTCAAATAAATAGGGGAACATCAAGCATTTTATCAATCTAAAAAATTCCAAAAATAAAAGAAAAAATATTTTTCAAAAAAATATTCTTTATTTACCTCCTCATGGTATATTCAAAGACCATTCATTTATCATGAAAACATGCATGTGAGGTGATAATACCATACTAATGTTATGTTATTCACTAATCCACTGAGTATCACAGGGCCACTAATCTCCATGTAAACTAGTTGACACACACAACTTATTCAGGTCAACCGCTAATTAAAATAATCTCATGCTAACCATATATAACAATTTTTTATGTTAATGAAATCCACATAAAAAATTTATTCCCTTTAAAAAATTTCATCCATGATATTTATTAGGTAACATCAAAATCCTAATTTTAAAACCATAATTAAAAATTAAAAATTGAGGGGTTTTCTAAAATCCAACCAATTTCCAATGTTCCCAAATCATAAACCAAAAAGGATCCTATTTAAGAAATCATTCAAATATTTATTTGAAAGTCCATGAAAAACATTAAAATAAAAAAATTTAGTTATGTTATAGAATATGTGGAGAATATGGGGAAACCACCTACCTCTGAATGGTTGACTTCAATGAAGAATGAAACAAATAAATGTCAAGATCCTTATTCAAAACTTCTTTCCTTAAATAGATAGAATTAAGATATCATCAAAAAAAATCAAGGATAAAAGATCTATCTATAATGTATTGGATCAAAAATTCCAGGTGAGTGAAGATGAGGATATCTAAGGAGAAAGGGACAAAATATATTCTTACCATTGATTTCAAAGATTAAAATCCCTTTAATCCATTAAAATAACCTTATTAATCAAAATTAATAACTAATAAATCCTAATAAAGGATAAGAGTTTGATATCCTATAAGAGTAGGAGAAAATGTGGTTTTAAAATGCTCAAGAAACCAAAATATATATCAACATAACAACACTAATGTTTTATCACACAAATAAATCAACAAAATAATTTCCAAGCACCAACACCATCTTTATAAAGTGACTTCATGATACTCCACTAGAGAAGTGTGAGACCTTTCGCTTAACTATATCATAAATAATGACATATATATGTGCACAAAAGTTCATATGAAGGGGGTGAGTAAACATACATAGTATGTAATAAAAAAAAGATTCCCACACATGTCACTAGGATAAGAACATGTTATCTTAGAGGTTAAAAACAATTTTTAAATGAATGAGTGGATAATCATGTAGTTCATCAATCTAAAAAATTTCTAATTAAATGGATAAATAGTTTATCAAATAATAAATTATCATTTTATTCCTCTTGGAATACCTGATCCCCATACATTTATCATATAAAAATGTATTCTAGGTGAGAGTTCCATACTCATGAGTGGTTACTTATTGATCCACTAAGTCATCACAAGGTGACCAATCTTCAGGTACCCTTGTTAACCCATGACCCTTATTTAGGGCCACATACAATTCAAATGAACTAACACAGACCATTTATTGGATGTTATCATATCAAATCATTCCATATAAGACATTTATTTCTTTTTTTATCAAAAAAATTTCTTTAATAACATCAAAATCATAGTTTAAAGTTATAAATAGAGGGATTTTTTTTTAAAGAAAACCGAATCCCCATGTTCCCAAATTATAATACAGAAAGGGTTAACTATAAGGAATCATCCAATTTTTTCTTTAAAAATAAAATAAAAGCATTCAAATAAAACTATGGCCTTAAGTATTAGAATAAGTGGATAAGAGAGAGAATCCACCTACCACTCAATAGGTGACATCAATAAAGAAAGACACAAAGAAACTATTATATCTTGGATGAAAACCTATATCCTTTAATAGATGCAATCAAAATCTCATCACAACATAACATGTATAATAGTTCTATCCGTAATGGATTAGATCTAACATTCTATGTGAATGAAGATGAGGAAATCTAAGGATAAATAGAGAAAATCGATAATTTCCCTTGATTCCAGAGATCTAATACACATTGATTCATCAAAAGTATATTCCAAATCAAAAGGAATATTAAATAATGAACAAGATAGGATAAGAGTTTGAAATACTAGGTGAATACAATAAAAATGAAGGTTTTGGGACTAAAAACATAGTTAAGCTCTATTTTTTGGATCATTTAATGCAGCCTACATGGTTAGGACACTCAGTTTGTTAAAAAGAACAAATGTTTTTCATGATACTATATCTAAACCACCCATTTTATATCTTTCACCTAGTTTGAGAAACCATGTGAAAACCATGATTTTCCATCTGTCTCCACTTGCATGGTTTTCCTTGGTCACTCACACGGTTTGTCCAAACCATGCGCCAATTGTTCTATTTCCTAATGCCTCCCAAAATCTATTGCATAGTTTTCTAGATACGTTTAAAGGTTCACTTAACCGTGATCATATTGGAACTGTTAAAACCATTCTAAAACACTACAAAACCATCTATAAATTCCTAAGACATAACTAAAGTGTTATATAAATTCAAAATAAATAATAGTGGATAAATTTTCTAAAATTTATGGTTTTATAATAAAACATAAAGGGATGATCATTTTAGACTTTCTTTAGTGATCTTCATCAATAAATAAAGAAATTAAAAGGCTATTTCATAGTTTAGTGCAGTGTATGAATTCTTCATTTATAGAGTAATATGATTTTAGTTTCAAAGTAATAATGATGTTGGGTTTTAAGGTTTATAATCACTTCTAAAAATTTCGTAAATCATTAATAATCCCTTAAAATCCTATGAGGATATAGGGTAATATATATAAATTTTGGTTATAAGAATCTAAAGGGACTTTAAGCATAGAATATTGATATAGTCATAGTTGAAGTAAATATATAAGTGAGTGGAAAGGTTCAGAATGTAAGGATCTATACTTGTCTTTACTCTATTGGAAAAATTTAAATATTACAAAATAGAAAGCACTGTGAATGAAAAATGAGTCTGTGTATATATAAAACGTTCCTTATGCGTCAATAAATGAGAGTTTCATATATTCGATGGTGTTTACAAGGACAAACATTGCACAAGTAGTGGGAGTTAGTTGTTGGTTTATGAAAAATATGGGAAATGCACACTATGATGTGGTAAAGTGTATACCCTGATATCTAAATGGTTCAAAAGTTCTTGATTTATATTTTGGAATAAATGATCCCTTATAGGGGTGTTCTGATGCAATATTAAGAGGAGGTGTAGAAACATTATGAATTACCATTAGGTCTTTGTTTACTAATGAAGGAGCTACTATAAGCCATATGTATCGAATATATATTTTATTTTAAATATCTACTATGAAATAGTGGAACAATGCCGAAAATAAATCTTGGAATGATATGGTATTTATGAAGTTCTTTTTGGAAGTAATCATATGGAAGTAGTAGAATATAATGTTATTATATGATAATAATAGGGTAATAAAACCTATAACTAATCTGGTATTTTACTTAAAAACAACATATATTCAGCTGAAATATCATTTCATTCGATAGATTTTGGAAGATATATTTATGGAGCTATAGAAGAAAGATGAATGTCAGAATTAGGTAGATATTCTAATAAAAGTCATAGTTCGATAAAGTATAGGGTATTGTTATTCATTAGTAGGTATTTTACAATTTGGAAGAAATAATGGTAAACTCTCTAACTATTATTATAGAAGAAATTTTGGAATTTTCTATGTGGCCTAAAGGACTTGGTGAATCAAAGAAATAAATTATGAAGTGTGAGATTGATAGAGTTTTTATGATAATTTTTTTTGGATTAAGTAAGCATGAACATTTATAGGGAGTTATTTTGAATGTTATATTATTAGAACTAGATGATAGTGGTTCAATAGAACTTAGGATGTTTAGAACTGTAGGTTGTGGATAATGATAAATGATGACTATGTTTCTAAGAGATGGGAGTGAAGAAGAAGTGATTAATTTTCTTAAGAATAAACCTATTGATACATGTGAATAACATGTAGTCCTTGAAATGGATAAACATGAGTAAAATGCATTTATTGTACTATTAATTAGGAATTATAAGTTGTGGTAGTGAATGTGTTGACTAACTATTAGTAAATTTGATTAAGAAGTTAGTTTTCATTATAGATTGGAAGACAGTGGTACCAGATCAACTAACTCGTAACATATATTTATATATGGGTGTGATAACTTGTTTAAATATATCAAAATAACATAGAATATTGTAATAGTTTTTTCTCATTGTATTTATAATAATGAGAATTTTTGTTTCTACCAAGAAGTGGGAAACAAATTGGACCATGTAAAAATATCTTTTAATTATCTCTTCTATGTGTGAGTCATTCACTATTATTATAGTGAAAGTGTTCAGAATAGTCTATTTATTTTAGATAATTTTTTTATGAGGAATTGGAAAATAGTTTTCTATATGGGACATTGATATTGGGTGTCACCAGTTTCATAATTTTTGAACATTGTTTCACAAGTAATGTTTTGAAAGGAGAGTTCTAATACTAGGTGGTATAGTAACAACACTTGGAAAGTGGTTTTAAATAGTGTTATTATATTTCTACACTGAACAATATATTTATACAGCTTCTAAATTTTTTTTCTAGCTAATCCATCCAAGAGATAACCACAAGTCACAACAATTAGACTTAAACAAAATATGAATTAAAGTATAAATAAGATAGAAAAATTCTATAAATTAATGGATCCAAATAACTAGATTTTTATATTTTTAAAATCAAGATATTTCATTTTTTAGTAATCCCACAAATTAAAATAAATAGAAAATATATCCATGTCATGACTTTGAATGGTATTTTCCTTGAAGTAAAATATATCAATTCAAGTTAAAAAAAGTTAAATAACATCAAATTTTTTTATCTCAAACCAAAACGGTGATATGAACCACCCACAGAGAGAGGGTAGAGATGGAGGAAGAGACATATATAGAGATATAGAGAGGTACAGAGGGAGGTAGGGGGAGTATAACACCCTATTATTTAGGAATAATTTTTTTTCTCTAAATTAATAATTTGTTCGATATATTGATTCACATGAAACCCTAAAATAAAATGAGCTGCACTATATTAGTTGAATAATATTATGAAAATTTAATTACAAAAACTCATATAGTAAAATAAATAATAATAAATAATAATTCATAAAAAATAGGATTAAGAACACTTAGTGTTATAAAAGGTCATTTGCTAATAAAAAAAGATTCTCTTAATATATATTGTATTTTAATTTAAAAGATAAAATAGAAAAAAATTATTTTAATTTCTAAGAACGAACATTATATTTTAATTAATCATGTCAAAATAATCTTAGGGTGATTTTTTGGCTGAAATAATTCTTTGTTAAGTTAATATAGAAATATATGGCTTTTTTCCAAAATTAATTTTTTTGGATTTATCAATATATAAGTAAAAATTAGAAATTTATTAAAAAAATTAATTAATATAAAAATTATTTAAAGGTTATAATTATTTATTTCAAATATTATTATAAAATTATAAAATCTATATTTATGTTTTAGAACTAAGGAAACATTTTATTCAAATTTAAATATAGTTTTCACTCTTTTCTTTTAATTAAACATTTCTTTGGTAAAATGTGGTTTTATATTTCATTGAAAGCCACATAATTTTTATTTGTTTTATAATAAACCAATTTATATCATGAAATTAAATTATATGGATAAATTTACAGTACACTTAAATTTTATGTTTAAAAACATATTCTTTAAAAAAATAGTTTTATGCATTATGTGCATGATAATCGAGATGTTTCTCGAATACCACTTCAATATATTTATTATTTTAATAATAATAAAACATAATGTGGAACCTAGGGTTAATATTACAAGGATCCATATCACACACACTTTTATTCTATGTTCACTATTGATATTTTTACTAGTCTACCACTAAATATTATACTAATATAATTACGGGGGATTGGAAAATTAATATGATATTTATATATACTTATATATGAAAAAAAGAAAATAATGATATATTAGAACACAATGGTTTAGAAAGAAATGATACTTTCTCTAGGGAGATCAAAATGGAACTATCATTGTTCTTTGTGTTATTCTAAATATTCTACTTAATGTAGTGATCAATAATTATCACACAAAAACATCCCATTTGAATTGTTACCATCCCATAATGATATCTTTGCATATTGGGAAATAATCTTCCCAAATTATGCTAGAATAAAACTTCATCAACCAATACTATTTAAGTCATACTATGTCACATGAATCAATAAAATAAATATGGGAAGGAATATTGATAAATATGAAGAAGAACTATGATGATAGAGAAAATGGGGAAATCACTCACTGTAATCCATTTAACTATCCCCATTTTTTTTAGAATATAATAAAAAGATACATAAAAGAGAAATTATGGAATGAACCATTTCTAAATTACTTTGATCAAATGCCAATGTTTATTCTCCATTTTCATGAAGTTAAAAAAAGTAAGGTGGGGGCAACAAAAAACATAAAAAACAAAATAATGATAGAAAAAAGAATACTAATATATTTTAAACATTCATAACGTTATTAAAACTTCAAATAACCTACAAAAATACCAAAAATGTGAAAATATAATGATAATTCTTTGAAATGTAAAGTGAGTACAATTTTATAACTATTAGGGTGACTAATTTTCTCTTAAAAATCTTCCTCTAACTATTTTCTCATGGAAGACTAAATAAATTGAAGAATTGAGAAACAATATCTTTAGTAAAGTTTTTACCCTTTGTTTTTTTCATATACATAATAAATCATCATATTATTTGGCCACATGTAGAGAAATTTAATGATGAATAAAAAAATAAATTATTTATTTGCTGAAGAATCTTCATATTACTATTGTTGAATTTCTCATGAATTTATGGATATTAAAGAGGATAAATCATAAATAAAAACTATTTCATATAATTATACTCAGCCTTCTTTCCATACAAAATTTCATCTCATTTACTTTATCCATTTAGTAGATATAGGCCCATATTTAAAAACTTCCATTACTATACATAGATACCAAGGCCCCACATGCATTCTTATTTTGGGCCTTATAATATTAGATTCAGATTTGTGTCCTATTTAATTAAATTAATCCCAAAAAATATGTAATACTATAATAAAGGAATTTCAAATTTTTAAATACCATAAAAAATTTTGTGGGAAAAATAAAAACGAAAATTAAAATACTTAAATTTTTTTAAAAAAAATTCAAAATTAGGCTTTAAATACTTCTAAAATTAAAAAATGTGAAATTTTTCCCTGACACAATACTTTCATGGGATTAAAAACATTGAATTACAAAATAAAATATATAAAAATATTTTCTTTATTAGTGTGATAATATTAAAATTACATTTTCTAACATTTATAAATTTTATTTGGTAAATTATTTTATATTTGAAATCATCATGTTAATATTAGGTAACATGTTTAGTTTTAATATTGCCAATTAAATTTAATTATCATGGTTAAAAAATAAGTTACCACAATAAAAATAAAAAGGTTAAAAATAGTTTTACATAGTGAAAAACATATAAAACATTTTAAAAATGTGCCTCTAACTATGTATATGATAGGTGGATCAAACAAACCCTCAAATATCAATTATTTTTAAAAAATAATTTTAACATTGAATAGTGACATACCATTATTGAAATTTAATACGTACGTCCAAAATCATGTTTCTCTTCACTTATTAAAGAAGATCACTTCCACCATTTCATGATACACCTATATCTTCAAATTTTATCCTTAAACTATAATATTTTATCCTCCTAGAAGCATCACTAAATTGCATAAGCCTTTAGTCTTCATTATTTTTCCTAAGTCCTTCATTTCCAATTACATTTTCAAGAGAAAAATCCGATTCTCAATGTGAGTAATAATCTTTCCCATCTTATTTAATTTGTAGATTACTTTTCAAAATATTATTTTCCGATTCCTATATAATGACATAATTCTTATTTATATATTAATGTTATTATTCTATAGTAACAATTATAAACTACATTTACACTTTTCAATAAAGGAAAATGAAAACACCATTCACGTGTTTGTACGGACTACTGCCTCCATAAAGCGATGTCTTCCAATTTTTCACCACCTCCACTATTCATTGGATATAAGTATAGAATTAATAAATAAAAATATATATAATATAATTATTATTTTGAAGCAGAATATTCTAATCCACCATCATTCTATCTCTTTTTTTGAGAAATTAAAATGTTAACCGTATGTACGTGTGGACTACCACCTATACAAAGTAACATATCTCATTTTTCATATATTTTTTATTATTTATTAAAATCTTTCAAAATATGATTCAAAAACTCAAAAATATCTAACCATTATTCTTCTATAATAAATATATTATTTCTAAAAAAATAACTTTAATAACCACACTCATCCATTTGTTATGCTGTGTTCATGTATGGGTAAGTCTAAGCACTTACTTGAAAAATGGTAAAAAATAATATGATGGATGAATATAATAATGGAATTACTATTAATATAATATATAAATAAGTAAAAATTATTTTATTTTGTTTGTGAAATTGTAAAATTATTATTAAACTCATTAATTAATATGCTAATATATGTTCATTAAAAATCATTGAAGCGTTCTCATAATTGCTTTTATACTTAATGATCACAACCAATAATCTCATAGAATGAAATTATAAAATTTAAAATAATTAAAATGAATCAATTAAATTACCTTTTATGATCTCGTAATTATGAAATTTTTGAGATTAATGAAAAACAACACCACTATTGCAAAACTACTTCAAAACAATAAAGATTTTAAAAAACAAATATTGAAAACAGATAAAGAATGACTAATATAAATATAGAGAGTAAATAAAAATGAATTTTATAAATGGTTATAATTATGAATAATTTTCTGAAATTGGTGATTCAGATATTTATTTTTGATATACATGATATTCAAGTGCTTTAGTGGAAGTCAAGAATTATGGTTGGGGTTATTTTTATAAAATTTAATTTCTTGAGAAATGACTCTCATTGTGAACCACGCAATATTTAATATTATTAGATAGATAAATAAGGAATGAATTTTAATCTATTAATTTAATTCGTGGGGATTTAATATACAAATCATGTTCTTTTTTCAAAATGATTTTGATTCAAAAGATACCATAGTTGTAAGGGTTTTTGATAAATAAAACCCATTCATTGATTTAAAATAGTATTTCATAAACTTCTTTATACCAATATTAGTTTCTTCAAATCTATGAATTTATTTCACAGTACCTTATCTTCCACTCTAAGTGTAAATTTCTGTTTTCATTCAAATATTTTATCTTGATAAAATTATTTATCAAAAACTATATTATTAATGTGAACAATTATCATCCTCTTTAATGATGGTTTCCTATACTTGTCCATATTTTACATTACTAAAAAATTTATCCTTTATATATCTAAACCCAATTTTTCATTATGTGAGGTTACCTTAACATTTATATTTCCCTCTTTTAAAAATTATGTTTTTATACCTTTTTATGATGTAGGATTCAATGAAGGAATTTTATAACATTAAAATGATTTTCCATCCATGACCATTTGATTAATCGTCCACGCCACATTTCCTTAGGATAACCTTTAAGTAATTTTTATATACTACATATTTTATAATTCTTTTAAAAGAAAAATGTTATCAACAAAAATCAAATCACCTTTAAAAAAATATATTTTCAAAGTGACCCTTAGATTATTCATTCTGGAAAATGTTAAACATGATTCCAAAATTCACTTTTATGGTTTCACATATAATATTTTATTTATCAAAAAAGGGTTTTAATTCATCAAAAATTATTTTTCCTAAATTACCCTCAAATAATTATCTCATACTATTTTGGAGGGTTACACTCATTGAAATATATTTATAGTTTTAGATTCATAATCCCGCCTTTATATAAACATGGTTCTTATTCTAGTCCCTTTCCTTTGTGAACACCCTGTATTTCTTTTCTTTGATTGAAGGGAGTTCACCTAGATTTCATACATCAATTGATTAGGGAAATTAATGACTAAACCATATAGTAATTATCTCTATGGTGTAAATAACATATTCACTATTATCTTTACTGAAGGGTATTTACCTATAAAGTTACTAAATATATTTGAATATCCTTTTATTTTCCATGAGTATATAATTTTACAGTTATTGATGGAGTTACGAATCCTTTCCTTAAAAGAATCCATTTGAAAATGATATAAAATAGAACTCATGAACCTCAACCTGGTTGGTGAGGCCTCCTTAAGTTCAACCAGGTGACCTAGGAACAAATCTTGGGAAAGGAACAATTTTTGAGGTACTGTAGTAGTAATGTAGTAGATACTGTAGCAAGAACAATAGCAGGTACTATTCGGAACTATAACAACTAGGAATATTCATCTGTTTGGGTCTTCGAGCTACCAATTTGGTCTATGAGTCCTTTAAGGCCTTTGGGCCACCCAGTCCTTTGGGTCAGTAAGGCCTTCAGGCCACCTCAAGGCCTTCAGGTCACCTTAAGGACATCAGGCCACCTTGAGTGCAAATTCAAACCAAACAACCTATAAGGAGCATTCTCCAAAAGAGGGATGAGCAAGGAGATTTCACCATAGCAGAATCTAAATAGATTGAAATAATGAAAGGGTATAGAACCTGCCATTGGGACAGGCCTGTGCATGCACGTGAAAGACTAGCCGAACCGCCATGTGAAGGTGGAAGCTTATTTGACGATGAAGATGCAGGGGAGGAGTAGTTCAAGTAGTTAGTATGGGTTGTATGTAATGTTTGAAGCCTAAGGTCAATGAATTACTCTAAGGCCTATGGGCCGTGTAATAACTATGCCTACAGGACTTGTACAGTTTCCATATCACCCCTTGAAAGGTAGATTATCAAAAATCAATAAAACATTTAGGCCATAGGGCCATTGGAGGAGGATAAAAAACACATTTTATTCCCATGGTTTCTTTGAGATATGATGAATGATTAATTTCATGTGGAACTCATTTGTATGGATGATGAAGAGTGTGGTCCTATGTTTTGTTCCAAATAATTTGTTATGTTTGAGATCTCATGAGATATCAAGGTGTAGAAAAAATGGGTTTCTTTACACTGGCATGGGCATGCTGAGTTCACTCACATTTTAATTTGTGGACATAAATGACTTTGTTTACAAAGTAATGTGAATAATGAGTTTTCTAATAATGTTTCCTATGATTATGATTGTTCCTCCTTTATGGGAT
Organism: Viscum album; assembly: GCA_963277665.1. Classification (NCBI taxonomy): domain Eukaryota; kingdom Viridiplantae; phylum Streptophyta; class Magnoliopsida; order Santalales; family Viscaceae; genus Viscum; species Viscum album. Next base: position 1,640,346,654 of record OY728163.1, on the reverse strand, counting down.
TATTTCCTTTTCAAGATACATTAAATTCCATGTTTAGGCATATTTTCTATGATATTTTTCACTTTTATATTATACTCCCTTAGTTAGGGATTGTTATTCTATGCATTTAAACCATGTTATTATTATTATTATTATTATTATTCCTCTTTATATATTGAAATTACATGATATATTCTAAGGTTATTACATACCTTATTTTATGATTATTTATATATGATTTATTTTCTATAATCATGAAGTTTCAGGATCCAAGAATACTCGGTCCTAATTTTGTTAAGGAAAATAGAAATATAGAAACAACGATGCAAATCATGTGGCATAGAAAGAAACAATGAAATAGTGGAAACACAACACCACCCACAAACAACCAGAGTGATATACCTTACCATAAAGAATAAAATATTTGGCCTAATACCCAAAAAGGGAATTCCCAACCCAATTAATATTTTTCCCAGACCCATTTGAACATTGAAGGAAAAAAAGGCCCATCCATCAAAATAATGCATGTGACACCCTTAAATATACACTAAAAGGATAAAAGTGTACCAAAAGACTATATAACATAGATAATGATAGAAATACCATGAGAAAAATTCCTCCTCTATTCACTACTCTATCCTAAAATCATCACTCATGTCTCGAGGTCACATTCTCCCTGTGTCCCATGATCTAGTTCATCACAAACTAAAGACATCACTAGCCATCCCTAAAACTATCACTAAATACCACTAAAAGAAGATACCTATAGTCATTCATGAGCATAAATCTCGTTCTCTAACAATTATTGAGGCTTCCCATGATTGATTCATAGATAACCACCCCTAAGAATGTGAATCAACCCCTAAAACTTCTATCACCGACCATAATTTCCACAATTGGGATACAACGCCCATGTGAAGAATTATGAATAGCTATCACCATCTTCCCTCCCTTCACTACTACCAGGATTCTGTACTCCCAAACTCCTAAGGCCGACGTGATAAAAATACACTCCAAAATCTCATCACAATCCATTCCTTCCATCACCACCCTACAATGAAAGGGTTAATAGCCAACCCATGATTTTAAAACTACCTACTAAATATCCCAAAGTTTTTCACCCCTCTATTTATCATATTAATCCTTATAAAAGATAAGTTTCACCTAACAACATTGATTTTTTACATCCAATCCACATAAAAGTACAAAAATTAGAGGGAATCCATATGATTGAATTAGAATGAGAGTGTTCTTTTCCCTTATATGATTCATTAATTCCACCCATTTTATGAGTGAAAAAATGTTCATCCATTTTTAATGGAAAAAAGTGTGAACTGAGATCATAGTGTCCAATAACATCAACAGGTGCTCGATCAGGCTCATATATGAGTTATTTGGAGGGATCGATTTGGTGATCACCAGAAGATATTTTAGAGAGATTCTCTCTATTAGATATAGAATCAATCTTTTGGATAATTTTTATTTCATATAATTTTATTATGTATAATAATTATAACCATATTCTTGTCATATGATCAATTATTATCCATCATTGCTATCAATTCTGTTTATGCTTTCTGAGAATATAATTTCAACACATTCTTATGTTTCCATTTCTCTAGGGTTTGAAGAAAAGTGACATATATGATGTGACTAGAATAATATCTTGTGTTATGAAATTTATGAAATACGTTAAAGACATGTTATTGAGTAATCAGTTTAATAGATAAAATATATCATTGTTAAAGAATACATGGGTTTTATTAGTTAATATTCTTTAATAATTATCCATATTTCTAAACCTAAAATATCATGGGAATGTATTATAACACAATATTTTAGTTTAATCATGTAATTATGATATGGTAAAGATCATGGATGAATTATTTTATATTAAAGTTTAGATAAATTTTTATATTAGGATGTCATCAGTTGAGAATGTAAATTAAATAAAGGGGTGATAAGTTATGTTTTCTCATAATTTCAAAGTGATAGATAACCTTTTAGGTTAATTGAGGTAGTATTTAATATTATTGGTTTGGGATAAAATTAATTTTGTGAAAACCCTAGGGATAAAACAAACTACAAGATAACATCCCAACTGTTTAGTAAAGTAAGGATACAAGGTTGTCCTAGAATTTACAACCATGTTTGGATAATAAAAAGTGGATACAACTATGTCATGGATTCACCTATAGGTAATAACCCTAAAAAATTATTATCAATTATAAAATAAATCTTCAATCTAGTGCACAATGAGTGAGCCTATGACTATATACCCATGTTGAAACACACAAGGGATATTCTTCAGTTAATCACATTCCCTTTATAAGAAATTATTATGGATTTATTATGTTAAGAACTTATGTTAATGAATATGAGATAATAGAATCAAAATTAACCTATATTTAACCAAGGGTGATTTAGGTCGAGTAGGAATGTATTTTAATAATTTTAGAGGGTAAGAAATTTTAGGGTTGAATCTTTCATATAATTATCATAAATTAAATTTATTATAGTTTTAATTTTTCATCACTCACGATTAAATACTTTTGATTTTACTAAGGGGTTAAACCCAAAGGAATTAAATTAAAAATTTATTCCATGGAAAATATAGAGATTTTACCAATGAGAAAACTAATTGGATAATAAATGAATTGGGAAACCTTGATATTATTCCAAAATTTCTATTAAGAATCATTATTAATAATGTGAACAAATACCTTATGATGTTTTTTTTTTGATTTTTCTAAAATATTTGATTTTTATGACAATAGTTAAAAATACAGTTTTTAAAAAAATTATAAATTTTATGAATATATGATTACAAAGAAAATACTTATAAATTAATTAAAATTCTTAATAAAAAAAATATTTATTCAATTGGTAAAATTAATTATTTTAAATATTATTCTAATCCTAGAAAACCTATGTTTAATTTTTAGAACATATGTAACATTTTATTGAAATCTAAAAATTGTTTTTAGTATTTTCTTTTAATTATTTTTTTGTGATAAAATTGAATTTTAGATTTATTTTAAAGACACAGAAATTGTATTTGTTTGAAAATAAAAGTACTTACATCATGAATGTTAATGAACTCCAAAATTTTTTACTATACGTAAATATTAAGCTTAAAAACACACTTTTCAAAAAATAGATTTTATGATTTATGTGTGCTAATATTAAAATTTATAAAATTTATAAATATTATTTGATAAAATTATTTTCATATTTAAAATAATAATTCTAAAATTATCTAATAATTTAAATTTTAATTTTAGTCCTTAAAATTTATTACCGTATTTAAAAATTAGTTACCGCTATAAAAATAAAAAGGATAAAAAGAGTTTTACTAAGTGTAAATATCATAAAACATTTAAAAACATTCCTCAAAGTGTCTTAATGAGATATTTATCGTAAAAAAACTCTAAACTCTATTATTTTAAACTATTTTATCATTTTAACCATAAGTAGTGGCATGCCATTATTATAATGTAATGGGTACTTCCAAAGTTACCCTACACTTAGCTTATAAAAGGGGATCACTTACACCAATTCATGCTATTCCTATCCCTTCTAATTTCATGTAAAAAAATTTCATTTTTATAAAACTTTAATCCTCTCTAATTTTTATATGTATTTTTTCTAATATATTTATCATAACACTACCTTTTCCACTTATATTTCTAGGAAAAAACCCAATTTCTCAACATAGGTACTAATCTATCCTTATTTATTTAATTTTCTATATTTATTTTAAAAATATAATTTTATAATTCCTATATGAAGATATAATTATTATTTTTATACAAAATTATGTTTTTATGCGATAAAAATAATTAATCACCTTCCCCCTTTTCCATTAAGAAAAATTAAAACGGCATTTGTTTATTTGTGTGGACTATCGCCTCAATGAAGTGACATCTTAAAATTTACACCACCACATATATTAACTAGTTATAAGGATAGAATTGATTAAAAAATTTGATATAAATAATATAATTATTATTGTGAAGATACATATTATAATTCCCCTTCATTCCCTTATATTCATTGAAAAATGAAAAAGTTAACCATGAGTACGTATAGACAACTGCCTATAAAAAGTAGGGTATATCATTTTTAGTCTAGATTAATTATTATATATTAAAATATCTAAAACTATAATTCAAAAAAATTATAAATATCAAAATAATATCATTATACTTCTGTATTAATGATTTTATTCCAAAAGAAACCCATTTTATAATCATACTCATCCAGCAATAATACTATGTTCATGTTTGGATCGGTCTAAAGACCTATTTTAACAATGGAATAAAATAATATCATAGATTTCAATGAGAACTTAATATATTATAATGTATGATTTAAATAAATAAATAATAATTTTATTTTGGTTCCTAAATCATAAAATAGTATTAAACTCTTTAATTAATATATCAGCATTCATTCATTAAAAATCAACGAAACATGCTCATTGATGATTTCATATTAAAGGATCATATAATAAATCAACAGTAAATAAAATCATAATTTTATAAATAATAATAAACAATCAATTCAATTTTATTTTATGATCTTTGAATTATTAATATTGGGAGAAGAATTAATAAGAAGATTGCTATTATGAAACTAGTTCAAAACGATAAATATTACTCACAATATATATTGAAAATAGATAATAAAAAACAAATATAATTATAAAGAATAATTATTATTTATATATATATGTTAATAAGGTTAAGAAATAGGTAATTAAGATAATTATTCCTTTGTATTGGAGATTCAAGATCTTTTGTGCAAGTCATGAATTAAGGTAAGGGGATCTTTGTCTCAAATTAAATTTCATAAGGAATAATTCTTATTATGTACCATGATATCTTTAATATGTTTTTTATCGTATATTAAATTTATTTTACCATATTAATTTAATTCTTGGGGTTATAAGAGCCATATCATGTTCTTTCTTTAAATGGTGTTTGATTTAAAAGATACCAAAGTTATAAGGGTTTTGTTAAATCCACACCATTTTGAGTTAAAATTCTTCTTCATATGCTTCTTTCTATGATTATTGGTTTATTATACTATAATAATTAATTTCATTTAAATTTTTATCCCTCTCTATGGAAGAATTATTTTTAGATTCAAAAATTTTACCTTGATTAAATTCATTCTCAAAAAAATATAATATTGTTGAGAATAATTAACAACCAATTTAATGATGATTTTATGACATTCACTATATTTTTCTATCACACCAATTTTCTCCTTTATATTTTGAAACCCAATTATGTATTATTTCATGTTTCATACACATTTCCCTTTTCCTTTTTAAGAAATAATGTTTTTTATCCTTTTCTATGATGTGGATTTTAATGAAGGTGTTTTAAAACAATAAAATGGTTTTCCTTACATGATTATTTGGTTTCTATTCCACTCTAAATTTAGTTGGGATAATATTTATGTTACATTTCAAGACATAATTATTGAGTATTCTACTAAAAATTAAATGTTTTCTATATTTTTCAAATAACCTTTTCAAAAAATATATTTTGAAAGTTTCCAATAACTTATTATTTTATAAAAATGAGAAAAAATTTCTTAAAAACACATTTATGGATTTGCTTAAATATTACCGTTTATCACATAATGTTTTTATTGTAGAGAAATTATTTTTCATGAATTTCCCTTTAAATCTATTTTATTATTTTGGTGGATTTAATGCATGGAAATACATTTTGACTTTTGGATTTACTAATCACCCATTATGTATAAACTTAGTTCTCTTTCTACAAAAATTACTCAATGAACACTAAATTTTTCCTTACATTAATTAAAAATGTGTTTATATAGAATCTATACATCGATTAATTGGGGAAATTATTGACCAAATATTATATCATTAATCTATATGGTGTAAATTCCATAAGCTATATTATCTTGATTGAAGGGTATTTACCTAGTATTTTACTGAATATCTTTGAATAAATGTTTATTTTCCATGGGTATATCATTTTATGGTTAATGATAGAATTATGTATGTTTTCCTTACATGATTACATTTTGAAATAATATAAAAAACATTTTTATTCACGAGTTCTTAGTGATATGATGAATGGTTGGTTTCAAGTTCCACTCACATGTATCAATGAGGGTGGGTGAGGTCCTATATCACCCTAAAATGAATTAGTTAAATTTGATATCTCATGAGATAGTACAGTGTGGAAATAATTAGTTAGTTTACACAGGAATGCGAATAATGAGATTTATCTTATTTTAATGCATGGAGATAATAAGTTTGTTCACAAAGTCCTGAGTATAATGGGTTTCCTAAGAAAGTATCCTATACTTATGAATTTGTTGTAATTTAAATTTTATTTTCATTTAATAATATGTTACATTCCATGTTTATAACTCTTTTTTAAGATATTATACACTTCTATGTTATAATCCCATGAATCAAGATTATTGGTTTATGCATCTATGTATAGTTATTATTGTTGTGCCTCTAGATATTCAGAAATTCAGTGATATATTATGATTTTATTCCATCCTATATGCTATTAAATTTGATCTATGTTTTTTGGGTATAACTTTATTATTCATATTGATTATACCCATATTCTCATCTTATAATCACTTATGATATTTTATTGTTATCATTCATGTTTACCCTTACTAAGTATCTGAGACTACACCTTTCTTATGTTTTAATTTACATAGGTTGTGAATAAATATAATACATATGATGTGTCTAGAAGATTATCATGTGTGGATATATTTTTGTCAGATGTTAAATACTTGGTATGGATTAATAAGTTACTTATATAATGGGAGAGTTAATATTATTGTAAAAAGAAAATTGATTTTTTAGTTAATGTTTTGTATTAATTTTCTAAAACTGTAAACATAATAGATCATGGGAATGGTTTATAATGAAATATTTTCTTTATGTCTTGTAGTTATGAGACAAGCATGTCCATGATATTCCATAATGAGAGGAGGGGGGGGGGGATGGGGATAGAGATAAATAGGTAGGGGGAGATAGAGAGAGAGGGAGAGAGAGAGAGAGAGGGAGACCTTAAGTGTACACAATAATAATATTCCCCAAAGGAAAACTATTCTAATTATATTTACTCAATCTAATACCACTCACACATTATATTTTTATTTAATTAAAATAGGAACAAAGAGACAATGAATCCAAGAAACAAAGACACACTAGGGCTTATGGAGGCATAAAGTAATGAAGTCCAAGAGAATCCCCTCTAATCAAATTAACCCCCTTAGGCTTCAAGTAAGTAATATTAGGTTAGCATGTGATTATGAAGCCCTAATCCTCCATGGAATCAGTGTGGTTAACAACCTTGTTACCCTCTCTCTCTGTGTGTGGGTCACATGAATATTTTTGTTGAGGAGGGATCTACATTTTATTAGCATATTGGATATCGACCTAGGGGTAGAGACTTTTCTATATGAGGAGTCATGTAAGATCTAAGAGTCGGTCTCAAAATTCTTGATATCAAGATTCTCCTAGTTACAGGAAGTTAACTCAAAGATCATAGCTTGTTCCTCGACCTGTAGGGAGGTTTTATTACTATAGAACACAATGATGGCCAGATGAAAAGTTCCCCCAGTGTGACAAACCAATCCCACTAACTTCATGTTGCGTGACATGCAAGGCCCATCGATTTTGAGATTAAAACATGTGTTAGGATATCGCCAGAGAACCCATTTTCCCTATAGCCTTTTGTTGAAGGGTTTTACTAGAGAGGAAATAACTGATAGAAACTATAGAGAAGTAGCTTCCCACTAGTTATTAATTAGAGTGACCATGTCCACTAGGAGGTTCCTAGTTATCACAATGATAGAACTCACTGTGAGGAGGAATCCTTCAAACACAACATTGTTTCTAGCCTTCCATAGACACTAACAACCAACACTGAAAATAATGGACCTCACCATCCTTTCCAGACCGGAATAATTCATCCCGTGGAACCATATCTCCACAAATAAATCATTACAATGATCATTAGTGTATACAGTAGTAAGGCCACCAAAGAAATTCCAAACAATTAGAACCCATTCTCCTTCAAAGAAGAGTTGATTCGTGATTTCGTCCCCCAGGTTTATACAACAATGAAATTTGGACTCCATGTTGATAATTACTTTATTGATGTTATCATCTATAGAAAGTACATGTTTTTTATTCTCTAGGTATGAATATTGTAGTTTTAAGTATTTTGTTTCACCAAACCATGTGGTTCCATCTATCGTGATGATCCTGCAGGGATGAAAACCTAAAAATGTCCCTAGAAGTAAATGTTACTGATGTTGACGGAGAGAAAAAACACTTATCTAGTTCCAAATTTATTAAAATAGATTTAACATGTTCTTCTATTCCTCATCCAAGACTACCTTTATAAGAATAAGATAAATTATCTCTTCCTGGAATGTTACCACTAGAGAAGGGAATCCTGGGAAACAAATAACAGTGCCTTCCCAGTTGTGATACCAAAAGAGGTTATCCCCATTTACTATAATCACACAAGAGTTCTGTTAGAGGGTAGGGATAAGTAGGTAGATCTTAGATCATAAGTGAGAGCCATGACCACTACTATCTTCCACTATCACATAGTTGTGGGACTTGATCCTCCCCCCGAGAGTGCGTTATTCCATAATTAATTACATAATCTAGCTGTTCATATAGTGGATAATGTTTTTGAGACTGTTCGCATTAATTCCACCATCATGAATCGATATTTCTATGCTATCCCATGAGACCTAGTGCCTCTTACCTTCGAACAGATCATCCCAAACGAAACTGGCTAGGATCCTGTCAATGGTGTTGATAAATCCTTTAGGCACGTCGATGGAATCCAAAGAATGGATGGGGATGGATAATAGAATGTTATTAACCAATGAAATCGGGACCCAGAAAAATAAGTAGGGATTCTTTAAGTAACGAACGTGACCCGTAATCTTGCTAAATATATGATCAAAGTCTCAGAAACGAATTCTCCCAGAGGGTATTTGTGTGCCAAGGTACTCTATTGGGAAATATCCTTGCTGCATTTCCAGTCTACTACATAGAGTAGAGGCATGACTGGAAGCACACTAGTTAGAGATATAAAGGTTACATTTGGAATTATTAACCACCTGTCCACTCCACTAAAAATAATCCTCTTGAAACATCTTGATCCCAGAAAAAAATCTTTATCCTCCATTAATGAAAACAATGGTTTCATATGAAAACATTCAATGGGAGAAAGGAGAGAGATTAATTTTCCTTTGGTAAGGTAAAATTTCTCAATTAGACAAGACTATATTGATAAGTTTACTGAGATTATCCTATTTGAGAATGAAAATGCTTGGAGAGATTGGGTGTCCCTACTAAAGTCTACTTAATGAATCAATGAGTCTTCCCCATGAAGAGAACTTCCAACCATGAGGAGTTGAAGCTCCTGAATATGAGATTCACAACTCCATGAGAGATCCCCATAGCTGTGGGCACTCTGTTGATGAAACCCCATTCAATCCTAACATAATCCTTTTTCATATCCAATTTAATTTCCATTGTAAAAATACCTTCGAATTCTATGATAACATTTTTTAAATACATTCATTAACCTTTAATATAAAAATTATAGTTTCATAGTGTTTAATGAAACTAATAAAATCAATTCATATTTTTGAATATGTTCTCATGGTTATAAAAAAATATCCTTTACCTCGGGACCAACATTCATTACCCTTTAATAGAAGAAATGATTTGGGATGGAAATAATATATTTTTTCATAGCAATAATTTTAATTTATTCTAAAAATATTACTCAATGGAAATTATAGAAGCATAAACGAAATGATTTTATAGAGGACTATCAATGTTAAGGTAAATAAAAAGTTATAGACATAAAATAAAGGAGTTAAAATATATTAATGTTTATTCAATCACATTGATTTTAGTGAATCTTAAAGAATTATGGAAGTCCCTCACATATCCTATTAAACATCGTTCCATAAGTATTTATATTCAAGATATTTTTGTATAACATACCATTTTTCTCAAGGACCCTGGTATTAAAATAAAATTTTAAAATTCTAATGTCCTATTTATAAAACCCCAAAGAAATGTTCAATAATTGATGAAAATGAGAAAAAAATTATTTATTAATAAAATTTACTTTTAGGGAATATTTTAAAGGCTGTCTAATAACATAAAAACCATAATTTTAACATATATTTTTCTACTTAATTTTATAAATCTTCAATGAGATTTGATATAATTACAAAATGTTTTATGTCGAGCTGAGTCTTTACTTTCAATCATTATCATCGATGTGATTGACTTATTTCATGTGTGGACTGGGTTGTGCTTGGGCTCGAGAGTTGGAGACGAACTGTGATTGGTGACTTAGGTATATGTATGGGCATATAACTTAGTAGAGTTGGTTGATACTTCGTGATCTACTCATTATTCTTTAGTTTATCCTTCGTAGATTCTTGGAGAGCTTCGGAGGTCTTGGGGTCCCTACTAAGTATCGTATACTCACCCTTGCACAGGATATGCCCACAACTCATTGTGTTGGATGTAGACGACAGAAAACACTGATCAAGGTAGAGACTTGTAGAGTTGGACGACACCTGGAGGTGGATCACTTGGTGAGACGTACACAGAGAAGACAGATGGACCCGAGGTGCTGAGGAGGCCATCTGTACCCACCGTTTAGGTGGGATTCCTAGAGGATGACTCTGTAGTTGCTATTTTACTTTAATGTAGTTTTAATATCTTTTTAGTTGTACTGTACATACTGTTGGGCTTGTATTTCCAGCCCATTTCTTTTCATCACTTACTTTTGTATACAGTATTACCTAGTGCTTACTTAAGTTGTGTACTATATTGTGTTTGTTTACTTTTATAAAGGAAATGCCTTCCCAGTATAGGGATTTATGCCTTTGGTGCTAGTCACCAGCCCCAGGCCTATGGAAGGTGGGCTTGGGGTAGTCACGGAACGGTCCCCGAGGATGGGTTGTGACAAATCCTAAGCTATACCCCAAGCTTGCCTTCTATAGGCCAAGGGCTGGCGACTAGCACCAAAGGCGTAAATCCCTATGCTGGGAAGGCATTGCCTTTATGAAAGTAAAAAAACACAATAGAGTACACAACATGAAGTAAAAACTAAGTGAATACTGTATACAAAAATTAGTGATGAAAGTAAAGGGGCTGGAAATACAAGCCCAATAGTAAAGTACAGGTACAACGGAAAGCAAGTACAAATGAAAAACGGACAACAGATAAAAAAGGAAACTTCTGGAACATCTACCGAGTATCCTACTTGATGGGAAAGTATAGATGTCCACCTCAGCACTCCACGTCTATCGATATGCTCCGTGTACTGTCTCGCCATGTGATCCACCTCCAGGTACCGTCCATTCCTAGCTCGCTCTCAGCCTCTGTCAATGCTGTATGTCATCTGCATCCAACAAAATGAGGTGCGGGCATAACCCATGTGGGGGTGAGTATTACGATACTCAGTAGGGACCCCTAGACCCCCAAAGGTCTCTGAGAATATATTCCCATACATATACCTAAGTTATCAATCTCATTTTGGCTCCAACTCTCGAGCCCAAGCACATTCCCGTCCTCACAAGAAGTAAAGTCAATAACATCGATGATAATGATTGAAATCAAGACTAAGCTTACATAGGTAAACACCATTCATAAAGTTATAGAGATGATCATATGTAGTCACCGATTCATCTAAGCTGTCGGAACCACACAAAATACAAGACCAGTTAAGCTGTCGGACCCACACAGGATACAAGACCAGCTACTCGGTCGGACCCATACAGGATACTAGTATAGAGGTCAAAATTCCAGACCCACACATGATAAAAGATCAGTAGTCATTGCTGTCGAACCCACGGAGAATCCTAGTATAGTAATCATCACTATCGAACACATAAGGGATTATAGTATAGTAGTCTACGCAGTCACAACCATCTCTAGGGATCCCGCACACAGCACGCTCGATTCCAGGAGGGTCCACTCCTTTCGCAAAGGGTTCGATACATCAACTATCACTAATTCTATAGTTGATGTATCCCGAAGTTCCGTATCATCAAAAGTAACCCAACGTGACAGACGACACATCAATCAGACGCCCGGTATGAGAGTTATTGGCTTTTCTATTCCAGGGGCCCAGTTGAAATTACACTCATTTCAAACCCAGCCATTTTCCAAAGTTGTCCAAAACTCAATTATAGTATCGCAAAAGGACCGTCTCATAACGAGGATCCCAATGCCGCAGAGGGCGCGTCGATCAGACGCGCGGTCTAGAAGATGTTCACTTTTAAGCAAAATGGGCCCAGTTCGTCAAGCGCAGTGGGATGGTGGGTTGGCCTGACCCGCTACGGCGGGTCTGACTCGGCTGGGGGGTCGGCCCGTCCCGACAGTAGGCGGTCCAACCCGTGAAAGAGCGGCTCGGCCCGCGGCTTGCCACGGCTCGACCAGCTGGCCGAGCGGAGAGGGGGTGGGGGGCCCTAGTTTTCTGAAATGGCGGTGCCGAGCGGTACCGCCCCTCCTGCCCGGCCAGCCGTAGCCGGCCGGTATTCTCCGGCCCGAGCAGCCCGCACAACCAGCATACCGATCTTTCCTGGTACTATATGAATATGATACGATCAGGGATATAGAGAAAGGCATGTTTAAGGATATTTGAGCCAACAATTCTTCCTCTATGCATTCCTACATATGTTAGGATGCTAGAGAGATCCTTTGTGGTTGAATGTTTATTGGCTGAGTGGATACAACCAGTGAATGTTAGCAGTTGGAAAGCATGAAACTGGTGCCAGTCTCAGATATTTCAGTGTATAGAATGTTTCAAGAATAGGAAGTGTTAAGGACAGATGAATCTGCAATGCTGCAGATGTGGAAGCCTAACTAGGAGAGCAGCATGAATTGGTGAACATTTCTACATGTTACAACCACCTGCCTTTATAGTCCCCGCTAGGTTCAGGGAGTTGTGGGGAAGGGGAAGAGAATAGATGAATGCGGTCAAGGAGTGTGACCCAAAGGCTCTAGGAATGATGTGAGGTATGGTCTGTGTCTACTACTAGCTGTCGTATCCACAGACATAGATATGAATCATTCCTTCCTACCACGAATCTTTTCCCAGACGTAGAGTTTTCGGTTAAGCTGTTGACTTGACCCTCACGTCTGGAGATAAAATAATAGAATATATAAAACTTCCAATCAATTATTAATGTGTTTGGTGTAGATATTTAAATGCATTTTAATGTAAATTAATATTATTAAATCACATTATTGGGTTTGGTATATGAAATTTAAACACAAAATATGACATCAAGTCTTGTAGGACATGCATAGTGGAATGAGGGGTGGTCTAGTAGAAGTTTATATAGAGTTTGTTCAAGAATTAGAGGATAGGGGAGGGCATAATCTTTTCAATTTGTAGAGGGAACATGGTTGTTTAACACCACAAAGGGAGAAACCATGAAAAATGACATGAAACCTGGATGAATGCTATAATTTAGTGGAATTGGGTGTCAGAGTTTAGTAGGGGAGCATTAGTGGTGGCTAAGAATCATAGGGCTTGGGAATTGAAGGGTGGGGGTGTCAGTTAGAATATGGGGTGGCTGTCAAATGTCATGGTGTCAGAGTCCGGTCAGTATAGTGGGGATACAAGGGAAGTAGGGGGAAAATGTGCAGTGGTGGACACATGGTAAGGTTAGAGTTTCCTATGAATTGGGTGGAGGAGGGTTCGAAAATTGGATTCATTTTAAATAAATGGTGATAAACTATTATGATTACCAATTGTTAGTATCGATGATCACTAATGGAGGTCTCACAATTCCTCGCACTAAATTTGATCATATCTATAGCAGTAGAAAATAATATGACAATACAAAAAATGATATAAATTTCTTTTTATGTTATACAAAAAATTCATTGTCTTCAAGGTATGTATACAAAAGGAAACAATTCTGAAGGTAACCACTAAAACTCCAGTAAACCATCACATAGTGAGATACTAATTCCTTACATGATCACCCAATCCATCATGAAAATCTATAAAAATAAATATATATAAATATTTACCAGAATACAAGTACACTAAAAAGGTTCCTACCCCCAAAATTTCATGTTAATATGGATGAAGAAAAATAAATATTCAGTAAATAAACTATGAAACCAACTTGTTACATATCCTTGGTCATTTATTGAATTGACCTCACTAAGTCACACTACCCAAATTTTCAAGAAAGAAGTGTAATATAATAGTTATGAACTATTTAAATAAGGATCCATACACCTACTTCCCCCTTGATCTAGTCACCCTCATGTCGCAACGACATACGTCATGACACTTTTATCACTTCCCATTTCAAAATACCCTACCCACATACCTCATAATAAAACTACATACAATATAACATCCATATAACTACATCACCACCAGATAATTACATCACTACTATATGACCATAAAACAACCACATAACCACATCACATCCTCATAACCTCACTATATCCAAAAGGAAGAGAAGAAGACATGGGTTAGTTAACTATCCATATTACCTACATCCCAGAAGTAGGAGGTACTCCCTAAATAAAAAATCTCACATGGTTAATAGTAAGGTTAACCAACATGGGTGGTGGTATGTAGAAAATTAAAAAAATTATAATGAGTATATATAATAATCATGAAAACCGATCCTATGGTTTAAAACCTATCATACACCACAATAGCCATAATCTATCATTTGCATAATCACCGCCACACAATAATAACTACATAAAATTTAGACATGAAACTATCCAAAACCACTACTATGAAAAAAACACATAGTTTGTTTCCATTTAATTTTTCATTATCTACATAATATTATTTATTTATTAACCATATTTAAAAATATTATCCACCTTAATTCCATCATCCTATATTCCCATATATACAAATTGCTACACACTGCATTATTAATGTTAAATTAGCACATGGAATATTACTATAAAATTAATTTAGTTTATTCATCATTGAATTGTTTTAACACAATCTCACCCCCATTCCACAATTTTAAATTATTTCATAATAGTTCCATATACCTAGTAAACCACAACACTATATCCATATCACCTTTACCACACTACCATATCAACATAACACCTATAACTATATCAATGGAATCAAACTACCACATTAGTGATCTAAATTAAAACATAGTCTTCTACCACAATAGTTTCAACAATATAATTATACCACAATAGGAATAAAAAAATAATCTTAATTACATATACCTTATTTATCAAATTATCACTTCATATACAATATAACAATATCAAATAATAAATTCAGAATTTCAACTTTATTTATTAGATTACCATTATTAAATTATCCATCCCAATTAAAATATGATTCCATTCAAATAAAAATCACTAAATAATAATAAATAGCTTAACCCAATACTCAACCAACAATATAAATGAAAATAACAAGAAAATACATGTTTAACATATAATACTCAATTCCATTGTTATTTAAGTCAAATTCATTTTATTTTTTAGGTTCAATTCCATATCCTTTGTCAACTATGAATAATTCATTATAATAATACATAAACAATAATAATAAATAATATAGAATCTAAATCACTTACCTAAAACCAAATCTTGAATTCTTATAATGCCTATAAGATAAGGAAACCTATGTCCAACATTATCAAACTCATAATGATACTCCAATAAGCCTACAATACATAACCTTCACCTAAAAATTTCATTAAATAAATATCTCATACAAACAATATTAACGACATGAGTATATAAGAGATAAATAATAATAAATAACAAAAAAAATACCTTAATCAATGGTAATCTGACCCAAAAGAGAGGAAGAAATTGATGAAAACTACCCACTATCACAAAAATATGATAGGAAGTTATAAAAAATAAGTGGAATTAAAAAATCTAATTAAAATTTTAAATTGAATGGAAATATTAAAAATAACATTGTAATACATAACATTATGATGCATTGGTGGTCGGTCAACTGAACCTTCAAAAACAACAGTAAAAACCCCCTTATATAAACCCTATATCATGGTCAATGAACATTAAATATTGATGATAAAAATTAATATTATCAGTTAATGATATAAATTACATCACACTGGCTGAACCTCCATGTTTAATAGGAATTTTTTCACCTCCTAATAAATTTCTTAATTTCATTTTCTTTTAAACTCAAAATACACAAAAAAATCATGATGGAATGATAATAACAAAAGCATGATGGTTAGATCCACTGATTTTATAGCCTAACACCATGTCACAATAACTCACCCACAACACTCATCCATAACAATAAGTCATTGCACCCTAAGGTATTATGACATAACATAACACATCATGTCATAATGATGGAAATCATGGTGCACAGAATATGACACGACGTCTTGAAGGAACACTCCATTCTCCCTAACACTAAAAAAAATCAAATCTTAGTGATAACTTATTATGATATAATTTTTCTTCCATCTAAAATTTTATCTCAAACTAAACCTCTCATCCATAATACACCTCCATACTCATTCCCAACACCTCTAGAGCCTCAAAATCACAAAGTAATGGAATAATAAAAATAAAAGTCTCAATAATATATACATATCAGTCAATTATCATCCTTTATAATAAAAATCATCTAATAAAAGTATTTACCCATCTATAAACCTCTATACTTAAATGAAAAAACCACACTCAAAGGATTTAACCTCAAGATATACACAAAGCACTGTCAATCAGGGGTTGTAGATTACCCACACCTGGAGAGAAGATAATTCTGTGGCTAACGCCCTCACCAAAAAAGGAAATCCATGGGAGCCATAGATTCTATATAATGCTTTAGGGTATTTACCATATGATTGTATGAGGTTTGTGGTAGGCAATTTGAGGGTAATTCACTATTTCATTCCCCCTAAATGGGTGTGACTCTTTCTATTTTTATTTTGTTGTTCTCATAAATATAATAAAAAGTCAAATATGACGAATAAAAGGATATAATAAATTAATTTACTCCATCAATCAACCACTTATTAATAATTAAACTATTTATAAAATAAATATAAGTTTTAAATTTATAAGAATTATTTTTAAAATAGTTCACTTTCTAAAAAAACATCCTATTTATCACTTGAATGTTTTCATTCATTACCAAAAAAAAATTACAATATTTAAGAAAGAATGGAAATAGATTTTACTCAGCCTCAAATTTTTTTTAGAATGAGTTTTAATCCACTTTAAATTAATAATTAACTTAAAACATGTTAACAAAATCTTCAAAATAGAAATAGAATTTTAATTTTAAAAACTACTAAAGAAAAAGGAGTTAAAATAGTGTAATATAAATGGATTAAGGTCACCTACTCATATCATAAATTTAATTATCAAAACCAATATCCCTCTATCACAACCATCCACCCACCTAACCATCAATAAACTATTAAGAACCATAAATACATAGTTATTGTCATAGAGAAACATGATTCATGTGTCACTTATAATAATGATGTTTTTTCATGTTTAAATGGAATAAAATTACCTTTACCATTTTAGGATACATTGATATACTCACACCTAGATTTAAAAATCAAATCCTTTCACCTAAGTTTCTTATTACCATCCACCTTATCATAATATTATAATTAAACATTATATTATTCACCTCATTACATTGGAATCTTGAGATACAGTTCCTATAAAAACTAAATGTCTTATAAAATTACCTTTATATCTCGTGTATGAGATTCCTAAACTCCTCATAATTGATCAACTATAGAGTATCCAGCCTTAGTCAAATATATGGTATTAATATAGCTTCAAAATTTTATGTTCATAAAAATTCATTAACCAGGATACTCAGAAAATAACAAACAAAATTTCATATGTAAATTCCAATACATTTTATACTAGATCCTCTTTGTGGAACCCTTATAATAATTTTCATAATTTCAGAATATGACCCTAGGGAAAAATATCTTCTTAAATAAATCAAGAAAAATTTCACAAGAATTATAATCTAGGTAACCATGATTCATCATCAAACATATTCAGTAAAAATCTTGAAACAAACCTATTGTCAAAGAGACGTAAAATCAATATAGATACATTATCAATTAAAAGGAGAATTCAAACTCCTATATCCATTCCTCAACCTCATATACCAACACTCTACTAGTGAACTTCAATAATATTTTCCATTGAAAATTTACTAGTGCTTGGTACAACAAAAACTCATCTCTCATTCTATTAAAAGAATTATAATTAATTTTGAATAACATAAATTAGTCTAAAAAATTAATTAATATGCTCAGTTAAAAAAATTATACAAAATATCAATTGTATTAAAATTGTAATATATTATATAAAATATATTCCCTTCAATACCGAGGCACCCTGGTCCAATAATCCTAGGTTCGATGCTAAAAACAAATAATGTATAACGAGAATTGATATAAAGTGAGATACCCTAGACTAAACTTACATATATTTCAATAATTTATTCATTACATATCTGAATATTCACAAAATCTTAAAAACCTACATTCTAGTGTCTTTGGAGATTACGTCCTATATCATTGTCATCTAAAAAATACATTTTTCCCATAATACTAATATTTAATCTTCATGTCTTCAAAATCTCCCACATAACATATTTATCTAAAAAGTACTTCTAAATACATTCCTTTGTAAGATTTATCAATAATAGGAAACAAAATAATGTGGGTGCTAAAATTGACATTAAGGGAAAAAATTACAACCAAGTATTCATGGGTTAGAACATAACATGATATAAAACACGATCATTGGAGAAATATGTAACTTAAAATAATTATGTAACTGTAGGATATGTCTATAAAGAATAATAAAAGTAAATGTAATATCAGATGATTAATCATATAACAAGGAATAAGGTTATTAAAATGTGAGATAATAGAGATGATCCATGGATAAAATCATAGGCATATAATATAGGGATGTATCCGGACATGAAAATGTATCATAATAATGAACTATAAAATAAACATTAATATAATAACATTTTGAGAAAATCCAATGATTCCCAAATTGTATGAGGTGAACAAAAAACATTTACATGCATCATATTGTGAACAAAAAATGTCCATGAATCATTTTGTAAACAAAAAAAATTCCAACACTTCATATTGGGAATAAAATAAATTCTCATGCTATATATTATGAAAAAATTCCCATAAATGATGTTATGAACATGAAAAAATCCCATGATTTGTGTTGTGAACAAAAAATTCCAACGATTCATGTTATGAACAAAAAAATACAATGATTTGTATTTTTAACCAAATAAATTCCCAAACTACATATTTTAACATAAAAAATTACCATGCTTTATGTTTTGAACCAAACAATACGCAGGCTTCATGTTGGGAACACATAAAATACCCTTGATTAACATCATTATCTCATGAGATATATATCCATAACCAATGATTTAAAGGGTTATATAGGACCTCAATTGTTAACATCCATACAATAATGTTCCATAAGATATCAATCATTTATCATGTCATGAAAAACCATATAATAACAATGGGTTACATATCATTTCAAAATTGCATCACATAACATGATAAAAAAAGTAGATCGATTCAAAAGGAAAATTTAATAAAAAGAGTATTTAATAAAATAACTTAGATGTTGAATCATAATAAATAAATTTATAAGAGATAAATCTTTTTTATTTAAATAGGATAATTGAAGAAAACTTAAAAGATTATTTATGAAACATTTATTAACATTTTTATAAAATTAATAAGTTAAATGCTACTTTTAAAAGGATAAATTTTGATAATGTAAATGAAATAATATTCTAAATCATTATTTGGGAAGAAATATGAGTAATGAATACTTGAAAAATAAATAATGTATTCAATAATTTAGGTGAATGCTATTTGAAAACATTTAGTTTTAAATATAATCATCCATAATGGTGCATTAAAAAATACCATTTTAAAATCACGAATTCCAATTTTAAAATAAAATCTTACTTTCAAAAAATATAGATATATTTATTTTTATTTTCAGAATCATTAATAATAAAAATCATATGGAATTTTTTTTTAAAAATAAAATTATTCTACATAAAAAAATTCTCATAACATTGAAATAATTAGTTCACACAAAAAACATAAAAATGTGTTTCAAAAAATATTTTTAACATTATTATAAAAATATAGATTTATGGGTCACATTCAAAAGTAATTTTTTAAAAGGTGAAGTGATATTTTCTCAAAATCTTTACTTTTAAAAATTATATTCAATAAAATATCCTTAGAAATACATAATGGTTTTCCAAAGGAAATTTGGAGTGGATGATGAAACTTACAATTGTAAAAGGTAAAACCTATTTAATATTTTAAAATACCATTATTGATAACCCATATCATAAAATGGATAAAAAAATATGAATAAAGATAAATATTAAATTTTTATGAAATAATTCATAATTAGGATTCCATATAGATAGAATATATATAGGAAGATAAAATATTTATATGAAGGGGAAATATTCATCAAATTGGATACAAATTATTTTGAACCGTGTTACACTTTCATGAGAAAGTAATTCATCATTGAAGGATATTTGAATTAAAAATAAAATTTTCACAAGGATAAAATTGAAAATAAAATATAACACAATTTTATTGTTGAAGGACCTAATAAGTTAAGAAATAATTTCATAAAGAAGCGTTGTAACTAAATATAGAATATTTGAGTTATCAATAACTTTTACGACTTTGGTATCACTTGAATTCAAATCTATTGAAAAGATAACTCGAGAGAGTTTTTTAAATCCATTTAATTTCATGAAAATAATAATAAAATGAATCCATAGGTCTATATATACCCCAAAAAAAGATAAAAAAGTGGTGAATATGTCATATGTCTTAAAGAAATATGGTTGAGATGAGAAACTATATTACCTTGTATTCCCACTTAGTAAAACTTTCTCTAACTTCCGATATAAAAATATAATCCTATAAATAACTTACTTTAGAACCTTATTACTACATATTAACTTTTATTCTATTAAATTATAATTATTTTATATACATTTATTAGTTTTTTATAGTTTATTTTTATTATTGGATGTTTTTTAATATTAATTCTTTTACAGATGCTTCATCAGGTCACTGTCTAAACCTATTCATTGATACCATGTTCATCATTACTAAAATATTTAAGTTTCTAGGATCTAGGTTTTATAATTATTTATAATGTTTCAATTTCATTCCATGAGAGTTTTATTTATGGTTATTTAAGATGAAATTAGCAGCGTGCTTATTTTTTATAATTTTTAATGAATAAAGGGTGGTGTATTAATGAAAATTTAAATATTAATAAAACCATTCCAAAACCATAAAAATAAGTTTCTATTTTATTTATAATAATAAAAGTAGTTATTTTCCATATTTATCATTGATATAAATTTATATTATTGTTGATGTTGTTGGTTAAAAATACCAGAATAATAGCATGTTATAATCGACCGTTGAGTATAGTTAAGAAAATGATTGTTTTGGAATAATATCATTATTATTGAATAATATTTATTTTATTTTGTTTTTTAATATTTTGATTCATATTTTAAGAGAACAATATAAACAATAAAATACATTTGAGAGGGAAAATTTAATATGCCACTTTGTGGAGCTAGTAGTCCGTACATACACATAGTAGATATTTTCATTTTTCATAGGATATGAGAAGGGTTGGAAATGGTTTATATATTCTAGAATCATGATATAAATAACATATTAGTTCATTATAAATTTTTGAACCATCCATGTAAGGTAGTGATGACAAATAATACACATCATTTATAGACACTAATACAAATTGGTACTTTAACAATGCTAGTAAACGGGTTTTATCAATTCTATAAAAGCAATGATAACGAGAGTGATGTTAAAGGGTTGTATTTAATAGTGCTTGTAAAAAGCACTGATAAAGGAAGCCTTTAATTGTGCTAAAAAATCACTATTAAGGGCCTCATTGATGAAGGTGCAATTTTTTCCCCACAAAAATTTTATCAAAACTACCCCCATATACCAGTGCTCCACCATTATTAGTAATCTAGACAATTCCACACTGCACCCCCTGATGTGCACCAATGCCTCCAACATGATTCAACCATGAGACCATTAATCCATACCCCAACTCATTTTCCACTCACATATGCTATTTTGTTTTAAATTTTAGATATATCTATATATTTATATATATGTCACTACATTTTTTATCCATATATATATACATATAAATATATTTGTTTTTTTAATGTGTGTGTTTATAAATTCATACATTCATATATGGGTGTGGGGGTGTGTGTGTTTTTGTGCATCTATAAATACAATTATACTTATTTATATTTATTTTAATATATTACATATTAATATTTATATACATATATTATAATATACAGATAAATATATATCTTTTTTTCATTATACCCCCCACACAGATATATATATAAACAATATATTTACATTAATTTAATAGGTATATATATATTCATATATTTACATTTTAAATAATGTAGATATTAGTTTCTATTTAGAAAAGTTATAAAAATTGATAAATATATTTTATATGAAAATATGTTTAAATATCAATTTATAAAATTAATATTTTATGTGTGAATGTATAAAAAATATGTATATATTATTATATATTTTATTATAAATAACATGAAATTGTGAAAAAAATTTCCAAGACATTATATCAATATTAATGTAAGAACTGTGAATAAGTTTAGTCCCCAATGAAAAGGTCAAAAGACCTGCTTAAACGAGGGTGAAAATCCATAAAATGTTAAAACAATAGGGCAACTCGACTATAAAATCTTTTCTGGAGGCATTGTGGGCCTTTACTTGGCCTAATTTTTTTTGAATGGGGTTTCTCCTTGCCCCCAATTTGTAGATATCATCATAGGATTCAATTTTATAAGTGGTAGATCCCAAACATACATCTAGATTAAAAGTTATGGTCATTTGTAGTACAAGTTACGTTTTCAACTTACTGTAGATATTTTATTATTTTTCAATATTTTTTATCTTTAAATTGTTATTAAATGACTATTAATATATATTAATTTGTAGATAATTAATTAAAAATATTTTTTTAATAATTTTATATACGATTTTTACTAAACATATTATATATTATGTGCAAAGGCCTATTTAGCTTTATCTAAAAAATATTTAAAAAATATGAATTATAATTATATCAATATATATATATATATTAATATAATATTTTTAATGAAATATTTTTTTTTTAAATATTCCATTTATCAGTTCTTTTTTACAAGCGCTAATAAGGGACCCCCTTTAAGAGTGCTATTTTTAGTACTGTTAAAGACTACTTTTAACCATTCTTTTTTAGTACTGAAAAAGGGGGGTTTTAAATGTTCTTTTATCTGGTACTATTAAGGCCCTATCATTGGATAAATCCAGTTTTGTTGTAGTGGGAGCCAATAGTTTAAATGTTTGCTTGAAAATATTTTCATTCTTCTAAGAAAAAAGAGGAAGAGGTATGCAATGAATATTCTATAAACATAGATGATATAAATATATAAATTATACTAAATTTATAATGATTTAATGGGTATGATATATTTTAAGGAGAATTATAGATATAAAAATCATAAAATATGGATTAGTACTTACATTGGTAATTTGATCATTTTCTCAATGTAGTTCTTGGAACAAGATGACTTAGGCCAACTTCTTATGACTAGATAATTAGGGATGTAGAAGATGATCATTTGGGAAGTAAGATAGGAATATTTTTATAGTAACATCTAATTATAATATTGGATTTTAATGGTTTGTGGAATGCCCTTTTAGAAGTGGAGGGATTGATATTTTTGTAAATATAACCACTTAATATAAAAGGAACACATGTTTCACTTATAAAGTGGATTCAAATGTGTTAAATAAGGTATAAGAGATAAGGTTTGTTGTTAAAAAATCTAAAACATTGATTTTAATGCATTTTTTAACATCTATTAAGTCTTTTACCATTATATTTTACTATTTTACAGTTTTTGGTTTTTACCACAGGGACTAGTTTTTACCTATGTAATTTCTTTTTTTATGTCTTAAAATAAAATAAATATCATTATACAATCTGGAACTTATTATTAAAAATATTAAATATAGTTTATCAAATAAAATGTCTATGAACGAGAAAAATTAATTTTAATATAAGTGAAAAAATGCATACAAATCATTTTAAGAAAAAGTGTATTTTTTGTATACTGATTATTTTTAGGATAAAATTATCGATATTGTTGATTTTCATGTCATTAATTGGTTCACTATTAACCAGATAATAGTTTTTATTTAAAATTAAACCAAAATCCAATTCCAACTTTTGGATACATAATTAAAATGAATGATCAAAAAATAGTTTTTATTAAAATAAATATAACTTATGATTCAAAATGTCAAACATGATTTTTCTTAATTAAACATTGTAATTCAAATTTTATATTTTTCTCCTTAAATACATTTTTTTCATCTATTTTTTTTATAATTTTTAAATTCATACTTAGTTTATGATAATTTCATAAAAGCAATAGTATAAGTATAAAAGATATTTTTCACCATTTCCCTAAAAATAAACGAATTTAGAAAAATCAAAAAAACACAAGATGAAATAATTTCTATGGGGTGAATTAAAATATTAGTTTTATTTAATAGTCTTAAAATTCTAAAATTTATAAATATATCTTTTAAATGAAAACTCAAAATATAATAAAAAACTATTTTTATAGAAAAATAATCTTTTAAACTTGAAATTTTCATAATAATATTTCATATCAAATTTTTATTAAATTATTGTTTATATATTAGTTTTAAATATTAATATAATAATTTTTTAAAAGTGTTTAATTTAGTTTATTAGAAAAAATACACATCACTACAAAAGTAGTTCATTAAAAAAATCCCCTTTTAATATTTAATTATACTAATCATATTTCTTTAATTTTTTAATCCTATAACTGTTAAATTTAATAAATTAATTGTAATTAAAATAAATCAATAATATTTAAAAATAATAATATGTATGGGATTTAAATATATTGTTTTACAATAATCATGCAATTTTATTTTTACATACAAATGGTTTTATTGTTATTTTAATTTTCTTATTGAGATTTCTTATCATATTGTATTATTTTAATAAGGTACCTAATAGTTCATTTATATTTGGTGTTTCATTCATGTAAATTTATTGAAAATAAAATATATTTTAAGATCAATTAATACTAAAATATTAAGGTATTACCAATATAATCAAACCACTAAACTAACCCAATTATCATGTAATACCTTATTATCATACAAAATTAACATTGTTTTGAACCATTCCATTACAACCAAACATCATCATCACTTTAACACAACCAATGAATAATCTATTAAACATAATGAATCAAGAAAATAAATTCCTCTTCCCACCAATCATTAATACCACATAAACTATATTCCATATTCCATCCTGAAAATATTTTAGCTATATTGTTATAAAACAATTCACTTCACATTAATTTCAACATATCATCATAGTGTTTTGAAATAAAAAATCATGACCATACGCTATAATTTGATTTAATGATAAATCAAAAAAATTGAAAAATGTAAATAATTCCTTGAAAACTACACATTGATAATTTAAATCAACATTAACATTTTCTTTTAAAACATACCTTTACAAGAATATATTTAATTAGAACCATTTCCTTAAAACATGGCATCAAAAAACCATTACAATTCCTCTTAATAAACCCAGTTTTTAATATCAATCACAACTTCCATTAAATAACCCATCTAATTTAATTATTTAATCAGGACAACAAAATATTAATAAAACATTCAATTATTATACCAATCAAGTAATCATTATCAAAACAAATTCTAATAGTATACATTCATCTCTTTAAACCAATGTAAGATTTTTCAAATTAATACACTAAAAAACGTATATTCCATGATTCATTTTCAATTAAGAGTAAATTTCCATGTTATCCACTGATTAATTACCAAATAAAACATCAAATAAACATTTATTATCTTATTGAGTATGCATTTTTTCAATAATTCAATCAATGATTAGGTTAATTAAACCTTGCTCCCAATTTTTTAAGCATGCTAACTTATACCTTATTAAACATGTATCTATCTTAATAAAAATTTTCTTAGTATTTAATCATATTCAATAAATAACAATTTTGTAGAATTTAACTTATTAGGGTTAAAAATAAATTTCCTATATCAAGACATTACAATTAAAGATCATATATATTTTAACATGAATTCATAACATTCCAGTTAACAATCCTTGAATATCTCACAATACTAAACATGTTTATCTAAAAATATATTCCCAATCACTATGCTACTAAATATATTAAACATGATTCACTAATAACTCAAATATCATGGAATAACAAACAACATGTCATACATTCATGATATCTTTCAATTAACCTAATAACTCATAATCCAATCATAATCTAGATTTAATCATATAAAATAAGCATAAAACTATAATATCATGAGATTTTGCTTAAGAATGGCATGAAACTCTTATAAATACTTTATAAATAACATATAAAAAATTCATGTTATCAATACTAAGGCATTCCATGTTATCGAAATTCCATCAATCATTCTCAACACACTAATGTAAACCCAAGATCGTGCACAATGTAAAGAGATTCACTTGTCATCAATGACTTACCTTCAATTAATGTCATTGCATCATAAATTTTTCAATGAAACACCAGTTTTAAGTAAATTTATATAATATAAGTACATTTTAAACATAATCATATCAATATTAACAAATTTGACATAAGAAAAAATCACCATTGAAAAAATAGTACTAGCAGTAATAAAATCAATATCCCACCTATTTATAACAAATACAACTTAAAAACTCTAATTTCATTCAAAAACATTATAAATGATGATGTATGTACCTCACCTTGCCTCTAAAATTCAATTAGTATAATATCACATCATGATATTAAAAATGATTAAGGTCTTTGTGTTAGATCATTGGGGATCTATCAGCATCTTAACTAGTCTATCTTGCTTACAAGGATTGAATGATACAATTTCCCTAATAAAATAATGAAATAAAAACTACTCCTTAACTACAAAATCCATCATAAATATCTCAACCAATGATTTTATACAACTATGTCACAACCTTTTTATACTATAACCCCTCCTTGGACATTGGTCAAGAGGAGAGTAACCCTATAATCCCACCTCCTATAGTGCATGAGTTATTGATGAGCATGGAAGATATAAATCCCAAAACATCAAAGAAATTTCAATCAAAAATACAGCGAATTATATAAAAATCTACCGAATAGCACCAAATATATAAAAATAAACTAATCCCATCAATGAAATAAAATGAAAAAAATATTATATAAAAAAAGGCACAATAGCAAAGGTAAATATCAGAAAGGAAACAAGACAACAACTATAACCCAAAAAACCATTTGACCAAAATATATAAATATCAAAACAATTCAACAATTATACCCCATAAATCCAAAAAATATATATTTAGAAGTACAAGTGACAATACAATTATATTTAGTATGTTCCTCCCTAAAAATTATCATTTTAATGTGAAAGAATCATACTACAGAATCCATGAATATATAATGAAATTAACTAATTTCCTATCTTAGTTCAACCAATATCCCAACCTCACTAAGTTTTTCTGACCCAAATTTAATTAATGTAGTGTAACATAGTAATCACGGAAATATATCAACAATATACCCCTAACCTACATTCCCACTAATCTATTCACACTCAAGCCCAAATATCTTAAATCAAGTTGCTTCAATTCCTTCCCATATCCTTATAACATTAACACATAATGAACACCATATCCACATACCATATCACTACAACATTAAATAATTATATCCACATAACCACAAAACTTCTACATAACTACATTAATTCCACAAAAAACGCATAACGTAGATAAAAATTCACTTTTACTAAAAGGAATATCAGGAGAAGCAGAGTATTCAAGCAATTGTATCACCCACATTCTAGGTTTTGGGAATAGACATGGAGTAGAAAAATTCATATGAGTATTATTTTGGTTACCCAAATTTTTTTATAAGAAATAAATTTCTTTACAATGACTGTATATAACAATAATAAAAAATAATAATAGAGATTCCACTTACTATTGAGAAAATTCACATTAAAAACCCTAATTACACATCATAACCACTAAAAAACAACAATTGTTACCATATATAGACTTATAAAATTCACCACCACAACTAAAAACTAAACACACAACTCTTTAGAATTTCATATTTCACTAACAATTCCTCATTATTCATTTATTATATATATTTTACAATATTATTCACCTTAATTATAGCAATCTCTAACCCCATATAAACGACTTACCACAAGTTATATTATTCTTATTCAATTAACACATAGAATATTTACATAACATTAATTCAGTTTATTTATCATTGAGTTGGTTTAACAAAAATCCATCCATATTCAACATTATTCAATTCTTTCATTATGATTCCATATCCCCAAGAAACTACGACACGCTAACCACACCACCTTCACCGATATACCACATCAATAAACCCCCCAAAACTATATCAACCACATTGAAATAACACTTAAAAAACCACAACAAAACCACTTCTACCACCACTATGAGTTCAGTAATATAATTTTATCATAATATGAATCAAACAATAATCTCATTTCCTCATATCTTTCTCAAATTATCGCTTCATGAATAATACAACAATATCAAATAACTAATTATAATTTTAAACATTCTTTATCATGTTAAAATATTTCAAGTATCCATCCAATTTGTAATGTGAAAATATTACTACATTATAGTAATATTAATAGCATAATACTCAACCCAAAACATAGAGAACAACAATAATAACAAATGGAAAGTATATATGACTCAATTACATTGTAATTTAATTCAAATTAATTTTATAAATTCAATTCCATTCCACACCCTTAACAAAAATAACTAAATCAAGATTAAACTATGTCAAAAAATATATTTAATAACTTATAATATGAATAAACTACAAAAACCTGAAGCTCAAATGATCAAAATTCCAATAATATAAGGAAACAAACCTCAAACACTAAAAAACTCACAAAATCCCTCCACAAAACCTTTAATCCATCACAAACACATAAATCGTCCATCAAATAAAAACCTTAATAATTTCCTAGGAACCTTAATGGGATATAAAAGAAGAAGAATATAAGGAATAATAACAAGGTAACAATTACCTTGATCAATGAAATTCCTACAGAAAATATAGGAAGAAACCAATGGAAATCAAAAGTGTATTAAAAAAGACATATAAAATCCCTATGGTTTCCAAATGATGAGAGTAAGAAAGTGAAATTGAGTAGAATTAATAAAAACACTCAAATTTATAAATAAAAAAACCTTAAAAAACTTGCGAACAACATGTAGTGTAAAAATGAAATGGGGTTTGATTCAACTGAACTATCAAAAACCACAGTGCAATCCACCTCATATCTCTCCCACAAAACTTTTTCAATTACTGTTTAACATCGATGATACCAAATAAAAGTACAAAAATAATATTTCATGACAATATTTATAATACTTTGACTTTCGTGATGAAATCATTAATTAATCTTAAATTTTATAACAAACCCATGTTTTCAGCATCAAATACACTTAAAAGTATCACAAAATAAAGATAATAATCATGAAAAAAGGAATATATCTATTGAATTAAAGACCTAGAAAACAACACAATATATTTCCAACAATACCGAACCATGGAATCAAATACTTCCACCGAAAGTTATTATAATGTAATTTAACACATCATGTTAAAATGATAAAAAACATGATAAGAGGGTCAAGTTTCACTGCCTAGATAAAACACATAATTCACCAAGAAAAATAATAATAAATCATAGTGCAATGATAAAATACCAATTCATGATTTTCTTGAAAGTTGAAATTTTAGCTCAAACTCAATTTATCTTCTGCCATTGACCTTTATAATTTTTCCCAACAACTTCGACACATCAAAATTACAAATTAGATGATTGAAAAATATAGAACTATAGATAATGAATCATATTTGGATTTATAAAAATATAATAATTGATAATATAGAAAATAGTCTGATAATTTCTTGTAATTTTATAAACTAAAAATAAAAACGGATTCTTTTACTATCATTCCATGAAGTGTTGAAATAACAGAAATATATGACTTAGAGAAATCAAATATCATTTAATATTTAGTGTTTTTAATCCAAATTAAATTAATTCTATTTAATATGGTAAACTAATTTTTTTAATATTTCATGATTGTAGAGTCTTTAAAATTGATAAATTATATCAAATAGAGAAAATTATTTATGATATTGAAGTTGAAATGATTAAAAAAATAGCTCAATTGAGGGGATACATGGAAATAATAAAAAAAATTATATAAAATTATATACAATTTATAGTTTTATCCATGATATTGAGATTTGTAAATTGTAATCAAGGAATTGATAATGCAGTAAGATGTTCATAGAATTTCAAAAAAATTTGAATGATTTAATTATGGAAGCTAATGTGATACCAAATCCAAATTATAAGCTGAAAATAATATTTTATCTAATTTGATTGAGGTATAATAAGATAGATTCATGTTCCTATGTGTGGGTATTATATATTAATGTATGTTAAGATATATAATATTTTCTTATATGTGAGAATTCATGGTATAATATGAAAGAAAGATCCCATGTTGATTCATCTATAATAACATGTTCCATACCTCATACTTATAAAATTAGTTATCTTCCTATAATTTCTAATTTAAATCATTTATATAAAAATTTAATTGATTTTAAAAGGCTATTATTATATGCATATGAGTTAATACTAGATAGAAAACTACAGCACTCAACATATTTACAGTGGAGGAAAACTGATCAATAAGTTTTCTCATTCAAACATGATGTTGGAAATCATATACTGAGACTATATACTAATGTAATAAATCCATATTAGAGACCATATATTATATATTTTATAGCTTGTTATTTTGGTAATTTATAACTCAGACCCATATATTAATATGAATAATAACAATTATAGAGACTCGTACTTTTAATACAAAGATATTATATCTTAATAGATAAATATCCAATATATTTTCCAAATATAAGCCCGTGGACAGTAGAGGATTATTGTATTTGGATACTAGATACTCAAAGATCTTCAGTATCTCTTACAAGGATCTTCCCAAAAATTACTCTTATTAGACACACCCTACTTAAATCCTTTACTTATAACTTGGGGAAATGAAATATAAGACTGGGTGATCTTAGATACATAGTAAGGATAAAAAAGGGACATAACAAAGATCACTTAAGTAAAACATTAGAATAAGTGTATTCCAATATAAGATTAACATTTTAAAACCATCAACTCCATATCATATATCATAATCTTGATTCATGGACTAAATCTTGTATGTTCATAAGACATGAATCGTAATGGAATCAAAGAACATGAGCCATTAGAGAATAACTTAGACATAATAATGTGGAGAAAAAAATACATTTTAATATAGTAAACATGTATATATAGAAATAGGCTCAATCATTATCTTAAAGAAAATTAAATAAGGCCCTCAGAAAGAATTTTGGACATGAAAATAAGTTCTATGAATAATCTTATTGACATCAAAGTCAGAACCGTTCATAACATATGAATATGAAAACTGAGTCCATGCATAATCTTATAGGAATGAAAACTATGTCCATGAATATAGTTGGGAATAAGAAATCAGGTTCAGACAAAACATATTTATCTCATGAGTTATCTATATTTACCAAGATGCATTAGATTCTATAACAGACCAAACTATCATATAATCATAATATATTCACATGTATGCCACATTATCTTCGAAACATTTACCATTTTATCATAACATAACCTTTATAAAATAAAATGTGTTTCATTAAAATTTTATCATCATTATAATAAACCATATAGATAATGAATAAGTATGGTTTCATTTTATCATATTCCCTTAGAAAAATATTTAACACCAAAGGATGTCATTATAGATAAAAATATCTTTAAAGAAATACTTAAAATATTTTTTTAGGTAAATACCATTTTCATTTTGAAACCACTTATTTAAAATCCAAATATTTCAATAATATTAAGGAAAATATTTTTTTATAAAATAATGATGGAAAACATTAAAATAATATTCAAATCATTAATAACTCATGATGATAAGAAATTTTATTCCTACTATATATGTCAAAAAAAAGATTCTTTTAACATTTTAAGCAAACAATGAAAAGTAAATAATTTAAAAAATGATAATAAGATTACTTTTAAAATAGTTTAAAAAGGTAAATAATTAATAAAAATTAATTTAATCAATCATATGTGATTATTAAAAACAGTCATGAAATCTTTTTAAGGAAAACATGGACATAGAAGAAAAATATTCCTTATAAATGAGGAAATAATGTTTTTTTATCATACAAAAAAATTTCTCAACAATTTTATAAGTAAAAAACCGTGTAAATTGGTATTATTAATTGAAATTAAATTAATAACCATATTATAAATTTAATTGTAAACAATTTTAATAAATAATGATCTTGTAACATAAATCCCTAACAGGTTTGGTTAATTTTAAATTATAAAAACCATGATAGAATTACATCAAGTAAAACATTAAAATTCATGATCATATAGTTATTCAAGATATAACAGGTCAAATGGGATGTATAAACATGATATAAATAAGATAGGTTCATAACTTGACATATTCCCCATAGAAGACAATTTTAAATGATAAACCCTTAAATGATGTTTGATTTGATTTGGAAGATAAATAAACTCATGTATAATAAATTTAAATTTATTAGACATATATATAAGATTTATATACATACTTATAATATCATATATTATCAACTTATAACATTTCAATTCCAATTTATTAATATTTCCTTATTAAAATTGCAGTTTTTAGGTGTTCACTGTTTCATTTTTTATGGAAGTTTCGATTCGAAAGTTTCTATTACATGTAATATAATCATGGTAAAATCATATAAATAATTTTAATCATGATATAAATATCATATATATTGATTATATATATATATATTAAATTCGTCCATAAAATACATAAATAAAAATAATCAATTACACCGTTCATGGAGACGGTAAGTTGTATGTACGCATGGACGTTGTTTTTGTCTTTTCGAAGAATGAAAAAAATGAATTATAAATAATTTTTCACCTTTAAAAAATTATTATTATATAATTTATATCATATATATTTATTAAAATTTTCTTTATTACCATCCATGTAAATATAAAATGAAATATGAATCACATCGCTTTGTTGAGGTGGTAGTCCACACGTAATCACGAGATACATTATCATTTTCCAATGGATTGGAAGGTAAGAAGGTAAATATGATATTATAATTATTAAATAATAATTATTTTATAAATATCATGAATAAATTAAACCTTATCATAATAACCATCCATTAATGACAGTGATGGAAAATGAATTGTATCGCTACATGGAGATGTTAGTCCACTCGTACGCATGGGTGATACATTCAGTTTCTATTTGATAGAAAAGAGGGTAAATAATGGTGGTTAAATAATAATAATAAAATTTAAATAGATTTAGGATAATGATAATATTATTTTAGGATTAATACCATAGATTTAGAGGATGTAGAAGAAGAAATAAATTGATAGAGGTTCAGTATGATGATTACCTCTTCTAGATCAATCCTATTTTAGATCCCATATTATGGACCACTAGAATTGTCTTTTAAAAATAAAATAATATATAATTAGTGTATATAGATGTTTATACGATAATTTTGTAGGGTTTGGTCATGATATATGAGTCAATGTGGTTTAAATTGGAGAAAGGAGGGGTGTCCTTTTATAATGGAGGGAAATGATAAATATGGAATTAATAAAAATATATAAATATAATAAATTAATTTTCATGTGTAAATTATACCATGTGTCCATAATTAATAATATAATATTGAATATAGTTTAAATAAATTCATAAAATAATATTTTGACATGTTTAATTGGAATTTTAAACCTTATCTTTTGGTTCAAATGCTTAGCTAACAAATTTAAACAATAACCATGGCAACAAATTTTCTAATATTATAGGGTTATAATTTTTCTTATTTGGATAATAAATTTAAATGGGACGAAATTTATGACCATATATTATCCAAATTTCCCTATTTAAATATTTTTATCATTTTTAATTAATTTAATTGATATTATTGTCATAAAATATCATTAATGTCATTTTTGACACTATTCATTTAATTTCACTTTAAACAAATAAAAATAAAGATTTAATTACAATAAAATCATTTAAAATATAAATAATATGTTATTTTTATATATAAAATTCTTGTAAAACTTAATTCTTTAAAATTTTATTACTTTTAATATTTTATATTATTTACATTATTTTTTATATTACTTCAACAAATATCGTGTCGGTGTTGCATAAGCATTTAAGTTAATTAAACCATTAATACGAATTAAAAATAAATTACCATCATAAAATTTAATAAATTATATTTATAATTAAATTTTATATTCATCCATAATATATTATTGTCACTATATGAATATATAAAAGAAATTAAAATCATGCAAGTGACATTTTAGAAGTTTCTCTACTTAAAATAATATAAAGATCATTACCAAGAACAAATGAAAGAAAAATAATATATATTAAAATTTGTGGTGTATATGGTAGAATTTATAACATAAAATGAAACAAATTCATGTTTTTGGTAGATTTTGATACCTTATCTCGTGGTTTTAACCATATTTACCCATTTTACCTGTACTGAGGGGACACATTTTTACCATGATTAACAATCATAATAACAAAAAATAAATTGTAAATATTGTCCAAATTTTAAACTAATGACTCCAAATATGGTATAAAATTTTCAAGATACAATATATATAGTTGGGGGAAATTTATTTTAATATAAAGGTCTTAAATGCAATGAAAAACTCTTTTTAGAAAAATAAGTTTTAAGAATAAAAATTAAAAAAAAATTAGGAATATTTCTAACTAATATGTAATTAATTATATTATTATAAATAAAATTTATCATATTTCAATTTATTAAAAATTTAAAATATAATGAGTCTTATTAATTACTCTATTAAATGAAAAGAAATGGAAACATTTGAAGAATTGGTATCTTAAAAAAATTGATAGAAAAATCAATCATTTCAGAAAAATTCAAAAATTTTACCCTAAGTTAATTATGATACAATAATTTCAAAAATTATTTTAATTTTATGAAATTAAATATCTAAATGTGGTATCAAGTAATTAAAATTCCCCACAAAAAATTCATTAATAATAATTTTCGAAGAAAATGAATATTTGAAGCATTAAATGATTTCTCTAAAAATTATGTTCCCATTTCAGAAGAATAATTATATAATTTTGTATTGATTTAGGATGTTATAAATTATATTATAATTTGTTTACTCATATTCATACTCATCAATTTATCATCTTGGTTATAATCATATTTTTATAATATATCACAATTTTCATAAACCTCAATGTTTCATGTTAAGAAAGATATTGAGATTATTATTATTTAATATAGTTTTTTTGGGTGTTACATTATCCCACCATAAATAAATTACACTCAAAATTTTATCTCAATCATCAAACGTTTAACATTTTAAAATACCATTATTGAAAAGCTACATCATATAGAGAGATAAAAAAACTTCCATTAAAATGGGAAATTGGAAAATTGATGATAATTTGTAATAAAATTTAATTATCTTCTTATATAAGAATAACTATAAAAAATATAATTTTTCTATTTATTATTTCAGAAACTTATATGGAATATTTTGGGATCTTTTCAATGAGTCAACGTGTGATTCTGAGTCCTGGTGAGCCCAGATTTGTTATTTGAAAAATATTGAAAATATTAATATCATGCCTGTGCAGTTTTGTTAAAAAGGTCATGTAACTCTTAAATAGAGGATTATATTGGAAATTTAAGGTTACTTTTTAGTTTGGATAATGATATTTACCATAGATATGAGATAATCTTTGTTGTAGTCGAGTGTTTCAGTAATGTGATATTGCGGTCACAAATAATAAAATAAAATAAAATGATTTATTTATTTATTTATTTTGACGAATAGACCTAGAATCCTCTATTAAACATAGATATAAATAATCCTTAGTGTTATTTTAGAAACATAGGGATTTAATGTATCCATTGGAGAATTTTGTTAAGACGACATGAGATCGAGATTAAACCGAGGATCGTGCACCAATAAAGTTCTTGGATCTCATCAACGATGTTAAGATAGGACCATTGTTCATTAGTGATTGATCCAAAATTTACCTCTGTTTTTTATTTATATTATTTTATCTTCTTCATTATCCCATGTCAAACATGCTAAAAATTCATAAACATGAATTGATTCACACATCGATGAATGAATTAATTATGGTAGATTCATTTTTTCATTGATTATTCACTATTCATTTGTATAATTCATTGAAATGGATAAAGAAAGATCATAAAAAGGCTGAAATTATTTAATCATATTTTAATTTTATGGATTTCTCAATAATTTCATTGTATGTTCATCACAAGAAATTTATTTTGCCTGCATTCCAAATAATACCATGTATATGATCATTGTGAAACTGTTATTTGGTGAAATAGATCAATACCATAGGTATATTTCACGATTAATGGTAAAATAAAGTTGTTATGATGATGGAGGATGATCAAAGTTATATAAAAACGGTCTTATGGTCCCCGTTCTTACTATTTCTACGTGCTTTGGCGATAAAATAGCTCAAAGGTGGAGTTTTCTAAGCAGTTTTGAAGACTAGATTCAGATCACTGAAGACAGGATGGTTGGATGACCTCATATCCATAATTCATGGTTGTAATTATAGTAATGATTGTAGTTGTGGAAAACAATAAACAGAACATGGGAATTCTTTAAATTTTTGGTTTAAACAGTGTGTCATCCGAGATCACACACAATGTTGGGCCCTGGCTCTGGCACTAGGGTTTCCACATATAAGAAAATATCACATGTCATGTTATACCTCTGACACACTGTGTGACCTATTCTAGAGGATTGACATGTATCTCAAAGGATACATAGACACATGAATGATGTGGTACACATTCATGGACAGAGTACATGAGTAGATCAGTGTACTCGGACACAAATAGGTGTACACGGGCATGACCTGGTGTACACAGGTTGGTATACAGGCATGACCTGAAGTATATGGGAAAGAAAAAAATGGAAAGGTCATGGTGACATTTGTCCCCAATACACCAAGTATCCTCACATACTATTAATATGGAGATCCACATGCTATGTGAGATAGAAGCACACAAGAAGACCATGGGTCAACATTACATGTTGTGTACCCCTAATAAAAGTTGTGTACCCCCTTTGAGGGTGTTTTGAGAACTAAATTCTTTAATTTAGGACTATTATTAGCCGTGTGTGTTTCCTTGGTCTATCCCCTTGAGGTTAAAGAAAACAATTGTATCCACAACTCTGGATGGTGATCCTATCTAGAGGATGAGTCTTAGATAGAGTTTGTGGTGTGCCTCTATGAGACCATAGTAAAATCCACTATCATTGTTTTTTAAAACCTAGGTGCTAGTCATGGAAATAGCATGAAATCCTTTCCCATGATTTTAATCCTTTGTCTAAAAGTCCATTTCATTAGGGTTCATATTATAGTCTTTATATGATTATACATAGTGGGTTGATTTATATTGGGTTGATTTATATTGGGTTTGTGGTGTCCTCCAACTTTCCTGGGTGTGATCCCGTATCTATGTTTATAGATATTATAAGAAAAGTGAGGTTTCTTGAAAGGGTCCAAATTATCATGAAATATTGGTTGAGTATCATCGATTATGGCATGGCTTTTGGAGTGGGTTCTCCCATAAAATGCATTACCTTGAATCATCAAGAAGAATCATGTGGCTGGTGGTTGGTTTGAGACCACATGGAGGTGTTGTGTCCTTTATGGGTATATTTGGGTTCTTTTTTACTTTTATTTATATATAATTGTGATGAGTCGATTAATCTTGATTCCTATTTTTAGTTATTTTAGGGATTCCTACTAGGTATTGTTATACTCACCCATGTATGGGATCTTCCTATATGTCTCGTGTCTTATAAAGATGACCGGAATTTTTATGGAGTCCTAGAGGGACTTGGACCCAATTTCACTTAGCGAGACACATAGACTGAGGTGCGTAATGATAGTTGTATTTGACAACATCCCTCTCCTAATTGGATGGTTAAACATGATTTTAGTTTTTTTGTGGGATATTATTTATCCATTTCATTCTAGTATCTTATTATCATACTCTAATTATGGGAATATCGATGTATACATGCCTGATTTTTTTTTTTCATTTCAACATTTTTAGGGATTGGAGATGTGTGTGTGTGTGTGTGTGTATAGGTAAATTAGTATAATTCACTCCCTTGTGTGTGATATTCCTACTGGAAATAGGTCTCCAGACCCAAGCCTATTAGAGGAGGGCTTGAGGTAGTTGTGACATGGGACCCATCAAGTTGGGTCATGACAAAGTGGTATCACAATAGTAAGGTATACCTTAGGACATGAGCCTATGATATTTGTTTGGAGTATGAATCCATGGGGTTAAATTGTTTTGAGTTCAGCATTCAGACTAGGGACCCCATTGATAGTGCGGTAGTCAACATATCCATTCACTATGAATATGATAAATAGCTTGTTGACTCAGTTCATGTAGTCACTAGTTATAGAGAAACAAATTTGTGCATGCATCATATTGGAATGGGTTATGGTTTCCATGTCCTTCTTGAGTCATCTCCCCAGATAAACTATTTGACTATGGTAATTCTTGTTTATTTTAGGATGCCTCCATGAAGACAACCATCCAGGATTCCACTATGTGATCATAAAGATGATCCATAAAGTGATGAGGATTCAGTACATAGTCCTATACATGAGATAGTTCCTTCAGGTTGATTAATAGTTATACCACCAACCAATGAGTATTATCTTATAATGGTATTATGAGATGATGATACACATGATTTGATTATATTGCATGAGTTCTATATGTATAAACCAAATAGGATTTAGGTTAGGCCCGACCCTAGGTGGATGAGGATGGGATTGTGTAAGTCACTCGAGTTTTTGTCCTTAAGAGGACACCTGTAGGTCAAATAGAAATCCTATCGATGAGTCATTCTCAGGAATCCACTGAGTGATAATAGATTATAATGACTTAATAACTTGATGAGACATCTATCTCTTGTTTTTACTTTGAGTGACTCTTTAAGGAGGATATTTATCCAGAAAGGTTTCAATCTGTGTGAATCAAGGATATTTTTCATCTATAGTAGAGAAGTATTACTATAGAAGAGTATTCAATGAGGTTTTCTGATATCTCAAAGTAATCCATGAATATGGTATGAGATACATTATTTAAAGAAAATGCCTTTGAGAAGAGATTATTGTAAGATATATCTTTGTATTCCAACATATGTTGTTGTGCTTGAGAAAACTGTAGTAGTTGAGAGATTTCTGGTATAGTAGATGTTGATAGTGGGTGATTTTAGTGGGATCCCAGAAGATGATACTTCATTAGTAAGTAGACAAAATCAGTCATGAGGATATAGGAATGTCAACCACTTCCGGAGATTATAACAGTACAATGTATTAGTGGTAGTGAGGTCTTAGGATGGCTTGAATTAGCGTAGGGATTTCTGGTGTTTCTCCTATGATGGTTAGAGGAATCATTCATGGGATTTTCTGACCTTTCATATAGTGGATCACGGGATAGTTGAGGGACCACCTAGGAAGAGGTAAAGGTAGGATCATTGAGGTACGTAGGGAGGTGAACACGAAAAAAGGTAGGTAGAGAAACATGAGGTGGTTATAGGTTTGAACTATTTCCACCACCAACCCCAGGTGATCCATTCCAGGCCAAGGGAGCTGGTAGTCAGGGATGAGGATAGATACATGCTATGGAGGCCTATGTCTCTGAGGCTCTAGAGATGATAAAAGTTATGCTCTATGTCTTTCATACCTTATCTGTGGTACTGATATGCACAGTTATGGGTCATTACTTTTGGTCCATTTATATAGTTTGAGTCACATATATTTTTCTAGAGCCCTTGGATAAAACCTTGCACTTGGTGAATCTAATAGGAGGTGACTTAGTGATGGCACACTTCTTCAAAAAATGTGATTTGATGCTTAGAGGTGATAGCCTCATATGTGATCTCTTTGAAACAGTGATGATTCCTTATGATGTCATTTTAGGTTTAGACTCTCTGTCCACAATTCATTCCCATATTTACTATTTTAGGTGCATGATGTGGTGTGTTTGTGGTTATGGGATGAGTTTTTCTTTTGAGGGTGAAAAACAGACCATAGCAGAGCATAAAAGGATTTCGTATAAGATAGTGTAGCTGATTACTCACCAGTTGGCTAGAATGACACTTAGAGTTTTATATTTTATAGACTACTTGTTTCCTATGGTGTTGGAGGAGTGTGTGGATGTGTTTCCTAAGGACATACTAATATTACTTCCCCACTTAGAGTTAGAATTTTTCATTTGCCCCCGTGGGCGTGGTGGAGTGGTCGAAGGCTCCGCTTCCCTCAGGGGAGGTCGGGGGTTCGAACCCTGTCAGGGGGTATGCTATAAAAAGCATGTTCACCACACGCGGTGCACGATTGCACGCTGGTTACCCAAGCGTTTACGCGGCGCCGGCCCCCGTTGGGGAACTGGGCTTCACCCCTTGGGTGGGCCTGGGGAAGGTAGGGTATTCTCGGGCCACTGCATGCCTGACCGCGTACCCACTCGGGGGCTGGGCCATCACCCGCATTGTTTCCTGGCCCCTACCTTTTTGAAAAAAAAGGAACGTTAGAATTTTTCATTTACTTACACCCCATTATGACCACTATATCTTCACCATCATATCATATGACTCTCATAGAGCATCATGATCATATGGTGTAATTGGAGGACTTACGGAAGAAATGATTCATGAGACCCAGTGTTCCTCCTATTTATCACAAGTTTTGTTCTCTAAGAAGGTGTATAAGATCTTGAGGTTTTATATAGATTAATTACACTTGATCCAAGTTACTATGAAGAATAAATATCCACTATGGATGATGGATGTCCTCTTGGATCTGTTGATAGGGGTGTGATGGTTCTCTAAGAATGACCTTAGATTAGGATATCACAATATGTGAGTAAGGGACATGGATATACCAAATATGGCATTAAAATGTCGCTACAGTCGCTATGAGTACATGGTGATGATCTTCGGCATGAAAAATTACACATAAATGTTAATGGGACTCATGAACAAGATCATTCATCATTTCTTATACTAGACAATGGTGGTCCTCATTGATGATATCCAAGTTTATGCAGTATCTGAGGAAGTTCATGTGAGAAAATTGAGGATTTTCCTAAATTTAATCTGAAAGCACCAGTTTTATAAGAATCTCACAAAGTGCCAATTTGGGATTCAACAAGTCCACTTCCCAGGACATGTCATCTTAGATAGAGGAGTAGTAGTGGATTAAATGAAGGTTGAGGTAGTTAAATTTTGGGTTCCAACAAAGATAATTACTGAGTTCTAGAGTTTCCTTGGGTTGGAAGGGTACTATTAGAGGTTTGAACATTATTTATCTTGAGTTTTAATCATTTGATTGATTTGAACTAAAAGGGGTATACTTTAGTGGGGAAAGAGAAATTCTAGTACTGTTTTTAGAAGTTGTGGCAAGGTTGATTCATGCTCCAATTTTGAGATTAACAGAAGTGGATGTTGAGTATGTAGTGTTCTCTGATGCCTTAGGGACCGGACTTGGCTGCGTTATGATTCAGAGGTAGTAAAATATATCCTATGGGTCTAGGCAGTTGAGACCGTAGGAGTAGAACTCGGTGACCAATGATCTTGAACTTGCAGTGGTACTAGTAACCCAAAATATATAGAGACACTACCTTATGGGAATGTGGTATATCATCACATACAACCCCAAGAGTCCCAATTATATCATCTCTCAAAAGTATCTTAACTTGATACAGAGGAGATGGTTAGAGTTCCTTCATTACTATGACTTAAAGATTTTCTATACCATTGGGAAGGGAAATTTGGTGGATGATTCTTTTAGTAGGAGATCTTATTCATAGTTTTTGGTGGAGGAATTAGAGCAGTTAACATCGTTTTAGTTATCCTTAGTTGAAAAGAATGGTGCTTCCTATCCACATTCGATGGGGTTTTCCCAACCTATTTTACAAAGTGTTAGGTAATATCAGTATAATGATAATAAATATGAGACCTTATATATTTATATATCCACATGAAATTCTTCTGATGTATTTTATGAAGGTGGGGAGCATGTTATCCTTTTCAATGGATGGATAGTGGTACCCAAGACATTGTAAAAAGAGGTGATAAGGGAGTTTCATACATACATTTTTTTGGTATATTCATATGTGGGGATGATGTATCGTGGACTATGATGTCATTTTTAATGGCCAGTCTTGAATATATGTTTTATAGAGTTTGTCTCCCAATGCCTCACTTTTCAGTAGATGAAGATTGAAAACTAAGTTCTAGTGGGGTTAGCTCAACCCCTCAAAGTGATGGAGTGGAAGTAGGATTGGATATGCATGGACTTTGTGATAGTGTTACCACATATGTACAAAGGACACGAGGCCATCTGGGTGATTGTAGACAGACTCACCAATTCATCCGACTTCCTAACTATTCAAGAAAAGAATTTAGCAGAGATATTTTGATAAATGAATATATAGGAGGTAGTTATAATGAATGGATTTCCCGGAAAAATCATTTTAGACATTGATGATCACTTCATGTTATGATTATGGATATGATTTATAGTGGAATTTGGGACTCAGTTACATTAGATCATGGAATTCCACCCCCAGGCTGACATCAAGACTAAGTGGACCATTATGATCTTGGATGACATTCCACGAGCTATCATGAAAGATTTTGGTCATTTTTAGGTGGATCACCTACCGTTTGTGGAGTTTTCATACAACAATATATACAATTCCATCATCAGTACTGAACCATTCAAGGACTTGAATTGGTGACCCTGTAGGTCATCACCTTGTTGGACTGATCCAGGTGAGCTAGTATTCATGGCCCTAGAGTTAGAGTGAGATATGAAAGAGAAGGTATATATAATCTATAAATATATTAGGATTACATAATGATTCCAAAAGTCCTATATAGACTGATGATAGAGGACAATGGATTTTTAGGAGAGATACCATGTATTCTCAAGGGTCTCCCCTCGACATGGATTATGGTGATTTATCTAGGGATACAAGGTATATTTAAGATTCATTATCCCTTTCAGGATTCTATACAGAGTTGACAATGTGTCATACCATATTGCTCTACTTTCATAGTTAGACTAAGTACAATACATCATTCACATATTTCAACTGAGAAGTTATGTTCATGACCCGCCATATTTATCTACAAGAATGAGATGGACATTGATTATGGGGATAACTTTGCTGAGAATTTGGTGGATATCATTGATCAACAGTGGAGGATCCTTTATAGGTTATCAATTCCCCTAGTTTTTGTCCAGTGAAAACATGAGAATTTATAGGATATAACATGGTAGAGGGAGACCCAAATGCGATCTCAATACCCTCATCTTTTGAATAGGTCTCTTAATTTTTAGGATGAAAATCATTAAGGTGGGGAGAATGTAATGACTCTGATTTTTTAATGTCTTACTTTAGAATATTATATGGATTATTTTCAGAGCTACGTGCTCATATGAAGTGAGATTACGGTGTCTAATGAGCCTGAAATTGATATCTAAAAAATATTAAAAATATTAATATCACATGTATATAGTTAACCTGAAAAGAAGAATAAAACCTAAATAAATGATCAAAATGGAGATCTGAGGTCACCGTTGAGTGTAGAGAATGTGATTTACCCTAACCATGACATGATATTGGTCTTCTTAAGGTGTCTTGGTAATTTGTTATGATTGGTTCTAATAATAAAATATATAAATAAATAAATTCATTTATTTGTATATTTTTATACAGCATCCTAGAATCCTCTATTTAAAAATGGATGTTCTTAATCTCAAGGGTTAGTATTAAAATTAATTAGTTTATTTATTTATTTTTACTAACCTTCATAGAATTATCTCATTATAAATCTATTTTCTTAGTCCCCAGGGTTAGTCTCATAAACTAGGAATTTGGGGGAGTCAATGGATATGATTTGTTGGAGAGGAGTCATTGGAGGATCATTGGCATATGGCATTGGATCAAGATGAGATCTAGGATCATACACCAATTGAGTTTTTGGATCTCACCCATAA
The DNA here is from genome assembly GCA_963277665.1 of Viscum album. NCBI lineage: Eukaryota > Viridiplantae > Streptophyta > Magnoliopsida > Santalales > Viscaceae > Viscum > Viscum album. The sequence goes on along the minus strand of OY728163.1, from coordinate 1,640,301,959 downwards.
TGATAAAACATGGATTTTATTAATAAAAAATAAATACAAGCTATAGTTAGGAATTTTTATTTATGTGATTACACCTCATTGTTTATCCCATGTTGAATGAGGATCACCTCAACCATAAATAGTTGATTCATGTATAGACAATTGATTTATTCAAGGTAGATTTATTCATTCATTGATTATTCCCCCTTCATTGATCTAATACACTGACAATGGATTGAGGCTGAAATGAACCAAGGAAGATGTTCATTCCACATGTATTTGATTTTTGGATTTCTACATTATTTATTTTTACATTTATCATGGGTGATTTCTTTGGACCGTGGTTCGAGGAGTACTAGGTATATGATTCCTACATGACTGTGCTTTGGCAAAATGAATCAATACCGCAAGTAAAATTCATAATTTAGGGACTGATCAGGGATCAATGATGATGGAGGATGATTGGAGGTAGATAAAAATGGACTGAAGGTTCCTATTCTTCCTAGTTTGATACATAATGGTGAGTTCTTGGATCGACGGTGGAATTTTATGAATGGATTCAAATCCCAAATTTAGATTTCTGGAAATTAGAGGGTCGTACGACCTCATATACATGATTCTTAGATGGAATCATAGCAGCAGAATCATGAATGGATGATATATAGTTGAGCTTAATGGTTCTAGAAATTTATGGGTTTCATGATATTTAATTTGGGATCCCACATTGTGTGGGGCCCTAGCTATGATGTGATGGTTTTGTGGATAATAAAATATTACATGTTGTGTGACACCTATCACATGTTATGTGACCCATGCTCGAATATTGGAAAATATCTTAGAGGATACATAGGAATAGGATGGATGAGGTACACAGATAATGTCAAAGTACACAGAGATAACAACGTACTCAGACACAACTAGGTGTACATGGGCATGACTAGGTTTACATGGGTTGGTAGACCAACATGACCAGAAGTACACATGGGTAGATAGTCAACATGATAAGGGACATGACTTGTATCCTTACTTTCATGATGTGCATATGAATATCTACAATCCATGTGATATAGAAGCACATGGGAAGACTAGGGGTTGGTTAGATATGCCATGTACCCTAGTACACACTATATACCCCCTTTGAGGGTGTTTGGAACCCTTTGTTTTTTCACTTTGGACCAGTATCACTTTTTTGTGTTCTCTTTGTTGTTCGGAGTAGTTATCTCAAGAGGATAGGGGTGAATTGAGTTACTATATAAAAATTTAGGTTTAAAAGATATTAGTTTTACAAATAATGATTTCCCAAAAAATAGATACAACCCAGTTAATGAAGGTTACACTGTTATAAGAGTTTTACTGTTTAAACGACTTCTTATAAAATTGATTAATTCTTAGTAATCTTAATTGGTATTATTAAAATTAATTTTGAAGTTATCCTACTAAGAAAAATCAGATATAACTTCTTTTCAAGACTAACTACCAAAGTGAATTTAGTGTTTTTCTGGATTATGTAGTAAATAAGTAAAACTGAGTAGACTTAACTTAAATTGCACGGTGGATATAAAACAAGTGGTTCAGTATCAAGCTGAGACCTAATCCACTTCAATTGGTGATCACCTGACACAAACCATTTTATAAAAATAAACTCTGATCCACACCCTGAATCAGGGTTAACAATAGTATACAGACTGTCCAGGTCACACATGGACCTCTTCCACAGTTTTCGTGTGTAAAAAAATAATGAACAGGCCACACAGGGACCTCTTCCATGGTTTTTTTGGGTAAACAAGAGTAAAGAATTTGGTGTGAGGATTTTGAAATCCTCCAGTCCAGCATAGGAGTCAGTGTGTGTAAAATATATAGAGTACACACACTGCTCAAAATATAAATAAAGAAATAACTGAGAGACAGAGAGTATATATGAGTTCATAATGCTATAGTGATTAGAAATGCAGCTCTGGACTACTTGGATAAGGTAGAAATGCTTCTAAGTCCTCTGGTTTTTGTGCTGAAAAATAGACTGTCATGATTCATCTTTTATTCTTCATGAGTAAATATTTTCTCTGAATTCCAATGTACATCATGAGTTCTTCAGTAAAGTCGGATTGAATGCATGAGACAATGATTTATTTTTAGGATATTGCAATGTGTTCTTCGCGGTTATGCTTAGTCTTGCTTTTCTGTTGAGTTCGGTGCACTCGCGTTTTTGTGTTGTTGTGTGTTTCTTGCTCTTGGACACTCTGCATTATTTATCTTCGAATGCATGAGGGTTAGCCGATAGGTTCCATATGTTTCATACCTCTTACCTCTTAATATGTCTACAAAGAAACATTAATTATGTTAGTGTATTAAAGACGTCAAATATGACTGTTAAAAAGTTAAATTGAAAGACGACAAAATAGGTTAAGAAATGGTGTCACAACATGTTATGAAAATTGTGTATTCTTAACGATATCTCCTTGTCATGGTGTCTACTTCACTGTGTCTCCTTCTCGGTGTCCCTTTCATGGTGTCTCCTTGTCATGGTGTCTCTCTTATGGTTTCTGGATTCACATTGCCTTGATGACTATGTCTTTCTAACTGTGTCTGGCACTTAGGCAAACATAGTGTCTGGATTACGGTGTATGCTCTTAGTGTCTTGGTTTATGGTGTTTGGCTTATAGTTTCATGGTGTCTCATGGTCATGGTGTCTCATTGGTCACGGTGTCTGAGAAATATGCTTCACAGTGTCTGCTTTATCATAGTGTTCTTGTTCACGGTGTCTATGACTTGCTCACAGTGTCTGACTTACTGTGTCAATCTTCACGATGTCTTATACTTAGGCAAATAACTGTATTCAGTCTTAAACAGTAATATGCATAAAATGAACTGAACTTAGCCATTATAAAGTATTAGAAAACTTGAAACATGAATACACATTCTTGATAAGATTTTTGAGATTTGTGACCATTAATATGATTTGTAATTATTATTGAGATTTGTGATCATTAAAACATGATTAATACATAAGGATTCCAACAATCTCCCCCTTTTTGATGATCACAAATCTTGTACAGTTAAAGGGTAAATTGAATGCAGCTATAGAGAAAATAACATATTGAATAATAAATAACTTCTCACTTTTTCTCCCCCTTTCGGGATTATCAAAATGTTGAAAGAATAGGGGGAAAATAGTTCATATGGCATTAAGAGTGTTCATAAGATAACATACATTAGAAATACAAAAAATCAATGACATCCCCATATACAAAATAGCGTTCACTGGTCTTCTTCAGGGATTGGACTTGTCTTTTCCTTTATCAACTGCAGAAGAGGATGCCATAGGGGCAGTTTCTGATGTAGAAGAAGGCATAGAAGTGTTAGATAGAGACGGTAAAAGGAGACCTTCAAAGACTGAGGGAGCCAATGTTGGAGCAGTAGAAGATCTTGGCCATTGCTGGTCAAGAATGACAGGCCTGATCTGACCAAGAGCCCAACAAATAGACATGGTTGTTGAATCTAAGACAAAAGTGAAAGTAGGTAATCCAGGTCTGAGAGGAGCAGCCGCTGTAGAAACAATTTCTCTACTTTGAATATGAATATACGGTCTCAAATGTTTAATGAAGTCTACAATAATCTCTCCTCCAAACTGCATCGCCTTTTTAAACTCAACTATATTTTCAATGAAATTGTCCAACAATCAGGTAAACTCGGTCAGCTTATGGACTTGGTTTTTGAAGGCTTAGGATATAGGAGGATTTCTCAGATTCTCTACAAGGTATTTGAATTGGTTTTTCATATCAATCTTGGAGAAAATATGGTTGAAAAAGAAGTCCACTTTCTTAGAGATCTCCTGGTGGGCATCATTGCCAATCTTTGAGTGAATTTGAACTAGGTCTTTCACTCTATAACTGTTCTTAAAAACTTGAGTTAAATGAGCCATATCAAAGCCACTTCAGGCATTCTGAATCTCTTCCTTGACTATAGATTTGAGTAGAGAACTATCCAATGAAGGAGTAGAGGTTTGACCAAAGGTATGAGAAGCTTTGACTTCTGTGGTTAGAGACTTGAGCTGATTGAGTACCTTTTGAAGACAGCCTGTATATTCATATGTGAGATTATTAAGGTTATCCACAAGCTCTCTCATCTATTGCAGCATGTGTTTGTGCTTTTCTCTAATATTTTCATCAAATTATAAGAGTTATGGATGAATCTGAGACACAATATATCTAGAAATATGAAAAACAATAGGTTCAGGAGAAGTAGGAGCAGTCACTGATATGGAATGAAATTCTATCTGTAGTTCTTCAACCATGCTTTTCAGAGTTGCAACATCATTTATGAGAAACCTGTTTTCAATCCTTACATCATGAATTTCATGAATCATCTTGGGTTAAATGTGCCAGATAATATTTTCTAAAAGCAGTGAGGCATCTTCCCAAATCAGTTCGGTCACAAGACGAGGTTGAGAGGACATAAGTTTCTCAACTCTAGCTAAGATAGTGTCTTTAAACACTTTAATATCATCTTTATTGATAAAAGATTGTTGTTCAGGTAAAGGTGAATGTGCAGGAAGTGGTACAGGTGCAGGAAGTGGTACAGGTGCAGGCTCAGGTTGAGGTTCAGGTTGAGGTTCAGAGTATGTGGCAGATTTCAGTTGAAACAAAGAAGAAAGATCAATCCCCGTGGAAATAACCTGTTGAGATTCACTCACATCATAAAATCTAGGGATTTTATACTGAGTGTCCACTGAATATGACTCAGTTGGTTGAGATTCTTCAACAGACTTAGCTTCACTAGTATGAAGATTTTGAGGTTCCTGCCCCAAATAAGTGCTTCCTTTTTAGGACATTGAGGCTCATGTACTTGTTCTAAATCCACTGTTTCATCTCTTATTTCCTCATCCATTTCCTGCCTAGCCAACCTAAAGGCTATATTCATACTCTCTTCAGTAGAGGGTATTATCTCAGGAATAGATTGTTCCACAGGACAGTCTTCTAGATTAGTTCTTGGATAGCATGGAGTTCTTTTTGAGTTGCTTCTTGCACAATAGGGAGTTCTTTTTGAGTTCATGCTTACACAATAGGGAGTTCTCCTACTACAACTTCTTCTATGGCTTTCTACTCAGATTCGGGGACAACTAATTCTCTTGCAGCCTCAGATTGGATTTCCAGATTAATAATAGCTCCAGGGGCAGGAGGTTCTTTTCCTGGAACAACAGGAGGAACACCAATCATTTCATTCTCAATAACAACTTCTTCCATATGAGGCATGTCAGCCTATTCTTTATGTGGTACTTCAGCTGCCTATTCCTCTTCATCTTCATCTTATAGATAATCAAAAACTTCATCTGGTTCCAAACAAGGATCAGAAATATCCTTTGGCCTTGTTGGATAATCCACAGGATTATACTTCTCATAAATCTTATCATTATCTTCAACCCATTCCTTATTCCAGGGGTTTCTATATATTTTCATCCTCTTAATGGTCGGTTTAGATAAACAACATTCAAAATCCATAAGTACTTCTTCATTGGGTCTAGCTACTCCTTTTGCAATAAGAATTGATGAAATCAGCCTAGAGTAAAACAGATAGGTGGATTTGGATGTGACCTTGATCAATTCACACATATGGTGAATGATGTATTTGCACTGATTGATTTTGTGTCCAATCTTTATAAGATGAATTAGGAACACATCTTGGTACTTCCATACAACAAATTCACCTTTCCTCGGGCTAATAATATTTTGAACAAACTTAAACAATAGCCTTGTCTCTCCATCAAGTTCAGCAGCTATGGCCCTTCTCTTGGTGCCATTACCAGTTAGGGTTTCCAGTGCATTTTCCAGGTCAAATAAATCAGTTGTAGGTGGGGGATCTCTCTGATAATCATCAAAAATTATATTGTGAGGTATCCTAAGGCATGAATCCCATAACCTCGATGATAAGGAGCATCTTTGTCCATTGACCCAACTCCTCAAAACATAGCTTTCACCAGCATCAAAAGAAAACTATAAATACTGATAAAACTGGGCTACCATCCTTAGATAAATAGGTTTATCCTTCCTTGAGAACCATTCGATCCAGCCTTGTTCTTTTAAAACTTTTAAAACCAGATAATTTCTAGACAAAAGAAACTCAGGGGAAACTTATTTTTAGGACTGACATCACGATTTACTAGGTTTGGATTCAAGGGTCCTTTGGTCGCTATCTACAGTGCTATATTCTTTTTCTTAGAGCTACGTTTCTCAGGTGTGGATGAAGATGGACGCTTTATCCTTGGCATTCACCGAAGGTCGAGAGAGAAAGAGGGTTACAAGGTTGAGAGGGGTTCAAAACGAGTGAGTATGAGAAGGTCCGTGTGAAGAACCTAGTGAAACCCTTCTATTTTATCATTTGGGAATGCCATACGTCACAATAACAAAAATGCAGGAAATTAAAAGAGGTGAAAAAATAATTACCGCGATACGGGTTAAAAGAAAAGAATAAATAATTTTCACGGTGAGACTATGAATAGTTGTTACGGTGTGATGGTAAATTGTCGTCATGGTGAGACAGTCAGTGGTCGTCACAGTGAGACAATGAATGGTTAGTTCGGTCATGGTGAGATAATTAGTAAACTGTTCGGTCATGGTGAGATAGTAAATGACAGACCGTGAATAAAAAGTGCTAATGGTGAGACCATAAATATTAGGGACAATAACCGAGAAACAGTGAACATGAAATAGTAAAGTAAAATATAGTAAGAGATTAAACAGTAAGACTAGTAAGATATCTATTAGTGATTTATCATGCCAAGATCATGTATGATGGAATCTATTCTCTCTGAATTTAATTGTTTAGTGAATATATTAGCAAGTTGATATTCAGTGCCAATGAATTCCAACGTGATATCACCTTTTTGATAATGATCACTCAAAAAGTGATGTCTTACATCAATATGTCTTGGTCTATAATGTGAAATAGTATTTTTTTGAAATGTTAATAGCACTTGTGTTGTCACAATTTATTGGTACATGTCTGAATTGATATCTATAATCTAGTAAAGTGTGTTTCATCCACAACATTTGTGCACAACAACTACCAGCAGCAATGTATTCAGCTTCTGTTGTAGATAATGCAACAGAATTTTGTTTCATACTACACCATGATACTAGTGACTTGCCTAAAAGGTGAAATTTTCCAAAGGTTATCTTTCTATCTAACTTATAGCCATCGAAGTCATCATCAGAATAACTAACTAGTTCAAATGATTTTTCTTTAGGATAGAACAGTCCTAAATTGGGTGTATGCTTGAGGTAATTGAAAATTATTTTTACAGCATTTAAATAACATTATTTAGGGTTTTCTTGAAAGCGATCACACGTACACACACTAAACATAACATCAGGATGACTAGAAGTTATGTAGAGTAGACTTCCAATCATTCCTCTATAAGTGGTTTGATCAACAGATTTTCCATCTTCATCAAGATCCAACTTACAGGTGGTACTCATGGGAGTGTCACTACTTTTAGTGATATCCCATCCAAAACGTTTTAGAATATCTGTAGTGTATTTAAATTGATTTAAAACAATTCCATAATTATTTTGAAAGATTTGAAATCCAGGAAAGAATTTTAGTTCACCCATTAAACTCATTTTAATTTTTTTTGCATCATTTTATAAAAATCAATACATAATGAATTTGTTGAAGAACAAAAAATAATATCATCTGAATAGATTTGAACAACTAAAAAATAATTAGATATTATTTTTATAAAGAGAGTAGGATCACCTATTCCTTTTTTAAAACTTTTGTAAATTAGAAAAGTACTTAATCTGTTATACCAAGCTCTTGGAAGTTTCTTTAAAACCATAAAAAGCTTTTTATAGTTTACAAATATGATTTGGAAAATGAGGGTTTTTAAATCTAGGGGGATGTTCAAAAAAGTCATCCTAAGATATATACCCATTTAAAAATGCACTCTTAACATCCATTTGATATAGTTTGAAATTTAGATGTGCAGCATAAGCAAGTAGAAGTCTAATGGATTCAAGTCTGTCTACTAGAGCAAAAGTCTCCTCATAGTCAATTACTTCTTATTGACTATAGCCTTGTGCAACTAATCTAGCCTTGTTCCTAACTATGTTTCCAGCTTCATCTCCCTTATTTATAAACACCAATTTAGTGCCTATGAAAAAAGTGCCCTTGGGTCTTTCAATATGTTTCCAAACTTTATTTCTTTCAAATTGATTGAGTTCTTCTTGCATAGAAATTATCCAAAATTCATCATTGATAGCATCATCAATGTTTTTAGGTTCAAGTTGTGACAAGAAGGATTGATGTTAAACCTAATTTATAAGAGAAGCTCTAGTTTGTGTTCCTTTCTCTATGTTTCCTACAACAGCATCTAAGGGAGTCTTTTTATGAGTTCTAACCTTTCTAGAAAAAGGGGGACTAGTGAATTCAGGTTCATCAATAGATTCAGGTTCATTATGACTTAATTGCACAGAATTTCCAAAATTGGATGTTTTCACAGATTCTTTCACAGAGTTATTTGAGGATTTTGAGTTGATGTTCAGATTTTATACATCATCCTTGAGATTTTCTAGGATGGTTCTAGGCTCATGTGGATCTGTTTCATCAAAATTGATATAGACATATTCTTCCACACATTTAGTTCTCTTATTGAATACTCTATAAGCATTGCTTGAAATTGAATAACCTAGGAAAATACCCTCATCACTTTTGGATGCAAAATTTTCAAGATTATCCTTAGTGTTGAGAATAAAGACTTTTCAACCAAAACTCTAAAGTAATTAACCTTAGGCTTTCTATTGTTCTAGAGTTCATATGGGGTCTTCTTGAGAATTGTTCTAATCAATACTCTATTGATTATGTTGCATGATGTATTAAGAGATTCATCCCAAAGGAAAATAGGTAGCTCATATTCACTAAGAATTGTTCTAGAAATTTATTGCAAGGTTCTATTTCTTCTTTCTACAACACCATTCTACTGAGGTGTTCTAGGGGTAGAGAAATTTTGATTATAACAATTTTGTGAGAAAAAGGATTCAAACTCGTTATTTTCAAACTCACGGCCATGATCACTTCATAAAGATTTAATTTTAAGGCCACTAAGATTTTCTAAAGACTTGGCAGACTTAGTGAAACAAGGTCACGATTCACTTTTGTGAGACATGAAGAAGGTCCAGGTATATCTAGAAAAATCATCTACCAGAACATAAATATAGTGCTTCCCATTTAAACTAGAAACTCTAGATGGCCTAAAAAAATCCATTTGAACCAATTCGAGAGGTTGAGACGTAGAAACTTCTTTCATTGTTTTGAAAAATATTTTATGTTGTTTTCCCTTTTGATAGGGATTACACACTTTGTCATTTGGAAACTCAAGTTTGGGTATGTCTTTAACTAGGCCTTTTCTAGTTAACTTTCTAAGGGTGTGAACATTACAATGCCCTAGTCTCCTATGCTATAGCCATGATTCTTTATGAAATACACTTAAGCATGAAGCATTTTGAGAGGCTAAGGAATCTAAATTAACAGAGTAATATTTTCATTCCTCGATGCAGAAAATACTAATTCATCTTTAGAATTAAAGACATTACATGCATCATTTTAAAATTTAACATGGTATCTATAATCACATAATATTGATATACTAAGAAAATTATATTTTAATCCATTAAAAAACAGTACTTTAGAAATTAGAATCGAATCAGAGTTACCAATCTGGCCTAAGCCAATGATCATCCCTTTGGCATTGTCACCAAATGTGATATGTCCTCCATCTAGTTTTACCAGGTTCTTCAAGCACGATTAGTCTCCTATCGTGTGCCTTGAACACCCATTGTCCAAATACCATAGATTTTTGCAGGATCTCTTTAAGCATATTTCCTACAACATGATCATGAAAAGACATATTTTGGTACCCATACTTTTTTGGTTCCAGTAAAATTAGTAATAAGTGCTTTAGGAACCCATATTTGTTTCATAGTTTTCATGTATGCACTATGTAAGGTATTTGAAAAATAAACTCTATTTGGTCCCCAAAAACATGAAATAGTATAATATGTCTCATGACTTCAGCTAGTTGAGCTATGTAAAAAACTGGGAACAAAAGTTTATGTCCTAGACTTTGAAACAAAATTTTTTCTACCAAGGTTTCTTTTACCATGTTGATAACCGATGCTAGTTTTATATTTAGGAGAAATTTGTTTTCCTATAATTTGGGTAAGGGTATTTTTACCATTAATAAACTTTTATAATTCGCATTTTAATTGCTCATTAGGCATTTTTAGTTCATTGTTTTCATTGAGCAGTTGATCATTTTTCTCTTTTTCAGTAGTAAGTTCATATTTAATAGTTACAGTGAGAGCATGCTGTTTCTTCAATTATTTATATTTATCCTTTAATTCATTGCATGTCTCTTCAATCATGATAAAATATTCAAACATTCCTTCATTAGTCATGTTTTCAGAGTCACTTTCCTCTTCAGAATAGTATAAAGTATGCATAGAAGTGCTCAATGTTACCTAAGATGTGTTTTTCATAAAACAAAGATTGGATTTGTTAGCCTGTTCATCATGTGATGTCATTGAGTCGCATGAACTATCCTCATAGGAACTATAGGTTTCCTTCATTTCCTTTTTGTACTTCTTGTCCTTGTCGTCATACTTCTTCTTATAATTATGTTTTTGACATTCAACCTTTATATGTCGTTTGCGCTTACATTCATAGAATATAATCTCATCAGTTCTGTCACTTCTTCTCCAGTCCTTTTTCCAGTTTCCTTTTTGATCATACTTTCCCTTGAAGTTATGTTTTCTGAAATTTTTTTTATTCTTATAAAATTGGTTGAATATTCTGGCCAGTTGAGCCATCTCCTCATCACTATCTGGTGATGATTTTTTAGTAGTGGAACTGTCTACAAAAGCTTCCAGTTTTCCTTTATCTTTGTGCTTTGAGAAGGTGGTCTTGAATGATACATATTTCCTCTTTGGCTCATCCTCATCTTCTTTGTTTACTTTCAGATCTTCCACATAAATCATCAATTTCCCAATGATTTCATTTATAGGTAACCTTCTAATTCCATATGACTCTCTAATTGAGTTAAAGGTTCCCCTCCATCTGTTAGGTAGACATCTGAGAGTTCTCATGATCTGTTCTTTGGCAGAGACTTATCTTCTTAGAGAAATCATTGTGTTGACAATCTCATTGAACCTAAGATACATATCAGAAATAGGCTCATCAGGTTTCATCTTAAAATTATCATATTTCATAGTATAATTATTAATTCTCATTTATTTTACACTAGATGTGACTTCATGTGAGATAGACAAGGTATCCCAAATTTCATGGGTAGTTTTACAAGCTGAAATCCTATTAAATTCATCTTCTCCTAAGGAACAGTATAACGCATTCATGTCTTTGCAATTATTATTATAAGCAAGTTTGGTAGGTTCATCCCATGTAATTCTATCAGTAACAGGAAGTTTTTATTCATCTATAATTGATGACCAGATTTCAATTCTCATACTCTCTAAATGCATTTTCATTTTAATTTTCCATTGAGCATAGTTTGTTCCATTAATGAATGGTGGTCTTTTGGTTGAAAAACCTTCCAATATATTGTCCATAATAACAAATTACTTTAAAAAGAGCAAGAAATTTAGAATTAACAGAAATTTACAGATCTTTAAAGTACAACTACAATCACAGTTGAGTAAGATTACACATAGTCCTAACAAAGAAACCTATGATACCAAATGTTGGTTGGAGTAGTTAACTCAAGAGGGGAGGGGTGAATTGAGTTACTATATAAAAGGTTTTCTTTAAAAGATACTATTTTTACAAATAATGATTTCCCCATTAATTGATATAGCCATGCTAATCAAGGTTATATTGTTATAAGAGTTTGACTGTTTAAAAGGATTCTTAGAATATTGATTACTTCTAAGTAATTTTAATTGGTATTATTAAAAATACATTGAAGTTATCCTACTAAGACAAATCAGATATAACTTTTTTCCAAGACTAACTACAAAGTGAATTTAGTGTTTTTTTGTATTATGAAGTAAAGCAGTTAAACAGAGTAGACTAAATTTAAATAGCACAATGGAAATAAAAAAGTTGTTCAGTCTCAAGCTGAGACCTAATCCACTCCACTTGGTGATCACCTTCCACCAAGCAGTTTATATAAATAAACTCTGATCCACACCCTGGATCGATGTTAAAAATAGTATACAGACTATCCAGGTCACATAGGGACCTCTTCCACAGTTTTTGTGGGTAAATAAAATAATGACCTGGCCAAATAGGGACCTCTTCCACAGTTGTCATGGGTAAATAAGAGTAAATAATTTGGTGTGAGGATTTTGAAATCTTCCAGTTCAGCGCATGAGTCCGTGTGTGTGTAAAATATACAGAGTACACACAATGCTCAAAAGTAAAATAAAGAAATCATTGGGAGAGAGATTAGATATGAGTTTAGAATTCTCTAGTGATTAGCAGTGCTGCTATGGACTCCTTGGATAAGATAGTATTGCTTCTGAGTCCTTCTCTAGTTTTGTGTTGAAAAACAGAGTGTCGTAATTCAGATTTTGTTCTTCACAAGTAATGATGTTCTCTGAATTCCAGTGTACATCATTTGTTCTTTAGTAGAGTCGGATTTCATGCATGATACAATGATTTCTTTTTAAGATCTTGAAATGTGTTCTTTGCGGTTAGGCTTAGGCTTTCTTTTCTATTGAGTTCGGTGCACTCGTGTTTTTTTGCGTTGTTGTGTGTTGCTTGCTATTGGAAACTATGCATTCTTTATCTTTTAATGCATGAGTGTTAGCCGACAGGTTCCATATGTGTCATACCTCATAACTCGTACTATTTATACAAAGAAACATTAATTTTGTTTGTGCATTAAAGACGTCAAATATGACCATTAAAAAGTTAAATTGAATGACGACAAAATAGGTTAAGAAATGGTGTCACAGTATGTTATGCAAACAGTGTATTCTTCACAGTATCTCCTTATCACAGTTTCTCCTTCATTGTGTCTCCTTCACGGTGTCTCCTTAATGGTGTCTCCTTGTCACGGTGTCTCACTTACAGTTTCTGGATTCACAGTGCCTTGATGACTGTGTCTTGCTAATTGTGTCTGGAACTTAGGAAAACAAAGTGTCTGGTTTAAAATGTCTGTTCTTAGTGTCTTTTTTCATGGTGTCAAGCTTACTATGTCATGGTACCTCATGGTCACAGTGTCTCATTGGTCATGGTGTTTGAGACTTAGGCTTCACAGTGTTTGCTTCATCATAGTGTTCTTGTTCACAGTGTTTGTGTCTTGCTCACAGTGTCTGACTTACTATGTCAAGCTTCACGGTGTCTTGTACTTAGGCAAATAACTGTATTCAGACGTAAAAATTAAAATACATAAAATTAATTGAACTTATCCATTATCAAGTATTAGATAACTTGAAACATAAATACACATGATTGATAAGATTTTTGAAATTTTTGACCATTAATAAAATTTGTAATTATTATTGAGATTTGTGATCATTAAAACATGATTAATACATGAGGAGTCCAACGCCCTTGTTCCATATCATTAAGGGTACAATGCAGCATTATGTCTACATCTCTGGATTGTAATCCCCTCTGGAGGATGATTCTCAGATAGAGTTTCTAGCTTCCCTCTATGATACCAGAGTGTGATCCTCTATCATTCCTTATTATACCCTAGGTGGGGTTAATGGAATTATATTTATCCCCTTACATGGGGTTTTGATCCTCCATATAGCAGTCTATTTTAGTAGGTTTCATGGTATCCTTGGTATACAATCCTTTATATAGTTGGTTGATCTATATTGGTTTGTGGTGTCCCTCAGTGGCCCTGGGTGTGATCCCCTCTCTATGTATCAAGTACTTCTAAGAGCAATTATTTTTCATGGATGCATCCCAACAACCATGACTTTTTGGTTGAGTGTCACCAGTGATAGAATTTCTCATGTATTGTGTTCTTTCATAACAAGAATTTCTTATAACATTCAAGAAGAATTATGTGGCTAACAGTATGGTTGAGACCACTGGGATGCACGTTGTCCTTCCTAAGTATATATGGGTTGTTTTCATTGATTGATAATTTCTTATGATGAGCGGAATACCATTTATGATTATGTTTATTCATTTTAGGGAATCCTATTATGTATTTTTATACTCACCCATGCATAAGATTTTCCAATATGTGTCATGTATTATGTAGATGATCGACCTTTTGATGGAGTCCTAGAGGGACTAGGACATAGTAGAGCTTAGTAATCTAGAAATAACAAGGATTGTATTTGTGGTTTCATTTGATAGTAGTCCCTGTTTATTTTTATGGTTGTTTTTTTAGTTTTTTTGGTAGGATTTTATTTGGAATTTTCTTTCCAGTACATTGTTGTCATACTCTGTTTTTTGGATTATGGATTTATGAAAGCATCGTTATAATTTTAATTATATTTCATCATTGTATGGTCTTGGATAAATTTGTGTGTGTTTATACGTACACTAGTCTAATTCTATTTCATGTGTGTGATATGATTACTTGACGCTGGTCACTGGGCCCTTGCCCATTAGAGGCGGTCTTGGGGTAGTTTTTGTTTGGGCCCCGTTGGGCTAGCCCATGATAATAACATTAGTGAGATGTTAAAATTTAGACATGGAGGATAAAAATAGTGTATAAGAACTAATAGAGTGTGATAGAGAACATGGTCCCAATAAATTTAATGAAAAAAATTATAAATTAGTGAGGGGTGAGAAGACCATCGATTCATAAAAAAATTAAGGTATATGAAAATATTTTAAATTTAAATTGTTTCCATAAAGTTGAGGGATTATTTTATTATCAATATAAAGAACATGAGAAAACATAATTACTTGATTTCTGTATATTCCCATAGAAAAATTACATCATTTGGTTATGCTTAAATAAATTTACACTTTATCACTTACTCTATTAAATTAATATTCTAGTTGAATTTTAATTGACCAAAGTAATAAAGTTAACTTTAAATGGATAATTATATCTATAGAATAATAACAATTCATTCCTACTATCACCAGATATTTTTCAAAACCAAAATGATAAGAACAAGTTATCTAATATGGATAAATCTCACATTAACTGCTAAAACCCTATCAATAACACCCAAAATAAAACTTTAACCATTCTATAATGATTTAACCTTTAAACCCATAAAAAATATGTTTTAACAAATAAAAAAGTCAAAAAATTATAAATAAGTTCAATAAAGTTTCCAAATCAACTTAAAATTGATGCACCAAATAACATAAAGTTGATCTTAATCTCACATATCCAATATTGGAATACCTTTCTCAAATATTTTACTAAAAAATGGTAATAACCTAAAATTTAAAAAAAACCTATGAAAAAAATGAAATATTCCAAAATTTTACTTTAATGACCCAAAAATTCTGTGGAAATTTTTTTCGTAAATTCATGGGAATATTACGAGTCTGTGAAAATTTACAGCCCTTGATTTTGAGGCCCGGTGTGCCCGGAATCAATTTATGAAGTTTTTTCAGGTACGTTCAGTAAATGTACGAGCGAGATTTTATAATTTTTGAACCAGTGCTCGGAATTGACATCCGAGGGCACTGTTGAACTTGCAGCGTCAGTGATTTCTTAGTGAGACCTTCACCACAGTTGCGTTCTAACAAGAATGGAAGTTAGTTTTTGGTGTTTTAGATTAAAATTGAATAAAAATAAAGTGTTATCTTTCTTTTTATTTTTGGTGGTTAATGATCCAAGAGGTGGTTAGTGGTGGGGTCCACCACACTATAACCATCCATGAGAGGTTATAGTGGCGGGGCCCACCCGCACATAACATCCCTTGGGGGTATATTTTTAGGCGGGTCCCACACAAGCATTAAACCTCCTTAAACTCCCCATAAGTGGGGGAAGGCTCTTGAACTCCCTTCATTAAAGTTCCAACCGCCGACTATAATTAGTTTATCTCTTTCAATTAATTAATTAAAACCCATTTGAATTTTTTTGAAGTCTTTTGGCCAACAATTAAATAATGTGTTAGCTTAACCCATTATTTTTGGTTGGCACTTTTTTTTGGTGGAGCTTTAGAGAAACCTTGGAGAACATAATCCCTCCAACAAAGAATGAAGATCATCTTCATCGATCTTCAACCCTACCAAAAAAGCAGGAGCCGACCACGAAGAACGCCGATGACGCTTCTTCCTTGGTCTCCTACCCCAGAAGCTTCCCGACGTCAATGAATCGACATTCGCCTTTTTACCGTGACTTCGTCAATGATCATCGAAAAATGAGTTAGGGGAATTTGAATTGTTTTTGAACCCATTCATCATTGTTCAAGTTTTGGAATGTGAATCTCTGGTTTATATCACCGTAATGAGGAGGGATCGAACCGCACGAACACGGCCCGAACCTCTCTCTTTGTTGTTCTCATTTGTTGATGACAGTGGTGGCGCAAAGGTGCCATCGAAATAGAGGACTGTGGTGGAGCATTGGCAGCCAGCCGTGAGAAGAACCGGCGGCGCAAGGGCCGTCAGATCGCCGGAGGAGCGTAGCACCGTCGCGCCGCGCGGAGGATCGGGCCACGACTAGGTTGGCCGCGGCAGTGCCAGAGGGGTGCGGTGCCATTGCACCGCCCCGGAGGAAGAAGTCGCGGCCACAAAGTCTGCAACGGTTAGACGGGATGGGCACGGAGCCTTCGTGCCACACCAGAGAGAAACCGCAGCCAAAGGCCGCGACAGACGGAGGAGGGCGGCCGGCTGAGCGGGCCGCTGGTGGCACCCTAAAGGCGGGACACCAAGGGTCTCATGGGTCACTTGAACCAGAGCTTAGTTCCGGTTCCGTTCGACAACAGGGGGAGCATCACCCCCCTCCCATGCGTGGCCAACCAGGCCACACGGGCTGCCAGACCGGGCTGTTGTCGGGCCGAGCCGCCCACTCGGGCCGGGCTTCCCTCTCCGGCCGGGTCAGACCCCAGCCCGGACCCATTTAACCCGAATTCATATTTTCTCCCATATCATGAGCTATGAGTGTCCGATCGATGAACCGTCTATGGTGACAGTGTGCTAAGAAATAAACAGTACTTTTTTCATGGACTACTAGAGGTTTGGACATAGTTGTGGTATGGTCAGGTTGGTTTGAAACGAAAAACCAACTAGGCCCCTGGAACAGAAATGCCAATAACTCACAGAACGGGCGTCCTATTGACGCGCCATCTGTTGCATTGGGTTCTTTATGATGAGACTTAACTACGAGATAAATCAGCTCGAGACATTGTTCTATGTGTGGGAACCCTATGGATGGCTGTGACTGAGATGATTGGATCCTACGTGAACCTAATACTGTACGAGGATCCTCTGTGGGTTCAACAATGACTATACTGTACTAGGATCATCTGTGGGTTCGACAGCACTGATACTATTCAAGGATCCTATGTGGGTTCGATAGAGTAGATGATTTAGTGGCTAAAACTAATAATATCTACCACTCTACATGAGTTTTATACCTGTGTGAGCTGAGCCTTGTCTTTCAGTTGTTATCATTGTGATTATTGATTTTACTTCATTAGTGGAATGAGTTGTTCTCGGGATCGATTGTTGGAGTCGGACTGTGATTGGTAACTTAGGTATATGTATGGGCATATAGCTATGTAGGAATTGTTGATACTTCATGATTGTATCTTAATAATGTGATTTATCTTTAGTGGATTATGGGAGACCTTCAGGTGTCTCGGGTTCCCCTACTGAGTATTTCTATACTCACCCCTACACGGGTTTCACCTGTACCTTGTTGTGTTCTGTGTAGATGACGGTCAGTATTGATCGAGGCTGAGGGTGACAGACGGAAGGCTGCTCGGA
Source organism: Viscum album (assembly GCA_963277665.1). Taxonomy (NCBI): domain Eukaryota; kingdom Viridiplantae; phylum Streptophyta; class Magnoliopsida; order Santalales; family Viscaceae; genus Viscum; species Viscum album. The sequence continues at coordinate 1,640,284,100 of OY728163.1, read as the reverse complement.
TCAGGACTTGACGTGACATACCTTAAGGATGAGTAGTTTGAGATCTGTACCTACCCTTAAGGTAGGATCCCCTAGTAGACGATCCAAGTGTTGTTTTCCCTTTTTCCTTATACTTATATTTTTTGATCAGTTGGGTTTGTATACTGGCCCACTTACTTTCAGCACACCATTATTTTCTATATTAGTACTTGTTGCTTCTACTACTGGTGTTCAGACTATGTGTGTTACAGGTTTAAATGCAATGACTTCCTTTTTTATCGTGGATTCACCTTTTCTACTAGTCTCTAGACCCTGGCCTATGGGAGGCGGGCTTGGTGTAGTCACGACACGGGCCCTGAGGATGGGTCGTCACATTTATGCTCCCTGAATCCCTTAAAAAATCACATATTATTCAATATATTCCATAAACCAAAAAATGATATAAACTCCATCGAAGATAACATAAACCACTATGTTATCATGTCACTAATCATTTATATGGTCATCAATAATATCCTCTTTACATTATCAATGTAAATAATCTCTTTATCACAAATAAATATTACAATCTAAAATTTATGCACATGTTAAGTGTTATATTTTCCTCAATCAGGTGTTTTTCCATAAAATATATCCTTACCATTAAATCACCTTTCCATGTCAGTAGTACAATTCAATATATTCTTGAAAATTTCTAAATAATAACTATTTTAGAATAATCCTTAGATGTTTCATGATATTTATAACCAGAATACCATAGATAAAAATACTTTTACAACATAATTCTAAAAATATAATACATAAACACTTCAATAATTCTAGTTTAATCTTAAACAAATAACATGGATTCATCATCTCATTCCATAATACCTATTTTCTTTAAAATGTCATCCACATACACTTCATCATCAATAGGAAAAGTTTTACTCATACAACCTTTCTGATCCTATTCTCAAGCTTTCCCCTTATGAAATTATTTCTATAATTCTCATACATTTCACATTTAAAACATTCAACGCTTGATGATACCTTAGGGAAACATTTATTATCTTAATAATGAAACATTATTCAAAATATATAAAACCTTAGGTTGAACCTCGGTCATCTACAATCATAATCTATTGAATTTTTTGTAATAGTGTATAAAAAAATGTGAGTTCAACTAATCATATCCCCTAGGGGTTCCAAACTAGGTGTGTAGTAAGGGAACATTCACCATGCAACAGAATGATGGATGAGATATACTCAACCAACTCTTTTTTATTGTTACCCCTATATGAATCTATGATAAAACCATATATACTTATAGTATCTAGACTGGGATATATTTTAATGAAAACCAAATAATCTATTAGAAAAACATTAGGATTTTATCCAATACATAGACTTATCCCTTGGGTTTTCACTAATGTGATCTAATCTTAATATCTAAATATTGTATAAACATATCCTATGATAACAAATATAGTCGCACATAATTTCTATACAATGATATTAAAACTTAATAGATGAATATACAATATATTTTAAAAATATATATAGGCGAGGTCCCTAAACGACTAGTGTCTTTAATGACTAGATACCCAATCTTATTATTTCATGAAATATTTTCAATATCTCCAACAATGATCTTTATAAAAATTAACCAAGTTATAAATAAATTAATTTACCCATTTATTAATATACTAGGGAAAGTAAACATCAGAAAGTGTGATCATAAATGCTTAGTGAGGGTAATCAAGGGAGATATAAATGATCAATTAAGTGTAATATGAGAATAAGGGTTTGAGAACATGAGATTAAAATTTTAAAAACACAACGTGTTTATCATAAATCATAATCCTGAGTCATGAAATAATATTTGAATGTTAATAAGACATTAATCGTAACAGAATCAAAGAACATGATCCATGATAGAATAAGTTAGAGATATAAATGTGGAAAAAACATAAGCTTACAAAATTATGAACTTGTGTAAATAGAAACGGGTTTAATAATTAAGTTAAGGACACAAAATCAGAACCTAATATAAAATTATGGACATGAGAACCAAGTACATTGATAATATAATGGAAATTAAATACATGTACATGCATAAACATATGGTCATGGAAACCAGGTCCACACATAATTTATGGAAATGAATACCATGTCAAAACATAAATTTGTGAACCAAAAACATGGTTCACACATGATATATTTATATCATGAGTTATCCATATTTATCAAATACATTTTTGGGATATAATGGACCCGCCCATGAGATAATAATAATCTAGTCATATGTATTATTTGATATCTTTAAAACATTAAACATACCATTATAACTAAACATGTCAAAAAAGAAACAGGTTTCCCTAAAACAATTCTTAAATAAAACACTCTTTTCAATTTAAAACCAATTATTTAAAATCCAAATATTTCAAAAATATTAAGGAAAAAATTTTTGTTTTAAAATAACAATGGAAAATTTAAAAATAATCATAAAATAATTTATTTTTCATGATGATGGGAAATTAAATTCATGTCATATATGTTAATATAAAGTATCCTCTCACTTTTTTGGTAAACATACAAAAGAACCATGTTTGGAAAACGAAAAAGAGATTCCTTTTAAAATATTTTAAAAAAGGTAAAATGTTGGTAAAAATGAATTTGAACAACTAAGTGAGAGTATTAAACACATTTATGAAAATATTTTAAACAAAACATTAACATGGAAGAAAAAGATTTCGGACCAAAGAGGAAATAAATTATGTTTTTCATAATAACATTTTCTCAATAATTATAAGTAAAAAAGTGTGGAAAATTGAACTATTACAAAACAATTTCAAGAAAAACCATAGGAGAATAAAATTAATGAGATTATTTAGAGGTATATCATGAATTTTATCATAAAAAACTTAATCATAAATGGTCATGATATACAATGGAACTGTAACATAAATCCCATACCACTTTGATAACTTTTGAATCGTAAATACCTTAGAATAATAACTTAAAATGAAACCTTATATTCCCTAATAATAATTTTAATCATGATGTAAAATTTTGGGGGGTATTTATAAACCATTAATAAATATGATATGTGTATAACTAGTCATATGTCTCGAAGAAGACAATTTTAGACGATAACCCATTTCCTTAAGTTTGATTTGATTTGGAAGTTCTTTGACCTCATGTATAAGAAATTTAATATTATTATAATTATATACCATAATAATATAAACAATTATAATGTCATATATAATATACTTATAAAATTTCAAATAATATTTATTAATTACTCCTTATTAAAATCACCATTTCTAGTTGTTCATTTTTTTGTTTTTCTTGGAAGTTTTGTTTCATTAATTCTAATTTTTGATCCTTTATAATGGTTATATCATATCAAAATTATTAATAATGATATAAATATAATATATATTCATTATATACATATTTATTGTCATCCATTAATTCCATATTTAGAATAATGGACTACACCATTCATGGATACGGGAGGTCGTACGTACGCATGAACATTTTTTTCACTTTTCTAAGGATGGATGAAACAATGGTGAATAATAAATAACCTTAAAAAATCATTATTATATCATATATATTAATTAAATATATCCTTATTACCATCCATTTAAATTGAAAATGAAAATATAATCACATTGTTTTATGGTAGTGGTAATCCACACATATGCACGAGTGGCATTATCATTTTCCAACAGATTGGAAGGTAAGAAGGTAGATTTGATATTATAATTAAAGAATAATAATTATGTTATAAATTTCAAATATAAACATTAAAACTCCCATAATATCAATCCATAAAACATGGTTATGGAAAATGAATTGTATCATTACGTAGAGGCAATAGTCCATATGTATGCACTAGTGGTACTTAGGCTTTCCATTTGATGGAAAAGAGGGTGAATAATTGTGGTTAAATAATAATAATAATATTTAATAATATATAGGACAATAAATATATTATTTTATGATGGAAAAAAATTTATAAGAGTCAAATAAATAAATTAAAATAGGTCGGGTATGGTGATTACCTCTTCTTCGATAAACCACCTTTAGATCCCTTCTTAAAGACCCTTGTAATTGTCATTTAATATAACATAAACATATAATTCATGTATTGGGATGTTTATAAGATAATTGTGTTGGTTTTTTTCAATTTATATGGATAAATTTTTTTAAAGAAGAGAAAGGAGGGTTGTCCATTTATAAGGGATATGAAAGACACATATTGAATTGATAAAAATATTTAAATATGAAAAATTTATTATCAAGTGTAAATTGAACCATGTGGCCATAATATAGAATATAAGATTGTATAAGGTATAAATACCATCATATAATAATATTTTGAAAGGTTAAATTTGTATTTGAAACTTTAGCTTTCAGTTTAACCACTCAGGTGACCCATTTTAACCATAACTGTTGTAACAACGTTTTTAATATTAAAGGGAAATGATTTTACATATAAGATAAAAATTTTCTATAAAATGGATGAGGTATTAAATTTTATACCATATATTATACAAATATTAATAGTTAATGATTTTTATGATTTTTAAATAATTTGAAAATCATTATTTTTATAAAACAACATTACTTTCATTTTGACACTATACATTTAATTTTACATTGAAAACATCAAGAAAAAAGTGGAATTTGAATAAAATCTCTTAAAATATAAATAATGTGTTTTAATATATAAAATCAGGGAAATAAAATAATTAAATAAAACTATATTAATTTTAGTATTTTTATAATTATTTTTTAAATTTCTTTCTACTACGTGAACAAATACTATTATGGCGTTGCATAAGAATTTAAGGTAATTATACAATTAATAAAAATTAAAAATAAATTGACATCATAAAAATAGAAAAATTCTGTTCCAAATAAATTTTTATATAATTTCATAAAATATTATTAGACCTTTGTTAAAAAATAAAATAAATTAAAATCAAGAGAGTGACAATTTGCAATTTTCTTTACAGAAAATAATATAAATGTCATTTCAAAGGAAAAAAGATAAAAAATTGACATATTATAAAATTAGGTAAGAATATGTTCAAATTAATCCAATAAAATAAAATAACCATCATGTTTTGAATTGATTTTTAGACCTTATCTCATTGTTTTAACCTGGTTTAACCCATTTTATTATTACTGAGGTGGTAAATATTTACCATGATTACTATTCATAATGACTAAAAATAAAAGACTATTATTTGACAAATTTTACACTAATGATTCCAAATATGGTACAAATTTTGACGTTTCAATCTATATTAGTAGAAGAAATGATTTTTAATATCAATTCATAAAACATAATGAAAAATAGTTTTCAGGAAAATGCATTTTAAGGTTAAAAATAACTTATATAAAAATCTGAAATACTAGTACTGAAAATGGAATTAATTTGATTATTTTAAATAAAATATATAATATTTAAGTAAAAGAAAAAATAAAAAATATAATGGGGCTTTTTAATTAACTCATTTAACGAAAATAAATGATAGTATTTGAAGTATCAATATTTTTCACTATTTATTCAAAAATCAATCATTTCAGAAAGATCCTAAAAATTCACCTTAAGTTAATTTTGGTACGATAGTTTAAAAAATTATGTAAATTTTATAAAATAAAAAATTTAAAAGTTATTGAAATTAATTATATTATTTACACAAGAAAAAGAAATAAAAATTAATTTTTAATAAAATAAATTTATGATATATAAAATGGGTTCATTAAAAATCATTTTTTATTGCTTATAAATTAATAAACACCTTTTTGTTGCGTAATACCATTATAAATTTACTTTATAATGAATTTAAACATAATCAGACCCTCCAATTCAATTGCTAGGTTATAATAATATTTTTATAATATATCAAAATTCACTTAAATTTTGGTGTTTCTTGTTAAGAAAGCTATCAAGTTTTATATTATTTTATCTAAATTTTCAAGGTTTTAAAAATATGGTATTATGATCTTGGTTACTTTTATAAAAAATAACCTATAAATTATATTGATGTTTATTTTCACCGTTAAATAACGATTTTAAATTGTTGTGGAAGGAATCAGTCAAGTTGTTTCATTCATATAAGAAATAACTTTCTCTAACGTGTACTATGATAATTATCACTATAAATTAATCTTGACATATGTAAATTTTCCTAGATATAGTGTTAAGAGACACAAATAATATCAAATTTGAGAATAATATATTACATATTTTCAACATCAGCATGGAAAAAACATTTTATATTTGTCATTGATGGTTTATGCATATGGATAATTCTTATTAGAGATTAAAAAATCATTCAATGTTATTTAAATAATTACATACATTGTAAGACGATATGTAATTTTGATAAGATTAAAACATTGAGGTCACATTTAGAAAAACACAAGTATCATGTATTGATAGAAATATATGAAATAAATAGTAAATCTTATTTTATATTTCTTATTAGATACATATATATGTAACTAATAATGTTGATTTGATATATTTTGAGAAAAATATATATGAATGTTTGATTGGAACATTTTTAGATATCAAAAACAAGATTAAAGATAATTTTTACAACATTGGACTTACTACCAAGGAGAATATGACATGCATGCACAAATCATTTAATTTACACGAGATGATATCATATTAGAATTACTTTTTACCCCAAACTACACTTACTGATATAACGTAGAAGAGAGGTAGTGTGGGGTCAATCCTACGAGGAAATATTTTCAATAAATGAACTAGATAATTAAAACCCTTTCATGTAGTATTCTTCATAAAATGGTTTGGGTTTGAGATTTACTTAATGATATTGAATTTGATTTATGATTCAAGGAGAAGATTGGGATTAGAGTAAACTACATGGTTCATGTAAAAAATGTAATCACATTTCTATCATGATATATTCCTAGGGCCTAGGTTGTGAAGTGGTACCAAAAGCACTAATCTTTTGTGGTCAAACTGACTTGATATATTCAATATGAATATATTCCTTTTTCCATATATAGTTTACATCCTAGATGTATTAATCCAATCTTATTTAGTAGAATGTGTCAAATTCTAGTAGTCATAGCCTACTCTTCTCCAATCGGGCCAGATTTGTTCAATTAAACATCCCATGGTAAGGGTTCCCTGATATAATTTAATAAAAATTTGTTATTTAAACTGATTAATTGCCTTATGGTTGCCATGTTATTATTTAGAGATTAATTAAATTCAAAACAATTCTTACTCTTGACCCATACCCTAAGTGGTTTAACCACTCATAATAGTATAAAAAATAATATATATAATGACAGACATACATGGAAGATCAATGAAATAGTTTAAATAAGAAAATTAATGATTTAGGTAGTATAAATCAATTATTTCAGAATCAAAACAAGTGATAAACCAATAAAAACATAATTGAAACTGTAAAAAATAAAGTGGTGAGAAAGCTATTGTCAGGTGGGAATGATAATGGAAAATAGATATCTGAATGGTAAATATAGATGAAAGGAATGAAGACAACTCAAATATAAATTAGTGACACTAGTATTTAATTAAAAAAAATAAAAGGAATGGTTTACAGTTATTTTGTAAGGGAAATGAATGGAGAAAATGTGATAAATTGAGACAAAATTGGTCCTCTAGAATGTTTTGTGTCGTTATGCGTGTTCTAGAAATAAATTCACAGAAAATTAGATAACGTGTAAACTTATCACATAATTGAATATTAATACATGGTTTTCTATATGTATTTTGGATCTGGATCCAATCTTGGGCCGAATATTTGGGATTTAGAGATATTAATCACTTCACGACGTGTAATGGGAACTCAGGACATGATTCTTTCTTGATTTGAAAATTTAAGCGGGATGTGATCATAAATTTCACACAATGTTTATTGAAGATTCATGTAATGTAATATTTTCTTGACTTGTAAAATATTCAGGACTTCATACATGCTATGAAGGATTTTTACACACATTGCAAGTTATCCATGATGTGTATATCCACTTTTGGCTAGTTTTGACTAATTTTCCTTAAAAATCCCGGATATTTATTCTCTAAAAAATTAAACATATACAAAATATATTGTAAAATAAAAAATGAGTAATATTTAATTAAATTAATCCAAAAATTATATACTGTTTCATATTAGTATAATACTTAAGGATTTAGTTCTAAATCCCAATGAATGTAGAAATAATTGACTCTGACTTGTCATACACTAACCAAAAGAGATAAAATAAATGTTTTTTGATTCTTACATGGTATTTAAGTACTTAAGAGAAGTTCTTCAAATGTAAATTTTTTTCTATCATTAAATTATTGGATGTTAATTGTCTTGGAATCTTGTGATTGTCAAGATTTGATGTAATGACTATTATTTATTTCACTAGATTTAATACCACAAATATGTGTCCTAAGGAATATTATCAAGGATTGTTGCATTTTTAATTCAATTTATGGTAATGCCATGGATTAAAAATGATTAATTTTTTTTAAGAAAAAATCTATAAATATTCCATTTCAACTTGATTTGTATTTTCCACCACAATTTCATAGTAGCATGGTATATTTAATGATATTTTTTATGACAATCCATTTATTCTATACACTTTATTTCCTTATTTATTGCATAAATTCACACATATTACAATCCTAGAAGTTCAATATGACTAGTGTATTTTTGAAATTATATATATAATAGTAAATTGAAAATGGATTCAATGAAATTTTATAAAAATCATTTACAATATTTTAAAATTCCAAAGACCTTCTAAAACTACATGGGAGAACTTGGCAGCATAAATAAGAATGTGATGAGCTATAAAGCCTAATAGAGGGATAATCAAAGAATAAAATAATGTCAATTAATACATTTGAGTTAATGTGCATATAATTATGTTATATAAATGTGATAATCATAATCATGAACATCAAATAATGGTATAAGATGACAACATCAATGAAACATATGAAATATAGAAAAAACATAAAACATGACATCGAAAACATAAGTCAATTAAAATAACTAAAAGGTATAAAATAGTATGATTAGGATAACATCCCATGAACCATAAATGGTATATCGTGAGATAAGAACATTACCGAATCATTAGAGGGATATATAATTCTAGGGCCACCTGTCACATTCAAATCATGTACATGCATTTGTGTTCCATATAGATCATAAAAAATAAGAACACATTCCATCAAATTTAATACAAAAATTAGGTTTTCGGGGTTATATACATGGAATTTCCAAACTAACGAATTATAGGTATGTATAGGTAACTACTATTTAGAATAAATGGGTATGGGTATTCATTACACAATTTTTTGTCATAGAAAATCAAAGGATATTTTTTTAGCATAATAGGTGTACATAATGATTTATTAAAGGGTTTAATGATATTTGAAGGTGGTGTCTAATTACATGGATATTGTATGTAAAGTATGATGGATATTTAAAATATTATGCCAATAATAATAATTAGAATTCATATGGAATTTTATAAAGAAATTTCTTAAGTAAAGAGAAGGATGAGAGGACCACTTACCTTTTCGGGTGATTTTAAATGCTTGGGAGGAGATTATTAAGATATTGGGAAAAATTGAGAGTTTTCAGAGAGGTATAGGGATAAGAAATTTATGATTAATGGTTTTTTAATTAAGAGGACTGAGATGGTGGAAGGTTATTTATACCAAAAGAGTGGGGAATTCATTACTAATTTATAAAGCTAGGTTTTGGACACTATTTAATAAAAAAATTAAAAATAAAACACTTTAAAAGGTTTTTCCCATAGTGGAGTGGGTTTAAATATTTTATATTTCCATGAAAAAATATATTAAAATAATACCCTTGTTAATGAGGAAGTGAGTAAATTTCATAAGGAAATGTCTTTAAACCATAAAATATAATATAAGTTTTTATGGATTCATTACAGGATTATAAAATTAATAAAATAACTTAAAAAACAATTCATTTTAATGGGAAAACATAATTTGGGACTTTTATACTCCTTATAAAATTTATTACATGACTTTGGACCGATTATTATGTCATAATACAGATCATATACTAATACTGTATTTAATTTTTACCCAGAAATTCATTTGTCCAAAAAAATTATAAAGAAATTCACTATTAGATTATTTCAACCCAATGATTTCAAAAAAATTAATTTTTTACCAAAATAATTATCAAAAGATTTATAATTTAATCCATTAAATTAAAATCCTTATTTATTGATAAATATTGGGTTTTACAATAATTATAGTTTCTTAACCCTTATAATGATTACGTCGGACTTCATTCAAGTATATTAGAATTTATATTTAAATAAAAATTAATTAACAAGAATACTTCATGAAAATATCCTTTATTTCAAAATTATTTAATTTATCATCAAGTGTGTTTTAAGTAAAACCATATATTTTTCCAAAAGTCAATTTTGGTTTCTTCATATCAAAATCTAATCAACTCTTTTGTAATTATATATATAATGTAATAATGAAAAAGGATAAATATAATCATTATTATATAATGAATCAATATTAAAATTCATTCTACTAGGGCTTATATACATTGAATATTATTATAATAGCGTACACCGTATGGTTATGTTGTGTGTGATGGTGGAACATTCATTTGGTGGTTCAGAGAACATTGTTTGGAATGTGATCTTAATAAGATAAAACTTATATTTTAAACAATTTCACTTATTTTTCAACAATTTAATTTAATCTAGGTATTGGTCAAGGGAAAAACCTAGTGATTCCATCACCCATGGATGCTCTCAAAAATGGGCTTCAAAGGGTATGATCGTACAGATCGAGGCCATTTCTTATTCCATAAGTGTCAATTGTTATTGATTATAACTTTTAATATACTAATCTTAATGGTCACTATACAATTACAATATTATCAATGGTAAAGTATTTTAAATATTACTAGATAGATTTTATAGTGGTATAATATAACCAAGTAGTTTATGCATTTTCTATAATTACATTACTTAATATAGAATTTTTTAATTTAAAAAGAGAATTTAATTTATAAAACCGAGAGTCATTATATTCTTCCCACCTTCAGAAATTTCACCCTAACAATTTCACTGTATACACCAAAATAGAATAGAGAGCTTCTATTTCCTGACCTCTTATGGTTTCCAAGATTATTCCTCAAACTTGTGGCTCCTCCATTGTACTTGGACGTGGTGAGTTTTCTTATTTCATATAACTGTGTCTCTATGATCTAAAATCTGTACTAGATACTCCTTGTACAAAATATCATTCTTAAATGGTACAACCTATAGATTCAGAACGAATGAGGTGTATGATATGTATTTATTTAATCGGGATTCATAGAACACATTATGTTTTTGAGATAGGTTATTTGGGGGTTTTAGTTGATAGTTAATATCTCCAATGTGATCAGGATCTCAAAGGGGATGATGTATCTTGGACCAAGTTTTCCATTTTTCTCAAATATCTTAACATTATTCCATTGTGATATACAAATGAACAATTTATATCCAACTTAAAACTCTATTTCACATAAAATATTTTCTGTATTGATTTTATATTATATTTTAATGGATTTCTTATGATGCGGTATAGTTTAAACCTTATTTTTCATCTCTTAGATAATATTTGGTCCCATAAGATTATACTCATAAAATTTATTCTAGCATGTTGGAGTTTGACACATCTTCCCAAAAATAGCCTCATGAGGTTGCATTGGAATACTGTTATTGAATTTTTTGTTATATGAGAACTCTAGTAAGGGAAGGGGATGATCCCAACATCCTTAGAAATCCAATAAATAATATCTTAATATACCCTAGAGAGTTTGAATATTTATTTCAGACTGGACATCCGTCTGAGGGTTATAAGTAGACATAAAACCAAGTTATGTATCCAACAATTTCTAAAGGATTATCTAGAGACTTTAGGTATTCCTCATATCTCATTCAAATATATTGGATAGTTGGACTTCATGAACTCTTACCACTTTTCTTATTTATATCTTGGTGATCTAGAAAAGAGATATGTATTCATAGATAGAAATGAAATGTGATATCATTTTAAAGAGATATACTTCCTCCCAGATGAAGTTATTTCTTATGAATTTCATAGGGAGTACTATGATAATATCCATGGTTATGCTTTCCCATTTCAATGATGGTATGGGAAATAGTTTATTAATTCTCTTTTAATTCTGTAGTTATTCCTTAACTTGTTGGAAATCTAAGAATCAAGATATACATTCTATAATCTCACACTTTATGTTATCCCAAAATATGTTTTGATTTAAATATATATACATCTAAGTAATTCCTTTATGAATAAATATGTATTAATTATAATCATCAACCAAAATATGCATCTTCACATATAGTTTATATGGGACACTTATTCGGGTTCCAAACCTTATAAATCATCTTCATTAAAGATAAACATTGGAATATTTGCTACTTTTCATTGTAGCTCCTTATATTCTTTTTGGGTTTCCCAGATCATTTCAATAATGAATGGTTGAGTGGTTATTTGATCAAGGTAGGATTAAGATCCTTTTATTATTCCCATATCCATCCTTTTCATATCTAATATGATTAGATCCCTTTCAATCGTCATCATGGATAATGATGCTGGATCCTTTAAACTCAAAGAATCTTCCACTTTATCCACCTTCCTAGGAAAATAATCAATTGAATAATAATAATAATTTATTAGATAAAACCACCTTCATTGGTTCATATTGAGATAATTTTTTCTGAATATATTATTAATGATTTTATGATATATATATATGTCACACTTCTCACCATAAATATAATGTCACCGAATATTTGATGTGAAGATCACAACAACCAATTATAGATCACGTGTTGGGTAGTTCTTCTCATGTATGTTTAATTAGTGGGATTTATAGGCTATCAATTATTCATCTTTCATGAGTACACATCACATTACCTTTTTGGATGCATTACCATAGATCACAAATCCTTCCCCACTGGGGGGTAATTTGAGCATAGGTGCAGTGATTAACATATTTTTTAACTATTCAAATATCGCTTTATATTCATAAATCCACACAAAATTCACTCCCTTCCATGTTATATTGGTAATTTGAATTTAAAATCATGATAAATTACTCACAAATTATTGATTGTATGCATATAATCCATGGAAACTATGAATCACTATCACAAATATTGGTCTAGTCTATCCTTTAAATTCATATGCTTTGTATAGATAAAAAGTAACCCTTTGCTGGTGATAAAAAAACTCCATTAATGTCAACTTCTCAATCCAAAACACACATTTAAAATAAATTTACTTATAAATTTTCCTCTCTTTAGGTATTCAACACAACATTCAAATTATCTTCATGTTCTTACTTTCTTTTCAAGTAGATAAGAATTTCAACTATAAATACTAACTAATATTTTTCAAGGTAATTCAAAAATTATCTATTTATTATGTCCATAAATATTGATAGACAATTAGTGACTTAAAATTTCGTCACTTTGAACGCATAGTTTTCAAACCATGTATGAAAACTTAGTCTTAGGGATATCCTCCATCTTCAGCATTACTTGAAATATTCCAATCGACGATCTACCTTAGGGAACTATTAGGCTCCACATAGATGATAAAAAAATTCCTCAATCCATGTAAGAGTATACTTGTTCTTCATCATGATCTTATTGAGATAATGATAATAAATGTAGGGAAACATTGACCAACAAAACATTTTGATGAAGAGGATCGATTCACCCCATCTTGAAAGACATGGGTGTGTAATCCCATTATCCATATTATAGTATAGTTATGTATTCATCTATTCAAGTTCAATAGTGTTCATTATATCTAGATTACAGTATGTTGGAAAATATCTATGTATAATTTCAATGGGGAATTCAACATCTCATCTTGGAGGAAGAGCTGGTAATTACTTAGGAAACATATTAGTGAATTCTCTGAAAAGGGACATATCATGAGGGACAATATTTTCCATAGTCTCAATCATCTAATATTAATACAATTTCTCATAAGTTTATAATATCCTCTCTTAATATTATTATACCGAGTGATATTCATTTTCCTCTTTCACTTGTATTTATTTGGGGGGAGATTCACAATACAGAGGGTGATTTCCTTCTATCAACAATTTATATTGGATTTATATATGGAAATCCAATCTACCAAATATTTCATTGAATTACACTAAAAGGAATATCACACGTTTCATTGGGAATTTAATCACACAAGTTTTTACAGGGGATGATTTATATTCTTGGGATGAAACAATTTACCCATTTTCCTTCTTCACTGAAAACCCAACTCCCATTTTTTGATGTGGTTTTTGAATAGTTCCACTGATCCCGTGTGATATAAAATAATCCATAGAACCGAAATAAAATAGTATATTATCTATAATTTGATGAATAATTAGTGTACATATGACCACTTTGTTATTAGGATCCACATAAATAGTTGTGGTAGTATAAGATCACTCATTACATTTAGGTATTATAGGTTTTTGTCATCAGTTATCACCAACAAACCCATGGTTAGTGCATTGGTTTTTCTTATTCCTTATAGTTGAAACATTGAACAATAGTCTGAGGGTTGACCATATCATTACTTTATTTCATCACATTGTTGGGTTTCTAATATCAGAATTTACTTGCTAGTTTTCTTTCTATCCCACACCTAAATAATTTCTTTTTTCCCTTCAAGAAATTTCATTCATGGATCTTCCAACATTTTTCATAAGTGTGATGTTGGAATTTATTTCACCAATGATATTTCTCCATCACATCACAATAATTAAAATATATTATCTACATATTATCTCCAAACCCATGAGACCCTTGAGATTCATCAACCTCTAGTTCACATTTGAGGGAATATCAGACAATTTCCTCAAAGTTGTCAAGGTCCCAAATCACCATGGATTTTTATAAAATCAACTTTATCCCAGTAAATATGTTGTCAAAATTACTCTTAGAGTATTGGAAAATTTTTAGTGTATCATGAAAATATTTTTATATTTTCCAAGTACACCCCAATAGAATTTTCTCTTTTTAATTATGGCTAAATAAATCCCAATCTATTCTAAGGTAGAGTTTGAAGAAAAATATTTATCAAAAAACATTTTCCAGAATTATTTTTAATACATTGTTTATATATCCTCCTTAGGCCTCTTATTGTTTTATCAATTACCACTATTGATCAGCTCCTCCCTCTATATGAAAAACTACTAGAACAAACTTCTCTTTGTCAAATCATTTTTGTATAAACAAGGTTTTGTAATAGGGTTGATCTATTATTTAATGATTAATGAATTGGTAGATCTCCATAAATTTAGAGGCCTTAGTTGTATAATGTAATTAATAAGATCAAGAGATTTTTTATTAGAATGAGGGTTTTCCCCTTAATTTAATTTTCTATTCAAAAAATGAGTTAATTGAGAAAGTATTGTCATGAATTTTTTAACACTTTTCCCCATCGATTTGAGCATCTTATTTGGGTAGTCATTACATTTCCGATCACATTTGTCATTGATTTGGTTCTCTTTATTTCAATCCATTGAATGAAATAAAGGGAGAATTATGGATTAATGTTTTAAAACTTTTCAACACATAAAAGGGAAACTATGAAAATTTATGGGATATACTATAAATGACATATATTCCT
Source organism: Viscum album (assembly GCA_963277665.1). NCBI lineage: Eukaryota > Viridiplantae > Streptophyta > Magnoliopsida > Santalales > Viscaceae > Viscum > Viscum album. The sequence continues at coordinate 1,640,268,379 of OY728163.1, read as the reverse complement.
TAACCTATGAATCACTAGGTTTTAATTTATGTCATCCATGGTCTATTACCTAACAAAACAATTTATTGTAATTTTCCAGTTTATGGTCTTTTATAAGGTTATTTTGAATTTACCAAACTGTTTACACCATGAGTGTCAAACATGGTGTCCATTAATTCCCCATTTTCATGAACTAGGTGACAATAAATTTTACCAATGTTCCCTTGTTTAGGTAATTACCCTTATATACAACTATTCGAGAGCCACAATCACTTGTAGTATATAGACAAGGATTTTGATGCTTGGAAAAAACTTACTCTATTCATTACCAAAATTTGGTGATGTTTTACTTTGTTTAGTAATATCCCTAAGTCTTTACTAAAGTTTCATAATCCTAATCCCTAAAAATAGACTTTCCTTTTATATACCAATTATGAAAACCCATGTATTTTATAATCATTATTTCACGATTTGTTACATAAATACACACATGATACAATCCCAAAACACAAGAGTCCATGTGTCTTGACGACATTATATATATAGAACAATAAAATAAAGTAATAATATAATTAAATTATTTAAAACTCATTAATATTATTTTAAAAGTATATTAATGTTCTAAAACTTCATGAGATAACCTGGGGACATACATAATAAATGGGTGAGATATAAATCCAAATAAGGGAATAATTTAATCAAAGAATAAGGTAAAATAGTCCATGAAAGTCAAGAGGCATAACATGATGACATAGAAAAGTTAGGACAACAATCATGGACATCAAGGAATGGTATATTTTGATTACATCAAGGTATGATAAGGAATATGAAAATAGTATAAAAAAAGACATCTTAAACATAAGTCAAGGATAATTTTAGAGGAATCATAACATAATGTGTTTAGGATAAAATCCCATGAACAATACATGATAGCTCATTAGATAAAATCATTATCCAATTCATTGAAGGGATATATAATTCTAGTCCCACCTATTACATTTATATCATGTACATGCATTTGTGTGACGCATAGATCATTCAACATAATAAAACATTTCATCACTTTTAATTCCATAATTAAGGAGTTTGGATTACATAAATAAAAGTAATAAAAACAATAAATTATAGTTACATCTTTGCAAAAAATATTAACCAGATATGGGTATGGGAATTCACTACACAAATGCTTGGTATGGAAAATTGTATGACAATTTCGACAGCAAAACAGGTGTACAAAAGGATTCAAATAAGGGTTTAATGAGAGAAAAAGGAAGAGTATAATTAATTTAAAATAATAAGGATAATAAAAGGGACATGTAAAACATATTCTAAAATGAAAATCTTGAATTAATATGGAATGATACATATAATTTTCTTGATTAATGAAGAGGAGAGGATCCCATACCATGGGAGGGAACTTCTTAAAGATTGGGAGTCACGTATTATAAGATTGAAAAAACAGTTGTAGGTATTTAGAGAGGGATTTGGAGACTAAATTCCAGTTCAATGGGTTTTCAATGAAGATTACTAGGATGTTGGGTGGGTATTTTTAGAAAATGATAGGGAGATTAATTATTAATTTCTAAACTTTGGTTTTGGACTCTATATAATAAAATAATCAAAACGATAAACTATACCATGGTTTTGAGTGATGATATCTACCAAAGAGGAGTGGTTTTAATAATTTAACAAGGCCAAGAAATAAAAATATTAAAATAATATCATTGGTGATGTGGAAGTAAGTAATGTTGATTAAAAATTCATTTTAAAACCTTAAAATATAATATAGGTTCCAGAGGATTCATTAAATGATTTGAAAATTAATCAAATAACAATTTTTTTTTAAATTGGGAATATAATTTTGTCAATGGATACTCCTTATGGTATTTATTTTATCACATTTTCTCTATTATGATTGAAAATATAAACTATATATTTATACAGTATTTAAATTTTTTACCAAAAAATTTATTTTCTCAGAAAATTATAAAAAATTTACTATAGGTTAATTTTGATATTTTTATTAAAAAAATATTTATTTTACCAAAATAATTATATTTACATGTAATTTTCTTCTATTAAATAAAAATCATCCTTGAAAATTACCATTTTTAGGAAAATAAAAATTTTCTAACCCTTATAAAGATATCATTGGACTTCATTAAATTATATTATCATTTATATTAATACGAATATTATTTAATAATAATATTTCCTGAAAATACTATTTATTTCAGAATTATTTAGTATATAAAAAAGTGTGTTTTAATTAAATGCATATATTTCTTTAAAAATACAATTTTGGTTTCCTTATATCAAAATATAATCCAGTTATATAAAATTTTATATATAATGTAATAATAAAATGAGATAAATATAATCATTATTTTTTAAGAAATAAAAAAATTAAAAATAATATTACTAGGATCTAGATACAAAATCCCTTATTAAACTAGTGTACGCTCTATGTGTAGGGCTTGAGCTGTTTTCACATTCATAGCGTGGTTTGAAAAACATTGTTTGGTCTCTGACCAATATAATATTGAACTTATACCATAAACGGTTTATCTCATGTTTGAGATATTAAATTTCAACTTGGGCTTGGTCAAGGTAAAATCCCAGTGATACCATCTCTCTTGGATGCTCTGAAAATTGGGCTTTATATAGTATGATCCTACTAGTCAAGGTCATTTCTTCTTCTGTTTGTGTGAATTTTAATTCATCATAACCTTTAATATACTAATATAAATGGTAATTGAAAATTAAAATATTATAAATGGTCAATATTCATGAAAATATTTTAAATCATACAACCTATATTTTTTAATTTTTGAATATAACTAAATTTGTGGATGTGGTTTCTATAACCACATTACTTAATAAGGAATATATTCATTTTATGAGGTGATTTCATTAAAAAACATTATGTTATTATATATATAGAGTGAATGATATATTTTTATGGAATTTTATATTCATATTGGATGTTTCATTTTTATATTTGTAAGAATATGTTGATGGGATACATTAAGAATCATTATTGTCCAAAGGAATCTGTAACTAAAAATTATATATCTGGGGAGGTGGTTGAGTTTTTTCCAAACTAATTGTCTTAAATAGAGAACATTAGTCTCCATACATATTTCTATGTGGGTTTTAATATCAGAGGAAAGGGCTTGTATTACAAAAAAATAAATCCATCGAAATGTGATCTAATAGTGAAAGAATATTTATTTATATTAAACCATACAAATGAGGTTTAATTTTATATTACATCACATATTAATATAATAAAATTATTCTATCTGATGAATAATTGTGTGTGGATAATAAATGAAAAAATAAAGTCATTTTCATGGTTGAAAGAAATAATAACTAATGATATAATTGTATTAAGATCATTGAGATACTTAACTATCTATCAATGTTTAACTGTGATCATATTGTCCTTGTATGATATTAAATGATATATATTTTATACCGAATACTATGACTAAAAAATAACTAATTAAAATAAAAGAGTAACATTTTTGACTGAAGTGATTCATTTTTTAGTGTAAAAGAAAAAACATAATGTAATTATCAATTACATATTATGGAATTTTTTAAAATATAAATATATAATTTATTACATGAAATATCAAGTAACAATGCTCTAGTTTAACTAGGATGATTTTAGCAATGGTGTTAATGATGATGAATTCATCTTTGGAATTGTATATTAAAAATATTTGGATATAAGGATAGACCTTTTACTATGAAATCATATGTTAAAAAAATTAAATGTTTTCTATCAATAAATTTACCGATGGTTTATCATTTTACAGGAAAAAATGTATTTTATTGAATAAAATATTGATGATGTTAAATACATATGTGATATTAATCCTTCCATGAAATTATTATAAAATTAAATTTAAGTATATAACATAGAAATGATTTATATTATCTAGAATGATTGCAAACAAGGTATATAAGAAGGAAATCATTTAATAAACTTATAATAGTTCATATAATCCAAGTTATATCTTTGGATTCTCTTTAATAGGATGACTAACAACTTGTGAGTAAGGTGATTTTAAAATAGTTTTTTTTAATATATTAATTTTTGATTAAAATGGTTAAAATGGTAAATTACATTCATCTATGTGTTATATGGGAAAAAAAATTTCACCGATGAGTTTGGAATGAGGCGTTTACCCTAGGGAGTTCGTCGCATAATTTATAGGCATCATGGAATCATTGTGCCATTAGTGGAGGGTAATTATTAATTAAAACACTAAAAATAGATAATAAATATATAATAACATGAAACCCTAATTTAAACCATAATATTTGTCTTTTATTAAGAGTTAGGATTTGAGAGATGAGGCCATTTCAATGGAGACTCACAAGAGAAAATATGATCTTTTTTGAATATTTAAGGATCGATAAAATTCTTGTAAAAAGGTGTGGTTATTTGAAATTTTACTTCCTTTTCACCAATAAACATATCTATTATTATTCAATACAAAAACTAATGATATTATTGATAAAATTGAAGTATGTTATTCTGTTAATGAATATGGACACAATGGACCTTGGCCACTCAAAATCTAAAAGATGTATTTTGAGTAAATTTAAACAGGAGTTTTCATTCTAAAAAAATCAATCTAGAATTCATAAGTATAAATATATGAATCCCAAATTCAGATTCTATTATGTTAATCAAAAACTCTAAAAGAATTAAATGGAACTATTTTTTATGATTTTGATCTGTATCTTTAGAGGCATCATATAGAAAATTTTCTTAATATTTTTGTATAATTTTTAGTTTTACTAATATATAGGAATAATAATAAAACACTCAATTTACCTTTTTATAGATTTATAAAATAAGAATATAATGTAAATAGTTTAGAATGAATTTAATCAATGGATTGAAATTTATCTTAGAGATAGGTTTATCCCATTTTTAACTTCACTCTAAATTTTATGGGCCGTAATGATTGATTAATGAGATAAAAATCATGTTTACATAATTCTAGTAATGAGATAAAGCGACTAGTAAAGTTAGGTTATGAACATGAATTTTCTATCTCTATAACTCCATTGTGGGTGGAAGTTCTAGTCTGGGAATCTGTGGTAGAGGGGATCCTTCAGTCATTTTATCATGTGGAGGATGGACACATTCTGGTCTAGTCCACCCTAGGCATGTGGGTTGTACCACCTCACTGTATGAAACAATGAAATTCTCTACAGTAATTCCATCATATGATCGAACAGTAATTGGTATATTATGTTATCCTTAGCCAAGGGTTATGTGGTAGGAAATGGAAATTCTCTATGACTTTATGATTGGAATAATTAGAAAGTGGTCCATGTTATCCTCATGATTATGGATCAACTAGTTCCAAGGGGGTTTCTCTTCACTCCTCAATCTAAGATCGGATGGTTAGTGCTCAGCTATGTATGTGTGTGTGTGGGGGGGGGGGGTGCTCTATGTCACCCTCTCATTATCCTAGTGTAATAACCACATTTAGGGGAACATGCTAAGGAGTTTTTTGATTCCAATAATATTTTTGGATTAATATTGATGACTTAGTGATAACAAGAAATATTTTGGGATAATCTATGAAGTTTTTATAGATGAATTACGTTAATAATGTTTCATCGAATATGAAAATTTAGTATTATTATTGAATAAATGTAGAAATCTATATGGGATGTGAATCCCATTTCTATGGGTTTTTAGAAACCATGTAAGAGTGTAAGTTGTTCTTAGTGGAGTGTCTAATGATGGGTTATTTACTAATTTATTGAGTTATTAAATTAAAAATATTATTATGAATAGATGATGATGATCATAATAATATTTTATGAGATGTTTTGAATATAACAGAGGATCCCAAATAAAATCTTATAAGGGTTACTTCAATATAATAGAGTGTGATTGATTGACATTGATTTCCAAGTATTTGTTACAAGTTGTTACATCAAAGTAAAGAGACAATTTTACTCGTAAATTATTATTTTTAAATATATCTATTACACGTATAGAATATATGAAATTCATTATGGAATTAGGAATCTAGGATATTATATAGTCACCCTGAGAGGGTTTGGGGGTGAATCAGGGGTGGATAAGTTTTACAGATTCAGTTCAAACTAATCTTTTTATTACTTCAATTTGATCAACCCTCCATAATAATCTAATATATAAGGAAATTATTATGATACCTTATGAGTTACTCTCATGTAAAATGAAGATAATTAAGTAACCAACATCACAAGATATTTTTACAATGTTCATCCTTGGTGTGCGAAAGGTATTCCTTGCTACATGTTGTTATTGTCTAGTGACATTAATTTGTCACTAGTAATCATTTTATCTACTATATGTGGTGTGGGTTCATTTTTATTAAAATCACACAATTAACCCCATAGTTACACAAAATCGCATAGTGTATTCTAATGGGTTTTAAGGGTTAATCTGATGAACATGGTAGTTGAATAAAACACATATTTGAATAAATAATATAAAATTCATACCTAAAGTGATAAGTCTACCTTTTATTATTTTATGCATGTTTGAAAAAGATAACCAAGGATGAAAATTAAATATTCCTACCACTAAGGGATTACACTGATCGAGGGATCATGAAACCTTTAATGAGGATTCCAAAAATGAAAAGGGGGCATTAGAGCCTTCACTTCATGATAAACTTTATTCCAAGAGGAAGAGTGAATCATGTGTCCTATTAACCATCAGTCATACCCAATAGAAGGTATCCCATCCCATTATATTTATAAAATAATTGGTGCTTTCCATTTTTTAAAACACATAAACCATTATAAATGTACAATCATACATTTATTCCAATAGGAATCTTTCATTGGATTATTTTAATGAATTCAGTCCATTAAATCCATTCATAATGGATTCTATTTAATCCATTCATAATGTATTATAACTAATGAAACCATGTGGAAAGTTACATTCACCTAAACATAATTCCATAATGTGAATATTTTAGTTCAAATATAACAATATTCCACTAAAAGTAAAATCCTATAAGGTATATATGAAGAAAATGAAGAATACTTTTGAACCCATCAAAAACTCATTTTAGATAAATTTGTATCATACTTTATTCATTTTTGGGAAAAATATTTTCCAAAACATAATTCATACCCAATGTATTAAATATGTGACCTGGAAAGCCTTATTAGTATTGACATAAAATATGAAATCCATATTTCATAAATGTAATAAAATAGTGGCCCCAGGAAATTCCTTAGTGCTACCCAATATACTACGGGGCCTAGTGTGATTTCCATCAAACATAATCATATATCTATAAAACCATGTCTACTAAAAGATTTATAACATACATTATATTATAAAAATATATCCCATTTTTTCATGACACAGAATTTCCACAAGACATGGAACATGCCTATCTAATATAGGTCTGTTAATATTTTATAGATTCTCTAAAATAGATTGACTAGGTTGAAGATTACATCACATGTTATTCATACAATAGATGAAAACATCACATGTTTTCATTTATGTAGCTATGAACATCATATATTACCTAAATAATAATGTCTATGAATTTACAATGTCAAATTCAATCAAGGTATAGATTCCTTTTCACATCATTCAAGTGGAAAATCCTATCATTGTTATTCTACAACTAATGATATGATCATAAATATAACCTATCACCCTTTTATGAGATATTTTTTTTACTTTTGCAAGAAAGCTATCAACGTATGAAGGTTATAATGCTAGGTACTTTTCCAAATTTTGGTATTAAGGACGGATAATAATATTACACCCCTGAGTATATAAATGACAATATGAATATCAATGAGATATACTTTAGAGATTCCATATAAATAATAGGATTCTGCTTACTACATCTTAAATCAATCCTTCATATCTTGTATAAAAAACTTTTTAATGATTATAATATTCTATTCATGCTAATGTTAATATATCATCACAGACCATACAACTGCAATATGATCATGGTTTAGGGGAAACTCAAAGTTTATACTTTGAGGGGATATTATCAGTCTATCGTTCATAGAATGTAAAATAAAGAACACGTGAATGAATGATAAATATAGGTTTATTTTTTTATAAAATGATGATATATCATATATCCCTTACATCAATATCTAGATTATAAAATACCTAGACACCTAAAATGACCCTTATGATGTTTTGTGGTAATTGATTCATCAATTGATCTAATAAGTTTTAATCAATATTCACCCAATTTATCTTTGCATATCCCTTCTGAATGATCTCCCATATTATATGGTATTGGTGAAGGATTTCTTTGGTCCATTTGGTGAGATTGTGATTCATTAGCATGAATGAAAAATCAATTTTTTCCTTGTAAATATCAATCACTCCTTGAATTCTAGGAACCACATCAAGTGCAGTGATGAACTTATTAATCTAAAAAATGTCATTTATGGTATCTAATGTTGTTATATACTCCACTTATATTACTGAGATTTATATAGTTTGTTTTTAGGAGATCTTCCATGTGGAAACTCAAACATTTAGGAAAAATAGGAATCTATATTGGGATTTTATACAATATTTTTAATATTTGAAACTCATATCTATATAACCTTTACCCGAAGCTCATATTGTCTTATATATATAACTAACATATCATTATTCCTTATCAAGTACATAATAATGTTATTAAAAAAATCCAATGTCTCTCACAAGGATTGTATTAGTGTCTAGTTTTAATACTAATATAATATGTGACATCAGGATGAGTACACAACAAGGAATACATGATAGAACCTATAGTAGATGAATATACAATTCTACCAATCCTTTCTAACTATTATAAAGGATCATGGTCCTTCCTAAGATTCATTACATGGAAACTGGTAAAGTCCCCTTCATGGAGTTCTCTATGTTATACGTATATAGTAATTTACCAGTTTATATATCTTGACTAATTCCCAGTAGCCACTTAGATCTATCTCTATAAATCCTCATACATAGTATGTAGGATATTTCAACCATTTCATTCATTGAGAAATAGTTACCCAATAATATCTTCATAGAGTGAAGTGTTAGGATATCATTTCCAATAATTAGTTATAAGCCACGTAAAAAATTCAAAATACCACTATAATTCCATTAATCAACTAATATGATTCACAACCTCAAATCCTTAAAAAAACACATAACAGTATGTTTCTCATTCTATATCTCATATGGTAACATTATGAATTATTTAGATAGAGAAAAAAGATAATAGTAAAGAATTAGTTTCCTGAGAATAACCCTAGAATATAATAGGAAGGTTACATTGAATCATTATTTATCTAACCATTTCTAAAATGTGTGATTCCTCCATTCAGACATAAGATCAAATTATGCCTTTTTTGGATGGGTGAGTTGTGAAATAATTTCACAATTCCTCAAACAATCAATGAATGCCAGGCTCAAGTATTCACCCCTGATCAAATCAGAGGATTTAAATATTATTTTGTAAATGATTATATACTTCATTATGAAATTATTTGAACTTTTCAAATGATTAATATTTTAGTTTCAATAGTAAAACATAACCACACGGGCTAAATTCATTGTTAAAGGTAAATAAGAACCTAAAAACACCAGTTGATTATATACACATTCTTCCACATACATCACTATGTATGGGATCCAGAAATCCACTATTCCTTTCCCATTTTTTCCAAAATGAGTCTATGAAATATTTTACATTAAACAATATTTGATATTATCAAATGATTCATAATCGAATGAGTCCAAAAATCCATCAATATTGATTAATTGAATGAATTTCTTTTTTAAAATTATATGGTAATACTTACAAAGATAGGTGGTACTATAATGATCCCTAACCTAATTATTATGAATTTATAAATATGATCATCCATATACTGAATGTATAAACTGTTTAATATATTTCCAACTCCATAGACATTTTTATTCTTTTATATAGAACAATAATTGTACTTAAAAGTGAATGAAAATCCCATCATTTCAAAACAAGATAAAAAAATATTTTTTATGTTTATTGTAGGAACATAAAATAAATTCTTCAATTCTTAGACTAATATACTTGTTAGATCCTGATCATAACTCTAAAATTCCAATGCAACAACTCTTACTCTATTACAGACACAAATATCCACTTCTCCCTTCATCAATTAACGTCAAGAATATTTTAGTTAGAAAAAATGTGTAAAACATACTTGATATATAATACCCATGAGTCAAATTTAGTGAAATGGATCTCTAAAACATTAAAATTTAAGGGATTTTAATGATTCTCTTTGATAATAATTTTCAACCCAAGATATATAGTTTTGACTATTTTATAAGTCATACCTATAAATGATCTGATTATGAATTCAATAAATAATTTCATAATATACAACAAATACATATTAGTGGTTGAGTATTATGTCCTATACCTTTCCTTTAACAACATTAAGGGATATTTCCCCCACTAAAATTAATGAACCTAATCTTTATACCATTTTAGTGACTAAAGGACTATATTTATCATTGGAATGAGCTCACTTTGGAATTTATCTCAATGAAAATTTATTTAGGTAGGGAATCATCCCAATCACAACAGTTATGATTCTTGGATAGTGGTGTGTATAAATATTTACCATGATCCATGATATGGATTTACTAAAAATTATTCTTATGGTATCCTTTCTTAGGGTTTCTCAGATAAGTGTCTACCAATGAAAAATCAAGGAAAAAGGAAAATGATAAATAACTTATTATGGGGTTTCAATTGTTGGATTTTTATATATATAATAATGATTATGATCCAAGTAATATGATATTTATGGCTATCTTAAAAATGGGGGTGAATTTTACTTTTAAAACATCGTTTAAAATAATTAATCTAAAAAAAGCCAAAACCTATTTATGTAATATTATTGGACATGGACCTCTATCAAATTAAATTGAAATGACAATGTGTCTGATTAAATAATGATTAAAAGATCATAATAAAAAAGGATACAATTATAAAAGTACTATTATCATAATCAGATTTAATTCGATAAATCTTTTTAGAATATAAATATGAAAATGATGTTTCACTTTCTATTAAAATGTATAGAAAATTATAAAACTTTTAATTAACAATTAATACAATGTAATTCAAAATATAAAGTGACTTTCAGTATATTAAAAGAATAACCCATTTTATCCTTGAGATAAATGTAGTCTATAACCCTCGATAAAGGTTTCCCTTGTTTTATACTTACAAGAAATTTTATCTTTCATTACCAATGAAATCCCACAATACAATGTTCCAAATAGATTTTTCTTCTTATCCCTAGAATCCATCAATATGATGATTGGATTAACTATATACCTAATCCCATTATCCCTCGATATGATTATCATATTCTTTTTCTATATATCATTGGTATCCCTCGATCGTATAGATTAGATTCACTATCTTTATAGCCTCAGAAACCCTTGATCATTACAATGATCAGACAAATAATAAAATGAGAAATTTTATATAGAGAAAAAATGAAAAGTTTCATTATAACTAAAAAACTATTAAAAAAATATAAATACGAAGAACAACATGTTCACTCTATGAAATTTATAGAGCTCTCACAAAATGATAATTTTAAAATTTAACAATCAACATGTGAAATGCTTTTTCAAAAGATTCAAACTCTTTGAATGACCAGGTCTTTATTGGCATGCCTCCAATGGTATCTTGATCTCCAAATGGTCATATTCCTCTGAGATTGTCACAAATACTTGGACATCATGCACTCAACAAATATATTGTAACTGAATGTATAATGTCATATTTTTTACACATTTATTGTGTAAATGTTTTTCCATACATTAGAAATAATTATTCCTAATGTGATTATAGACTTAAGTTATCCTGATGGACTTTCATTATAATTTAAATTAAGATAATCTTTTCTAGTGTTACTCTGATTTTATCGGTGCCATTATCAATCCTATATTCAAAACGTTTTTAGTATAATATCCACGAAATATACTAACTTATGGTCTCGATAAATTTGATTCAAGTGTATGAGACACATTCTCATTATGATAATTATAATTAAAATTTATCAGTTTAATTTTTTATTTCATTTAGAATTATTCTATGTATGGTGGAAGATAATGTTTTCTAAACAAACATTCTAAAATACATTGGACATAAGAAGTTAGTAAAACATGATTTTAATAAAGAGTTTGTGATTTCAAAATAATAATGGAATGAAAAAGAAAGAAATAGAATTTCAGATTCTATAATCTCTATATTTCTAGAAAAAACCCCATTAATTAAATGGGAAAATAATATGAAAAACTTATAGAACATTTCCTTTATGTGATTCATATTCACTATTAAACATTAATCATTATCCCCCTTAATTTTATAAGTCATATGAAAAAAATGGAATGAAAGATGTTAAAAATTATTAACTATACCTTAGGATAATATTCCTTCTAAGGATCATATTCCCCCTTTAATAAATATCTACCCCTTTTTAAAAAATTATATTTATTAAATAAAATCTTTCCCTTTCTATGAAATTATTATCTTTGTGATTTTCATAATGTAATGGTGAAAAATAGATTGAGGTTTCATAAAAAATTAGATAAGAAACATACATATGAAAAAATATATTGAAATAAATAATGGTCCTCAAAAATATAAAATAACAATCATCTAAATTGAATTAGAAAATACTCAAAAAAATCATAATCCAATGAAGATATTAATTCATTTGTTACAAACAAGTGAAATGTTTTTAAAAAACCAAATACAATGAGAGTTCAAAAAAATAAGTATTTCTTCATCAATGTATTCTCAAATACCTTTATCTTTTTGAAATTGTTTATACCCCCTATATCTTTTCAAACATTTCTTTCCTGAATTGAAACATTCTCAGAAAAATAATTATTTTGATTCCATAATAATTTAATTTATTCTTCATAAGATTTGAGTCTAGTCGAATCCAACTGCATATATCATATCCTTATATTCTGAGAATTTACTACCTCAGTATGATTATTAGTTAAATCCATGATGTCTTCTATAAATAGGAATGTTTCAGCCATGTCTTTAGTAAACTAATTAAATGATATACCTTATTCATTTATAAGATTTTTCAAATCATAATGATTCTCATCAAACAATTAGAGATCAGAATAAAATTAATGAGCTCAATTCACTATTTTATTACAAGACATTCCATGATTTTGTGAACATTCTTAATAAACATTCAACTGAGATTACAACTAAGTAATATTCTCTATTAAAACAATGAACAATTTTGATTTTTCATTCAGAATTTATTGAGTCAACTATTACTGAGATTAAATTTTTTATAAATAAGGTATGTTTCTTTTGATCTCTTTCAAATAACTAATAACATAATAATCTCTTTTGAAAGATATTGTTCTAGACAAGTCTGATTGTTCTAGTTGCAACTCGGAAGGTTTGATTTGTCTTGATTAGACTTCAACAACCTTTCCTTTCTTCTATAGTTTCATATAAATATATATCTCAATATTCAAAGAATTTTTTTTCATAAACTTATTTATTATTATACAATTCCATTATACAAATATTTTTGTTGGTTTTATCATCTACCTTTGTCTTTGAATTCTGATCTTCCACATATTTCTTAGATGATTATTTTTCCACTTCATCTAATCATGATTATTATTTAGAACTTCCCATATTCTATTCTATATCATATTTAGAAGGATTTTCCACTGATGATTTTGAAGAATACTTATTAGATTTTTATTTTCATCAACATCTTCCTCTTTATTGTTATCATATTCATTTTCATCCTTCTCATTCACATCTTTTTCTTTATCATCTTCTTCTAATTCTTCTTCAAAAAAGTATTCAATTCCTTAATATTAAAATTTTACAGTTCCTTCATCATCATTTATTCCTTCTTCTACTTTGAGGCCATCCCCATTAACATTTTCTTCTTGAAACTCATCACCCAGTTCCTCCTTAATCTCTTTTTTCTAACTATCTTATTATTTTGAGAACAAAATTTCCTTGTTTCATTAATTCCAATTATATTTTCCACATACACAACAAAATTTTAATGAATAAATAATTTGGAATTAAGATTAACCTGATCAGTGTGAGAAGTTAAGAAATATTTAGAGAGGATATTTGAACACCGTTTAACAAAATTTCACAAAGACTATCACATATGAAATTTTTATTTTTTTTATTTTTTTTTTCATGAAGAGTATCAGAATCATAAATTATTAATTACTCGACCTCAATAGGATCAATTTTTATTACCAGATACCCATGTTTCATTAAGTCTTTCTTCTTTATCCAATCATCTTGAATCCCATTAGAAACATTTTTTTCTAACTTTGGTGGTAAATTCGTTGATTTTATTGTCTTCTTATTATCATCCATGAATGATTTCATTGAATTTTTTTCTACCAGTACTATTCCACTAGGTTTCTCAATAATCTTTTTAGACTTATCATAAAAAATAACTTCATTATTTTTATCATATCATCAATTATGAAAGAAATATTTTATCTCATCGAATTAGACATGTTTTCCACTTTAAAAACATTCATGAATACTACTACCATATTGCTTAAGAATTTGGGAAAAATGATGATATTGGATTTAATAGTTCCATTTTTTATATTATCAACTATAAGAAGATCGAAAATCACTAACCCAAAAATCCTCATGTTGACTAGATAATCCAATACGGACAGATCTAAAACATTGATCATATATCACTACCCTTTTCTCAGAATGAGGAATCCTTGAATCCATAAACTGTCTACACAGTTATACATTTTTAGATGAGGACAGGTCTAATTTTCTCATAATTATGAAATAGATAATCTTCATCCATCCTTCTATTAAATATACCATGTTCATCAAGAAATTTGTGGGATGTACATTGTGCTTCTCCCTTAGAAGACAATACAAGAATTTTTAAAATCAATTTATGATAAATCTTATAACCTATTCCATACATCATGAAGTAAATTCTATCCTTAAATTATTATATAAAAAATAATAGATGGAATAACCTCATCAATTATTTTTTGATTGAACAGGTTGAAATCCTTATTAGATTTCAGAACACAAGACTATTATCCTTGACAATAAATAATATTATTAAATAGGAAATTGTATTTATCATAAAAATACCTTTTGGTCATCCTTTACCTGAAGTTGAACCATTTATTAAAATTTTATTTTATCACAATCATAATGAAAATTAATCCAAAGGATCATATGAAAAGGATATTTATCACACAGGATAACATAAGGGAAGCAGTAAGTGAAGGAAAAACTCTAAAGAAAACTGATGTGGGATATGGGGTATCTATCCTTAATATATTTGATAGAAATAAAGGTCCAACATTAACATAAAATCCAATGGCTGAGATTAAAAACAATCTGATCTAAAGGTTGAGATTCATCCAAAGAATGTTTTCAAATAATTCTAAACTCTTTAGGTTTTAAAGTATTTATCAGAATTGTCATGAATTAGATTGAGAAAATTTTTCAAAATAAAAAAAATGATTTTTATAAAAAATAAAAATTATAACAACAAAAAATAAAGGACTTAAATAATTACATAGTTTAAAAATTGAAAATAATAGAGATGCACCTTTTAGAGTGAAGAATTTTATCATTATGAATAATAAATTATTTTGGTTTTTTTAAACTACAGTTATTAACATAATTTTCATTATAAAACATTCAATAAATATTTTTATAGGAAATATTTTATAATAAATTTTTGAATGAAATATATTTATGATATTTTTATTAATAAAACTAATTAAATTTTTTTAATTATAAATACATAATATGATGTTTTTCAAATATGAGAATTTTTTTAACCAAAAATGATTTAATTTGTTTTATAAATATAATATTGTTTCAAAAAAACTCATGATGATAAAAATTTAAGAAAGCATAAATTTTTAAAAAAATATATTTTTCAACAAAAATATCATACATTTATAATACCCATATGAAAAAGAGTAACTTAATGTAAGGAGATCAGTAAATAAAATTTAGATGTTAACGATTAATTTATATTGATCATTCATAGATTATATTTAATATATTAAAATCTATGAGAAAGAAGAGGTTTTGAAAAAATTTCAACAAGTTGATCTTGAATACTGTTGAATTGTAAAATGATACCTCATTTATTTGTGTGATCCTAAAGGAAATGGTGTTATATATATCTATGTATACCACTTGTGTGATGTGCTAGATTTTTACAGAAGGAAATGGAAAAGGTATTATAAAATAGTTTTGATTTTTATCAATTATCATGTCATATTATGTGAGTGTCTGTTGCTTCCAAGATACTCCATCACAACAACATCAAGCTACCATATATTTGGCTTCATTAGTGGAAAGTGTTACTGATTGTTGTTTTTATATGGATAATAAACTAAAGAATCTCTTCAGAAATTTAATGTTCTAGAAGTTCTTTTCATATAAATTCTATATACACCAAAGTTAGCTTCTAAAAAAAATATTTAATTCAAAATCATTTTCCGATGAATAGAAAATCCCTTAATCCATAGTTCTCTTAAGATAATGAAAAATTAATTTTATAGTTTTCAAAATGGATTCCTTAGGATTTAATTAATATCATTCATAGAAGACAAAAAAACATTAAATATGGATTAATAATAGTTAAGTAATGTAAGATTCCTATCATACCTCTAAAAATTGTTTGAAAAACTAGTTTCCTAGCCTCATCAAGATCTAGGGTGTTGGAGGTACCAATATGATTACTAATACTTTTAGTATTGTATCATCCAAATTTCTTAAGAAGATATTTTCTATTATTATATTGAGATATAAAAGTTTATTTTAATTTTTCTGAGAATTGAAAATCAAGAAAACATGTTAACTCAGCCATCATAATCATGTTAAATCTAGATTTTATGAGATCTAAAATGGAATATATTAATAAATTTAGAGTTCATATGAATATAATTTCATTAAAATAGATTTTGTAGACTTGGAATATTTTTGTTAACTTATTTTATAAATTTTTTTCGATCTTCAAATCCCTTAACAAAATAGTTTTGTAACAATAATCTTGGTAACCTATCATACTAAAATATAGATGATTTTATAAGTTCATATAAATATTTGGTATTTTTATAAACCTATTCCGAATGTTTTTTTCAAAACCACGAGGATTTTAACATAAACTTCTTTCAAAACATATCCATTAATAAAATCAAACTTTACATCTATTTAAAATCGTTTGAAATTAAATAATTCTTCAAAGGATTATAGAATACAAATAACATCATTTATGTATACTGGTGCATAGGTTTATTCATATTCAATACCTTCTTGTTGATTATAACCCTTACAAAAAACTATAGTTTTTATTATAAAAATAATTCCATTTTCATCACATTTTTTGTTCTCAGAACCCAATTTACTCAAATTTTTTAAGTTTCTTTAGGTCATTCAACCATGTTTCAGACTTTTTTCCTCTAAAATCATTGATATCATATTGATTTTCCTTAATAAAATCCTTATTATCTTAACCTTATCTTTATTCATAGGTTCAAATTGGGAAATTAATGCTAGATGTTAAATATCATTCCTTAAAGAACTTCTAATCCTAAATGGTTTATCAACATCACCAATGATACTATCAATAGGATGATTCCTATGAAGAAACTGACTTCTTGGATATTGAAAAGTATGTTCATCAATATAAATTACAAAATATTACTGAGTAATAACTCCAAATACTATTTATTAAGTTATATCCTTTTGAAAATAAAATTCTAACAAAGGTTGGAAATATCATTCAAGGATGTAAGTTGGATTTTTTAAAAATAAAAGGATTTGCTTTATCAAACTTAACAAGAAATATTTCTTCAGCAGTATAATAATTTTTATTAAAAACACAATATTCTATAGAAGTAGTGGAATAACCCAAAAATATTCCTTTATCAGATTTGGGTGAAAATTTATTTCTGTTATCTTTAATATTTAAGAAGAATAATTTTCAACCAAAACCATGAAGTAATGAATTTTTGGTTATTTTCTTGTCCACAACTCATAAAAATTTTTAAAAAGAAAAGGTCTAATAAAAAACATGATTTATATTATAACTAGAAGTACTAACCACTTCATCCTATTTTCTTGTCAATTGAGTATTCACTCAACATATTTCTAGTATTTTATCAAATAATTATATTTCTTCTTTCCACAACACCATTTTTATGTAGGGTTATATGAGGTTAAAAGTAATGTTCAATACCATTCTTACTACAAAAAGTATCAAAATCAGAATTTATAAATACCCCACATTGATCACTATGAATAGTTAATAAGGGAATTTTTTTCTCATTTTTAAATTTGGCTATAAATGTTTTTAAAAAATCCTTTTTATTTTTTTCAGAAAATAAAACCATGTGTTTCTTATGTAATCATCAACTAAGACATATACATAGTATTTTCATCCAATACTCTGAATTTTTTTAGGACCAAATAATTTCATGTGAACTAACTATAAATAATAAAAAGATGATACCTTACTAGTAAATTTAAAAGTTAACTTATGTTTATTACCATATTCACAGGGGTCATAGTTTATTGAAGTATCAAGCCTATATTCTGGTTGATCCCTAACAAATATTTTTATAGTCAATCTAGATATGTTTCTAAGGTTAAAGTGTCTTATCCTTATATTCCATAACCAATATTGATCTTTCATTACACTATGACAAGGTAAGTCACGGAGCATACTATCTTCTATGTCACATATGTAAACATTCTCATGCTAGTGGGTGGAAAAAATGAATTCAACCTTGAAACTATCTACTAAACACATATTATTTCCAAAGTTCAAAAGGTAACCTCATCACATAATTGAATTAGGATTATAAGGTTATTTCTAATACCTTTAATGAATACAACATTTGATATTAAAATTTTACATATCAAAATAAGGTTCCATACGCTCATAATCTCTCCTTGATCATTATCCCTAAAACTATCTTTTAAACCTTTCAACATTATATTATTTTCAAAAAATTATTTTTAACCAGTTATATTCCTTGAAAATTCACTATCCATGTAACATGTATTCTTATTGTTGGTAAATAATTTGTTTTCATAGAAACAAAAATATTATAATATCGGTACCCAAACTGTACTGGGTCCTGTTATTTCAGAAAACAAAAAGTTTGAAATAAACATTTTTTAGAAAAATATTATTTTTGAAACGTGTGATTGAACT
Organism: Viscum album; assembly: GCA_963277665.1. NCBI lineage: Eukaryota > Viridiplantae > Streptophyta > Magnoliopsida > Santalales > Viscaceae > Viscum > Viscum album. The sequence goes on along the minus strand of OY728163.1, from coordinate 1,640,249,077 downwards.
TTATTTAAAGAGAAATTATTTTTACAATGGACACCCCGTCAAAATTTTGGTAAAAATGGAGCATTTTTTAAAACAAATAAAATTGCTTCTAAAAACAGGTTTTCATAAGTAAAACATATTCTGGAACGAGTACCTTGAGGAAATTTTTTTTTGTACATTTTGATAAAATTTTCTCTACAAATGGTAAAGTTTGATAAATGTTTTCTTTTACATGAGATTTTAGATTTCATTTTGACAACTAAATTTCAATCCTTACAAGTATTACACTAAGAATTATGTTTGGTTTCTAATTTTTTTGCTCAGAAATTATTTTTTCAAAATAATTAGAAATAATTTATTTATAATGAAAAAAATTTTAATGATCTTTTGAAATATTTGATATTTAATTTTTTTAAAACATTTATTCTTATATATTATTTAGAATGTTTTTCCTTATCATTATAATGTTTTTCTTTCAAATTCTACAATTTTCATTTTAATGTAATTTTGGAAAATATAATACTTTATCATAAGAAGGAATAATATTATCTTCACTATCTAAGGAAGAATCTTCATTAAAAGATCTAGAATAATTATCATATGTATAATTATCATTAAGTGACATATTGGTAATATTATTAGAAGTTTTTAACTTATCCATGAAGCAATTATTTACATTAGGTACATTGAAAAAAATTACAAAGTTCATCTTTCAAGAGCATTCATTATCAGATGTATTCTATGAATAATCACCTAAACTGTTACTTCAAGTGTGTTTATATTTCAGAACATTATTTCCCATTGATTTGTATTATTTCTTAGAATTCCATTTTGAATTCCAATCCTTTTTCTCTTTCCACTTCAGGTTTTGGCATTCTTGTATGACGTATCCAGATTTCATATTTTCATAATAAGTAACTTCATCTTTCTTATCACTTCTATCATTATGACATTTTTTTTATATTGGAAATTTTTCATTCCAAAAACTATTCAAACTTATAGGAAAATTATACTTTTCATCTTTATAATATTCATTATTAATATAATTGGATTGAGAAACTATTTTCTTAATTCCTAAATATTTACCAAAATTTTATAGTGTTTAAACATTAGGAGGTATGGTTGATGATGTAGAAAATTCAAAACCACTATTTTTTTCTCTTTATCAAAATCACTTTTTAATCAACTGTCATATTTCATAATAGTTCCAATAAGATCATCTATGTTAACGTTATTCAACTACCTTGTCTCATCAACAATAGTCGACTTATATTCCCACTCATTAGGAATGATATCAATTATCTTCTCAATAAGGATCTCATTATCAATAAATTTCTCACTAAAATATTGTAACCTGTTAATAATAGTCATGAACCTCTTATGTATCTTGTAAAATTATTATCCCTTTAATAAGTTAAAGTATTTATAGTTATCTCTTAACATAACTCTACTTTTTTTGAAAACCATAGATGTACAAAAATTTGTGGCTTGTATCTTTTAATAGACACTATTAACAGCTTCATGAGATTATATTTGACTATATATCATCTTTTTATAGAATATAAAAAAGTGATCCTTACTATTTATATCAAATTGTATTCCTATTAGTTTATTTAAAAATGTAGTAACATCCTTATAACGAATATTATAATTTTGAGTAAGCATCCCAAAATTATAAACCCCATTGTTGATCACAAAATTGTCAATCCTATCTATTATGAACTCATAGCTAGCATAATCAAATATTGGTGGTCTATTAGGATTTAAATTATCTATAGAATCTATATTCATTAATTGCTTATTTTTAAAAAATACAAATATTCATTTCCACAAACATGTTATTGTAAAAAAATTTAATAAAAAAGTTTATATCAGAAACCTTAAACAAACTTGCAAAACTAAAGTAAGTAAAATCATCAACAAGTATTTGAGTAGTTGAATCTAGATCTTATACCAATTATTGAATCAGTATATATATAATACTGATTAGGTTTGTTAGAATATAATCTTGATGGATAAATTACTAGAGGGGGTGAATTTTCCTATTAAATCTTAGTTTAAAATAATTAAACTAAATAAACCCAAAACTAATTTTTGTAATATTATCGAACATGGCCCTCAGTCTGATTTATTCGGTATGATAAAGTTTCTAATTAAATCATGTCTAAATGTTGATAATCAAAATAGATATGAACATCAGTGTAAATTTATATTAATGAGAGTTAATCTAACAAAACTATTCTAAATAGAAAGATTAGTATGATGTTTAACTTTGTATTAAAATGTTCAGTGGAATATAAAACATATAAGAAATAAATAATACAATAAAATTCAAAATAAATAACAACTTTCAATGTATTAATATAACAAATTCTTTTATCCTTAATTTAAAGGTTTTCTATAACCAAGACTAAAGGTATCCCTTGTTATATACTTACAAGAATGTATGTCTTTCCTTACTATGTAAATCCCTCAATACAATGATTGAAATGCATATGTCTTCCTATGTTGTGAAGACCTAAATATGATGATCAAATTCTCTATCAACCTATATCTAGTATCCCTCGATATAAAGATCAAATTCATTCTCCACCTAGCCTCAGTAGCTCTCAATCTAAAAGATCAAATTCACTATCTTTCTGGCCTTAGAATCCCTCAATCGTTACGATGATCAGAAGCATATTACAATGAAAAAGTTCAATAAGCATACAAACTATTTTTTTCATTATAACAAAAAACCCTAAAAATTTAAAATAAAGAAGAAGAACATGTTCATTTTATGAAATATTCATATCTCTCACAATATGAGAATTTATAAATGAAACAATCAGTACATGAATTGTTTTGTTCATTAGCTTAAAACTCTTCAAATGACCAGGTATTTATAGGAATCCTTCTAATATACATCTTGATCCCCCTATAGTCATATTTCACAGTGTTTTTCACAATGGCTTGGACACCATATATTAAAAAAATCTATTTTAAATGAATGTCCAATTTCGTATTGGATTACACATCATAGTGTAATTTTCCCTTACATTAGAAATAAGTCTTCCAAATATGATTATAAACTTTATTCAGTTTGGTGGAATTCCTTAAAATTTTCATTATGATAATATTTAAAAGTGATACTCTATTTTTATTGGTTCAAGTATAAATCATATTGTTTAGAATTTTTCAGTATTATAAATATAAAAATATTTTTACTTTTGGTATTTCTAAAGGTGAATCTAATGTATCAGACACAGACTCATTATGATAATCATAATGATGAAATATAATTTTGTTTCTATAATTAAGAAAGAATTATTTTAAATACTGTAAAGAAATATGTTTTTAACAAAAAAATCTAAAACAATTTGTAAACATGAAGTCAGTAAAACACTTTTTAAGAAAGAGTATGTGATTTCCAAAAAGAAAGGAACGGAAAAGTAAGAAATTGAAATTCTGACTCAATATTCAAAGAATGATTTTTTGACCCAAACTAAATATAGTAGCAGTGGATTTGGGTTTTATCTATAGATGAGGGTTTTTGTTGTGATTATCTATTTTTTAATGGGTTCAGAATATGAAATCCATAGTTGTATTAGATTTTTTTAACTAAAACTTTGAAAAAGTTCCCTAGACTTAGATATCACCCCACCTGTGTTTAAATGATTATTATATTCTTTCAATCAAATATATTCGTTATAACCAATGGAAACCTCACTTGATTATCATATATTACAAATTCTATCTTGAATAGGTGATTACATTAATCTTGTATCCACATATCTGACCTAGAATGGTGATCAGTGGCCTTTAATCACCCTTTGATCATCCCACTACCTGAGATCACAAGATTCAGAGAGAACATAAGTTTCTTATATATCAAATATAGTGAAGAGGAAATAAGAATTAAAATTTTATTGAAATAATAATACATCATTTGTCTAAATAGTTTGAACAATTCCAGAGATATGAATAGAAGTGATACTTAACAAGAATATGGAATTCATCCATATGGGAAATTTGGACTCCTTGGATCATCCACTAATAGCTTAGTGTGATATCATAGGATTTATTATAGTAAATTTAATAGAATTAAAGGAAAAATAATAACACCATATCTCAATTGAATGAAGTTGTGGAATTAGCATATCATTTAGTGAATATTATCCATTTATAGAATAATGCTCAAATATTATTCATTTGATTCCAAATTAACCTTGAGAGAAGCATGTGATTCTTTAATTTCCTTAGGTCATTCCAAAATCCCAAAAATGTCCTCAAATTTAGAGCCATGACCTAACTACTTACCCTTTAGTGGATGTTCATCTTGTTTCTATCTAAATGTCCATGATATAGTTATCCTAGAATCTAAAATCTTTATATTGTTTTTATGATCATTTTCCATATGACTTTAATAAGTATCATATAATATGGGTTTCATTAGTTTATATCTATAGTGGAAGTTGAGTGCAACTCTGGTGTGTTTTTGAGATGACTGGAGTAAATATGGGATTTCTTGGTTTGGAATAAATTAATGATGGGGTTGGGAATGGATTTATGGAAGATTTTGTATCATAAGGATTTGAATCCATACGATGGGAATCTCATCAGATATGAAAAATTCACGAAGACTTAAAATTATGGTTAAAGTCTTAATCCAAGGTCAAAGGGATTAAACTAAGTCTAAAAAACTCTTACATTGGGAAATTATTTGGAAAATTTACAGTCCCAATGCCTTAAAATCTAGGTAAAATCCTTATTCTTAGCCTCAGTGTCTTATAATCCACCTTCGATAAATTTTTACATCTGAGGATAAAATATTACACAGATATATAGTTGATATTTTGTAAATTTTAGAGTCTTATGTTGGATCAATCATAAAAATAATCGAAAGCCCAGTTAGTTGGGACAACCCCTTGTTGTCAATAGAGAGTTGCACATGTGTTCAGTTGAAGTTCCTTCTCGCAATTATCTATAAGATCCTTTTTTTGCGTTAGCTTTATGTATTTTCAATTTTTCAATGCATGGTATGTAGGATTTTCTTCTTGCGATTATTTGAGGATTTTACATGTGGTAAGTTGAATTTCCTTCTTGAGGTCAGTTGAGGGAATTTCTAAATTTTGAGAAAGGTCAGTTGGTCTACATGGTTAACCATGAATTTATTCATGATGTAGCATTCCATTTTCATTTTTACTAGAAATCATGAAATTGAAAAGTATCTATGCAGGATTTATCAAATTAAGTACAAAATGAATAAAATCATATTTAAAATCCTCAAAAAAATTATATTCGAGAATCATTAAATGTATAAATTTCTATTTAAACCCTAAAGAGGAATAAAAAAAATTAAAAACCATGATTTATCCATTTTAAAAAATAAATCAAAATTTTACCACATAATAAAGATTATATTATTTACATGATATTTAAATTTATTATGGGACTAATTTTTAATAAATTTTGAAAAGAAATTAATTTTTTTCCCAACATCACACCCCCATACTTAAACCACCTTACTCCTGGGAAAAATAGTGAATTAAATTATTTGATTAGATATTTCTTTCGTATAATTAAGCACATAATCCACAGAATAATAAATCATAGATTCCATTATTTTTTGAATCAACTTACCTCCTTTATGGAATTAATTCATTATCTCACATTAATTCAAGGAGGAGTTCCAAGAATAATTGTGATATATATATATATAATTGAAATTAAAATTTTATAAGCAGAACTTCAATTTATACCTTTTATATAACTCTCTTAAAATAAGGATTAAATTTAAACTTCATTGATAATACTCAAATGAATTTTTTAAAAGTCAATTTCCACCTTATTCATATGGGATCAATATTCCCCTCACTTGAATGATTATTTTTTTTAACAATTAATTATTTATTAAAATGTTCTCAGCAATGTTTTTTAAGAGAACTATTTAAAGAACTTATTAAATATAAAAAATTGAATTTACCTAAAAAACTAGTGCCTAATGTCTTATAGTTTCATTATGAGATCCCAATTTCCTATTTTACATTAGTTTCAAATAACCTATATCAATTTCATTTGAGCTGTCTCCTTGAGGTGTTATTTTTTCTCAAAGGTTAATTTACATGAAATTAATTTAAAAAATCAAGTGATATCATGATATAATATTAGTTTCATAATCTCATTTTCACTCACAATCCTTTACCTTTTTCAAAAATCAAATTTTCATGAAATCAGTGGTAAAATTAACTCAACAATCATTTAACTCGCCTAATTTCAGAACTACTGAAACCCTTCTATTATAGTAAGGTATTTTATAATGGTTAGATAATATTATATATCTAGTATTTATTATCCTAAAAATACACATGATTTTAAAAAAACTAAGAGAAAAGAGACATTATTTACATATTTCTAAAATATATTTTAAACATAATGTTTTATTTTATTTCAATCCAAAAACATTCAGAAGAAATTGAAAAAATTCTATTTATATCCTAAAAAACATTTTATTCTCCCAAAACATTTTATTATACCAAATATCAATTATTTATAAAATTAATTTATCAAATAACATATATTTAAATATCATCTACACTAGTTTGATGGAAAGTGATATCCTGACAATTCTGTAGAGATTAAAAACAGGGATGAGTTTAGATTCCTCTATTAGTTATTTTTAGAATTTATCATTGTAAGGATTCATTATTTATTTATTCAAATTTAATAGCTTCTTTTATTCACCACCTTTAATATCAAGTACATCATATGGAAAAGTATTAGTCATGATAGATGGCATAGTCCATTTTGAATAATGTTTACCATGAATGGGCCTCAAGAATGAGGATAATAGAAACAATTTTTGTCTAATATCAATGATTAATTTTAGGATGAGATTTTTATTAAAATAGTTGGACTCATCCTTATAAAAAAGTGAATTATATTAATATTCCTTTTATATTTCTTCATGCTCTATTATAAACAACATTCTTTATTCCCCATATTTTTCAAATTCTAGATTCACCTTCTTGACCAATAGGCCTTTTGATACAACTCCTTAGGCTGGTGATGGAAATTTTCATAAAAACCTATATATGGGGATACACCTAAGGGATTATTTAGGTATTTATATATGACCATAATACTTATTTTAGTGTTTTAATCCAAATATTTCTTGTGGGACGTACAATTTTCTCTAGAATTAACTTTATATATCATTTTAATACCTATGATTTCCCATTTTTCGAGGTGTGGTATACAATTGAGTTTTTCTGATGCAGACCATATTTCTTCATTAGAGCCGTCATTTTCTTGTTTTATAAGTTTTCGCCATGATCATTGATTATTTCTCGAGATACTCCAAAAAAATAAAAAATGTTTAATTTAAAAAATTTAATGAAATCCTTAGAATCATAAGTTGTAGTTGATTTTTTATCAAAATAATATTAAATTTATTACACTACAAATAATATATAGGTAAAACCAAATTAAATATTATATATAACAATGTAATATAATCTCCATACATTAAATATTTCATAGAAAATCATGAATTTTGGGGAATTTCACACCTTTTATAAATTACACCAGTAATTTGGTAGTTTAGAAAAAATATACAATGATCATGCAAGTATTTTAATATTAAATTCAAAAGAAACCAGCTTCCAATACCTTCCAAGAAGTTCTCTGAGGTGAAAATTATCATTCACATACAAGTGTAAAGAATGATTTAAGGAAAAATTTATTTTCTTCCTCAAGGATGAACCTTGGAATTACATGGTTATTATAAATATGTTATAAATACGGATATTACTATAAAAAATACATTGAATAAACATTTAATTTTTAGGATTGATTCCTTGTAATGAATTATGGTACGTTTTATGTTATTAGAAAATTGACCAAATAATTATAAAGGGGTACTTACGGAGCTTCATACAATTTATCACCTTGGAATGGGCCATCTATATTTGTTTCACTTGGAGGTTCTACCGCGGTTATGTTATATCGAATCATGTGATTATAAAAAATATTTTGAGAGACCATTTTATCCTTGATTTCTATGCTAAACTCTTATATAAGAAACTTTCACCATACTAGTCATGATTTTGTATCAGCATTATTTATTAGATATCCCAGTTCTACATGAATAGAGTAAAAAATTATATTACTTCCTCATAGATATGAACTAAATTTCACTAAGTCCTCAATGATTGAAGAAAACTATTTTTTATTATTGTGTAATTAATTTGGTATATGTCTAGGGTCTTATATGTGTAGGCCATCACTTTTGAGTGCCCATCAATTATTTGGGAAAAATCAACTCCTTTAGATTTATTTGATACATCAAAAAATATCTCATAATGTAAATTCTTGTCATGTGGACATATTTTGGGGGATATTATTGGACTCTATTTTAGTCGATAAAATTATATCTTATAAGAATCATCGACAACAAATCTAGTATCTTTATTAATTCGGTTATTTAGGGGTAAATAATCTTTCGGAATACCCTAAATAATCTTATGTAAAATTTATTATGTACTGGAAATTATTTAATGTGTGTCACAGTGGTGGGGTAAGGTAGTGTATAAATTACATCAATTTTGCAATTCATTACTTCAATACCATTTTTAGAAAAAAAATTCTCAACATATTTAATTTTAAAACAATAAAGTATAATTTTTAAAAAATTAAAAAACAATTTATTCTAAATGAATTTTATTCAAAAAAATGTCATACTCTGAAGAAATATTTCAAAATATATACCATAAATTGTAAAATCATCCATAAATACCTATAAATAATATTTAATAAAACATGGAGTGATACTCACCATACACCACTAAATGGGTTTTAGGGAATTGAAAAGACTGAAGGGTATCCTTTGATAAAAAACATATAAAATGGGTAGGTGAATATTGTATATTAATATGCTTATAGAGATATTGCATCCAAGAAATACCGTAAAAATATATCAAAGAAACAATGGTGACCCTTCCTATCTAGTATCTATAACATTTAGACTACAAATGGAATAGGGAAGTTGTATTTTCTTGTTACATGGTTTAATTTCCAATAGTCAATGTAGACTCTCCAACAATTATAAATCTATAGGGAAGTAATTCATTGTTCTCAAACTATATAATTATGTATCATGTTTTCGATGGGATAATTTGAATTAAACATACCTGATGGGAGTTTTAGATTGGGTATATGATTCCATTTGAAAAAATTATTTCTAATTTATTTTTTAAAACTATTAGGAGGTTAAGGTTGTGATTCCTTTGGGGGTTTTCTCATAGGTTAAGACTCAGATTCTAAAAAATCATATTACTACTAGTGGTAAGGATAATTCAATGAATGTTTATAATATCTATATTGTGACCCAAATATATTATTTCAAAATGTCAAGGAGATGGTTCATTTGATCGGGTTTAATATTTTTTAAATTTATTAGTGTATTTTTCTCATTTTCTTCATGAAATAAATATTTTAATTTTTATGAAAGAAACTTCCTCTTGAGTACTCCATAACATCAGTGACAGATCATAATTAATTATCCATCTTTGGATCTTTGAAATTTGTCGAGACTGTTGATCATGATGGATTTTTTCTTGCATATAGAATCCTCATATTCTTCCCAAGATTTTCTTCCATACACCTTTAAGAAGAATTAGATAATAATGGTTTGAGGGATTCAAAAATATAGAAGAATCAATGTTATACTCCATTATGTACACGATCTAACTGAAGTGAAGATAGAATAGTTAGGTTAAGACTTAAATTGATGATGATATTTTTATAAAATGTGTGGATGATTATCATTTCATAGAGATTTCAATACTTGTGATAGGAAGCACCACATATTTGAAAAGGTCCCAAATCATTATACTTGAGGTACATATCTTGTACTTGTGGATAATATATTATGATGAGTTTTGTGAAGTATTACACTGGGTAGTTCATCTAATGGTTGGAAAAGTTCCAAGGCCTTATTATCTAGGGAAAATTCACATACACAACCAACAAGTCTTATGATCCCTATTCTAGAATGTATTCTACTTGGTGGTGATGTATTATACTATTTTACTACAAAAGTTTAGTAATTTATGAATTCTTATAATGGTATGGCCTCAATGAAAGATTAAGCTGAAGTTAGTTGGGCTATACCATTATGGTTACCAGATGGTTGCACATGTTGTCGATTGATGTACTATCTTGTAGTCAGTTACAAGACCTTTCGTGCGGTCACATTATGTCTTTTTAGTTTTTTCACACAAGATCGATTGGATTTACTTCTTATGGTTAATTTTGATTTTCATATATAGTTAGTTGAAGTTACTTAATGTGGTTAGTTACAGACTTTTCCAAATTTTGAGCATGTATAGATGTTCCGCATGGTCGACCATGATGTTTTTCATGCAAAATATTTCATTTTTCATTTTTCCTGGAAATCATGAAAATGAAATCTCTTAGTGTAGGTTTTAGTAATTAATGTAAAAAATGAATAAAAATAATTAAATATATTTTTATCATCCTCTAAACCATTAAATACCAAAATAATCCAATTTATGGATTTTAATTAAAATCCCATGGATTAATAAAACTGTTAAAACCCATGATTTATCTATTTATGAAATTAAATCTAGATTTCACTGTAGAATTAAAAAATTAGTAGTTGTATGTGATTTAAATTTATTAGGGGATAATTTTCAAAGAAAAAAGAAAAAATGAATACTTTAGATCATATCACTACCCCACACTAAAAACATTCCACTCATGGGTAATACAATGATCTTAATTTTTTGAAATTATATGTCTTATCTAGACATAAGAACACAATACAGAGAAAAATAAAATAATATATTTCTTTATAGTTTGAATCATCATGTATTCTTTATGAATTTAATTTACTATCTGACAGTAATTCAGGAAATATCTCTAAGTAGAAGAGTGAAATATATAGTTTTATGTGGAATTATAATTTTAATTGGTGGAACTTATCTTTATCATTTTTTCCTATATTCCTTAAACCATGGTTCAATTTCCAATTCAGTGATACAACTTAAATGAATTTGGTACAAGCAAATTTACATCTACTTCATCTCGGTTTCATATTCCCATCACCTGAATGAACATATTTTTGTCTATTAGGAACTTACTAACATTTTGATTAGCATGATTATCATTATCAATATTCAAATAACTTATTGAATATAAAAAACTAAAATTTAATCAATCACCTAGTGCTTAGTGTCTCATTGATTCATTATTGTATCTGAATTTCGCATTTTAATCTTGTTTCAAAGGACATATATCAAATTATTTTTAGTTTATACCATGTGGTGTTATTTTTTCAAAAGGGAAGGTTACCTAGAAATATATAGAAAATTATAATGACCTCATGTTATTTTTTTAATTCCATAAATATCTTTTCATGCACACTCATTTAGCTAGTTCGAAAACCAATTTTCCATGAAATCTATGGTAAAACTCATTCATCAATAATTTAACTCTCCAATATTAGAACCAACAAACTCTATATATTCTAGAATGTTATTTTTCCAAGGAATGTGTATATTCGGGATCATGTTTTTCATATCCTAAAAACATACTAGATGTAAAAAAACTGACATCCACAATATTTTATATAAATGAATTACCAATTGGATTTGACACTATGTTTTATTTATTTTAATTTGAAAACACTCAAATGTAATCGAAAAATGGTATTTTTACACAAAATAAATTTTTATTTCCCTAAAAACATATATTATGCTCAATTCCAATTAATCCCATCAATAATTTATCAATGAAAACATATTTAAAAAGAATATATACTCATGTGAAGGAAAGAGGAAACATGGGAGTTCTGTATTCAATTTATGTAAATAAGAGTTTTGACTCCGCCATTGTCTCGTTCCATAATCCCTCACGTTAATGATTAATATTTTGGTTATTTATCTTGAATAACTAATTTTAACCTCCTCATTTTATATCAAATTCAACAAATTGAAAAGTGTTATTCACTATGTGTAGTCTAGACTATTTAGAATACATTTTATCATGAAGAGTTTATCCTTGAGGATAATACTATCACTTTATCTCCAATATCAAATCATATTTTATAGATGAGATTATAATTGATAGATTTAAACTTTTCATTATACATCATTGAATTACCATAATCTTACCTTTTTAGTTCTTCAAGATCTATCATATATTCCTTCCTATATTACTTATCTTTTCCTAATTCCAAATTCACCATATTGATAGCCTATTAGTCTTTATGATGCAACTAAATAGGTATGAAAGAGTGATTTTAAAAATAAAATTTCATATGGGGATATACTTAAGGGGTTGTATAGGAAATTATTCAATACTATAATTCGACTTCTAGATTATTACTCCATTCATTTTTGTTGGGTTGTAATGTTTTCAATAGAATTCTCTTTATCACTTTTTTTAGCAACCCCTATGCTCCCATTTTTATACGAGTGGTATGAAATTTATGTTTCAAAATGAACTCTATATTTCATAATCATTTCATCTATGTTCTTTTTGATGAATCATGTTCCTTGGTCACTGATTATTTATCATGGTACTCCAAACCTCTAAAAAATGTTTTTTATGTTTCAATGACATCATTAGATTCATTAGTAATGGATGTTTTTTCATCAATAAACATTTCAACATAGTCCACTAACAATAATTTTTAAGATAGAAAAATGTTATAGGAAAATCAGCCATGAAATTTAAACCCCATATATCAAATATTTCGTATAAAATTAATGATTTTTGGGAATTTCATGTCTTTTGAAAATTATACAAGAAAACTAGAAGTTTGGGAATATTTTTAGAAAAATGTGACTCTTTATAAATTTAAGGCTAAAATAAACCAGCTTCCAACTCATTTTAGGAGTTCTATGAGGTATAAAATAGCCTCCAGATATAGGTTTTTAGAAAAATTTAATTATAGATTTAATTTCATCCTCATGGATTCACCTTATAATTACTTGGTAATTATAAATATTCTATAAATATGGATCTTATTTGACATAATACATTGAATGGGATTTTAATTTATAATTTAGGTGGTTGGTAAATAAATGGGGTACAATTTATGTAACTAGAAAATTGACTAGATAAGCATACCAGGGTACATGGGTGTCTTTATAAAATTTATCACTAGGGAAAGAGTCATATATATTTGTTCCACTTTTTTCCACTATGTACATGGTCGGATAAGTGTAGACTCACTTTTGTTGGCCCATGCATTTTATGGGAAAAAAAATACTAAAACCTTATTTTATGTATCAAAAAAAATCTAAAAGGAGAAATTAGAGTTAACTTTTAAGAATAAAGAAGATATGATTAAACTCACTTTAATCGTATTGAAACTATCCTGTAAGAATCATAAACAAAAGAATTCATTTTTTTTCTTAAGTATACAATTAGAGACAATGAAACCCTTCTAAAGTCCCCAATAGACCTTCTATATAATATAGTATGAATTAGAAATGACCTAATGTGTATCAAAGTGACGATGTAAGTTATAATAGAAATCACACCAACTTTGGAATTGTTAACTTCAATCATATACTTATAAATTATATGGATTATGACATTTAATTTTTTAACCATATAATTTATTTGTTTAAAATTTAAAGCCATGTTTTTATCAATAAATATTATTAAATTTTTTCCAAATTCTTAATACAATTTTCAAGACTTTTTCAAAAAGAGTTAAATAATTTAACAACAACTTCAAGCATCTCTAAATAAAATATAAAAAGTTACTCACAATATTCTATTGAAAGGTTCCTTTTGAGCTGTGATAATTAATGGGAATCGTTCATTTAGAAATTTTTCCAAAGGACTAGGTAAATGTAGTATTTTATTGGTATTATGGATCTATTAGAACCAATAAATACTTGTAAAATCCATCATGGAAACAATAGTGACCCTTCTCATATAGTCTCTCTAGAATTTTGTCTATTAAAAGAATGGGGATGTGGTAATTTTTTATTACATTTTTCAATTTTAGATATTCAATTAAAAATCTCCAACTACTATGAATCACTATGGTTACTAATTAATTATTCTCATTACATATAATTGTGTATCCAATTTTCATTGAGAAAATTTGAATGGGACTTACCCACTAGGAGTCCAAGATATGTAATATGATTATTACTTCAAAAATTATTTTAAATTCATATTTTATAACTTATAGGAGTGTTGGTTGGGGTTTCCTTTAGGGTGGTCTCATAGGGTTAGACTCAAATTTAAATAGAATACATTGTATAAATGTGGAAGGCATAATTAATGGAATATATCCTACTATATAGTCTAAGAACATAAATTTTTAATTATAAATGTCAAATGGTTAGTTCAATTGATTTGGTTTTAAATAATTATAAACTATTATGGGACGTTTCACATTTTCCCCAAAAAAATATTTTATGTATTATGATAAAAAATTCATTTCTAGTTCAGCGAGGTTTACTATTGATGTTTTCAACACAGATTGAACCTTTATAGGATGTTTCACTTTTAAATAAGAGGTGTTAATAACATTTTTCAGAAAATCAACAAATATGTTTCATAAAATTCTTCAACATATTCATTACATAGAATAGATTAGAGATTATTCCCATTATAAAATAATGATTATTATGAGAAATCTGGTGATTTTGGATCTTATCTGAATCATATCATGTCATCAATCATTTTAATATTATTCTTGGAATAATAAGGTAATTCAAATTGATTTAACGTAAAGATATTTTTCTCCCAATGGGGGAAGTTCATTGAATCAAGATAATTAAAATTCACTATTTTTTATAAAATTTCAATAAAAGAGCCCCCTTATTAACATTTATTACTATTCTAGAAATCATGAGAAATGGTCTACCTATAAAGATACGGTATTGAAATTTACCGTTTTCTTCTTCCATGGTCTGAAAGTAGAAAAACATAGTAAACAAAATTACTTGTAAACTTAAATTAAAATCCTTTGTAACCCCAACTTGATATGTGGTGGTTCAATTATATTGTTGCATAACCACTATGATGTTTTTGAGTTCCCCAATTTTTAAGTAAGAGTAAACCAATTATGTTATAACCTTAATGGATAGTCCTAAGTTACATAGCGCATTAGAAAAATTTAGTTCAGCAATGGTAAATGGATAGTTAATATACCTTGGTATTGTAATTTATTAGGTATTTATGGGTTAAAAATCAAATATACATTTCTACCGAGATTTACCTTTTCATACCCTCTAAATCAT
Source organism: Viscum album (assembly GCA_963277665.1). NCBI lineage: Eukaryota > Viridiplantae > Streptophyta > Magnoliopsida > Santalales > Viscaceae > Viscum > Viscum album. The sequence goes on along the minus strand of OY728163.1, from coordinate 1,640,233,823 downwards.
TTCATCTTAGTGAACAGGTCTTTGATAAATTTCAAACACCATAGGGTTTGTCGAATGGATTCTAGAAAAGGAATGTTAATTTATACCTTTTTGAATATCTCTTAAATATCTTATTGTATTCACTATTTCTCTGGGTGGTTTTACCCTATATGGGAATTAAGGTTGGGGATGATTTGAGTGTTCCACTTTATCATTTCCCTTGTCCTTCATTAATGGGGGAGTTTCCAAATGTATTTATTCTTGAGGATACTTTCTAGGGAAATATTTTTTAGATTTAGTGAGCTATCTAGTTATAGATAAGTTTAAAATGGGGGGTGTTTACTATTCATTGTCTCTTTTCTACCCCTAAATGAAATGGAAATTAGTTTTCCATTAAGTTTAGGAATTTTTTGGGAAGGAAGCCTACTTGAGTCCTTATTTACCAAGCTATTGAGAGTATTTATAAGCTGTCCAAAATGTAATTCAATCTTCTAATGATCATATCTATGAGTCTATAGGGTAGTATATTGACTTGTTTATAAATCCACAAGTTCCCTCAGCATGTCCTTCAAGAAATTTTATTGAGACTTCCCTTATTGATAGATTGCAAAGGGATGTGAGTTTCCCCTTGGGATGTGTACCATTTTGAAATTATTTTTGAATGGTGAACTTTAATTTAGTCCATTACCAAATCCATATTTATTATGGGAATACTCATTGATTTTTTTTCATACTGGTTGTTATTGGTATAATATTTTAAACATGGAATCACATATTTTAGTTCGTTGAATTTAGAGAAATCCAATAGTGTAGTAGTCCTGGGAGTAGAAAATTTGGAAGAATCATAGTTGTGTAGTCGGTGTTATTTCATGGACCTTATTTAAATTTAAATTTATCCAAAGATACAGTATCACTAAAATATTATTTTAAATTAAAGGGGGGTTATAAATTTTAACCGCATTCACTCCTCATGTTATATTCTTTGTAATGAATTTCTGGGAGTTTCAGAAAATTCTCTCGATAAGATCTCTAAATTGTATAGGGTAATTTTATATAAGTGATCCTCGAAATAAAGTATCTAGTAGGTTCATGTCACTATCCAATGATCTTTTGTAAAAATAAACTATGAAATGGTCCTCTTTATAAGGATGGTGTGGAAAGGATGCCGTCAATCACTTGAATCTCACCTAGAACTCGTATTGTGTTTCTCCACTTGTTTTATCGGTCCCATAAATATATTTCATTACCCATGTATGCCAAATAGAAGGAAATTAATTATCGAGGGATTATTTTTGTAGTTTATACATGTTTTTGGATTCTCTAGGACACAAACTTTATATCCATTCCTAAGCTACTTCTTCAAGAGAGAAGGGAAAGATCTTTTAGGTGACTTGATCTTATGAGACTCCTCTTGGTTTAAAACTTCTACAGACATTAGAAATCCCTCATATACATCAGTTATAGTCCTATCCATTTAATCCAATAAACATTAGATGAAATCATAATATTCTTGATCTATGTTTAAAGTCCCATTGGTTATTCATTTTTAACGGTTGGTTATTGTTGTTGAAATTCTGTCTGTACAATACTCTTAATGTTTTTTTGGGTTGAGAAAAATTTTCATCCAAATTTCCACTACCTAATGTTACTCTAGTAGAAGATGATAAGGACATTGGGGATTCAGTTAATGTAATAGTGATGAAATCCCTTTCCCCTTTTCTAGTGATTCTTAAGTCCCAAATTATTTATTGAATATTGTGTTGAACCTATGGATCAAATCCAACAATTCGAGATAAATTATTCCTGGTCATGTGTTGAAATAATTTTCACAAATATAATATATTAAAATTAAATCACTAGTAACAGAACCCAATTAATCACTGGGATTTAACAGGGACTCTAAAAATTGAATTTTTAAATCTGAATTAAATTTTGTATTAGTTGGATTATGTTGTCGCTGAAGAGGATAGTGTTTCGGGTGTGTTCTTCTCTCCTTTAGTGGGATCAAAATATGGATCCAAATGATGTATTGGATTAGTTTTTAATTTAGTTTAAAAAATAGTGGTTTAACCACATATATACCTTTACCTCAAATTATATCATGATTCCATTATTTTACTCTCATATCTTCTCTATAACCAAGTTAAACCGCAGTTTATTACCCTCTATTAAAAAAATTACCATGATTAAGGGAGTAAAATAATCCTATATCCCATAATCTCACATATCCTTCTGATTACATACCTTAAATCACCCTTAGATTATCACATTAAACATGATCATAAGTAGTGATCTTAAGTGTATTATGTATGAAATCCAATAAAGAGTGAAGAAGAATACAACACACATAAAAATAAGGAAATATCATAATGTCTAAATAGTTTAAAAAATTATAGAGAGATGTACATAAGTGATATTTCTTTAAAATGTGGAATTCATCAACATGGGAAACGGGGTATCCTCAGCTCATACACTAAGGTACTATTTGGCCATTAGAGGAGTTATTTCACCATAATTAAAAGCTAATAAGAGATAAAAACTACAACAAAACAAAAATAAAAACAAGTCGAGGATGTCTCCCAATAATTAGTGAAAAGATTTCTACTTATAGAATAATTATAGAATATTATTGGAAAACTTCCAAATTTACCATGTGGTAAGCCTGAATTTAATTGATTTCCTCTAGTAATTATATAACCTCTAAAAAATTCCATTGCTTTGTGTCGAGACCTAATAAATTATCCATCCTATGATGTTTGACATGTTTCCATCCATAGGGTCTTGATGGATTCTATTAGGATTCTCAAATATTCATATTATTACTATGATCAAGTTCCATACACAATCAAGAATGAAAAGGAAAGGAAGTGTTGTAGTGTTTTATAGCTATAATATAAGTAAAGTGCAACTCTGTTGTGTTCATGATTATATTAAAGTGATAATGGAATGGTGATTTTTGAGTCTAAATTGATGATAGTATTGGTCTTGGATGTGCAGACGTTTTTTCATATCATATGGCTGTAAATCATTACTACGTGAATCTACTAATGTTTGAAAATGTACTGAATCCTTATACTCTTAGAAAAACACTTCCACTCAACAACAATGTCTTTAAATCCCAATTCTAAAAAGTATTACCCTCAAGGGAGAAGTCTCACACTGGTGATCTATGAAGAATTTTTATGTCCAATTTTTTTTAGTTAATTTGGCCTCAAATTCAAATTAAGGTGTAGTTAGTTAGGCATTCCCCTTTCGATCAATTCGTAGTTGGACATGTGGTCAGTTGAAGTTCCTTCTCAGAATAAGTTGCATGACCCTTCATACAACCAATTGAATACTCTTTCAATATTACTTTTATGGTATCTTGGATTTAATTCTTTTAGTTAGTGGAGTATTTCAAAAATGAATAGTTGTTGTTTCTTCATGCATTTAATTTTTTATTTTCCCAAATTTTGATAATGGATAGTTGGTCCAAACAATTGATTATGATATTCTTCATATGACATCATTCCTATTTCATTTTTCTTAGAAATCAAGAAAAAGGAATATATCAATGTATGATTTATCTCATCAAGTACATAATGAATAAAAAAATTAAAAAACATATTTAAATTCCAATAAAAATTAAATTTTTGAATCAATCAATGTATGGGTTTTCATTAAAATACTAAGGATAAATCATAAAATTAAAAAGCACGACTTATATATTCCAAAAATTAATTTTATATATTTTCATATAATCAAAGAAATTATTTACCTGTGATTTAAATTAATCATGGGACTAATTTGTATATAAAAATAAAAAAATAAAAAATGTGGGGTCACATCACTCCCCCACACATAAACCATTACACTCATAGGAAATATAGTGAATTTAATTATTTAAATTGACATGTCATACATATAATTAAATAAGAAAATCTAGGGAAGAATAAAATCACGAATTCATCATTTTTTTAGTAATATTTCTTAATTTATGACTTTAATTCACAATATCACATTAATTCAATCAAGGTTTACAAGTCTAGGAGGGAAATACAAATATTTAACTGGTATTAGAATATTAAAAAGTGGATCTTCCATTTATCCAGTCCTCCTTAGTATCATAAACTAAGGATTCAATTTATAATTAATTGATACAATAAAAAATTATTATTTAGAGTTCAATTTACCTCTTCTTTTTTTGGGATCAATATACCCCCAGTAAAATGAAATTTTTTACTATTAGTCTCTTATTAAATTTTACGTAGATTTTATTGTGTAAATCACTTATTTAATATAAAAAATGAAATTTAAACACACACCCAATTCCTATTGACATAGAGATTCATTGGGGGATCCAAATTTGTGATTTTATTCAATTTTCAAAGGCCTTATATTAATTTTTTTAGTTCCCTTACTAAGGTGTTTATTTTTTTAAAATCTATGTTTCCTCGAGTTAAATTAAAAATTCTATGGATCTCATGTTTTAATTTCAATTTTAGAATTATATTTTCACTCAAAATTCCTTACAAGTTAAAAACTATGATTTCCAGAATCAATGGTGAAACACACTCAAAAATCATTTAACTGTCCCAATTTTAGAACCAATGAACACCTTCCATTATAGAATGGAACTTTTCGTAGGTAGTACACCATTGGTTCTAAAGTATTAATATATAAAAAATATACTATAAGATAAAAAATAATAGACAAGGGAATTTATTTACAGGTTTTGAAAACAAATTTTTTGAACTATGTTTTTTAAGACAAAAAACACATAAGAAACAAAATAAAGGGATTTATATCCTAAATTACATCGTCTTATCATCCACACTTATCACAGGAACAATTATAATTAACTTTAGCATACATTTATATGAAAATATAGATTTATAAAGGATCGAGACTCATGTGAAGAATGGATACAACCTAAATATTCTTTGTTAAATGAAAGTTGGAAGGGTTTTTTAATCCTCCAATTATCAATTCTAGATATCCTAAATTAAATGCTCCACTTCATTATATTCCCCATTAATGGATATTTGGAATCTAATCCTTTGATTTTAACTGCACCAAATGGAATGGTTCTTATCACTATGTGTATCCTAGCCCATTTGGAATGAAGATTACTAAGGATGAGCTTTGTCCTTTAAAATAGTTACACATTTTCTCCAATTTCAAAGATTATTTTCTAAATGATATTTCAATGGAAATATTTGTACTTCTCTATATATAAAATTATATTCTCAAAATATTCCCTTCTCCATTCTTCAGGATCTATTTTATATAAATTCCATTATTCCCCTAATATTTCAGAATTCTTAATTCACCCAATCGTCAGACTAGGAGGACTTTTACTACAAATTAATATGCATGTGATAGTTCTATCCATAAAAATTTCTATATATAGACATTCATAAGAGGATTTTTAGGTAGTTATCTAGTCCCATAACACATCCCCTATAATTTTTAGGTTGGTTGTATTGCTTTCTCCAATACCCTTTATATCTCAATATTGCAAACCACTACTTTCCCATTTATCTATGGAAGGGTATGAAATTGATTTTTTTGAGGTAGTCCATAGTTTTTCATCAATGCCTATATGTTCTTATTTCAAAAGTCTATGCCTTTTTCACTAATTATTTATTGGGGTATGTAAAACCTAGAAAAATATATATTTTTATAAATATAATTATAAACATAGAATCATCATTTATGGTTGGTTTTTCATCAATTAACTTTAAAACACAGTCTACTACTAATAATATATAGGTAAAACTGAATGAGACCGTAAATGAACCCCTTTAATATAACCACATACATCAAATATTTCAACTAAAATCAAAGCTGTTGGGTAATTTGATGTCTTTTTGAAAATCAACAATGGAACTGGATGTTTATACATGATTAAAAAAATTTTAAGAGTGTTTGAAAATATACACAAAATATATACTATATTTCAAAACCTTAATAATAATAATATAATGTCCGAAATGGACACCAAATAAAATTTTATAAAAAAATCTAAGTGAATATTTAATATCATCTACATGGATACAACTTTTTATTACATGGTCCTTACAAATATTCCAAAAATATGGATCCTCCCAAACATAATTCATTAAATAATATTTTAATTTTTTTAATTTGATTCTTGGAAAATAAGGTAGTACTGTTAATGTGACTAGAAAATTTACCAAATAAGTGTGTCGGGGATCATGGGTGGATTCATACAATTTCTTACCAATGAATGATTCATCTAGATTTGAATCACTTTTTTGATCTATATCAAAAGTGTGAGGCAACATACTATTATGATTGAAAACCAAATTTCATTGAACATTTTTTTTTTGATTTCCAAATTATAATCTTATAGTAACAACTTCCACCTTACCAGTCTTGGATTCACATCAGCCTTCTTGATCATATATCTCAATTTTTCATGATCAAAGTAAAGGGATATTTTTCTTTTGAATAGAATAGACCTAAATTTCTTAAAATATACGATTTTTGGGGAAAAAATATTTTTTGATTATTTATTAATTTATTTTTAATTTTTACATGGTTTAATAAGTGTAGGATATCACATTTTGGTTCCCATAAATCTTCTAGGACTACATAACTCCAATAGGTTCATTTGATGCATCAAACAATGAATTAAAGGGGGAATTCCTATTATGTGGGAATATAATGGGTGTTGTGATTAGACTCTCTTTTAAAATATAAAATTTTATCATGTTGGAATAATAAAAAAAAGAAAATATCTTTATTATGTAGGTTTGTTAGGAGAAAATAATTATTATTAAAGACCCCAACAAACCTTTTGTAGAATCCACTATATCATTAAATTGAACATAATATAGCTCATAGTGTTGGTGTATAGATGTTAAGAAATCACATCAATTTTGGACTTATCTACATCAATCCCATTTTTATAAATTTTGTGTTTTGGAAAATTTTAATTTTATACTATAAAATAGAACTTTTTAGAATTTAAATCTGAGTTTTTTCCATATTATTTTTAAACTTTTTTCAGAAACTCAATATAAGATTCAAAATATGTCCCATAAAGAGTGAAATAATCCAAGAATACCAGTAATAAGCTCTCAATAAAATATAAAAAAATAATCAATACTTATTATTAAAAGATGTATGGGGCATCCTAATGACCGTAATTCTTCCATTTTTTTGAAAACATACCAAAAAGTAAAGTTAATGTAATATTTTACTAGTCTACTAGAGCTATTATAACCTAGAAATACATAGAAAAATCCATCTAGGAAATAGTAGTGTCCCATCCATAATAGTTTATCTAGAATTTGGTCTATAAAGGGAATGAGGAAGTGGAATTTTATTATTACACGGTCCAATTTATTATAGTCAATGAAGACAGTCCATCTATTCTAAATCCATAAGGGTACTAATTCCTTGTTCTCATTTGGGACAATTGTGTGTCTATTTTTCCTAAGGAAAATTTTAATGTGATGTCCCCAAATAGATTTTTAGATTTTTTATATGATTCTAGCTCCTAAAATTACTTATAATTTATTTTTTAAAACGTCTAAAAGGGTTGGGTTGAGTCTATTTTGGGGTTGAATCTTAGGTTTAAAATAATATTCTAAAAAAATATTATTCATATAGTTGGTAGGGGTAATTCCAATAATTTTCCCCAGTATTGAGACTATGGACCTATTTTTTATTTCAAAATTTCAAGGAGTTAATTTTCTTGATTGAACATTAGATAATTTTAAATTATTCTTGGTAGATTGTTATTTTCCTAAAGAAGAGAATATTTTAATTGAGATGGAGGAATATTTAATTCCATTTAAGGGTTTTCTGTTGATGTTTTCAACTCTGAGTGATCCATTCTAGCAACCTTAATTTGTAAAGAATAAGTGTTAGAGGCAGTTTTAAGAAAAAAATAAAAGTAATTTTCATCAATCACATCAAATAATTCAGCATATAAAATATATTCTAGATTAATTTTATATTCACATAATTATTCTTCAAAGAAATTAAATGTTTTTACATCTTATCCCGATCGTATTATTTCATAAAATATTTAAATTTCCTCCTTCGAACAATAGGGTAATTCAAATAGATTTAATGTAAACATAGTTTGAATATTATGGGTGTATTTCATTGAATCATGATTATCAAAATTCATTGTTTGATCAATAAAAGTACTTGAAATTATTCCCTCATTAAAATTTATTATTATATTGGTTGTCTTGAGAAATAGTCTATCTAGAATGATAGGGGAGTGAACATTACCACATTCTTCCTCCTTGTTAAAAATATAAATGTCTATAGGTATGAAAACTCCTCATACAAATACTAGAAAATCATATAGAAATTGAACTAAATAGGTAGTTTTTTGGTTAGAACGTTTCACATACACTCAGTTGGGTTTGAGTTCACCTATCTACCATATAGAATAAACTGAATAAGACATAACATTAATGTATTCTCCCAAATCACATAGTGTATTCGAAAAGTGAGTTCTCTTGTGATTAAAGGGGTGGTGTTATACCCAGGGCTTAAAATTTCTTTAGTATTTGTGGGGTTACAGTGGTAGATAATTTTCGACATAGATTTACATTTTAATTCCCCTATAATCACCTCTTCCTGATGCACATGTATTTGATAAATTTCCCGTACCCTGGTATTTATGGAATGGATTCAAACATAGGAATACTGATTTATATATTATGGAATATGTACATAATCTATTGTTGTATTTTTATTTAATTATTTATCTTGGTTGGTTTTACACTATATTGGAAGGGATTTTGGGCCTGATTTGAGTGTTCCACTTTAGATTTTCCCTTATCCTACATCAATTGAGGTTTTTCCATTGATACTTATTCTTAAGGATCATTTTTTGGGATAAATTCTTTATATTCATCGGGTTATCTACATTTATCATCATTTTGAAACTCGTAAATAAAATGGATTTAACATTTCCTTAAGGGTTAAGAATTGGTTGGGTAGGAAGATTACTTGACCAAGGATTTACCATGTTATTAAGATTATACATAATTTTGAAAAAATATCCTTTCAAATCTTTGATTTTGGATCCATGAGTGGAGATAATAGTTTTTTTACTAGTTTGTAACACCACTTGATATCTTAACATGTTCTTAAAGAATGTTATTGGGTATTTCCTTATTGATAGCTTATAGAGGGATGTGAGTTTCCTCTTTTTAATGGTGGTGGTTAGAAATTCAACTGGAAGGGATTCCTTTGCTATTGTTGGTTTCTAGATCTATATTGACTATTTTAATACTATTTAAATAACATATCACTTACTATGTTTTGTTAGTAAAATCTTTGATTCATGGCATTGTGACTTTAAATTCCTTAAACTTGAGGATAAACATTAATCTGGCCATCCTAATAATAGAATAGATGGAATACCATTTGAGGAATGATATTTTTTATTTCTTATACCTTGTTTAATGATAAATGTTTTTAAATTGGCATTAATGATTCGATTTTATTTTCAAATTAATGGGTTTTAGTACATTTCACCTATTTCACTCCTCTGATTATAGTCCATGTACCTAATTTCTATGAGTATTGAAAATTTATCTCTATTAGATATTTTAATTCAAAAGGGTACTTATATACGAGTAATCTTATGGAGGAATAATATATCAAGTTCAAGTAACATTCCATTAATATTTGGTAAAATAATTTTAGGTAATAGAGATTTTCATCAGGATTTTGTGAGAATGATGTAGGTAGTCACATGAATCTCTCCCAAAAATCAAAGAGAGTTTCCCTACTTCATTTGTTGTTCCAATAAGTTTATTTTCATAGCTCAGTATTCTTTAAGGAAGGGAAATACTTTTGGAGGAAATACTTTTTTAGTTTATCATATGAGCTGACTTATTTAGAAACCAGATTATGTATCCATTAATTTTCTATTGTATTAAGAGATAAGGGAATAACCTTTTGGAAAAACCTAGTCTTCAGAGCCTCCTCTATGTTTGAAATGTTTAAAGGCATTAAAAACACTATTAAATTTAAGTAATGATCAACTCCTTCCATTCCATGAAACTTTTGTAGGAGTTGAATCATTCATATTCTAAATTCATATTCTTGTTGTTTATTCATTTTTTACTACCATTTTTTGTTGTTGAAATTTGATGGGAACAACTCTCATAAAGACCTATTCAGTTGGGATAAAATTTCAACTATGTTTTCTTTACCTATAGTAACTTTTGTAGAAGGAGATAAATAATATTTGGATCCAATAAAATGAATAATAAAAAACTTCCTATCAACTTACTCTATGATTTTTAAGTTCTGAATTCTTTCTAGTACTGTTAGTTCATAATTTCATTTTATTAATAAATAAACAAGTAATGTATTTATCAAAATCATGAGAAACAAACATAAACCTTTTCATATCTAATTTAAACTATAAAAAACCTATTTTTCAAATCGTAAAACTTATAATTTATAAACAATTAATAAATTATCCTCTAAATTAATTTTATATTAAATTTAATTAGTTTTAATTTTGTTTGACCACTCGGAATTATGTTTTCTAACAAAATAGTTCCATAATGGAGTATCCAACCTCATATTACAATGACATATATTATGACACCGTGATGAGAAAACAATAACGATTTCATAAAACTTGTTATTTATTTAACAATGTAAGAAACCTGTTGATTTAAATAAAAAGATTTCTTAAATACTAAAAAATTGATTAATATATCATTTAATATTCAATTCACATTTAAAGACAATCATAAAACCAATAATGGAATGCTTTGTTCCACTGAGGGATTACACTAGCCAATGAATTCTAGAATGTTTCTTGAGAATCCCAAAATTACAGAAGGGGTACCAGCACCATCACTTAATGATAAAATTAATTTCAGGATCAAGTGATAATTATTAATCTTTCTTATATTCATCCATACCAATAAGTGTAATCTCATCCATTTATATATCCATCTTTACTGCATTTCATTTATTGAAACATGTCGTCCATATTCAATGTATCGACATGTATTTATTTTCATTGGAGTCATTCATTTAATTTATTCAATGAATTAAATTCATTAAATATATTCATAATATACTACATTGAATCCATTGATAATGTACTACAAATAATTGAACCATGTGGCAAGATACATGCACCTAAATATAATTCATTCACACGAATATTTTGATGAACATAAAAAATAATCAACATCACCATATTAAATTGGTGAATCTTAACTATATTATTCATGTAAACTGATATTTATACTACCCCCTAATATTTAATTAAAATCCAATCAACTTCACATATCATTGACTGCCTCATAATCATTTTCTAAAATGAAAGGAATGTTATCCTATCATTGTGGTTCTATTAATCTTAATTTTGGAGCTCTCACTTGAGCACTCGAATGTATGCTGCTTCAATATGTAACCAATTCATGTTGGTATGACACTCATCTATTCTATCATATGAATCTAGATCTCTTAATTGAATCTTCATAACTTTATGTTCTTTTCTTCACAAGTCATTGACCCGACCGATATTCTGAATAATGTTGGTTGTAAACCATCTATCGCATTAAAAACACTCTAAATTCGTAGTTCATATTTGAATGAGATGAAATATTTTTATAGAGTCAATCATTCCATAATATTTTTTTAATTTTAAATATTCTAATTTCAAGACATATCACATTTCTACTTTGATTCTATAACCTTCAATGCTCCAATGATATCAACGTTAATTCTAATTTCAAATGTTTTGTAAATCTCTACAATAACTCAGTTCCATATTTCCAAAAATATCATCTAGAATCATGAACATAATCTTTATGATCGTTATTTTTAACTCATTTTCATCTCTAATTCTATATGTATTATTGTTAACGAACTTACATATAATCCGATCTTCATCTTCCATTTATACCCTTTTTCGTTGCACCACTCAAACGTCTATTGGTTTTAATTATTAAAAAAAACACTATAATGACTACTGTTAGTCTAGTGATCTAAATATTTTACCCTTCACTTAATTTGAATGATGATTTTTGGATTCTATTATTCTGATCAACTAATCTTTAACTTCCTTTGGAAGCTTACCATATTTCATGGCCTTCATTTTTTGACATCAAAAGTTTAAGTTAAAGGATCATTATTTAAATTTTTTAACACTTTTCCATATTATCATAGATGGCCATAATATTGTGTAACAACCTGAATTTATTTTTCTTTCAATACTGATCAATATTTTAATATCCCATCAACTGTTGATTTAATTTACTACGAACACCATCTTCTAGTTTTTTTAAATAATCCTTAGGGTTCAGATTCATTTAACTTTTTCACACTGAGGATTATTTATCTGTATCCACTTCAGCTTATAGATATATTAAAGGTTTCTTCATGTCTCCAATTTCTAGAGAATTCATAATCCTCCTATCAGTTGAGTTAATATTTGACTGACTCATCATTGATCACTATTAGACTTATACCAATGTGATTTTTTCTATTGAAATCATAGTGCATGTATCATATGACTTCTCACTAAGACATTATGTCACCTCATGTTCTTTTCATACTTCATAGCTCCATCTTCCATATATCTTTGATCTTTTTATTTCCATGAATTTTATGATGGCCCAACCACTACATGTGTAATCTTAATTTTCAGTAAGCTTCATGAATTTAATGATTTTGTAGAAGCAAATATATTTTAAATGTAATGTTCACTATCAAATCCATAAGGATACATATAATGTCATTTCATAATTCTTTATCCTATCTCAGCCTTCCAATCACCCTATATTCCTTGTTTTCTACCTCGATATCTTTTAAAGGTTTTTCTTTAAGGATAATTTCCTTTATATAGAAATAAAACTGTTGTGGATACCTTTACACCAATCAATATATATAGTATTTATCTCTTATAACGGAACCTATTATTCATCAAAAGTATATATTATACATTCTAGTTTACTAAATTGATCTATATTTAACTCGGATATTCAATCACTTCATTTGCGAATTCAATCTCACTATCTTCAAGATTTAACATCCAATGGTATCTATTTAATCTCCCATTTTATCACCAATTCAAAAACACATATTATAGACAGTTCTCCTTCAACTTTCAACACTCTATATTTCACATGATGAATAGTTAAATCAATCATTATATGTTTTCTATCTTTCAGAAGTCAATTTCTAGGAAACAACAATTCAACATAAAGTTGACAACGCTTCTTTATCCTTCAACACTAGTCATGTACTCAATGAAATTAAAATTTTCAATCTAGGAATATATTAAGATGGCTCTGAATAATTAACTTGGAACATTTTTCTCCATATATCAGCAACACTCTCTTCATCTGTGGTGTTTGAGCTTCTGAAGGATACACCTTCTAGAGTATAAACTTCATGTGGACTTATTCGGGAGTATGAAAATCAGATAGAATTATTATAAACTTATTTATTGAATACATTTTCAATAACATAAATCATTAAATTATTTTAAAATTTTTAATAAATTTCATTTATATTCACTATTATAGTCAACTGACAGATCAGATCCTGCTGAAGTAAATAAATAAAGAACTTGAGGGTCTACAAATAATTTCTGTTCTGACGTGAAGTGTCGTAGAATGAAACTAGATTATTAAAGATGAAAATAAATTATTAATCTATTAATTTCATGATTTATGATGTGAAAGATTTATTCCTTCCATGAGAGGTTTACATTCTGATTATATGCATTGAATGTGAAAATATTTCCTGATGAAATTCTGGGATAAATGGATTCACATCATGAATAAGTTGAGCCAGACATCTACCGAAATTCATATCAAATCATCATGTTGTTAGAGGATAACTCGGTATATGAAATGTTCAAAGATAATCACATGAAATAAGTGGCAATTATATTACATTCCATGAATCCTACATTCATTTCATAAAACTAAGCCAACTGAAAATTTAATATTATTATTTATCAAAATCAGAGGGATGAATTCATGGATTTGGATTGTAGACTTCCAATGTGGACTTAAACGAATTCAATGGTTGATTTCATGAATATAAAATTTGATTATAGTGGTTTCTTTTCCTATAAATAGTAGGTTTTGGCTGTTGGTGTATGGGGAAACTGAAGCTAAACCCATATATAATGTGTTTCCACTATAGAGTCTTAATCCAGACTACTCTATCACATTCATATGGATTATCCTCTCTCCACATTATCACCCTCTCATGACTAGCATAAGGGGTAATTTTCTTCCAGTGTCAAATGATGTAGTTTTTTGGGGATTTCATGTTAGTTAATCCATTCTTATTTATTAGTTGATTATTCAGGTTGTTGTATCATTTATTTTTATATATGTAATGATCATTGTTTATTGAATCAATGGAAGAAATATAATACTAAAACCATTTGTTCTAGGTTTTCCCTAACCATGGTAAAATTGCGAATAATTATGTATAAACATGAGGTCACATGGTTGGTAATTACCCAAAGTAATTGACCATATTAAATGGGGAATTATTGGACTAGGGAGGGAATTCCATGACTATTGGATTCTATTAGACCTAACTATGACAATGAATATGGTCCAATATATTAAATTATAACCTCAATAAAATATAAAAATATAATAATTATTGAACCTGACAAACATTCTCTCACTAATTTCCAAAACAAAATCTCCAACTCCTTCCTTTTGTTTTTTTATCACTTTTATGTTCCCAAAATATAATAGAATTGTCTCAAGGGTTAAAACTTAAATGCATCACATGATAAATATAAATAGTTAGTCGCACTAGTTTGATACTCTTATATATTATTAAATTTGATTATCCATATAGGAAATAATGATGCCCTATGTGTGACTAAATTTGTGTCACCATTGTTAGGGACTATTGAAAATAGTCTAATAATTTTTAATTATTATTATTGTTTTGTTTTTTATTTACCTTTTTCATTATTGGGTGTGTTCATGTAGTGGTTTTAAAACATAATATTTTTAGAATAAACATTTTAATCAGATAAAGGATAAATAAATTATTGATTATGTCCTTGATTTAGAGAAAATTATATGGAAGAACAAGAGAGAAGAGACTAATAACATGGATATGAATGTATAATGGGAGAAAAATGTTGAAGGTATATAAGTAACACATCCAGGGCTACAAATACTCATAGATTATAGATGACCGTCGATCATGGGACTATAACTTATCATTATGGTACCACTCATCATGTCCAAAAAATTTCAAATCAAAATGGTTATCATTAATATGATCTATAACACTATTCAGTTCTTTGGGCTTCCACACAAATATCTGAATGCACACATAGGAAATTTTCAAATACTCTAGGATACCATTCAATTATTGAATGTTTCTAGTGATTCATTATGGATAATATAATCCATATTTTCATTAACAATTTTTATGAGAGTGGATACAAATATTCCCCTACCATTCCATCACCACATGGGATAAGTTTTTAAGGAAATTTTTTGACTCTCTTTCCCTCATAAAAATCAATATATTTTTGCATAAAATTTTAAATTCTAATCAATAAAATAATGAATCAATGTATAATTCATGAGAGAAATTAAAAAAAAATTATTAATAAATTTTTTCAACACAAAATTGAAATATGGTTACTGATTTAGATGTTTTGAAAGGGTTTATCATAAATAAATATATCAGTAGTAGATGTTGCAACATGAGGATTTTCTTATGAAGAGTTCACTAGAGGAAAAAAAATATTAAATGAAGTAGAAATAAATTGTTTTTATTATTATGAAAAAGAACGATAAAGAAGAGGCATCGACCTAGTCAATAACAACCAATGGATGGTGGAATAAATGGATTTTTCGATAGAATTATGGTGTATGATCGAATATGTAAAGATGTGATGCTCAAATACAAGAGAGGGGGTGAATTGTATACTTTAAATATCCCTAAGGAAATTTTTCAAAACCAAAATTCACAAAACCTCTGAGCTCTAATAACATTCTTTATTCCTAAAAAATTGATTCCAGAAATGAAATGTAACAAGAGATTACAACAAATAAGATTCTACCTTAAAGTGTATAGAATCTAACTAAATCAGAGTACATGTATAAGGAATTATTGGATAGGTATACCTTCCCCAACAATAAAAATGCAGCAGAAAACTTGTAACAAAACAACTAATAAGTAGTAAGTCTTTTATCCCAAAGAGAAGGGTATCAAACAACTATGGATAAAGGGCCCTTGATTTGTACTTTCAAGAAAGTCTCTCTTACCCACACTAGGGTATTCCCTCGATACGAAGATCGGAGTCTGTCTTGCATTCCCCAGAAGCCCTCAACTTCATGGTAGTCGGCACCTTTGTCTTTCTAACCCTATAATCCCTTGATTGTACCCAGCAACAATTGGAGTTTCACTAAGAAAATCTGCACAAAGCAATGTTTGAACTTGCCGTTCAAACATTCGGCATAAAGCCTGAGAGTTTATAAGATACTCTCTCTCTAGAAATCACATCTAAAAGTTTAGACCTTCAAAAATTCCAAAAGTTCTGAGCTCTTTCAAATTAGACACTATTTATAGTCACGACTTCAATGGTTGCCTCCCTCCTCCAACAGTCATATTTTTCCTTGAATTTTGGAGGGACCTGTACACATGTCACTCAAACAACGGTTAGTGAGTATCTCAATGCACGACATCATTTTATAACAAAAAAAGTGAAAGAAAAACAAAATTCTGATATTCGGAATGAAAGAAAATGAAAGTTCAGAGTCTAACCAAGATTGAATTTGGAGTCGTATAATACAAGGATATTTAGATTTTGTTTTTTAGTAATTCAGAACCTGAATTCTATAGAAATCCAGAGTCTAAATTTCAAGGAAATTCAGAATCTGGATTCACAAGAATTCGGAACCAGAACTCACAAAGTTCAGAGTCAGAGTTCATGAGAATTCGGAGTCAGAACTCATAGGAGTTCGGAGTCTGTATTCAGGGAACTCAGAGTCAGAACATAGAAATGTTCGTAACCAGAATTTTTATTCGGAATTTGGAGTCAAAACTCAGAAAGTTTGTAACCAAATTTTTTTTTCAGAACATGGATTCAGAACTCAGAATGTTCGTAACCCAAATTCGTATTCATAATTCATAGTCAGAACTCAAAAAGTTCATATCTAGAATCCATTTTCAGATTTCTAAGTCAGAACTCATAAAGTTTGTAACCTGAATTCATATTCAGAATTTGGATCCTAAAACAGAATGCTTCATATCTAGGTAATTAAAGGATTCCGAGGCTTTGGTTTCAATATGTATTTTACTTTTAGGGAAATTATGATATGAATAATGAAGACCTGATAAAGATAAATTTCCAAGGGGAAGAAAATTTTCCTTATAGAAGTAAAACAATGGGTAAAAAGATATTTTCCATGAGATAAGGTGTTTTTGATTTTCAATATAATTAGGAATAATAATTCCACTAAGGAAACATTATTTAATTAACATTATATCCCAAGTATGAATGAATGGAAAATTCACAAGGAAAACCTTATTGACTCAACAATATCCCCCTTTTTTGAAAGCACAAACATCCTTATGAAATAGAAAATAAGGACTTAGCAAAAATTTCCAAGATTAAAAAAAAACTTATCTCCCTTTACATATAAACAATGGTGAATACGACTAACTTGACTTTAGGATTTGGAACTCTAACGAACATATTCTAGATTTCCGGAATAAGATTTATCATTTGAATGTGCAAATATTCGTGTTGGGAACTATCCCTTTGATAAACTCCCCCTTCTTAGGGATATTTTCTCTTTTACATAGAATTATTTTTCCTTCTCCCCCTTTGTGATTTTCAAAAAGAGTTTGGGGGAATGGGAAAAAAATATGGTACCAGAAATATTAATACAAAGATCGAGAAAAAAAAGCAAACACAATTTCATTATGTTTGGATGAATTTGTACATGGAAAAATAGATACAACAGAAGATAGGATTTGGATCTATTTTGCTTCATTTTTTCTTGGGCATCAGCTTCTTAATGATGGTTTTCAGCTTCTTTAACTCTTTTTGGTCCTCCTCTGCTTGCTTCTCTAAGGCTTTAATCCCATCATCTTGAGCCTTCAGAGCCTCTACCTGAGCCTTCAGCAAGTCATGTTGCTTCACTAGCTTTACTTCAATCTTGATCCAGATATCCCTTTCTGTTTTCCAACTTTGGACAACATAGTTAAACTTCCCATTTAGATCTTTGATATCCTGAATCCGAGTATTATGTTCAAGATTTAGCATTTCCTTAAATCTATTTGTGAGATCCTTGATTTTGGTGTCTTCACTATCAAAATCTTCCATGACATCATCTTGAAATTGATCAAGCTCTCCCAAGTATTCAACGATCTTCCCCAACAAGCTGGTCATTTTCTTGTATGATTTTCTATGGGCTTCATAGTTGAAAAGGGAGTTCTTGTGATCAGCCTCAATGTTTACACATATATCCATCACCATGTTTATAGAATCTTATTTTTCATTAATTATATGCTGAAGCATATAACATCTATTGTCAATTTTTGGAAATATTGGAATAGTGTCCACTGGCTTCTTGAGGGACTGAATGACAAAATCATGTATGAAAGCTGATGACTCCAAATTTGACATTTTTCATGGTGATGGTTTTTCATCTAGCTCAACCAGCTTCCTCTTAGAAGTTCCACTAAATTCCTTTTCCCTCAAAATTTCTTTCGTTGGGGTATCAAGAACTACTTCTTTGCCCTTACTGATTCTCAAAACACCTTCTTCATCTGGAGACTCATGCTCACTTTTAGACAACTGAACAATATTATCTTCATCAATTTATTCTTTTTCTGCTCTTATGTACTCAGGATGAATGAATACATGATTATAACTTTCTACCTCAGACAACTTGTTCACTTCCTCTTCAGCCTTCTCATCAACTCCAGGGGTATCATGTTTCAAACATCCGGCATGAGAAGTCTGGATTGACAAATTTTTAAGAACTTTCTTTCTCATGATAATATTTAGCGTTCTTAATCAGATCATCAGTGTGACTAATAATTTATTTCTTTTCTTTAACTTCTTCCACAAATTCTATCTGTTCAGCAACCTTCTATTGAAGTTTTTCCTGAGTCATAAACTCTTTCCCTGGTGTCTCAGGTAATGGTTCAACTATGAACGATTTCGGTACTGGAATGTTATCAGATGCTACTTCAGTTGCATTCAAAAGAGATTTCACAATATCTACCTCTAACAACATCTTCTTAAGCTTATTTTTATTGTCTTGATTCTCAAGCTCATCAGCAGCTTTCTCTTTAAATTCTTTTTCCTCTGCAGGGTCTAGGCCAAACTCTGGCTCCCCTTATTTCTGGTTCTTCTTTTCCTCCCTCCATTTTTCTACTACATCATCCAGATAGGCTTTCTGTTTCTTGGTCTTTGGAGGTGCGGATTCGATATCATTGGCCTTAGGGGTTTCTCTGTTTCATCCACTTCATTTAGTTTCCTCTTCTTTGTAGCTTTCTTTAATTGTTCAGCCTCTTCTGCATTTTTCGGAATGACTTCTGCCACTTCCACTGGAAGATCATAAAACTCTCCTGATTCTTTATAAAATCCAACATTCATTATTTTTAAAGTGTCATCGCTTACTAACATCACTTCACAATTCTTTTTGATGGAACTGTAAGGAATCATCAATGATTCAAGACACCAAACTATCAGCATGGAGAGTAGGGTAGGATATATGATTATCTTTGCTCTCAGTTTCCCATTCTCGATATTCTCTATTGTAATGATAAGATGCTTCATCAGATTGATTATCCTTATATTTACCAAAAATATCCAAGATATACATATAACTTTTCTTAAGTGTGTCCTTTTCAACCTTTCTCGGTATGATAAAACCTCGAACCCATAACTCTAGGATCTGATTGTTGGTAGAAAAGTGAGCAATCTTTGCTGTCTTGACATCTGTAAGTCCAAGAAATTTCATATCCTCAACTTTTACAAAACTCCCTTGAACATCTAGTAGTTTGTGGGAACAATACTCGGCTTCCCCTTTATAAGGCATCCCTACCAATCTAGTAGCCTTGGTACAAGAAAGTGCATATGTTTTTCCATAACTCTTGAAGGAAAACTATTCTCTGCCATATTCCTTGAAAAAAAATGATTCATAAAATTATATGAGTATATCCTAATACACAACATCCTGAGCTCATATCTTTGAAATGGATACACTCTACAATCCATTGATATTGATATTCTTAGAGATAATAGAGTCATAATTCTTGAAAAATTATGGATGCACCAACCTCTACCTGTATATTTTTCACTCTGAAATCAGCTTGACAGAATACATATCTTGAGAAGGAATTTCAGCAGACATTCTGACTTGATAAAACATTGAAAATATGGAATGGGCATTTGAAGTGGGGCAGAGCATCGACACACAAAATCATTGAAAACTGATGTGGGACAACCATCGGGAGTCCTATTTTATATGTGTTGATGAAAATGTTGAACTTCCCATCTCAATCCAATGGCTGAGAATTATTCAGATCAGATCTAATAGTTGAAAAGATAGCCCCAAGGAATCTTTGGTAGGATTCGATCTTTTGAGGTTTTTTTATAACAAAAAAATAGAATTTAAGGAAACTAGAATCTGAGAAATTTTAAAAAACGCAGAAGAAACTACCAGAAAGTAAATGGTGATTACGAAAACTCAAGAAAGAGTCATACCTTTCAGATTTGTCGGAGAATTATTTGTATTGATGAAAATTCTTCTTGAAGGATATTAGATTCCAAAAAAAAACCTGAGTACGAATAATAATTGAGGACATAGATCTTCATTATGAAAATATTCATTACGAAAATCACAAGTACAAAATAAAATTATGAAAATTTCAATTACGAAAACTTCATTAAGAAAATTTCAAGTACGAAAAATTTCATTACAAAAATTTCAAGTACGAAATCTTCATTACAAAAAATTTCATGTAATAAAAATTCATTATGAAAAAATTCAAGTACAAAAAATTTCATTATGAAATTTTCAAGTACGAAATCTTAATTATGAAATATTTCAAGTATGAAAAATTTCATTAAGAAAATTTCATGTACGAAAAATTTCATTATGAAAAACATGAAAAAATTCATTTTGAAAAAATATGAAAAAGTTCATTACGGAAAATATGAAAAAACATCATTACGAAAAATATGAAAAAATGTATTATGAAAAATATGAAATAATTCATTAAGAAAAATATGAAAAAACTTCATTATGAAAAATATGAAAAACATCATTATAAAAAATATGAAAAATTTCATTACGAAAAATATGAAAAACTAGCACGAAAATGTACCCCCCTATGAAAATGAGTTTATTGTTGTAAATAGATTGGTTGAAAAAAAAAGTTATTGAGGAGGATTACCTTACAGTTATCCTTCTTAACATCTATTTAATGTATTCAAATCTATCAGAGGGTAAAGATTTTGTGAACATATCAGCATGTTGATCTTGTGTTCTGATAATTTAAATAATGATATCTCCTTTTTGTGTGTGATCCCTAAGAAAGTTATGCCTAATGTCTATTTGTTTTTCACGAGAGTGATGTGAAGGGTTTTTACTAAGGGAAATGGAACCTGTATTATCACACAAAATTTGTGTTTTGGTAAAACTCATATCATAGTCTGTGAGTATGTGTTGCATCCAAAATACTTGAGCACAAAACCATTCAGCTGCTACATATTCAGCCTCAGTAGTGGAAAGTGCTACTGAGTGTTGCTTCTTGAATGACAAAGAGACTAATAAATCATCTAAGAAATGAAAAGTTTCAGATGTACTTTTTCTATCCATTCTACATACTAAAAAGTCAGTGTACTAAATTTTTTTTAAAACAAAATCATTTCCAGAATTATAAAAGTGTCCTAAATCCATGGTTCCCTTTAAGTAGAAAAAAATTATTTTCACTGCCTTTAAATGAGATTCCTTGGGATTGGATTTATATCTTGCACATAATCATACTGAAAACATTAAGTCTGGACGAATAGCTATCAATTAAATTAAACTCCCTATCATACCTCTAAAAGTTGTTTGATCTAATAGTTTCCCAACTTCATCAAAATCAAGGGTGTTTGAGGTAACAATGGGAGTACTAATACTTTTAGTTTTATCATATCCATACTTTTTAAGAATATATTTAATATAATTATGTTGGGATATAAATATTATTTATGGTTTTTGAGAAATTTGAAAACCAAGGAAAAATGTTAACTCATCCATCAGACTCATTTCAACCTCAGATTTCATTAGATATGAAAAGGAATTGGTTGAAGATTTCAGAGTTGATCCAAATATAATGTCATCAACATATATCTGAACAATAAAAACATTTTTCTTATCTTTCTTTATAAATAGTGTTGGATCTTTATTTATGTTAACATAATAATTTTGAAGCAATAATCATGTAAGTCTATCATACCAAGCTCGAGGGACTTTTTTAAGGCCATACAAAGCTTTGGTATGTCTAAAAACATGATCAGGATGTTTTTTATCTTAAAAACTAGGGGGTGTTCAACACAAACTTCCTCTTGAACATAACCATTAAGGAAATCACATTTCACATCCATTTGAAAAATTAGGAAATTTAAGAATTCTATAAAGGCAAGTAAAATATGAATAGATTCAAGTCTAGCTACTGGAGCATAGGTTTCTTCATTGTCTATTCCTTCTTGTTGATGATTGCATTTAGCAACTAATCTAGCTTTATTTCTTACAATGATTCCATTTTCATCACATTTATTTCGAAAGACCCATTTTACTCCAATGATAGAAGTTCCCTTAGGTCTTTCTACCAAGGTCCAGACTTTATTCTTTTCGAATTAATTTAGTTCATCTTGCATGGAATTAATCCAATCATCATAACCTAAATCTTCTTACGTGATTTTTTGGTTCTAATTGGGAAAGAAATTATAGATTTTCTACTTAATTTCTTAAATAACTTCTAGTTCTTACAGGTTTATTTAGATCACCAATGATGCTATCACTAGATGATTCTTTAGAAACAACTGATTTTGGTTTTGTAAAACCTGTTCATCAATATAGGGTAGAAAATCGTATGGGTTAAATGTTTCTGAATTATCTTCTTGTACATTTTCCTTATCAGAAGGATCTTCTAACAAAGGTTGATAATCAGTTTTTGAAAACACATTTGAAGATGTAGGTTGGGGGTTTTTTTAAAAAAAGGGATCAATTACACCAAATTTTACATGCACTATCTCTTCAATAGTAAAAGTGTTTTTATTGAAAACCCTATATGCCTTAGAAGTTGTGGAGTAGCCTAAGAAAATTTTTTCATCAGATTTTTGTGGGAATTTATGTAGATTATCTTTAGTATTTGGAGTGAATAACTTTAAAACAAAAACCTTAAAGTAGGAAAGCCTAGGTTTTATCCCATTCCATAACTCATAAGAAGTTTTGTTAAGAAAAGTTTTAATCAAAACTCGATTTATAGTATAGAAACCTGTGCTTACAGTTTTAGCCCAAAAAGTTTTGGTTATAGAATATTCACACAACATGGTTCTAGTTATTTATTGATGAATTTTTTTCTTCTTTCAACAACACTGTTTTATTGAGGTGTTCTGGGTGAAATGAACATACGAGTAATGCCTTTTCTACTACAAAAAGTTTCAAAATCGGAATTTTCAAATTCTCCTCCATGATCAATATGAATAGTTTTCAAAGGAAGGTTTTTCCCCTTTCTAACTTGGTCCCTAAAACTTTTTAAATACGAGAAGGCTTTATACTTATTTGATAGAAAATAGACCCATGTAAATCTGGTGTAATCATCAACTAGAAAAAATACATAGTACTTTATACCAATGCTTCTAGTTTGTGTAGGACCAAAGAGATCCATGTTCACTAACTATAATGAATCAGTAGTTGAGACTTCACCGAATGATTTAAAACATGATTTATGTTTCTTTCCATATTGACAATGGTCACAAACTTTTGAAGAATAGAATCTAAGATCTGGTAGATCCTTAACTCAATTTTTCTTAGAATGTTTGCATAAGTTCCTAAGGTTACAATGTCCTATCCTTCTATGCCATAACCAAGAGTGATCTTCCATTTCACTAAGGCAAGGTAAGTCTTCGCTCATAAGGTATTCTATTTTTAGTGTGTAAACATTCTCTTGCCTATGGGAAGAAAGAATAAACTCTTCTTTGGAATTGTGTACTAAGAAGTTTTCATTCCTAAAATTCACAAGGTAACCTTCATCACATAATTGACTTATGCTAATGAGGTTATGCTTAAGACCCTTAACAAATAAAACATTTGAAATCAAAGATTTTCCAAGAAGAATGATGTTACATATAACAATAATTTTTCCCTGAGCATTATCTCCAAAAGTTACATTTCTACCTTTCATATTGATAATTTTTTCAAAGTAGTTTTTTTACCAGTCATATTCCAAGAACATCCAATATCCATTATTCCACATATTGTTGTTGGTGGTTTCTCTATTTTTCTGAAAATAAAAGAGTTAGACATTCGGAATCCAATCATTCTTGGATTTGAAAATTTCAAAAAGACAAATTTTTGGCACCCACATCTTCTTAGAAAAATAGGCTTTATGAAATCCTGAGTATTGGGTTTTGTTTATAGAGAAATTCTTTGCCCAATATCCACTACACTTCCACTTATCACAGAATGGAGTAGTTTGAGGAACAAAGTAATTGTTACTAAAAATTGGATTATAACTAGTATAACCAAAACTAGAACTATTCTTTAGAGTTCAAATTTGAAAATATATTTTATCAAAATATTCTTTACCTAAGTTAAAGTTCGAAAAACACTTCCTCAATAAAAACATTTTGGGCATGAGAATGATAACCAATTTCATTTCTTGTAAAACATTTTATTTGGTACAAGAGTTAGGCTCGAAAACAATTTTCTTAGAAATTACGTTTTTTAGATCTTTAGAATGTTTATTCTTTTCAGAATTTATATCCCCATGATTTTTTGAAATATTTTCAAAATCAACATTTTTCCAATCAAGATCTTTAGAAAGATATGATATTTCCTTAGTAAAAAAAGTATTCCTAGAATTTTCCTTATCAAGTTTTTTCATGAGTTTTGAATTATCAATCTCAATAAGTTTGTTAAACCTAGAAACTTCTTCATTAGATGGTAAAGTATTATCTTCATTAGAAGAAGATTCTTCATTTGAAGAGTTATAATATTTATCATTACTATAATTTTCATTTAACGAAACATTGGTCATTGATTCATCATTGTGTACATTAAAAATTAATAAATGATTGTCAATAGGTATCCTGGCTATTAGTCCAAGATTCTTTTGTCCAAAAGATTCATAATCTAAAGATTCATCTGAAGAGTCACCACCACAGGAAATCTAGGTGTCATTAGATTTTATGACTTTCTTAGCTTTAGCCTTGTAATACTTCTTTCGTTTTCTCTTTGAATGTCTTTCCTTTCTTTCTTTTATCTTAATCATAGGACAATCAGGTCTTTTGTGTCCAGCTTTCATGCATTCATAACATGTGACTTCAGAATCATTCTTATCATTCCTTTCCTTTTTCTTATATTTGGACAGAAAGTTTCTCTATCCAGCTATCTTGTTCATCTTTCGAGCAAGATTTTCCAATTCATTTTTTGACAATTCACTTCCACTAGATTCAGATTGGATAATTATTTTCTATGATTTGGATCTGGTAACTCTCTCAGGAGTCTTAGCATTCATCTGATTTGAAGTTGTATTAAAAGGAACAATGCCATTTCCATTCTTCTTCTTAACATTATCAGCCTATCTCTTCATTCTACTCTCATGTTGTTGAAGAGTTCCAAACAGTTCACCAAGAGTAATATGAGTAACATTTCTGTTCTCATCTATAGTGGTTCTCTTGAATAACCATTCATTTGGAGTGATTTCTATGATCTTATAAACAAGAGCTTCATCATCTAATCCTTTCTCACCCATGGATTGTAAACTACTCACAATAGTTATGAATCTATGTTGAACCTTACATATGAGTTATCCATAAGGAAAGAAGAAACCATAATATTTATCCTTGGGCATGGATCGTCTAGTTTCAATTACTTTTGAAGTTCCAAAGTGATTAAATTAATGTTTCTTTCAAATACAATTTTCTTCTTCACAAGATAATATTTTTCTATATATGTTTCTAGTCATGGAACAAAGAAATGTATTGTGTACCTTATAATTCAGTTGATAATCATGCTTTTCTTAATTGGTAAAGGTTCTAACGTCTTTTTTTGGGATTTAATATCCTCCAGTAAGAATAAAAAAATTATCAACTCCAGTATTGATAATGAAAGTCTTCATGTGATCTCTTTAATATTCATAATCACTTCCATCAAAGATAGGTGGTCTTGTTGGATTGAGATTGTCTATGGAAACTACATTGATATCTTACATCTTAATGAAAATTCTTTCCACAAAATCTTGTTAATAGAAAAAAGTTAGTAAACAAGGAAAATATTCCTAATTAAGGAATATATAGAACTAGATTTTCTCTTAAGAAAAATTGAATTCAAACTATACGAGTCAGAAAAACTAATTCTGAAAAACTGTAAATCCGGAAATTCAATTCCGAATGTAATAAGAAGAATAATTCTCTTCTGAATCTAATCATGGGATTAATTCATAGGTTACCTCCTCTGATACCAGTTTTAGTAACAAATATGTAAAGATGAGATGCTCAAATACAATAGGGGGTGGGGTGAATTGTATACTTTAAAAATCCCTATGGAAATTTTGCATAACCAAAATTCACAACACCTATGAGCTCTAATAACTTTCTTGTTTCCAGAAAAAGTTATTCCAGAAATGAAACATAACAAGAGTTTACAACAACTAAGATTCTACCTTAAAGAGTATATAATCTAACTAAATCAGAGTATAAGTATAAGGAAGTATAGTATAGTTATACTTTCCTCAACCATAAAAATGCAGCGGAAAACTTGTAAAAAAACAAGTAACATATAGTAAGTCTTTTATCCCAAAGAGAAGGGTATCCAACAACCATGGATAAAAGGCCCTTGATTTATACTTTCATGAATGTCTACCTTACCCACACCAGGGTAAGCCCTCGATACGAAGATCGGAGTCTATCTTGATATCCCCACAAGACCTCAACTTCAAGGTAGTCGGCACCTCAATCTTCCTATCCCCAGAAGCCCTCGATTGTACACAACAACAATCGGAGTTCCACAAAGAAAATCTACACGAAGAAAAATTGGAACAAGCCGTTCAAACATTTTGCATGAATCCTGAGAGTTTATAAGAGACTCTCTCTCTATAAATCACTTCTGAAAGTTCTGAGCTTCAAA
The DNA here is from genome assembly GCA_963277665.1 of Viscum album. Classification (NCBI taxonomy): domain Eukaryota; kingdom Viridiplantae; phylum Streptophyta; class Magnoliopsida; order Santalales; family Viscaceae; genus Viscum; species Viscum album. The sequence goes on along the minus strand of OY728163.1, from coordinate 1,640,206,464 downwards.
AATTCAAAAAGTTCTGAGCTCTTTCAAATTAGCTCCTATTTATAGGCACAGATTCAACGGTTGGCTCCCTCCTCCAATGGTCATATTTTTTCTTGAATTTGAGAGGGACCTGTACATGTGTCACTTAAACAATGGTTAGTGAGTAACTGAAAGAACAACATTGTTTTATAACAGAATAAGTGTAATCAAAACTAAAATATGATATTCAGAATGAAAGCAAATGAATTTTCAAAGGCTAACCAAAATTGAATTCGGAGTCCTATAATACATGGATATTCAGATTCTATTTTCTAGGAATTCAGAACATGAATTCTATAGAATTCTGGGGTCTGAATTTCAAGGAAATTCAGAATCTAGATTTACAATAATTCGGAACCAGAACTCACAATGTTCGGAGTCAGAGTTTAGAAGAATTCAGAGTCAGAACTCATAGGATTTCAATGTCTGTATTTAGGGAACTCGGAGCCAGAACTTAGAAAAGTTCATAGCCCAAATTCGTATTCAGAATTCTGAGTCATAAGTCATAATGTTCTTAACCAGAATTCATATTCAGAATTCGGAGTCTGAACTCGAAAAATTCATAACCAGAATTCGTATTCAGAATTCAGAGTCAGAACTCAGAAAGTTTGAAACCAGAATTCATATTCAGAATTCGGAGTTAGAACTCAAAAAGTTCGTAACTAGAATTCGTATTCATGATTTAGAGTCAGAACTCAGAAAGTTTGTATCCTGAATTTGTACTCATAATTTGGATCTTAAAACATAATTCTTCATATCTAGGTAATTATTAGATTCCGAGGTTTTGGTTTCAATCCAAATTTTAAACATTGAAAAATTATGATATGAAAAATGAAAACATGATAAGGATAAATTTCCTCGGGGAAGTAAATTTTCCTTATAGAAGTAAAACAAGGGTTAAAAATATATTTTCCTTGAGATAAGGTGTTTGTTATTTTCAAAAAAAGAATGAATAATAAACTCACTAAGGCAACCTTATATTCTTAACAAACTCCCCCATGTATGAAGAAATGAAAAATTCATAAGGAAAACCTTATTGACTCAACAGATGGATAACTTGAAGAACCACCTAAAATACCAAGGTATATATACTAAACAATACAACAAAAATAGCCTTCAACAATGTTAGAAATTACATTTATTAGTGCTAGAAAAAGTGATGACTACATGGGCAATGTTAAAAGCCATAGTCTTTTATCAATTCTTTTTGAGCGTTGATAAAATGGACCTTTATCATCACTTCTATGAGAACTGATAAAGTATAAATTTTTTAGTGATTTTAAAATCTATGAAAAATGTGGCCTCTATTAGTGCATTTAAAAGTACTGATAAAGGGCCATTATGTAGTGTACTATAGTAGCACACTACATCAACCACTTCAGCATGCTATTACAGCACACCATAACACACAATGCACACTAGATATAACAAAAATAATTCCAAATAATAAATTTAAATGTGATGAAATTAATAACACAAGTACAAGAAAAAACCCTATATTATAGACATTTCAGACATTGGTTTACATAATTACATAAATATAATTTATTACATACTTTCAATAACATCAATTTTCCTTTATCTATTAATCCTAACCCAAATAATGCTATTTTTTGAACAAAACACCCTTATCAAGAAAAATGGTGTGTCTATATAAGAAAAAAATTCTTATGTTAGTATAAATAAAATGACATAAAATAACATAAAGTGTCAATTTTACTAAAATTGATATCTATCTTAAATAAAAATACGCAATTAGAGTTATATCGGTGACACCGTGTGTCAGATTGAGGTGCGACTAATTCCAACACATCTAAAATGACTTATGGATCATTTTTTTAATCATAAAAAACAATCCAAATGTGTTTTATTGGTTTATTGTTCATCGATATTCTTTTTTTGTAAAATGTAATTTTGAAATAGAAACAATAAATTTTGACTCATTTCGATCACATCATTTATCAGTTTGACATGAAACAGAATCATACATATCCAAATGACTTATTATTCATTATACTAAATTATCAAGAAAATAAAATAATGTTTGATCATTTTTTAGTGAGTGACATTCATTGAACTAGAATGTCGATTTTAAACTGATAATGGAAACTTTGAGTCATACCAGACACATCGTGTATCAGATTGAAGTACAATAGATTCATACACATCACAAATGGCTTATAGATCATTGTATTAAAGGATCAAAACTATAGAATGTGTTTGTTTAGTATTTAGTAGAAAAAATTCCATTTCTCTAAAATTAATGGCAATTGAAAATAAAAAGATGCACTTCGAGTCATATAAGTTAGACCATGTGTTGGATTGAGGGTGGATGATTCCGACATATCCCAAATGAGTGATGGATCATTTTTTTAAACCGTAAAAACAATTTGAATGTGATTTATTGGTTTTGAGTACATCACTTGTCTTCTATACTAAAATGTCATTTTAAAATTGAAACAAGCACTTTGAGTCATATCGATCACATTCTGTACTTGATTCTGGTGAGGTAGATTCTTAAACATAATAAAATAATTATGTATCATTGTATTAAATTATTTAAATAGTATGAAAGGGTTTTCTCTGTTTTGAGTTGGTAAGTTGGATTTTTTTCTAAAATTGATGTCAATTTTAAATAAAAACATGTACATGGAGTCATATCAGTCACACCATGCCTCGAATTGACGTATGTCTAATTCATTCATGTCTTAGATAATTCATGTTCATCGGATTGTGGTGCAGCTGATTCTTATATATTCCAAATCACATATGTATTTTTGTGCTAAATTATAAAAAATAACTAAATGTGTTTTCTTAGTTTTCAGTAAGTCCCTTTAAATTGTTACTAAAATGTCATTTAAAACATGAAACACACACTTTGACTTGTACAGATAACATTGTGTATCAGTTTGATCTGATACAGATTCCTACACATAAAAATGATTTATAAATAGATTACCTAAATTATCAATAAAAAATGTGTGTGTCTCATTGGTTTTCATTGATTTAAACATTATAAAGTCAAATATATTTTCTAAAAAAATAACAAACACAATTAGTTAGTTTTATTTTTTATATAAATTAATGTCAATTAAAAATTGATAGATGTACTTGGAGTCATAACAGACACATCATGTTTCAGATTGATGTACGCTTGATTTCAAAACGACCCAATGTCACAAAACAATCCTAACTATCATTGTTAACATGATTTTTATTGACTTTATTGTACGGACTTCCCACATCACATTAACATCTTTGAAAAAACCACATTAAATTAAAAAATTATCCACCTATTTAAGAAAAAAATTATTATGAGTATTACTAAAAAAAATAAATCAAACAGTAATATTAAATAATACATTAATTCAATGGACAATTATTTTAATTTTCAAATATCAATATTGCCTATATGATTAAGAAGTGTAGGTAACTATAATGAAAGTGATAAATTTAAACACTGAAGGGGTGAATGTTTTTGAGGGAGAAGAAGTTTGTGGAACTTTAGGTGCAGATTGGGATGAAATGTTGACAGAGCACCCCAACATGAAAAAAATTATCCACATGTATAAGAAGATAATTAATATATGAGTAAGAAACAAATGACATAAATTGAACATAAATATATAAAAATAAATTAATTATATGAAAAATGATTTTACGGTGAAAAAATCAATATTACCTCTATAATTGAGTAAAGGTGGTGGTTTTTCTCATCCTCCAGAGGAAGTGGAGGTTATTTGAAAGAACATGATAAATGAACCACTATAGGGGTGAAAAGGTTTTAAGGGAGAAGAAGCATGAATGTTGGGAATATCACCCCAACTCAATCTAAAGATCCCACCTTTATAATAAAATAATTATTATGTGAGTAATACTAAAAAGAAATAAATTTAAGAGAAATATGAAACAATATATTAATTCTATAGAAAATTATTTTACTGTGCAGACATCAACATTAACTTTGAGATTATGAAAAGGTGGAATCATTTCTCTTCCTACAAAGGTAGTGCTGGTAATTCGAAACAATGTGATTAATGAAACACTATTGGGGTGAGAATGTTTTAAAGAAGAAGAAACATAATAGTTGGATATGTCACCCCAACTCAAACAAAATAATTCACCAGTATATGAAAACAATAATTATATGAGTAATGATAAAAATAAATAAATTAAACATAATTATAAAATAATACTATAATTCAAGGGAGAATGATTTTACTTTGGAAACATCACGTTTAACTATGTGAAGGATCATTGGTGGTGGTGTTACCCATCTTGAGAATGCAAATAAGGTAATTTAAAAGAAAGTGATAAATACGCCACTAAAGGGGTGAATATGTTTTATACGGAAAATGATTTTACTGTGAAGACATCAAGATTTCCTCTGTGATTGAGTAGAGATAACATATTTTTTCTTCCATTAAAGGCATGGAACATGGCCAAAAATATTCTAATATTAACAAATTATACAAGGAATAATGAAAAATAAATTAATATTTCATTATATAATTTTTCAGTAAAATAGAGAAAGTATATCATAACATTACCTTTAGATATTTCCAAAGGGTTTCGTTGGTCCAAATATAATCTAATTGAAAATATAAGGATTCTTTGTGCACTTCATTATGGTTTAGAAGAATATATGGATGTCAGGAATCTATGAGACACTAATTATATTGATATCTATTTGGATCAATTGATCAATGGATCCAAAACTAGTATTGGTTGTTCCTGAATCACAAAGTTAAAAAAACTAAGGATTATATGTGTACTTCACTATTATTGGTTAACTACCAATTTTCATACCATCAGACCTAATGTACCTACCTGGTGTCCCTATGTTTCTCTCAATACACACACACACTCACCACCATCTCTATCATATCACCATTCAACAATAACTTTTCCTTCTCTTCCACACAATTTTATTCATTATTTATACAAATGGGAATATTTTTCCTTCATATAATATTTTTATTATCATATTTCTTCTTCAATCATAAGCGTTTTACACAAAACCATTACCAATGAATTTTCTTATTATAAAAAAATATCTCTCTATGTTCATGAATCTAACTAGTTTGTTTCTCTCTATATGTGGAATTAGAGCATCATGGGGATGCTGTATAGGATGTTTAGGTAAAATTATATCATAAGAGGTACTTAACCAATAGAAGTGAAGTGCACAATGAATCCTTAGTTTTGTTATTAGATTTATGGGTGATGCAAATCCAATCCTTGTTTTGGATCCATTGATAATTATATCCAAATAGACATCAATATTTTTCCAAATATTCCAGACTAATTTGTCTTGAATAACATCAATATAAACAAGGGCAAAGGATTTTAGAAGTGGTTTCTACATTCTCTCTTGCAAGCTTGGTGAACTCTTTAATTATAAAATCATATTAATTTGTGAAATGGTTATGATTCTTCTATTTTTTGTTCATATCCATACTATTGGGAACATAGATGATTTTATTATACAATATATAGATAAACACAAAACAGAAATTCCTTTTCAAAAGTGAATGCTATAAACAATTATATTAAGGGAAACACAACATTTGGTTATTTCAATTAATTTTAGTATGTTGAAGAAAATGTGTAATTGAATTTACAAAAAGAATTACTCCACAACAAATATTTATTAAATCCTCTAAACTAGTGAAAATATAATATATAAAATTAAATAATAACATAAATCTCAAATAATATTAACAAGAATTATAAACTCTCATTCAATAAAATATAAGATATAAAAATTTATTGGAAAAAGTGATGTAGAAACTGAAGGAATTACTACTTTTAAAATTAATGGTATATAAATATTATAAAAAATTTCAGGACATTGAGGATGTCATATCACCACACCAACTAATACTAATGGAATTCAAGGTACTCAAACTAGTTTTAAAATTATCATTTACTAATGTACTACATGAACATGGATTACATCAAATAAATAGATATTATTATCATTATTTAATATGAGAATAATTTTGTAAATTGAAATGGGTGATGTTTGAATTGAAACGAGAGCTAAGAGCATGGTATTGAAGGATAAATGATTTATTAAATTAACATTAACTAAAAAATGAATAATTTATCATAATAATTACAAAAATAATAATTTTATGGATAGATTTAATGTTTTTATCAAAGTGGATGACATAATATTTAGAATTTCCAGAGATGAAAAATGATAATAATTCTGTACATTAACAATGACCAGTGTTTAAATATTGATGATTAGTGAGTTGTCATTTTCCTTCATTTATAGGTGAATCATGGAATTCAAGGGATATTTATTTTCCAATCCATGTATGTGAGGGATGTTTTTTTATAGATTTGAATATAAAGAATGAAAACCAATTTTGACACCCAATGAAAATTGTGTAAAATTTTCAAATGATGGGGGTAGAATGTCAATATATATTATGATAGTGTCCAAGTGACATTCTAGATCCCCCTTGGGATAGAAATATGAAACAAGGCATGAAAACCAACATATTGGGAATAATTTGGCCCAAAAAATAAATAAAAATTGAAAAAATAAAATTGAAATTAAAACAATTGTGATTCATCCATACATTGAATTATTATACTAACCCAAATAAGTAGAAAAAATGAAGATATGAATCAATATAATATAAAATAAATACCTTAACCAACATTCAAATCCATCACATTCAAAATCCATAGTTTCAATTTCAAAAATTTCACATGTATGGAATACATTGAAAAAATAATGAATAAAAAATATGTAGGATATATTTGGATGATCAATTTGGGAAACGTAATCCAAATAAAACAACTAACTAAAATCCATGTTACTCCATGTGCCACCATCGAGTCCAGAAACAATAAACTCACCATGAGAGATCAAGAGTTGAATCAAAATGGGAAAATGAGAAAATCAAAAGGCCTACCCAGCTAGAATTAAATCAGCGAACCACAAATGATGACATCATCGAAGAAAAAATAAAAAACAAAATCCAAAATACACAATGAAAATCTGATGGACTACCCCTCTAGGTTGAAAAAAATCCAAGACCCTCTTCAAAAACCCTAATTATAACCGACCACAAGATTTTAGATGAGATCTTCGAGAAAATAAAAGGAGTCGAGTGGTGTGATACATGATTTGATTCATCGAGGAGGAGAACCGACAGCAGGGGGATCCTGTGGAAAGCTTCTGATATAACAATATGTTTGAAAATGGTTAGGATTTTTTAATTAGATTAGAACACTTTTATCAGCGCTTATAAAAAATCCCTGAAAAGAGTCCTTTTATAAGTTCTAATTACTTAAGCACTGGTAAAATAAATTTTTATCACCGCTAAACCTATAGTGCTAATAAAGGCACATTTTTATCAGTGTAAGAAAAAGAACTCATAAAGATTATTTTATTCGTGCTTATTTCTTAAGCACTGTTAAAGGATTTAAAATTATAATTATAAATACAAAAATTGTAAATATTTATATATACTTAATAAATATATAAATATTAATATAGTAAATAGATTAGTTTTAAATATATTTATTATAATATTATAATTATTTATTTATAATTATTTACTTATAATAATAGAAATATTTTCAAAAAATTATATTTCTATCATTATATATATTTATATAATTATACATATATAAAGTTAATAAATAAATATAAATATAAATATAGTAAATATATTCATTATTTATGTAAATTTATTATAAATTTAATGATTATTTAAATATATATAATTACTTATTTATAATTATATAAATAATTTTTAAAAAATATTTATGTATTTATAATTATAAATATATAATCTTATAAAAATAGTTAATATAAATTTATATAAATATTTTTTAATAAATATTTTTTAACATTATTAATGAATATCTATTTTTTAGTGCATGAATATATGTTAAGAATGACTGAAATTGAATAAATTATGAATAAGTATGGTTTAACAATATTGAAAAAATAGATAAGTTTTATGCGTGTACATTGTATATAAAAATGTATTAATTCTTTATATGTGAAATAAATATAACATAAAGTTGATCTATGTTAAATTGAAAAATGAAACAACATTCAATTATATATCAGGTACTAGGAAAATAGTCAATATTTTTAATTTATATAAAATTTAAATTATAAACCATTATTCAATAAATATATGACAATTTAATGTAAAGAGCATAAATATTTTGTAATATATAAATCTTATTTATATACATTAATATATATACATATATATTTAATATATACAATCTAATAATATTAACTATCATAATTTTCTTTTTAATAAAATGTTTAATATTTAATAATGTACAATCAATTTATTCATTTTTATCAATAAATATTTATTTAAAAAAATTGTAATATTTTTTTTAATTAAATCATTTTTTGTTTTTATTTTATTTAATGATTTTATTTTATTTATTCATACCCTTATCTGTTCTAAAAATAATGCACTAATAAAGGGTAAAATTTATTAGCACTAAAAATAAAGCACCGAGAAAAGATACCCTTTATCAGCGCTAAAAATAATTCACTAATATAGGTACAGTTTATCAACACTAAAAAAGATCTAATAAAAGGTTTAATTTATCAGTTCTTTTCTTAGTACCGATAAATATTCCACTTATCATCATTTTTTAATAGTGTTGATGATTACCATCACTGTTAAATTCCAGTTTTCTAGTAGTGAAATAAGTTAATTATACTAACTATAATCATCAAAATAACGTTCATGGTTAATGTCAGAAAAAACATCAAGGAAAAGTCTATCAATAATTGGGATCTCCTTTTCAACAAGCACATCAAGGACCTTCTACCCAAATCCAAATCTACACACTGGTGGAGCCTCTATCCACATTCATGGACACCACCAGCTATATCATTAAATGATTGACATCATATTCAAAACATAAAGGGGAACCTATTAAAGACATGAAGTATATATTATGATACCAAAAGGGTACACTATGAAACCTATAATTTTTAATTGGAGAATTCATTGTTCGACTAATGCATATGTCAAGAGGAGTACTATTAGGAAAGTTTGAAGTCAACACACATGGATATATGAAGTTTATCACCTTGGGAATAGGGAAAACAAAAAAATAAAACCCATAACTAATAATTTAATAAAAATGGACAATATAAAAAATAATCATAGGAAATAATGAAAGAGAAAAAGAAAAATGATGAATTAGTATTAATAGACGAACCTCCACCACCATACCCTCCAAAACTACCATTTTCAGTGACATTCAAGGAAGTAAAATTCGATACACAATGAAGTAACTTTATTGAAAACATTAAAATTCTACACATTAAAATTTCTTTTGCTGATTCCCTAAAAAATATGCTAACATATATGAAATTAATGAAATATTTTGTGTCCATAAATAAGAGGCTAAAGGAAATAGGCCCAATCCCATTCACACACAAGGGTTCAACTATGATGTTAAGAGATATCCGAAAGAAATAACAATATCTAAGGATTTGTTTTGTTTGATTAGCATTGGGTCTAATGATTTTGGAATGAATTTGTGTTATTTAGGTTCTAGTATAAAGATTATGTCCCTGAATAAATTTAATATCCCCATTCATGAATATATAAAGACCATGAAATTTTCACCATAATAAGATTATTCAACAATTATGTACCCATAAGAACTCATTGAATTATTTCTAGTAAAGGAATAAAAGATTTAATTCATATTGGATTTTCTATTTCTAGACATGAATGAAGAGAGGACACCAATTTTATTGGAATACCATTCTTGGAAACTAAAATATCATTTATTGATTTTAATAGTAGTGTTCCATGTTTGATAATAAGAAGTGGGTATGATAGTTTCAATATAAATCAGGAAAATAAAATTTATGATGTAGAATATGATGACCTAGAATAGGATAACATACGAAAGTTTGAATAATTTTCCATCACTACTACTAGGTAAGAAGAATAAAGAGGAGACTATAAAACATTAAGGGAAAATATTATCAATGATGTAGGAATAAATCCAAAAGGAAAGTTTAAAAAGGGTTAATAGGATTGCATGGTCTACAATATTGAATCTAATTTTTCATGTCCAAAAAATTACTGGTGGATTGACCTGATAGAAGTAGAGTATGTGTTTCCAATATGAAGAGTGAAATTGATCATAAATAAATGAAAAAGTACTTCATACATTAAGAAAACTTAGCTATGACTATGAGTTGATCCTAACTATGTGACTTTATCACAACCCTCCATCACTTAACATAAATAAAGGTAATATTGATCCAAGAACATTAATAAAAATCAAACAAAAGGGGAAAATTGAATTTTTTATGTTTTTTAATTTTTTATTTTCAGGTGTAAGACCACTTACCCTATAATTTTTGAGTTAAATTAAAAAATATATAATCACAATCAATTGATTTTATCATTATTTGTTGGTTTAAAATAAATTCACTAGTAGGAAGGAGTGAAGAAATAAATGTGGTTGTTTTCAGGTGATTCATATTATGAGATGTATATTCAAACTATGAAATTTTATAAAATAATACCTATATATGGGAATAATAATAGTCAATGGCCATGAGTGAATCAAATAAATTCATCATGATAGTATGAATATCAATTATAGTGTTTCCTATTACAACAAATTTTTATGTTTAGGAATTTTTATTTGGAAAATGAATTTCTTACACATAAATTTTTTCATTAATAAATGATAGAGAAGATAATAACTACTTAAGATAACCATCCTTCCTTGTTTTAAATTTTTTTAAATAGATTTAAATGACCAAAATGGTGGAATAAATCAGTATAGATATCATTTGAAATGTATTTGTAATCTTGTGATTTAGGGAAATTGGTTGATTTATGAAAATGAATTTTTTTGAGATGTTTCATGATTTGAATTTATGAAATTTGGGATAAATAGTTTATAGTTAGTTTTAATTTCCATGATTTATTTTCCCAATTACATGTATCCCTTCCGAAGATATTTTTTAAGAATAATATTTTCATTCTTTTCTTGATCATATTTTTTTTTGAAACTCCAAATGTTTTATTATAGAACTTTACTTGCATCTTATCGAAAGAATGATTATAAAAAATCATATTTATATAGATTGAGGAATATTTTTTTGATCTCACTATCCTTAGACACACCATTACACTAATAATACGTATCCAATAGGGTCTATAAATAACATTGTTAGGGATGTGCTGCACTGCACACTTAATTTATCTTCTTCTATTCCACTCTTTATATTTTTCACAATTTTTTTTAATTCAAGTTTGAGGGAGGGGTTATGAATTGTGGAAGAGTATAGTTTATATTGAGGATATATGTTGTGTGCCTATGTAATATATAGGTATAATGATCAATATTTGTATTTATTGTACTTAATTTTACACCCTCTTGGAATAAAATAAGAGAAACTTCTAAAAGAAAAAAAGAGATGGAAAAATTGGTTATGTATTGGGTAATTAAAAAATCACTATTGAATGACCAATGACCGTGTTATAAATATTGTAAATAGTTTTTTAGGATTTAATTTGGGGTTTGGTGGTGGATGTGATATTTTTCCCAAACTGAACTTTCAAAAAAATAAACCAAAAATTATAAAATGAAAAAATGAAAACAAAACAAGAGGGTGAATCATTATTTTTATTCATTTATTAATATCCTTGATTTGAGTTTCGAGGAAAGGAAAATGGTGTCTTGTAAAGGATATTTTTTCAAAGAACATTTATTAACTATCATGAAAAGTTATTTAGATAATATAATCATGTTGATCTTTAATTTTTTTATATCATTACCTAACAACCTTGAAGTCTAAGAGTCATTTGACCTCAATGATAAATCATTCATGACTAATTGCAATTAGTTTCTCTATGGGGTGAAAAAATAAGATGCATTGAAATCCTATAGTAAGGATCTTTATTTGAGGTATATGAAAAAATACATTTACATTTGTAGCTTGAGTGATGAGTGAAAATAAATTAAATTGAGGAAAATTACGATTTCCTTAGACATTGGGAATTAATTGAGAAAAATTAATGGATGAATGGAGAGTCATATATACTTTAAAATAGGAAGATTAATATACATCATTGAATTTTTTCTTTGAAAAGTGAGTATTGGATGAAATTTCCATGTGTGAATACTAAACTTTTAATACCCAATTTAATCAAATGATTTTATTGATATTGGAAATTAAATATTGGTTGGGTGAGAATCCATTATAGTATATTGATATTTAATTCTTATGGATAAACATGAGTTCGTATGTTGGGGGGATTTAAAAAGACTATTTCATGAATACATATTCAATAACTCACAAAAATATATTATTTTAATAATTTTAATAATTTTAATTGATATTCACAATTTTATTCATCATATAGAAGGGGGTCCATTAAATTAATGAAACAAATAACATGGGGACATGTAAGTTCTGTGCACCTTAACACGATATGGAACTGTGAGACACTAGAAGATTAATGTTTGAAATAAATGAAGAATCATGGAATTTCAATACACTTTGAATGAAAGGGTTTTCACAATGTGGGAGGTTATTAGTCTAATTTAAAAACTTTAATGTTAATGGTTCACATCATGAAATACTAATTTCAATACATTCATGTCATAAATATCAGTTCTTGTTTTGAATAGGTTTATTTATACATCCTCCAAAATTCATATTGATTCCTCATGTTGTAAAATGATAACTACGGCTATAAAATGTTTGAATAGAAGAACATGATGGAATATTCCATGCTGATTAACTCCAAAAAATGTCTATTCATTCCATGAAAATTATTCAACGATAGTTTTAAAATTCCATTTTTTTAGAATTCATTGGTGGAATTCCTACATTTTGACCATAGACTTCTGAGGTGGACTTGAATGGATTCAATGGCTGATTTTTTGAAAATTGAAGCTAAAACTAGTTGTATATTTACCTATAAATACTTATTTTTGCCATTTCTATTGGGGAAAATAGATGTCAGATTGAGGTATGATGTACTCTTGCTATAGAGTGTTTGGCTAGAAAACTCTATGAATTTCATAGGTATTCTTCTCTCTCTAATTTTCTCACCCTATTAAGACTAGCATGAGGGGAATATTCTCTATTAGTGTTAGGTGATATAGTTTTATAGCGAGTGTATCTTAGTGAATTAACATGTATTTATTATCTAATTATTAATGTTTTTACATAAATAATTATTTTATAAATAATTTCATTTTATCTATGGCATTTTCATTGTATAGGGAATTTATAGATACAATTTAATGAGATAAATAATTATTATAGGTTGTACATGATGATTGTAAAATTAAGAAGAATTATGTTTAAATATGTTATTTTTTCAACTGATTTATTAATTAAATTAGGTATTTCACCTTATGAAAGGTTGGTTTATTGGTTAAATTATATAATATCATAACCCTAGTATTATCTTTGGCCTAACTATGATAATGATATCCTTTATCATATAGAAATCTCACTTTCTAGGTGATTGGGTAATTTCAAATTTCATAGATAAGGAATTTCTCAGCAACTATGCATCTCGTGCAGCTATACTGGAAAAAAATAAAACCCATTCTCAAATCATGGATTTTTCATATAGATTTAGGGTGAAAACCTGAAGGGATTATGAACCTTAGAATCTTTATAATTGGTTGACAAGAAACCAAAAATAATTAGTGGATTTTATTGCATCTGTCGAAAAGTTTTCAACAACAAAAAAATTCTTTTTGTTTTGGTTACTTTTTCTTCTCATTTTTATATTCTAAATGTGATGATGAGGCCTGGGAGGCACTATGGTGTGATCTTAGATCATACAACCTTGAGTCCGCTCCTTAGTTTTGGGGGGGGGGTGACATTATCAATATCTCCAATCAGAACAAAATGAAAAGATGGGGGGGGTCCATTCCTTTCTAGGAAAACCCTGATTTAGTGAATCTTATGGTTAGTTCTGGGCTCATGGGTTTGGGTTTTTAGGGAGAATAATTGACCTAGTGTAATAAGAAAATATAAATGAACAAGAAAACATGTCATTGGAAAATAAATATTGGTTGGGTGAGAATCCATTATAGTATGTTGATATTTAATTCTTATTGATAAACATGAGTTCGTATGTTGGGGGGATTTAAAAAGACTATTTCATGAATACATATTCAATAACTCACAGAAATATATTATTTTAATAATTTTAATTATTTGAATCGATATTCACTATTTTATTCATCTTATAGAAGGTGGTCCATTAAATTAAAGAAAAAAATAACATGGGGACATGTAAGTTCTGTGCACCTTAACATGATATGGAACTGTGAGACACTAGAAGATTAAAGTTTGAAATAAATGAAGAATCTTGGAATTTCAATACACATTGAATGAAATGGTTTTCACAATGTGGTAGGTTTTTAGTCTAATTTAAAAACTTTAATGTTAATGGTTCACATCATGAAATACTAATTTCAATACACTCATTTCATAAATATCAGTTCTTGTTTTGAATAGGTTTATTTATACATCCTCCAAAATTCATATTGATTCCTCATGTTGTAAAATGATAACTCCGGCTATAAAATGTTTGAATAGAAGAACATGATGGAATATTCCATGCTTATTAACTCCTAAAAATTACTATTCATTCCATGAAAATTATTCAATGATAGTTTTAAAATTCCATTTTTTTAGAATTCATTGGTGGAATTCCGACATTTTGACCGCAGACTTCTCAGGTGGACTTGAATGGATTCAATGGCCGATTTTTTGAAAATTTAAGCAAACACTAGTTGTTTATTTACCTATAAATACTTATTTTTTCCATTTCTATTGGGGAAAATAGATGTCAGATTGAGGTATGATGTACTCTTGCTATAGAGTGTTTGGCTAGGAAACTCTATCAATTTCATAGGTATTCTTCTCTCTCTAATTTTCTCACCCTATTAGGACTAGCATGAGGGGAATGTTATATATTAGTGTTAGGTGATATAGTTTTATAGGGAGTGTATCTTAGTTAATTAAAATGTATTTATTATCTAATTATTAATGATTTTACATTCATAATTATTTTATAAATAATTTCATTTTATCTATGGCATTATCATTGTATAAGGAATTTATAGATACAATTTAATGAGATAAATAATTATTATAGGTTGTCCATGATGATTGTAAAATTAAGAAGAATTATGATTAAATATGTTATTGTGTCAACTGATTTATTAATTAAATTAGGTAGTTCACCTTATGAAAGGTTGGATTATTGGTTAAATTATAGAATATCATAACCCTGGTATTATCTTTGGCCTAAATATGATAATTATATCCTTTATCATATAGAAATATCACTTTCTAGGTGATTGGGTAATTTCAAATTTCACAGATAAGGAATTTCTCAGCAACTCTGCATCTCGTGCAGCTATACTGGAGAAAAATAAAACCCATTCTCAAATGATGGATTTTTCATATAGATTTAGGGTGAAAACCTTTATGGATTATGAACCTTAGAATCTTTATAATTGGTTGACAAGAAAACAAAAAATAATTAGTGGATTTTATTGCATCTGTTGAAAAGTTGTCAAAAACAAAAAAAATCTTTTGATTTGGTTACTTTTTCTTCTCATTTTTATATTCTAAATGTGATGATGAGGCCTGGGAGGCACTATGGTGTGATCTTAGATCATACAACCTTGAGTCCGCTCCTTAGTTTTGGGGGGGGTGACATTATCAATTTCTCCAATCAGAACAAAATGAAAAGAGGGGGGGGGGTCCATTCCTTGCTAGGAAAACCCTGATTTAGTGAATCTTATGGTTAGTTCTGGGCTCATGGGTTTGGGTTTTTAGGGAGAATAATTGACCTAGTGTAATAAGAAAATATAAATGAACAAGACAACATGTCATTTGGATCACTGACTTAAAAATTTCTATACCATCTTCACCTTCCCAGATATAATAGTCTCCACCTTCTCTGAAGTCATTTAGACCAATCCCCCTTTCATGTTGTGTTTTCACTAACGACCATATTAAAATAATATTTGGGATTTTATAATCGTTTTTATGAGTATTCAGGCATTTCGTAAATGATCATGGAATCATGAAGAAAGTCGGTGGAAGGTCGTGCTTGGTTGAGGCTCTACAACAAACTCAAATGCCTTAAGAAATATATAAATACATGGATAAAAAAAATAACCACCTTGTTTTAAGGATCCAAAGGCTATCATCCTGTATTTTTAAATACTTGAATGTATATTGAAAAACACATAAAACGAGGCCTTGTTTAATGATCACACTAGAAGAAAAAAAATTCTATACCGAGATGCTCCTCAATCATGAGAGGATAGACCAAGAACAATCAATAATTAATTGGTTTCATGATGAGGATCACAATTTATGTTTATATCATGCATGAATTAAAGATAAAAAATGTATCAGAAGTCTAAACATAATCATGAGTGATGGTTGTGACTCAAATTATAGATACATGGTTGGGAAGCTAGATAATTACTTTTTATGGATATTCTTGCTGGATCCAAATCTCATATACGAGGATGATATTAGAGGTTTAGTGAAGCTTTCATAGAGGAAATACCTCAAAATATATTTGGGCCTATGAATGAGGAGATAGTGGCCACCCATGTGGAGAGCAAGATCCTAGATGTGGTTCGGAATACTAATCTAGAAAGCGCACCTAGTGTTGATGGTTTCCCTGTGTCCTTTTATAAGGGATTTTGGTACCTGATTAATGAATAATTGGTGCAGGCAGATCATGACTATATAAATAAGGAAACCTTCCCCATGTTTCATATGTCACTAAGCTGGTGATGTTTCCTAAGGTGAAGGATACACATTCCCTTCAACATCATAGAACAATTTGTTTTTCTAATTTCTCGTACAATGTTCTAACTTCTATCCTTAACAATCACCTATTAGTGCATCTTCCCAACTGTATCTATAATGAAAAACATTGATTTTAAAGGGATTTAAACATTGGGATGCTTTAATAATTTCATAGTGACATCAATCATAAGTACATTAGATCCAATATAGAAATTAATATTGAAATGAACCAATCCTATGATCAGACGGTGTGCAATTTCATTATTAGAGTTCTTTACATCATGGGTCTATCATCTTTGGAAATTGATCTATTCTTTTGGTTCCTTAGATCTTATTTAATTTCAATATCCAGCATGGGAAAAAAGTATGGATTCTGTAAGAATGTTTTATGTATAAAAAATGGAGAACCTATATCCCATAAATTTTTCATCATGACTCAAGACTCTCTAAGTCGACATATTTGAGAAATCATTGATTCAAGTAGTATCCACCCTTACTATCCCAGGCACAATTTGCAGGACATATTCCATCTTATGTTTGATGATGAAACAATTTTGTTTTTGAATTATATAAATAGATACACCAAATAATTTAATTGGTTCCTTGAGTACTATTTCAAATTTAGTGGCCAAATGATTAATTGGAATAAGATAAGAATCTTCATTTTAAGAAGATGTTCAAATAATTGGGATGAATCCTTGGAAAGAATATTGGGAAAGCATATAGAACCTTTCCCATTGACTATTTGGTTTCCCTGGCCTCACTTATGAATATTTGAATCCTCAAATTTTATAAGGTGGTTGATTAAATAATAGGAAGAATCTTGAATTAGAAAAACCATTTTTCATTGTTTAGATGAATAATAACACTCATCAGAAGTGCGCTATTATCAATCCCAATGCATTTTCAATCCTCTTTCATGGTCATGAAGGGGGTTTTTCCCACATGGAACATATTATGTCATTCTTCTTAAAAGATGCTTAATTAAAGGGAATCATCACTAGGTATCATTGGAAATGATAGATAATCCTCATTCCAAAGGGCAGATCAATGTTACATGTGTGTTAGTAACAATGAAATGTATTCACGCTAAGGTGGTCTGGGAGGATCTTGAGGTGAAGTCAATTTGAGGGAAGATCATGTAGGATAGGTATTGGATAGACGAGGGTTGTCAAAGTAGTTTCCATTCATCTACTGGGATCTTGATCCTACCGTATTTTTTTAAACTCCATCGTCATACTGGATGTATCATGGGAAGTGGGGACATTAATTTATGTAAACATAATTGGGTGGGAGTAAGGATTGTCTTCCCTATATTTCTTGAACCAGACATTACCTTCAGAAAATTCAATGATTATCCATGTTTCATCAATTCGATTTTGGATAGGGAACAATGGGCCATCTATGAGAACATAATAATAAACTCTCAAATAGACAAATGTGTTTTTATGGGATCCTCCCTAGGTTTATTCTCAAAAAAATTACTTTTAGAGATTGCAAGTAGTGGACCAAAATCATGATGAATAGGGAAAAGTATTATGCCATATAGAGATCCCAATGAAGTTGAATTTCTTGGTGTGGTGTAATAAAAAAAATCCTCTTACTAAGGATAATATTGAGCGATTAGGTATGAGTCTAGAATCTAAATTTCACTACTGCAGGTTGACGTGGATAGAAGTCAATTATCATATACTTTCTAATTGAGACTCATAAAGAATTTTGTGCCTGGAGTATAAAGTCTTCATCGGTAAGGCTAACCAAGGGGCCTTGAGTTCAATGTGTATTGATTAGTTGTTCATGGGGTAAGGAGTCATGATCCTAAGAAAATTGCATGTGCTATCATTCTTTTGATTGGATATTGGGATATATAGATGGAGAAGGATGAAATCGAATAAATGGAAGCCCTAGTTACTAGATCAGGGATAATTTTTGAAACCAAAAATGATTTCTTTAAATACAAATTCATTTATATAAATCCAATGGAGACACCCCCTCCATCAAGACTCTTCCTTCTAGATCCACTGGATATAGTTATTCTCAAGGTGATATACCTGAGAAATGTGTCAAATGGATTCCACGTCATATGGGTGTCAAGATGAAAATCAATTGTTTATGAAACATTGGATTTATATGGGGAGGCGGGGTAGTCCGGGATATAAGGTGTTCGGTGGATCTTGTTTTTTTTGCTTCCATTAGTAGGGGATATTCTCTTCAAATAGAGGACCTGGAAATTTTTATTGGGATACATCTGAGTAGTCAATGTAATGTCCACATTATTGCTATTAAAATAGACTCACATGTTGTGTACAATGCTCTATAGGGTCTTGACTCAACCACCTGGGTAATTTTATATACCATAAATATGTTTAAGTGAATTCTGAAAAAAATCACGGAGGTTTTCCATACATGGAGTGAAAGGATTTTTTTTTATTTCCAGACATCCGAGGTAATCCAAAGTGTTTGGATTTCCCATTTTTCATGGGTCCTTTCCTCTAGATGAATCTAAACATGATTTCAAGGATTCCCTCCACCTTCACTACTTCAGAAAACCTTGATATTATACTTTTTTTGTTCTCTATGGATTTGAGATGTTTTTGTACCTTCTTTGAATAAAATAATCAGTTTTTTTTATTATAGTGGTCTACTAGAAAAAAAAACCTAATACTAAAAAACCTGATATTTCTTCTCCCACTAATTTACAAAACCAACTCCCTTAATCTATCCTTTTATTTCCTAAAGAATTTTACGTTTCTAAAATGTAATCGAACTATGTCATGGGTTCAAACATGAACTCACCAATTAATACAAATAAATATTTAGTATATTTTTCTGTGTCTCTTATAAATTATTAAATTTTATTGGACCCAAAGAAAATAAAAACACGCAGAGGGTGACCAAATTTATTTAAAAACCCCATAGTTATCTTCAATTACTTCTTCTACATGCTCTCTAAATTTTAGTAACAACCACTATCACCCATTATTTATATCTACTTCAATACCTCCTCATTACCATATGATGGTCTATTCAATATACCCCTTTGGATTTTTTTAATATCCATTCAAAATAAAATTAAATGATATTTCTTCTTCCCCTAATTAGTAGTATATTCATGGTCTATTCTATCTCATTATTCTAAGAACATTCAAGGAGGGACTAAACTTCCATTATTCTTTTTCTCTCATTATATTCCATTGAAGAGAGTCTTCAATTTCTAAGTGAAATATGAAATTACTTTTCCTAAAAAAGTGAGACTCAAATCATCCAATTGCAAGTCTATTTTATGCATGATCAATGTAGAAAAAGGAGTGATTAACTTATACTTAATGGTTATAAATTAAAATTAACCAAGTGATACCAATCCAAAAAATATTTATTTTAGGGTTTATTCAATAGTTTTTAATAAACTTATTTCATACACCCATTTAAAAAAATAAATTAAAATCATTCCCAATAAAAGAAGGTTTCTCTCCCTTTTAATATATTTATTTACATTATCATAGAAGATTAATTTTCCCACTTTTCATTGAACAATTGTTTTCATATGAGGATGGAAGAATATATAATACACACCACAAAGATGATAGAATCTAAAATTATTCATAATCTCATCATTTTTAACTTTTTCATAATCAAACCTAAGAGTTTTGATATATGGGCACTTGAATATTCAATCCACCCAAATTTCTACTTTCGGTGCCTTGAAACTTTGGTTGTTTGGAATTTAGATCATTCATTTAAACATATCAATTATATAGAAGCACCAAAATAGGCTTCAATCACCCTAAATAGGTTAACCCTATATTTATTATTCTTCATGGAAAATACTAATAGGAATTATTTGGTTGATACCACATTGAGATTAATTCCAAATCAATGGATAAATTTAAGTATATTGTATGATTTCCACAAAAAAACTCAAGGTCTCCCATAGATATCCTCACCTTCAATCCAACTTAAAGAAAAAATATCAAAACCCATGGGGGAATGCGGGGAATGTTATTTTACCCATTAACTATAGAAATAGTACTGACAAGTGTTTCTTAATCCAAGAACTATCATAAGTTTAGTTTTAATTTTCTTCATGGTTTACCCTGGACTTTTCATCCATTAACTTCCATATATAGTATATAATTATTCTTATCTTAAATTTTTTCTATCTGTGGATAATTATTTTTAAATTATTCTACTTAATATCATCTATTATTATTTTCCTTTTGTTCTAAATCACTTTCTAATTTATGTTGTTTTTTCCATACATTCATGCATAGCTTCAAAATATGTTTATCATCTTCTACCACCAAGATTTTCGTTTCATAGTGATATTTGTAAATTCATAATCATGTATCATTATTTCTACTAAATTCTACAAACCTAGTATAAATTTCTGGTATTTTTCAAGAGTGTTTATAACCTTTTTAAATCATTCTAATAGTTTCACAACTTATGATAAGTTACCCTTATATGCTAAATTTTGATGAAACTTAATTTATTCATTAGAGTTTCCTTCCTCCATTCAAATATATTTGTGCATTTCATATATTGATTCACTTTTTTACTTGTTATTACTGATATTAACTTAAATATTCATAGAATTCTTGCATATTTCCCCAATATATCCTTTAATTCTATATAATAATTATCCTTTAATAGGTTTTATATCTTTGTTTAGTATATTATTGGGTGTGACTTTCCTAGAGACTTCCATTTCATGAAACCACCATCAATAATTTTAATCCATCTTCCATTTACTCTTATACTATTATGATCAGATTCCCTTAGATGTGACTAACTTTATTAAGTGATCACAACTAATTTAACATTAAAAAAATTCTCCAAGTTATCCATATCCATTAGATTTGAATATATTTATCATCTTTTATGAACCATAGATAAACTAGGAATAACTTATTTTAAATCATCTATACTATACCTTTATAAAGGGATTCTCCATTTTCTAAGAGTTGATAAATTATACTACCAATCAATAGCCCAATGTCTAAATTCTATATAGTAGCAATATTATCTGGAAAACCATAGCTTATTCTATTATATTGAAATTTTTATGATGGATGGAACTTCCTAAAATTATCCTTCCAAACACATTATAGGGAACACCTTCCCCTTTTCTTTTCTTTTTCATCCACACTAAAAGATGTGGTGGGGTTCCAATCAAATATTTTCACCCATTTTTTGTTTGGAAATTGAGATTATTTTTAACTATTAAAATTATTCTAACTAGTTCAAATAGTTTACAAGAATGTGTGATTATCTTTTTTTTAATTTTTTGAATATGCAAATATTTATTATTTCATGATTCATATGATGCCCAAATAATTATTTTATATTGTGATATTTTTCATAGGAATTATAATAGTGAATCTTCTCTCACTTTTTTTGGAATATTTAGATATAACTGAATAAAATTATTTATATCAACTTCATGTTCTGAAAATTTTATGTTGAGTGTATTTTTTTCAACTTCAATTGATCTCAATATCTATTCTCAATATTTTTTATCTTCTGTGAATGTTCTTTAAAAAATTTCTTAAAAAAATCAACCTCACAATAATTCATTTTAAACTAGACCAAATCTATAATTATGAAGTAAACCAGATTGATCCTTTACAACAATGATTTTTGTGCGATATTATAACTTCTGGAACTCACTTCCCTATAAATTTTCCAATTTTATCGACATCTAATTTTCATTGTTTGATTTCATCCTGTTGTCCCCTGTAAATTCTTGAATCTATAAGATAACATAAACAAGGATTTTTTTCATATAATAATTTATTTACAAGTAAAAATCATTTAATATTTCAATAGATTTATAATCATCATAAACTGAAAATTCTTCTTATATGTCATTAAATCTAATAGATTTTTCAACATACCTTCCTGACTATTTACCTTTAGGAAGTAGAATTACATAATTTTGTTACTTTTGGGTGGCTTGTTTCTTTACATTCTAAGCCTCCTTATTCCTCAATATTTTCAAGGACTTTCCTAAAACCTCTATATTTTTACAATCAATAATATCCTCTCTTGGCTTCAACTTATGCTCTAATTTCATAAATCTTGAGAGAATTATTTAATCAAATTTAACAAATCAACACTTTTTGTAGTAAATTTTACTGTATAGGGTAATATTGAATGATCATAGACAGACATTTGTATTTAGAATAGTTTTTTTGAAAGATATCATTTTTCACATTTTAGACACATTGACATAGATGTACTTGACCAACTAAATTTCTAAAGAGGAGCGAGGAGGATTTAGTTTGATAATTCCACCCACAATATAAAACAACATGATGATGATACATGGAAGGAACACATGTTCTATTCAGGTGTCATCAACTAACACTACAAAAAATCAGACATTAGCAGTAGTTTAATAAACTGATGTTAAAATTTTTTGAATAATTTTGCAGCATTTTATTGAAATATTCTGCTAAAAATATTAATTATTTCACACCGGACACTTCACCTCTAACCCTTGAAGCCCTACTAGTCCCAACCCTCACTTCCCCTTGCAACTTTTTTCGACCCTCTCCCCCCACCCCCTAACCCTCTCCACCGCCCATTGATAGTCCCAACCTATCCGCTCGCCGGCCCTCTCTACCAGTCCTCACATAGAAACTCACCTCCAGTCATAAAACTAGCCCCTTGCCTCCTATCCCGATCCATGCCGCCGATACCCCCTCCTATTGAGATTTTATTTTTCTTTGTTATACATTAATTTATACATTGTAGGTTGGTTCTCGAAGGAGTTGGGGTGGATCATGAAATGTTCAGCCTACTAATTATTGTTTCTAATATATTTCTTAGATGAAATAGGGTAGAATTCATTAAATTGTGTTTTTTTCAAATATATATATTATTATTATTCTTAAGTTATTCAATTTCCATAAATCATTATCTAAGAATACAAGGTGTCTATATTACTAATATCAACTCTAATGGGTTACGTGGTTCTGTATATTTAAATGTATATTGGAGGAGATAAATTGGTTTTTCCTAAAAATAATACTAATAAATGTTATATATAATTAGTCATTCAACATTTATTCTCCTCAATTATGAAAATTAAGTTTTTTATTGTTTGAATATATCTTCTATGAAAGAGTTTCAATTTCCTTAAGTAGCGAGTGGGCATTGGATGTAGTAAAAAAAATTTACTTCACATTGTATAAGTAACATTATGTTGGTGGTACTTGGTACCTCATTATAGTTTCCTGATTATTAGAATTACTTTTATTTTATAAACTCATGTCATCATCATTAGAGCGGTTCATTTCTCAACTGAAGGCCTCATTAGCATGTCCCATAAAGTAATGATAATTATAAAAATAATTTTCAACAATGGAATCAATGATGTTAACTAATTCATAATACACAACATTGATCATTTCCCAATCCTCATTATATTAGCAACATTTCACATATAATACCCAATAATTTATTATATCTCTGTTCACTACCATCATCCACTAATATTTTAAAAGGTGTCATCATCCAGAGAACAAAAGTAAATTCATGAATTTAAAAAAATATGGTAATAAAATCATAGATATATATGAAGTGGGTAATATTTTAATAACACATCCTTTATCATCATCAATCCACCAATTCACTAAATGAAAAAAAATTTACAAAATGTACCCATTAAATAAAAATGAGTATCATGATAATATCATAACACTTTTTAGATTCATGATGGTCCTCTAATCAATTATTTACATTGGATTTTATTCCATTTTTCAATGATTTCCTAAAATAATATTTTTATTAAAAATGGATTTCAACATATATTTTTCCTCTTGGGTTTATTAATGGGTTTTAAATTAAAAAGGTTACTCTTATACACATTATTTTCCTCATAACTAGATATTATGAATTTAAATTATCCTTTTTAAATTAATTCATTATTTACCATATGTATTTATATAGGAACATCTTATTTAACATATTTATATTTTTTCATCTAGTATATGTAAATATCTTTTCTTATTTAGTAATTTTTATGTGTTTTAATTTTTTTTAAATGTATAGGCACACTATGATATATATAGACAAATGAAAGGTCACAATACCGAGGAACACATATCAATATGCTATTTTTTTTGGAGGAGTTTTTATATTTTTCAATTTTTAATCATTCTGTTGATGAGAGAATAAGATGTCCATGTCCTAAATGTAAATTTAGAAGATGGTTTAAGATAGATGATGTTTATGAACACTTAATATTTAATCAATTCCCTACTCAATATTTGTGTTGTATTTGGCATGGAGAATGGAACATTATTTAAATGTTGATCACTAATGCCAATCCACAGAATGAGCTCCCAACTACATCGATAATGGAAAATGAAATATGAAATCTAATAAATGACACATTCGGAATTTCAATACAACAACACCAACATCAATAAATATCAAAACAACCAGTTGAGGGTGCTACAAATAGAAACATGAAAAGTGATGTTTTTGAGAATATAGGATAACAAGATAAATATTATAACATATCATTAGATCATACTCTTGATTTTGTTGAGACTAATTTAAGAGAAAACATTACTGAGCATACATATGTGTTTCTTGGATTACATGACGATGGAAATCAATAGTTGTATAAGGGATGTTTGAAGTATTAAAACACTATTTTCAGCTGAAGTTGTACCATATCAAATATCTAAGTCGAATTAAAAATAAGTTAATGTCCATGATATTGTAATTATTTCACGATGCATTTCCTAAATCAAAGATCCCTAAGACTTTTTATGATATGATTTTTTTTTTGTTAGTTTGATCTGAATTATACAAAAAATAAATGTGTGTCCCAATGATTGTATGCTTTATTGGGGAGAGGATTTGGGGAGACATGCTATTAGAAAAATTTCTTCAACATTATGGAAGTCAGTGTGTGATTTTAAAAAAGCCTAAATCTATATAATACCACGATGAAGAAGAAAAGGAACACACCTGAAGAGGATTTTCATTACATTTCTTTAATGCATCAACTAAAAAGATTTTAATTTCACTGGAAACTACTAAACACATGAAGTGGAGTTCTATAGATAATAACAGTGATGGGATAATGTGACATCATGGAGTTTTACAAAAATTGAAGAAAGTTGATTCATTACATCTAGATTTCTCATATAATTAAAGGAATGTTTGATTGGGGTAGGATGTCTAAGGATTCACCCCATTTATAACTTTTATTACTAGTTATATCATTTGGTAGGATGTTCGGATCCCATACATTCTGCCTCTATAGATGTGTATGCAACAAAAATCATTTATCATTTATATTATTATTCATGGAAAAAAAATTCTTAGAAATGATATTGATGTGTACTTGTAGCCTGTAATTGAAAAATTATATGATTTATAAAGAAAATGTGTTGTTACAGATGATGAATCTTTTATAAAAATGTTCAAAATGAAAACTCTTATAATGTGGACCATTAGTTAATTCACTGTAATTGGAAATTTTTTTGGTTGGAACACTTACATGGGTTTGGATTTTCCTGTTTGTAACTTTGATTTTGATCCTGAATGACTACCTCATAGTAAAAATTGGTGTTTCTTATTTCATCGGATATTTCTTAATGCATATCATAAATTTCTATTGAACAAGTCAAAATTCAATGGTTTCACTAATCGTAGTCCACCTCCAAAGTTGTTTACATGTTCTGAAATATTTCACAATATGGAAATGTTGAAATAGAATATGGGAAGGTACATCATTTGAATGAAATTGGGAAATGAGTTCAAAGTTCTTTATCAAGTTAAATCGGAACAAAATGATGAAAGAATAAATTTGTATTCTTCAATCTTTTATATTGGGAATTAAATTTGCTCCATTGTAATCATGATGTGATGCATATTGAAAAAACTGTTTGTGCCAATTTGATCTTCACATTGCTTAATGATCATGGAAATTATAAGGATCATCTCAATTATTGGAATGACATACACGCGATGAACATAAATCATGATCTATAGCCAGATGAGAATGGAGAGTATGCTCTAGAAATTTTTGCAATGAAAAATTGGGACAAAGATACATTCCATAAAATTTTAAAATATTTGAAGTATCTGATGTGTATTCAAGTAATGTCTAATATTTTTTTTTGATATAAAGCATCATAGGTCACATGGATTGAAAAGCCATGTTTCAAAAAAAAATTATAGCATTTACTACCATTGGAATTGCGTATATTATTACCTCAAAAGGTTACTGCTATTGTACTTCGATTCTTCTCATTTGTAATACTACAAGTTTAGAAAACTGTACATCCATTTGAGCTTGATAACTATCAGGAGAGATTTATATTTACACTTTGTGCAATATATATGATATTCCTTCTATTGTTTATTCTATAATGACGCATTTAACTGTGCGTTTGGTTGAGGAAGATTAATTAGTAGGCCCTATAAAGTTTCAATGGAGGTATCCAATTAAGAGGTACTATAGTTATATTCTTTTTAATTTCAATAAATAATTATTTTCCAATCATTAAATACATAATTATGTTTTTTTATTTTATTTCCAAGATATCATGGGTATTTGATATTATACATGAAAAATAAAACTCAACCAGATGCCTCTAATTTGGAAAATAATTTGAAAAAAGAAGTTTCTTACCTTTTTTAGATACTTAAATGATATTGGGAAAATATTTAATTGATTTGGATATATTGAAGATACATCGACTAAATATCAAATACATGGGAAATAAAACATCATTCCTATTATTGGATGATCAATTAGGAGGATAAAAAATGATACACTAAAAGAAATGGAATTATTAGAGGCCCATAGATATGTGATGTTGAATTGTGAAATTGTAGATCCATTTTATTGAAGAGTTACAGATACAAACCAAGAGACAAATGAGAGGATGAACTTTAAATGAGAAGGATATAGTAAAAGATAATAATAAAGATTTTGTTGAATGGTTTGTAGGAAGTGTATGTTCATAAATATTGAAATAATTATGGATATTAGGTTGATACATATATTTTAGAAATATAATAATGGGTATTACTTATTTTAGATCTTGAATACTATTACTCAAGTAGATTTTTCAAAAGATTTGATGTTTCATGATTGAGGTCCTCTAAAACAAGGGAGAACGTTCGATGCTTATGATGTGAATGCCTTTAGATTCCATAATGTCAATCAGCAAGAGGGTTTGAAATCATATAATAGTGGAATATTTATGATTTCTGAAGGTGGATAATATGGAATGTTGATTGAATTTATCAAATTAAACTACTACAGACATTTCTGAATTATTTTTTTCAAATTAAATTTAATGGATATTATTTGGGGTGTTAAAAGATATTCCTTTCAATTCACTTATGGGAAATTATATTACATTATGTATTTTGGTGACTATGAACAACAAGAACTGTATATCTTATCATCTCAAGTGAAAATGGTAAAATATGTGAAAGTTGTTGTGGTTGAAAAGTGGACTGTAGTTTCTCAGATGAAATAGAGTCTTTTAATATATGGGTGATGAGGTGGAATATTTTACCCCTAATATCTTATCCAATCAATAGTATGAAGTGGAATTATTTGTCCCTCGCGATATTGAAAAATTTTGTCATGAAAGGGTGGATGATGTAGATGAAGTAATGATAGAGTACGAACATGACATGATTGAATGATGAAATGATTGTATGTGTAGTTATCTATTCATTTATCGACCACATATTTCATTTGTGAAATCATTCATTATCATTATTATGTATATTTTGTTTATTAGTAATGTTCACCTTTTATCATATATATTTTGGTATACTTGATTTTCATAAATATATGTTCTAAACATAATTTTATTTGATTAAATGATAGCAATGCCTAAGAGGAAGCGTTATAATTATTCCAGTTCACTCTTAGTCAATATTCCATCGAACACCCCGATATATGATGATCCATATATCTCCCTCTTTAGAGAATATGGGACACCATACGATTTCCCCTGCACTATCTCTCACAACCTTCGTCAGCGTCCCATTAGTAACTCAGTAAACAACTTCCCATTCAGTATCCTAATTATTGATGGATCAGGGCGCCAAACCTAGTTCTTCATAGGGATATTGTAGGGTCACTGTTATATGTAACAATTTTAATATCAATAAATTTATTTTAATTTTATTATAATACTATATTTTTTTTCATAAAATATGGAAACAATACTACTATGGAGAAACATATAAAAACAATTCTTATATGGAATCCTACTAGACTAAAGATAGTTGTCCCAAATGATTCCTATGGGGTCCATATAAATGACGTCATGGGATTATTTTTCCAGATTATAGGCCAACTAGCTGTGGAGCTAGATACCCTTCCCGTTACATAAAATGATTGGAGGCATATGACTTCATCTTAGAAAAATAATGTTTTTGATTTACAAATAACGGTAATTTTAATAAAATATAGTCTAATTGAATTTCATTATGCTATTAAATGATAATATTTTCAAAATGAACATCTATTTACTGATGTTTTTCTACTTTAATATTGCGGATTTTCTAGCACGAATGTGGAAATTGAACAATTTAGGTTTGAAATAGAAATATTTTAAATAGAGATTATAAAATTATGTCAATAGTACTTTGTTGAGCGCCCAAAAAATGTATGATAAGGTACCTAATGGGGTACCAACATAAAAATGTAATGTTTTTATTGATAGGGATCATGATGATAATCACATTGTATTTAAATATATTTTATTATATTATTATCATTTAATATTTATACATGTATATGAAAAGGAGATAACATTGCATACATTACTATTAAATTAAATTTTATTTATTTTAGGATCTATCAATGAAGAATTCATTGATTTGGGATAATAAAATCATCTCTCACACTATGGGGTCATAGCGTTTTTCTAGAAGATGATCCACTCTGGTCATATTTTCATTAGAATAAATATTTAGAAGACAATACTATCAATTTAATATATTAAATTTATTAATTTATCATTGTTTAATGAATTCAAAGTGTTTAAGGAATAATGTACCCTGAACAGAAGTGTGATTGGATGTTCATAAAGCATCGGATGGGATTTCTATTAATGATCCCACCAAAGAAGTTTGGGTATGAATTCAAATTTCATTATAATAACTTATTATCATTTTTCACTATGTTAATATATATTATTTCTAATATTCCTGATATTTGATTTACAGGTAAAAATTAATGAACATTGGGATGCCAATCATACAAAGTCCTACTAAATCTCATAGGATAACCCAATTGGTAGAGTCAATGGGAAGGGGAATCCCGGTTGAGTTCATGGGATGGGTTTGGGACCATTACTATATAAGGTCTTTAGATGGACACTGGGGATAGAAGCTGCATAAACTCCTGGTTCATGTCACTACCTACCCCAATATTCTAAGAGAAAGTTTGTTCCTATGAAAAACCCAATTCATGAATCGGGGGATCAGATATCTTCTTTGTGGAAAGCATTGACTGATTTGTATCAAAATTTGACCAGATCATTCTTCGGTGGTATTTCATCGATTACTCATGGTTAGAAGGTAAATCACACAATTTCTAAATCATTTAGTTTGTAAAAATATATTGATTTTATGTTGAAATATAAATATACAACATTATTTAATTTTCAATATAATTGTCTTATAGGTTTCAGTAGTAGGAAGTAATGACAGAGATGAAGAGCGTGATGATTAGTGTTCATCATCATACAATGATTAGTGGTGGTTTTGTTGTTCTGAAAAAATATGGAAAGAGGTGTTTGTTCATTTATCATGTGCAGCATAGATTATTCAATTAAAATTTTCATAACCTAACATTTTCATGATTTCCCATGTTTGAAGAGGCTAAAAACGTTTCAGGGATGTAGTGATAGTATTCCATTTATAGATATATAGTATTGAATATGATTAAAATACTATCTTGCAATGGGCTTCATTATTTTTAGTTGAAACCATATTTTATTTTATTTTAACATCATAAAGAACCCTTTCCCTAATTCAGTATAGAAATACCAAAGTGGAATTACTTTCTTGTTGGAATCCCACAAGGTAATTTTAAATCATTAGGGTTATCAAGTTTCTCCCCATTTTTAAATTTTCATGCCTGATTTTTTTCTTCAATCCAATATAAGTTCATGTTTCTTATTAACATTGTTTTTTCTTATATACTGTAGGCCCCAAAATGCTTAAATATTTTATGTTCAATCATCTCCATAAGCTATATCAACTCACTATTTGACATCAATCACATTACATCATCATTCATGATGTATATATTTATCAATATTCCTCACCCAAATAGTATCATATAATCCTTGAATTATCTCAATTATGTTTCCAATATTCCTATATCTCCTACTACATAATCACTAGCCTACCACCCTATGTGTCTCCCTTCTATGATATGCATGGTATCTATTTTGTTTAGAAAACTGTGTGCCCAAACCATAATTGGGTGTTCATCTATTTCTATTCTTTTTAATGGGGTGATTACACCATGAGCCTTTCCATTCATCCCAATCATCCCAAACACATCACATGAGTATCTCCCTTTCTTATATGCACCAATTTGGTGGTTCTAGGTTGGGTTTTTAGTGATTCTTCACAAGGATCACGAATTATGAACTTCATTTATCTTTCAAATGGATTTATATCTTCCTCTACAAGTTCCTCTAAACCTCATGAACTTGTTTGGTTTATTTTATATGATATTGTTATAAGGATACAAGGCTTTAAGTTTATTGTAGTTTTAAACCCATATATGGGTTCTTTAGTGGTATATTTCATCAAAAGAAATATGGTTCCACCATTTGAGGTATCTATTTCTAATTAATTTACATTAAATAAGTGTTTAATAATTTTGGATTTTCAATAGGGTGTTTGGGTTCAAGTGATGTTTTATATTGTAGCTAGTTTTTTCTGGGAATGTTTTTCCATTAATGATCGGAATTTTCTATTGTAAAAGTTGGTAAATGGCATAGATAAATGAAATTTGGTTGTTTTTAAATGATTTTTTTGGAATTTAAATTTTTTTCTAAAATTCTATTGGTGGTTTTAATTGAGTAAAATGCTTATTCGTGGGGTATTAATATAACTATGGTTTTTATAGCAGGTTTACCTTTTTGTTTGTTTTCTTTGTTTTAGAGGTATGGTGTGGTTTTATAATGTGATATATATTTTTCCTCCACATATTTAGTTATGTATGGATTTTATGTGTGTACGAATTGGGTTATATTTTCTCTACATATGTTTTTAGGGTACTAGGGTGTCGAATCTACTACCAGTTTTATTTTTAACTCAATATATAGTGGTGGATTAATATGCCGCTAAATAATGTTTAATTTTTAGCAGTAGATTAAACCACCAATGTATGTTGATAGTTATTATTATTGGAGGTTAAAAACACTTTTAGAAAATGGACCATGTTTATTTAGAAGTAGTTTTATTGGTTTTAGTAGTGGTTTTCAAGGGAAAAAGAAAAATATTTAGTAATGGTTTAAACCGAATTTAGATTATTATCATATTTTGTCTCTTAAAATCATTGATAAAATCAATAAACCTAACTTTAAAAATGGTATCTATGAAAAATACCATAAACCACCACTAAATGGAATAAACCTCTACATATTGGATGCCAACACTAGTTTTATCAGTGGTCTTATAAAACCATCACAGAACCACATCACGATGGTTTAAACAACCAGGATATTAAAAAACTACTTCAATTCAGTGATTTGAATATTTTTGTGACCAAAGACACCCATTGGATAGCTGGTGGAACCTAGATAGACAAAAGAATACTTTGGATTAGGGGGCCACATTACATAACACAACTCCTAATGAATTTATTCGACACCCAACACATTCTTCATGTACCTAAAAACATGGGAGAATATAAATAACCCATTAGGGTCCTTGGAATGAAATAATTACCTCAAATATCATTATTGAGATCATTTTTTAATATTTTCATCATTATCAATATATCTTACATTTTTATCTCTCTTCATCCAATTCTTTATTATTTTATTCCTAATGGTGGTTTGAGTGTGTTCTCCATTGGGATTGTGTATCGCAAGACCCTTTTTCTATTGCGTGATTACTACCACTGATGTTTTTTGGGGGGTATGTGATTAGTACCTTGAATTTATGGGGGATTTGGGTTTTTGTCCATAACCACTAAAATAATTTTTTTATTAAGTTTTCCTGGTATTAAAAACTAAAAAACAAGGTTATTACTTCTTAAAAGAAGTTTCATGATACCACTAATAAAATTAAAATTTTGGGTTTCTTAATACAAAAATTAAAAAGTAACTGTTTATACTAAAACATATAAAGGATTCATAAAGGGAGGATGATTACAGATCCCTTTGAGAATTATTTGCATGATTTTTATTAATATCTTGTTCTTTGTCTTTTGTATTTAGATTTATATTGTGGTTAAATATTAAATTTTAGATTGTTACTCTAGTTTTTCATGAATATAAATGTTTTATTTTTTATTTTTAAGAATATTTTTAAATGTCAATCCACCACCACCATATCTTTCTTTATTTACTAGTACAAACAATTGGCATCATATCCAACCTTTAATTCAAACCCATAATTAGTTTCATAGAATGATCCATTAAGATATCCTCATCCATGAATGTTCTGAGGTATATGGAATGAAATTCCATGGGTATAGATCAATCATTTGATATATCTAATGACGATTATTGGAAAATAAGGTTGTCTAATTTTCATAGTAGTATGGGATATATGGTTTTAGAATTATTATGAATGGATATATACCAACCAAATAAAGAGAGATAAAATGGGCACCCAATGATATAGTGTATTTTGAGTTTGATGGAAAAAACAAGGATTCTATACATTTTTCATGGTATAGAAATGAATTTATTTTGTTTCCATGTGTAAAATGACTCATGAAATTTGAAAATTATTCAATGTTATCCATTAGGGTACAAAAAAATCGAATGATATAAGTCTTGATATGTAAAGGTAATATTTTTAAATCTTTACAATACATCATAATGAGTCTATAACTATTTTTTAACTCATTTCACTTATATTTGTAACATATGTAAGTATTTAGGTGATGATATTAGCATGAGTAACCTTGTGATGAATATCCTTTAGGAATTTCCTAGTTCTTGGTCACCAAATGTAATTGATATAATAGAATAAAAGGATATCAAAAATATTCTATTTGAAGAGAACATAGGGTCTCTATTTACCTGTGAGATTAAAAATAAAAGACAAGTGTTAAAGGAATCCAAATATATCAAGTAGAAGAATACCATTTCTTTCAAAGAAAATATAGATGAATCTTCTAGAAGGGAAGAGGAGACTCCACATCTTTCCAATAAGGAGAACAAATTCTTCCTCAAAAAAGAAGGCTCACCACTATGAAAAGGAGGGAAAAAATAATTCCAAAGGTACGATTATTTTACTATGATAAAAAAGTTCATAAAAAACCAGAGTGACCCTCTCTCACAAAGAAGATAAAGGAGAAGAAGAAATGAATTAAAACTTTCAGGGTATTGACATGGAGTTCTAGAGATGACTCCCTCTATGGATCTAAATCAATTGATAGAACCCACAAATTCCTCATGGTCAACATTGCGGTACGTCAAAAGGTAAGTTAATAAATGTATTATTACTCTTCTTTTCATTTAAAATATGGATATCTAAGATATGGAAGAGATCAACTACACGAAGGATTTCTTGTGCTTACCATAATGTTTAAAGAGCATACAAATAAATAAAATAATACTATTTTAAAAAAAAG
The DNA here is from genome assembly GCA_963277665.1 of Viscum album. Taxonomy (NCBI): domain Eukaryota; kingdom Viridiplantae; phylum Streptophyta; class Magnoliopsida; order Santalales; family Viscaceae; genus Viscum; species Viscum album. The sequence goes on along the minus strand of OY728163.1, from coordinate 1,640,171,752 downwards.
AAAAACTATTCAAGGAAAATGGAAAATTATAGTAAGAAAATTAGAAGAAAAAATATTTTATATTAAAAATTGATGAAGATAAGAATAAAATATTCAATTTGATATCGGCTGAAAATGAATGTTTAAAATTGATATAGATAAAATTAATGGTAAATGTTCTGGTCTAAAACATCAACTCACCATTAAAAAATTAAAAACCTTTAATCAATGTTCTCAAAATTTTGATTTTTATGTTCTCAAAAAGTGAGTAAATTTTTTTTTTTAGTATTGGGTTTCCAACAACATCAGAAATGTAAATTTTTTTTGGTTATTCTAATCATGAAAACACCTATTAGAATTCAAAATGAAAACTTTTGTTAAATGAGGTTTTCAATATAATATCATTAGTAAATTCATATGTCAGGAATTCTAAAAAATACCATCAAGGACATGTCCCAAACATCTAAAAAATATTAATGCCTCAGCCAAAACCATATACTAAAATTGGAAGGGCCTCGACCAATTCCACATCTTTTTTTCTAATGAGATCTACTGATGAATCAAAGGGATATAGTAGGCCCCAAATATCCCGTTATATGTCCAATTCATTACTCATATAAATTGGGTTATATATATATATATCATATACATATGAAATTTAAATATCATTCCCCAATATATAAACATAATACTAACGATTTAGATTAATATGGTGATTGGAATCCTGGCATCACATCTATAGTCAAACTAATTAGAAACACTTCGACAAATTTTTTTAGAAGATATCAAAAGAGAGAAAACTCAATGATGTACAATATTCAAAAAATAATGTTTATATAGAAGAACATACAATTAAATGAAATCATTGAAATGTTTTTGAGGAAATAATCCTTAAGAATTCCAAGGGGTCTCATACCACCTTGAAACGTTCAAATCATAATACCTTAGAATATAATTAGAATAATAAGACTCTTGATTTGATATACCAAAGGTATGTATATACAAAACATGCAAGGAATATGTTGAGAACAAGTAATATATCTCATAAATTTCAATGTGATATGAGAAAAATTCTTTTTTTACTTTGGAAAGAAGAGTTCTTTTGGAAAATCATTTGTATTTGACATGAATTTGATTGTAAACATGTACATACTATATAAGAAAATGGGATGAAATTTAAATTATATTTGTGGCATAAATGTTTTCCCATAGAAGTAAAATCATGTAAAATGTGTTTTTAATTATTATTTAGAAATTAAACATTTTACTTTGATTTAAGGAAAATATTAATATGATTTTAAAGTTTAATAGAATGTTGGTTTTCATAAAACAAAAAATAAATCATAATTGTTTTTTCATGATAATATTTTTTATTTTAGAAAATAAGGATGTTTGAAAAAATATTATATAGTGAACTTGAAAATTTATAAGAATTTGAGAAGTTCCCCTAAATCAGGCTTCTTTATCTAGAATTATTGTGAAATATCTTTATAGAAAATTTAAATCTCAAAAAACAATGATTGGTATATATATATTTATATATATATTACATTAACATATAATTTATGAGGAGTAAGTAATAATAATAAAAAATCTAATTGGGACTAATAGAGACAAAGAGTATCCTGAAATAGAGGGTATTTTGAGGAAGAAAACCCTCACAATGATCATATCATTAGAATGAAGAAAAATCAATGACATAATTATGCGTGACAAATACAAATATCCCCAATGTAAGTGGGTATAAGTATAAAACAATAATAGTTAATTTACACATATTATTGTATAAATCATAACCAATGACATAGATTTTTCTCTTGACTAATGAAATAGATGTTTAACTCAATAAATGGAAATTGAGTAAAAATATCTATTACGAAAAATCAGCATCCTAACAACGTCTAGTAAAAATTCATCAAATATGTTAGTGGATGAAAAAAAGGATCACCCAAAAATTTTACAAAATAAGGTTAATAAAGGGGGATAAAAAATGACATATCCCAACATAAGACAGTGGAAATTAAGAAATAATTACATAAAATGAGTTCTTGAAAAAGAGAAGGGTGGTATATTCCCTTACATTGTAGAGTAACTACAATAAAATGAATGTTGGGACCATGGGGGATTGAGGACACCGTGGGATAAATTCTTAGATGGTAAAACAGGTATAGATTCTAGGATTATTAATTTTGAATGAGTGGAATGAAATAAATGGGAGGGTATTTACAATTAAAATGAGTTATATTTTTTTGTTTTTCGAGGACACCTCAGTAGTGGTGTATAAAAAAACCATGGTCTTGTCCATGGTTTTTTCTTATGGTATTGGCCACATGGAAAACATATTATCATATTATAATGTAAAAAAGTATATAATAATTTTATATTAATTATTACATCATTATAATGTCATTAAACATACCGAAAACTCAAAATTTTATTTTTACTATTGATAAAAAAATAAAGTACTTTATAAAATTCTCATAAATTCAATGTAACCGAATATCGACATTCTGAATTCAAAAATGAAATTTATTTTATCATAAAAATTCTATAAATATTAAAATTTTAACATCAATGAATGAAAATAACTATTTATTAAAAATAATAGAGGAAAGAAAATGAAAAGTAAAATTTTTGAAACTTAAAAAAATAAAATAATTTTATCCATTGTAATTAGAGAAGAGTGTTTTGATAAGAATATTTATTTATAATAAACATTAATAAAACCATAGTTTTATATAATAATTTAATTCTCTTGAAATGTATAAATTTTACCCAAAAATCAATTTATCAAAAATCATCATATTTTTATGAAAAATTAAACTCAAAATTGAAATGTTGGAACAAAAATTTTACTTATACTTTTATTAGTGAGGTTACTATTCCATTGGTCATATTACTATTAAAAATGTTAAAATTACTATTCATAAAAGTATATTACTATTCACTAAAAAATATTAGTCAATCCTATTAGACTCAAAAAAAACTTACTGATCACAACTGTCTATGTTCTTTTTTTGAAATTAAAAAATTAAAATTGGAAAAAATTTGTCTCATGGTATAGTAATAAATATAAAAATGTTTTGTTTTGAAGAGACTCACTGCCATGTGTACATAAGCTCTCTAATTAATTGAAATTATTAATGATGAAATAAACTATAAAATCACAGGGTTTCATATTAATGGTGAATATATTCATAACATAATTTAGTATTTATCAAAATAAATATAATTGTATATATATATTATATTTAATTAAAAAATATATTAATAAAAATTAAATTTTGTTAGAATAATCAAATATATAAATTTATATTAAAAAATTACTTTACTCTAAAATAAAACTATAAAATAGTGTTTTTTATCATTAATTAATTTGAATGCTAAAAATTATATTTATTTATAAGAATTATTGATAATAAAAACCCTTCATTTTAAATTATTTAAAATAATTAATCAATTTATTAGGGTGTTACATTATTCACCACTCAATAGAAATACATCCTCACAATTTTGAAATTGTACTTTAGAAGTTAAAGGTTGATACATGAAAATTCTCTTGTGGGGAACCCAAATCTGAAATATGGTTAATAAAATATTCTCTTAAAATGTGGTTAAAGTGTTAGGGACAATAGGGGCCTATATACCCTGAGAGGGGTGGGGGGTGAATTAGGGTATGGATATTCTTTTTCAATGTTCTTCCTGCCCCCACTGGATCTTGACCTCTTTGTTATAAGGGTCACTTTGTTTGCACTTGTGTGGTTACTGTGATCACTTGTCTCCTTTACCTGATGATGATGCTTTGAATGCAATGCAGGAAAGTAAGCAGGCAGACACAGAGATTTTTACTTGGTTCACCGCTAAGGGCTACGTCCAAGGAGCATACGCCGACAAGTTGCCGGTTCGTACCAAATTACACTAGACTTCACTAGCTGTGGATTACAATGTTCGGGCTGGATCACTTCTATGCCCAGGCTCACTGCCTATACAAGGTTTAGGGTCAGCTCACTGCTTTCCCAAGGGACACTCCCTGTTTCTCTCTCTCTGGCTCACTGCTGGTGGAGAGGATCACCTTCTTCCTCTTCCTAAGCTCACTGCTCCAGAAGGGATTCACTCACAGTTTATAGACCTGTAGGTCTCTTCATTTGCATGAAGTAATGCATCCTTAACTGTAGATAGATGCTCTGTTGAAGTTCAACTTTCACCCATAGATAAATACCCCTTTTCCACTATCCACTGGGCAAACTACCTTTGGAAAGACCTTCTCAAAGCACCCTACTATGCGAGGCTCCCAATTTCGTGAAGCTCAAACAAGCCTTCGCGAAGCTCCTGCCTTTTCGCGAAGCTCACTCGCGAAGCTCACTCGCGAAGCTCTCTCGCGATGCTCAAGCAGTCACAAAGCAACGACCCTCGCAAAGCTAAGTAAGCCAACGCGGAGCTCGCAGGTTTCGCGGAGCTACAATAGCTGCCGCGAAGCACCTCTTTCATGAAGCACACTGGCTCCGCGAACCACCTTCGCAAATCGAGAGAAAAGTATTTTCTCTGAAAAATTATCACTCTACTTCGCTCGAAGGGGTCGGCCTCTATTTATAGGCGATTCCATCGACCCTCGTCCCTTCCAAACGAAGTCCACGCCACGTCATCTCAAATCACTAAGCTCCAAAGTTTCAGCCGGAATTCTATCCAAATCGCGAAGCTCCACGACAATTATCTGTTTGCGGAGCTTGACGTAGTCGAAAAAAATCATCGCCAACTTACCGTCGCATCTCGCGCCTTTTCCGCGAAGCTCCCTCGCGAAGCCCAACATTCCTTCGCGCCTTCGCCGCGAAGATCTCTCGCAAAGCCCTTCTCTGCCACGATGCGCTTCAGCCTCTGCCGATCGCGAAGCTTGACGTAATCGTGAAGCATCACCGCCTCCATTCTTCTGGTCATCGCAATTTCCAAACCATTCATCCTATCTTCGCGAAATTCATGCCTTTTCCATATTAAATTATGCTCTTCATGGAAATCCTCTTTTCGCGATGCTCACCAAACTCCAAATTTTGGACCCCAAAAAATTGGCAAACACTGAAAAAGGCGCCACCTTGTACTGCTCTTTTGTACCGCCTCCAGATCGTCCTCTCCTTTGTCATCGTTCTTTATCAACATTGATTGTCAACAACTTCTTGAGAACTCAAAAAATATCCATGAAACCCTGCTTTGTCAACAAACACAATCAACCCAAAAATACTTCAATGTTACCTTGAGGGATTTTTTCCCAACAATCTCCCCCTTTGGGTTTGTTGACAACACTTCACAATTCTGCTCAGGATGATTTTCTGCACTTTGATACCTCACTGAGTCTTCTTCCAGCCGCTACCACCATTCACCCCGTGCAATTCTGATATCATTCAAGGATTCACTTAACACATACTCTAAGCCCACATGAGAAATGCTCGGCGTGAGAAACAAGAGTAGTATGAAAAGTTCATCAATGAATCACTTCATGTCAGATCCCAATTGTCGATTCCAACCTGATACCAATTCATAAATTGATACCAATTGTTGAACCACACTGATACCAATTGGTGAATAGCTGGACACCATCTCACACCATTCCAACACCATTGTTCTTCTTTTATCATGATCCTCACCTGTCGTGATTTCTATGCTTTGATCGATCACTTCTAGCATCGTCAGATTTAAAATTCTCTCCCCCTTTCTCAATGCTCCCCCTTTCTGGCTGCTCCACATATCAGCTTCTCCCCGTATCAATTATGATTTATCAAATCTCCGCACTGTCTCCCCCTTGAACAATCACTATTTTCTCCCCCATTAACAAACAATTTTCTCCCCCTTTATCAACGAACCCAAAGGTCACTCCGTTGTAGTCTGTAACATGGTAGAGAACACATATCTACACATTAGGGAAAAACACACCATACCTCGGGAAGAGGGGGGGGGTCCCACATCCACACTATTTCTAGTGTAGGGAATCGACTGAACTCCCAGAGCCAGTCGATGCCTCTGAAAATCTTCCTTGGGTAAGGCCTTTGTCAGAATGTCTGCAACCTGTAGCTCTTTAGCCACGTACTCCAACTTCACGATTCCCTGCTCAACCTTCTCCTTTATAAAATGATACTTAATCTCACTGTGATTCGTCCTTGAATGATGGACGGGATTTTTTCTAAGATTTATAGCACTTGAGTTGTCGCACTGGATTTCGATCAGAGACTTCACTTCAACTCCCATATCTTCAAGCTGCTGCTTCATCCACAATAACTGTGTGCAGGCTTGAGTGGCCGCAATATACTTAGCTTCTGCGGTTATCAATGAAATGAAATCTTGCTTCTTACTTAGCCAAGAAATACACAATCCACCAAGATAGAATGTACCACCTGACGTTGATTTTCTATCATCCGCTGAACCGGCCCAGTCTGCATCAGTGTACCCCAATAACTCTATCTGAGATTTGTCATTGTATGTCAGGCCGAAGTCCACCGTGCCCTTAATATACCTAAGTATTATTTTCACTGAAATAATGAAGCTTTCCTTGGGATTTCTCTGATATTTGACTGCTTGGCATGTGGAAAAAACAATATCAGGCCTTGTTGCAGTCATGTACACAAACTTCCAATAATTTGCCAGTATTCTGTGATATTAACTACCTTTCCATCATCATCTTTCGATAATTTCATCTGGGTGGCAACCGGAGTCTTCATCTCCTTGTAATTTTCCATTCCAAACCTTATCATGACCTCCTTGGCATATTTAGATTGAGAAATGAATGTTCCATTCCTTCCTTGTGTCACCTGTAGACCAAGGAAAAACGTTAGCTCCCCAATCATTGACATTTCAAACTCATTTTTCATGAATTCGGAAAACTATCAGCACTGAGCTTCATCTGATCCACCAAATATTATGTCATCGACATAAACAAACACCATCATCCTTTTTTTACTGTGATTACTGAAATAGAGATTGTAATCAACTCCTCCACGCTGAAAACCAAGCTTCTTCAAGTACTGATCAAGCCTCGAGTACCATGCCCTTGGTGCTTGTTTCAGCCCATACAATGTCTTCTTCAGCCTGCAAACTTTGTTCTCATCCTCATGAATGAGAAAACCATCTGGCTGCTCAATATACACCTCCTCTTCCAGAACACCATTCAGGAATACAGATTTGACATCCATCTGGAACACTTTGAACTTCCTTTGCACTGCGATGGCTAGGAATAATCTTATTGTCTCCAGCCTTGCAACCGGTGCAAATGTCTCATCAACATCTATTCCCTCTATCTGGGAGTATCCCTTGCACACTAGACATGCTTTGTTCCGAATCACTATTCCATCTTCATTCATCTTGTTGCGAAAGACCCATTTGGTCCCAATGACATTCTTGTCTACTGGCCTCGAAACAATCTCCCATGTCTGGTTCTTCTCAATCTGATCAAGTTCTTCGTTCATAGCCTGAACCCAGTTTTCATCTTCAGCTGCATCAGAAAAACATTTTGGCTCCACTTAAGATAAAAACGATGTCTGCTGAAATGACTTCATTCTTCGAGTCTGAACTGGAGCTTTCTGATCACCAATGATATTTTGCCTATCAATTTCAGCTCGACTCTTTGTCTTCCTTGCATATACAGACTTGACCATTTCTTGTTCCTCATCAGTATCTTCTTTTGAATCAGTATCAGCCACTTCTTCTCCTCTGTGATGCTTTCTTTCTCAACACTTTTTCCAGGAAACTGTTAACTGACTCATTTTTCAGTGGATTTATTTATTTCAGGTACTTTTCTCTGTTTCATTGTTCAATGACGCCATTTCCTTGAACATCTTCTCTCATATTTTTGTTGAAACACCATTGATTTTCTCTCGCAGATTTTTGGTATCCTAAAAGCAGTCAGCTGATACCACATTGTTAGAACAAAATAGATAATCATGAAAACCCATGTGTTGCTGTTTTTCCAACAATCATTCTTCATGAGAATGAACATTCATCCTTCATATCATATTGATATCATGCATCTGATTAGGATATAGAATGCTCCCCCTGTGTTATGTAACTCTTCCAGTTGTTAGGCCCAACAGTTTAGACCCATAACACGCCTTTTCCTCCTACATCATTTGTTCTCATATTCCACTCAAATTTGAGCCATTAAGAAAATCTCTAAGCCCACTGAGTTGAAACTCGGTGTAGGAAACAAGAGATAAAGTTAATAACACAATCACTTCCTATTGTGCTCTGTTTCTCCCCTTCTTCTTCAGCTCTAGTACCTGATTTGAATCAATTGAAACTCTAGAGGATATCAATTCTCCACTTCGCATCCTTAGATTCCACTTACCCTTGGATTGTATCTCCCTAAAACCTGAAACACACGGATCATCAGTTAATAACATTTATATACATAGGGAGAGGGGGTTCTTCCGGACTCCTCAAGATGAGGATTGTGGTTGATCCTGATGGGTCAACCCTTTGATTCTTTCTTGGAGAGCATCACACTCCTTTCTTGCTTCCTCCAACTGCCTAGCCAACTTCAATTGTTCTGGACATATGACTAGGCATTCATTGCCTACATTCTGAGCCTTTTTCTGATATGTAGATTTCGTAGGATCAACCTTTCTCACCGTTTGGGGTATAATCCCACTGGTAGACATTTCCTTCTCTGAGGTTCTACAAAAATTCCACATTCCATGATTATTTCTCTGAGTAGAAACCTCTCTATTTGGCATCTTCCATTTCTTCTTCTCCCATCTTAGGGGTCTTCCTCTTTCCTTCACTTCTCGCTGAGAAACAAAACATGTGGATTTTTCGATGCATTCATTGCTTATCTGCCTTTTATCATATTTTTGAGTCACCACCCTATTTTTCATTGGTGGTGGGTCCTCCATTGAACGTCCATTCTTCTTTATCACTGCCGGAGTAGATCTCCCCTTAATCTTCCAGGTTTGCTCACATTCTCTCCTTGAGAGCTATTGTGAGTATGACAGAGGAGGTGACTGATGCACGTTTCGTTCAGCTCCATGTGATTTCCCCGAGGATCGAAGCCTATTCTTCTCCTTACCACTTTGTCTCCCAGTACATGCTTCTTTCTTGTACACTTCCTGTGGTGGAGATCTCTTTTCTTGTTCCTTTCCCTTTCTTGCTTTCTTCTTATTGCAATGTCTCGCCATGTGCCCATAGTGAGAACATATAAAACATTTTCCCTCAAAGGCATACCTCATTTTATCATCTCTCTGCTGAGATGTTGATGCACCTTGAGTTCTTCCTCTGATATTGTTCTCCTGAGCTTCCTGACACATGCTCATGGTGTGTCCCATTATTCCGCAGTAATAGCATCTAATATATGCTTTCCTCTGAGAAGCTCTTCTTTATAATTTCTCATGATGCTTCTTCCTGTTCTCAGATTTATTAATGTTTCTCTTTTCACAGCCTGAAATGTACTCCAGATCCTCTGTACAGAAGCTTGATGTGTGGCCATGAACTCCGCAGAAATAGCACATATCATCACTCCTTGAAACTATCCTCATAGGCCTATCTCCAGCACCTACAGGATTTTTCTTACCTTTGGAATTTTTCACTGCATTTTTCTTATCATCCATAGGAGTGGGATAATCATATCCAATTCCAGATTTTCCCAAAAAGGATGACCTTTGGGGAGATACAATACTTTCATGCTTCTCCTCTGATGTAGCATATTTGGACTTCATTTTATCATCACCTGCCGAAGGATGATCAAATAATAAGTGCAGTGCATCCTTCAACTTGGGCTTATCTATGGATTTAGACTCCTCCATTTCCTTCTTGAGTGATTGTAGATCTTCTTCCAACTTTGGAATCTTCAAATCTCTTGATACAAGTTGAGCATCAAGTTATTTTCTGAGATTCTTTCCACAACTCATCTCATCTTCCAGTTCATGCTTCAGCTTATTAACCACGAAATTTTTCTCTTTTACTTTCAATTTTTCTTGAGCAAGATAATCGGAGAAACATGCATTCTCTTGTTTTAGTCTTTGATTCTTCTGAACTAACTCAGATAGCTGTGTAGCTAGATCATCATTGTTGGATTTCAGATTCCAAACTTCATCGGACTCTTGATTCTCTTCACACTTACCAGCCTTTTGTTTTCCTTTTCCATTAGCTATCTTCTGTAGTTCCTCACCTTGATAATCATTCTTCCTTGTTCGGTCAGTAACTATATCAATAAGCCTTTGATTTAATCCTCTTAGCTTGTTGACCTCAGTTTCCAGAGCATGGATCTGTATGCATTTAGATTTAATTTCCTCAGTGGATTTCTGATCCAATTCTTTAGTCCCATGGACAACTTCCACCTTTTTGTTCAGGCCATCGATATCTATTTTCTGTTATTCAACCTTCAGCTTATACTTACTAACAGATTTTGAGTTCTCTGATGTTGATAAATTAAGTTTCTCAATTTCTTCCATCAGCTCAGATTTCAGTTCTTCCTGCTGCTGTATATAGAGTTTGGCATCACGAACAATTTTTTTAGCTTTCATGGTTTTGGCCCTCCAAACATCTATCTCTTCAAGAACAGCCTCCAACTCAGCTAGCATATCAATTCTTCCTTCAGTTTATTCTTCTTCATTGTCAGTTGTTCCAACGTCACTTGGAAAGTCTGGTTCTTCACTCATTCCATCAGCATCTTTGAATGAGTAAGTATTTTTGTTGTATGATTTATCCAAATCATTTTTCTGTTCACTGCATGATTCCTTCAGTAAGCTGTTTGATTCTTTTAGTTGAATTACACTTTTTCCAGAAACACTTCCACACTGAGGGATACCGCCTGACTTCTGATTCTTCTTCGAAGATTTTCTTTTTCCCATGGTAGACAGAGATAAGCGAAAACAATATCTTCAACTACACAGAAAGACTACACCATGTCGAAGCAAACAAATCTGATAAAAGCAACCTTCCCTCTGATACCAATTGTTAGGGCCAATAGGGGCCTATATACCCTGAGAGGGGGGGTGAATCAGGGTATGGATATTCTTTTTCAAAGTTCTTCCTGCCCCACTGGATCTTGACCTCTTTGTTAAAAGGGTCACTTTGTTTGCACTTGTGTGGTTACTATGATCACTTGTCTCCTTTACTTGATGATGATGCTTTGAATGCAATGAAGGAAAGTAAGCAGGCATACACAAAGATTTTTACTTGGTTCACCACTAAGGGCTACGTCCAAGGAGCATACACCGACAAGTTGCCGGTTCGTACCAAATTCCACTAGACTTCACTAGCTGTGGATTACAATGTTCGGGCTAGATCACTTCTATGCCCAGGCTCACTGCCTATACTCGGTTTAGGGTCAGCTCACTACTTTCCCAAGGGTCACTCCCTGTTTCTCTCTCTCTAGATCACTGCCGGTGGAGAGGATCACCTTCTTCCTCTTCCTAAGCACACTGCTCAAGAAGGGATTCACTCACAGTTTATAGACCTGTAGGTCTCTTCATTTTCATGAAGTAATGCATCCTTAACTGTAGATAGATGCTCTGTTGAAGTTCAACTTTCACCCGTAGATGAATACCCCTTTTCCACTATCCACTGGGAAAACTACCTTTGGAAAGACCTTCGCAAAGCACCCTACTATGCAAGGCTCCCAATTTCGCAAAGCTCAAACAAGCCTTCGCGAAGCTCATGACTTTTCGCGAAGCTCACTCGCGATGCTCTCTTGCGATGCTCAAGCCGTCGCAAATCAACGACCCTCACGAAGCTAAGTAAGCCAACGCGGAGCTCGCTGGATTCGTGGACCTACAATAGCCGCCGCGAAGCACCTCTTTCGTGAAGCACACTGGCTCCGCGAACCGCCTTCGCAAATCGAGAGCAAAGTATTTTCTCTGAAAAATTCTCTCTCTACTTCGCTCGAAGGGGTCGGCCTCTATTTATAGGCGATTCCACCAACCCTCGTCCCTTCCACGCGAAGTCAACGCCACGTCATCTCAAATCGCGAAGCTCCAAAGTTTCAGCCGGAATTCTGTCCAAATCGCGAAGCTCCACGACAATTATCCATTTGCAGAGCTTGACGCAGTCGCGAAGAATCACCGCCAACTTACCTTCGCGGCTCGCGCCTTCTCCGTGAAGCTCCCTCGTGAATCCCAACATTCCTTCACGCCTTCGCCGCGAGGATCTCTCGCAAAGCCCTTCTCCGCCGCAATGCGCTTTAGCCTCTGCCATTCGCGAAGCTTGACGTAATCGCGAAGCATCACCGCCTCTATTCTTCTGGTCTTCACGATTTCCAGACCATTCATCCTATCTTCGCGAAATTCATGCCTTTTCCATATTAAATTATGCTCTTCATGGAAATCCTCTTTTTGCGATGCTCACCAAACTCCAAATTTTGGACCCCAAAAAAATGGAAAACACTGGAAAACGGCACCACCTTGTACTGCTCTTTTGTACCAGCTCCAGATCATCCTTTCCTTTGTAATCGTTCTTTATCAACATTGATTGTCAACAACTTCTCGGGAACTCAACAAATATCCATGAAAACCTGCTTTGTCAACAAACACAATCAACCAAAAAATACTGCAATGTTACCTTGAGGGATTTTTGCCCAACATAAAGGAAATGACGTGGTACCAAAAAAACTATTATTTTGAATTGGGGGACATTTTTTGGAATTAAAAACTAGGATATGGAAGAAAAAAACTATTAGGTTATGAAGGAAAGTGTCAGAGAACTTGATCCGATGAAAGATGATTACTACAAATTTGTAAACTACTGTAAAATAATCATTGATATAATTAAATATTATGATAATAGAACAAAAATTTATTTAAGACTCTTTTCCTTTATTTGATGAATTATATCACTCCATAAGATTATAAAAATATGTTTCTATTTCCTTAACACAGTCATATCCTTTGATTTCACCTTGAACTATCTATACCGCATCTCTTAGAACATGTTGCTTCATGTAGAGAAGTGATACATTAACCTCTAAAAACTCATACAAAGATCAACATAAACAATTCATAAAAGTTTAATACTTCTAAAATATAATGTTTCAATACCCTAGAAAAAAGGTAACTGAATTTCCAATATGAACTTAGCCCCGAAGCATCTCTAAATTTTCACATTCCAATCATGTGAATAACATCATCATGTGTCCACTTGAAATATGGTAATAACTCAAATTACTATAAAATCGTATTGGAAATATGCAGTCTTCCAAATTCCTTATGTAAGATAGATGCTATTGGATATATTCCTTAAATCCCAAAGTGTTGTAAGGTCCATTAATGATAGCATATACCACTTGTGTACAAGTTTGTAATTAGTTACAAGGTAGTAAATACTTATCCAAATAAATCATTTCTTCACCATTATCAGTACATCAAGAATATATTTAGGGTTTTCTCAACCCAATCATTCATTTTAAAATAAGATTAACATACCACTGAATATATTTCCTTGGTACCATTCATCTTATAGTCTCAAATCATTAATGAAAAATTACATTGGTATAATCCTGATATATTCCATAATTATTATAACCAGTACATTCCAAATAAAATATTCGAATGACATGATTATTGACTAGGCATATTAATCCTTCCACTTCATCTATGATAGTATCATAACTTGATCATTTCCCATTAACATCATTTTTGGTATATTCCATTTATGTTTGGGAAATTGATTCATAGAGTGTCCCATCTCTTGGGGAGTTGAATCACTATATATTGGAAACCAATTGCTTACCCTTGAAATCATGAACATGGTGTCCTTTTTCTCCACACTTATAAAAACTCCCATTCTCTTCATGAATTTACTAGGGTGATTCTTTTCAAAGTTATCAAATTTGGGGAAAAACTTTATCTAATTACTACATTTATCTATATTTTTATCTTCCATACCATTCTTCTCTTGCTTCCATCCGAATCCTTAATACATAGAAAAAACTTTCTCATTCTTTTAAGAACAGGATACTATCTATTCATATGATGAGGACATTTGAGAGACTAGATCCCTTAGAAATATTGGAATAAAACCATTGATGAAACTATATTCTTACTCTTTGGAATAGGTGCATTGATGCGATCCCAATTCCATCTACCAGTCACCATTTCTATACAATTTTATACACTAGATTAGACACTATCATTATGAAAAATAATATATAATCACTATACTAGTGAAATACATAACTAAAATTGAGAAAAACATGGAAAGAAAATATCATAATCATAAACATCATTAATTTGGGATGTTCTTCAATGCTTAACCTCAAAGTCTATCTTAGGTTTATATTCTCTAATATAAGTTTTCTAAATCGAGTTTCCCATGTTGTTGATAAACTTACTCTTATGCAAAATGTAATTCTCCAACCCCAGAAGCCCAGAGCTGGTGCATTATTTTAATATATTAGATTTATGATAAGGAATCAAATCCCAAAGGACTAATCAATTTAGTATTCTTAGAAGACCATATTATATTCAGGATTCCTGTAATACATTGGTAACTGAAAATGAAACATGATACAATATATAATGAAATAAACTGCTTCCTTGAAAGCTTATTCAATGTTTTTTTTCATAAAATAGGGAAATGGATCATTATAATGGGATGAGAATATATTCTCAGTAAGTGTATGAAATAAAATGGATGTTATATTTTTCATAATCAATAGTAATGGGGAGTAACTGAACACACATTCCTTTAAAAAGAAACTTGAGAATAATATGGCTTGAATGAAAGACTAATGGATAATTATATAAGAAAAACATACCTAAATTCCTATACTAGTCAAATAAAAACACGATTTATCAATTACTAATATTATAATAATGGAAATTCAATGTCGGACAATCTGAAACATACTTTCAGGGCCTCAGACAAGACATCTATAAATGATTAAGGCCTCAACTAAAACCATATCAGAAAATTGGAAAGGCCTCTACCATGTCCATATATGTTTGTCTTATGAGACCTATTGATGCATCGAGGAGATGTAATGGGTCCCACCCATCACATTTTAAGTCTAATTCATTCATCATAAGAATGGTGTGATTCATAAAAATCATATACATATTCAATGTAAATAACTTTCTCTAATCTGTAAATATAATTACAAACCATTCAGAGTAATATGGTAAATGGAATAAAGATAACACATACATAGTAAAACTAATTAAAAAACATACAAAAAAATATTATAGATGATATCACAAGTGATAAAACTAAATAATGTACAATATTGAAAAAATTATTTTAACATTGATGAAGATACTTTTAAATGACACCATTGGAAAATTCTTAAGGAAATAATCCCTAAACATGCCAAAGTATCTTATATCACCTTGAGTTTTTCAAATCATAATCCCTTAGAACACTATGAAAAAAAAGATACTCTTGATATGATATACTAAAGGGAATTACATACACCACATGAAAGCAATAAGTGGTTAACAAGTCATATATCTCATAAAAGTTAAAGTGGGATGAGAAAAATACTTTTTTACTTTGGAAAGAAGAGTTATTTTGGAAAATCATTTGTATTTCTAATGAAATCAGATTATAAAAAAGTTTATCATATAAAATAAATTTTTAAGTCATTGAAATTATATTTTAGGAATAAATTGTTTCCCACTAAAGTGAAATCATGTTAAAATAGTTTTTAATAAAGCATTATAAAAAACATTTTAGTGCTGTTTAAGGAAAATATTAAAGAGATTTTAAATTGGAATGACATGTTAGTTTTCCTAAAACTATAAATGAACCATAATAATATTTTAATTATAAGATGTGTGATTTTAAAAAAATAATTATTTTTTAGAAAATATTATCTTTTTAACTTGATAATGAGTACAGATTCTAGATGTTCCCTTGAATAAGGCTAGTTTATCAAGTTATCCAAGAATAATAAAATGATTATTTTATCGACCTTTAGAATTAAAAAATGAAATTTATTTTATAATAATTATTATATAAATATTAAAATTTTATCTTTTATCTATGAAAATACTTATTTAATAAAAATAATGAAGTATATAAAAAGCATAGTAGAATGCATAGTAAAATATTCGATAGATAAAATGAAATAAAATTATTCTATCAACTATAATTAAAAGAAGAGTCTATGGATAAAAATATTTATTGATAATAAATATTAATAAAACCATAGTTTGATAAAATAATTTTAATATCTCTGAAATGATTAATTTTTAGATGAAAAATCAATTTATCAAATTCGCAATATTTTAAATAAAAACTAAACTCAAAACCAAAATTATGGAACAAAAATTTTATCAATACATTATTAGGTGAAATTAATATTCCATTGGTCCTATTAGTATTCATAAGTGTGACATTAATTTTCATAAGGGTATATTACTTTTCATAAGGGTGAAGTTACTATTCACCAAAAAATTAAGTTGATCAAATTAGACTCTAAAAAACTAATCAATCACAACAATGTATGACCGTTTTACGAAATTCATATGACAAAAGAGGAAAAATTATGTTTCATGGCTTGGTTATAACTATAACGAATTATTTTTTCATATAGACTTAATGTTGTGTTCATATAAGCTGTCTAATTAATTGAAATTATCTATGAACAAATATACCATAAAATGTTGGAGTGATAAATTAATAGTGAATATATTTGTAACATATTTTATTATTTATCAAAATAGTTATAATAATCAATATAAATATTATATTTAATAAAACAATACATTGATAAAAATTAATTTTGTAAAAATAATCGAATATATAAATTTTTATTAAGGTATTTCTTTACTAAAAAATAATAATGTAAAATAAGTTTTTTTTGAATAGTAATTAATTTTAAAGCTATAAAATATAATTATTTACAACTATTATTATTAATTAAAACAGAAGAATTGAAATTATTTAAAATTATTAAACAATTTATTGGGGTGTTACATTTTTTATTCCCATAGAATGATTTTGTTTTAGACTTCTAGATTTCATAATTTTAATTTTATTTATTTTAAATCCATTTCAAGAAAAAGTGTTAAATATTTGAGTTCACAAGATAGAAAGTCATGGTTATGGTATAGACATATTGTTAATTATAGCACACACACGCAAGTAAAACATAACCAGAAACATCTAGTATAATATTTATCAAAATTACATTTCCAAAATAAATTTTTGTGTGAATCATAACAATTTGGTATAGCACACCAGTCATCATTTAAATCTAGAAAGAAAGTATCGATCTGAAAGTACCATGAACCTATAAACCAATATCTTTTTAATACAACCCATGTGAATAGTATATAAGGTAAGTCATACTATTTTTTAATTGTAAATGATTATACAATACATACTTGGGTTTACTTTATGGGAAATAAAAGAGAGGGTTATAACGTCTTCATTAAATATACCATGATGGTTGAAAATAAAAAAGTGTATAAGATAATTTCCTATCCGAGTGATCATGGGGGGGGGGTTCAAAAATAAGTAATTTGATGATTTTTTGTGTTTCAAATGGATATATCAATTATTTTTACACTCCTATTACACCTCCATAAAATGGGGTTATTGAAATATATAATCAAACCATCCAAGAAATTTATGGAACTATCCTTAATAAATTAAATCCACCACAATATTTTTGGGGTGAGGAGATAAATACAACATGAAAACCATTAACCATGTACTCAAAATATATATTATTATAATGAACCCATTTGATATTTGGGAAGGTAAATTTCCCAATGTTGTTTATTTGAAGGGGTTTGGTTGTAAGTGTTTTATTCATAACTCCAAACATAAACTTTTTATATTTGACCCTAAATCATTTGAAGTTATATTTCATTGGTAATATAACTCAAGTAAATTTTTCTATGTTTTAAATAAAAGGACCATGAACCTTTAATATTCAATTCACATTAATATTTGTTGAAATTTTTTCCAAACCTCGTCCTCAAAAAAATTATGTTGAGGTAGACCTTAACAAATTGACATTAAATTAAAATTAACCACATAAAGTGATTTAATTTGAAAAAACCTAGTCCTTTACCCAAGGCATGGGTTAGATATAAATACTACCCCTTGAGAATTTTATCAACACTAACACACATATGAGGAGGTTCGTTTTAAAAGTAGTAGTGCATTATGCATTTACATCACACATAAAACCCTAATAGCTTTATGAATCCATCAATTACGAATATTTGGTACATGACATATAAGAGGAATTAAATAATGTTACCTTAAAAAATTATTGGACTCTTGAGGAAATACCCAATGATCAACGTATTTTTTGAAATCAAATGGGAATTTATAAATTAATTGGATAAAGTAGGTAAAATCACCTATTAAAAAATGACAACTTGTAGCAAAGGGTTATAACCAAGAATAATGAATTTATTTAGGAAATAAAATTACCCTAGTATATAGGTTATAATCCATAAGTTTCTTATTATCATCAAAAAATCATTTATTTTTTAAATTTATTCAAATGTATTTAAAACATGAATTTTTAAATTGTTTTATTTCCAAAAAAATCATGGTGGAAAAACTAGACAAATTTGAATATTGAAAATATTAGTTATGTTTTTTCAAAGATAAGAAAAGAATATTATGGTTTGAAATAAGACCTTAAAACATGGTATGATAGTTGAAAAAAAATTCTTTTAGAAAATGGTTTTGAAATTGGAAAATTCAGTTACAATTTATTTATAAAATGTATTTCAAAGGGTCCTTTAACAATTCAAATTAATGTTGAAAATGTAATTTTTAGTTCAACTAGTAAATCTATTTGAAACATTTTATTGATTTAAGGGGTAAATTATTTGAAATTTGTTTTATGGTAGAAATAAATATTTTCCTTGGCATTAATATTTTCCAAATTTGTGAAAAGATGTCTATTTTCCATAGAAAATGCACTAATGATATTCGAAATCACTTTAGAATTGATCAAAATAAGAGAATAGTAATCCAATGATTACATCTTGTATGATTAATTTGGATTAATGTGGTGTACTATTAGACAATAATCATTATAGAGGTATGATTAAGAGTCTACATTATCTTACCACAACTCCATCAAACATCATGTTTTTTGTATACATTTTTCCCATTTTCAATCCAATCCGAAGGAATCATATTTAAAATCTCTAAAAATATTTTTTATATAATTAAAAGGAGAAGAAATAATGGTTTGTTTTATCCAAAAGACGCATATTAGGTAATTTTAAGATTTTATGATGTGGATTTTGGTGGTTTTAAAATTGATAGGAAGAGTATAAGTGTGACATGCCACATACTTGTAAAATACATTGTCTCATGGAGTATTAATAAGAAAAAGAAGGTCTCTCTTTCTAATAGATAAGAATATATTCCACAAATAAGTTATTAATACAATTTCATTTAGTTGAAACACACTATCATTGATTATGGATTAAATTATATCCATTTTCCTATTAAGTGTGACAACACAAGTGCGATTTATATTTTTTAAAAATTCAACTCAATTTTCTCACACTATGAACATTGACCTTGGTAACCATTTCCTTAGAGACCATTTTAGAAAAAGAAAATATCATGCTAGATTTTTTTAACTAATCTTCAATTAGATGATATCTACCTAAGACACCAAGTAATTTATCATTTTTATTTCATTAATGGGGTTAGGAATGGAGTTATTTATATTCATTACTTGTAATTTGGAAATCAAAAGGCATTTACTTTCTTTTCTCATTGATCTTTATGGATTTTTGGGTTTTATTTTAGTTCAATTGATTAAATTTCTTTTACATAAATCTTGAATTGATTGATTGATTGATTTTACTCTCTTATGTGATTTCTTTTATTTCCACTTTATTCGTCTAACTCTTAATTGTCATGATTTTGGTTCCCCCAAACCTTTAAAAATAATAATCATTTTTAGGGGAGAAAACCCTTTTCAGAATTTAAATTTTCCAAGAGAGAAACTCTTTTTAAATTAATTTTTATCATTTTTAAATTAAAATATCCAAATATAAGAAAATAAAAATATGGTGTATTTTTTTTGGTTCTCAAAAATCACTTTTTGAAATGTTTTAATTAATTTTGTTTTGAATCCTATTTTCAAAATAGTAATTTGAGGAAATATTATTTCTATATTTCAATAGAAATGGTAATTTTTTCTACCCTAAAAATACTTTAATTATGGTCTAAATAAAACTCAAAAAACTATATTTTTCTCTTAAACATAGAACTTATCTTATCACGAATGTACTTTCCTTATCTCTCTTACCCTTATTTGATAGATTTATAAAAATTATAATAGTGGATAAGCTCATGAAATAAAAGGTATTATTTCTCTCAATAATTATGAAATTTATGTTTTTATAACTTTAAAGTGGGAGATATTTTTGTAATCAATGGAATATTTTAATATTATGTGTAAAATGGTTCATAATTTTAGAAATTGGTTTATTATTGAATTTTGTAAGATTTTTTATTTCTAATTTTTAATAATCATAAATTGGGTGATGTTTTGATATTAAATAATTGATTGAATATTTTTTGAAATATTTCTTGAAATTTACTCCTAAATTTATTTTTGAATTATTTAAAATAATTGTTTTAATTTTATTATCAAATATAGAAATTAGTTTTAGATACAATTTTAAAAATGTTATCATGACTGTCTTTATGGTTTAAGTGTTTGTGACCATGAGAAATGGTATAATGTTTTACAAATCACTCTCTTAGTTAGTTATTAATTATCACAACACACATTTTTGGTTTTAAAAGTTTTTTTTATAGATTTATTGTTCACATTTTAGAAATTATTTCATGAAAATATCAGTCTAATCAAACGACTCAAGAGGGGAAAATATAAATTTTATAGGTCTTTCCATGAGTATATGCTAGTAACTAATTATTGGGATACAACTATAATGATGATTTTCATGGTTCCGGGCGCAGCGAAAGCTCATGGGTGGATGTTCCCACTTAGATTTTTTTCATTAGCAATGATCAATCCAGGATCAATATGATGATAAATGCTAGACTCCATTGATAAAATCACTGAAATAGACAAATAAGAGGAATAGACCCAAAACCATAAATGTGGATCGTCACAGGTTGATTATAATTAAATTAATTAATTAACAAGAATTAACTTTTATGGCATTCTTTCTTGGTTGATATTTCTGATCACATTCCGATGATATTCATCGTTGCATCACAAAAGCCTAGTGTAGACTTCCTCTAGTGATGATCCACATGTGCATCACATATCTTCGGACGTCGCCAAAGGAATCTCCGGGTGCTAGTGTGGAGAAGCCTTTTCTTGAATTTTCTGCCATATATCACCTTGATCTGGTGGAGGTGGATTTATCTTAGTCTTGAGATTGTTCTTGGAAGATTGAGTTATTTCGGTCTTGAGAGAATTATCCAGAATTTTTGGGCACAATGATTTTCTTAAGAAAAGAGTTGGGGTTGTGAGGATATTTATAATCGAGTTTGAAGTTATAGATTTATGACAATAAATATATGCGTTACGCATTTTATTTATTTCATTAACTTTTATTGAAAACCTTCATGTCGAATAATTAATTCCTCGACATGCTCCCATGCAGATTATAATAAATATCATTTAATAAAATAATTTTATATCCTCAAAATCCATACTGGAAAAATACACAGTGTGTAATTATTAATACACGACGTGTACTTGTTTTCCATAAAACTACACGGTGTGTACTCATTAATACACGGCTCGTACTTGTTTTTCATTTCCATTAAAAAATGAAAAGCACACGACATGTAATCCTTAATACACAGTGTGTACTTGTTTTCGATGAAAAAATACACGGCATGTAATCATTAATACATGGTGTGTATATCATGTTTTTCATTTACTTCTTCCTCCATCATTAAAAAAATTTAGGCTTCCTTGAATAATGATTAAACAAGATATTGGAATAATATTTATTCTATCTGGGATACTTGGATAAACTTAGTGCATGACCCTCTACGCCTCTTTCTCATTGGCATTAAGCAGGCTTGCCTAAAGTCCAAGAATACTGTCTAGGAAAGGGTCAAGGAACCCAAGAGAAAGAAGTTGACGCCGCATTGACCTGTAACCTCATAGGAATTCTTAATGTGTAATTTAATCCCTTTTTCTTAATATATCATCAAGAAGGTATCATGGCAGTGTCATAAACCTATATGCATGATCTATCATACTTGACTTCCATAAATAAACTCTTCGTGACACCATGGCCATGAAATTTGTTCGATAGTTCTATTTCAATCAAAGGGCATGAGATATTTTGTTTCATAAATATGCAAGGGAAAATCATTCCTAGACTTATCCATTAACAACATGTCATTTGTGACACACCCAATATACCCTACTTCCCTCCAACTTTCCTCATGACAGTTTTCATCAGAAAATAAAAGTGCGCAAGTTATGACATGAGTTAATGTTAATATTCCAGTCTAAGGACCATTACACACACTCTTAGATAGAAATGTATAATGACACCAAAACATGCAGAATTGCAACTAGTGGGTCTGTTCTCATAATCTCCCATATTGGAGATTACCAAGTGCGAACTCAATGAGAGAGAGAGTCTCGCCTTCTTATGAGTACTCGCACATTGCAGTCTGTATACTATGTGTCCTATCATAGTATTTCATCCAACCATAGAACATTATTTAAGAATATTGTTATAGCATTTAAAGGATCTCATCATAACGGGGATCTTCCATGACCTTATCAATGCAATAAATATTCCATAACATTATTATATTATATTAATGAAGAACAATGAAAAATATATAATAAGTGTACATTCATGTAATCAATGAAAAAAATAGTTGGTTCTCATGACACCAACCCTTACAAACTCCCACTTAGACTAGAGCCAACTACCTATGAATTTTAGTCCGCTAAACCTCAAATGATGATCATGTTTCTACTGAGTGAAGGCTTTAGTCAAGGGGTCATCCACATTGTCTTTTGTGGAAATAATGCTCACTGCAACTTCACCACTCTGTGAAAAATCTCTCAAGACATGATAATTATGAAGTATGTGATTTTTTCTCTAATGTGACCTTGGCTCTTTTGCAAGTGCCACCACTGCAGACTTATCACAATAGAGTGTGATATGATCTTTAATTATAGGTATAACATCCAGTTCTTGGACTATGATTCTCATCCATACTATTTATTTATCTTCCTCAGAAGCTATGATATACACAGACTCTACTATAGAATCTACGACTACACCTTTTTTTGAACTCTTCCAGCTCACTGCACCTCCATTCAGACTAAAGATGTATCCAGTCTACGACTTCATGTCATCTTGATCAGTCTGGAAACTAGCATTTACATTTCATCTGATTACTAGTTCTTCATATCCTCCATAAACCATGAACATATACATAGTACGTCTCAGATACTTAAGGATAGTCTTGACTTCCATCCAATGGCGGTCTCCTAGATCATCTTGATATCTGGCTACCGCACTTAATGCGTAAGAAACATCTAGCCTTGTACATAGCATATCATATATGACTGACCCCATCACAGATGCGTAGGGGACCCTTTCCATTTTCTCTATTTCCTCATGTGTCTGAGGACACATTTTCTTATAAAAATGAATTCCATGTGACACTGGAAAAAATACCTTCTTGGCTGGTTCCATACAGAATCTCTTCAGTATCTTGTCAATGTATGTACTTTGACTTAGGCCCAGCATTCTTTGGGGTCTATCACGATGGATCTTGATCCCAAAAATATATGCTTCCTCACCCATGTCTTTCATAGAGAATAATTTATCAAACCATTCCTTAACTAACTATAAGACAGGTACTTCATTTCCAATTAGTAATATGTCATCAACCTATACTATTTTAAAATAACTACAGTTCCACTAAACCATTTCTAGACTCAAGGCTCACATTCGTTCTTAACGAAGCCAAATTAGGTTACAGCTTCATCAAAACGAATTTTCCAGGACCATGATGCTTTCTTTAATCCATAAATAGATTTATACAACTTGCCTACCTTGTTGGAATCCATTGGAGTCACAAACCCTTTAGGTTGTTTCATGTAGAAATCTTCCTGGAGGTACCCGTTATGGAATATAGTTTTGACATCCATTTTCCAAATTTCATAATAATGTTAAACAACAATAGACAATAGGATTCTGATGGATTTCAACATCACAACTGGTGAAAAGGTTTCATCATTGTCAATTCCTTGATGTTTTCCAAAACCTTTTGTAATGAGTCGTGCCTTATAGTTGCTGAATTGCCCCTCCATGTCCAGTTTCATCTTGAATACCCATTTATTACCAACATGAATTACATCAGCTGGATGATCTACCAAAATCCACAATTGGTTTTGGTACATGGAATCCATTTCAGAAATCATAGCTTCTTGCCACTTGGAAGTGTCTATTCCTTCAACTGCTTCCTTGTAGGTAAGAGGATCATCATTGCCACCCATAAATGAGTCACCATCCTCAGTGAAAAGAAAACCATATTATTCTGGTTTTCTAACATCTCTCATGCTCCTACATTGTTCTTGTGTCTTTGGAATTGATTGTTCATCAATGGGTCATTGTGGAATCTTTTCTTGTACCAACTCCTGTGTATCTTGAGCCTCGACTTCATCGAACAGTATCTCGCTCCCACTATCCCTTTTGGAGTTGTGTTCCCTCTCAAGAAATATGTCGTGCCTTTCCACTATTACCTTTTTATTTGAGGTTTTGTATAGATAATATCCCCTTGTTTCCTTGGAATATCCTATAAATATACACTTTGTTCCTCGGGGTGCAAGCTTGTTACCTGAAGAGGCCTTAACTAATGCTTCACTACCCCACACATGTAAATTTGATAACATGGATTTGCGTCCACTCCATAATTCACATGGAATACCATTTATCGATTTAGTTGGTACTTGGTTTAGTATGTGTTCTAATGTTTGTAATTCATATACCCAAAAGTATAATGGAATACTTGTGCGACCCATCATTGATCTCACCATGTCCAATAGGGTGCGGTTCATTCTATCACTTACGCCATTCCATTGAGGCGTGTAAGGATGAGTGAGTTGAGATAGAATCTCAAACTCCTGTAAGAAATCAACGATGTCCTAATTAAGATATTCACCACCTCTATCTGATTGGACTTTCATAATCTTCTTACCAAGCATGTTTTCAACTTCATTCTTGTATTCTTTGAACTGATCAAAAGAATCTGACTTATAACTCATTAGGTAAATATATCCATATCTACTAAAATCATTAGTAAAAGTTATAAAGTACAAGAACCCACCCCATGCTTTAACTAGAAATGGTCCACACACATCTCTGTGAACTAATTCTAGAAGCTCTTTAGCCCTTTCACCTTTCCCACTAAATGGGGATTTGGTCATTTTCCTTGTAGACACGCATGACATACACCAAGTGGTTTTAGTTAGAAAGAATCTAAATACCCATCTTTTTATAATTTTTTCAAATGTTTCTCATTGAAATGTCCAAGATGGTGATCCCAAAGATGGGTGTGGTATGATTCATGTGAATTAACATTGTTATCGATTTCCATTACATGGTTTGTGTAGTCTAACACATAAAGGCCATTATATAAATGTGCCCTAACAAAAAAATGCAATCTTTATATAATTAGAATCATTCATTTCAAAACATGAAGATAAATCCATCGATATCTAGTCTAGATACTGAAATAATGTTTTTAGTAACAGAAGGCACAAAATAACAAACCTTTAACACCAAGATCATTCCAGTTGGCAATGTGAGGTGGTAATCCCTGACAACTACCACAACAAGTATGGATCCGTTGGATACTCGTAGATCTACCTCCCCTCGATCAATCTTCCCAAATATACTTTGTTCCTATATTTGGATACATATGTGAGCACCACAAGGTGTGTCTAATACCCAATTTTTAGAAACAGATAGATTGCATTTGATGACAAACTCACCTGAAGCTTCCCCTTGCTTCCATGGATGGGTGCGGCTTTTCTTCCAGTGGACCTTCTTGCCACATGTGAATCAAACAACATCATGTTATCTTCCTTCCACTTTGATCTTACTTTTCTTGGAAGGCCTTGAAGAAGCTTAGGTCTTAATGCTCTTTGCCTTCGCTTTCCTTTTATTCAACATAAGGACAAAAGGCTTTTAACGCTTTATATCATTTTCCACGTGGAGAATAAGGATAAGAAGATAAAATAGTGCTACTCAATGTAGTTTATGTGCAAATTTACAACAAAGTTATAGAAGATCTAGTGGAGTGAAAGAAGAATGAGATCGGTGCCCAGTTCCTCAGAGAGTTTAAACCCTAGAACCTCCAAGCTCTCAATGTAGCGAATCAAATTGACTACATAAGTCCCGACTGGGGAACCCTCTCCAATCTTCCTCTAAAATAGATCCTTGGAGATCTCAAACCATTCTTGTATTTCTCTCTCCTAGTATAGACCACAGAGGTGCTCGATCATGGTATAGGCATCCATGTCTTCATGAGAATTCGTGAGCTCACTAGACAATGATGATAGTATCAAATATTGAATGTTGAGTGAATCGTTTAAATGTTAATCATATATCAGGAAATCATGATTACTCTCCCCTTGGGCAGGAGAATAAAAAGGTTAGGACTCTAGCATGTAAAACATTCGTTCATGGAGTAGGATAACCTGAAGGTGCCTAAATCATTCCTAAATGTTACTGCTGGTGAGGATATTGTCTTTGTCTAGAATTGATCGCAAAGAAAATGTGGTTGACAAGCTTGTCATATTTGATTCTACGATTTAAAAGAGTTGATTTATCATTACTTTATTGATTACATTTTATGAGAAATAATTTTTTTTATTAATTCTCCCACCATTTTATCAAGTCCCAATGGCCCTCACCATTGAACTTGGAATGTCCAGTTTCTTTGACATTCTAGTGGCAAGGATCGATATTCCTCTTTGCATAACCCCAAAAAGGGTTGGTCAAGATATTTGAAGGTATTTAGGTAGGAAGGTCTTTTCCAACTATGAGCTAATAGTTGCTTGATCTATTGAGTGGACTCCCCAATCCTGAAATCCTGACTTGGATTTCCTCAACACTTGCCTCTATTTTACAACAATTTTAGCTAGGACTACTCCTCTTGATGTAAAATGATTAAGTAAAACTGAAACTTTCATAAGATAATCCTTTATAAATGTAAGTGTCCCAAAAAGGGTTAGTCAAACACATACTTTTATTAATTCTTTCCCTTAATCAAGTAAAGGAAGGCTTGGTCTAACATAATATAGTATTTGGGTGATTTTATTCTTTATGCATAGTTTTGAATTATCACATGCTTATTAATATTTAGTGATGCTTGCTTAAGTGATTAACTATCCTCTGATAATGTTTACGCATAGTCTGGTTTTTATTTTATTCCATCTTTTCAGGCTATTTTATTTCATTAATTATGTGATCGTGACAACACATACGTAATAAATAAACAATGCTATCAGAAATAAATAAAATAAGATGGCAGGATCATGAGCTTATATTGGTTATCTTATATAGCGGTTTGATAAGCCAACCCTGGCCTAGGGAAAAGAAATTGAACCTGATGGATCGTGGTTTGCATCTCCCATCTTTCCACCATTGCATCTTCTTGGGCTGGATTTTCCTCGGCTTTGGATTTTTAAACGTCTCCACCAGCTTGGGAGATTCTCCATTACATGGGGCTTACATTAAAGAAACCATGGGTATGCAAGCCCTATATTTTATTGGAAGAAGGCTCATAGGACAATGAATTAAAAATTTTTAAATGAAACCATACACATATACAAAGGGTCTTTGGTCTAGATCATGATCATCCATAGCATGCAACAACATTTATGCATAATAAGAATTCAAATTCTTTTATTCGTTCTATTATTTATGATAAGCTGCTCTTAAATTAAATTAATTATGATATTATAATTAATCAATTCTTTACCTTAAATTCATTTATTAATTTCCTTGGTATTCTTCCCATCCATATTCCTTGTAGAGGTATTTGACCTTTTGGAGGAAACCTGGTGAAATTCCATTTCTGGAAAGTACATGGTGTGTAATGTAGCTTGTACGCCCTATATTTTTCACCCTTTATCCAAAGTACACGCCGGTGGCTTTGGAAAGTTTTCTGTACTTTGGAAATTTTGGAGTACATGGCATGTAGATTAATCTAACATGATGTGTACTTCCTTGTTACCCGATTACCGGCCTGGAAATCACATGTATGCAGAACACAGATTCTCTTTGTACAAAGTTTCACCTAGACTGAATGAGACTACACGACGTGTTGATTCAACATACACTCCGTGTATTCCAGTTTCCACATTCCATTCAATTCTGGTCACCATGGTTTAATAAAACTCAGGTATACTCAATTCACACGGTGTGGTTTGGCAGACCAGTACCAGTTCATTGAACCTATGTACAGGGTGTGTAGCTTTTACTACATGTCGAGTATTATAGTGTTGTATGGATAAAAAGAGCAACTCCTCCCAATGAGATATTCATTTTTAATTTAATTAAAATTAAAATTAAAAGGTCATTCCAGTGATGTGAATCGATAAACTAAGGAGGAAGAACAAATCTCGTTCATTCAGTTTTATAGAACGATTTAGATTTAATTGAATCAAATATAATTGTGTTAATTATCAACAAAAATTAAATAACTATAATAAACATTGTAACCTCTCTCTGATACCAATTTAACGTCCTGAGCGCTGCATAAGATCATGGGTGGATGTGCCCACATGGCTATTTTTCATTAGAAAGGATCAACCCGGGATCAATACAAAGATAAACGCCAGACTCCACGGCTCGAATCACAGAAATAGACAAAGAAGAGGAATAGTCTTAGAACCATAAATGTGAATCGTCACAGGTTGATTATAATTTAATTAATTAATTGATAAGAAGTACATTTTATGGCATTCATTATTCACTGATATTTCTGATCACATTCTGATGTGATTAGTCGTTTCATCATAGAATCCATGTGTAGACTTCCTCTAGTGATGATCCACACGTGCACCACGTATCTCTAGATGTCTCCAAAGGAATCTCATGGTGCTAGCATAGAGAAGCCTTTGCTTGTGTTGTCTACCTTAGATTGCCTTGATCCAGTAGAGGTGGAACTCTCTCGGTCTTGAGAGTGTTCTTGGTGGATGGTGTTCTTTTGGTCTTGAGATAATTTTCCAGAATCTATGTGCACAACGATTCACTTATGAAAAGAGTTGGGGTTGTGAGAATATTTATAATTGGGTTTGAGGTTATAAATTTATGACAATAAATGTACATGTTAAGAATTTTATTTATTTCATTAAATCTTATTGAAAACCCCCCCATGTTGAATAATTAATTCCATAACATGTGCCCATTCTGACTATAATAAATATCATTTAATAAAACAATATTATATCCTCAGAATCCCGACTGGAAAACTACACGGTGTGTAATCATTAATACACGGTGTGTACTTGTTTTCTATAAAACTACATGGCATTTAATCATTAATACATAGCATGTACTTTTTTTCATTTCCTTTCCAAAATGAAAACTACATGGCATGTAATCCATAATACATGGTGTGTACTTGTTTTCCATGAAAAACTTCACGGCGTGTAATCATTAATACATGACGTGTATATTTTGTTTTTCATTTCCTTCTTCCTCCATAATTAAAACTATTTAGGCTTCCTTGAATAATTATTAAACCACATATGATAATAATCATTATTCTACTTGAAATACTTGGATACACTTAGTGTGTGACACTCTATGCCCCTTTCTCGTTGGCATTAGGCGGGCTTGCCTAAAGTCCAAGATTACTATTTATCAATGGTTCAAGGAACCGAAGAGAAATAAGTTGACACCACATTGACGTGTCACCTCATACAAATGCTTACTATGTAATTTAACCCCTTTGTCACAATATCTCATCAAGCAGGTTTCATGGAAGTGTCATCAAACTATATGCTTGATCTATCA
Organism: Viscum album; assembly: GCA_963277665.1. Lineage (NCBI taxonomy): Eukaryota > Viridiplantae > Streptophyta > Magnoliopsida > Santalales > Viscaceae > Viscum > Viscum album. The sequence goes on along the minus strand of OY728163.1, from coordinate 1,640,141,813 downwards.
TTCTTTGACTTCCAGAAATAAACTTGTCGTGACACCATTGCCATGGAATTTTTTCGACAGTTCTATTTCAATAGAAGGGCTTGAGATATTTATTTCCATAAATATGGAAGGGAAAAATCCATCCTCAACTTATCCATTGACAATATTTCATTCGCGACACACCCAACATACCCTACTTCCCGCCAAAAGTCTTCATGATGGTTTTCTTCAGAAAATCTAAGTGCACGATTCATGACATGAGTTTATGATAATCTTCCAGTCTAAGGACCATTACACTCGCTTGTAGATATAAATGTCTGATGACACCAAAACATGCGGAATTTATACTGGAGGGTCTGCTCTCAAAATATTTTATCTTGGAGATTACCAACTGTGAACTCTATGAGAGAGAGTCTTGTCTTCTTACAAGTTCTTGGACATGATGGTCTGTATACTATGTGTCCGATCATAGTATGTCATCCAAACATATATCTTTATTTTAGAATATTTTTATAGCATTTAAATGTTCTTATCATAGTGGGGATATACCATGACCTTATCAATGCAAAAAATAGTCCAGGACATTATTATATTACAGTCATGCAAAAAAATGAACAATATATAATAAGTGTACATTAATGTAATCAAAGTAAAAAATAGTTGGTTCTCATGACACCAACCCTTACAGATTTTACAAAGAAATGACACATTATATTTCTATGTGCCACAGAATTTAATGTGACACCCATATGATATCTAGTGGAACCCAAGAAAACAAAACCAAAATTCATTTTTGGAGGGCCTTACATGCATTAACACAACTCTGGATGGATATATTTGACCACAAACACCTCCAGACCATTCATAAGCCCATGAGAGATTATAAATAAATCCAAAAGGGTGATTTAAAGAAAAAATTAATATTAATGATCATTCTTGAGCTATTTTGCATAATTTTCCTCATTTATAAGCTATCTTACTCTCTTGTCTCCCCTCCTCCCATTATTTATTATTGTCTTCAGGTTTGGGGATTGGGAGGGATTCATTGGTCTTGTTTATAGAGATTATCTTTTTTTGGTTTCTCACTACCATTGAGTGTGAGGGATATGGGAGAAAGTAAGTGGTATTGGGTATCTAGACACAACCACTAAAAGGTTATCCATATATTTAGGTTTCATTATACATACCACTAAAAACCAGGGGTCATATATCTTATAATGAGTTTCTTTCTACAATGGCTAAAATTAATGGTTTGTGTTTCTTTATAAAACCATTAAAAATCTTGGTTTAAAAAACCCCTTAAAGAATCTTCAGGAGAGAACATATAGGAATCCCCTTTGGGATTATTTCCGAACAACATTTTCAATATCTTATTTGTTTTCTTTTAAATCTATATTTCCCATGTTTTTAACTATTTTAATTTTATATTATCACACTAACTATTTTTGAATAGATATATTTTAGTTTTTCATTCAAATTTTTAAAAACAATTTATTCACCCCATCATTCCAGATTTACTTTCACCAACACATGTAAGTTAATTGATAAAACTCAAGAAAATTATGGATATAATCCAAGGGAACCTACACATTGATTCTAATTGAGAGTCCAAGAGGATCTTGTAGTCACCCTAAGAGGGTAAAACAATCATGGGTAAATCAATTTTATTAATTAAGTTCAACATGAATCTTTTAATTCCTTTAAGTTGATGAAACCACTATCATTAGTTTGTGTGTATATATATTATTTTTTGATCTTAGAAATTATACATTTCTGAAATGAAAATAATGTAGTAAAAAATAACATATGATATTTTTACATGGTTTGGTACCAGTGTGTGAAGCCTAATCCTTTCCTTATTCATTCATTATCCTATGATTTAGATTTTCCCCTATCAATATTTTTATCAAATAAAAGTTGTGTGGGGTCCTTATTATCTGAATCCAATAGTGTATCCCACACTTACACAATATCCCACTATGTATTCAACTTCACTATATTAAGAAGGTGATTATAAAATATATTATGTATTGGAATACATATTTTTACCACCATCCAACAGTTTTTAAAGATGTGATCAAATCAATAGGCCTTTTACTTCCCCCTGAACATCCACTATAATAAAATGTAATTTATAATATCCCCATTCTTTTGATAAACATATATTTGGAGCTCTCACTTCAACACATCAACGTTTGATGCTTCTATAGGTTACTACATGACAGTATTTTGAAATTCCTCTTTTAGATCATCTAAATTTGGATAAATCACTCAACTGTTTAAGACATCAAGTTAATTTATTCCCAAAATTTCAACCTAAATAGTATTTTGATGAATGTATGCTAGAAACTCCCTCATATTAGATCTCTAAAATATTAGTTCTTATATAAATAAGCTCGACTGGTTTTATAGACTCAACCTTTTTTGAATAGTACAATGATTTAAAATATTTAAACTTCAATAAGTTTACACACATATACATTGATTACATAACCTTCAATACTCAAAATATTTCACGGTAAATAATTCATTAAATTATGCTAAAAATATTGATATAATGTCAAATTCAAATTTTAAGAAATATCAACTAGAATCATGAACTTAATATTTTTGATCATTATGTATAGATCAACTTCATCTCAATGTCTCTACATTTTCTAGTAAACATACTTCTATAGAAGTCAATCTATATATTTTAGTTATTCCCTTTTCCAATGAACTACTCCAACATACAATACCTTTAGTTCATCAATTTTACTATATTGTGATTCATGTGCATCCAGTTATCTGAATATATTTCACATACCTTTGTTTGAACCATATATTTTACTTATATTATTCTAACCAACTCAACTGAAACTCCCGATGACAACTTTTTAACTTATGGTGCCTTAACTTCTTCAACTCAAATGTTTTTGTGAAAGGATTAGTCTTTAAATCATCTGACACTTGTCCTTATTATCTTAACATGTCATCTTCATGCATTACTACCTCAAATTATAATTATTCAACCCATGATAATCATTCCAACTTCTAATCAACTATTGTTTAAATAGTCCTGTGACGTATATCTTATGGTTCATTGAGTTAAGGCTCCAACTTCTTATTCATTAAACATTCACACGTAGATTAATATTTATCTTTTGATACTTTTTCCATCTGGTGATACCAGATATTTTTTTATTCATCGTTTTTATGGAAAATTAAACATCTTTCTTCTGGTTAACTTAACATCTGAACAACTCATCTTGGATGTAGTGCCCTAACCCCAGTAGCTCAGAGTTGGTTCATACATTATTATAAGGGAATAGATATAAGAAATCACATATTGAAGGATCAAATAGTTTATTAGTCCTGGTAAGCTAGATATATACATGAGTTTTACATTACATTTGAATTCAAAAAATCACAACATATATTTTTTCTTTCTAAAATAACTTTATTCAAACTATAATATCATTGCATGTTAATTATAATAAACAGAATGAAATCCTTTATAAAGGAGAACAAATAAGGGTGTGATCAAAACTACTTGGTTATAACGAACCATACATTACATGAAGATATTAATTCAATATTGAGGAATATATGTTTCAAAACATAACAAAAACCATGCTAGGATTGAAAATGTTTAGTGTCTTCAAAAATAGGGAATCATAAACAACTCTTTTATAAAACATCAACATTATATCTTGCTTATTTTTTAAAAACTAGAATAATTTTTGAAATATATTACATAATACCAGTCTTTAGGACTTGGGGAAAGGAAGCATATTAATGGGTGAGCTCAAATGCTCAGTAATGTTAAATTGAAAAAATTATCAATTATCTCAAAACTATAAGAACATAACATTTAGAAATGATATCCTGTATATAAAAGATCATAATATCACATCATGGGATAAATAATAAAATTTAAATGTAGTCCCAATAGTCATAAAATAAGACATGAAATTTTGTGTCATACACACACAATAACAGAAAATAATTTCATATTATTCAAGTCACATTTCCAATACCATCATAGCGGACAAAGTCTAATACTAAACCGAGTTCACTCCTCGTTCCAGCACTGTATTACTGAACTAGATTTACATTCTATTCCAGTAATGTATATATCATGATATATAAATCTGTATCCAATACATTGAAGGGAGATATAGGTCATACCCTTCTCATAATTAAACCATTCTTATGTGTGCCACAAAAACATAAAAAATTTCACAACATCATAACCCATGAAATAAAGTTATTTTCATAAAAATCATTCCATCATAATTGATATAAAACAAATGGATTTACTAAATAACATTCCATCATAAACCAAATTAAATAATTTTAATAATACAGATAGAAATATAACCCTATTCAAAGAGTGTCATATTAGATGGAAAATAATTTGGAGAAAATGCTTGAAATTAATTACTGAGAAAAATATCCTTTCTTCCTCAAAAAAAGTTTTCTTCATCAAAATGAAATTAAATTTTAGAAGAAAAAATTTTAAATGAAAATAACCATGTAATATTTTAGTCAAATATTAATGTAAATAAGGCATTATGAAAGCATAAAAATATGTTTATGTCGTACAAGTTAAAAAAATATTTTTCTCATACTTTTGTTGAAAAAGTCAACAAGTACCATGTATGGAAAACAAAATAATGATTCCTTTCATAAAATTTAGTAAAAGAAAAAAGTGGGTAAAAATGAACTTAATCATAAATAAAATAATAGTGAACCTTTTATGATTTTTTTAGAAATCAAGGACATGGATGATAAATATACCCCAGTAAATACGTACAAATAAACAATCTCATATAAAAAAATATTTCCAAAGTAATCACTTACCTTAGGTATGATATCCTTTGTATGTATATAAAACTCCTATGAAATTATTCAAATAATGTTACTAATTTATTCCATAATTATAATTATTTTTAGGATAATATTTATAAACATATTTTCATCTGTCTAGTAGAAACATTTCGTTGTTACTCATTATTGGGGTATTAAGCGCTTTACGTTCTTATGCATCTTTGTCAGATAAGTTCTTATTCCTCTTCTTTGGTAATAGTTATATCATTTAACGAATGGTATTAGAATAAAATATATCATATTTATTCATTAAATTCATTAAATTCATTTATATAATAATGGGTTAATGAATATCATGTAGAATGAATCGCATTGCACCGTTGAGACGGTAGGCTGTGCGTATGCACAAGCGATGATATGATTCCCAAAATTATTGAATGGTATTGAAGTGGATGGTGTATGATTTTTCTGAATTATTATAATGTTATAATAATCACATATAGTTATTAATTACCTAATTATACCCATCCATGTATGGTGGTGGTGAAAAAATAGATTACACCACGACGTGGAGATGGTAAGCTGTACATACGTAGGCGCGGTGATTTTTTTTTCAAAGGATGGATGGAAGGTGAAAAATGGTTGTTCAGTATTTATAATAAAATATCAGTATATGATTTCTAATTCTGTTATTACTTTATAATAAAACAACTAATAAAGATTATGTAGAATAAGAAAAAATATTGAAATAATCAGTAGGAGAGATTACCTCTTCCTCGACGTGCTTCCTCTAAATCTCTTAATAGAGCATTAGAGTTGGTATTTGAATATGAAAATAATATATATAATTAAAATAGGGATGATTAAAAGGAATAAGGGAAGGGTATAGACAATATTGCAGGAATAAAATAAAGTGAAGTGGTGATGGAGGAGGTGCCCTTTTGTAATTGAGGTTAGGGACACTTTTTGGAACTCCATAAATAATAATTTATAGTAAAAGGAAACCCTACCCAAAAACCTGAAAAATGTACCAGTTTAGAATATTAAATGATATAGGGTTGAAATATAATAATCTAGTAAATTTTGGACAAGTTTTTTTTTCAATTCAAACTATATATTTTTAATTAAAACTTAGTTATTCTATTTAATTATATTTGTGGTAATAATATTATAAATATTTAATGGTTATAAATATTTACTTATATGGTGTCAATTGAATATAAATGGATATTTTATGAAATTTTAGACCTTATAATTATCACTTTTATATTTTTAAATATTTATTATGATATTAAAATAAATTAATCAAATGTATGTTTTATAAAATATCAATAGAGTCAATTTTTACACTATTTATTTATTTTACTTTAAATAAAAAAACACGGAAGATAAATTCGAAACAAATTTTTTTAATACACTACTAACATGTCATATTCACCAATAAAATTATTGTAACACCTTAATTAGTTAATACAATATTTATTTTAATACTTCTAAGACCATTTTGTTTGTATTTCTATTAATAAAATAATTTATACATCACTATTGTGTCATCATTAATGGAAATTATATAATCTCTAAAAATTATAACTAGATTTCTATGATGTTAGTAATTCATTTATATTTCCATAGACTACATATAGTTGATATTATCTCCTTTTTTCCATATATTCAAATGAATATACTTAAATAAAATGATATTGCGATATTTTTTTACATTCATTAGTTTTCTTACATTTATGTATTATTCCTAGGTAAGTGACCATAAAATGATTCCATTTAGGAGAATAGATGATAATGTTATAAATTAGTCATCCAATAAAATTTTCACATGTGTTATGGTAATTTTATAATATTACATTTAATATAATTACCCGATTTACATTTAACAATGGTAAAAAAATAGTTACCAAAATTGCTATTCATAATGCCAAAAAAATTCCTATTAAAATTATTTTCAACTAATAAATCCAAATATGGAATTAACTTTTCAAAATTGAATAAATTTGTTTTATTATTTAATTTAAAATTAATTCTTCTGTTGAAATGAGAAAACATGTTCTAAAAGTTAAAATATTACAAAAGATTGGAATGTTTTTACATCTGAATGTAATGTAATATTAAATCCAATGACCTAGATTATATTAAATGGTAATTATATATTCTATTTAAACTTTAAAACCATTCAATAAAATAATTTAATGATATAAATTATTTCAATGAAGAAAGTTATTTTCAATTAAAATTTAGCGTGTTTTTTTCTATTAATAAAAACATAAAGTAATCAGAAATTCATCCGAAGTAAATATTAATATCCCACGAAAAATAGAGTTTTTATGTAATAATATAAAAATTATTAATTTTAAAAATATAAATTTAAAAGGGGGTCTCCATTCAAAGGGGTAAAATTCATCTTTTAAAAAACTGGTTTTTATACAAGAGATAAGGTTTTATTCTTACCCAATGACTAAAATTTTTATTGGATAAATATGAAAAATATTTTATTATGTATATAACACATATATATCACATTAATTTCATTTCCAAAAGTAATTCAATCAAAAAAAAATTCTAACTGATATATATTTTTCAAAAATAATTGATATCCAATGAATTCACAATGAATTTTCATAAGTTAGTTATAATTATTCCTACTAACCTAATATCTAGGCTATAAAGATAATTTTATAGTATGGGATTCTGGTGGTTTATTAAAACTCACGATTTCATGTAATGCAAACTACTAAAGAATAACTTTTTTAGCAAAAATATTTCATCAAAAATCCGGTTGTAACATTCTATCCCCCATAAAATGAATTTCTTCCTTGAAATTATTCACATGGAAATAAACATATGAGGATACCTCTAACTTATTATATCCTCAATTTCCCATTTAACTTCTTCAAATTGGTGGATCCTCCATAAAATGTTAACCAACTGAGTGGTGTAGTTTCCTAGAACCTTTTTGCTACGATCTAGAATCTCAATCGATTGTTCTTCATATGAAATATCTTGCTCTAGTGGTACGAATTCTGAGCATAGTACATGTGAAGGAGAAAGTATGTAATTTCTCAAGAAAGATAAATGAAAAACTTCATAAACTAGAGAGAGATTTAGTGGAAGCTCCAATCATTAAGATACCTTCCCAACATGATCTAGAATTTCAGAAGGACCGATATACCTAGGGCTCAGCTTGCACCTCTTACTAAATCTCATTACACTCATTTAGGGAGATATTCGTATGAAAACCTTATCACCCACTTCAAACAATAAGTGTTTTCTTCAGTTCTTAAAATAATAGTTTTGTCGACTCTAAGCTACTCTTATGTGTTGTTGAATATATATTACCTTTCCTACCATTTAATCAAAAAGATAATGTCATAATATATTACATTCCCCATCTTCATCCATGTATGTTGGAGTTCTACTCGTCTTTCCAAAGAGGGATTCATAAGGAGCCATCTGAATACTCAAATGAAAGCTATTATTTTAAGAAAATTACACTAATGGTAGGTGTTGACCCCAACCACCATTTAAATCCATAGAACAATCTCTCAACAATTTTTATAGTGTTTTATTTTTCCTCTCAGGCATACCATCTATCTATGGATGATAAGCAGTTATGATTCCTAACTCTACATAGAGAGCATGCTGAAGAATTCTCATGAACATTCAGTTAAACCATGAATCCTAATTCGATATAATAGAATGTGGTAATCCATGTATCCTTACCACTTTTTAACAAATATCTTGGAGATCTAATCAAGTGATAAATCCTCTCTAATAGAAATTATGTGTACCTACTTCATAAGGAGATCAACTATAAACAAGATAGTATTATTTCCATTGGATGTTTTGGAACGTTCGATGACAAATTCCATCGTGATGTTTTTTCATTTCCATTCTAGTATAGGTAATGGTTGTAATATCCCCTTAGTATTCTCTACATAATCCTTAACTTGCCAAAAAACCATGCATCAAGATACATATTCGACGACATCCATTTTCATGCCATCCCACCAGAAGTACTATTTTAGGTCCCTGCACATCTTTGTGCTTCTAGGGTGAATAGTGAATTAAGAACATTGAGCCTCATCTAATAGATCATTCTTTAATTCTGGTATGAGAGGAATAAAAATCAATTTTATGAACCTTATTATTTCATCACAATCAAGATTGAATTTAGGAACATTTCTCACATTCATTTGTAACTATACATCTTCCTTCTGCACCTCTTTATTCTTCACTTGTATAGATGGTTGAACATTCATTTGAGAAAGATAATATTTCTCCCATTAAATTTAAATTTCTATATCCATCATTTGAAAATATATAAATATTGCATCTTTCATGATCCTCGTCATGGATAAGCTAGCATGGTCTTTTGTACTCAAAGCATCTACCACCCTATTCTCTTTCCCAAGGTGGTAATGTATTGAGTAGTCAAAATATCTAATCAACTCCAACCATCTACTTTCGCACACATTCAACTATTTTTTTTTTTGAAAATATCCATCAAACTTTTATTATCAGAATGAATATCACTCCTTTCACCATAATGACAATTCCTTAATATTTTTAATGAAAATATTATAGCAGCTAACTCAAAATAATGAGTTTGGTAATTTAGCCCATGGATTTTAATCATCCATGAGACATAATATATCACCATATAAATGTTCATGAGAATACATCCCAGCCCCTTCATGGATGCATCACTGTAGATCACAAACGATAATCCATTACAGGGTAGTGTGAACATTGTTGCTCGGGAAAAACTTCTTTCTAGTTCATCGAAATTATATTCACATTCCTCTATCCAAGCAAACATAAATCCATTCCAATTCAACTTGGAGAGTGGATTAAATATTCATGAAAAATGTTTAAAAAAATCGATAATATATAACCAAACCAAGAAAAATTTGGATATAACTTACCGTTTTTGGTTTTGACCATCATTCAATAACCTCTGTTTTTTCTCGATCCATAGATATCCTCTCTCTTGAGATTATGTGACATAATAATAAAACTTTATAAAGAAAAAATTATCAGATGGTAAATTTGGCATAAATATTTTCCCTTTTAGGGTCTTTAAGACAATTCTTAAGTGATATTCATGTTATTCCTTTGTATTTGAATAGGAAAGAATATTGTCTATAAAGACTACAAAAAAATAATCAAGATAGTCTCTAAAGACTCTATTCATTAGATCCCTTATGAATATAGGGGAACTAGTAAGACCAAAAGGCCTCACTATAAATTCATAGTGTCCATACCTTGTAAGAAATACCATCTTTGGTATATCCCCATTTTGATATTTAATTGATGATATCCTGAATGATGATCAATATTAGAAATGTACTGAGATCTGTGTAGTCAATCTAATAATCTATAAATTCGAGGAAGATGATATTTTATATTGATACTGATCATGTTTTGTTCTAGATAATTAATGTAGAGTCTCATTAATCCATATTTCATATTAAAAAATTGAACATGTGCTCCTTAAAGTGATGCACTGCAGCATATGAATCCTTAATCAATATTTTCTTTGCGTTCTTTATTCAATTACTACAACGGAATAAAGGTCATTATATAAGGTGACTTTGAAATTTGCATAGCGCCTAGTATGAGTTCTATTGAAAAATAAACTTCATGATTCTTTGGAAGACCTAGAAATTCATTTCGTAAAGACAATATCAAACTCCCTTTAAATGGGTGTAATATTAATCATGAGCTTCTCCCTAACCATTTGAGATAGATAAAATTAATTTATAGGAATCAAGATCCATAATACTGATGAAATATTTACTGGAAGGTTATATTCATTGTTGCATTGATAAATGATCATAGATTGATCTCAAATATGAAATGTGACATCCCTTATTTGGAAATTGATATAATCTCCACATAGAGAAATCTAATACATTACATTAATCACATCAAATTCCACTATAGGAAAGATTACAAGATTTTTAGGAAGTACTTTCACACAAATTTCAACCGGAAAGGAAATATTATATTTTTATGTGACAGTTGGGCCATTAGGTGTTGTCAATGCTTACTCAACATATAATTGTTGAGGTACTATGATGATACCCTTAGAATATTCTTTAATAATTATAGAGTGGGTGGATCCCAAATCAAATAAAAATATTTTATACTTTAGAGTGAATGGTAAGTGTACCTTTCGACACATCATTATCGTACTCCACATTGTAGATAGTGATTGCATGTGACTTTACTTTGTATTTGGCCTTAAGTGTTTGTTGACTATGATCATCATCAATAACCCTTGGATTAGCGCATTTATTGGCATAATGACTCATTTCCTTTGACTTGTAACATTGATGTGTGGGAGGTTCATTCTGTGTAGCCTTTTCTTTGTTCGCATCATTAGAAAAATTTTTCCCATCACTTTTTTATTAAACTACAAGATGTCCTTATTTTATATACATAAAACATTTACTATTCCCATTAAGACAATTCCAAAAATGTTTCATTCCACACATTGAGAATAAAGGGAAAACTCCTCTTATTTTCATAGTGTTTTTTAGATATTCCACTAAACTTAACTTTTCACTTCTTATCAAACCCAGATGACTGATGGGTTACATCAGTCTCAATCTCAAAATTGAGAGCACTTTGAACAATTTACTCATCACTATTGAAGTCCATTATTGCCAATACCCTATGGATATTTGGTTTTAAGCCACTAAATAATCGATCAATTGTACACTCAGGTTGGATAATAATTCCAGAAGCGTACCTTGAAGGTCTTGTAAAATTTTGATCATCGGTACCAAAGGATTCATCATCCTTTTTCTTAGCTTCATGGAACTCTTTATCTATATTTTTTCACTGAGTACAAGGAATTTACTTGTTGAAAAATATTTTCTTGGACTCTTCCAATTCCATGGACTCAATTTAATCTTTTTTCCGCCTATTCTTGATATTATTTCACCATTTATCAGCTTCACATCCCAAATGATAGACTGAAAAGATGAATTTATCATTTTCAGAAAATTTTAGAACTGAAAATATCTTTTAAGTGTTTCTGATCCATTGTTTAACCACTAATGGATAAGAAGACCTACATAATGATGGTGGGAGCTACCTCATGAAGGATTCAATAGAATGTTTCTCCCTCCTTTTCTCATTTAGAAGTCCAGAATGATTCATATATTGAGAAAGTTGTGTGAGAATGGATAAGAGATTTTTCATTCCATCTCCCATAACAATTGGTTGATAAGGGGGGACACTCATTTCATTACTCACCACATTCATCATTTGTGTTGTTCCTTCGGGTTCCTGCAATTGACTAAACATAAGAATCCTAGTGTATGCAGCACTAATCATAATGGGAAAACCACTTAATTTTGGAATAAAATTTAAATTTACTAATCTTTTAGTTTTATCCTTGGTTATTCATGAAAATATATAAAACACAAGAACATGATTGTAAGCTATACCAATACATATCCATAGAGTTCCCCCTAAGTTTCTCTCATCTTAGATTCCAAAGGTTAAATATACCCTTGCTCTAGTACCAACTATAACTTCCCAAACATTATATATTGATATTACATCAACATTGAAGAATAATTATTACCTAACATAACAAAAACTATGCCATGATCAAATAGGTTTAGTGTGTTTAGAATCTGGGAATGATAAACAACTGGTTCATAAAACATCTACATTGTCTCATAATTATTTCTTCAAAACTAGATTCCTTTTTGACATATCTTACTTAATACCCTTATTCATGGCCAAGGGAAAAGAAACATATTAAATGGTGATTTAAATGATAATTATGGGTAAATAATGGAAATATCAATCATATCTTAATCATAAGAACATAACATTTGAAAATATTATCTTGCATAAAAATATCATAATATCATGTAATGGGATAAATCATAAAAGAGAAATGTAGTCACAATAGTTACAAAATAAGACACGAAATTTCATGTCATAAAAACATAATAATAGAAAAAAAATTCATATTATTCATGGTCCCAAGACCATCATAGAAGAAAAGGTCAATTACTAAACAGAGTTCACTCCTCATTCCAGCATTATATTACTGAACCAGATTTACTTGATGTTCTAGTAATGTATATCTCATTAGATATAAATCTTTACCCAATGCATTGATGGGAGATATTGTTAAAACCTATATTATAATGAAACAATTATTATGTGTTCCAAAAAAACATAAAAACATTCACCAAAGTATAACCCATGAAATAAAATGGGTTTCTAAAACATCATTCCATCATAATTGATATAAAACAAATTGATTTGCTAAATAAAATTCAATTAAAATAAAATAAAATAATAGTAATAATAGGGATAGAAATATAACCCTATTTAATGGGTTTCATCTTAGATTGAAAATAACTTTAAGAAAACACTTGAAATTAATTCTTGATGTAAATATACTTTCTTCATCAGAAAAATTTTTAATCTTAAAAATTTTATTCAAATTTTGGATGAAATAATTTTATTTGAAAATAAAATTGTAAGATTATAGGGGAATATTATAGGAAATAAGGTATAATAAAAGAATAAAAATACATTCATTCCTTACAAGTTCAAATACATTATTCTCAAACTTTTTTTAAAAAAGTAAAAAGGTACCTCGTATGGAAAACGAATGAAAGATTCCTTTATTACCATGTAGTGAAAGAATAAAATTGTTAAAAATGACTTTATCATACATAGAATAATATTGAACATTTTTTGAAAATGTTTTTATAAAACATGTAAATGGATGATAAATATACCCCAGTAAATACATTCAAATAAACAATCTTTGATAAAAATCGAGATTTTCAATGTTATCCATTACCATAGGTCTGATATAATTAATATGTATTAGAATATATGGTGTAGTTATTTAAATAATGTTACTAATTTACTCCAAAATCATAATAATTTCTATGAAAATATTTATGATCATATTTTCATCCTTTGGTTAGTAACATTTCATTATTACTCGTTATGCGGGTATTAAATGCTTTATATTCTTAGGCATGTTTTTTCAGATAAGTTCTTATTCCTATTTTTATTTTATAGATATATAATTTAAAGAATGGTATTATTATAATATATATCATATTTATTCATTTAAATCATGTATATAATCAATGTATAATGAAGATCATGCCCAATTAATTCCATCACACCATAGAGACGGTAGACCGTACATACACAAAAGTGATGATATTATTCCAAAAATTATTGAATTTATTAAATTGGATAGTGTATGATATTTCATAATTTGTATAATTTTATAATAATCATATATATTTATCATTTAAATCTTTATACCCGTCAAATTACGGTTGTGGCGAAAAACAGATTAGACCACGGTTTGGAGACGGTAAGTTGTACGTACGTACGTGCGATGATTTAGGTTTTTATAGGAGGGGTAGAAGGTGAAATATGATTGTATCATGTTTATAATAAATTTTAAGTATATGAGTGATACTGATGTTATTGATTTATAATGAAACAAATAATTAATATTCTGTAGAATAAGAAATAAGTTTGAAAGAATCGGTAGGAGAGATTATCTCTCTTACTACATGCTTCCCCTAAATCTCTTCTTAGAGCACTAGATTTGGTCCATGAATATGAAAAAAATTCTCTATAAAGAAAGTTGGGAATTTGAGAAGGAAAAAGGGAAGGGTATGGATGATATTGAAGGATCAAAATGATGTGAAGTGGTGGGGGAGGAGGTTCCCAATAATAATTGAGGGGAGGGGAACTTTTGGAAACTCCATAAATAATAATTTATAATAAAATGAATCCCTAACAAAAAGCAAATAAAATGTCCCAATTTAGAATATGAGATGAGATGTGGTTCTAATATCATCATCCAATAATTTTTGGACAAGTTATTTGGTCAATTTAAACCATACTGTTTAATTAAAACGTTTTTATTCTATTTAATTTTAATTTTGGTAATAATGTTTTAAATACTTAACGGTTATAAATATTTACACATATAGTGTTAATAGACCGTAAATGGATATTTTATGAAAATATAGACCTTATTATTATCAATTTTATATTTTTAAATATTTTGTTATGATTTTAAAATAATTTAATAAAATTTTATTTTTATTAAATATCAATACTGTCAATTTTGACATTATTAATTTAATTAACATTAAATAAAACCCACAAATAAGATAAATTTGAAAAAATATTAATAGAATCATAACATGTCATAATAACCTATAAAATTCCTAGAGCACATTAATTTATTCATATGATATTTCTTTTAATATTTTTATAACTATTTTTTGATATTTCTATTAATCAAATAATTTTAAACATCAATATTGTGTAATTATTAATGGTAAATATATTATATCTACAAATTATAAATAAATTTATATGATGTAGGTAATTATTTTAGTTTCCCAAAGACTATGTATAGTCAATATTATCTCTAGGTTATCCATATTTCAAAATTAATATACCTATATAAAATGAGATTTTTCATTTTGTCACATTCATTAGTTTTTATGACATTCTTGTCATATTCCTAGGTAAGTGCCCATCAAGTGATTCAATTTATAAATATATATGATAAAGGTATAATTTAGTCATCCAATAGGATTTTTATAGGTTTTGTGTTAATTTTATAATATTATTTTTACCATTAATTGTCTTATTTTCTTTTAACCATGGTAATAAAAATCATTACCAAGTTACTATTCACAAAGCCCAAAAATAAAAGTATCCTGTTAACATAATTTGGACCTAATAATTCGATATATCCAATATATTTTTTTAAAAATAAATACATATAATATGCAATATTTAATTGTAAATTAATCATGTTGTTGAAACGAGAAAACATGTTTTAAAAGATAAAATATTGCAAAAGATTGAAATATTTTTACATCTGAATTTAATGTAAAAATAATTCTAATGAGATACATTATATAAAATGGTAAAAACATATTAAATTTATTATTTAAAACCACTCATTAATATAATTTAACAATATCAATTATTTCAATGAAAAATGATATTTTCAATTAAAATTTAGCATATTTTTATTATTCATCAAAACATGAATGTTATCAGAAATTATGCCAAATTAAATTTTTATATACCAATTAAAAATAAAACAATTATGTTATCATATAAAAATTATTAATTTTTCAAAATCGTAATTTAAAATTGGTTCTCTGTTCAATGGTGTAAAACAAAACGTTTAAAAAAATTGGTTTTTATATATCAAATAGGGTTTTATTCATACCCTAGGACTAAAATATCAATTGTATGGATAAAAAAATATTATGTATATAACACATATATATCACATTAATTTCATTACCAAAATTAGCTCACTCAAAAATAAAAATATATAATTGATTTATATTTTTCATAAATAATTGATATCCAATGAATTCACAATGCATTTTAATAAGTTAGTAGTAATTATTCCATCTAACCTAACTGCTAGGATAAAATATTAATTTAATAATAAGGGTGTGTCTGAGTTAATTTAATCTCATAATTTTATGCAAATAAATCAACTTAAGAATAAAAATTATTTTAAGAAATCATTTTATAAAAAAATTGGGTGTTACATTTGTTACAAACATTAAGGTTTTATTGACAACTAATTTTTTCACATGATACTACCAATGAATTTTAGGGATTTTTATAAATGGTCCCTAGAATGTTTCATAACTAGATAAATTATTCATCATATATATATATTAATAAATTTAATTTATAAACAATGTTCCTGATCAAATATCTGTATTGACTAAAGGATGCAGATTTATAAATATTTCTTCAGTTTATCAAATAACTATCAAAGTAAACACCTAAAGTGAAAATAGTATATAATATAGGAAAAAAATATCCATTATAAATAATATGGATATTTTGGTGATATTTAATTTTAACGATCAGATTAAAATTAATATTTTATGGGGAATTTAATAACTACAAAATAAATCCAGGAAGCGAATGTTAATACTATCCTTGGTAAAAATAATCATAAACCATCTAGAGGAAGTGTATGGATGGTGTAAAAATATATCTATTATAGAGATAAAAATGGATTATTGTCATTTATAAAAAAACGATAGACATATCTTTAAAATAATTCTTGAGAAAAATTACCTTTTCTTTTTGAATTTTAATTTTGAAAATCCTTTTATAAGAAAATTACATTTTAAAAACATTATTTATAATAATACCATAATATTGAAATGGATGATTCAATTTAATGATGTATATGATGATAGGTAATTCTGTAAATTCCTTTAATGTTAAAATACATTCCTTTTTCACTATGAAATGGTTATCAAAGTTCTTTGTTATGATAAAATTGAAGGATTCCTTTCAAATTTTTGGTAAAAGACAAGCATAATTTGTTTTTAAAACAACACATGATTCCTTTGAAAATATTTTTTAAAGGGTAAAAATTTCATAAAATAACATTTAAAATTTATTTTAAAAAAGTTAAAACCTTTTTTTAAAATATTTTTTGAAAATATGGATCTAGAAGAAAACACATTTTCAACTAAAGAGTGAAATGAATTAGAATGTTCTTAAAAACACTTTATAATACATTTTAAGTAACCAAGAGTATAAAAATGGTACGATAAGGTGAATATACCTTAAATAAATCGCATATAATACAATTAAATTCATTTATTTGTAAATTTTTATATAATTTTCATCAACTGATATTCAAGAATAAATAATATCGATTAGAATGAGATTGAGAAATAAACCCTTAAAATGATCAAAAAATTGATCAAAGAATTTATTAATGAATAAATTATGTGTATAAAATATAAATATACATAAAAATAAGGAAATAAAAAAAAATATAGTCAAAATTGAATGTACACATAATCTTACCATTACATAATCAATGAATTACAAGTTAACCTAATTTGTGTAAATTGAGTTTAGAAATCCTTTACCTCGCACTTCCTTTTTTTTGAACTCTCCATAAACTCATATATAGTAGTTTTAAACATGTTAATAACTTATACCAGGTACATATTACTTTTTATGATATCATATATTATCCTTTTATATTATATTATCACCAGTTTTTTAATGATATTTCATTATTTTCATCATTTCGTGTGTTAATTATCATGTTTTATCATGCATGCTTCTCCATGAATGATCTGGTCCATACACATATTATATGGTTAAATAAACTCTATAGTAATAATAATGACATAATTATAATATGAATTATTTAATTATAATTATAAATCATAATTTTTTGTGCTGATTATATGAGAGTCACATCACATCGTGAAGGCGGTAGTCCACACGCACATGAAAAATGTTATAAACATTACATGAGTGAAAATGAAAGAAATAGAATGATAAATAAATATTATCATTATATAATTATAAATATATCATTAATATTATAATTATTTAATTTATATCACATATAATCATTAACATTATCTTTATCACCTTCCATGTGAAGTGTTAGTGAAAGGCGAATCACATAGCTTCATGAGGTGATAGTCCATTGTACACACGAGCAACATTACTGTATATCTGACAGAATTGAATGTGAATATATATATATATATGTGTGTGTGTGTGATATAGTATCTCAATAGGTATAAATATATTATAAATATAGTACATATAATATATATCTGTCATCAAACCCAACCATGAGAGGTGGTAATGGAAAAATGAACAACATCGGTTCACAAGGTAGTAACCCACTATACACATGAATGGTAAATTACAAACCCATTTGGAAGTGTTCAAGGTTGTATTTAATACCATTAACATAAAAAATAATATTATATGGACAATACTAGGGATATTATATCATCATGTTCTGAAAATAATTGAATGAGTTAGAAATAAAATGAAGATGCCCATTGAAGAACCTTACCTCTTATTTAGGTATCCTCCTTAGTTTTTCACTAAATCATTCAACAATTGGATTTATTCCCATAATAAGGATTATTGGATGAGTTTATGGATTTATTCAGTTTTTTTGGAAGGCCTTTGGTGAACCAAATGGATTTTTCACTGTTATTAAGTGAGGGGAGTGAGTTCCCATTTATATTTTGGGATGAGTGATACTTTTATAAATACCCAAAAGTATTCACTATTTTGGGGGTATAATTTACCTAATGGGGAAAAATATAGATAATTAATGGGTTTTATGGATTTTATGGTCAATAAAATCCTCCAAAACTCAATAAAACACAATTTTTAAACACTGTGTTCCTTAACAACTAAGCTCCCTTATTTTTATTATTTTGGGTTTTCACTATGGTAACTAGTTTTCCAAAAATGGAAATTTATCCATTAAGACTAAATTAAATTTAAATTTATCAGATAATTTGGAAACATTTATTATATATATTATACATAATTTATTAAATAATAATCCATTGTGTGTTGTAAATTCACTTTAACACAAGCGCATGTAACGTTCAAAAACACTACTTTAACAATAACCACACCATCTGAGTTTTTACTCTTTATGGGTCAATATTGACATTATTGATGAAAAATTTGTCCATTTATGGAACATATTTTATATTTATTATAATTTAAAAATCACTTTGAAGAATATTGTATTTTTAGTAGCTTAAAATCATTTAAAAATATTATTTATCATAAAATAATATTAATGGAAATTTTGACAATATTCATTTAAATTGAATTTTAAAATTACAATAAAATGGTTGAACTATAATTTATTATGTTCAAACATGTATAACATTACATATTCATCTACAAAAATCATTGAGAATAATAATTCATTCAGTTTACTTCATTTTTTATTATTTTTATTATCACTTATTTTATTATTTATTAACTAAATAATTATATTGTTGGCATTTCGTAATCATTTTATAAAACTAATTAATCTCTAAAAAATAAATATAAGTTAATATGATAAAATAAATATTTCATATTTATAAATAATATTTATAACATAACTAATTGTTTTTCCTATCCTAAAGTATTATAGATATTAAAATTATGAAAGTTATCTTTTTTTCCTTTACTTCATATAACATATTATATGGGTTAGAATCCATGAAAAGTGTCAATGAATTTTTAAATTTCATATTATTTAATGAAGAAATATAAATAAACTCATTCAATTAAATTTAGATAATATTGAATGTCACTCTCAGTGGTATCATTTTAGTTTAACCATTGGTAAATCCATTTTTACCTCAACTATGTTAATTAATTTTTTGCCACATTCACTATTAATTTTAAGAAAAAATTAAGTTGAACATATTAAAAATTATCAGTAATTATCATTGTAAATATGGAATTCATTGTTCTATGGTCTTTTCATAGTAAAATAAAATTTTAATTTAATATTAATCCAATATATGGTACATGAATGAATGTTTTTAAAGTGGAAATGTTTATAATTTTACAATGTTTTTATATATTAAATTAAAATTAAAATGATTAAAATGAACTAAATTGAATTAATTTATGTATAATTGAAATAATTTATCATTATTAATAAATAAAAATTATATTTTTACATTATAAATTATTTAAATGAAAAAGCGGGTTTCAATTAAAATTTTGTATTTTTAACTATTCATCAAAAAAATGAAATATTTAAGAAAAATCCCAAAAAATAACCCTAAGACAATTTAAATATTACAATTTCTAATATTTATTTTATTTTATCAAATAATGTTTCTAAAAGTGGTAAAATTTATTTTTAATTTATGTGTGGAAGGCACACCTAATCCATCTTTTAGAAAAAGTATCCTTTTCTTGAAAACAATTCTTCTTATTTTAATTGATTCTTATTTTATTTCTAGTAAATCGATAATTAATAAACATGAAAAAAAAATTCATAAGTTATTTAATCATATTAAAACATAATCATCCAATTTCTAGGAGATAACTATCATGTTAAATAATAATAATAATACTATATTATTGGATGGTAAAACTCAGTCTGGCATGTAACGCAAGTTATCGAAGAAACTCATTATTGCATGTAACAAAATATAAACTAATTTTTTCAGCTAATGAAACACATTGATGAGATTTAATTAATATATTAATATGTATTAGGTGTTTTTATTCCAACTAAACTTGGTATATCTTGTTAAACATGCTATCGAAGACAATCTTTTTCTTTTAAAATCAATGGGTTTTACAATCTATACAACATAAATAAATTTAATCCTTACAATTTAAACATGATATAGGTAATTTAGGGTTTGATATTTGAAAATAAAATTTTAAAAAAACAAACATCATCAAAGGGTTAGTAAAATATCCCCTTAATAAGAGAGATACAGATGTTCAAATTTAATATGGAATGACACATACCTAGGTTTTAAGTAATACAAAATTGGTAGAAAGTGAAGATGTGAACATAGAATAAAATCATAAATAATAATATAGAATTATATTATACACAGGTCATAGGATGTTTAATGATCAATGTAATGTTAAGGGGATCAAAACCACAAATTTGTGATAATTTAGAAGACCATATGATTCACTCGATATGAATGTAATATTAAAACTTTTTTTGAAGAGACTTCTCCTAATGTTGATGATTTTTTTATTAACCAAGATTATAATCAAATATAGTAACTTGATACTTTTCAATTTCATAATCATAATTTATTCCTTTGGTTGTGCTAAGATTAATTTCCAATTCAACCTTTATTCCAATAAATAAATAACCAAAAAAGGATTTGTTTGGCCTAGAGCACTAACATTTGCTTTTAATGGATCATAATTTCCATAAAAACCCATTATGTTTGTCTATAACGATTTACCAAATCAAATATGGTTGGAACACGTCATAAAATACAATAAATAAATCTCTAAAACTCAAAAGTAACACCACTAGTTCTTCAATAATATTTATTTATAAAATAGTTCATCTAAAAACAATGGATTAATAACCAGGATATCTAATAGGCCAGTGGTAGGAGATAAGCCTAATCCTCCTTCGGTAAAGTGTTCAATCCCGACAACCTTACTTAATAGTATGGTTTTTCAGGCAGGATACAAGTTTACCTTTTTCTCAACTATTTTAATATTATTTATATAACATTCCAAAAAAATATGATAGACATCCTTGAAATAAAGATAATCATTAAATAGTCTTTTTATTATGGTTTTCAAAACAACTTATTTTTTTATGAAAGTCTAATAATATGATTCGACTATTATTAAAATTTCTTTAATGATCTTTTCAATCTATATTTCTATCAATACATTTAATATTATGTCTATAAAATGTAAATTCATTATTCCTCAAATAATTTTTCCACTAAAACATATACTCTCAATAAAGTTCTCTAAAATATCCTTATTTTTTATAGATTCAAATAACAAAAAACATAAAAATAATTGTTTAAGAATTTGAAAATATGATCAATCGTAAACTCATTAACCAATTATGGAATCCATAACTCTTACGTTAATGAATACATAAATGATTCTGCCATAATCCAAAGAAGTTTTGGGATTCTTATAACCAAAATATGATAGGTAAAAATACATATGTAATTTAATTCTTGAATATAAATACACAAATACTCTATACATTTTATTTTAACATAGTTCCTTGTTCTAGGGTCAAAAATTGGTTTTTTATTTTCATTATTTATTGAAATACTTCATAATGGTTTGTAAATAAAATTTGAATTATCATAAGCAAATCCCATAAGAGTTTTAAACCAGGTGTGCAGTAAGGATCTTTGTCGTATACTAGGTAATACTTGATTAGTGATCAGTGTACCTTTTTTAGAGTTATTTCCCCTAAGTACAAATTTTCCAAAACCACATACACTTTTAATATCTTAATAGGGATGTATTTTTGGGAAAAAACACATAATATCTACCTTCCTAAAACATAAATATGTTCTTCTATACATATCCTCCATGTCTTTCATATGGTAATATTATATAATCTATGTTTTCATAAATATAGTTCCCTATTTTTATACTGAACATGTTTTGAGACCAACAATAGAGACCCAAACACCAATATCGTGGAGTTGATTCTTTCTTTATTACATTGTAATAGATATATGGAATGAAATCCTTATGGACCCGAGATTTTAGTTGTGTTGGTAAACTAGATACATACATGAGTTTTACATTACATTTGAATAAAAAATTACATCATAATTAATTTCATTTTTAAATTAACGTTATTACATCTAGAATATACCAACATATTATTCATAACAATATTCATTGAATTTTGGTGAAAGAAAACAAAATAAGGGTGAGATTAAACACCGAGAAATTTTTAAGTACAATAAAAACTATCATGAATCAAAAATCATGATAAATACAAAAAGGTATATAACTAAACAAACATTCCATTTAATAAATTAGATAAGAATTAAATTCTTCTATAAAAGATAATATAGGGAAAATATATGGGATAATAATAATTTAATTCTGAATGAAGGAAATGATTAATTATTAGATGGATTATTTCTCAGGAACATGATACCTTTATCATTAAGATCTATCCTCAAGATGTAATATAAAATGATAGTAAAACCCCCATTTAATATGTTTCAATACCTTTCACAAGATAGTTACTCTCAATTTTTATCCTCATGATAGTTTAAAACTATTTCGTTAAAAACCCAAAGGGTTTGTGGCTAACTGATTTTATATCATGAGACTACTGATTCATCGAGTGGATTTATATAACTTCCGCCCAAATTATGTCATAAAATTTCAAATAATTTCTCATATATCTAATAATTAATTCAATTAATAAAAAATGTCCCTTACCAAATATCTTTATTGAGTAAAGGATATATATTCATCAATATTTCCCTATTTTATCCAATAAATATCAAATTAAACTCCATACGAAAAAATGGTATAAAATTTAGGAAATAAACACATCCATGATAAATAATATGGATATTTAGGGGTAATTTAATGTCTAACAATAACATGAATGTGAATATTTCAAGTAGAAGTTGATGCCTACAAAATAAAATAATAAAGTGAATATCAATACTACTATTAGTAAAAATAATCTCGAACAATTAAAAAAATAAACATGGTATCAACATATTCCCATTGGTGTAATAATAGATGTTTTTTGTCATTTATTAATATAAATTCCATAAAAATATCTTATTTATTTTGAATAAAATTGAAAATTATTTTATTTGAAGATCACATTTAAAAGAAATTTATTTAAAAATAAACTCATAATATTAAAAAGGAAGATTCAAAAAAATCATGATCATTATGGAATATAATTACATAAATTCCATAAAATATAAAAATAACATTTTTTAACTTTTAATAGGTTAGGAAAGTTCCCTTTTTTGAAAATGACAAGAATTCTCTTTTCACATTTTTAGTAAAATTAAAATGAGCATTATTTTTAAAATATCATAAGTGTAATTTGAATTTTTTTAATGGGTAAAAATTGGTGAATATAATTTTGAAAAATAATTTTTAAAATTATAAAATATATTCAAATTTTTAGGGTAATATAGTTTTGGAAGAAAACATATTTCTTACTAAAGAGATAAATGAAGTCGAGATTTCCTTAGAAAAAATATAGACCATTTTAATTACCAAATAGTTTGATAAAGTAATATTAATTGAAAATTTCATACATTTCTATAGTTGAATAACATTAAATTTGTTTATTTATAACTTTTATTGTAATTTCCTTCAACTTATATTCGATAATAAACAATCTTGATTTGAATGAGACTTTGAATTGAACTCTCAAAATGATCATAACCCTGATGTGAGAATTAATAAATGGAATAATTATGTGTATAAATTGTAAAAAAAAAAATGGAAATGCAACATAATATAATCACAAGTCATTACAAACCCAATATTTTCATGACATAATCAAAAAATTTGATGTTTAACCCAATGAGTGGAAATTGAGTTAAGAAATCACTTATCAGAAGCTTCCTTTTGGTTTAATATTCCTTAACATACATTATAAATTTTTTAAAGATTTTATTAACTTATAATAGAACCATATTAAATTTTATAACATCATATATGGTCATTTTATATCATCTTACCACCCACTTCTTAATTTTCATTAAAGGTGCAACATTATTACATCCTAGGAGGCACCCATCCTAGTACTAATCTCACCCAAGAATGCTTAAATGTAGAGTTCTAATGGGATCTGGTACATTAATGATGATGTGATCGCACCCTACCACCCACTTCTTAAAGATATTTCATTAGTTTCATTTTTAGGGGGCATTGATTTCATTGTTTTCTCTGGTGTTCTTTTTTATGAAAGATATTATTCTTGATCCTATTACAGAGTTTTATCATCTAAATAATAATAATCATGAAATAATATTATTTTTACTTATTTAATTACACATATATATCATCCATTTGGTGTGGGTATGAAATGAGAGTCACATCACTTCGTTAAGGCAATAGTCTACACGTACATGATCAATGTTGTTAACATTACACGAGTGAAAAAGAAAGAGAGAAAATGATATAAATATTGTATTTATATAATGATAAATTTTTCATAAATATAATAATTATTTAATTTATACCAAATATAATTATTAACTTTATCTTTATCACCTTCAATATGAAGTGTTATTAAAAGATGAATCGCAATGCCTCACGAGGCAGTATTCCATTGTACACACGAGCAACGATGTCATATCTCGTAAATAATGGAAGGTGAAAAGATATATATATATATATATGTATATATGATATAGTGACTAAATAGGTATACCTATGTTATAAATATAATATATAACATTTAATTCCATCATTATACCCAACTTTGAGAGGCGGTAATGCAAAAAAACAAATGATACATATTCGTGATGTGGTAGTCCCCTGACAACACGAATGAAGATTGTGTAACCTATTTGATGGAAGTGTCTGTTTTTTAGGTAATAACCTTTAAATAAAAACATATATCAAAATTTAATATAATTAGGTTATTATATCATCATGGTTTGAAAAAAAATGGAGGTAGGTGTAGAAGGAAATAAATTGAAAATCCTTGTTTAAAAATATTAACTCTTCTTCAGGTATCCTCAATAGGTTTTCACTAAATCCATAAAAGGTTATATTAATACAAATAAAATAATTCTTCTACAATGATTTTTGAAATTTATGTACGTTATTTAGTCATTTATTGGACAATAAAAAAGGATATCAAGTTTTAGGGAAGTGAGGACAATGAGTTTCCTTTTATAGTTGAGGAGGACTGATAGTTTTGTAAGTATCCAAATGTATTCACTATTGGGAGGTAAATATTACCTGAAGTGGATCCAATATTGATAATTAATGGGGTTTAAGGATAATGTTGTAGGTAAACACCTACACCACACAATAAAACACATGTTTTAATCTTTTTGTTTCTTAACTTCTATGTGAACTTATTTTTACCATATTGTTTTTTCACAATGGTAATTAGTTTTATAACCATGGTAACTTATCCATTAAGACTAAATTAAAATGATAATTTTTACATAATTTATATAGAATTATTTTAAATAAGGTAAATAATTTATAAAATATAAATTATATATGTATTTAAAATTAATTTTAACAGAAGTGCATGTGACGTAAAAAATCACTTCTTTCACTATAACCCCACTAATAGAGGTTTTACTACATAGGGGTGGATATAGTCATTATAAATAAAAATAATTTAATGAATGAAATATTATTTTTTTATAATAATAAAAAAATAAGTTGTTAGAGTAAAGGTTTTGTAGTATTTTAAAATATTTTAATAAAATATAATTTATCATAAAATAACATTATTGGAAATTTTGAGATTATTCAAATAAATTTAATTTAAAAATATAAATACAATGATGGAATTAAAATATATTATTTCCAAACATGTGTAACATGATATATTAATCTATCCAAATAATGGAATATAATAGGTCATTCAATTTATATAACAATTATTATTATTATTAGTTATCATAATTTTATATTAACTAAATAATTTTTGAGTTTTCATTTCTTAATCATTTTAAAAAAATAATTCATCTCAAAAAATTAAATATTAATTTCTGTGATAAAATTTAATTTATTTTTTATTATAATATATATCTGAAATAATGTTTTTTGTCCCAATCCTAAATCTTTATAAATATATAAAGAAAGAAATGTATATTTTTTGTATTTTTCTTTACATAACTTGTTATATGCGTAATATTCCAATGAAACTAGAAACAAAATTACTATATTTAAATTAATTTGATGAAAGAGATCTTATATTAATTCATTTAATAAAATTTAGATAATATTTTCTGTCATTTTCACTATTATCATTCTAGTTTAACCCCCAGTAAATCCATTTTAGCCTTAACCGTGGTAATTAATTTTTTCACCATTCACTATTAAATTTGGTAATAAAATAAGAATCACATATTAGAAATTTTAAATTAGGACTATTACATATATTGAATCATTAAAATTTCAATTTACATAATAGGAAAATTTTATTTGAAAACTAATCCTGTTAATGCGATGAGAAAGCAGTTTTGAAGTGAAAATGATCAAATGTTTACAAAGTTTTTGAATCTAAATTCAATATGAATGTAAAAACTGGGCCCCTGGTGATAGCACAACCACCCCACCGTAACATGGTCGTCAGGTCCTGGCCCACCAAGTACCACCAGTTTCCTTGCAGACACATGGTCCCCACCAAGGGGCCCACCCACATGCCTAGAAGGGTCATCTGACTAATGATTATCCCCATATTCCAACACATGTTCTTTCCAGTGTGCTTTGTCCTCACTCACACACACCCTAGGAAACATCCTTGAAGGTCACCAATAGAGATCAATACATCAGGCCAAGCATGTTTAACTGTGGAGTTCAAATCAGGTAGGCTCCCGGAATGGAAGGTGCACCTTGTTGACATGAGTCGTATCATTTAGTCATTTAACCATTTATCATTTTTTGGTGTTACAATCACCCCCTCTTTAGATCACAACGTCCTTGTTGTGTGCCCTACATCTCAATCTAGGCAGTGCGATGAACTTAAGGCTGGGTACCACCTCTAATACCAAATGTAACAACTGAGCCCCCGATGATAGCACAACCACCCTGCCTTAACATGGTCATTTGGTCTTGGCCCACCAAGTACCACCAGTTGCCCTGCAGACACATAGTCCCTACCAATAGGCCCACCCACATGGCTGAACGGGTCATCGGACTAATGATTATCCTCATAGGCCAACACATGTCCTTTCCAGTGTGATTTTTCCTCACTCACACACACCCTAGAAAACTTCTCAGAAGATCACCAATCCTGATCACTACACCAGGCCAAGCATGTTTAACTATGGAGTTCTAATCAGGTAGGCTCCCGAAAAAAAAAGATTCACCTTTTTGACATTAGTTATATCATTTAGTTATTTAACCCTTTATCATTTTGGGGTTTTACAATGAACATGATTAAAATTACCAAATCTTGATTAATTTTTGAATAAAGGAACAAATTTATTATTTAATACTAATTAAAAATATTGTTTATCACTATAAATTATCTTAAAAAAATGAAGTTTTCAATTAAAATTCAGTGTTTTCACTATTCATAAAAAATGATATATTTTAGAGAAATGAAAAACATTCACCATAAGTTAGTTTCTATATTAAAATTTTAAAAATGATGTTTATTTTTTCATATAATGTCCCTAAATGTTAGTAAAATTAATTTTAAATTAAGTGCACAATGTGTTACTATTCCCACTTTTAGAAAAAATAATGTTTTTGAAAAATCATATCTTTTTCAATTAAATGATTCTTATTTTATTTATAATAAATATATAATTAATAATCATTTTGAAACTATACTATTTTTAAGTGAGTTAATAATATTCAAACCCTCTATTTGAATGGATGGGAGATAAAAATCATGATAAATAATAATATTAATAGTATATAATTGTTCTGTAAAAAATGGTCTTGCGTATTACAAAATCTATAAAAGAATCTTGTTATTTCATATTATAGAAGATAAAATCAGTGTTGCATATAATTTAGTCTATATAATATATTGAATAAATATTCCACTATGTCTTGAGTGTTATCATTTCTTCTAATATAGGAGTTGTGTGTCATACATGCTATCAAAGACAATGTTCTTGTTTTAAAATATAGGGATGTTACATTGGATAACTAATTTACTTCCACCAAAGTGAATTTTATTCCCTTGAAATATTAGTAAAGGGATCACCTAACATATGTATTTTCATTTAAGTCTTCCCATCTAGTTTACCCAAGTCACTTTTATATGTATTTTTTATAAATGTTTGTAACATTATAAACTATTTTTATAAAAATTACTAATATAAAAATGTATTGTTAATATATGATTTTTATTTTAGTGCATTGACTTGATTTTTCAAGGATATTCTACCAAATTTTTAGGTATAATGAAATTTAAATATTTAATTCCCAATCACTAAATCGAAATCTTAGTAGAAGCATTAATATCATGTGAGATATAATTTTTTAGAAATGTTAGATGTTGGATCTAGTAATAATGGGATCATATTGGAGTTAGTTCTCTAGAAACAACTTATTTTTTAATTTTAATTAATAGGTCACATATTTATATATTTCTTTTCCATATAAAAGAGTTTTTATTCTTTTTTTACAATGTGATGACGTTCTTAGAGAATTATTAACAATAGTTAAGTAATATAATGAGAACATGGATATTCCATGATTATATTAAAAAATTATATATACTATAGTCTATAAAATCATACTAAGAGGACATGGATGATTTATTACAATAGGTTCTTGAAGGATCATAAGAATTCAAACTTCTTATCATGAATTTTTCACACGATGATCTCCAATAAGGGAGGCCATGAGGACAAATATACTGATAAAAACATCACATTATTAATATATCATTGGATGTTTCCATATTTGAGTGTGTGTATGTAACTATGGTTATCTATAATTGAGAGTATTATTAATTCATATTTCCATATTTCCATTGTATTTTTCCGAAAAATTAATCATGGAAATTAAAATAAATATAGGTCAAATTAATAAGATTAAAACACATGTATGCATCTAAATTAATAGAATATCAGTTTGAATATGGATTATATTACACAATTTTATTCTTGTAATATTTTTGTAGAAAAACAATTATCTCTTAATTATTAGGTCAATGATGTGTTACTAAATATCAATCTTAATATTTAGTTTAGACCTACTTAGTTTAAGAAAATATCCAAGAAAGCGTCATAACAAGTGTATTAATAAGATCAATAGATTAAATTGAATATAAGTTTACGAATGAATTTATTTCCATATTTAGGAATAATATTTATTGAAGTTATAATGATCGTAAATTCAATCACATTATAATTGAATATAAAAATAAATTAAATGTATTTCATCTTCATTTTATTAAAAAGATAAATAAAATAGAAACAATTTTATATATGAAATGACCATTATTAACATAAGTTTTATCACATTATATATATATATAAATATAATTTTAAATAGTCCAAAGTCCTTTGCAATAGGTTTCTTATATGAGAACTTTCTCTATCCCACATCAACGAATATCAACCTGCATCACAACCACAAATGTAATTTTTTCCACCAATGTTTTAACACTTACTAGGGAATGCATTTAGTTTCTATCTACATGGATTCCAAACATCCACATCCCAAACAACCACATGGAGCAACACTATATCTTCCCTATTCAACATGCCAACAATCTAATGGAATCCCACTCTATAAGTGCAAATATAATTTTTTATCCAAATGTGTTAAAAACCACTATGGAATACATGAAATGAATGTATCCATTGATTACCAATATCCACATATTTCCAAACCACAAGAAGCGACATCATAACTACCGACATTGAATTACCAACTATAAAAATCTACCATGTACATGCTTTAAAAATTTCCTCAATCAACCTAAAGACAAAGTAAACCCCTAAAAATTCACGACCATGTCTGAAAAGTTGCAAGATCGATCCCCTGACTAGAATAGATGGGTAGCTATATTGAAACCACCTAGCATTCTTGAATACACAAATAAATATAAAAATCATCTATAAAGGTGATAGAAACATTAAATAGATGATTTGAAATTTAAAAATAGAAAAATTTGGGGCTTCGATAACTAGAATAACATTTATATTGAAGGGGTTATTATCATTTAGTATTCCAATCAGAACATTATTGATCCATAACCTAGAATTTAAGATTCTATAACCTCAATCTAGGAGTCTTTACTATCTCACAATAGAACATCATTTTCAATCCACATAAATAGAGACATGCTAATGCTCATATATGGGTGTGGTTCCTTAGTATTAACAGGGTGTTTTGAATCCCTCAAATCCTAAAGGATGTAAAATCCAATATTTTATTTAATAGAAAGAATAAGTAAGGGTAGTTTTCATGAATAATATTAAGAAAGGGAATGTAGGTGAATCGTTAACCCCCCTAGAGACTCTAAATAATTGTAGGGCTCGTGATGTTTATTTGGAAATGATGTAAATAATTGGAACAACATCATCCCTATTAACTATATCAAGGGGAAAGACGTGGATGATGAGTATGTGGTGTCTCTGATTAAAGATGTGAACTATGATATAGGCAAGGTGGGTTTATTTGTGTCAGGATCAAGGGATTAGTCAATGGGTGTATGGATACCTCAAAATTATACATTTACTACAAAGGATGATCTTCATACAAGGGAAAAATAATTATTTTGGAAATGAGTGAAGAAAGCTAGTGGAAGGGAAGGAGTTTGATGCCTTGTTGGAACGAGACTCCCCATCTCTAAAAGGTAAAATTACACTTGGATTGAATGGAATAAATCCTATTAAGGGGAAAACACATTCTCTTCAGGAGTGATTCGTGGAAAAATAATCAATAAAATGGGTATTACTAGGTATATCGATTATTTAACAAGCATCATAGCCTCCAAAAAGAAATTATGAAGGAATTCTATAAAAGAAAGAAATCAGTAGGTCTAAAAGGAGATGATAGAGGAGGTCCCCTTAAATAGGGAAAAAGTCCATGAACATTACCCCTCATTGTACGAGGAATTTCCAACTAAATCTAGTGAAACAAGAATATACAAGATCAGAGTGACTATTGGAATCAAAGTAGAAGGGTCACAAGGAGTCTCCAAGGAGTTTTATTTACCACCATAGTCCTCTCAATAATAAAAATTTGATTCAATGAAAGGAAGAAATAAATGATAAATGGATGATAGTAATTCACCCTTAGGTGTCAGGAAATTAAAATCCACTAATTATAAGAAATGAGTATTTTATATTGTAATTTTTAAGGAAAGGAATATATTTCCACTTATTCAACTCTTATGATCTTTATTTTAAATATTCATCACCTGATAATTAGTATTACCGAGCCTAAGACCCATACAAGTTTCTTAAAATGACCTAATTACAATTATGTATGATATTGTACTATTGAGATCAAACGTTATTCAATAATGGTGGAAAATAATTAGGTTTTGGATTCTAAAAATGTCTTGAGTTGCAATGCGGGTACCACAAGTTTGAGATCGATTACGTTCATGATTTATATTGTAGGTAACCATTACATAATATTCTTAATTTATTCTCTCTTAAGATATCATGGGAGAATATCCATCTAGGAAGAAATTATGACTTTGATACAAGATATACAAGGGTCATGGGTTCTCTCATGTGATTCCAATGTGGTTATTGGGTCTCACGAAATAATAGCAGAACCATATCATTCAATTTATATAATAGAATTTAAGAACTATATTGATCAAAATGACTTATTGTAATTTATCCTTCATGGAGATAGATACACATAGTATAGGAAATTAGTGAATCATATTGTGACTAGTAATTTGTATTGAAACATTGTCAACTTTAATGCGCTTGATCAGTGGGTGGAAGTTTAATCTATGACTATGATTAAAAATAACTCTAACCATCATCCTACCTGCATATCCATTGTTAAAAAACATAAATGGGTTATTTTATATTTCAAAATCAATAATTCATGGGATATGTATTTGGACTATATGTGAATATTTTAAGAGGTTTGGGATAATACAGAAAGCACTGATTACCTCTTTTATTATTTGATCAAGATTAAGAACTACAAATCCAAACATAATGTTTGAAGTAATGAGGACTTAACTTATATGGATATAGAAATTTTCATCCTAGAAAAGGAGATAAAAAATATTTTGAATAGTCATTCAGAAATGTTTAAAATCTTTCCTTTTAATTGGGAGTTAGAAATTTTTTCAATTCTATATTATAAAACAACTTTTAGTGTAAAAATAATTAAGAAAATTTCAAAATAAAATTACTCAAAGAATTATATGGAAATACTAATTTTTTATTTAATATATAGAGTTTATAAATTCCCAAAATCCCAGTTAATTACTTGAATAGTGGAAGTGAAATTATTATCAGGAAGAAGGAAATTTGGGTGTATATTTTTCATTATTTCTAGGTTCTCTTCAATTATGGTTATCATATTATCCTTGAAGATTTTTATAAATTCATTAACAATGTATTTTATTATTTTGATAATGTGATACTCATTATACTTCCAGATCTGATGGAATTATATCAATCGCTTTTTCTCTCATCCTAGTGAGTGCTCTTGGTCTATGTGGCTTCAATAACCTCTTTTTTAAAAGTATTAGGATATCATCAAGCATGATCTTAAGAATATGATACATATATTATTCAAGAATGGTGTCCTTACAAATGGAATTAATTCTAAATTCATGGTTCTTTTACCCAATTTTGATACTATTTATTCTATCATATATTTAAGTTCAGTTTCACTTGAAAAATATCTTTAAAATATCATATGTAAGGTCTTGGCCAATTGTTTCTCTATCATCAGAAACATGGTGGTTTCTCTCACTCAATATTGTTTTTAAGGAATAATGATACATTAATAGAACTTTATTGCATCTGAAAGTGTTTAATTATTGAGAAAGATTATTAGAAAAGGTACAATTACCCCAAAGAAAGATGTGTGTAAGGGATTTGATACTTTTAACTCGGAATATATGATCAGATTAATTCACATATTTGGATTTATTGATTTTTTTGGTGACATGATCCTCAATGTTTTTATATTGATTGAAATATACACACTTTTTAATAGAACAACTAAGGGGTACTTCTTATTTTCGTATGGAATTAGGTAAGGTGAACTTTTATCTACTATTATTTATAGTATTTATAATGATTATTCACGAGGTTTTATATCTTAAATGGTTGAAAAAGGAACAAAATCGTCCATTCAAACTGTTATAAGGGTAATAGAGCCTACTCATTTATTTAATGCTAATGATCTAAAAAAATTTATCTAGTGATTGGAGGAACATTGATTTCATCAAGGAGGTCCTAGAATATTATTGGTGCATCTACAATCAATTAATAAGATAGAATAAGTCTAAATAAGTTTTTAACCATAAATTTAAACTAATCCGATGGTCGATCAAAAATAAAAAACTGAAATCAAGTAGGGAACCTTCACCAAAATCTATTTGGGAATACTCTTATACTAGGGATGTCTCATGGATTCTTTCTATAATGAGATATCTAATTGTTTAAAAATCAATTATCTTCCTGGAAGTGGAAATATATCTCTCTTTATGGATGGATCTCTCTAATCCAAGGAATAACCTTCACTGATATTTTTTACCCATTTAAGAATGAATAATGGCCTCATTCTTTGATCAAAAATGAAAAACCAATGCTTATGGATGTTCATATAGAGTCAAAATGTGTATGAAATAAAGTTAGTGGTGGTAAAATGGAATACCAGCTCTATATATTTAAAGGAGTGTGGAATGGTCGTAATAAACAATTCCCTTTTCAATGATATCTTTAGGCCCTATTCATATGGTGGTTCTTCACTAAATAAATCGATAAAAATCAATTTTTTAAAGAAAAAATGTATGAAGATGTTGAATTATAAAAATATGCATTATCTACTATCCACTATTTGTCCTTACATTAAAAAAAACCATTCAACTATGGTAAAATAAAGTAGATGGATGGAATCCAATAAATCTAATCACAATTTCTATAAGGATAAATGGTTGGGTAATTCTATAATTAATGTCTTCCAAGTGAATGAAATAGAAATTGTGATTTTCAATTATCATATATAAATCATGGACATGATTGAATATTCCTTATATTAGTTACCTTAACCTTTTATTAAGTCTATATAATATAATTCCTTTATTCACAAAAATGATACAATGATTTTGGAACTCACAATACATAGCACACTAAACTATAATATTTGTTTTCAACTTCTATATGGGAAGGAAAATGACTATAGCCTCTGGGATGAAACACTTATATAAGGATTGGATGTTTCCTTCATATTATTTTCACTTATGGAGGGAAATATGTAATAGCAATTCCATAGAAATTAGGCTCATGGGGTTTGGTCAATGTTTGTAAGAAGGGAATAGTCTCCATTGAACATATTTTTTTTACAATTTCATTTTTATAAATATATATGGAATTTAGTTTCTACTATTTTTCAAGAAGGGCCTTTCCATACTTCTAATCTATAATCCCTCTTTGATAATAATAAGAATAAAAAATATTCTTAGCATTTGTTGAACCATATAAAGACTATTATCTCTAAATATTTTCATCCAATTTGGTGTAATGGAAATATCAATAAGTTTAATGAAAATTCAATTGAGATGAAAAATATAATATGGAATATCTTATTTTCCATTATTACTATTTCCTCCCAGAATTTTGACATGGTTAGGAATTTCATCCTGGAATTATTTATCATTAATGGTGTGCGTATTTGACACCACTATAAAAATAATAAGGGATACATTCCAAATGTTTTGAAACCTACCATTGTAGGATGGATTAAGATTAAAAAATAAATAAATTATTAAATAAATATAGGTTTGTCTAGTTATGGTGTTATATTTTGGGATGTAATTACCAAAATTGAATAACCTAGTTCATGATGGAGTACAATAGGGCCTCATGCGCATCTTCTCATGTGTAGAAGGATGCCAACTAGTGTTAGTAGTCCAAAAAGCATTGTGGGGAGACTGTACCCTAGAACATAATATCCATACACCAAAATCACAACAAAGATTCAACAAACATCCAAGAATAACACAATGGAAACTTTATAATATTAAAATGTAATAATAAAAGGCATCCATGTCATAAAATACTAACCAAGAGACTCCTGATATGGTAAGTCATCCAATGTTTGATAAGAAAATAAAAATAAACTAAAAAACATCAATAATAATCTAGTGTATTCATGATATTTCCCTCCTCCCCCAAATTCCACCTACTTATATCCCCTACAATGGTCCCTTTCCCTTAGCTAGATCTATGAATATGAAATTTGTATGCCCATTGAGATTCCCATATAGGATGTGAATATAAATACATGAGGTCAACACCAATATATCCTTTACATAATGTGAACATGTATATTATGTTTTATGTCATGATGGAAAGTAAATGAATTAAATAAGAAACTGATCCTATGTCGGGTGATCGTTCGTAAACCAAACTCTCATAATCCTTGATCACACTGACTTAAACCTCACACTGAAAGAAAACTTCCCATATGTCGTCACATATCAGGTTTGGTTGTAGGGTCCACACATATAAAATTAGTCCGTAAAGCCAAAACATGTCCTAGTTCAAAGAACATATATGATCAATATCTTGGTCATTCCATACAACCATTACACCCATAACATTGACATGAGTATGGCCAAAAGGACATTAAACCCTTTCCTCTAATAGGTTAGGCCATATGGCCATCACCCACATGGCTTTATCCCTAGTCAAGAAAAAATGATTTTATTCCTCAAAATATATCATGGGTCAAGAAAAAATCCCATCATTCCCCATACTCCATCTCAGGTCATCCGACAAGGTCCTCAAATACATGTCCTATCTATAGGTTCCCTTTTTATTATCATTGAATGACTCACTAGAACATGATCCCCCTCTATAGGTTAGAAAAGATGTGATTATTGAACTATCACATTGATACCAGATACAATCCATTATAGGACATGCATCCCCACATAATAGTGCCTAACATTGAAGGAAACAACCATAGAACACAATTAAAAATTTTCACAGGCCACACATACACACCATATGAAAATAACATCAAAAATATGTCTCATGGGCCACACACACACTTCATATGAAAATGACATCAAGAATATGACTCATTGGATACAAAAACACACTATATATGAAAATAAAATCAAGAACACATATAACAGTATACATATGCACTCTAAATGAGAGTAACATTAATTATAGGTCTCATGGACACACAAAGGCTCTATTCCAATCAACATTATAAAATGCCCATTTATGGTCATGACTTCTTACCACATGTGCGGCAATACTGATTGCCTAGAGACATCACTGAACTATATTCTCACACTAATGATCTTTATAATAAATTTCAATTCATCATAATCAAAATACTAGAATACTGATTTGATATGATAATATGACATGGTATTAGATATAGGTAAAATTGAAAAATGATATTGGATTCCAATGATAGATCTAGATCTGTTCAAGGTAAGGATTAATAATATCTTGATCTGGCCACATATCCATCATCAAATTAAGAATACCTTATTAAATCATATATAAATTTTTAAATATATCATTGACAGCTCAGATAAATGAATCCTTCCAAGAATAAAAGTCGAGATCTAGTTGGAACATGAAGAGTGTTGGAGGAACAACCTTTTACCTTGAATTTATATGATCCAAAGCCTCCATATCGACTAAAATTAGTGATTGGAGGAAGAGAAATCACCCAAAAAACACTTGAGTCCTCAGTTCTGAGATTCGTATTCATAATAGTAATAATGAATTGTTTTATTTAGGTTTTGAAATATAATTCTAATTTTCAGATTATTCAATTTCTTGTGCATGATTTTGTCTTATGGTTTACAAAACCATGTGCCAACCTTGTGAGGCGCACAACCTCTTTAGGGCACCCACATAGTTTGGCCAAACAATTTAGAAAAATGTGATCCAAACATGAGTTATTAATTTTTGTAGTTACACACTTTACATAGGAATTTTGGACATTAGCTCTAACCATATTCCAATCATCCACCATCTACTGATAATATCAAACAATACATGTAGTTTTCTAGGGAGAATTACATGGTTTTCCCATACCATTATCAAACCGTGTATCTCCTTAGAGACTTTAAATTCTTAAAAAATCACTAATAAATTACTTGGGATATAAACTAAAAAATAATTAACAAAAAACACTTATAAACAGTTTGAAAGTACATAATCTATCTAAAATTCTGGAACAATATAATCTTATCCTCTAAGGACAACACATCATTGAAAAGTGTATGCAATGTTTCATCTAAAAAACTAATGATATTGAGTTCATACCTTAGATTCATGAACCAAAGTATCCTATTTTATTTGACCATGCTACCATTGAAGTAGAAAAAGTGATATTATCTTTACACTTAAAACATTCTCACTCTGTATATTTCGAATTGGTTATTCCATGAATAGTGCATCAGGTTCCAACTCAACATCCTCATTATTTATCACATGAATATGATCAATCTTATAAATATTAATCTAAGAAATATTGGAAACACTTTTTTAAAACCATGATTTTTATGAAACTCTTTTTCAATAAACTCAATTTCATTGATAGCTTATGTTATAGGAAACACCGATTTAAATAATGGGTGATACATAATAAAAATATTAATTTTTAATGTGAAAATCATAACCAAGTAGTTTAATTGGGGGTTATGAATAGTAATAACATAATTATAATAAATCTATGGTTTACTCATGTATAAAATAAATTCATTAATTATAAATTGATAAGAAATGGGAATAAAAATCATTTGAAAGTAATAGTAGTGTTTTTATGATAAAAAATGATTTAGTGGATGAAATATATATTTATTATGTAAAGACCCATAAATTTCAAGGGAAATGTGACTTTTATATCTTTAGTATATACTAGAGAATAACCAGCTTCTCACCGGAAGTAACATCCATGAATGGTAAATGTGACTTTTATTTTTATTATGTAAAGACCCGTAAATTTCAAGGGAAATTTTTTTCTTAATTTTCTTTGGGATTTTACAAGTACATAGTTTCTGACAGCACCTGATTCCGAAGCCCGGTGTGCCTGGAATCAATTTACGAAGTTTAGCTCGGGTACGTTCAGTGAACGAATGAGCAGGTTTTTCTAACTTTTGAACCGTTGCTCAGAATCGAAATCTGAGGGCACCGATGAAACCGTAGTGCCGGTAATTGCTTAAGTGTACCTTTTCTGGAGTTGCGTTTTCTCGGGTGAGGTTATTAAATAAATGGGTTAACTGAGGAGTGAAATAAAAATTTGTGCTACAATTTTTTATTTCCATTCTAAGCAGTTATAACCTATGCATTCAAGTTTAGGTGGGACCCACTTCATCCTAACACCACTTGGTAGGATAAATGTGATGTAGGACCCACACGAGGACCACCTCTTCAAATCCCTTAAAACCTCCCTCATGCATTTATTTGTGGTACACAACCGCACCCCCTTTTAAATGACATGTCAACTCTCGCAATTAATTGGACTGTTAAAGGCACTTCAATTAATTTAATTAATTGAATGGGATCTTTTCAATTTCAAATAAATGTTAGCATGCGTGTGTGTGAATAAAACAAGGAAATGTATTATTTTATTGTTGGTTGATTCATTGTGGGGGACAAAAAAAAGAGAACTCTTGCGCTCTAAAGAACATCTTCTTCCTCGTCGAAGAATGCGAAGAATGCCGAGTCTACGATGAAGAACTCCATCACTACAAGTGGAGATCGTCATACCGTCTCCTCTTTTATCTGCAACCGGTGAAAGACGCCTTCTTTAGAGAACGACGACGCACAGAATACTTCATCAGGAGAACACCGAAGAAGCTTACGGATCCTCATTCCGTGATGTCGTCTTCCACGATGTCTTTTTCCCATGACAATCCTCATTCGACGACTTCTTCGAGGTAGGGGTGTGTTTTTACTAAGTGATTATTCCATGCATTCTTCGTTAAATATTTGGGCCTCCTGTTATCAATTTATCGGGAGGAGGTCAAACCTCCCGAAAATGACCGATCCTCCTCCCCCTTTGATGTTGTACTTGTTGCGGCTAGAACAAAGGCAGCGTGGTGCAATGGCACCGCACGAGAACAAGGAGAAACATAGTGAAAGAGTACGGTGCTGTCACGCCATGCCGTTGAGGCCGAAAGAAGCCGCCGCCAGAGTCGGGCCGTGGCGGAGGGGCGTAGCACCGTTGCACCACGCCAGTCAGACCAAGGCCGCGGCGGAGCAGGGAGCGGCGGCAGGAATCGCCGGCCACCGGCGGATGGAGGGCGGGACTAACCGGTCCCGCGTGGTACACTGGCCAGCCGTTACAGCCGACCAGATCTGGAAAATTGGGGGTTTGACCCCTGGTCAATGTGGAAGGTCGGACCCCCCATGGGTCCGCCGTTCTGGTTTAAGGGGTGGACGCTCCCCCCTTCGGTGCTCACAGGGTCCACAGCGCCCTTGCCGGGTTGACCATCCGCCCAGGCCGGACCGGCCGCACTGGGCCGGGCTGCCCGTGCCGGGCCGGGCCACCCGCGCCAGGCCACGCTGCACCGGCAGGGCCAGGCCGTGCTAGCCTGGCCGGGCCACGCCCTGATGGTCTGGACCCGGACCCAGGTCTGTTCGACCTGGTTCGTGCTGACCCCGGGGGTCTCGGGCCGGGCCCTAAACCCCCTAAAAACAGACAGGTTCGTTAAAACGCCTGTAACTTGGGATACGGGCCTCCGGTTCATGCACCATCAATTGAGATGCGATCCTTTGATCGAGAAAGTCATTTTGGTATATTACACTCAATGTTTAGGAGAACTTTGGGTTTGGCCGGGTAGGTTCGAACACGAAACCAACCGAGCCCTCGGAGCGGAAACGCCTATAACTTGAGCTCCGGACGTCTGATTGACGTGTCGTCGACTTTGTTGAATCACTCTGAGACGGACCTTTTGGCATACTCCGCTCGAGGATTGGACACAGTTGGAGTACGGTTGGGTTGGTTTTGACTTAATAACCAACCGGTCCCCTGGAACAAAAAAGCCAATAACTCTCACACCGAGTGTCTGATTGACGCGCCGTCTGTCGCGTTGAGTTCCTATTGTCAAGACGGAACATTGGGATACATCAACTCCTGACTACGTGTCAGTTGATGTATCGACCCCATTGGATCGTGGAGCAGACACTCCTGGAATCGAGCGTGTTGTGTGCGGGAACCATAGAACTTGATGTGACTGTGATGACGATGACGACTGCACTGAAATCCTCCGTGGGTTCAGCAGGGAGGACGACTGCACTAAAATCCTCTGTGGGTTTGGCAGAGATGACGACCGTACTGGAATCCTCCATGGGTTCGATGGCGATGACTACTATTCTTGTATCTTTTGTAGGTCCGGCAGTATGTGACTACTGTTCTTGTATCCTACGTGGGTCCAGTAGTATTTGAATCAGTACTTGTATCATACCTGGGTTCGATAGAATAGCTGGTCTTGTATCCTTTGTGGGTCTGACAGCTCAGATGGCCTTGCATTCTATGTGGGTCCGATGACTTAGATGAATTAGTGGCTACGTCTGATCATCTCTATCATCTTGAAGAAGTATACCGGTGTGAGCTAAGTCTTGACCTCCAATCATTATCTTCGATATGATTGACTTGCTTTCCTACATGGATTGGGATGTCTTTTCCTATATGGATTGGGTTGTACTATCCTGTGTGGACGTGATTGAACATGGGCTCGGATGTTGGAGCTAAACTGGAATTGATGAATTAGGTATATGTATGGGCATATACCTAAGTAGTGTTAGATGTTACTTCCCTATTGTATCTTTGCTTTGTGGGTAATCCTTTGTGGATTCTGGGAGACCTTCGGGGGTCTCGGGGTCCCTAATGAGTAGTGTATACTCACCCCTGCATGGGCTATGCCCGCACTACGTTGTGTTGGATGCAGACAGCGGACAACACTGATCGTGGTTGAGGCCTGTGGAGCAATTTGGTACCCGGAGGCGGACCACTGGGTGGGATGTACACGAAGCGGACAGCTGGACACAAGGAGATGAGGAGGCTATCTGCACCCACCCTTCAGGTGGGAATTCTGGTGGACAGCTCGATGTTGCTTCATTACTTTTCAGTTGTTGTACTTTCTTTCCAGTTGTACTTTACTTTCAGTTTGGGTTTGTATTCTAGCCCACTTACTTTTCCGCACTTACTTTTGTACCCAGTTTTACTTAGTGTTTACTTCTACTGGCTTACTCTATGGTCTTTGTTTACTTTATAAAGGAAATGCCTTCCATTTTTATCAGATTTACGCCTTTGGTGCCAGTCGCCAACCCATGGCCTGTGGAAGGTGAGCTTGGGGTAGTCCCGGCACGGGTCCTCAGGACGTGTCGTGACAAATTGGTATCAAAGGAGTTCGGTTCTACCGTAGAACTCAGGACTCTGATCTTTCTTCTATGTGAAGAAATAGTGTTAAGGGTATTGAGTGTGGTTATCAGTCCAGGGAGTCCAGTGTTGGTGCAGCGGCCGACGTATCCATACACCAGGACCCTGACATCTGATTTCCGACTCAGTACACAAAAACCTTGATAGCATTTGTGTTTCAAAAGTTTTCTTTGTGATTACTTTGTGTCAGCTCACCAGTTATACTGTTTGACCATTCCGCACCTGTTTCTTTTCAGGATGGCCCCATGATGGCATCCAGCTAGGGTTCAGAGCGTTGTGCGAGACGACAGCCCACCATGTGACGAGGCCTCGGTGCATGGCCCTTTTACAGTGGAGGCACCTGCGGTACCTCTACCCACCAAGACACTGATGCCACCAGCCCTATCCACTGAGGGTGCATGTTGCCTTAGTGAACTGCATGAGTTTCAGTGGAAGAGACTGCCCAGGTTCCACAGGGAGACGGACCCTCAGGAAGTCGAGGATTGGATGGAGGCTGTAGTTCGAGTTTTCATGTTAGTGGGGACACCAGCTGACTTTATGGTGATCCTTGCAGCGAGCCTCCTATAAGCGGCAGCAAGCAGATAGTGGAACCTGATGCTCCAGGTGCGCGATGAGGCATCTCTCCTATGGACATACTTTGAGAGCCTCCTCCGCTCAAAGTTCATCCCAGCCACCCTACGTGTGGTGCGCATTCATAAGCTACTACAGCTGCGGCAGGGCAGCATGATGGTAGCCCAGTACACGACGAGATTTACCGATCTCTTGGGCTATTCGACAGACAAGGTACGAGACCCATTCTTCCTGGCCTAGACCATCGAGCAGTGATTAAAGCATGATATCAGGGCATTGATGATCTCTCCTAGCATTTTGACGTAGGTAGGAGTACTGGAGCAAGCCCTTCTCATATAGATCTTTCATGCTGAGCGTACACCAGCAGTGAGACCCACCGCAGGGCGGCACATAGCTGATTCATCTACAGATGGCAGTCAACGGATGTCACAGGGGTCCAACCGGACCAAAACAGCAGGCAGACGACCCCAGGACACTGGCTCAGAGGTGCGGAAACATGGCACATAGCCATCCCTCCGAGGAGCAGACAGTGCTACGTATGCGGCGGGCAGGGCCACATGGCTCGTGACTGCCCGACCCACCATACAGAGGAGCATCAGACGGCTGAGGGACCACCCAGGCAGAGGCAGAGGGTCAACTGTGGGGGTCTTCAGAGAGTAGGCGGACGAGGTAGAGGAGCTGTCCGAGAAGTTGGTGGTGGGAGACGCTTTGTGGATTTACCACCACCACCTTATGAGGCCCACCCCGACCTCAGGGATCTGGAAGGCAGAGGTAGGCTCAGCTTCAGGAAGCGGAGGCCTACGACCACAGTGTTCCATAGATGATTCGAGGTACTATATGTGTCTACTCCTCTCCTGATGCAGTTATTATAGACATAGGAGCAAATCATTCTTTCATTGTCACTGCCCTTGTTCGGATCTCGGAGATTCCGACGGAGTCGTTTCCTCGATCCTTACGGCTAGAGACTCATACGGGAATAGACTCGATGATTACACACTGGTGCCGGTAGTGTGAGCTTACTCTAGGAGGCAAGAGCTTCAGCTAGGATCTTCTTGTAGTGGCGTCGAGGCCTTATGACATCATCTTGGGAAAGGATTGGTTATCTACAGTCCATGCTCAGATTGACTGTATTAGGCGCAAGGTGCGGTGTGTCCACACAGATGGGAGTAGGTTCACCTTCACTGGTGAGAAGGGAGCCTTCGCAGCGCATGATGGACTTACACAGAGGAGAGGACAGCCAATCACTCATCAGTTGGCTAGCCTCATCCTAGGAGCAGTTGACGTGTGGAGTCCTAGTTTTCCTATAGTGGTGGATCAGTATGCGGACTTTTTCCCTGACGACGTTCCAGAACTACCTCCTCTCAGATAGGTAGACTTTTATATTGACCTGTACCCCGGGACAGCCCCAATATCCACTCCATCATATCAGATGGATCCCACTGAGTTTTGAGAGCTACGAGTCTAGCTGGAGGACTTGCAGGGCAAGGGATTCATCTGACCCAGTGTTTCACCCTAGGATTCCCCGATATTGTTCGCCAAGAAGGCAGACGAGAGATTGCGACTGTGTGTCGACTATCGTCACCTAAACCAGGTGACCATGAGGAACAAGTATCCTCTACCGAGGATTGACGACCTCTTCGATTAGATCAAGGGAGCACGGTGGTTCTCGAAGATAGACCTCAGGTCAAGCT
The DNA here is from genome assembly GCA_963277665.1 of Viscum album. Classification (NCBI taxonomy): domain Eukaryota; kingdom Viridiplantae; phylum Streptophyta; class Magnoliopsida; order Santalales; family Viscaceae; genus Viscum; species Viscum album. The sequence continues at coordinate 1,640,097,108 of OY728163.1, read as the reverse complement.
ATCATCAGCTCAGAGTTCGGGACGGGGGCGTGCAGAAGACGACCTTCAGATATCGGTATGGAAACTATGAGTTCTTGTTTATGCCCTTTGGTGTAACTAACAGTCCAATAGTGTTCATGAGTCTCATGAACATGATCGTTCAGCCATAACTCGATCTATTTTTCATGGTATTCATTGACGACATATGGATATACTCGACCACGGAGGAGGAGCTCACCTACCACTGGCGGGTTGTACTGGGCAGACTCCGAGAGTACCTTTATGCTATGCTCTTGAACTATCAGTTCTGGTTACGTGTGGTCCAATTCTTGGGAAACATCATCTCTGAGGCGGGAGTTGCGGTGGATCCTTCGAAAATCGAGGCAGTGCTAGCTTGGGAGCCACCTAGGAGTGTGACGGTGGTGCGGAGTTTCTTGGGGCTAGCTGCGTACTACCGGAGATTTGGGTCAGACTTCTCTAGAGTTGCGGCACCACTTTCAGCCCTGAAAAATAAGGGGAAACCCTTCATGTGGTCAGATAGATGTCATTAGAGTTTCCAGGAGCTGAGATATAGATTGACCAGCGCACCTATCTTGAGGCTATTGAAGAAGGGAGTAGGGTACGTAGTGTACTGTGATGCATCAAGGACCAAACTTGGATGTGTCCTAATGCAGGAATAGGCATTGATCGCCTATGGATCATGACATTTGAGGTAGTATGAGAAGAACTACGCTACCCATGACCTAGAGTTAGCAGCAGTGGTCTTCACTCTGAAGATGTGGTGACACTATCTGATGGGCGAGCGCTTTACCGTCTATTCTGATCACCAGAGTCTCAGGTATATCTTCTCGTAGGAGGAAATGAACCTGAGACAACGGCTATGGCTCGATTTCATCCTGGAAAATGACATTGAGATAGTATATACTCTTGGAAAAGGGAACTTAGTAGTTGAATCTCTCAGCAGGAGGATGGACATTCATCTAATTGGGGAGGCGACAGAGCAGCTAGCCACTTTTTAGATATCCTTCGTGGATAGAGATGGAGCAGCCTTTCTTCAGTCACTCATAGTCACCCCTCCACTGCTGCAGCGGGTCAGAGAGGAATAGCATGGGGATGCTGACTGTGAGACGTGATGTGCTCAAATTTCCATAGGACATGCAACAGATGGGTTTTCTATTGGAGGAGAGCACGACGTCATTTTTAGAGGATGTACCATGGTACCAGCTTCGTTTTAGGAGGAGGTGATTAGGTATTTTCACACTTATCCTTTAGCGGTACATCCAGGAGTGGCGAAGATGTACCAGGATCTTAGACGACAGCACTGGTGGCCGGGTATGAAGACGCCTGTAGCAGAGTTCATTTCTCGATGCCTCACCTGCCAGCAGGTGAAGGTGGAGCACCAGGTACCAACAGGCTTGGTACAACCCTTGTAGGTCCCGGAGTGGAAGTGGGACGGGATATCTATGGATTTCATGACTGTACTTCCACGTACTTCTAGAGATCATGACTCCATTTGGGTGATTGTCGACCGACTTACCAAGTCAGCCCACTTCTTACACATTAGAGAGCAGGGCTCAGTGGAGATCGTGGGATGCCTCTAAGTTCAAGAAATCGTGCGGCTTCATGGTGTTCCATCATCTGTCATCTCCGATCAGGATGCTCGCTTTACTTCCCGACTTTGGAAGGGGTTGCAGGAGGCATTCGGGACGCATCTACGTATGAGCACCACCTTTCACCCTCAGACGGATAGTCAGACAGAGAGGACAATTTAGACTCTCGAGGAAATGCTCCGTGCATGTGTCCTCGACTTTGGTCATAGCTAGGAGGATCACCTACCCGTGGTGGAGTTTTCGTACAACAACAGCTACCACTCCACCATCGGGATGACAACATACGAGGTATTGTACGGCTGACCTTGCAGATCACCGCTGTGCTGGACAGACCTTGAGGAGTCAGAACATGTGGGACCGAAGATGGTCCAGGCCACGACAGAGAAGGTCCAGATCATCCAGGAGCGGATGAGGATAGCTCAGAGCCGATAGAAGTCTTATGCTGATAAGAGGTGGTGACCACTAGAGTTTTAGGATGGCAACCATGTCTTCTTGCGGGTCTCACCTCAACATGGGTTACAAAGATTTGGTCGGGGTGGCAAGTTATCTTCTCGCTTCATCGGACAATTCCATGTTCTCAAAAGGATAGGCAAGGTGGCTTATCACCTATCTCTACCACCTCAGTTACACCGGGTCCACGATGTCTTCCATGTATCTCAGTTGAGGAGATACGTGCACGACCAGACACATATCATCGACCATGGGGACCTGGACATTGACGATGGGGCAACTTTTGCGGTGGTCCCGGTGGAGATCGAGGATCGACAGGAGCGGGTCCTACATGGGCAGTTGATTCCTCTAGTACGCATCAGGTGGAAGCAGGGGAACCTCCAGGAGAGCACTTTGGAGCGGGAGGATCAGATTCATGCTCAGTACCCTCATTTGTTACCCTAATTTGTGATGTATCATTATGGGGACGTAAATCCCTGAGGTGAGATTAATTCAAAAACCCTTAAATTTCAAGGGAAATTTTTTTCTTAATTTTCTGTGGGATTTTACAAGTACGCAGTTTCTGACGGCACCTGATTCCAGGGCACGGTGTGCCTGGAATCAATTTCTGAAGTTTATCTTGGGTACGTTCAGTGAAAGAACGAGCGGGTTTTTCTAACATTTGAACTGGTGCTCGGAATCGAAATCTGAGGGCACCGATGAAACCACAGTGCTGGTAATTTCTTAAGTGTACCTTTTCTAGAGTTGTGTTTTCTCGGGTGAGGTTATTAAATAAATGGGTTAATTGAGGAGTGAAATAAAAATTTGTGCTACAATTTTTTATTTCTATTCTAAGAAGTTATAACCTATGCATGGAAGTTGAGGTGGGATCCACTACATCCTAACACCACTTGGTAGGATAATAGTGAGGTGGGGCCCACATTATCCCCACCCCTTCAAATCCCTTAAAACCTCCCTCGTGCATTTATTTGTGTAACACACCCGCACCCCCTTTTAAATGACATGTCAACTCTCATAATTAATTGGACTGTTAAAGGCTCATTAATTAATATAATTTATTGAATGGGATCTTTTGAATTTCAAATTAATGTTGGCATGTGTGTGTGAATAAAATAAGACAGTGTCTTATTTCATTGTTGGTTGATTCATTGTGTCGAACAAAAAAAGATAAATCTTGCGCTCTGAAGAACATCTTTTTCCTCGTCGAAGAACGCGAAAAAACGTCGAGTCTACGATGAAGAACTCTGTCACCGCAAGGGGAGATCGTCATACCATCTCCTATCCTCTCTGCAGCCGGTGAGAGACGCCTTTTTAGGAGAATGACGACGCGCTGCATCCTTCATCGGGCGAACACCGACGACGCTTACGGAGCCTCATTCCGTGACGCCGTCTTCCGCGACGTCTTTTTCCCGCGACAATCCTCATTCGATGACTTCTTCGAGGTATGGGTGTGTTTTTACGAAGTGATAATTCCTTGCATTATTCGTCAAATATTTGGGCCGCCTGTTATCAACATAATGGGATGAGGTGGGACTGCCCGAACACGGTCGATCCTTCTCCCCCTTTGATGTTGTAATTGTTGCGGCTCAAACAAAGGCAGTGCGATGCAACGACACTGCGTGGGAACAAGGAGGAACGTGGCAAAGGAGCGCGGCACCATTGCGTCACGCCATTGTGGCCGAGAGAAACCGCGGACGGAGTTGGGCGGCGGTGGAGGGGCGCGTCGCCATTGCACCGTGCCGGTCGGACCAACGCCGCGGTCTTTGGCCGCGGTGGACCAGGGAGCGGCGGCCAGAACCGCCGACTGCCAGCGCATGGAGGGTGGGACCAACAGGTCCCGCATGGTACACTGGCTGACCATTACAGCTGGCCAGATCTGGAAAATCGGGGGTTTGACCCCCGACCAACGCGGGAGGGCGGACCCCCCGCGGGTCCGCCATTCGGTCCGAATGGGTGGCGGCTCCCCCCTTCTGCGCTCACACGACGTGCGGGGCCCTCACCGAGCCGGGCCACCTGCGTCGGGTCAGGCTGCTAGTGCTGGGCCAGGACAGGCCACGCCCTAATGGGTCAGACCCGGACCTAGGTCAGGTCGACCAGGTTCGGGCCGACCCAGGGGGTCTCAGGCCGGGTCGGTCCGGGCCCAAAACCCCCTAAAAATGGACAGGTTTGTTAAAATGCCCATAACATGGGATACGAGCCTCCGATTGACACACCTTTAGTTGAGGATCATTCCTTGGATTGATGTGGTCGTTTCGGTATATTACACTCAAGGTTTCAAAGAACTTTGGGTACGGAATGGTTTGTTCCAACACGAAACCAATCGGGCCCTCGGAGCGGAAATGCCTATAACTTGAGCTCTGGACGTCCGATTGACGTTCCGTTGACTTTTTTGAATCCCTCTTAGTGAGAAAGACCTTTTGGATTACTCTGCAAGAGGTTTGGATGCAGTTGGAGTATAGTCGGGTTGGTTTTGACTTAAAAATCAAATGGGCCCCTAGAACAAAAATGCCAATAACTCCTAGACCGGGCATCCTATTGATGTGTCGTCTGTCACGTTGAGTTCCTATTGTCGAGACAGAACGTTGGGATACATCAACTCCGGACTACGTGTCAGTTGTTATATCAACCCCCTTGGCTTGTGGAGTGGACCATCCTGGAATCGAGCATGCTGTGTGCAGGAACACTAGAGCTGGTTGCGACTGCGACGACGATGACGACTGCACTGATATCCTCCGTGGGTTCGACAGCGACGATGACTTCACTGAAATCCTCTGTGGGTTCAGCAGCGATGATGACCATACTAGAATCATTCGTGGGTTCGACGGCGATGACTACAGTTCTTGTATCCTTTGTTGGTCCGACAGTACGTGACTATTGTTCTTCTATCCTACGTGGGTCCGATAGTATTTGACTCTATACTTGTATCCTACGTGGGTCCGACAGAGTAGCTGGTCTTGTATCCATTGTGGGTCTGACAGCTTAATAGGTCATGTATCCTATGTGGGTACGATAGCTTAGATGAATCAGTGGCTATGTCTGATCATATCTATCAGCTTGAAGAAGTATACCTGTGTGAGTTGAGTCGTGACTTCCAATCATTATCTTTGATATGATTGACTTTCATTCCTAAGTGGTTTGGGTTGTGCTTTCCTATGTGGATTGGGTTGTACTATCCTGTGTGGATGTGATTGAACTTGGGCTCGGATGTTGGAGCCAAACTGGAATTGATGACTTAGGTATATGTATGGGCATATATCTAAGTAGTGTTAGATGTAACTTCCTGATTATATCTTTACTTTGTGGATTATCCTTTGTGGATTCTGGGAGACCTTCGGGGTTCTCGGGGTCCCTACTGAGTAACATATACTCACCCCTACACGGGTTATGCCCGCACTACTTTTTGCTGGATGCAGACAACAAACAATGCTGATCGTGGTTGAGGCTTGTGGAGCAAGTCGGTACCCGGAGGCGGACCACTGGGCGGGATGTACACGGAGCGGACGGCTGGACCCAAGGAGCTAAGGAGGCTATCTGTACCCACCCTTCAGGTGGGAATTCCGGTGGACGGCTCGACGTTGCATCTTTACTTTTCAGTTGATGTACCTTTTTTCCAGTTTTACATTAGTTTTAGTTTTTATTTGTATTCTAGCCCACTTACTTTTCTACACTTACTTTTGTACCCAGTTTTACTTAGTGTTTAATTCTGTTGTCTTACTCTGTGGTGTTTGTTAACTTTATAAAGTTAATTCCTTGCCTTTTTATCAGATTTAAGCCTTTGGTGCTTGTCGCCAGCCCCTGACCTATGGAAGGCGGGCTTGGGGTAGTCACAGCACAGGTCCCGAGGACGGGTCGTGACATATTACTCCATAAATGGAAGCTCAGCATGCTAAAGGTCTTAGTTTCTAATCCACCTAGTAAAGAGGTGAGTGATGAAGAGTTTATTATCCCAAAAATTTTAACTATTTTATTGATGTTCAGTATTTAATTATTTTAGCTATTTTTGATTAATTCATGAAATATAATGAGTGAATATATGTCTATATCGAGCTCAATCATCTCCATAATCATTATCAGGAATGATATATGTGTGATTCATGTTCTACAAGGAACCCCTTAGTAGAAAAGATAGTTGGGATGAGCTGACTTTTCCTCACATATTCAAAATGATTAGTTAATTTTAGAATATAATATTCTATGGTTTCCTTTACTTGATGAATATCTCATTGATCTCATTCTAGAATAACTCACTCAACGCATCACTGTATTTCTTTTGAGTTTTAATATGATCAATAATGATTTTTCTCCCTAATCGCTCCCAATATTTTTCACCATGTTAATATGGACATAAATAAAAGAAATTATTCTATCCTATTGGTGAATAATAATAAATTTCAGGTGATGAGCATCACGACCAACTCCAATTCTAGTGTTTCTTCACAATTCCCTTATAATAAAAGAATGATCAGATGGAAATAAAGGGTACATGATGTTATCTATTATTTATTTGTTAAGTAGACCCACTAAAAAAAAATTACACCCCCATAAAGAAACAAAATTAATATTTAAGTTCATTTATTATCTACATAAATCTATCTATTTCAAAACAATAGGGTATTAGATACCGTTTTTGGTACCCACATTTGTATCATATTACTGGAACAAAGTATATTTATAAGAGTTTCACATGATGAGGTGGGTATATGATATAACAATGAATCCAATCAGGTCATAGTTGCTATTAGAGACTAATACCTCACATTCTTGACTAGAATGATCTGTGTATTGAATTTTTTTTAATTTAATTCCCTCCCTTACAAATACATTATTTGGGTGTCAACACTTGATATAGTTTTTTTTCAAATTTGGTATTAATATATTGTTATTTAAAAAATATATTTGTTTATATAATTAAAATTCAAACAATCATCATTATGTGAATGAATTTGAAAACAATATTATTTTAATCGATAATGAATCTCATTCACATGACTCATATCACATTAAGTAATTGAATAAATTCTTAGGTCATGTAAATGAAAATACCTTGAATAAAATCGACTAAGATTTATATTTATATTCTTTTTTACAAAAACCACTAGGAATATTACATGATATATTCCAATTGGAAATATTAAATTTCTATTTAGTTGAAAATGTGAAATGGTCATAGAGCTTGTATTTTTCTATATGGATGTGTTTTAACAAGTAGAAGTTATATAAATGGGTGGGTACTCATACTTAATATCTTTGTTATTCCATCATTAGACATGGAAATTTTAACCTAATGCGGTATAAGATAATTTAATTTTATAAATTCATGGACTTTAATATGAATTTAAGAACTATTTTTGGACAATAATAAGGAAATTTTTATCAAACTATAGCTGAAAATTTATAAAGGACATGTTCATCGATTATCTATGGGATTTTTGGGATTAAATTCCAAATCAACCCACCATATAGACTATAATGAAATGGTATATGTTAAAGTAGTATCCAAAAATATCAATACATGATGATATCAATGATGATTCATGAAAGTATTTTATTATCCTTTTGGGAATACACATTAAAAATGATGACACAAAAACTAAAATTATTTCCAAATTGGTGGAATGTGGGTTCCAATACAAATTATATAGTGTATATAAGCACACGTTTACCCATTTTTGTGTTGGGGGATATAAAATATTAATTAAGGCTTATTTAGGTAACAAACATGCCTCATGGGGATTAAATAGTACCTTTACAGGATATCATATGAAAATAAAAAATATCACATATATGTCCCCCTAGATAAGAATTTAATGGTATCTGATAATAAACATTTATTGAAAGGGATAACATATCGAAAATAAAACATAAGAGGGAGAAATATTTAAATAAGGATTTGGATTAAAATAAAAAATATTTGGAATAAGAAAAAATTCCCAAAACCCCCATAGAATAGGATGTTCCTAAGAGATACATATTATGTGGGAGTATGAGAGATGTTAGATAACATAAAAGATATGGTTTTCGAGTAACCAATTATGATCAATCAATATTAATTGACAATGATGATCATATAAACAATTAGAAAGTATTTAGTAGTACAAAAGATGCCCAGTGGAAAATGATATGAATTCTGAAATAAATTCAATCTACAAAAACCATGTATGTATTTTTGTAGATCCTCTAGTGGATGTAAATCCTTTTTTTGGAAAATTAATATTCATAAATAAATTTGAGATGGATGGAATTTTCAGTAATTTCAAAGACTGGTTGATTAAAAAAAGATTAAATGAAATCAATGAAATGGAAATAAAAATACTTTTTATCTATTTTTCTAGCATAAATATATCCAAATTCTACATTCCATAGTATTTTACCTTGACTATAAGATTTGGAAGAAGGATTGAAATACAACATTCTTTTACAAGAACCTTTAAGAATATGTCTATAAGACACAAACTGTAGGTTTTGTGAATCCAAATAATTCAAAAAAGCTATACATGTTGCTTATATATTTTAGGAATTAGATGTATCTTCATGGTCATGGGACATTGGATTTGATTAAGACATAATAATATTTAGTATCATAAAGAATGTATGTGTCCCATGTGTCTATAAGAAGTTTAGTGGGATTGTAATTGTTTACATGATAGTGTATGTTAATGAAATAAATATTATTGTAACTGAGATACTAGTATGAAATACAATAAATATTTTGTTAAACTCATGATTCTCTATAAAAGAGTTGGGTGGATAAGCATATATTCATGGAATTGAAATCTATTAAGATGTATCCAAGAGGATCCTTAGACCATGTAAGAGAACATATATAGAAAATACACTAAAGATATTCATTATATAACAAAACCAATGGGGGATTATTGAGAATGTTACTTTTAACAAATATTTCTAAGAATATTTTTCCTGAGACACATAAGAAGATACACAGGATAACAAGGATCCGTTATGCTTCTGTGAAAGTGTCAGTATTTTATTCTAGGTTGTGAGTTAGACTAAATTGTTTCAATACCATAATAATTGTAGGAATATGTCATCTTATACTAGGAAACTACCATTGGATAGTATCCATGACTATACTTATGTACCTATAGGGTAATATGGATATATTACTAGCTTTTATAGGAGAAAAAGAACTATTCATTGGTGGGGGTATGCAGATGCTAGTTTCAAAATAGACTAATATGATATAGTATCACAATTAGGATACATATTCACTAACAATGAATCTTTTTTGAGCATAATGAATGTAAATAAATTTTTGGTCATTTATTCTAAATTATAATCTGAGTAAAATGAGGCATTTATTATTTCTGAGGTCTATTTTTAGATACAAAACAGTATTTAAGGGTTTTATTAAGTTCCTAAAAATTATGAACCTATACCACTATTCTACAATAATAATTTATGGGAATACATTTAAAAGGATCCAATGTGAAATAAATTGAATAATCTTGTACTCTGAAAATATCACTTATTGATAGGTTTTTCATAGAGAGTCGGTGTTATAGTACCATGTGTTTCCAGAGAAAACAACATGGAATCCCCGTTCATTAAAACACAATATCATCAAATGCATGATAAATATGTGATATATAGAAGAATAATATTCATTAGTAGTTGGATATAGTCTAAATGGTATCTTATTGAATTTGGAACCCATGAACAAATTTATTTTATACATTAGATTACGCATTTATTAACTGACATCAACATCATAAATAATTTATTGCATTTTGAATTTTCTTCTATATGATAATAATTTCATAAATAACTAGATTTTTTGTTTAATTGATATAGTCTTAGAAATTTCCCACTGTGGTAAGAACATTTAGTTTAAATGATGAAATTCTTAAACATACTCTTATGGTCATATGACATCATCTAATGAGACACAAATGATACTGAAAATCCAGTGCGAGTACCTATAAGTGGATAAGACTTTATATAATAATTTTTTCACTTAATAATCTTTATTATTGGTTATTATGAGGATAGACCTACCAGTTGGAATTCTTCATGATTACACATCATCATATAATACATTTAGTGAAAATGTTTAACGATCATTAGACATTAATATTTTTATTAATTCATATCACGAGTCACATATTTAGATGTATTTTTATAAATCATGATGAAATTTATTCATAATGAATTTGGTTATGTTGGGTGTGCATGAGTGATATGTTATTAATGAATATTCTGAAGATTAATTTTTCTCATACATCTATATGAAATTTGATATCATGAATGATTGATTGAAATGAAATTGTAAAATTAAATTCCAAGGATATAATGTATTTACTAATTCTTTTTAGATAGTCAATGAAATATTTATCAAACTCATTTGTTGGTGTCATGGGTATGAAACCATCTTAATGAGATATCATGGAAAAGGGATAATTTTACATATTGAGCATCCGAATGTGGTTTTCAATGCAAAATATTTGAATTCATCCTCTATAGTTTTTATGGGTTTTTAGACACTGATCTTGGAAATTAGGTGTGGTCAATAAATTCCCCCAAGGTAAAATAATAATTAGTAAAACACATAGGGTTTATATTAGTCTCAATTAGTTAAAATTTGAATTTAATTATTAGATTACGTATTATTCTTTAACATGGGAAATAAAAATATATTTAAAAATTATCGATCAAAAAAATATTAAAAAAATTATTCACAAGGTTGTGAATGTTATAAATATTTATTTATTTTATGACTAAATAATATTAATTGAAAAATGATATTTTATAATTCAAAAAATTCTGATAAGGATGGGAGGATTGATTTTTGGGTCAAGTGAAAATCATTTATTTACCAAATTGTAAAATAATATTTTTCATTATGCGATTCAGTGAAAACAATCAGATAAAATGATAATATTTTTATTATACATAACATAGGGTTTATTATGGGATTAATATGTTATTTCAGAACATAGTAAAAGTAATTAATATTAATCCCTATAATTGGATCTATATATTCATTGTATTAACATTTATGAGTTGGTTATAGTTTTATAATTCACATCACCACTCCTCTTCTACCTATAGATTTCACTCCACTCAGATCTTCTCTTTGAATATATCTAAAAAATAAGTGAAGTGACATTATTTCTCCATCTTATCATGCTATAAAAAATAACATACAATTGTAAAAAATCAAAGAGATATTTTTATTTATTAAAGGAGGTGACACAATACAATTGATAACACTATATTATCACTCAGAGTACCATCAATGACAAATAAATATCAAAATGAACATGTGAGGATCACCACTAATGAAATTATATCCTTTGATCCTTATATTATGTCAATAGGGAAACTAAAAAATATTCAAATAATAATCCTCTTCTAAAAATAATGAAATTTCAAGAATAAGGTAATTCATTATTTATATATACATTATAAATTTTACCTCAAATGATCCACTCTTTAGGGTAATAGTATCTCTAAAATGTTATTTTGATTTAAATCATTATCTGTAAAGATTTATTATCATGTAAATATTATGTTATTTAGTGATTATGAGAAAAAAATCAGAGTGGAAATTTTCCCAATGGGAACAGCTACAATGTTTATAAACAATTAATGCATCAATTATCCTCTTTATCATGTAAGAAAATATATCCACCATGCATATTTGAAAAGTTTCTAGAGCACAAAACAAACCAAAATCCACTCATTTTTAAGAATGTAATCTAAAGGTACATTTTAATGTGTCCTTTTCATGACCATTACGGATGATTGGAATCTAGTTGTATGCAAAATAACCATTTTAAAAAATGTATAATTCATTACTGGAAAACCTCTCAAACATTATTATTTAAGAATAACATTATAAAAAAATGTGTTTCCTAGTGGTAGAATACATTTTTATATTATATATAAGAGCTCTCCACTTTTTAAATTATTAAAATGAATTTTTTCATTTTTTTCATTGGTGATAATAATGAATCCCCATTTCATTAGTATAACATGATAATGACTAACTAAGGGGATGTCTGAGATGTTATACATGATATATGCATCTAAAATCTTGATAAACTCTTCCCTAATATCCACATTAACATTAAAATTAATACTTATTTTCCAATCAAACATAGGTTTGTTCTTAGGATCCATATGGATATTTTCCATTAAAAATGATATATTAATCCATTTCAATCTATTGACATTTTGAACACTCTCAAGGAATCTGACGAATATACATCCTGATTTACCTTTAGATCGATATAGATATTGAGAGAGAGTGTAGAAGTATCACCCAAAAAATAATTATTTTATGTGATATGTATTGTTTAATCTCATATTCAAGTGTTACTTGTCCATAAGTTATTCTATTTGGATGAGGTGGTCTGAGGTCCTCAGTTTCCCTCATAAAAATGAGTAATAACCAATTACAAGTATTCTTCCTCAATACGCTCCAAAATAGACAAACCCTCACAAAAAAACTAATATTACATAACAATTGTTTCCTTATGAAACTCATCAGATATATCTAAAAAATGTCCATTATTGAAATTTAAGGATACCTCCTCCTTACTAAAACAAATTCTAATACATGTCTCTATAGGTTTGCGTTCATTTTCAATTTATGTAATGACTCTAAAAAATTAATCTCCATGTTCATCAATAGGTTTCTCAAATTAAAACACCATATTCTAAGATAATTTTTCACCATTTTCATGTATTTTAGTGTTTTTAAAAACACTAAACTCCTCCCTTTTCTCAATATTATTTAAAATTAACTAACTTTTTGAGACATCAATCACAACATGGTCAACATCTAAGAAGAGGCCACCATTAATTATAGGGTGTTACGAATCACAATCCATATTCAAAATAATAAAATTCGTAGGTAATAATTACCACTATTGTCTAATAAAAATATTATACTCACTATCAATAGGGACAAAAATAGATTAGTAATAAAACAAAAAAAATTGAGGTTTTATAATTTTAAAAATATAAATTCTTATATCATTGAGAATGGGATAAGAATTATTCTCACATTATGTTTACAGAAAAAGTTGACGAAATTACTATATTATAATTTTTATGGGATAAAAAATATATTTTGCCCTTTTATTTTACTAAGAAACATGTTTTTCTGGATAATTTAACACTCCTTGGTCAGGTTATAGGTTAGAAAATAATTTAATGTTTTTTTATTTTATACGTTATTCTTTAATTATTTCATGTAAGATGAAATATGAAAAATATATTAATTTAATGGTATTATGACTAGAATCAGGTTGAAAACCAAATTCTATAGTATTTTTAGTTCTTAGATCATTATTTTTGTTTTTGATGAAATTTTATTGGTAGGAAAATATTCATATAAAAATAGGTATTACATAAAAATTCTTCCTCAAATTTATCTTTCCCTTATTACATTTAATTTTCTATTCATTTTTAATTTTTGGGGTGGGATAGTTGGATTTAACTCTATTTCAGGATATGTGTGGATATTTATAGATTCTTTATTTTTTTGTTTTTTATTTTAAAATTATTATATATTTTTATTCTCAACTCTCCTAGGGTTTTCCGTATATTCCTATAATGTTTTTAAACTGTTCATTGTTGTAACAACTATGATGGTTTCCCAAGGGTTTATTTAAGTTTCACTTGAAAATTATCCCTAATCACTTCCATTATGTTCTCACACAAATTGACCCATTTTTATTTCATGTCTAGGGATCCCAAAATCTAGCTAAACTTTTTGAGAGTAATGATCATCCTTCTGAGAATACAATATTATTAAAAATTACTATGTTATCCCCCTTAATTATAATTTATAATTAGTGGACTCGGCCATATATTTATTTTGAAACCATGGTCTTGGATGATGTTATTAACCATAGTCTGAAAGTTGTTTAAGCATTCATTGTCCATTCCAAGATATATTGAGATTATTCTTAAAGAAAATATATAAGAAATTTTAAAAGTGGTCATTGATGGACATCATTATAGGACAACATACCAAAATAATAATATTTTTCATAGATTTAGTAGGCACAGAAATATTTAGATATTGAATTTTAGTGTGCGCAAATATTCCATAATATGTGAATCATTCATTAATGGACTAATTTTAATTTTCACAACCAAAATGGTTGACAATTATTTTTAGTATTTTTGATCTTTATGGTTTTTATTTGTTCATTAATTTTTCAAATTTATTATTTCATTTATTGATATGATCTATATTTTCTCTCTTCTTTATTAAATATTATTCTCCAAGAATATTTACGCTACGAATTAAGTGAAGGGTTATTATAAATTTTATTCAAATCTTTATTGGTTTTATCAATATATTTTTCTTCATCTGAATAATTAACTATATTTTGGGATGACAGAAAACGTTCAATCATAGAAACTAGCTATAATCTATTGGGAGCTAAGATAGTGATAAGGATTCTTCTTAATCAGGTCCTAGAACATACCCCGTGATTTATAAAAAACCTCCCCTTACAATTGAATGAAACTAGTGGATATACATAGAAGTTATCCAAAAAACATTAAATGGTAAAATTTAATTATAAAAGGATTATGAACTAATTCCTAGGAATCAAAAATTTATTCATCTAATCATATGAGAACATTTATAGCATTTTATTTTTTATTGAAATGGAACAATATATGTTTTAGCTCATCCTCACTCAACCCTTATCATGGTAGCTATTTCACTACACTATAGAAGTCCCTAATAAATCATATGTTCCCCTCATTTAGTAGGCCATGAAAAAAACACAATAGTGACAAATAAGATGATTTCACTCAAATTTTCATAATTTTTTAATTGTTTGAATATATGAAGTATTTCCTTGAACTTGAGGGAGTTGGTAATCTCTCATCCTAGGAATTTTGATATTTTCTTGGATAACTTATTCACTACTATATAATACCATATCCTCTATGTAATAAATAAATATTATTTTATAATTTTAATGCTCTTTAGTTTTTATTAATTTTAGTTCATAAATGATTTTAAAGTATATATTTGGATCATGTGTACTTACACTACATGTCTCCAAAAAAGTGAAATAAATTTTTTATAGGGTTTTAGAGTATTATGGATTTTTATTTTTTCACATTTGGAAATTTTTTCCCTTTTAAGGAAATGGTACTAAATTATTACAAGGTTATTGTAGATCATAATTTTTATTTATAAAAATCAATCTAATAAGTCTATTTTTAATTAGGGTCAAACCCCTAGTGAATTAATTATGTTGAATATAAAAAAACCTCAAATCCAAAAATAAGACACTAATGAAAAAAAGGAAAATGATGATGAAAAGTGGTGTGAAGTGAAACTAAAAGTGAGACAAAGTCAAAAAAAATGGATGTGAAATATTGTTTGGTATATAAGTCCATAAGAGAAGTAAAAATGATATTGAATGTGAATTATTAATTTTGAAATATGAATTTTTGTTGCATGATAACTATAATAGTATTCAATAATTTTTTTAACGTTTAATTAAACCAACCTGATATAGAATTTATAATTTTCTAATTATAAAACTCAACAAAGATATAAAAATTCTAAAATTGGATTCACCAATAACAAAGAATAATTTTAACTTGGTGTGTTAATCCAAAGAATACAAAAACATATCATAATTGGTTTAGAAGTAAAAATTCATTAAAACGTTATTTTATTTCAATCAAGATAAATCATCATTAATTATTAAAAAATATAAAATTTATTAATATTTATGGAATGTTTAATTCATGTAATGAACTAGTAGGAAAATGATGAATGAATAATGAAATTATGTAAATTAATAGAAGAATCTTATTCACCTAGGAAATTTAGATGAAAGTAATTTTCAAGTCAGTAAAATGAACTATCTAAATGAAAAAATCAAGGGAAATAAAGGGAAAAAAGAAGGATTTGAGGAATCGTATTTTTTAAGATAGCTCAACAAAACCATATTAGTCTTTCTATGAGCTATCTATATTGAATTAGCCTTCCAAGTCATACTGTATAAAAACTTATCTTCCTCTTTTGATAGATGTATTAATCCCTTAATATCTGATTTAAATGATGTCACTATCAAATAAGAAAGTTCACTTAGATTTTTCCTCATAGTTAATAAATTCATTGATTCTTTCCCAAATGTTAAAAATAATGGATGTCACATGTTATCATATTCTTATTTGTTAATGAAACAACACCTCCCATAATTATCCAATAAACCATGTGTTTCTTGTGAAATGTTTATGAAAATTTCATCAGGAAAAATTATTAGATAAATTTAACATTAATATCATACATTGATATTATTAAATAGATTCCTATACAAATATCCCTACTATATGAGGATATCAAATTATTTTAATTTATAAATATGAGGTTGGGAAAATGTGGCATTTAATTAGATAAAATCTTTCATTTCTCTGACTGATTCTTGACCTTTTGAAAATAATTGGATATTACATATTAAATTATACTCAAAATGGTATTACATATCATATTATTGATCAAAAGTAGTTCTTAATTGATGTTTAAAAAATTATAGGCATCTTATTCATCGACCAAAATGGGGAATTTATATTACACATTTTATTCGTCACATTTGGAAAACCCCCCATGTTTATATGTATCATCTACTATATGAACATTCCCCAAATTTAAAATAGGAAAACATCTTATGTATCAACCTCTTTCCAAAAAAATTGTTCTATGTAAGATCATTTAGTGCGGAGAATTTATAAAAAATACCACAACCTATAATTTTTTTGGACCCTATAATACCACATATCCTGTACATTGGGGAATTTTCTTATAAATCAACTCTGCATTAGAGAAGGATTATTTTGTTCCTCATTTATTATACTCTAAGTTTTTCTATTATCTAAAACATTAGTTCACAAATTTATCTAATATATAAAAATTATACCAAAAAAATTTATCTTATATATTACTTCTTTTTCTCTAAATTTTATTAAGTATTATCTAAAAAACATCCAATTTTCCCCTTTTAAACTTCCTTAGGGTAGACAAATAAAAACCAGTTAATATTTTATATAACCCTACGATGAAAATTTTATTACATTGTGAAAACAATTAATTTAATTTATAAAATAAAACATTAAAAATAGAGAAAATAGTGAATTCCCAAACATCAAAAGAATAATTAAAAATTATTCCAACAAAGAATTTCGAATATGAAATCTAGGAACATTGGAAATCTTGAACACCATGATGCAAATAATCATTTAAAAATAAATAAAATATTATTCTAATGAAATTTTAACAAAAAAATACAAGTGATATTTATTATAAGTATAAATAAAATAATGGAAGGAATTATATCTTCAACTAAACACCTAAAGTAGAAATTATCATTTATACATTAAAATTAAAATATTTCCAACCAAAAATAATAAAAATCAACATATTTTGAAATAAAAGATGTGTAAATATAGACAATAGAATAATTTATTAAGATAGATGTCAAAATAATGTATAAAAAAATAAAAATAAAATATCCCAAACATATTAGATAATAATATTTTTTCAAAAAAACAATTATACTTATTCAATATATGATCAATTATCTTAGAAAATGGAAGATCAATATTTCTAATATAGAGTTTATTTTAAAATTATTTTTACTATGGACTCTCTTGAGTAAAAATGGAATATGTATCTCAATAAATGAAAGGTTTTTTTTATAAAAAATTGGTTAAATATTATGAATAAGATGTCCAAATTTAAAATTTTTATGAAAATTTAACCTTCCAAGTTTTTCATTCAAATTACCTTTTACTCTAAAGTTTAAAATACAAACAACTTATTAGCTTACTCTAATTAGACACAACTAGATGGATGATTGAGTAAAATAATCAACAAAAAACATAATTAAACTCATTTTATTTTTTAAACACAAAAATATCAAGAATAATTAAGAGTTCATTTTCATACCATTTGAATTAAAATTTTATCAATTTAAATACAGTCAACAAAAAAAATTCAACAAAAATTTAAAATGATACTCCAAAAGATTCATAAAAAAGATGAGTTTTCAAGATAGAAAATAAATAGTTTATTCTAAATTGAATAAATGGATAAATAATAAATGATTAATTAACTCAAATAAAACAATAATATATAATATTCAAAAAATTTACAACTACTAAATATGAAAAATAATTCATAAAAATATAATTTCTGTATATTGTTTTTGGGTATCTTGATGTTTTCTTTATGAAATAAATTTATCTCAAAATAATATCCATCTTCCAAACATAAAACCCATCATGTTCCCTAATGTTTCATTTCAATATATGAGAATGGTCGAAATGACTTTAGTCTCTAAATGATTTCCAATTTTGTAATTCAGAAAAACTGTTGAAAGTGTAATAGTCATGTTCAAAACAACCCATATCACACAAATTTTAGAACTTCAAAATATGAAATCATAGTTTTCGTGAATTTTATTTTTAGATTGTAAATTCTAATTTTTAGGAAACTTTTGGAAAATAGTGAATAAATCAATGTTTCAAAAAATAGAAAAACATTAAAAGAACTTCTAAATTTTTATCCACCTAAATGGTAGTATTTTTTACAAATTTAGGGAAAATAAATAAAGAAAAACTTCCAGACATAAATATTTAATATTTTTGAATTCAGCTAAAAGTATATACAATATTATATAGTTGGGAATTTACCCTAGATTCCTGATTCCAAATCCTATAAGATTAAATAAATCATCATTAATATTCAAAAAATTACAATCTAGAAAAATATAACAATAGTTTGCATCTAAAGAGAAATTTATATAGGATACTAAAATAATAATTTCCTTTATTTTGTTTAAAAAAATGAGCTACAACCCTAGAAGTTTTTTTGTCTCGATATAAAAATGAAATGCACAATAGGTTAAAAATTTTCATGAACACCAAACATGACTATAATTGAAGTGCCTGACAACTCTGAGTTCTAATTTATATTCAAAATAATTAAAATGTCTATAAGAAAGTTATTTTTAAATAAAATAATTTATTATTAAACCATTAGAACACTCCAGTTGTATAATTATTATTTTATCAAAATAAAAACCAAAATGAAAGACAATGTGTTTACTCTGATGATGCATTGAGTGTAATGTCATCAGTTATAATAATAGTATGATGAAGTTAAAATAATATATATGGAATTAAATACGGTTGGAAAACAATTAAATAATGTGTTGTCCTTTTAATATAATCAAAAAATGGAATTTTTACCCTCATAATAACTGTTAAAGGCCCTGATAATTAGGCATGATCTTTCATAGTAATATCTTCTAGCCAGAATTATAAATAAATGCTTTTTGATAAGCTTTAAAATATCTATTTTGGATTGTATAATCCTGAAAATTATTATTTATTTCATTATAAATCCATTCATCTTCATTATGATATACTCTTAATGTCATCTTATCCACTCTGCTTCAACGATATCCACTCAATAGAAATCATAATGTCATATTTCAAAACCATCACAACCCAAAAATCATTTTGTTATATGTCCACAGTAAAATGACATTTTTTACCTAAATTATTTATATAAGGATAAATTATATGGTATTATTGAATGTAGTTCTATAATATTGAAAATATTTATCATGTTTTAATTATAAATATATCCAAAAAACATAATGGAATTATCTAAACAATTCAATTATTTTTTTTGAAATCCCAACAATTTAACTCGACTGGGGATGGTGTATGGATCATATTTTATGAAATTGCCATTATTTTCTATAAAAAATATGATTTGAATGTTTTAATGTGGGTTATACTATCATGGACGGAATCCTTGAGTAATAAAAATCCAAAGAAAATGTTTTTTTAATGAATTTAACTTCACTATTAGTTTAATAATTTAGAAGTTCCACGTCCTCAACCCATTTAGAGATATAATAAAATTACACTGATATATATTCATTACCTTAAGAATATTAATGTTTTCATATAAATTATAAATCCCAAAAATAAAAAATATTTACTTCTAAATGATTCTTCTAAGGATGATCATACATTCTTCCAATTTTTTCCATCTTATAACACTTTTTGATCAATCCATTCAAACCAATTGTTTCCTCACTATTGTAAAGAGTGATGACTTTTTAAAATGTGAATTATATATTCCTTAGGAACACAACTCGTCAAAATACTTTCAAAATACCTCTTAAACATCAATGGATCGTCCCAAAGGTAGTAGATAAGATATAAAATTAAATTATTCATTTGGTTTTGGGTGAGACCTCTAGAAATGAATCTATAAAATAATAAATTCACACAATATAAAAGATAAGATGTTTATTAAGTCTAAATAGTGTATAATGATTCATTTGTAAATAATGATTTAATCTACCTATGACCACTATTTTAATTAGTGCATGTCCTTGAAAAAAACATCAGTAATAATATTTTCAACACCTTGCTAATAAAAAACATCTAAATCAAGCACTTGAAACAAGATATTCATATAATGTGTGTATCTCTATACTCATTTTTAAACAAAAATAATTTTAGGGATGAATGGTTTGGGAAAACAATGACTTTAAACCATCATAATATTTCTTATTCTTCTCAACGGAAAACACTGTATCTAACAATTCCCTTTTAGTTGTGGTGTAGTTTCGTTAGGTATTATCTAGCAGTCTACTAGAACAATTCAACACATGAAACCTCCGATATTTTATTTTCCCCCAACATTATCCCAACAATAATGTTACTATAATCACATAATGGTCAAAAGGGAAATTTATAATTAGGGAAATTGATGATGATTAAAGAAGTAAAATTTTCATGGATAATTTTAAAATATTAAAAACATTTCATATCAAAAAAGGGTGTATCCTTGACTAGTAAATAATATAAGGGAAGTTTTATCTTTAAAAATTATTTAATAAAACTTTTGTTCAAAAACTTATTCCATAAAAACCATTAAAACAATTAATATTTTTAGGAGGTTAATCCTTTGAATAAATTCTATCTGGGAAGTGCTATAATTTTTTACCATTCTAGAATCATTGTGACCAATAAAAATACCATAAGTGGGAATAAAATGACATTTATATTAAATCAAATCATGGTTTTTCTATTTTAATATTTTTATGAATAAGTATAGATTCACTAAAAAAACTCTAATATTAGAAATCTATTTATTTTTCCGCATGGGCTATAAAAATATAGTTATACCTAGAAAACCCATTATGTTATTAGTAAAATCCATTTATAGAAAACCTATCAACAAATTTATCTATGAATGGAATGGTAAAATGGCCTTTCCTAGTGGAATAATTAATATTTATTTCATCTATATTGGTTATCCACTATGTCACCGTCATAATAAAAATTTTATTGTTATTTTCATTTGTGAACACAATGAAAATAACATTATTATGTTCAATTTGAATATTAAGGACCCAAGATATATTAGATATATAATGGTTGATTTATGAATCTAAATGATTGATAACTTATTCCCAAACATCCCCCTCTATATTTTTAATATTTTTCCCAAAAATCAAGGATTATGTAGGGGTTCCATATGAAGCCTATGAATATTAAATTATGTGGTAATGAATTTTATATCAGTAATGGTCCTTATATATATATATATATCAGTTTTTCAAATCACTTAAGAATGGTATAAATATTTTATCTTACATTCCCACTGATCGATTCACATAATAACATGTATTGTATAATTACAACCAAAACATTAATATTTTAGGTGAGATTAAAGTGGGTTTATCTCAACTCTAGGTGTTTCATAGATTGAAGGTATTATTTTAGGCTAATGTGGACCAGTTACATAACTTTAACTCTTAAAAAAGTTAAATCTTTAAAAAAACATCTTTCTCACTATTTTCCACAATAGATATCACCTCAAACAAAAATCTTAGATCTTTTTGAATAGTTTTTCTACAAAAATTCATAAAGGATGTCTAAATGAACTCATTCCAATTTAAATTTGGTTTCTTTATCCTTATGAAACAATTATTATATATGATTTTATTCGGTTAATTTTAGTATTAATTTCTTCAATGATTATTAATAACTATTCTATATGTTTATAAATAGGTTATTTAAAATCCCGAATCTCATACGCCATGTAGTTTACACCATTTATGGGTACTTTATCAATTTTTATAACATTTAACTCATCTCTTATCTCGCGAAAGTTCAAAAGTACATATCTTTTCGAGACATCAGTCATAGCTTCTCTAGTGGATAGGAATCACCTACCAAGGATTATAGGGAATTACTTTCCGCTTTATCTCTCCAAAATAAGGAAATAATTTTGTACGAATAATATCCATACTATAAACAATATATCATCTACTATCCTAATGGTGTTAGTAATATAGAAATAATTTAACTATAAAACATCAATAGTGGGTTGTAATTATTTTAGTCTCAGTTTTTAAAAAAGTGATAAAGAGAATAAATTTATTCTCAAAACAAGGCCTTATAAACATTTGAGGTGACCAATATTTCCTAATGTTCAAGGGATCATAAATATACCATGGTCTGGAAGTTTAAGAGGAATAATATCTTGAGGGACAACACTACACCCCTCATCAGTAAATAAGTTCAAAACTCCTCCAGTGTTTTTTTTAAAAAATTATTCTCTAATGATTTAAAGTATTATGGAAATTTTCTTAAAGATAGAATTAATATGATGTTTAATTAAAATTGTATAATATTACAAGGAACATAAGTAGTTTATGTTATTGATATATTAGATTAATCCATTGAGGGAATGAGATGGGTAGGGAAGAATTTCTTTATACAGCAGGAATTACCTTCATGCCTTCTTCTTATTTCTCATTCACCTTGTTATTTTTCAAATTTAAGTCATTTAATATTTATTTTTGAGATGTTATTGTTGGATTTAATACTTTATCAAGCATACTATTTATATTTCAAAATTCTAAATTTTTCAAAAAAAAATTCAGATTCTTCTACTATATCATAATTATATTTTAAAGGCATTTACCTAACTTTTTGATTTTTTCTAAAATAATATTAATGGAAATAACCATGATCTTATCTCTAGGATTCATTATATTAGTAAATGAATGATTTATATTACATCTTGTACCAATTTCCATTTCTAGTTGAACCATTTTTAGTTCAGGTTTATAGAATGTGAATTATGTCTTATCTTTTTATGTGTAATGATAATCCTTTTTTGAATTATTATTTTAACATTTGATACATCACCCCCCTTAGTTCCCCTCAATAAACAGTAGAACTAGTCCTATTTTTATTTCTATAATATATTCATGGATAATTTTGGGAAGTTGTGGTAGTAGGTTATCTATGAATTCATTTTTATTTATAAGATAGATTTTGATGGTTCCTATAGAAAGTGTGTTAGTTATTTGAAAAGGGACCGTTATTGTCTTTTATAACAGGTAAAATTCAAAAAAACAGAAAATTTACATTATATTTACATGTTATAAAATGTTTTAAATATAATTTTATTGTAACTAGACAATTGATATTGGGTGAATTGTTCTCAAAGGGATTGATTATAATTTTGACAACCATGTTGTTTAAAACATTATTTTGAAATATATTTCAGTATATTTTGGGATTTTTTCCATACTTTTATAAAATTTTGAATTCAATTATATCATTAAAATATATTTATTCTCTACCCTATTACATATACTTTCATAAAAGAAATTATTTTGTTAATTTTTAGCTAGGTTGTTCTAAATATGTCTCAAATTATAATATGTTTTATCTGTATTGTTCCATTTAACATGTTAAACAAATGGGGGGTTTAAGGAAGAAGTACATCAATAAAATTACACCATGGGGATTTAGTGATGAATGAAATTCCTAAAATAATCCCGAAACCCATCCAAGGATTATTTAAGAAAGTCCCCTTCTCTAAAAATAAATCAGGGTTCTTAATCATATGTTCTCTATTTAGGATTATAGCATAAAATTTAATTATAATGTAATTGTAAACATGTCCCATGATTAAAAAATGTTTTTATATAATTTGTGGAATTGTATTCATTCCTTCACATTTAGAAAAAAACTGAACACTCTAATTTTTATCTCGTCCCCACATAACCCTTGCATTATCAACTAATGACAACACTATAGAATCCCCTGATGAAGTGAAAGAAGTCATTATTTATTAGGAAATGATATTTAGTAATTAGCATAATGTAATTTTATTTTAATTTATAGTTTCTCACTTGATCTATTTCATAATACATGAAGGATTTTTTGAAACCCTTTGGAGTTGATATTATCTCCTCCTACAAATTAAAAAATTTACTTTGATGACTTATTTATTGTTATCCACCACCATATTCCCTAATTATTCCATTTATAATATATTTTATATTATTATAGATCTACAATGACTACAAATTATCGGTTTTAAAATACCAAATTTTTTATATTTGGAAGATGTTCACATACATTTATTTTTTTAATAAAAATATTTAAAAATATTTATTATTTTTTTTGAAGGTTTGTTAAATTTTAATTTTTCCCTATTTGAAGACATATTTACATCCCTATAAATTTATCCAAATTATTACAAGGTTATTTATAATTATAATATTTATATATAAAACATATCCTTACAGTCTAGTTGAAATTAGGGTTGAACCCTACAAGGAAGAACTTGTGTCAAATAAAAAAAACAAACTCAAACCCAGAAAAAATAATGAAAAAAATAAGAAATAAATGATGTAATGATATGTGAAGTAATACTAAAAGTGATGCATTGTTAATGGTTTTTTTAATAATTCAACCTATCTCTAACAATTGATAAATTCATTTCACCTAGATAAATATAACACTTGATCTCTAAGTGGTACTCCCAAGAATCAAAAAAATAAATTCAAAATGAGCATAGAAACAAATTATTAATAAAATTGTTATGTTTTAATCAATATCAACAATGACATATTGTTGAAAAAAATATAATTTAATTACTATCAAAGGGAATTTTGAAGAGACTAATGACCTAGTAGAGAAACAAATAATGAATGATGTAAAAATGTAAATGTAAATGACAAAAAAAATTTCCCAAATAATTTATTAGCTGAAAATAATTTTCATAACTAAAGATGAGAAAACATAAAAAAAATTTACTTTTGTCTTCCCTTTTATGAAATCTCCAATTTCCCGGCTTCATCTTCTTCAAAGATATAGCTCATGAACAAGACTTCTATGTATTGCATCATCTTCATACATATTACAATATCTATAGATGTATTAATACCATAATCCAATATTTAAATGATGTCTTCACCAAATAATAATGTTCTCATTGGAATTACCATATAGTCATTGAATTATCTACCTGTTTCCCCAACTGAACATGTGGTTAAAATATAGTAAATCTATGATTTAACAGCTATATTTTTCATGACATTTTAAAAAAACACCCCTAATTGTATTTGAAATATTTTTAATATTTTTCTTTAATTTATTATCTAGAAAATCCTTTTCTAGCGTTGATTTTTTAAAACCGTTATAAAATAGTAGCGTTAAAATAAATAAAAATTATTAAAAATTATTTATATTTCTCTCTCATATATAGATTCTTATTTATAATTTTAATTAATAATAATATTTCAATTAATAAATATTTATAATTATTAGTTGATAATAGCATGAAATAAAAAACAAATCTAAAAAACTGAAAAAAAAATTCTTTTGTATCAAAAAACCATAAATTTTGACCTGAGAGTCCATTTCATCCCCAAAACCAATTAAATAGAAGCTTATGAAACGAGATAAAACAATAAGTGAATTGAATCATGTGATAATTAATGAAATAAAATATACTATAGTTTCGAAAAATTCATAAATAGGACTCGAATTTCAAACTACCGTAACTTTTGATCACGAAGTTTGTTTGAGCTCTACAAAATATAAAGTCAAAGCCTACAATGAGCTATATGACATTTATGATGAAAAACTAAGGAAAAAGAGCATTGTAAATTTTTTTTATCCATCAAATGGCCCATAATTCTCCAAAACTGAGTTTTTTTTCACTGACCCCGGTTTGTTAAAATTTAAATAACTATGACTTCTGTTTCAGGTGTCTGTTCGACCTATGTAATATATCATATCGAATATCATTCATGGAGAATTTATTTGACTAGTTGTGGAGATAAAATAAACTCTTGTATATGATGTTATGGTAATTTCAATGTTTTTAGGGGTTTTATGGTTTTCACTGTTTTTTTACACTTTTATGTGATTTAAGGGTACCCCAATTTGATTAACATTCTGTGGATTTTCATCATCGTTAAATAAGGGATTATTTCCTTTTTTGGAGGGGATATAATTTATTTTAGGGTGTACATTCATAATGATCTTCTGGTTTTGAAACATTATCATTCTTCACAATGCAATTTTATTTATAATTAAGCATATGGATATTTTCTTATATTTACTTATAATAAATCACTAGTATAAATACATATTTACATATAAATGTATTTTTAAGCCTACAAACTAAAAGGAAATAAATATTTTTTATTAATTTCATTTATAATAAATAATTATCTATTTTATATACATTTGTAAAAATTTATACATATTTTTGTTTGTATATTTTCATATGAAATATGTATAGATATATTTATAGGGATATTTATATTTAACTGTGCATATATTTATATATATTTATATTAATATAAAATTATTTATCTAAGTGTTTTTATAAATATTTTTGCAATTTTTTTATATTTATGGATATTTATATATATTTATATCCATTTATTATTTTATTATTTAATATTTAATATTTAATATTTAATGATTATCATTAATTCTTTATTCAATTATTAATTATTAAATATTATTTAGTATTATTAATTTAATATTATTCATTTTTATTTTTTATTTTTTCTTATTTTTTTCATTATTTTATTATTATATATTTTAATATTTTCTTTTATTATTATTTTCTTTTCGTAATGTTATTATTTTATTATTTTATTTTTATAATATTTTTTTAGTATTTTAGTTCAATAATTTTATCATATATATATATATATAGATATATTATTTATTTATTATTATTCATTCATTCATTATTATTTGTTTATTTATTATGATTTATTTTTAACATATTTATTATTATTTATTTATTTTTATTTATTTATTATTTAGAATTTATTTTTTGTTTTTTAGGATTTATGATAAATGATTTATGATTTATGATTTATGATTTAGGATTTAGGATTTAAGATTTAGGATTTATGATTTATGATTTTATTATTGTATTAATGTATTATTTTATTATTTTATTATTTTATTATTTTATTTTTCTAATATTATTATTTTATTATTATAATTTAACTATTTATTAATTATTTATTTATTTATTTATTTTCTATTTATTTATTAGTTATTTATTTTTAGTTATAGATTATTTATTTGTTTATTTTTATTTATTTGTATACTATTTATTTATTTATTTATTTATTTATTTATTTATTATTTATTTATGTATTATAATTCCTTATTATTGTTATTATTTATTATAAGTTTTTCATTATTTATTAGATATTGTTTATTATTTATTATTTATTATTTATTATGTTTTTCTGATATTTTTTTGTTATTTGATTTTTGTAATTTTATAATATTATTATCTTATTTTAGTAAGATTATTATTTTATTATTTTATTTTCAAAGTTTTATTTTTTATTAATTATTATATAATTATTATATAATTATTTTTTATTTAATTATCATTATTTAATAGTTATTGGTTTATTATATATCTATTTGTGAGTTATTTTTTTGTTTTCAATAAATATATATATGTATATTAAATTCTATTTATTCACCACATGAAGAGCCTACTGGAGTGGTAATGCCTTCCGAGAATATGCAAGTGGTAAGATGTTAAAATCTTACTTTATATAGAATTTCTATATATAGCGCATGCGTATAGATGATAATAAAACATAAAAAATATTAAATAAATAATAAATAAATAATAAATATTAAGAAAATAGGAAAAAAATTAAAAAAATTTAAATAATAAATAAGAATAATAAATAATAAATAAATAATAAATAATAATACCTAATAAATTAATAAAATAATTAAAAATAAATAATAGATAAATAATAGATAAATAAATAATAAATAAAAAAAATCATAAAAATCAAATAATAAAATAATAAAATAATAAAATAGTAAAACAAGAAAATAATAAAACAATAAAATAATAAGACAATAAAATAATAAATTATTAAAACAATAAAACAATAAATTAATAAATTAATAAATTAAAGTAAAAAAATTTAAAAAATTAATAAATTAATTATAAAATTTTTAAAATCTCTCAGTAAATGATTTTTCAATGGTTTGAACCACCGTTAAATCAGTCTATGATTGTTTTGAAAAACCACCACTGAACCTGAATGTTAGTGAAGTGTGGTCACTAATATTCTCCATCATCTTCATTATGACTTGAGAAACACATCCCAAAAGTCGTTAATGACCTGTATTTACTTACTTTGAACTCTAAGATTTTTTTTAAATATTCGTGGATAGATTCAAAACTCCAAGCACTACAGAATATTCTATAGTTACGCCTTGGGGACACCTCTCATCTAAATCGAGCTTCCAAATTTATTTTAATTTAAAACTACGAACTACGGACCACATTAAATTCAATTAGAAATTAGTGTTCATATATCTAGAAGATTCATGACTATTTGGAAAATTATAAGATATTTCATATCAACAATTACTCAAAAATTATATATATGTATCATATTCTTGAGCATAGCAGTTGAGTTTACATGTTATTAAAAAGTTTAATTGTATAATATTCCAACTACACAATGTAATTTATATTATATATTAACTTACCCATATTCAAAGAACTCCGATGTTCTTATATATCAGTTGTGGTAAAAAAATTCCTTAAATTTTAAAATGGATTACATTTTATGTTTCCAGAAATTCATCCAAAAATTATGTTTTGTACGAGCTTCCAATGGAGAAAAATTATTTTACATATCACCTCCTGAAAATTTAAAAAAAACTATAGAATCTTACATATCCTTTACCCTAGTGAAATTGTATTATGCATTAGCACCAAATTAGATAAGGATTATATTACACATAATTTCTTATCCTTATAATTTATCTCATGTTCAAAATATGGGTGGAAAAGGTCAATTGACATATCAAACTTCATTCAAAACAATTATTTTCTATATTATTTTTTCTTCAAATAAATCCTTACACATCAACTAAATCACATCCATTTTTTTATTTTCCATTTTCCCCTCGGTAGAATTATAAAATCATATAAATCATATATATAATCCAGAAATGAAAATTTCAATATTTTGTGAAAAAAATTAACTCTAGTATGTTAAATAAAACAATAAATAAAATATAAAAAATTGAAATACTAAAATTGAAAAAAGTGATTAATGTGTATCTTAAAAAAATAATATTAATTACATAAAAATGGAACAATAAAAATATAAAACATCAAAAATAAAAAATATTTTAAAATCACTTCAAAAATATTACATGAATGAATCATCATCCAAAAGAAACAAAAGTATTTGATTTTAAAGTATATCAAAATTAAAAAAAATACTTTTCTAATTCATTTATAACAAAAAATGCTCTCATTAATATTTTAATATAATTTGAATTCCAATTGTGAATTATAATAAATAATTATATTACCAATAATGATATATTTACATCAACAGAACAAAATAATTTCATAAGACAGATGTACCAAAAACAAATTATGATAATAAAACATCATTATGAATCACCTTTAAACAAATAGGAGTTCTAGAATATGAAATCAATTATACTGAGTTCACGTTCTCTCTAGAGTGAATAACTATAAAACTGATGTAAAATCTATAACTCATTGAGGTTACAATCTAGGATTAGATCATAAGATCTATTCATAAAAAATTGTTCCCTACTTCAAGGAGTACAGAACACAAGAAAGAGTTACATGGAATATGGATTGCTATTAGAGAATATCATCCAGAGTATTATGATAGGTTCAATAAGTTGACTTCCAGTTGTCTACAATATCATATAGAAGATCACCATTTCTAGGTTTTCTCTGATAAAAGCCTTCTAGAATATGATATCAATCTATAAGATTATTTTTCTGGATGAGACATCTTAGTAAAATGTATAACTATGTAAAATTATATGATAGGGAGTATCTCCCAAAACTCAATTTGTTCTGGTACAAGGAAATTTACTATAAATTAGTACGAGTTAAATAGTCAAAAATATCCTTTAATTGAATATTTTAATGAATGACTAACCTCCCTTGTGAGGTAGTCAACACTAAAACAATTAAATGAATCAAAATCCTCACCCCAAAGGAATTCTGTGATTGAATGTATTTGGGGAATTTCATAAAATAATAACCTCAAGTTCAAGACACTAAAAAATGATATTCTATATAGAAGTGAGAGTTCTAACAACTAGTTAATAATCCTAATTTGAAGGAATTTTAAATAGTTTAATATCGAAATTGAAACTAATTTCTACAACCACTATTCATCCTAATTGTTTAATAGACATATATTCTACCCATATTACAAATGAACGAAATATGGCCATCAAAAATCATCCATCATTAAAGATAGAATCAAGATAAATTCATAATGGACTTTTTCAGTGTAGTTGTTGTTTTACTGATGTAACCAATAATCTACATTGAGAACATATAGTTCTGACATTATGGAGTTAAAAAAATAGTGTGAAAAATGATTATTTCATTAAACACATTGTTAAATAAAGGTATAGGTAAACTCCAACTCAAAAAATTCATAATATAAATAAATGGAAGGGATGTATACGATACTATGGTGCCACCAATGAATATTGAACAAAAAACTAAACAACCAATTGAAGAGGAATAAGACCCTTAATAACCCCAATTGAGGGCACCTATCAAGACAAAATCAGTGAAGTGAGCAAATGGAAAATCCAAAATAGTGAAGTTTCTTTATCATGTACAACTATTACCTCCAAGAATTCTACCACCAAATAAAGAGAATGAATTTTTATTATAGAAATAAAATTTTTATAATTTTAATAAGGTTGAGATAAATACTCATTTCCAATAAGTAGTTATCCAGATTCCCAGATATGAGAAATTTCTTGAAATTTTTTTTAGTAATAAGAGATGTTTGTATATATATTCAAGGTTAATATTTTTTAGTATTTTTTTTCCTTAATAACACACCACATACTAAAGATATTTTAGGATCTATGTAGTATGTGTATTCTTTAATCTATTATAATGTTGAAATTCACCAAATATTTATGTTATTTGGGAAAATCAATTAATATCACACCTCACACTAATTTATCTTCATTATAAGTGGTGTAACATAATCCAACATGAGTGGTGGTATGAGTAGTATACTGGTCTAGTGCTAATCACATGGGAGTTTTGTAAAACTCCCCAAACAAGAGTAATGTGTTTTTGTTCTCTAATAATTTCTATATTTTGAATATAATGAAATTTATAGGTACATATCATTACCTTATAATCCCTAGGATAATACTCCAAAAAACTGAAAACCATTATTAATATACACGAAGGTACCCCTTTATGGAATTTGGTGAAGAAACCATGAACATCATAATCATGTACTCTACAAAATTTCATCAAGAGGATAATACTAATTTTATTATTTCTGAATTAAAAATATAATCTTTCCTATGTAGAGAAACATAAATATTAGATGATATAATAAATTCAATAGTAGGATTAATTTCACTAAAACCATTGGATAATACTAATTTCGTGAATGAATTGATACATAAACAAAATATGTGAAATAACCAGTCTGATGATGAATTAGATGAATTTTTTTAACTATCTAGACTCGTTGATTAAATATAGCCCCATATATTCCTCCATGAACATTAAGGTAAAATATATGAGCGAAATTTAATTGACACCATCACTAGAATTAGCACTCATCATTGAATTAAGGAAACCACCGTTGAATATAAAATTTGACTATATTCTATATGATCATATGTTGTGTATGATAATTTCAAATAATTTAGAAAAAAATTAAGATGAAAACCCACTAAAAACATTGAAATATAATTTTTAAGGCCATATAATCATGACTAGGATACATTAATGGAATTAATCCC
Source organism: Viscum album (assembly GCA_963277665.1). Taxonomy (NCBI): domain Eukaryota; kingdom Viridiplantae; phylum Streptophyta; class Magnoliopsida; order Santalales; family Viscaceae; genus Viscum; species Viscum album. Next base: position 1,640,064,850 of record OY728163.1, on the reverse strand, counting down.
AATTTTTTCATCCATTGAGAGTGATTCAAAAATAGCTAAGTAGCCTCTAATATGGTTAAACCCAAGACTAATTGAAGTATTTGAAAAAGTGGATGATTCTTTTTCAAATATGGAATAATGTAACCAATATTATACACATAGTTGATAATCCTCATTCAAATTTACCGATAATAGTTTTTAATAAAAATAATAATTAATGAATCTAATGAACTTTTGGCCACCTATATTTAAAATAGATGAAGTGTATACCTTATTAAAGGGACCAAAGGCCTTTAATTTTTATCAATTTTTTTTAAAATTCCTTTTATAATGGTTGAGGGGGAACACTTATGTTTCCTTTAGTCTTAGAGACACATTACATGACATGGAGTCCATAGAAGAATTTATCCAAATAGACTCCAAGAAACTACCCCCTCCCTTATAAATATCATTATGTCCACTCTCCACCATCACAAGGTTGGTCAACTAGATTTCCTACACAGAGATCTACATGCCTGGTACCAATGGCAATTCTACACCCTCTCATTCTTCTATTTCCCATTATCTCATATTTAGTGAATTCACCTACTATTAAATCCTCATCTAGAGCCTTGTTTCTTGATTTCTGTTAGGTTATATCTTCTTTACATGTTTCCTGAAGGCCATGAGGTGGCCAGAAATCCTTACTGGATTGATGGCTTTTGGTGGATTAAAGGCCTCGTATGACATGGGCACTAAACTATTGGCCTAAAAGCGAAACATATGAATTGTTAAAACAACTATAGTACTAAATATTACATTGTACCATATCCACTACAATACTACTATAGTACCTAGAAATATGCATCCACCCTGAATTGAACTCCGGTCTTTTGGATTCACTTGGATTGTCCCCACCAACCGGGATCAGGATCATGTAATAAGGGTATATAGATATTATATAAAACTAACTGACATGAAACATATTGAATAGTTCTCCATTACCTTTGGGAATAAATGATAAAAAACTAGTTGGGATGGGTCACTACTATTTTCCTAATGGACTCTATTGAAATTTCCCTGATCAAATTTCCCTAAAATATTATAAGAAAAAAATATTCACTTGATCATATGGTACATTAACTAAATATATGATTCCTTTTGGTATATGAAACACCCTATGTACATTAAAATACTCTATGTTAATCATTTTTTCATACCTTATTGAGATCATAATTAAGTTCTTTATAGATTGATTTAATGTTTATGAAACCCCATTTGAATATTTTCTTGGTAATATAAAATAGTATTTACCAAGTTACATAAAAATAAAATGGTTCTAAATTAAGAGAAATATCCTTGTATGGTGGAAAGATTTACTATTCTAGGCCAAGTACTTTCCAGTAGGGCTATCGAATTGGATAAAGAATGTGTTTATTTCATCTCTTCACTATTATACCCTACCATGGTAAAACATGTTAGATTATTTCTATGACATATAAGGTTATAAAGGATGATTATATATAAATTATATTGGTTGAATCAAATCTGAATAATTATTTTAAAAAGAATAATTAATGTTTCATTTGTGAATCATTCATAAAATATTTTTATAAACTCAATGAGAGCCTTTCCACAACCTATATCATCAAACCATTCGCTTAGTATGTACCTTCTGAAATATTGGTTAATGAATGAAACTAATAATTTTGAATATTTCTATCACATATGATTAATGGGAATCCACATGTGATATAATATGATTTAAAAACTCTGTGCTTATTTTATATTAACTACAAAACCACAATATACCTGTTTTTTCGATAGTATATTCACATTATAAATTATGTTAATAATTTTTAGGTATTAAAGGGACTATTTATTGATGTAATTAAAAATGAAATATGAATAAAGTTCATTGATAGTTTAGGAAGATAATATTTTGATATATTTTAAACTCTATTTCATTTTTACACACCATAAAGTTTATATTTTATGTGTAATTTTCAAAGTTTTTGGTTGTAGAAGTATTTTGAGCTTAATTACTAAAATAGACTTTTTTTAATTATAAATATTTTTAGTATAATATTTAATTAGATCATAATGTAATTTAAATTAATAAAAATTGTGAAATTTCTTAATTTTAGTGTTGGGGGCAGTTTGGGATATATTTCATTAAATTGGACTAACTTCTATATCTAAATTCAGGATGCCCAAAAGGAGCTAACAATTATGGCCTTAGAATATATGCCCAAATCTGGAGACATTCAAACGTGGATGAATATCTCACATATTTATTTCTTAATCAAACTAATATCTTACATTAAGATAGATATGATCAGTGGGAATATTTTTTATTGGTGTGTAATTGTGTGATCCTACATCAATCATGGTCCTAAATTAATCTGAACATGTTGTATTGGAATTCAAATAGTAATCCAGTCAATAATATATTTTTTTGAATTAAATATATAATTAGATTATATATACTTGTCAAACAAATATGAAATTTTTTGATAAGATGTAAAATACTTTGTTGAAAATCATTAAAGAATAAACAATTTCAAATTTCAGTCATTAAATGACTCTTCCACATGTAAAATTATAGTGGAAATATATATAGCCAATATTTTTATTGATATTTCTACTCAATTATCACATGAACTTACATTCTAAAGGAGTTAGAAGTTTTTTATTTACTAAGTAGTTGGTTTCAACATTAATAATTTTCTACAATTTTAATATATATTAGTCTTCTTTATTTTCCCTCATTTTTTATTTCCCCTTTTCTGTTATAATTTACATTTCTAATACTCACAATGGTGTACAAATAACCTTAGACATGGCCTTGTGTAGGATTCCTTGGGGTTCTTGAATTCTTATTCTTCAACTATCGATGTTTATTTTCTATTTTTAATATGTTTTTATGGTTATTTAGGGGAGATTACTTAATTTTCCATCATTTAAAAATATTACCAACTTTTTTATTGAATTCCTTAATAAGAAATATTTTCAGCCCCTATCTCAACCATTCACTACATATGATGGAGTTTACTGTTTTTTAGGTATTAAATAAGATATAATGGATCTGGGCCTTGGAACATGTACCACACTAGACTGGGGTATATTCGTCGATCATGACTATTGTAGGAGTGAGAATTTGTTTTCTAAATAAATCTCTCGTGCAAGAAATTCTATAGAATCAATATTGGTGATATTGGTTCTTCTATGATGGGAAGAACTATAAAATATAATTTAGACAATAATAATAGATAATGATTGAATATGATAATTCTACCATAGGATCGTGTTCTTTATTTCTAATATATGTTTTCATTTTTATACCTTACTTTTTTAGTCATTTCATTATTCTAAATCCGTATTTAATTAATTATTTGAAAATATTATAAATCCCATACAAATGTGTTTTTTATATTGAGTGTTTTATTTACATGTCACCTCAAGAGATATGGCCAAGGTCAAACAAAGTGTTGTACATAGAGAAAAATCATAAATATTTTTTTATCATACATGAAAATACTTATCAAACATGGAATCATTGATGAGGATCCAGTGAGTTGATCATACACTTTTTCTATTCACATTTTTTATATATTTTTTTAGTTTCTAAAAAAATATTAAATTATTTTCCCATTATATATGAAAACTGATATTATTCAGTATGGATTGATTATTTAATGGTACAACACCAAGATAAATTTGTTGATAATCATATTAACATGTTGTTGTAAATAATTAGTGACACATTATAGTACATGGATAGAAACGTAGAATGGATATATGAGTATGTCCATCCATATCATGAGTAGAAACTAGAACAGTAATTAGAACCAATAGTAAAAGTGAGGTCTCCACTTAATTTTCAGGTTGAAGAACCTGATATGGAAATTATGAAATTAAATGGAGATCCATTTGGACTTTATCAACCATCTCTTGAGGGGTTATTTTAGGAAAACATTCAATATATTGTAATATTGGTAGATAGAAATGAATTTGATGTGTGATGGCCATATTTTTTAAATTTTAAAAATTCATGTGAGTCTACAATCTATGAAAATAAAAATACAACACCTCTCTACTTCAATTTTTTATTTGAAAAATATAATGAAGATGTGATTTTTGAGATTGAGAGGTAAGAGGCCCACCAAGAAGTGATCAATTTCCCAGATGACTTACATAATAGGGAAGATGACTATTTTTTTTATTCCATTAAAATAGACATATTCACTAAATTCCTTTTCACTGATATTTTTTATAAAATAGATATAACTGAGTGGTACTTGTAAATTAAATAAGTTTACACACAAAAAGTTGTATGAAAAGAATATATAGAGGAGTCTATGGTCATGTGAGTACCTCTATTAAAACAACTTGTCGACCATATGAAATAGGAAATAATGAAAGTAAACAGGGGTCACCCCTATGTCATTTTACCTCTCAATCTTGATAAAAAACTCTCCCTTTAATCTTTCATGGGGTTGGAACATTTCATATCTTCTTTGATGGTTTTTATTATCATGGTCTACTCATGAACACTGATTAATTAAAATGTGGCTGTCTATTCCAAATTACATAATCCACCATCAGATATGAGATAATCCAATATAACTTCCTGAATAGGGGTAATAAAATCCTAGTACCCACTTGGGGGATCAACCAACTTCTATCAAATTTTCCATATATCTCGTTATACAATTTTATATGATATGTTTTTTCACCTACATGTTGATTTATGTTATAATAAATAATACGATTTCATAAATGGAACCTATAATTTCAAAAAAACTAGAATAATGAAGATGTTTTAAATATAATACCTTATGGATTTGGGGAGGTAAGATTATAAAAATTCCTTAAAATACCAGGAATGAAATATATATTCCCATGAAATAATAATTTTGGATAAAAATTCCATGTTTTTAATCATGTTTTATACATATTAATCTATTTGAAACTCATGTTCAAAAAGCTATGTTCTATGTGAAATGGGATATTCACTGTAAAAATGGTATTTAAATTTGGTGTAGTTCAAATAATAAAATGAAAAACATAATCCAATGATGGTGAATAAAAAATAGCTACAAAATAATTATGATTTTTTTGGAATGAACCTCTATAGAGGACCACTCTCCCCCTACTACATAAAAATATGTACTATTATGTCATCTCTTTCCTTAAAAAATTATATTAAAACTCATAAAATTAATCTAATTCACAATAAAAAAAATTAATTGAGTTAATTTGGGAAATATCGAGGATACATGTGGTATATGAAACATGTTAACTTAATATTTGAGTATGTTTATGGGTATTTTGTTGTTTTTTAGGTGTTTGTGGAATTAAAAAAATTAAAATACTTTTTTATAAAAGCTTTCATTCCCTCATAGTAAAATAAAATAATGTCACAATAGAACAATGAAAAATTTTGTTTTGGAATTTGTGAAAGGATTAGTATTTTAAAATAAATTAGTGTAATTAAAATTAAAACATGTGGAAATTAAATTTTAGAACATAATATTTGTTTACATTTCCTCTATGAAAAGGAACACCATAATGAGACAATCCAAAATATAATCACATAAGTCTATTTACAATTGATTTAAATGCTAAATTAAGATACCACATAAAATTATAATATTATTATTAAATGGTTGTGTGAGTGATGTAAAAGTAAGACACTTTTAAATTTATTATGTTCTTACCACATTCCATTGATAAAACCAAAAAAATAGTAAAGTTTATAATTTCCAAAAAGTAATAGTTTTATGTGAGGTGAATATAAAACCCAAATACAGTGTGGGGATTTACATATAATACATGTATTTATATTTCATTAATTTATTTTAAAATTGAGCAATACTATGTGGATCCAAATAGAGACTAAAAATTACTGTTCCACTTGTTTGTACATTCATTACATTAATTTCTATTATATTACCAATAATTGAATAATTTATTTAACTTGTTACAAAGAAAGACCTTTTTGAATATGTTAATAAGTTCCGTTTAAAATATGGGAGTGTTTTCAAGAGAAATGTTTCTATTTTTTCTGATTTTATAGTGTTTTTAACTTATTTTTATTTTATTTTAAATAAAATGATCTATTCTTGGGTTTTCAATGAGTATGGAATTTAATATTGGAATGATTTATTATTTGTTTTTTAATTGATTAATTTATATTGAGAACATCATGAACTTAATCTAGAATTAATTATAATGAGTTATTATTTTTATAGGTTAGAAACATGTAAAAGTGATGTTATGTATGATTATTTTTCATTTTTGATGTTGTAATATCAATATTGTTCCTTTAAATGGATATGTTAAACAATAAAGATGATATTGTTACTTGAATTTGATTAAAAATTAAAATAAAATGTTAATTTATGAGTAAATATATGGTTTATCAGGTGAATAAGAATTGTTTAAGTGGCTGAGGTGCTCACATGAGATTATGTGATGGACATTTTATGAATAAAAAATGGATATGTGAGATTAATACCGAAAAATAAGTGGTCAATACCTATGATTAACTCTATAAAAACATACTTCATGTGAATAAAAAATGAAGATAATCTCACATAAAGATAAACAGAATAGACCAGACATTATATAAGATACATGTCTCGTGCCTCATGTCAGATTAAAATGAAGATGAATCAGAATCATCACATGGGACAAAACTAATGTATGAATAAATTTTTCAGCATTCGTGTGTTACTATCCCATTATCCACATGTGGTAAACGATGTGGATTCCCTACAACATAGGAATAACTCAAGCTTATACGATTTAAAATCTAATATATAACCACCTGAGTACATACTGTAACACTATGATATTTTCAAAGAAAAAAAATCATGTTCGATAAAGTATTGAAGAAAAAAACCATTCATAGAAGATAACATAATATAACAATACTTTATGAAAGTTTTTTAATAAATTAAATTTATTCAATATATTTTTCAACAAGAAACACTAGGTTTTCACAAATAGCGATGTACTATAAAAATTATCATTAAAAAAAGACAATTTTAACCTAGATGTTACGTTGGTGGGTACGAATAGAAATAAATAAATAATGAATATTATATGGTTTAAACATTAATTAAATAAATTCAATGGTTTTATATATAATAGAAATAATATAATAACAAATTGTAATAAAAGGAAATGTTCTCTGAAAAACTATATTTTTCTGAAAGGTATTTACTCATGATTTACAAACATAATTTAAAAAAATTAAAATAAAAATTAAAAAAATTATTTAAAAAAATATATTTTTTAATCCAAAATGTAAAAATTTTGTTTGGGTTAATTTTTCATAAATTTATGAAAAAAACTAATTTTTTACTGAATTGTGAAAAATACTAATTTGTATTTAAAACTCTATTTTTGATTAAATTATATACAAAGTAAAATTTCAATTTCAATGTTGTTTAATTTAAAATTATTTAAATTATATTAAATTTATATAATATTGGTCCTTATAATCAATTTAATATTTAATATTGATATAAAAAAAAATTAAAATTTTGAATGTATTACTTTGGAAAAACAATTTTTTTTTGTCTTCTCGTTCAATTTTAAATTTAATTATGAAAAATATCAAAATATAATTTTCAAAAATGGATTCTATATATTTAATATTTATATTTAAAATTATATAATAATTTCAACTTAATTTTTTTCCTTATTTTATCGTGAAAAAAATAAAATTTAATGACCACAGTTATGGGAAAAACGGGTTTACGAAGGTATTAAACTAGAAAGATAATGTTTAAAATTTTCAACAAAAAAACATGTATGATTCTAATTTTATAAAAAAATATCAAAATTATCTCTTCCATTTTCATGTATTACTCATTTTTTAATCTTATATCATGATAAAAATGTTGGCCTCACTTTTTCATTTAAAAAATTCTACATGTGTTCTCTCCCCCACTTATAGAAGGCCTCCCACTCTCCTCCCATCTCCACACATCCAAATATATTTTCCTAACAAAATAACTAAAAAATATCTTCCTAAAATCCCTAAAATAATACTATCAGTATTTTTTATTATTAATCCATCCTAAGAGTGATTTAGGTAAAAATATGATGGGTTTCACTCTAAAAGAGGTAAGATTCTTAACATTCATAATTTTTTTATTTATTCTTCCACATCATTGAAATATTATAAAAATATTATAATATAATAAGAATATATTTTCTTATATACCTATATTTCATTATTTTAATGAAATTACATATATCTATCTCCATCTCCCTCAAATCAAAGACTAACATGTCGATCGTGTGTACGGCAGACTACAAGCTCGCGAACCGATATTATTAATTTCCATAACAACCTATCAAGGATGAATTAATAATAGAATTAAAATATTTATATAATATTAATGAAATTATTATAAGTTTTTATTAGTTTATCAAAAATAAATTCTTACATTTCATTCTATGTTGGGATACGATAACATAACTAGTGTTAACGAGAGACTATCTCCTCACAAAGCGATGCGATTCTTTTTTCACTTACGAGTTACATGGAATATGTTATGATTAAAATTAATTATTATATGTGATATTTATGAATGAAATTTAAATATATAAATATAATATCACATATAACTTTTTACCATGAAATCTATTTGAAAACAACAATGTCACTCGGTTGTATGTATGGGTTACCACCTCCATAAATTGATGTGAAATGTTATTCATTTTATTTTTAATAAAATGGAAATATTAATTTATATTATTAATATATATTAATTATATTAAATAATAGTAATTATTTAAATTTGAATTTATATTTCATTTTCATTCATTCTATCTATCTAGAAAAATAGAAACAATGATTATTCGTAAGTGCGATGTACCCTCTCAATGAATTGTGGAATCCATTTTTAATCTATATATTTAGTAGATAAATATAAATGTATATATATATATTGAATATATAATAAATTCATATAATTTTAAACATAATTGAGAGGTTGGAATCATGATCAAATTAAAAGGACCAAAATTACTTAACCAAAACATACATAAAGAATGATGCAATTATCAACCGAAAATATTATTTTAACAACGAATGATAATAAATCATTTATCATTTAAAAAATCTAAATCGTATATTTCATGATATATATTAGTCTATTTATATAATATATTCATAATAGGACTTTATTTATTATATAATAATTTTTATCAGATATAATGGAAAACATAATGAATGTATGGGTTTTCATTTTATTTTTATTTTCATGAGACATATTCTATATTCACCACATAGTTATTTTTTGTTGTTTATACAGTACCCCATTGATATGTTATATCATTAATACATTTATATTCATGGAATTTAATGTTTCATTGTACAATAATTCCTTCATGGGTATTATAATTTAAAACCTACCAAAGCAGTAATAGTTTATTTTACAATGTCATTATTTATCAAGATTTTTCATAATGTAGATTATGATGATGAAATATTATGATTTTTTACTCAAGAAACTTATTATTTTTATTTTAAACTATTTATTTATGATATTTCCATGTAATAGTTCCATTTTTATCTCTTTGGTTATTAAAATGATTTGAATATTATTTTACAAAAGGCCATCTTTTTTCAATTTTTGATAAAATATATATTTTTTATACATGTACATTTTTTCTTAAAAAATTAAAATTTTATTATATTATCAAAATGATTTATTAATTATAATTTTACCTAATATTTAATATTATATTTTTTAATGGAATCTTCTTATGGATTTTAATACAAGGTTCTTTTAGACATTTTACCAAAAATGTGAAAATAATATTTATTTTATCAAACTCATCATGTATGGACATTCCTTTAGCACCACCACTAATTTATTAAATATTTCCATTAAATGTGTAAACAGTTATTTTTAATGATCTTTTTTTGAAAATTCTATAAAATATTTATTTTTAAAATTTCTTTTCAATGTTAAGAGGATAATTTACTCACAAATGCTTTTATGATATTTTTATAATATTTATATTCATCAATGCAAAAATACTTTTGAAAATTATGAAACATAGGGAATATATTGAAATGATACTATAATTTTCATTTACCTATATAGTTCATGACAATTTTGACAGGGTTTACACTATTTTGATACCATTCATTATATTACAGTAAATGGTGTATGGTTATGTTTATTGATTGGGGTAAGTGTTAACATGTCATATATTGGTTTTTAAATATATAAGTTTACATTTATTTTGTTTCACCCATTTCATATGACTTGTTCATTGGATTGAGGAAGTGATAGTTATTTGATGATATATCCCCTCGATGCATATAAAGGACTTATGAGTATAACTGGATTGCGTTTTAGGCAGATGCATTACCTATTTAGATAAGATGTATTGGAATTAGTCATTAAAGTTATATTTATGATGTAGACCATTATTAATTCTCCCATTATGAGATTAGATATTGATATTCCATGTGATCATTTGATTACTTATAATATCCATGGTTAAGTCTTATACTTTTGTGATTATTTGTATACAATAATTTAACCAATATTATTACTACCATACTATGATCAAATTAATATTAATTGGAATGTGTTTTAGTTATTTTACATTCCATATTAATTATACTTATTTTATCATGGTACCTTCTATTTTATACATTACCTAAAAAAGAATCTCAACTCACCACATTCTATTGATTTCTATTACTCAGTATACTGGGATGTGTTTTGTGATTATGATAAAGAAATACACTAAAGGGAATAATTGTATCCTCAAGAAAAATACTTGGTGCATTTTATATTTTAAAATATAATATGCATATAAATTATGTTTCTATTTTACTACGAATACTATACTATTTGATTATTTTGGGTGATATTTCTTATGCCTACTACGAATTTATAATGTAATCATCAGATCTAGGATACTAGTGTTGGGGTATTTATAGTTTGTATCATAGAATGTTTAGTATAAACCTTGGGAAGTAGATTTAAGAAAACATAGATTTGGTAATGTAACCTTATAAGGTTCTTTAGTTATAATTCTATATATAAGATAACATCATAAATATTTTTTAATATATAGTTTATTTGTTTTTCCAAATAATAAATTCCTCTATTAATACTACAAGTACATGTGGTTCTATCATAGATACACATGGGGTAATAACATAAAAAATGGGGTGTCATGGTTGACTTGATAATTACATGGTAAATTAAAATTATCCTTACAACAAAAATAGTTTGACACTCCATGGGGATATAGTTGTATTAATACATATTTTCATTATAAACAGTTATGATAGAATCAAAAATATTTTTATTATATGAAAAAATTCCTTGAGAAATGATGATTATGAATATGATATTATATATGTATAATTTTTTTCAATTTATATTTAAAGATTTACTAGTGGTGGGATTATAAATTTTATTAGACAATGTTACAATCTAATCTAGAGTATTCAAACATGATGAAATGTCACTTAGTGGATATAACTTAAACCATATCAATTCATATACCCCATGTAAGTATTTCCCTCCTGTGTAAGATATGGATACTGGAGTTATAGCTAAAGATTGTACTTATCAAATTATTTCCATATTGGGGAAGATAACATAGGTTATGAGTAATAATCATTACTATATAGGGAACCTTTTATATCCACCACATGGTGTAATGATGTCATAGTTCTTTATGCGTTATAAATCTCCATTATTTAGTTTGACTACAAGTCTATTTGTAGCTGAGTAATGGATATATTCCTTAAGAATGATATTTATCACATTGGGAATCAATGTAAGGGAAAAATATATTATGGATGTTTATAATCTCTCATAATATGGGGATCAAGTGTGGTTATTAATTCAAAACTCTATGGAGGACGAAAAAATAAAAAATAGTGAATAGAATGAATTTGAGGTACTTTTCTTGGAATGTTTTTCCTTCAGAGTCAACAAGAACATATAGGGAGACAATTACTGAGTCTTTGACAAAAGGAAGATGAATATTATTCTATGTATGGAGACAGCATTACAATTTTATCAAGGCACACTATAAACTTTTAATTCAATCCTTGGAGAAAGAAAAATTATTTCTTTTATGAGATCAATCCAATTCATCAAAGGAAAATATTCTACCAAAATTTATTATCATATGATAACATTATAGAATTTGGTTTCAAGATGGGAAATATTTATCCAAGAATTATAGAATTGAAGGAAAGAAATAGAATAATAGGATGAAACTGTAAATAATTGGTAAAGTAAATAATGTAAAGAGTAATTTCCCCCATGTTTTAATTATGGAACGGAACACCCTTGTACATACTTGAATGGAATAAGTATTTTATACTTGTGTGAAGAGAACGTCTCTCATTTTCATGATTTAATTCATAAAAAATATGTTACCAATGTAAAATGATTCAACTATATGCATATGAGGCACAATGTAAAAATATTTCCCAAGAATAAAGGGTATATACCCCAAAAATAAAATAAGTTTTGAGGTAATGGTTATACTATTACTATAACATAAGTTTAATGATTAATGTTCTTGTGTATTTAGATTATATAATTATTTTGTAAAAGTATTTTATTGAAGAAATTATCCTTATTTTATTTATTAATCATGTATGTAGTGTACTATAGTAGTTTTTTATAATCATTTTAGGACACATGTTAAATGATACAATGGAATAAGAAAAGTGATAAGGTGGCTTGTTGATATTTTTAGAAAACACTAGATTGGTGGAAACTAACACATAATATTTTACTGATGTTAGCATAATGGTGTTTTGTTTGAATAAACATATTATTAATATAGAAAAAATTAATTTAATTTCATTGATAGTATGGGAAATTATTAATTATTTGATGAAAAAATTATTTTTATTATCATGGATGGAGTTTAAATCCTTTTCAGATATATGGAATATATTCAACAATTAGTGGTTCTATTTAATGAATGAGGAATCATGTTTCTATTCATAGAGATTTTATGGTAATTATGGTCATTAAATTGTATTATGAGAATATATAACCAAGTCATTCAAACATTTTTATTTGAAAATTAATAAAAAATTTCTGATTTTTTGGGGGTTAATTTATTGATTTTGGGAAATATAAAGACCTTATTAATAATTGTTTTAATTTTGGTAGGGTCATAAGGATAACCATTTATTGGATGGAGTAACATGAATATTGGATGTGGTTTTAGAAATTAATTTCTTATTTCAATACTTCAACATGTGTGCATATTGGATAACAGTGGTTATCCATTTTTATTTTAATGATAACCAGAGATAGAAGGAATAAAATATCTTCGCATTATGGATCTTATGATTTGTTAGTGATTTAGGCATAAAAATTTTATCTTAATTTATGGGAAATATATATTAATTAGTAATAGATAAAATAATATCGAATATATGAGATTATTCATATGAGATAGAAAAAAAGAAAAAAAGTGTTTTTTTAGTTTCTTATATAAATGGTAAAATACCCACAAATTTATGTAAAAGAAAATGACATAAAAACTATTATACTATTAATTTTATTAATATTAAATATGTTATTTTAAATAATAAGATATTCATGAATTTTAGTAATTAATTTTTATTGATCACTCACCTTCTTGTGATCAATGTTTTCTATCACTCTCCATAATTATTTGTACTTATTTCTCTGTCTATATCTTCACTTCCCACCAATTATTTACTACATTGAAACCTCATTTTTTTTACCTGAAATGACATTCGTAAATCAATTTCTCTCTTATATAGAATTAGTTTTATAGTCCATATTTTAGGACGTGTGTTTTCAAAAAAGGATAAACCTATGATGACCACGATAGAATTGCGGGGGCACAATTAATTTTAGGGGTAAAATTTAACAACCAGTGATTTAAAAATTTGAACATCATATTTGAAAGAATATAGGACATTAAATAAAAATATTATAAGTGAATGAAAGACCATGATACTTTATGATATATTTATTTTTCATAAAATTAATTTCATCAATAGGTTGTTTAACAACACCACGTTAAAACAAACCGTGATATACTATTAACATTATTATTTAAAAATTACTATTATATCATAGACTCTAAGTTAGAGGTTTTGGATAGTAATAAATTAATAATAAACATATTATTTTATACACATGTATCAAATAAATTATTTTATTATATATTTATTTTAAATAATATAAGAACCATTTGAATGAAAAACAAAAGATTTCTAAAAACAGTATTTTTCTAAAAGGCTGTTTAGTTGAGGTTTCCCTAAATAATTTAAAAATAAAATATAAAAAGTTTATAAATTTCATTTAATATATAAGAAAAATTGAAATATAAATTTAAAAATTATCATTTAATTAAGTTTAGATTTATTTCGAAATGATCAGTTATTTGATGATTATTGAAAATACAGATCTTTATTAGAAATTACATTTTTTAAATAATTTAAAAAGTTAAATTATTTTTTAAATTAATTTTGAAGTAATTTATTTAAATTATATAATAAAATAACTAATTTAGGATACTTTAATTGATTTTCAATTGAATTATGACATAAAAAAATTTATCCTTTTGTATGTTTTTTGTAGGAAAATCCGTTATTTTGACAGATCTATGGGTATACATTTAATTTAAATTTAACCACCATAGGGAATTGAATTTTTTTAAAATGGATTTTATTATTCAAATCATAATAATTTGTATCATATTACAAATTTAAATTTATTTTTCACATAATAAATATTGGAAAGAGTAAAAATTAATTACTGCTATTAAGGTAAAAACGGGTTTACCTATGGGATAAACTAAAAAATAAATTTTTTAAAAATTACCCAAAACATTAACAATAACTATTTTATTTTCATATTTTTTCCATATATCCTACATTTTATATAATTAATTTTTTCCGAGTCTTGTGGCATGAGAAAAACAAGGGTATCACTTTTTCCTTCCAAAAATTCTAAATGTGTCCTCTCAAATAGATATAAATGACCTGGAACTCTGTTCCCCTATTCACACTTCCAAAAAAAATTATTTTAAACAATATCTCTCATAATATATTCCATAATTTTAAAAAAAAATCATAGAGGCTTTATTTTAATAATCTATCCCTCATTAAAATGAATTATTTGTAAAACTAATGGGTTTTATTAAGAAGTCGTAGAAATATTAATTTGTGTATTTGTTTTATTTAATTTTCCACACCATTAAAATATTATTATACTATAATATTAAATAAAACAATTATAAAATATATAATAAGATTTTTTTTATAATTTCATAACCAATATCCTACACGAATTCCATCAAATTGAAAATGAAATCATTGATCGTGTGTACAACAGACTACCACATCCTGAACCGATATAATTATTTTCTTATCAAGACATTTAATGGATGAATATAAAGATGTATTTAACATATTTATATTATATTTATGACTTTATTTTGTTTTTATAGTAATTATATCTCTAATAAAATATTTATTTCCCTTCCATGGGGGGATAAAATAATGTCCCTCGTGTGTACGATAAAGTACCGCCTTGAGAAGTCGTGTGATTAATTTGTAACATTAAATTTAAAAGTAAGGAAGTAATGTTTAATTTAATTAATATATCTAAAATTAATTACCAATAAATTCTTAGGGAAATATAATATCACATATAACTTTTGACAAACCAATCCATCAGATAACAATAATATCGCTCATTTGTACGTGTGGACTACCGCCTCCACACAACGATGTGAATATTTCTCATTTTATTTTTACATGTATTGTAATATGAATGTATTTGGTTATAATATGTTATTTACATTTAAAAATAATGATTATTTACTTTTATATTAATTTTTATTTTTTTTCCATCTGTCGAGAAAAATTGAAACAACATTCATGTGTTTGTATTGTTTACCATCTCCTTGAATAATGTAATCTATTTTATATCTATAACATTTAAAGATTAATAAAAATAAATATATGAAGAAAATAAATTATATTTAATTCATATTTAATATTATAGATATGATGGAGACATCAAAAAAGTGAAAGAGATGAAATCACCAAACCAAAAAATATGTGAAAAATGAAGAAATTATCTCCTGAATTAATGATTTTGACACCAAATTGCAAAAAAGAACAGTGGAAAACACTATAATTAAATCATATATGGTATGAGATATATGATTATGGTTCATTAATATGTTATAAAAAATTATATTTATTAAATAAGGGGTTTTAACTTTTATGAAGGAAACAAGACAAAAGGTAAGGGTTTTCTCATCTAACTATTACTTCTATGAGATAAATTCCATATTAACCAATTAGTTCTTTAATGTGGTACATATAAAATCTCTTGGATTTTATATATCATGAATCAATTTATAGTCATGGTATTTAATGTATTATTACTTTTTTGGTGACTTATAATTCAAAAGTCACTAATGTTTTATTGGTTTATTTTATAATCTCATTATTTATACACTTGTTTATGTTTAAATTTATCATGATGAAACCATGGGATATATCGATAAATAAAATCATAAATTTTATTCTCCTCTAATACTAATGAAATTCTAATGAAATAAAAACATTAAAATCTCTTTGGTACTTAAAATTATTAAAAATAATTTTGTGAAATTCAAAATTTATTTCTCTTTTCAGTCAAAATTCCTTTCATCGTCAATGTCCATGTTTTCTAAAAATGTTTTAAAAATATTTTCAAAGGTATAAAAAATTTTAATATATTTTTACAAATGATTGTATTTTAATGTTTTTTTAAAATAAAAGTTCTTGTTGGTTTCTGAATAGGGATCATTTCTTTTCATAATGAAAAATGTGAAAGGAATCGATATTTTAACAAAGTAGACATATAAGAAATTTATCACTTTTAGGACCACTCATTTCATTGAATCATCCTTTATAGGTTTACAAGGATGTTTTTAATTATTGTTTTTCCTAATACTTGTAATAGTTTAGTTTTTAAAAATGATTTTCAAAGTAAATATGATATTTTCCTCAATAATGATTTTAATTGTATTTTTATATTATTTCTTTACATGAATTACAAAAACCATTTTATTTGTTTTTCCCCATTGGTAATATGTTGTAATTTTTCTATCCATATCATTTTTGTAAATAGTTTATAATAGTTTTTTTGTTGGGGATGTTTTGTTTTGATACCATTTGATATATTATTCTAAATAGTTTATGAATATGTTTATTGATTATTTAATTTATTAAAATTTAATATTGTTGTATTTAATAAAAATGATTACATTGATTATTTTTCTCCCCTTTTATATGAGTAATATTCTTTTCTTATAAGTTATCTGAGGGGCCCACTATAGAACCTTGATTGATCTGTAGCTCTCCGGAGACAAACTAGGTTCTGTATTAGGTCGAGTCCTTATGTATTTATATATGATGACTTGGCAAGAGGATTTCATATTATGGTTATAATGACTAACATCATGCATTACCTCATTATGAGATTAGTTATTTATATTTGATTTGATTATTTGATAATTTAAAATACCCATGGTTATGTTTCAGGATCCAATAATTATTTATATTGAATTATTTTATCTTCATTTATAACTATCATATAACGATCATGTTAATGTTTAATGACATGTGTTTTAGTTATTTAAATTTTTATATATATTTATTCATTATAGCTTCCACTATATTCATTCCTTACTAATAATCTAACATCAGTTTTTTCTTATCTTCTATTTTCATAAGGTTACTAGGAAGTGCTTTGTGATGTATATTAAGGGATAGAATAAGGTAAATAATGATTTTATTAGAGAAACTAGTCTATGTATTTGGTGGTTAAATATATAATTTAAATTTAAATTCTGTATATAGATAATCAACACTACTAAAATATTATGTCATATGGGATGTGATTTATTATATATATTCCCAAAGTATAAGATTAACCACCACTACATGGATTCAAGGATTATGATCTTTCAATAGATCAAACCAATTTTTGTTTGAGATTAAAATAATGTATTCTTGTCTAATATCAGATTAAACCAACAACCTGTGTGTTATTCAAAAAAAATCTCAGACACCTCACATAAGATTAATACCATTGGATGGTTGATTCATTATGTGTGATTAAACTCCTAAATCAAATTTTTTTACAAGATTATAATACATTCATGTGAAGTTAAAAATAATAATAATAAACTTAAATGATAAAATTATGGTTTATATGAAATTATAATCCCATTTTTTTCGTTGACACCAGTGATAAAAAATTGAGGACTGAATTTAAATAATTCACTATCTTCATAGATATAATTCCAATTTCAGTGGAAGAAATGCCTTGGGATACCATAATTTTATACTTTTTATGGATTATCAAGTCTTTTCCTACCATAAAAATATGGATTCAATTCTAAATCTTCAAATCATCCCTAACATGAGATCACATCACTCGAGAAGCAGTATATAAGTTTTGAAACATTTTCTCAATGCCAATGAATCATAGGGGAGGCCTTGTGGATCTCATACAAGGCATGACTAAACACTATGAATATTTCATTCTTATTTCTTATCCAAATTGGGAAATTTTATGGTGTGAGATCCCAATGATAAGATGATATAATTGAGATCTAGGGAAGTGAACATTTTCTCAAGAATAAAAATTTTGCCAATTCTATCCACAAAGAAGAGATCAAGATTCATAGACTTAGATGGAGACCATTCTAATATTAGTAAATATTCATGAAAATTAAGCATATCCAAATAAAATGGTATAAAGACCACTATATTATAGAATAGATTTTTATTCTATATTTATTCTTATTTTATTTACTTCAATTACGACATGCTAGGAATATTGTGACAAATCAGAGGGGAATTACCCCACCCTTGGCCATTTAATTCAAATATATTTATTATAAAATAAACTTTTGAAAATATTAGAGGAATAAGTTTGATATATTTAAGAATCAGAATATTAATGTTTGTTACTACATCTCAGTTTATTTCCATTAACATTTCTTTTTTATCACACACTACCCTTGGGTCTTCCATATTTATTATGCAGTAGAGAGTGGTGAAGTGGATTCATAAGATATAAATGGATTTTGATCACATAGATGGAATGGAGTTGACATTATAGTAATGATTGATTGAATTTTTTATATGAACATGCTAAACAAGGAATGTTTGTTGAGGCTTTAGACGATAATTGATTAAGAAGGATATCATGAAGTGATTGAATTATGATTTATTTCTTAAGGAGGAGCGAATATTCAAGGTAAGGACACTATCTCAAGATATGATTAAAATTATTATTTATATGCACTAAATCACAACACATTTGGGTCCAGTATTTTTGAAATCAACCAAAATCAAACTATCATAAATAAACATGATGGATTACTTATTGACCATGAGATAGCCTATATCAGATCACCATAATAAATCATAATTTTTCTTATATTGGTATTTCATAAAAAATTCATTAAAATTTCATCACCAACAATGGTTTCAGAGTGTGTGGATTTTGTTATATAGGAGATATCATATGCTACAATTCTTATCATGCATGAAGTTTATCCCTTATAGGCCACTGATATTTTTGTAGTACATGTCATACCAATTATAAGGTATGATTGATAATTCTCATTTAATTTATTAATAATATTATATGATTTTTGTATATTACTGAATAATATAGAAAATAGAAAATTGATTTTTCTAAAATTCAAATATGGATTTATTCGACTAATTTAATTTTTTTTATTTATTATCTAAAATGAAATTTAGGGATATTTATATAATTTATAAAAAATTTATAAATTAACTAATTGTAAACTGGACCAAATTTTTTGTAGAAATTTTTATAATACTTTTGCGAAATAAATATTTTAAAATATTAGTTATTAAAATTAAATCCCATTTTCCAATTATATAGAATTACTTTTAATATAGTTACCAAATTCATACATAGAAATTATAAGTGTAATTTATAAAAATTTTATAAATTAAAAAATAAGAAAAAAATAGATTAACTAGTTTATATTTAATATTATGATTGGTTTATAATTATTTATTTTTAATTATTCATATCAAAGGTCTTGTTTAAGGATATTATTTAAACTTTGTCAAATGGAGTTTTGATAACTTATTTGAATATGTTTTAAATAATATAAAATATATAATATTTAAATTATGAAAACTTATTTCATTATATAATTTGAGTATAAAAAGATTATATATAATTTAATATCTTTTATTTAAGTAATATATCATATAAAATAATATTATGATTGAGTTCATATTAGAAATTAATATAAAGTTTAAATTATTTTTTATTTATGAATTGTTTATATATAGTTTGTCTCATGTATAGATTTTATGATTTTTTCCTTTATTTAGTTTTATTTATTTCTTTATTTATTAATAGATTTTCAATTTTTATATTATTAATTTGTTTATTATTTATTTTAATGTGTTAATAATTTTCAATAAATTGTTATATATTCTAGTAAGGATTTACATGATCATTATGATAATTTATTTAGTTTTCTTATACTATGAATTCAATTTATACTAGGTGATTAACTCAAATTTAGTGGTTTTTTATAGTATGTATATAAATATATATTTATTAGGTTTTATAATTATGAAGCAATTGAGGCCTCTATTGAGTAATTTGTCCATGGGAAGATTGAATTTAGGATAGACTATTCACTATCCTAGTGGATTATGCCATGTCAAAACAATTGGGTATGGGATTTCCATCACTTCAGGATTACTCTTGAGAAGATTATTGATTTTATATGAATCTAATAATGTACATGGAAGGGTTTTATATACCTGAATAATGGTAAGAATTTTGAATTGTATTAATATAGTTTTATTTTAATTTGTCTTAGTAACACATGATATGGGTAGTGTAAATACATATATATTAATATGGTTTGAACATATTGATTTGGGGGAGATAGTGGGATTCTAAATCATTGAAAACATGAATACATTTTACTATAATACTTGAAGTAATAGAGTGAGATTAATCACCCTAAAAATAATAAGTTTATTTCATCTAGAGACATCACTGGTAAAGGTATAATTACTTCATATAGGTTACCCAAAATGTTAGAAGACCAAGGAATATCTTGTGTAATAAATGTAGGTAATTCGGTGAACCTAACCATTGGGTTCCACTTACTTGACATTTTATTCCAATATGATTGGATAAGAAACCCAAGGTATTTAGATACCCTAAGAGTCATGTTGATAAAATTCATATGGTGTATTAAGAAAAGTTTTTTCCACTTAACAATCCAAGATTCACCTATGATTTGATTTACATTATTCATATATATAGTAAGGGAGTATTTAAATTTATAATTGATTCAATGAAATGTGGATCTTGGCACACTATACTCAATTGTGGAAAAAGTTGATATTGTCCTATTAATGGATGTGATGTATTTAAAAGGTGATGTAATTTTTTCAAGAGAACACTTTGTAAAATCCATCAAAAAATTTATATAAAGCTTGAAAAATATACAATAATATATTTTATTAATGATAATTAGTATCAATATCATCCAACATATTTTTGAGATTAGAAAATGAAAGGAAATATTTATTGGAAGTATCTTCCAATTAGGGGAAACATAAAAAGTATTATATGTGTAAGGGAAAACATCATCCTATGAAACAAATTGTTGACATTGTTCAATTAGTTGATCTGTGAGCTTAGGAGGAGCACATAATGATTCACTTAAGGTTTATAATGTATTAATTTCATCATAGAAAAATTAATTTTAGTTTACTCTCATCCAAGAAGAATGATTAAGTATATTAATCACTCATTGATACTAGAGGTTTCCATTATTTATTATTATAGTTATAAAAAGTTGTTGAATCATTATTGGAAATATTATGGTAATTTGAATAATTTCTGTAATGTTTTATCATATTTTTTCAGTGTGTTGATAGTAGATGAACTTGGTCAGGTGATTTCTAGGTTCAGGAATTGTATAGACATTACAAGTGTGTAAAAGTTTAAAATTAATGTCGATAAGTTAATTATATAGTTAAAAAAGGGTAATTCAGGTTGCCAAGAAATGCGATTAGAAACATAATGTAAATTTAGTAATGAATGAAATTTTTTCCACATGATGGAATTCAATAGTATATCGAAATAGGTTTATGAAAATCCATGGAATTTACTTTTCATATATTAGTGTTATAAAAATTAATTCTTAATGTTTGAAAATATGTGTTACAAACTATATATTTTATCAATGTTGTAAATATGAAATATTTCATAATTAATGATTGGAATAATGAATTTTTTATATTTAATCAAATAATGAAGTAGTGGGTTGTTAAATTAAACATTTAAAAAAAATATATCAAGATCATGTGGATTAAAGTAAATAATGTGTATAGCTTATCATTTCACTTATATCATAAGAGAATATATTTGATAAAAAAGTGTGATGATGAAAAATATGAAATGTTTCCCATTATTTACGATTCATCGAAACCAGTATCATCTAATTTTACAAAAACATAGAATACCATATAAGAAAATGGTATAATAGTTTATATGATAAATATCCTCATTAAAATAAATAATTTTTACTTCATAAAAAATGATATTGGGTACTATATCATGATTTACTAAATAATATGTCGTGTCTAAGATCCTAGTTGTAGTGCACTTTGGTCTTAGAAAAATTTAATGTTTAAAAATAATATATATTTTCATATAAAATACAAAATTAATGTCACTTTATAACCTAAAGTTTTTCAAAGGTTTTGGTGAATAAATAATGTAATTAGTTACATTTGGTACAATAAAAGATAAATTGATAATTTTGATGGAATAGGCTCCACTGATGATTACTATGATGAAATTATAACTTAATATATATAAGAAATATAAAATAATTACAATACAAAATTTGGTTTTATGTAGTTTAAGAGTTGGAATAATTATATGATGAATTTCACTGAGTATTATTCCTAAGTATCACCAATATTAAAACAATATTTCTTTAAAGATGTTGACCACAAAAAAATTTACTTGGTGAGGATGTTTTATCATATGGTTACATAAATATGTTGAATAAATTACATGGAAATGTAATTATATTAAATATTCCTAAAATTGTTACAAACATAAGTCTTATTTGGAAATCTATCTTTTGTTATATGATGAAATAGGTTCTTCTGTGTGATTTTTTTTAAATTCATAAGAATGTTTGTAAATGTGAAACATATCATGAAAAAATAATGTCTCTAATTTATTATTATTTTATGTTGGCTATATATACTCATGAATTAGAATAATAATTGATGTCTCAAAGTATGAATTTTAGTTATACCATTATGATCTTCTTTACGGATTGGTATATGCTATGATGAACTATTAAGTTCAAAATGAGTAGGAATATTCTACTAGGATATGTAATATGCTCACAAGCCACAAAAAGGGTTTTTTGTGTCAGATGAACCATGAATTATACCATATAAAGTTTCATACATTGTGTATTTTTCATTCTATGAGTGCATGGATGAAATTTGGGATTTCCCATTCCTGTGGTTGGTGATATAGCCTTCATTATAGACTTTAAACATTGAATCATTTCATATATAATCCTTTAGGATTATTTAATATGATGCATTTTCAATTTTTTATTGATCATGTATTTGATTTGAGCTTAACCATGATGGGATTTCCTCTCACATATCATGGGTATGACATCTGAGCCTTTGATTTAGATAGTTTGAGGATGTGTGTTAAAATACTTAAATAACACATATGATGTTTTTATGTATTTGATTATTTGAATTTGATATGATTATTCATAAGGGTGAATGAGGTGTGATATATACATTAACATAATCAATATATACAACTGGATTGAAAAATGTATGAGTATCTATATGATATTGAAAATCCATGTCATAAAGTAACATGATGTCATTAATAATGGGATTGTATAATAATTAATTCTTTCATATAATCTAACATATGGAAATATACATAGTGATACATGTGTTTACTAGAGATCATACTAGATCCTTTCATAGCATGAGTGTATCCTATGCTTTGATAGTGGACACTCATTACGATCTTTTATGAATTTAGGAAATTCTATTTTTTTATCAACACTACAAATTCTGGTTAGGTTAAACTTTGTGGTTAAAGTAATAGGAATATTATTTTATGAAACTCTGAAAAGAATTTTAGAGTATTCCGAAAATGAGTTTTGGAAGGGTATTATAAATTAATTTCATATCACATGACATATAGTGAAATTAATGGTAAATTATAATATTGTTTTTGATATAACACATAGTAGTTTTCTATATGGTTTCAAATGTTATTTTAAATAATATAGTATAAAGTGTAATGAGACAAATATTTGTGGCGTTGTTTCATGTGGTATATAAAATGGATATATGCCATCAAGCCCCAATTTTATAGTGTATGATATATTCACATTTTATAGTATGACATACCTGATTATAAGACATATCATATTCCTTGGATTGGGTATATTGTAAGGCATGATATAAGATATCAGGTCATTGGATTTTTTGACATCATCAGCTTTGATATATTGATATTATATGTTATTGAACAATTGTATTGTATGATTATTAAGAATATCCTGTGATTATTTTTGAATCCTATGTAACTAATATCATTCAAGGATCTTCTAATAATAATTATTCACTATTAATGATGTTTCATAAGAGTAAATACATGGGACATTAAATTATGCATTCATGTGATGAATTGATGAATAACAAAAGTTATTTAATAAGGTATTGAATCAAATTTGTAATTTCATGGAAACTGAGGAGTGTCCTAGAGGGACTACATAAGGGATTCACTCATATGAGATAATTGTGTGACGACTTTCAAATGTCCAAGTTAATTCTATAAATGTTTTCAATGAGAATTTATTATCCTCTATTACCATTTATGAGGATCTTGAATGTAATGAGTGATGAGATGGTCCCAATCAATAATCGAATATTCTGTTTCAACCATTGGATAAACCACATAGCTTTAAGTTCAATAACTCCCTTTAGGGAAACTCCATCTATAGCATTGAATTAATACAGTAGTAGTGGAATCGATGGGATGATCTATACTGATTTATTTATGTCACACTTTCTAAAATTCATTTTCAATCATGGTAGATAAAAAAAATGTGGTTTCTAGTTATTAAAACTATGTTGCATAAGAATTAATCAATCTATATAATGAAATCAAGAATATCATTGTATATCTTTGCCAAGATTTATTTTCATTCAAATCTATAAGATATGTGTTAAAGAAATCATAGTTCTAAATGGATATTAAATTATCACATTGTTTATTAGTTTCAATAACAATAACTTTAAATTTCCTTCACATAAAAATTATTATAATCATATTTTATCGATCTAATATTTCATTTATCTTAATGATACATGTATGAATTTTAACTATACTACTATAATATTTTGGGACTAATTTCATGAACTATAATGAAGCAACAAGATATATTTTGTTTTATAAGCGTAATAATATGTTTTCATGAATATAAATATTTTTATAACCACTATTGATGAAGGATTTTTTAAAAAATACCATTTATAAAATATCTATGTCATTTATTTTCTGATTTTCAAATATATAAGTTTAATAATGCTTCATAAATTAGCTTTTTTTCATTGGTGACTAAAAGAATTTGATTTATTTTATAAGTTTTGAAAACAAAAAAAAATTATTAAATAGAAATTTTATTTAAATAAGGATATGATAAGATTTTTTTAAAAAAATTATATAATTTTATTTCAACATTTTCAAAAAAAAAAATTTAAATATATCCTTAACATATTTAATTAAACATTTTCAGTAGTGTCAATGTGTATAAATCATAAATCATGGCTTTGGGGTTCAATTTTCCCATTATAGTAATATTATGTCGTGGTAATTTTCAATGGTACGAGTTATTATATTGTATATTATAGAGGATTTTCAAGCTCAAGAAAATATAAAGTCAATATATTTTGATGTACATATTTTTTAGGTTCTGAGTAAGCCAACTAGATAGAGTGAACCAAATGATAGCTCAGTCATGGGGCACGTAGAGTGATAAAAGTATCTTTAGAGGCGTATACGTTTTTTGAAAATTAACTTTTTTGTTGCATGTGAAATGAGTAGTGGTCGATTAATTTGTTGATTTGAGTAGTATTTACAACATTCAATGAAACTTTTTTAGACCTACTGGATATAGAAATCAAGTAATAAATATTACATGTATTTTAAAATCACTATGGATCAATGGAAGGTTTCCCATGAATATCTAATTGTTTTGTTTCATCGTTGAGTGTATAATACTAACAAAAATTATTTTGCGCTATCAGTACACTTGTAAGATGAAATAATTGAATATTACATGAAATTGTTGATCTTATAATGTTCTTTATCTAAACTCATTATAACTTTCTTCTCTTTAGATTATAATGGAAATGGAAGCAGTGTTTTTCCCATGAATATATGATAAAATCCATATCCAAATAACCCAATGTGTTATTTCATTAAAATTTATCTTTTTTAATCATGAATGTTTTATACGTTATGTAGTATTTTTTTTGTTTTTGTGATGTAGAAATTGTGGGATAAGTTGGCTGTATTGAATTCATATATTCTAATACACTAATATCAAGGGAATATATTAGTGTATCTTATCTAATATGTTTCTCAATTAGTGATACAATTTATGTTGATCTAATGATATATTACATTCATAAAAACTGGAATCAAATCGTATATGTTTCCAGATCACTCTATGACTCACTGAAAGGAAAGTCAATTAATAGTCATTACCTTTCCATGATATATTTTTTTGAGTTCCAAGGGAGTTTATTTCCATTGGAAGGTTTTCATTCAGACGAAGGTAGTGAATAAATAAAATAGTTCTGTGGAATTTAATTTTGTTTTTTGAGAATAATGATGGAGGACCATCTCATTGAAAAAGTTATGGAGGTTCCCTAAAAGGATGTAAAGATAGATAAAATAGAAAATGAATAATAGGGATGTATAGATTATAAATCATAGGGTTTTATTAGGATTACATTTTTATTATACATGGATTTTAATAGCTAGGAGGCTATGACAACGATGAAGTAGATGAAGGTCCCCAAAAATATGTATAAGATATTGAAGACAATTGATAAGGTGTTGACAATGATAAGGTTATTCAATATGATATTATCATAATGTTTTCCAACAATATATCATGTGAAAACATTCAACATGATCTGAGGGTGTCTATGATATGTGATAGTGATGTTCTCATATGATTTCGAGGGATTTTTACTATTTTAATCACTATTGGAGTTGTGGTATGTGATGGTAATTAAAGATGGTAATTCCATCAGCAAAACTTATCTGGGTTTTTAAGATACTAGGACTATAATTCAAAATAAAGAACCCATATGGGGTGAGAATCTATTTTCATTTATAAATAATGTCTATATAGATGTAAGAGGATGTATATCCCAACAATGAAAAAATAAGAAATATTTCAATGACAGATATTGAGATATAATAAGAGGTAAATCCAATTTCTCTAATAATACATGTCAGAAATGTGATACAATATGACTTATGAAGAAGGATCACAAATATCACAAAGAAAAAAGATGAAGTTCAAATTCTTTGAGTATAGTTGTGTGAGGTTATAAATTTTTTCATCGTATAAATATTTGGATTCATTCTAGGTTAATTCACTCAAGAGTATAATTCCACTCAATAAGAGAGAACAAATATATAGAATAGTATTTTACCAAGAATTCAAGAAATGTAAATTTGGTAGAAGATGAATCTATGGAAGTCATGGGTAAATTATATGTTAATTTATAGATGAATAATGTAATATTATTCTATATAAAATATTTTTAGAACATCTAAGGGATATAAAAGAAACTAATTTTATAAAAATTGATACATGTTGTAGGATATACCACAATCTTCACCAAAAATGTTTGAAAGTTGTCTCTAAAATACCTAGTGGTTTCATAAGAAGTAAAGGATAAGACCCTATATCTAAGTGGAATATAGTATGGAGTTTTTATTGTTAGTGTTTCAATATATGATAATATAGTGATGTGGAATTTCAATATCAAACATCGTAGTGAATGAATATGAATGTTTTAAAAACAAAAGGCGAGGTGAATCTCGACCAAACTAATTTTTCAATTTTTATTCTTTAGATGAAAAAACTGTTTCCTTGAACTTTAATGGATAGAATCACATATCTCTAATGTTATAACATTTTCACACAAACATTGGGGGATCATCCACAGTCTAATCACATAGTTATTCACATTACATTGTGAATTTTTTTTATTATGTGATGTGGAAACTATGAGTTTTCATTTTGAATCATAATTATAAATTATTTGTAACATTAGTCCATAAAAGATTCATGATGGAGAGGATAATAAATTTGAAGATAAAATGCCAAGAACTAAAAATGGCGGGGACAACAATGGGAGTAATTTTTGAAATTTATATCATAATATGGAGATCACGATGAAGAGTGATTTACCTGGTAAATAACAAAATAATGGTGTGATAGATCACCTGAACCCAAAATTTATAGAAAAGTCATGAATTGTTTTAGTATACTCTAGTGGTCCCAAAGAAATTTGAATACAAGAATTTATCATGAAAGAATACTATGTTAACCAATGTACTCCAACTCCATTAGGATTGAAAATTTCACAGTATCTAATTTCTTCAAAACCTGTGAAATTTAACCAGCATAAATTCATCAAGAGGATAACCTATATCCATATGAATGAAAAACAAAAGAGACAAAATCAATAAAAATTCCATTGAATTGTTCATTGTAGGTTATGAAGATGAAAATAAAGAATTCTCTATATGGATTGATAAAAAATTTCAATCATCAGAAGGGATAATGTTATATTAAATGAGACAATTTTATGGAAGGACTGAAATATCATTTAATCAAATGTTGAGAATAAGGAATCAACCAAACAAGTAAAAGTTGATCTGAATAGATATATTATAAAGTTAAATTTTATAGAGAGTTATGATATAAGAACTATAAATACATATGTGAAACCAATGAAATATATTCCATAATTCAATAGTAATGTAAATTACGAATACAAAACCAAAATTTAGAACATAAAATGACCGCACTATCAAATATTGATAACTGAAATATGTTTATTCCAAAGTGTTATTAAAAAATCTATAATATATAGATATACCAGTTTTAGAAAACAAATTCATTGTATTAGAGCTAACAAGAACTTCTTTCTTCTAAAAAACAGTGGAGAAATTGAAAGTCCAGATATGGGGACTAATTTAAGTAAAAATAAAGTCTAGTCATCAGTGATGAATAAAGAAACATTTTCATTAGTTGACAATTTCTTATGGGAGATCATTGAGTTAACATAATAGAAATGATCACCTAGGAAAAAGTGGGGTTTTTAATTGAATTGGGGAATTTACGAAAATATGTTATACAAGTATCAACAAGTTGTGAAGGGATTTTAAGAGGGAATATGATTATACAAAATTTTCTCATTAATAGTTAATCTTGATACCATAAAAATTGTGCTATGGATGGTTTCTGATGATAATATTTATTTAGAGTACATGGATGTAAATATGACCTTCATTTATGTATATTTAGATAAATATATTTAGATGAAGAAACTAGAGGTTTTTATAGATATCTAGAATGTGAACATGGAGTGTAAACTGAAAATAATTATTTACGACATGAAGAAATAACCAATATAGTGGAATTAAAAGTAAGATGATTTTATGGTTTGTAAATATTTCACTGGACGAAACAAGGAACATTATAGAATGTTTTTGTTTTGGGATGATGGTAGATTCAACATACATTTTCAGTAATTGGATGGAATGTTTCTAGGTCTTAACAAAATTATGAATGTTCATAAGAGGAAGAATTTTTTTACAAAATAATGGAGATATAATGTCTATAATAAGTTGAGAATATATTTGTAATGAAGATTGAATGAAATTGAGAATCCTAGAATATGGTTCTATCTCATTGGGGATATATAAATAAGATCATCAAGATATTTTTATTGATGAGATACAAGATTGTTTTAACTCCACCTCATGAACACATTATTTTTACTAATTTGAAGATCGATAAATTAAATATGATGTCTATTATTATGTGAATGTTTTGTTTTCATTAGTTTTTAGAAGCATGATGTACACTATGATATGTACTCGAAGGAACATTTCAGATGTAGTGTGATTTTTTAGCCATTTGACACTGAATCTAGGTAAGTAACATTGGGAGGATTTGAAATGGATCACCATTTACAAAAAGATTCTATACGATAAAATACTCTTCTTTAGAAAAAATGATCAGTTTAAAGGTTATGTTTATTCATAATTTTCTAGGGATTTATACACCCATAAGAGAACCATTACATTTTTGTTCACCTATGAAGGAATGAAAGTTGTCTAGATGACATTATTTTTAATGGTGGTTACTCTATCTATAGTAGAAGGTGATTATATCACAATAATGAAATTGGGGAAAGAATTTTTGTGGTTGATTAACTTTTTTCACATATTTTAGAAGGATTTAAGATGGAGGATTGTTATTCTATGATAATCATTGTGTGATCCGTATGTCTCAAAATATGGTGTTTCACTCACAATTGAAACATACTGAAATAAATTATCATTTCTTCATGTATATTTTAGAGGATAAAGTGATGGAATTTTGGAAGATAGTTTGAAAAAAGAATATATTAGACATTATTACCAATGTGTTAATCCATGAATGTATAAAGCAACAATGTTTCTTATAGGTTCCCTAGAATTGTTTCATTGGGTGATTTTTGCGATGTGAAGCCTACCTATGTTCTATGTAATTCAATTAGATAGACAAAACCAGAAATTAGCTTTCTCATGGGGCAAATGTAGTGGTGGGGGATCTTCATTGGTGGAAGGTAGATCATATAAGATAATTTTATTATGTATGTGTGGTATTTAGTTTTTGGATCACCATATCATGTGAGAGGAAGATATACCCTTCAGAGAAACTTTATTACATCTACTATATTTAGATATCATGTGTTGAAGTAACATTAAATTCATAGTCTCCATGGATCAATGGTGGATCATCCCAGAATATCATATGAAAATGATTGTTGTTTGATTGGTTTGTACTTTATATAATTAAGTTGGACCCTCAATACTTGTGGAACACTATGTTATTTAATATTACTAGTAATTAGTGGCTTTATTATCATAATTTTCTAAAGTGATTGTAATTTGTTTATATTTTTATTACAATTGAATTGATAGAAATATTTCTCCCATTGATGTAGGAATGATGTCTAAATGAAATAAACTAATGTGGTATTGATTTTCTTATTAAATTTTTATTAGTTTTTAATTATTTTGTGTTATGATATTTTTCATGAATGTGTGTGAGGTCAACATGGTGTAGAAATATAGTTCATTGATTTCTTATCTTATGATACACCAAGCTCTTGGGATTCTTACCAAATATAATTTTCATAGAAATAATCCTTTGGTGATACAAAGAATCACATTGTTTTTTTATAACAACAAAAAAATTATATTTTATGTTTGATGTTATCAATTTTAGTAGACTTAATGTTTATTAGTTGAGGGATGTGTTTGGAATCTAGTAGAGCATTTGATCACATATTTCATAAGATATAAAGTGGTCAGATCAAGAGTTGTAGGTCGACATCCAAGAGGTTTATAATCCAGTGGTTGGTACAATATGACTATATGAATCTATGAGTTTTATATCATCTAATATTATGGTATATAATTGTTTCAAAATGATTTTAACGAACCAACCTGAGACAATTAGATAAGCCACTTAAATTAGTTCTTCAGAGTAAGGTATAACAAATATAACATAAATAAGTCATCAATATAATAAAAATAGAAATAAAAAAATGTACATTGAAGAAAAAATCTTATATTCCTACATATATAAAACCATGAAATATTTTATAAAACATAAAAATATGAATCATACAGTACAATACATCTCTATGTGATCAAAAATCACCTCCAAAATAACATTGACAAATGTAATCACAAAAAATAGAATCCATAATTCTCTAGGATACCCATCCATTTACCTATATCTTTCAATTCAACATCTACAATGTCACAGTGGTAAAATTATTGTCTGATAAATAATCCATGTAAGATACCAAAACTACTTCTATACCAGTTCTAAAATCAAATATTCTATAATTCTATCATTTTTAAAAAATAAAAACATTTTCCACAAACCCAAATCCATTTGTAAAATATTTTCATTTATTTTTCATAAAATAAATTAATATTCTCAAGACACAAAATTTTATAAGTTATGTGATTAAATAGGTATGTTAATACATGAATGAAGAGGTAATCATATAAAGGAATATCCATTAAACAACCTACCAAGTGAAGCTATGTGACAGAACCTCATATAAAAACTTGCGGAAAATAATCCATGATAAAAACCCATCATGGAATAAATAAATCATAAATAAACAACACCTCGTACTGGACCTTAGACAAAGGGAATATGTACTAGACAAAAAATATAAATAATAATAATAACACTGACATTATTAAATAACAATTCCAACTATTGTTTATCGATACCACAAAGGTTATTCGCATGTGGTACCACACTCACTAAGGCTACCCATGTTTATTTAACAACAAACCCAAGGTTCCAAATGTTCCAATTATCATAAATTCATTTCAATACAATAGTGACAATTTATAAAACATATTCAAAGCTATGAAAAATCATCTTTAATTTTTGAAAACCCATTTCCAAATCAAAATCACCACCCAAGAATTTAATTAAATACTTACCATATGAGAAACTTGTTTCTAAAGAAAAACCCCATTAAAACCCAATTTATTATTCATATCACATAAATTGAATAAACAAAGAAAATTAATTTTACATGACGAATAAGTAATTATTAGTATTAACCCTTCATATAGAAACACCTACCTCAAAATTGTATAAACCTTGAAACCTATTACAATGGTGGCTAGAAAACAAGACATTGGCCTTCAAAATATATGAAATGTTATGAAACTATAAATCATAGATAAAAAAATATTCAATAATGCATCTGATTCACAAAGGAATCCAATGTAGTGGCCAAAATCATTGGAATAAAGTACTTGCAGAAAAGCTCAACTGGTGTGGTGCACCACAAACACCCTGATGATTGAAAATCAAACTAATTATCTTGAAGGTGGGGAATCACCAAAAAATAACTAGGGTAATCTCTAGATAAGGGGATGTTTGATGGTTGAATTAAGAAATAACACCCACACAATGACCTAAAATCACAAATTATGATAATTTCATGACAAGTAATCCCATTAGACATACTGTAATCCATGAAGGATAAAAACGATGAAATTTTTTTCTCTATTTTAATAAATCTCAATTTTTTTCATTACAAATATTGAACCAGTTACATGAAATATTGCTATATCATACCTTGTATCATCACAACACATTTTCAGGCGATGAATACATGTCTTAAAACCCCCTTACATGGAATATAAGTCCTTATAATGTATCATAGACAATAGGTTTGATAATAAAAACTCAAAAAACCCACATCGAGCATTTCAAAAAGTTGGAAAGAACCCCACTACGTCATTGAATCAATTATACACTGACTCAATTAATTAAAACAAACATAAATTTTCAAATATTAGGTCATTTTCTCCAAAAACTAATCTCCATCCTAGAGAAACTCATAAATTCACCGAAATAAGGATAATAATTAAAGAAGGAACAATGGAGATTATAAAAAGAATATCAAGTTGTTAAAACGACCCAATATAAATTATTTCCCCACTATAAATCCTTCCCATTCTTAGATAGGAAAAAATTTAATTCCATTACATACTCATCACTGATTCTTTCTCCCATGTATAATGTCTTCCTGAATACACTACTATAGAACCCAATCTAGAGGAATCGGTCTACCACACAATAAATTTTATCAATGTTTCATAAATATAAATAGTTGGTCAACCATAGTGGTGTCAGTCTCAAGATCAAAATTCCTCTGTCAAATCACATTGGATGTATTTGGCATACACCTTCTAAACTGGGTAACATGAAACACACCATGGATGGAATTAAAGTGTAATAGTAAGTCCAATAAATTATCCTCCTTCCCTAGTCTCATAATAAACCTTATGGGCCCGATAAACCTAGGTTCCAACTTACAATGCATTCTCAAATTACATTCTCCCAAGTGAGATCAAACATTGAGAATTACCTGATCACTAACCGAAAACTCCAGTGGCTATCATCGATGGTCTGCATAAAATTTCTAAAAAATCTATTATATGATAAATCTCCCCAGGATCAACTACACCCTCTCTATCATATAATGAATAGGACTCAACCCAACTAGGTACTGTAGTCTAAAATCATCCAATCATAATGGATATCTACAATGATGACAATACAAAGCCTCAAAAGTATCAATCATTATCAAATTATGGTAACTATTTTTATAAATAAATCCAATCAAAGGAAAACACATTTCCCTAGATCTTCCATAATACATCAAAAATTCCAAAGCATACTCTCATAAACCTTGATATCGTTATCTATCTATCTATCCTCCCAAGAATGATATATTGTGATCAATTTAATTTGAGGGCCCATTAACTCCTCTTATATTTTCCAAAACCTAGATGTGAACACCAAGTCCATTTTAGAAATAATTATAGAGGGAACCCCATGAATTCTCACTATCTATCTGGAATACATGTCCTAATTTTGTTTCACATTCTTCATCTCCTTGATTGGTAAGAAATAAAACAATTTCATGAGTTCATCACTGATCACCCAAATTGCATCCTTTCCACTAGGATTACATGGAAAAATAATGATCAAATCCATAGATATCTCATCCCGCATCCATACACTAATTGTTAAGGGATTTTAGAAAACCCATAGTTCTCTACTACTCGGCCTTGATTCATTGAAAATTAAGACACCACTATAAAAAATCAGTAATCAACTACCGCATCCCTAGACACTTAGACCAATTTCCCAAATCATGATACATCATGGTACAAGTAGGGTGAATGGAACAAAAAGACTGATATCCACTATCTATCAACTATAAACCTAGAGAAAACTAAATAACCAACCTACAACTAATGCATAAATCACCAAGAGAGGTCAGGACCACTCACCTGAGGTCTCTCGATAATAAAGGTTTTTTACCAAGCATTGGAACTTGGTGTCTTCCACCTCTTTGAGAGAACGTACACAATATAATAAATGTATGATATCATATAATAAAATAACACATGTCTACCATCCTATTCTACTCCCAAGGTCAACTAAACAAACAAACTCATCCGATCCAACTCCTTAGATGATTTTTTCACAACCGGTGTCAGTAATTTTCTAGTCAATTCTTCGGAAACAACATTTTCATTCCTTGTGGAATATGAAATAACCAAATCAAAATTTTCATGGTACTCCACCCGACATCTCCATCGCATGTCCAGAACCCTCTAAGTATATATATATTTTGAACTCCTGTGATATTAATACACTATAAACTTATCCCAAAAAGATAGTGACACTAGTTTTTTAGTCCATGAAAAACTTATGCATACTCGAGATCATGGTTACGGTAGTATATCACATGATGGGGTAACAAGGGAGATCCATATACCACCAAATGTTTTCAATGCATCAATACACACCCCAAACCCATATCAAATGCATCACATGAACCATTATATCCAAAAACTAGTTTAAAAATAATGAAAACTATATATTAAGTCAATATCTCCTTCAATTCCTAAAAATATCTCAAACATTCATCATTAAACTAAACCATTACACCCTTTCTAGTTAAAGCTATCATTAGAGATGTAATTTTGGAAAAATATTGATGAAAACACATGTAGTAACTAGCCAACCCAAGGAATCTTCAAACCTCATATATATTTTTTGGTTTCTCCTATGAAATAACTGTCAATAATATTTTAATATCAATTGAGATATCCATATCAGATACAAAAATTCCCAGAAGCATCACATCTCATATAAAAATCACACATTTAGAAATCATACCATATAGGAAATCCTCTTTCCATGTTAGATGAATTTTATCAAAATGGTTTACGTGATCCTCCTATAATATAGAGTAGACCAATATATCATCCATTAAAACTACAAAAAAATAGTCTAATAACTAATGAATCATTTTGTTCATTAAAGAAATAAATACCAATGAAGTGTTAGTAAGGCTGAATAGAAAAATAAAAAACTCAAAATCTCTATTACAACTCATATGCATTGTCATAGGTCTATATCTTCTTGGACCCACAAACAGTGTTACCCCAACTGAATGACAGTTTTTGAAATCCAAAATTCCCCTCTAAGCATGTTGAAAGGCAAAAAATAATCTAAAAATAGATATTTTTTCTTAATAGTATCCCGATTCAACATGAGATTTTGAGTAGATATCACGAGGTTCTCATCTTCCTTCATAGAAAAGTGGACAAATAAATCGTATAGTGATATATTGGAGTGAATAAATCCTTTATCCTATAGGTCCTCAAGGAAGGAAACATGTTCCACAATCTTATCATGTTCTATTCGATAATTTTTCATTGAAATGGGAATCGTACTAGGGGAGAAGATCAATATTAAATTCGACCTCTCTATGAGGAATTAAACCAGAAAAATATGACAAAAATAACTCTAGATATACAAAGACCACTATAAGAAGTTGAACCCCAAATAAAGGGTCAACTTAATCAATAAAAATCTCTGAATAATAGAATGATATTACCTCATCGTAAAAAAATATACCCTTCCCTTCCAGATCTGTAGTCCCATTACCCTTGAAAAACATCTGTGATTGCATTAGATGATAAAATTTTTCCTGTTGATGATAAAAATATATCACAAAAACAATAATGATCATATAATCCATGTTAATAATCTATTCAAAGACTTCATGATAGATTACTATAGAGTCCCACACAACCTCAATGTCAGTTATCCACACCCGATAGATGGGATTATTAAAATTTTGTTTATACCACTTCATCAATGTTGTGAAATGATAAAACCAGAATGAAATCAACATTGAAAGTAATACTACCATGTCAAACAAATTTAATGATATAAAAGTGTGAGTGGAACCTATATCAAAAAATACATCGCCATTTATGGAGAAATAATCATTTTACCAATAAATGTAATTGGCCTTGCTTCATATTTAGCTGATTCATAATCTTTCGTATAAATGTATCTAGTACTAGCCACATGAGAGTCCCCATTATCCTAAGAATTAAACCCACCACCCTTGGAAGCATCAACACGTACCTATGAACCATTGGGGAGCTTGGATCTCGATTTTCTTCATTGGGATATCATTTAGAAGTAATGATTTATGTGGATTGATAATTTGTAATAAAGAAATGTAATAGGATCCCCCATAATGTTATGATTGGTATGACCTTTCCTCACACACTGATAGAAGATAAAATAATTATATCCTAATGAATCCCATGAAACTTATTCCTAATGAATACTACCCACCCTTTTGATTTTATTTCAGGCTAGAAGAGGTGCCCTGGCTAACATCTTCACAAACAAAAGCTCCACCCTAACCAGTATTCCTAGCTATATAAACCACATACAATGACACTTTTTCAACTACGTACCTAATGAATGAAAAGAATATTAGAATCAGTATTGACCAAATAACCATCATCAATCCGAATGTAAACCTACAATATTTTAGGTACTCATTGGTGATGAGATCTGTTTCCAGAGGAACTAGATCGAAAATGTGGGTGGAAAACTCTAGAATGATATAATTCTTCTATCTATGGTCAAAAACTCAATGGTATCTTCCATTAATAACATATCTGGTTAAATCAACAAATAATATACTTTCTTTAAGTAATCCTTGGAAATATTCTCATTTAACATACCATGGAGAATAGAGTCATATCATCATCTTCATAGTTCCTTACTCATGTATGTGGACACCCCACTAGAGTCTTCAAGAGTCTTCAAAAAAATTGAAGATAATATCAATATCATCAATACATTACTCATATTCATAGGCTCCCTTGTGACCATGGAATATAGGTGGATTATTCTTAGTAAATTCCCAACCATGATCCACTACACGTTCTAGGATCTCATATCCCACTTGACATAGAGTTTGAATAATGTGGATTACATCTTCAACCAATAAAGTGTCCACTAAAAAATTTTCCAGTGGACCCCGTCTCCTAGATTCTTTTATAAGATTTGGAATATATCTTCTAGGATGAATTGTTTATAAATAATAGGATAAAAAACAAATAGTCATGTGTATATTCTTAAATTATAAGTCCAACTATAAATATCGATATCAAAGTTATTAAATAGTTATAATTGAAAAAAATTATAAATTCTTCCAATCCAAAGAAATAACCTTAATATATAATAAGTCTATATAAATACACTTATTATGAAATTCACTAAAATGAACTCAAACTCCAAGTATTAATCCTAGTAAAACATTTCCTACCACCCTAGGTAACTCAAGTTTAGGCATGAATGTAATTTAGCTAGTCACCATCTCACACTTACTAAATGAATTCCAACTGTACTAACTCATTTATTCCAAAAACAAAAAAAAACTATAGGATTTTTTAAAAAAATTTAGGCCAATTATTCCATATGATACAAAATTTTAATGAACCAACCTAATTCAACTCGGTAAGCCACCCAATCCATCCAATCATTGTGAGATATAACAAAGATAATATAAAAAAGTATTGAATATAAAAAAAATATTTTTATAAAATGTACAAAAACAATAAAAGAGATAAAACGTGTTCCAAAAAACCAAGAAAAATAGGATAAACTATAAAAAGTATAAATCAAAGAAGACTGAAAGTATCTATGTAACAAACAATCACCATCTAAACAACTCGAATCGAATAAATCACCAACAAGATAAGAAAAAATGTTATATATGTTGATTAACAACACTTGGATCCTGCAATGTAATATCAAAAACCAGCTATAGTAAAATGTAGGGATTTATCTCAAATAAAAATATAATACCATAAAAAAACTATATACATGGTTTATTATGAAGAATGGAATAACTCTTTTTTTAGAACAAAACAGTATTTCAAATCATTCTTCATAACCTCAGTTCCATTCCCAAATAATTTTATTCTGGTTTCCATGAAACCCTTTCATATTCTCAACACTAGAATAGGAAAATTAAAGGGGGGAAATGTTTTTTTTCAATAGATATATCATGATATAATTTGGTAAAAACATATCTACGAAACATCCTATCATATGAAGATATCTAATATAAACTCCTAGAAAAGCATGTGAGCAAACATACTTGATAAAAACCTCTCATGTGATAAATAAATCATAAATGAAAAAGAACATTATATTTGGTCATTTACTATAGAAATATGAACTCAACATAAAAAATACTAGATAGTAATAATCTTGGAACAAAACAATTTTGATTCATACTATAGTTCATATATATCCCCAAGGATACCTCAAAGTGGTGACACAATCACTAAGGCTACCCATATCTATTTCCCGATACAAAAAGGGTGACAAATGTGCTTATTTTTATAACTTAATTTCCAAACCGTGCTAATTTTTCTTAGAAAATTCCAAATCCAATCCAAATATGAATTATATTTTTAATCCCAATTTAAAAATCATAATCACTAAAATATCATTTAATAAAATTAATAGCATTCCAAAAACCTATTTTTTATGAATAACCCCATTAAGAATAAATTTCCTCAAAAAATCACTTCAATTAATTTAATAAATTAATAACCATTGTATATAAAAACCTGCCTCAAAATCATAAAAACATATTTTCCTTCTATTATGATGATTGAAATCCAAGAGAACATAATTCAAAAGGGAACAGACATCAAGAAACTAGAAAGGATCGATATAAAACACTATCTGATCCCAAATATGAAACATAATAATATCTAATGTATATTCAATGGATATAGTAAAAAAGAATCATATGTAATACTTTTCTATAGAGGTTCACCACAAGAACCGAGATGATCGATCATTGAACAAATGATCTGGAAGTAGGGTAATCACCACAAACCTCTTGGGGAGAGATGTAGGTAAAGATAGGGATGATTCATGGTAAAATTAAGATTTAAACTCAAAAAAGTACTCTAAAATTATAACCCATGAAAATTAACTAGAGTGTAATCAACTAACACATCGATTAATCCCAGATGGATGAAAACCATGAAAACCCCATCCCCTTTTTATTTAAATTCTATTTTTTCATTACACCTCATTAACCTAATTCATGGTGGGTAATTATTTCACCCCGTGTATCATTTAATGGAATTTTTCAGGTGATTAATACTCATCCTTAAACTATCATTAAATGTATATAAATCCATATAAGACTACAAAAATTATTGTTTCAGTTGGAAAACTCAAAAACCCCACACTGGGTGCTCTTCGAACATAGTAATAACCCATCTAATTCTTTGTCACGTTTATAACTCGAATCCCTTAATTAAAAAAATCAATGATTCCCCAAACATTAGTTCACATTCCACATTAATTATTTTTCGTCCCTTAGAACCCATAAAATTCACCAAAACAAGGATGATAAATAAATCATGAACAATAGAGTACCTAAAAAGTGGAATAGGGTGTTACACTAATAGAATGTATGTGTGTTAGAAAAATATTTACATGTGAATGAAGTAAATAATAATAAAAAACTTGTAATAAAAAACAAAAATAATAAAACTCATAACACGATTCATATGGGGGTGGTGGGAGTTGGAATAGAATTTAAAACACACATCAATAAATATAGTGAATAGATGGAACTCAGATGAAAAACATAATATTAGTATAGAACTAGGTTATAATTATAACAATACTAACATACTATACTTTTAGATGATAAAATAGAAATTAGAAAAAAAATTACAACAAAAAAAAGACTAGAATGGTGTTGGGAACATTCATCAAAGGTGAGTAGTGGTGTGTGTGTAGATGTTTGCCGAGAGAGGTGGACATGGGTTTGTAAAGAATATGTGAAGTAACAGGTTGTAGTTATGGTGTATGGGGTGTCCATGATTATCTAAAATAATAACCCACTGATCATATAGACTTGTACATTGTCATGTTATTACTTCAAATAGAATTTTCTCAATTATCTCTAGGTATTCCATCTTTATGGTCACTAGATTCTTCACTCTTTTAGTCTCATTCACATTTCCAGCATTATTATTTTCCAATACACCTAGTTATTTTATAGAAAAAGTCTTCATACCCCTACCTTTTTTAGTAATAGTTTTCATCATAATTATTTCATTAGGAAGGCATAATTTTCCATTATCATTGGGGAATTCACCGTATCCCCTCGCTATCATGCATGTGATCCACTCCTCAATTATGGAAATAAACATTACTTATATAATAATAAGATGTATTCTTATATAAAAAGGTATCTTTAGCTTACTAATGAATTTTAGCCAAATATTTTATAATGAGTGTGGTCAACATCTCCAATGGAATGATTGGGTGAATTAAATACAATTCCAATATAACATTTTCTTATCTAGTATATATAACATCCCAATGTCCCTATGTTGTGCTTCGAGCTCCTATGTGACTCATCAAGCCTCAATTCTATGATAGATGTATTGACTTTTTCCACTTCCATCATTTAATAATATAGTTTCCTGATGATAAAGTTGGAGATAATGATCTGTTTGACTTCACAATAGAATCACTACTAGGCATTTAAAACAAATTGTATATTATAATTTCAAACACACACAAAAAAATTTTGGTTGATGATTAAATGAAAAACACCTTAACATTACTCTGATACTTAGTTACAGTTAGTACACTACTAAATTACTCTAAATGTGGATTCATAAAAAGAAATAAATAAAAAAAAATATTGAAAAATAAATTATGTGGGGGGTTAAAAATAGAGAAATGGTGGGTGTTATATTTAATAGAGAGAAATAGAGATATAATACTATAAATATGTAGTATTGAAGGATGAAAATGAAGGCTTAGAATATAAATTACAAGAGGGTGTATAATTATATATTTAAAAACATACATTCATAATCTAAAACCAATCATGGTTTAACAAATTTAAACAAATCAGATTTAGTAAACCAACTTATTCAAGGATAACCAAGAAAACATAGGTTTAATAAAAATGCATAACAAAAAAAATCACCTAAGTATACAGAAAACATTCAACCTTAAAGTGTATATAATCTTATATCATAGTTACATGAAATGGGAAAGTATAAGAAACAACTTCTTATTTTAAAAAATTGTAGTGTGAACTTTAAATAATTTTAAAAGAGTAAAAATCTTTTAACCCAAGTAGTTGGTATCCAAAACAACTTGGATAAAGGCCCCTTGAATTAATATTTCAAAAAAGTCTAGCATACCCACATCATGGTACTCCCTCAATACAGATATTGGTTTTTGTCTTAATATACCCAAATATCCTTGATTAAGTGGGTAATTGACACTTCTATCTTTCTTCAGCTAGAATCCCTCAATTAATTCGACAATCAGTACATATTTCTTCCTTCTCCTTAAAATCCATTGATTGTAATAACTGACGATCAGTGAAACAC
This sequence comes from Viscum album, assembly GCA_963277665.1. NCBI lineage: Eukaryota > Viridiplantae > Streptophyta > Magnoliopsida > Santalales > Viscaceae > Viscum > Viscum album. Next base: position 1,640,022,023 of record OY728163.1, on the reverse strand, counting down.
AATGTAGAAAAAAATTATTGAATATTTTATGTATGTGGAAATAAAATTCACAACTTAATCACTTCAAGGATTTCACAAATGGAAATTTATGCAATGCTGTCACATGTCTCTCTATTCCTAATGTGAGAATGTTTATTGATCTCATCCAAATGACCTGGTATTTATATGCACAAATTCCAATAATCAAATTTCCCTCGAATGGCCAAATTTTTCCTAAAAAATCAGGGAGACCTGTATAGATGGAAATTACAATGGTCATATAATAACAGATTGGTCGACATTGTTTAGTATAATAAAATATCCAAAGAAACATTGTTGGTAAAAAATCTCTCAAGGTAACATTGCGGCATTTTTGGTATTATTGTGTTGGTGGACAATTCATGTTTTCATGAAAAATCTTCGAGTTTCATGGATATTTTTTACAACTCATGTTGACAAATAACCCCAACAGAGGAATAATATATTTATATGAAGTATAAAGAGAATAATTACATGGGGATTCCATTTTCATGTTTTTCCCAAATTTTTTGGGTCTAAAATATGGAATATGGTGAGTGTCAGGAAAATTGTATTTCCTTGAAGATCTCATCAGAATATGTAAAATTAATTAATTTTGTGAAGATGGGATCCATGAAGTGGATTTTTAAAAGATATAAAGAATGATGATGATGTTCTCTGCAATTACAATGAGCTATATAAATGATATAGGTTAAGAGCTTGGTGAGAGAGCATTGTAGTGGCATAATGGGTTTGAGAGAAGACTCTATATTTTCGATAATTGTAGCTTTGTGGAAGTGTAATGCATTGGAAGGCGAGTGTTGGGTAAACATAAAATTTCATTGGTGATTTTCCAAGGCAAGGATCACCGTACGGGTCTTTTGACCGATATGAAAATCGCATTGGAAGAAGATGATCTTCCCGTTCGACCACAAAAATAAATAAGAGTCCACAGAACTTCTTTTCTCTTGAACTAATGAGTGAAAATCCATAATCACTATGATATTTTGAAGCAAGGGGTGCTTCATGAAGCTTTTTTTCAAAGAGATATTGATCTTTGGGAAAAGACAAGTCTAGTCTTGACCAATGTCAATGCATCTAAGAATTAATAGATTTACAAAGATGGTGTGTTCCGTGTTAAATAATTGAGCTTTGAGAAGTAAGGTGTTCCATGAAGATAGTGTACTTCACGAAGGATGTGTGATCTTCAGAGGCTAGTTGATCTTTATAAATGGAAGGAGATTATGTGCGACTGTTCAAGCCATGCAAAAGAAATGTAGTTCTCAAATGAACATCCTCTCTATTAATTAATTAGCCTTGTGATGTAGTGTTATTTGAGAATAGGAAGATACATTTCAAAGTCTTGAGTGCGATATGTGATATTGGTAGCTTGGTAAAGTAGTGAGATTTGTGATACCATGTTCAAAAGGTATTTCCTAGTGTTCTGTGGAAAAGGGGTATTCATTAGTTAATTAATGTGGGACTTCAATATATCATCTACATACGGTGGTGGATGAATTCATTATAGATTGTTAGATGACCTACAATTCCATAAACTATGAGTGTTTCCCTTACAGAGTTGTGAGAAAAGGTAGAGGAATATGGAGATTCTTCCCATCGACAGTGAGCCAAAGGAAGAGACATAGGGAGTTATCATTGGGAATGTAGTGAGGAGACACTAAATTTTGTAAAGGCAGTGAGCCTGGAAAATGAACATCTTTCCCAAACCATGTGAATTGGTGTACTTGGAACATCAGAACATATCTGTGGTATGATCCTAGAATATAAACTAGTGGTGGTGAACCATGTTAAAATATTTTTGTCTTGTGCCTTCATTCTTTCATTACATTCAAATCATCATCATCAGTTAAATAAGAAAAAAACTTCTCATAATAAAATCATTAGTGCACATGAAAAGACCCTTATAATAAAGAGTTCATGATCCAATGGGTCATGAATAATTTGAAATAGAATATCCACTCCCTGACTCACACCCCTCTCGAGGTATCTCGGCACATTTTGAACCTAGAAATGGGTATAATAGGAAATGTTTATTTTATCATATTTATTTTCTTTTACTTGGTTAAGTCGATTTATGTGGTTAAATATTCAGTATTCTTTTATCTTATTGTGTCATGAAAAATAAAATAACATCAATGAAGAAGAATAATTATAGAAAAACTCCCAAAGTGGAATTGTCAATGGAAATAGTGTAATTTAGATAAATGAAACCAACAATGTATCAGACTATGAGACTAAATATTCATTCAATGATACAACTGAATAAATAAGAATCAGACATGCAATGTGATGTTGGAACTACTGATGATGAATAAACTCTATGAAGTCAAAATGTGGATGATGTCTATAAAACAAAGCTGTTGGATGAAGAAATTAAATAATAATATATCCAGATCCTAGCATTGGATGTTAAGGACAATAAGATAAAATGATTAAATCCAATGGATAATGATGTGGATACTGATCTAAGAGAAAAGAATGATTCCCAATCCAAATAACTATAAAAGTAGTCTATAAAGAGGGAATTTTTCAAAGCTGATGTCAAGGGAATGAATCTGATCTCAGATTAAATTCAGAATCTGAAATATCAAAATAATGATCTTTCTACACACATATCGAACTATTACGGATGAATAATTTTCTATAAAAGGATAATGAATTCCATTGTAATTATATTTCTCAAGAAAAATTATTAATTAATGATAAATGTGCCATGGTGGATATGCCCACACATAAATTGGAAGATGAGATGAGTTGGAGGAAGAATTTAAAAATGAAACATACTCTCAACATGAATAATGGGGCATAAAGATTCTATAATTAAGAGAATAGATATAATTAGTAATGAAATATGTGGAGATATCCAATTCCAAAGGAATGCATAAAATGAAGTATTCCTTGCGATTATATTTTATTATCCTTTGGCAGGTGATGATAAAATTAAAATAAAAAATGTTATTTCTGAAGATAAAAAAGAAAAAAAATTCTTATCTCAATTTCCATACAGTTTTTGGAAATATGGTATTGGATAAGATGATCCCCCTCCCATGAAAGATAGGAAGAATGATGTGAAAAGTTTCAGAAATAAGAATAATCATATGGTGCTGGAGACAAACCAGAACATGCATTTAAAAGATGTGGTAACAGTATATTCTATTTTAGTGGGATGCATGGTCTTACATCAAGTTTATATTCAGAGGTTCTAGAATAAATTTCAGTCTTTTAAGGTAAAAATAAATCAAAATCATGAAATAAGATAAATTTTCATTAAAAATATGAAACAAAATCCACCTCAGAAAATTTAGTTTTTAAATGTTACTACTGTATAGTACAAGGAAACCACATGAGTGTATTTCAGGATGCTCCATATCTCAACATTAAGAGGACTCTTTCTATATTAACATCTCAGCTGATAAATGATTATATAAGGTATGAATTTTTTGGAATATGTTTTATTTTTTCTAATCATGGTATTTGGTAAGACATCGCATCAAGAATATAATAGGGAAGGAAAATGAACACAGAAGGAGAATCCTTGAACATTAAGTGTACAATGAAAATCCCATATTGTAAGAAAACATCGTAAGATAGGAAATAGGTTTACAATCTCAGGTTAATAAGAAGGAGCTCAATGAAAGTTGTATCAGTCACCTCCTCTATTATGCTGAAAAAACACCCCTGTAATGAATGTGGAAAATCCTTAAAGAAAAAATTAGTACATTCCCCAAGCCAAATTAAGAATATTTCAATGTTATTGGATGACTTAACCTCAACATGAAAAGGTTGACTGACTCAAACAATTGATAACATAAATACGGCTAAATAATTTCCATGAAATTTTCATGTCATGCCACATTTCAGGGAGTGAAGGAATTAGAAAGAAGTCGGCAATGGAGGAAGAAGCAAGAGAAGATGATTAATGGATAAATTCTTACTCGGAGAAAGAGTCATGAAAAATGGAATATTTTTTGAGCATTAAAGAATGAAATTAATATAAATGGGATTAATTACCAAATTGTTAAAAGGATAAGCATCTAGAATATGAATATTACAAGAAGATTCAGAAATTTGGTAAAGAATTACTAGTCCAATGTCTAGAACAGATGATGTTGGCTAGGTAGTTGGAACAAGAAAGTAAAGATTGTGATTATTTGAAATAGATAATCAATGGGTTTACCCATTTTGATCAACCACAATAATCTTCTTTAGGATTCCAAAAGAACCCATCTCCCTTTGTGTTAAAATGACACTAACTGATGGTCAAGTGATTCAGGTTTTTTGGGAGATATGATATAAGGTGATTTATCATCAGAAGATGCAATGTGATGACATAATGTGATTTATAATGACAACTAATTCAAATCAGTTGTTAGAATTGTTGATAAAAGTAAGTAATTAAGGTAAATGGTTTGACATGGTGTTATTAACTCTATATCGTGTTTCTTAAACCATGTTTTAACTAAATAAACCTAGAGGTTTTGTTAGTGAATCATTGATTAGTGGTAAATTCACACAATGAAAATAATTTTGATGGAAGGTAGAACTGGAATATTCTATTGAGATAGATAAGTTTCTCAAACCTATAGTTACATGAGAAGAAATGACGCGTGAGATGTAGAATGATTGTGGGTCTAAACAATGAACCTAATAGGATGAAAGATCTCAATGGTATATGAAGTATGACAGTTTCTATTATATAATATGGAATGGGAGAAATTCAACAATATTCATATATTTTAGTATTATCAGATTTATTTTTAATATATGGTATCAGCTGACTATTATCAGGATACAATGAAGCTCTGAGATAATATCAATAATGTTTCAACAAGAAGATATTAAATGTGGTTGAATGGAATGAGGTAACTATATAATATAATGAAAAGAGTCTTCAACAACACATGTGACCGGTTGTCTGATGAAGGTGATGAGGATGTAAGAGACTCAAGGGGAGTAAAAGAAGAAAATGACTATTAGGGAAAATACATTGAGGATGAGAAGGTTTATGTTTAATCTATATCTATATAATGATTGATTATACAAGCATAATATTGTAGAAAGATTATTATAAGTGATGAGGAAGTTCCAATGAAGATAATAATAATGAATAAATTACAATAAGAATTTTTCTTATCAAATGTAGGGACTACATGTTTGAAATAAGTAGTAGAGGTGATAATTGTTTTCAAAATATGAATTAGGAGCTTGATCCAATTGATATGATTTAGATGTGGGATATTGTTTTAAGTACAATAGATAAGAATTTCATTATGAATAAATGGGTTTTTTTTTTGTTTCAAGATTAATGGTGATGATTCTTTGATTCAAACTAAAGAATGACTCATGCGAAAAGGGTACTCTCAGATAGTGGGTATCGATGTAGAAGAAACTTGTTCACCTATTTCAAGGTTGGAGACAATTAGATTATTCTTTTCAATTTTAGTGCAACTGAATTTTAAAGTTTTCTAGATAAACATTAAATCTGTATTTTTAATAGGGTTCTAGAAGAATATGTGTATTTCTTAGCTCAATAAGAATAAATATTTCATTTCATTGAGAATCACAAAAGATTATAATACTGTGAATACTCAAGCATGCAAGCAGTTATAGTGGATAAAGAGGCCTCTTGATGACATGGGACTCAAAGTGAAGTATCCTGTTAGAATCCAGTGTGATAATTAATGTTCTACAAATCATAGAAAAAATCTAGTCTAGCACTCAAAGACAAAGAACATTGAGATCATATGTCATTTCATCAAGGAGAAGTTGGAGGAAGGACTTGTGAAGTTGGAGTATGTGCATACAAAATTATGGGTTGTGAAAATTCTGAAAATGGACTTACCCAAGGAATTGTTTGAGAGGAATCGAATGGATATGGGAGTCCAATCGACCCCCATTACTTGAAAAAGGTTGGATGTGGAACCCCCCTCCCCCCGGTATGATTTTTTTTACCTGTTGTAATGATATGTGTTTTTACCCAGTTACAGACCGCAAAGGAGATTCCTTTGGGTTCATGGAGAAAGGTGGATAAAATATAACTATTCAAGAAGGATAAAGTGAGTCTATTCGCAGGAGAATATGTCTTAGTCAATGACACGAGGAGAAGTTTGACAAGTAGAGCATTGAGATTTCTGGATCAATAGGTTAAAGGGATATATTGAAATCTGTGGATGCAATAAGTGATTGACAAAATATTAGACATGAGGACATCTAAGGATCTTGATGAATGTAGAATAGTGGTATTAGAATGGGTTCAACAATTGATGTCAGGAATGAAGTGACTCATTGATGAACTTTTTATATTTCTCTTATTTCTCACACTGAGCATTGCTCACGTGGGTAAGAGTATATGTTGAGTAAATCATTGATCACTATATGAATTTCAAGAGTCGAATATTGGTAGATAATTAATGAATCATTAATAAGGTATGAAATTTAGGATAATTGTTATGAGAAGAGTTTTCAACAAACACAATGGGGGGGATTGTTGGAATAAAATACCTCAAGGTAACATTGTGTCATTTTTTGGTTGGTTGTATTTGTGGAAAAAGAATGTTTTCATGGTGAATTTTCGAATTATATAGATATTGTTGACAAAACTTGTAGACAAAGAACCATGATAAAGGAATGGAAGATATAGAGGCTATACAAAAAGAATAGTTACAAGGTGGATCTATTCTCCAGTGCTTTCCAAATTTTTGGGTCCCAGAATCTAGAATTCGGTGATCATTATGAAAAGTGTATTTCTATGAATATATCATCAAAATATTTCAAATGAATGAATTTCACAAAGATGGGATTCATTAAATGGATATCTCAAAGACCTGCCGAATAGAAACGGTGATCTCTACGATTACGATATGATTCATGAACAGAAGAGGTGAGGAGCTTTGTGAGGGAGAATTAAGGTTCCATAAAGGTTGTGATAGAATAATTTTCAATTGGGAGAATTGAAGAATTATAGCAATGTGAAATATTTAAAGGATTGATTTATGTTAATGTTAAATTTCAGTTTTGTTATGTGAAGGGATGGAGCACCGTAGAGATGTTTTGGCCAATCCAAAAATCGTGCCATAAGAAGTGGAGCCTCGCATTCAACTGTTCGTATAAATAATAGGCCACCCCTCTTAATTTCACACCGACTAAATAGAGAAAATCCTAAATATCCCTGATATAATGAAGCAAGGGGTGCTTCACAAAGAAAGGTTTCAAATAGAGATTGGCCCTTTCAATAGGATTTTTCTAGTCTTGACAGATGTGAATGCTTCTATGAATTGAGAGATTCATGAAGATGGGGTGTTCAATGTTGTCTTATGATATTTGTGAAATATTGTGATTCATAATGGTAGTGATTTTCTTGATGTTAGTGGGTTCCATATAGGCTAGTTATGCTCTTCGAAAGGAAGGACCTTCACAACAACTAATTAAGCTCTGCGAAAGATGTGTGGTTCCTAAAATTGCTTGAGCTCTGTAAAGTAGTGAGCTCTATGAAGTAATGTGATTTTCAAAGAGGCAGGTTCTTCATGAAGGCTTGTTTGAGTTTTGTGAAATTTGGAGCATTGTGAAGTAGTGATCATTATGAATGCAAGTTCATAAGTTATCTCCCATTTTTCTATGTGAAATGGGTATTAACTAGATGATGGAAGTGGTACATAAATAGAGAATATATATACTGTGGATGATGCATTCATTAGACATAATTAAAGGACCTATGAGTCCATAAACTCAAAGTGGATCCCTTCTAGAGTAATGAGCAATGGAAGAGGACGACAGTGATCCTTTCCACCAGTAGTGAGCCAGAGGAAGAGACATAGGGAGTGACCCTTGGGAATACACTAAGAAGAATCTAATCTTTTTGAAGGTAGTGATCCTAGGAATAGAATATCTTTCCCAAACCATGATCTTTAGTTGATTTGGTACATCGGCACATTGGCATTGTATGATCCTTGGACGTTTCCTAGTGAGGGTGAACCAAGTAAAATATCTATGTTTTGTGCCTTCAGTCCCGCATTGCATTCAAAGTATCATCATCAAGTAATGAATAAAAGAAAATATCATTATATAAACATATGTTCAAATAATGTTTCCCTTATAATTAAGAGGTCACATCCTAGTTAGGTAGGAATAACTGGAAAAAGAGTATCCATACCTTGATTGACCCCCCTCAAGGTATGTAGACACACTTTGGACATATCAATCATTAAGGGTGTATGAATATGATTATATAGAACAATACATTAACTAAATATAGTAACATTAAGAATTTTATAAACTCATGTTCTTAAAAAATGATAAAAATATAACAAACTCTCTGTGAATTGTATCTAAAAAATATTGAGAATCAGAATTTAGAAATATGGAAAATCAGATTCTCAAATCAATGTGAATCAGAATTGAGGATGTCAGAATATGATTGAAAAATATAAATGATTTTTAATAGAGATCTCTGAATCAGATTCTCATTTTGAGTGAATTGGAATTTAGAAACGTATGGAATCGAACTAAAAAATCTAATGAATTAGTGTTTATGGAACATTGAATCAGATTTAATATTTTGGAAGATTTAGATTTGAAGAATATAGAAAATCTGAATCTATATTTTGAGAGAATTAGATTCTTTGTTCTGAATGAATCATAATAAAAAAATGGATCTGATTCAATTTTTTATGAGATTTAGATTTAAGAAACATGATGAATCCCATTTGAAATATTAGGAAAATAAGATTTGTGAAATTGAAGGATTCTAAGTTTTATTAGTGATCTAGTTTGTTCCATTCGATATTATGACTTAAGAGAATATTGTTAGACTTAGGTAAAAAATTGAAAGAACGCGATTCAAATTAGAATACGATTTTCATATAAATTTCAATACAGATAGAAAGTATTATAAAGGAAATGTGTTTTTGATTTTCAAAACATAATGGAATGGAAAAATTCATAAGGAAGCATTTGAAATAACCATATCCCCCTTTTTGGAATTCATATGTAATAGATTAAATAAATTAATAAAAATATCATGAGACTTCATATTTTAACTTAAAATAAGAACTTATCACCCATTAGTTTATGATTCATGATGAATACGACTAACCACCCATAGGTTATGAAATACCACAAAGGATCATATTCTGATGTTATATATATTCTATTAAATAAATATACCTCCTTACATAAGGGTGTATTATTTAAAAACCCCCCCATATGTTTTCCTCCTTATACTAATATTCATTTAAGAAAATTATTCTCCCAAATTTTAAATTACAAAAAGAAATGATGAAAAGGTTTAATTTACCTCAAAAATATTAAGAAACAAATGAAGAAAAGTAGATTAACATTATTTATCATTGATATTTAGGTTTATAATAGAATATTACATTACAAGTAAGAATTAATCCTTATTTGGTATTAAATCCCTAACCATAGCCTTCAACTTCTTGATCTCCTCCTAATCATCATGAATCTTGGATATGAGCACTTCCTGATCATGAGAATTCTTTATAATGTTTGGAATATTATCTTACTGAATCTTAATCACTTCATCTTTGGAAATAATCTTCTCAACCATCTGATCAAAGTCATATATCATTCTTCTGACATGAGTATCACGAAAATTCATTTTCCCTTACAAATCCATATTTTCTTTCAACTGAAATGCTTGTTTTTTCTTTATACATTCTAGGAAACTATTAGAAATATTTTTTATAATATCATCTGATTCATTAAAGGAACCCTTTTCTATCTCAATCATATCATTGAATCCCTTACAATCATTATTCATATTCTTTGACCACATTGTCATATTTCAGAAATACATCATGTGAGAATCATAATTCTCAAAATGGTTTTGAAACAAGCTTCATAATTTATCATATTTTCTAGGAAAATGGTAATGGAATATGAATTTTGGATTACATTTTCTTGAATAATATGACATGTTGACTCAATGTTTGGAAAATATGGAATGGATATCACCATATTCATCAATGATTGAGAAACAAATTCTATTATTAATGAGGAAGATCATTTTGATTTTGATGAAACTTGTTTTTATGAGACTACATCTACTTTCCTTCCATTGCCTTTTTTTAATTCTCATCTATCAAATTTTTGAATTATGTGAAATTAATCAAAAAATTGAATAATATTTTTATCAACATCATAATCACTATCATATTAATTATCAACCTCATATTCTTCATTATAATCCTTACCACCATCATCACTCACATCGACGTCACCGTCATATTGAATTTTATGCACATTAGAATCAACAACATTTTCTTCGGGAGTTTTCATCTATACTAAAGCATGTTTAGAAGACGAGGATAGTGAATTTCTTATAGATAACTTATCAGATGGACTCTACCTCTATATTTCTACATTTTTTGTATTTAATCATAACTTTCATTTTAATATATATTTTCTTTTTCTTTTTCTTGAGTGTGTTTATGAATAATCAGAATTGAGACTGGAATAACTTCCATTGTTTTTTATATCAGGTTATCCTCTACTACAACTTGGTTTTATTGTCTATAATTTTATTTCTTCAAGAAAAATTCTAGAATGTAATAATTTTCAGATTCCCTTTCTATATCTTTTAACAAAACAAAATTCAACTCTGCTTCTTTTAGCTTTTTCTTAAGATTCTTCTGCATTTATTGTCTCTCACAATCTTCTTCTTCTCGAATTTTCAATTATTTGGATTCTATTGGATCTATTATGATAAATTAAACTCATTATTTCCTTAACACTTTGTCTTGTCTCCACATCGCTACAACTTCTTTGGGGTAGGAATTTTTCTTTTTCATCTTTGGTGGTTCAGAATCTTGATTTAATTTCTGTAGTTCAATGGTTTGAGAATTTCATTTCTTAGGTTCGACTAAATATTTTTTGGATCTTTCTCTAGATTACCATAATTTTTTTGATAAATCATGAATCTAATTTATCTTATCACTAAAATAAAATTTCATTAATTTATATGTGTCATCAAATAAAAGACAATCCTTGATCTCTTTTGGCTTCTACTTTCATGGAATTTGAAAAGGTTCAATAAATTTACAATAATCATGGACAATATTTCTAGAAATAGAATAATATATGACTAGATCGACCCATATCATATCTTACCGATTGAGGGAAAGGTATACTTGACCAGGTTAATCTTCCTTAGATTAACAAGAGAATACATCATGATGATGACTATTATTTTTAGGGTATTATTATCTCTTTATTTAATTAATAATAGACCATGCATTCTTATTTACACAATCATGTAGTTGGAGAAATGGTTGTAAAGATTTGGCTTCATTACACCCTAAATACCTATGAAATAAATAGCCTTAGCTCAGTCAAATGATCCTTATAAATCATGTGTCTTATAAGATGGATAATAATCTTCTCTATAAAACGGTATCTCTATTATATCTGAAGATTTCTTATAAAACATAGAATATGTTTTCCCGTACTTATTAAACCAATACATATCCTTTACACCTTCATTTAATAATTCAACTGATTCAAAAAAATCAATTTACAAGACTACATCCATTGGATCTTGTTCTCTCTTAATTTTGGAAATAGAAACATTTTCCCAGCCTTTACCCATTATGAACATTCATATTAATGAATATTACATAAGATAGTAATTTTGATCAACTAAAATTTACATGTAAATGAACTAATCCTTGAATGATTTGGTAGGTATTAATGTCTGAGAATATATCGACATAGTCATCCGTATCATAAGAAAGATATTTGAAAATTATGAAATAGATCTAGAAATTGGAATGGAGACTTTGAGGGGAAAAAGAAACTCGGGTTAAAATATCAAGAAAATGATATGGGACACGGAGGGTCCCTTCCTTTATATAGGCATCGACATAATAGTAAAACTTCCAAAAATTAATCTGACAGATGACACCAAATAGATCTGATCTATCTATTGAGATTAATCCACACATGATTTTCTATGTTCTGATCTGTTGAGGTTTTAAAGAAATAAAACTAGATTAAGGAAATATGAATCTGTTGATTTTTTTCAAAAAATAAGATTGAAATACCAACATACATAATTGAAATTATGATACCATATGTAATAAGATTTACATTTGGGAATTCTAGGATGATTATTTTGGGTTTGATAAAATTATTATTTGAAATATTAGATTCCAAAATGTTTTATAAGATTTTGGAATCATTCTAAAGGTTCCTAAAACTTTTTTTAGGATATAATTTTTTAAGGAAATCATGTGTACTCTACCTATGAAATGTAGTCTCTTAATATAAGGGGATTGATTAAAAAAAGTTTATACGGATTATTACCTTAAATTTATCATTCCTATTTTTTTAATTTATTAAAATCAATCTTAAGGCAATGATTTGGAAAAAATATCTATAACTTGTTCTTGATTTATGATGTATTGTAAAATAATAACTTTTATATGTTTTAGATACCAAATAATGTGATGCCTAATATCAAGAATATTTTCACAAGAGTTATGTGAATGTTGTTTCTTAAGGAAATGGAACTAGTTTTATCTCGTAGTATCTATGTTTTAGTAAAACTCATGCCATAATTTTGTGAGTGTGTGTTTCATCTACCACACCTAAGCACAATAACTTTCAACTGCCATATATTCAGCTTCATTAGTGGAAAGTGTTTTATGGTTTTGTTTCATACTTGAACAAGAAACTAATGCATATCATAATAAATGATAAGTTTAGGGTGTAATTTTCCTTTCTAATATACAACCCTTGATGTTAGCATCAGAATTTTATTAAAAAATCATTTCAAGAAGAATAAGAAAACCCTTAAATGCATTGTTCATGTTAAATAGAGAAAAATTATTTTCACTAATTTAAAATGGGATTATTTTAGATTAGATTGATATATTTCACATAATCATACTAAAAACATTAATTCTAGATGCCTAGTTGTTGAGTATTGTAAAATTTTTATGATACCTCTAAATGTTTTTTAATCCAATGATTGTCCGACTTCATCAATATCAAGTGTATTGAATGTACCAATTGGAGTACTTATAATTTTAGTATTGTTATATAAATAAAATTTAAGAAGATATTTAATTTTCATATGTTGATATATATAGGTTACGTCAGTTTTTTAAGAAATTTCAGAACCAAGGAAAAATGTTAACTCACCCATCATACTCATTTCAAACTCTAATTTCACATGATTTACAAATTAATTTCCTATATATTGTTGGGTTGATCCAAATAAAATTTCATCAACATATATTTTAACACTTAATACAATTTTTTTGTTTCTTTATAATAAGGATTGGATCCGCAGTTTCCTTTACATAATTTTTTAGAATAAAAAATCTCATAAGTCTATCAAAATAGGCTATATTGTCTCATTTAAGTTCATAAAAAGCATTGGTAAGATTAAAAACAAAGTTCATGATTATTTGTGACTTCCAAACAATGATGTTGTTCAACGTAAACTATCTCCTTAACATATTCATTATGGAAAGAGGACATTACATCCATTTGATAAAAAATTATTTTAAATAATGATACAAAGGGTAATAGTTTTCGAATAGATTCATGTCTATCTACTGGAAAATATGTTTCTCTGTATTCTATTCATTCTTTTTCTTTATATCATTTAGCAACTAATATTAATTTATTTAAATAAATTATATCATTTTCATCACATTTATTTATGAAGACCCACATTACATAAAATACAGATGTTTCTTTAGGTCTTTCAATAAAGGTCCATACATTGTTCCTATTGAATTTAATTAGCTCGTCATTCATATCATTAATCCAATTTTCATAAATTAAAGCCTCATCAAGAATTTTGGGTTCAAAATGGGAATGGAATTATATATGCTCGACTTCAATTCTTAAATAACATATGGTCTTTACAGATTGATTTATATCAGAAGTGATACTATCACTAAGATGATTCCTTAGAAAAAACATACTACAGTTTAATAAAACTTGTTCATCAACAAAGGATAGAATGTATTCTGGTGTCAATACTTTAGAAATATTTTCTTGAGTATTATTCTTTATTAGAAGAATATTACCTTAGAAGTTGATAATCAGTTTTGGAAAACACACAAGAAGATATAGGTTGAGGTCACTTAAAAGAAATGGGAATAGTTTCATAAAATTTGACATGTTCTGATTCATTAAAATTATAGGAGTTATTATTAAAAAATCTATATGACATATATAAGGAGTGGAATATCCTAATAAAATTCCTTCATCAAATTTAGGTGGGAATTTATGTAAGTTATCTTTTGTAGTAAAAAAGAATACATTTTATTCAAATACTCTAAAGTATAATGATTTTTTTTTCAGCCTATCCATAACTCATAATATGTTTTATTAATAAATGGTCTCATTTAAACTTGATTTATAGTATAACATGAAGTACTCACATCTTCATCCAAAAATGTTTAGAAATTGAGTATTAACTCAACAAGGATCTTATTATCTCTTAAAGAATTCAATTTCATCTTTTACAACACCATTTTGTTAAGGCGTTCTTGGATATAATTATTTATGAATAATTTCATTATTACTAGAAACAATTTCTATATTTGAAATTTAAAATTCCCCATCCTGATAACTATGTTTCGTTATCAATTGAAGGTATTTCTAATTTTTAACTTCGGATGAAAATAGTTGAAATAAGAAAAGACATTAGACTTATTTGATGGAAAATAGACCCATGTAAATCTTGTGTAATCATCAACTAAAACAAATACATATTATTCTCCTTCTATAATTATAGTTTTTGTAAGACCAAACAAGTCTATGTGTATCAACTGTAATACATCTGAATATGAGTCTTGTTTTTAGACCTAAATCATGACTAATCACAACAGCCTCAAACCAGTTGGCGAGGTCTCTCTAAGTGCATCCACGAGACCAAAGTTCAAAACAAGGTGGATGCATAATTAAAGGTTACTATAGAAGTACTGTATGGGTATTGTATAATGCACTGCATCAGTACTGTAGCAGACACTATTAGTTACTGTGGCAGACATAACTATTCACCTTGGGCCACTAGTTTGAGATTGGAGTCCTTAAGGGAATCATACCATCCATGAATTTAGGTAAGTAAGGCTTTCGGGCCACCTAAAAGGCCTTTAGGGCATCTCAGGTCCTTCGGGCGACACGATCAATGCAGTTTCCCTAGAAATACATTATAGAAAGGATCATACCCAGAGGAGGATTTAGATAATGTATACTCACTAGAAGAGAACCAAAAAATTTGTAAAAATGAGATGGTATAGAAATGCCAATGCGAACAGCATGTGCTCTCACGAGAAACTTAGCCAGATGACCATGTGAAGGTGGAGAGATACTGTCACGATCAAGATACTTGGGATAGGAAGTTCCTTGTAGTTATAGACTGGTTGAATTCTCTAATACATTAAGTCCATGTCATGTTTTTTTAAATCATGCAATGAGTTTTCAAAATATTAAAAAAGAGTTACATAACATGTAAGGATGAACCTTTACATTTATCACGTTGAATAAAATTCATTAGCTCACCAGGTATACTGGTGTAATTAATGCAGTTCCCTTCAGAGGCACCGCTGATAGCATTCCGGTCAGCAAGTTGACTTGCCTCACGATAGATGTGTGTGATGAGGAAGTTCGTGGAGGAACTATTGTTCAAGCATTTGTTCCATTGGGTTGTTAGCTTCCAAACAAGATGAATCTAGCCTCTCCAAAC
Organism: Viscum album; assembly: GCA_963277665.1. Taxonomy (NCBI): domain Eukaryota; kingdom Viridiplantae; phylum Streptophyta; class Magnoliopsida; order Santalales; family Viscaceae; genus Viscum; species Viscum album. The sequence continues at coordinate 1,640,006,281 of OY728163.1, read as the reverse complement.
GGCTTCTACCATATCAATTGAATAACTTTCAAACCAACTGGAGTTCTAGATTTTTTTTCAAGCAATATCAATCACATTAATGAGGCCATGCATCTCTACCTCAAGTGTTGTGGCATGTCTGCATGTGCCCTGTTCGCCCTCCAAAAAATCACCATTTTGATCCCAGAAGACAAAAGCATAGACAATAGGTCCTGGATTACCCTTGAGGTGTTTTCTTGTATTGCACATAATCCAACCTGCAAATGGGGGAACCCATAAAACTTCCATGGTTCTATGGGGATTTGAAAGATTATCCATAATTTGGATCATTCTCATCAAAACAAGGTCATTCACCGAATTATTACAGCATTTTGAATGCAGATTTTTAGCATTTTGAACTGCATGCAAGATACTAGAAAGTGTATCATTGTGGTTGGGGGTAGCATCATCATGTAGTTTTTTTGTTTCAGGAGGTCCATATTGTATGTATAACTTCTACGTAGGCAATTAGGAAGAGAGCATCCACCTGTTTGGAGAGCTATATAGCTGCAAAATAAAGAAAGAACAGAGTGATATCAGTAGCATGAGGAGATTGTATGTCAAATAGATTGAAGACATAAAACCCGAGAGATGTAGAAGTGTTTCAAGAGTGGAAAAGATTATTTACGACTTTGTGATGCTGTTGGAAGAGGACACATCTGGAATATATACTTATAACCACTCATTGTATATTTACCTCAATCGGGATCATGCCAAGGTGATGTCTCCAGAGCAACGAAAAGTGTGTGGGAAACAACCATTTTTTGTGAAAGGCTTCAATTATTGTGCTCTCTCCCTAGATAAGGTGAGTTTAGCATCCCTTAGAATCAGGAATTATATTTTTACATGGTTCCCACATAAGAATATCCATATCATTGAAGAAGTCATAAGATTCAATTCTAGATACAGTATGGTTGGAGATTTTTTTCATGCTCATGTTGATTTTTAGTTGAAGAGTCATAATCAGTATTGGGATCCATAATTTCAACACTATCAATTAGTGGAGACCCTGTACAGTTATGTTTCTTGATGTTGAAAGGGGATTGATAACTGAAAATATAGCAGGATTGACTATTAATGTGATGGAAAAGTTTTTTTTAGCCCATGCCAAATTGAGGATTGAATGTAGCTCATGTTCCCTGTAATACGTCAACTGAGGAGTTTTGATCTGAGGAATTCCAATGAATGTGACATATAATTAATTATCCTCTATATGAACTATGCTTGCAATGACCGATTGAATGTTTCCAGATTCTTGACTCCAAGCCCACCCTTAGCATACATCATACAAAATCGCTTCCAAGGAGAAGAAATTAATTATCGTTCCATAATACTGCCACTCCATATAATGTTCTTCGTCAAGGTGTGTAAATTTTTAATTAGAGATGCAGGACAGTAGTAGACCATAAAAGAGTAGGCTAGTTTTTAGGTGGCTACATGGTTCACTAAGAAAATTATGCCTTCCATTTAAAGTGATTTTCCATTCTAGGAGGAGATAGTCCTTCTAACTTGGCTCAAAACGTCCACAAAGTGAGAGTTCCTAGGTCTGCTGAATAACACAGGGACCCCAAGGTAGGTAAAAGGGATAGACCCTTCACGATTCCCAAGATTAGATATCATGAAGGATTTCCTTGTTGCAGGTATGTTTTTACCAAAATAAATAAACAACTAGTGCAAATTAACCACCTTGCCCGAGACAGTCTCATAATGGTGTAAATAATTATTGAGGTTTTGAATGTTTTTCATGTATCATTGAGTGATGATAATAATATCAAAAGAAAAGTAAAGGTGAGAGGGGGAAGAGAGGCCTCTTGAATCTATGATTGTCGTGAGATCACCAGAACAAGTCATATAGAGGAACAACCTACTTAGATAGTCTTCAGCATTTTCAAAAAAAAGATAGCAGAGAGGGGGTAACCTTACTTCACTCCTCTTGATCACTTGATGTAACCCCTCTGGGGAACCATTAATGAGAATGGAAATGTTCACAGTTCTAATAAGAGCTTTGATCCATTGAATAAACAGCATGTAAAATCCAAATTCATGGAGGATGCACCCAATGACGTTCCAATAAATTATGTCAAAGGCCATTCTAATATCCAATTTGAGAGCAATATTACCTCCTCGAGCTGACTTCTGTAGCATGTTGATAGATTCAGAGTTGGTCAGATTGAAATCCTAGATTTTTTACCCCTTTACATTTCCAAATTGGTTCTAATAGATGATTTATCCAAATATATGTGCAAGGTGATTGGACATGATTTTTGTGACAATCGTGTCGATGGTGTTGACAAGGGAAACTGGTCTGAATTGAGTAATATCACCGGAATTTTCTACCTTTGGTATTAGGACAAGAATTGGGCATTGAATGCCTGTGAGAGAGAGTCATCGGTAAGGAATTGTTTAACACGTTTACAAAAATTTGAGTTTATTACCTCCCAATAAAATTGAAAAAATTGATAGTGAAATAGTCTTGTCCTAGAGAACTCCCATTGTTTACCCAAAAAAATACATCTTTAATCTCAGTTTCTAGAGGAATTGCAGTGACAAGAGTTATTTCAACCTCAGTGATAAGTTTGGTAATAATTACATCCTTAATAATGTCATTTCTTGAAGGACCATTGAAGAGGTTCATATAATAGGAAATGATATGATTAGATAGTCTTTATCAATCATCTAGAATTGTATCCCCATCCTTTATTATGGAAAGAGGCCTTTGAACCTTTTTAACTCTTCGGAGGGTAATGAAAAACCTGGTATTTAGATCCCCATCCATGAGAAACTAAACATTAAAGATCTCCCTTTGGATATGTATCTATGTCTGGGGAGAAATTGAGTTGGGAGGACATGTTGTTTTGCTGAGAAGTATCACTGGTAAAGTTGGACATAGTGGTATCCTATTGAAGATCATGAAGTGTGATTTCCAGAGAGTCAATTTCCTGGTCAAGTAGGCTGAATTTTTGCATGCTCTAGTGTTTAATGTTCATCTTGAGAGATTTTAGCTAGTAAATACAAGAATAAGGGTTACAATTATGCTCTTCCATGTTCCAGGTATCCTTCACTACCTGAGAGAATTTGAGAAGAGTGGTCCAAGGATTATTAAACCTAATGGAGATTGGCAGCTAGTTTCCCATGGTAGTGAAGGTTGTTAAAATTTGATGGTGATCAGATTTGTGCATTATGATCGTGACACAAGAGATGGTTTTCCAACATCCAATGAGATTGTAAATACCAAAGGCGTGATTTATTCTACTAGACCTTATGCCATTTATATTCCTTCTATACCAATTTTATTTGGTGCCAATTAGATTTAATTCGATAAGTTTTGAATACTTTATACATGTTCTGAATTCTCTCATAGAGGTGGCATTAGATACAAGTCCAATCTTCCCATCTGCCTGTAAAATGGTGTTGAAATACCCCATTATAACCTAGGGGTCTAAAATAACATTGGAATGCTCTTTTATGTCTTTCCGAAGAGTTCTTCGACTAATGTAGCAGTTGAAAGCATAAACCATTGACCAAAATGAGAGTTGGTCCTACATTAGGAAACTACAAGTGATTATATGGTTGTCCACACAATAAACTATAGAATTGTTAATAGAATGATGTACATGAAAAACATTCTATCAATGCAAGAGATGTCTTGCACATAACTGATAGTAGAATATACACTCCAGATAAGAAGGGTTCCCGAGGTGATGTAATTAGATTTTGGCTCACATATTCCAATGAAAGGAGGTTTATGTTTACTAAGAATAATCCAGAGGAAACATAATGTGCTAGGGTTGGACAGACCTGGGAAGTTCAAAACGAGTATACACATCATTTCTACGGGGTGGGGGAAATCCCCCACTTCGATTTTTTCTCAGTTTCATTGTTTTTATGAGAGCATCTCAACTCCCACTTTCTGGACCATTTGGTGTGAATTTATTTTTTTGGAGTGGTCTCAGTCCTTGACTTAATAGGCTCTTCCATGTTCCGTGAGTTTGGATTCATGGGGGAGAATCTGCTACACTAATTTCAATATTCTAAGGAGGTACATTCTCTGGCCCTTGCATCAAGTTAGTAGTCGGAGAAAATCCAGCTATAAGTATTTTGACCATATAAACTATATTTAATAAATCTTAGGTGATGAAATCCAGAAAAAGGGATTAATACTACAGACCAAACACCATAGAGGGAATTTCATCCGATAACTACTAAAAAATAAAAGATTATTGAGCACAATCATTCAGTATTACTGCATCATTTGAGGTACCAGTTTCAGCATGAGCATGTCCCTAGGATTCTTCTTCCTCTACTAAGATTTCTTATGACTTACATGCTATAGCTGTGTTATCCCAGGTGACCACTTTTATGATATCATTGGATTCCTTTCTCTCATAGTGCTAGGTATTATCATTTTTCTTTTGTAAGACTCCTTCATTGAAGTATTATGAGTGTATTTCTTAGAGAATTTCAGAACGAATCCGCACATGTTAATGGCATGTCCAATCATACTACAATGTTCACGGTATTTTGGTATGTTTTTGAATTCAAATATTACCTCTATAAGATGATCATTCACATCCAGATATACACATTCAAGAGGAGATAATTCCATATCAATCTCCATGAGAACATGAGCATAGACACCAAGGTCACCATTCAATGTCCGTTGGTCAATCCACAATGGATTTCCAATGGCAGAGACCAGGTAATTTAGAATTTTCGAGTGCCAGTAGGTCCATGGGAGCCCATGAATTCAATCAAAAACCTGCACAATAGAATTCTTTGCTGTGAAGGGATTGAAATTCATATCCCATTTTCAGAGCCGCAGGATCCCTGGATTTAGATTGAGGGTGCTAAAATGCTAGATTGCATTAAGATCTTATTAACTATGAAATATGTGGTGAAAATATATCATTCCAATTAGTATAATCCGCCAATTTAATATGGTAAAAAGTGATAAATATGGTCCTTGAGAATAGAATATGACCAAGGCTTTGACCCTCTTTCTTAGGAAATGTGACCAAGCACTGAGAATTTGAATAATTCCATTCGCTACTTGATGGCATCCGGATCAGCAACAACTATGATTTATCCTTCGCACAAGAGCTTTATGATTGGGGTCTTAGAGTGGATTTCCTTTCTAGAAGAAGCTCCATTAAGTTCTTCCATGAAAGAGACCACTTTATTAGGGGGAATTGGAGAAATATTTTCGTCTGCAAGTTCATTTTTATGGGTTGGGAATGACCTTTCCCACATTGGATTGAATGAATTCATCTAGCAATGTGATCAAAACTAGTAAAGTTCAACATCCTGTTGAAAGCCTTGAACCATGGAGGGTTTCGAGGTCCTCATTTTCCCACCTTTAGTTATTACACCGTGGTATCAAAACTGCCCTGGAAGGTCCTTCCTCATGTAATGTCTCTTTTTTCCTAAAATCCATGAAATCTCTAAGACTACAGGCCTTGTAAGGTTTCCCCCCCAATCCCATGAAATGGGGGTTATAAAAAATCAATACAAAATGAAGGCCTTTAGGCCATTCATGCTAAATCTTGAATTGTTTTGCATTCCATATTGATGAGGGTCACAATCATTTGAAAAATAAAATCTAAAATATGGTCGATCCTTAACATGTCTTTTCATAGATAGTTAACATTAGTTTATTAGGGTACAGTGTCTTATACATTTATTCCATAACCAATAATTGACATCCATTACACTAAGTAATTTTAAGTCTTGGATCCTAAGGTCTTCTAAGTTAAGTGTATAATGAATTTAGTGCTGATGGTAGAAAGAATTAACTCATCCATGGAATTGTTTACAAAGCATTTATCATTCCAAATTACAAAAGGTAACATTCATCACATTATTGGATTATTCTTATAATTTTTTTTCATAAGGCATTTAACAAATAAGACATTTGAAATTAAGGCTTTTCTACAAATAATGATGTTTCATATTCCAAAAAAAATTCCTTGGGAATTCTCTTCTATGTTTTCCCCTCAAAATGTCATCTTCATAATGGTTTCAAATAAGTTTTTGTAAGTAGTAATGTAGAATGAATATCCATTATCCATGTACAATGTATTGTTGTCTGTACTTCATTTGATTACTTGATAATAAAATAGTTATGTTTTTAGAATCTAATCATTCATAGATCCATAATTGTTAAATAATAAAATCATCGAATTTCACACATACATAAAACATTGACCTTTCTTAAAACATAAGGATTGGATTTTGTCTATAGAAAAAACATTTCTCAGTTTCTAAAACATTGACACTTAGTGCACTATGGGACACTTATTGGGCAAAAATAGTTTCAACTAAAAACTAGATTTGAAAGAGAATAAAAAATTCTAGAACAATTTTTAAGAGAATTAATTGGTGAATTCATAATTTAATAATTCTATATACCCGAAGTAGAATTTTATAATAGTTTCTTAAGATAAACGATTTCAGATATTAGTCTAATGAATAAATTTGTATACTTATAGTCATTGGTTTTTGATTTGAGTATTATCATTAAACTATTTTTCATTGTAAAAACTTTTTCAAAATCATTATAATGTTTATCATTCTTATAATTAATTTCATCATGTATTTTGTAAATAAAAACAATTTCAAAAGATATTTCATCAGGATATATTTAACAATATGGTAGCTATTTTGTTAAAATGTTGATTCTTGAATTTTCATTATCATGTTTCTATTGGATCTTATTATTTTCATTTTCAAGAAACCAGGATACCAATATACTTATTAAAAAGAAGGTAAATAATTATATTCTGTTGAACAAGATTCTTAATCCATGTTTATATAATTTTCTTCATAAAAATAATAAGATTTTAATGACATGTTAGTTATGGGTTTAGTAGTGTGTACCTTTTTCAAGATACATTTGTTTTCAATAGGTATTATAGTAATAATACTAATATTCTTTTGTCTAAAAGATTCATTATCTGAAGATTCATCAGATGAGTCACCAATATTTCCACCCTAAGAATCATTTTCACTCAATACATGATTTTTTTTTGAAATAATATCTTTTTTGATTCCTTTAAAAATTTCTATTTTTCTTGTCCTTTATTTTATGTCTTGGACAATCAGGTTGGATGTGTCTAGCTTCTTACACTCATACCATGTGGCTTCAGAGTCTTTATTTTATTTATTTTCCATTTTATTATATCTATATTAAAAATCATTCTTTCCAAAAATCTTGTTCATCCTTTAAGAATGATTGGCTAACTCATTCAATGAATGATTAGTAACACATAAATCTTACTGTATACCATATTTCCTAGACATTTTTGAGTTTACAACAATCTCTAGAGTTTTGGAAGTCATTTGGTTTGAATTAGTTGTAAAATAAACACTCCCATTCTTCGCCTTTGTATTCTCAACATCTCTCTTCAATTTATTTTGATGTTGTAAGAGAGTCCCAAATAACTCATCAATAGTAAAAGATTTATCTTTAATTGAATAATCAATAGTATTACTCTATGATTCCCACTAATTTGGAATGATATAAATAATATTATTTATCATAATCTCATAATCTAGCCTTTCATCTCCAATTTATTGTTGACAGTTTATCGTAGTCATAAACCTCTGCTGAAATTTATATATTGCATCTTCATAGGGAAAATCAATACTATGAAAATCTTCTTTTATCATGTCTCTTCTTGACTCAATAACATTAGAAGTATAAAAATTTGTAACTTCCTATTTCATATATATGTTTTTATCTTCTTCACATGATAATATTTGGATATATATATATATATATTTCTGATCATAGAAGATAGAAAAGTATTTTTTACATTATAGTTTAATTGGTATTCTTTAATTCCTTGATTAATAAAATTTCTAACTTCTTTTTCTAGAATCTTTTAATCTCTATTAGTCATTACAATTTTATCCACATGAGTATTAATATAGTATGTATTAATTATATCTCTTTTGTATTCATAATCATTTCTATCAAAGATAGGTGGTATTGTAAGATTCATATTATGTAAGTATCCTACATTCCATCCTTTCATCTTTGAATAAAACAAAATTCATTTTCCAATAACACAATTAGAATAGTAAATATCTATAAACAAAAAATTTATAAAATAAAAAAAAACCTGTAGATGTAAACAATAAGTAAAAAATGTGAGTAGTGAAAATTTTCATTTGATAATAAGTGTTTATATCAGTATCATTAATATGTCCTTGGATTTCAATTTTAGGATTGAAATGTAGATGTAGATACTCAATTACATGAGTCGGGGTGAATGGTATGTTTAAAATCATTTTTTTTATGTTTGTGGAATATTTTCTCAATTTTTTTTTAAAAAATTAGATTTACTAAACCCACTTTTGTAAGGTTAAAAAACATAGGTTTAATAAGAATGTGTAATTAAATAATCACATAGGTATAATTAAACATGATTCTACAGTAAAAATATAGAATCGTAAATCATTGTATCAAAAAAGGTAAAGTATAAGAAACACTTTCTAATTATTAAAAATTTCAGCGAACGTTTAATGTAAATATAAAAGAATAAATTTTTATAGCCCAAATAGTTGGATATCTAAAACACCATGGATAAAGGACCATTGATTTATACTTTCATGAATTTCTATCTTATCCACACTAGTTTAAGCCCTTGATATGAAGATAGGTGTCTGTTTTTCTATCCCAACATGTCTTCAATGAAGTAGTTAATCAAAACCATTATTTTTCATTAGCTAGACGACCTTGATTAAGTTTTTAGTCAATACATATATCTTCATTTATCATGGAATCACTTGATTATAATCAACAATGAGTGCTGTCACACAATGCATAACAATGCCTATTGATGATTTTAAATATTTTGAAAAAGTTATTCACAAATTAATGACATGAAGGATTTATTATAAGGGAAATTTGACAAAGCACTCACATATCTAAAAAATATAATAGTGTGAATGTTTATTGAGATCATCCAAATGACTTGGTTCTTATATTCATTATTTCCAATGGCCATATTTTTCCAAAAATTTAGGAGGGACATGTACAGTTGGCACTTATCATGATCATATAATAATAGATTAAAAAAATTATTTAGTATGATAAAATATCATCATAATAAATAATGGTATATTAACATTATTATATAAATTATAAATTAGAAAAATATAGTAACATTAATTATGTTTTAAACTTGGATTCATAAAAAAATAAATTCTGATAGAAACTATGAGAATCATATGTGAAAAATATTGAGAATTAGAATAGATAAACATGTTAAATCAGATTCAAAAATATATGTGAATCATAATTGAGTAACTAAGAATCGTATTAAAAACATATATGATTAGTAATTGAGAAAAAATTAATTATATTAACATTTTTTAGTGAATCAGAATTCAGTTACATATGGAATTAGATTCAAAAATCTGAGAGAATCGGAGTTTAAGGAACAATAAATCAGATTCAAAATTTTGAATGATTCAGAATTGATTGACATAGAAAATTGGATTCTATATTTTCATAGAATCTGACTCATGTTTTTGAAGCAATCAGAATTGAGTAAATGAATCTGTTAGATTTTCTTTGTAATTCAGATATGAGAAACATGATGAATCAGATTCGTAATTTTATGTAAATCAAAATTGAGAAAGGGAATGATTCCACATTTTTGTAGGGATTTGATTTTTTTCAATATCTATTATGAATTAAAATCTAAATTTAGGCATACACAAAAAAATATAAATAAAAAGATTCCAATTAGAATATAAGTTTCATATAAATTTTACTACATATAGATGGTATTATTAAGGAAATATTTTATTATTTACAAAAATTAAAGTAATGGGAAAATTCATAAGGAAACTTTTGACTTAACAAGTACTGGGATGCAATTAAGTGGATTTTAAGCCTATTTTATGAGTGGTATTTATTCCAATAAAGTGTGTGTTTCAAATAAATAAAACCTTATTTCATAGGGTAAAAATCATAGAGTAATTATATTTTTACATATCTTCCCATGGTGCATTTTCCATGTTTTTTGTGTCTAGACTATGTCTATAACATTTGGTATTAAAGCAAAAATATTTTGATGCTTCAAAATCAATACCCATGCCAGAAATTCTTAGTGATGGTATTAACAGAAGCAGCAATGATAGCTCTATCATTGGGGTTCAGTGGGTGGTAAAGGATATGTGATACAAAATATTATACCCAATGTTGATATAAAAAATATATACTGATTAGGAATATTTGATGAGTGACTATATTAAAGTGCATGGAATTTGTTAAATGATAAACCCCCGAAACACCGATTATTTTTATGATCGAATGACATTGCCTTCCCTTCTTCGAGTCATTCCCTTCGAGTTACTATTAAATCATGTCATAGAAGACATAACCCATGATTTAATTGAAGTGATAATGTCTATATATATGGGTTATGATAGTCTATGTAGGGAAAATGTTGGTCAAATAAATTACATAAAGAGGGGTTTAATTTCCTTTTAAAAAGTTAGAGTGAAAGGTAACAAAAAATTTCAAAATTAAATATTTATAATAAAATGAAATAATAAATAGATAGACTGATTAATCTGTAGTTGATAAATTTTATCCAAGGTAATATTTACATAACAATGTTACGTATGGAGAAAATCAAAATAAATTATTTATGTATTTTAATTGATGATAAATTATGTAATGTGATAATTTAATAGAGGAGAAAACACAATTTGAGAAATGTGATTTGATAAATCATTATGTAATCCCATATATCTCCACCCCATGACTAAATAGATCTATATTACTAAACCCTTTATATTTGTTTCGGTTTCAAAAACTCATCACTCATATTTGTGGTTTTTGAGAACCCACTTGATCTTCATTGGAGGCCACAGAACCCCTCCCCACCTTTTGTAGAGTGAGAAGCTTTTGGAAAAAGGCAATGAAAGAAGAGAGGATTGTTTTTTTGAAATCCTGTTACAATGATCATCCCAATTTTATTTTATGGATGAATTTAATTGGGGATTGTATATTTAAAATAAAGGATTAGAGATTTTGAGATATTGAGAAGTTTAAATCGGCTATTTTATGGGATTTTGGAATATATAGTTAGTAAGTATTGGAATGATCCAATATAGTTATTAGGAGCATGTTAAACATGATGGCTTCCATGATCCACTATTTATTTCCTTAAAAAAGATACCTAAATCCTTTATCACAATTCCAAATTAAGAAATAATTTAAAGAAAATATTTATTATTGTGATTTAAAATATTAAAAGTACCCCGAGTTTGTTATTGGTTGAAATTCCTAGCACCATGCCTTAGTGAAAAATCTTTAGATGTTTTTTCATTCAAAATTCACAACACCACGCACTAGCTATGGATGTTTTTGACTAAAAGCCTTTTTATGCACTAAACCATGGTCCACCATGCCATATAATGATCTATTCTACTTCGACCATCTATATATAGCAACTTCATTTCTACTAAAGGCCACCTATGATTCATCCAAATAGATTTTAAAAACAAGAGATGTGAAAATATACTTTCATAATATCTCAAGGATACAAAAATCCATTATAAATAACATTTAAAATGAGAAATATTCATTCAATTGATATTAAATACAATAATTGAATCATAATCAAATGAAATGTTTAGAAACATATTTGGCTATTTGTGATCATGAAAACATCACAAGAGAGAGAAAGATAAAAGGTATAAAACTTATCCCCCTTTTTGATGATCACAAACACTTTACATAAAAAAGTTATATTAAATTAATATAAAGTGTATAAGATATAGAAATTTTAATAAGATAATTTAATATAATATATTCAATATGTTTAAGGAGTAAACACAGTAAGAATATTATATTCAATAATAAGAGAATAATAAAAACCTAAAACCTCCCCTTTTATAAAAAATAAGTAACAATTAATTTTATTAAAATTAAATTATAATAAAATATACCTTAAAACTTAAATAAATTTCAAATAAATTTCACGAAACTTATCCCTTTTCATATAAAATTACAACATATTTCTCCCCAATTGTAAAAAACACACACTAATCACAAATTTTAAAATTAAACAACCTTCTACAACTTGGTTGTTATTTAAAAGTGAAAAAAAACTATGATGAAAAGGAAAAACATAACAGATTTTATAAAAAGAGTTCATGAAAGATAGATATTTTGGAAAACAACAAAAAATTCATAAATTCCCCATAACGTCCAAAAAACATTTAAGATTACTTAACTGAGAGTGAGAGGAAATAAAAAAAGACAAAAAGAAAATATATTAAGAAGAAGATAAAATAATAGAATGAAAAAATAAGGAAATAAAAATTTAAGAAAAAAATAAAGAAGGGAAAAAGAGAAGAATATAATTAGGAATCTGATAAACTTGATACATATGTTTTCAATGAAATAATGTGGCCCATCAACTGGAAGCCTCAGACCACTTCGATGACAACCAGCTCTGGCTAGACAATTTCCCTTCATGGATCTGCTTATGTACAACTTCTGATCTTCTTCATTACTGTTATCTATCCTAATTTTCCAAAACAAATGTTTTCAATGACACAAATTTTCTCAAAAAAATATTTGACTTCCTCTTACAGATTAATTCATTCAAAATATAATAAAACTTTTACTGATGAGAAGGTATATTTATGAATAATCCTTCAATTTCAATTTCTTAAATTACTTATAGATAATATACTTTGAGATATAACTATATGAAAAATATTTTTTACTCATAAATAGTATTCCATTAAAGGGAAAAAAAGTTTTGTTTTAAAAAGATTATGAACATATAAAACTATTTAAAAAATTGTTAAGAAACAAGTATTTAGTAATTTTAAAAAGTAATTATTTTAGAATGTAGGATTTTGAGAAAATAAAAAATAAGATTAAATTATTATGCAAAAAAAACTAAAATGTAATTAAATTTTATCTATTAATGAAATGTTTACAATTAGAATAGAGATAAATCTTCTACTAATAATGGTGGAATATTTATATTAAATGGATCATAGAAAACAATAATAAAAATATAAAACAAGAATATCATGATATTAAAATTATTTAAAAACATAGATGATGATAACCACTGATCAAATGAAGAGTTTCATAATAGAAAAAAAACATAATTTACCTGTAATGAATTCAACATTATCAAGGGCTAGAGGTTTGGTGAAATCGTTCGGGTGTTGATATTTTTTAATTGAAATTCCAATATGATATCAACTGTTTATAAGTTTACTTTTATGAAATAAATCATAAGGGATTTTTTATAGTGTAATAGTGTTGGATTGTATTTATAGAGATATTTATTGTACTATAATTACAACACCAATTAGGGAGATTGTTAAGTGTAATCCTGAAATCTATGAGAATTTATTGAATCCATGGAATTTGATCACAATAACTCCTTGTAGCTAAGTATTCCTATGTAGCTATAGTACGGTTAACTAAGTTATTCTTCTTACTACTCCAAGAGAAAAGGAATTTTCCAAGTATGAGGAAAGTTCCACTTTTACTTTTCCAATTTATTTGGAATACTACAAAATCAGAATCATGAAAATATGATAATTCAAAATAAGGTCATGTGAAATAAAAAAATTATTTCATTTTCAATAATGAAAAACAATTTGGATGGATTTAAAATGGGATTCAATTGTTTTTTATTGAAAATTAGCATTGATACCAGCAGTGAACATGAAATATGGATGTCTTTTAGAATGGTAAACTTGGATTCCAATTATACTTCTATAAAGATTTTTGTTTAGAATATTATCATCTTTATCCAACATTAATTTAAAATATGTACACATGGGAATAATAATTTCCATATTTTGATCCATTCTAAATATTTTTAAGACATTATTGGTATATTTTACTCAATTTATAAAAATTCCAATGTTTCCTTGAGGTATTCGAAAAATTTGAATCAATTCTTGATCACCAATAAAGATCATTACAAATTACATTTTCATTAAATCAAAATAGTAAAACCAAATAGATATACTGGTCATGCCCAAAAACACATCATCAATATTAATTTTAAAAAACCTTATTTTAATAATGGGAGGTTTTTCCAAAAAATAAACAGAAATAGAACCCTTTAAAGTGGTTATTTTGTCATACATTTTAATGAGTTTGAAATTGAGATGAGAGTTGAATGGAAACAAGATTCGAACATATAATAATTGAGTGTTATCTTTAAAGGTTTCGCCATATTTGATTCTTTATTCCTAGTCATAACCAGTATATCATTTGGGCATTCTGCAATAATCAATAAATCATTTTGGGTGAAATTTTGTAGTTCCCATTACAATGAATTAAAGTAATTTTAATTATTAATGGAATCATTACAGTTTTAGGGTTCAAGGTGAGAGAAAATTTTATTTTGTTCAACCTCATTTATAACTAATATTATAGTTAATGTTCCCTCTAATATATATCTAATAAAATTTTCAATGGGATTTTATTTATACAATTTAAAACCATTTGGAAAGTTATTTGAATGAGATTAGTGTTCTTCTTCAAATTTATTAGTTTAAAAATGTTCATATAAAAAATTTGAATTTTTTTTGATAAATATATTTTGGAAATATTTCATAAAATACAAAAAATATTGATTCATACAATTTAAACCCTTGGTAAAAGACGGGGTATTCCTTTCATGAGTTAGAGTACACAAGAATGATACCTTCATCGAATTTAGAATCAAATTTTCCCATATGATCTTTTTTGTTTAAAGTTAAACTTTTGTAACAAAAAACCATGGGAAACAAGAATTTTGGTTTTTATTATTCCATAATTCATAATGCTATTTATTTAGAAATGGTATTGTGAGAACATGATTAATGATATAGAATATAGTACTCATGACCTATGATCAGATTTATTTTAAATTATATTCATTTAAATGATTTTGAGTTATATGATGGATTTTTTTACTTCCACCTATATTTTATATTATTTACATGAGGGGGTTAAAATAGTATAAAAGTTATTATTATAACATTTGAGTGAATATAAATCATTAAATTCATTATTATCGAAATCTCTTCCAGAATCACTTCAAATTGATTTTTTAAAACCTATAGTATTTTCATCCATTTTTTAAAACATGATAATGGATTTCAATGATTAATTTTTATGATTTAAGAAATATTTCCATTTTAATATTGTAATATAACACCTTAAGATTCCACAGTATGTTTCTCTTTGACTAATGAAATATCTTGCATTGTACACAACTCTGAGTTTCATCACACCATGACCAATAAAACTAGTTATTATGAATTGTAATACTCACATTTTGAAATTTTATAAATTTTATTTTTCAAAATATACTTCATTTTTGGATTCAGAATATAAAAATTATCTTAGGGTAAATTTTTGTAATTTTTCTAAAAACATACAATTTTTGATGAATAGTGAAAAACACTGCGTTATTGATTAAAACCAACTTTTTATTTAAATAATTATTTTTTTATTTAAATTTATTTTAGGTAAAAATAGATACATAATGCCTATATAATTTCCAATTAATTAATTTGATTCATTTTATAATGAAATTTGATGTATAAAATTTTATTGAACATTTTTACATCTTTTACCCACCTTCTAGGCACATTTTCAAATTTTCATAAAACATAATTTTACCACATCGGAGAATTGAATTTAAAAAATACTAGAGAAATGGTTGACATCAGTGTGTAAAATTTGGTTCAACAGGATGAACATTATTTTTGGTGAATTTTATGTTTTGATATTTATTTACAAAGGTTAAATGTAAATAGGGTAATTAAAGGTAAAACTGGTATTATAATTACCATAAAACATGTCTTAATTATATTGGATAAGTGTATTTCAACCAAAAGTAACGATAGGAATAAAATAAGATCCTTTTGGTCCACATGGATTAGATTAGGACATTTATTATTATTATATTTAATGAAGATTTAAAAGTGTTAAATTCAATGTTTATTACTAAACCATTTTTAATATAAGGTTATACATAAGATGCATTCTACAATAAATATTAGTTATATAGATAAAAACATTGTATACATAATGTTATTTTATTTGTAATTTTTAGACATTATATATTATTATTTATTTAAGACACAATCATGATGCAGTAATTACCTTATTATTGAAAGATTAAAATAATTGATATTATAAATATTAATAAAATTTAAAATTGATACTTTTGATGTTTTAAAAGAATTTTGGCGGTTAATATGACTTGTTTTTCTTGGCTAAATAAATTTTTTTCGAAGTGATAATGTTGTTATGATGTTAACAAAAACCAAATACTGAATAGTATCCAAATTTACACAAATGATTTTTTATTAAAAAAATAGTGTATTATTATTTGATATAATATTCCTAAATATATAAGGATCATCCAAAAGACTTATTTAGGGTTAGATATATCAATAATGAACAACATATGTTTCTCATGGATTTTTATAGTATGTTTACTAACCATTTATTATAATTATACAAGAATACATGTTGAATGTTAAACTATTTAACTAAGAGTAAAATCTAAAAGATAAGGTTAATATGGTAACCTAAACAAGTCAAAACCTATTTTTGAGAGGTTTTTGACCCAGATCCGCCTTATCAACTCAATAAATCATTTTTGAGACATTCAAAACCGAATATTATTGTATAATAAAATAATATTTCAAGCATTTCCTAAAGTGACCCTTACCTCTCTTATAAAAGGGTTCTTCCCCTTCTCTAAAAATCACACCTAAAAAGGCACTTAGATCATCCAATACCAGCTTAAATATCCTCCAAAATTCCCCCACGTAAACATATATTCCTTACATTGATCATAAGACAACCTAAGGAGCCCATTTGATCAAATCCAAAGGGGGAACCCAAAGAAGAGGTCATAATTTCATCACCTCTTTCAAAGTTCTTTTCGTCTTCCACTAACTCTTTAATTATTGTTTACATACAAAAATAATAAATCATGTACCTTCTACATACATTTATATTATTATAAATATGGTAAAAACATATTCATTATTCAATCCATCCTATGAATGACAATATCACCATACATGCGTACATACCAGTTACCATCTCCACGTCATGGTGTAGTTATTATTCACCCCTTCATTATTTAGATAGGTATAATAATGTGTATAATTGATATAAATAATAAATATAACATCCTAACGATTCTTTATATATGATATAACATGCAATTACAAATGACTTCACCAATCAATAGAATTATATTATCGCTCGTGTGTACGTACAGATTACCATCTCCTCGAATGCGATGAGATTCATTATCCATCATAATTATTCAAGACTAATTTTCATATTAGGATTAAAAATAGTGTTCAATAACATAATATCATTTTGGATATTAATAAAATATATCCTATCTATAAAAAACATGTCTTATAAAACAAAACATATAAATTAAAATGAATCAATTAACAATTGAAACAATGATATTACTGAAATTTTATTAACAATGCCACATTAGTATATCATATATGATATCTTATTTATGTATGTGGTTATTGTATAATTTAATTAAAATTATTTAACTATTATATAAGAGTTTAACATACCATCGATCAAGGAAAAGTACATGTAAAGGTTTAATTATACAATCTATTTATTATTCGAGGATGTTTATACATGAGTATCTACTAGGACCTCTTTATCATCCAAATATGAGTTTCTTAAAAAAGTATTTCAAAACATTTTTACTATTTTCTAGACAATGGTTTAATGTCATTTATACCATTGTTTTAATTTTTATAAAATGTTCATAAAGGAGTCTTTTGGTCAATTTCCAAACAATTTCCTTTATGACCTTTTCGAAAAAAATAAAGAAATAATGTTTTTTAACTTACGTGGATAGTGTAGCTATTCTCTACCATTATGACACCTTATAAGATTCCATTAAAATATTGTAAGAATATTTTTAAAATAAATGTTTTATTTTTGAATTCTATGACTTTTAAATTATTAAAAAATAGAAAAAGATGATTCTCTCAAATAGTATTGATTTCATCCATGTCAACATACTTTGATGGATTTTACACCTATTTGAAGTTAATTTATTATGATACAACCTTCTATATTGTATTGAAGGTTTTGTGATATGTTTTAATGTGGATTTGAATTTTTATACCATTAATGGTTTATCTTTAATGTATTAACATTCTATATTCTATTTTTAATACGAATGTTTATGTTATGTTTTAACCTTTTCATATGAGGAATGCATTCGACTTAGTAAGTGATAGGTGGAGCCTGCTATATCTCCTCGATGCATTAGTAGGTCTAATGAGACAAAATATTTTTTAACACAAGGCCTTAACAAAATCATATTTGTAGACTTGGACCGAGGCCTTAATTAGGTGGTTATGATGTCCGGAATTATGCATTCAATCATTATGAAATTGGATATTGATATTACATGTGATTATTCTACATGTAGAAT
Source organism: Viscum album (assembly GCA_963277665.1). Taxonomy (NCBI): domain Eukaryota; kingdom Viridiplantae; phylum Streptophyta; class Magnoliopsida; order Santalales; family Viscaceae; genus Viscum; species Viscum album. The sequence continues at coordinate 1,639,987,763 of OY728163.1, read as the reverse complement.
ATACATTTGAATAAGTAATTGGAATTAAGTGATTTATCGTTTCCATATTATAATGAAGTTAATGTTTAAAAGGATATTGTTTTATTCTTATACATTTGCTTAAATTTTTACGCTTATTTATGAAAGTTTTTTTATATTTTTATCCTTACTGAGCACCTGAGCCCACCCCTTTCTATGTTTTATTTTTCCTAGGATGTGAAGAAGAATATTATGATTGACCTGTAGGGATAGTCTAAGGTAAATAAATGTTTTCAAAGGAGACAAAATGTTGTTTTTTTAATTTCATAATTTAATATAAAACTTATGTTTATATCTATCACTTCAAAGGATACTAAACTGACCAGTATTTCAGGATTTGATCTGTTGTGATCAAGCCAATGTTATATAATAATTCCCAGACTATGGGTAACTAGGGTCACATTGTTACATGTAATGTCATCAGTGATTAGAAATTTGAATTATTTTCACAAAGACATTAAATTTGAGAAGGAACACAAATGTCAAGATGAATTAATTCAAGATATTGCGATGAAATAATTCATTATTATTTATAAAATATGATTCAGGATGCTTACCATATTGGGATGATTCTAAAATCATGTAATCTTTGAAATTCAATTTGGTGAGATCTCTTAAAAGTCAATAATAGTAGATATTGAAATGTCAATATATGTTACAAAGACCGAGGTCTCTCAAATGATTTTCTAATAACATCCAACATAAATAAGTTTCCATCACATTATATTCAAAGTAATCACTGAAACATAAAAAAATGAAATATTTAGAAACAAATATGGGTGATTTTTACAATAAAAACACATTTAGATAGAGAGAGGTACAAAAAACACATATACTAAAAATAAAATTCAAATCCATCGAGTTGAAATATGATAATACTATTTATGATTTCACTATTTGGTTTACCAGTCTCATGAAAATAATTATTTCAATTCAAGATTTTCATACATGGAAATAAAATCATTTTTTCAAAATGTTCAATACATTACTGAAACACACACCGAAATATCATTGCATTTTAGTGCCCTTGGAAACTTGGAAACATAAAACCAGGTCCATAATTGAACTATAATATCTCCCAATAGGTTATATAAGACTATTACCCTTCTTAGGCACGTCATATATAATAGATATATTCATAACTTGGGGAAATAAAATCTAATAAATGGTACGATCTAATGCACAGTAAGGGAAAACAGGGGAGATACAAAATATTAATGATTAACACAATGGTATGAGAACATGAAAATAACATTATAATATCATAAACTACAAATAAAAAATCCTAATTTTGAGTAATTAGCTAAATATTGGAAGATCATAAGACATTAATCATAAAGGAATCAAAGATAATAATTCATGTTAGCATAATATATGTATAATATAGGGAAATATGGAAATCACCAAAACATATAAAATGACCTCCCTATCAGTCAAGTCTCACTAAAAATTATATCTTAGTGGAATTATGTAACTTTCCAAACCATCTTATTAGTCATGGTTCACTCTTAATACAATCTTATAAGACAATGTCTTTTGCTGAGTTGGGTTCACTCCCCATTCCATCCATTACTACCTAATGAGATATAAATAGTTACCCAATGCAATTGAGGGAGATATATGTCTCACCTATCAAATAATGATATCAAATATATGTGTGTCATGAGATAATAAAATTTCATTTTATAGTTAACGATGAAATGAAATGAGTATCATAAAATTTTCATCATAACCTATTGAAAAAAGGAAAGGTTTCGTAATCATTTCATGAAAGAACCACCCATGAAATTGATAGGATTTCATAATTGTTTTATAATTGAAGATTATGTGGAATAAAAATATGTGTCATAAAAATAATACCATAAAAAAATAATCCATTCCAATAAATCAGATGAATGGTATTCTATGATCAAATCACTAATAACAAATCAGTAACACCAACAGATGTCAACATAGATGGAAAATTATTTTTAAAGAACTTTTAAAAACATTTATTGAGGACAAAAAAATTCATATTTCACAAAAGAATTTTAAAAAATAAAATATTATTAAAATTATTTTATTGGAAAAAATAATTCATAAATTATAATGGAATATTCAAAGCATTCATTGTTCATGGTGGTGGATAATATTTTCCATGTCTTACATGTTAAAACAAGGATTCCTTTCATATTTTTTAAAAGTAATATGTGCATTGATTAAAAAATGAAAAGAATATTCATTTTAAAAAAATATTTTTAAAAGGTAAAACATGGGTACATATGTATTTTAAAAACTATATAATTACCATAAAAAAATTAAAACATTTTTAGGAAACATGGTTTTAGGAGGAAACAACTTTCCGACTGAAGAGATAAATAATATCATTTTGTCTTAAAAATATTTTCTTATTAATTTTAACTACCAAAGAGTGGAAAATGGTACCATTAAATGAGTATATCATGAATAACCATATTATTAATAAATTAATTATTTTTATTGATATATTTATCATAATATTTAATCAATTGAATCATAATAGAAATCGATACTGATAAATGTTGAGATTATAACAATATACTTTTTCCACCTTGGTTTATTTGGATCATAATCCCCATGAGAGAATAAAATATCATGAAGATTAAAATATGACCAAAATAAGGACATTAATGATATATAATTTAAAATTGGACATATATAAACCTCATAAAAAATATAGGTGTATAACATAACAAGTGTCTCAAATAAATAACATTGACACAAAATTCATTTGTCGTTTTGGAAACATTGTAACCATAACACCGTGAAAGAGTGATTATAACATGGATGTGTAAATACCAAAAATTATATTTATATTAATCATAAAAAATATTATTGGGTAGTATACACATCTCATAGAAAAAGAGGTGGTGAATATAGGATGTGTCTCACAAAAGTAAAAAGTGAGATGAAAATCCATTACAATAATTCTTGACTCAAATTGTACTCATTAAAAACTAATGTATAATAAATAAAATATTATTATTAATATATATAAGAAACATATTAATATATATAATACCATATATTAATACTTATGAATTTTTAATACTTTTTTTAAAAAAAAATCATGTTAAATTACGTTTGGGGTAATAATTGTTTTCTTTTTCATAGATGTTTTGACTTTCTATTCTCGGTGATCATACTTAGATAATTATTTTATAATATCCAGAATGAAAAACATGGTATAAATATAATATATATTTATATATTCATTATATATGTATTTATAATAAAATATAAAACACAAAATATGAAATGAGATACATCGTTCATAGTGACGTTAGGTTGTACGTATGCATGAAAACTGTTTCCATTTTATTATCGGATTAAAATAATGAAAATTATATGATATATTATCAATAAATAATAATTTTTATGTCATATAACTCAAATATGTTTATTAAAATCATCCTTAATACATTCCATAAATGTAATGAAAAAATCATATCGCTACACAAGGTATTAGTCAATCCCACACACGAACGACGTAATCCAATTCCCAAAAAATGGGATACATGAAGGAATGCATGATATAAAAATTAAATAATCATAATAAAAATATGAAAATCATAAAAATAATATATAAACATTAAATAAATCATTATTCCCAACCTATAATAGTGTTAATGGATGAATGAATGACTTCGGTTCGTCAGGTAGTAGTCCGTCGTACACACCATTGATGATTATTTATCCCATTTGACGGAATTTTGTGGTGTAACCTTAACATAATAAAATATAACTAATGTAAGATAATGATTTTATTATATAATCATGATATGAATGTAATTTAATGGGATTAAATGAAAATAAAAAAATTTCATTGATGAACTTTACATCTTGTTCATGTATCTTCTTTTGGTTTGCATTAAAGGACATACTTTGATGAAATTATGCAAAAATTGATGATTATAGGATGAATATAGGGAAGAATGAAAGATATTTTTAAAGGTATTTAAGGAAAAAAATGGCTTCATATGTGTGAAGAGATGGAGAGACGGTGGCCATTTATATGGGAAAATAGTATAAATTTGGTAATGTTTTGAAATAAGGAATTCCACTAACATTTTACAAATGATAAAAGTGTCCAAAATAGACAAAATTAAACATTTAGACACTTTAAAATTTAAAAATGTCAATAAAATAGGTTTTCAATATATTTGTGGTTACTGTTACACCTTATATATTAATTTGATCCACAAAGTAACATATTTACCTTAATCATTGTAATCAATTTTTAATTTCGTTCACTTATAACTTTGTTAAAAAATTATGTTGACCATATTTGAGATTATAATTATTTTCCAAATATAGAAAAAATTATTCCAATTTATATTTATATAATTTTAAATAGTTAATTAAAAATGAATCCAATATACATGTCATGAAATAGGGTTTTTAAAGAGAAATTGTTCAAAGGTTTGTAGAGTTTTTATATCGAATTTTAATTTGAAATTGAAAAAATTTATATAAAGTATATCAATATATTTATATTTGAACTAAATATTTTTTAAAACATAATGAAAATATAATTAAGATATATAAATATTTTAAAAAATATAAAATTTTCAATTAGAATTCAGTTTTTTCACTATTAATAAAAAATGAAACTTTTCTAAAAAATCCCAAAAATTTACCAAAAGATAATTATGAACATATTAATTAAAAAATGATGATTATTTTATAAAATTAAATTTTTAAAACTGTTAAATATTAATTTTATTAATTTTTATAGGAGGGTTTAAAAATCAATTCTTTTGAAAAATTATTATTTTCAAACTTATATATACAAGACCAAAAATTATACATTTTATTATAAAATGTTTCATTTATGTAAAACCTTTATAATTAATTTTATAAATGTAGATATTACTATTTATTTTTCATTGTCTAATTTCTAGGTTATAATAATAATCTTCAAATATCTATATTAATAATATATCATTGTTTTATTAAATCTCAATGTCGTGTGTAACACAAAATAAGAAGGTGTTGCATGTAAAAATATTAACATGGCGTAGCATATAAAAAAAATCATAACATGGGGTATCATGAAACTAAATTCATTAAATAAATTTAATTAATTATTAGAAATTTTCCAAAAAACCTGGGTTGTTACATTCTACCCCCACCCCCATCATAGAATTAATTTTCACCTCAAAAGTTTCACTTTTATAAAAATAAATGAGGATAATTATACTTCACAATGTCATTTTGTTCTCACATAGCATCTTCAAACTGGTGGTTTTTTCCAAAAATCATTGAGTCTGTGAGTGGCCTTTTTTCATTGAACGTACATTATATGATCTCGAATATCAACCACTTCTTCCTCATAGGAATGATCTTTCTCTTGTTTTATAACCTCTATGTTCGGTACATGTGAAGGTTCATTAATGTACTTACATAGGAGTGACACATGGAACGCATCGTGGAATTGAGATAGGTTTGGAGTAAGTACTATGTGATAGGATACAAACATAATACGATCAATAATTTTAAAGGGACTTATATTTCTAAGGCTTAGTATCCCTGTCTTACAAAATATCATAACCATCTTCAGTTGAGAAATTGTTAGTAACACCTTATAACAAAATTCAAATTCAATATCATTTCGATGATCATCAAAAAAACTTTTATACCAAATATGAGAAACCATTAAATTATTTTGAATGTTTCTAACCTTATCTATCATTTCATCATTGATTTTAGTTCCTAGTAGATTTCCTTCTCCAACATCATTCCAGAATGAAGGCGATCGAAATATATTCTGATATAGTACTTCAGAAGGATCCATAATAATTCTTTATACATATATATTGTTGTAAGAAAAATAATATCAACAAATGTGTTGAAAACAACCACCATTGAAATCCATATAAATATATCCCAAATTATCCTCAAGGGGTTGAATTTTTATTTCAGACTGATCGTCTATTTTAGGATGATATAAAATTTTAAAACTCAATATTGTATCAAAGAAATGATAAATAATTCACTAGAACTTTGTGGTAAAATGTAGATATTCATCATATACATTCGAATGTGGCACTCCATGACACCTTACCTCTTAATTAATATATATCTTAGAATTATGTTCTGGAGAAATGTATTAATGATAGAGATGATGTGTGCTAACATAGTAAAACAATTGACTACAATCCATTTTGAAGTATTCCCCATAGATGTTCTCAAGAGTCCTATGAAAAAACTGTGATGATGTTTTACAATTTTGATTTTGGTATTGGTAATGGTTGTAAATCCATATAGACTTTTGTATTTCATCCTTAACATGATGAAATACCTTGAAACGAGATACAAACTCTACAATATCTCTCTTCATTTCATCACATAAGAAGTGTTATTTCAGATATCTATATGTCTTCAAACTATAGGGATTAACAGATATTGATGAACTGTGAGCTTCCTCTAATAGACCCTTATTCAAATACTGTATAGATAGAATAGAAGCATGATTACAAAACCATATCATTCCATCATGATAAAGGTTAAAATTGAGAACATTTCAATCCTTCTTTTTATGATATATATCAACCCTATGCACCTCATTCTTCTTCACTTATATAAACATTCAAATAAAATAGATATGATTTTCACTTCCTTTAGGATTTTCTGATACATTATTGTCAACTATAAAATATTTGATATTTTTTATCATCATCACAGATAAGATAACCTAATCATTTTGACTCCATGCAATGACCACCTTTTTCACATTCCTAGGGTGGTAATGTATTGAGCATTCAAAATCCTTTATAATCTCCAGCTATATTCTCTAGTCCATGTCCATTTCCTTATTTTTGAATATATATTTAAATATTTTACATTCTTTATATATATCACACATTCCATTGTAAAGAGAATTTATATATATCATTAATTAAAAAATACAATAGTTAACTCCAAATCATGAGTTGGGTAATTTCTTACATGAATCATCAATTATAATTGAGAAACATCTATTACCATGATATTATACATAATAAGAGATCTCAATCCCTTATTGTATGCATCATTATAGATTACATACCATTCTCCACTATTGGGTAATGTAAAAATAGGTGCACTGACTAACATTCTCTTCAGTTCCTTGAAATTTTAATCACAATCATCATTAAAGATGAACTCAACTCTTTTTCAAGTTAACTTGTTCATAAGATTAGATAATGAAGAGTAATTCCCCACAAATAATCTATAATAACCAGCTAATAATATATGTATCTCATCCACTAGGGTTATTCTGCGCTAACATTTAATAGCCTCTGTATTTTATGTATCTACTGATATACCCTTTTATTGTGACTATATGAACCAAAAATGAAACTTTTTGTAGAAAAAATCAATCATTTTAAATATTCCATAATGTTTATTTTTATTTAGGTTCTTTATTAAAATATTGATGTTATCCTTATTCTCTTCCTTTCTCTTTGTGTATGTACAAATATCTTTTACAAAGACTTCCAAAAACTATTCTGGGTAATCATTAAAGACTCTATTCCCTAAATACATGAAGATAGAAGTAATATTAGTAACACTAACATGAATAAATATATATTTCTAGTATCTATACCTGGTATGTAATTGTGTCTTGGGAATATCATCCCTCTTAAACCATAATAGATGATATTCATAATAATGGTTAATCATGGAAAAGTATTGATATATATATATAGTTTATTAAACAAAACATTAACATGTGAAGATGACACATGTTCTAATTTGTGGTAATGTTTACATATCGATATTCTATTCACAATCACATTGATACTTCATTATTTTTCACAAAAACAACAGGTTCACACCCTGGTGAAACACTAGGCCTAATTAATCCCTAGCCATGGTTTTTTAGGATTTTCATCTTCAAATCATGAAACTCAATCAGGTAAATTCAATGAGGGTTTAAATTTTTCTTGGTACCATGCATGAGTTCCATTAAGAAGTAAACTTATTATTTTGGTCGAAGGCTAGAAACCTATTCAGAAAAGAGATCCCTAAATTACTGAACAATAGACATATCATTGTGGTAGAATTTATACCAAACCATTTGAGATAAAAATTAATTTTGAATGGTAATTAGTACTCATACGTTATATTTTAACATCATCAAAAGATCATAATTATCATAACATTGATAGATGATCATAGGTTGGTTAGGAATATCATAAATGACATCTATTCCTCAACAATTGATGTAGGGTTTATTTAAGGAAATATAATACATTACATAGATGATATCAAATTCAAACAGAGGAAGAATGAAAATGTCTATAGGAATCACATATCACCTAACATCATCAATAGATAGATTATAGACTTGAGGTACGATCACTATAACATTATAGGGTTGACCTACTGATTCTACATCTAATCATTTTTGTGGAATCCGGAAACCCTGATAAAATTCATTAGATATGAATGAATGGGTAGATCTAGAGTGAAACAACACCTTAAGAGTTCTAGAGTTTATGGTATGTGTACCTTTCACCATGTCATTATCGCACCCCGTGTCAAAAATATTGATCATATAATATATCCCCTTGTCCTTCATTTTAAGAGGATGTTAATTTTGATTATCATTTAGAACACTTTTATTCAGACAATCATTATCATAATTACCATTTTCATTACAATTGATGCACTGAAGTATGGGTGGTGCATTCAGTGCAGATTTCACTCTATTTGAATTAATTTTGAACATCATCACATTACCTCGAAATTTAAATGTTTGATGTCTATCCATCCAACACATAAAGCATTTACTGGTACCCTTAAGACAATTTCAACCATGATTTAGTACACACATCGAGTATAATGGAAATATCATCATTTTCCACCAGTTTTCTTATATTTCCCTATGAATTTTGTTTTTATCATCTTTTCAAACCCTTGAGATTGATGCATAACTAAAACCTCTATTTCCAAAGTAATGGAACATCAAACAATTTGTTCAAAGATAATATAGTATCATATGGATAACTCTCATTAGACGCATTTCTTTTAATCCATTGAATAATTGATCAACCTTACATTTGGGTTGTTTGATAATAAAATAAGCATGCCTCAAAGGCCTTTTAAAATTGGGTTAATATTAGATTCTTATGTACCAGAAGATTCATCATCACTTTTCTTTAACTCAAGAAACTCCTTTTACATTTTACTATAATGAATATGAAGAGAATACTAATTGGAAAATATATTATTTAAATTTTCCCAATCCATAGAGTCAATTTAATCTTAATGGATTGTATTCTAGATAAGGGTCCATTATTGGTTCACTTCACCTTCTACACTATAAACAACCAGAATGAATTTATCATGTTCCTAAAAATGGAGAATGGAAAATATATTTTCAATGGTACTGATCCATTTCTCAAGAAAAAGTGAGTTAAAAGACCCACAGAATGATGTTGGATTTTTATTTATGAAAGACTCAATATAATTTGGTTCCCTTTTTTTCTTCTTTTGGAGTGTAACATGATTCATATAATGATAAATTTGGGTGAGAATTATAATAGGATGTTTCATTTTAACTCACATTGTATTCAGTTTCTCCGGAGGAAAATAATTTCATTATCACCCCTTTGATAATAAAAAAGGTATCTTTAGGTTCCATCCATTGACTAAAACCAAAAACAATTGAGAATGTAACAACTATAATAGTGGAGAACCACATAATCCTAAAAACTCACTTAATGGATGTCTAAATCGTAACTCTATCATTTTTAATATTATAAAAATTATTTTTATCCTATTTCATTCTTTGTCATCGTATATTTAAATTCTTATTGATGGTTGGTAAAGGGTTTGTGAATTCCTAAAGCATATCCCTGAGGAGTGTCAAACCAGGTGTGAAAAATAGATTATTGTAAAGAATGGGTAATTGATAGAATCTATCTCAACACAATTATTTAGTGATATTTACCCTAGGTATATTTGTGTCATACCAACTTTTTCGTTTAGTATCCAGACGTGAAGGTATTTCTAGGAAACACCTATCAATATCATTTACCAAAATCTCAAGACATTTTTCTATACTTTTGACTCATCCTCAGACTTATCCTTAGAGATATATTTAGAAATATTAATATTTTTTTACCATCCTAGTATCCAATGGTTTAATAAAAATTCACTTTGATACTAACTACATTGACCATGTCTTCTCATGTATTGAAATTACATTATTTTTTTCAGAATATTCATTACACTATATTAACAGAATCCCAAATACCATAATAATTTAGTTCCTTTGGAAACATGGAAGCATAAACACTGGTCCATAAGTAAACTAAATTATCTCCCATTATGTTCTCTATGAATATCTCACTTATTAGAGACATCATATATAAAAAATATCTTCATAACCTGGGGAAATGAACCAAAAGAAAGGGTGGGCTCAGATTCTCAATAAGGGTAAAAGGGATATACGTAAGCATAATCAAGAACATAAGGGAATGAGAACATGGGAATAACATTATAAGATCCTACCCTTTATATCAATTATCATAATTTTGAGTTATGACATAAATTTTTGAGCTTTATAAGACATGAATTCTAATGTATTGAAACGCCATAATCCTTGAGATCATAATATTGTTATAATGCATGGAATTATGGAAAACATAAAAAAATATAAAATTATTTCCATATAAAGAAAGGAATAATGAAAGTTATATCATAGTGTAATTTTTTCACTCCCAAAACTATATTAGTAGTCATGGTTAACTACCAATATCATCTTATTATACAGGTTCCATAACTAAATCAAGTTCATTCCCCATTCAATCCGTATCTATATCATGAGATATATATTATTACCCAATGAATTGGAGAGAGATATCTATCCCACACATAATATAATGAAATAATATATATATTCATAACACAATATTGTAATAATTCATCATTTCAAAACCCATGAAATGAAATTGGTATAATAAAAATTTCATTATATAATAACATGTGTAAAAGAAAAAATTATCATAAAACTATGATCAAATCATAACAAGGGAAAAGAAGGGAGTTACATAAGTTGTTTATCATGGTATTACCCATGGGAGAGAAACTGGTTCCATAAACATTATTCCATAAAAAAAATAAAACATTCAGGGAAATAATATGAATGAAATTATTAGATCATATCCCTAGTAAGGAATAAGTAACTCTAATATAAATCTTCTTAGATGAAAAATAATTTTCAATGATCTTTTAAATATAATTTAATGGACAAAATATCCATTCCAATATTATTTGTTTAAAAGATAAAAATCTTTTGAAATAAAATTCCTTTAAAGATAACATTGAACAACTAAAAAAGTAATCGTTGAAGAAATGATCAGTCATGGTGGTGTAGAATTGTTTCCATGCAATACACTCTAAAACAAAGATTATTTTCACATTATCATTTGATGTCAAAAGAGCATTGATTAGAAATCGAGAAGAAGATTCATTTTAAAAAAAATTATTTAAAAATAAAAAAAATTGGTAAATATGTATTTTAAAAAATCATAGGATAATATTATAACCTTTTTTAAAACATTTTTAGAAAAAATAGTTTTGGATGAAATCTTATTTCTAAATGAAGTGAGAATAAAATTTGATTTTATAAGAAATGTTTTCTTGATTATCATAAATAAAAAATAGTTAAAAATGGTACCATTACATTAATATATCAAGAATAACCATATTATTAGTAAATTCATGATATTTATTTATATATGAATCATATTAATTCATTAATGGAATAATAATCATAAAAAATCTAAATAAATGATGAGATTATAATAATAAACTCTTACAACTATGGAAACATTGAATAATAATCAATATGAAAGAAAAATATTGAATTAAGATTTCAATTTCTTTATAATAGGTAGTTTCATGACAAAATATTTCAATGTGGAATTATATACACCATGTATAATAATATAGGTTCATAAAATAGCATATCTATCAATGAATGAAATTAGAGATAAACTCTCTTACCTTTTTGGTAACATTGAAACTGTAACATTATGAAATGGAGGTTTTAAAATAGATGTGTAAATAAAAAACAGAAATTAATATAATCATAAATTACATTCTAGGGTATTATATACAATTAAATTGTGTAAATGGGTGGATAATAGTGTATTTGTCTCACAAAATTAAAAAGTGAGACAAAAATCCCACACATTAAGTATTCTCTCTCATCATGCTTATTCAAACACCATGTTTAATAAATATATGTATATTACAATAAAAAAAATATTCACATCTATAAAACCATATATTATTTACTTATAACTATATATTACTCATTTTTTTAATTCCATGTTAATTTTGTGTTTTAGGTAAAACTCGTTTAGTTATTCGTACATGTTTGGACTTGTTATTTTTATTCCTATTAGATTTATCATTATTATATAACATACATAATGATAAAAATTATATAATTATCTTATATATGTTCATTATATATGTATTTATAAGAAAATATAGAAGATTAAAATAGGAAAAGAGATACACTATTCATAGATATAATATTCCATATGAACTCATGAATAATATTTTTATTTTCTTCTAGAATTAAATGAAAGAAAAAAATATGATATATTTTAAAAAATTAATAATTTTATGTCATATATATCACATAATTGTATTAAAAAATCAACAATATTTTCCATGTAAATCATGAACGAATCATATATGTTCACGAGATGGTAGTTTTTCGTACACTTGAACAACATTATCGTGTTCCCAAAAAACAGAATGAATGATGTTATGTGTGATATAATAATTAAAAAATAATAATAACATCATAAGAATCATAAATATAATATGTATCCTATAAATCTATGATTATTAACATCCTTGAAATGTAGTAATGGATGAAAAACAACATCAGTATGTGAGGTGGTAGTCCATTGTACACATGAACGATGAATGTGTATCCCATTACAATAAAATGTGTAAAATTTTAGGTCATCAACATAACATAATAAAATATAATTATATTTAAGATAATTAATTTATTATATTATAATGATATGAAAATTCTATAATGTTTTTGAGGTTGAAATAAAATTCAAACATTCGTTGATGAACGTTACCTCTTCTTCAAGTATATTCTTTTAGTTTTTTTTCAAAATACATATACTGTTGGATTTACAGCCAAATAATATCTTATATGATTAATGGTATATTTTTTGGAAGATATTTTAATAGGTCTTTACTATGAAAAATGTCTTGCGATTTGTGAAGAGTGAGGGAGATTGGGAAGCCTTTCATACGAGATGTGAGAGGAAACTTGAAAAGTTATGAAAGAGAGAATCCCCCCAACATTTTTCAAAAGTAAAAATGTTTCAAAAATAGGTCAAATTCTATCCATAGATATTATATGTTCAAAACATGTCTAAAAAATAGTTTTTGGTAGAGTGTATGGTCATTTTTAAATTTTATATTCTATTTTTAACCATTGAGTAATCATTTTTACCAAAATCACTTTAATATTTCATTTTCTTCCCAAATAACATTGGAAAAAATTATGATGACATAATTAGAAATTATAAATTAGAAATTATTATAATTGTAAATATGGAAACCATTTTCCCAAAATATAATCACATTAGTGTTAAAAAGTAAATCAAAATTAAGCTTCTTGACATGTCGTTAAAGTGATGTTCTAAAGAGAAAATATTAAAAAAATTAATAAATTTTTATTCCCATGAAATTCATTTAAAATAAATAAATTTGAATAATATATGAAAAATTTAACAAAATACAATTCAAAATCAAATTGAAATATAATTTAACTATAAAAATAAATTATACAAAAAGGCAGTTTTTAATTAAAATTCAGTATTTTTCAATATTCGTCAAAAAATGAATCTTTTTTGAAAAATATAAATAAATAATGATAAGATAATTATTAAATTCTAAATTCTAAAATTATGATTATTTTAACAAATACAATTTCTAAAAGAGTCAAAAATTAATTTTATTATCCTTCATATAAGGACAAAAAAACCTGTTTGTATGAGAAAATTGTATTTTCAAACATATAAATACTTTACAAAAAATTATATGTTTATTATTAATTTTTTTTGTTAATGTAAAACCATTAGATTTAATATTTAAATGTAAATTATTACTGTTCATTTTTCTAATCCAAATTTCTGGGTTATAATAGTCACATTTTAATAAATATATTTATAATATATTATAGTTTTGATAAAACTCAGTGTCACGTGTAACTCTAGATAAGTAGGTGTTCTGTGTAGTGAAATCATAACATGGTGTAGAATATAAAAAAATACTAACATGTTGTATCTTGAAACTCAAGACATCATATAACATTAACATAAATAAAAAATCTTTATAAGAACTCGGGGTGTTACAATGTTAACATAATAGGATACATGATCAACTATGAGTGGACTATTAAAATATTTCATCATGATTTTCATACAAAAAATTTATAGGTATCTATTTCAATTAAGACTCTACTAGATATCATAAAACATTCCCTAGTGGAACTCATTGGACAATACAACTCAATAGAGTCTTTTTACGAGTTTAGAAATGACTTTGATGGCATGTGAAGCCACCCTCTCATAACAGAGGAGTTTATTGGGTGATAGAAAATGAGGGATCAAAGTACATGCATATTTGGTTTTGATAGATTCATTGGAAACTACAATGGAGTGCTAGTTACAACCTTAAGAGTTTTTTTAGAAATTTTTAATGTTAAATAATACAATTTCAACAATTATTCCAACATTGTAAAAGAATGTTTTAAACCATGAACTGTTCAAAGGGAAGTTGTTAACATGACATAGAGAAATGAAATAGACATTATAATTTTATTTATTGAACTCTATGCTATTAAATATTTGGGTGTGGACACCAAATATAATGTTACTCAATGAGCATACAATTTTCTCAATGGATTTTGTAATTAATATTTAAAATGATGTAACAGGTTCCTGTAACCACATGACTAAAGCCAAGTACATGTTTTCATTAAAAGATAATTCAATAAATGGAACTATGAATTTTTGGCAGGTTTCTACTTAAATATTTCTATAAATGGGGATTTCATTTTCCCTTTGAAAATATGAGGATTGTGGGGTTCTTAGTGAGGAAAATTTTATACCATGAAAATGAAACAAAATTTTTAGATTAATATTTCATAAAGAGAGATTTTAGAAGGTTGTCATCTAGGATGTTGAATTTTTAATATACGATCCAATTGAATAGAATAAGTACATGACTTGATTTGAAATGTTTTTGAAAAAAAAAATTATATTGGGTGTCATTTTCAGAAGATCATATTTCAAGTGAAATATATACCTTCTCTATGGATCTCATGACTAATAACATAGTCAGTTCACTTATAAATGGCATTAGCACATATCAAATAACTATTGCTGGAATAATGAAACTAAATCTGTTTGATACACATTCACTTTAGGAACCATTAAATGCCTTAGCTAAAAAATCATGTGGGTGACACTTCCCATCAGTGCAACAGATGACTCTGGGGGTAAATTTCTATGAAGTTATAATGAGTCAAACATATATTACAATAGCCAATCGATGCCAAAAATTTTTAAATGGATCTGAAATAATACAATGAGTATAAAAACTCTATTTATTTTTAGTGATGAACCTAAAATAATTATATTGTCTTGACAGAAGGCATAACTTGATGATTCCCTAGTGCAAATAATATTGGGTGATTATTGGAATTAATCATGTCACCCAATTATCTTCCAATGTTCTCCACCCGAATTAGGTTACTACCTCTTGTCTCCAACCCCTATCCACTACATAGAAACCATTTATAATTTACACACACCCTCTAATCCTACTACATGTTCACCCCACTTTAGGGGGGGTTTTAAGTCCTTTTTTATTTCATTTAAATCGTTGTATATAAGAATGTTTTTAATAATATAATAATAAAATATTCCCAATTATTTCCCTTTTAGGATTAATTTTCTTTATTTGGTGTGTGTCAAATATTTATATCAAATATTGTTTAGGGGTGAGATATATTCATCACAATTCTCACTCTTGATGGTACTATGGCTAGGGAAATAGTCAGGGGCTTCTAAGATGACAATTCATAATATAGGGTAGAATCTCAGGCACTATTTCATATATACCCATAGGTTTTTGATAATAAAGGACTGTGAAATGTAGTGGAAAAACATAATTCAAACTGAAATTAAAGTAATTCTTGGTATTTTGTAAAATAAAAATAGAAATAAAATAATTTTTTAATTTGAGAATTATAAGCATACTAAAAAACTTATTTCATTAATAGAACATTGTTAATTATAAAAATATAATTAAATTATATATATACAAAAAAATATATCAATTAATTTAACACTCTTTAATGATTAGTGATCGTTATAATAATATTTAAAACCAAAAATTAATTTGAAATATATATCTATACAAATTATTTGATTAATGTAATTTTTCCTCCACAACCATTGATGATAGTTAATTATAAAAATGTAATTAATATATATATGGTTTTGACTAAAATATCTCAAATAATTTAACAGTTGTTATAGATGTATGATTTTTTAAATAATATTTATGATAATATATTTATATAAAATAAATATATAAGAAAAAAAATTTTGTGCATAATTATTTCTTCTCATAAATTAATATTATTTATCATTTATATCGTTCAGGTTATTAATACATTAAAATATAATAAATATTTATGAATAGTCCAATATTAATAAATAAAAGTCATTGTAATATAAGTATATTTTTAAGATTAGCTGGGATCATAATTCTTGAATTTCAAATAAAATACACTAGAAAAAAAATACTTTTTTACATCAATGTCTTGAGATCAATTACTCAAATATATGTGTCCAATCTATTTCAAATATTGGTTATTATTATAATAAATATTTATTTTTTGGAAGAGAAACATTCATTTCTATTTCACTTATAATCGACATTGAAAATCAATTTTCAATACTACATATCAAAATAAGTCATGTTAAAAAAATTAATTTTTTTTAAAGTTGCATGGTTATATATTACTCTATTTATATCAAACCCCATGAAACCCCTCCTATATTTTACTTCCTTTTCTTTTTCTTATTTTTCATTGCATTATTTTCTTCTCAGTGGTACATTTTTATTGATATTCTTCACTACCAACACCATTGTATTGCCATAATCCACTCTAATGTATTTAAGAGACAAATCGAATCATTGATTGGAAGACTGATTTCTAGATTTTTTCATAAAACTCAACTGATAAAATTCAAGGAAAATATAAAATTTTCTTCAATATTTCATAGATATGATCATGAAAAATTAATTATTAACTATTTAAAGTACAATTACCTCAAACATGGATTCTTATTTATCAATTCATAGTTATTTTCTCTCAATTGCATTGTTTTTTGTATCAAAGAATCCAATTGAAAATACCAATAGATTTATCTAATCATTCCACATGAAAATATAAATTATTTTCATAATATATTGGGTGCTTTCACAGGATGAATGGGTATTTTAAAACATTTTTTAAATGAACCAAACAATCTATATATTGTATTCTCTCTACAAAACATGAGAGGATAGCGTGGATGAATAGAAATAATTACTCTATAACATGATAAGAGAATTTTTTATTGAATCACTTGTCATTGTCAAGAAACCTATTGGTTTAAAAATTATGTCATCATTGTTAGATTATTAATAATTGTAAATATTGTAGTTTAATCATACTTAATATTCAATGTTTACTTTTTCTTAGATAATTATAATAAAACACTACTGTATATATGAGTTCTCAAAGAGTGAAAAAAATCTATTAAATGTGCTCCAAAATTTCTAATATTTCCAGTGATGAGAAAATTTAGGTCTTTTTATCATAATTAGATTGAAAGCTATTGAATTGTGATTTTATTAGGTCTATCATTGGTATTGACTGAAAATTTAATGATTATTATTCCAGAACATTTAAATAAAAAGTCAGATACCCTGTGTTCAACCATATAAATAAATAGTAGAAAAATTGAAAGAAAAATTAATACTACTAAAATCATTCACCCTAAACTGTTTCTAGGATTTGGTGGTTACCTAGGTTTTTTGTTCTTCATATATAAAATCTTCAAAATGGAAGGACAACATGTTTGAAGAGTTGATGTACTCCTCAATGCTAATATTTCCTCCATTTAATCCCCTAGAAGTATTAGGTAATTCTTATTGAACCAATTATATTCATCCTTATTGAGTTCCAACCTGAATGACAACAAGATCATTCAAGAAGCTTCCTCTTTAGTATAATTAAGTGATGGAGTTTGTTAAACCACTTCTTCATCCTAGCTAGAAATTCATAACAAAAGATTTCACTAATACAACACCAAATTTCTAGCATTGTTAGGTGACATCGATGTCCATATACATTGATTTCAAATTCATTGTTTAGTGTTTATCCATTGTAGGTGAAAGAAAGAATTAATTTTTTATATCATTATAGATACCCTATAAGATTCTGTTTATCCCTGGGATCAAGGATCTATCTACCATAACATCCTCTTATAAATCACCAGAACTATAGATCATATCATCCTCAAGATCCTATATTGGATCATCAAGGGGAAACCATTCAAATAAATTACCCAAATCTACGGCTGCCACATCTATACTAGGATGTGTCCTTGTTCCTCTCTCTGAGAACACCACCTCTGTAAATGATGCTCTAAATTTTCTCTAGAGAGATGCCTTAATAACGTTGGAATCCCCTTACCTACCTGTATCAGATCATCCCACCTTAGAGAGGGTTTAATGTATAGAACTACATCCATTTCTAACACAAAATGAATTACATGCCATTGTATCCCCAATTGAGTGGTATCATTAGAATTACTAAAAACACCCATGCCCATTTTATTTCTAGGAGGAGTCACTACCACTAGAGGGTTCTGTCTATTGAGATCACCTATTAACATGATGAAAACACTCTTAAATTTTAGTTCATATTGTATAGACATTGATGGCCTTTTCCGTACCAAGTCACCTTCACAATAATTATAAAATTGTGTCATTCTTACTTATGATAGAAAAAAACATTTTATTTTATTTATTCAGAATATATAAATATAGAAAAATGGTTGAACATGGGATTTTAATAAGAAAAAGAAGACTGAGGATCATGGGGGGTCTAAAATAGTAAAGGCTAAGGGAGAGTTCATCATTTTTAGTTATCAAAACAGAACATGGTCCACCCTTTATAACAAAAGGATAATTGTACTTTGTATTAAACACTAATTCAGAACCCTCAGTTTGAGAGTGCTCACAACAATCTGTAGAATATAAGAACTATACACTCAATGAACTATCTCGAGGATTAGGCCCCTATTCCAGGACTAGTTCTGTTTGAGAAGATGACACTCTAGGTTCTTTTAACATGCAATGTCTGCAATCCTTCACTTCATGTCCCAATTTATTACCCATGGCACATAAATAATACCATGTTTCAAAAATAACAAACTATTTATACCAAAACTCATCACCAAAAATGATACATTAAAAATTAGTATGTGGCTTCGACAATTCAACCCCAATATAGATTGTAGGTGAAATTTGGGTGAAAAATTATTTTATTTTGACTATCTGAGCATAAATAACAACCTATGAGATTCCCCAAAATACAATGAATTAAAGGATTATGAAATAGAATGGTTTTTTCATGAATCCTTACCCAACCACCATGGATGAGAAATATCAATTCATATAGTAGTAATAAGACCATTTGAATTGGAGAAAAAAAGACCTGGTATAAGATCAAGGAGCACTGGATGAAGACATAATAAGATCATCCTCTGAATGAAATGTAAAAATGATGATTTTAAAATCATTAAGGCAGACTGTTGTTCACTCTGGAAGGACCCATGAATAAAATATGATTCAGTAGATAACCTCCTCTAGTAGATGTCAAATCATGTAGTGAGTAATCAATCTAAGGTGAAACAAGTAGGAAGTGTTAGTGAACTCCCGATTTGAGATTGGCACATGAAGTGCTCCGTTGAAGATGTCCATAACCATAGGGTTATGATCTATTCAAGGTAAGTATGGTAGACATTCTTGGTTACAAAAAGGGGTAACTGGTGGAGGTCGACCACATTAAAAAGTCATATGAGGACCCTCCCCCACCGAGGGGTGATGGGCCAATGTGATAGCCAACAGTTTCTAGGGAATATCCTCTATGATCCACACACCACAATAAATTCAAATAAACATTTATTAATATAAATTAAAATAATACCAAATTTTAAATTATTAAATTTTAATACATTACAATTACAAGGATATGTAAAATTTTTTACAATGATTTAAAATGTATAACAGTCTAAAAAAATTCATAGAATATTGGATTGAATTCCATTTATATATTGAATGGACCCCTTTAAAATTGAGTATGGTCACCCTATCAGTCAAAGAACACACCAAAACCACCTTAAAGAAATATGAGTGCCTATAACAAAAAAATGTTTATTTTAGTAATATTTTAAATAAATATATAAAAATAAAAAAAATTAATAAAATATAAATAAAAAGGAATAAATGAATTTTAATGTATAATAAAAATATGTATCACGTAACATAACACAATAATAAAACATATTTCAATGTCATATGATACATAAAGTGGGTTTGAACTATATTGAGTATATGATACATTTTCTGTGATACCAGCCTCACCACGTGAGATATTGACATGATGTCAATTCCTACATGTTAAAAATTAAACATGGATCATTTTCAGAAATAATAAAGAAATTATTATAATGGTGTCATGGTTTTCATTATGTGATTTTTTTTAACTAAAATATTACTTTTAAATGAAAACACACAATTTCAATCAAAATGGCCACACCACATGTTAGATTTATGTCATTTTAATTCTTACACATAAATAATGAAACAAAGTTATTTTTAAAATTATCAAGATAGTCTAAATATGTTTTCTCAATTTTTAGTATATGATACATATTTTGATCTAATATTATACATTTAAATTAAGAAAATCACATTCTATCATATTGAACCCACCCTCTGTTGAATGATGTGTGATAAATTCCTAAAAATAAAAAATAAATAAAAAATAAATTTCTTAAATTATAAGTATAATCAAATAATTTTTTCTTAGATTTGAGTATGTGATTCAAACTTTTCACTAAATTGTCTCTTTTTAACCAAAAACATGCACTTCCATCCAATTGAACTATTTATTGTGTTAGATTAATGTCAAATTAATTCCTAAAATGAAAACTGAATCATGCATCAGTTTAGTAAATTATTATTTCAAAATATAAATTTTGTAGTCTTGAGTATGTGACATGTTTTTAGGATAATATAATACTTCCAAACTAGAAAAATACACTTTCAGTAAATAATTCAACACTATGTGTCAGATTATTGTAACGTTTATTCCTACGCATATAAAATTAATCAAGTTCCATTTTACTAATGAATAAATATAATATAATAAAATTTTCCTAGTTATAAATATCTTATTTTGAACATAGAAGTTCATTTTCTTCATAAAATGTGCACTTTGAGTCATATCGGCCACACCAAGTGTTATATTGATATGTGGATAATTCCTACAAATCAAAAATACATCATAAATTGATTTATTAATTTATCATGATACTAAAAATGAGTTTTGTAGTTCGGAGTATGCAACACACATATTGAAATAAAATGTCACTGTAAAACTCAAAACATGCATTTGAAGTAAATTTGGCCACACCATGATTCATGTTTATGTGAGGTTAATTTCAAAACATCATAACTAAATTATTTATATTTTATATAAATTAGTATGTTAATATGTGTACATTTTTCCCAAATTTTAATGTGTAATGCACATATTGACCTAAAATGATACATTTATACTGAAAACACACACTTTGACTCATATTATCCACATTTTTTACATATTTTTGTGGGGATGATAAATAAACATAATAAATTTATAAAAAAATATTTTTAAATATTTTCCATACTATTAAATTGTGGTAGTGTTTTAATTATTATATGAAATGTGGTTTGATATAAAATTTTTCTTTTAAACTGAATACCGTCAAATTCAGTCAATTTGGACATGTCTTCTATCTTATGGAATTGATTTTAATTAATATAAGTAGGAAATAAATTATCAATGCGTTTTCTAGGGTATAAAGGCAATGTATTTTTTTACTAATTTTTTACTTTAAAAAATGTGTTGTGAAATAAAATAATGCTTTTATATTGAAAATAAGAACATTGGAAATGTCGATCATTGTATTTAATATATTTATGTGAATTTGATTCATAAAATTCATAAATTAATTATGTATTCATCCCAAAAATTATCATGACAACCCTTTTGAGTTTGTTTTGTGATGAGTTTATGGCATGTGTCTTGAGCTAAAATGTCACTTCTTACCATAAACATAAACATTTATCCAATTTAGAAATAGAGTGTGTTGTTTTAATTTGAGGTTAATTCATATATATATATATATAATTAATTACTTATATTTTCTACAAATATCTATAAAATCATAGAATTTATTTTTATTTTGAGTATCTGACATTTCATTTATACTAAAATGACATTTATAAATGAAAAAATAAACATTATTTGAAATCATCCATACCATGAAACATACTGGTGGATTTTTCATTATTATATACAAAAAATTTATTATAAATCAACATCCCAAAGTATGAAGACAATAAATGTGTTTTTATCATTTTGGATTATGTGATGCTTGTTTTGACTAAAAATATATTGTCAAATCTACATATCCTCATTTTAATATGTGATTTTTTCATTAGAGTTACATTATTTACTAGGGAATCCATATTAATTATTCTAACATATTAAAACCTTTGTAATCTAGTATCAATTATCATCTTATCAATCATAGAAACTATAATATTCTCTCAAAAAAATTAATTTAAAATATTATCCATATTATTATTACCATATATCCATAAAAACATTTTGAAATATAATAATATTATTCTATATTCACGGATTCCCATAAAAATAAAATACTCCCTTCTATATATAATAAATGGAAAAAAGTTCCTATAAAATATTCCTCCCATTTCAATAGAATTTGAAAATTATGAGGAACATCATAAGCCTTTATCCATTTAATTTATCATGTTTCAATCCTATAAGAATTATCTAGATTAATATCTCAATAATAACATAGAGGTTATCCTGAATAAAGAAAATTATAAATGTTTTAAATTCCATGTGTTAATATTAGATGTAAAAATAATTTTCAAAGAAGTACCAAAGGATAAATTCTTGAATAATGAATTTTAATGCATGGATGATATAGTTTAGAATAAGTGACTAATGTCTATAGAATTGGAAGTTATAAAATAGATAGTGTAGCTAAATGTTATAAAAGGAATTTACCCTTTATCATTTCTCATAGAGGTATTGCAAGAAAACACAATAAAAATATCAGAAAGGATACTCTCTAAAATTTAAAAACTGCTAGGGATGATTTGTAAGGGTAGTATCATGGAATTATCAAAATTTATAATTGTATAAGGTTTTAATTTGGTGGGGTCCTTGAATAAATAGACTGAAACCCATATAGATACACTTATATGGACATATCACTCAAAATATCCAAATACAGTGATGACCTGATACCCCAGCTAGTTAGTATTATTTAATGTTATGGTGGATAAATTGTGGTGTGAGATCAAGTAATTTTACATATCTTATATTAAATTGAATTATAGGGTTGTTGTTGTCATATCAAGGAATGGGATTAAATTTTAAACCATGTTAAACTTTTTTGTTATTATCCCTTTGTTTTTATTGATCATTGTCTTGTGATTGTTAATTTTTGTAAGTTCTCAAAATTTTGTAATTATGGGGAAAATAAATAGGTATAGTGTGTATTTAATGTTCCAAATGTCCCAACATGGATTTAAATTTTATTTCTTATTTTTTACCATTAATTTCTAGTATATACCATTTATGTTTAAAAGGATATACATGTACTATATATGTGTTGTGAAATAATTTTTATATATCAATGATGATCTTAACATGGACAAGGTGTTTCATAGCTCAATTCTATAAGATCATTTTCCCATAGATGTATAGGAAAATATCAGAAATTAGTTCATGGTATATATTTTATATTAACTAAAATACAGTGATATTTCACAATATTTAGAGAAATGGAATTATTAGAATGATATTTATAGATAAATAATATTCAACAAATGTATTTTGGGTTCCAAAGAATGTATATGGAATATTTTCTATAGAATATGGAACATGATTTTCTTATGAAAAAAATGATTCCAAATGTGATGATGAAAAAAGAATAAGGGCAGTATGATAAGAAATCATTGTGGTTGATTCAGATGTTATTATCCTAGAATTTTTTTTACAATACTTTCTAATTAAATAATTCATCGAATATTTTGAATCCCTTAACTTACATGTATGAGAATCCCATAATGATGAACATAGTGTTTTGACTATTGAGATTGTTTGACATGAGGATATAAGAAAGGTAATATTATTACAATCATATTATGGAATAAAAAATGATAAAAATCGTGTTTTAGTTAGAAGAGGAAAATTTTAGAGAACTATAATAGGAATTTGTATTACTCTAATCACTTCTTGAATCATAGAATATGACAATCACCATCATGAGTAGATTGATTGTGAAAAATTACTTGGTGATTATGGATATTAGAGATTTAATTATGATTAACGAAATTCATCAAGTGGTTATCTAAATATCTTTTTAAAATTTATATTTTTTTCAAGTAAATGTTTGTCCACAATATATGATTTTCTAATAAATATTAATGAATGAGAAGTAAAAGTAGGAGAAGCCTGGTGGAAGGAAGTATCATGTGATATAATTATGGGAATAAGGATCACCAAAAGAAATTTTTTAATGAGAAAAAATGAAATTTTAAAGGTTTTACTATATAAGTGGATCTATAAATGAGGTTTTATATGTAAAGAGTGGATTAACCATATGTTCCATTAGTTCACTTGTATTTTGGGTAATTGAATGTGGATCTTAATTTCACTCAATATCATTGAGAGGAAGTATAACTAACTATACATAAAATATATTTGACATAATATTTATGGAGGATGATAAATCTCTTGAGATATTTGGTGTTATAGAAGGTGTGCATTCTTAATGAATTAGAACAGAGTGTGTCACATCCTAGGATTGTGAGAAAAATTAACCATCATTATATAGTTAGTATATTTGAGTTTTCTCTATATTCTTATAATGATGATGGATTTTTTTATGTGGTCCAATCGTTGTTTATAAAATAATGAAGTTTTTATATTTTTACAAAATAGTAGTACCCCATGTTTTGAAGAATGATGGAGAAGTAAATTCTCCAATGTTATAGTGTGACTAACATGGTGACCTTATAATGAAGGGGATGTAAGTATTTGTTTCTAATGGGATATTGAAATTAATAAGTATAGAGAATAGAAACAATGATAAATTCAATATATGTAAGTATCATAAGGTGTCCTCCTATGTCGCTGGAGAGATGTAAATGAACAAGAAGTTAGAGTCAGTTTATACATATACATGGAATCTATATTTTTCTCATTATCTTAGAGAATTATTATATTATACACCATTCATAAATGACACATCATGGAAAATTTAGGGTGTTCTTTCTTATGAATAAGTCCAAGTTAATCAGAATAATCACTCGATAGTGGACCATGTATGAAAGTGAAACTATATGATAATTAAAAGTCACATGGTTTGATAGTGATGGAGAGTACATAATTAGGGAATTAAAAAGGTTCTACTGGCATAAATTCATATATTTTTAGAATATCATACTAGGAAATATGGTTCATAACAATGTAATATTTCTGATAAATTAGTTTTTTAAAATAATAGATGATGATAATTCATATAGGAGGGTGTTCTGAGAAGAAGTGGTGAATTACTTTATATGATTAATCAATAACATTTCATATTCTCTATTGGGGAAGGAGTTTTTGGATTATTGAAAGATAATAACAAAGATGGATTTCAACTACGTAAATAAAATTTATGGACTTTCCTATGAAATATTAATTCCAAAGAAAGAGGCAAGATTGAGGCTATTTTTTATGGGTGTTACTTTCTTGGTTACAGATACAATGATTTTGGATTTTGATGTTGTTAAAATAATATCATAAGGATTTTAGAATCATTTTTTTATCAAAGAAAATATAACATCAAAGGAGAATACCTAATAAGGTAATGTTAATGAGATCAAAGTATCATTAAAAATAACGTTCAAATTAATTGTTGTTTATAAGTTATATATGTTCACATGAATTTAAAAAACTGTCAATTATGGAAAAAAACAAACTATTTAGAGGATGTTATATAATGTAGTCAAGTTACAATGATTTTCCCCTTGATCGATGTACTATAATGATCATGGAATATGGAACCTTGAGAAAATGATTTGTTATATAATGTTTTCAAAGGTTAAATATTGTAAGGAGTATGGTCATGTGGGTAGTTATATTGACCTACTTGAATGATGAATACATTGTTGTGGTATGGAAGTAGCCTTCACTACCTGATTAGTATATTTTTTTGAGAACCTATGAGCCTATATGATAAAAATATTTTTAAATATTCAAATTAGTGGGGGATATCCAAAAGTATTAGATTCATTCTATTCATGTTATTGGAACATGGGGGCGAATTAAGAGGCCAAATGGAAATAAATTAATTGAAAACAAATATATATTTCGATTAATGGAAGAAGTGTATTTCAGATTGATATACAAATCTAGTATAATCACAGAGGGTTTTATCAAATATAATACTGGTATTTCTCAAAAATATTTCAACTAGTTGAAAAATATATGACTTCTCAAATGGTGTTGAGTATATTTTAAATAGAAATACATCATCTAGAGTAATTAAATGTTAATAAAAACTATATCATGAGGACATAGATAATAAAATTCATATGGAGAAACTAGATGTTTTTGATGATTATCCAAACCTTGATCTTATGTCAAATACCAACAATATATATTATGTTTTGAAGAAGGTAATAATGTAGTGTAATTGAATGTTTAGTGACGTTATGATGGATTATAAGTTCATCTGGAGATATGATTACTTTAATTTTACTATACAGTTATTTGTTATGGGATGTTAATATTCTTGTTTCTCTTTGTGGATTCAACCATTATAGATGAATCATTTAATTGAATGACTGATGGACAAAAAAATAAATTGTCTATATGAATATTAATGAAGGATATGATCTTGGATAATTGGATGTATGGGATATGCATCATGAGGGACCTATGATATGGTAATTTTTCCCATGAAATTGGAATTAAATCTAGATTTTTGTGGAACACTTCAAAATGAGTGAATAAAATCTAGTAACCACACCCCTTGTAATGAATTTAAATCTATGAAAGGAGATGCAACTATGAATGGAAACTGTGGTTCAGAATATGGGGATGGATGGATATGTATTTGTTGTCAGAATCATGATTCATTCCAACATTTTTAATAAAAAAATATTATGTAAGTAGTGGGATTTATCGGTAGATTCATGCTGAATCCCAATAGAGAACATTGGAATGGTTGAAACTGTATTGTTCTAGAACATATGTTTATTTAATTTATTATAACTTATATTTTGAGTTTATGAGTCATTGAAAGGGTTTTTAGATTCAACTTTTGTAGGATATGGAGGCAATTCTATGAAAACCACTATATATATGTTCAAATTCAAAGGGATGACAACAAATTTGATATTTAAGCTTCATCTAGTAGATACAATCTCGATAATGATGGTGGAGTTTGTAGCATTAACAGAAGTTGTAAAAGAGATGGTCTGGGTGAAAGGGTTACTAGATGATCTCAATATAAGGAAAGATAATAGGGTCCTATTTTTTATTCACAATGTGTGATTCACAAGGACAAATATTACACTTTTAATTCCATGAAGAGAGAGTACAAAAAAAGAACACACTCCCTCAGAGAGGCACCGTTTTCTTAGAGTAGCGACTAGGGTTCCCCTTTCAATTTTTTTTCTCCTTCCATCCTCTGGCATGCTCAGGAGTCTTAGTGTTGTCTTCCACAGCTCAAGGTTGGCGAGGTTTGGTGAGTTCAGGCTCGTATGATCTACTGCGCTCAGGTATGTGTCCTGTTAGATTAGAGTTAACACGGCTTGGCGATGGTTACAGTGTGGATTTGGCATGTGGATCGGCTCGACATTCAGCCTTATGTGTGGATTTGATATGTACCTTTGCGTCAGTTCCAGCATTCATGTGAGGCGAGGTGAGTCATTTAATCCACTACAGTATGATGGGGGGATGCTTTTGGGTTTTGACTTCTGGCGGTGGTTTTTCAACATTGGTTTATCGTGAATGCATTTTTTATGGTGATTCGATGGTTTTAGTTCTCAGTTAATTTTTTTTAAAATGTGGCATTGGTGTTGTCTGCTTGTCCTTGCTCCCATTTTCCCATTTTCCTCTCAATGTTCTGTCCGTTCATCTGACTTGGTAGCCGGTGAGGGTTCCTCCTCTCTTCAGATCTTCCCTGTTTTATTTTAGAGTGGTGCTTCTGGTCTAGATCGACTGGGATCCCCTCCTCGGTGGCGCTTATACAGTATTCATGCTGGTTTATCTACCATTAGGTGGCGAGGAATCTAAAACATACTTCTTGGAGTTACAGCTCCATAGGATTTATTACTACAATTGTGGTATAAGGATAATGTGGAATCGTTGCAATGGGGTCATTTGTTGCAATGGTTCAATGTTGCTTCTTCCTATGTCATTCTAAGCATATGGTGATGGTTTTCATTCTTTCTTTTGTTTTTGGTTTGATTTTTTATGCATTAATTGTTTTTTGGTTTGAAAAATGTTGTATGTTAAAATAGTGATGCACTCAGACTCAACCACATGTAATAGGCCCTAGAGGATGTTCAAGAGCTGGTCATTCATCATTGCAGAGCTTTTTGGATTTGGTTATTTAAGAGGGTATGTTGTTTCTATCAGATCAGGCCTGTACTTTGATACATGACACTTGCTTTCCGATCATCCACGTAATGATGATGTGATTTATCACATTCAAATCTTGGGGAGGGGTAGCTCCATGTTTTCAGTCTTGTTTCACTCTTTAAGAATTCATTCTGTGATTTGACTTATGGTCGTGAAGTCTATTTTGGTTACCCCATTTTTCCCGTAAAAGGTGGTTTCTTTATAATAAATTTAAAATTTATAGGCCTTCGGTCCATTGGAAGGATTTAATGAAATCACATTTTGATAATTTATAACTTCATATAAATCTTTTTAGATGATGTATTACTAAATCTATGGAATATAGAAGGTACTCTGAATCATGAAGATATGTTAAAAAGGCTATTTTCGAGGATTTTAATGATGCGGTGTTTTGCCTCAATTAGTTTGGATGATCAGATTCAGGGTTTGGGAACCATGTAAAAACTATAAAAAATTCATCAATTGATGGACTTTTTGTAGATAATGAAGGGGGTAGTGGTGAAGCATGCATGTTATTTTCAAGTGGAATATAATTAGTCTCGAATAAAAAAAATCTTGGTTTCCATACTACCGAATGGAGAAATTACTAAAATCTCTATTTTGATGCATAGATTTGTTAGTGTAGTGACTAAAACTATTGTATAGAGGACCAGAAGTTATAGACCTAATAATGTTGTTGGACTATATAATAGAATTTTTCCCTTGATCACTTCTCAAAGAGGTAGTGAAAAAAGTAAAATTAAATTTCTTAAGGGTTACTCTTAATATGTATCATTGTTTTGGGTTGAATCATAAGTTTAATATCCAAAAATATATTTCATGCAAACACTATTTACCAAATAAATGAGTGGGTGTTTTTGAGGAACTTGATCGAAGAGAGAAATTCCAATGGAGAATGGATTGTGTAATTATATCCTCATGAAGCTCAGAAGGTTGTGGTGACATGATGCATTGGATAGTTACTATTATTTAATTGTATTGTCTATCACTTATTGAGTGAGATCGTGTAATTAAAAAATGTCTATTTTATTGAATAAAATAATTTCAATATTCTCATATGGATTTGGACACATTTCTTAATCATAGTAATAGTTGTGTTGTTCATATTCCATCGTTTCCTTTGGTCATTTTCCTCTAATCATTCTTGTATGTCCTCAATTAGATGTTGTGAATTATAGTCTACTGAAATGGGTATTTTCTTTCTTATAAGTTTAAGAGGTTTCAATTTAGGTTATAATTTGTTCACTTTTTTCCTAGTATATTTTGATGGATAACTTTTGGGTATAAAAAGTAAGTTATATAAAAAAACCATGTGGTCGGTCAATCTCATATTAATAATATTTCTATAAAATTCTTTTATTGAATTACTGTAAATATATTATGAAATAACTTTACTTCTAAGTAAATTTTTTTGTTATATTTAGTCTCTCTATAACTATTATATAAAATGAAAATAAAATTAAGTAATTAAGTATTAGATAATTCTTTTATTCATGATCTCTATAAAATAAAAAAAATCTACACATGATATTAAATCACATTTTCATGATGTCCAACAACACTGTGACACCATGTTTATTTCCCACTCATTCCAAAACAAATATACCTATTGAATTGAATATATCTATTGTAGACATTAATGTTTTTACTAGAAAAATATAATTTTATATGTGTGTGTGTTTCAATAGGGAATTCTTTTTAGATATACACTAATACTTATTTATTTTTCATAATTCATAGGCTTCATGGGTGTATTGGTCATCCCCATACTATGTTTTGGAAAATAAGTGAACAGTTCCCAATACTCACAAAATATATTTTTAAAAATATAATATAAAACATCTAATTGTATGTTTATTTGTAAAAAAATGAACGTTGTCAGTTCAAAATTCAAAAAGGAAAACAAGTGTAGATTATTTTTTATACATCTATGAATTAGATCCAAAAAAATATATCTTTAAGGTATTAAAATTGATCACAATATATATCTAGTGATTCCAAAAAAATATAAAAGTAATATTTAATGGAAAAATTATGAAAATACATTTCATATAATAATATTATTATGTTTTACCCCTACACTATATATATTAAGAATGTCATGTTGTCTATAATTTTATTTTTAAAAGTTTCAGCTGCTAGGTTTGATCTTAATAAAATTTAATATTCATCAATTGTTTTTTGTAGAACTTTTATGAGGATTAATGAATCCAATATCTTCCTCATAGGATATTCCATTTATTTTAAAGAGATATATTTAACTGTAGAAAATATGAATATTAATAAACTATAATTAACATGGGAGAATAATTATTAGAGAAATTGATTATGAAAATGTTCACCAAGTATAAGTTCATAACTAAGACTCCCAAAAATCCATCCTTGAGAATTTCATTATCGTTCTAAAGATCAATCATGTCAGTAATGACCTCTCTATATTCTTATTCTTCAAATTAAATATAGACCATATTTCTAACCTGAATAATTGTATCTATATGAACTTATATTTTAAAAAAAATTAGTAATGGAATTTGTGGGGTACATGTACTCTTTAAATTACCTTTATATATATTAATTAATAATATTCATTTTCTTGAGCATGCCTTTTATTTCTCCTTACTAAATAACATAAATTCATTCTTATATTATTTGAATAAATTAATTTTTGGTTTTTAAGTAATATAACTTAGTAAGGATATACCTTCTTATCATTAAGTTTCATTATAAGATTAAATAAACATGATAAAAAATTTTCAATAGAATGTTTGAAAATGAAAACATAAAGATCATGAAGGGGAACTTGTAATTGAGAGCTCAACTCATGAGCTTTGTGAATCCCTACTCTCATAAGATATTTTGGAAGATTATTATTTTTTATTTCAACTCCTTGTATTTTGTACCTGGAGCCTCTCACTAAATGGGGAAGAGTGGGTTCATATATATTTAAATTACTATCCATTTCACCCAGGCAAATTTTCATTTATGATTGGTATAAATATTTGGTTGATTCACATTTAGCTGAAATTGTTTTAACAAATTTGATTAACTCAGGTAAAAAATGGATTTGAGGGGAACAACTAGGGTTAATGTTTGAGAGGTGTGGATATATTTTTCACTGTTTCTATGTTGTTGTTTTTTACCATTGACCTGATTTATGAAGTTAATATATCACATCATTCTGCAAAATTAACTTTTTCATTTAAAGCATAAATTTATACCAATATATTTTTAATTCATTCATTTGAATCCCCATGTGTCTATTATTTCTAAATATATTGTCATGGTGTAACTCCAAAACCAATACCTATAGAACATTCATATTGTTATAGAAACATAAAACATATTAAAATTAGTTTTTCATCATGTATAATAAATGAATATTCTTATGTCTAAACCTGGAAAAAATATAAAGTAATATAAATAGTCATTTTTCGAAAACATAATTTCAGATTATAAAAAATTTATATGATGGAATACCTACACAATATTATCATACTTTTTTAGTATAGTATTTTCCCATTCTATTCATAATTGCATCATATAGAATATGATGTGTGATGAATGTGACATAATATTTAGATAGTTCTTATTTCATGATTATCTTTTGATGTTTCATAAATGAAAAATTATAAATCATTGCGATTAATATATGTAATATAAAAAAGATAATACAAATTTAAATGTAATTAAATTATTTCAATCACAATATATAATGAAATATTTCTTTGTTTTCTATTTTGTGATATGCATTTATATAACAGGTGGTCGGAATTTTACATTCCTTAAAAATCACCTAAGGATGTTATTTGTAAGAATTGTCTTAAATTCTTTATGATTATTTCAATAAATCATTTTTAAAATTTAAAATGTAATATTTATAATATAAATTTAATCTAGAAGAGATTATTAATAGTGAATAATTGTTTCATTTTTCAATTTTGGATAAAATAGAGAATGTATATCATAATATTACCATGATTTATTCCTTTAATATTATCTTTAATACATGTAAAATATTGTTCCATGCACACAAAAATACACACACACACACACACATATATATATATATATATATATATTGGAACATGAATTAATGTATTTAACCTAATATAACTCATGAAAATTTACTTGTTTTAGTCAGTATCATGAAAATGTCCATTCCATCCAACCTCAAATTTTAGAACATTACTTATCAACATAATAATTTTTTCTAACATTGTGGTGTTACAACACTCCTATATTTTTTAAACTATTCTTTCTTCACCTTTAAACATTTTATAAATTTTAACATCATGTTGTTCATTGAAATTCATAGCATCTCTAATATTTAAGTAAAATATAATGTAAAAAATATCACTTTTCTTATGTTGATTACTATAATATTTTCTGAGAGGGATAAAAACAATTTATGTTTTGTTATAAATAGTTGTTGTAAATAATAATTAATCATTATATCATGGTAATTTATTTATGATTTTTAGTGGTGAAATAATAACTTTAAATAATTAGACAACACTGATGCAGTGCTTGTTCAAGCAATAGATGAATAAAATAAATGATTTCTGAAACACTAAAATTTATTTTTCTTGAGTAACGTATATGGTCCCACAAATTTTATAGATAACTATAACATATTATTTAATTATTAAATGTTTATATTCTAAATTTTTTTCAATCATGTTGTTTTCAAATACAAATTAAATTAGAAGTTCAAAATAATTTCATTAATGATATTATATAAAAAATATTTATTTCCTAAAAAATATTAAATTTCTAAAAAAAAAATAATTTGTCAAGTTAATTGGATATGGTTTAAATTATAATTTTTGATCCCTTTATGAGTCACTTCTACTTATTATAAAATTTTGAATACATAAAGAGTGAAAAAATTATTTTTACTATAATTGTTAAACTGGTTTATGGGGATTAAAAGAAAGAAATAAGGGTTAAAACATTAAAAAATTTATTCAAATATTATTTGATGATATTATTTTTACCCATAAGAAATTGTATCTTTAAATAATATCAATTTGGATCCATTATTTCTTGAAAAATAATTTATATTAATTTATTATTTTAATTAATTCTAGGAGTGTCCCGCCACTCACATATAAAAATAGATACTCTTATACTCTATTCCTCACACCCTTTGAGACATAAATATAGAAAAACCCAAACTATAGATATTATAAAATTCAAAATAAATAATTTATTGTAACATGTCTCATTAAAATAAAATTACAAGGGACCTTTTGAAAGGATCAAAAGATAGCCTACTGAAGAAGTAGTGATCAACTTGTTAATCCTCTTTTAGTTTTATTTTTTATTAAACATCCACTAAATTTATGGAATACATTATAAAATACTTAATTGAGTTTATTAAATATAGTAAAGTTTTATTATT
Organism: Viscum album; assembly: GCA_963277665.1. NCBI lineage: Eukaryota > Viridiplantae > Streptophyta > Magnoliopsida > Santalales > Viscaceae > Viscum > Viscum album. Next base: position 1,639,953,204 of record OY728163.1, on the reverse strand, counting down.
TTTATTGAAAAAACTTTTTCCATCTTATTCTCATCCATTGGGAAATGATAATGTTGCTCATGCATATATGTGGACTACCACATCCACCAAGAGATGTTATTCATTTTTTATTTTTAATTTAAATGGATTTTAATAAGGATTAATTTAATAAAACAATTTGATATATATAATATAATAATGAATCTTTAATGGTGATTTATTATTAAACCCTCTTTCATTCCATCTATAGAAAAGTTAAAACAATGTTCACGCATATATATGGCTTATCATCTTTATGAATGGTATAATTAATTATACTATATCTACCTTTTAAGGATGAATCAACATATATATATATATAATTAATATATAATATAATAAAATAAAATTTGTTATTCTAGATATGATGAAACTCTGATTAATGTAAATTTATAGGGACTACTGAACCAAAACATGCATCATAAATCAAACAATTCTTACATGGAAGAGTGACTTTAATATAGAAAATTAATAATAAAAGGGTTATATGATGTTATAAGTAAAATTTATATTGTATTATATATATGAATATTATTATTTAATAAATATATAATTATTAAATATTTATTATACATGATGTTTGAACATGTATTGAGAAAGACGATATTTAAGGTGAGGGATTAATGTCTCATACCATCATAATCGAGACTGTTTATTCTCGAATTTCATGTGATAAAGAAATATAGTACATAAATGATAAATCACATTAATTTTGATATACTCTAGTTATTTATATATAATTAATGTTCTCCTACCATTTTCCTTACTTTATGTACTCTACAGACAAAAAGGGTATTTTAAGGAAAAGTGACAATATTTAACTATTTAGTGGGGAATATTTTCCTTCCATATCCATTATTCTAAAATTTATTAAATAATGTTTTATAATATTATAATGTAAATTTTTAAAGAAATTTTTAACCTTTTTTAAAAATTTCCAAAAAAATAAAAACTAAAATATTATTTTCATTTTACGTATGTGGTAATTTTTATAAAGGTTATGAAAATAATATTTTTCTTAAAATTATGAAATGAATAGAATTTAAAAAAATCATGAATGCTAAATTATTTTAAGAACACATTACATGTTTCTAGGGATCGTTACAAATAAATTTTTCAGATAATATAGTTTAATTATTTAAATTTAAAATATATTATTTGATAATGAAAATATTTATTTGATTATGATATATTCTAGTGATCTTTTAAAGAAATTTTTCATCTATGATATAATACCTTAATGATACTTATGATTTATTTTTTATATGATCCAATGAGATTATCCTTATCCATTCACTATATGATTCATTATTATAATTATGAGATTTTTTTGAAAGATATTTATTTTCCCATGGTTTAGGATTTGGTGAAATGATGAACATTAAAAAATCTTATGGATCACATTTGTATTATTTTCATTATGTGATGGTGCGTAACTGAAGTTTATAGACATCCAATGACATATGTAATTTTTTATATATCTTGATAAAATTGTGGGAAATAAGTCTATGTGTTGGATCCACTATGGGAAAAAGATTACGTACTTGATCCACTCTGGGAAACAAGTCGATGTGCATGATCCACTACGGGTAATAGGTGTGGATGCCTGATCAATTATTATATGGTGTGAATATTAATTCTTTATCCACTATGATTTTATAGTAATGGCAGTTAACTGTGAAATATGAAATGGTTTCCATTCTTATGATAGTGCTATAATTTCATGATAATTTTATGCTTATGAATTAATCATATGGTTGATGATTGATAAGTGATGATCACTCACCCTTATGATTCATTTCATTTTAAATGATAATGTTTTATTCCATCAATCATATTTAGGATACAAGGTAGATTGGGTAAGAACATTTTATTTTATTCTCAAAATTTTATACCGTTATAATTATATTATGCATTTATATGATCATCGAATGATATCTCCCATATTTAACATTATAGGCCTTACGAGATCCGCTTTTCTGATGTTTCAATTCCCTGGGTTATGATGAAGTGTTTTAGAATAGTATTTTTATGAATAGTAATTATGGGAATATATTTTATGGGAGATGTTGAAGATCATTCACGAAATAGGAATATTGTGAATCTATTATCCAAATACACTAAAACATCAATATCCTCAGGTGTATATTTTTGAAATGTATTTAATATTCATCCAAAAATATATAACATTTTTTTATGAAATGTAGGGATTGATATAGTTGGTATTAGAGTACATGTTTAGTCAATATTTTTATATTAAGATTTGAGAAATATAGTGAAGTCCATGGGACTAGTTCTATGTGTTGGATAACATCAAAATTTTAAGTGAATGGCCATGTGTAACCTAATTTATAACCAATATTCCATAGATTGAAAATAAGGTGTCATGATTTAGACATTCTTTAAAGGATTAATCATCACTATATGATTGGTCACTCAACCTTAAGAGTCCAAATGAATATACTAACCATTTTTCTTTTAGTTATGGATTGATGATTGAATGATAATGTTGAGTTAGTAATATTTACACTCATGTATTGATGTGACTTATTAAATATTATTAATATTAAATAATTTATGACATGAAAATTCAATAGGAATGTTATTTCTTATCCTCAATAACTAAATGTTGAATTAATAGTGAGAACCCCGAATGGTATTATTATTGTATCAAAATTCTATGTTTCTAATATAATTTAATTCTTTGAGGTATTTTATTCCAAAAAATCATTATTTTTCCACTATTTGTATTAAATGCGATTTAGGTATGTATTATATTTTTTAATATGGATCCCAAATATATTTTTATGGAAAGGAAGTAACATTTCATTTTTCAAATAAACATGTGATCTTTTATCTATGAGAGTCTAAATAAAAACATACAATTGAAATTATATATTTATTATAGGTCTTAATTCTTATCGATGAATGGTATAACTCTAAGATGTGTAGGAAGAAACTCAACATTGAGGATAGACCTATTTCATGAGATTTTGTTGATGTCTTTCTAGAATAATTTAATAGTCTTCCTCCAAATCATGATGATGTGTTTTCAATTGAACTTATTATTAGTGATCCACTAATTTCAATCACACCTTATGGGAATACCCCAATAGAGTTATAGAAATTAGAGAAGGAACTCCCAGAGAATCTTGATAAAGGATTCATATTCCCTAGTGCACCACCATAGATTCCACATTCTCTTTTTGTTATGATAAAATAAGAGTCAATGTTAATTTGGATTGATTATTAAGAACTTAAAAAGATTTCTATTTTGAAAAAGTATCAAGTACCCTATATTGATGATTCGTTTGATCAATTTAGATGAGATAAATAATTTTCTATGATAGAACATTATTTTAGATCTCTTAAATTAAGGGTTTTCAATTATGATATACCCATTAAAATATTCAATATGATGTATATACATTATTAATATATTTTGATTCCTTTTGTACAAATTAATTCCAATAACATCTTCATGGCATTAATTAATTGAGTCTTTATATATTTACATGATCAGTATGTGGTAGGTTTATAAATGATATTATTATATATTCAATGATCATGTATGATATAGAAAATAATTTTATAATCGTGTTGATGATTTTGAGGAAGGAGAAGTTTTATGAATCATAAAAAATACTAATTCTTTATTTACATAGTTTTGATATTTGGTTATGTAATCTCATGTATTGGAATATTAGTAGATTATTCAAAGTCAAAATAAATGGATTAATGACCTAGCCCAATCATGGTAACTAAGATATGTAATTATGTTGGTTTTTCTAGATATTACTAATGGTTTTTTAAATATTTTTCAGGAAAATCTAATCCACTAACCATTTTAACTCAAATTGTGGTTATGTTCTTTCAAATAAATGAATTTAAAGATAATTTCAAGGAACAAAATAAAATATTGGTCATTTCACGAACACTAAAACTACTCTATATTGTTGAATGGTTAGTGATATTTAGTGTAGAATCAAATAATGGATCATTATGATTCCCCATGTATAATAATATGGTGATAATATATATATATCATGAAAATTAAGAATACATTAGAAAAATTATCCAACTCATGATTTGAATCTGGGAATGGTAATTTTTTAATTGAAGTTATGGATGAATTATCATTAAGGTGAAAGTGTGACATATAAATGAACAAAAAAATGTTTAATTATATCTTCACATAGAATGATATAAATTTGATACAGAGAAGATGGTTGGAATTCATTAATCGTTATAACTACTTAATACATTACCACATTGGCAATGTTAACAATTTGGAATATGTTATGATTTAAAAGAATCATGAAAGGTTATCTCTATTGTGTATTTAATAAGATCCAACACATATGTCTTTGTAGAATTTTGAACATGGAATCCAAAATATTGGTGATAAATCCTTTATTATGTTAATGAATCTAAAACTATCTATCCATGTGAGGATTAAAGAGGGTAAGAAGGAAGATATAAAATTTCAAAATAATGTAAGAAATGTTTCAGGTTTAAACCTTTATTTATATGTAATGATATGTTTAGGAACCATGTATGTAATATTTTTATACCATATTTGAAGAATGATGTAATGGGTGAAGCACATAATTCATCATTACCTATATATCACGTTAGAATAATGTTGTATAGAGATCTGAAATAATATTTTTATTGGGGAAACATGAAAAGAAATATTCAATAGTATGTTTCATTATACATGATATTTTAGAACGTTAAGGCCAATAGACTAAATTTTAATGGTATTTTATTTCCCTAACCGATGTGTTAAATAAAATGAGAAAACCTTACCATCGATTTTGTTGCTAGACTCCCAAAAACATATAATTGGAACAATAATATTTTTTTAGTCAATCACATTATGAGTTCTGCACACATACATACTATTATATAGGATTTCTCTATTGATCATATTTCTAGGTTCTACATAATGTAAGTGGTAATATATAATGGAGTAAATAATTATATCATATCTGATTGGGATCTGAGGATTTCCTTGATGATCTTGAGAATTATTCAACATGCTCTTGATATAGAATTATGTTTAAGTACATTATAAAAATCTTAGATTAATGTTCAGTCTAAAAATTATACTCCAGTTTTCAGTTGGAACCTTTTGAATTCCTCATTTATTTGAAGTTCTAATCTCTTATAAAGAGGGTTAAAGTTGGATAATGAATTATATTAAAACATGGTTAATCTAAATAAATTTTAAATAAGGTTAGATCCATCAATCAACAAAAATATATATAGGTATGAGTAGATAGAAAAGATATATTGTCAATCATTGACTTTATCTTGGGATTGTAGTTGGTGAAAAGGTATTCCTATGAATATATCCTTGGATAAAGGTTTTGATAGTTGAAAATAATTGAATATTTACCCTTAGTTATATTTCCCCCCTTTGAAATTTGTGTCCTTATTGGGACAACAACTTATCATTTGGAACATCCACCAAATATCTCTCATGTTTATTATGTTCGCTATGTATATCTCTTGATAATGTCTATAACTGATACATCACATGTACAAAAGTCAATGGCAACACCTCTATATAAATATCTATATTATGATGAGAAACTAATGGATATTCTAGATCGTGTAAGGAATGTTATATGAAACAAGACAACTCATATGGTTATTGTTTTGCAGAAAAACTAAAAATTAAATAAATCTATATGGGAAACTGATGAATTTAGGAAATGGAGATATCCTCAATTTTATCTATAATATTAATGGAATTTTGAGGGATAAATTATTATTAAGGGAGGTAGAATGTAACTCTATGAGAATTCATAATATAGTTCTCAATGAATAATCTTTGATAGATTTCTTGACACCCATAATCGAGTTTAAAAAAATTCAGTTATAATGCTGAAATATTATTATTTAATGTGACAATTATATTCATTACATTGAATTTTAGGGTACTAATGGGATTTAAATCGTTATTTAATACATATAAATTACCAACTCAATAAAAAATTATGAATTAATGCTTAATCAAAGAAACACTCAATTATTTGGTAAATTCATTTTATTCTTCAAAAATCATTTTTATTTCATTTTGTGAGTGAATATTATAAATGATATTAAAAACTATTAAAAAATTTATTTTATAGAAAGTATTTAATTTTTTATATATACATATAATATTATACTATGTTTAATTTTTGGTACTTTCATGAAAAGGTTGACATTCAAGTGAAAAATTAAAATAACTTTTTTTATTAACAACGGTATTTTTATTTCAAGTTGTTAAAAAGTTACATTTGTTTTAAAAATTGTTTAAAAGTATAAATGCATATATTTAATGGTGAATAATCCCATTATATTTATTGGAATTCATTTAATGGATTATTTTGATATAAACACATTTTTATAATAAAAAATTCATCTTTCTAAAATTATAATTTTCATTTTTTTGAGTTTTTCTCTTAATTTGACTTATATCACTTCTATAAATAGAATATTTAAAATTATGTTCCATATTTATAATCATGAGGTAAAAATTTTGTAAATATATCTCTATTATTTTCAGTTAATATAAATAGTAACCAAAATAAATAGTTGTTACCATGGTAAAGGATTAATTTGTTAATTTGGTTTAAAATTGTGTGATAAGGATTAAAATTCATTTAAAAATTTTCTATATTTAATTTTATGAGTTGATATAATTAATTATAATTGAAAATTTTAAAGCACGACCTTTTTTCATCTATTTTTGATATTAAACATTATAATATCTAAGTAAAAGATAAAGTCAAAAATGTCACATTATAATTTTTAATATCACTAATATTTTCTAAAAGAGATAAAAACAAATTATGTTTAGGTATTAATTGTTATTGAATATAATTATTAATATTTTTTATAATTATAAATTTATTTATTTTTTTAGTTTTAAAATAATTACCTTAAATGCTTACGCAACACCGACACAATTCTCATGGATGCAATTAGGTAATAATGTAAATGATATGAAAAACACTTAAAGTATTTTTGGTGTGATTTATAGTTTTTCATAAATTCTATGGATATTCATAACATATTAGAGATTGTTTATGGTTTATTATTGAATTAATATTCTTTTAAATTATTTTCAATGTGAATTTAATTGAAAAATTCCAAAAATGACATTAATAATATTTTATGACAACTAATATTTAATTAAATTATTTAATATTCATAAAGATATTATATTATACAAATTAATATGTATATGGTTAATATTATCACCCTGATTCCATTTAAGAGGAACTTGTACTTTTATGAAATCATTCTTAACCGTTAAAATGTAGAAAACTTTCACTTTTTTGTAATTGTTAAAAGGGTTGATGGGGGTTAAAATTAAAAGATAAGGGTAAAAACAATAAAATCACTCAATAATATTGTATTTTATATTATTTAAACTCTTAAACATATTATCTTAACATTATATCTATTTTTATCAATTTTTCCCAAAAACATAATTTATATTCATTTAATATTTTATTTAATTCGAAGAGTTCTTATCCCTTCACTTATAAAAAGGAAACATAGTCTCCTCTCTCACTAATACCATTTGATCCATCAATCATAAAATCCCATAAAAATTATATTCTAAAATTACTTATCCCTTAATATGATTTTGTTGAATTCTTAAAATATTATTCAAGTGGGCCTTAAGAAATGATCTAATTGAGGCTTACCAAAGAGGAGGCAATCATCTTATTCAACCTCTTTCAATTTTATTTATTATTATACCTCATTAAATCTATTTTATCCATTACAAATTAATTAATTTAATATATTAAATATAATGAATAATATTTATGGTATTAGAATAACCAATATCACATTAATTTCATATGATTGAAATTTATAACATCGCTCAAGGGTACATGTGGACTACCACCTCTACAGAGTGACATGATTTGTTTCACATTAATTATACAAGGATGATAATACGGATATATTTAATAAATATATATGATATATAGGGTATAATAATGTTTCTATTGAGGTGAATTAATATTTAACATTCATTTATTCATTCATTAAAATTGTGAAAACATCGTTCAAACGTACGTATGACCTATCGTCTCCATGAATAATGTAATTAACATATCTATATCTACATTTTATGGATGAATAAAAATTTATATATAATGAAAATATATTATTTTTATATAACTAATAAAATTCCTTACATGATGTAATATTGATCATGTATTAAGGACTATGAACCGAAACATGGATGAGAAATGAGAAAGTTGTCACCTTGGATGGTGATTTTAATAAAAAATATGTAAATAAATTGGTTTTAATATGTAGAAATTAAATAATATTTGGTATAATATATATTATTATGACGATATAAAACTTTTATGTTAAATCTATATTTATAATACAAGAAGTTTGAACACATATTAATAATTACAAGACTCTGTGTAAGGGATTTGTGTTTCAATCTCATTTTAATCGAGATTTTTTATGCAGGAATTTACAATGAAAAAAATTATACGATCATTATCTAATAAATCCATTTCATTTCCTTTTCTATTTATTAAATTAAAATATCTTCCTTTCATTTTACACACATTATGTACACAAGATAACAAAATAATATTTTTAAAGAAACTCGACAATGTTATTTTCTTCTATGAAAAATCATTTACTTCCTTATCAATGTTTTCTAAAATATTTTTAACAATGTTTCAAAATATTATATAATTTTTCTTTCATGTAATTATTATTAATGTTTTAAATTTTAAATATACTTTTAAATTGATTGTTCTTGTTATTTTATAAATAATCCACATTTTACCAAAGGTGTGAACAAAATATTTTTTTAATGATTACAGTATGAATGAAATTTTTTATTATCATGACTAGTTAATTAATTGAAGAATCCTTGTAATGATTCTAAATTTATTTTTATAGAAAATATTATCTATATTATTTTTTATTCTTTCAATTTGAATAAATGGTTCTTATTTGTTTAATTATAATCTCTCACCCTTATAATTCATGTCTTATGAAATGATAATGTTTTTTCCATGACACTTGTCTATGATCCATGATGTATTGGGTATGAGTTTTATAAGTTATAATCATTATTTTATACTCATATTTTTATCTTATTCATTAATATAATTCTTTATTCGTATCTACCAAGTTAACCCTTATTGAGCATCTTACCTCAACCTTTTTATGTTTCCATTACCATGGTTATAAAGAATGGTTTAAGTAGGGTATGTCTATGAAGAGTGATATATGGGAATGTATTTATGGTATATATTGAATATATTTACTTAAATGATAGTATTTTATATCAATTCTCTTTATATACTAAAATTTTAAGATTCAAAAGTGTGTATTTTTGAAATCTATTGAATATTCATCTATAAATATTTAATATTTAAATATCAAAATTATTGTTAGTTATATATATCATCATATAAGGTTCAACGACTACATATGAAAAACATAAATAGAAATTTCCTTACATCATAAACTCACTACAATTTTTTATTTTTATTACTATTTCTTGATACTAAATTATTACAATGAATGTTTTTTATCTTTATTATATCACTCTTTATTGAAGAAATAGAAGACTCATGTGACTTCAAAGATTCTATTTCTTATATTATAGGAAGTAATATGTTTAATCATTTATTACTATGAAGTTTCATTTTTATGGATAATTATTTCAATAAAGGTAATTTATTACAATAAGGATCATATTATAATTATTGAAAGAAGTTATAGTATAATTTTATAAATAGAATATCCATCTACTATCTCTTATAAAAGAAAATATTTTCATATTTTCTTCATCATTTTATATATATCGTATATTTATTCTTAAGTGATAGGTGATTTTAAATAGTTGTGGGTGAAGATACAAATTCATTTACATAATTTTATATGATCCCTATAATATAATCCAAAATCCACTTAAATTCCTTGTATCCATGTTTGAGTTGTTTTCTCTGAGCTGTGTAGGATCCCAAAAGAAAAGAACTAAATAAAATAACTAAGATCACACTTAGCATTGGAGAAGTATATTATGGGTGATCATTGACACCCAAAACCACTAAAAAAATTATTTTCTTTTTTTTAAATTTACCTTTATGCTACATTACTTGATTAAGATAGAATGTCAAGATAGGTTTATTTTAGGGTGGAAATTTTAATCATTTAAGACTTTTTAATGGGACACAATTCCCAAAATCATTAATATTTTCCTTTTCTCATATTAAGAATAAAATTTCTCGAATTTATTCATTTTAAAATTAGCATGAATACATGATAAACTTGGAGGTAGAGATTAAAGAATAAGTTATGTGGATAGATATCTACCTATTATAAATCCAAATGTCTCAAAATAATCATTATATACAATGATATTATCTATATAAGGATTATAAGGGTATCCCTCTTAACATCTACTCTAACAACCCATTAATTTAATATATTTTTCCCTTTAAATATATTTTTTGTTATCAATATAATGTGATATACAAAACACAAAAATAAAGCAAAAAATTATATATTATGGAATAATATTACACTGAATATGAAATACATTACAAGATACTCAAATACAACATAATTAGAAAAATATATTATTTTTTAAATTTGAAATGTTTTATCTCACTTATGAAAATTCAATTGATTCTAGAGAAATAATTTTTATAAATTACTTATTTTTGATAAATTTATTGATTTTAAATAATGATATAAGTAAAATTTATAAATAAAAATCATGGAATGATTACAAAAATAAATTAATAACATCTAAGTAATAAATAATTAACTATAAGAAATAAAATTTAATTATTTATGGTAAAAAAAAATTAGAAACCTCATTTTTATTTATATTTATATTTATGTTTTTATTTAAAATTTCAAATTATCAGATATTATATATGAAGATAAATAAAATATTTTGAAAAAACTATGGTTTTGTAGTGTATTTGTTGACAATATGTTTTTACAATAATATGTGATAACATATTTATTAGGGATGCATAACTGCAGGAATAAAAGTACATCTTTGTGAAGGTAGTTCATTCAATTTAGTTTTCTAAAATTATGATGAAGGATTTATATACTAGTGGAATTCAGTGATGGGGGAGTTCTATTTGTGGAAAAGGGGTGAGATGAGGAATTGAAAAAAAATGTCATATATGGCTATCAAAAATTAAGAAACACTAAACCATGTAGTGAACATGGGTGATAAAACACGGTCAAGCAGGAAAAATGGGGGCACTAGGTTGAATTTCTATGTAAGAGAATGCATAACAATCTATAAGTTAGAATTAATTTGGGTCTAACAGTGTGAAATGGAGTAGAAACCCATGCAGTTGATAAGCAGCATAGAGGAGGTAAGGAGCAGACCCTGTTATACACAACAGGTGAGTTGGGGATGTGAAATGTTTCTTAAAAACATCATGGATGATGATAACATAGATTTGAGATTACAGGGTTGGAGATAATATTCATCCACCATGAAAATATACACATATAATGATTATTGTCTAATACATTTGATATCTTCCCTAATATCTACTTCAAGGGTCATCTTCAATCTCTCACCAAACCATCGATTGAACTCTACGTCATAGGAGTAAGGATTTTTCATCATAGGAAGGATCACCAGGACATAGTCTCATGGAAAATGCGATGGATACACCACACATATTCTTTATGTCATGGAGGTTTTTAATTTAATACATTGAAAGAACTAACATGACTCTTATCCAGCTTCATGCTATTTCATAGTGTGGGAAATTATACCATAGTAAACCAAAATGAGAGATGGTTATGGAATTTTAGAACTTACCATGTTGAAGTCCTTGTTAATTCAAGATAGATAGTGTTTATTTACATCATAGAGACATGGTTTGTTCCATATGTGATATTATAAATGAATTCATAGTGATGTATGCACTGTAATGAATAATTCACATCACATGAGTTTCGAATTATCACCATGGAATATATTCTTTCCCTGAAAAGGTATGTGAGGGTTATATATTGGTTCACTTCCATTTGATAGGTTTCCATAAAATAGATAATTATTTCCCCCATCAAAACAATCCATTTTTTGTACACCATGGAAAATTGACTATGTCATAATCACATTCTCTATTAATAAGAGCTAGCAATGTAGATGCAATGGACACATTGTAATAACCATCTGTGATCAAAAGAGAAGTATTTATGTTATTTAAAAAATCTAAAAATGAATCAAATAAGTAGTTATATTTTAAATAGTTAGTCAATAATATATAATTAACATGTTATGATCTAATTCCTAAAGAATTAAAATATAAAAATATCATGATTTGGTGCATGAAAGAAAACCAAATGAATTCTTTTAAGATCATTATTTATTGAAGGTTGTTCATTTTATTTTGGCATGTGTAGATCATAGTTTAGGTGATGGGCTATTTTTTTAGGGATAACTTTCATGTGAATTTATATATTATAATAATGATATAATACTATGCTATTTTTGTGGACAATTAGACGACTTGGAGGGATTTGTTAAGATACATTTAGGACATTTAAATATTACAGCTACATAACATGTAATAGTGAATATATAAAATTAAATATCTACATTACATGATAGTTATCATCATATATAAGAAGAAAATGATCCCTTGTTGTTTCATCCAAAAATAAGAATATAAGAGATAATCTTCAATATTTTAAATACCAATAGATAGGGAAATATATAATTAAATTTAAATATCAGTTCTCTATGGAAATATAGAGGAGTTAAAAAATCAATAATGATGAATACATTCTAATTTTATTCTGGAAATAGATATAATTTCATTAATATTACAAGAATGAAAATATTTGGAACAAACTAATCACATCATAATAGAAAAAAGGTTATTCCATGACATATCATGAAACAAAGGTGATGTTCATGGATATATTGAAAATTGACTTGTAAATGAGAGAAATGACATCAACTAAACATATTATATACCTAGCATATCTATAGTAATAATGTTATATTTTTATTGTCCTATGAGGCAACCATGTTCTACCTTTGAAGAATTTAGTGTATAAGGGAAGTTTTAAGGGAAGTGTTTCAGGGGTGGTGGTTATAAATACTAAATATTTTTAAGGAAAGTGATCCTAGGATGGAGCAACGATTCCAAACCTTAATAAATGAGTTTATAGTGTTGTTAGTGCATTGAAAAAATGTAATTCACATGCTCCATAGACTATCCCATAGCGGTACACAAAAAAAATACTTATTTCAGTGTGAATTCATGATTATATTATGCATAAAAATACATGAAAAGGGAATAAATAAATATATAATATATTTGATTAAGGTATTTCCAAATCCGATAGTAATTATATGATCTAGTCAACAAGAGAAAAACATGGGGACCCTTATCTATAATATGTAAATATCATTTGGGCAGTGATAGTGGAAATGAAAAGTAAAGAAATTAGAATAACATCACAAGACATGATTCACCCCTACCCCTCTCTAGGTATATCTAACTAATGTATATTGAGGGACCAAAAATAAGTATCATAGGGTAATTTTTTATTTTGTTGTTTATTTTACTTTTCTCATTAAAGATATATTTTAGATTCCCCTTAAATAGTTCCATTCTATAGGAAAATAGAAAAATTAGAAGAATAATCACAAGTCATGTAGAATCCATATATATGGAACAATATTTTCAAATATGGGGATTAAGTTAAACAAGTCTATCATCTTTGATAAGAAAGGTATTTAAAAATCATATAGTGAATCTGTTAAATCATTCCACAATGCTTCATGAATGAATGGGGAAGTTGATGGGAAAACTTTTATTAGGAATACTAGTGATGAGGATATCTCAATGATTCTAACAAATAAAAATTCTAACATATCATATAAGGTGGATCAATAATTAAAAGATGAAATATTGAGTCATAAATTGGAAACATATTCTCTAATATCCCAAATCAATGCTGAATAAATTGATGTAGAAAAATGAAAATCTTGAAAAAAATATTATTAATTTAAAAAATAAGTATAGGGAAAATATTGATTCAAAAAGAGAATAATTAAAAATATTATACACAATGGAGTAAAATCTAAAATAATATTTGACAAAAAATATTCTAAACTAGTGAGAATTTCAGAACATGAAGGAAATGAAGTTTGAGTTGGATGGTCATCTAGCATAAGAGGTTCAGAATAATAAATTTCTAAAAAAAGAAAATTGTATTCGTTAATTATTATATTAATAAAAAAAAGTTAATATAAAATATGATGTTATTTTTTTAATAAATCTCCCAATATTTTAAAAATAATATGTATATTAAAAAATAATTAATGGAAACATCATTTCCCTAAAAAATAACATGAATAAAGATATCAAACACGAATAGATTCTGGTTCATGTTTGATAGTTATGGTTTTTTAATTAAGTAAATGAGATTAGAAGATCTATGAACTCAAGGAGAGGATTAAAACATCAAACAAAATGGTACATATTACATCAAAAGGAGACTCAATAGGTAAAACAAATAAGACTCCAAATATAAAATTTTGAATAAAAAATTTCATTTCTGAAAAATAGGGAAGTGGTAATCCACAGGAAAGGGGAACTAAATTGATTCTATTGAGGAAGATTTTGGAACATAATGAGTAGTTTTTTACCAGTGTTCCGATGTGTTTAAAGAACTCCATAATTTCCAATATATGAATGAATAAAAGACCAAATGATATGTGATTTTTATAGTAGATGCTTTATTTTATCTAAGATGAATATTATATAAAGTTATCTCAATTGGATAAATTTATTAAAGGGTAATGAATCGATATAGATAAAATCTACTCTTACGAATTATAGGAAAAATTATTATCCTATAAAATGGGTTATTATATTCAAAAATACATTCAATGTTTTGGAAAATGAGAATGAACCTGAACTAAGGGAGAATCAACCTTCAAGATCAAGGTACTAAAAACATATCTCACTGAGGAAATCATGAAAATACTGGAATAAGAAACAAAATTTTGTTCTAGATGTCAAAAAGATGGAAATAAAAGATGATCCACTTAAGAAATATTGTAATTCTGTAATTGTACACTTGGTTATCAGGGATGATATTTTATAAATTAGTTCTGAAAAACCCCTTATGGGAAAAATATGAATAAGAATTAGAGATTGACATTGAATATGAAATAAAATAAAAATGTAACTAAAGAATTTTCTAGTTCATGTGTGATAAATTCAACAATTATTGAAAAATCCAAGATAAGGAAGGATATCAACTGACTTCCACATAAAGTGTAGTTTGAAATTTATAGTATGCAAGGGAGTTCCTCAATCAAGGTCTTAGGTTTCCTATATACATGTGATGATGAAGTATTTGAATATATCATTGAGCTTCTATCCAAAAAAATTAAAATCTATAATAGGGATGATGGAATGTGTTTGGTTGTTTTATCTTGACTAGACTTATTCTTCTAATTGAGGAAATTAAAGGTACCATATCCCCTTTTAATATAAATTTAATAACATGGGTAAATAAGATTAAGACAATCAGGGGGAAAAATCGATAGAGAAATGGTGATCAGAAATAACATGAAATGTATTTAAATTCACGTCTAAAATTTAATTTAAAATTACATGATAAATTTTGAAGTTGAAGTCTTTCAGGTTCAGTTTGATATCATGTCTAAATGTTCATGAATTTTTGAGACTTTCTTGATGAATTTAAAAATTTAAGGACTTATTTAAATGGAATCTATAAATTGAGTGAAGATCTAAATTATATTAGATTAATTGTGATAAAATTTTCCTAAAAGTTTTAATTATTGGTTATGTTGATTGTCTCATCAGTCCACTATGAGAAGATAATTGTTTGTGGCTATAGAAAAGATAGATCTCATGTAAACCTTTTCATAAACTAACATATAATATATGTTGTGTCATCTTTATGGTTATTAAAATTTTCTAAATAAAATGACCCAATAAAAAGATGATATCCCTTAAAATTAAAATCATTTCAAATGTAGAGATTTTAAAATTAAATGGGAAATTGAGTTGAGTTCTAAAGGCTATTTATATAGTAAAATTTTATCCCTAATAGAGAAGAAAACATTAGTCTCAAAGGAAAGGATTAGAGATTTCTAATCCTTTCAAAAAAAATTGAATATTATTGGTGACTTGAGGAACACCCATGTTAAGATAGTTCTTGAAGACACATATGAATAGAAAGAGAAAGATAAAACATTAAAGGATTATTCTGGAAGATATAGATGAAAAATATTATTATATTATTTATATTATAAAGAGGCTTAACTAATACAAGAAATAAAATTTCATTCATTATATGTCACTTAATTACTATATACTAATAGGTTTTCATGATTATGATTAATATGGTGTGTTTACAAAATGAGATGCAAATGTTTCTATGAATTTATTGTGTTAGGAAGAATATAATAAAGATGACAATATTCAAGAAGTTTTCTATTATTGATAATGAATTATTAGAAGAAAAGGAAGAATAATAATAAAAAAAAAATCACATCACTTTGTGTTTGTTGAAAATTAGATGTTCCATCCTATTCAAGGAATCGAGATCACAGTGCTTGAAAATGTCTATCATATTCAGGAGATATTGTTTGGAATAAAAAGTGGTCATCATATTCACACCAAATATAAAATAATAGGTTTGATCATAATAGGCTGAATCAAAGTCTATATGGCTATGATTATAATGTGAAAATGATTTTATGATGTTGTAGTTCCTATAAATCATAAGTATTCTATAAAACATGTGATAAAAGACTGATAAATGTAAGTGGATTGAAAGAGATGATGCTGATTGTATTCAGATGTATCGTTCCAGGATAGAAAAAATAAAAGCAGTGCTAGAGATCATATTCAGTATGATCATATTCAATATATTTGAATTCGGGCTAAGAAGATAATAATGATGATGATGTTGAATGACAGGGAAGTTATACTACATTCATTGATAATTTAGATTATGCTAAATCTGGTCTCAAATTTAAAAAAATTCATGAAGTGAGTCATGATACAAAAAGAAAATGGAATAATATATTAATTTTTAAGTATATGACAATGGTCCATCATGCTTGGCATACCATCAAATTCCTCAAAGGTTGAATTGTTTTCAATAAGATTAATGGTAAAGTAATTGAGTTGAATCTGATAAATACGCAATAAAAGAGTCTAATTAGAAATGTATCCAACCATTTAAGATGGTTGAATGTGCTTTTAGATCTAGGGATTTAAATTTTATTTTTTGGAAGATTTGTGAAAAATGTGAGAAACTAAGGGTACTGGTTTTTAGTCAGACCAAACTCACAAAGATGAGAATATTTCAATATTAAAGTGGAATGGTTATCATATTCCAAAGATAAATAACATCTCTAATTTTTTTAATTATTTTAAAAATTAGTTCAAAAACAGTCATATCATAGTTGATATTAATTCACTATAATATCTTCTAGACAACATCAAATTAGAAATATTTTCTTTAATTTGGTGTAGAGTGATGTAATAAAGACATGGAATTGGACCAGGATTTTTAATGAAGATTAATATTGACTATTTCTTATGGCATATAATTATTATGGAGAATTTCATTGAAATAGTCATATTGAAAAATTCTGAATCGGTCTTATGGTCGTGATGATTTTCTGAGGAGAGCTGCAATTTTAATAAGATTCAAGAAGGATCAAGAAGAAATTGGAAGAGTAGATAAATTCACAAATGCAACTGAAATTTAATGACACATGACCATTTTTGTTAATTTTGTTATGCCGGAACGTTTTTAGGATTCGTTCCCAAACAAAAATTGGGGGGAGTGTAAAAGGTGTGAAGTACATCGTACATATTTGAAGATTAGTGTATTGTTCAGGAGAAGAGAGAGATGTTGTTGAACTCTAGAGAGGGAAGAATAATTTTCTAGGTTTTTTTCTTGAATAAGTGTTTCTAGACCAAAGTTGAAGGAGAAGAGAGAATATCACAATGTATTCAGTTGATAATAGTATCCAAAAGATTATCATATTTGGCTTGTCATTGTGTTCAGCATGTCATTATATTGGAAGGAATTATCAGATTTATATTTTTTGAACTTAAATAAAAAGTGTTTAGAATAATCTCAACCATTTTATAATAGAGTCATATTTCTTTATTGGTACACTGGACTGGGTGATTCATATTGAGAGAATATTTCTGGGTAATTAGATTGGAGTTTTATGTCAAATGTCCATGAAGTTCTTACCCACATTTGGGTAAGAAAGTGAATAATTGTTTTAAAAGAATACATTTTTGGAGTTTCACAATGAATCACAAGTAACATGGGTTGTTACAAATACATTGTATTACATAATATATGCTAGAAGAAGAACACACACTATTTGATTATTTACATAGTGGTACACGCATGTAAGGAAATATCATACTCCTTTTATTCTTCACAAAAGGATTGTTTTATAGTGTACTATGTGTTATTGAATCATTTATAAACCATACGAAGGAGGTAGATAATCTTATTTAATAGTGAAGCTTATAAATTATTATGCCCCTATGGATATTTTTTTGATTTTTTTAGATGAGAAGAAATATTTAATAGTAGGCGATGGATGTTTCATTTGAAAATGAAACTTAAAAGAAAACTTTATCACAGATTCACCCCTACCCGTCTTAGTGACACAATTATCCTGATTGGGAAACTAAAATTGGTATTAGAGCCAAATAATCTCTTCACATATTCATTGATGATGTTTTGAAGATAATTTTATGGATTATTTTAATTGTTTGAATAGTAAATGAATTCTTGTTTTTGATGGTAGGAATTATCAAATCTAGAATGATATAATTTTTCCTAATCTTATACCTATAATATATGATGTTATTGAATATTTACTAGATGATATTCCTCCTATTGATGAAAAAGATCCTCTTACATATAATGATAAGAATAATCTTGAGATTTATGGAAGGGCCTTGAATTCTTTATTATCATCACTTTTGTAATGTGAATTCCTAATATTGATAGGTGTTTCCATATCTAAAGGTATATGGGAAAATTTAAAAAACTCATATGTAGAAAATAAAAAAAGTGAAGAAAGAAAAGTTACAAATATGGAGGGAGAAGTGTGATAATTTAAAAATGATTGGGCACGAATTTTATTGGGACTTATTTACTAGGGTGAAAGAAATTGTTATCATAATCAGATGACTTTTAAGAAGATATAATATTCTATAATTGTTTAAAAAAATTGAGTTAATCCTAAAAATTTTGATGCAAATGTTTCTTCATTAGAAGATATAGACCTTAAATAATTATCTCTATATTATTTTCATAGCTTATTAATCACATATGAAATGTGAAGAGAGATATATATAAATAAAATTAAAAAAATTCTGAGAAATTTCTTTTAAGGTTACAATGAAAGACATGTCAAAGAATATTCTTATTAAAGATGAAGCCAGTTAATCCTATTCTAAAAATGGTGTATGTAAAAATTTTGATGAAATTTTATGCTAGTTTTCTAAAAATGAGAAAATTGGTACATGGAAATACAAAGGATAACTTCCCTAGATATTTTTTTAATATTGAGTCATTGGTTACATCATTACCAATTATCCAATGACAAAGAATGAAGAAGATAGTGATGAAGAAGGGACAAATCCAATTAGAGCATGGAAGAAATATGGTGATAAAGATAAATATTTTTTCACAAGGTAATAATAAAAAATAACTCAAATTCAAAAAAATAATTTTCTTATCAATTTATGAATAAGTAGAAGACAGTGAAGATGAATTGGAATAATATATTAAGAATTTTTGTGAGAATAATTTTATTACAATAGTGGATGAGGAAGAATTCAAAAGTAGTAGTTCTGATGAAGAAGAATGTCAACTTGAAATACGTTTCAAAAAAGAGTTGAAATAATGTTTGAGAATGATTATGTTACTTGAAAAGAAAAACAAGATTTTATAATATTAATTTTTTGATACAATTCATGAAATCATTTCACATGAAATGAATGTGATTTTAGTGGAGACTGATGATTTGAATAAATATCTTGACAAAGAAAAGAATTATAATGAGCATCTCGAGGAAAAGTAAACGGAGAAATATGAAGGGCTAAATTTTTTCAAAAAAACAACCTAAAGAAGAATTCAAGAAACAAGTTTTCGTGACTCTATTTCATAAGTTGGTTAATGTTATGAAAACTTTAATCCTAAAAAGGATCACAAAATTTACCTTCTAATGGTGATTAAAAAGCATGAATTGTTTCTGAAAAAAATATGAAAAGATGTTTTATACGAAAAAGAGTAATAAGGTGGTGAATTAAAGAGTTTCTAAACACCACATGTCTAAAAATTCTTAATATAGATATGTTTCTATTAATTTTTATTCCATTATGGAAGAAAATAAAAAAAATTGATTGATAGTTGAAATTCGGGTGGTTTAGTTTTGAAAGAGAATATGGTTACAGATAAATATGTTTAAAACTCTGGTCAATATGGATGTTTTAGAAGAAAAAATTCATTCTATAGAAACTCCAGGTATTTCGGGGTATTTGTTCATATTAGGAATATGTGTTGGTTTATCCAAAAAAATTACAATTTTTTCACAATTTTTAATGGAAATGTTTTAAGGGGAGTCAATTCCCTCAAAAGAAGATGTATGAAAACATTTTTCAAAATAAACCTAAGAAGGATGGTGTGAAAGTTGATAGTAGTTTTCAAAACCTAGATACTATGTGTGAATTATGTTAAAAACTATGGAATATTTCTAAGGGTTGTCTAGTTTAGTCACTGGTACAACAACACTTTCTTATAAAATCTCATAAGATAGAAGTGATGAAAAAAATAAATGATAAAAAGACCTTAATTTTTAAACTTCTCTGAAATCATTGAATAGAGAATGCTCTTTGATTCTTATCGGGATGAAATATATCCTTCTAAGTGTTTCATAATTGTGCGATGAAGGTCAAAAATTACTTTCAAGAATGATGTATTTTTTTTTAAATGTGAAAAGGATGGAAATTATTTTACAAAGACGACAACGTATGAAGGGAAATTTATTTCAAGTTGGTGAGATACAAAAATCTTATTAAATAAGCGTATTATAATATAATAAATTGTGGAATAAAAGGATGGGACACATGTGTTAGAGAAAAATGAGAATTTATATAAAAGAAATAGTGTCTAATACATTCTTGATATTCTAATAAAATAGATTGGTGTTTCATTATCTGTGAGGTAGATAAGATTAAAAATTTAGTGCATAAAAAAGATGATATAAAAAATGACCCCATAAACATATTACTTATAATATCTATCAGAAAATGAGAAAATGATAAAAAAATATAGATAAGTAATTAATCACTTTCATTAATTTCCTTACTCAAATTACCTATGTAATGAACAAAAAATATAAATCCGATTCTCTAAAAAAATTAAAAGATTCAAGAGTAATACTGAAAAGCATTTTGAGTATTTAATGAATATGTTGTGACCTGAAAATAGTGGTGAATACAAAAATGACAAATTTGAAATGTAAACTGAAAATCATGGAATTATTTATGAGTTTAGTTCCCGAACACTTCTTGAAAAAATGATCTTTCCAAAATAATTAATAAAAGTTTAGTGGATGTAGTGAGAACTATTTTTCATGAACATGATCATTCTCATTACAATTGGAGTCAAGACATCAGTACTTATGTGTACATTCAAAATTTATGTTTATAGAGGAAAAATTACAATATGAATCTATATGAATTGTTTTATTGAAAGGACTATGATTGACGAACTTAATGATTTTTTTGAGTAAATTTATTATTAAAAAGAATGGTGGAAACTTGGGAAAGTTTGAGTAGAAATTTGAAGATGGTATTTTCTTTGTATATACTCTAGAAGGATGCAGATATAGATGTTTTAATAATGAAGAAGGAAGAATGATAGATTCTATTGAAGTGAAATTCCGTGAATGACTAGATGAACAAAAACTTACATGGGATGACAAAGATGCTGAGCAGGATAAGGAATGTTTTGTTTAAAAATTTTATAACAATACAAACAATTATAATAAAAAATAAGTGGACACAACTATTCCTAGTGATGAGGAAGATAGTTGGAATCTCATTCCAAGTTTGGGAATAATGTGTAATCCCATAATATTATGGTTGATAAATATTATAAGGAATAAACAATGAGAACAAAAAAATCTAGTAGACATGATTCTTTTCATTAAAAATATTAGCTGAATGGTGTGATAAGAGATTTTGACTATCTTTAATGGGTTTTGGTCACGAATGATTAATTAGATCAAAATAAAAATAATGATACTTGAACACTCATATCTATTCCATAAAACAAAAATATTTTAGGTATAATGTGGATTTTTCAGAATAAGATGTATGAAGGATGTTAATTGATAAGGATCGAGTAAATACTTATCTGTAAATGATGTTCACTAATTGAAGGTATTTATTTTGATGAAACAATTACCCTAGTAGAATGATTAGAATCCATCAAAATAATTCTTCATATTTATGTACAATGATATTACAAAATCAATCAATTGGGGGGGAAATCTGAATTTTTTAATGGGGATCTTGATGATGATGTTTATATTGAACAACCATGGGGCCTCGTTTCTGGGAAATATGAATGTTTTTTATATATATTGACATAGAATTTTATGGGATCCACCAAGTTGCAAGGTCATGGTATTCCAAATTAGATACTTTCATATGGAAGATGAGTTTTATTGAAGGAATGGTTGATATAAATAATTATATCCAATAATTTCAAGCGTTTCCCCTAAATTTAAATTATTATATAGATTACATTGTCATTACTAGGAATTAAGAAGTAACATGTGAGAGATTTTCATTAGAAATGATAACATTGTTTGAGATTTACATACTGGGGGAAATGAAATACATTCTTGGGTTAAAGATTTTCGGAGAAAAAAAATACATATTTCTTTCTTCAAGAGTGTATGATAAAGAACTTATTAAGAAGTTTGTGATGGGAAACTCAAAATCTATTTCCGCATTAATAATACTAGGAATAAAAATGTCTAATGATGTCAAAAACAAAACAAGTTTATCTAAAATAATTTTAATGTAGATTAGATTTTTTTTGTATCTGAATGGCTCAAGACCAAACATTCTTTATGATGTTACCTTATGTGGAAGATTTTAGAGTTCTCCAAAATAATCTCATTTACATTATAAAAAAAGAATTATTGGATATATCAAAGGCACAAAACTATTTTAGAATCATGTATGATAGCTCAGAAATTTTCTATTTGTTTCGGTATTTAGATGCTAAATTGGATGGAAATGTTGATGAAAAAATATCCACATCTGGTGGAGTATTCATTTAGGGAAAGGGTTGAGTTAGTGGACATAAAAAGATGTAGAATTTAGTAAATCTTAGCATGTCTAAAGCTGAATATTGTTTTCCTACTCAAGCACCTACCTTACTTTTTTTGAAGAAGACTCTATTAGAATACATAATTGTTGAAGTGATGTTACCCTTACTCATGGGTTGTGATAATCAAAGCGCCGTCAATCTCACCAGGAATGTAGTTCAAAAAATTTTAAGACATATTGATATCAAATATTATTTCATTAAAGAGAATGGTGAGATGAATTAGTTGAATATGGATATGTTCCTACATAAGAACATGTTGTTGAAATTTAAAAAAAAAACCATCATTGATTGAATCCTTTTCTAAAATAATGCTTAACATGGATGTCCGATCAATTTTTAATCAAAATGGAGGTATGTGTTTTTGTCCCCTATCTCACCCTAACATTGTATAATGTTGTCATGGGTGTGAATAGTTTCATAAATCTATCCTTATAGAAGCATGTGAAAAGGAGGAGTTGTGGGTAAACTGTGATTCCAACATTGAATGTTATTGTCAACTATTCTAACAATTTTTTTTAATAGTGTTAGGAAAAAAAATTATTCTAGGGAAATTATAATAGTGGATAATGGTGGGGAATAAAATTGTGACCAAAAGTGATAAGGTTTCATGATCACTACTTCTGGACAACATTGTTTTGTTATCAACGATTCTTGTTTCCTATAATGTGTTATCTCACAATGTCTTATAATTATGGACAAGTAATCCATTTTCTTAGGATACAATGTTCAGGTATTTATAAATATTGATTGACACGAAAATATAATGGAATATAATCTTTTAACCAAGTTGGTAAGGATTATTGTATTCTAGGTTATTTATTTTATTCAAATGACATTTAAGAAGAAAAGGATGTCTAATAAAGAAATAAATCACCTTAATTTAGGTTTTTTGAAAATTAGACTAACCATTGAATTCATGGAATAAGAATAACAATTCTTAAAAAGGACCATCGTATTTAGGTGAAATTTGCAGGATAAAAAACTAGTCATTAAATTCACAACAAATACGGAATAAATGGTTTGATAATAATGGTAAGAATCAGAGTCTACATTACTATAATTAAAATTTGATGGTTATTTTATGACCATGTAGTTATTCGAAATCATAAGTATTCTACAATACTTCTGATGAAATATTGATTAAATTAAGGTTAGTGCATGATATGATGTTGAGCCGGTCATGTTGGAACATATTCGGATGGAAATATGGAATAAGGGTGTTGGGGATCGTATTCAGTATGATCATATTAACAATTATATTATTTGTGATGAGATAGTAAGAAATAACTTGATAGAGGACAGGGAAGTTATAAAAACATTCTTTGATAACTTAGAATATTTTAAATCTAATCTTTAATTTATTCAATGTCATGAAGGATGTTATGATACAGGCAGAAGTTCGTTAATGGTGGAATTTGCTGGACATAAAACTACTGACACATTTCCATCGTGTTCAGTGTACCATCTTATTCATCAAAGGTAGAATTGATTTATAAAAGAACGATGGTAAAGTAATTGGGTTTAAGATGATGAAAAACATAATGAATGAGACTGAAAAAAATTAATTCAACCATTAAACATAGTTTAATTAGTTCTTATAGATAGATCATTAAATTTAAGGATTGGAATAATTGTGAAAATGTGAGAAATCAAAGGAAATAGTTTTCAGTCAGATAAAAATATAAAATATGTAAATCTTCAAATAATAATTTTGAATGTGTAACATATCCACACTAATACAAAATTTGCCTTTAAGATAATCAGAACTGACCATTATTAGTGCTAGAAAAGCACTAACATCATTAGTGATATTAAAATCCTACATCATTTATATGTACTAAGAAATCACTAATAAAAGGGTAATTTAGAAGTTCTAAAAAATAACTAATAAAAGATCCATTTGTTAGTGCTTTAATTTAGCACTGATAAAGGAAAATCCTTATTAGTGCTTATCAAATAATTGATAATGGATTTTATATGCACTGATCATATTTTTTATCAACACTTTTAAAAGAGATGATAAATGAATTATTTATCTGTGCTTATAAAAGCACTGATAAAGTTCCATATTGCAGTATGTTGTTATCTCCCTCTGCATCACCACTATATAGTGCTACAAAAGAACACTCCACCATAATAAATACAACAAAAACACATCAGATATCAACAATAACAAGTCTCAACACATAAATTTAATTAAATGAAATTTATAACACAAATATGAGATAAAAACACTACATTATATTCATTTCAAACATTTTCTTATATAATTAACCAAATATAAATTATTAAAAAAATTTAAAATCAATCCTAACGTTCAATTTAAACATGATTTCTATTGACATTCTTTTTAAAACATAAAACATTGACTAAGTAGTTTCGAACAAACCACCACAACTCAATAAAAAGAATTCTCATGTATAAGAAAACAATTATTATAAGTAATACAATAAAAAAAGAAATAATACATTAATTTTATGGAAAATAATTTTACTCTGAATATATCAATATTACCTAAATGATTGAGTTATTGAGGGAACATGAAAGAACGTGATAAATGTCATCACTACTGGAGTAAATCGTTTTGTGAGAGAAAACGTTTTGGGATGTTTTTCTACAGAACGAGATGCAAGATGGATAGAGAACCCAAACTAAAAAAATCCACCTATATAATAAAAAAATTATTATCTGCGAAATTTTAAATAGAAATAAATTAAAAATATATATAACAAAACAAATTAATTCTATGGACACTGATTTTTCTGTGTAAACATCAAGATTACTTATATAATTGAGCATTGGTAGTGGCATTTCTCTTCTGAAAAAGGTAGTAGGGATAACATAAAATAAAGTGATAAATTCACTACTACGTTGGTGAAATTATTTTGAGGGATATGAAGCATGAAAGATGGATAGATCACACCCCCCAACTCAAACAAAAAAATCCACCTCGATTAGAAAAAAATTAGTATGTGAGTAATAATGAAAAGAAATAATTTAAAAATACATATTCAAAAATACATTAATTCCATGAAAAATTATTTTATTGGTTAAAAATCATGATTAAATTTTTATTGATTTGTGACAGTGTTGCTGGAAATCCTACAAATTTAGAGGAGGTATCATAAAAGAAATTTATAAATGCACCATTGCATGAGTGAAAAAGTTTTAACAGAGAAGGTGTATAAAAGTTGGATAGGGCACCCCCAACTTGAAAAAAATAATCCCCATGTATAATAAAACCATTAATATCAAAGTAAAACTAAAATTAACTAACTTAAATGTACATATAAACAATACATTAATTCTATGAAAAATTAATTTACTGTGAAAATATAAATATTACCTCTTTAATTCACAGAGGCAGTATCATTTCTCTTCCTACAAAGGCAATAGATCTATATTGAATGAAAGTGATAAAGTCCCCACAGTTAGGGTGAAAATGATTTAACAGGAAAAGAGTGTGAAATTTGAAAAGATCGCCCCAAAATAAAAATTAATAATCCACATGTATAAGAAAAAACATTATTATGTGAGTAATACTAAAAAGAAATAAATTAAAAATAAATATGAAACAATACAATAATTATATGGAAAGTTATTTTAATATGAAAACATCATGATTACATCAGTGATTGAGTAGAGAGAACACAATTTCTCTTCTTGTGAAGACATGGAACATTGAAAAAACTCCTAAAATAAATAAAAACACTTCAAGGAATAATGAAAATTTAATCAACAATTTTTTACATAATTATTTATTAAAATGGAGAAATTATATCCTAACATTACCTTTTTTTTCTATATAAATGGTTTCTTTAATTATATTTTGTTCATCAGATGGATTGGTAACATCATCATTAGTTGAATACATTTTTCACATTATAAGTAAAACATTTAATTAAGATTATGATAATGTAGTAGAAAACATACATTATAATGAGAAACAACATATTATATTAAAAACCACTTTTACGTTATCATTTAACACTATTTTTTAAATGTTTCATGGATATGGTTCCCCATTCGAGAATCGAAATTTCCACTTTGTGATCCCTTCTAACATAAAATAAATTTTCTATAGTGGGATGGACATGAACTAATTGTGATATCCAAATGCAGGGTTCATCCTCCAGTTCATTTACATCTAACTCAACATTTGATTTATCCTCCAGGAGGATAATTTACCAAATGTTTTTCTTGGATTAGAGACACAAAATTATTTCCTTATGTGTTATTTCGTTACGAAAAACTCGTATTTTTCCACTTCTACATTTAAATGAATCTTCACAAATCCCATTTCATCAAGTTTAACTCCCTTGATATTATCAACCCATTTGTAATGGAAAGACCAGAACATGAAATGTTTTATAATCTGAATTATATATCTTTTTTATGATTCCAAAATATGACATATTTTCATAAATTGTTTTTCTATCCTTGGGACAAGATATGTGCATCACTTCATCCACTAGCATAAAATCACTATTTTTCATCACACTGAAGCCATCATGTTTTTTCTATTGAACGTATTACCATAGATTACAAACACAGTGTAAGATATAAAATTTTAATTCATTCCATTGGTGAAGACTTAAATTTTTTTTCAATTTTCATTTGGATTTTTTGATATATACTTATAAATTTAATCTATGATGAATCCAATAAATTCTTGATTATGTGTATATGATATCCATCTTTCATACCATGATGGATTTCAACCAATTAAATTTATTTTTTGGATTCAATGTCTGGATCAATATATTCATTATTATAGAATTCATAAATATGTTATTTCACCCTCTCTACCAAGGTAATTATAACTACTTCTCATTCGAAAATTTATTCATCTATAAATCATTCACTCTGACTAGACGTTGGGAGACTAATGATTTCAGCATCTGATAGGAAATCTTTACAGAATTTATTATCTTAGTTAACCATATAAAATAATGAAAAACAAAATTGTAGCCAAATATTATTTTTTACATACCCTGTCAAAATCACCAAATATCATTCAATTGGGGGCATCCATATTTAATGGACAAGACTATGTAGTTGACCCCTTGGTCTAATTTATAAATTAGGTGGACCATTATATGAATGAATGATGGTGGGAGGAAATTTCTAATTTACATAATATGATTGAAATATCCTTATTCATGATAGTAAACATCATTGGGTCTATAACAATAATGCCTAAGGCATTGAAAAATAAGAAGAGCTAGGTTAAGGTATGTAGTACATTTCAAAGCATAATGAAACAGAAAGAAACATGCATTAAATCATGCATTAAAACATGACAATTTTGTGATTTTTTTCCTTGAAACATCAAATTAGTCATTGACACGACATTCATGATATTTGATAAATACCATTGTGTATCTTTTACACTCATAAAGAAAAGTAAAAATTGAAATTTTTTCTATCTGGATAGAGTGTACGCTGCGGGAAGGAGAAAATTCTCCCTTTTAACCTTAATTGGTGAGAACACTTACCTCATCCCCATTTCAATAATATCAATCCTATCCTTGATTCCATATGAAGGTTTTCAAATAATATTTATTAATGTGCCAATAACATTTTTAAATATATTTTTTTTCTACATGCATAACAACATGAAAATGTCTAACATAGAATCATTTTTAATACGGTAATTCAACGTAAATTGATCTCTTCTTCCAAACGGATTTTGTAAGGATTTTAAAAAATGGATTAAATAAAAAGATGTCAATATTTTATATATTTTTTATAGTTGATGACTCGTTGCTGAAGATGGAATTGTACCATGTTCGACATTACCACCAAATGCAATCATCCAGAATTGAGTATGTGTGTTTTTCAAAAAATGGCAACAAAAACATGCCTTTAATACTATATACTAATATATTTCATTAAGAGGGGATGTCATTAATAATACCATACAACATGGCCCTCAATTTGAATTATTTATATCAATGAGCACCATAAAGTTTAACACATGTATCCCATATCAATTTTAGATCATCGATAAATGGATAGAAATAGACATTAATATCATTAACGGGTGTTTTGGGTCTAAATATAAGTAAAGAAAACATAATTTTGGTGTGCATCAATCATTACCATGGTGTAATGTAAAAAATTACCAACATGATGGGCCATGTAATGTGAGTACTACTTGATACACTGACTGAAAATAAACTTTTTTTATTATCAAAATACATTTGAGGATAAAGTGAGAAACCAAGAGATCTATCATTATAACCGCATACAAACAAAACAAAGAACAACCCAGAACAAACTACAGGATATGACCCTTCCCATCCACTGCACCATGAATAAGCCTTCACCAAATCATGACCGCTCGGCTAGCATTCCCATGCAGGAAGTACTACTCTATACACCAAAATTATATATTCCATCTATAAATAATGCAAGATGAATGATTCTTTGCTCATCTACAAATTCAAGAAGCTCGTAATAAATTTTCTTCCACTGTGGATAATATGTTGGATAATAAAGGTTCCCATATTTAATTATTTTATGTGCATTCCATATAAATTGTCAGGTAGTTTCATAACATCCAATAAGGCCCCAACCTTAATCATTACATAATCTTGAATTATGTTAATAATTAACATAAAAAATATTTTCAGGTATATATTTTTAGAGAATTAGGCCATAAAAATTACATTACATCTCAAAAATTACAAATGGGACACTTCTACTCAGTATCCATTTTTAATAAAATAAAAAATCATAAAAGAAAAAAATAATTCTTTTATTGATATAAATCTAATTGTCTTCTTCCTTTCTATTATCATGCCTTATATCCTATGAAATAAATTTTGAAAACATGGGATGAGCATGAAAATCTAAGCGTTATAAAATAAAGAAGGAAAACATTGGTTCATAAATATATACAAAACGTATGCTCTTTAACAGACCTCATGAAATAATAATATTAATGAATTAAACATAGAAATCATAAATCATATAGGTAATTAGTGGTATCATTATCAAACATACATTATAGCATTCATAACAATGTAGGGAGTTACATTTGGAATACTGATAACAGTATATTCCCTAAATCTCTTAGGATAAACTTTAACGTTTACCTTTGTTAGGTTACCTAATGAATTAGATAACTATCTCGATATCACCCACCCTAGGTTTATCACCGAACCACCTGTATATGAAAAAAATTCCCAATAACCATAACATTTTCAGAACACATAAAACAAGCATAAATTAAAGATAACATTTCTACACCGCAATCCCAATATATCATTTCAATATATTGACACAACAAATTCTTTATCAAACCATTTTCAAAATAATTTAAAAAATTTAATAAAGATATTTTTGAATAAAAGTGTCCCATACCACATTAAAGATTTTGGAATAAATTTTATTTTCAAAAAATTCACTTCCATATAGATAAATCCTTAAAACCATTTTTAAAACAAAGACATTAATTAGAAATAATTATAAGAATAAATATTTAAAACATTTAAAATGATATTTTAGTTAAAGGGTTCCTAACAAAATAACAAATGCTTAAATACAAATATTTGAGGAATGAAATTAATAAAAACTTATGATATCATTAGAATAAGAAGATTCATGAAATAATATGTCAAAGGGTAGTATATACATCATATAAAAAATAATTGGTGTATAACAATGAATAAGTATCAATGGAATGTAAATTGAGATAAATTCAATTGCGAAGATCATATCATTAGATTAAGGAAAAATCAATGACATAATTATGTGTGACAAATAAGAATACACACAATATAAGTATAAATTAAGTTTAAATCAATCAAATTTAATTCACAAAATTTCATAGCATGACATAACCAAGAAGTATATGTTTAACCCAACGATTTGAAATAGGTTTAAAAAGTTCTCTTACTGAAATTTGATAGCCTAACGACGTCGCTTTAAAATTCATAATTTAATTTAATGAGAGACAAAAGAGTCTCTAATTACATAGATATAAAATGTACAGAATTAACTATATATAATAACATATCCCAACATAGGAAAATTGAAATTAAAATACAGGACATAAAAGAAGTCGTTGTCTAAAAGAGTGTGGTGAAAGGATACCTCACTGATTTCGTAACGTATGAAACATACACTCCATGAAAGAAGGATAATACAATGAAGATTTAAATAAACATAAATTAAAGTATATTACAAAAATAATGCAATCATGGGATGTTCATACACCACACAAAAGGGGATAGTGGCAAATATTGCATGAGTCTCATGTGAATAAAAAGTGAGATGAAAACCCCATTAGCACATTGTAATCAATCGAGTCGCAATACCTAAAGTTAATAACCACCAAATGAATCACATAATACTAGGAATATAAATAGAATAATGATAATATATATCAAATGGTTGTAAAAAATACACCACATGTAATAAATTAGTGGTGATCGATGGAAATCTCCTGAAATTAAAAGTGAGATAAGACACCCCTTACCTCATGTCCTACTTGATTCGTATGTTCCATGTTATTACAGAATAATAAACGTAAGTTAATTTCTAATTACTTAAGAAAATTTTTCTTGTTTATTATTCCTTTTATATCATTTATTACGTTTCTATAAAAATTAGTTAATTATTTTAGTTCATATTGGACATTCTGTCGATGTTCGAAACTTCAATAAAAAACAAACTGGTTATAATTAAAAATTGTCCAGGTGGTCAAAATTACATTATCTTTAGAATGATATTAAGGATTTAGATATAATATATATATAATATATTTCTATTGTATATATATTTATAATATTCCATATCATTTGGAGTTAAGAAATTAAATACATCCCACTTGGAGATGGTAAGTCGCACGTACGCATAAACCGTACTTTCATTTCTATTTTATATTTAAAGTAATGAAAACATAATAATAAATAGGTATATTATAAATCCAGTATAATATCTTTTTTATTTAAATTAATTAACTCCGTCCATTATACGTTCCATGTATGGAATGAATGAGTCAAATTACATTGAGGGGGTGGTTGTTTGCACTTTCTGAAATGAAATTATCATATTTACCAATTATGGAAACCATAAAGGTATGATATAAATGAAAAATAATGAAGTATAAAGAAAATATAAATATAATATAAATAAAATTAACACAAAGTTCCATATTAATGGCTACCATAAGAGGTGGTAGAAGAATATTGATCAATCATCGTTTTGTGGGGCAGTTGTTCACCGTCGACAGAAACAATATGTTTTTTTCCAATTAGACAGAGGTGTGTGTAATTTTAGTTAGAATAATTCTCATATAAACATCCTAGTATATTTAGGATACTGGTTTTGTTATAAAATAAATTAATAAAAATAGTTTTCAGGGGTTGGAGAAGTAAAATAAAAGAAGTGAACTTAAGAGAAGACGTTACAATTAAATCAGTTAACTCCCTTTGGTTTGAACCAAAAGGGTATCTTGAAGTGCATTATGCCAAAGGTAAGGCTTATAGGTGGAAGATATATATCTTAATAACTTAGTTTGGTAGTGGTTGGATAAGCCATGTGGCTTGAGAGGTGTGAGTAATGGGTTTGAGGTGAGGGATTTTTATAAGGGGGAGGAGGGGTTCTTTATGAATGTTGGAAAATATTATTTTTATTATATAATTATTTTCTGTTTCTAAAGGATAAAAAGTTATTAATGTAGAATATAACATGACTCTTCTTCAAAATAAAATCATCCAATAAAAATATTACATGTGTAAGATATTTTTATAATCTTTATATTCTTATTTATATAAATCATTCATTAATTTGCTAAACACTACATCATTATTTTCTCACAAATATTTGTATTTATATGATGACTAAAAATTAAAAGAAAAATACCATGATGTAGGAAATATTATTATATTTCAAATTAATTTTTATAGTCAAAGATATAACTTATAAAACAACATGTACAAATTTATTTACTAAAGTATATATGTTTATGTCATTTTCGTCATTACCTTAATTTAATAAATATAAAGATTCATTATCACTCTTATGTGGATCCATGGGGTCCCTAAATCGACCCAAGGATTAACATGGTCGGAAATTTATCAACCAACAGGATTAGGACACATGTTTTGTTAATTTAATATTATTATAATTTTATTTTTACCTTCAATTACCCTATTTACCTTTAACAGCTATAAATAAAAGTGAAATGTAACTATTCACCAAAAATTATTTTCATCTTATTGAATTACAATTTACTTACTAATAACAACCATGTATGGTGTATTTTCGAAATTCAATTCACAAAAGTAGTAAAATTTCATTTAAATGAAAAATTCAATTTTTTAACTACAACTCGGTGTTTTAACTCTTCATAAAAAATTGATTTTTTTCAGAAAAAACCAAAAACTAAGCCTAAGTAATATTTTATATTCCAAATTAAAAAATTATATCTAATTTACCAAATTCAAAACATAGATGATGCATTAATGAATTAAAAAAAATTCTCGTTGTCAAAACCTAAATTTTGTCTCTTGAGAAATAATATCTTTCAAAATATTTACACTTTTTGTAACACCCCAAGCTTCCATGGTATGTTTCCCTTTGAATAATGCAATAGCTTGCATTGTACGCAACTTCGAGTTCTAACACACCATAACCAATAAATCTAGAAATTATAAATAGTAATTACCACTTTTTGAAATTTTATAAATTTTATCTTTCGAAATGGATTTCATTTTTGGATTCAGAATATCGAAATTAGCTTAGGGTGATTTTTTGGTATATTTCTGAAAACGTTCAATTTTTTATGAATAGTGAAAAACACTGAGTTTAGTTTAAAACTGGTTTTCTTAAATAATTATTTATTTTGTTTAAATTTATTTTAGATCAATATAGATATAAAATACCTATATAAGTTCAATGTAATTCATTAGAGTTAGTTTATAATAATTTTAGATATATGAAAATTTTATTGACCTTTTCTCAGTCTTTTACCCACCTCCTAGAAGAATTTGAAAATTACTATAAAACATAATTTTACCGCTTCTATGAGTGGAATTTCAAAAATCTGAGAGACATGGTTGATATCAGTAAGTAAAATGTGGTTCAATAAGATGAAAATAATTTTTGGTGAATAGTAACTTTTTGCTTTTATTTACCACGGTTAAAAGTGAATAGGGTAATTAAGTGTAAAAGTGATATTATTATTACCCTAACACATGTCCTAATTCTATTGGATAAGTATAATTCGACCAAAAACAACCTTAGGAATAAAATATAAACCTTTTTGGTCCACATGGATTAGATTAGGACATTTATTATTATTTAATTCAAAGAAGAGTTAAAAGAGTTAAAATCAATGTTTAAGAACTAAAACATTTTTAATAGAGGGTTATATATAAGATAAATTCAAATATAAATATTCATTAGAAAGATAAAAAGATTACCTACATAATGGTATTTTATTTATATTTTTTAAAAATTGAATAATTTAATTTATGTATGACACAATGATGATGCAATAATTATCTAATCAATGAAATATTAAAATAATTGATATTATAAATATCCTAATAAATGTAATATGAAACGTTTTATGATTTATAATAATTTTATAGGTTAATATGACATATAATGGTTAGTTATATGATTTGTTTCTTGAACTAATAATGCTGCTATGAATTTATAAAAAACAAAATACAAAATAGTGTCAAAATTGACATAAAAGAGTTTTTTAAAAAAAATGTTATTTTATTAATTGATATTCTATTCCTAAAAATATAAGGATTGGAAAAAAGAATTTTATAATGATAGGTGTACCATTAATTAACCTCTTGGGGTACGGTTGGAAGTATATAAAATGTTTATTAACTATATATTATAAAAATAAAAATTGACACGGTAAATGTCAATCTATTTAACTAAGAGTTAAATCTAGAAGATAATGTTAATATAGTGACCCAAACCAATCTAAAACCTATTGTTTGAGTTGTTTTTGACCCATACCACCTTAAAAATTAAATAATCTATTTTTTAGCGATTATAAACCAAAAATGATTTCATTATAAATAATATTTCTAGCTTTTCCTAAGTTTCCCCTCACCCCTCTTATAAAAGGTCACTCCCCATTCTCTCTAATTAGCACCTTAAAATCCATTTGGATCAGCCAAACGCTTCCCAAATAACCACAAAACTAACCTCCCTTCATACTAGAATCCT
The DNA here is from genome assembly GCA_963277665.1 of Viscum album. Lineage (NCBI taxonomy): Eukaryota > Viridiplantae > Streptophyta > Magnoliopsida > Santalales > Viscaceae > Viscum > Viscum album. The sequence goes on along the minus strand of OY728163.1, from coordinate 1,639,917,483 downwards.
TAATTTAGTCAAAAATCCAACCTAAGTAGCCCTTTTGATCAAATCAAATGGAAGAACCCGAAGAAGAGGTAAATATCTCATCACCTCTTTCAAGTTCTTTTATTCATCCACTTCCTTTTTCATTATTGTTTCCATTATAAAATAATTACTCCAGTATCTTGTATATATTTTTATTTTATTATAAATATGGTACAACCAAATTAATTATTCTATCCATCCTTTGAAAACATGTCATCATACGTGCGTACTTACAGCTTACCGTCTCCACATCATTGTGTAATTGTTATTCAATACATTATAATTTTTATGGGTATAATAATGATTTCTAATTGATGTAAATAATAAATATAACATGATAATTATTTTGTATATATGATATACCATCCAATTATATATTATTTTAATATCTAAATAATGATATTGTCACTCGTGCGTACGTACGGATTACCGTCTCCACATAGTGAGGAGATTCAATCCCTATCGTATACATTCAAGACTAATTTTCATTTAATGATTAAAAATAATGTCTAAAGATGTCATATAATTATGGATATGAATAAGATAAATCCCATCCATAACAATTTTGACTCACATAATAATGAACATAAAGGAAAACAAATCTGTTTACACTAGAAACGACGATAATACTAAGATATTATTAACAAAGCAATGTTAAAAGATCATATATGATATCATATTAATGTATATGATTCATTTATAATTTAAAAATAATTATTTAACCATTATAAATGAGTTTAACCAACACTTGGACAAGTAAAAGAACGAGTAAAGGGTTAATTCTAAAATCTCAGCATTATCCGAAGTTGTTTATACGTAATTATCTACTGGGACCTATTTATCATCCACATCCATGTTTCTTAAAAATGTAATTAAAAAGATTCTTACTATTTTATATAATATGGGTTAAAGTAATTTATACCCTTGTTTTACTATTTATAATATTTTTATGAAGGAATCTTTCCATCATTTTTTGAGCAAGGTCCTTTTTAACCATTTTGACAAAATTAAGGTAAGAATGTACTTTTTTTAAATAATAAGGCTGGTGCGGGTATTTTACGCCATTATAAAATCCTCGAAGATTCCATTACAATCTTATAAGAATATTTTCAAAGTAAATTTTTTTATTTATAATTATGTGACTTTTAAAAGAATTAAAAAAATAGATATTTCTCTCAAATACTTTTTATTTCATGTATGTCAACATCTTTTGATGGATTTTAAGTTTATTTAAAGTTGATCTATTATTATAGAAAACATCCGTGTAATATTGAAGGTTTGTGATATGTTTGACTGTGGATATGTTATTTTTATACCATTCATGGTTTATGGATAAAGTATTGACATTTCATATTCTATTTTTAATATGAATGTTTATGTTATGTTTAAACCTGTTCCAATGAGGAATGCATTGGACTTAGTATGTGACGGGTGAAGCCTGCTATAGCTCCTCAATGCATCGATATGTCTCATGAGACAAACTAGTGTCTTGGCACAAGGACTTGGAAAAATATTATTGGTAGTCTTGGTACAATGCCTTGACTATGTTTTTATGATAGTTTGGCATTATGAATTTTATCATTATGAAAGTGGTTATTGATATTTCCTGTGATTATTTGACTAGTAGAATATTCATGTTAATAAGTATATGGAATTTTTCATTTTATTTTGTCTATATTATGTTGAAATTAAGGTTTAAAAGGATATTGTTTTAGTTATACATTTCCTTAAATGTTTATGCTTATTTATGAAAGTTTCCACTATATTGTTATTCTTACTGAGAATATGAGCTCACCCCTTTTTATGTTTTATTTTTTCCCGGAAGGGAAGACGTATTTTATGACTGACCTGTAGGGATAGTCTAAAGGGATATGAGTGTGGACTATGGAGACTATGCTATTTTAGTTTTTCACTTTATCATGTAATGTAAGACTTATGAATGTATCTAGTGTTTCCAAGGCTAATAAAGTAATCAGTCTTTCGATACTTGATATTTTTTTATTATGCTAATGTTATGTAATAATGCACCATCTCTGGGTAACTGGGGTTGGGGCGTTACATTTGGTATCAGGAGAAAGTTTAGTACAAACCTTTGAATCTAGTTTTAGATAAACTATGATTAGAGCACATAGCCCTAAGATAGTCTTTGAGGATTAGTATTGAAGAGCTTCCTAGAATTTTGGTAGTGAAGAGATTATGTGAGTTTTCAAATTAATACATCTCTATCTAGATATGAGTAGATAGAGCTGGCTCTGGCACAGATTTACATAGGGGTAAACCATAAAACACTACTTTATGCTAGACTCGAACGAGAACTGGTACACAAAAATGGTCCTTGCTGCACTCTTGGTTATGACACTCCCATGGGATATGCTTATAATAATTATCATTTTATTTAAAACCCATTATAAAGTGTTTATGAGTATATAATTTCTAAAAGAAATTTTTTTTATGATTATGGATTATATCCATAAACTGTTCAATTTATCTTAATTGTTTTAGAAGTTTGGAATTATGTATTTTGATTAATAAAATAATATAGTTTATTCCATTGTTTAAAAATAGTTCCTAGTGGAAGGAATGGAAACTGTATCATTGCTCACACTCCATGTAGGGATTTCTCTCCTACTCAAGAAAATTATAGTGAAGGTGGTGATACAACTAGTGCTGATTAGCTTATCAGTATATTGGGACAACTCACTTAGGTTATGAATAATATCCTTACCCATATGGAGCACCCTGATCCACATCATGGAGGATCAATGTTATATATCTTCATGAGCCAACAACCACCAACATTCTATGGGAGTAAAAATCCATTAGTATCTGAGAAATGGATAAATTTTTTAGAAAAAATATTCCCTGCCTTGGGGAGTAGTGGAAGGGAAAATGTTATCATGGCAGTTTACCGCCTCACTGGAGATGCTGATCAATGGTGGTCATTGATTCAAAACACAATGGAAGATGATGAAGTATAAAATATGGAATTCAGTGAGTTTAAATAGATTTTATTAGAAGAATACTTTCCTCATGACCATTGAGCAGATATGGAAAGGGAATTTTTGAGTCTGAGGAAAAAGGAGGATGAGAATTTCGCAAAGTCTGAGGCTAACTTTACAAGGTTAGTGAGGCATGCTCCGGATTATATACATAACCCATGAAGTAAGATTAATCAATTAATTTATGGGTTAAATCCATTTCCTCATCGAGCATTAGTCTCACAATCCTTCTCGTCGTACAAAGATATTTTCTCATGCTCTATCGAGACAGAAAAAGAATTCACTACGTCTTACGACTTTAAAGAGAAGCATGAGAAGAAGAGATTTTTTGATCACTCTAGAAATGGAAATAAGGGGAATAAGGGAAAAGATGAATATCCATACTACAGTAAATGTGGGAAGAAACAACATGTTTCTTGCTTGAAGGGAATGGGAGCCTGTTACAAGTGTGGTGAAAAAGTCCACAGAGCTCGTGATTACAAGGGGATGAAAGAAGCTACTGATGTTCAATGCTAAAACTGCAGGGAGATGGAACATTATGAAAATGAATGTCCTAAGCGTCAGGGTAACTAAACTTAGAAAAGTCCAAGGGATAAAGTAAAAGCTTATGTTATCACTAATGCTGAGGTAGAAGCTCAGAAACACGTGCTGGAAGGTAATTTAAGGGTTTCCTCAAGTTTAGAAAATGATTTATTTAATTCTAGATCATCGCATTATTTCAGATCTTCCCAGTTTGCTATGAAATTTTGATATTTCCAATTTTATTTAACAGGGGAGTTGTCAGTTAAAACTCCTATGGAAAGTATCATCGCAACAAAGTTTTGCGAATATGTTCCCATTAAAGCATATAAATGTTCTTTATATGCTGATCTCATCGTCATTCCCATGATTCAATTTGATATAATCCACAGTATGGATTTCCTTTCAGACCATGATGCAAAGATTTATTGTAAGGAGAAGAAGGTTATGATTTTTGATTATGATGATAAAAAACACCTTATCTTTAGAGAAGAATCATCACCACTAGATTCTCATCCATATCCACCCCCAGTATTTCATCTAAATTCAATTACTAGGGAGGAAGAGAATGAAATAACTATGGGTGAGGAAAGGAATGATCAAATAAGGGTTGTACCTATTGTAAAAGAATATGTAGATGTGTTTCCAGATGATTTACCTGTACATCCTCTAGAACGAGAAAATGAGTTTTCCATTGACTTAATTTCTAGTTCAAGGCCCATATCGAATACCCCTTATAGAATGACTACTATGGAATTAGTGGAACTAAAGAAACAACTAGATGAATTGAGTAATAAGAGATTTATTCACCCTAGTTTTTCTCCATGGGGATCCCCTGTCCTTTTTGTTAAAAAGATAGATTGATCTATGAGGTTATGTATCGACTATTGGGAGATCAATGCTAAAATGATTAATAACAAGTATCTTCTACCTCACATTGATGATTTATTTGACCAACTTCATGTAGCTCAATACTTTTCAAATATTTACCTTCGATCTAGATACCATCAGTTGTGTGTGTTGAAGGAAGACATTCTGAAAACATCATTTTGAACCAGGTATAGGCATTACGAGTTTACAGTAATGCCTTTTGGATTGAATAATGCACCCTCTATCTTCATGGATCTAGTGAATAGAGTTTTCAAGGAATGTCACGATGATTTTGTAGTGGTATATATTAATGATATCTTGGTATACTCTAAAAGCTATGAAGATCATGAAAATAACTTACACATTATCTTGAAGACTCTTAGAAGACCTAAATTATATGGGAAGTTTAGCAAGTGGGAATTCTGGATTCATGAGATTTCTTTTCTTGGACATATTGTCTCTAAGGATGGAATATTTATTGATCCTTCTAAGACAAGAGCGATCCAAGAATGACCATCACAAATGAGTATAACTGAGGTATATTGTTTTATTGGATTAGTAGGTTATTATTGGTGTTTGGTCCAGAATTTTTCCCAGTTTTCTAACCCATTAACAAAGCTCACATGAAAAGAGGTTAAATTTGTTTGGAAAAAAGAGTGTGATGAATTTTTTGAAGAACTGAAGAGAATATTAGTCAATGCTCCTATATTGACTCTACCATCAGGGAATGATGGTTTTTTATTTATAGTGATGCATCGAAGAAAGGAATTGGTTGTGTTCTTATACAGAATGATTGGGTTATTGCCTATGCATCACGAAAATTGAAAATTCATTAGAAACACTATCCTATACATGATCTTGAGTTGGAAGCTTTAATATTGGCTTTAAATATTTGGAGACACTACCTCTATAGTGAAAAATGTGAGATTTATACTGATCACAAGAGTTTGAAGTATATTTTTTCACAGAAAGAACTCAAAATGAGGCAACGAAGATGGATTGAACTACTCAAGGTTTATGATTGCATGATACACTACCACTTGGGGAAGGAAAATAAGGGGGTATATGCTTTGAGTAGAATGGATCATGGAGTTTTGAACAAGATGAGAGTTGAAAGGGATCCTATTTTCATTAATCTAGTAATGATAGATATGGGAATCTCTATAGAAGGTGAAACATCAATAATTTTTCAAATGTTTGCCAAAACATCTTTACTAGAAAGGATAAAGAATTCTCAGACCGATGATGAAGAGTTTAAAAAAGAATATTAAAGCTGTGAATGATGGGATATTTAGTGACATTGTGTTTGAAGATGGAATTATGAAATTTGGGAAGAGACTTTGTGCTCCCGATATACCTGATCTAAAAAGAGAATTATTGGATGATTCTCATAGTTACGATTTCTCTATACACCCTAGGAGCACCAAAATGTATAGATATTTGAAGGAACATTTTTTGTGGGACCACATGAAGAGGCAGATTGCGGATTTTGTGTAATGATGTATGGTTTTTCAACAAGTTAAAGCTGGAAGGCAACAGCCTGGAGGAGTAATGAAACCTCTTCCAATACCTAATTGGAAATGGGATAATATTACGATGGAATTTTTCATGGGACTACCAAAGAATACTAGAAGGAACGATGCAATATAGGTCATTATTGATCTTCTTACCAAGTCAGCCCATTTTCTTGCTATAAGAGAAGATCTACCACTTGAAATTCTAGCAAGACTATATATTAGTGAAGTTGTGAGACTTCATGGAGTACCCCTATCGATTGTTTCAGATCATGATCCCCATTTTACTTCAAGATTATGGAAATTTATTCAGAAATCCCTGGATACTGAGATTTGTTTGAGTATTGCCTACCACCCCTAAACGGATGGACAATCAGAACGAAATACTCAAACCTTATTAGACATGTTGAGATCATTATCAATTGACTTTAAAGGTATGTGGGATAAATATTTGCCTTTGTTAGAATTTTCCGATAAAAATAGGTTCCATTCAAATATTCATATGGAACCATATAAAGAATTATATGGAAAGAGATGTTGCACACAAACCAGCTGGGATGATGTTGGTGAAAGAAAACTCGTAGGCCCGGAACTGATGGGGGAAATGATTGAAATGGTGAAGGTAATCCAAACTCACATAAAAGCAGATCAATGTAGGCAGAAGAGTTATGCTGATAACCAAAGGAAGGATTTGGAATTTCAGGTAGGAGATCGGGTCTTCTTGAAGGAATCTCCATGGAAGGGTGTTATATGTTTCGGTAAGAAGGGAAAATTGAGTCCCATGTATATTGGACCTTCGAAATTCTAGAATGAATTGGGGTTGTAGCTTATCATTTGGCAATGCTTGCAAGTCTCTCCAAATTTCACGATGTGTTCCACGTATCACTGTTGAGAAAATACATGCATGACCCAATGCATGTACTTACCTATGGGGAATTAGAACTGGAAACCGATATGTCTTATTATGAAGAGCTTATCAAGGTTCTTGATACAAGAGAATAAGTTCTAAGAAACCAGATGACTAGTCTGGTAAAATCTCTATGGAGAAACCATAACATGGATGAGGCAACGTGGTAACCCGAGGAACATATGATGATGAACCACCCGAGTATTTTCATGCGGTCGTATTCTAAAAATTTTGAGGATGAAAGTTTTTGAAGGAGGGTAGAATGTAACACCCCAGGATTCCATGGTACGTTTCCCTTTGAATAATGCAATAGCTTTCATTGTAGGCAACTTCGAATTCTAACACACCACAACCAATAAAACTAGACGTCATGAATAGTAATATCCAATTTTTAAAATTTTATAAATTTTATCTTCCGAAATGGACTTCATTTTTGGATTTGGAATATCGAAATTAGCTTAGGGTGAATTTTTGGTATTTTTCTGATAACATTCAATTTTTTATGAATAGTGAAAAACGTTGAGTTATAGTTTAAAATCGATTTTTTAAATAATTATTTATTTTATTTAAATTTATTTTAGGTCAAAATAGATATATAATACCTATATAAGTTCAATGTAATTCATTGAAGTCATTTTATAATAATTTTAGATATATAAAAATTTAATTGACCTTTTCACCGTCTTTTACCCACCTCCTAGGAGAATTTGCAAATTCACATAAAACATAATTTTACAGCTTCTGTGAGTGGAATTTCAAAAATTTTAGAGACAAAGTTGATATCAGTTTGTAAAATTTTGTTCAATAAGATGAAAATAAGTTTTGGTGAATAGTAACATTTTACTTTTATTTATCACAATTAAAAGTGAATAGGGTAATTAAGGGTAAAAATGATATTATTATTACCCTAACACATGTCCTAGTTCTATTTTATAAGTATAATTCGACCAAAAAATTCTTAGGAATAAAATATGAACCTCTTTGGTCCACTTGGATTAGATTAGGACATTTATTATTATTTAATTCAAAGGAGAGTTAAATGTGTTAAAATCAAAGTTTAATAACTAACACATTTTTAATATAGGGATATACATAAGATAAATTAAAATATAAATATTTATTATAAAGATAAATGATTTCCTACATAATGGTATTTTATTTATATTATTTAGATATTGAATAATTGAATTTATGTATGACACAATGATGATGAAATAATTACTTAATTAATGAAATATTGAAATATTTGATATTATAAATATCCAAATAAATTTAATATGAGACTTTTTAAGAATTCCACTTATTTTATAGGTTAATATGACATATTATGGTTAGCTAGATGAATTTTGTTCGCTGTAATAATGTTGTTATGAATTTAGAAAAAACAAAATACCAAATAGTGTCAAAGTTGACATAAAAGAGTTTTTTAAACAAATATTATTTTATTAAATGATATTCTATTCATAAAAATCTATGGTTTGGAAAAAAGACATATATAATGACATATTTATCATTAATGAACCACTTGGGGTTCGTTTGGAAGTATAAATAATGTTTATTACCAATATAATATAAAAATACAAAGTGACATGGTAAATGTCAAACAATTGAACTAAGAGTTAAATCTAAAATATAATGTATATATAGTGACCCAAACCCGTCTAAAACCTATTGGTTGAGTGTTTTTCGACCCATCCCCACATTTTCCTTTAAATAATCCATTTTTGATCAATTATAATCTGAAAATGATTTTATTATAAAATAATACTTCTATCTTTTCCTAAGGTCCCCATCACCCTTCTTATAAAAGAGAACTCTCTCTTCTCTCTAATTCACACCTTCAATTCCATTTGGATCGCCCAAAATCTACCCAAATACCCTCTCAACTGTCCTCCCATCATCCTAGAATCCTTAATTTAGTAATAAATGCAACCTAATGATCCCTTTCGATACAATTAAAAGGACGAACCCGAAGAAGAGGTAAATATCTCGCCACCTCTTTCAAGTTCCTTTCTTCTTCCACTTCCTTTTTCTTAGTTGTTTCCAATATAAAATAATAACTCTAGTATATTCTATATACTTTGATGTTATTATAAATATGGTAAAACCAAATTCATTATTCTATCCATCCTTTGAAAAACATATCAACAAATGTGCGTACATACGGCTTACCGTCTCCACGTTGTGGTGTAATTGTTATTCAATACATTATTATTTGGATGGGTATAATAATGATTTTTAATTTATGTAAATAATAAATATAAAATGATAATTATTAATTTTAAATTATATAACATCCAATTATTTATTATTTTAATATCAAAATAATGATATTGTCACTCATGCGTATGTACAGATTACTGTCTCCACATAGCGAAGAGATCCATTCTCCATTGTATCCATTCAAAACTAATTTTCATTTGATGATTAAAAATTAAGTTTAATGAAATGATATCATTCTGGATATGAATAAGATACATCACATCCATATCAATTATGACTCAAATAACAATGAATATAATGTAAAACGAATCTGTTAACACCCGAAAAGACGATAATACTAAGATATTATTATCAAAGTAATGTTAAAAGATTATATATGATATCATATTAATGTATATGATTATTGTATAATATAATAACAATTATTTCACCATTATACAAGAGTTTAACCTACCCTCAACCAAATAAACGTACGTGGTAAGGGTAAATTCTATAATCTCTTCATTATTTGAGGTTGTTTATATGTAATTTTCTACTGGGACCTCTTTCTCATCCATATCCATGTTTCATAAAAATGTATTACAAACCATTCTTACTATTTTATAGTCTATGGGTTAAAGTCATTTATACCATTTTTTTACTTTTTATATGATTTATGTAAATGAATCTTTCCGTCATTTTCCAAACAAGGTCCTTTTTATCCTTTTTGACAAAATTAAGGTAAGAATGTCTTTTTTAACTTATACGACGGGTGTGGTTATTTTCCACCACTATAAAATCGTTGAAACTTCCCTTACATGCTTATAATAATATTTTCAAAGTAAATTTTTTATTTTATAATTACGTGGCTTTTAAATGATTTCAAAAAATAGATATTTCTCTCAAATAGTTTTGATTTCATCAATGTCAACATCCATTGATTAATTTTAAGTTTATTTGAAGTTGATTTATTATGATACAAAACATCCATAGAGTATTGAAGGTTTTGTGATATGTTTGACTATGGATGTGTTATTTTTATACCATTCATGGTTTATGGATAAAGTATTGACATTTCATATTCTATTTTAAATAAAAATTTTCTTGTTAAATTTAAACATGTTCATATGAGGAATGCATTGGACTTAGTAAGTAATGAGTGGAGACTATTATAGCTCCTCAATGCATCAGTAGGTCTCATGAGACGAACTAGTGTCTTGGCACAAGGCCTTGAAAAAAATCATATTTGTAGACTTGGACCAAGTCCTTGACTATGTGGTTATGATAGTATAGCATTATGAATTCCATCATTATGAAAGTGGTTATTGATATTGGATGTTATTATTAGACTAGTAGAATATCAATGTGAATTAGTAAACGGAATTATTTCATTTTATTTTTTCTATATTATGCTGAAGTTCACGTTTAAAAGGGTTTTGTTTTAGTTATACATTGCCTTAAATTTTTATGCTTATTTATGAATGTTTCTGCTATATTGTTATCCTTACCGAGCATCTCAGCTCACCCATTTCTATGTTTTATTTTTCCCAGGATGTGAAGAAGTATTTTATAACTGACCTGCAGGGATAGTCTGAGGGGATATGAGTGTCGACTATGGAGACTATGTTGTTTTAATTTTTCACTTTATCATGTAATGTAGGACTTATGAATGTATCTAGTGTTTCCAAGGCTACTAAACTAATCAGTCATTTGAGACATGATCTATTGTGATCATGACAATGTTTTGTAATAATGCACCGACTCTGGGTAAATGGGGTCAGGGTGTTACACTTTTTTATGTTCAATTTCAAAGTGAAATTACTTCCATTGACCAACATTGGATTTAATGGTAAAAATATAATATAATTACACTTTAAAACCAATTAAAAAGTTAGTCTAGCAATAAAAAATGAGATTAGAATGTAGTTTTGAATAAAAATATAGTATTTTCCCTATTCATTAAAAAATGAATTTTATTAGAAAAATACCAAAAATTTACCCAAAGTAAATTTTGATGTCCCGATTAAAATGAAGAATTTTATTATTTTCAAATAGAACATATAAAAGTAACCGAATGTTGATTTAAATGGGGTTCTCTATCAAAAGGTGGTAAATCGACCTCTTAAAAAATTACTAGAGTATTTATGAAAAAAAGTATATTCAATCACATTTTAAGCCTCTAACTATTATTTGATAAATGTAAAAACATTTAAGAAACAAATTTAATCATAATATGGATAGTTCTATTCATTTATTCCAATACAACAGGTAGGCGCTAACAACCATTTAAAATAATATTATATTATTAATTTTCATTATGACCCCACATTGTGTGCAACGTAAGATTTCAAAGAAACCTGTTGTTGTGTATCAGGTATGGCATCAAACATAGCATCTCATTTAAAGTAAAATTTATATTTTATTCATAAATATTAATAAATATGAAAATGTATTATTCTTTATTTAATTGGGATGTTACATCCTTCCCCATTTTAAAAATTGTGTCCTCACAATTTTAAAATTGAACTTGGAAACATTATTAAAAGACCCACATTGGAAAACGAGACAATAAAACTATCATGTTAAATGAAATAAAAAGAATTAAAAAAGACACATGAGATAACCCATACTAATATTCCATAAAAACATGGACACGGAGGAGAAACTAATTGTCAAGATATAATAGATAGTGATAGGAAACATGATTAGGAGAATGTTAACCAACAAAAAATCATAAAATTGTGATAAGTTAAATAGTCTTTGATTTCCCAATAGGAAAAGTAAACAGACAACATATTTTAGATTTAGGTTCCTTTTCATAAAGTTATATAATTTTTTATGATATTGACTAAGGACATAAGTAAATATACATACTTTTCTATTAGAGTTTAATCCTTTAATAAGTTTCTACCGAAAACTCATTTTTTCTCCAAATGATGAGTATTCAAGAAGGCTTGTTCACATATTTAGTGATAGAATCAAATACTAGAGAATCTCATAATCCACAAAAGATGAACTATATATTTTCCATATCTTTAGGCATTACCCAAAACCAAAATAGTTAGTACAAGACCACATAATCCCAAAAAATATAATCCTTTAATAAAAGAAATATGATTTCTAATCTCCAAAATTCAGAAAACAATACCAAAAGATCATCAAAGACCATTCAATAAAAAATTGTCCATAAATTTCATCAATATAATACAAACTAACATTGAACCCCAAAACAATGAAGGATTTAATCACATGGACTTCCACGGTTAATTATAACATTTATCTCCAAATAACATTTACTACTCATAATTTCTCATAATGAAGTGTAATTAACCTGATCACATATTCTCTATAATTGGGTAATAATTTCCATAAATAATCCAAATATCCATAAAACATAGATTCTTCCAAAATAAAATTTCAACCATTATTACACAAATAAAATCCCATAGTATTCTATTTTCTTTAGGCATATAGTGCTTCCTCAAAAGAGAGAACATATTAAAAATAACCTTTATCACACAATCACCAAATCGTTTTCCTATACTAAGGATATCCATTTGATAAAACAAATGTTCCCAAAATCAACATATTCTTGATCATCAAAATCATTTATCTAAAGGAATAATTCAAAAAAAATAGGAAATTTATGTAGGCCAGTGGTAGGAGATTCGCCCTTGATGACCATCAGTTGTGGGTTTGGTTCCCATTTCCTTGTTGGATGCAACAGGTTGTCACCCATCTTATGGGTTTCCATTTTTATTAAACTCAAAAATAACAATAAAATATATTTACATCAAAGGTTGTTCATCACAACTCATTAAGACCTCAACATTTTAATAAAGAATTATATATATTTTCATTTTTTCATTCACATCCATATGAAAAAATAAAACAATTCCCAATAGAAAGAACATCATACCTTCATCATGGTGTCCATATGGATTCATTTACATCTTATTCACATATGTAGAAGGTCCGTGCTTTGAAAAATTGATTTAGATATCATTCAAAATCATTTTCTTCTTTCATCGAAATACACCTTGTACCACATGGGTCATATGGGAATTAACAGAAAAATAATTTCAGAAAATAAACATATATAACATATAATTTCATAACATCTGAAAGAAAAATTCTTTTTATAAAAAGTCAAACTGAGTTTGAGTTGAAAAGTTCAATCAATGGTACTTTTAAAATACCATTAGTATGTTCTAAAGGACTATAATTTAAAATCAAATATAGAGAGGTTTTTCAAGGGTCTCCATCTTAAACACCTTTTTTAATATCATAATATTCTTCAAAATCAGGTGATAAGGTAAAATATTTCAAAATTCGTTGATAATATTTATCATTCTTGAAAATATTAGAATATTGTGAAAATAGGATTTCATTAAGTATAACACATGATCCACGATGATATCGAGGTATATTGAAGGTCTATGATATCTCAAACAACTTCTTTCATGTGGGTTTTATTATAAAAAATGTCTCACAATCATCAAAACATGAATTTTCAATAATTATTGCAAGCATGTCATTAGGAAGCGATAGGAATGATGTTTGAGATCCTCCTCCTTCCATTTGTAAGTAACATTCCTTGATCTAAAAAAGTTATAAAACAAGGATTTAACATAAATAGTAGACATAGGGACTAACCATGTGTCCAATAAAAACTCTTAATCCCTAAAGTTGCCTAAAACTCCCTCTGATACCAACTATAAGTCCCCAAACTAAAACATTAAAAAATCATGAATTAAGATAATAATTAACATTAAGGATATTTTTAGGTTTAGATTTTTAGATAATTAGGACACATCAATTAAATTACATCTCAAAAATTACAAAGTAGACACTTCTACTCTGTATAAATTTTTTCATAAAATAAAAAATCCATAAGGAAAACAATAATTCTTTTTTGTTGATATAAATATTTTTGAGTTCTTCCATTCTCTTACCCTTCCTTATACCCTGTGAAAAAACATTTCAAAAACTAGGGATGAGAATGAAAAGCTCAGTGAGGGTTATAAAATAAATAAATATTACATTAGATCATCAATACCTATGAAACATGTGTTGTTTAACATACCTCATGAAATCATAAGATTTATGAATAACACATAGAAATCATAAATCGTAAATATAACTTATGGAACCCTTATCAAAATTACATTGTAGCTTTTACTATTATGTAGGGAGTTGCATTTGGAATACCCATCATAGTATATTCCCTAAATATCTTATGATAATCTTTATCATTTTCCTCCATCACGTTACCCAATGCATTGTAGAGCTACCTCTGGCTCACCCGCACAAGGTTTATCACGAAACAAACTGTATACATAAAAAATTCCCAATAACCATAACATATTAATAACATAGACAACAAGAATAAAGTAAATATAAAATTTCAATATTTCAATCCCAATATATCATTTCAAGATATTGAAATATTAAATTCATTATCAAACCATTTTCAAAATCATTTAAAACATTTAAAAAAGGGATTTTTTAATCAAAGTGTGCCATACCACATTGAAGATTTTGAAAGAAATTTTAATTTAAATACATTCATGTAAATATTAATAAATCTTTAAAACCATTTTTAAAACAAGGATATTAATGAAAAAGATTCATAAAATTAATCTTTAAAGCATTTAAAATGATATTTTAGTAATAGAGTTCTTAATTAAATGAGAGATACTTGAATACTAAAATCTGTGGAATAACATTAATAAAAGAGTATAATTTCATGTGAATAAGTAGATTCATAACATAATATGTTAAAGGTCAGTATATAAACAATATATAAGTGAATTAGTGTATAACAACGAATAATTCCAAGGGAATGTAAATTGAGAAAAAGTCCTTCACAAAGACCATATCCGTAGATTAAGGACAAATCGATGACATAATAATGTGTGAAAAATAAAAATACCACCAATATAAGTTGAAATTAAGTGTAAAAAAATCAAATTTCATTCACACATATTCAAATAACGACATAATCAAGAATTATATCTTTAACCCAATGAATTGAAATTGGGTTATGAAGTTCTCTTACAGTAATTCCACAGCTTAACGACGTTGTATTAAATTTCAGAAAATAAGTTGATGACAGAAAAAATGGTCTCTCATCACATAGAAATAAAATGTATAGAAATAAGGATATATAATAAGATATCACAACATAATAAAATGGAAATTAAAAGACATGACATTAAAGAAGTCTTTATCTAAAAGAGTGCAGTGAAAGGTTTCCTTACCGATTTTTTAAATTACAAAACGTACACCCCATGAAAGAAGTATCAGAAAATAAATCTCTAAATACCAAAAAATTAATTTATATTATAGTATCGTTACAATAATGGTCTGTAAATTCAACACAAAAAAGGAAAGAGTGGAAAATATTGCTTGAATATCACGAGAATAAAAGGTGAGATGAAAAACCCCTTACCACGTTGTAATCAATCGAGTCGTAAGATGAAAATTAAATAACCCCCAAATGAATCATAGAATACCAGGAATATAAATAAAATAATGATAATATATATCCAATGGAAGTACACAATACACCACATGCAATAAATAAGTGGTGAACAATGGAAATATCATGAAAATTAAAGTGAGATAAGAAACCCTTTACCCTGTGTCTGACGTGACTTGTAAGTTCCGTGTTCATCCCGAATAATAATATTAAGTTAATTTATAATTCCTTAAGAAGATTTTTCAATTTTATTATTCCTTTTATATCACTTATTACCTTTCTATAACAATTAGTTAATTATTTGAGTTCATATCAGATATTTTATCAATGTTCTGAACTGTATTAAAAAATGTACTTGTTATAAATTCAAATTGTCGATGTGGTAAAAAGTCCATTATATACATTATAATTTTCATAGTTTAGATATCATATATATCATATATATCTATTGTATATGTATTTATAATATTCTATATCATTTGGAGTTATGAAATGAAACGCACCCCTCATGGACACGGTAAGTCATACGTACACATGAACATTTATTTAATTTATATTTAATTTCTAGTGGAATGAAAACAAAATAATATATTGGTATATTATAATTTCAGTATAATATATATGTTATGTAATTTAATTAATTGTACCCTTTATACATTCCACATATGGCATTAACGAGTCATATAACATTGAGGATGCGGTAGTCTGCACTACCTCAAATGAAATTATCTTATTTACCCATTATGGAAACCATTATGGTATGATATAAAATGAAAAATAAAGAAGTATAGGGAAAATATTAATATAATATACATCACATGTAAATATAGTTCCACCATAATGGCCACCATAGGAAGTTTTTTGAGAATGTTGAACAATCATCGTTTTGTGAGGCAGTAGTTCGCCGTCCACAAAAACAATATGTTATTTACCCATTAGACGGAGGTTTGTGTATGTGTAGTTTGAATAATTATAATATCAACAACCTAGTATGTTGAGGATACTGTTTTTAAAAAAAAATAAATGAATAAAAATAGTTTCCGGAGATTGGAGAAGTAAAATAATAGGAAAGAACTTAAGAGAAGAATTTTCCTTTAAATTGGGTAACTCCCTTTTATTTGAACCAAAAGGATTTCTTGTTGTGCCTTCTACCTAAGGTAAGGCTTCTAGGTGGAATAGAGAGATCTTGGGAGCATATTTGGGTAGAGTATATATGAGCCAAGGGGCTTTAGAGGTGTGAGTAATGGGTTTGAGTTGAGGGATTTTTATAAGGCGGAAGAGTGGCTCTTTAGGAATGTTTGAAAATATTATTTTATTTTATAATGATTTTCGGTCTCTAAAGGGTCCAAATATCACTAAATTTGAATATAAGATGACTCTTGGTATATATAAATTCATATAATAATAATTGGACAAGTTTTGGATAATGTTTTAATCATTATAATCTTATTTATTTATATCATTCATTAATGAGGTAAACACTCCATCATTATTATGTCATAAATAATATTTCTTATTTGATGACTAAAAATTATAAAAAAACCATAATGTAGTAATTATTTTTATATATAATATTAATATTTATATTCGATGATATAACTTATATAACCCCTTGTAATAATTGATTTACTAAAGAATATATGCTTATGTCATTTTTTTCATTACTTCAAATTAATTTATATAAAGTGTCATTATCACTCTTAAGTTGCTGAATAGGGTCCCAAAATCAACCCAAGGATACCCCTGGTCGTAAATGTATCTACCAATAGGATTAGAACACATGTTATAGTAATTTTATATTATTATAATATTATTTTTATATAGAAGTACCCTATTTACCTTTAACCGCGGTAAATAAATGTCAAAAGATACTATTCACAAGAAAAATTATTTTTATCTTATTTAAACATATTTTACTTAATAATAAAAATCATGTATGTTGGGTTTTCAAAAATAAATTCATAAAAATTCCATTCAAATGAGAAAGTCAGTTTTTAACAACTACTGAGTTGTTTTCACTATTCATCAAAAATTGATGTTTTCCAGAAAAATTCCAAAAATTCAGCCTAAGCTATATTTGATATTCAGAATTCAAAAATGATGTCTATTTTACCAAATTAAAAACATATATGTTTCATTATTTAATTTAAAATTAATTCTCGTTGTCAAAACAAAAAACATGTCTTTTATGAAATAATAACTATCAAAAGATTAACATTTGTTTGTGTCCAATTTCAATGTGAAATTACATCCAATGACAAAAATTGGATTAAATGGTAATAATACAATATAATTAAACATTGAATATTATTTAAAAGATAATCTATCCATATTAATAAATTTTATTTAAAGGCAGATGGGAATTAAAATACTGTATTTTTCCCTATTCATTAAAAATTGAATTTTATAAGAAAAATTCCAAAAATTTACCCAAAGTAAATTTTGATGTCCTGATTCTAAAGAAGAATTTTATTTTGACATATATAACATATAAAAGTGACAAAAACTATATTTAATTAGTTTTCTCCATCAACATGCGGTAAATCGGATTTTTAAAGAGTATTATAGTATTTATGCTTAAAAATAGATTTATTCATATTTCAAGCCTCTAAAAATTATTGGATAAATGTAAAAACATTTAAGAAACATTTTTAATCATAATATGTGTTTTTTTGTTAACTCCTTCTAATAAAACATCTAGGCATTAAATTCCATTTAAAATAATATTATATTATTATTTTTTAGTTTATCCCAATGTTGTGTGCAACATTAGATTTCAAAGAAACCTGTTGTTGCGTATTGGGTAAGACATTGAACATAGAATCCCCTTTAAAGTAAAATTGATATTTAAATCTTAATTTTAATAAATATAAAAATGTATTATTCTTTATTTACTTGGGATTTTACCTATCCATATTGTCTTCTAGACCGTGGAATGATATTAAAGTATAATAAATATTTCAAAGGGTTAGATTCATTTTTATTTTATCGATTTTCACCACACATAAGGAATTTGATGAGTGATTCATGGTCCTTACGAAAGAATATTAAGTCATGTGGATATGAATGTATTTTTTTGAGATCATGATAATTAAAAATAACATTTGTTTTACATCATATGTTCGGCATGGTAGTTAATTTTCTTCAGTTATCATATCTTTCAAAATACCATACTACTTTGTAATGTCGGTGTCACTCCATCTATTTAGAGATTTGTAATTATATAAATTCATTACAACTAAATTTTTAATTTAGTTATAATAATAGGTATACAATGCCTTCTTGGAATAACTATTTAACTCATCAAATAACTATGTGCAATCACAAAGGACATCTTTCATTCCCATTTCCATTTCATCCATGGGATCTCTATCATCTTTTACAAAGGGATTCATAACATGTGATTCATAAACCATAGTATCATCTCAATAGATTTCCACATTCATTTTTCCCTTGTTTAGTCAAACATTTATTTATTTTCTCTATTATTTGAAAAATCAGATTTTTTCCTACTCTTCCAGGCTAATTTGTCTTGAATAAAAACAATATAAACACCAAAATGAGATTTTAAAAGGTTTTTCAACATGATCTCTTCCAAACATGATTAACTAAATAACTCTATCTTAATATTTATTTGTCAAGTTTTTAGAATTCATCCATTCCAGGTTCGTATAAATCTGATTGGGTTCATAAGAGATTAATTTTATATAATATTTAAATCAGTACACACAAGCTATTTATTATAAAAATTGAAATCTATAGAAAATTATAATACGCTAAATATTTCATTTTTACTAGAATATCCGAGTTCCGAGGTATTGAAAATCCTATAATAAGGTTTGTTGGAATTTGTAAAAATAGATGGAAATAAAGGGATATAATAAATAGAATTATCACTAAACTTCATAGGTGTAAATCGGAAGATGGGTAGTGTAATGACCGTAGCCAGGCTTACCTTGGAAACACCATGCCAGATCATCTTATGACCTATAACACACCTCAATGTCACTAAATTATGGTCTAATATATGACTTTTAAAACCCCTAAATGGGATGTGCCCATAAAAATAAAAACAATTATTACTAGTGGTCGAACTAAATTCCAGCATGAACCTTGCGGTCAGTGGACATGCAGACCCAAAATCATCACTAGATGACGTAACCATACCTTCTTGACAAACAAAAATGGAAATAAATGATGAAATATCTATATAGAAACACATACATTCAACGCCATTATAAAAACTCACCCACTAATAGTTTATAAGAAATATAAAATAGATAAAAACATGATATTTAAACATAATATGAACTAAAGGCATCATAATGATTCAATATTTGAAGGATTTATTTGATAAAACCTTTTTTTTAACTAGGGATTGCCTCTTTGAATATGCTAAATATGAAAAATAAGGAACAAAATGAATTCTAAGAGGATGTAAATTTTATGATACATATAACCAATAAGGGAACATACATCACTCTGCTAACATGGTTCTTGAAAAATAGAATCATACGTTGCAGGACCACTAAGGTGTCCCTGAAAGGTGTTAGTATATATATACTCATTAAGGAACCACCAATGTGACTCAATTCAGTGTTCAGTAAAAAATAATATACACGAAAATTTCCAAACATTTATATACATATATGAAAAAATTATTTACTAAAAAGATATAAAACATAGATACAAAACAACAATGAAAAAATACAAGGTTCAGTGTCATATATAAACAACAGAACATATATTTTTTGTCAATACAAACAACAATCCACAAATTTTTCCTCAAACAATGGATCACAATCCAATCATAAACAATGGATTGTAAACAAAAATTCATAATAAAATCGTAGAAGAAGAAATCATAAATGAAACCAAAAATACATAATGAAAATTGGAAGGCCTACCTCCCTAGGATAAATAAAATCAGATACCCTCTTAATTTTTTGGGAAAGATTTTTGGTGGTAGTCAAGGGGTATGATTCAACATTCGATTCACTATGGAGGAGCACCGACAGCCGGTGGCTTTCCTGAAAAGATTATTTATCGCGATGGGTTCACAAATGTTTAGGCTATTGAAAATATATTTGGACACCTATATCATCACTTACCAATAAGTGCTGATAGAAGAACTATATACCAAAACAAAACTTATAGAGCTAATAAAACCTCATCTTTATCAACGCAAAAAGTTCAGATAATGATTGTTTTTTCAGGACTTATTACTAAAGAACAATTAATATATTTAAAATTATAATTAAAATAAAAAATGTAAATATTTATAAATACTTAAAAAAATATATGAGAATATAAATATAGTTAATATATAAAATTTTAAAAACATTTATTATTATTTAATAATTATTTAATATCAATTATATAAATATTTTTAAAAAATATTATATATATCATTATAAATATTTATTTAATTTTAAAAATATATTTAATAAATAAATATAAATATATATATATTAAATATATTCATTATTTATGAAAATTTATTATAAATTTAATAATTATTTTAATATAAATAATTAGTTATTTATAATTCCATCAAGACTTTAAAAAAATATTTTTTATTTATAATTATAAATATATAATTTTATAAATATAGATAATATACATTTATAAATTTCATTATTTATAAATATTTTTCAAAATAAATTTTTACAAATATTTTTGTAACATAATTAATGAATATCTAATTTTTAGTGAATGCATAAATGTCCAAAATGAGTGAAATTTAATAAATGATGAATATATCTATACATTAACATATTGAAAAAAATTACATATTTTGTGTGTGTGAATATTGTATATAAAAATTCATGAATTATTCATATATGCAAAATTAATATAACACTTATTTGATCTGTATTAAATTTAAAAATCCAAAGACATTCAATTATATAATGATTAAATTGAAATTAGTAAATATTTTTAATTCACATTAATTTTTAGTTATATACCATTTTTATAAATATATACCAATTTAATGTATAGTGCATAAACATATTGTAATATATAATCATATTTATATACATTATTTTATATTGTTATGTTTAATATATGCAATTTAATAACATTAATTATCATAATTTTATAATTAATAAAAAATTAAATATTTAATAATGTATAATCTATCAATTTATTTTTATCAATAATTATTTAATTAATAAAATTTCCAATATTTTTTTATTAAATATATATTTTATTTCTTATTTATTTAATTATTTCATATCATCATCACTTAAAGTGCTTTGTTGAATGGAAATTCTTTTAGCACTAAACATAAAGTGCAGATAAATTGTACCCTTTATCAGCGCTAAAAATAATGTGCTGATAAAGGCTACATTTTATCAGTACTAAAATTAATGCGCAGTTAAATGAATACTTTATCAGTGCTAACATAAAAGTGATAATAAAAGGTTAAATTTATTATCAATTTCATTATTAATGATAAATAATCCATTTATCTATGTTTTCATCAAGTGCTGATAAATAACATCTCTACTAAATTATAGATTTATATTAGTATAAGAAGATATTAAAGAGCTCTTATTTTTTTCCAATGATTTTATCAATTAGATCATGAAACTTCGTATCAGAGTTGATACCAATTTACTCTACTTTCGTAATGACAAAATCGGATTGGGAAAATTTTATATCATTTGGATTAGATCAATATAATGGATAAATGAAATTGGACCTAGATTCATGAAGACTATTAATGGTGACTATTCCACATTTCATACAATTGTTAATGAGAATTTTATTGAAGGAATCATGTTGGGAAAATCAGAATTGTTCAAGGGGTCATGAAAAAAATCATAAGAGACCTAAAATGTTTAGAAGATTCGAGAACGATCAAGAAGAATTAAGAAGTGTTGATGAAATCATAAAGCACCTAAAATTCAAGGATACATGCACATTTTGGTTAATTTGGTTGAGTAGAAAATATTCAGGATTACAACCCAATCAACCTTTATGGGGAGTATAGAAAGTGAGAAGTACATCATACTTCCCTGATGATGAGTTTATCATTCACGAGAAGAGAGAGAATCTATAGAAATATAGGGAGAGAAGAGGAAGATTCCATGTAATTTTCTTGAAACAGTGTTTTTTGAATGAAGAGAATGGAGAAGATATAAGATCGCAACATATTTAATTTATCTTTGTATTCACATGATAATTGTATATCTATTTTAATCATATTCAACTGGTAGTCATATTGGGAAGAATTATCATATTAGAATTTTCATACTGAAGTGAACAATGTCTTTAATTTTATCAATCATATTCATACTAACTCATCTATCCATATTGGGTAATCGGACTAAGAGATTCATATTGGGAGAATAAGACTGCGTAATCATATTGGTTTTTATATAAATATTTCTAGAAGTTATTACTATCTTATGGGTAAGAATGCAATGAATTTTATTAAAATAGTATATTTTTTTGGAAGTTTACAAAGGAACACGGGTAACATGTATTGTTACAAAAACATTGTATTTCATTATTTGTGATAGAAGAAAAACATACAATATGGGATTGTTTATATAGTACTACACTAGTTTAAGGGCATATCATATTCATTGAATTAAACACAAAAGGACTAATTTCTATTGGTTGGTATAGAATTGGATCATTTCAAAGTCATACATAGGATGTAGCTAATCATATTGAACTGTGAACCCTATAAATTATCATGTTATTGTGGATGAGTGTTTGATTTTTTTAGCTGGGAATGAAATATTTAACAAGAGGATAAGGTTATTTCATTCGATTAGGAAGCATAATTGAAAAATTTGTCACTAATTCTCCCCCTCTCTCTCAGTTATAAAATTATCCAAATAGTTCATTTACTAATTGGATATAGTGAATTTGATGGACTACCATGTTGGTGATACATAAGCCTCTTTTTTACTATATTGATTCCTAGTTTAGTAGTCTTGTATAATTTTATAACACATCTTGTACTAACTAGTGAAATTTCTCAGAATAATTCATATGTAATTGATATGGACATTTTTGAACAAATGGATTTACTTGATTGATTAGTTAAGTGTTTGGGATTATAAAATTCAACATGAAAAGTTTTAAATATGGTATTTAAAGTGATTCAAAATAGATATTAACATAGTGGAATAAATTTAAATAATCAATAGATATTTTCCTATGAAATTTAAAATTATTAGGGGATTAAAAGAAAATGGACTAACCCCATTATATTTTATCTTCAATAGAGGTTAGAGAGTGTTAAATTAGATTTGGATTTGTATTTTAATGGGATATTGTCACATAAATCCATAGAGGTGTTTGTTGAAACACAATGAGTTTTATGTGCATTTTTTGATTTTTTTTAAATAACTGATATTGGATTTGATTGTGAAACATAACTTGAGAAAGAAAAATAAAACATAAAGAAGGTGGTTACTTATATTTTCTTTGGTGATATTATATTAAAGGTGATTTAATATAGAAATTCAGTATTAACGTAGGACTTTTTTTGGAAAAGGAATGTGATGTGGAATTTTAAAAAATGTGGAAATCCTTCACTAACCTTGTCATAGAACCACTTAAATATGTAGTGAACAAGTGTCATCAACAAATTATCAAACATTACGTAAAGTCACCGGGATATATATAGATATGTTTTAGTATGAAAATTCATGAAAATTCTAGCATGCCTGTAGTTCTATGAATATAATAGAAGTGTGATGTTTCATAAGGTGATTTCATTGAAGTGGTTGGTAGAAGACCTCATTACTCACATCTTGTAGTTTACGATGTTAATAATATTATTAATTGGATTGAGTATTAAGAGAATATCAATTTGTGGTTTGAGCATAGTGGTAACTATTCACCAACCATCAAAACATATGAATATAATGAACACTATTTCAAATGATTGATGACATTCATATATTCTACTCTAAAGGTCATCTTCAACCTGTCTTCATACTAAAGGTTGAACTCCACAACCGAGAAGTAAAAAGTCAACATCATATGATGTATCTTATTTTTACAGTCTCGTAGAAGATGAAATTTCCATGTAGCAAGTTCAACTTTCATCATGGAGGGTTAAATTTTAAAAGGGGAAAAAATCCAGGGACCTCTTAACCTAAAACTAGATACACAATAGTATGAGGAGTGACATCATAGTAAATATGAATAAGTGAAGGCTACAATGTAGTAGAATATAGTATATCTTATTTCTTAAGAAGTTGAGATGTTGAGATTTTCATCAAACCAATGAGACAACTATTGTGCCATAGTAGATGTTTCAAAATGGAATCATAGTTATTATTACAGCATAATGAAAAACCCTTATCATGGGAGTATGTAATTTTCACTATGGAAAATATGACTACTCTGAAAAGTCATGTGAGGATTACATTTTTGTGTTCATCCATTTGATAGGTCTCTACTCAAAAAATAAGTAGAAATTTTATAGATTCATTTTAGTATTGTGGATTTAATAAGAAATTTGTACCTCCCCATAGATAGAATCCCTTAAAAATAAGATCATACAACTGAGAATCAATGCATATTCCACATTACCCATACAAGACCTCATAATTAGTATGTAGGTGATTTAAAAATTCTAGAAATTATAATGAAAATGTATTTATATTTTAAATATAGATTCAACCATATATAAAAAAGTTTTTATGACTGTGGATCATGAATAATCAAAATCATAAAATACCATGATCATGGGGAATGAAACCATAAATTAATCATACCATCTTGATCATTGTTCAATGGGTGTAATGGATTTCATGTGGGAAAGTGGACATCATGGTTTAGGTAAATGGGTTTTTTTCAAGGAATTGTTATCATGGGATTTTAAATCTTTCAATTTTTTTATTATCGTATGCTAATATGTTAATGGAAAATAGCCCATGTTATTTGTATATTTTTAAGAGGAATATATAACTCTTGAAAATTATAGTTAACAAGCATGTAAATATTCTTGAATAAGAAAAAAATATATACATAATATTATAGTCAGCCTCTTAGAGAGGAAGAAATGTAGACATTGTTAGGTAATATTAAAACCTAAATAGACGAGGGACTATAAAGCTTTAGAAATACTAGTATAATTAGATAGAAAATCCATTGAAATATAATCATTCAATGGAAAGATAAATAAGATTCTATATCCAGAAATGTTAAGATATTATAATATTATTCTTGGATGATATATAATTTATATTATTGTATTATAATCAAAAAGATTTGGAATATTATAAATAAATTGTGAAATAAGTAATTAGATTACATAAAATATATAGGGAAAAGGTTTTCATCAATGAGATATTCATAGAAATCTGGTGAAGGAGTAAAGGAAATAAAAAAAACCCATCATACATATATTGCATCTATAATAATTTGGCTATATTATAAATGAATTTTGACCAAATTTTATTTTCATTTTTATATAGTGATAGTAAAAAAGTTAAGTTCTCCTTGGGTGGTAGTGAACCGTCCAAAAACTTTATAAGGGAATCTATCATAGAAAGAGTTTCCATTCAAAACCCCATGTAGTGAGATTATATATTTTTTGGTTCATAAAAAGAATATTGATTTCATACTCCTTAGACTAAAACATAATGGTAAACCAAGTAAAAATAATAGTGTCTATGAGAATGATTAATTATATCCTATGGGAAAAACCTAAAAATGGTGTTTGTAAATCTCTAATATACTTTATTAAGGATTGGTCATATCCAAAGGTAATATATTATAAGTATATAATAAAAAAACATGGTGACCCTACTCTGTAAGAGGTCACGATCATTAGTGAAGTGAGAGTGAAAATGAAAATTGATGAAATAGGTATATGTTCACATACCCCAATGCACCCCACCCCCTCCCAGGGTATACCTCCCCTAATTCCCATGAGGTTTTGGGTCGAAAATTTATGTTCAACTGTTTCCATACGTGTTTTGTAAAATCATAAACACTTTTATTTAAATTTATATACCTTTTTAACATTAATACTTCCTATTTTCATAAAATGTTTTTATTGTAAGGTTGATTTTATCATATGAATAAGATCTTTACAATCATATGGAGTTTTCATGTCAGATGTACAAGTAATCCCTAGATCAAATGGATAATATAAAATTTCACCCTATGAATGTTTATAATAGTATAGAAAAATAATTATTAAGATTTTCATTAATTTACTTTTTACAATTTCTACTGAAAACATTTCATTTGATTCCGGAAAACAAGCTCACTAGATGTAATTTTCAAAAACATATAAAACATTAAAATGGTACACATAGAAATAGAGTAATCATTCCCATTATAACGGAAAGCATCTATATAAACTACTATGGTGTATATTATTATGACCATTAGAAAAAGATGTTATACTAAACCATTTCAAGTTAATATGTGTTTGTTCGATGTATTTTAAAATACAAATAAAATATTAAGAATATTAAAACTAGAGAAAAAATAAAAATATATATTAATTATTGGATTATGGAGGTTTTTTCATCATTGACAATATAAAGATATTGTGCGAATTTTTTATAATCTTTTTATTTGTATGTGTTCTATAGAAAATTTTATAGTGCCTTTTTCATAATAAATCCATGTGAGGTCTTTTTAAAATTCCTTAATATGTTTTAATTTCAGAGTAGTCATTTATTTGATATGATTTGATAGATTTATTCTAAGGTTTATAAATATAGAGGTCACTTATTGAACTGATTAAGGGATTCTATGTATAGGTAATGATAAGTATATCAAATCCTTGTATCAATAGATTCTATAGTTAAGGAATGAAGACATTTATAGTTTGGTTATAACTATAGATATATACAGATGGGTTTTTGGTATACTTTCGTGATACAATTATAACCTTCTCATTTAATTCTTTTTACAATTTTTGTATTTATATTGTTCTTGTATTATGGAATTTTTATTTTTCTTAATATAATCGTTTATACATTATTATTATGTATAATTCTTGTATTTCATTGTCAATTTATTTTCTTAAAGAGGAGAGTGAATATTTAATGTTTTATTTTATTTACTAAAACATAATGACATCTTGAAGTAATATTATACTCATTCAATCCTACAATTGGTGTCACAGAATAATTCTAATTGATATACTACGTTACACTGACATGTATTTTTTGAAAAGAGTAATCATGTTTTTATGATGGAAGGTTTGTCTGTTTGGAAGTTAGAAAATATCAATCTATATAGAAAACCTATTTTTATGATGCTGATTATGGATAGTAGAGAAATGAAATGAAAACATTTTTTATCCATACTAAGGTATAAAATTTATTTAAGTAAAATGGAATCTATTAAATTCAAAAAAATAGGTTTCTAATTTTACAAAATAATTGTAATCAGAAAATTACCTTAATTATCGAGTTATGACTACATTATTCTATGAAATGAAAAGAATAATATATATTTAAATTTATTTTTTGAAACCAAAAATAATATCTGGAAGCAAATTTAGGTTTCCCACTTTGGAACAATAATAGTTGATTAAATAAGAAGAGATATCATATCTTCATATTATAGATATTTTTATTTCTTACATGGAGAATCAGTAGCAAAAAAGATAAATAATTATTTATAAGTACTGTTAATTATCTTAAATATATAGGAGATAAATACATATATGATGAATGTTTGGTTAAAAATACTATTGATTTAATTAATAATAAATTTTAATCATATATAATAACTCTTGATGAAACGACGCATATTATAAGAAATTTATTACTTGATCTTAATGGTATTATCATAAACTATGAGGATATTTTTAATAAATATGTAAAAAAAATAGTGATGGGGTATCTTATTTATCAACTTCAACTTCAGTAAAGAATGTTAGATCACCAGATAAAGTTAATAAATATACAAATAAGGGGAAAGCAATATTTAAGAGTTAAATTTGTTCCTTTGAATATGGTGAAAATTAAAATATAAATATTTCTAAAATTATGAACATAATAGTTGGAAAAAAGAATTTTCATTATTGGTACAAAAATAATTCTCCACAAATATGTGCTAAGAAGGATACTTTAGAGCTAATTTTCCTTGAATATAAAAAACCTAGACATTTAAATATATACTGTCCAAAAGAGAATAAGGATAAGATAAGTAAACTTTGAAGAATGTTATAAAATAAAAAATAAAGAAAAAATCAGAATGTTTTTTATACATAGAGTGTAATTATATGTGATTTTTATTCTAAATGATAAATTTAGAATATTAGATATGGTTTTAAAAATAATGGTTTTTATGATAAAATTCCACACACAAACAATTTCTATAGGGCTAGGTCATATACTAAATCCATACCAATTTAAATTTGAATAAAAAATTTCTGGATTCTAATGATGAATGTTTTAATTCTTATAAATATTAATAATTTAATACATATGATAATGAAGAAACATTACCATTTTTGTAATATGTTTCCAGATATTCATTTTTAATTCAAATAAAAAAGTTTTCTAAAAAGTATGAAAATTTTAATGAAAAAAATTATAAAAAATATTCAAGGGTTTCAAGAATTTATTAAAATAATACTAATTAATTATAGAAGAAACCTTTTTCTAATTCTATTGATGAAAATAATAATTTTTCTATGAAACGAATTTTTTAAGAAATTGAAGAAATTATTACCAATTTTTTCTTATATAAAATAACATTTTGATAATATGTACAAATAGTTTAATATTTTATGGAAATATTATAGGGTTGTCTTTACAATTTAAAAATATCAATTTAAAAATTATTAATTTTTCCCTAAAAGTGAACCCTTCTATAAAAATTTTATAGTGTCAGACACTGGAAGAAAAAAATTATCTTTGAATAAAGTTCAATATTTTGGTTTTAGTAAAGATTATATTTATTTTGAATTAGAAGTTGTAAAATATATGAAATTTTCATATATGTAAATTTATATGACTAAATAATTTCATTATATCCTTATAGTCATTATCGAAATAGAAATTTATATTTTTCCCATACCACACTAACTACAAAGGCATGGAGTAGTGGTAGTATGAGGTTGATCACACAGAGATTAGGGAATATATGGATGAATTTAAGATAAAGTTTGAATCAACCTAATTTCAAATGATTCAATTATAATAATTTAATGATGAAATTTAAATAAAAATTAGCAAATGGAAATGTGGATGGGAGATAAATTAGAGTGATCGACCTTTTTATAAAATAATAATTCCAACTACACTTGAAAAATAATTATGTCAATTGGTTGTGTGAACAATTAATAATATTATCAAAATTGACGGTAATTAAATATGAACCTACCAGAGAATTATAATTCACCATGGTCTAACTAATAAAAATAACTAGGATTCATGAAAAACCCAACCAATCCAAATATATTGGAATCTTATCTCTCAATAGATGGTTTGACATTCATCATGGTATCAACCTCTCATCAAAACCCATAACATTTATGTTTTACCTCACCATGAACTATTAATATATTCACTAAATATAATAATTAAATTGATTTTTTATTATATCTAAAGTACATTTTCCTAACCATATTCTTTCACTGAATCTACTTTATCAACCGTATAAATAAAAAACACCATAATTAATAATAATGTTTTTTTAATTATGATCACTGCATCTGAGTCTAGGGGTGGGTGGGTAAAAAATATTTCAAATCAATTACTTCTCAAGGAGAAGGCTGAAATAAATTATAAAATGACTTATATTTAAAATAAAATCTCAATAAAATTATTTTTACCCAAATAACAACTCAAAAACCCCCAAAGAATAGTGTAAAGATTCATGAACTATGTATTCATAATTAAAAATCACCCTCTTGTTGGTGTATTTATCGTTTTCTTTTTTAAAATTTTTTCCTAGGATAAGTCTCACATCCATCACCTAACCTCATAAAAATTTGGGATCATATGCCAAGAAATGGGGATTTTTTACCTACCTAGGAAAATGTATGTTGGAATTATAAATATATATATATATATATATATATATATTATTTTTTAACAATAATAGGGATAAAAAATGAAATGAAATGAGTTTCATCATGATCCCAAACCTCAAATCCCAATGAAAAATCATTTATTATCCTATCAAAAAAACAACACCCTATATGCACCATGAAAAAAACCTCTCCCACACTCTATAAATTGAATAAAATTTAAAAATACAAATAGTTTCTTCGGAAAGGTAAATAATGGATCAAAAAAATTAAATCTTGAAAATGTAATTTTTTGATTCTATGAGTTAATAAGGATAAATGTTCAGTTGGGTATTAGAATAAATTGTATAACTAATAAAATTCTTCAATGATTTTAAATGTGATTTTTTTAGTCATATATTTGATAAGTTTTCAGTGCATTTTCTAGAATTTCTACATGTCCCATGTTCAACTCAATAAAAATTATCAAAAAAGAATAGATAATGTTTGGTCAGAAATCAAATCAAGAATAGGAACAAATAAAAGTAAATAAGGTAATATAATTGACATCAGTGATTAATTTAGTCAATGCATGATTATATAAATAAACATGAAGAATAAAATCATATCAGTAATAATTATCAAGAAATTTAAAATTTAATTCTAAATTTATCTTTAAAAATTACAATTTAGAAAAAAAAATTGGATTTATATTTAAAATTTTCTCACATGTAAAAATATTTCCCTTATGTGTTTATGCCTCCCTGATAATAAATTAACAATTAAATCATATATATGAAAAAAATTTATTTTTCTTTATGAAAAAATTCAGATTATTATTAAATACTTTGGATAGGAAAATTAGGGATTTAAAAATATAAACTAGTTAAAATAGTACACCCCTTATATATTTTTTTTCTATAATTATGTATTTTATTTATTTTTTTCAACCTCAATTTATTTATTTAAACTAGAAAAATTGATAATAAAAAACTAGAAAGTATGGGATCTAAAATCATTTATGCAAAAGAATATAATGGGATTAAACATAAGGATAGTTATTAAAAAAATTCATAATAATCAAGGAAATGAATTTAGAGAGTTAGTTTTCTTCTTAATACCAGCCGTTTGTATGGTCATTTTGATTAACCTTTACCTTTTTAAGATAATTTGAACATGACATAGAGCTAAGAGTCTTATATTTACCCACATATAGATATATTTGGCATCTTTGTAGTTAGTAACTTCCTTATTTGTTATTTCTTCTAGAATATTTATTATGGTGGGATATATATTAAAGAAATATTTAATGGAAATAATAAAAAAATTAAATGGGACTAGACTTTTTCATTCTCCAACTCCAATAATTTTCATTTTTTATTTTTATAATTTTTTGGGCTTTTTTCAAAAAATGGGGTTTCCTTTTTCTTCCATTCTTATCGACTATTTATGAGTAAGTCACATTCTTCTTTGGTATCTATAATTTCAGGGAGGTTAAATCGTGTTCCCTTTTTATACTCTCCCATCACATGACTTCTTCCTTCAATTCTATATAATGTACTTCATCAACATGATACCCATATTTCTAGTTATATTTACAATCAATAATTTCTATCATGTTTATTTAATTTTATTATTTAAGTATAAAATGTTATTCTAATTTATCCTCTCGATATGTTATTATTTGTGTAGGGGATGCATTTGGTTCTTCTATTTTTTCTTCATAACCCAAAATATTTTTTTATTTAGAATATTGAGTATTCATTAATAATTATTATTTTCTATCCTCATCCTCGATTTGATCATTTATTTTACTAATATATTGAACGTCCAAAAACACCACTTTCTCATCATCATCTTTAAATCATTAAATCCTACTATTTGAGTTTAATGGTATGATCAAGGCAAGGGAATTTAAATTATAAATAATTTTAAAATGTTGAGTATTAAATTATCACTATTATTTTAGTTGACCCTTGTGATTATATATGCTTATATCTATAACTTCCACATACTATGTGATAAATCTATTTAGTCAGTATTATATGTTTTTCTTATGAATATATTTAATGTATTGGTATTATTGAGTATATTGATAATCTTAGGATCATCCATCATATTCATCAAAATTGGGGTCTCCTATACAGTTCTGATAATAGGTTTCACTCCAATTTTAAGGTAAGAATTCAACCTGTCCATAATAGTTTAAATCCCTCCAAATATTTTATTGATGTGACCTCTCTTCTAAATTCTATGACACCCATGAGTTGGGGTACTACTTGTATGTAATTTACTTCACTAGTGGGGCATACTACTCATTCATCTAGAAAATCATCTTACACATGACAACAAACAACCAAATTTTTATTATTAAAAAATTATAGTATTAATAATAATAAAATTAAATAACTAAACTAAAATCAGTAAAAATTGGATCAAAAATGTTTTTACCTAAGAAGTTGTTCTTAATAAATCTATTATGATCCATATCACCGTAGAAAGGATAAAATTTTGATATATTCTATAGATAACATGAAATCATCATAGGATTGATAAAATTAGAACATTATTATTTTCTTAAAACAAACTAACTATAATGGCATATGATAGTGGAAGTAAATGGATGATCCATCATGTAGCAGGGAACATAACTAAAAAATTTGACCAATAGATGGGTCACCCCAATTTAAATTTAATTTATTTAACTAATTAAATTATTATATTTGGATAAAATAATTTTTATAGAAAATAATAAGAGAGATAATTCATTTTTCAAGGGAGGATTTAGAAAATAATAACTCCAACTTCACTGTAATAATAATTGAATCCTTTGGATTCAAAATAAATCATTTTTTTTGAAAAAAAATGGAAGATCATTATCAAACTACCGTATAATTATAATTCATTGTGGTATGATAAATTAAAATAACTACGATTCATTAGGATCTTATTCAAATTGAAATGAATAACCCAATTCAATGTTCATGAATTAATTACCTTTATCATGTTGGGTTTTTCTTCTAACAAACTTAGTTACTCCTTGATTTAATAACATATTTGACAAATATGAATAAAAAAATAATAAAAATTTAAGACAAACATTTTTTAAGTAATGAAATAAAAAAAATCATACACACCAATTTCGACTGATTCCTCCAGCCCATATAGATATAGTCAATGATCATTATGTGATCACTAATGACTAATAAAAAAAATTTGTTGATACGATTATAAGAAAATTAGAATATTTAAACAGTAATTGAATTAAAATATTAATAATATAACTTAAAACAAAATATAATAAACCAAAAATGTAATGAAATACCTCACTAGGAAGAACAATTTTTTGGTCAGAACCCTAACGATATACAATTTATGATAAAAACCTTGCTCCTTCAATCCCCTTTGAGTGGAACACTTTCCCTAAATATTAAGGATTATAGATTCTTGGTATGAATTTAATTTTCCCAAAAATAAATCATTAATTTTGGCTGAGCCAATCCCAATGTTAAATAGTCATGTGGGTGATAATTTAGAGTCTTATATGAAAATCATTAATGAAAACCTTTCTTGTTGGGCCTGTCAAGGCTAAGTCACAGTGTGATTTTTGAATTCACATCATGAAAATGTTAACCAACCTATTTTTTGACATTATTCACTTCAACCAATGAATTTAATTGACACCTTGATTTTTTTAAAGTATTTAACATTCTTCAAAACATGACTCCTTAGTTTCTAGTACCAAAGCCTCTTTTCCTGCACTATTTTTTATTATTGACCCAAAAATAATCTTATAATAATCTATTAACAATAGAAGATGTCTACAAGTACAATTATTAATATTTTTGTTTCTTTGATCCTCATTCTCATCTTCACCATAATTTTCTATTGTTGTGCCTCACTGCACTGTGAGATGGGGTGAAGTGACTTCATTTTTCCAAAATGATACGATATTCTTATATATTGTTTAAATTATCTATCTCCATAATAAATACAAATAAAAGGTCATATTATAAATAAATATAAAATTAAATAAATTAATATATAACTAAAACACATATTAAAACCCATGAGAATATATGTGAAAATAGAGATATCAGGGATTCCTAATGTTTTATTTTCTAATACATCTAGACCCAAAAATGTTTTGCTACCAATGTAATAAATTCTATAATTCAGGAAAAAAATTAGAGTTCCAAAAAATATCTAATAAATGTATAGTTTATTTTATAGACACAGAACTAGATACAAAATAATCTATTTTATGATTATCGTGATAAAAGGTTGAAAATTTACTTTTGGTGATAATACTCAAATATAAATATAAATTATAGTTGATATTTCCCTTCATAAGAAATATTTAATTAATTTTTTTTATTAGAATTAATCACAAACCCATTATAATAAGTCAATTATTTGAGGATGTATACCTTTTTACCTTTAATAATGATAAATGTAAAATTCAAATTTTATAAGATAAATTAATTCTTTCTAGAAATATGTATGAGAATGTATACATATTAAACTTAAAAAAGCATAGAATCCAAGATCTACCTTTCCTTAGTGCAAAGGAGGATTAGTCTTGGTTTTATATTTGATGTTTTGGACACTCCAAGTTTTTAACTTTGTCCCAAATTTCAATGAAATTACTTGTTAGATATTTATCAGAGATAAATTTCAATTCTTCTCATGATTGTGATCCTCCACTACATAGAAATAATAAAGGTCTAGATTTATATCAATTAGTTAACTTTCAAAATACGATACATTATTTTTAGTTCCCATGGATTTATATTTTCCATCACAAACTAGATTTATTAGTGGAAAATATTAAATATATATCATAGTTAATTACTACACTAGATATACATGGGTATATTTTCTTTCCAAAATATAGGAAGCATTTTTCTCTTTCATTTTTTTAGGCCATGTTAAAAATTATAAAAGTAAACATTTGTTAACTATTAACTATGACCATGGTGAACGATTTTCA
This sequence comes from Viscum album, assembly GCA_963277665.1. NCBI lineage: Eukaryota > Viridiplantae > Streptophyta > Magnoliopsida > Santalales > Viscaceae > Viscum > Viscum album. The sequence continues at coordinate 1,639,882,012 of OY728163.1, read as the reverse complement.
TATTATAATTTTGAAACTATTTTTAGTAAAAAATTGAGTTATATATAACTTATCCACATCTAGAAGTCCTTATAAAAATTACATAGTTGAATGAATAAACATTTTACATAAAGATATTAAAAGAACAATGTTGGGTGTATTAATAAATTCAATAAAAATGTATAATGAAGTTACTACATCCTATTTTACAACAAATCAGTTTTTACCTAGTCCGTTTTTAAATAAATATCCAATTAATTTTGTATAGGAATAAGGAAAAAACATTATTACTTATGTGTTTTTAGATGAAAGGTTTTCATTCTAGATATTGAAGATAATTCATATAAGTTTTCTCCAAAATATAATAAATGAATTTGTATTATATCTTCTATAAAAAATTTGTATTTTAAGTGTTTTTTATGTAAATTTAATAACTATTAAGGAGAAAATTAAATTTAATACTGATTAAATCAACCCATTTGTTTTTTAATTGCATAAAACAACATATTTAGATGATATTTTCAAAACTATTTTCAACAAAAATTGTAAAATTATTCTCCTAGATAATAACTAAAAAATGTTTTTAATGTTAACCATATAGTATAAAATCAACATATTATTGAGGAATAATATTTTTCAAACCCATGAAATCAAAAAACTCCTTAGTAATCATACTACTAATAATATCATTGGTGATGTAGATCAACCAGTCAAAACTATAGTTTTCCTATGAAATGAATGCGAACATTGTGAATTTTTATAACATTTTATTCCTAAAACTATTGAGGACGATTTAAGAGATGAATATAATAAAAAATAATGAAGAATGTACTCAATGAATTCAAAAGGAATCAATTCTGGACATAGGTTGAACATTATAAATATTTTCAAGTAATTAAAGTAAAATGATTATTTATATAAAACAAGATGTGAATTGAATATTTTTTCTAAATCAGGAAAGATATTGTTATTAGGGTTTTAGTCAACAAGAAAGAAAAAACTATGAAAAAACCTTTTCTAAAGTTGTTAGACTGATATATCTTCATACTCTCCTATGTCTTAAAATATTACTAAATTTTAATCTCTATTAAAAGTATGTGATGTATTATTTTTAAATGGATATGTAGAGAATAAATTTTATGAAGAACAACCATGTAGTTTTAAAAAAACAAATACTCATAATAATAAATTTTTAATTACTATTTTCCTCTCTTATCTTAAAAAATCCACAAGACCTTGGAATTATATAGTTATAATATTTTTTATACAATATTTTTAAGGGAGAATCAGATCAAAATTATTTTTAGAAAAAACATTTATAAGAAACTATCATCATTAAAATTTATGAGTACTAAATCATATATTTCTCTAGGAAAAAACTAATTTTATATTCCTTTATGTTTATTATGATGTAGTAGTTTGTAATGAGCCACATGGGTAAATTAAATTTTTCTTGGTCTTCAAATATTTCAAAAACCAGAAAGAATTTTGATGTCACAACAAAAAAATATAGTATATGTGAATAAATATTGTGGATAAAGAAATATTAAAAGTATTAATAATATTATCATAAATTAAAAAAAAAATAGGTCGTGATGATTCTGTAAACATTGTTGATTAATATATTTTAAGATGAATTATTGGTAGTCCATTTTACCTTATATCTAGTTGGAGATATAAAATTCTTGTTGTATTCTTGTGTGTGAGATTACATGCTAATCCAAAAGGGTCACATTGAAAATTTGAAAAATAAAATTTTCATTACATTATGGGAACTATGGATAATTTATAATTTTATTCTTATTGAAATAATTTTTTATAAAAAATTCAGATGTTGAATTTGGCGGTTATATAATGTATAAATAAATTATATTAGAAAATTTCAATTTCATTGAAGATGATTTAATGTCTTGAACTTGTAATAAAAAAACTCACTATCACTATCCATTTATAAAACTAAATATGTAGTAGTTTTAAGTTGTAGTGATCATGTGTTGTGGATAGAACACAAACACACAGAATTTGTCATTATTTTTAGAAAAATATCTATTTTGTGTAACAACACATGTTCTATGGAAGATAGTAAAAATCCAGTACACCACTCACCAGATAAGAATATATATATAAGTTCACATTCTCTATGGGATCACAAAAAAATAAGATATAATGATAAATTTCATTTGAATAAAAGAAAAATTTTCTTGTATTTTTACAAAATCCCTATTCATTTATAGATTACAATATATTACAAAAGATCATAGAATAGTCAACATAAAATTAGCAATTATCTAAATTTTTTTAAAAGAACTTTTCAAAATTTTGAAAAGAAATAAATCTGTTAAATATTTTTGAAAAAATAAAAATTTTCTTGAATATATGTTTTTATGAAACAAATTAAAATTTCATCAAACAAATTTCAAAAAAACAAAAAATAATCCATAAATTCTATTGAAGGAAAAATAATTTTTGATTAAAATCATTTTTACAGTCAAAACAAATTGAAAATATTTTCATTATATTTTTGCTAAAAAATGTTTTTAGTAAAAATAAAATTTCAATTCTATTTTCTAACAATTTTCACTAAATATATTCGGGTTCATTAAACATAAAAAATTATTTAAGAAATGTTATATTTAAATTTATTCAAGAGGTGTATGTAAAAAATAAATTTCAACCCTTTTATTTTTGTAAATTATTAATACTTTTTATATTTCAATATATGTAAAACATATATTTCTGAAACAATAAGATTTTAGAAATTTCTTTTATTCATTTGAGAAACTTCTTCAATTATTGATTCTTATTAGTGTTTCAATCTAACCCATTGGATCCAAAGAATATGGGAAAAATATCTTATTAAGACTATATAAAGTATATGGGGCTCACCAAATCCTTTACCACTAAATAAATTTCAGATAATATCTTTTTTGACCTTGTTTCGATGTTCATCTATTTCTTTCTGATTTCTCTAATTCTCATGTATTGTATGATCCACCAAAATGGAATCATCATGTTATATCTCTAGAATATTAGTTACAAATGTATGGTTGGTTGAGAGATTATGGTATCAAAAATATTAGTCATTTTTTAGTTTAGTGAATATATTTCAATGATGGGAAACACTTTGTGCTTCTAAATAATACTTTTCTTTACATTATCATGCGACTGTAACATCATTTTATTCTTCTACTGAGTTCAGTGAATATGAGTCTCTATAGTTTGTTAACTTCAATATTTATTTGGAATTTAATTAAATTAAATATCCCGAAAATGGATAATTTAGTTTTGATCCATTTCTTAATTGAGGAAAACAATATTACTCACCATATTCCATAGATGTTTGGATATTTTGAGAAATGAAAGGATAAAACATCCCTTTTTATTCATGCTAGAAAAATTGGAATGTTACAAATTTGTCTCTAGATTCAAGGATCATATACCTTTGGTTTTATAACATTATAATTATAGTGAAGGAAGATAGAGATACCCTCAAATTTTAATACATTTATGTCTTATATTTTCTTTTCAACATTAGGAAATTTTACATTGTGAAATATTTATTCTGTTTCATTGAGGAAGTCAAACATAGATCATTTTTATTTAAAATTATCTTGTATTCATGTTTAATAAGCATGTTTTTGTTAAAATTATAGAATTATAGATGATAAAAAATGAATAAACTCCCATTATAGAGAAAATATATGATATCTGTTGGGAGAAAATGAATAATATAGAGCTTGCTCATATTCCAAATCTGATAAAATTTGTTCATAAATAAGAATAATGGTTTATCTTATATTAATACGAAACAACTAAAATATAAATGTTCATAGAAAAGTAATGAATGTTAATTATCACCAATTTTATTGATGAATAATGTAAATACTACATCTGTAGATGATTTTAATTATTTTCTTAATATAAAAGTTGAGAAAACTGATGATAGTTTTTATTTCAAACTAGGTAAATTTGTGGCTGCGATATAAAGGACAAAACATATAAAAGAAATATATAAGAGGACTAAAATAATTTTAAGGCTGTAAAAGAGATAATATTGAAGACTGATTGGGATTTCATATATGAATTTGGGAAAATTAATTCCAGATATTAAGCTTCCACAAAAACTGGAGATACTTTTCCCATTCCTCATATGTCTATTTCTCAACCAGAATGATCATCCAAATTTTCTCTTAAACCAACATATATTCATACATACAATGTAAAATAATTAGTTATTGAAAAAATAATACTCAATAAATATTGAATCTATAGTTAAAATGTTTATAAAAATTTAGTAAATGGGTGTTTGAAAAAATAAGATCAGATTTCTACATAAATAAATAGATCTTTAGATATTAATAAATATTCTAATTATATCACTAATACATAATATAACCAATTTAAAAAAAAATATTACAATATTAGGGAACCGAACAAATAATAACCATTAGAGTAATAAGAACAAATTTTACAAATATTAGAATTTTTCAAAGCAAAACAGTTGAAGGAATTGGACTTTTTAATGTTTTTGAAAATAATTATGATGAAATAAAATACTATCCTAAATCATCTAGACCATATTATCTATTTTTTCATAATTTTTCATCTAATTCCACCAATATTTCTCCATGTACATTCATCAATTGAGTAGTGATGGGAATAAATTAATTCAATGATATAATAAAAAGACATGATGAAATAATAAAATTTTTCACTGGTATACAGGAAAGATGAAAATACATCCAATAAATAATTTCTATTTTCAAAACTCATATTCCTTGAAAAAAATTTCTAAGACTATGATTCAAACTGAGGGATTGTTAAAATATTTCAAAGGGAAAAAAATTAGAATCAAATTATTTTAGGAATGATATCTATTTGATCAAACATACCAAGGGTGATATCATGATTTCTGATGACAAAATCGATGACATAAAAAGTGAAATAAGTTTAGTTTCAAATATTTTAATAATTAACTATTTTGAAGATTGTAATATTAAAATAGAAATTAAAAATATTAAATATCTTTTAATCAAATAGGATCAAGTGTTCTCTAATCCAGTTAATAAGATACATTATTTGGAAAAAGAAGTATAAAAGATAAATAGAGAAAAAATAATATAAATGTTCTTGAAGAATAAGGTATATTTAAAAAGAATATTTACCGAATCTGATAAATGACCTATAGATTTGAAGAATTTGAAACTCATTATGAAAAATATTTCAATGAAATATTGATTTGTTTTCAACATCATGAGATTTTTAAGTAACCAACCTAATTTTCATATTAATATTTTAGATGTATTTTATTTAATATATTTTTTCACGAGAATATTATCTTTTTAGGAATTTCTATATATTTTTATTTTTTTATGAGAACATTTCATAATAAAATTCATGAATGTATTCATGATAAATTTGTTCATGTATATTTCTTTTAATAACATTTCTTGTAAAATTTCTACCTACCACAAATTATTTTGAAAAATCACAATTAGTGGGATGACTTAAACATCGGAGAATCATTTTAGAGAATGTTTCTAATGTTTTTAAGAGAAAGGATAAGGATTAGAAGAAAAATTTGATTCATTCAATGGGGTATATCTAATTAAATTTCTAGTCATTTCATGAGAAATGTAAAAGGAAATATTTTATAAGATAAGGGGAGTATATGCTTTAAATGGTTTTAGAATTTGTTTTTTCACTTTAAAAGTGGGGGTTTTCACTGTTCAAAAAGGGGGATATTGTTGACCTTAAATTTTTATTTCTACAATTTCTAACACTACTTTTGAAAATAAAAAACAATTTCTTTAAAATTTTATTCCCATATAACCTTTATACTACCCATGTTCTTAATAATTTTTGTAGGAATGTTGAATTTAGAAGCTGTAGAAATTCCATTTCCTTGGATGGATTTTTTATATTGAATCTACATTTACTCTTTACATGAGTCGAACAATTTAAATGTAAATTGTGCAAATGTTTATAAAACTCTTGAAGAAAAATTATAATAAAGTATATCAGAGGATGTTTTATAAATTCCATAAAAATGAATCATCAGATAAAGGAAAATATACTCACCAGATGAACATTTCCAAAACCTACCAAACTGAAAAACATTACACATTCCACTAGATGAAAATTTTCTATTCAATTAGATTGAATCCACATACAATATAGTGGTGTATATTATTTCTACCATAAAATATAGATACAGAAACAAATCATTTATAGTAATGAAGATTTTATCTGATCTCATTATAACCACCTCCAAAATATACATAATATATCCATTGTAGAAATTTTTATATATAGATATACATTCATGGAAGAGCTAAATTTTTTATTACATTGATAAAAAATTGTTTCTTTGATGCTGTTATAACTTCTCTTTGCTTGAGTGCACTTCAAGGTAACCTTTAGTGTGTCTTTTATTCGAGGAATTAATTTGACAATTTTGGGAAAGGCATTAAGATGTTTTTATTTTGTAATAAAAGTTTCTCATATTTGGTGTGATTGAGAGATTATAATGTATATGAAGATATATGTTATCAGTCTTATTGATTCAAGGTTCTAATGGGGAGGGAAATATAAATACATGTAATTTTGTTATCAAGGGATTCCTTGGTTAAAGATTATAAACATATATGTTTTGGTTGAAAACATAGATTCCAAAATTTTGGGTTATATACATCCCTTAAAATGAAGGTAAAAGTGTGTATATTCCATTTATAAAGTTTTTTTAATGTTTTCATAAGAACATTGTAATGTTTTGTTTTACCTATTTTTTATATGTTCTGTATTTCCATTGTGCATGTATAAAAGAAAGACGGTATTTTTTGTTATAAACATTTATAAAATTTGATTATGAATTATATTAGTACATTTCTACACACAATTACTTTCTTAATGATGATATTGAATATTGTATGTTTTATTTTATAAACCAAAATTTACCCCTCTTAATGTAAAATTGTACACTTTTGGTCCAACATTATGGACCAAAAAAATAATATATATATATATTCAAAAAAAGTAACATAAATATAATGATTATTATTTGTTAACAAATAAGTATTAATTTATTTTTATTATTAAAATTACAATTTTATAAAGACTTTATTAATTTTTTTGTACAAACATATATTTATTTTTTTATCACTATTAGAAATTAAATCCATTAAAATTGTTCGTATATTTGAAATAAGAATTTAAAAATTATATAATAAGTTCAATTTAATTTTTAGGTTTATAATTAAGTTTATATGATTAAAGTTATTTTCAACAATAGAGGAAAAAATCATGTAAAGGGGTTAATTTAATGTATGAGGTCATAAAAAATCACAAAGCATTATTTTTAAATTGATGGTTGAGAGGATGATAAAACTCCCCTCTTCCAATTTCTATTATTGGTTCAATTACTTAAATATTCCATTTCTTATCCTAAATGGACCAAAGGAATTATAATTATTTAATTTTTTATAATATATATTTTAAGGGTTGAGTGGGAACCCTTACATGGTCTATAGGCTTAGTAGATAAAATGAACTGAATGTCTTTGAAGAATTAATCCCATACAAGACTACTTGGAAGTTCCAATCCCAAACATCTACACCGTGAAGTCAACTTCCCAACTTCACATTTCTTTTTAAGATATAAATACATGTGAAGAGGTAGACAAGCATGGCACTGATGGCAATTTCAATACCCTCACATTCTTCTTAATCTGGATAGCATTGTTCTGGTGAAACTGCCTACTTTAAGTCTTCATCTGGTGTTAGATCCTTTGGTCTATCAGTTTTCATCGACACTTCATGATCTGAATGAGGTGGATGAAAGGGATTGAAATTACATGAAGGCATTGATGTGGTCCAAAATCCATAACTATCTCGAATGCCTGGGGTAGCCCGAGGGCCTCAAGGACTCTAGGGTCAAACTGGTGACCTGAAGGTGGATAGTTCTGGAATATATATTACCAAACAGTACCTTCTAAAGTACCGATTACATTACCTAATACAGTACCTACTACAGTAGCTATTACGGCCCAAACTATATTACCTTATACAATATCTAAATATAATCTTCTTCCATTATTTGATCTCAGGTCCCATGGATGAAATTATAGAGTCTTCACCAACCGGACGATTGCTCATGTACTCACATTAATTTAGAATGATAACAATAAACATTTTGTATTATTTATTTTCATAAATTCCACTCTAGATCACCTATAAATGGAACCATCCTATACCCACGATAATACACATAATCCCTTTAAATTTACCTTAAATACCTAGAAAATTATATTTCTTATAGTCCTCTCTCCATTTTTTTATCCCATGGTGAAAACAGTACGACTCAAATCCCTCATTTCCATGGGGCTCTCTATAATATGATTTGTTTCATCAATAGAATTGTTATCCTATTATTTATCATTATTCATTATCTTAATATTAACACTTTACATAAATATGTTTTTAAATGTTAAAAATATTATACTAAATTCATTTCAATTCATTAACGGATGAATTACAACTAGAAAAAAACATGTTCATACTCATTCAGTCATTATAAGGCATTCTTATTTAGGTCAGTTTTACCATATACGTGGGTAATGTTATAATTTTTATATCATTTTTGACTAATAAAACATAAATATAGGTAATACAATGTAGTAATTATTAATTTAATATTATATTTAAATATATTAATGGAAATATTTCAAGTTATATTAACTAATAAATTCTATTCCATTTTTAATTCAAATATTACTAAAAAGGGGAATCTTATGCCCTCCATGTGAAATGTCTCTATAAGTTGCATGAAATTACCATGAAACTCCTTTAATGTATCAAATATATATATATATATTAAATATTCCTGAACATACTTACGATGATTAGATAGTGATCAAAGAGGGAGGTATAGAATCAGAAAACCAATGATTGTGTGGAAAATAGAACAAATATCCCATAAATATTAATTTTTTTAAAAAAAAATTAATATAAAGATAACATATAATTATATATTATTGCACTAAATAAAAAAAATTGATAGATTAATTATAAATATGAACAATAAACCTAAAGTTATTATATATGGATGTTCAACATGTATAACCAAAAAAATGTTTGAGCTTTGTTTTTATTTTCCAGTGTAACATGAAATTCATGATTTTATTAAATTTAAATTCCTATATGAAGAAATTAGATTTCTCATACTATTTGATATTCAATTGGTTGAAAATTAAATCAAACTATTCCTATATGCAGAGCTAACCTAGTCTCATAATTTTTATTGTTAATATTTCCCCATTATATTCTGATTATTTATGTTGTTTTATAAAAGTCCTTATTTGTACTACTCTCATTTATCAATGTCATATTCAATTTCATTTGACTTTATTTATTGTATAATTAATGGAATATTTTTTTTGACATTTTAATTATGAATTATTTTGAATTTTCATTAAAATTATTTTAAAATTAATTAAAGAAATATTTTTTACACTTTTTACATTAACAAATTTTCCCCCTATATTCATTAATTTTTTTTAAAAGTATTCCTCTCACTATTTTATTATTTTTAAAATTAATTTCTTTACCCATTATTTCTAAAATATTTCTTTTGAAATACACATTATTAAAATAGTAAAGGGTATTTAATAATTTTTTTCAAATTAATATGTTATTTAAATAGTCTTTACATACATGTTAATATAATTTAACATTTATTATACTTTTTTGTAGATACTCTTTAATGATTCCATATGGATGATTTATGATAATATTTTATGGAAATGTTTATGAAACACTTTTATGTATCATGGGTTAATTAGTCCATGATTTCATTATGAATGTTTTCATGTTCATGTGGGACTCATATGTATGGTTTATTGTAAAGACCTGTAAATTTCAAGGAAATTTTTCTTCTTATATTATTTGGAATTTTACGAATCCACATATTCTAACGGCAACTGATTCCGAGGCCCGATGTTCCCATAATCAATTTCTGATGTTATGTTCGAGTACGTTCAGTAAACGTTTGTGCAGGCTTTTCTATCTTTTTAACTAGTGCTCGGAATTGAAATCAGAGGACATCGATGAACTCTCAGCGCTGATATTCGCTTAAGGGGACCTTTACCACAGTTACATTTTGTTCAGGTTGAATGTTAATTTTGGAAATCATATTAAACTAAATAAATTTTTTGTGTTATATAAATTTTATAAAGGTGGTTGTTAAATCCAGCAAAGGGTGGTTGGAGGTGGGACCCAAACCCCACATAACATCCCATGGGAGGATAATGTGTTGTGGGGACCACACGAGCACCTAACCCCCCCTTTAAACCCTTAAACCTTTGTGCTTCCCATTAATGTGCCATATTTCCATTAACTCCCCTTTAATTAATTTTGAAAACTCCCCTCTTTTAATGTTAAACTCTCCACCTCCCACATGTTTTCATTAATATGACAACACCATTAATTAATTAATTGAACTCCACAATTAATTAATAAATAAAGTGTTTGAATTTTAAAACCATGTGAGAATAAAATGATAGCCTAAGATATTATTTTGGTTTTGCACTTGTTGTGTTGGGAGAGCTTTGGAGGAATTAGAAAGGGAGAGTTCTTCCATGAAGAACGTCATACTCTCTCAGCAAAGAACGCTCCACGACTCGAAGGATGTGAAGAATCTTCTCTTACATTCTTCTTCCTCCGCATCAAGGGAGAAGACATCGCCCGTGAGGTACGTTATCAACGATAATGACTCTTCCTCCGACGTTGATGGAGTGACACCATTTTCCGAGACTTTATCGAATGAACCATTATTTGAGGTAGGGGGTTTGTATTATTTTAAATGATTAAATTGTACCTCACTCTTCATTGAATTCCTTGGTTTTTCTTCGGTTATCTACTATTGCCTAACGCGGAGGGTGTGGGCCGAATGAACAAAACCTACTGACCCTCCGTTGATCTATGTTTTTATTCACGATTTAGGTGGTGATGGAATAGGCGGTGACAACCGAAGGCAGCAGCCACAACGGAGGCCGCGTGCCGGCCCGTTAGAGGACCGCGGCACCAGGTGCCGCCCGGGAAAAGTAGACCATGGACTGCAACCGGGCCGCTCATCGGAAGAAGAACCGACCAGCTTTTTCCGGACGGGCTGGAGAACCGGGGCCCGCACTCCGCGGGCCGCTTCGGCGGCAAACCGACTGGCTTCCTTCTGGCCAGGATGAAGGGAGTTGCGGAACCTGATGGTGCCACGTGCGAAGGAATAGCAGCCCGCCCATGCGGGCCGCTCGCACCGGAGGAGACCTGCCGGCTCCGGCCATACGGGCAGGAGGGGTGGCGCTGCTCGGCGCTGCCGTTTTACGACCCCCCCCCCCCCAGCACCGGTCGGTCTCCAGCAGCACAGACAGGTCTTCCTTGCGCGGGACGGGCCGCATTCCGTTGGGCCAGCCCACGCCCCTTCAAGCCAAGACTGGCGGACCCACCGGACCACCGGGCTTGACGGGCCGGGCCCGTTTCGCTTAAATGAAAATCACTTCTTGACTGTGCATCCAATCGATGTGCCCTCTACGGCACTGAGACTAGCAAGAACCTGGTTTTTTCTATAAAAGACTTTGGAATTTTCTTGATGTTATTCTAGAGCATCTCCTTCAGACAGCGTGCGATTCCGAGCCCTGGTGTGGCTGGAATTAAATTTTCTGTGCGTTCACCTTGGGAACACCAAATAAATGGGATAACTCCTAAATGTTAATTCATATCCTAAATATGAGAGTACTGATGTGTCAGAAATGGGGTTTTAACCTATAGAATGACATAGAACACGTTGATGCGGGAATTTAGGACCCCTCGCCCATTACCGGAACATTAAATAGATAAATAAAATAATTAATTTATTCGTTTAATGGTTAAACTCAAGTATCTCTTAAACGGTTTCTCGGATGGGAAAACCGTGGACACTGTTGAGTCCGTAACATTCTGTTTACCCTAGGAGGGGTGTAATTTTCACGGTCACGACCCTTCTGTGGAAAACGGCCACAAGTCCGTTTTCGTATTTTAGCGGCATCAGGCATTGAGTTTTATAACATTCGAACGAGGCCTCATATTAATATTCTGAGATTATCGTTGTGCTCGAGAGCTGGTATTTACCCTAGGGGTGGCTTAATCCTGGCCTTGACTAATGTTCAGGTACGGGTCGACGGGTGGGTTGATAAGTGTGTTTTTCTATTTAAACACACCACACACCCGCTTCATTCCCCCCTTCTTCCCCTTCCACTCTCCCTGGAAAAATCTCCCAAAGAAGATCCTATCGTCCACCTCTCCAAGGAAGTGAGGATCTCTGACGGTCCGTTCACAAAGTTGCGGGCTACGCCAAACGAGGTAGGAGTTCGTTTTTTTCTTTTTTTAATATATGCATCTCCCTTGAATTGATTTACTTGCATCGAATTGTTGTTGAATTATCGGTCGAAGGACGTTTTTGAATAGAGATCGATCCGAGATTTCCAAAAGAATCCTTCGGATCGAAATTACAAGTCCTAGGGCGTTTGGGGTGGCCCCGGGAGTTTTTCTGGCAATTGGCTTTTTTTTCCAGCGATCCCAGGCGGCGGCGTGCTCCCAGCGTGACAGGGGCTTCCAATGGAGGCGGCGGCTCGCAGCGGCTCCAGGCGGCAGCATGGCGTCCGTGACGGTGGCAGCAGGTAGCGCGGGCTCGCGGTTGAGCGGAGTAGGCGGCTGTGGTCAGGCGTCAGTGCGAGCGGGCACCAGCTGGGGGCGCGGAGCGGGAGGACCGGGGTCACAGCACGTGACCCTGCGAGGGAAAAAAGACCCGCCCTCGGAGGGTCTTCACATGGCAAGACAACCGGCCACGATGGTTGGACTTCAGGTGGACCATGGGTCCATGGCCGGCCCACGTGGCTGAGCAGCGGGCCGGCGCTGCAAACCTGGTCGGTCGGCGCGGGCCGGCACCGACCGGGTGGACCGGCCAGACCAGGCAGGTCCGGCCTATGGGGTTTGTCCCTGTTGATTTCGGACAACTGTATCTTCCACTACGGGTGTGCGTTTTGCATTCCTTCTATGGAAGTGTGAACCTCAGCTCGAGGTGGAAAATATTAGATTGTTTTGGGGTTTTAACTCCCTTGATGGGGGCATCAGTGGCACGAGGCGTACGTTAAGTGGATTGACGTTTTTCTGAGGGGGTCGTGTTTTGAGCAGCGTAGAAATATCCAACGTTCGATTTGAGTGCCATCAGTGGCTTTGGGACCCTAGTGTTAAGGCGGAGGTTTCCACAGTGTTTTCAGGCATTGAAACTTGAGTTGAGGCATGGGACCCAAAACCCGTCTTTTGGGTTGTGAGCAGCATTTTGTAACTTTTTCATCGGACATCCATTCAGGGCATGTGAGATGTCGATTCAGGGTGTTTTTTTAAGGGCATTGCATTGGCGCAATCTGCCCACTTTAATTATGCATGGCGGTGCGGGCCCCACGAGGGCTATTTTGGGCGTTGACGGTGAATTCCAACTTCTTCACCGGGTGTCCGTTTTGGACAAGTGTTTAGTCAATCTTGTGTACTTTCTCTAGAGGATCACAAAGGTGCAATCTGTTCATTGCGCTTCGGGACCGAAATGTGGGTCCCACATAACACCGCTCCTGTGTGGTTATGTGAGATGCATCATTTTCTTCGGATATCCGCTCCACTCAAGTGAGCAGCAATTTGATGTGTTTTCCCGAGGGGATCGCAATGGTGGGATGCGCCCAACTGTATTTGTGGCCGAGGCTAGGGACCACGGGGTGTCATTCGGGAATAAAGCAATGTTGAATGAATTCTACGTCGGATGTCTATTGGAGGCGAGTAAATAGTTGATCTCATATGTTTTTCCCCGAGCATTTCAACGGTGCAATCCGTTTGGATGTGTGGATTCTCTTTCGATATCTCATTAAATGGAGAAGCATGAAAGGTGCTCCAGTGGTGGTTCTTCTTGCTGTGTTTGGAAGAAAACCCTTGGCATGTGATCGCGTTCACTCCTATGTGAGTGATGTTGATGTTTGAAGAGATGTGGTTGGGCGTGCTAGGGTCATGGAGGAAGCAGGTTGGAAAAATTGAGTTTTCGCCCTTCGCGTTGTCATTGGGTGACGTGTGCATGATTGCCTTTGGGCTGGAAATGTTGTATACTCTGGGAGTATACGGGAATACTTGGAGGTACATGTTGTAGTTTTTACCTGGTGATGTTTTTGTACTTGGTTTGGAGATGAGACAGGGCCACACAACGTGTGGGCCCCTTGTGTGTGACGTGTTCTACTTTACATACCTTTGACCACTCGCAAATTAGAGGGTCCTCCTATTCTCGATGGTTTCGACCAGCAGGGTTGAGTGGGTCCCCTGGTTCTATTCTCGATGGTTTGACTGGAAGAGTTGTTTTGGTTCCCGTGTTCTTTCAACTGAGGGGGGGGGGGGGTTCAGTATTGGGTACCATTTACTAGACTGTGGCATCATTTACGACTACATGCGTTCGTACAGTGTGGGCGTTTTCCTTCTTTCTGGAGTGAGTTGTCTTGGTCCACTTCAACAGTGACTCAGTAGATTGGAGCATGATCTCCCTGAGAATCCTGGGGATATCCTCACGTCCCTTCGTGAACCCTGGTAGAGTTCTTTGGGAATAGTGGTGACTAGTACATAATGTAGGTCCTGATCCTCTACACAGGTGGTTGTTTCTAGTAGGGTATGGAACCCCTAGTGAGACCTGGGCACAAACACCCTAGTTGTGTATCGAGATCATATCTTCCTTCCTCGATCTATCGTGACGTGTCTCCCACTACGTGTTTCGGTTACCAGTGAGGTACCATCTAGTAGGGATGTCCAGTGGTGTGCTATCCAGCAGGGATGGCCAGTGAAGTACCATCCATCAGGGATGGCTAGAGTGGTTCCGGGTCTCCCTCTAGCGGATTACCCTTTCGCGGGGCTGGGCAGTGGGAACCTATCGACTTTGAGAAGACCTCTCAACTATGTGATAGTGATGAGGTGTGGTTTTAATTCCCCCAGAACCCTCAAGTACGAGGGGTTCTTTACCCACCGAGACGCGTCCCTATGATGTGACCTAAACCCGTGTGGGCGAGTCAGTGTTTCCCAAAGAAGATAGTGTCATGGTGCGGTGATTTGATCCCATTGGCTTACAGTTCGGGGCAGACATACGGATACTGGGCATCGATGGTGTTTTCTTCTAGGACTATTTGCTACTCACTTTCTTATTCTGAGCTACGGGGTGGAGATCCCCTTATGATATTTTTCAGGTTTCTTGGGAGAGAATATATTTGTAAACCTTGTTCTATAACCCACTTCTTGGGATTTGTTAACTCTTTTTCTAGGAGAGTCGAAGATGTGCGAGGTATTCCACATGTTTTCCGTGTCTAGATTATCTTGGTTGGATGAGTCAACTCTCCAGCTATAGGTAGTGAAGACTCGACAAGAAATTCATCTTCTCACCGTTTCTACCTCCTTAGGTTTGGACGAGTCTAATTATTTCCTCTTGTTGGGTTGAGATGTACTCTTTACTATACTCTCTATTGTACTCCATTACTGTTCCATGTTCGATCTACTGCTCACTCTTCGGTACCTCCTTTGTTTCTCCCTTGAGTCTTCGGGGTATCCTACTGGGTATTTTTATTCTCAACCCTGCTTGGGCTTTGCCCGCACTTGGTGTTCCCTTGTAGATGATGGACAAGTTTCTCGTGACTATAGAGGAGCATTGGATTTTGGGAGCTTGGACCGCGTGCGGTGGTCGTAGTTGGGTTCCAGGTGTGGGACTCTCCCATTTGTTGTACTTTTGTTTACCTGTTGCCGGGTTGTGGAACTTTTCTGGTTGGGCGCGTGTTTTTCCCTTTTTCTTTTCAGTTTACCTTCAACTCTTGTTTTGTTCTGTTTAAAGGTCGATGCACTTTGTGGTTTATCTATAGCAGTTGGTAATTTAGATTTCTTTTTACTCTGCACTTCTGCATTGAGTGGACTACATGTGTGTATACAGGTACTCAGGAAAAGGCCTCCCCGAGTTGTTTAGCCTTCAGAGCTTGTCGCCAGCCCCTGGCCTATGGAGGCGGGCTTGGGGTAGTTGCGGCTTGAGCCCAGTTTCACTATAGGAGGAAGTTATGATGGAGTTTTACACTTCCCCTCTAGCGATACATCCAGGTGTGGCGAAGATGTATCAGGACCTCAGACGACAGCACTGGTGGCCAGGTATGAAAAAGGTTGTAGCTGAGTTTGTCTCATGATGCCTCACTTGTCAACAAGTGAAGGAAGAGCACCAGGTTCCAGAAGGTTTGGTATAGCCCTTAGAGGTCCCAGAGTGGAAGTGGGAAGGGATATCAATGGATTTCATGATGGTGCTTCCACGTAAATACAGAGGACACGACTCTATATGGGTGATCGTAGACCGACTCACCATGTCGGTCCACATCCTACAGATCAGAGAGCAGGGCTCAGTAGAGATCATGGGATACCTCTACATTCAAGAGATCGTATGACTTTATGGTGTGCCATTGAATATCGTCTATGATCGAGATTCTTGTTTCTCTTCTTGTCTATAGAAGGGATTATAAGAGGCTTTTGGGACGTAGCTTCGCTTGAGCACCTTCATCCATCCTCAAACTAATGGCCAGACTGAGAGGACCATTTAGAATCTCGAGGGCATGCTCTATGCTTGTGTCCTTGACATTGGTCGCAGCTGGGAGGATCACTTACCCTTGGTGGAGTTTGCGTACAACAACAGTTATCACTCCACCATCCGTATGGCACCTTACGAGGCACTGTATGGCCGACCATGAAGATCACCTCTGTGTTGAACTGACCCAGTGGAGTCAACACTTGTAGGACCAGAGCTATTTTAGGATATAATGGAGAAGGTATAGATCATCTAGGAGCGGATAAAGACTACATAGAGCAGAAAGAAGTCATATGATGATAGGAGACAGAGACAACTGGAGTTCGAGGACGGTGACCAACGCTTCCTATGGGTCTCACCTTGACGAGGTCTATGGAGATTTGGTCGGGGCATCAAGTTATCTATGCGCTTCATCGGACCTTTACAGGTCCACAGTATAGTAGGAGAGGTGGATTACTGCCTGGTCCTTCCACCTCAGTTTCATCAGGTGCACGACGTCTTGCACGTATCTCAGTTGAGGAGATACATGCATGACCTGACCCACATCATCGACCATGGGGATCTATACATCGATGATGGGGTGACATTCATGGAGGTCGCAGTGGAGATCAAGGATTGGCAGGACTGGTTCCTACGTGGATGTTCGATTCTTCTTGTGCGCATTTTCTGGAAGCATGGGAACCTCTAGGAGAGCACATGGGAGTGGGAGGTTCAGATGCGTGTTCAGTACCCCCATTTGTATCACTACTGTGTGTTGTAGCTTTAAGGGGACATAAAACCTTGAGGTGGGTGTAATGTAAAGACTTGGAAAATTCATGGAAACTTTTTTTCTTAAATTATTTGGAATTTTACAAGTCCACAGTTTCTGATGGCACTTGATTCCGCGGTCTGGTGTGCCCGGAATCAATTTCTGAAGTTTTTTTCGTGTAAGTTTAGTAAACGTATGTGCAAGATTTTCTATATTTTGAACTGGTGCTCGGAATTGAAATCTGAGGACACCGATGAACTCGTAGCACCGGTATTCTCTTAAGGGGACCTTTACCGCGGTTGTGTTTTGTGCAAGTTTAGAGTTAATTTTGGGAATTTAATTAAACTAAATAAAATTTACGTGTTATATAAATTTTATAAAGGTGGTGGTTAAATCCACAAAAGGGTGGTTGGAGGTGGGGCCCATACACCACATAACCTCCCATGGGGGGATAATGTGTGGTGGGGCCCACAAAAGCATCTAACCCCCCCCCCCCTTAACCCCTTAATCCTTTGGGCTTCCCATTAATGTGACAACTTTCCATTAACTCCACTTTAATTAATTTTGACAACTCCCCTATTTTAATGTTGAAATATCCACCTCCCAATTGTAGTCATTAATATGACAACACCATTAATTAATTAAATTAACTCCACAGTTAATTAATTAATTAATTGTTTGAATTTTGAAAATCATGTGGGACTAAAATAATAGCATAAGCTATTATTTTGGTTTTTCACTTGTTCTGTTGAGAGAGCTTTGGGAGAATTATAAAGGGATAGTTCTTCCACAAAGAACATCATACTCTCTTGGTGAAGAACGCTCCATGACTCGAAGGACGTGAAGAAAATTCTCCTACCTTCCTCTTCCTCCACGTCATGGGAGAAGACATCGCCTGCGAGGAATGTCGCCAACGACAATGACTCTTCCTCCGACGTTGACGGAGTGAAACCGTTTTCGATGACTTCGACGAATGAACCTAGATTCAAGGTACGGGGTTTGTATTATTTTTAGTGATTAAATTGTACCTAGTTCTTCATTTAATTCCTTGGTTGGTCTTCGGCTATCTTCTATCGCCTAACGCGGAGGGTGCAGGCCTAAAAACATGGCCTGATGACCCTCTGTTGATCCTTGTGTTTATTCGTGATGGAGGCGATTATAGAAGAGGCAGCAATGACCGAAGTCGGAGGTAGCAATGATAGTTGTGCACCGGCCTATTAGAGGAATGCGGAACCGGGTGCCGTGCGGGCAGAGGAGATTACGTCCCACAATCGGGCCGCTCGGCGGAAGAAGAACTAGACGACTTTAGCCGACCAGGTTGAAGAACCGCGGCCCGCACTCCGCGGGCCGCTTCGATGGCGAACTGGTCGGCCGCCTGTCGGCGGGGCTTAAGGGATCTGTGACAGCCTCTGTGCCGCATGCGGAGGAATAGCGGCCAGACCGTGTGGGCCGCAAATGCGGGATGAGACCGGACGGCTAAGGTTGGCCGACCGAGAGGGGTGGCACCGCTCGGTGCCGCCGTTTCATGAAACTGAGGGGTCGCCCGCCTCCCCCCTGCACCGCTCGGCCAGTTGGCCAAGCCTCTTCCCGCCGCTAGGCCAGGCCACCAGCAGAACAGATCTGGCCGCCTTGCACAGGCCGGGCCACCTACCACTGGGCAGGGCCATGCCCCGTCGGGCCGGGCTGACCCCCGGCCAGGTCGGACCCGCCGTTCCAGGACGGGTCGGGCCCGTTTCGCTTAAATGCAAATAACTTCTTGACCGTGCGTCCGATCGACGCGCCATCTACAAAACTGAGCCACTTGGGACAAGGCGGTCCTTTTTCGATACTCTAAGTGAGTTATAGACAACTTTTAAAAATGGTCGGGTTTGGAATGAGCGTAATTCCAACCGGGCCCCTGGAACGGAAAAGCCAATAACTCTCAGACCGGGCGTCGGATTGACACGTCGTCTGTCGTGTTGGGTTCCTTTTGATGAGACATAACTTTGGGATACATCAAATCTGGACTTCATGATAGTTGATGTATCGACCCCTTTGCTCGAGGAGCGGACCCTACTGGAATCGAGTGTGCTGTGTGCAGGAACCCTAGAGATGGCTGCCACTACGACGACTACTGTACTGGGATCCTTCGTGGGTTCGGCAGCGATGACTACAGTTCTTGTATCTTGTGTGGGTCTGACAGTTTATAGTGATGACTACTATTCTTGTATCCTGTGTGGGTCTGGCAGTTTGTAGCGATGACTAATAATCGTGTATCCTGTGTGGGTCCGATAGTTAGACATCTGTACTTGTATCCTATGTGGGTATGATAGAGTAGATGGTCTTGTATCCTGTGTGGGTCCGACATCTTAGTTGGTCATGTATCCTATGTGGGTCCTACAACTTAGATGATTTAGTGACTACATCTGATAATCTCTATCAATACATGAAAGATTTATACTTGTGTGACCTGAGTCTTGACTTTCAATTATTATCATCGACGTGATAGACATGCTTTCTTGTGTGGACTGGGTTGTGCTTAGGCTCGAGAGTTAGAGATGAACTGTGATTGATAACTTAGGTATATATATGGGAATATAACTAAGTAGAGTTGGTTGATACTTCGTTATCGTGTCTTTCTTCTATGGTTTATCCTTCATGGATTCTGGGAGACCATTGGGGGTCTCGGGGTCCCTACTGAGTATCGTATACTCACCCCTGCACGGGTTATGCCCGCACTACGTTGTGTTGGATGCAGACAACGAACATCACTGATCGAGGTAGAGACTTGTATAGTTGGACGGTACCCTGAGGTGGACCACATGGCAAGACGTACACGGAGCAGACAGACGTTCACGATGTGCTGAGGAGGCCATCTGTACCCACACTTCAGGTGGGATTCCAGGAGGACGATTTAGTAGATGATGTTTTACTTCACTACTGTTGTACTAGATTTTCAGTTGTATTATACATACTGTATGGATTGTATTTCTGCCCCCTTTCCTTTCAGCACTTACTTTTGTATAAGGTATTACTTAGTGTTTACTTCCTACTATGTACTCTTTTTTGTTTGTTTACTTTTATAAAGGCAATGTCTTCCCAGCTTAGGGAATTATGCCATTGGAGCTAGTTGCCAGCCCCTGGTATAAGGCCCCAGCCTTAAACCTTACTTAATCTTGAGTTATTACAAGATTACACATTGAGGATCTTTTCGGGTTTAGAGTTTTAGAGAATTAGATCATAAAACTTTCATTACATTCCACATATAAACAAAGTGGTTACATAAAGATAGTATTATTCATTCCCATCAATGGAAACACATTTAAAATAAAACATGGATTATTTCTTGACACATTCTTGACTCTATCATCATATCATGTACCTTTCCCTTGACATGTGAAAAACATTTGAAAAACTTGGGATGAGCATAAAAACTCAGTATGGGTTACAAAAAAAACATGGAAAGGAAACATGAGTTCTTATATACATAAGAATGAAATCATACTTTACCCATAAAACATAGGCACTTTAACATACCTCATAAAATCATGAATAAATCATAGAAATCATATGACATAAAGGTAACTTGAGGCATTCATAACATTCTTACGTAGGGAGTAACCCTCTTGGTTACGTTTGGAATACCCATCACAGTATATTCCCTAATATCTCTTCGGAGAAACCTTAACATTTCACTCCTTCGCGTTACCCAATGCATTGGAGAGCTATAACGGGCTCACCCGCCCTTAGTTTATCACGGAACCACCCGTCTTCATAATAATTCCCAAGAACCATAACATAATCATGTCACATAAAACATGCATAAAGGAAACATAACATTTCCACATTTCAATCACGAGATATCAATAAAACACATTGATATAATAAAAACATTATGAAAACCATTTTCAATACCAAAGTAAATGAAAAGTAAAACATGGTATTTATTTTTCTTTTAAAAAGAAGGTATGGCTTGTAGAGGAAGCCGAAACTAAAATAACGGTCACGATGCCGGAGAAGTCGTTGTCGCCGCATACGTACGACAAAAACATTCCCTTTTGTCGTTTAGTAAATGCTTCATATAAAAAATATTCCTTTTGAATAAACGTAAAAGTCAACGGGGTTTATACACCGTATAAAAGAAAGTTGTGTATAAAATAAAATATGCCTCAATGAAAGGAGATTGAGACGAAGTCCCATACCTCGTATCCGACTTGACTCGACCGTTCTTTAATCTCCTGAATAATAAACTTGAGTTAATCTCTACTTGATTATGAATCTTTTTTAAGTTCATTATTCCTTTTATACCATGTTATGAACATCATGTAATCAGTTAAGTTAATAATGTTCATTTTGTCGGTATTTGGTTCTTAAGTCAAAAATAGACTTATTACACTTACATGTTGTTAATTTGGTCAAAGGTTCATTATATCCAGAATGGTATTCATGATGTAGATATCATATATGTCATATATATCCAGTACATACTTGCATTTATAATATTACTTAATCATTTAGAGGTAAGAAATGAAATGCACCGTTCATGGAGACGGTAAGCCGTACGTACGCATGAACGCTACTTTCATTTCTATTTCGTATTTTATAGAAAGGAATCATAATCATATAAAGGTATATTATAATTCCAGTATAATATAATATATAATATCATTAATTTTATCCTTTAAATGTCCCACATATGGTATTTAACGAATCAAATCACTTTGAGGGGGCGGTAGTCCGCACTTCCTAAAATGAAGATATCGTGTTTACCCATAATGGAAACCATAAAGGTATGCCCAAAATGAAAATAACATAAGCTTAAGGAAAACATAAACATATTATATATCATATATAAAAATAGTTACATCATAATGGCCACCTTTGAAGGTGTTAAATGAGTGTTGAACAATCATCGTTTCGGGAGGCAGAATTTCGCCATCCACGGAAACCGTATGTTCTTTAACCATTTGATGTAGTTGTGTGAGTGTGTAGCTCAAATATATCTAATAACAACATCCTAGTATATTTAAGATACTGTTTTGTTACAAAAGAAGTAAATAAAAAGAGTTTAGGGGGTTGGAGAAGCAAAATAAAACAAATGAACATTAGAGAATGAATTACCTTAAAAAGTGTAACTCCTTTTGATTTGAGCCTAAAGGCTTCCTTTGAAAGGCTTCTACCCAAAGGGAATCCTCTAGGATGAGGAGAGGGATGTGGAGAGAGCAAATGGGCAGGGGTTGGCCGAGCCAAAGGCTTGAAGAGTGTGTGAAATGAGGCATAGGTGGGGGCCTTTTATAAGAGGAGAGGAGGGGCACTTTTGGAAAGTAAAGAAATATTACTTTATTTGAAAATGTGTTTCGGTTTCAAAAGGTCCCAAATTGATATAATTCGTGTATAAGGTGATAATTCTTCGAAATCCACTCATCCAATAAGTTTTGGACATGTGTAGTCCATATATTTTACATTATCATTCTATTTTATTTAAATCGTCAAATAATGATGTCATCGCTGCATCATTATTATGTCATAAATAATTTAATTTATTTAATGCCTAAAAATCATAAAAAAATACTATGATGTAGGAAATCGTTTTATCTTTCCAATGACTATTTATAATCAAAATTTGGACTTGTATAACCCCACTTAAAAATTGTTTTCGTAAAACATATTATGTTTGTGTCATTTTCACTTTAACATTAAATAAAAAGTAATTTATGTCATTTCCCAACAAAGGTGGATCCATGGGGTCCCCAAGTTGACCCATGGCATGTCATGGTCGGCCATGACACAACCAATGAGTTTGGTACATGTGTCTAGGTCATTTCATTTTATTAAAGTATTATTTATACCTTAAACTACCCTAATTACCACTAATCGTGATTAAGAACTTAATAAGTTACTATTCACCAAAAAATTATTATAATCTCATTGAACCACATTTTACTTCTTAATGACAACCATATATGTCGGATTTTTTTGAAATTCAAAACACAATGATTACAAAATTTCATTTAAATGGAAAATCAGTCTTTATAAGTACCACTTAGTGGTTTCACTATTCATCAAAAATTGGAGTTTTTCAGAAAATTACCAAAAATTCACCCTAAGCTATATTTGATATTCCGAATTCAAAAATGAAGTCTATTTTACAAAATTCAAATCATATAAGTCACATTAATTAATTTAATAATTAATTCCCGCTGCCAGAGCAAATAGCGTGTTTTTACAAAACAATAAGTATCAAAAGATTGACACCAGTTTAAGTCTAATTCCAAAGTGAAATTGATTCCAATGACCACCATTGGATTAAATGGTTAAAATATATTCATATTACACATTAAGACCAATTCAAAAGATAATCTAATCATATAAATAAATTAGATTAAAAAGCAGTTTTGATGTAAAATGCAGTATTTTTCACCATTCATTAAAAAATGAACATTGTCAGAAAAATACCAAAAATTCACACAAGGTAAATTTTGATGTCCCAATCATAAAGGATAAGTTTATTTTGACAAACATAGTTTATAAAATTGTCAAAATATAGATTCAAAAATGGTTTTCATCAAAAGGCAGTAAAACAATCTTTTAAGAATATTAGTGTATTCCATGCATAAGATTGTATTTATTTTCATTTTAAGCCTCTATAACACTATCTTAATCATTAATAGACATGGATAAAAATATCTATTATTCATTACTTACTTGGGATGTTACATCCTTCCCCCCTTTAGAAAATTGCGTCCCCGCAATTTATTTACTTATCAAATAAATGAGGGTACTTATCCCACATTGCATTTTCGGATTCCCATGTTGCCTCTTCAATCATGTGGTTTTTCCACAAAACCTTTACCTGGTGAATCACCTTATTCCGTAACACTTGCTCCCTGTGGTCAAGAATATGGACCGGTTGTTCCTCATAAGATAGGTTCTCTTCCAGCTGAACTACCTCTGGACTCAAAACATGAGATGGATCTGGAATATTCTTTCTCAACATCGAAACATGAAAAACATTGTGTACCTGAGATAAACTCGAAGGTAAAGCCACTCGGTATGCAACTGATCCAACTCTTTCCAGAATTTCGTATGGTCCAATGAACCTTGGACTCAACTTTCCTTTCTTACCAAATCTCATCACACTTTTCCAAGGAGAAACCTTGAGAAAAACATGATCACCTACCTCGAAAGATAGATCCTTCCTCCAGTTATCCGCATAACTCTTCTGCCTGCTCTGAGCTGTTCTCATGTGTTTCTGAATCAGCTGAACTTTTTCTGCCATCTCTTCTACCAATTATGGTCACAACAACTTTCTTTCACCCACTTCATCCCAGAAAGCTGGAGTTCGACACCGCTTCCCATATAATGCCTGAAATGGTTCCATCTGTATATTGTAATGAAAACTGTTATTATATGAAAACTCAACCAAAGAAAGATGTTGGTCCAAACTTCCCTGATAATCCATAGAACAAGCTCGTAGCATATCCTCCAATGTCTGAATTGTTCGTTCTGACTGCCCATCTGATTGAGGATGAAAAGCTGTACTAAAATTTAATTCAGTACCCAACGACTTATGAAGGCCTTTCCAAAAGTTAGAAGTAAACCTGGGATCACGATCCGATACAATGGAGAGAGGAACTCCATGTAACCTGACTATCTCTTTAAGATACAAATGGGAAAGTTGATCAAGAGAGAAAGTATCTCGTATAGCAAGGAAATGAGCAGATTTTGTCAAGCGATCAACAATAACCCAGATTGCATTATTACCTCGAGATGTCTTCGGTAATCCAACAACAAAGTCCATGGATATATTCTCCCATTTCCACTCTGGCACTGGTAAAGGATGAAGCATCCCTTTCGGTAACTGCCGCTCTGCTTTAACCTGCTGACAAGTCAAACACTTCACAGTAAAATCAGCAATATCTCTTTTCATTCCATCCCACCAATAATACTCCCACAGATCTCTATACATCTTAGTACTGCCCGGATGAACTGAAAACGGAGAACTAAGAGCTTCACATAACAAATCTCTCTTCAACTGTGAATCACAAGGCAAACACAATCTCTTCCCAAATCTCAAAACGCAATCATTATCAATGTTGAATTCAGGCAACTTACCTTTCTAAACCAGCTCTACCTTTTTCTGCAACTCACTGTCTTGCTTCTGTGCTTGCTTGATTCTATCTGATAGAGATGATCTCACTGATACCTGAAACAAAACAGAAGGACTTCCTGCACCAACAACTTCTATGCCAAAGTTCATCAAATCGTTAACCAAAGGATCACGTTCCAAACGCAACATTGTTAATGAAGCATTACTTTTTCGACTCAAAGCATCAGCCACTTTATTTGCTTTTCCCGGATGGTAATGAATTGTACAATCATAATCTTTGATTAATTCCAGCCATCTCCTTTGTCTCATGTTTAACTCTTTCTGAGTGAATATATACTTTAAACTTTTGTGATCGGTATATATTTCACACTTTACTCCATACAAATTATGCCTCCAAATTTTTAAAGCAAAAACAACAACAGCTAATTCCAAATCATGTGTAGGGTAATTTACCTCATGAGTTTTCAACTGTCGTGAAGCATAAGAAATTACCTGATCATTCTGCATTAGGACGCAACCAAGTCCTTTCAATTAAGCATCACTGTATATAACAAACTCACCATTCCTGGAAGGTAGTGCCAAAACTGGAGCATTCACCAATCTTCTTTTCAATTCTTGAAAACAATCATCACATTCTTTTGTCCAGATAAACTTAACACCCTTCCGAGTTAGCTTAGTCATTGGACTAGATAACCGTGAAAAATTTCTAACAAACCTTCGGTAATAGCCCGCCAAACCAAGGAAGCTACGAATCTCGGTTACATTTGTGGGTCTTGGCCATTCTTCCACAACTTTTGTTTTTGCAGGATCAACAGTTATTCCATCTTTAGAAACAATGTGACCACGAACTGAAATTTGTTGCAACCAAAACTCACACTTGCTGAATTTCCCATACAGTTTCTTTTCTTTTAAGGTTTGCAAGATAACCCTTAAATGTTTTTCATGCTCCTATTTACTTTTAGAAAACACCAAAATATCATCAATGAAAACCACCACAAACTTATCCAAGAACTCATGGAAAATTCTATTCATTAAGTCCAGGAATACAGCAGGTGCATTGGTTAGCCCAAAAGGCATTACTACAAATTCATAATGGCCATATCTCGTACGGAACGCGGTCTTCGGAATATATGCCTCCTTTACCTTTAGCTGATGGTACCCCGATCTCAAGTCAATCTTTGAAAAAAACTGAGCTCCCTGGAGCTGATCAAACAAATCATCGATATGAGGCAAAGGATATTTGTTCTTAACAGTGATATTATTCAAGGCTCTATAATCAATACAAAGTCTCATAGAACCATCTTTCTTTTTAACAAATAAAACAGGAGCACCCCATGGTGATGTGCTAGGTCTAATGAAACCTTTCTCTAATAAATCTTGCAATTGCTCCTTCAACTCTAAAAGTTCAATTTGTGCCATTCGATAAGGGGGTTTTGAAATTGGTTTAGCATCAGGAAGTAAGTCAGCAGTAAACTCAACTTCCTGATCTGGTATTATTCCAGGAAACTCATCAGGAAAAACATTAGGATACTCATTTACCACTGGCACATCATTAATCTGAACAGTTCCTTTATTTTCAACGACGTGTGCAAGGTAACATTCATTTCCATCTTTTACATGTTTCTCGGCCTCTTGATATCTTATCAAAAGTAAGGGTTCATTCTTGTAAACAAACTGAAATTCTTTCTGAAAAGAAACTTCTTTAGCTCTACAGTCAATCTTAGCATGGTAAATAGAGAGCCAATCCATACCTAGGATAACATCAAACTCTACTAGAGGTAGAACAATAAGGTTTGCAAGTAGGTTCTTTCCACAGATAAGGATAGGAAGATTCTTATAAATTCTTTTTGCCTCGACACTTCCCCCAGGTGTTTTTACCAAAAGTTCAGGAGTCATTTCTTGAGATGGTATTCCCATTTTACTAGAAAAGGTTTTAAAGATGAAAGAATGTGTAGACCCCGAATCAAACAACACACTGGCATAATCTGAAAAAACAAACAAAGTACCTGATACCACTTCATTTGATGGCCCGACATCTGCTGAAGTAGTTGCAAAGGATTTCACCACCCCTTTCTGCTTGTAGTCTAACTGCTTCCCATCACTCAAGATCCTTGTCAGACACTTGTTTGCATAGTGACCCATCTCATTGCACTTATAACATTTCACTAACTGTAAATCAAATTTGTTCTTACCTTCACCTTGATCCTTTTCAGTGCAATCATGAGCCTTATGTCCCATCTTACCACATCGGTAGCACTTCCCAGAATTCAGAAGACATTCCCCAGCATGCCTTTTGCCACATTTATCACAAACTGGAAACATAGTTCTCTTACCATCATACTTTTTTGAAGAATTCTTACCTTTCTCCTGCCACCTCGGTCTCTTCTTCTGCTGGTTGTTATAGAAAACTTGGTCATCGGAAAACTCCATTTCAACCTTCTCAGCACATCGAACAAGCTTTTCATAACTTTTAAACTCACGAGAAGCTAACGCCCTTCGATACTTTGGCTTTAATCCTGAATAAAAACGATTGATTTTACTATCAAGGTCCCGGGTAAAATTTGGAGCATACCTTGCCAATCGAGTGAACCTTTCATCATAGGCAGCCACTGAGTCTTCCTCTTGCCTCAATTCCAAGAATTTCTTTTCCATCCTAAGTCGAACTGCCTTAGGAAAATACTTCTCAAGAAACATTCCTTTGAATTCATCCCAGTCAAGAGCATCAATCTCATCGGCGTCCCTGATATTTTTAACCATAGACCACCACTGATCTGCTTCACCCTCCAAACGGTAAATAGCAAGACTAACCTTTTGATGGTCTAAACACCCCATGGCATCAAAAATCTTCTCCAGTGCTTTAATCCACCCTTCAGCTAGCACAGGGTCAGATGATCCTCTGAATGATGGTGGATGTTGCCTCATGAAATGTTCCACCACTGACATGTTCCTCTGCGGTTGGTCTGGCTGATCTCGTGTATGGATACCACCGCCATTTATCGCTTGAGTCAACTGCGCCATCACTGCAACAAACTGTTCGGTTCTAATTCCAACCATTTCTGGATGCTGATTCGGAAGGTTATTTCCTTCTGTATGCCTTCCTAGCACTGCTTCCCTGTTTCCTCTGCGGAAAACCATTCTGAACAAACATGTCTTAGATGAAGCAACATGGTAATCTTTAAATGCTATATCATTTCAAAAAAAATATATATATATTTTTGGATAATCATTTAATAGAATTATAACTCCTAAAGTTATCTAAACCGACCTTTGATACCAACTATAAGGCCCCAGCCTTAAACCTTACTTAATCTTGAGTTATTACAAGATTACACATTGAGGATCTTTTCGGGTTTAGAGTTTTAGAGAATTAGATCATAAAACTTGCATTACATTCCACATATAAACAAAGTGGTTACATAAAGATAGTATTCTTCATTCCCATCAATGGAAACACATTTAAAATAAAACATGGATTATTTCTTGAGACATCCTTGACTCTATCATCTTATCATGTACCTTTCCCTTGACCTGTGAAAAACATTTCAAAAACTTGGGATGAGCATAAAAACTCAGTATGGGTTACAAAAAAAACATGGAAAGGAAACATGAGTTCATATATACATAAGAATGAAATCATACTTTACCCATAAAACATAGGCACTTTAACATACCTCATAAAATCATGAATAAATCATAGAAATCATAAGACATAAAGGTAACTTGAGGCATTCATAACATTCTTACGTAGGGAGTAACCCTCTTGGTTACGTTTGGAATACCCATCACAGTATATTCCCTAATATCTCTTCGGAGAAACCTTAACGTTTCACTCCTTCACGTTACCCAATGCATTGGAGAGCTATAATGGGCTCACCCGCCCTTAGTTTATCACGGAACCACCCGTCTTCATAATAATGCCCAAGAACCATAACATAATCATGTCACATAAAACATGCATAAAGGAAACATAACATTTCCACATTTCAATCACGAGATATCAAAAAACACATTGATATAATAAAAACATTATGAAAACAATTTTCAATACCAAAGTAAAAGAAAAGTAAAACATGGTATTTATTTTTCTTTTAAAAAGAAGGAATGGCTTGTAGAGGAAGCCGAAACTCAAATAACGGTCACGACGGCGGAGAAGTCGTTGTCGCAACATACATACGACAAAAACATTACCTTTTTTCGTTTATTAAACGCTTCGTATAAAAAAGATTCCTTTTGAATAAACTTAAAAGTCAAAGGGGTTTATACACCGTATAAAAGAAAGTTGTGTATAAAATAAAATATGCATCAATGAAAGGAGATTGAGACGAAGTCCCATACCTCGTATCCGACTTGACTCGACCGTTCTTTAATCTCCTAAATAATAAAATTGAGTTAATCTCTACTTGATTATGAATCTTTTTCAAGTTCATTATTCCTTTTATACCATGTTATGAACATCATGTAATCAGTTAAGTTAATAATGTTCATTTTGTCGGTTTTTGGTTCTTAAGTCAAAAATAGACTTCTTACACTTACATGTTGTTAATTTGGTCAAAGGTTCATTATATCCAGAATGGTATTCATGATGTAGATATCATATATGTCATATATATCCAGTACATACTTGCATTTATAATATTACATAATCATTTAGAGGTAAGAAATGAAATGCACCGTTCATGGAGACGGTAAGCCGTACGTACGCATGAACGCTACTTTCATTTCTATTTCATATTTTATAGAATGGAATCATAATGATATAAAGGTATATTATAATTCCAGTATAATATAATATATAATATCATTAATTTTATCCTTTACATGTCCCACATATGGTATTTAACGAATCAAATCACTTTGAGGGGGCGGTAGTCCGCACTTCCTAAAATGAAGATATCGTGTTTACCCATAATGGAAACCATAAAGGTATGCCCAAAATGAAAAAAACAGAAGCTTAAGGAAAACATAAACATATTATATATCATATATAAAAATAGTTACATCATAATGGCCACCTTTGAAGGTGTTAAATGACTGTTGAACAATCATCGTTTCGGGATGCAGAATTTCGCCATCCACGGAAACCGTATGTTCTTTAACCATTTGATGTAGTTGTGTGAGTGTGTAGCTCAAATATATCTTATAAAAACATCCTAGTATATTGAATATACTTGTGTTGTTACAAAATAAGTAAATAAAAAGAGTTTAGGGGGTTGGAGAAGCAAAATAAAACAAATGAACATTAGAGAATGAATTACCTTAAAAAGTGTAACTCCTTTTGATTTGAGCCTAAAGGCTTCCTTTAAAAGGATTCTTCCCAAAGGGAATCCTCTAGGATTAGTAGAGGGATGTGTAGAGAGCAAATGGGAAGGGTTTTGCCGAGCCAAAGGCTTGAAGAGTGTGTGAAATGAGGTAGAGGTGGGGGCCTTTTATAAGAGGAGAGGAGGGGCACTTTTGGAAAGTAAAGAAATATTACTTTATTTGAAAATGTGTTTCGGTTTCAAAAGTTCCCACATTGATATAATTCGTGGATAAGGTGATAAGTCTTCTAAATCCACTCATCCAATAAGTTTTGGACATGTGTAGTCCATAGATTTTACATTATCATTCTATTTTATTTAAATCGTCAAATAATGATTTCATCGCTGCATCATTATTATGTCATAAATAATTTAATTTATTTAATGTCTAAAAATAATAAAAAAAATACTATGATGTAGGAAATATTTTTAGCTTTCCAATGACTATTTATAATCAAAATTTGGACTTGTATAACCCCACTTACAAATTGTTTTTGTAAAACATATTATGTTTGTGTCATTTTCACTTTAACATTAAATAAAAAGTAATTTATGTCATTTCCCAACAAAAGTGGATACATGGGGTCCCCAAGTTGACCCATGGCATATCATGGTCGGCCATGACACAACCAATGATGTTGGGACATGTTTCTAGGTCATTTAATTTTATTAAAGTATTATTTATACCTTAAACTACCCTAATTACCACTAATCGTGATTAAGAACTTAATAAGTTACTATTCACCAAAAAATTATTATAATCTCATTGAACCACATTTTACTTCTTAATGACAACCATGTATGTCGGATTTTTTGAAATTCAAAACACAATGATTACAAAATTTCATTTAAATGGAAAATCAGTCTTTATAAGTACTACTTAGTGGTTTCACTATTCATCAAAAATTGGAGTTTTTCAGAAAATTACCAAAAATTCACCCTAAGCTATATTTGATATTCCAAATTCAAAAATGAAGTCTATTTTACAAAATTCAAATCATATAAGTCACATTAATTAACTTAATAATTAATTCCCGCTGCTAGAGCAAATAGCATGTTTTTACAAAACAATAAGTATCAAAAGATTGACACCAGTTTAAGTCTAATTCCAAAGTGAAATTGATTCCAATGACCACCATTGGATTAAATGGTTAAAATATATTCATATTACACATTAAGACCAATTCAAAAGATAATCTAATCATATAAAGAAATTAGATTAAAAAGCAGTTTTGATGTAAAATGCAGTATTTTTCACCATTCATTAAAAAATGAACATTGTCAGAAAAATACGAAAAATTCACACAAGGTAAATTTTGATGTCCCAATAATAAATGATAAGTTTATTTTGACAAACATAGTTTATAAAATTGTCAAAATATAGATTCAAAAATGGTTTTCATCAAAAGGCAGTAAAACAATCTTTTAAGAATATTAGTGTATACCATGCATAAGATTGTATTTATTTTCATTTTAAGCCTCTATAACACTATCTTAATCATTAATAGACATGGATAAAAATATCTATTATTAATTACTTACTTGGGATGTTACACCTGGCCTATGGAAGGCGGGCTTGGGGTAGTCACAGCACGGGCCCCAAGGATGGGTCGTGACATTTATCATTATGAGATAGGTGGTTCAGTTATATATATATAAATCATTGTGAAATGTTTTTATCTTAGGGGATCAATATGTGACATGATTGTTTATCACAAGTCCAGAATATTATTGGGGCATATGTGGTTAAATGAAGTCCATTACGGTATGGGTAGGTGGTTATCCTAGTTCAATATTGTGTGAATGTATTGGTGGTTTGAATTTATATATTTTCTTATTTCTATGATTATGTTAATGACACATTCTTATGTAATACAATGTACCCATTCCATTTTCTATTGACTAATTATTATTGAATCATGTATCCATACTCTTATGAAAAATGTCTTATGTTATACCCATGTCTTTATTTCATGATTCATGATTTTTGATAAATGTTTATTTTGTATGAATTTATTATTCTATATTCATGGATATTGATTATGTTATCATACCCACATTTTCATCATATTCTCACTTATTACATTGAATTGATATATCTTATATTTAACCTGAACTGGTAATCTAAGCTCACCCTTTTTTATTTTTCCATTTCCCTAGGTTTTGAAGAAGAGTAATAAGTATGGAATCTATATAAGAGTATCATGTGTAAATAATATTTTTGGAATATATTGAATAATGGTTATAAAAATGTTTATTTTGAGTATAGAATCCAAATTCACAAACCATATAGCTTCTTGGTTTTATTTTATTGTGAGACATAATGAATAATCATATAATAGGATGTGTCATATACCTATTATATGAATAGGTTGTCAATATTGGTATCGGAGTTGGGTTTATTTATTTTTTGGGATTAGGTTATGAATAATAAGAGGATATAACCTCAAGAGACCTATGATGAACTAAAAATTATGTAGTATGAAACTATAATTTCATATGATTAATTCAATGTCTCATAACTTTTGAAATATTAAGATTAATTTTCCGTATCATTTGATTTATTACTCTGATTATTATTTTTTTATACTCACACTAATATTTCCAGTTTTAGTTTGTGAATGGAACAAGGGGAATAAAGATAACAATAAGTGTGATGGAAAATATAATGATTGTCCTCTTGGGCATCGAAAAGAAATGTAAATGTAATGAAAATAATTTTAAAAATTATTACAAAACTCTATCAAGTTATAAAAAATCATATGCACCATTTAAAAATCCATGATACACATATGAATGAAAAAATATCAATTGAATCATTCTAGTAACAATTCCCACTGTCCTTTAGTTTTTATTCTAATCCACTAATTTATGAGTAGTGTTCCATCAAAACATAAAATAAATTTTTATTCTCTATTTCTCAGAGAATGAAAATATTTTTATATTCATTCATTATTTTGATAGTGAGAATAATCCATGATGTACATCAATCAAGAACACAATAAAAGAGAATAAAAGGGACTACAGGGATTGGATGGATTTCATGAATTTGTTTTTCAATAATTATTTTTGTTTAACTACTCATAATAAAATGGATAGGGAATTCATAGATTTGGAAAAAATAAGGATGAATTGGTTGTTTTCTATGAAGAGAAAATCACATGACTTGAAAGGTATGTGTTTGATTTTATCATTGATCCAAATACAAAAATCGATCATTACATTAGTGGATTAAAACCATGTCTCTAAAAAGAGTTAGCTGTAATGGAATTTTGAAGCTATTAATAAATTGAATATTGTACTCTAAATGTAGAAATAAAAAATGGAGACTCGCATTATTATATTAGTTTAAGATAGAGTAATTGAAAATTGTAGTTGTGTGGGAGCTATAATGATTAAACTTATAGAGTGAAGGATATTAATATTCTTATATTCTATAAATACAGGAATAATAATGGATTAGTTTTCTCAAAGAAACACATAAATTCTTCATGTATAAAATAGAATTCATTCAAGAACATGAATGTCAAAGATATATAAAGAGTCCAACCGATGAAATGGGAATATATAATGATTAGACAAAAACACAATACAAACATTAATGATCCAATTTTATGTAGCATAGACCTCATTCTAAAAACAATCAAATCCAAGGGTTAATGAAAATAACCAATTTCAAAAACCATCGAATACAATAGAGAAAGTGAAATCATGTTCAATCAAAACTATGGAAATGGTTCATAAAAAATTGTAGTAAAATATATAACAATCATCTACTCAATAAATGAAACTAATTAATGTTATTCTAGTTATGACCTATACTTCATATTTGAAATGTTTTTGTAAGATCATAAAATTTACCACTCAATGAATTGATATAGAATTTTCATTGAAAACTTAAAGTGAT
Organism: Viscum album; assembly: GCA_963277665.1. NCBI lineage: Eukaryota > Viridiplantae > Streptophyta > Magnoliopsida > Santalales > Viscaceae > Viscum > Viscum album. Next base: position 1,639,847,339 of record OY728163.1, on the reverse strand, counting down.
ATAATGATTGATTCCCAAGTCATCAAATCTTCCCTAATTGTTGTTTATGGTATTTTATTATAAGAATATTATTATTCCCCCTTTATTAAAATTTAATTTAATTTTTGAGATGGATATTATCTAAATATATATCCCATATAAATTTCTAGGATAAGGAAATCATATATCATATTTTGAATCAATGTATGATCATTTATGCGTTCAATTATGACTATAAACTCGATAAGGAATTCATTTACCTTGAATAGGTCATGTTACATTGAAATGATAGATATATAGTGAAAATTGTTTGATATAAACATCATATTTATGATATGGATACTGATTATAAATATTCTAATATAATTATAATAGTGTTTCCTAGTATTCCACTAGAACACAAGGTTGATTTTTCAGTAGAACTCATTGACGGTGCTCTACCAATATGAAAGAATCCCTTGAGAATGGTCTTTATTGAATAACTATAAAAAAATAAACAACTTTAGGAGAATTTATGTAAGGGTTGTATATTCCCAAGTTCATTACAATGTGGTTCACTAGATATTTTTTTTAAGAATAAAAATGGATGATTTCATATTTCCAATGATTATCATAAACATAATAAGATCAAAATTAGGAAAAAATATCATCCACGACATATTGATGAGTTGTTTTATCAACTACAATGGAAAAATGAAGATCAATGATTGATATTTTAAGTGGATATCATTAATTATGTTTTCAAATGGATAATATTCCAATGATAACATTATTTATATGATATGGACACTATGGATTCATATTTATTCCATTTGGTTGTGAAAATTCACATGTTATCTTTGTTGATATAATGAATGGAGTGTTTATATATTACCTCACTCAATTTTTCATAGTCTTTATAAATGGTAATCAAAAATATTATAAAATAATTTATAATAATGATGGTCATTTTAAAATTATTCTAATGGAATTGGGAAAGGAGAAACTATATGACTAATCTGGAATTTTTTAATTATACCTATATAAAGAATAATTATTTGCTCAAGTAATCATTAGAGAGAGTATATCTATATAACCTTCGTGGAAAAAGGTAATTTAAGGAGGTAATAGACCAAGCACTATAACCAAGATCCATAGTTTTACATGATACATTGGATAATACTGATGCGTTGTGATGAATTTCTCCGCATTATCAAATCAAAAAACAGAGTTAACTTATAAGGGATTCAAGTTCCTTTAGATAGAATTGTGTGAAAAAAATCATGGATCATAAGATAATTTTTTTACTACTCTTATCCCTACACTACACTTTAGTGTAAAATATCTTGTCATATATATTCATGCATCAATGCAGGTATTGGGATGTTCTCATATGAAAAATGGCATAGTGATGTCATATGAATCACATTAATTAATGGTTTATAAGAAAAAGAACACACAATATGATATGGATGATATTTTTCACATATAAGGTATGCATGGATTATCTATTTTTTATGAATATGTAAATATATATTGATCATTAGAGCTTACAGTATATATCCCCATAGAAGGAGTTGAATGTGCAATAGATACGAAGGTTGGAGTTGGTCACAGACTATGATTGAAAAATACATTACTAATGTAGAAAAGTTAAAATGTTGCTTGATTCTATGAGAAGGAAGTATCATGAAACCTTATCCATGATGAGGATTGAATGAGGATTAACACTTGATGATTTGAAATGGATGGACCTTCAAATCAAAATGTAAGGGAAAAATTCTATCTTTCCCAAGTTATTACTTAACCATCCATCCATGTGAGGATCATGATGGAATAGAAGGAGGGTGTGGAAATAAAAATGAGGGTATCTAATACTCAAAAATTAATCTTGGAAAATGATGGAATTATTTAAATTTTGAAATAAATATGTGTCCCAGTAATACCAAAATTGAAGAAGTATTTTCTGGATAGTACATAGATCCCATGATTTTCTATCTATCATAGATGAAAAAAAGACTTATTTAGTTATCAAGAATCATTTATATTTGGAAAACATGTAGAGGGTTATTTCAGGGTATGTATCTTGATGATTGTTTTTATACCATGTTAAAGTTTAATGTTATATTTCTGGGGTTATGATGCAACCATTACACACACCTATATGGAAATGGGAGAAAATAATGAAGGATTTAGTTATAGGATATCTGAAGAATTCAAAAGTCCCTAATACTGATAGGGTTTTAGATAATCTCAATATAAAATTTTCACATTTCATCTATATTTGAAAATATTTATTACTCAATCAACATTCAAAGATATTCATATAAAAAATGAAAGGCTGCATGATGTATCACATTCTATTGTATCATATAGATATATGAGGTTTACCTTTAATTTATAGAGAATTCATTAAAAGTCATTGAATATAGAGTGGAAAATTAATATTTCTTGTCGTTTTAAATGTGATGGTAAATCTATTAAGATCATCAAAACCCTAGAAGATATGATGATATCATGTTCAATGGATTTCAATTTAGTTTGATAAAAAATCTCCCCTGATATTATTTTTCATATAATAATAGTATCCATTATAGAGTTAAAATGACACACTATAATGATCTTTATGGATATATATATATATTCCACTTGTTGGGATGAATTTGGGGAGTGTATGTTGTTGGGAAAATATCATAAAAAATTATATTAATTTATTATTCAATATATTTAATCATATATATAAAATACACAGTATTGAAATAAGGTCTGCACTCTTAATCATTGGCGAGATTGGGATTTTTTTATGGAGAAAAAACATTCCTTAATATATCACCACAAAATAGAGTTATGAAATTTGAGATGTAGTTAAATTTTAGACCTTAATAAATTGGACCCTTTGAAATACTTTATTATGTGGGGATGGTATCATATAATCATTCTCTTATACAAAACTCATCAACGGTTAATGAATATTTCCATGTATTAGTCTTGAGGATGTACAACCAAATCCATCACATGCATGAAACTCATAGGTTGTACATCAGAAAATTTATTTATCTTATGAGTAAAAACTATAAAAAATATTATATCATATAAATAAAGTAATAAGAAAAAATACCACTACCTAGTAAAATTTCCCGAGAGGAATCATATGTTCGAGTAATAAATTTGGGAACCTAAAGATGTAATGAGGTAGAAGTATGATCATTTTTTTGCAGAGTAATACAATATTTATATTGAAATTAATTTAATGGGGGTTTAATTTGACACTATATTATTTAATTTTGTATTATCATTTAGATAAATCTATTGTGTTTGATAGCTTGTGATACAGAAAACACTGAAATAAATTGAATGATGATTTATTATGTTAGAATATTACAAATGAAAATTAAGTAAACTATAGTGTATTTTAATGAAAATTAATTAACAATATAAATTATTGTGTAAAATTAAGTTGTTCAAAACCACTTAGTAAATTACCATTGATTATAAGAATCATTTTTATGACTTTTTTATTTTTGTCTAATTTTGCATTTTCAAATAATGATAAAAATTACTTTTTTTACAAAAATTAACGGAATTATTATTATTATAACATAATAGAATTTAATAAGTAGTTAATTAATTATATGTTATAAAAATTTATTTATTGATGGTTGAAATACAATTCTATTTAATAATAGTGATATGATTTTATATTATATATGATTTCTTAAAAATGATTATTTTTTCTTATTTTAAGTATGATGTTTAATGAAATTAATTATGTATATGTGTGTGTATATATATATATATTTAAACAATTTTCCAATCATCTAATTATGTTTATTTGTTAAGGAAAAGGTATAAATTCATTTTTATTCTTAAAAATAAATTTTCCAAAAAAATATTTCTGATCAATTATGAATAATTATATTACATTTTTTTTATGACCTTAAGAAATTGAATTAAGTAAATTGGTTTGAATATTTTTAACTATCAAGAATAAATTTTACAATAATTTTAAATTTCATTTTCAGTATTAAAAGTAAGTTCCAAAGGGAAATGTTAGTCACTGCGGTGGAGGCTAAGATGTGGTAAAATGGAAAAATTAATGGGTATATTAATAAAATATCCCAAAAAAACAATTAACTAAATGTATTATGGAATGATAAAAATACCCTTATCCAGTAACAATTATTTATTCATTTGTCTCACATATCGTTTCACAATGAAAACCTTATAAAATAAGTAATTTGTATTTGTGAAAATTCCACTCAAAAACTTTTATAAAAATAACCATCATATACCCACCAAAAAAATTGTTATATATATCTTGAATATCTATATAAATTATCTCCTTCACAATTATATATAATTTTTTGTAACCACTTGTAAGATCCAATGTTTTGATCGAGTTCAAATTCCAAAAGGAATTTGATTTTATTATTTAGTGGTTGGGATAAATAATAAATAAAACATAGGGATGTAAATTATAGAGTTATAAATATTAATAGTATTGTTTATAGCTGTGGTGTGAGGAATAGAAGGTGTTATAGATTTTTGGGACTAGAAATTTATATTTTGGAGAATTCAACCTTGGAATATGGTTGGCGCATAGTTTGTGTTAACTGTGTGACACAAATTAGATTCCCGGTTTATATGGGTACATAGTTTGATTAAACATGGAAGGTGGCCTAGAAAACTATAAAATGTTGTTCAGAGGTGTTAAGAGATGTACATTATTTTCTAACGGTTTTTCTATCAATTCACTACAACTATGTGGGGGTGGGATGTGGTTGGGTAGTGAGCTGACATGGTTGGAGCACAATTTGTAAACCATGTGAGGGAACTGTGATATTTAGAGGTGATTTGGAATGTGGAATCACATAGTTGGGGCATAGTTGTATTAACCGTGAAACCTTAAAAAGTGAAGAATATAAGGGGGACATATTAAATTTTCTTCTTTGACATTCAATGGTTTTTACCCCATTCCCACACACACTTCTCCTCCTATCCCTCCACACATTCCTTCCACTTCCTCCCTCATCCCCAGGTGGATACCCTCATTCCATATACTGATTTTAGCATTTTACGATGTGTTAGAATATTACATGTGAATTTAAAAATACACTTTCATATTTTCTATATTTTTTCATTTATTAATGTTATTTTTTTGAGACGTAATATGCTTGATTTTTTGGGAATTTTCCAGAATCTTATAACTTCTTTCATTCCAAACAGAATCAAGGCTTGATGTTGGATGTGTAATTCTTCCTTGGTATGAGGAAGGGGGTCAATATGATTTTACCTTAATGTTTCATTGATTATGAAATGTTTCATTATGCCACACAAAATACTATATATGTGCAGACTCTTAAATGTTTATTTAAGTAAGTATATTTCAATTTTATAATTTTGTTGATCCTTTTATTTCTAATTGCATCACCGATGGTCTTATAACCTTACATAAACCACCCATTTAAATGTGGGATTCTTATATTAACATGACCTTAATAAATGTAATGTTTAATTAATTGTTAAGTAGATGAAATTTACACATGGACTATATCAAAAAATTTAAAGATAATGATTGACTCCCTATATCACTAATAAGTAATATATTAAATCGAATGAAATATATTTATAAGTGGGACAGATAAAACCCCTTGTTCCATGATCATTAAATTTTGGTAAAATATCACGAAGTACTAGCATAAATTGATCAATAATGATGTATTATGTTATATAAAACTACACATCCCTCTTAACCTCATGTAAATTGTTTTGAATGTGTTCTGAAATCTAATACCTTGTCACTTCTCCATATTTGAAATAAAAAATAAATTTATAAATGGAATGTTTAATTTTGAATTATAAATGGATAATTCTCATGGATTATTATTATTTTTTAAAATAATACCTTGATCATTATTATTATTTAGCTATTAAAATTTCATTATAATTTAATATCGAATGAATGGTTAAGATATATTGGATAGGGTGATCCTAATCATTAATTTTAAATTATTTGAAATGTAATTATGTGCTATTTCATGATTTTTTTCTTATTATACATGGAGTTCATCAACAAAATATTTTAAAAAATTGGACATGGTGTTCCACATTAAATTTCATTAATTAATAGACATGAAATTACCCATTATTGGACATGTTTTTTCCTTTATATTTTTGGGATGTTTATAGACATGGAATTTTTTATTACATATTAAAATTTTTAAACATAGTACTCCTTGAAATTATTAGTGAATGTATTGACAGGAATATAAACAATCCATTGGTTAGATACTCAGGATGATACTATTATTTATATATAAAATCCATGTATTTTTACCCCTGTAGGTGGATTTCATGGTTATACACCGTGGGTATTGTGTCTATTTATATAAATGAAAATTGATTAAGAATTTTATTGCCTTAAACCGATGTTGATATGGTTGTACATGATTCCCAAGAGGAACATGAGATTGAAAAGTTTACTCTTATATTATTTATTTAATTCCTTTCTTTTGATATACCTACACACTATGAAATTTTATATTCATTGTTTGGATGTAATTAGACACCATTGATCGTATACTTCATATTTTTACACACAACCCATATGGGTAATTGATTAGTATCGGGAAAGCCACCATGCATACACACATGAATTTAGGGAAACACATACCTATTTATATTTTATATTCAATACCAAGATGTATTAAAATATGAGAGGATTGAGAATTGGCTCTTGTCAAAAGAGACTTATTTGTTGTATATTATTTAATTTTGTGTATAATGTATTGTATTGTATTCATACTTCCCATTTTTTATATCATTATGAAATCATCATATATATATTATACTAGTTGTATATTTAGCAAAATTTTATTATTGGGATGATTTACATAACCTGTGTTTATTTTTTAAATTCTTATAATAAATTTTATTATAGATCCGGAGGGTATAGATTCAATAATGTTCATCCTTCATATTCTAATTTGTATTTAGAAGCCTCTGATATATGGGGAGGTGTCCATGATTCATTCTCTCCAACCAGTCTGGATATTACTCCTATAATGCACCAGGATGGTATGTGACATTCTAGTCAAAAGAATAAGTCCCAGATCCATCATTTCTATGGGTCTATCAAAGAGGTGATTTAAGTATTCAATATAATCCATATCCTCATATTAATCATTATTATTTAAATTATTCATTGAAATATTATCAAAAAAATTAATACATTAATAATATGTTTCAAAAATCACCATACTTATATATAAGTGACATTATTACGATGTAATCACATGTTCATACTCATTCATTCATTATAAGTAATTTTTGTTTGGATCATTTTTACCACATTAATAAATAATGATATAATGTTAATATCTTGAATAATTGATAAAACATATATAATGGTGATTTAATTTAATGTTTTCTAACTTAATATTGTTTTTATAATTTTATCATTGAAATATTATATATTATATTAACTAATAAAATTAGGTATTTTTTTAATTCAATAATCATTTAATGATTGGGGTTTTAACCATTCTAGGTGAACTATAATCATAAGATCTTTTGAATAAACACATAATAGTTGAAATACATCAAAAATATAAAATAGAACATCATGAAAATATTGAAGATGAAGAACCCGTGATCAAATAGTGAAGACTAGAACCTCTAAAATGAATCATTCATGCACAATGGAAAAATTATCACTAGGATGTTACTTTTATTGAAATTGGAGGTAAGGGTTTATTTTTAAATCTCCTTAAAAATTTACATCTTTATGTATAAATTTTTATTTGAGTAAATTGTATGTTATTTATCTCTAACAAATAATAATTTTTTCCCTTTGGTTATTTATATGGTTTTATTTTCTTCTTACCATTTCACCATATTCTGGTTGATGAATTATGTTAATGGTTACTTGTATATGGAGTTGACCTTACCAAATATTTTCAATCAAGAATATTCCACCTCAATTTTCATATTATAAATTTTATATAAATTTTCTTATATATAATTATATGATTTATTGTTTCAATTTTTTATTTTAATTTAAATTCTTTACAAAATAATGAAAGAGAAAAAAAAAATTTTACATTTTCTGTATGAGTCATTTTCTATTTACATCCTCTTTATTTAAGAAATATATAAAGGAATGGTTTTTAATAATTTATATTTAAATTTATTTTATCTCCATATTAATAAAAAAATTTATAAACCATCCCCTTCATGTTTTCCTCATTTTTTAAACTAATTTATATTCAAATTATTTTATACAATATTTCCTTTAAAATAAAAGTAATTTCAAACAAATGGTGTGTTTATTGTGTTTTTCTATGTAATATTATAATGACATTATAAAAGTGATTTTAATATACTTGATCAACCTTTAATATTTATTATACCTCACTGGTAATATGATCTAATGATACCAACTTTCTTATTTCCCTGTATAACTTATGAAAATTTTTTGTGGGAATATTCCTCAAACTCATTTATTTAATCACATTTTAATTAATTTATGGTTGTATTGTAAATTTTTTCTTGATATTATGTAAATTATATATCAGGTTTATCATTATATGAGGGGTAGGTTTTTTATATCCATCCCATTAATTTGGTAATGATTTATATCTCATGTGTTTATGATGATAGATAAGTGGTCATACCAAGTCTAAAATGTTATGTGGAATGGGGGGTTATTCAAAGTATACTATGTTATATGCATGTGGTTAGTCTAATAAATTATGATATTATTGTCCTGGTGGTTTCATTTGAAATATGTATTTTTTATAGGAATATGTTGTTTGGACATTATTTTTTTCAATTTAGTTATGCCATTCTCTCATGCCACATGATTTTTTATTCAGGTTTACACACTCTTATCACTCATGTGTTATGTTATGACCGATGATTTATGCCACAAATAATTATTTATGATAAATTTTTTTTGGGTATAAATTCATAATATTATTTTCATATACCATGATTATGTTCTCATTCCCACATATTTATCTTATTCTCATTTGTGATCATTGATTGACATCTTTTATATTCACACCATATTTAGTATCTAAGAACAACCTTTCTTATCTTTCCATTTCTCAGTGTTATAAAGAAGAATATTACATATGGAATGTCACTAAGGGTATAATGTTTGAATGAAATCTATGGGAAATATTGAATAATAGTTATACAATAATGTTATGATGTATATAATCTATATTGAAATTAATCCTCTGTGGTATGGGGTTTGTTTTACTTTGACATATGAAAAATAAAAATATTAAATTATTTATTATATACGTATGATTTTATTATTTTATATCTTACACATGAAGAGTTTTTTGGATATTTTATACTTCTAATTTTCTATGCCTCCTAGGATTTACCTTTTGGACACGAGATAAAATATCTTATACATCCTTATCTTAATACTACTTTTACTACTCAATTGACATTGATGATAAGATAATGGATTTTACATTAATGAAGCTTATATGTGTCTCCATTAGAAATATTTATCATCTTTATTGGAATCCGTTGGAGGCTCATTTGACAGTTAGGGTTCCTGTAAATAGTTTTTCCTCTCTTTTCACAGTATATTTTCTAAACACATATACCATTCCAAGACGATTTCATAAGTCAACATTCATTGTCTAAAACTGCTCATAATGATAGTATATTAATGCTATTAATTTCCATTATCTAAAAAAATAATATGGAAGTTTAGTAAATCATCTTCATTATCAATTCAAATAAAATTAATGATTTATTTTTGTGTACCACTATTTTTGAAAATTCCCAATAACTATCACTATTGGATTATAAATATCTATTAATCGTGACATTTTTTGGGAATGGATCCATATTTCCCTTCTCAAAAAATTGACGGGTTCCTTTACTAATTAATTGGATGTATTTAGTTAGAATTTACTCTTCCCAACTCAGCTAACTCGAACTTATATGAACTATTTAGTGGACATAATAATCATTAAATCCAATTATTATATTTTATCAACACCTTTATCTGAATTAACCACCTAAATAATGTACTAAATAAGTTAAATTACAATTTTTGTTAATTAAACCTTGAGGCGAATATAATATATTTTTCATTAAACATATGTTTCATTAAACCAATTTTAATTAACCCATTTTATGCTCATCTTTACCCATTATGGGGAAAATAAAGATCTATAATTTGTGTAATTTTTCTAAGACTGATATTTGGAACATTTAACATCAAGTTCTTGACCAGTACTCTGAAATGTGGTTGTATTCTATCTCTCATGTAATGAAATGAAATAATTGAAATAATTTATTATTTTTAGGGAACTTGATAACCAATTTTTATGTCACATTATATTATTAATTATATGGTTTTTAAAAATATATGTGAAACTTGAAAAAATAATTAACCATAATTGATAAAATAAATCTTATTCACTTCAGTCAATTTTATATGATCCATCCTTCTAATTTATTTATAATACAAGTTTTTTATTAATTAATAAAAAAATAAAAAATTTATTGTATAAATACATAAATAAATATTTACTAATGAAATAAAATAATGATTTCAAATTATAATTGACATAATATACTTTTTTGTTTTTTGAGAAGTGATATAAAACATTATCCATACAGGAAAAGTTCATGAACCTTTACATGGATTGAGTTTCAACATCAACCATTTTCCTATGTATCTAATAGTTTAGGTCAATTTCATATTTGGTATTAAAACATATCCTTATCTAGGGTCCCTATCCATTAATAATATATACTCACATGCAAGTTAGGGTAACATGGGATTAGGATAACATTAAATAAACATTGAATAGGTAGGACCGTACATGATAATGGACAGATGGATAAATCATCGGTCATAAAAATTAATTTAATTATAATTATCACTTAATAAAATATGTAATAAATAATGAAATTATATAAATAAATCAAACACATATATAGCTTAATATCTCATGATGATATATAACATTAAATTCCAATAAAATTAACTAATAATTGTCAATCATTTCGATTGTTTACATTATAATGATAAATTAATTAATTAATGATTTATCGTTTGAACTATCTAATTAATTATCATTGAGACATATTAAATAACCCTATTAATTATTATTAAATAAACATAATTTTTTAAAACCTAATTATGAACATGATGTGCATATTTATGGAAATATATCATATACAGAATGTTTAATATTCATTATATTGGATATTAATTGATCACATGAAATGTTTTTAGTGGTTCCTTACCATTATCAAACTGATTTGATAATTACACCATCACACTATTTATTTTTTACTAATATTTTTTCTTTATTGATTTTCTATTTACTATTTATATAGAGTTATTTTATATCAAAAGTGATATTAATCAAATTATTTCACCATTTATATCATTGTAAGGATAATAATATTATATTAGGTTTATATGTTTTTTAAAGATAAATTATGATTTTTGACGGGGGAAATTATCTGAAGCTGTTATATTTTTTGAATGACATTATTGTTTTTTACTTTATTCCACCACTATATTTTGAAAATATAACAAGATAATGTTCTCATAATCTAACACAGCATGTAACGTTGGATATCCCTTGGATTTATATAAATTTAATTATTTTACATAGATATCTAAAATGATCCTCCTGTAATTTAATAATTCAATTAATTTTCTTCACCTTTTTTGGATTTTGGATGTCCACATATTTGGTTGGCTATTGTTATATCAATATTTACATGATCTAAAAAATCCATATTTGTTAAAACATGTTTTGTTGTAAATAAAAAAATTATTCTTATTTTATCTAATTTAAATGGAATGATAAAAGGCCATTTCTATGGTTAAAAAATTATTTGAAGTTATGTGACACTTTTGGCGAGCTTCTGTTTTTTCAGATTACAATTGTTTCTATTTATTGATGACATGTGGAGATATAAAAGTAAGAGGGAGTTGTTTCAATACCATCTATAAATTCATGAAACATATATAAATATTATTCTTATATATGGTTTTCAAAATAAATTTTTAAAATGCTCTAAAAATCCAAAGAATTTTATGATGGTAAGATGTTATATTTTTAAAAGGATTTCTTCCTAAATTGGATAAACCCTACATTGATGTTAAATGTATGGTTAAAGAACCCTATATTTTATTAGAATTATGGTTCATTATTCATATATTTTAATTTTGATCCCTATGATATGTATGTGGATCCGTACAATTAATTCATCAAAAATAAACCTCATGTTGTTACTATCGATGTGAAATTTAACTCAATTTATTTCGAGGAAAAAATAATTTAAGAAAAAATTGCGATATCAACATATAATTACATGTTGTACTGTTTCAACAAATCATGTAACAATGTTTCATGACACCATATCCACCACATGAACTAAACCTTATCTTGATTTCAAATATTATCCTACAGAATCAATTGATATAATTTTTAGATATCATAAATGAATGTGATGATGCTATATAATTCATGCATTCATAAATTATGGGGAATGTATTAGGGATGTGAACATATCTTGATGCCTAAATTGTGTGATTTGAAATATGAATCAATTAGATAGAAAATTATAATCAATTGTTCTTATATGAGCATAATGACTCATTGCAATGAAAGTATGTGTATTTCTCAGGACTGTGTCACATGTACAAAATCTCATACACTAAAATGTATAAGGAAATACACATAATGATAAATATATACTTTATCTAAAGAATAATGGATTTTAAATATAATATATTTCTTTGATTATAGTAATATAATGAATATGGAAATCATCACTTCATAAAAACAGAAGATACGATGATAAATTGGCACGAAATATAAGACTTCATTCTCAAGATAATGATGCTATATTTCAAAAAACAATATCTATATTGTATTATATTATTTGTGTTATTCTATTTTTTTAATTATTCCATAATTTTTATTTAATTCTAATGAACCTACTTGAATCTATGGAAATGAATTAGATTTACATTAAAAGGAGTTTTAATCAAATTATTAGTTATAAGTATTTGAGAAATAAAGGTGTAATTTATTTAATTCAATTTAAAATATTGTAATTATTCTAAAGGTTGTGTCACTGGATTTTATTAACTGTTTTAACTATTTCTAAGTGGCAGTTTTAATGGGTATTTTAATTTTTTTTTTTGAAGGGTCATTCAATGATGAATAGAAAATATTATAAAAATTTAAATTCATATTAAAGAGTTTATTTTTAATATTATTTTCAAAATAAAATAATGAAGTGGTGATACTTTTTTATGGATAAATATGGGGAATCACTTGAATTAATTTATTTTTAATTTTCAAATGATTATGATTTGGTGAAACATCTATGATTTTTTTATTCTATTTCAACAATTATTTGGAAGTAAAATTAGAAGTGGAGGAGTTGTTAGTGAGGTTTTTAAAAAAAATAATGTGTTATAAAATTATCATTTTGATATTTGAAATTTAAATAAATGATAATACTCATTTTTAAGTCATTATTTTATCTCAGCAAAAAGAATAATAATTCTGCAAAAACCTAACTAAATTATATTTTTTTAGGGAAGATAAAGCTCAAGTGAATCTATTTACATTGATATTTTTTACAAATATAAATAAGAATACACAATATTGAATAATTATATTGGATTTAGTTGTTCATTATTTAAGATCATCAACATCTGTCATTTTTTAAAAAACTATTTTCTAGGGCTATTTCAGAAATATATATTTCATATCTTTCTTCTATAGTGTTGACTAATTGTACTCTATCACAATGGTTCATAAAATTATTCAAATAATAGATACATATAACGTTTTCCTAAAAATGAAACTAAAGGCCATGTAAAATTCTTTTTGTAAGGTTTTAGCTACATAAAATCAGTTGTCATTTTCCCTTCCAAAAGGACCTACTTAGTGAAAATCACTAAACTGGTGAAGAGAGAATTGGAGGATTTGAGTATGGAATATTTCCCCTAATAAACTAGACATCTATGTATTCTATTCTTTTCTTTTACTTTTTTACTGATTTAATTATCTATAGAGAGATGGATAGGATCACTTCAATCCAGGAGGGACATTTTGAATTTATCATGCTTTTTTAATGGATAAAATTCACACCCACCTTGTGTCTTTTTTATCTCTATTCTGACACAAAAATTGTTATCGTAGGCTAGGATCTATTGGATATATTTTTATTTTTTAAAATAATTATAGATATATTATAGTTTATACCTAATACCAACAAGTGGTGTCAGAATGTTTTTCTCAGGGAGAATATTGAATATATATTTTGGATCTAACCATATAGTGTTTAAAATATAGACGAAGAAAATTTTCAATTTTTATCCTATAGAGGATATATATAGGATTATTGATCCTTTTTTCAGTGTTTATAATTATGGTTGTAAGAAAATACGAATGATTAGATATTTTTAGATTCTAAGTTTTAATTTTTTTTATAACGAATGTTAGTCTGTAAGAAATTCCAATTGAATATTTAGAAAAATAGGATGCTACCATAGAAATCAAATATGATCTAAGTTTAATATCAATGAAAATTATTATATACGGACATGGGATAGATGAGTTTAATAATGTTTCTTAATATGCTACTACCTATTAAATGATTCATATTATTACTGTTTTATATAAAGGAATTGTTCCAGAACTCGGGCACTATATTAATAAACATAAATTCCCTAAATTCCAGATGCAAGAAAATAAAAGCATCATTCAAAGAAAAAATATATTTATAGAGGTTATCATTGATTTTACTTCTTATAGAACACTAATTATAGAACTATATCGTGAATTAAATGTACATAGAGTATTAAATTCCAATTTCAATAGATTATCTAATAATATTAAATAATCCATACCAATTTAAACTTTATTGATGATATATTTTATCCAAACCATTATAATATATGATGTTTTGATTCAATACAAAGTAAAAAAAAAAAAATTCCATTAAAAATTATAATTATACACACAATGATAAAATTGATTAATTTTTTGATTCAAATTATATTCATAAAGTTTAAATAATGAGGTACCATAAATTTCTAAATAATATAAAAATCAATACAAAAATAGAACTGGAAGTAAAAATAATAATGAATAGAAAGAATATAAATTCTATACATATAAAAAATAATAGTCATTCAAAACCACAAATTCCATTTCATATATCTCAAATAAAGGATTATAATAAAATATAAGGCATAAAAATAGGATGGATATCTACAGTGAATTAGAAAAATCAATAGGTAAATCTAATATAAACTATGAATTCTGGAATGAAAAGGAGATAGTTAAATCTATTTCATTTGGCTAATACTTGTGAGGTACAATATTCTTACTCCCAAGGATCTAATTCTGAAATTTTTTCTTTTGATGAGACTAATGGATATTGATAGTTTCTCCAAGAAAAAAATTAATCCTTAGAAATATTTCATAGAAAACTCCTAAAATCTAATTATCCTATTTATAATCAAAAAGAGTGACTGTCTAACAAAATTTCAAATTTAGGATCTAAATATTCCAAAAAAAACGTTGTTCATTTCATGAAATTAAAATTAAAATATTACTGGATGAAGTAAATTCATTAAAACAAGATTCTAATATGATTGTAAATGGAGAGAATAATCTATATCAATTTTTTTATTATAATGTTATAATAAAATAAGGATTTTTATTGTTAGTAATGTGAAAATTCTTAAATTATACGGGATCTTTTTTTATCGTGGTTCTAAATTCAAAAAACATATATAATAATAAATACATTAATTTACGAATTAATGTAAATTATTTTAATGTATTGTATTTTAAAAATATTCATTTTTTTTATTTATAAATTTCATTATTTAAATTCATTATTTGGAACGGATTTTGAAATTTGTAATCAAAATAAATAGATTTGGCTAAAAAATTCTTTACTTTATAAAAATTTTATACCTAAAAGTATGTGGGTACCAAAAGGATTGTGTATTTGATATTTTACAAGTATAATCCACTAGACTTCATTGAGATAAATAGAAGTGTATAATTTAAAAAAATATATGGAGATTTATATTATTTTACAATGATTGGACAACTCTTAAGTAGTTCATTATTTCAATAAATAAATCCTTGTAGATGGAACTATTAATGTCCTTGAAGTATTTTTATTTCTATATTAATGCACTAACTATTTTATATAAAGGAAAGATTAATTTTAAATGTTTTATTTTTTCCCTCTATTTTTAATTATTATTATTGTTGAACTATTAAATATTTTCCCACTCTATTATTCAATTTGATGAATTAATTCCTTGGATCAATTTTTAAGCATTATACTTGCTCCTCAACTTGTTATGTTGGCATGTTTCATTCAATAAGATGTAATTTTTACTTTATGTGTGTTTTAATGTCTTTATATTAATATTACATCCATAATATGAATAAATCAATAATTTTATGTGATTAAATAGTATATTATTAGATTTGGATGTAATGGTCATTAATGGAATTTGTAAATATATTTATGTAAAAATTCAATAAAAATATTTTATTTAAATTCCAGGAATAATTTTTTAATGGAGGTTATTTTAAATTTTATGTAATGGTTTAGATATATTATTGAGTGAATTAATTTTTTTTCAATCATATTTTAACTCAATGAAAACCATTTTTATTTCAATTATATTTTTACATTCCTCCTTGAGTATAACATTTATCCTTTAGAGGAATCATGAATTAATGACGGTGGGGTTATATTAATTATTATATTTCTCATAACCCATCCTTTAGATCATTTCAGAAAAGATGGAGAGAGATTTGGGTGTGTTATATTAGGATTATGACTTATAAAAAAGTATGTTATTTTTTATTCACCTCTTGTCGTTCTTAATGTGATTTTGAAAATAATTTCAACCAACTATTTTTTTAATAATCATCTCGTTTTAGTGATGTCATATTTACTATGTTAATATGATTATTTTATATCTAAAACAATATATATTTTATTTTTATTATTTTTATTTCATTGGAAATATAATAATATATTAATTTTAACTTCTTAATTTTAAAAACTAAATTGGTTGATTATATGGAGAAAACATTTCTTTGAGAATTTTATAAGTTTTCAGGGACATTATAGTTTTTTTTAAATCACTTATTTATATTGAAAATAACTCAATATAGTATTATTTCATCCACACATAACATAGAAATTTGGTTATTTTTGAGATTTACCAAAATTTCATTCTTTTGTGAGTATTTCTGAAAATATATCTTTGGTGGTCTAAAAATTCCTTGAATTTGATGCAACATTTTGGGGTTTCTATAGTCCATAAACTTAAATGGATACTATTATTTCTATGTTTATGTGATCTAAAAATATCTAAATCGTGTATAACATGATGTTATAAAAATAGAAAAAATTTATATTGATTTAGTTAATTTACATGGATGACTAAAAATTTAGTTTTTATGTCCATTAAATAAACTGAAATTAGGTGATGTTTTTTATGAGATACATTTTTTATGGATTATTGTTTTTTTTATGTTTTTAAGAGATGTGGAATTTGGATTGTGTTTGTTCTTGATTTGTTGGAAAAGACTCAAAATAATCAAAATTTTTGTCTTTTGGACTGGTTATTGAATCAATTGTTGAAATCCTATAAAAGTACAGATAATTGTTTTTGGTATGATTCTCAATTTTCAGAAGTTTTTGTACCCCTCTGTTGGATTATCTATATGATGAAGTTAAAATTATGATTCTAGAACACTATGTTTTATTTAACTAATTTTTCGTGATCCTTATATTTTTTCTGTTTATCCCTAAATTTCTTATATATATATACACATTTTCAAAATAAAAAATATATGTCACATTTCTTCTATCAAAGTGGAATTTAATCGGTTAAATTTTGGTGATAAAATGATTAATAAAGACATTACACTCTCTATTTAAAATCACATGGTTTATAGGGTACGTAACTTGAATAACATAATATCATCAAACCATATTTTAACATGAACCGAAACTTATATCGATCACAAATATTCTCATACAGTTTGAAACCCTATAATTTTTTTATATCATAAATGAAGGTGATGATGAAATATTATACAATATTAAATAAATATTATGGAATAGATACATGGATAATAAAATATCACAATTCATGTGGTGTTTTATTTAAAATATTGATTAATAATATAAAATAGTAGCCACATATTCGCCTATATGAGAATAAAGACTCATTACACTAGAAATAGGTTTATATGAGGAATATTTTTCTCATGTAAAATATCTAATATTCCAAAATAGAGACGGTGTTGCATGACATGAAAAACAGAGACTTTATATAAATTTTAATGGGTTTAAAATATAATATATTGAATTAATTATGGTTATATATTGAGTTTTAGAATCATATCTTGATAAAAATAAAATCTATTCTGATAAATTGGTCTAAAAAATGATACTAAAATCTATAGGTTACAGTGATCTATTTCATGTCAATTCTCTTATATCTACATTATATGAAATTATTTTTGTTATTCTTGTAACACCCCAATCTTCTACGGTACGCTTCTCTTTGAATAATGTGATAGCGTGTGTTGTACGCAACACCGAGTTCCAACACACCGTAACCAATCAAACTAGCCGTTATGAATAGTAATACCTACTTTTTGAAATTATATATATTTTATATTTCAAAATGGACTTTATTTTTTGATTCTTAATATCGAATTTATCCTAAGGTGAAATTTTGGTACTTTTCGGATAACATTCATATTTTGATGAATAGTGAAAATTACTAAATTTTAATTAAAAACAACATTTTTAATAAAAATAATTAATAGTGATAAATAATGAATTTGAGTGGTTTTAAAGTATATTTAGAATATATTTTTACCATTTAATATAATTTTGGTCATTAGACATAATTTTACAATTAAACCGAACATAAACAAGTGTCAATCTTTTGATAGTTATTATCTCTTAAAAACACGCTTTTTGTTTTAACAGCGGGAATTAATTTTAAATTAATTTCTGCCACTTCTGTATTTTGAATTTTGAAAAATGGATTCCATATATTGAATCAGTTTGTTCAAATTGTGTAAATAGTTAACTTTTATTTTTAGACATTTTGAATAATTACTGCGGTAAAAATTTTATTTACCATGGTTAAGGGTAAATCCGGTAAATAAGGGTAAACAAATAATATTATAATTATACTAAATTACCCTAAAACGTGTCCTAGACTTATTGGTTGATACATGTTCGACCATAGGCATATTTGGGTCGATTTTGGGACCCCATGGTGCCACTTGTAGGTGATAGGGACACTTTTTTTTAATTAAGTTAAAATGAATACAAAAATGACACAAGCATATATCTTTTAGAAAAAAAATTATTACATAGGGTTATATATGTTGGATTTTAGATTATAAACATTCATTAGAAAGATAAAACTATTTCCTACATAATTATATTTTATTTATAATTTTTAGACATTAAATAATTTAATTTATTTATGACACAATGATGATGTAGTAATTACTATAATAGTGAAAAATTAAAATAATTGATATTATAAATACCCAAATAAATATAATATGAAACTTTTAATGAATTAAACTAATTTTATAGAGTAATATGTTATATTAGGATTGATTTAATTGACTTTTTTCGAAGTAATCAATCTGTTATGAGTTTCAAAAAAAATCAACTATTGAATAGTGTCCAAATTGACATAAAAGAGTTCTTAAAAAAAATATTATATTATTAATTGATATTAAATTCCTAAAAATCTAATGATCGGCCAAGAGACTTATATCATGATAGGTTCATCATTAATGGACCACTTGGGGGTCTCTTGGATGTATATAGTATGTTTATTAACCATATTATATAAAAATACAAAGAGACATTGTAAAAGTGAAACTAATTAACTTAGAGTTAATACATAAAGATAAGGTTAATATAAGTACCCAAACCTGTCTAAATTCTATTGGATGAGTTGTGTTTTACCCATCCCCACCTTAAACTTTAAATAAACAACTTTGGAGCCATTAGAAACCGAATATGAAATTATTATAAATTAATATTTCTAGCTTTTCCAAAGGTGCCCCTCAACCCTCTTATAAAAGGGCACTCCTCCTTCCCATTTCTTCACACCTTCAAAGCCTTTTGCTTCGTCCAAACTCTTCCCAAATACTCTCCCAACTTCCCTCACTACAAACTAGAGGCCTTAGTTTGATCAGAAAGCCAACCTATGGAGCCCTTTTGATCAAATCAAAAGGAAGAAGCCGAAGAAGAGGTAATGATTTCACCACCCTTTTCCAAGTTCATTTCTTCTTCCACTTCTTCTTCCTTTTTTGTTACCATTATAAAATAATAACTCCAGTATCTCACATATACTGTGATGTTATTATAAATATGGTACAACCATATTCATTATTCTATCCACCCTTTGAATAACATGTCACCATACGTGCGTACGTACGGCTTACCGTCTCCACGTCGTGGTGTAATTGTTATTCGATATAATATTATTTGGATGGGTATAATAATGATGTGTAACTCATGTAAATAATAATTATAACATGTTAATGATTCTGTATATATGATATACCATCGATTTATATATTATTTTAATATCAAAAGAATGATATTGTCGCTCGTGCGTACGTACGGACTACCGTCTCCACGAATGAGATGAGATTTATTCTCCATCGTATCCATTCAAGTATAATTATCATTTGATGATTTAAAAAAATAATGTTTAAGGACTTGATATCATTCTAGATATGAATAATATACAACCTATCCTTTAGAAACATGTCTTACGTAACAAAACATATAAAAGAAAACAAGTAAGTTAACACCCGAAACAACGATAATACTAAGATATTATTATCAAATCAATATTAAAAGATCATATATGATATCATATTAATGTATATGATTCTTGTATAATTTAATAACAATTATTTCACCATTATACAGGAGGTTAACCTACCCCAACCAAGGAAAAGTACAAGGTAAGGGTTATTTCACAATCTCTTCATTATCCGAGTTGTTTATACGTAATAATCTACTGGGATCTCTTTATCATCCACATCCATGTTTCTTAAAAATGTATTTCAAAACGTTTTTACTATTCACAAGAATATGGGTTAAAGTCATTTATACCCTTGTTTTACTTTTTATAAGAGGTTTATAAAGCAAGCTTTCCGTCATTTTCCAAACAAGATGCTTTTTAACCTTTTCGACAAAATTAAGGTAAGAATGTTTTTTTTAACTTATACGGCGGGTGTGGCTATTTTCCACCGTTATAAAATCATCGAAACTTCCCTTACAAGATTATAAGAATATTTTCAAAGAAAATGTTTTATTTTATAAATATATGAATCTTAAATGATTTCAAAATAGAAAGAGATATTTCTCTAAAAAGAGTTTTGATTTCATCTATGTCAACATCCTTTGATGGATTTTATGCTTATTTGAAGTTGATTTATTATGATACAAAACTTCTATATTTTATTGAAGGTTTTGTGATATGTTTGACTGTGGATGTGCTATTTTTATAACATTCATGGTTTATGGTGAAAGTATTGACATTTCGTATGTTAGTTTTAATACGAATGTTTATGTTATGTTTAAACCTTTTCATATGGGAATGCATTGGACTTAATATGTGACGGGTGGAGCCCGCTATAGCTCCTCGATGCATCGGTAGGTCTCTTGAGACAAACTAGTGTCTTGGAACAAGGCCTTGGCAAAATCTTATTTGTAGTCTTGGCACGAGGCCTTGGCTATCTGGTTATGATAGTCTGGCATTATGCATTCCAACATTATGAAAGTGGTTATTGATTTTGCATGTGATTATTCGATTAGTAGAATATCCATGTGAATAAGTAAATGGAATTATTTCATTTTATTTATGCCATACCATGTTGAAAGTTCAAGTTTGAAAGGCTTTTGTTTTAGTTATACATTGCCTTAAATGTTTATTCTTATTTATGAAAGTTTCCGCTATATTGTTATCCTTACTGGGCATTTGAGCTCACCCCTTTTCTATGTTTTATTTTTCCCAGGAAGTGAAGAAGTGAATTATGAATGACCTGCAGGGATATTATGTGGGGATATGAGTGTGGATTATGGAGACAATATGTTGTTGTATTAGTTTTTCATTTTATGATGTAATGTAAAACTTATGAATATATCTAGTGTTTCTAAGGCTACTAAACCAATCGGTATTTCGAGATTTCATATTTCTTGTGATCATGCCAATGTTATGTAATAATGCACCGACTCTGGGTAACTAGGGTCGGGGCATTACAGTTGGTATCAAAGTAAGTTTAGTACAAACCTTGGAAGCTAGATTTAGATAAACTCTGATTAGAGAACGTAGACCTAAGATGAACTTTGAGGATTAGTATAGAAGAACTTCCTAGAATTTTGGTATTGTAGAGATTTTGTGAGTTTTCCGAGCAATACATCCCTGTCTGGATACGAGCAGGTAGAGGCGGCTCTGGCACAGATGTACCTAGGGGTAAAACCCGAAAACACCGCTTTGAGCTAGACTCGAACGGGAACTGGTGCACGACAACGGGCCTTGCTGCACTCTTGGTTACGACACTCCCGGGGAATATGCTTAGGATAACTCTCATTTTCTTTACAAATCATTATGAAGGGTTTATGAGTATATACTTCCTCAAAGAAAACATTTTTATGATTATGGATTATATCCATAAATAGTTCAATTTATGTTAAGTGTTTTATTAGTATGGGATTATGTATTTTGATTCATAAACTGATCTAGTTTATTCCATTGTTTAGAAATGGCGCCTAGTGGAAGAAATGGAGACTGTATCAATGCACGCACTCCATGTCAGGATTTCCCTCCTGCTCAAGATAATTATAGTGGGGCTGGTGATGCAACTGGTGCCGATCAGCTAATCACCATACTGGGACAACTTACTCAGGTTATGAATAATAACCTTACCCGTATGGAGCACCCTGATCCATAGCGTGTAGGATCAATGTTAGATCGATTCATGAGGAAACAACCACCAACGTTCAATGGGAGTACAAATCCCTTAGTAGCTGAGCAATGGATAAATTCCCTAGAGAAAATATTTCAAGTTTTGGGGAGCAGTGAAAGGGAAAAAGTTATCATGGCAGTTTACTGCCTCACTGGAGATGTTGATCAATGGTGGTCATTGATTCAAAACATGAAGGAAGATGATGAAGTATCAAATATGGAATGGAGGGAGTTCAAAGATCTGTTTTTAGAAAAATACTTTCCTCGCAACCATCGTGCAGATATGGAAAGGAAATTTCTGAGTCTGAGACAAAAGGAGGATGAGAATGTCACAAAGTATGAGGCTAACTTTACAAGGTTAGAGAGGTATGTTGGAGATTATATACGTAACCCAAGAAGTAAGATTGATCGTTTCTTTGATGGGTTAAAACCATTTATTCTTCGAGCATTAGTCTCACAATCCTTTTCGTCATACGAAGACATTGTCTCATGTGCTCTCAAGACCAAAAAGGAATTCTCTAAGTCTTATGACTTTAAAGAAAAGCAAGAGAAGAAGAGACCTGCTGATCAATCTGGGAATGGAAATAAGGGAAGGAAGGGAAAGGTTGAAAATCCATCTTGTGGTAAATGCGGGAAGAAACATCCTGGTACTTGCTTGAATGGAATGGGAGTCTGTTACAAGTGTGGTGAAAAAGGCCACCAAGCTCGTGATTGCAAGGGGAAGAAGGAAGCTACCAACGTTCAATGCTACAATTGCAGGGAGATGGGGCATTATGCAAATGCATGTCCTAAGCGTCAGAAGAACTTACCTCAGAAAAGGCCAAGGGATCAAGGCTAGACTTATGCTATCACTACTGCTGAGGTAGAAGCTCCGAAAGACGTGGTGGAAGGTAATTTAATGGTTTCCTCAAGTTTAGAAAATGCATTATTTGATTCTGGATCATCACATTGTTTCATATCTTCCCAGTTTTCTAAGAAAATTAGATATTTCCAATTTGATTTAATAAGGGAGTTGACAGTTAAAACTCCTAAGGGAAGTATAATTTTAACAATGTTTTGTGAATCAGTCCCCATTAGAGCACATAAATGTTCTTTATCTGCTGATCTCATCGTCATACCTATGATTGAGTTTGATATAATCCTCGGTATGGAATGGCTTTCAGACTACGATGCAAAGATTTATTGTAAGAAGAAATAGGTTACGATTCTTGATGATAATGATAAGGAACACCTTATCTTTAGAGGAGAATCGTCACCACCTAATTCTTATTTAGATCCACCCCCAGTAGCTCAACTTAATTCTATTATTGGGGAGGAAGAGAATGAAATAACTGTTAGTGAGGAAAGGAATGTTCAAATATAGGATGTACCTGTTGTGAAAGAATTTGTAGATGTATTTCCGGAAGATTTACCTGGACATCCTTCAGAACGAGAAGTTGAGTTTTACATTGATTTGATTCCTAGATCAAGGCCTATATCGAAGACCCATTATAGAATGGCCACTGTAGAATTAGTTGAACTAAATAAAAAACTAGAGGAATTGAGTAATAAGGGATTTATTCGCTCTAGTGTTTCTCCATGGGGAGCCCCTGTTCTTTTTGTTAAAAAGAAATATGGATCCATGAGGTTATGTATCGACTACAGGGAGATCAATGTTATAACGATAAAGAACAAGTATCCCCTACCTCGTATTGATGATTTATTTGACCAAATGCATGGAGCTCAATACTTTTCAAAGATTGAACTTCGATCTGGATACAATCAGTTGTGTGTGAAGAAGGAAGACATTCCAAAGACAACATTTCGAACCAGGTACGGGCATTACGAGTTTACTGTAATGCCATTTGGATTGACTAATGCACCCTCTGTATTCATGGATCTGATGAATAGAGTTTTCAAGGAGTATCTAGATGAATTTGTGGTGGTATTTATTGATGATATCTTGGTATACTCCAAAACCTATGAAGATCATGAAAATCACTTTTTCATTATCTTGAAGACTCTGAGGAGGCATGAATTATATGGAAAGTTTAGCAAGTGTGAATTCTAGCTTCATGATATTTCTTTTCTTGGCCATATTGTCTCTAAATATGGAATATTTTTTGATCCTTCTAAGACCAAGGCAATCCAAGAATGGCCAGCAACTATGAGTATAACTGAGGTATGCAATTTTATTGGGTTGGCTGGTTATTATCGACGTTTCGTCCAGAATTTTGCCCGATTGGATAACCCATTAACGAAGCTCACACGTAAAGGGATTAAATTTGTTTGGACAAAAGAGTGTGAAGAATGTTTCAAAGAACTGAAGAGAATATTATTCAATGCTCCTATATTTACTCTACTATCAGGGAATGATGGGTTTGTTATTTATAGTGATGCCTCAAAGAAAGGACTTGGTTGTGTCCTTATGCAGAATGATAGAGTTATTGCCTATGCATCATGATAGTTGAAAATTCATTAACAAAACTATCCTACTCATGATCTCGAGTTAGCAGCTGTGATCTTTGCTTTGAAGATATGGAGGCACAACCTGTATGGTGAAAAATGTGAGATTTATACTGATCACAAGAGTTTAAAGTATATCTTCTCACAAAAAGAACTCAACATGAGGCAAAGGAGATGGATTGAATTACTCAAGGATTATGATTGCACGATACACTACCACCTGGGGAAAGCAAACAAGGTGGAAGATGCTTTGAGAAGAAAAGACCATAGAGTTTTGAACATGATGAGAATTGAAAGGGATCCAATTTTCATGGATCTAGTAAAGATGGACATGGGTATAACCAGGGAAGGTGAAAAATCAAGGATTTTTCAAATGGTTGCCAAACCATCTTTACTAGAAAGGATTAAGAGTTATCAGACCAATGATGAAGAATTCCAAAAGAAGATTAAAGCTGTGAATGATGGGAGACTGAGATAATTTTTGTATGAAGATGGAATTTTGAAATTCGGGAAGAGACTTTGTGTTCCCGATTTACCTGATCTAAAATGGGAATTGCTGGATGATGCTCATAGTTCCAATTTCTCTATACACCCTGGGAGCACCAAAATATATAGAGATTTGAAGGAACATTTTTGGTGGGACAACATGAAGAGGGAGATTTCTGATTTTGTGTCAAGATGTATGGTTTGTCAACAAGTGAAAGCTGGAAGGCAACAGCCTAGAGGAGTTATGCAACCTCTTCCCATACCGGAGTGGAAATGGGACAATATTATGATGGACTTTGTCATCGGGCTACCAAAGACTCCTAGAAGGAATGATGAAATATGGGTTATTGTTGATCGTCTTACCAAGTCAGCACATTTTTTTGCTATAAGAGAATATCTACCACTGGAACGTCTAGCAAGACTATATATTAATGAAGTTGTGAGACTTCATGGAGTACCCCTATCGATTGTTTCTGATCGTGATCCCCGTTTTACTTCAAGATTTTGGAAAAGTCTTCAAAAATCCCAGGATACTGAACTTCATTTGAGCACTGCTTACCACCCTCAGACAGACGGACAATCAGAACGGACTATTCAGACCTTAGAAGACATGTTGAGATCTTTCTCACTTGACTTTCAGGGCATGTGGGATCAATATTTACCACTAATAGAATTTTCCTATAACAATAGCTTCCATTCAAGTATTCAGATGGCACCATGTGAAGCGTTATATGGAAAGAGATGTCGTACACCAACCTGTTGGGATGACGTTGGTGAAAGAAAACTTGTAGGTCCAGAACTGGTGGAGGAAACGATGGAAAAGGTGAAGGTAATCCAAAATCGCATCAAATCAGCTCAAAGTAGGCAGAAGAGCTATGCCGATAATCGAAGGAAGGATTTGGAATTTCAAGTCGGTGATCATGTTTTCTTGAAGGTATCTCCATGGAAGGGAGTCATACGTTTTGTGAAGAAAGGTAAATTGAGTCCCAGGTACATCGGACCTTTCGAAATTCTAGAACGAATTGGTTTTGTAGCTTACCGATTGGCAATGCCGCCAAGTCTCTCTAAAGTTCATGATGTGTTCCACATATCTCTATTGAGGAAATACATGCCGGACCCAACGCATGTACTCACCTATGAAGAATTATAACTGGAACCCGATATATCTTATTGAGAATATCCCATCAATATTCTTGATATGAGAGGACAAGTACTGAGAAACCGGACGCCGCGTCTGGTAAAAGATTTGTGTAGAAACCATAAGATGGAAGAGGCAACATGGGAACCCGAGGAACTTACGATGAAGAACCACCCTAGTCTTTTCATACGGTAGTATTCTAGAAATTTTGAGGATGAAATTATTTGAAGGAGGGGAGAATGTAACACCACATGCTTCTACGATACGCTTCTCCTTGAATAATGTGATAGCGTGTGTTGTACGCAACACCGAGTTCTAACACACTGTAACCAATCAAACTAGCCGTTATGAATAGCAGTACCTAATTTTTGAAATTATATATATTTTATATTTCAAAATGGACTTCATTTTTGTATTCGTAATATCGAATTTAGCCTAAGGTGAAATTTTGGTACTTTTCGGATAACTTTCATATTTTGATGAATAGTGAAAATTACTAAATTTTAATTAAAAACAACTTTTTTAATAAAAATAACTAATAGTGATAAATTATGAATTTGAGTGGTTTTAAAGTATATTTAGAATATATTTTTACCATTTAATATAATGTTGGTCATTGGACATAATTTTACAATTAAACCGAACATAAACAAGTGTCAATCTTTTGATAGTTATTATCTCTTAAAAACACGCTTTTTGTTTTGACAGCGGGAATTAATTTTAAATTAATTTCTGCCACTTCTGTGTTTTGAATTTTGAAAAATGGATTCCATATTTGGAATCCGGATGTTCAAATTGTGTAAATAGGTAGCTTTTATTTTTAGACATTTTGAATAATTACTGCGGTAAAAATTTTATTTACCATGGTTAAGGGTAAATCCGGTAAATACGGGTTAAAAAATAATATTATAATAATACTAAATTACCCTAAAACGTGTCCTAGCCTTATTTATTGATGCATGTTTGACCATAGGCATCTTTGGGTCGATTTTGGGACCCCATGGTGAAACTTGTAGGTGATAGGGACACTTGTTTTTAATTAAGTTAAAATGAATACAAAAATGACAAAAGAATATATCTTTTAGAAAAACAATTATTACATATGGTTATATATGTTGGATTTTAGATTATAAATATTAATTAGAAAGATAAAACGATTTCCTACATAATAATATTTTATTTATAATTTTTAGACAT
The DNA here is from genome assembly GCA_963277665.1 of Viscum album. Classification (NCBI taxonomy): domain Eukaryota; kingdom Viridiplantae; phylum Streptophyta; class Magnoliopsida; order Santalales; family Viscaceae; genus Viscum; species Viscum album. Next base: position 1,639,819,020 of record OY728163.1, on the reverse strand, counting down.
TAATTAATTTAATTTATTTATGACACAATGATGATGTAGTAATTACTATAATAGTGAAAATTTAAAATAATTGATAATATAAATATCCAAATATATAAAATATGAAAATTTTTAATGAATTAAACTAATTTTCTAGGATAATATGATATATTAGGATTGATTTAATTGACTTTTTTTGAAGTAATCAATCTGTTATGAGTTTCAAAAAAATCAACTATTGAATAGTGTCAAAATTGACATAAAAGAGTTCTTAAAACAAATATTATATTATTAATTGATATTAAATTCCTAAAAATCTAAGGATCAGCCAAGAGACTTATATCATGATATTTTAATCATTAATGGACCACTTGGGGGTCTATTGGATGTATATAGTACGTTTATTAACCATATTATATAAAAATACAAAGAGACATTGTAAAAGTGAAACTAATTAACTTAGAGTTAATACTTAAAGATAAGGTTAATATAAGTACCCAAACCTGTATAAATTCTATTGTTTGAGTTTTTTTTGACCCATACCCACATTAAAATTTAAATAATCAACTTTGGAGCCATTAGAAACCGAATATGAATTTATTATAAATTAATATTTCTAGCTTTTCCAAAGGTGCCCCTCACCCCTCTTAGAAAAGGGCACTCCTCCTTCCCATTTCTTCACACCATCAAAGCCTTTTGGATCAGTCAAAATATACCCAAATACTCTCCCAACTCCCCTCACTACAACCTAGAGGCCTTATTTTGATCATAAAGTCAACCTAAGGATCCCTTTTGATCAAATCATAAGGAAATATCCGAAGAAGAGGTAATGATTTCACCACCCTTTTCCAAGTTCATTTCTTCTTCCACTTCTTCTTCCTTTGTTGTTACCATTATAAAATAATAACTCTAGTATCTCACATATACTGTGATGTTATTATAAATATGGTACAAACATATTCAGTATTCTATCCACCCTTTGAATAACATGTCACCATACGTGCGTACGTACGGCTTACCGTCTCCACATCGTGGTGTAATTGTTATTCAATATAATATTATTTGGATAGGTATAATAATTATGTGTAACTCATGTAAATATTAAATTTAACATGTTAATGGTTCTGTATATATTATATACCATCCATTTATATATTATTTTAATATCAAAAGAATGATATTGTTGCTCGTGCGTACGTACGGACTACCGTCTCCACGAACGCGATGAGATTCATTCTCCATCGTATCCATTCAAGTATAATTATCATTTGATGATTTAAAAAAAATAATGTTTAAGGACTTGATATCATTCTGTATATGAATAATATACAACCTATCCTTTAGAAACATGTCTTACGTAACAAAACATATAAAAGAAAACAAGTAAGTTAACACCCGAAACAACAATAATACTAAGATATTATTATCAAATCAATATTAAAAGATCATATATGATATCATATTAATGTATATGATTCTTGTATAATTTAATAACAATTATTTCACCATTATACAGGAGGTTAACCTACCCCAACCAAGGAAAATGACAAGGTAAGGGTTATTTCACAATCTCTTCATTATCCGAGGTTGTTTATACGTAATAATATACTGGGATCTCTTTATCATCCACATGCATGTTTCTTAAAAATGTATTTCAAAACATTTTTACTATTCACAAGAATATGGGTTAAAGTTATTTATACCCTTGTTTGACTTTTTATAAGAGGTTTATAAAGGAATATTTTAGTCGTTTTCCAAACAAGGTGTTTTTTAACCTTTTCGACAAAATTAAGGTAAGAATGTTTTTTTAACTTATACGGCGGGTGCGGCTATTTTCCGCCGTTATAAAATCTTCGAAGCTTCCCTTACAATATTATAAGAATATTTTCCATGCAAATGTTTTATTCTATAAATATATGACTCTTAAATGATTTCAAAATAGAAAGAGATATTTCTCTAAAAAGAGTTTTGATTTCATCTATGTCAACATCCTTTGATGGATTTTACGCTTATTTGAAGTTGATTTATTATGATACAAAACTTCTATATTGTATTGCAGTTTTTGTCATATGTTTTACTATGGATGTTCTATTTTTATACCATTCATGGTTTATGGTGAAAGTATTGACATTTCGTATGCTAGTTTTAATACGAATGTTTATGTTATGTTTAAACCTTTTCATATGGGAATGCATTGGACTTAATATGTGACAGGTGGAGCCCGCTATAGCTCCTCGATGCATCGGTTGGTCTCTTGAGACAAACTAGTGTCTTGGCACAAGTCCTTGGCGAAATATTATTTGTAGTCTTGGCACGAGACCTTGGCTATGTGGTTATGATAGTCTGGCATTATGCATTCCAACATTATGAAAGTGGTTATTGATTTTGCATGTGATTATTCGATTAGTAGAATATCCATGTGAATAAGTAAATGGCATTATTTCATTTTAATTATGCCATACCATGTTGAAAGTTCAAGTTTGAAAGGCTTTTTTTTAGTTATACATTTCCTTAAATGTTTATTCTTATTTATGAAAGTTTCCGCTATATTGTTATCCTTACTGGGCATTTGAGCTCACCCCTTTTCTATGTTTTATTTTTCCCAGGAAGTGAAGAAGTAAATTATGAATGACCTACAGGGATATTATGTGGGGATATGAGTGTGGATTATGGAGACAATATGTTGTTGTATTAGTTTTCCATTTTATGATGTAATGTAAAACTTATGAATATATCTAGTGTTTCTAAGGCTACTAAACCAATCGGTCTTTCAAGATTTGATCTTTCTTGTGATCATGCCAATGTTATGTAATAATGCACTGACTCTAGGTAACTAGGGTCAGGGCGTTACAATTCTCATTAGTTTGTTTCTTCCAAAATTATTACTAAATTACAAGGAAGCTATATAAATATATAATAATTAATTTGATGAATTTATATAGAATTATTTTTCATATTATCAATTTTGAGTATTTTATAATTAAATTTTGAATGTTTTTAATTAAATTTTAAATATTTGAATTATTTTGATGGGTTTCTATTTAGATATTAGGAAATTATTTTAAAATGATTAAATGATGTTATTAATGTGTATTTGAATCTATTTTGGTAGAAATTTCAATGAAAAATGATAACATATTGAATGAATATTAATTCATTTGATGCATATTATTTAATTTTTTTTAAATGAAAATTATGCAATGGTGCTACTATTTTGATGGAGAAACATGTGAATTTATTTCAATATATTTATTTAAAATTTTTAAAAAGATAGGCCACTCTAACTTCTAGAATATATTTTTTATTCGTATATAATTTGTTTATTGATAAAATTTTAGTGAAGCATCAGTGTGTGAAAATTGTTTTGAAAATAATGTGATGTAAAATTTTCATTCAGTTTTTCGACATTTGAAGAAGATAGAATATTTCATTATATATCATTATTCAATCTCAGTGTAATGTAGAATAATCCCACATGACATTTTTTATATTATTGATGTCGTTTAAAGATAAATAATAATAAATTATATTTAAGTATTTATTGGTTTCATCTTTTATTTTTTAAATATCATCTACATTTATTAATAAATGATGTAATTTTATGCTGATGTTATCTAATTAATATTACTCTTAATTATATCTAATTATGTGTCAACTGTTTTTACTCAGTTATAGTGGAGTTTCATCTTATCTTACTTAATTGTGGATATTAAGGTTCTCTAAGAATGAACATAAAGTCCTTATAAATTCCTCACTGTAATGTGTCACGTGTCTGCACTTAGTTATTGAGGTCTTTTGGAAAAGGACCTGCAATGAAAACCATCATGCTCATGGATATGGAATTGGTGGAGTGGACTATGGAATTTTTCATCCCTAAGACACTATACATCTCCATGTCATATTTCTTATTTTATTTATTTTCTATTTATTTACTCAAATAAATATATAAAGACATGATTAATTCAGTTCAAGAGGGATATTTTAGATTTCTCATGTTTTTTAAAGGACACAATTCACACACCATATCTTTCTTTTTCATCACAATTTGAAAAGAAACATATAACAACACAACAAATAGATAGTGATACACACGATGTACAGAGAATTCCATTAGTCGCATAATACAAGCATTTAAGTCCCATGTTACATAGTGTTACATATGTACAAGGTAATATTTCGTGGTCAAAACACATAGTCTATGTGGTGTGTAAGACTACACAATATTCCATTAATTTATGAAGCTGGTATTATTGAGAATCTACGTGACATAAATAACATGTGATCTGGTATTTTTTGCCACATATTTCTTTGGTAGTCAATACACAATGTGTAAAAAAAAGTGTATTGACCCATATTACACACCACATAATATGTATGCTATAAAAATTCCTTCTATGTAATATTGTCCCAAATCATGTGGTATTAGTACCTATAAATGGATCCTTCGAGCCTTCACCATGAATTCAAACCATGTTCTTTTCCATAAATAGTTATATTAATATGTGATCTCAATTATTGGACTTAGAAAAAAAAAATTATCATGAATAATTCCAAACTAGAACATAAAAATTTAATAAATAGTTATAACCTATAATGTGACCACTTTGATACAACTTATATGTTCCTAGAGTATAGTTGAAGAATCTGATGGAAGATTTCATTTTTTTAACAAATTCAAATTATAATACCTGATGAACAGAATGAATGCACATTTGAATTTCGTTGACATTGTCATGAAGATTTAATTAACAGTTAAACTAAAAATAATTGCCCAAATTTTAGTGTTCTTATCAATTAGTAAATTGTTTTCATCACTCTATTGTGTTTATCTCCTATTGAAAAATCCAATTTCGGATCCCAATAAGGTTATCCCTATGTGAAACATTTAAATATGAATGGAATTCTTGATCTATCGGATGATAACATGAGATTGAAAATTTCATTACATCATTCACCATTGAATAAAATAAAGGATCTCTTATTTTCACTATTTGAAACAATATAGTGGGGGAGGTATCTCTTTAATTTTCTCCTAGTAATTTTAGATGTTAATTATCTAGTTAATCACATGGAATTATCTTGAAACCTATATGTTTTATAAATTATGTCAGCATTAATAAGATAATAAAATATTATAATATTATAAATTGATTAAAATAAATATCCCACAAACACTTTCTCTTAAATATATTTAAAAAAATGGTGATTTTATTTGAAATAAAATATAAAACAAATTTCCCCTATCTATTATATAAAAATAAAAACAATAATTAATGTAGTGTTAAATTTAATATTTAACTAAATGTTTTAACTAAATAAAAATTTATTCAAGTGATATTAAATTATGTTACACATGTCAACACAAAAAATATACAATATTTATTATTATAGGTGAATATTAATTATCTATTATGATTTTGTAAATAAACAAATTATTTAAAGGATATCAAATCACATATTTATTAAATAATTAACTTGATCTAAATCCTCCCATAAAATTACCAAGCATTTGATGAAAAACATATTTATTGCAAGAAGTAAAATATAAATTAAATATTAAATAAATTAACGTGTGATGAAATATTTATTTATATAAATTCACATAACATGACTAAATATTTATTTTATAATAGTAATTAACATGTGGATAAATAAATTTTACATTCCTTAACTTTTCAACCTAATCTATTTTTATTTAATTTTTGGATTATACATATTTATATATTGGTTGTGGGAGAACCATTTACCTAACGTGAAGGCCAAGAGTCCTAGAGTAATTAAAGTTACATATCGTGAAAGCCCATAGGCTCAAGGACAAAATTGAAATTACTCATCCTATAATGTCATCATAAATCCTTTTTTTCTTGTCACATATGTATCCCCACCATCACCTAAATCGACTTTTTTGGATCTATTTTTATTAGTTCATTGATGCTAATGATTTGTCACACCACAACATCACCCTCAATTGGATCACCATGATCAAACATTTCAGACCTCTATCATCTCTGCTACACCAGAGCTGCTCCATGGCCAAAAGGCCTAGTGGCCTGAAATCCATAGATGGCCTAGAGGCCATATGGCCCAAAGGCCCATATATTTTAAACCTAAAAGCCAATAAAATATTAATAAATTCATTTTTATAGTACTGTTCTAAAATTCAGACCATATTACCTGCATAGGTAAAATGTTATATTTCCTGATACAATACTGTTATCTTACCTATAGAAATTTTCAACTATAATGTTTTGATTCAGGGTTTCAAGTATGAATTCAGGTTTCCTTTAACTATTAGGTGATCTCACCAACTACTTCATTAAAATGTGAATAAGTAAATAATTGGTTAAATTCAACCCAAAATAATTATTATTAAAATATCTCATAGTTGAATTTAATGATCAACTAGACATGAATAAATATTATTCTGCGAGCCAAGAATAAATTAACTTTTAAACCTACTTTTAATAAAATTTAATGAGCTTCTTGGTAAATTTATTATGTTACCCTATATGACACTCCCTATAGAAATGGTTATAACTTACCTAATGTCCAAAATTGATGTCTAGAGATTATTAGAGTCACCCATACTGAAATAAGTTCTCGAAACAAATTTTCAATTATTGTTATATAAATTTATGTTAGGATAAGTTGTGATACAGACAACACTGATATAGCGTGGGTTAATAATTGATAATGACTAAATACTATTTATAAAATTATTCCTTTTAACCTATTTATTTAGTTGGTGAATGGATCTATTAGTCTTACATTACTTTTGGTTTCCATTTATATATATAATAATGAAAGTATTGAACAAGGATCACTGTGATTTGTTAATGAGTTTTTCCTCCAATATGGATGACTACATCTCTGATGTGTTGTGGTTTTTAGCCAAAAAACTCATGTTTCATGTTTTATTATGTAGATAGAACTTAGATAAGGGTATATTCATGGATCCATAATCAAGGAACCAACCATCAATAATGAATGAATTAACATGTAGATATAAATCTCTAGCACTGACCAAGAATTTCATTAACATGTTTAATTTGTTGGTCTTATCATTTTGAATTAATCAATAGTGTTGCAAAATTAACTCCAAAATAGGTTAATAAATTAGATGTTTCTCCTAAGAATTCAGAAATATTAGGGATACCTCAACACTCTTCAAAAACTTTTGTGGGAATAAGAATATTTTTCAACTAGTCTTCTTAAAATTTGACTTCATAGATAATTAATAGATGTGTGCATGTTAGTATCTCTCTTATCTTCTTCTTTTTATTCTTCAAGGAGAATATTTTATTTCATAGAATAATTGAAGCTTCCATTAATCAAAACATATAATATTAGTAATAATAATATTAATGTTGGCTCTCTCTTTTTTTCACAAATAGAATATATCAAATAATGTCATTATTTTAAATCCCTTCACTTATTAAACATCATCGAATATATATTCACTACTCATTTGAAAATTATTTCTCTAAAATTAAAATTTTTAATTTACCTTAAATCAAATTCATAAATAGTCATTCAAATTTATAAAAATTATTTTCCTTTTAATCCACTTGATGACTCAATCATTTTAATTCCACATAGTATACACAAATTTTATGTAATTATCACTCTACTTCGTACTAACATAAAATATGAAATTAATTAATCCTTACAAACTACAAGAAGATATGTTAAGTATATTTTTTAGGGAACCTTATTTTTTATTTCAATGAACACTTCAACTTATATTATATCTAAATTGTTTTGGTAAAACATCTCAACACATGTCTTAACTAGATCCCAAAGCACAGAACCACTATGATTTGATATACTAAATAACTTCAGATTCATGACATGTTATTATCCTTATATTATCATGAGCATTGTATTTTTCTAGAATCATATATTTATTTTAAGAATCATGAAATCTAAATAATAAATAATATAATAGAATCACATGGGTTATCTTCTAAAATCATATCTTTTCAAACCCAAATCACTAAATTTTGGGTAACTATTAACTCTAAAAAAATATTATAATTTCTTAAATAAATTATAATATAGAATGTATTTTTAAAAAAAATTATTCATACATAGATAATCTTTATGGAAAAATTAGTTGTTTATAAATTTTTCCATTACTAATTTTAAATCTTTATAATTATAAAAACTCTAAAGAAACATTTCATGACGTGTAAAAATTTATATGTGTTTTGATATGACCAAAAGTTTTGTGAAATTTTACATTTATAATTATTAATATTAATAAATATTCATACCTGAATATGAAGAAGACCTAAAAATCATAGAATAATTATAAAAATTTCTTTTAAATCTTATAAAATATCAACAGAATATTATAGAAAATAATAAATTCTAATAAACTTCCAAAAGTATTATAAAAACACTATAATTCGTATAAATACTCAAGAATTTTTAACAAATAACTAAAAACCTATAAAATATATTTAATTATTATAAAATATAGAAATGTAATATGAATTGTTCACTACATTTTATGAAATGTTATATGTCTTACACAATATCCAATACATAACCATTCTACAGCTCTTGAACATAATTTATAGATTTCTATAATTTATTAGAAGACATATTAAGGAATTCTTAAATACATAATATCTATTTTTAAAATAATTAAAATAAAAATAAATAATCACTATAATTAATTAAAAATATATCTATAAATGATTGAAATGTTCACAAACAAATTATGACATTCCACAACCACATTGTCAGTTTATCATCTATCATCATCCAAATATATTTCATTAGGATTGACAAGCACATGGATGAAATTTAGAGGTGTCATCCATATCTCCTTAATATAGAAAAACTGAATACTACTATTCAAACAATAAGGAACTCTTCTACACAAAGATGTATTTAAGGAGATATGGATGACACCTCTAAATTTCATCCAGGTATTTAAAATTTTTAAATCATTTATACATATTAAATTTGATGAAATAACATCCTGAAACTTAAATAATATTTAATTACTAATTTTTTTATGTAATTTAAATATTTATAGTAACTAAAACACCATGAAATAATTCTCCAATAATGAAAAAAATTAATACAATAACTTTATCATGAGGGAATAGATCTTCAAGTATTTAAAATGGGAACATTACACTTCCCTTCCAATCCTTATAGAAGTTCTTTAATCCTTATATTATCATCAAAACTCATCATACATAACAATAACTTTTCTAGTAACCACATGAATCTTAAAAGATATAATTTTCCAATATATATTGACATAATTATTTAATCTTCAAAAAATATTTATAATAAGTAAAAAACAAACCCCAAATGGGTTAAAAAATATAATCCTCTAAATTTATTATCAATGAATACTAACATAAAATTCATATCAATATGTATTCTCCATTTTATTTTTCTAATAAAGGGAATTTCATAGAGTGGCCTTTTCGAACCCTCAAAGCTCAGACACCCCTCCCTATAAATAGGTCATCTGGAGGATCCACGTCCAGGAAGGAGTCGTTACCAACTGAGATAGCAGAGTATCCCATGCAGTAACAGTCCGATTAGAGATGGTTTAACATAAAAATATATCAGTTAGGTGGTATGAACCCTTCTTCCCACTAGGAGAGACATTGGGTGACCTAACAATGTGAGTGGAGCATGGGATATGAAATGTTTCCCAAGAATTGGATGTCATGAACCAAACCTTGTACCTCACCGAACAGAACTGATATAGTCCTTTACCTTGCGCCACTATTCCTCTTCTGAATTAGAAAATGTAAATTGGTTTTTTAGGCCCATCGGGTTACATTGTATAGGTGGGTTATCACCCACCACTAACCAGCTTTATCTACTTCCCTAACCATAGGCCCAAGTGTAACAGCACCGATGATTTTAGTCTAGTTCTCTATTTTATTCAATCTCTTCTTATTGATAATAAATACAAATTACATGAAATAGATTGATGTAAATTTACTTGTTGCAATTTTTCATTATTTATTCCCTTATATGTCGACATGATCCATTCTCTATTTAGAATGAAATATGGTTTAATCAAGATAATAATGTTTTCCATCATAAATTTTAATGTAGCAACAATTGATATATAATTCCACATAGGTTGATTAAGTGTTATCAGATTGATATAAATGTATACCAATTAATGTAATATGTTCCTCTGATAAGTATCGCCTAAAATCCTGCACTCATATTAACACATAGGTTAAAAACATTCAAAAACATTTGAAAGGTTTTTCATCACAAATCAATCCCAAAACTTCTTAATATATATTCATTTTCATGTCATTCATTATTTTAAATTATCACCACCAATTCAAGAATTTATTATTTTCAAAAAATTATGAGATAACATTAATAATCACCTCACCAATTAATTTCATTCATGATCTTTAATAAAAAATATATAATTACAAGAAATATAACCCTAATAACTTCCCAAAGTGCTCTATTTTCTCCCTCAATGTGACATTAAAACTTCACTTCCTTATGGTCAATATTTTCAATAAATTATTTTCGTGATACCAAATGTTAGATCATTAACCAAGATAGTTACATCTCTATGTTTGTAATTGATATTCCAACCTATTGAATTTTTAAAATTCTATTTTTTAATCAAGTATCACATGGAATTCCCTATGTAGAAAGAACACATACACTATATGGGAATATGTTGGAAGTTCAATGTTTTTTAATTATGTCACCATGGATGATAATTGCATCTAAATATACATACATATTTCTTTAAAAATTCTTTTTGGGTACACAATTTTTTCTCAAACTTGTGATTTTCAATTTTCCATTTCCCTTTAGAGATATTGTTATATTATATTATAATGTTTTCTTTAAATAGGATATTTTTCCTCAAATATTCCATCAAGGCTTATTAATACACTAGTTGAATCTTCTTCTCCTTTATAGTCTCCTCTTAAGATGGAAACATGGTCAAATAGTTTTCTAAAATGTGTTCAGTCTACTTACACATTCTACAAAATTCATTATGAGCCCTTGAGTTTTAATATTTTTTCAACCACATATAAAATTGGATTTATTCATAAGTAATTATTGATTTCCCTTTAGTAGTTTACCTTTGATAGGAATTCTCCATTTATTTGACAATTTTTTTGATTGTCAACAAGTCGTAAATTCTTTATAATGGTTGGAGTTGGTATCTCAAGAGTGGGGGTGAATTTAGTGTCAAATAAAAAATTATTTCCAAATTGGATTATTTTAAATCCAAAAAATATTAAAAAACAACCTAACATATCCAAATAAGTTGGATGATATATATCATAATATTTCTAAATATATAAATTAAGATTGATTTGGTGTCAGATAAATAATATATATTATATTATTGAATCTTTTGAAATCAATTTATGTGATGAAAATAATATATGATCATAAATAATGATAAACAATCAAAGTAAAAAGTTAGATTATAGTTACAAAAGTTTTCAATTTTAATGAAAAAATAATGTAAAAAAAACAAATAGTGTAAAAATTAAAACCGGTGGTTCATTCTCATGTTGAAACTTTGTCCTCTCCACTTGGTGATCAGTCGCCGCAAGATAGTTTATATAAAATAAATACAATTCCACAGCCTGTATAAGGTTTTCCAATAGATAACACTTTATAGGTCATACATGACCTTTTATACCATTATTCGTAGGAGTTAAGATAAAAAAGGACACACAGGGGCCTTTAACACTCTGATTCATGGGAAAATAATAGGCATATATTTTGAGAAGATATCTTGTATCTACCTATTCAGCCCTGGAGGCAGTGTGCATACATAAAACAATGTATATATCACACTACTAAAATGTAATAAAAAGTAAATTGAAGTGAAAAATCTATGAGTAAAGAGTTTAGAGTTTATCGGTCTATTTTAATGCAACATTTTAATATTGATTTTTTTCATCAATAAAGCATGAATCATGTTTTCTAAGAAATCATCAGAAAAATACTCTGTCACAAATTCTTGTTTTCTAATTTTAAGAAGGCACTAGATTAGATGATGAAGTTCAGCTACGTCATCGAGATTTCATTACAAGACATATCTATTTCATTTCAATTGGTTCATATTTTTATAGTTTGGTAGCTCATGCTCATATACTATTTATTGAATGGGTTCATTCTCTAATTAATGAATATGTGTGCTACACTTTGTATCAATAACAACAGTAAGAAGAATATCTGAAACTTCTTCTTTATACTCCAAGTTTTGACATTATTTCAATCATAAATTTAATGCATAATCATTAAAATATAAAACCACTATTAAATTCCACAAATAAATCCATTATAATGATATAATTAAAAAAATATGTAAAGTACTATAAACAATGAAGGGGTATTATGCTCTGGTGATGTCTCGTGTTCTAGAAGTGCCTCATGTTCTGGTGCATGATACTGGCGGTATGATATTAACTGTACGTTTCTATGGAGGTATGTTATTCTGGCAGTGTGGAAATAGTGGTGTCTTAGAATAGAAAATGTTTTAGAAAGCTGGTAGTATGAAACTATTTTTTTCATTTCTAATGGTGTATGGTTCGATGGAGTATGCTCTGACGGTGTCATAGAATATAAAAAATTTCAATGTCACTAACATGAGTCTGACAGAACAATATTAGTAGTGTACCTTCTATTGTACACTCATTATTTTCCATATTTCTCTTCCAATCACTGGTGTATGACTCAACGATGTTTCATAATTTTTTAATTATTTCTCTAGTGGTATGACAGTCTGATGATGTGAGGTCTTGGTGGAATCTCAGATATAAAAAATTTTGGTACCAGCTAAAAGTCATGAAAAATTGAGTATCATACTTATAAATTTACCACATTTTATTAGAATACATATTTCTTACAGGTAAACAAGAAATTAATTAATATTATTAAATACATAATCTTGCGGCCATTAAAACTAGGAGGCCAACAATTTCAAGATTATCGGATAATTAAAACTAAGTGGTCAAAAATCTCGCAAATTTTGATGATTAATAATCATGGAATGAAAAGAATACTATAAAAGTAAAAATAAGTCATCAGAGTTTTGTGATCAGAGTAAACATGATATAAATAAGAAAACAAGACTTTTCATTCCAAATTTTTAGAGATGGTATCAGAGATATAATAATAAAATATTATAAAGATGGAATGATGTAAAGAAGATAACATTGAAGTTAAGGATTATTATATCCATAAAAATTATCCCCCTTTAGGGATTATCAAATATGTATGATAGAGTATAAAAATCATATTAAGAGGCATATAATAGTAAAACAATCAAAATAGAAGTTATGAATTATATGAAATGGAAGGAACCAAATATTTTTTTAATCTAGATCCCATCATATATATGAGATCCTAATCTAACAAAATACAATGATAAAGGGTTAATAGAATGGTCCATCAGTTCTTTGTCTCTAGACATTTATTGTTCTTTTTCTTGATCCAAGGTATCCGGATCAGTCTGATATAGAGAATATGGGAAACCTGAAGATTGTTAAGAAATGGTTGGAGGATGTTCTTCTACCATAAAAACATTTTTGAGAAGTTGAGGAGTTTCAGTAGGGGATATTTGAAAAGAATGAAGGCAATGAGGTAAAGGTGTAAAAGGATTGGTTACCATGGTATCATGGTAATGTGGATGTTTCGAAGGTTAAATTGGTCTCTCATTGAGTCTAGTGGAGGTTTTAGGAACAGGTAAGGCATCAGAGGGTACAACTGCTGAAGTTTGAACAAGAAGATAAATCTTCAAGAGATTGATAAAGTCTATAATAATGTTACATCCCTTTTCAATTTCCCTGTTGAAATCATCATTGTTCACCATGATGGTTTTAAGATCATGAAAGAGTTCCTTGAGTTTCCTAACTTGATATCTATATGATTTAGTCCCCAGATATAATCTCAAATTCCCTACCGTGTATTTAAAATGGTAATCCATAGCATTTTTGGTAAAGTTACTTGAGAGATATAAATTTTTGTTCTTTTTAATAGTCTCCATATCTGCATTCAAATTATTGGAATACTTTTGATCATCTTGTGGTCATGATGAGTTTTTTTATCAAATTTCCTTATTTTTTTTAATGGAATCATAGTCTCTCCACTAGAGGGACCATTGGAGGGAGCCATAAATTCAAATCTATCAACTCAATGGATGACTTTAACACCAACCACTACAGTAGGAACAACTAAATCAAAAGTATTTTGGAGGTATACCCAATAAATTTAAAACTATAATCCAAATAAGCTCTAAATTTATATTTGATTCCCTTAAAAAATATTCGAGTGAATTCGGATCATTTATGAATTTTTTGTTTAAAATTTACATATCCCAAATGTGATGCATCATTAATGGTAGGATATGTAGAATAACCAACTTAGATAAATAACCTGCATCTGTTTCACTATGTTTGGTCAAAAAGGATATTAGATCCTACACACGGGTGAACATCAACCATTATCCTTTATAAAAATTAAATATAGATTGAGTGACTATATCCAATGGAAACATTGGAGGAGTTGATGCAAATTTAGGAACATTTGGTCACACAGAAATGAATTTATCAAGTAGTCATTCAATATCATCCTAGGATATTAAGGATAATTTTTTATAACCATCCATTATAAATATAGTTTTATCAACACATGGATGTATTCTTGAAATAGAAGATAAGTTTCACCCCTCCACTTCAGTAGGATCAACCCATCTGTCTAAAACAGAAATTGTGGTACCATGCCCCACACTAGAAGAATCAATTGAACCATCCTGATTTTTCTAATTTTATGATCTCTGAGTAGCCATAGAGTTTCAAACACTGGAATGTTTGGCATCCAAATATGTATTAATAGTGGGTACATCATATATCTCAACATCTCTATGAGCGTCTCTAATCGTGGTCTCACCTTATAAAATTTATTTCAAAGTGGATTTATGAACATCAACCAACTTTTCATTCACATGATCTTTATCTATTAGCTTCTTATTCTCTTTTCCAATAACATGGTGTTAAACAGTAGATATAACCCTCAACTATTCATCCATAGTAGAATTGGAAACTTCTTGACTAGTGGCAAAAAAACTAGCCTCACCAACATTACCAGTAAGAGTCTCATGAAAAATATCCTATCATGGGGAATGACCCCACTTAACAAATGAATTTTTCTACTTAGAAGGCATTACTATATATTTTTTCTTAATTCTCCCACTATAATTATTTGATTTAGATTCACATATATTATCTGTATCATTGTTTTCATTACCATACTTTTCTTCTTTTTCTTCTTTTTCATTTTTCCCATCATCATCATCATCATATTTAGTTGAATTTGATCTTTTATATTGTTCTTATATAGACAACTCAGTCCCTTCTTCATCAATTTTGATGATTTTATTTCTTAATTAATCCTACTAGGGGGAGTAGGAGATCCATACGTGATTGGATACGCTTTGGGAGATAAATAAAGATCACTTCCTTTATCAATATATTTATCTCTTTCTTCCTCAATAACATCCTCTTCTATCTCTTCGTTGGAGTAGATTGAAACCTCATCAGGTTCCAAACTAGGATCAAATTTATCCTAAGGTCATAACAGTTGATAAATTGGATTGTAATCTATATAAAATGTTTCAAAATATCCAACACATTATCTTTTCCATGGGTTCAAGCTTATTATACTTCTCAAGAAAGTGGATCTTTTTATATTAAAACCACTAAAATCTATGAATAATTCACCATTATCACAAACATGGTCGTTGGCCCTGAACATAAAATAAACCATCATTGGTTAGATAAAAAAATAGATCTAGAAGATTATTTATTCAACTCCCACATATATACCAATATATATCTAAAAAGATTAATCTTATAGCCTTTTGTCATAAGGGATAGAAGATACACATCTTGGTATCTCAAATTAGATAAATTTCCCTTCTGTGGACAAATAATATAACATACAAATTTGAAATTAATCCAACATTCTCCATAAATATCATAATAAATATGCATTCTTATTGACCCATCTCCTATTAACACAGTAAGGTATTCCAAAATAATTGATAGGTAACTTGATTTAGGAATATTTTCATTTATGATTTCCAAAAAACTCCTTCATGGGGTATATTCAAACACATAGCACACTTTTTTGAGTAGAAACCAAATACATGACCTCTTACACAACATTTCAAACAATCTAAACAAGCATGATTTTATAAAAATTTATCATACTAATTGAACTTGGGTTATATTTTCTGGTAAAAGAGCCTCTCATTTAATAAGAACCATTCCAACCATCCTTGGTTTTGGTGAAACATGAGTAATAGAGACTTACTTGACATTAGACACATTGAATCTAATTTTTT
The DNA here is from genome assembly GCA_963277665.1 of Viscum album. Lineage (NCBI taxonomy): Eukaryota > Viridiplantae > Streptophyta > Magnoliopsida > Santalales > Viscaceae > Viscum > Viscum album. The sequence continues at coordinate 1,639,802,648 of OY728163.1, read as the reverse complement.
TTCTACAATAACAACAAAGATAGAATGATCAGTATTAACTGGATAAACCAAAGTTGGTGATTTTGGTTTTTTTATCTCTACTTAAACATAGAATACACATATGGTTTCATCATTATTGGCATCTAGATCATCTCAACGGACTTTGTATAAGTTATGGTGATGGTTTGAAATGATTAAGTAAAAGGTTTTTGATTGATTCGATAGAGATAAAAAAATATAGCATGGGGAACAAGATTTAATAACAAAAAAATTATTTCATATTCATTTCATTTGGGATATTAGGATTTATAAAATTGAAATTATACATGAAGTCAAATTAAAATTCAGAAATTTAAATAATAATTAAGATTAAAAAAATAAAAAAACCTAGGAAATAAACTTGTGCTTCTCAATATTGAATAATAGAACAATTTTGCAAAGTCATAGAATCAATAGCATGAATTCTCAACGGTATAATAACCAACGGTCTAACAACCAATGGTAATAAAACAAATGGTAATACAACCAAAGATATGACAACAAATGATATGACAACCAACAATACAACATAATTGAAATTTATCACTCCTAATTCATTTCTAATATAATTCATTCTCTCTGAATTCAATGCTTTGGTAAATATATTATATAGTCGATGATTATTACCAATAAATTCAAGAGTGATATATCCTTTCTCAAAATGATCTATCCAAAAGTGATATCTTATATCAATATGTTTTGTTACGTAATGTGAAATGATATTTTTATATATGTTTACCACAATTGTATTGTCTTTTTTTATAGTGACATGTTGGAATTGATATCCATAGTGTAGTACAGTTTTATTTATCAACAAAATTTGTTCAAAATAGCTAATTGTATATATGTATTCATATTTTTCAGTAGATAATGAAAATATATTTTTATTTTTACTACACCATGAAACTGGAGACTTTCCAAAAAAGTAACATGTTCCACGTAATATTTTTCAATATTTCTTGCATCCACCAAAATTAGAATCAATGTAATTCACTAAATAAATTTCTTGTCCTCTAGGATAATGAAATAATAAAATTACATGAATATTTTATGTATTTGAAAATTATTTTAACATCAGGTAAGTGTGACTCTATCAGATTTTCATAAAAATGGTCACATATACATACACTAGACATAATGATTGGTTATATAGTTAGAAATTGAATATGACTTCCAATAATACCATTATAATTGGTTTGATAAATCAGTTCTCAAGTTTCATCAAGATCCCATTTATAGGTTGTTCACAAAGGAGTATCAATATATTTAGTGTTATCTAGATTAGGTTTCTTTAATATATCATTTTTATATTTATTTTGGTTCAAAAAAATTAGTTCATTGCCTTGAAAAATATGAAATAAAAGAAAGAACACAACTTTTCCCATTAAACGCATATCAAATTCAGTTTGCATCATTTAAAAACATAGTACAAAGAGAAATTTTTCAAGATCCAAAAATATTATCATCAACATAGAATACTAATACTAATACATCTTATGAAATTAGTTTTTAATTGGGTAAGATTAGTTATTACTTCTTAAGAACATTTTGAAATTATGAAATTGAATATCCTATCATACTAATCTCTATGAGCTTGTTATAAACCATATGAAACTTTAGTTAATTTATAATCATGATTAGGAAAATAAGGATTTTGAAAACTAGGTGGTTGTTCTACAAAAACACCCACAACAATAAATCCATTTATGAAAATATTATTGATATCCATTTGGTAAATTTTAAAATCTAAATGAAAAATATAGACATGCATGATTCTTATGGACTCATGTCTAGCTATTGGTGATGAGGTTTCCTCATAGTTAATTCCTTCTCCCATTGATTAACATTTTTCAACAAGCCTATCTTTTTTTCCAACTATATTACATGTTTCATATACATTATTATTAAATACCCATTTAATGCCAATATTCAATATGCCATAGGGTATATCTACATGTTATCACACTTTGACTATTTCTTACTAATTAAATTGTTCTTCCATTTCTATCAGCCACAATTCCTCTTTAATTACATCATTGATGTTATTTTGTTCAAGGTGAGATGAGAATTCTTGATGTCTGACCTTATTTCTAACAGAATCTCTAGTTTGGGTATCTCATTCTAGATATTATGAAATATAATATAAAGGATTATTCTTGAGGGTTCCAATAATATTTGTGACGGTAGAAGTGGTTACTTCTAAATTTTCAAGTGGATATTTTGGAATGTTTTTAGAACTAGATGATTTTTATGCTTATTTCATAGTAGAATTGAAAGGTTTGTAATTAATTTTCAGAGAAGATAGGTCATATTAAATGTTTTATAAAAAAGTCTTTGTCTCATGTGGATCAGTCTCATTAAATTTGAAATTGAATGATTCTTCCACTATCATGGTATTCTTATTGAACACTTTGTAGGCTTTATTAGAAACAGATAAACAAAGAAAAATTCTTTTATAACTCTTGTGGGAAATTTTTCAAGATTATCATTTGTGTTAATAATAAAGTCTTTATAACCAAAAAATCTAAAGTAATTAAACAAAGGATTCCTATTATTCTATGAAATTAATGGGCCTTCATAAGAATATGTATAATCAAACATTTACCTATGATATTGTTGGCTGTATAGATATTTTCTACCAAAAAATAGATAGGTTGGTTATACTAATTTATCACAATCTGTGCTGTCTATTTTAAGGTTCGATTTCTCTTACAACAACTCCATTCTACTGTGGAGTCCCTGGTGAAGAGATGACATGACGGTTTCCATTTTATGAGGAAAATGACTCAAAATCATGATTTTCTAACTCACAATTGAGGCCACATGTTATAGTTTTAATCCTATGCCCACAATTAATTTCTATATACTAATAATTCATGGTTTTGTAAGAGTTTGATTCATTTTTGTGAGTGAGAAAATATTCCCAAGTATACCTAGAGATGTTATCTATATGAACATAAAAAAGTGCTTCCCATTAAGACTTGAAACTATAGAAAGTCCCAAAAAAATCCATGTGAACCAACCTGTGAGGTTGATAAGTTGGCACTTCTTTCTTTATTTTAATATAAATATTGTGTTGTTTCCTTTTTCTATAGGGTTTACACACTTTATATGTTCGGAAATCAATTTTTGGTTGATCCCTATCTAAACCATTTTGATTTAGTGTTCCAAATGAATGGATGTTGTAGTGGCCTTGTCTCATTTTTCAAATCCAGGATTCATTATAAAAAACACCCAAGCATTAAACATTCTGAAAAATCAAATAATTTAAATCTATAATATATACATTGTTATTTCTTAATAATGTAATGATTAAATATTTTTTATAATTAAAAACATTACATGAATAATTCTCAAACATAACATGGAAACTATCATTACACAACTAGGAAATAATAGGAAGATTATACTTTAAACCATTATTATATAAAACATTGGAAATTGAAAATAAATTTTTGCTACTAATATATCCTAGACTGATGATTTTTCCTGTTTTAGTGTCACAAAATAGGACATGGACACCATAGACCTTGATAAGACTCATAATGTATGAATAGTCTCATGTAACAAGTCTTGAACAACCACTATACAAGTTCCATATAATTCTACTAGAGATATCTAAGCATTTTTTATACAAAATAGGTTTTAAACAAAAAATGATTTTATACCCAAATCCATTTAGGTCCATAAATGTTCGTAAAAAGTGATTTGGGAACATATATATTCTTCATGGTATTTCTCTAAAAATATTTAAAAATCTTAAGAATAAACACTTTATTGGGTTCTTCTGAAATTTTGGGTCGTAGTATTTTCAGGTTTTAATTTAGGTATAAAATTATTTTTTTTTATTCTCTTCATTCTTGGTTTATTAATTATTCTGGTAACATTTTGGGGGAAAATTTCTTTCCCAATATTTTTTTTAATGTGTATATACCATTTATACATTTTGAAGTTCATTCATCAATTTTTCATTTTAATGTTTATGTTCATTATTTTCCTTAAGTAGTTTAGTATTCTTCAATTTTTCTATTAACATATCAGACATACAGTTTATAGTCAGAGCATGTTGTCTTTTAAGAACATTGTATTTATCTTTTAACTCATTAAATGTGTCTTCCAATATATTTTAGTATTCAAATAATTGTGTATTTCTCATATTTTCATCATGATGATTTTCATTACCATACTTATTAGATTCATCAATATCCTACATAAGCAGAATATCATAAAAAATGGGTAAATTAGATACCTTGAAGAAAATAGTCCTCAATAACATATTTTTTCTATTTAGTTTTTCTTCAAGTGAAGAATCTAATTCAATTGAACTTTAGTCATATGAACTCCATTTGGATTTCATGGCCTTTTAAAATATTTTATGCATTCTATCAAATTTATTTTTTTAACTGATCATAAGATAGTATGATTTTATGTGACCTTTTCTCTTGCATTCATAACAAATAACATCCTTTGAATCATCATCATTTTCTTCCAATTTCATCTATTTTCATATTTTTCATTGTTATTTGGTTTCACAAAATAAATTTCTTCCTATATGAAATTTTAAATCTTATCTCTAGGTGATCCATTTCTTTATAAGTGTTAGAAGTAGATTCACTGACACTTGAATCAACTTTTTATACCCTTTATTTTTCTTTTTTTTCTTTTGTAGTATAGGTGTAGTAATCTTGAAAGATACTGATTTTTATCCTCATCCACCTCACAGTATAATTTAAGTTTTTCTTCATATATCATATGATTACCTAGTAGTTCCTTGATAAGAAATATTATAATATCGCATGATTCTCTTATTGACACTAAAGTGTCTCACCAACTATCAGGTAGACATTTCACAAATCTCATTATCGAGTCCTTGTCCATTACATGGTTTTCAAATGAGCTCATGGTAATGTAAATCTCATTAAAACTGAGTTAGATATATGAAATATGATCATTGATATTCATTTTTAAATTATCATATTAAGTGTTAAGACTAATTTCCTTAACATTAGTAGTTCCTTTATGTGTGGCATCTAGAGTATCCCAAATCTCAAAATATGTTTTGCATGAGGAAATTATATTAAATTATTCATCACACAATACTCAATATAAGGAAATCAAGGATTATTAATTATTATTATAGGCATCCTTATTTGCCTCATCTAATGTATTTTTAGAAGAACTGAGAAGTTTATGATAATCTACTATAGAAGACCAAATCTTAAACCCATACATTCAATAAACATTTTCATTTTTGTTTTCCATTTTTCCTAATTAGTCTCATTTAAGAAATGAGGAAGGTGGGTACCAGAACCTACATGATGATTATCAATACTAAATGATTAGCATATATATAATGAAATGAAAATTTAGAACTAATTGAAATTTTAGTGTTTTTAATGATCAACTAAAATAAAAGTTAAAACATGTTTGAAAAAGCCTTTAATCCTCTAAGATCTATTTTTGGTGAGAGTGGGTATCTCAAGAGGGGATAAATTGAGTACTCAAAAAAATCACTATCTAAAATGGATTCTTTGAAATTCCCCAAATATTTGAAAACATCCCATCATAGAAAAATAAGTATTATGATATATATCATAATCATTCTAAATATTTATATTAATATTGATTAGGTATCTAATGAATAATATATATACTATTATTATATCATTTTATATTAATTTATATGATAAAAAATCTATATGAACACAAATTAAGAAAAAATATCAATGTATAAATTTTATTTATTGTCACAACCCATCCTAGCACTATTGGAAATCTGACCTTTCCCAACGCTTCTATACAAATGGTTTGTAAAAACCGTTGGTATAGGTTCCCTTTCCCAACGGTTAGGCTAAACCGTTGGGAAATCCCACTTTGAGGCCAACTTTCCCAATGGTTTGGCCAAACCGTTGGGAAAGCCCACATTTTGGCCACCTTTCCCAATGGTTTTGGCAAACCGTTGGGATAGGTATACCCTTTCCCAACATTTTGGCCAAACCGTTGGGAAAAGTCCACTTTGTGGACATATTTACCAATGGTTTGGCAAAAACTGTTCAGAAAGGGTATACCTATCCCAACGGTTTTCCAAAACCATTGGGAAAGGTCCCCCACAAATCAACCTTGCCTAGAATCAAAATCTATACAAATGGTTGTCAAAACCGTTGGTATAGGCCCATACCAATGGTTTTGATAAACATTGGTATATATCCTTTGATCTTTTATCATTTCTTCTTACCCAGAAAATTATATAAATCAAAATTTAAAATCATTATGAGAATACATATATATATTTATGTTATTATATTCACAAAAGTCATGTTAGGTTTGTGGTTAAGTCGTTGAATAATAAACTAGGGGTCCTAGGATCAAATCCCAGTGAATGTTTTTTTTGAAATACATATACAAACGGTTCCATAACCGTTGGTATATATTTTCATATTAATTATACCAACAGTTTCCAAAACCATTGGGATAGGTCTATACCAACGGTTTTGGGAAAACTGTTGGTATAGACCTATCCCAATGTCTTACTTGGCAGCGGTTCTCCAAACCATTGGTATAGGTTAGTTTTCCAGTAGTGTAGTAAGGCCCTCTCTGTGACTCCCCAAACCCACTTCCAATAGGCTAGGGGTTGGTTACTAGCACTGAGTTGGCATATCACAAACATGGGAGTAATTCCCTATGTACCTATACATAGTCACACTTCTCCAATCCCACAGACATGGAAATGTAAAAAAAAACTATAGAAAAAAAAATTGATGCATAAAACAAAACCAAACCAAATGAGTAAATCAAATGTAAGGATCATAAAGTAAAATGGGAAAGAATTCAAGCCCACCCAAAAGAGTGATTCTGCAAACTACGAAGTCCAACTTGTAAGAATAAAATAGATATTGGGACTATTGCTCTTAGCTGTAGGAGTGCCTCGACCTGTAGTGAAACTCATAAATCTCGGTTTGGTCCTAGTTCACCCAGGACTTCGTCAAAAGGATGCTTGTCTACATAAGAAATCACATGTGTGAAAAAATCCCATGCATGGATGAGTGTAACAATACTCAGTAGAGGACCCTATAAGACAAAAATAAATACACAATGTAAAGGAATTGTTAGCTCTACAAAGAATATGTCTGCATAACATATAAAAAGAGAAACATTTCCAAATATACTTGAAACCCAAACCTATAGTCTATAGGTAATTCCCAACAACAACGTACATACGTTGTGGATTCAGTTCAAAGAATCTATGAAGTACACCTACATGAGAACTCAATCCAAGAGTTTGATAGCTCAAATGATGTTCTTACGATAATTACATTTATCTGGAAGTGTCATTTTACAGTTTGATGCACTGATATATCTGAAGAGAGAACATATACACTAATTCTGGGAGAAATCACTCAAGAGAAGGTAAGAGATCACGATACACAAATTAGGATCATTTGTACGGTCATGGTGTATACCAAAAATCATCTAGATTCCCCTGTTAAGTAGAGTATTGATGTCCTTAATGATTGGTATCATTGATACCTAAACCAACTTATGCCCTTGAATGGTTATCGGATCTTCCTCTGGGCCTCTCGGAGAGATTATGACTCTATATAAAAAGTTCTTCTGGAGGGATCATACTCATGTTGATGAAAATTATACATGACCATCATGGGAATGAGAAAATGTCCACTAACCCAAGGGAAACATTTCCATGGAAGGGTGGACAAGGAGATAAATCCTTGTATAGAAAATTACATGGCATGTAGAATAGTCCCACACCGTGTCCTATGACCCTGGGTATTACCTGTGTTCAATGGATCGTGTCAAAGAACATGTCATGTATAAAGAGATAAACAGTGTGTAAGAATGGGACACGACATGTTCTACTATCCCAGGGTCACTCCGTTTATACTGGTCATGTTCCCGTACATTTATTGAACTCGTTTCTACCAACCCATGTACTGGTTCACAGGTTAACACACATATCTAGTTTGGTTTGGCCATGCGGTGGAGTGGATGTCGTACACCCCCATCTTTTTACCGTCTGAGATACATGTTGAGTTCAAGGTAAGCCCCCATATTCTGTGTGACATCTGTCACATGCCGTGTTAAACCTTTCTGTCACCTGAAACCCAATCCACCACTCAACGGGGCCCACACAATGTGTAGCCCGAACTACACTCTATATTCATCATGTTTATCCATAAATTGTCATTATTTCTCCTATGCCTCATTTGATCTTCCAACAATATATCCAGATGTTTTATCGCAATGAAACTGAAAGATTGAGGTCTCCCAGAAACAAAAAATAGGTTTCTATTAGTTTTGGGCCCCCGATTGTCCCTGAAAACATATTTTGATCCTCCAGCATAATGAATGTTAAAAGAAATAATTCTCCCAAACCATGTCAATTCTTTCACCTCGATCATAATTTCAACTTTGTGTCATTATGATGTCGTATCTTCAATTTGTGATCGCTGCATTGGGAAATGGGTGCACATCGATTGATTGTTCACAACCTCGTAAAGAACGCGAAGAAAGTTGGGTAAGATGAAAGAAGAAATCCACACAATGAATTTATGAATGAACCTATGAATACTTTCTTCATGGTGATGGTCAGGTCCCATTAGGAGGGTCAAACAGAGAAAATAAAATTAAATCAAATCATGTGCCGATTATTTCCCCAAAAAAACCCAAAAATGGACCCTCCTTCGAGAACGAACAATCTGCGGGTCAACCTATTCATGGGAAGATCTTAATTCTTATTTTAAATCCATGAATAGGAAATTGAATCGAAATAAATACCCCTACCTTGATTGTTGAGGAAGAGGGAGATCAATTACCGGTCATGATTCGATCTCGCTGCACAAAGATCCACGCATTGTTGTTAGTCTGGAATTATCAGGGGTCGCTCGTCACCAATGTTCCAACAGATTATAAGGAAATTTTCCAAAGTAACCAGACTATACTTGGGCTACCGATTTTATAAAACCCCATATTTCATCTCTGTGTTACGGAAACATTAAAATAAAATAATCTATTAAAATTATTTTTTCCCTTAAAACATAAAAAACTTAACTTCTTCAACAGACTCATGATGGTCGATTTATGGCCTCACAGAAGGTAACATCGATTCTATGGAAACAAAAGTGCTCTAAGATCTATTATCTGAGACACCATTTATATCTTACTCCACTTATTCAAGAAAACTTCTCATGCACACTACTTAAAGGTTTCAGTTATTTCATACATTTATTCCTAGCACTTCGGGACGTTGAATTTCATGTCATTGCAAAATCTGGTCCCATAATAATTCCATATAATATATAAAAATAATACACAAAAAATACATGATGTTAAATTATACCCACCTAAGGGGATTTTATGTCAACAGAAATCCAAAACAAATGGATACTCAAACTGATGTGGGTACTGGACATAGATCTGATCCTCCCGCTTCCATCTGTTCTCTTGAAAGTTCATGTGCTACCACCATACGCTCACTAATTGAATATCTCATTCATGAAGGATCCTCTTCTATTTATCATTGATATATACGGGTTACATTGTGAAGGTATCTCCATTCTCGATGTCTATCTCTCCCTAGTCGATAATGCGTGATGGTTCATGCATGTACCTTCTCAGCTGCGACACGTGGAAGAAATTACATAGCTGGTACAACAGCGGTTGTAGAGTTAGGTTTTACTCAACCTCTACCATTATAAAAAGTATCTTAAAAGGGATGATGATCCTTAGAGACAACATTCCACCCTTTCCAAATCTCAGCAACCTTCATTGAGGAGAGGCCCTAAGGAAGACATGGTCTTCCCCCTCGAACCCTAGAGGTATCCTTTGTCTATCAGCATAAGACATCAGCTAGATCAATACAATATCCATCCACTATTGGATGATTAGAACATTCTCAGTGGTATATTGTACCAACTCTAGACCCATGAGTTCATATTCTTTGGGATTGGTCCAGCAGATAAGTTACTGACTGGTTCACCAATATAGAGCCTCAAATGGTGTCATACCAATTGTGGAGTTGTATCTGTTGTTGTGGCACAAACTACCCCAGTGTTAGGTATTCATCTGAACTATGAACAAAATCCAAGATATGGGACGACAATATATCTTCTAAAATATGAATGGTTTGTTCCAAGTGACCATCTGTCTAGGTATGGAACACTGTTCTAAAGCATATCTGGGTCCCAAATGCCTCCTGCAATCCCTTCCACAACCAGGATGTGAAATGACCATCACAATCTAAGACTATCGTTGAAGGGAAACCATGAATCCAAACTATTTACTACATGTAGATGTGTCCCATGCTCTCTAAAAAACTCTACACCCTAATATCTAAGAAGTGGGTCAATATGGTGAGTCAGTCTACGATTAACCAGATAGAATCATGTCCCCTAGATGTTTGTGGTAATACCATTATGAGATTTATTGGTATTCCACACCACATCCATCCAGCACTTCCAGGAGTGAGATAACCCTTTTTCATCCTAGAGAAGAGCCATCACCTGCAGGCATGTAAGGCATCGAGAAATGAACATTTCTGCTTCCTTCTTCGTTCTATTCCACCAGAACAGATACTAACGGTCTTGGTTCATTTTTTACACACCACGATGTACCACCAAGTGGGATGTGTGAAACTCACTCCTAACCTCCTCTCACAATGGAATTGACATAACCGTGTGTCCTATGAAAGGGAATATGTGCTTCCCACCATGTGAATATTCATCAGGAGCTTGTCCTATGGATAACTGAGCACGTATTGTCTCATAGTTGATATCCCATAGTTGTGCCTCCCTAACTCAATATATGAGTAGAGGGGTGATATCCACAAACAAGGGATAAGTTGCATCATCTCAAACCACAAAGGATCTATAGAGATTTAAATTACTCTGATGCCTTTCTCAGCAGCTGTGAAATTGATCTCTGATTGAGATGATCAGCTACTATGTTCCCCTTCACAATAGTGTAGATGATATCAAATTAATAATCGTGGGGGAACTCTGGCTATCCCTTTGTCCTCAAATTGAGAACCTTTTTCATGATTATGTAATTAACACTCTTTTGGTCAGAGAAGACGGTAAAACATTCTCCAATCAGGTAGAGTCACCACATCGTCAACTTGAATACTACCACTACAAACTCAAGATCAAGATTCATGTAGTTATGATTGTGCATCCTTAGCTGGACCGAACCATATGTAATCACTACCTATCTATAAATAATGAAAATTCCAACCATGATCCCTAATCCATCACAGAAAACTACATACTCAAAATCCTATTCTAGAAATCTCAAGATAGTTTCACTTGTCAAACTTTGCATCAACAATAGGAAATCCTACTGGAACTTTTGTGTCCATATGATAGGATTCCCTTTCTGGGAAAAGGATTTTATCAGTGATGATATCTGGGATAAATCTGGGATAAATAGTCAATAATATCCTGAAAACCAAAGGTATCTCCACACCTCTATTCCAGTCTGGGGTGGCTCTAATGAAAACACCACCTGGACCAGGGATGGGTCTACTACTACTCCATATGATGAGAGAACATGTCCCATAAAGTGGTCCTCATGTATCCATAACTAGAACATCAAGAGATTCACATAATGTTGGGGCTCTTAGAGTACATCTAGAACCATCTAAAGGTGTCTCAAATGCTCCTCCTCTGATTCCGAGTACACAATTTTTTTTTCAATGGAGACCACTACTAATCATTCTATGTACAACCTCAAGATCTGGTTCATGTGTCCCATGAACACTATGGGGGCTTCCGCCAAGCCGAAAGGCATCAATAAGTACTTGTAGTGTCTATAGATGCATTTGAAAGTCATATTTAGTGTATCCTCGTCTCATACTCATAGTAGGTGGTAACCCGATCGAAGTAGAACCTTATAGAACCATCGCACCCCTCTTATCAGATAGAAGGGGTCGTCAATCATTGGTAGTAGATACATGTTCTTCATAGTTACCTGGTTTAGGTGATAGTAATCCATGAATAGCCTCAAACACCATTCTATCATCTTGGAATAAAACTTGGGCCACCCAAGGTGAAATATAGGGCATTACCAATCCCTTCTTTTGAAAATCATCCCAATGCACCCTTAGCTGTTATGTTCTATGGGAGCATCGAGTACACCAGTGAGGATATCGGTTCCATACTAGGGTGTGTGTGGATGCATAATTCAATATCCTTGTGGGGAGATAATCCTAAAACATATTCTAGAAATATTTCCTCACACTCCACCACCACTGCTGGGAACTGAAATCTCACATCATCTGCAGCTCTGAGGGTATGACTACCAACTCATGAGGGATCAGTTTTACCCTTCTATGCATGATCCCATTCTGTGTTGGCTAGGTTTCTTTTTCACCAACAATGGAAGACCTTGTTCCATTTCCATCGACACACCAAACTCTTCTCTTAATGAATTTAATCTGGTCATGGACCGAAGATAACCAATCCGTATCAAGAATTATGTCGTAAAGAGTTGATGATTCCAAATAGAGGTTCAAATAGAAACACTAATATGCAAGGGTAATATCACATTGTTGGAAAATATGTGTGATCATCAAGTCTCCTCCATTATGTGTCTCTAAGTGAAAGGGACGAGTCAAAGACACCTCCAGAATATAATGGTTTCACAAAACACATGTTGTGAGGAAATAATTAATGGATCCAATGTCTATAAGTACATCAACTAAGGTAGAAAAGACACAGATCATTCATCAGATCATCCCTAGAGTCTATGGGTCATACTCCTTGACCACATTTAGCTACCCCCACCCATTTCCCCCATCTTCATGATACTATTGCAGGCCTCCAGTGGGTGGTGGTGGAAGTAGATCAAAGCATCTTCCAGCGCCTACATATCTTTGTGATCCTCTTCCACATCAGTCTCTTGGTGGTTATGCCTCCTCCACTCTCTACCTCTTCCTCAATGGTCTATCCATAACCTCCATGTCAACAGTTTGATAGGTTATGCAATCTCTGGTGAGATGTCCCCTGCTGTCACATGACTAGAATCATCTCACTCTAGGATGAATGGATCTAGCCTGAGAGCCTCGTACAAAAAATCCCATATCTTGGGTCTTCCATTGATGTCTCACACATCCCGGTCCCTGTGCCTGCCATCAGATCCTTTCTACCAATTTCTCTATAGCAGTCTTTCTGCTGCTGACTGTCACTAATTGTCTCTACTCAGCCAAGAAGATCTCATTCTCCAAAGCATGCTCGATCACCACTGTATAAGTCAAGATTAATAGAGGTGGGGCACTAGCTCAGATGTCCCATTGTAAACCCTACTTTATGATTTGAGATCTGAAGTACTGATCGTTAACCATATATACTAAGTACCCATCGAGGTTGGTGAAACTTGATTAATAGTTAGTCATAGATAAACTACACTACTAGAGAGGATGAAACTCATGGATATGCACCGCTCTCAGTGTAACTAGAGAGAACTACTCCATAATGAGTCGTTAAACTCCATATATGAAAGAGTCCCCTCATCGTGTGTCTGCATGGTCAAACTCTACCATCGTCCCCCAAACCCTCAAGACGTCTCTCTCCTAAGATCACCATCTGGTTCACTGGTGTCCCCACTAGAGTTAAAACTCGATTCATAGCCTCAAGCCAGTCCCTAGATTCCTATGGGTCTGGATCACCTCAGAACCTGAGGGGTATCTGTCTCAGAAACACATAGAGCGCGCTTATCTAGTTCTCCTCATCTACTGGTTTCGTAAGTACCACATAATACTCATCTAGTTGGGGTATAGAAGTTGCACCACTTGCAGGTAATGCATGGGGAACTTGTCTCCGAATCAATGTCTAATCATTTTGTGGGTCATCCTCATGATTGAGTCATTAAATCCTAGATGTTTTTTTTTCTAGAAGGCATCCTGTTAGGAAACAAAATGCACCACGGTCACAAATTTTATCTTGATAGAATAATCAAAAGAAAATGGAAAATAGATCTCATTATTATTCGATACATGTAACATTATTTTGATTCCCTACAACTAGTGTTCCCATGTACCGATTCGAAAATAATGTAATCAGAGTCCTAGTGTGTGGATACATCGGTCGATTGCACCATCACCGGCGTCAATGGACTGAATGATGATCTCAAAACACTTAACACAATTTCCCCAAAAAAATATCACATAATCTTGTTCCTAAGGTAGAACTAACCAGCTCTGATACCGATCTTTCAAGAACTGTCCCTGTGGGGCCCGCACCATGACTCTCCATGCATGCCCCCAATAGGCATGGATATTGTGAAAAAACACTGAGTAGGCATATCACTAACATGGGAGGAATTTCCTATGTACTTGTACACACACACACACATCTTGAAGCCCACAAATTCTGAAATGTAAAGGAACAAAATTAATTCATACAAATAAAACCCAACTAGTGGAGTAAAATATAATTAATATGTGGAATGTTAACTAGGCTAGAATATAATACCTCCCAAAAGATAGAGTAGGAAAACTACCATGAAAAACATGTATGAATGAAATTGGTACTGGGACTTCTTTTCATAGAAATATGGGCAAATCGACCTTTAGGGAATCTCACAATGCTCGGTCCTAGTCTCAGTCCTCCATAGACTCTGTCAAAAGGCCGCTTGTCTGCATAAGTCATGACATTTGCTGGAAAAGCTTGTATAGGGGTGAGTATGAAAATACATAGTATAAGAACCTAAAAACCACAAAACAATAAAATAATTAAAGGCATAGTCAAATCTATACAATATATGTCTACATAACATTTAACAAGAGAAAGATATCCAAATATACTCAAAACCTAGACCTATAATCTAAACGTAAAGTCACAATGATCGCATACCCGTTCTTGGGAATCAGTTGGAAGATTCCACAAGGAAATCATCTAGGATAATTCACTCCATGAGTCGTATAGCCCTAACAACCTCCATCTGAGAATTATATTCATAGGGAAGCATCATGAGAGAGATTGATGTGCTAATAGATCTAAAGAGAGAACATATACACTCATTCCATGAGAACACACTCCTGAGTGGGTAAAGGATCATGATACATGGATGAGGATTACTTACATGGCCAATATTATACGATGAATCACCCATATTCACCTACTATATAGAGTATATTCATCCTATATGATTGATCACATCAATACCTAACTACACATAGGGACAATAATGGGTAGAAGATCTCACTACGGGCCTCTCAGAGGGATTCTAACTCTATCTAGTAATTTCGTATGAAGGGATCATACTACTATTTATGGGAATGATAAGGATCTTCAGGGTAATGTGAAAAAGTTCCACTAACCCAATTGATACATGTCCAAGGAATAGTGGACAAGGAGATCAATCCATGCCTAAAAAAAATGAACAGTGTGTAGAAAAGACACATGCCTTGTCCTAAGTCCTCGTGTACTACCTGTGTACAGTGGCCCATGTCAATGAGAATGTTGTGTAAAAATATTTATTCATGGAATGTAAGAATGTGACATGCTTTGTCCTACTATTCGATGGTCGATATATGTATGATGGTCTTGTGCCATTATATGGCTTCAACCTGTGTCTGACAACTCATGTACCTGTACACAGGGTAACTTTTGTATCCAGTTTGGTCTGCCCATGTGGTGGAGTACATTCCATGTTATCCACCTCATGTCTATGTACTATAAAAAATAAATGATGTGTCCTAGGTATGTCCCCACATACTATGTGACATCTATCACATTTCATGTCTAAAATTTTTGTCACATGAAACCCTAGCCACCACTCAATGAATTCTATATGTCGTGTAGCCCGCACTATATGCCATGTTCGTCATGTTTTGAGAGAATTATTTTTTATTCCCCCCACACATTGTTTGATCTTCCAACCTTAGATCCAGATGTACGATCACAAAAATACTAAATTTTCTAGGACACTAAGACACTACAAGGTTGATTTAGTTGGTTTGAGGCCTCCTATCCACCCCAAAAACATTTTTTGATCCACCCTCATGATGAATGATTGAACAAATATTTCTCCAAAACCATGTCGATTAATTCTCCACCATAATTGTCACACCTCTTAAAGGTTTTCATGATGCCAAATCTACGGTTTGGGATCATTGTTTTTAAAAACAGTTGCACAATGATCTGTTGTTCGTAACCCCATGGAGAACGTAAAGAATGTGGGTTAAAAGGGATAAAGGAATCCACACAACAAATTTATGAACGAACCTCTATCATGATTTTTCAGGGTGTTGACCCGCTAATATTATAAGGTTAAAATATAGAAAATCAGATTAAATCAAATCATTCACAAATGAATTCCCCAAAATAAACCCTATATAGGACCCTCCCACAAGAACAAACGATCCACAGGTCAACCTATTCAGGGGTTGATCTTAATTCTTCATTTAAATCCAAGAATGGGAAAAATAATTCAAATTGAAACCCTTATATTTTTTATTGACGAAGAGGTATATTGGTCATCGGTTGGGATTCTATCTCACTTCTCAATGATCCATGTGTTGTTATTCATCGTCATTTGTATGGAATTCTCTGGGGTGGCTTCTCTCCAAAGTCCCAGAAAATTCTAGGGAACTTTTCCAAGGATATGAAGCTAACAATGGATCCCATTTATTTAAAACAACATAATGAATCACTATTATATGGAAATGTAAAAATAAATTAAACTATTAAATTTATTTTATTTCCTTTTAAATGTAAAAAATTATCTTTTGCAGATGGATAGTGATGGTCAATGTTAGACCTCAACTAAGGTAAAGTCACTGATCATTATTCAATGATGACCTTAGATATCTAATATAAGATTCCTTTTAAAATTTATTCAACATTTCTAGTAAAACCACCCGTATATTCTATTAAAGGGTTTAATTTATTTCAAACATTTATTCTAGACACTTCGTGCTTCAGAATTGCACGTCGTCTTGAAGAATGATCTCATAATAATTCCATATAATGTTTAAAATAATTCACGTAAAATCTGAGGTATTAAATTTATAGTTAAAATAGTTTTCGATTTTAAAAAGAGAGCAAATTAAAAACAAATTAAAAAACACAATGAAAAAATGAATACATGAGGTTCAGTATCAAGTCAATACATAGTATTCTCCACTTTGTAGTCACCGACATCCAAGAATTTTATATAAAATAAATAAATTATCCAAAATCTTGAAAAGGTTTTACAATAGATACTATTGATTAAATAACACATGATCTCATCCATATTAATTCTTGGGAGTAAAGATAAGTAGGCCTTAAAGGGAACTCTTTCAGTCTTATCCGTGAAAAAAAAACAAATAAGAATAATGTTTTAGAATATATCTTCTATCTTCTTGTTTATCACCATAGATAGTGTTCATATATAAAATAAAGTGTATCACAAACATCAAATATTTCAAAAAATATAAATATAAAAAAAAATCTAGGAATCTAGAGTTTATAGATGATCGAACTATTGCAATGCAGCTTTTGACTTTAGATTTTAATTATATGTAAATCATGAGTCGAGTTTTCTAAGAAATATTCAAAAAAAAAGATTTTTGAAAACTATCGTTTTATAACAAGAATAAGGCACTAAATGAGATGATATGGTTTATCTTCCTTATGATGATTTAACCTCAAGTCAACTCTATTGATTTGTAATTGGTTCATCTAGATATTGTTTGCAGATTAGGCTGATCTACTACTTCTTTTGTGCGTATTTTCTCATATCCACATATCATTGATGATGCTTTCAATGATTTTTATCAAAAATTTTATCAAAAATAATTTCCAAAAAAAATATTCTTCATACTCCTAGTTCTGACACACTTTTTAGTTGTAATTTAAAGAACACTAATTAAAATAGTAAATTACATTATCTTCAATAAATATAGCAATTTGAATGATATAACTAAAAAAAAGTAAATTAATATAAACATTTAAAATGTCTTATGATCTGGTGGGGTCTCTTATTCTGGTGGTGTCTGATGTTCTGGAAGCCTAATACCAATGGTATGATATTTATAGTGAGTTGCTAGGGCAATTTGCGTTTCTGGTGGTGTGGCACTAGTAGTGTCTTATAATTAGCCAAATTACTATAGAGTTGGAGGTATGACACTAGAGGTGTTGTGGTTAATGGTTTAGGGTTGGGAAATGTATTCTTAGATGGTGTCTCTGACATAGTTGAATTTTTAGTGTTAGTATTATGAGTCTCACATCATGATATTGAAAGTGTCTTATTTAAAGATATGTCATACTTTTCTATTTTTTTGTTCTAATCAGTGGTCTCTCACTCAATGGTGTCTTATACATTGTTAGTTATTATTTACAGTGGTATGATAGTCTGACAGTGGGAATTCATGGTGGTATCTTATACATAAGGATTTTTTGAACGAGTGGCGTTTCATGACTAATGATGTCTCAAACTTAAAAATTCATCACATGTTCTAAGAATACAGATTGCATACAAGTAAACAATAAATTCATTAGTTGTATTAAATACATGATTTTGGGGTCATTAAAACATGGATTTCATCAATATCGTGATTTTGGGATCATTAAAACTAAGAGATCAACACTTTAGAAATGTGATGAGCCATTTTGGATATTCTTGATGGATTTTGAAGAATTTCGTCTATATAATCAATACTTTTATTTTATTCAAGGATTAAATAATTACATTGTTTCCTAAAATTATTATATCAAATTTTATTTCCATGGGCTATTTATAGTGATCCATGGTGTGACCTATTTTCTAACAAAAATAAATTTTATTTTTTTCATGGTGTGGTATTATTTTTTTCCAATTTATTTTGAACATAAATTTTTTAATAATATAAGGATAAACCCTATTATTTATTTAAATTTTTTAATATTTTATTATAATTTTTTAAGATAATTATATTTATATGACCTAGAATGTATCTTCTACATGAAAAATTTTATTTTAATTTCAACATATATTTTCTAATATTCCAAACCTGTTAGAGATATGCATATTTTTATCCTTTCTCTTAGTACTTTTCTTTAACTCTATATTACTCTCCCATTATATATTACTTATTACTATTAAAGGAATAAACATAATATATCATTTTTCTATATCCTCTTTCCAAAATATATCATAACACCAACAGTTGAAAACGAAATTTGATTTTTGAAATTTATCTAGAATTTTTATAAAATTTAATACATACTATTTTTAGTGGATTTCATTATTCTGAGGTATTATTTTGGGGAAAAAATTCCCCCTTATTATATTTCATAAACCAAAAAGGAATTTGTGGGGTCTTATTTGTTTTAAAATTTCCATCATTTAATAGTTATTTATTTTGAACACGCACTGTGTTAGAAAATAGATTTAGCAGAATCCACAATTTTATGTATGGTGGTACCGATTTCTACGAGATGATTCAAAAATGATTAATAAACTATTTAAAATTATTTTTTACACATATTATAGATCTTTTAAATTATTAATTAGTATTTATATTCTATGTTAAAAAATAACCATTCTCTTTTTGTTATGATGACCCAACAAGAACTGTTTTAATATTTTTCATTTTAACCTCAAGTTCAAGACATTTTATATTTAGAATATTTGTATTGTCAAGTAATATCTTTAATCTATCATAAAATTCATTTATTATTTTTTGAATATAATATTTACATATTATGTTATTCTCTTACAACAAGGTATCATGATCATTAATCTTATTTATATATATCTCACATGATAATTTTTCATATGAATGATTTATTTTCTATTTTAATCTATTGGATGGAACTAATATACTATAATTTATATAACTTTATAATATTGTTTTATTTCATCAAACCAATCCCATCCTAAATTAGACAATATTTCATCTAGATTCATAATCAGAAAACTCTTGGAATTACGTTTCTTGTTGAGATATACACTCATTATCACTTTTTATCTTAGTGATTTCCATATTGTATTAGATTCCTCTCCAATGTGGCTAATCTCCTATTAAATTCTTCAAAAATACAAAAAAATAAATGTGATTAAATGGTTGGGAAAAATTTCTTCGGTGTATTATAAATAAATGATAGATTCATTTTTTGAATCACCATAAATGTGATATTTTACACTTATACTTGGTTATTATATAAGAAAATTTTGTTAATGAATATCAGAAAAATTATTTTCATCATAAAGATGATTTTATGCTTATGTGGTAATAATATATTACATAACATTTGTATTTATTGAAAAAACTAGATATTCTTCCCTTATTTCAGATATGTCCTTATTAGAATTAAAAAAATATAGAAACATCCAAATATTTCACCTTGTATAAGAGGTATCCATTCTTTATGTTATTTTTTATATTTTTTTATTTCCTCAAATCAACGTCAGGGCTGAGATAGTTTGTTAATTTTCAATTTAAAATTATTTATTAAGTCCATACTAAATTTTAAATTGTGAAATATAACGTCCAAATACCTTATATTATTAAAATTTCATGACTGTTGAAAATATAGTAAGAGGTTTAATCAATTTCGATGATACCAATTGTTATGATCACATAGAATGTGGTCTTTTTTGAGAGGTGGTTTTTTAGTATTGGTAAAATATTAATAATTACAACATTAACTATTTTTAACCTTATATGTCTTTAATTAATTGATATCTCATTCTTACCTTACATTTTGTTTTTAAGAATGTAATTTAGAAAGAAAAAACATAAAAACGGAAAATTAGGATTAGTTAATGAGGTTTATCTCTAATATGGATGACTTTTTCCAATGTGTATTTTGGTTTTTATTAGAATACACACAGTTCCTCTTTAATTATCATGATAGATCTGAGTAAATAGCATTCCCATGGACTAGTAATCCTAGAACCAATCTGGTAAAATTCAAGTACAAGCATATACATAAAAGGCTATGAAACTGAATAACCTTTTAATCATAAAAAATTGCTTTCAATTTTCTCCCTATGAACAGATAAATATTGTAAAATAAATATGACTAATTGTCTTTAACAAAAATAGTATTTTTTTCCCCAAAATTCAGTAATATATAGGATACCTCAAGACACTTTAGAAATTATGATATAATAATATCATTGGTCTAGTCATCTCATACATTGTCTAAATATATAATCAAAATAAGTTGGTATACAAATTCCTACATTCCCTTCTTCTGATTTTTCAACATGAAAGATGTTCTTTCACATTGTCATTGGATCACCAATTCTTTAGCACATATAACATAAAAATGAGCACTTTTATTACTCTTTGTTTGGACGCATATAGTATTTTAGATAATATATGGTTCATAAATCCTTACAATTTTCTTCATCTTCAATGAATGAATATTCACTGTACTTATGAATGTTGTTTCCCTAATATTAGAATTCTAATTTCACATCAATATTACTTCTATGTTATTATTCAAATCAATAATTATAATTTTCCAATAATTCCTCTTAATGGGTTGATATTTTTTATTCAATGTGATATCATGAAATATAAGTTCGTTCTATGTCAACATTTAACTCGCCAAATTCTGAATGGAGTTAAACCTGTTCAACTGTATGAATATGTTTAGTGAAAATTTCATAGATGTTGTATCTTATGTTGCAGAACAAGGGTAAAATCACATTAAATTAGAATATTCATATAATAATACCCCAACACATGAAACTTTTATTTCCAAAATAATAAAAATAGATATATATAATATTATCTTCATCCTCTAACCCATGGAATATTCTTCTCATTATTTTCTCATCAACTTTGGAGTGATAGCCAAATCATGGATTTATTTAAACTATCACTATATTTACGAAATAAATAATATAATTTCATCACCTAATATATATTTTAAAATATTATCTTCCAAAACAAAAATCCTCCAAAAAATTCTAATTGTTGAATCTAAATTAAAGTATTATGTTTTCTCAAATAATGTATTATGTATAATTCCTTTTCCTATTTTTAGTTTATATTTAGATATGTTTTATAGATAAAATATAAGTGTTATAAAAGTTCCCTTTTCCAATTTTACATCTTCCTAGTCAAAATGTATCTTATGAAAAAAAATATTAATAAAAATCATAATTATTTTAATATGACATTATTTTTTACTATATTTTACATCAATAATTGTTTATCCTATTTAAGAGTCTTATGTTAATATGAATAAGTCTTATGTATCACCTAATATGTCTTACATTTTAGATAATGTCTTAAAAATTTACCAAAATATTTTATGAATGATCCTGTTGTCTTATTACATTTCACAAGTCTTATAAAAAGCCCATAATCCTTACTAAATTGTCAATTAGTATTGTAAAATAACAAAAAATATTATGAAATATAGAAAAGTATTTTGAATTTGATGAAAGTATTATTAAATTCCCAAGAGATCATATGAAATGTTGTATGTATTGAAAAATCTTCAAGACATGGTTATTCTCTACATCTAGAACATAATTGTTTTTATTTATATTATAAACCATAAAAATTCTTCCTGAATTATCACTTACTTAAAATCAAATTGGATAAAACATTGATTTGTTTTAAGTAATCACCAAAATGTATTCCAAAGTATATGAAGCATATAAATATTCCTTATAATATTTTAATGATATTCCACTCCCCCATCATCAATTATTCACCAATAATAATAAAAATATATTAATTCTATCTAGATTAGTGCATGGATGAAACATCAAATTTGTCATCCATAGATCCTTAACAAAGTAAATTAATCAGTATTATTCTAACTCCATGGAGGTCTTATCATCTTCCACTTATTCAAATGTTTTTAAATCATATATGTATAATAAATATCGAATAAAATCATCCTTAATCTTCATCCATATTTTATATCTAATTACTGATTATATAATATAAATACATACAGAATCAAAAACACCATAAACACTTTACCTACCATGAAAGACACATAACATAATAAATTTTACATGACTGAATGGTTCATCCTAAAATTCCAATGGAAGAATCGCACATCATGTCCAGGATTTGAGACCATTCTTTATTACATTTATTATCATTAAAAATAATAACACATAATAATACATTTCAAAGTAACCCCATGTATCTCTTAATTTATTATATTAAAATATTTATTAATATCTTTATAACAACAATCAAGTATATTGGTGGAAAATAAAATGCATAAATAATGTAGGTTCAACACTTAAGATGTACCCAATGCATGTTACCTCTCTGTCATTATATATCCTCATAGTTATCATTTGTGCCTCAAAATAAGTGATCAATGATATATATTCATAATGACCACATGTCAAATGAACATTAAAATCAAATATAGGAATGTAAAATGATAAATAAAATACATATAATTCCAATTGGATGATCTATCATCATAACATCCCTTATTGGAGATCCCCATGTTTGAAATTCATAAGAATGGTATTAATGTTTATGATCCAAACATCTAATAGATAGAAATCCTTTGTCTGCAGAATTTTTATTCATCTAGAATATGAAATATTTTTTTTATGAATATTATCATGGAATCTATGAATTCACATTATAGTTCCAATTGTTATAACCCTTTCTTATGAAAAGTATTATAACTACATTGTCACATTAAATCTATATCGAATACTTATCACTCTTTAATATGAATAAATATGTTTCACAAATCAAATGTATTAAATTAGTTTGTTCTAGGAAACCAAATTCATTACCCCCTCCAATATTATTCAAAATATATTGATGAATTCATTTATCTGATATTAGGGATTTTTTATTTTTCATTTTATAATAATTAAATTAAATTGTAATAATTAGGTATTTAATAGTTTGTTATAGATTTTCATGAAATATATAATGTTGATTTTCTTATGATCAATTTCATATTCTAGAGTTATATGTTCTATATTTTTTTTTTAATTTATTAAATACAAATATCTAAATATAATTATTCTGGTATTTTTTAAAGTTAAATTTTAAATTTAATATTTGGATATATATAGATATTTTTTTTGGTTTCCATTCAATCAAATATTTATTTATGTTTTTGGTGATAATTATAATTTGATTTATTAATGTATTTATATATTTGAATTTATATATTTATAATAATTTTAATATTTTTATTAAATTCTTTAATTATTACAATATATAATATCATTATAATTTTTTATTGTTAATTTATTTTTCCTATTAGAAACAATAATCACATGTAGACAAAAAATATTACACAATTAATTTTTAAAAAATAAAACTAGAAAAATATATAATGTTGATAATTTTAGTCGTTTCATATTATCATTCTTAATAATATTAATATTATTTTTGTTATGAAAACCACTATTATTTTTAATATATGTATTACTGTAAATAAATAATGTTATTGTTGTTATTTTATTTTAGAATATCATTTTTTATCATTTTTTCAATTCAAATTGAATTTGTAATTTAAATAAATAATAAATCAAAAGTGTTAATATAATTAGTTACTATTTGTGATAATGTTTGATGAACCTCTTCTACCATAACAACGCATGGACCAGTTGTAATGATTGGTGTTCCCCCAAGAGCTCAACTCCAGTTGGACATAGGTTTGGCATCTTGTAGCAAAGTTATAGATCAGATAACATGGGATCCATTATCCACTAAAATCCCAGGAATGATATAAAATAACTTGTAATAAACACCATATTTATAAAAGGAATATTATTAAAAAAATGGATATGGTGACCACTAAATTCCTTTTGGTTGAATTCATGGCCACTATTGACATTCAATATACTACACTATAGGATGGGTTGAAAATTATTTATTTTTGTCTACCAAAAGAGATTACAAAAATGGTATCCATTTAAAAAAAATGATTACTATAAATTTCCATACACATTTTTGAATTATTTTATTCAAAAACTAAACTAAACGTGATGAATTTTTTTTAATTATCCTAATGTTAGTTTTAGATATAAAATATTAATCAATAATAATATAAAATAATCAAATATTTAAAAATAAAACATTATTGTAAAACATGGGGGAAATTAAGAACATAGAGCACTAATATCCACCATTTGTAAATTGAAAAATAAATATATAAATAGAAATAGAAATTTAACATCTGCAATGAAGTTTTATGGAAAATACACACCAATAGGCACTACATAGTCTATTTTAGAATCATCATAACTATTATATGTTGCTATACCATCCAATAATGAACCACCAATCATGGTAATTGGAATTAATTTATATATAAATTTTTTTATAGTTAATATGGATGAACCATAAAATAAAATGTGGTGGAATACTAGTGTTTATATACAAAATATAAAAATATTTCATGGTCTCATAATCTCACTTAAAATAAAAGAAAATATATATATTTGTAAACACATTATATTTTGAGTGAAATATATCAATTCAAGTAAAACAATTTATATGAATTCCACAGTTGTTTAAGTCAATCCTAAAGGGTGAAGAGTCTGTATATAAAAATAAATACTTGTCAGACAAAATTATGTTATTCCAACATGTCATAGTGTTATGCATTTTTATGATATAAAAACTCTCTAATTTTATTCTAATGAGTATATATTAAGTTTTTTAGATTATATTTCTCTTGATTCAAAGTAAATTTATCTTATTCTTATGATTAGAGATTATCTTATGCTATTTAAAGAGTTCAATGTACTAAAAATTATATTATCTTACAAGTTTGGATGTACTGAAATATTATATTTTGACTATTTAGAATTAGTAAACTCTATGTTGAAAGTGTTTTTTACTAAATAAGATAATATATTATAAATTGAATAGTCTATTTACAGTAAGTAAAAAGTCTAATATGTTAGTCAGAGTGTAGCTATGAAATAAATTTAACTTAAAAAATGACACTCTCAAAATATTATGTTCTCAGTTCTAGAAGAAGTTATGAATGATATGTATCACAATTTGGTAACTTATTTTTATTATGAAGAAATATATAATGTTGAATTCAGTTTATCTTTCACACTAAACAATTCAGAATTCCATATTTTTACCAATACATTAAGAATTTTATTTTATGAAGAATAGTTTTATGAGATGTATGTCTTACAAAGAACTTTCAATTATGAAATAATGCAGTATTACATTCATAATATATTTATAAGTCATTCAATACATCTCATTGTATCATAAAATTAATTCTTTATATAAGGAAATATTAATTTATATAATGTGATTTTTTTAGTTATGGGATAATATGAAGAAGAATATCTTTAACATTTCCAATCGAAAATAATATTCCATTTTTAGAAGGAATGAACACATGTCATTAAAATCATTTCATATCATATTTTTAATTGATTATCAACTAGAGTGTTCAACTGATCTCATACATTGATGTTCAAAATCAATGATAATATATAAATTGAGAGAGTTAGTATAATCATGTATGCACCTACAAAAACACCAACAAATACATATATAGAAAATTTGATAAACATATATATAAATAAAAATACTATGATAAAATTAATGAATAATGAATATATATATATATAGTATTTTTAAAACACAAAAATGATTTTCTTACATGTTCATTATCTATAATTGATTATCATCCTTAGAGGTGTCATGAATATCATCATCTTCTCCAGACATATCTTCAATAATTGGTAGTTTCTTCATGAAATAGTTTTCCAAAATAATTCATTAATGTTTACTCATATATATATATATATATATATTATACACTGATTCTTTGTGAGTGTGATAAGTTTGTGGATAGGTCTTTTAAAGGGATCTGTAGGATGAAATCTCTTATACTTTTAGAATAAGTAAGAAGCTCTTTTAATAAGGTGGGAGCCTCTATAAAATGGTAGTTATAGTGAAACTCACCAAAATCAATGGGTAAAGTGTTGGTAGATCGGATTAAGGGATTTATATTCCCCTATCCACTATAAATCTATTTTGATAAATATCATTCCAATAATATTTTATTTTAACACATCCTATTTTATTAATGAAAATATTTGAACTCGCCTATCTCAAAGATGGTGGTTAAATGAAAAAAAAATTCAAGAACTAAATTGAGTCCTATTGAGTTTTTAGTTATCCATTTTAAGGGATGAAAATTGGTATTAGATCTCATGGCCCTTGAGTTCAAAACTTTCAAATGTTAAAGACAAAATATTTAATCTCAATTGGATAATATTGATGAATATCAATGGTTAGAGTACCATAAATTAATGGTATATTTTTTTGAAGTAATTAATTAAAATATATATAATGAAACATGGCATGATTTTTTTATCTTAAATTTGTAAATCCATATTAAATTCCAAATAAAAAAATTGAAACATGGGAAGCTAATACATATGTAAACTATTATTTGAACACAAAATTTATGAATGTTATAATATATGCAATTTTTCATGATGATTTTTATCAAGTTTATTAATATTAAATACCCCATGAAATGATGACTATATAGATGTGTCTTATGAAGGTACAAAAAATGTGAATGAAATTTCATATGATACTACCATGCATTTGTTCGACACATTAAAAATGGATTAAGGGGAACACATTACTAATTTTAATGGATGAATTGTTAAGGTTGTAAATAATATTAAATCTCTAGAAACACCTATTATTGATCTTGAGAAAGAAATAAATGTTATTATAGTTTTACCACCCAATTGGAGTTGAATATTAGCTATTCTTAGACAGTCTACTTTTGTTAAGAACTTTAATATAAAATATCTCACTGGAACTCCTACGATGTATGAAGAGGAAATGGAAGTTAAATATAGAGAATGTGAAATTGAAAAGAAATAAAATCTTCTTTGAAGTTTTCTAGTTTTAAATAAGATATGAATAACAATGGAATAAAAAAAATAAAACATGCAATGAAAATGATTCCTCAAGAAATTATTGATAAAATGATGAACATTCAATGTTTAACAAAATGTTTTTAACGTTCTTTAACAAATGAAGAGGTTATAGGAGACCCTTAAACAAGTATAAGAATCATGGTGACAACTCCAAATAAGTTATATGTTATGAGTAAAAACTTTTATGACATGTTAAGCTAGATTATCCACAAATTCATGAAATCACAAAGTATATTTTCTTCCAGAAAAATATATATATATATATGATAAATACAGGAAATATATAAAGACCATGTGAACTACTTTTAATTACTCTAGTGAATGTGGATCCTCAGAATCAAAATATAAAAATCATAATTTACATTCCAACATGTGTTTTATAGTACATTCAGATGAGGTAGATTATTATTATTCTCTTGAGCATGAGTTTTAAATGGAGAATGAAAAAAAAACAAATCATTTTGTAATTCATATAATTTTTTTATGAATAATTAAATTTAAAAAAACATTTTTTAAATCAGAAAAAATTAACTGTAAAATTCTACTACTCTATGTACTAAAAAATTTCTAACAATTGAGGACCTAAATAATTTGGTAAAAAAAATTAAATATTACAAAAATTCAGTGAAAATGGGGAATATTACATAAATTTTTTTTTCCGAATCAACACAACATTAGAAGATTGAAATAGGATGTCATGGTGAAAGGCCTAAATTTTATAAGAACTGTTCATTTTTTGAGTTATAAAAACAAAATCATCTCTATGGATAATTTTTTCACTCTAATGAAATGGAACATTATAAAAATATATTAAATCTGAAAAATAATCAATTTAGTGTAATTAATGAAATTCAAAAAAATTTGTTTTTCAAATTTTTCAGGTAACTTTTTAGGAAAAAACAAACAGATTTAGATCACCAAGTCTTTTGTATCTGACATAGCTAGACCCAATAATATATTGATACAAAAAATATTATCATTTAATTATTATTTTTAGGGAAAAAAACTTTAACATAAATGGAAAATTGTAAATGGATAGTCATCATTCAAAAAAACATGAGTGGATATTTCTCAAGCATTCAATCACTATCAATGATTTATGGAGGCTATTTCATATTTGGAATAAATTTAGAAGGAAATTTTGATATCATTAGATGATTTAGAAATCCACAATCTAACCTCATAAATATAGTTATTTATGTTTAAGTCTTAATGAACAAACTAATATATATTTCCTATAATTGTGAAGACGATTATTTAGTTTAATTTTCTAATAATTCTTGTTCAATTTAAAAATTGGAATATTTAAAATATAGAGAACTAAGAATATATATTGTTTATTATTTAGATTTAAATATGTTATATTGAAAAAAAAATTATATTCTTTAAATATAAAAATTGATGAATAAAGGATTTAGAATATATTAAATTGGAATTGTAATGATAAATATTTTAAAAAAATCTAAGAGAACATTGATTTTTTATTTTACTAATGTTAAACTAGATAAAAAATAAGATATGTTATGCATGTCAAAAGTGAAAGAAACAAACTTCATATATAAAACCAATTAATGAGTTAGTTACATCATTTACTCTAGATCCTATCCATTTGGATATGTTTGGACCTACTAGAACTACAATCATTTAGGTAAAAAAATTGTCTATGTTTTCGTTGATTTTGTTTTGAGATTATATTGGGATTTCATTGTAAGACTTAAAAATAGTGATTCTTTTGAGTTTAATAATTTTTTTAACCTTGTGAAAAATTAAAAATAAAGAAAAATATAACCTGGAAAAGTGAATATGGAGGGGATTTTGAGAATTTTTTAATTTAATTCATATTTCTCCAAATAAGGTATTAAACATATTTTTTCTACCCCCTAGACACCTCAATGAAATTATGTTGTTCAAAGGAGGAGTTGAAATTTTTTAGATATTTCTTAAACTAGTTTTTTTAATATATCTTGACTGCTAATTTTTGAGATTATTTTTTTATCACATTATCTTATTTCATTAACAAAGTCCAAATAAGACTTATCTTGAAGAAAACACCCTATGATTTATGGAATAATAGAAAACCAATGATATGACACTTTAAAGTATTTATATTCATGTTATTTATCATAAATATGATGTAAAATATTGGTAAGTTTCATCCAATAGCTGATGAATGTATCTTCTTAGGATACTCTACTTTTTCCAATAGTAATATATTTTTCAAAAAATGGTTTAGGATTTTATAAAAACCCACTCAGGGTAAGTTTTATGAAAGTTTCCATTTTGATCACCTAATGACTTAAACTAATGAACTAAGTGAATTTGATAGGGAAATGAGACATAAACCTCTCTTTAACAATAGTGTGTATGATGATTTATAACTTTATTATCTTAATCAAGATCTTGTAATGGTTAATACAAGTGAAAAAAAATTGGTTGATAACTAGAATTCTTAGAATCCTTAATGAAAATCCTCTTTAATTAGTCATATAATGTTTATATAAAAGAGTTATAACTTGAAGAAATATATGAATCTAGTATAATTATTTTCTATTTAGTTGTAGTTATAACCCAAAACTGTAGAAGAATATTTATCATATAAAAGTTGGATTTTAGATATTCAAGAAATGTTAAAACAATTAAATAGGAACAATGTAATGGAATTAGTTGAATTACCTTCCAACTATCTTATTTTTACAAAAAAAAATTAGTATTTATATATAAGAAAGATGATCATGGTGTAATCACTAGAAATAAATCAAGATTTGTTGCAAAAATTTACAATGAAGAAGAAAGAATAGATTATAAATAGACCTTTTCTCATATATCAAGATTAAAAGAAATAGAAATCATCTAGAATAATCAACTTATTTGAATTTAAAATTTTATGTGATTGAAAAAAATATTCTTTTATAAATTTATTTTTTATGGAAGATGTTTATTTTGAAATATATCATGGTTTTGAAGGCCCTCACATTAAAAATTATATTTTTAAACATACCATAGATCTATATGGACATAAAAAACACTAATATAATAGTATGAGATATTATGATCAATTATTTTATCAAATTATTTTTTTTCGAACAAGAAGATGCTATATTTTTTATGAAGACGTCAACCTCAGTTATTTGTTTGGTACAAATATATGCAAATGATGTCATTTTTTGGTCATAAAATCTAAAATTGTGCAATTAATTTCCAAAAAATATGAAAAAGTATTTTAAATGAGCCTGATGTGTGATTTAAACTACATTTTGGGATTTCAAATTTAACAAAAACAATTTTTAAATGTGGTAAACCAACGAAAATACATACTTCATTTACATAAAAAATTTCGAGTTGAAACTAGAAATACTTAATTAAATCATATGAGATCCAATATTAGTCTTGATATGTATGAGGCAAGAAAATGATATGACAATAAGATATATAGGGAAATCATTTGAATTTTATTTAATCTTACAAAAATTAGACTTGAAATTATTTTTTCAATATGTATTTATGTAATATTTTAATCAAAAACAAAAGAAAAAAATTTAAATGTTTCCAAAATAATTCTAATATATATAAATCGAACTATGTATTTTTCTATACTCTTTCCAAAAACCTATGGTTTTAATTTAACACCATATTTATTTTCTAATTTTTGTTATTGGATACTAAATATAACGATAACCTTATGAACTTTGCATTTTTCATATTGAATCTGTAGTTTTGGGGTTAATTATGAAATAAAAATTTGTATCATTATCAACTAATGAAGATAAATATGTTACATCATGAAGTTTTTGTGTTTAGGTGAAGTGGATGAAACACACCCTAATGGATTTTGTATTTAATTTTAATTATGTACTAATATGTTCAGATTGAATGAGTTCTATCAACATTTAAAATTACTCAACAAACCATTATAGAACACATAACATTGATTTAAGACGTTATTTTATAAGAGACCATTCACAAAATTTGATATCTCTCTTGAATTTTTTTAAACAAAAAAAATAATTGGGAATACATAATTAAAAAATCATTTACTACTGAAATGTTTCATTTTATAAACCCAAATTATTTTTATTTATTTTTTACTTGAAATTATTTCAATATTAATTACATAGTAGTATAATTTTGTAATTCATTAAATATTTTATTTACATTATTTCATTTGATATTTCATGTTTCTATTTTAAGTATTAGTCATGTCAAAATAGGACATGTCGCCTTGTTTATTTATGATTATATTTCATGTTACTCTGTATGACCCTTTGATTACTATAAAACCAAAAAAGTTATGTATGTACTATATGAGAAACCCTTAAAACCCCCTAAACCGTTGAATATTACTATCCAAAATACTATAGCATAACTATTAAATCATCCAAACCTCATTCAAAATAATTAAATACATAATAACCGATAGTGGCAGTGCCAATATAATCAATTATCTACAAACTATCATAAACACTTAAAAGGAAGAGTGATATATTTCCATTTTCTAGATGAAACTAATATTCTACTCAAAAAGCTCAAAAATCATCATGGTTGTGAATTCAATTTTGATGAAAAATTAATTGACATTTTTTAAAATAAAATTATACATGTTTCATTTGATAAGTGTATTATATTTTAGTAAAAGTGTTGATATGTTCACTACCACTGTATACAAGAAAATTATTTTGATAACTTTTTTAGATTTGGCTAAATCTTTTAACAATTTCGATAAAGGTTATGAAAAATTAAATACATCATTAGTTACTATATTTTAAGTAATCCCTATATAAATAATGAATGATCTATTTGACCTAATTTATGAATAGAAAAATTGTGTAAAATATTTTGAACCAAAAAATGTTCTTGTAATGTTTATTTAGACCGATATTGCACAAAAAAATGGTGAGTTCAAAAAATTTATATTTTAAGATGTAATGTTATTATATTTTTTTAATGATAGAGAATTCAATGAACCTTTCATGATATATTAGGAGATATTTGTTTCATGTCCAAATCATTTCTTTAAACTTTTTTTTATTTAGAATTTCATTGATAATTATTTTCTATAAACATGGTGTGTCTTTGAATGACACTACTATAACTCATTGCCATGGAATAATAATGTTAAGTGTATTTTTATTAAGGTGATGGAGTTTTTATTTTAATTTTTCTATAAATAATTTATTACCTATTATTTATGAAGTAGAAAATATGATAGACCCAACTTTTACATAGGAAAAGTCATCATACATTGTAATTTCTAATGAACTGGTTTCTCATAAACCTATAAATGTTCTCATCTATTGTAGAAATATTAGTAAAAAATATTATTGAAGGGATTTTCTAGATACTTAAAATCAGAAAAAAATGATAAAATGTGATAGTTTTTGTTCAATAGAGAGAATAAACATCCCCTAAGAATGTGGTGTGGCTTTTTCATGTTCTGAGGATTTTTATCTGAATAAATGTATGAAAAATGTTTTAAGGGATGGGCCTCTACCACATCTTTTATGCCCCGGAACTGTCATGTGGTATCAAAGCAGTCACATATTAATTTGTTTTTATTTATTATTTTTTGGATCGATTTTCATATTGCTTTTTCTAGTGTTAATTTCTTTTTCTCTATTTAATAAAAAAAATATAGATAACATGATAATTTATTTTCTTATAACCATGAATAGGAAAATAAAATATGAAAAATTCTCAAATATCCCATCCCTAGATGCTGAGGATTTTGGAAACAAAACATAGTAACATGAATTTTAACTTAATTGGACATGTCAATTACCCATATCCAAACACACAATGGAGATATGTGAAAATCTTTGCACAATATGTGGGTTTCAAGACTTGACATGTTTAATAAAACATTTCATGTTTAATTCCAACAGATAATAATCTAGATATAATTACAAAAAATGTAGGTGTTTTACACATTATGTAACCCCACATAGTTTTCCCCAATAGTTATCATGGATTTCATATGCATAAAATATGTAAGGTGTAATTAAAAAACTTAACAAAGATTGAATACTACCCATGAAACATGGTCCTGATGATATTACATGGTGGGTAGCTGCATTACATTCCCTATAACTCAAAGTATCAAAAAATCATACATGTTTATTCCTTAGGAGTGTTTTATTGGTGGAAAAAATGGAGTACATGGCAGATAGATGGATGTACATGTCATGTAACTAATGTCTACTCACACATTGTACACCATGATATTGGCATGTCATGTGAGTAAACACATGAAGATTATGAATTAATTAAATTAAAATTGAACTATGTGATATCTACATGGCTTTAAAAACCATGTGATATGTTTTTTTCACACTGGGAACACACAAAGTTATTTTTTTCAGGTCTTGTGAAATTAAAATATTTAATAAATTTTTTCCATATAATTATATTAATACATGATGTGAATGGTTGTCATTAACATCATTTACATCAGGAGAACCACTAGTGGTATATGTTTTGGGTATTTAGGTACTCCCATGGGGTATTACACATTATGAAAACTACACATCTTGACCCCTGAAACTACATACAAAGTATATCATGACACATGAGGTATGCTTATATTTTATGTTAGTACATAGTATATAACAGGTATCACAATAAATTTTATTCACACACTATGTTAGAGGATGGTACATATCGTGTAACTATTAAACCCTATAAATGTGTTTAATAAGATGTAAAATTACACACACCATGATACATGTAGTATAAATCATGTATATTAAATTCTATATTAAATTTAAAAATTATCATCAAGGTTACACACCATGATTCTGGTTAGAACCCATCGTGCACTAAATAATTTTAAATTAAAATTAAAATAATAATTTTATTTAGAATTATAGAGGATGAGAATATTACTGACTATTTAAATGGATAATTAAGATAAAATAATTACGTATTTAATAAGATAACTAATTTATTAATTCAATATTTTTACCTTAATGAATAAAGAACTAAAATTAATGTTATAATGTTTAAATTCTTTTTCATTTCATGTTGTTGATGATCATGTACTTAAATGAACTATATATTCCCTATGTTTTTATTTAATATTAATATTTATTAAACAATTTATTGTGAAAAAATTTATTATTAAATTAAATATGATGATTTTTTCATCAGCCCTTCTATATTTTTAATTATGGTAATGCACATACATGGTTTATTTTTTGTAACCCTAAACCCCTAGTTCCCCTTACTTTTATGTGAGTAATAATATGTAAAGGATAGACATGGAGATATATATGTTAAAGGTGGAATGTTATAACATGATACAGGTATCAACATTCGGAGTTATACCCCTTGAGTTAATGGTTGGATTATATTATTCTTGATAAAATATTCAGTAGTTAAACGATCAAGATCATACCAAATGTTTTTTTAAGGGCATGTCTTTTTATTAATTTTTATGATGCAATGTTTATTTATGAATGAGTGTTATGACATTTGGTAAATTAATTAAAAACAATTACATATGGAATAAAATAAAGTGATTATATACAAAATATTTTATTTATAGTAGTAAAATTGTTGAGTAAAATACAAAAATTAATTACAAGTACTTAAATTAATAAAATAATGAATATTTATACATAGGTAGAAAATACACCATGAAAAATATTATGTTATAAAATTCCATTAATATACAATGATTGTAGTAAAATTTTCAATCAGGCCATTGTCGGGGGAAATCAACAAGTATTAGATATTCTTAAAAAAATTAAAGGGTTTGGTTTAACAATATTGATATTAAGTATAATGAAAATATTTTGTTTAGTACAATTTCGAGGAATGTTTTTGGGAAATTCATGTTTAGGATTTGAGAAGTGGGGAGACCAACTAACTGATCAAGGAACCACAAGTTAATGTAATTGGAAATACTACCAAACTAAATAACATCCCATATTTTTAAATACTATAGTTTGGGTTTTGAAAAAGGAAATATGTATTATTTTCATGAAAATATATTTGAAATAATACATTATATGTCTAATGGTGAGGTATATTAGGTTGGGATCAGTTAGTGCGAGAATAATAAAATAAACATTATTACATCACACTTGGTAATAATGAAAATTTACTAAATTATTATTTTTATTTATTATTGAAAAATTAATATAATATTACAATGGATTTATTCAAGCATTAGATATTAAGTAAATATAGACTTCTAGATTGTGCTAGCTTCCAGGATTGGCGCAATAACAGTTGCATTGTATTACACCAAGAGCCAAAGTTTTACAAACATGAGTCCCCAGTTCTTGATAAACCATAAAATGAGTAATGTGAGGGAAATAATTTTACATTTTAAAAAAACTTGGATAATAAATTGGATATATGATGTCTCATTCTATCAACTATGAATAGTGATCTTCGGATACTTCATGAAGAGATGGATGCATACACCACATTGTCTCATATATGTGATCTTTATCAGGGGAAATATATACAAGATGTGTATAAATATCTAATAAACCCATTACAAATAATCTTGGATATGGTTTATAGTATCCTAATGGGATGTTTCCAATACTTAAATGGATATGAATTAGTGTTAAATTAATTTTAAACTAACTTAAAATTTTATCTCTCATTACCACTTCAGTTATTCAATGATTGGCTTCCTTATTTATTTCCTATATTTATCTATCTTATGATATATATTCATGTTAATAAACATGAATGATATAGTAAAATAATACAATGGTTTCATGAAATTTTATTCATCCCAATGGATTATTATGTATCCAATTTTTGGTTTTTTTTATCCCTCTCACACACCACATTCAATATTTTGTCACAAGATGTTTGAGAAAGGCTATTTCCTTATACTAATATAAAAAATAGCACTAACATGTTTCATAGAATGATTTATATTTCTTCTATAGATACATTATTAGTATTTTATCTACATTATATATATCATTAATATATTTATGTTTCTCTTCTAGACAAATGTGATTTTCTTCCTCAAGTAGAAATAGCCTCAAATTCTACCTTAATCTACTATATATATTACAATATCCGAGTATTGTGAGCGTGGACCACTCAATTTCATTTTAATTATTTATTATGTTCAAATATATTTGAGGAACTATCTATCACTCTTATTCTTCTTCTATTTTATTTACTAATAATAACATTGTTTCTATCTTTCATTCTTTCATACATGAATCCTACAAGAGATTAAAAATAAGTTCTCTCACAATTTTATTGAAACACGTGTGGAATTCCTGAATATAGTATCATAAAACTATATCCATTTTATTCTCCAAATATATATATATATAACATGTTAATATTTTTCCTCATGATGGATTTTATTTCTATAAAAATTTACATTTCAAAATTTTAATATCTAACGAATTTAAAACTCAGAGTTTTTGATCTTAAATACTAATTTTAATAATATTTGGTATCCCATAAATAAATATAAAAGCATTTATATAAAATTCACATGATAAATAATTTAGGAATACCTAATTTTCTTCTCAAAAAAATCTATATTCATTTAAAAACATTTTTAATCATCCATGTTTTCCGGACTCATGAAGCACCATTGTGTATCCCATGAGACATATCATCTGATATTGGGTCCCATACAATATGTTGTTTTAATGGAATAATAAATTTATCACCATTACTATATTATAATGTGGTCTCCACTATTTGGACTCTCATTATTTACCCTTCAAATACTCCATGAATTCCAATATGGAATGTTCTAGCTCACCATTTCACATATGTAAATTATAATATCACAATGGTCTCTATTATAGTGTGGCCTTGATTTAGTCTCCATTTATCACATATTTTTTCAAAGTCCCTAAAGTAACCATTATGACATGGTTGTATGTAATTCCCCATTTTGATAAAATGATGAATTGGACGAGTCTCATTATTACTAATCCTAATGCATCATGCATAAAACCCTTATGAACAAGGCATGGTGAGAGTATTCTTCCAATTTTATTTTGATCATGACCTTTTACTATAGTGTGTACAATTTCATCTCCTCATTTTCATATTCATAGTCTTATCATCTTAATTATGGTTACACCTCTTGTTAAGGTATTTCCCCCCCTCTATGTATGGTCACTATTTATGTCAACCCTAATCTTTTATTACACAATTAAACATAATTTATTACATAAAATTCACTTGATACAACATAGAAGATCAAGAGGTATAGTCTCTTTGGGTCTTATGATCATTAAATAACAACATAAAACATGAAATAAAACATATTTATTAAAAACTTCTTTTACATGACCACTACATTCCCTCGAACATAGCATTGCAAGGGATAACCTAAGGACATGCATAAGAAAAGGGTGAGCTATAAAGCCCAGTAAGGGAATAATCATGGAATAAAATGAGGAATACAATACATGTTATAAAATAGTCATGTCAATATAGAATAATATAAGTATAAACATAAAGGCATGATAAATCATAATAATCATAATATGGAAATGTGGCAACAACACTTCACATGGAATTTGCATGAGCCAAGTCTCATTACACATGGAGCATGAGTAAATCCTCATTGCACATGGGGCATGATTAAAATCTCATTGCACTTGAATGATCATGAGGAAACACTAATTTCACATGACATATCATGATACTATACTTTACCAAATCCATTAGAGTGCTATAAGGGTGCACCCTTCTTAGTCACTTCATTACATGCATAACTATGTCACATGGATCATATAACATGGATTCATAAAACATAATCATTTATTCCACGATAAAGGAATGTGGAATTCATACATTGAACTTTATAATAAATAATTAAATGTTAATAAAGGTGAATACCCTTGATAGGTAAATGGGCATGGTATTCACTACACAATGACATTAGCTTAGAAAATCGGTGCAATTTCGGTAGCGTAACAGCATGACGTAAGAATTCAAAACAAATGTTGATGAGATAGAAAAGGGATTATCATAATATGTACATGTAATTAACATTAAGGGGGTTATATAGATACATGTCCCAACAATTGAAATGGAATTTAGAGACATGGTTTAAAAGAATTGCTTGAAAGTAAAAGAAGAGAGAGAAATTTCTTTCAGAATTTCGACATAGTAACGGGTGTACATGGGATGAATTTAAGGAGAGAGAAATGGGTCTCCCATATTTCAAACATAAATAGGGCATTATGGTAGAGGTTCAAAACCATACCCCAACATTTATAATCGAAATTAAAAGGTCATAACAACATTAATGAAATTAGACAAAAATTAGAAAGGATGAAAAACCCTTACTTTGAAGTGTGCTTCAAAGGCTTGAGAGAGGACTGAGGGATTATTATTGAGAGATTGGGGATCCTAGGGAGGATTTCATAGATATTAGGGTAGATTTTGGACGAAATCCAAAGGCTTTGAGTTAAGACGAAGTGGGAGCTTGGGTGGGTTTATATAGGAAAGGTGAGGTAATTCTTTATTATTTAGGTTTTTGACACCTCACATTAAACTAATCCAAACCACAAACCAGACCATGGTTTTTGCCCATGGTTTTTGGAAAAGGGAAGTGGAAAACAATATTTTATAAGTCCAAAGTAATAATGTCTTAAAATAATGGGGTTTCTTATGTGGAGGTGAGTCACACTCCAAAGGAAAACAATTTAAACAGACAAGATGTTTAATGAGCCTTGAAGGGTCCATTAATGCTTTGTAAAATAAGTAAAACAAACCCAAAACTAAATTATTTTAATGGTAAAGCATATATTGGTTGAACATAATGCTTTTAGTATTTTATTACAGCACTATTGGTTCATTATGATTTTGATAAAACACATTATATATTTAAACAGTATTTAATTTTTACCCAAAAATTCAAGTGTCTTGGAAAATTATGAAAAATTCACCGTTGGATAATTTTGACATCCTAATTCCTGAAATAATATTAATTTTACCTAAAAAATTTTATAAATAAGTTAATTTTAACTTTTAAAATAAAAACCGACATTTATGGAAAATTTATGGGTTTTGACAAAAATGGCATTCAAACATTAATAAAAATTACAATTGCATTCATAAAATTATACGATCATTTATATTTAATAAAAATTAATTTAATAATAATATTATTTTATGAAAATATTATTTAATTCAAAAATCCATTAATTCATCAAAATAAATTTCATTGTTGAACATTAACTAAAAATACAATTTGTTCTTTAAAAACTATTTACAATGTAACAATAATAATATGAAAGTATATTCATTATTATATAAAAAATAATGTACATATCCATAGTACTAGGGTCTTGTTACATAACCCCTTATAACACTCGCATAAGACCAAAGATTAAGGTGTGTAATTGTGACAGACTCTTGGGGTGGCTTGGAAAACATTTCTTGGGTGGTAATCTCTATCATCTTCTATTTCTCTCAAGAGCAGTCCTGCTCGATCTTAACATATTCAATATCAGCTTGGACTTGGTCAAGAGAGAAGACCAATGACACCACCACCTTTCCGATCTCTGACAAATGGGCTTCATATGGGGCACGTCTACTGGATGACGACATCGCTTCCTTTGTCTGAGTAATTGAATTTGATAAAGCCTTTTATTTATATTAATCATGTGACCACTATTCAACAGTTATATTTGCAACGGTCACAATTCTTAACATAAAACCAAATAAGTTGACATTTTATATATACATTTTATATAAATAGACATTTAATTGGATCAAGAGGGATTTCCATTGATGAAATTTTGGGTGGCTACAATCTTCCCCCCTTAAAAAATTATGTCCCTGATATTTTCTTTTCCCACACTAAAACAAATGTGCGTAACT
The DNA here is from genome assembly GCA_963277665.1 of Viscum album. Taxonomy (NCBI): domain Eukaryota; kingdom Viridiplantae; phylum Streptophyta; class Magnoliopsida; order Santalales; family Viscaceae; genus Viscum; species Viscum album. The sequence continues at coordinate 1,639,761,911 of OY728163.1, read as the reverse complement.
CTGCTACATCATTTCCTCTGATTCCTACATCGCTTCTTCAAACATGTGGATTTTCCACAACACCCAGACGAGGGGAATTTTCTTATTTCATAGAACTTTTTATCTATGATCTAAGATCTTAAATTGTTTCTCCTCATAAGAAAGATCATCCTCTAACTATACCACCTCTAAAGAGAGTACATGTGAAGGGTCTGGTATGTACTTCCTTAAGAGGGATACATGAAATGCATCATGTACTTTGGACATGGTAGGTGGAAATTCTAGTTGATACAGCACAGCCCCGACATGATAAATAATCTCGAAGGGTCCAATGTACTTGGGACTTAACTTGCCTTTCTTTCCAAACCCCATGACCTTCTTCCAAGAAGATATGCATAGAAATACCATGTATCTAACTTTAAACTGAAGGTCTCATCGATGGTTGTCTGTATAACTCTTTTGTCGACTCTGGGATTCCTTGATATGCTGCTGAATGGTTTTCACCATCTCCACCATTTCTTCGACCATTTCTGGTCCAAGTATCATACGCTCATCGACCACATCCCAACACGTTGGTGTTCTACACCTTTTCCCACAAAGGGCTTCATATGGTGCCATTTGGATTCTTGAGTGGTAACTATTATTATAAGAGAACTCAAATAGATGAATATGTTGACCCCATCCTCCTTTAAAGTACATTGAGCATGCTCTAAACATGACCTCATGTGTTTGGATAGTCTGCTCGGATTGGCCATCAGTTTTAGGATGATAAGCCATACTGATGTTCAGTTCAGTAATCAAAGCATGTTGAAGACTCTTCCAAAACATAGATATGAATCTTGGATCTCGATCAAACACAAAAGATAGTGGTACTGAATGTGGCCTTACCATTTCCCTGATATATATCCATGCCAGTTAATCCAATGAGAAATCCTCCTGAATTGAAATGAAGTGTGTAGCCTTGGTAAGATGATCCACAAGAACCCAGATTGCATTTTTGTCTTTGGATGTATTTGGATGTCTAGTGACATAATCCATGGTGATGTTATCCCATTTCCATTCTGGGATGGGCAATGGTTGCATCATCCCATTATACTTCTAACTCTCGACCTTCACTTACTGACACCCCAGACACATTGATGTATATTCAGATATCTCCTTCTTCATATTATCCCACCAATAATGCTCTTGGAGATCTCGATACATATTTGTGTTTCCTGGGTGAATAAAGAAATATGAACTATGTGAATAATCCAATAGTTCCTTCTTCAGCTCTAGACTTGATGGACCACATAGTCTTTTCTCCAATCTCACAATTCCTTCTTCATTAACATTAAACACTGAGGATTTCCCTTTTCTGATAGCTTCCACTTTTTCCCGAGTCCCCACATCATCATTTTGAGCATCTTTTAACCTTTCCAAAAGTGACAGTTGAGCTATCATTTGTGAAAGGATTGACAACGTTCCCTTTTTTATGATTCCCAGGTCGATCTTCATCAAATATAAGAAGATTGGATCCTTTTCAATTCTCATCAATGATAGAATCACTGGGTCCTTTCTACTTAGGGCATCCGCCACCATGTTCTCTTTCCCAGGGTGGTAATGGATTGAGCAGTCACAGTCTTTGATCAGCTCTAACCATATTCTTTGGCGCATGTTCCACTTTTTCTATGTGAATATATACTGGATACTTTTGTGGTCCGTATATATTTCACACTTCTCCCCAAGGAGATAATGCTGCCAAATTTTCAAAGCAAAGATAACTGTAGCCAACTTTTGGTCATGTGTTTGATAGTTCTGTTCCTGAACTTTCAATTGCCATAAAGCATAGGCAATGACTTTTTCATTTTTCATCAACACACATCTCAGACCCTTCTTTGGAGCATTCCTGAATACCACAAAAAGTTCACCACTTCTGGGTAATGTGAGCACGGGCACAGTTATAAGCCTCCTTTTTAACTCCTTGAATCATTCGTCACATTCATCACTCTAAGAAAACATTACTCCATTATGAGTTAGCTTGGTAAGTGGGTTGGACAATCGTGAGAAGTTTCTCACAAATCATCAATAATATCCAGTTAACCCCAAGAAGCTATGGATATTCGTTACTGATGTTGTCCTCGGACACCCCTCAATTGCATCTGTTTTGGAGGGATCCATAGAAATCCAATCGCTTGTGATGATATAGACCAAGAATGAGACCTCCTTCAACCATATTTCACACTTGAAGTACATTTCATAGAGCTTCTCCTTCCGCAAAGTCTCTAGTGCAGTTCATTGATGCTCCTCATGATCCTCTTTGGTTTTTCATTATATCATAATATAATCTATAAATACTTCCACAAACTATTCTAGGTAATCTCTGAAGACTCTATTCATCAAGTCCGTGAAGATTTCTAGAGAATTGGTGAGTCTTAAAGGAATTACTATGAATTCATAGGACCTGTATCTTGTAAGAAAAGAAGATTTGGAGATATCTTCCTTCATCACCCTTACTTGATAATATCCCAAATGAAAATCCACCTTGGAGAAGTATTGTTCTCTATGCATCTGATCAAACAATTCATCTATTCGTGGGAGTAGATATTTGTTCTTTATCATGATTTTGTTAAGCTCATGATAATCGATGCGAAGGCGCATTGACCCATCTTTCTTCTTGACGAAGAGGACTAGTGCACCCCATGGTGAAGCACTTGGGCATATAAACCCCTAATCCAGATTCTACTGTAGTTGTTTCTTCAGCTCCTAAAGCTCCACAAAAGCCATTCAATACAGAGTCTTGAATATTCGTAATGCCCCAGGTATAATATCAATTGATAATTCGACATCTCTTCTAGGAGGAAGACCAGGCAATTCCATAGGATACACTTCAATGATTTCCCTCACAATAGGCATGTCTTCTATGATGGTTGCCTACTTAGACTCAATCATCTGATCCATATACATGTTCTCAAAGGGAAGTAATATCCACTCTTGAGATGATGGAGCTAAATAAGATTCACCTTCCTCCTTTCACTTGTAAAGAATTGGGGGTCAATTCTCCCCATGGAGATTGATTTCCCTCTCAGAACAATTTATGTTGGCTCTATATAAGGAAAGCCAATCCATGCTGATAATTGCATCAAATTCCACTAAAGGGAGTATGAAGAGGTTCAACAAGATGTTTAATCCACACATTTTGACAGGGGAGAAGTTATATTCATGGGATGTAATGATTGACCCATTTCCCGTACTCACCGACATCTTCACTTCCATGATTTGTAGTGGTGCTAAGATTGTCCTACTAAACTTTCGAGATATAAAATAATGCATAGAACCTGAATCAAAACATACTTTTTCCATTCCTGATTTAATAACTAGAGTACCTATCACCACTTCGTTTTCGAGGTTCACTTCGGTAGTAGTGATGGAAAAAGCTCTCCCATAGTGCCTCAGAGGTTTTTAGTTTCCTCTGAAAAACCTTATCTTAGGGAACTGATTTGTAAGATGCCATGGTTCTATGCAGTTTTATCAATGAGCCACGTGTTGAGGTTCAAATAGAGTGTTCCTATCCTCTATCATAGTCGCAGGTATTTCTTGCTGACAGTTAACATCTAGGTTCCCTTCTCTTCTACACCTAAAGCATTTCTTCATCCCCTTCAAGAAATTTCCACGGTGCTTCTTTTTGTACATTTGGAAATTGTGGTGCTGGGTCTTCATAGCACCATTGGATTTATCCATCGGACCACCAGTATTGATGTCCACCTTAAGCTTCTTATCACCATGATACCCCTGAGATTCTTCGATCTCCATTTCAACCTTGAGGGAAAATCGGACAATTTCATCATAGTTGTCGAAGTCACGGATTGCCATCACTTTCCCGAGGCTAGGTTTCATCCCACCAATGTAGCGGTAAACCATTCATTTGGGGGAAACGACAAAGAAGAAAGCATATCATGCAATCCTTGTGATGTTTTCCTCATATGATCCAATAGATTCATCAAGTTTTGTCTTGAGGGAAAGGAATTCCCTTTCCATCTTAAGCCGTAGGGTGTGTGGAAAATATTTATCGAAAAAAACTTATAGGAATCCTTCCATTCCAACGCCTCGATCTCATCCTCAGGCTTCGTATTTTTTATCAACGTCCACCATTGATCAGCTTCACCCACCATACGATAAGCAGCCAGGAGAACCTTCTATAGTTCATAACATTGATGGATGGAGAATATCTTATCAATGGAGTTGATCCACTGTTCCTCCATTGATGGATCAGATGATCCCTTAAAAGTAGGATTCCATTGCCTCATTAAGATCTCGATAGTGAATTGTTCATTCTTTGGGGGGATGAACGTTCCTCCTGACCCATTTTTCTATTCAAAGCTTGAGTTAGCAAAGAGAGATGCATGATAATGTTCATGATTCCTGCTGCCAATGGATTGGGCATCTCATTAGTACAAACATCACATTGCTCTTCACATCGGTTGTTATCCCAAGTCCTCCTGTTACCGTCCATTGGATGGAATAAAATGAAATTAAGGGTAACACATAAAAGGTAATCCAAGGAAAAAACTAAAAACATATAAATAACTTTTATTTCTTTAACATTTTAATCAATTGGCTTCAGTTTATGTTCTCCATGATCTACTGTCTAACATATATTCTTAGGGAATTTGTTTTGTCCCTTAATAATGGTTCATACTAAGCTTGTGAATTTACCAAAGAATATCCCCTGGGAGTGTCATAACCATGAGTGGATCAAGGCCCATTGTCGAGCACTAGTTCTCTTTCGAGTCTAGCTTAAAGCGGTGTTTTTGGGTTTTACCTTTAGGATACATATATGCTAGAGCTGTCTCTACCTGCTCGTATCCAGACAAGGATGTATTTTATTGATAAACAACTTACTCAATACTCACCAAAAAATAGGGAAGTTTTTATTATACATTTTCTTGTATCTAAGGCTTCACTAGGGTTTTCTAAACCTAATCCCAAAAATAACTAAACCTATCCTCTTACACCAACTATGACAACCCTGATATTTTATTACATAGTTAAACAAGAATTTTTTACATAAACATCACTTGATACAACATAGATGATCAAGAGGTCCAGTGTCTCTGGGGCTTAGGATCATTACTTAACAACTTAAAACATGAAATACAACATATTTATTGAAAACATCCATTACATGACCACTACATTCCCTTATACTTAGCATTTCATGGGATAACCTGGGGACATGCATAAGTAAATTGTGAGCTATATAGCCTAGTAAAAGAATAATCAGGGAATACCATGAGGAATAAAATACATGTTAGAAAATAGGCATATCAATAGAGCACAAGAGAAGCATAAACATAAAGGCATGATAAAGCATGATAATCATAACATGGAAATGTGGCAACTACACATAACATGGAATTAGCATGAGCCATGCTCATTGCACATAAAGCATTAGTAAATCCTCATTGAACATGAAGCACGAGTAAAACATAATTTAACTTGAATTATCATGAGTAAAGTCCCATTGTACATGATGTATCCTGATACTATACTTTCCAATGCATTGGATTTCAATAAGGGTGCACCCTTATTAAACATTTTATTTCATGTATTAGTGTGGCACATGGATCATATAACATGGATTCAAAAAACATAATCATTTATTCCATGATAAAGTAACGTGGAATTCATACATGGAAATTTATAATCAATAAGTAAATGTGCATAAAGTTGAATACCCTTGACAGAGAAATGGGCATTGTATTCACTACACAATGATATTGGCTAAGAAAATCGGTGCAATTTCGGAGCATAACGACGTGACGTAAGAATTCAAAAAAATTGTTGATGAGAGAGAAATGGGTGTCTCATAATATGTACATGTAATGGACCATAAAGGGTCATACAGATACATTTTCCAACAATTGAAATGGAATTTTGAGTCATGACACAAAATAATTGCTTGAATGTAAATAAAGAGAGAGTAATTTCTTTCAGAATTTCGGCATAGTAACGGGTGTACATATAAGGAATTTAATGAGAGATAAAGGGGCCTCCCATCATTCAAAAATTAAGAGGGTAGTATGGGGGATGTTCGAAACCATACCCAAAAATTTATAATTTAAATTAAAAGGGCATAACAACATTAAGAAAATTTGACAAAAATGAGAAAGCAAGAAAAACCCTTACTTGGATGTGTGCTTCCAAAGGAATGAGAGAGGCTTGAGAGAGGCTTCTTGTGAGCTTGGGAAACCTTGTGAGGATTCTACAGAGAGGAGGGTAGAGGTTGGAAAAACTCCAAAGGCTTTGTGTGAGGATAAAGTGGGAGCTTGGTCGGGATTATATAGAAAAGGTGACGGAGTTCATTATTATTTAGGTTTGGGACACCTCTCATTAAAATATCCAAACCACAAACCAGCCCACGGTTTTTGCCCATTTTTTTATCAAAGGTAAGGGGGAAAAAAAATTTATAAGTCCAAAGTCTGAACTTCCTAAAATAATGGGGTTTCTTATGTGGAGGTGAGTCACACTTCCAAGGGAAAAAATTTAAAAAGACCAGATGTTTAATAAGTCTTGAAGGGTCCATTAATGCATTGTAAAAATAGAAAATAAACCAAAAACCACATTATTATAATGGTAAAACATATATTGGAAGAAAATTATGCTTATAGTATTTTATTAAATCACTATTGGGTCATTATGATGTCATAAAACACATTATATATTTAAATAGTATTGAATTTTAACCCAAAAATTTGACTATCTTAGAAAATTATAAAAAATTTATCGTTGGATAATTTCGAAGTCCCGATTCCTGAAATAATATTTATTGTATCTTAATAATTTTCTAAATAGGTTAATTTTCACTTTTAAAATAAAAACGAACATTTATCGAAAATTCATGGGTTTTGACAAAAATGGCTTTCAAACTTTAATAAAAATTACAATTGCATTCATAAAATTATAATATAGTTTATATTTAATAAAAATTAATTTTATAATAATAATATTTTATAAAAATATTATTTAATTTATAAATCCATTAATTCATCAAAACATATTTCTTAGTTTAACATTGAGTAAAAATACTATTAGTGCTTTAAAAACTATTTACAAGGTAACAATAATAAAATCAAAGTATATTCATTATTATATACAAAAATAATGTACATAACCATAATACTAGGGAATTGTTACATAAACCATTAAAACACCCACATAAGACGGAAGAGTAAGTTGTGTGATGGGGAAATACTCTTGGGGTGACTCGGATAACATTGCTCGGATGGTGATCTCTATCAACTTCCATTTCTCTCGTAGGCAGTCCCGCTTGAGCTTAACATATTCAAGCTCGGTATGGGCATGGTCAAGAACAAAGCCCAATGATGCCACCTCCTTACCGAGCTCTCACAAATGGGCTTCGTATGGGGAACGTCTACTGGATGAGGCCATCACTTCCTTTTTTAGAGTACATTGGATTTGTTAAAGCCTTATATTTATACTAATCATGTGATCACTGTTCAACGACTATATTAGCAACAGTCATAATTCATAACATAAAACCAAAAAAGTTGAAATTTTATATAAACATTTTACATAATGATACATTTAACTAGATAAAGAGGGATTTCCATTAATGATTTTTTTGGTCGTTACACTATTTAATCTCATATATCACCATAATTAATCTTATTAATTGTGATATATTTTACATGAATACATATATAATTATATTATTATTAAATCAATCATTGTCTCAATATAAACTCTATAATTTATAACATCATGATAAGGATAAATAATCCATATGGTGACTCAATTATCCCAATTATAGTAAGGGTAAACTAATCTGTAGGGTGAAAACCTTAATCATCATTATACATAATGAAAAAAATTATCATTATGAAATTTTGATAACACTACTCTTACTTGTGAGGTATTGATGTTTAAATTTCCTTATTATTATGAGAATTTATGCATAGGATCCTCTATTCTTATGAGATTTTCATACATACTATATGATTGTCCTTATAATTCTTATAACATATTTTTCTTAATTAAAGGAATTATTTTACATCAAATCAACTAAATTTTTCAACAAAATCATCTTTTATAAATGGAGGAATATTCTCACATTCACTAATAGATAACTTATCAAGCATGTCGTAAAATCCCTACACATTTAAATTTTAAATAAAATCAAAAAAGTTATTAATGCCTCAAAACTTCTCAAAATAGAATCCAAATATTCATCATCACCTGATATAATCACTTCTAGGTGAAGTACTTATTGTAGGTTGTCATTAAATTTAGGTTAGATAGGATTCAATCATAATTATAGACACAACAATGATATTTGTAACTTTTATTCATGGCATAACACCCCCATAATAAATTATTTTCGTTCGTATAAACATTTTTTAAATTCATAGAATTTTGTTTTTTCATTGAACTTTTTATGTCATATAATGTAACAAAGTCCTATGACCTATTGAAGGTGCACTCATGGAATAAATGGAACACACAGTAGAATGAAGACGTATTCTCACAAATAATTTTATTATACTAATCCAATGTAATTTAAAATTATAGAAATGGTCATGCATGGTTTTAGGATTTCATACATAGGCTCAAAAACAAATTATTACACTCGGAAATAGGAACATACATCATATCTAGTAATTTTATGATTTAATTTTATTTCTATAAAACCTAATTAAAAAACCATAATATCATTATAAGTCAATAAAAAACAAATAAAATAATCATTAAAAAGTATTTCCTATTGGGTAAATCCATGATCTTTCTCAATAAATATTAGAATAAATAATTGAAAACTTCTTTTATTCTTCACAGATATGATTGGGGTCGTCAAAAAATCTTTTGAGAATCAAAAAAACTCATCAACATATTAACATCATGAAACTCCTAATAATGAATTTTATCCTTATTGAAAAAAAATATCACAAAATCAAAGTGTTTTAAATAGTTTACCACATTTTATTTGTTTCCAATGCTTCTAAGAAAATAATTTGTCGATATGTTTTTATCCTATTCTCTATTCATCATTGAAGAGTTTTTTTTATTCTCTCCCATTTTTTTACAATAAGTAAAAGGGACATTAGTAATGATTTTGCCAATTTATTCTTATGTAGAATTTAATTATTCATTCTACTCTATTTCTACGTGATCCATGATTAGTGTTGAAAAAAATAGTTAAATTTATAGAAAACTGTTATCCATTAACAACATTTTGATGATTACGACTAATATTAATTTCAATGAATAATTTAGAAGCTCACTAAATATACTCATTATGGAACCATGTGAAACCAATTGTTAACTTTATTTATATTTTGACCACTAACCTATGTTGTGGCCCTCATCATTATCAAAATTAATAATTTTATTCAATAAAAAATAGAGTTAGGGTGAGAGATAATGATGGATTCCATGAACATCATCATATATCATAGATAGGAAATCATATGGAATAGCTTAGGATGCCGATAAAAATAATACTATCATTATGACTATTTTTTATATCAAGGAAATATCCATGAAATTACCTTCCCTCCATGTGTGAGTGATCTCCATGTATTTCACAATGAAAAATCAACACCTAATAAAATATATTAGATCCCAAAAATTTCTACTCTTAACATTTACTGATTCTGTGATGATATGAGAGCCTGATTCCCCTATAGCCAAAACAATATTTTATAATCTTCTAAAAGAATTTCCAATGAGAAGAGTTGTGACTTTAGCCTCAAAACAATTCCCATGGCCATAGAATGAGATGAAGCTAAGAAATACTGATCCCTTGGAATCCCAAAACAAACCACTTACACGTATCAATCCTTGTTAGATGAATCCATATATATATATATATATATTCACCTTGAAACAGTGTTGTGGGATTCCAAAAAATCTACTGACCATCGGAATCTGTTCCACCTCCTGAAGCCCTTATATCTCTCTTTTGAAGCAAGACAATAAGAAACTCTAAGTCCCTTCCACCCAAAATATGATAGATGAGAGCTTTCACTAGTTCCTTGACACACACCAAGATTACAAGGATATAAATGCATCAACCATCCCTTAATATGTCATGTTCTTCCCACAAAACCCAAAAAAAACCACCACAAAAACCAGTCCATGATATTTGATGGAAGAAAACATAAAATTTATCCCCTGAAACTATGTATCAAAAAATATATCCATGTAATATCCACAAATAGTTATCCCAATATTTTTTCGAATAAATTTCTAATGGATGTCACCCACTCACTATAAAAAATAGATTCATAGAAGATTCCCACTTGATGTTCTCACAGCACTCGAATCACGATGCTAAGAAAAAATCTATTCCTTGAATATTTTCATTTGTGGGTAAGTCCTCATACCTCATAATACAATCATGTAAATTCCTATTAGATGGAATTCATTTACATCATTCCTTTATGAATAAAAATAAATGAAACCTAATTTCAGACCAGGGAACCGAAGGCATTGGTGATGAAAAGTCTGATTGTAATCTCAAAAAAGATGTGCCAATCAGGTTCCACAACTTTCCTTATGTTATAAAAGAAAATCTTGAGTTCCATATATAGTTGTGAATCAATAAAACCAAGGTATTTTATATCACCACAGAAGGAAATATCTAGGGTCTAAAACCCCCAAAAGAAGAGAACATTTCCCACCCAGTTTTTCTTTCTAAACCTGACATTGTGGAATCCCACCACAAATTGAACCTTTTCTCTTATGATATCCATATGTTCAATAATTATTCTATCTAGATTATATGGTCTCTTGATGTTATCCATCCAATAGTTTGATTCATCCTCGTAATAGTCTAACATTCACCTTTCACAGAGGGAAGAGCGTTGAATAATATCCAATGCTAACCATGTATATATTTAATGCATGGTGTCTACACTGAAATTTAGATTAATACCTCCCTCTTCAATTAGTTTGGACCACCTTCCCCAAGACGGACGGTGAAACATGTCATCTAGATTTTCATCCCATAAAAACATTTTCATCATCTGCTCAAGAATTTTGATTGTTCCTTTGGGAGATTTAATGATAGACAAGATGTGAATAGGCATAAATGTCAAAACATTATTTACATGATTAATTCCCCCTAGAAATGATTAGAATATATTTTTTCAATTATAGATCCATATTTAAATCCTACTTTTTAATACTTCAAAAATATATTTTTTTATCTTACTATTATATACACTAACCTCTAAATAATGAATGGGAGTGATTCTTCATTGAATTAACATTTTTTCATGAAATAGGTTTCTCTGCATGTGATAACAAAATTAAGTACATACACACTTCTTTTGACATGGTAAATAAATTTTCCAATCCATTTACTATAATCCTCCATCATATTTTTGAAACCACTTATTTAATTTTTCCTACCATTGATAAATAATTCATCATTGATCATAGGATGTGATATAATACTTGATCCTATTTTATTCTTATAAGGAAGAATTTTCCCATCTACAAAGTCACATTTTATGTTTCTGGTTAGGGCCCCCTTTGCTAAGAAAAATATTTTTTTTGTTACTAGAACCCCTTTCCTTAGGCCTTGACCTGTCATAAGCTAAAACTTCTACCCATAATTAAAACTGATATCCATGGAGAAGAATGTCACCTAAATAATAAGTCACATCCCAAATTTTGAATCCAAATTGGGTTATAACCATATAAATTTTGTTTTATTCAATACAATAATAGTCTTTATCCATATACACCTAAATCATATTGTTCGAGACTATATTTTTCTTGTTTATGTAATCACTTATATCTTTAGCCAGTCTAATCACCCATTAATTCTTCTTGTTTTACGAAACCCATTATATTCGTTGGAAATAATACCTCTAGAATATATACAATCAATTTTGTTAAAATGTAGGTATAAAAATTATAAGATAAGTTACACATGAATATATTCCTATAGTATAAAATAGATGTGGGAACCATCAACTTTGGAATCAGAGCCCTAGAAGAAGACAAAATATATCAAGGGAGAGAAAAAGAAATCTGGGGTAGCCCCAATCACCTGATTCTAAACAATATTCCACATTACCCTAAAAAGTAACCACATAAGCTATCAAGACCAGGTTCACTTTCTCAATTCAAGTGATAAACTAACTAATTGATCTCTATTTCACTAAGTACCGCCTCCACAAAATCATTCTCACTATTCGTCCCTAGTATTGGGATATTTAGAACTCTTCCCACCCCTGGACATCTTAAATCATCTAGAAACACCATCCCTATCAAATGATGTTCAAAGTTTTGTTTCATAATTCCCCCAAAAACATCCATATCTCTAGTATATGATTAATCATCATGCCATAGGATTAATATCCTAACCACATTTTGTTTATTCAGACAACACTTAAATAATGTATTATTCCTATCTCCCTCAAGAAGCCAAAGGGATCATGATTTTTCCCTTGATATCCTTTAATGATCCAACAACCACTTAGTTAAAAATTTCTACCTGCTAACCATATTGAAAAATAGATCTTGATCCCATTTAGATTGTATCCATTCTTATATATTTTGAATGTTAGTTTTGAGGTCTTCTATGTAAAACTATATGATCCTTATTTTTCAAGGCCAATCGATGATATCCATCTTTAGATGTATAAACTGATTGTGTATACACATCAACTACCCCTCCCCCTTCATTGGAATATCCCAAGAGATCCTCACCACATGGAAAAAAATTTCATCTATCACACAAATCAAAGAAAAATTAAAATATTTCCCTTCCCAACATCAGCAATTTTCTAGTCTAATATAGAGTAGAGAATAATCTAAAAAATATCTATTAAGATTCCTTACCTTGACTTCAGGTAAAAAACCTATAACCTATATATTGGATATTCAATTATCCAACATGCTATATATTTTTCTAATTACATTTCAATTATTACACCACGTGAAACGGTCTCCTGGAAATAAAATGTCCAAAGGGCCATTATGCATAGTGAAATTTCTAAAAATCTATAGGAAATTATTATAGTATCATTTCCCTCATTTATTCTCTACAATATCAATAATATTATTAAAATATCCACCAACGAACCAAAGAATATTACATTGTTTTAGAAATAAAATAGGTCCAACAAATATTCCCTTTCAAAACAATCACATTTTTCATAAACAACAAATAAAAGGACATTAACATTATTTTTAATAACCTTGAGAGTAATGCTCTGATTTATGATATCAAAAGATTCCACATATTTGTAATTTTTCAAAAAAACTGATTATTGATCAGAACCCCCTGAATTACATCCAAAAATCCAAATCTATAAACATAGTTCCCAATATGTTTTCCATCCTACTTATGTTATAGCATTACCACTGGAGAAACATTGATACTACAATAATCAATTGAAATATAAAATTTTTAGCCTCATCCTTCGAGGCACTATATTTAAATATAATAATAGAATTAATTATTAGGAAGTGAAAAACATGGCCTTGAGGCTCATGCAGTAATTTTGGGACTTTGATTTGTATTCATGTTCAATTTTTTGTTATTTTGAACATGTAATGTGACTCCCATGTTCATCTAAGGTCATAAGATTATCAACAGTAACCACATATAACACAAAGAGATACTTAATACACTAAAAATCATTAACCACAATATTTGAAAAAAAATATTTCTCATTTGAATACTCAAACCATGGGAGCTAGGTTCTTTACTAACATGAGATCCTTCTACAACTTTTCTATTATAAAAAGGTAACCCCTTCCGGCACAAAATAAACCACTTGGTGAACCGACACCATCACCAAGAGAGATTATGAATTCCCTACCTAAACATTATTTTTCTATTGATCATTACATACAAGCTCAAATGAAATATTTTTCTCCAGAGAAGGGAAGTCTTAAAAATAGTCTTCAATAACTGATCTATATATTTTACAGAAATAGCTTAGACAACATAGTCCTGGTTCTTTCTAACCACCCACTCGACCAAAGTAGTATGATATCAGGGAAATCCATCTAGTGAACCATCATTCATTATCCCCATCCCAGTATTAGACAAACAAAAATTATCTCTATCCCCCAGATATACATGTTCTAAATAGACTTGAACATCCACATATACACCTATTTTTGCATTACCACACGCATGAAAACTAACATGGAGAGATTCCATGAGAAAACCATAAAAATGATCTTGAGATGTACTATTCTCCTCCACATTATGAGATTCTATATATGATAAGGATAATATAATAGAACTACATACATTTTTTAATGAATATATATTGATCTACTTCAAGAAAATTTCAATGTGCATGAGATATATAGTTTCAGAGATTCTGAAAACATTTACTCACATGTATCTCCCTCAATTAGACTCTACTAATGATATTTATCGGGGTATATATTTTTTATAAATGTATAAAAATTTACAAATCATACAAATATGGTATCTTAAATATATATGGAATATTTATTCTTTCTTACTTCATTTCATCAGGTATCCATATGGGAACTATCATTACCTTCAATTTTATATAATAAAATCATAAAAATAAAATAAAAAAACAAGGGAATAATGTTGAACCATATTTTATCATTTAATGTGATCACAATGCAAGATAGTTTCTTCCCACCCATGAAACTCATTCCTTTTCCGATCCAAACATATAAAAATTATTTATACTTATTTTTGGATATTTCATAAAATTCATATATAGAAGGGGTACATTAACCATCTAACTGTGTGTTCATATATATAATATAATCCATTAGACATCATGAATGGGGTTGGGTTTGTTTCCATATATTTTAAAATTTCCACTTGATATAGTGTAATAATAAAGAAATTCTTTGAGTTTTTTCCAACCAGTATATGCCTTCTACAGAACACCTCATGTGATTAAAGGCTATTATATTATCTCCACATTTAAATAACATAAAATTATTCCTCTTGAATATTTTCCTTCTCTTTTTCACTAATATTTTATTGTACTTATTGTATTTTCTTTCCTCTTTAAGTTATATGGATAAAGAAATCATACAAAATTAAGGCATGTTGTTAGACGTTTATACCTTCCTATAAGGATTCCAAGGAAATCTTGTTTTAACTGAATCATTTTTTTCTTGGAATTATTTTTCATTATACTCAACCATTATTCCTTTAATTTATTTATCCATTGGTTGATTTCATGTGCCAGTGGTATGTCCCTTTGTCTATTGTATAATATTTTGACTCTCCTCGCTGAAGGATTTTTCGTTGACTTCAAGGGGGTTTTTGGTAGATTGGTAATCCTTTTTATAACCAAATTAGAATCAATATTATTTTTTATATTATTCATATAATTCTAATATAAAAAATTATATGGATTTATATATAAGTTTCCCTCCTCTTTATTTTTCATTTTTTATGGTCTTATTTTAATAATTTATTTTAAATCATGCTTTGTTGATTTTTATAAGAATGGATTACTCCAATGACCAAACTAATTCAATGATCCATAGAGATTACCAATTATTTTAAACATTTTTTGTACGAATATAATTTTTATACTTCATTGATTTTTCCCATATTTTATATTTTACCATAGACGTTGGCTCTAATTTTCGTTTATAAATTGGATCATAATTCTAAAAATCTATATCCATATGATAAATCCTATTGAAACTAAAAAAACAGCCCTCAAAAACGATCTATAAATATTTATAGGAATATGGTTATCTTTTTTCCCATGTCACTTTTGTTCCTTTTCATTCATTCAGTGGGTTTATTTTAGTAAACTGAAACTAATACTCATTCTTCAATCCACCCAAGATGTTGTGGTTGGATTCTCATCATTTTTCATCAAATGAATTTTTACATATATTGAATCGAACTAGGATAATAGACTTCTTGTACAAGAATATACCTTATAAATATTCAAGGAAAACATTTTTTTCTCAGTCTATTGGGTGGAATTATCCTAAATATTCTATATATTTGAAATCGTGGTCTCAAGATCAAGTCATTTCTTATAAATGTTGATTTTATTAACCAAAAATATCTTTATTAATTTTTCATAAGTCTTCCTCATCTAATTGACTTGATCTTAATGCATATTGGTTTTTATTACATCATATTATCATGATATTAGATTTTTATTTACGTATCATATTGTTTAGAATTGTTGACATTATAATTTTCTTATTCACTTATAATATATGTATCATTTTCTCAAACCTTTATATGGATGTATATTTGTTACATATTTCTTCAAGAAAATACATATCAACATGAGAGAATTTTTCTTGAAGAAACATAATTTTTCACTTTTATTATTAACATTATTTGTGATATCTACAAACATCATCACCTTTTATACTAGATCTCTTTCTCTTTTATAAGCCATCTTCTTCATGGTTGGTCATCTCCTTTGAAAATCTTCTAAAATACAAAAAAAACTGATAATATTTTTTGGTTATTTATTTAAAATATCATTCAATGTAGATATTAATCATATTGTGAATCATTTATATTATGGTCTTTCCCAATTTTACATTGACATTCCTCTGTAAATTCTTGATAATACATTTCAATTGTCTGATCTTTATATATGTATATAGTATTAACATTGAAAGATATATTTTTTCCCCAAATCCTTGGTAGTTGATGTAACAATCAGATCATCTTTTTCCAAGTAATATTTTTCATCCAATGGATCATGGCATGGGGAAAATGTCCCACCTTCCTCTTATCATAAATATGAAAATTTTATCATATTTTTCAAATCATTCTTTATTCTATTTTTATAATCCTTAAAATAAATTATAACATGCTGAAAAATTTATTTAACTCCTCTATGTTTTTATTATATTTATCCAATGGAAGGAAAACAATTTTTTTAACATTTAGTTATTATAGAATGAAATTGGAGGTGTATCCTATGTCTAATAAAATTTCTTATTATTTCAAATTTAAGTGAAAAAAAACTGTGAGGGGGTGGAAAATCCATTTTTGTGTATTTAAAAAAAACCTTCAACTATTATCCATTATTACATCTTCAATTAATTTTTTATTGTATTCCTTATTATTTTCATCTCTTTTTTATCTTAACATTGGTGGATATGGATGACTATAAAGATGAATTAAATGAAATAATAAAAATTTAGTTTATTTAAGAGCCTCAATAAGGATTTATATGTCACTAATATGTAGTTGATGTTATATCTCTCAAACACATCTTCTTATTTTTTATGACTAGATACTCATGAAATATTATTTTCATGGAACTATTTAAGAATCACCACCAATTTTGTTCATTGTATTCTTTATCATATCTCTCCTGATATAGGATTTGGTTTGTTTAACATTATTTTATATCAAGAATATAATTATGTTTCTATCTAGAAAGAATATAGTACTCTTCCTCAATTAGTATATACCTTAATTGTTGCCTAAATCAACATAATCTACTAAAATATCATAATATCATATGATAGGATCACTCTTTTTATGATTTAGAATGTGAGAATGTATAATTTAATTGATCCACTCACTTTTTCACTTCCTCATTTTCTTTGATGAAAAAAATTTCCCATGACCTCACTTTCTTTATTTTCTGGTTAGGTTATTAAATAGTTGTTATATTAGGTTTCTCAAAATATCTCCAATACACATGTTATATTTCTTGAACACAATATCATAACACTACATTTTTTTTCTTCTTCAATATATATTTCAATCATTAGAATATTTTCCCTCAAGATGTAGTGTATTTTGGTAAAACATAAAATTTAAACCATAAAAAAAATAATCTTTTAAAAAAAATATTATGTGGTCATTAAAACTAATTTTAATCATAGTTAAATGTGATAAATATTCAACAAGACTCATCTAAATACATCATTTGATAAATGAATTATCACAGCCTAAATTGTTTTTCTACAAAAAATTACCATGAATTTAAAACAATTTCTAATCTTTTAAGAGTGTTTAAAATATACAACACCACGTTGTATCCCATGATTTAGATATACTCATGATGGATCTTTGACAACTTATAGAATCTATGATATATCAAAATAGTCACTAATAATGGTTGTGAATTGGTCAACATTGTTTTCAATCTCATTTTGTAATCTTCATGAGACACATTAACTACCTCTATATAATGTTTATTCTCACCATTCTGCATAAGTAAATTGAAATCATACATTTTTCTCTACTATGATGTGGTATTAATTAACTCATTTTTCCCCAATGTGGTTTATAAACTCAATGATGTCAATATTCTGGAATGGCTATATAAATATAACTATTTTAGGTGACTCTTGTTATTTATCATCATTAAGATATTATCCTAAAATGTGTTTCACCGTAATTTGGTTATCATATTCTTCCTTATTTATTATGAAAACAATCATTACTATTGTGTATCAAACCTTATCTTACCATTTTCAATGTTATGGTATTATTTTGTTTATTGTGGTATCTCCTCTTCTCAAAGTACAAATCCCATCATGGGTTTATACTAATTTAATCATAGCTTGATCAAAAAAAAATCTAATTAAATTTCATATAGTTTACATGAATATCAAAATTATATCTTAATATAATTAAACCTATTTTTATTCTTAATATTACTTTTGGAAATCTATGCATCACCATAAGGATAAATGATCCTCATGATCTCTCAACTATCAAAATGTTCACAAGGATATAATGATCCTTACATTGATGATTTAGATAATCCTTATACATAAATATAAAATGATCCTTATAAATAAGATGAAACACAACTCATCCTTATGAGGTATTCATTTCTATTTTCCATCATATTTATAGGATTTCATGATTATGGGAATATATCATTACAAGATATACATCCTTACGGTTTGATTAAACATAAAATTATCAAAATATTATCATCCTTATTTACTTTTACCATAGTATTGAATTTCAATGTTTGTTTTAGATTTCCATCAAACTCGATAAAAAGCTTCTTTAAATCTATATAAGTACATCTAAGACACTTAAAATAATATTCAATAATGAAGTATTTAATTGGGAATCAAATATCATTATAAACATATATTCGAATAAAAAAATTGAAACCCATTTCTTTATTCTAATGTAAAATTTGGTTAATAAAAACATCTTCCAAGCAAAAAAAGAACCCATTCAACAATAAATTAACATCATTCAACTCTATGTCATGCATTTGATCTGTTTTTTAAAACATAAAACACAAACACAAAGTGAATAAAATAATTGTGGGCCCCCATGAAAACATATAGTGAACATGAATGGCTATATTTATTGTTTTGAAGTTATGGGTTTCATTCTATGAAATAAATTATCTATAAACCCAATTCTTGCCTCACATTCTCAATTCATATCTAGTTTTATTATGAATATAAATTTGAAAATTATATTGATGTTCCTCCATGATTTTTTTACACTTATTATCAAACTGGATAAAGACACAACAATTGAAAAACATTCATTCCTTATGGGTAATATGAGTAAAGGAGCATAAATAATCTTAAGGACTAATTCCAAGTATAAGAACCCTTCACACAACCATCCAAGGGGAGAACGATTAAGTTTTATTATCAATAATATGATGTATCATTTTTTAAATGTGGAAACAAGGTATATTATATGAATAAATGTTCCTTAGTGGAGAATCAGGGGAAAAAATTCGGTTTATTTCTAATTGAGTACATCCTCTCTAATTCTAGATATTTTGGTATTAGAAACTTCTTTTTATGATAAAATTTTTATCTATATATAAGAATCAAGTAGATTATATAAGGTATCTAAAGGTGAGGTGGAACTTCTAACTAAAAATGGAGCAATATTGGCTATCTTAAATATTAGATACTACTATCCCTCAATTCTATGGAAATTAATTATAGTTTTAATTATTTTTTATTATGTTCTCTGTGTAACTAAACACTTTATATCAATGCCAAATTTAAGAATGGATGGAATAATTTTCATGTTCCTAATTAATAGTTTATATTATATTAAAGATATTATATGTTGTTGTATGACACATTTGAGTAATGTTCCTTTTATACTTGAATATGATAATCAAGTTTTGGCAATCAATATTGAATCGATTCCATGGGACACATATCACACCTATTTTGTAATCACTAGTTTATCCCTGTAAATGGGAATCATTTGAAAAATATGTATCTAAAAGGGTATCAAGATTATTTTGAAACAAAATCCAATTTTTATATTTTATAATGTATAAGATAGAAAAAAGGAAAATATCCATTCATGGGAAATGTTGAAAGAGATACATAATTTATGGAAATATTTCATATAAACATGTGTGGATATTATTTAGTTGATGTTAGAGGTAGGTGAAATTACCATTTAACCTTTATTTATGATGTATTAGATATTGATATGTAGAAGTAATATGGTATATTACTAATTCCATTGATAAATTTATGGAATAATATAAGTAAGTGGAAAATAATCCTTGTAATAAGATAAAAAACCTCTTCTCAGACAATAGAAGATAATATCTTAACTAAGATTCCATCGAAGATTTAATGGATTTTGGGATATTTTCACAAATAAGTCCTAACTATAAATAATATTATAATTTTCTTAGTTAATGGGGGAATCACACCTTTTTAGACATGATGTGTTCAATAAAGGTTAATGTGAGTATTCTATTATCCGTTAGGGGAATCACATTATAATATAACACATAGATACTAAACTAAGTGGAAACTAAAGTTGTGAATGTTATTCCATATGGGATTTGGTATATAAATAAACATGCATTATCATATATCATATATGGGTAAGTAAAGGGTTTATTAAGTCAGTATCCAAAAATAAATTGGCACCTCATGGCATGGAGTGTATCTTTATAGCTTATATAATTAGTCATGCATTTAACAGCCCATAATTATGAGTTTTAGAGAATGGATTTTATATTACTGCATTACCTTGATCATTTAGGTTTAGAGTTTTATATATTTATAAAAAACCATTATATATAAATCCCTTATAAAAAAATTTAAAAATCTAAAGAACACTTATTTTTTATAGTAATGAAATTCTTAATATTCAACTGTTGTTTTATTTAAAAACATTATATTCTTTTAAGAAGAATCCACATAACAGAAATGTTTTCTTATTAATAGTTCCTACTCATCCTTAATAATTTTTAATGATATTTGAAAACATGGGATGACTATAAAACTGTTATTATAGGATAAAAAATAATTGAAAATGTCAGTCTATTTGTAAAATCATGAAATCCATAATAAAATTTTTACTTTTTACATACTAAAATTTTATCTAAAATATTTGTTTATGTTATCATTAAATTATATTTATTTATAAAATATTTTTCTAAAACATTTCATAATAAATAAACAACAAAAAAATCATAATCTTATGGTTTTGTTAGAAAACATGGGGAACAATGGAAAACATTTTCATTTAAAACATGCATTTCAAACATACATGGTTCATAAAAATTCATAAAATATAAGCTTGTTTGATTCACTTGTGAAATAAAAATATTTAAATTAAAAACCCCTTTTCAATAATTGAAAATTCATGTAGGCCGCTTGGGACAACATATTTATATTACATTTATAGTAACACTTACAAATGGAATAATCTACTTAATTAACTCCATCATAATTCTCTATAGAACATAATCATTACCATGAGAATTGGAGTTGGATATGGGGATAATAATCATGAATAATAATAAAAAGGGAAAAATACATGAAAAACATATAATAATTCATTTCCATTATAAAATCTCATAAAAAAGTCTTTAACAGATATATAGATGAAATTTTGATTTCCATTTAAAATTAATAATAAAAAATATTTTTTTCTTTGAAAACATTTAAAATGAAAATTCCCTAAAAGAATGGTAAATAATATTTTGTATTCGAACCCATGAAAAGATATAAATTAATAATTTTAAATATTAAATTCTAGTATTATGGGAAATTTAATTCTTGTTTCATATGTTAAAAAACCATTCTAAACTATTTTAAAATTTTCTCATGTAGAAGAAATTAAAAATATTACTTTTAAAAAATATGTAAAGACCGTCAAAGTGAGTTTAAAATGAAATTATATAATAAATTTATTATAATAATAAAATAATTGAAACATTTTATAAAATGGGGATATAGAGTATGATGCATTTGAATAAAAACATAAAAAAATTTAAATAATGGATTAGTGAAAATAAATTACCTCGAGTCGGACTCACCACATGCTTTTGTTGAATTTTTATAATCAGATTAAATTAATTATTTAATTGTTTAATAAACCTTTTCTATTTTATTAACTTTCAATTTTCCATTTTATTTAATTTAATTTCATGACTATATATTTACTAAATTTATTGAGTTCGTGCCGGGCATTTTGTGTACATTCAGTTCCTAATACCATAATAATTTTGGTAGGTTTAACATAGTCAAAGAGGTCACTATTCCTTAATATATAAAATAGTGATCATAAAATAATTTTATTTTTTAATCATTATGTAAAATTTTCAAACCATACATTAATGGTAGACCGGATAAAAGAATCACATCACTTCTTAGAGGTTGTATTCCACACATACACACAAGCGACGTTATCATTTTCCAAATTATGGAAATATAAAAATTTAGTGTCATATTACCTTTATATAATTATAATCATATTATAAATAACATATATATTCACTTTATCCATCATTTTAACCAAATAAATAAGGTGGTGATGAAAAACAAAAAACAACGCCTCGTGGTGGGGGAGATTACACGTATGAAAAAGTTATGTTTTTATTTACAATATGATTGAAAGGGAGATAAACATTGTTGTACCTATATGATAATAAAAGTTTATTATATTATATATACTTATGAAATTTTATCCTCAATTTTCTGATAGGTTTTATGGATTTAGAAGTTGGTGTAAACATGAAAGAATATGGGTATGAGTTATTAATCTTCTTTGGAGAACTTCATTTGAATTATACTTTATGTCTCCCAGGATGGTATTTTGGTGATACATGAACATATAACTTACGAGGAGTATGCTTACTGAGGTATTTTGGGAGATCTTGAGGGATCAAAATTCCTCATATGGTATGAAGAAGTAAGGATTAGAGGTTCCCTTTTATAATTTGTCGGAGTGGAACTCCTGTAATTATTATTATATTTTAAATATAATAAATTTCTTAATCTTGTTCAAGTGGAACAAAATCAATGAAAAGTATAATATAAGATTATAATGGTCAAAATTACCTCATCCAATAAGATTTATGATGAGATTTTGTGTCCTTATCCCCATGACATAACTTCAATTAACCCATTTCATCTTTTACTGAGGTGATAACAATTTTCCATGGTTAATATTCATTTTTAAATGAAAATGACGTTAACTAATTCAAAAAATTTATACTCCTTATTTAAAAT
The DNA here is from genome assembly GCA_963277665.1 of Viscum album. Classification (NCBI taxonomy): domain Eukaryota; kingdom Viridiplantae; phylum Streptophyta; class Magnoliopsida; order Santalales; family Viscaceae; genus Viscum; species Viscum album. The sequence continues at coordinate 1,639,738,469 of OY728163.1, read as the reverse complement.
ATGAAATTATTTTTTCATGATTTCATTTTTATAAGTGGTAGAAAATAACTTTAATATAAGCTTCCAAAATAAAATGAAAAACAGTTCTTGTAACATCCCAGGTAAATAAAGAATATTACATTTTCATATTTTGGAATATTTTTTTATAAAATATTAATATTAATTTAAATGGGATTCTATGATCGATGGCGTACCCAATACGCAACAACGAGTTTCTTTGAAATATTACGTTGCACACTAATAATATAATAATATTATTTTAAATGGTAGATAACGTCTAGCCGTTGGAATAGATGGAATGAATAGAATAAACTAAAATATTATTATATATGTTCGTTAAATTTTTTACATTATTTAATAAATGTTAGAGGCTTAAAATGCAAATGAATCCAATTTAGAGAATAAATATTTTAATATTCTTTAAAAGGTCGATTAACCGACTTTTGATGACGAATATTTCTTTAAATCTACTTTTTCTCACTTTTATATGTTATATTTGAAAAAGGTAAATCGTTCATTATCAATACATCAAAATTTACTTTGTGTAAATTTTTTGTATTTTTCCGATAAAGTTCATTTTTTAATTAATAGTGAAAAATGTTGTATTTTAATTCAAAACCTCTTTTTAGACTAATTTATTTATATGGTTAGATTATCTTTTTAAATGGGTTTAAAGTGATATTAAAATATATTATTACCATTTAATACAATGGGGGTTATTGGAATTAATTTCACATTGAAATTGGACATAAACAAGTGTCAATCTTTTGATAGATATTGTTTCTTAAAAACACGATATTTGTTTTGAAAGTGGGAATTAGTTATAAAATTAATTAATGAAACTTTTATGTTATGAATTTGTTAAAATGGAAATCATTTTTGAATTCAGAATATCAAATATATATTAGGGTGAATTTTTGGTATCTTTCTAAAAAACATCATTTTGTGATGAATACTGAGACCACTATTCATCAAAAAAATGATGTTTTTCATTAAACGAGACTTTACCACTTCTGTGAATTGAATTTAATAAATCCGACATACATGGTTGTCATTATTAAGTAAAATTTGCTTCAATGGGATTAAAATAATTGTTTGTGGAATCGTAACTTTTGAGTTTTGATAACCGCGATTAAAGGTAATTAGGGTAATTTAAGGTAAAAATGATATTATAAAAATATAAAAATATCTTGAAACATGTCCTACCCTTATTGTATGTGTCATGGCCGACCAAGAAAATCCATGGGTCAATTTTTGGGACCCCATGGAGCCACTTAGGTAAGATAATGACATTAATACCTTTTTTTAAAGTAAAAATAAAAATGTCACAAAGATGTATTGTTTTACTAAAAAAAATTTACAAGGGGTTATAAAAGTTATATTTTATACTATAAATGTTAATTATAAAGATAAAAATATTTCCTTCAACATGGTAACTTTTTTATAATTTTTAGACATCTCATAAATAAAATTATATATGACACAATGATGATGCACAGTTTACATCATTAATGAATAAATTAAATAAATAAGAAGATAAAGATTAAAACAATATCTAACAATTTTAGAATACCTATTGGATGATTTTATTTCGAACATGGTCCACCTTATAATCTACTTTAATGATTCTTGGAGCTTTCTAAACCGAATTTCATTTTATAATAAAATAATAGTATCAAGATTTCCAAAAGAGCCCCTCCTCTCCCTTATAAAAAGACCCCACTTCCTACCAATATCTCACACTTATAAAGCCCTTTAGCTCTTCCAAAATCTACTTAAATAATATCCCAATATTTATATCTTAATCCTAGAAGCATCAACTTAGGCAGAAATCTCTTCACGAAACCCTTTTGGTTCAAACCAAGAGGAGTTACCTGATTTAAAGGAAATGTCTTCTCCTATATTCTTTTGTTTTATTTTGCTTCTCTAACCCCATAAACCCTTTTTATTCCTTTATTTTGTAACAAAACCAGTATCTTAAATATACTAGTATTTTTTTATGAAAATTATTAGAGCTAAACTTACACACACCTCCATCTAATGGTTAAAGAACATACTGTTTCTGGGGATGGAAAATTACTGCCTCACGAAACAATAATTGTTCAATATTCTTTTAGGACCTCTCATGGTGGCCATTAAGATGTAACTGTATTTATATATGATATATATTATGTTTATGGTTTCCTTGTGCTTATGAATTTTTCATTTATTTCATACCTTTATGGTTTCCATAATGGGTAAACGTGATAATTTCATTTTAGGAAGTGCGGACTATCGCCCCCTCAAAGTGATTTGAATCGTTAATGCCATATGTGAGATATATAAAGGATGGAGTTAATGATATAATATATTATATTATTATTTAATTATGATATACATATGTATCAATATGTTTTCATTCAATTAAAGTAGAAAATAGAAATGAAAGTAGCGTTCATGCGTACGTACGACTTACCGTCTCCCTAAACGGTGCATTTCATTTCTTATCTCCAAATTTTATGTACTATTATAAGTACATATATATAATTGATATATATGAAATATATTACATCTAAATTATAAATATAATTCTGTAATTAGAATATATATCTCTATCATTTTGTTTTAATTCAATTAATATGACAAAAAAATGAAAGTAGCGTTCATGCGGACGTACGACCTACCGTCTCCATGAACGGTGCATTTCATTTTTTATCTCCAAATGTTATAGAATAGTATAAAATGAATATATACTGGATATATATGTTATTTAAATCATTAATAATATTTGTGATATGATGTAATTATAACTACATGGACAATTATTTTCAAACATTTTCATTTTTGACTCATGTACCGAACATTGACAAAAACGTCTGATATGAACTCACATAATTAACTAATTATTAAAAAATTATAATATGTGATATTAATTGAATTATAAAATATAATGTATATAATTAATCAATTATAAATTGACCAAAGTTTATTATTCAGGAATATAAATAAATGAACAAGACAAGTCAGACTTGAGGTAAGGGATCCTACCTCTCTCTTTCTTTTCAAGTACTCTCTTTTATGTCATTTTTTTTATGCTCCATGTTCTGATGTTGGAGGATGTTATTTTATTTTAACCTTACTGTAATTTTTATATTAATATTATGAGAGACCCCATCTTACTCTCATCAATTCATTTTAAGAATTTTTAAGTGGCACCGTTAGGCTGCCGAATTTTTGGAAGGGATCCTTTCACCCTTCTCATTTTTAAAGTTCTATTTTCATGTCAAGTATTTCAAGTTACTTTTTCTTATGTTGGGGTATTATATCTATATCCATAATACTTTCCTTTTATTTTCATATGATTAGATACCCTACTTGATCTCATCAATCCATTTTTGGAAGTTTTAAGTGGAGCCGTTAGGCTGCCGAATTTTCCTATGGGATTTCTTATCTCACTTTTAATTCCGTGTGATTTCTATTGTTAGCCACTTATTTATTGCATTTGGTGTATTGTGTAATTAATTTTTATATATATATTATCATTATATTCATGGTATTCTATGATTCATTTGGTTCTTATTATCGTTTGGTCAAACGACTCGATTGATTACTACGAGGTAAGGAGTTTTTATCTCACTTTTTGTTCCCATGAGATTCATGCTACATTTGCCACTATTTCCTTTTGTGTGGTGTATGTACTGACCATTATTGTATTATTTGTGTAATATAATTTAATTTATGGGTATTTACATCTTCATTGTATGACCCTTCTTTGATGGGGTGTACATTTCAGAAGTTACCCAATTCAGTAAGGGAAACTTTCACCCTCCTCTTTTTAAAAGACTTATTTTGATCTGTATTTTAATTTACATCTTATTATGTTGGGATATGTTCTTCTATATCCTTATTGATGTCAATTTTATTTCCATGTGATGAGATACAATTTTCTCTCTCATCAACTGATTTTCTGAGTTTTAAAGTGACGCATTAGTTTGTCGAATTTTTGAAAGGAAACTTCTTAACTCAATTTTAATTCTTTGGGTTAAACTTGTACTCCTTGAATATGTCATTCTATGAATATGTTTGAATGAATATTTTTGTTTTAAACTTAATATCATCTTATATTGGGTGTATTTTTATTCGTCACACATAAGTATGTAATTGATTTATCCTTAATCTAAGGATACCGACTTTTTACGGGACTTTGTCTCAATCTCATTTCATTGAGATATATTTTTTTTATACACAAAATTCTTTTATACGGTGTATAAACCCCTTTGAATTTGAATTTTATTCAAAAGGAATATTTTCTTTATAAATTGTTTTACTAAATGACAAAAAGTATGTTTCTTTTTAATATACGCGATGACAATGACCTTTCAACTACCGCAAGTATTATTTGATCTTTGGCTTCCTTAACAAGCTGTAATGTTTTTAATGGAAAATAAATATAATATACTCTTTCATGTATTTTGGTATTGAAAATGGTTTTGATAATAATTAGATTATATCAATGTGTCTAGATATTGAAATGTGGAAATGTTATGTTTCCATTTTCCATGTTTTATGTGATACGATCATGTTATAGTTCTTGGGCATTGTTTAAGAAGACGGGTGGTTCCATGATAAAATAAGGGCCGGTGAGCCCGAGATATCTCTCCAATGCATTATTAAATGAGAATGAGTTAAATGCTAAGTTTTCTCCGAAGAGATTTAGGGAGTATGTTGTAATTGGTATTCCAAACGTAACCATGAGGGTTACTCCATTCGTAAGAATGTTATGAATGCCTGAAGATACCTTTATGTCTTATGATTTCTATGAGTTATTCATAAATCTTATGATTTCATGAGGTATGATAAAGTTATTATATTTTATGATTAAAGTGATTTTTCATTGATTCTTATGTATACATGGACTAATGTTTCCTTTCCGTATTTTAATATCCCTTACTGAGCTTTTTATGCTCATCCCATGTTTTGAAATGTTTTTCACAGGACATAAAATGGAATAAGGTCAAGGATGGGATCAATTAAATGTCATGAAATCTAAAAAATGTAACTAGACATGAATATTTTGTTCAAGAGTTTTTATTTTGTGAAAATAATGCAAACTGAGTAGATGTGTCTACTTTGTAATCTTTTGAGATGTAATAGTTATGTCCTAATTCTCTAAAACTCTAAACCTGAAAAGATCCTCAATGTTAATTATTAATTTATTCATGATTATGTAATTTTTTAAGTCTGAGTCCTTATTGTTGGTATCAAAGGTCGGTTTAGATAAATTTAGAGGTTAGAGTGTTTTTTAAGCACAAGTGACAAGTTGTGCATAACCCCAATGGTTACAATATTAGATGGTGTCATTGTTATTTTTGAAAGTTGTAAAGAGTTTGAGATAACTTGGATAAGTATATCATATTTTTTATCGTCCTCATTAGAACATGATGATTTTGTTGATATACTCACACTGACATTTTTTGGTTTTAGTAAATAGATGGATCTAGAAGGCACCAAAGTGACAATGGGAATGAAGGAAACTGTTGTGGTTCTTTGATTAAGAGATTGGATGAAATGGGGGATTCAATGAGGAATCTCATGGTTATTATAAACAAACTATCAAGGATTCATTATTATCCAGTTGGACCGTGCTGAGTTCTCTAATGCATCATGTTCAAGAGAACCAACCTGATGTGGAAGTTCAGGTAATAATTATAATGGTAACCATTAGGGTTTATATGATACTTAATTTTGAGGTAATTATGGGTTACTATATGTTATGATGGAAAATGAAAGGAATGGGATAAACTTGAGGTTAAAATATGTTATGGTTATTTTTTATGAATTTATCTCTTTTTGAGGAATGTTATAAAATTATATGGTTTTTGAAAAGGGAAAACAAGCAGAGCGTGTGACATCCTGTCACGTCGGACAAAGCCACGAGAATCAAACCCACAACCAAAGTGCAACTGGTATTTATCACCTACCACTGGACTACGTGAATTCCCTGGTTAGTTTGACTAATTATTTTTAGTTACATGATTTTATAAATCAAGAATAAGTTTATTTTGGGTTATCTATGGAAATGATTAACCAATCATGGAGGATATGTGATTAGGTTAATTAATTTTCAATATGAGACTTTAATAGTAACTGATGTTATTTGGAGATAAATGTTACAATTTACCTTGGAAGACTATGTGATTAAATATTTCAGAGATTAGGGTTTCAATCTTAGTTTGGATTACTTTGAAGAATTTTATGGATAGCTATTTATTGAATGGTCTTTGTTGAACTTTGGGTATTATTGGTCAAATTTTGGAGATTAAGAGTAGCTTTTCTTTTTATAATGTATTATCCTTTTGGGGATTATCTGATCCTGTACTAACCATTTTGGGTTTTGGATAAGGTCTAAAGACATGGGAAATAAATAGTTCATCTTTTGTGAGTTATGTGATTCTCTCAAAGTTTATTATATATCTCTTAATGTGAACTAGTCATCCTGAATAGTCATCATTTAGAGAAAATATGAGTTTTTGTTAGAAATCTAGTAAAAGTTGAAAGTCTACATGAAAATTAAGTATGTTTCCATGTTTTTTAGTTAAGCTCATAAATAAATTCCTCAATTAAATGTAACTTAAAAAAAATTGTTAACTTTTCCCACTGGGGAATCAAATACCGTTTAACCCATCACAAGTTTGTGGTTTTCTGGTGGTTAACATTCTCCTAGAAATGTTTTCAATCACTCTCCATAAGACCTTGATGGTTTTTTTCCTCTATATCCATGTTTTCATGGAATCCTAGTATCTTTTGTCTCGTTTGACCTTTTTACTCCTTTTTCATTTAATTTGATAGTTTTATTGACTTATTTTCTAATGTGGGACTTTTAATGAAGTTTCTGAGACCAATTTTTAAAATTACGAGGATGAAATTCCTAAAAGGTGGGGAAGGATGTAACATCCCTGGTAAATAAATAATATTACATTTTCATATTTATCGATATTTTTGAATAAAATTTTAATATTACTTTAATGTGGATGCTATATTCGATGGCGTACCGAATACGCAACAACGAGTTTCTTTGAAATCTTACATTGCACACTAAAAATATAATAATATTATTTTAAATGGTAGATAACGTCTAGCCATTGGAATGGTGAGAATGAACAGAACAAACTAAAATATTATTATATATGTTTGTTAAATGTTTTCACATTATTTAATAAATGTTAGAGGTTTAAAATGAAAATGAATCCAATTTTAAGAATAAATATTCTAATATTCTTTAAAAGGTTGATTAACTGCCATTTGATTACGAACCATTTATTAAATATACTTTTTTTAACTTTTATATTTTATATTTTACAAAATAAAATCTTTCTTTATCAATACATCAAAATTTACTTTGTGTAAATTTTTGGTATTTTTCTGATAAAGGTCATTTTTTTAATGAATAGTGAAAAATGTTGTATTTTAATTCATAACCTCCTTTTAGTATAATTTATTTATATGGTTAGATTATCATTTTAATTGGGTTTAAATTTCAATTAAAATATATTTTTACCATTTAATCCAATGGGGGTCATTGAAATTAATTTCACTTTTAAATTGGACATAAACAAGTGTCAATCTTTTGATAGATATTGTTTCTTAAAAACATTCTATTTGTTTTGACAGTTGTAATTAGTTATAAAATTAATTAATGATACATCTATGTTATGAAGTTGGTATAATGGACATCCTTTTTTAATTCAGAATATCAAATATATATTAGGGTGAATTTTTGGTATTTTTTTGAAAAACTACATTTTTTGATGAATTGTGAAACCACTAAGTTGTCGTTAAAAAACTGAATTTTTTGGTAAATGAAACTTTATAGCTTCTATGAATTTAATTTCAAAAATCCTACATACATGTTTTTCATTAGTAAGTAAAATGTGGTTCAATGGGATGAAAATAATTTTTTGGTGAATGGTAACTTTTGAGTTTTGTTAACCGCGATTAAAGGTAATTAGGGTAATTTAAGTTAAAAATGATATTATAAAAATATAAAAATATCTTGAAACATTTACTAACCATATTGGATGAGTCATGGCCGACCAAGACAATCCATATGTCAATTTGTGGTACCCCCTGGAGCCACTTGGGTAAGATAATGACATTAATACCTTTTTTTAAAGTGAAAATAAAAATGTAACAAACATGTATTGTTTTACTAAAAAAAATTAGAAGGGGTTATACAAGTTATATTTTAGACTATAAATAATCTTTAAAAAGATAAATAGATTTATTACAACAGGGTAATTGTTTTATAATTTTTATACATCACATAATTAATATTATTTACGACCCAATGATGATGCAGTGTTTAGGTCTTTAAGGAATAAATTAAATAAATAAAAAGATAAAGTTTTAAACAATATCAAAAACTTGTCCAATATCTATTGGATAATTTTATTTCTAACATGGTCCACCTTATAATCTACTTTAATTATTTTTTGAGCTTCATAAACCGAATTTAATTTTATAATAAAATAATAGTTTCAAGATTTCCAAAAAAGCTCCTCCTCTTTCTACCAATATCTCACACTTATCAAGCACGTTGGCTCATCCAAACTCTACTAAAATAAGCTCTCATTATCCCTCTATTCATTCTAGAACCATTACCTTAGGAATAAATCTCTCCAATAAACCCTTCTGGTTCAAACCAATAGAAGTTAGCCGATTTAAAGGTAATGTCTTCTCCTATGTTCTTTTATTTTATTTTGCTTCTCCAACCCCATAAAGTCATTTTATACTTTTCTTTTGTACAAAAACCAGTATATTAAATATACTATGATATTTTTATGAGAATTATTCGATCTAGACTTACACACACCTCCATATAATGGTTAACGAACATACTGTTTCAATGGGTGGTGAATTACTGCCTCACGAAATGATGAGTGTTCAATATTCTTTTTACACCTCTCATGGTGGCCATTAAGATGTCACTGTATTTATATATGATATATATTATGTTTATGTTTTACTTATGCTTCTGAATTTTTCATTTATTTCATACCTTTTGGTTTCCATAATGGTTAAACGCGATAATTTCATTTTAGGAAGTGCGGACTACCGCCCCCTCAAAGTGATTTGTATCGTTAATGCCATAAGTGGGATATATAAAGGATAGATTTAATGATATTATATATGATATTATACTTTAATTATGATAAAATTATTTATCATTATGTTTTCATTCCATTAAAGTATGAAATATAAATGAAAGTAGCGTCCATACGTACGTACGACTTACCGTGTCCATGAACAGTGCATTTCATTTCTTATCTCCAAATGTTATGTACTATTATAAGTACATATATATAATGGATATAGATGAAATATATTACATATAAATTATTAATATCATTCTGTAATTATAATATATATATATATATCATTTATTTTTAATTCAATTAATATGACAAAGAAGTGAAAGTAGCGTTCATGCGTACGTACGGCATACCGTCTCCATGAACGGTGCATTTAATTTTTTATCTCCAAATGATATTGAATAGTATAAAATGAATATATACTGAATATATATGATATAAAAATAATTAATAATATTTTGGATATGATTTACTTATAACTACATGGACAATTCTTTTCAAACATGTTCATTTTTGACTCACGTACCGAACATCAACAAAAACGTCTGATATGAACTCACATAATTAACAAATTGTTATTAAATTATAATATGTTATATGAATTTAATAATAAACTTTAAAGGAGGTACTTAAGAAATTATAAATTGACCAAAGTTTTTTATTCAAGAATAGAAATAAATGAACAAGACAAGTCGGACTTGAGGTAAGGAATCCTACCTCTCTCTTTCTTTTCAAGTACTCTCTTTTATGTCATTTCATGTATGCTTCATTTTCTGATGTTGGAGGATGTTATTTTATTTTCACCTTATTTTAATTTGTATTTTCATATTATCATAGACCCCCTCTTACTCTCATCAATTCATTTTAAGAATTTTTAAGTGGCGCCGTTAGGCTTCCAAATGTTTGTAAGGGATCCTTTCACCCTTCTCATTTTTAAAGTTCTATTTTCATGTCAAGTATTTAAAGTTAATTTTTATTACTTTGGGGTATGATATATATATCAATAATACTGTAATTTATGTTAATATGATGAGAAAACACTATTTTATCTCATCAAACCATTTTTGGAAGTTTTAAGTGGTGTCGTTAGGCTGCCGAATTTTCATAAGGGATTTCTTATCTCACTTTTAATTCCATGTGATTTGTATTTTTTACCAATTATTTATTGAATGTGGTGTATTGCGTACTTATTTTTTATATATATATTATCATTGAATTCATGTTATTTTGTGATTCATTAGTTTCTTATTATCTTTTGGTCATATGGCTCGATTGATTACCACGAGGTAAGGAGTTTTTATCACACTTTTTGTTCCCGTGAGATTCATGCTACATTTTCCACTATTTCCTTTAGTGAGGTGTATATACTTCCCATGATTGTATTATTTGTGTAATATAATTTAATTTATGGATATTTACATCTTCATTGTATGACCCTTCTTTCATGGGTTGTACGTTTCTGAAGTTAACCAATTCGGTAAGGGAAACTTTCACCCTCCTCTTTTTAAAAGACTTATTTTGTTATGTATTTTAATTTACATTTTATTATGTTGGGATATTTTCTTATATATCCTTATTGATGTAAATTTTATGTCAAAGTAATGAGATACCATTTTCTCTTTCATCAACTCATTTTCTAAATTTTAAAGTGACATCGTTAGGCTGTCAATTTTTTGCAAGGGAACTTCTTAACTCAATTTCAATTCTTTGGGTTAAACTTGTACTCCTTGAATATGTAATTCTATGAATATGTGTGAATGCCTCTGATTTTTTTACACATAATATCCTCTTATAATTAGTGTATTTTTTTTTGCCACACATAAGTACGTAATTGAGTTATCCTTAATCTAAGGATACCAACTTTGTACGGGACTTTGTCCCAATATCCTTTCATTGAGGTATATATTTTTTTATACACAACTTTCTTTTATACGGTGTATAAACCCATTTTACTTTTGCTTTTATTCAAAAGGAATATTTTCTCTACAAAGCGTTTTACTAAACGACAAAAATTATGTTTCTTTTTAACGTATGCGGTGACAACGACCTTTCTACCGCTGCGAGTATTATTTGATATTTGGATTCCTTAATAATCCGTAATGTTTTTAAAATGAAAATAAATACCATATACACTTTTATGTATTTTGGTATTGAAAATGGTTTTGATAATGTTTTGATTATATCATTGTGTCTTGAGATTGAAATGTAGAACTGTTATGCTTCCATTATGCATGTTTTATGTGATACGATGATGTTATGGTTCTTGGGCATTGTTTAAGAAGACGGGTGGTTCCATGGTAAAATAATGGTGAGTGATCCCAAGATAGATCTCCAATTCATTGGGTAACGCGAAGGTGTTAAAAACTAAGGATTCTCCAAATAGATTTAGGGAATATACTTTGATGGGTATTCCAAACGTAACCATGAGGGTTTATCACTGTGTAGGAAGGTTATGAATTCCTCAAGTTACCTTTATGTCTTATGATTTCTATGAGTTATGCATAAATATTATGATTTCATGAGGTATGTTAAAGTTCTTATGTTATATGAGTAAATTATGTTTTCATTGATTCTTATGTATACATGGACTAATGTATCCTTTGCGTATTTTTATATCCCATACTGAGCTTTTTATGCTCATCCCATGTTTTGAAGTGTTTTTCACAGGACATAAAGTGGAATAGGGTCAAGGATGGGATCAAGGAAATGTCATGCTATCTAAAACATGGAACTACACATGACTTTTTTGTTCAAGAGTTTTTATTTTGTGAAAAAAATGGAAACTGAGAAGATGTTTCTACTTTGTAATCTTTTGAGATGTAATAGTTATATCCTAATTCTCTAAAACTATAAACCTAAAAAGGTCCTCAAGGTGAATTATTCATTTATTCATGATTATGTAATGTTTTAATGTTGGGTCCTTATAGCTCTTTAGGAATTTTTTTTTATCCTCTAAATAATATTCTACCAAATAAAAGTATAGTGTTGATTCCAGAATAAAATAATTTTTTTAATACAAATTGACTAATTAAAAATTCTAACTAATCCAAAATATAATTTTAATTTTTAATCAATTTAAAAGAAATTACAGTTTTTATAAAAGTCAGTACTGTATACTGTTCACCTAAAAAATAAATATTTGTTGAAATATAATAAATATAAAAACAAAACTACATGTGATATTATGATATCAAAAATTAATTAAATTTTACCAAATTAATTTTTTTTAAATTTAGAAAAGTAACTTTAAAATAAACGAATATATAAATGGGAAGCATATTAGTTAGAACAACATTATATCATTATTTGATTTGAAAAATTATATATTACTATAATAATAATAGTAAATCCATAAAATCTAACAAAATATATTAATAAGTCATGAAATTTATTTATTATTAACATTATATGGGTTCTCACATTCTTCCCTCCATAAAAAAGTGCATCATCGCGATTGTATTCATCGATTAAATATGTAGGAATATTTTTCCTTCCTAGCCTTTTAGGGTTTCCTTGTTGCTTCCATAGCCATGTGTCACTTACAAAAAATGTTAACAACATAATTTAAACTATTCAATAACTCCTTATATCTACAATATATAATCTACACTATCTTTTCCTGGTAGGATTTTTTTCTTCGAACTATATCCCACTGGGATCAATGAGGCATTATGTATGTATTTACTTAACAATGAAACATGAATCATATCATGTACCTAAGATAAAATCATAGAAAAATAAAAAATTTATGTTACTAGTCCCAAATCTTAAAAGATTTTATATGATCTAATAAAAAAATATTATGCTTTCATATTTTACTAAATAACATAACACCTTTCTATGGATATATTTTAATAAAGCCTTGATCACCTACCTCAAATGAAATGTTTCCCCTATCCTTACATTCATAACTCTTATACATAATCAATGATTCCCTCATGTTCTATTGAATCATATTTACATTTCCAAATATCTCTAACGATCATTTTTGTCCCAACAGCTTCCTCTCACCTAATTCATCCCAAAATGTTGGAGTCTAGCACCACATTCCATACAATTACATAAAATCATTCAAATTTATATTAGAATGAAAATTATTATAATAATAAAAATAAAATAATTAATGATGAAAAACCCAACTTCCCCAGTAATCCAATGATCATGATTTAATCATATATTTCAATGTTATATTAGTGTGCTCTGACTTCCCATTAGATTGTGGAAGAAAAACTATAATGATATTTAATTTGGTATCATATAATTTTTATTTCCATTTAAAATATTAAAGGTAATTCTAAAATCATGTTAAAATAAAATTGAGAGAGTGTATTTTTTAAAAAACTATATCCTTAAAATAAATTTGGAAAATATTATCTACAAACATAATATCTTGAATAGGAATACGGTATGTGGTTTTATTCAATCAATCAAAAATAACATACATGAGATTATTTCCTTGAGATATCCTTAGTAATCCCACATTGAAATCCAAGGAAAATTATTCCATTTCTATTCATACACTATAAAATGATAAAGAATCCCCTTTTATAGATGTCCCTCATCCTTAACTTGTTTACAAGTAAAACATTTCATGTTAAAATAAACTATATAATTATTAATTATTTCCAAAAAATAATATCCATAAAGGTCTTTTTATATATTTGTACCATCGGGGTGAATAGGAAAGTGAGCCATTTAAGCTTCAATCAAAAAATAACTCTTCAACTAGGGATCTCATGGCACACATAGCCTCTTTCAAAATATTATAATACCTTTTTTTCAGTTTTCAATATTAAAAAAATAACATTATTAACATAATCTATACTTTTATATAAGCCCTGATCTTCTTGTTGAGCATGCATAATTCAGTTTGACAATGATGGATTCATTAATTCCCATACAAAAAAGAGGTCATTCCTATAATCATAATTTCTGGTACAACATTTATTAAATCAAAAAACAAGGGATCATGTTCCAAAGTAATCATATTTAATGATTCATTATCTTTTAATATTATGTCATCAGATAAATTTTTTTATTTACATGTATGGTATTCAATTGTGAATTCATATTCCTTTAATAGTTCAAGCCACCTTATTTTCCTCATGTTAAGCACTTTTTCCATGAATATATACTTTAAAATTTTATAGTTAATATATATTTATCATTTTATCCCGTATAAAATATTACAAAAAAAAATTAAATAAAAAAACATCAATGATAGGTAAATATTATACATAGGGTTATTCTTCTCATGGATTTTCAATTGATGTCAAGAATATGAAATTTCATGATCATCTTCCATCCAGACACAAAAAATTCCAATCAAATAATCATGGATATAAATTTAAAATTTTCAATTTATTTTAATTTTCATGGATAACCCTAGATAATTATCCAATTAAATTTTTAATTCTAGAAAATATTTATCTAACATCTTTTTACAGATGAATTTAACTTCCTTTGGAGTTAACTTAGTTATTGGGATATATAACTGAGATATGTTTTCAAAATCCAATAATTATTAACCCTATATTCCAATAAAAAAATGAATCTCAGTTATGTTATAGGTATTGGGAACTCTTCGAACACTTTTATTTTAGTAGGTACAACAGTTATTCTATATTTATAACTAATATTAATGTGAAAATAAATCTATCTTCATCATAATTCACATTTTATAAGATTCCATTACTACTTTCCTCTTTTAAATTCTACATCACAATACTTATATATTTGTCATGTTCTAAATAAATTTTAGAATATATATGAATGTAATCAATGAAAAGAACTAAAATATTACCCAAATACTCATGGGAAACTCTATCTATAATATTCATAAATACAATGGGTTCATTAGTCTACCATAAATTCAATTGTAAAAAATCATAATGGTCATATGTTGTCTAAAACACTATCCATAAAACGTATTCCACCTTTACATTTAGTATATTATAACATGGAAGGAGAACAATCTTTCAAAAATACAATGCTCCCTGAAGCTGATCAAAAAAGTCATCCATATGAGGAAAAGTATAATTGTTTTTAACAATGATGTTATTGAGTAATATAAAATTAATAAAAATCCTCATAGAACTCTATTTAATTTTAAAAACAAAATAGTGTCACATAAAGCTGATGTGTGAGGGAAAATAAAATACCTATTAGGATACTCTTTAACTTCTTTTTTGATTATCAAAACTCAAATTTATCTATTCAATTAGGGGATTTTAAAATTGGATTAGTATCTTGATCTAAGTCAATAGTCTATTAAGCCTCACAATATGGATTCAATCCATTAGAGCATGATAAAATAATATTCAATACATACAATGAATAATATCAAACATAACTATTAAGAAAAAAAATTAAATAGAAACATGTTCCATAAATAATTATATGAAGTTTCCAAAAAATTATTTTATCTTTAATATTTCTACCAATAGTGTTTACCCCTATCTCATTTTATTGAGGTGATATTTTCTTTTGCTACAAAATTTTTTTGAAACAAAAAAAATGCATAGTTCTTGAATCAGAAAAGATATTTGCATAATCTGGGAAAATAGGTAGAGTACATTTCACCAGGTCATTTTATGGACTTGGATTTTACAAGGTAGATATAAATGGATTTTCCACAACATTATAATTAAGATATTGATTATTTCGATCCAATATCTATGTCATTGGATGTGTATTTTCTTAATTACTCATCTTGTAACAAATATAATAATTTACTTAATTATAGTCATTATTTATCTAACCATTACTATTGTTATTTTTATTGCAATCATCATTTATATGTCCAAAATTACCACACACAAAATCAATTCCCTTGTGTAATGAGACAATCATTAGGATTATTCTTAACACCCTTATCATCATGATGAAATTTATCCATAATCCTTCTCATTCCTTCAAAAAGTATTTCACCATCACCCAATAACTAGATTGATTATTATCCTTGTTATTATTATGGGAAACAAACATTATCTCAACCATCTCATTACACCAATAAAATTTATTATAGATTTTAAATTATTAGACTCCATTTCTCTTCATTAATATTGTTTTAATTCTAAGTAAATACTTTCAATTTCAATATAATTATATTGAATGAAATTTGGGACATACCTTATAATATTTAAAAAAATGACAAGTTTTAATATAATCCTCCCTAGTTTTCATCACATACTGAAATTATGTTTCTATTATACGAAAAATAGCCATAGTAAAATAATTCTCAAGTAAAGTATATTTATATAATGACTGCTCAATGAAATCAATCCCATCTATCTCATTGTTATATCAAACCAATGACCAACACTTCTTGGTTTCTCATTCAAAAAAATAAATGGAAATAATTACCTTTTGTTATTTTGAGAAACCATAAGTATGGAATATAATTTCCATAGACCTATTTTATCCTTTATCTACCACAATGACTGAGGATATACTAAATTTTAGAGGTTGTTTTTTCATTAAATACTCTATTATAAGATTGATCTTATATGGATAGTTAGATTACACTCTAATAATACTACAAAAGTTAATAAATTGAATTAATAGAGTAAAAATTGTTAAAAGTTACACAATTCTTGTTTTAATCAATCTAGGCTTCTTGTTCATAAGGTTAATATCTATATGATTCCTTTCCAATTAATTAACACTATTTTTTTATGTGGAAAACTATTTTGAAACATATATATAATAAATGAAGAATCATGGAAACCCTTAAATTATTCATAATATTAAATAATCCATAGACTAAAATCACTTAAATTTCATTTCATAATTAAATCATCACCTCTAGTGATATCTAAACCTTGATTTAATATCAAATATAATTACATGTTCCTTTAACCATACATAATTATGTGTTTAATAATATAGATTTAATTTTCATAAATTACAATGATAAATTAGTTTTAATGTTCTAGAAAATAGACAAAACACATAAATATCAAACCCTTATGATAAAAGTGGAAAATTACCCACAATATCAATATTTTTCACAAAAATAGTTTTCATAACTATAAACTCGTGTTTTATTCAAAATAGATTCTCTAATTTTAAGATGAATACATATAGTTAAAATATAGACCATATTGTAGTTCAAACTCATCAATAATCTTTGTGAAAAATTCTAAAATTTAGGAAGTCCATAAAAAATCTCAGTAAATGATATAATAAAAGGAACCCATTATTATATTTGGAAAATCATGAAATTGATACCAAAATTTTCCATTTTATAAAATAATCTTTTAGCCCAAAATATTAATTTACTTACTCAAGAATCAGTTTTATTGACCAAATATATTCATAAAACCATTTATATGAAATATTGAGAAAAAATTATAATTTTATAGGTTTATTCTAAAACATGAGAACCCATAAAAATATTTTTATTGAAAAATAGATCATTAACCATTATAATTTTTATAAAATATCTGAAAACATAAGCTCATTTTGTTACCCTGTAAAATAAAAAAAATCATAAAAATTACTTTTAAAACATAAAAAATACATGTATATTTCATCAGATATAATTTTTACAGAAACCCGAAATTAACCATTTCAAGATCCATTAAATATACAATAACCTACTCAGCAAATTCCAACATAATTATCTGAAGAAGAAAATCATTACCAAATGAAATAGAGAGATATATCAGGCTGACTAGTCATTATAAACAATTTAAAATTAATATAACATATTGAAAATACATATAATATTTAATTTATATTTTAAAATCTCATAAAATATTTTTATTAACACATATGTATACGTATTATTGGTTGTAACATATAAATAAAGATAAAAAAAATTTCCTTTTAAAAATCATAAAATGAAAATTTCCCAATAGAATGGGAAATAATAAATTATTTCAAAACCCTCTAAAACTTTTATATTATTATTGTTAAATAAAAATATTCATAATTGTGTGAAAATACAATCATTATACATGAGTCAAAGAATTTTTTCTCAATGTTTCTCATAAATAACCTATGTAGAAAATGGAAAAAAAGATGACTTTTTAAAACCATCATAACATATTTAAAATTTAGTTTTTAGTGGATATTATAAAATAAATATATTATATGAATAAATTTTTTTAAGAATATTTATATGTGTGTGTATATAGAAGGGTGTTTTAGTGAGAATACATAAAAAAAATTTAAATAATGAATAAATGAAAATCCCCCAACTCGAGTTTCACTTTGCACTAATTTTATTTAAATAATATATAGTACACATATCATAATTAGTTAAATTTACGTAAACATTATAATGGTTTATTAACTTATAATAATCTATTTTATTTTATTTATTACCTTGTGTTATATGGTCAATAAAATGACTAAGTTAATGTCGAACGTTTTGAGGACGTTCAATTCATAATCCCACTGCAATTATGGTAGGCTGAACATGGTCAAATGGTTCATTCTTACAAAAATTAACTAAATTTAATTATTAATTAATTATAATTTTCATAAATTAAATATAATTTTATTACTATCCATGAAATATAGATAATAAAAATAAATTTTTTCACTTCATATAGATTGTAGTCCACTCACCCGAATGAATAAAATTATCATTATCCAAATAATTAAATAATAAGAACATAATTAATTAACTTTATAAACTCATAATGGTGTCACAAATATCATATATTTTCATTTTATCCTTCATTTTAGTTATTTATATGGTCTGGCTATGAAAAACGAAATACATTTCTTAATAGATGTGGTAATCCCCATGTATGCATGTGTCATGTTTTAATTTCCCACAGGATGGAAAAATAGATGAAAAATGGTTTTACCATTAGAATATTAGAATTTAATTATAATGAAGATATTTATGTTATAGTTTTAGTATTTTTAGGATAGTATTGAAGGTTTTAGAAAATGAAATAAACACGAAATAACTTGGTAAATAGATATTCTTCTTCTTTGGAAAAACATATTTACCTTACAAATAAATCCTTATAGTATATTTTTTGGTGAGTCCAGAACCTTTATGATATGGGGAGGAAGTTTTGGGAGGGATTGGGGTGGATATTGGTTGAGATAAAGTGCTCGTGTGGTGTAGATAAGTGTGGTGAAGATGTTTATTTTTATAAGGGGAGTGGAATAGTTCTAATTATTATAAATTTAAAAATATTATAATAATATTTATTATGGTAATATGGAACTAAATAAATATAATTTAAAAGGTAATTTGATAAGTGTACAAATTATAACATCCAGTTATAATTAATATGATATTTTTTGACCTTATCAAAAAACATTCACCCCATTTAACCAACATTACCCATTACTATTCATTATGGCCAGATATGAAGTTGTAGTCATTACAAAATTTCAAAATTATAATTCAAAATATGAAATAATTTGTCATCATTCATATATATTAGTTTTTATATATTAATTTTAATATATGTATTCATAATGCAATGGAAAACAATTTTTTTATGAAAATTCATTTTTAAGCCTCCAAATGATTTTATACGAGAATATAGTATAATGATGATTCTTAGGGAATTAATTTTATTTTGTTTAATAAAATGGGACTAATTACACATCTAAAATAATCTTTAACATAATGTATCTTTATATATAAATGATAATAAATGATATTTTCTATAAAAACATTTTTTTTCATTATTCACCTAGAAACATAATATCATCAAAAAATCCCAAAAATTCACCCTAAAATATATTAAATATGATTTTGTAAAAAATAATTAGATTTTATAAATTCAATTTATAAAATTTCTAAAATTTATTTTAAATCAGAACATATTTTACATAGAAATTTCATTACAAGGAATAAATCTATTTCTTAAATTTGGATTATCATATAAAATTATTATAATGAATGTGAATCCATAAAATATATTCATGAATATTAAAAAGGCATGAAATTTCCTTATTATTAACATTAATTTGGTTTTCAAATGTTATCCTATGATAAACAAAGGATATTATTTATACAATCCCCCAAAAAAGATCATGGTTGACAAAAATCCCACCTTTAAAAAGAGGAAACATATCTCCAAATGAAATAGTTGGATAAAAAATGACTTTGATGAAGTTGATGATTAAGATAATGAATGTGTTGAACAAGAATAAATTATAAAAATTCCCATGTAATATATCTATCCAAAGACACAAGTACTAAATTAGTGCACTCAAGTGGTCTAATAAGTATAGGTTTGGGGTTTTCTAGTCATCAAGTTTGGTAAAAAATTATTACATGAAGTTAATGGATACATATTTTAAAATAAATAATTAAGAAACTAAAATGTTAAAAATTTATAATCATAAATTATTTATGAAATAGATTCCATATGCCAAAACAATGTATGGATTTTTGTAGACCCCCAAGTTGATTTAAAGCCTCTTCTGTGAAAATGGAAATTCAAGAATAAGATGGAAATGAGAGGTAAATTCAATAACTATATGAAACATTTATTTTTAAAAGGATTTATGAAACATCATTCCCTAGACTATGATGAATTATTTTCTCTAGACTCTATGCATGAATATTTCATATTTTGTGGATGGATTCCAAAATAACCTTCCTTAATAGGAACCTTATGAAGGATGTTTATATGATAACCAAACAGTATTTTGAATCCAATTAATGCTAATAAGGATTAAAAATTTAAAAAATCCATTTATGGGATCATGTATGAAAAAATATCATTCAATATTTATTTTAGTTGATGAATAAAGTAATTTGGTTTTGTAAAAAAAATATATTTGAGACCTTTATATACTAGAGGTTAAGTGGGAGTGTGGTTTTTGACATAGTAAATCATTTTTTTGATATATTATTGATGGGAAATAAGATAAAAATATTAGAGCCAGTTAATATATGGTCAAAAAATTCTTCTTTATGAAAGACATAGGTGAACAATCCTATATTTTGGGGATCAAGATTTATCATTATAAATCAAAGAGGCCGATTTAATCATGTTAAGGTACATACATTGAAAAGGTACCAAATATATTCAATAAAAAATAAAGTTGGTATTTTTTCTAGTGTCACATGTTATACATCTCTAGAAGAAAATGTATAATCAGACACAAATCATAAAGAGAGGATGAGTATAATACATTTTTATTCAGTGATAGGTTTTATCGTGTATGCATTCTATATACCATGATTGATGTTTCTGGTATCTCAATAATGGTAGAAAGATATCAATTAAACCTAGCTGATCAATATTTTATAACTATAAAACCACCATAATTTATTTGAGGGGTACAATGTATATGTTCCTTTTTTGAGAACGATATTTTGTACTAGTCATCAATAAATACAAAGATTAATATTTCTAGACTTACCATAATGATCTAAAATTATATTTGGGAAATTTATTCTACCTTAATTGAGGTGTTTCAATCTGTAATTGTTATAAATAGCTAGTGTTATCTAAATCTATTGTATAGTCTAAGTATATAGAGGCTGAAAATACAGTTGGATAAGAAATTTTTATATTCCAATTCATCTACATGATTGATAAAACTCCTAACAGAAAAGATGTTATCACATTTTATAGTGATAATATTGAAGTGGTGGTACCATTAAAGGATCCATGTTCATATCAATGAATAATGAATATACATCTGAAGTATCACCTCTTAAGGGATATTTATTTCCAGTGTGAGGTCATAGTAAGAAATTTTTTTATTATGAATAATGTAGTATACCCTTTGACTAAATCCTTAACCCAACAAAATCATGAATATCGTGTGAAATATAGAAGAAAAAATTGATATTTTTTGTCTCTTTTTAATGTAGTAAAATATTATTTATGGCACTCTAGAGGAAACATAATTTGATCTTTTGATTATGAGAATATTAATATATATTTTATGATAAAATAAGTTTTCTTTTACAAAACATTAATGTGATAATTTATCTAGAGTATCTATCACATCAAAATGTTATAAGAGTTCCTTGATATAATGGGATCATAGAAATTCAATAAAAATATGCTTAAAAATATCGCATATGGTCTAGATGTATTCATCTATAAGTATATAGTTGATTTTATGATTATTATGTTTTGGATACTCATAAGAAGATAAGGCTTCTTCTCATGATGTTTCACAATAAGTAATTTCATATATAAAAGGTCACGATGGAATAAAAATGAATAAAAATTCCCCATATTATATTTTTTATTTGATATTCTTATATATAGATGTGTGTATGGTATAATATACTTGAGATTATTAATAATATATATCATTAATTTTGTACTTCGATGAATTGATGAAAATCTATAAATACATATGCTCATAGCGATGTAGGATATGTTGATTTTGTTCTAAATAATATTAAATTTATTGAATAAGTAAAGAAGAGGTATTTCCATTTTATGTTAATGGAAGTTGATATCTTTTTCCCATTGATTGAAGCAGAAATGTATGATTAAGTCATAACCATGGTGACCTATTAACAAGTTCATTTTTGGTATTAAACCTACTTTATGAAATGAGTATAGTACCTTCTTGATGAGATATTGAAACAATGAAATTATATTACAAAGAAAAAAATTTATGAGTTTTCTTTCATTTCACCATTAATGTTTTTCTCAATGGTTTCTTTGATGTGTGGTCCGATTCTAATCCCTGTCATTACACTAACTCTACGAATTCGACTAAGAGAGAGGAATAAAGGGTCACACCATAAGTATACAAGAAATATCATTTATATTCTATTTGAAATTATTATTTAGAATAAATATTATTCCTATATTGTAGTTTTATAATTATTCTTCTTTGAAAACCCCAAAAGAATTTTAATTCACCCATTAAACTCAATTAAAATTACTTTTTCAGAATATTTGAAAATTTAGTAAAAATATGTTTTTAGATTATCCAAAAAAATCATCAATGTAGATTTGAACAACTAAAACATCTTTGAAAATTATTTTTATAAATAAATTAGGATCTACAATACGTTTTATAAAACCACTTTAATTAAGAAAAGTGTTGAGACTATAATACCATGATCTAGGTGCTTGTTTTAAAACATAATGTGATTTTGTTAAATTAAAATCATGATTTGGAACATGAGGATTTTTATGTTAAGGTGGTTTTTTCAATAAAACATCATGAATTATATAATGAGTTAGAAAAATAAATATTTATTCCATTTCATTTAATTTGAAATTTCGATATGCTACGTAGGAAATAAGTATCCTAATGGAATCGTGTCTTATTACTAGTGAAAATTATTCTTTAGAGATAATTAATTCCTTCTGACTATATCCCTGTGTAACTATTCTAGCTTCATTTTTAATTATTTCTCCATAATCATACACTTTTTTTCTTAAATCCCCATACAGTTTCAATGTTCAAGAAGCTTTTAGGTCTTTCTATATGTAATCCTCAATTTTTTCATTTTAAAAAAGTTTAGATTTTCACGAATTTCTATTACCTGTATTTCGTCATCTATTTCTCCAGTGATGTACTTAGGTTCATTATGTGACTAGAAGGCTTGATTTTCAGCATGGTTTCTAAGAGAAGCTTTATTCCAAGCTCCTATATAAAAACTTCCCATTATATCATCTATGGGGTATTCTTTAAGAGTATGAATGGATCTAGTGGTAGACATGTTTGGTATATAATAATCTTCATCATGTTTAAGTTTCAAATTTTCATTAAAAAATGGTGATTTTTCTATATTAGGTTTTATAGAACTATTACAATGTTAGGTTGAGACGTTAATATTAAAATATGAAATATAATCTTAAATATTTTTCAAATATTCATTAGGCTCATGTGGATTTGTTTTATCTAATCTTACATGTATATATTATTCCACAATTATGGATCGTTTATTCAATACTATATGTGATTTTCTTGATGTTGAATAATAAAAGGAAATTCAATCATCAATTTTGGAAGAAAATTATCTAAATTATTATTTCTGTTGAGAATAATGAAAATGTAGCCAGAAAAACCAAAAATAAATAACATTTTATTTTATTCTATTACTTTAGTCATATAGATTATCTTCTAAATATGTTCTAATAAGAACCCTTTTTATTATTTAGAAATTTTTATGAATAGATTCTCCGAAAAAATAAAAAGGTAGGTCATATTCATTATGCATTTCCTGGGAAATATTTTGGAGAGTTATATTTATTCATTTAAAAACAAAATTCTACAGTGATGTCATACGAGTAGAAAATTTGAGATTGTAGCCATGTTGTGAGAATAGATATTCAAAGTCATGATTTTTATAATCACAACCAGGATCACTTCTTACATTTTTTATAGAATGTAACCTATGCTCTTATAAAGATTTTACATATTGGGAAAAATACGAAAATTATTCAATTTTGTTATCTAGAAAGAATACCTAAATGTATCTAAGAAAGTCATCTATAAAGAAAAAATCATTTTAATTCCGTTTCTAGATATAAAATCTAGAAGGTCCAAACAAGTCCATTAGAACCAACTCTGTGGGTTATGAACTTGGAACTTCTTTATAAGCTTTGAAATAAATCTTTTTTTGTTTCCCTTTTTTAGATGGGTCATAGACTTTATCCACTAAAAATTCTAGTTTAGTAATATTCATAACTAATCATCTCTTATTTATATTTATAAGTGGGTGAAGGTTACATTGGCCTTGTCTCCTATTCCCAAACTATGAATATTTATAAAAAATATTAAATAATTTTTTTTGAAAAATTATGAATAATAATTAATTTCAAAGAGATTATCATTACACAAGGAATTAAAAACTAAAACATGTTTAGAATCCAAAAAACAATTAATGTATTATATTAAAATTTAGCTTGATAACCGTCATTTAATATCATTGATATTCTATGTTGATTAAAATCAAAACCATCAATAAATAAGTCCATAGAAATCAAAACACAACTATATTTATAATTCAAACAAGTGTAAATATTTTTTCCCTCATAATATAACCAAAGGAGACATGTCCACTATCCACCTTGTTAGGGTTATTTATGTGTTTACTTGTAATCTTAAAGTATAAATCCCAAACAAATTAAAATTTGTAATAATTTCGGTTTTCAGAATTTTTTGGGTCTATAGATATTTTTACAAAAAACATTAGGATTACAAATTTATTTAATTTATTTACTATAAATGTAATTTAGAATTTTTGATATAAAAACATTACTAATACCAATAGAATATAACCAGTTTAATTTACAAGAATAGATTGAGATAGATACAAGTTTATCATATAAATTATCTTATATTCATGTTTGTAACCAATACTATTGGTATAATTTGGTATAGTTTGTTCACCAATAATCCTATTCATTGTTTATATACCATTTTTGACCTTTACTATCCTATTTGAGTTGGTCATTATACATTTATTGGTCATTTTCTTCTTTTAACAACTAAGCATTCCTGTTCTTCTCAAGAGAAAAGTTAGATTTAAAATACCCAGACAAAGCGTAATGCTTCTATAAACATTTATATTTCTAGTTTATTTTATTGAATGATTCTTCCAACATATTAAAGTACTAAAATAAATATTCACTACCCATTTTTTAAAAATGTTATTCCAGTTAAAATATGTTAAAAATATGAATAGTAGATGCCTGAATATTATTTGATACCTGAAAGAGCGCTGTTGTGGGCGCCCTCAAATGATTAATGTGATTTTGGGGTTCTTAGGTGCCGTAGTGTGGCTGACCAAGGTCGTATCTCAAAGGAGGAAGTGAATTTAACAACTTATTAAAGGTATTATAAAAATAAAATAAAAGAGAATAAAATAAAAACACTAAATTAAAGGATTGGGGTTTTTTTATAGTTTATGAATCTAGAAGAAGTTTGCTGGAAGAAGATTGTATATTTTTTTGTTTTTAGTTTTGAAATGAATTTCGATTAAAATGACACAACAAGAAGATGTTTTTTTAGAAAATATTTAAAAGATGTAATCAATATAACTCTACCTCTTCAATAATTTATTAATAATTATCATTTAAATTAATATCCACTTAATTAAGATCCCTTAATTTGTTAAATCCCGAACCCTACGAGAATTAACTTTACCACAAAGATGAAGTGAATTTAACCTTAGGCTAACTTCAGAACATGCAATCGCAACACCCTGCTTTGATTGATGTTCTAAAATTAGCTTATGGTCAGTGGTAAATTAAGGCACATAACCACTCTGAAAATGAGGATTAATTGAGTTTAGGGATTATATTTGAACTCTACAAATTGATCCTGTGTGGTTTTGAATTACCGGTTAAGGTTGCGCTCTCACAGTTCACACAATTCCCAACCTCATGTGTTTTTTGTTAACTATTAAATTGCTTGATTAAATTCATTTAAATTAAAAACTCAATTGATATATCATAATATTTTAATTAAATTAGCTCATTTATTCAAAATAAATGAATGGAGAAGGATAGAGGTCGGTCGATTACTAAAAAGAACTACTCTTCCATGGGTGGCGTAATCATCGTAGAAGCGTTTTGCATGTGCAAAGGTTTATAATGGGTATAACCCAATAACGTTTCTACTCAAGAATTAAAGCCCAAATAGGAATATTAAGAGAAGAAATTTAAACAAAAAATAGGAAAATAATATAAATAAAAGAAGAACAAAGAAGTTTATTACACAAACAAAATCATTAAAACATAAAGGAGAAGAAGAAGGCTTCGTCGAAGGGATCCTTGCTTCAAGAGCTACCCTTTTTGAAATGGTTGGATAATTGGATTGGATCCACTTATCCTCTTCCCTAAACTTTCCAATTCATGTCTCAACCCCTCCAAATAAGAAAAACTCTAATTTATAGAGGGGAGGGGAGGAGAGGTTACAAGTGGTTTCAAGTGTGAATGTGGAAATTCAGCCAAATATTTTAATGCCAATTGCACCGCCCATTTTACCACCAAAAAAAGTGAATTGGCCGGCTTTCCAGAAGGATAATCTGTGACTATATGGGTCCTCTATCTCCTCTAAATATTTGGGATTACTCCAGTCCTAGATGAAGGAGTTATGGCCTAAATACAGAAGCTTCTCTATTCTGGCGAGTCCAGCCCAACTTTGACTTCATGGCCCATTTTCAACAATGAAATGCACTCTTTAGCTTTAGTGTCCTGATTAAATGTTGTATATAATTATCTCAGAAACACTATTAGAAAATTTAAAATCCAAATTATAAATATATAAATATTTATCTTCGAAATACTACAGTAAACTATAAAGGGTAAAACTGGAATTGTCATCAAATATTCAAATGAATGATCTAATCCCAAATAATTTCTAATTAAACATATTTAACACAATGTGAGAAAATTATATCATTTATTATCAATAAAATATTCAATAAAATGGTGTTTTATCAACTCCCTCACACTTACCCTTTTGCGCTCATGAGCAAAACCTCATATCAAGTAAACATCAATATCAAATCAAAACCAATTTTAAAACACATATCTTTGAGATCAAACAATTACACACCAATAAAAATAAAGATATATTGCCTCATAAAAAACCATTATTTCACGTTCTTCATTTATATCATTCAATATATTTCCACTTTATTTATCCTCCCATGCACAAAACACTTACCTCGCTTGAATTTTCTCTCATCACTCAAATATCAATTTTTTTTGCAATGTCTTTCTCATCCAAACTCATACAAGGGTCACCAAAGGCTTGATAGATTACTACATCGCCACTCGATGTGAGTCAAGGAGATATCTTAATCATGAGGACTTTTCAGGGTTGTTTTGTGGCTTTCGGTTGGTAGGATTTAGATGTGAAAAAATTCTGATGCTGAATAAGGAGGGCTTGACTCTTTTTTTGAAGCAAAATTGTATTAATCTAATTTTCACTTAAATATGGTTTTCTCCTCAATCCCCATAGTATCAATTCATGTACATAATCATGAAAAGTCATGAAAATTTTACAACATTCATCATTTCAGCATCAAAAATGTTAATATTCTCAAACATGATTTTCTTGAAAGCTCCAGATGGGCACAGCTTTCAATATAATGAATTTCTTCAACAGCAAACACAACTCTTCAGAATTTAATTTTCCACCCAAAGTATCACAGAATGTGGTGACACAAAACAAGATAGATTCCCCCACACTTAATCTCAACTAGATTATTCAATTTCACTTCAAGAGTTGGTTGGATAGGGAAAATTGGCTTGTAATGTGGCTAACCAAACAGGTTGTGCATGGCTTCTAAGGGCTACAAGGATTAAATATTCAAGGAAGGCTATTATAAAAAGAGATTCTTTGAAATAGGGTCTTTAATACCAAACAAATGCCTCAATCATATAAACATAAGTACCTCAAACCCTCATGTTTTGACAGGAATCAATCAAATTCTTGTTAAATTAAGCACGGTTTGGTTCTCTCAAAAAGTGAGGTGAATGTAAAGAATATGAAAATAATGGTTCAAAATCCTCACAAGAAAGTGATTTCAAATATAAAGATAGTGAGATGTGTCATGGGATTCAAAATTCAGCGTACTTTTGATAAAATTACTAAATATTTGAACTTGAAACAAAGTCATTTTCAGCATTCATTTAAGCTCAGTTTATTGGGATAAATTGTTTCACTCATTGATATGCATTTCAAAATTGTGATGAGAATCATTTCAACTCAAAAATTTCAAAAACACAAAGAAAATTGAAAAATAAAACCACAAAATTTGAAAAACACACATTTTTTTAAACAGGAAAACAATTGAAATTACTAAACTAAAAGGTTCCCTCCCCCAGACTTAAAATATTTCATTATCCTCAATGTGAAACCATGAGATGATATATGCACATGAAATGTAGGATTTTTAAATAGGACAAATAATATAAAAGTGAAAGGGTTAGGAACAGCCTGATGTGATCAAGTGATGATGGGGTCATGCAGTGTGATAAAATCCACTGCATCAGTAGGAGGTCCCTCAATGTATCTCTTCAAACGTTGACCATTGATTGTAAAGATCCTTATAGTGTCCTCTTGTGTGATCTCCACTGCACCATAAGGAAAAACATTAGATACAATATAAGGACCTAGCCATCTGGAACGCAACTTACTAGGCATCGGCTTGAGTCGTGAACTATAGAGAAGGACTTTCTCTCCAACATGAAACTCCCTTTGTTGGATCATTTTGTCATGAGATGCTTTTGATCTTTCCTTGAAGAGCCTTGAGTTCTCATATGATGATAATTGAATCTCCTCAAGCTCTTGAATTTTCAACTTCCTTTGAATTCCAGCTTGGGCCAAATCCATGTTGCATTTCTTTATAGCCCATCATGCTCGATGCTCGACTTCCACTGGAAGATGACATGCTTTGCCAAAAACAATCCTAAATGGGGACATACCAATGGGTGTCTTGTATGCTGTCCTATAAGCCCACAATGCATCATCCAAGCGCTTGCTCTAATCCTTCCTATTTGGCTGCACGGTTTTCTCTAATATTTGTTTCAGCTCACAATTTGAAACCTCAGCCTTGCCATTTTTTTGGGGGTGGTATAGTGTTGATGTTTTGTGTGTCACCCCATACTTCCGAAGGAGGGAAGAAAAATTCATATTGCAAAAGTGTGTCCCTTGGTCACTAATGATGTCCTTTGGTACCCCAATCCTGCAAAAAATCTGTGCTTTCAAAAAGTCCACAACAACACAAGAATCATCAGTCCTGGTGGCCTTGGCCTCCACCCATTTACTCACATAATCAACAGAAAGAAAAATATACAAAAACCCAAAGGAACTAGGAAAAGAACCCATAAAATCAATGCCTCATACATCAAAAATCTCACAGAATAGTATGGGTTATTGAGGCATCTCATGTCTCCTAGAAATGTTCCTAATGTGTTGGCAACGAGAGCATGACTTACAAAATACAATGGCATCATAGAACAAGCTAGGCCAATATAATCCAGAGTCTAAAACCTTCCTAGCTGTCCGTTAGGGTCCAAAGTGTCCACCACAAGCAAGTGTATGACAGAAATGAAAAACAGAATCAAACTCATGATCAGGAACACACCTCCTAATGACTTGGTCACTACACATGCGCCAGAGGTAAGGATCATCCCACACAAAAAACCTAGACTCGCTTATTAATTTTTGGACTTGATGTTTCTCAAAATTCACTGGGATTTCAGAGGCAACAATGTAGTTAACTAAATCTGCATACCCAGGATGCGTACCTGAGATGGAATAAAGATGCTCATCGAGGAAAGTGTCTCGAAGTGGTACCTGGTCCAAGGTGTCATCCTCTAGTGTGTGAGTAAGCCTACTCATTTGTTCTACCACCAAATTCTCTGAACCCTTCTTGTCCTTTATCTCAATATCAAATTCTTGAAGAAGGATCATCCAACGTATAAGTCATGGCTTTGCATCTGGCTTCTTCAGGAGGTACCTTAAAGCTGCATGGTCAGAAAAAACAACTACTTTAGAGCCCAATAAATATGAACGGAATTTATCTAAAGCAAATATGATAGCAAGAAACTCCTTTTCTATATTTGTGTAATTTTATTGGGCTGAATCCAATGTCCTCGATGCATAGTAGATCACATGTGAACATCCCTCCACCCTCTGAGATAAGACAGCTCCAACTGCGAAGTTGGAGGCGTCACACATAAGCTCAAAAGGATGGTCCCACCACAGGGGCTGTATGATTGGTGGAGTGGTCAGACACTTCTTTAGCTCATCAAATGATACCCTGCATGAATCATCAAAATTTAAGTCAATATCTTTTTGAAGCAATCGAGATAAGGGTAGAGCGATCTTACTAAAATCTCTGATGAAGCGTCGATAAAATCTAGCATGTCCAAGGAATGATCGAACATCACGCACAAATGTAGGATATGGAAGGGATGAAATAATGTCTACCTTATATTTATCAACTTCAATGCCATGTTGTGAGACTATATGACCTAAGACAATTCCCTTTTCGACCATGAAATGACATTTTTCAAAATTTAAGACCAGATTTTTCTCAATACAACGATGCAACACATCACCAAAACTAGAGATACATTCATCAAATGAGGATCCATAAACCGTAAAATCATCCATAAATACCTCCATGCAGGTCTCAATGAAATCTGAGAAAATACTCACCATGCATGTCTGGAAGGTACCTGGGCATTGCAAAGTCCAAATGGAATCCTTCTGTAAGCAAAGGTACTGAATGGGTAGGTGAATGTTGTCTTCTCCTGGTCCTTTGCTGCAATGGGAACCTGAAAATATCTATAGAAACCATCCAAGAAGCAATAATATGTCCTACCTACAAGTCTCTCAAGCATCTGGTCAATGAATGGAAGTGGGAAATGGTCCTTACGAGTGTATTGATTTAGTTTACTATAATCAATAAACACTCACCAACTGTTTTGAACTCTCATAGGAACTAACTCATCATTTTCATTTTTTAAAACAGTGAAACCAGTTTTCTTAGGCCCAACCTAAATTGGACTTACCCACTGAGAATCTGAAATAGGATAGATTATACCTTCCTCAAGCAATTTTGCAACTTCTTTTTTAACAACCACCAAAAGTGTTGGATTGAGTCTCCTTTGTGGTTTCCTCACCGGTTTATCCCCATCCTCCAAGAGAATCCTATGCATGCAAATGGAGGGGCTAATACCTGATATGTCTTCCAATGTCCAACCAATTGCCCTTATGTTATCTCTCAATAGATTCAAAAGTTTTTCTTCATGTTCAAAAGAGAGATTGTTAGAAATGATAACAGGTAATCTATCACCACTCAGCAAGTATGCATATTTAAGATTTAGGGGCAAAGGCTTGAGTTCCAATGTAGGGGGTGATGTGTGGATGGATAAATTGATGCAACAGACATATCTGCACAATGAACATCAGTATCGGAATAAAAATCATCACAACCAGAGAATAAATCACCAAATCCATCAGCATACTCAATATCCATGTCATAATCAGAGTTCACATGATCAAAATCAGAATATGATTCCATTTCATAATCAAATATTAGAGAGTCTTGTTCCTTAAAAACGGTTGTAGAAGTACTCTTAGACATCAAACTAGAACCAATACTCATAATCTTTCTAAGCATAGGACAATCCAATTCCATGGGGTTTTTACTTGGTGGTTCAAAATGGGAGATAACAAAAGAAGAATGGTCTTCTGAGGGGTACTTCATGGAATCCATAACATTAAATATCACAAAATCATCTCCAAATTCCATGGAAAGTGTACCATTATTGACATTTATGATAGTTTTTGCAGTTTTGAGGAAGGGACTACCTATGATAATGGGGGAATGAGAACTTACCTGATCGTCCTCCATGTTAAGCACGTAGAAATCTGCTGGGAAGATCATGTCTCTTACCCGGAAAAGTACATCCTCAAGGACTCCCGCTGGATATGTTGTAGCTCTATTTGCCAACTACATCACTACTCTCGTCAGCTTCAACTCACCAACCTGTAAAGAAAAGAATACAGAGTGACGCTTCAAATTTATTGAAGATCCTAAATCATAAAGAGCATCAGAGAAGTTCGACTCCCTATGGTACATGGGATGTTGAATGTCCCTGGATCCTTGCACTTTGTCAGTATTGCTAGAGTTGGTGTAATGAGTGCTGACACATTCCTTCCAAGATTGATCCTCTCATTTCCCTGGAGCCCTCTTCAATTGGTGAAGAGTTCTTTTAAGAATTTGGAATACCTTGGGATTTTCTTAACGGCTTCAAGTAGAGGAATGTTGATCTCTACACGTTTGAATGTGTCCAAAACCTCCTTTTGTATTTCTTCTTTAGCCATCTTCTTGGTTTGAACAACCCTATTTGGAAAAGGAAGGGGTTTAGGAGGAACATCATCAATCTTTTTCTTACCTTTATCTTTCTCCTTTGATTTCTCAACAGTCGGTATGGAATGCAGCAACTCCGGAGTTGAGGTGAATCCAAGTGGAATGGTAGGTACAGATGTATCGTTCATTTGCTTCCCACTTCTCAATGTGATGTCACTGACATTCCCCTTTGGATTTAGAGTGGGATGGGAAGGTAGATTTCCAGAATTCTTACTCAAAAGTTCATGGAGGGCGGTGGAAATCTGGCTCATTTGAGTCTTCAACTCCCTCAGCACCGAACTTTGACTCTTCATCTCATTTTGTTGATTAAGAAAAATTTTCTTCAAAAGATCATCAGTATTAGAATCTACCTTTGGTGGAGGATTACCTTGTTGCTGACTTGTTGATGTTTGAGCTTCAAATCTCCTTTGGGGTTGTTGGAAACCCTGTTGGTAAGGTGGAGGCTGCTGGAAGTTTGGTTGAAAAGGGGGCCTTTTTTGTTGTCCAGAGACATACCTCATGTTCGGTTGATCTTTCCACCCTTGGTTGTATGTTGGATAAAATGAATCAAACGTCTTTTGGGGATATGGTTGTTGTTTCTACTGAAATGGTCTCCCTGGGAATACTGTTGCACAATCCTTTGTCTCTTTTAGTTGTGGGCAACAGTTAGTTGGGTGGCTTGTCTCAGTGCAAATGACACAAGGCCATGAAGGAGGGGGTTGGGATGTCTTTTGAGCCAATGCAATCTTCCTCACCATAGTGGTCAATTCTTCCAACTTGGTATCAATCAAATGACTTTCAAGAGAAGAAGGACTTACCTAACGTACTCCCCTGACATGTGGTGTACCTCTATCGCCAAATTGTTGGGAGTTTTGGGCCATCTTGTCGATCAATGCACGCGCATCTACTAGTGTCTTGTCCACCAATGTCCCTCCTACTGCAGCATCAACCATGCTCCTCTCCATGGGTGTTAGTCCTTCATAGAAGTATTGGATGAGGAGTTGCTCACTGATTTGGTGATGTGGGCAGCTTGCACACAACTTCTTGAATCGCTCACAGTACTCATACATTGACTCTCCTTGGGATTGCTTGATTCCCGATATCTCCTTTCGAATGGATGTTGTCCTTGATGCTGGAAAAAATCTTTGCAAGAAAAGACTTTTCAAATCATTCCAACATGTTACATCTTCAGGTTGCAAATAATACATCCAATCTTTTGCAGCCCCATCAAGTGAGAATGGGAATGCTCTTAATTTAATTTGATCTTCAGAAACATTTCTTGGTTTTAAATTTGAGCAAACCACATTAAATTCCTTAAGGTTTTTGTTGGGATCCTTACCAGATAATCCATGAAACTTTGGAAGAAGGTGAATTAATCCATATTTCAATTCAAACTCTGATTCGAGATTTGGGTAAGAAATACAATTTGGTTGTTAGTTAATATCTGGTGCAGCCAATTCTCGAATGGTTTTATTAATTTTATTTCTATTATTTCCATCCATCGGTTCCTCTTTTATGTTTGAATTTGGATTACTTCCAATTTCAATATTTCCAGAAGAGAGGAATTCACCAACTGGTTGAATATTGAAACTTCTCGTAGATTGAGAATGTCTAATTCATTCCCTAAGGTTGTGTTCAATCTCAGGGTCAAGATCTAAGAGATCTTCGGGATTAGTTCATGTCATAAATCAAATAAAAATGAAAAGAAAGAAATTGGAACATAGTAAAATAAAAATGAGAAGTTTGAGTTTATGGTCCAAAAAGAAGTAGAATAAAATAAATGAATAAGAAGAAAATTCAGATTGGGTAAAGAAAGAAGAAATAAGAGAGGAAGAGAATAAAATGTAAAATAAAATAAATACCTCTAATTGGTTGAAATAATTACTTGCCTCCCCGTAAATGGCGCCAATTTTGAAGAGCGATGTCGTGGGTGCCCTCAAATGATTAATGTGATTTTTGGGTTCTTAGGTGCAGTAGAGTGGCTGACCAAGAGCGTCTCTCAAAGGAGGAAGTGAATTTAACAACTTATTAAACGTATTCTAAAAATAAAATAAAAGAGAATAAAATAAAAAAACTACTTTAAAGGATTGGGGTTTTTTTATAGTTTATGAATCTATATGAAGTTTGCTGGAAGAATATTGTATATTTTTTTTGTTTTTTGTTTTGAAATGAATTTCGATTAAAATGACACAACAAGAAGATGTTTTATTAGACAATATTTAAAAGACGTAATCGATCTAACACTACCTCTTCAATAATTTATTAATAATTATCATTTAAATTAATATCCACTTAATTATGATCCCTTAATTTGTTAAATCCCGAACCCTATGAGAATTAACTTTACCACGAAGATGAAGTGAATTTAACCTTAGGCTAACTTCGGAACATGCAATCGCAACACCCTGCTTTTATTGATTTCTAAAATTAGCTTATGGTTAGTGGTAAATTAAGAAACATAACCACTCTAAAAATGAGGATTAATTCAGTTTAGGGATTATATTTTAACTCTACAAATTGATTCCATGTGGTTTTGAATTA
Source organism: Viscum album (assembly GCA_963277665.1). Lineage (NCBI taxonomy): Eukaryota > Viridiplantae > Streptophyta > Magnoliopsida > Santalales > Viscaceae > Viscum > Viscum album. Next base: position 1,639,702,994 of record OY728163.1, on the reverse strand, counting down.
CCAGTTAAGGTTGCACTCTCACAGTTCACACAATTCCCGACCTCGCGTGTTTTATGTTAACTATTCAATTGCTTGCTTAGTTTCATTTAAATTAAAAACTCAATTAATATATAATAATATTTTAATTAAAGTAGCTCATTGATACAAAATAAATTAATGACGAAGGATAGAGGTCGATCGATTACTAAAAAGAACTATTCTTCCATGGGTGGCGTAATCATCGTAGAAGCGTTTTGCATGTGCAAAGGTTTATAATGGGTATAACCTAATAACGCTTCTACTCAAGAATTCCAGCCCAAAGAGGAAGATTAAGCGAATAAATTTAAACAAAACAGAAGAAAAGAAATGAAATAAATGAAGAAAAAATACGTTTATTACACAAACAAAATCATTACAACGTGAAGGAGAAGAAGAAGGCTTCGTCGAAGGGATCCTTGCTTCAAGAGCTACCCTTATTTAAATGGTTGGATAATTGGATTGGATCCACTTATCCTCTGCCCTCAACTTCCCAATTCACGTTCCAAACCCTCCAAATGAGAAAAACTCTAATTTATAGAGGGGAGGGGAGGAGAGGTTACAACTGGTTTCAAGTGTGAATGTGGAAATTCGGCCAAATATTTTAATACCAATTTCACCGCCCATTTGACCTCCAAAACGCATGAATTGGACGGCCTTCCAGAATGATAATATGTGCGGATATGGGTCCTATATCCCCTCTAAAAATATGGGCTTAATCCATGCCAATATGAAGGGTTTATGGCCTAAATACAGAAGCTTCTCCATTCGGGCGAGTCCAGCCAAACTTTGACTTCATGGCAAATTTTCAACAACCAAATGCTCTTTTTATCTTTAGTGTCCTGATTAAATATTGTAGATAATTATGTCAGGAAAACGTTTACAAAATTACAAATTCCAATAATAAATACAGAAATATTTAGCTTCGAAATATTACAGTGATCTATAAAGGGTAAAACTGGAATTTTCATCAAATATTCAAATGAATGATCTAATCTCAAATACTTTCTAATTAAACATATTTAACACAATGTGAGGAAATTATATCATTTATTATCAATAAAATATTCAATAAAATAGTGTTTTATCAATACCTAAATGTGTTTTCAATGAAACAAATGTTAGCTATTCAATTATTATCTTCTCTACTAAAGTTAGAGTCAATTGAGATATGATTAGAGGCGATTCAAGTAGATTTCATATAAGTATTTTTCATTTTTTTCATTATCCTATTAACTTTTCTTATACATAAATTCCATAAATTCATCTTTTAGGTGCCATTTTCTATTCATTCATAGTAGGTCATGTCACATGATTTAATCTACATTTTCCAATTCCCTTTTTGATCATATTTTTCTCCACAGTTTTTTATTGTGAAATGTATTCTTCTTATATAATTGATTAAATATCCTGTCTAGGTGATCCATTTTCTCATCACAACCTTTTATTATTCAACTTTACTAAAACTATAATATTTGATATGTTATTTCAACATTGAGTGGGATTTCTTAAAAACTAATGAATTTATTTTAGGTTGTTATTATTATTATTATTATTATGTGATTATTTATATTCCACCTCAAACATAATAATCTTTCCAATACATTATTTCACATGTAGTTTTCATAGGTCGCATGGTTTTATAATAGAAACAGTGGTTCCTCTCCTTTAATTTAGTAAGAATCACCGAAGTCATATCACATTATCTTTATCTAAAATTATCTTCCCATGTGTATATATGGTGTAAAAAATCTCCATGAATATGAGATTCATATCAAAAAAAACATTTCATAAAAATTCATATTAAATTTATTATACATTATTTTATAATTATTCAATAACATTTCATTAATGATTGAAGTTCCTTCATTAGAAACAGAAAGAGTGTCACAAATTTATAACACAATGAGACTTGAAGATATTCCATTAAACTCATATTATCTTAAATAATTTTAAAAGGTACTCATGTATTTATATTTATATTCATAATCAGCCTTAGCGTAATCTATCCATTCTACTATAGTGGATGTGAATTTTTCATATTTATCATCAATTATGGTCGCAATATCAAATATTATTCTCCTTATAAAGATATTAATTTTGATCTTACACTAAGATTAATTGGTTATATTAAAATAATAATGCTCCTTAATGGTTGTTACCAATTTTCTATTATTATTGATAAAGATATAAATTTATAAATAACAAAAAATTAATATCTTTTGTTAAAACTAGATCACAGTTAAAAAATTATTTGAACCTCTTACACATAATGTTTTTCAGATTAGAAATATATATTGAGGAGTTGAATTGAGTTTTCAAATAAAATTTATGTTAAAAATAGTTTGATCCAATATCCCATGTATTTTTAAAATATGAACCAATTAAATAAAATAATATTAGTATTTAAGTTTACATTTCCAAAAATAAAGTTAAAATTTCATTCACCAAAATGTTAAAACAAGTTTAAAACTCTTTTAAATAAAGAAAAAGATTTATTGGGCTCAAACACAATATAAAAAACCCAAATTATTGTTAACTATAAATGTGGTTTTTTGTTGTTTAGTTTTGAATACAAAAAAAATTAAATAGAGTGCACAAAAAATATAAAGTACATAGTAGAATAAATCTAAGAGGTTCAGTCTCATTTCCCAGATCGAGTACTCTCTGTATGGAAATCAACAACATCCACACACTTTATTTATTAAATAAACTGATCCAAGAACCAAGATTGAGTTATACATAAAATAATGCACATGGTTTTCTAGGATATACAAAGCCTCTTCCATAGTTTTCTATGGGAGAATAAAACATAAGTCTTTTAGGATTAAAATACACCCTTCATAGTTCTCTATGGGAGTATAGATAATATGAAATTAGATCTATTTTAATGTTCTCTCATGTCTATCCTAGGTTCTAGTTGTTAATAGAATATAGTGTAAATCACACACACAACTCAAAAAGTATGGAAAAGATAGTAATATAAGTAAATTAATTTTGAATTATTAGATATATTAGTTTTATTGTTATGTTATTAATTATTCTCTTAAATATATCACCTTTTGATTTGGGAATGATGTGTAAATATTCTAATATGTCCTCTGATGATTCATTAAAGATCATACAGGAATAAATTATCACTGATTTTGGAACTAGAGTATGTGTTCATCTTTTTTTCATTATGAAAAAACCCATATGCTTGTGTCTCTCTATCATAGTCATTCCATTTGTATCCTGTATTTTAAAAGGTAAAATCTATCTTTAGAAAGAGTCATTATTAATCATCATTGGATATCATCATACATCTATATTAAATTTGAGACTACTAAATGCTTCTAAACATTATTTATTTCATCAATGAAAATTGATTTGACTGAATATATTTGTTAATATAATACTTATCCTTTTTGAATCATCTTTATTATGTTTTAAATTTCAACATCCATAAAAACTTCAAAACCTTCCAATAAATCTAGAAATATTCCATGATAGATATTATTAATAATAATTTGAACAAATTCTTGATCATTTTATACTTTAATCAATCAATTTGATATTACACTTAGTCTAGTACTTTTTCAAATTAAGACTATCTACCATGGTATCTTAATATAGTCCATCTAAAGATTGATTAATTTTTCCAAAGCTCATATTTCACATATATATTCGTCCATCATTGGGTGGTGGATTAGGAATAAATGTATGGATGATCCATCACATTGTGATATTTTTATCAAACATGCAGTCACTTTCATATTGATTTTGGATTGATAGATTTCTCATGAAGTCGATCCAAGTGTGATAAATTGGATATAGTCGATCTAGAAGGCATATGGTTGATCCAATGGTCTTGTGGTTGATCCATTCAATTTCAAATATCATGATCATGATAGTTTCTAGAGATACACAATGTGGTCACTTTTTTTCTTGCAATCACATGATTCTTTTACCTTATATCTACCATGGTTATGAAGCTACCATTTTCACACATTTTATTCTATAATTAAATGTTTATAATAATTAAATGGTGTTATTTAAATATAAATTGACATGTTTTCATGTTCTTGTTTGATTCTGATATTAAATGAAATTTTTTTAAAAAAATTTGGGATTTTAAGATGCTTTTGATTGCTTCTATATTTCAGGGTGCATATAAAAGACACATTTCTTCACTAGATAAGTGAAGTGGCATGACACCAGATTTTTGAAGATTATGAAGAGATGGATACTGGAACAGACTAATTACATTTCATTTAATGTCATTACACATCATGATATTCTTCAAAAGGATATTTTTGCGCTAGAAAATATTTAAAGAGGTTAGAATCCACAAAATATTTTTTCACTTCATGAGTCCCTATTTCACATCCTAAATGCAGTCAAAGTTTAAAAATATTGTACAATAATCATGCAATATTCATGCAATGTGGATCTAAACATGGGTCTAGATTACATGATGTGTAACATAGTTACACATCGTGACTTTTTCAATGCACATAAAAAAATTAATGACATTGCAGCTATGTTTTTCGATATGTTTTTTATACGGGGTTCTCATATCCGCCCTTCAAAGGTATTCTAGGTGAGGACTAGTGGAGTCCAAGAGACACCGCATGAAAGAGAGAAATTCAATGTTACAATTTCCCATAGTTTCATTTTGATTCGTTTTTCAATTTTTAATTCTCTTTTAATATATTATATTTCTTCTTCATTCTGCACCTCTTCCATTTATTTTATGTTATTTTTTATCCAACGGTGTTTGCTTCAAAACTTCATAAAAAATGGATATCTAACCACAACTCATGTTTGAGGGAGCGAATGGTGATTTGAATAAGTTAAAAATGATTCATTTTATATATATTTATTCATTTCGAAGTGTTTTGGTGGTGGATGAATTAATTATGGTGAGCAGTCTTCCCATTGTCTATATCATCCAATGTCTTCTTCTTTTTTATCCATCATCCTTCCTTTCAATATCTATGTTATTCACATGCTGGAGTGTGGATTGGGTATTGATGGTCATTGAAGAGGTCTCCTATCCGATATTTAGAAGAGTATTATCTTGTTTGAAGAGGTCTTGGTAGGAGATAATCATAATTAAAATGAGGGTGTTTAGTGCGATAGGTTTTCATCACTACATTGAATTGTAGAATGATATTCCACTAAAACAATGATTTCAATCAACATGACCTCCTAAGAACATATGAATCATTCATTCTATAAAACATAAATTTTTATTTAATTTTTATTTATATTTTTATTATTATATATTTCATACATCATTCCAAATAAAGCTCATCTATATTAATATATTTTATTAGTATCAAATTAGTTATTTTATAATAGTGAAAAGAGAAAAATAGTGAATGTAAGTGGCCTCATTGTGATTGACCCTTCGATGTTCCACTATAGTGTATTTTTGGGAAAATAATAATTGAATTGTATTTTGGTTTAATAAAAATCATTTTCATCTATTTGGAATCTCTTATTGGGATGCTATGTGATTTTACACATAGTTTTTCAAATAAAATAAAAAAATAAAAAAATATAAAATAATGAACTTTGTTGCATAACTTTCATTATTCGACCAAAATAAATTTTTATAGTGATTAATATAATTATTTTACAATTAATAACTATAATGGTTATCATCGTAGGGAGGATACACTGAAGATGAAAATGGAACAAAAGGCGATAACACTACAATGGAATTCTAAAAATATAGAAAAAGAATGTAGGATGGTTGCATTACATGCCACTAAATTTAAAGATGTTAAAGTATAATGGATGGAACAACAACAAAAAATGATATAGAGAATGAAATTGTTGTTCCTCATACCTTTAAATAATTCATTCATGGGGTTGATTTCATACATTAATATCCAATCCCTTATCTAACAAATGAGTTCCAATCAACCTTTCATGAGGAAAAATATTTTAATGTTGAAAATTTTAAGTGATATTTAATACATTGTTTTCATTCAGATAATATATAATATTAATTGGAAATTAATCTTCAATTTGTTGATTTTGTAGATTTAGTATGACTGCTACAGGACTTGGATGAGGAAGATGAAAATTTTCATTTGTTGAGGACATAACGAATGATCGTATTGAGTTGTCCACTAGTGAAAATGAGGATGATGGAAAAAAAGAAGAAATCATTGAGGAATCATTTGATAAACCACAACTATAATAGAATCCACATACCATTCTACTAATTCACCACTAGTGGATACCTCTCCTACAATAGAACAAAATAGAGAGCACCCCTACAGTCTTTTCTGTCCCCCACATGATCTCCAATTTTCATTTTTGTCTATATTGGGAATTGGTTTTATCTTTATATTCATTTGGGGTTCACAATACTATTATATACTGATAGATTATGGGGGGAATTAAAATTTGGTGGTTTGTAATCAAGAAACCTCATCCACCTTCGGATTGGTTTTAAACTGTTGGAATAATCAGACTAGGGGCTGTAAATACATGTCACCCACTTAGTGGGATTAAACCAATCAATATATACTTTCTATTCCTAACTACCTTTTTTTATTATTTTTCTCATGATTTTATTTATTTCATAATTTATAGGTTTAATGTTAGTATCTTGGACCCTAACTCACAACTTGAAAAAAAAAGTCATGTTGTATCATTCAATACCATTATTTTTCTACCCTTATTATTCTTTTTTGATCTGAAATGAAGGGTTATGAAATTTAAGTGCGGGGGATTTTTGACCTACTTAGTTTTTTTATGCTTTAATTCATTTTGTTTTTCATTTTTAGGAACCACAAAATTTAATGAATATTCTCATCACTTTTCACTCATAAATTTATTTTGAGAAAATGAAATTATTTTTGAAATAATGGATTCTAAATGATAGTTAAAGTGAAGATGATTTCATTAATTTTATTTTCAATCCTTTTTAACAGTTTTACTAATTTTTTACATCCATTCCCATGAAACAGTAACTCAAAATATTTTTCTAGTCTTATGTGGTATTATGAACCACTGTGAAATATTCTTCATAATACCTGAACATTTTTAAGAGAAAATTAGATTTTGTGTGAGAATAAATTTTTTTCTCTTTCAAATATTGGGATTTCAAGTAATATTTGTGATATTATTGAGGCACCACAATATCTAGCCAAGTATTATCCTCACACCCACCTTTACATTTATCATTCATTAGCCCTAACATGGCAAAATTTCCCAAATGCCTTCACATTTTTTTTTAATCCCCCTATCATGGGTGAGGGGGAACCATTATAAGGCCCAAAGGTTTAAGGGACAATTACATGACATGTAGGCCCTAGAAAAAATCATCCAAAATAGACAAATTTGGTGAATTCACTCCCATGAAAATTTCATTATATCAGCACAACACCTTCACAATGCTGGACATCTAGTTATCATGTGCAAAGATGCACATACCTAGTACTGATGGAAATGACATACCCACTCAATCATCCAATTCATGTTAGATTTTATCTCGTGAATGTGACAGGTTCTAAAATTGATCTAGAGCCTTGTCTGTTATATTATGTCTCATTGCATCTACATTCTTCATGTGGCCTGAAGGCCATGGGGTTCCTTAAAGTCCTTCATGTGTCTGGAAGGCCTTGAGAGAAAACTATAACAAAGTACTTGGGTGGGCTAAAGGATTTACAGTACCCGAGGACCAAACTGGTGGCCCGAAGGCCCATATGGATGAATAGTTGTGACTTCTATAGAACTGAATAGAAACTTCTACACTTCCTACTGTAATGTATCTTTAGTACTACTACAGAAAATTAAAAATATATCTCTACGTAGATTTGATCTTGGGTTCCTTGTATGCACTTGTCGAGTCCTCACCAATAGGGTTAAGGCTCATGTGTCCTTATTGGAACATAGATTCCACGAATTGTCTTATAGATTTAAGCGTCATTACAAGCCCATTCATCCTTAACTACCCACACTCTAAGTATGATTTCATTTATATTTCATGTTTGATTGTGGTGGAAGGGAAATTTGTTTTCATTCTCTAGGATGTTTTTCATTTGTGGGTGGTGTGTGGTTTGTTTCCTCATTTTGGGATATTTATTTTTATAAAAAATTTCTTAAGTAATAATTTCTTTGTTCTTTATAAGTTCCATACATATCATTTTCCATAAAAATGAATCCAAAACGGAGATAAGCATGAATACTTTATTTTACATCCGTTTATGACACATATTACACTCTAAAATCAAGGGACTGATTGTAATTCATTCATTTTTTTAAATTTGTATCTCATTTATCATGAAAAAAACAATTAAATAATGTTGTGTTATATAGTTTTACAAAAAAAGAAAAAAAGGATAATAGTGTGAGAATTTCAATGATATAATTCTTTGTAATAATTTATTGGCTCATTTACCATTTCAATAAAAGTGGTGTTGTTGTTTTTAACATTTTAAAGGGAATTTTTGTGAGGATTAATCACGTGTTTTTACATGAATTACTCATGAATATTACTTAAGAATCTAGGATCCTCTTTCTAAACATAAATTATTAATTTATCTTTCCCCAAAAAATTTACACCACAAAAATAACATAGAAAATTCCTCATGATTGAAAATATTTTCATGTTTCATGTTGTGGATTGAGGAGATTTGTCACAAGCCTCTGGTGATACATGAATTTTCCATGTATGAGAAAAACTCTAGATTTAATTTCTATTTAGTGAAGTGGGATAAAAAAAATGTGATGTAGATTATTATTGGGATATGGATGGGTTTATGAGGTCGAACAAATTTAAATTTGAGGAATGAAAATAATAGGGAATTATTTTTCATATAAGAGACATGATGGAATTTTGTTGTGGAAAAGATCATTAATATTTTCACATTTTTTGTTTTTGTATGAATTTGTATTTGAATATATGATGACTACCTAGAAGTGTAATGGTTCTAGTGGCGGGAGTGATGAAGCTACCATTTTCTCATAATTTATTCTTCAATTCCATGTTTATAATCCCATAATAGTGTTCTTTCATGGGATAGTTTCATGTGTTTTTTTTATTTTGAGCTTAAATGAATAAATGGCCTAATTTGTGATTTTAACTATTTTTATATCTTTTGTATTTCATGGTGCAGCTAAAAGGCACTTCTCTTCACAAGAGATTCAAGGTGCAATAAAACCATATTTTTATAATGGAGTGGAGCTAGAAACTAGAACATAATAATTAAACATTGTGTAATTTCATTACACATCCTAAAATTTTTAAATGGGATACGTTATGTTGTAAAAGTCATGAAGAGGTTACACATCATGAAAGACAGTTTCATGTCATGATACCCTATTTCATGTCATGAATGTATTCGATGTTTCAGATTTATATATGAGACTCAAGTGAGATTCACACAACACTTAGGAAAACATGAATATAGATTACAAGGCGTGTAATCCAGTTACACATCATGACTTTTTCAACATGAAGAGAAGAATTAATGACACAAAAAAAATTCATTGATATTATTTCCTATAAAATGAGATTGAGTCCCCCCTTAAAATGTATTCTAGGAAAGGACTATACGAGGCTAAGAGACTTGGAATAAAGGAGATAAATTCAATGTATACATTTTAAATAGTTTCATTATGACTAATTTTTTGTAATTTTTATTTCCCTTTTAATATATTACACATCTTTTGCATTCCTCACTTCTTCCATTTCTTTTATTTTATGTGTTATTCCAACGTTTTCCCTTCTCTATTCCCTTAAATATGGTTATCGAACCTCGTCTCTTGTTTAATAGAGGTAATCATGATTTGAATTAGATTATTGTGATTTATTTTATATGGATATATTAAATTCATTGTCTTTTTGAGGTGGTAAAATTGATCGTGGTGATTGATCCTCATGTTTTATCTATCATCCAAATTCTTCTTCAAGTTTATCCATAATCCTACCCATCACTATCTATGTCATTCATATGGTGGTGTATGGTTTTAGTAGTGATGGTTAGTAAAGAGGTCACATAGATATAATTTGGAAAAGAACTACCTAGTATGGAGAGGTCTCAGTATGAGGAAATAGCATTTCAAATGAGTGGGTGTTGTGTGACAGATTTTTTATCACTACATTGAAATTAATATTGATATCTCTTTAAATCAACGATTTCAATAACCATGACCTCCTAAGAAAATCTTCCATCATTCTTTCTATATAACTTTATTTTTTATTTCATTCGCATATATATATATATATATATATATTATTTTATATTTTATGCATCATTCAAAATCAACCCCGATCTATATTAAAATATTTGTTTTTTTATTAGTTAGTTTATAATAATGATAATAGAAAAATAGTGTGTTTAAGAGGTGCCCTTGTGATTGACACTAGGGTGTGCCAATATGGTGCATTTTTTAGTAAAAAAAGAATTAAATTGAATAGTACTTCATTTGAAATATTTTTCATCAATTTGGAAGCATTTTTAGGGAGGCCAGGTGCTTTTAAACAAAATATTTCATAAAAAACAAAAAAAATAAAAAAATTTAAAATCTAAAAAAAGAGATCTATTGCATATCATTATTTTATTCATCCAATATGTATTTTTATGGTGATTATTTTAATTATTATCCTATTGATAACTATGATGGTGATCCTAGACGGAAAGATACATTGAAGAACAAAATAAAACAAAATGCCTAGATGTTTAAAGAGAATTCTAAAAATCATGAAAAATAATGCAAGATTGATGCATTGATGGATGCCAAAGATGAAGATGGTAAAGTGTTATAGGTGAAAGTAAAACCAAAAAAAGCTATAGAGAATTAAAATTTTTATCCTACTACCTTTCATGAAGACATTGGTGAGGTTGAATCCATACATTATGATCTAATTCCCTCTCCAATAAATGTTTTCCCATCCACATTTTATGAGGAAAATGAGTTTGAAGATGAATATTTTAACGAATATTTATGATTTATTTTCATTCAAATATTTTTAATTATGAATTGAAAAATAATATACAATTTTTTTTGATTTTTTAGATTCAGTGCCACTATTGGACTTAAAGGATGATGAAGATGAATAAATTTAATGTTTTGAGGAGATAATGGAGGTGGATGTCAAGTTGTACATTAGTGAAAATAAACATGATAGAAAACAAAACTAAGAACTCATTGAGGAATTACTTTCAAAACCTCAACCATAGAAGAATCCACATACAATTCTCCCACCTTCATCACCAGTGGACGACACTCCTCCAAAGGGAAAAAAATAGTGAACACCCCTATATTCTTTCCACTCCCCCTCATGATCTCAAGTTTTCTTTTTATCAATTATAGGGGTTGGTCTATTTTTATTTTCATTGGGGTTCATAATCCTCTCATAAACTAATGGATTATGGGAGAATTAATATGTTGTTTTTTTAGGTATGAAACCCCATCCTCTATTGGATTGGGGTTAAACCATTGAAACTTTCCAACTAGGGGCCGTAAAAACCTTGCACCCGCTTGGGGGGTCAAACCAAGAATTTTCCACTTTTATTTACCTTCTTCTTTATTTTTCATTAATTATATTATGATTTTATTAATTTCAAGAATTATATGATTAATGGATGTATCTTGTATCTTAATAAAATTATTCTATTCAAAAATAAATTCATGATATATCTTTCCTTCCCTTTCATTACCCTTATTATTCTTTTGTTGAGCTGAAATGTAGGGTAGTGGAATTTAAGTGTGGGAAGGGGAGTTTCGACCAGCTTATTTGTTTTTTGTGCATTGTTTTGTTTTGTTTTTCCTTTTTAGGAACCATGGTCTTTAATTAATATTCTTATCACTTATCAATTATCAATTTATTTAGATAAAATTAGCATGATTTTTCAAAAAATGAATTTTAAATTATTTTGGTTGTGAAAATATTTTCATGAATTTTATTTTCCTAAATTTTTATGAGTTTTACTGATTTTTGAGATCTATTACCATGAAATAGTGACTGAAAATATTTTTCATGTCATGTGATGTATTCTGAAACACTTTTAAATATTCATTATAATACCCACACTTTCGTGAGAGAAACATGGATTTTGTGTGAGAACATGATGTTGATGTTTTTCTCTTCCAAATCATTGGATTTCATTGAAATTTTTTATGTGATTGAGGCACTAAATTGGATTTCTACATATTATCCTAACAATCACCTCTACATTTATCCTTCATTATCCCTTAGATTCCAGGAATATCCTTATAGGATCTTTCCAGGTTATAGGTTGATTTTTCCTCACCTACAGTCACTCTTCATATTTTTTCATGGATATTTCAAGTATGATTGTGGGGGATGGGACATTCATGTTTGATCATTGTGATGTGTTTAATTTTTGTGTGGTTTGAGGTTTGATTAATCATTTTGGGAAATTAGTTATTTGAAAATTATTCTGGATTAATCACTTTATTGTTCTTTATGTGTTTCAACCTTATCTCCTTCTAGAAAAAAATGAAAAAAAAGTATTTGACCCAGAATATTTCATTATAAATTCATTTATGACTAATTTCTATATCTAAACTAAAATAAATTATTTCCATTAATTCATTTTGTCCAATTATCATATCATTCTCTATGAAAAAAATCAAAAAAACTACAAAATAAATTTGTGACTTACTAGAGATTTTCAATAAAGGAAACAAATGAAAAAAAAAAGAGGGGGGAAATGGATGATATAATTCATTGTGATCATTTATTGGCTCTTGTACCCTGTTAAAAAAAAGGGTTGGTGTTGTGTTTCTCATTCTCATGTGGATTTTACTAAGTATTCATCCTATTATTTCACTTGAATTATTCATGCATTGTACTTAAGATTCCAGCCTCCTATTTCTGACCATAAAATTTTTAAATCAATTTTTCCCACCAATACTAAGCCACAAAAATCCTATAGAAAAATACATCATTATTGAAAATAATTTCAAGTTTCACACTATGAAGAGAGGATAATTTTCACAATATTATGGTGATTAAAACATATTCCAATAATGAACATTAATCCATATTTAATTTCCCTTGAGTGAAGAATTCCATAAGAACAATGTTACGTAGGTTTTTGTTGGTCCATGGATGGATTTAGGGGGCCCAAAAAAATTAAATGTGAAGAATGCAAGTGATAGTGAATTTTTTTTCATAGAAGATATGTGATGGAATTTTTTTTTTGAAAATATCATTGATGTTTTCTCATTTTTGAATATTTAATGATTTTGGATTTGAATATATGATGACTACCTAAGAGGGTAATTTTTATGGGTTGTTGAGTGATGAAGCTACCAATTTAACATATTTTATTTTGTATTACAATTTTTATAATACCACAATAGTGTATTTAATAAAATATTGTCTTGTTTTTGTGTTTTGTGTAATTTTGAGCATAAATAGAAAAATAGCCTAATTTGGGATTTGTAACTACTTTGAGAAGAATATTTATTTCCATGTGTATTTAAATGAATCTGTTCTCCACAAGTGAAGGGAAGCAGCACTACATCATATTTTTTATGATGAAACAGAGCTGGAAACTGGAACAGATTGATTACACATTTTTTAATGTTATTACATGATATGACATTTTTCAAAAGGGAATTTATGTTTTTAACAAGTTGTGAAGAGTTTACAAGACCTTAATCATAGTTTCATGTCATGATCCGCTACTTCATATATTGAATATAGTTGATGTATCAAATTTAGGTTTGAGATTTTTGCAAGATTCATGCAACGCGGAGGCAAACAAGTATTTGAATTAAACGATGTTTAAGACAATTACACATCGTAATGTTTTTGACATGAAAAAAATTAATAATGACACCATCACCATGTTAATTGATATGTTTTCCTAATAAATATATCCCTCATCCACCCATAAAAGGAATTCTAGTTGTGTACCATATGAGGCAAAGAGACACTGCATGAAGGAGAGAGCATTGATGTGATCATTTAACTTAGTTTCTTTTTGATTGATTTTTTGTAAGTTATAGTTTTATTCATATATATAATAAGTCTTCATCATTCCTTAGTTCTTACATTTCTTTAATTTTATGTGTTCACCCACCTTGTTTCCTTTTCAACTCCATTATAAATGGGGATCTAACCTTATATCTTGTTCCAAGGGTGAATGGTGATTTGAATGAGTTTATTGTGCTTCATTTTATATATTTTTATTAAATTCCAAGTGGTTTAGTGGTGGTTAAATTGATTATCTTGAGTTCTCGACCCATTTTCACTATCATACAAATTCTTCTTATTGTTTATAAATCTTCAATCCCTTCACTACCTTAGTGGTACATACGGTGTTGTATGGTTTTTCTAGTGTACGTCAACAAAGATGTCTCCTAGATGACATTCAGAAGAGGACTACTTTGTATGAAGATGTCTTAGTAAGAGTCAGTCCCAATTCATATGAGAGGGAGTAGTTTGATGGGTTTTTATCACTATGTTGAATTTAATAATGAGATCCCTTTAAAATAATGATTTCAATATCCAAGACATCCTAAGAACATGTTCCTTAATACAATATATATAACATTATTTTGTATTTCATTTTCACTTATATATAAGTTATTTTATATGTTATGAATCATTCAATGTCAACCCCAAATCTGTATTAATATATTTTTTATTTTTATATTTGTTTGTTTATAATTATGTTAATTGAATAAGAGTGCATGTAAGAAGCCTCCTTGTGATCGTCTTTATGGGGTTCCACTATAGTTAATTTTAGGGAATTGAAGAATTTAATTCAATTGTGGACCACAATAAGTCATTGACATCACACAGTCTATTCAATGGTCATGCAGATGATGAATTTCCTTGTGGTTGATCATGTACTTTTGGAAATTAGAATCCTCAAACTTACATTTGATTAGCTATCTTGGTAAGATTCATGGTTGATTCAATACAAAAAACAATTTCAATTATTATCTAAAAAAGAGTTATATTATATAAAACCTCAGATAAATAAGCAATAAAAAACATTATTTGTGTTTATTAAAATAATTAATTACTTTATTGAGCCAAAAAAAATCCACATTCTCTAGTATATTGATCTTAACTATATGATTGTTCGATTGTGGATAGTCAAAACAACAACCCCAATTAGAATAGATAACCCCAAATTCTTTCCTTTCCCAAATTTATTTTAACATTTTTATATATTTAAATAAATTTCTATGATTGTTTTCATTTAATATTCTTCATGTATGGAAATAAATTGATAATCAATATGTTGAAAATAGATAAAGTCTACCAAGCACATTAACCATGTGGTCTCTATACATTCACACACATTTTACCAATGTAATTTATAAAATAATCTAGATTAAAGGGATTAGTTATGAATAAGTGTTGGGGAGGGATTAAAAACAATTTTAGAATAGTTTTGGAACTATTTAGGATCTAGTTTTCTGAATATTTAAATTAAATTATTTATATTTTATTTATTTTATATTTTTTTCAATTTAGTATTGTTTAGGCTAGGAAACCTGATTTTGACTAATGTTGTTTCTAGGATAAAGATGCATACTTGTTTTAAAATATTCAATAATTATGAAATTAATAAATATTTATGATTAAGGAGTAATACTTATGAAAATATTCATAGAAATATTGTTATATAACTAAGAAAATGTGTGTTATGGGAATATTTGGATTAGAATTGAAATTATAACATAATGAATCTAGATTTTTGGTACACAAACCCATTTAACTCATCATTAAAGAAATGGAAAACCTCATGGATCCAACAAAAAATGTGTAAGAACCGGGTTCTTACAATGTGGTATGAGGTTTATTTTCTCCCTTTTCCATTGAGTTGTTTTGGAGAAAATGTGGGAACACTAGGAATGTAATGGAATCATACTGTCATATGGACAGACATAGGGTTACATGCCATGTACTTCTGTGTACATGTCTTGTATGTTGGTGGTGTATGATGGAAATAAATGGTGTGTATTCATGTCGGTAAGAGAAAGAGGAAAAATCCACTACACACTATGTACTTCCTCATACACTCTGTGTAGTCATTTGTGCAGACCCTAAAAAGTATGTCGGCAGAATTCAGCTACCAAAGGAATAGTTAAATGATATAAACCCCATGTATATGGGCTTACACACCATGTATTTTATTATTTCCCCTTAAAATAGAAATTATCCTCATTTATTAGTCATTTGGACAGAAGGGTCATCGGGTCAACGAACAGGCAGCACCGTAATTGATTTTTTCTCCTATTTCATCATCGAGAATCCAATTTGAACATCATCAGATACATTGGAATCTTTTCAATGAGTGCTCAATTTTTCTTGATCTGTTCTTTGTGATTTTTGTTCTCGACTGAGTTATTTAAGGTTGAGTTAATATATTATTCATGAAGATCTATAACATTTTATCTTTAATTGGAAGTCAAGGTTGGATGAGTAGAGTTATACTATGAAGTGGTAGGATTTCTTTTTCTTGTGTTTAGGGTTTTTCCATGAATGGAAATGGATCCTTATTTTTACATATTGTTGTTCTGTTATTTAATTCCATTATTTACAACATGTTTTTGTTTTTTGTTTGATTAAGGGAACCCTGTGGGTGTGTTTTCCTTGGATAAATATTGTTTAGCTACTTTTGTTGGTGATGTCTATGGGCATGCATTTGTTCCCTTTTTTAGGGTTGATTAAAGTGGACTTGGTTATTAATTGAAATTTCCTTTGTGATAGAATCTTAAGTGTTTTGATAATGGCATAGGGATTGTATTTTTTACTCTTCACATGTTGTGGTTTTCTTGTTTAAGTTGGTTGGAATATTTTATTGAAATTTTAATGATTAAATGGTAAAAATAATTGGCTGATACATGGGTTCAGTATAGAACACCATGAATGGGCTGGTATAACTATTAAACCTTACACCTTGGGTGACACATGTGTTCAACATAGAACACCATGGATAGAATGGAGAGGATTTTGGTTTATATGTCATTATTGAGACTTGGGATACCTAGTAGGTCCATTGAGAATGAACTAGATTGAAATGATCATATACTACACCTTTAATGACACATGTGTTCTGCTTAGAAATTAATGGATAGACTTGAGTGACACTGTTTAATATGTCATTAGTGACATATTGGATCCCTAGTAGGACTGCCAATTACAACTAAATTTACATGAACTTATACAAATGTCTAGAGTGATACTTGGGTCTCCCATGTTGGGCCACTGATAACGGACTCTCATGATGTCGATTGGATTCTTATTGTAGTGATACATGAATTTCAGCTTAGGAATTTCAATAATAGCCTCTGGTTATATTTGAATTATTGAAGCGAATGAATTGTGACATGTCTTCCAAGCCAAATCACCATCTTGTATTCAGTATTCTTTAAAAATTTTAGAAGGTATTTTGAGACTTCATTTGTACATACCTTATTGTGGGGAATATCAGGGTTAGGGAGAATTCTAATACTTAAATACTTTAGGTAAATGGATTGTTAATGAACTCTATAAATTAATTCCAGTACTTGTAGAATTTTCTACTTTTTAGTAATTAATAGTTTACTACATTTTCCTTCGTATACTACTGCTACATATACTCAGTGACAGATCGGCACATATATTAGGTAGTTTTCTACTGGTATTTATTTCTCTCACTCTTTTTGGGTCATGTTTTTGTGCCCAAATAGGCTATATTATTGCAGGTGTCGATAAGGGAAAACCTCTTTTTTAGGTTCATGATTGCCACATAGAAGAAAGAGATAATTGGACCAAGCCATGGGTTGCAATGTAGAGGAGTTTCATTTTTTTGTTATTGTAGATTGGTATTGTATTTTTCTTCATTGTAGTGTATCATTTTTTCACTATTCTCTTAGAACATGTGACATGTTGTATCTTTTTGATAATACAAACCTTCTGGTTATTTTTATCTTTCAGAATTCCATTTGTCACTTCAGTTGCATGATGTTTACTACTTTTGTTATTATTATTATTATTATTTATTCCATTATGTTACACTCTACCAATGAGGTCTTAGTTTCCCCACTATCATATCATAATCCATAAATTCTAGTCGGCAGCCTTTGGCATTTAGTGAAATGTGCCTAAGGCCATGTGGCTAACTAGGTATGGGGCACCAGTTGAGTGGATTCTAAATCTGGGACATTACAAAGTGGTATCAAAGCATTTTCCTCTAGTATTGTCTTTCTATTTGGAGGCATTAGAAAGGCATTGGAATGAAATATATATTTGGTAATATGCTATGATCAGGAGTAGCTAACCAGTGTACAGGGAAATCCAAATTTCCTCAAATTAAATTATGCTTTTAGATTTCGAGCTATTATAGTTGATTCAATTTAACCATTTGGTGACCCTCATTTTTTGTAAAGTTATTATTTATATTATTGTGGTTCTAATTTTTTGCAACACGATCAGATTATGGTACACCATCTTATGCATAATATAGAAAGTTGTTAGAAATCACATGTCATTCATAAGTTCCAAGCCATTCAGGGAGCATTACTGATTTCATGAGGTTGTGACAGATTCCATTCTAGAGAGACATTTTACTGTGATAATACCATGATAGAAATTCATTTTTTTGAGATAGGAATATTGGTACGTTATATGGTATGAATTTCATGGATGCCAAACTTTGATATCTGAGGTGTATGTTCCCTCTTGGATTATAATTTGGTGGATCATGTTTTGGTCTTTTTCATAGAATTATGTGTTTATATTTTTTATTGGGTTCCAAACATTGATTCTAGGGTAGTATGGGCCCCCATGGATCATAATTTGGCATCCCATTGCTTGGTTTTTCTGAAAAATATGGATTTTCTTTCAAATCAAAAGTTTTTGTCCTCAAAAACACAGTATACATGGTGTGTAGTTTATCCAAACAGGTTGTGTGTTCTTCCTATTTGAGGAAGATGGTTTTATATTTTTTAATATGTACACATCATGTGGTTAGATACCATGTGTTCGGCCATGTCAGAAGGAACAAGGGTTGATTGGTTTCAAAAGTGCACGACCATGTACTCTCGGTACACACCTTGTGTGGGCTCACTCAAGAAGAACACGTGTGGACTTGGCAGTGTGAGAGTACATGGCTAGCAGGGAGAATTGGGTACACACTGTGTACTTTTATAAAAATAACATGTACCAAGGGTTGATACATTCCCAGGAATGATAGACTACACGAGCATGTAAATACTTAAGGGCACGCATCGTGTATCATTTTTACACTCTGTGTAGTCCCTTTTTGAGAATTTTTTATTTTATTTTCCTTTTTTTGTAACTCTTGAATGAAAAAACATTAAATTGAGCTAAAACTGAGATGTGTGCTTGACCATACATATTTATGACTCTATGAAGTCCTAGAGATGTATGCTAGGAAAGTGGCGGTGATCATACTCGGGATGTATTAGGCCATAGGTTACCAATATGTTCTCCAGACTCCCCAGCCAAGGATCCAGTTGTTATACTGGATTAAGGTGCAGATGCCAAGTTACGTGAAGGATTTACTAGGTTAATAAAAACTTTTCAGGGAGCACTACAATTAGCCACATCTATGGAAAGTCATACATGAGTGTTCCAGTAGCAGCATCCTCGTACTTTCTCAGGGGATGGTGGATCACAGGCTACAGAATCATGGATGCAAGCCATTCATTCTATCTTTATTAACATGGAGACACCTCTTGAGAGGAGGTTCAAGATTATGAAATATATGATGCCTGATTCTACCAATAGATGGTGGGATTGTATCACCCAGGAAGGGAATCACCATGATATAACATGGTAAGACTTTCAAGTGGAATTATATAATTATCAATTTCCCGAGATGATGAGGTCAGACTGAGCCCATGTGTTGAGGAACCTGGAGCTGGGAAAACTAACACTTATGGACTATTCTACTTGGTTTGCATAGCTTCATCATTTTGAAACTATTCTGATGGGTGATGATGTATATAAATCTATAGAATTCAAGGATGGTCTTACGATTGATATCTGGTTGTGGGTGAATGTATTAAGGTTTCATCTAGTCTCTGTTATTATGAATTTAGTGTTGATCAATGAGTGCAATAAATGGGATGCTAGTGGTGCAATCCAGGGAAGTTTGGAACAGATTTCATATACCGTATTAACCAAAAAGAAGAAGCATCTTCTAGAGTTCTATTACGGAGATAGTGGTAGTAAAAACCATTCATCTAGAAATCAGGTGAGGTTTTACCATTGTAGTAGGCCAGTAAAAACAAAGCCCCAAATGTGTGAAGGTCCCAGTTGTGTGATGAGATTGCTATAGGATGGGCCATTTACGATGTTTCTTCAAGACGTTTCCACCCGCATCTAGTGAGAGAGGGTATGCACCAACACCTTATTCGAGAACAGAGTCATTAGATTTTCACTAGTCTAGGAACTGTAATATGGCAGGTCATTCGTGATGATGTGGTGGATGTGGTCACTGGTAGATAAACCCTAGGATCTTGGAAACAACAAGGCAGGTCAGCTCAGGGTAGCCAAGCAGTGACTCAAGGCTGCAGTACAGGTAGGACTAATATAGTGGAAAAGACCCGGTAGGAGTAGGATCTGGTACCTTCTACGATCATAGGCACTATTCAAGTCACATCTATTTTGTTTTAGGCACTTTTTGATATAGTTTCTTCTCATAGATTCATATTATATTCCATCGTGAAGAGCCTTGGGATCTTTGTTTTTGACTTTTGATGATGTTATGATGCTAGATACTCCACGAGGAATAATAATGGTTGGTGTGAGTATGTGTAAGGAGTTTCCCCATGAGGTTGGTAGGTTTCACTTATTTGGGGATCTCTATATCTTAGAGATTACAGGCATGGATTTCATAATCATAATGGACTCATTAGCCTCCTTTTAGGCCTTTGTTGATTTTTATCACCGTTGGGTGAGTTTTACATCACCAGAAGGTGGATTGTTTCTAAATAAGTGTGAATAAAATCTTTAGGAGAGATGAGCTAGACCCAAGAATCATGGGTTGGGTGAGATAACATCCCATATTTCAAGTTTGTATCTAGATGACAAGGGAACATGTTTGGAAGATTTCTTTTTAGTGGGTTATTGCTTCAGGGATGTTTTCTTGGATGACTTTTCATGCTTACCTTCGGTCTGAGAGGTGGAGTTCACTATTGACCTTGTTCCATGAGCTGCACTGGTATCCATTCTCCTTACAGGATTGCTATGACTTAGTTTCAAGATCTCAAGAGACAATTGGAAGATCTAGAACCTAAGGGTTTTATCTGACGCAGTACTTCTCCATGGGGTTCACCAGTCCTTTTCATGAAAATGGTAGATGATACCATTAGGCTATGTGTGGAATATCAGAAACAAACAAAATGACTGTTAAAAACTGATATCCTTTACTACATATGGGTGGAATATTTGATTAGATTTTAAGAGATCGAGTGTTCTCAATGATTAACCTACAGTCATGATTTCACCAGTTACGTGTTCGACCTACAGACATACGTCATACTATGTTTCGTAGTTGGTATGGTCAATATGAGTATCTGGTTATGTCTTACCATCTCAGGAACATACCAATAGTTTTCATGGAACTGTTGAACTGATTGTTCCATACATTCATCGATTATTTTGGTGGTGGTTTTCGTCGATGATATCCTGGTGTATTCTCACAATTAACATGACCATTCCAAACACCATGGGATCATTTTTAACACATTGAGAAAGAATTATTTTTAATCTATGATTGAAAATGAAACTTCTGGATGGATCAGATTCACTTCCTAGGTCGTTTCATCTTATAGATAGGAGTATCAGTGGAACCAGAGAAGGTGAGGGAAATAGTTACCTAGGAGCATCCCATGAACGTTTTTGAGGGGAATATTTTCTTGTGGCTACATTGATACTACAAGAATTTTATATAGGACTTCTCATTCTTGGAAGCGCTATTGGATGGCTTTACATAGAAGGCTATGAAGTTTTTTTTGTCAGATTCTTTTGAGACATCCTTTCAGGAGCGGAAAGGGCATCTGACTTCAGCACTGATACTTATATTTTTACATCCAGGAAAGAGTTACACTGTAAACAGTGATAAATAAGGTATTTGACTAGGAGCAGTGCTTATGCACGAGGGGTCAACATATTTCATATGAGTCTTATTAGTTGAGGCCACATGAGAGGCATTACCCTATGAATGATCTGGAGTTGACTTCGGTTGTTTATGCCTTATGCTATTGGATATATTCCTTATTTGGAGAGCATTTTGTGGGGTACATAGACCACAAAAGCCTCAAGTATATATTTACCTAATGTGATCTGAATTTTACACAGTGATTGTGGGTGGAATACATTCATCCCTTTGACATTGGGATTGCACATATGCCTAGAAAAGGTAATGCAGTGGCTATTTCACTAAGTAAGAGGACTTAGATAAAGGCATTGAAGGAGGCCAATGGTGAGTGGCAGTTTATGGCTTTTCTATTTGAGATTCATTTGGAGGTGTATGATAAACATGGGAAAACATTTGTTTCATTTATGGATTTTACCTCTTCTCTTCTAGATCGAGTGTGAGTGAGGAGTCTATCAGATTCTAAAGCCCTAGTTATATGGGAGAGTGTGGATGGAGAGGACCCTCCTCCAGGATAGATGGTAGGCGAGGATGAGATCCTTTGTATCCATGGATGTGTGAAGGTTCCAGGGGATATATGCAAGGATTTGATGCTTTATTTTCATGCCTCTATATGGGTAATTCATCTTTGTTTCACCAATATGTATTGGGATTTACATTGTTGCTATTTTTTGTCAGGTTTGCAGTAAGACATGGCTGGTTTTGTCATGTGGTGATCCAACTGTCTACAAGTTAAGGCAGAACAGCAATGAACAGAAGGAATTTTACATTAGTTACCCATTCCTTAGATGAAATGGAATGATGTCAGATTGAATTTTGTGATAGGCTTATCGAGGTCACCTCGAAGAAATAATGTCATATGGGTTGTTTTTGACAGGGTCACAAAGGATACACATTTCATTACGATCAAGGAAACCTTTTGTTTTGATGAATTTGTAAGGTTGTAAAATCATGAGATTGTAAGACTACACCGGGTCCCACATTATACAGTTACATATAGGGATGTTCAGTTTACTTATCATTTCTAGAGAGGGATATTGAGGGATTTTTGTATGAAGGTTATTCTGAGCACAACTTACCACCCCTAGATAGATGGCCAGTCAGAGTGCATGATTTAGGTCTTGGAGGAAATTCTTCGAGCATGATTCTTATATTTTTGGGGTTCTTGGGAGATATACATAACCCTAGTTGAGTTTTCCTATATTAATAGCCTCAATGATACTATTCAGTTGTCACCATATAAGGCTTTGTATGGTAGACTATGTCGATCACCCCTATGTTCACTAGAGGCAGGAGAGGCAGTTGTACTGAGACCTCCTCTTGTCTAGGAGACCACTTAGTAGGTTTAGTTGATTCAGAAGCGAATGGCTACTAAGTAGTCACATCAAAAATCATATGCCAGTCACTGTAAAAGACCTATGTGGTTCATGGTTGGGGATCGAGTTTTCCTTTGTGTCGTACCAAGGATGGGAAAAAAGAGGATTTGAAAAAAGGGTATCCTTTCACCGAGATATGTTGGTCCATTATAGGTTCTAGAGAGAGTCATTCCAGTTTCCTATTGATTAATATTACCTCATAGTTACCAAGCCATGCATGATGTCTTCCATGTATCTCAACTACAATGTTATCATTCCGAATCATCTCATTTTTTTCATCCTAAGGTGGTTGATCTTCAGATTGATGCATACATTATGGAGCATCTGATTTGTATAATTGATAGTAGCACGATGTTTATCCATGGCTGGTCAGTTCCTCTTTTATGGGGGTTATGGTAATATGTTTGAGTACAGGACGAGACTTGGGAGAGGGAGGCCAACATACGTGCTCAATGTCCAGATTTACATTCATATTTTTTTCACAACCCTTGGAAAAGAAATTTTGAGATGAATTTCTTGAAGTTAGAATGTTTGTAGGAACCCAGTTCTTACATTGAGGAATGTGTTTCTTTTCATTCTTTTCCTTTGAGTTGTTTTTGAGAAAATGGGGGAAAACCTAACACAAGTACTATAATTGTACTATCATATGACCTGAAATAGGGTCACAGACTGTGGACTCTTATATACATGTCATGTAGGTTGGTTGTGTATGATGGGAATACATGGTGTGTAGTCATGTAGGCAAGAAAAGGAGAGAAAACCAATTACACACCGTGTACTTCCTAGTAAACACCGTGAAGCCAAGTCGGCAGGCCCTAGAAAGTATGATGGAATAATTTATCCACCAAATTAATTGTTAAATGATATACACACCATGTATATGGGAATACACACAATGTATTTTATTGTTTTTCACTAAAAATGGGCATTATCCTCATTCTTCTGTCATTTAGAGAGAAGGTTCATCGAGTGGATGAACAAGCACTGAAAGAATTGACTTCTTCTCCCATTTCGTCATCCAAAATCTGATTCGAACATCGTCAGATCCATTAGAATCCATTCATTGAGTGCATGATTTCCATTGAGTTGATCATGGTTTTTGTTGTTGTTGAATGAGTTATTTTTGAATTAGTTAATATCATTTTTGAGTATATCTATACTATTTTATCTTGAATTGGATGTCAGATCTAGACGATAAGAGTCATACTATGATGAGGTTGTGGGTCTTGAGCCTCTTGTTAAATATAGAGAAGATTATGTGTGGTTTTGTTCCATACGCTTATGGTTATGTTGTCACCTTGAAATGAAATTGATTCTTGTTATTACCTAACATTATTCTGGTAATTAATTAAATAAATTACAGCATATATGTCTTTATTGTTTGATTAAGGGTCATCCCAGGGGTGTGGTTCCCTTAGATAAATATTGTTTATTCATTTTTTTTAGGTTGTCTACGGGCATTCCTTTGTTCCAATTTTTTTAAATGAACCTATTTATTTATTGAAATTTAAAATTTTGATAGAATTTTATGTGGTTTGATTTTGTCTTAGAAATTGGGTTTTACAATTTTCACATGTTTTGGTTTTTCTTGTTTATGATGTTTGTAATATATTATTGAAATTTTAATGATTAAATGGTAAACATAATTGGGTGATACATGGATTATGTATAGAACACTGTGAATGGACTCACATGACTATTGTACCTTGCACCTTGGGTGACACATGGGTTCAACTTAAAACACCACGGATGGACTTGAAAGAATTTTGATTTATATTACATTAGTGATACTTGGTCTCCCTAGTAGGATCACTGAGAATAGACTAGATTGAAATGATCCTATACTACACCATAGGTGGCAAATGGGTTCATCATAGAATTCTATGGACAGACATGAGAGACTTGTTCTATACGTCATTAGTGACACTTGGGCTCCCTAGTAGGACCTCCAAGTATAGACTAAACTAATAAGAACTTATACTAATGTCTACAGTAATACTCGAGGCTCCCATGTTTGACCACTGAGAATAGACTCACAGGATGTTAGTAGAATTTCACCTGGAGTGATACATGAATTCCATATTAGGAATCTCAGGAACGGACTCTGGTTATTTTCTAATAATTGAATGGAATGAATTGTGACATGTCTATCAAGACACAACAGAAGCTTGGATTCAGTGTTCACTTACTTTTTTTATAAGGCCTTCTGAGACTTCTATTGTACTTACCTTGGTCAGGGGAATTTCTTACTTTGGTCAAATTATGAGACTTTAATACTTCAGATAATTGGATTGCTAATGAACTCTATAAATTAATTCCAGTACATGTAGGATTGTTTAATTTTGAGTACTTCTACATTTACTGCATTTTCTGTTTTACACTACTACTACATATACTCACTGACAGAGTGGAATAGACCTTAGGATGTTTCATGTTGGTATTTATTTCTCACACCCTATTCGTTTCATGATTTTGGAACCAAATAATCTATATTTCCACAAATTTCGATAAGGGAAAATCCCTTTTTTATGAACATTATTGGTTATTAGTAGAATGAGAGAATAGGATAAAGACAAGGCTTATGATGCTGTTGAGTTTCATTTTGTGTTACCATTATTTGGTATTGTATTGTACTTAATTGTAGTGTATCCTATTTTAAATGTTTTCTTAGAACAGAAGACATGTTTCATCATTTTGATAATACATGCCTTATTATTATCTTTATCTTTCAGTGTTCCATTATTTACTTCAGTTTCATGTTTTTTAATACATACACTATGGTTATTATTTATTCCTATGTGTTAAAATATTCTAATTCAAACACAGTTTCCCCATTATCACACCATAGGCCCTCGTTTCTAGTCGGAATCCTCTACCGTTTATGGAAATTTACTTGGGACAATGTGGCTAACCAATTACTTGGTAGTATTTGAGTGTCTTATAGATCCGAGATTTTATAAAAGGAAGTCATATAAGTCCTTTTAAATTGAATTAAAATGAGATATTGTGATCCCACAATGATGACCTAAGACATAGGCATAGATTTTGTGAGTATATCAAATCGATTTTTTAATCCAAAAAGGTTATTTTTATAAACATAATGAAGAAAATTTCAACAGGATCCCACTTTTCATAAATGAATTCATTTTTTTGAGGTGAATAATGAACCTAAATGAAGAGTAGAGGAATTTATATATAATAATATCAATTAATTTTTATTAAGGAAGTGAAAATTAGATCATGGGTATAAGGAACCTCGATAAGAGTTATAGTTGAAAGTATACCATGTTATAGATTTAATTATTCATAAATCAAATCCATCTACACTCCAAGAATTAGAACATTGACTAATATTTATGTATTGTTTTATATTAATTCATATAGGACGCATGAAAATTAATGTAGTGATGAATCATTATTTTCCATAATTTTGTGTGTGATTTGAATTAAGGTGGGTTATATTTTTTAATAAATTTAATTCATTATATTTTTTTGGAATATAATAGTGTAAGTGTGGGGGAGTCATAAGAGATAAAATTTACCTATTTTTAACGATTTTACAATATGAATTAACCCACTAATATTATAAAAAATGAAAACTGTATTTCTTATTTATATATTTTAAAATTTTGACATTATTTGATAAATTAGTTAAAATATGTTTTTTAATGATCTACTCATATTCTAGTTTCATTTATAAGTAATGATTTGATTTAGAGAATTGAAATTTGACTATTTTATGGTTTTTTAATTCTTATTGTCATTAATATAATTCAACCTACTACTAATTTAAGATAATAAGACATTGGTTATGATATCCAATATTTTAGGTCTAAAAATTTAAATGGTAAGGGACCATACACATCATGTGACCATAGTGGATGATTGAAGATACAAATAAATCCAACCAACCATGTAGAAAATGATCAACCACAAGGAAAAATTCTAATCTACCATTAAATAAATTAAATATTTTCTAAAATTTTTAGCAGATTTAATGATGATTGTAAACTAATTATATCATAAGATTAAAGATACCACAAGAGATAATGCATCCCCAGATCAACCAAAAGTTTAATATGATTGGCTTTACATTCAATATTAATGGTTATGAATTCCATTCATGTGATAGATCCAAGGCTTATCTTAATTTCTCAGTGATTGAGGGTATTAAAACCTAAAAATTTATAACATAAATGTTTTTTCCTAAAATAAAAATAAATCCTAATTCCAACTATTGGGGAAAATTTGGATGGGATGTAAAATTATACCCACATGGTGATCATAATATATAAAGATTAATATGGAGATCATTGTAGAATTAATAACCTAGAATATGTGATATGCATCCACATGGAGAGATCTTCATTTTCAAGATCTCCACATGGAATCCATTTAAGGAAAAATGAATTTTTTTCCCAACACTGAATTAAAGTAGGAATAAGAAGGATGGACACTATAAATATTTACACTATCACAATTATAATGGATATAAGCCTTCTCCTTCATCATTTACTTGATTTAGATTATGAATTTACTATATTTATATAATTTTAATTATAAAATTGTTTATTATTAATCAATGACATGGTGTTTTCTTCCTATAATTTATTTGTGTTTTCTAATCCTTGATGATGTACCAAGTGATCTCTGACTTCATGTTTATGGAGGGTTATCAAATTTTGGGTCATTTTATGTGAATTACAAGGGGTTATCTTGAATTTATTCACTTAATTCATCCTCTATTTCTACTCCAATTATTGTGTGAAGGTGAAGTTGGAGTATAAAAGGGTTTATTTTCCAATCTATATCCCAGAAAAAATTAATCTTCTAATACTTTTTCACAAAATCCTTGCTCAAATCCAATCACACTTCATATAAGTGGATATATGTAATCTAAAAAGAGTAATGGTGAGTGGTTATTACAAGGTGTGTGAGTAGGAACATTCATTCAAATGAGGAGTGATCATTCTTATTCACTAATGATAATATTGATATTATTGGTATTTTTAGGGATTTTATGGTATAGTTATTGGTTTCATGAAAAATAATATTGTTTTGGATGATAATATGCATGATTTTGAGTCTTCCCATTGAGTTAGGTGATTTTGAACAAATGTAAATGATGATTTCTCCCACTAGAATTCACCCTTGGACAACATTAATTTCTCAATGACATTTTTAGTGTTCTTTTTTCATTATTATTTTATTTTTAAAATTAAAAATCTATAAAAACACTTCATTTATTCTATATTTCAATACATGGAAAATAAAACCATAAAATATTAATGGTTATGATAGTGAAGATCCTAGGCCCAACACTATAACAGATGAACATGGAAAACCACTAATCTAAATTCTAGGTTTTTATAAATAAAATTAATGAGACCCCACTACATAACTTAAATAAATCACCCCTAGTGTATCATAGTTATTGATGTTGTAAATTTAGAGAAATTTTTAGTCCCTCCCAATGTATATCGACTCCAACCATATGATGTTGAATGTTTCATTGGATTTTATGGATTTAACAAAATATTTGACAAATTAATTCCATTTTATCCATATAACATTTTATATAGGTATTAGATCATACATAATTTTAGTAAGAGATTATGAAATGCTATAGAAAACTTTAAATAATATGTTACCTTACAACTCTTCATGTGTCGATATAGAATATTCATGTTTTGTTCAATGAACGAGTTCAATGATAGTAATTTTTTCCAGGGTATAATCATATGTTGTAAAATTTAATGGTTGTGGAATTACCAAACCCATTGGGGTCCTTCCTGAGCATTTATTAATTTGATAGTTCCCTTCCAGGCCTAATGCATATAGGACATGGGCTGGTGAAAAGCACTAAATATGAATATAAAATCATATGATAATATTTATCCTATATAATCCAACAATAGAAACATATAATCATTGAATAACAACAACCAATATCACAGAAAAGTGTATATATATATATTAAAATCTAAAGTGTATATAACACATGAATGTGAGAAAATAAAAAATTAAGATTCCATATGTGAAAAAAACAATATTATACATCCTAAAAGCCTTTGAATCTGACAGAAAAAAGATTATGGAAAGATTGTACATCTTTCCTAAACTTCTAAATCAATATCCTTCATCAAAATTTACTAACAACATCAAAAATCACCATGAACTATCATGTTTCACCAAGAATCACAAGGTGTTAGCTCCGAACAAGACATACTAACTCCACATCCATCAAGACCATCCATTAACCCAGAACAATATCCAAAAAACCCAATATATATGAAAATAAATCACATGTATGGATGAGTATAAATATACTCAATAGGATTCCCTAAAACAAAATATTAATGAAAAATAAGACATGTTAAATCAAATCCCCTAGAACTGGAGATTAATAGCGATGAATACAGTAGGATGTAATCCAAAAATGAACAACTAAAAAAGTCTCAGGGATATATATAGGTCCAATAAATCTCATCTCTAATCCCTTAATGTTGTATCTAATTATAAAGTAATGATAATCAAAAAACAAGATTCCCTATATAGTAAAAATTCAATGTCCCAGATGTTTGTCATATCCTGATGGAAACCAAAGGGTTCCAAGGGAGTTACAAGTCTTGTTGATTCTAATATTGTAAACAACTACATATACCACTCATCCATATAAATAAATAAAGGTGATCCTACAAATCATTTAATAATGGATATTAGTCAAGTAACAACCAAACCATGTGGTCTATCAATACGATACCATAATCAATTACCTTGACTATTAATTACAAGAAACCCACACATAACCTCACAGGAACAAAATTAGAAAATCATGAACCATAGAAAGGTGGTGGGAATAATAACACAAGTAGAAGATCTCACACTATACCTAATCTCTTCAAATAGTGGTAGTATCAACTTTATATATAGAGTATTTTATAGAATTGTTATGGAATACCAACTCTATCAAATCTAAAAGTTTTGGGTCTCACACCCCCAGTAACAAAAAAAAGATGTGGGAATTTCTAATAATACCAAGTGATGGAGGTGGAACTCAAACCCTGACACAAGAAAACTTATATAGAAAGCTTCTAGATAAAATAACACTCTGATTACTATACCTAAAAAAATCATCATCTCTATTGAGATAAATTAATGATATTCCAATGTCACCTATCAAAGAGGCTCATAAATCCAAAATATTATCACAAAAATAGGATATTCAAGGAAAAATACAAATAATAGGATATTTATTTATCCCAAATAGTCACTGAGTGAATTTTTAATGAAAATACACCACAGTAATGGAAAACGGGACATATAGATGATCATTGGTGTGCTATGTGGCATGAAGGAGTGAAGGGGACTGTTTGATAGGCTCATAGTAGCCCATGCTTGGGGAATCATGAGGTGAATAATTCTCATGTGTTATGTGGAATACCTAGTCATTCCCATCATAGGTCATGTGGAATAAACTAGATCAGCACTCACCTGACTAAGCGTCAGGGCTAATAAGGCTTTAAAACCCATTCACATCTTGAAGTGTGCGGGTTGTTGTAGGATCCCAATGGATTAGATGGAAGGTAGTGGGAACCCCAACACAACATCCCCATCATGTTTGATGCATCATGGTGTATAAAATATTTCCCATATCACATTTTTATCTACTATTATGGATTAATACAACCATGTTGTGACTGCCAACACCATAACTACCAATGACTATTCGTCATCCACTATGATGTGGTAGTCCAATATCTCTTTCTAATCACTTTATTTACCTTATATATCAATTTATAACCACATACACCTCTTATCTCTCATTGAGTACCACTGAATCATTCCCCTCAATTCATCATGTGGACTCTACTACCTCTCATCACTGTCATCAGTGATAGCTAGGGTAATATTCTCATTTGACCATACATATAAAAGAAAGAGAAAGAGGGAACATAGTTAAGATATGGAAGATAATATGTATTATCATTAATCATTGATATATCATCTACCGTCACAAAAAAATGAAGACAACTTTATAGGAAAATAAATCTCACCCAAAAACATTCATGGAAAAGATATAAAGAATTAAAAAATGGGGGTATATAAAATATATATATATTATCCATCAATCCACTCCTAAAAATATAAAATAAAAAAGATAAATAATCCAATA
Organism: Viscum album; assembly: GCA_963277665.1. NCBI lineage: Eukaryota > Viridiplantae > Streptophyta > Magnoliopsida > Santalales > Viscaceae > Viscum > Viscum album. The sequence continues at coordinate 1,639,671,315 of OY728163.1, read as the reverse complement.
TCAAAAATAATAGATGACTCCAAGAAGAATAGATCAATGTTAAAAAAATCCCAGTATTTGGGATTGATCGTTCATTGATGTAAATCCCATATTCATTGAAAAAAATGGAGATGGACATGATCTTTTAATCATTCAATTATTGTTTTCACTCATGATCTAGTCTCTATATTTTTTTACTCTATATTTGGTTCATACCAACATAAAATTATTAACACTATATAAGAAACATAATGGGAAATAAATAAATCGGTTGTAGGTTTTAATTACCCCATTAAGACTTAATTAATTAAATTATGTTCTTTCGTAGAAATAATTTTAATTTTCAACAAATGTTAGTCCCTAGAATCAATGATGAGAAAGAATGGAACACAACTCATAAGGTAACTCTGGTGTTCTAGACATAATGTGGTGTTAGTTTAACTTTATGATTATCCAATGAGGTTATATAAGTAATTAACCATATATATGTATACTTGAGATAAAAATAATATATCATTTTTAATATTTTATTTTTGGGATTTTTCATTTCTCACAATTCAGAACTGGAAAAACATAATGGTAAAAAACAATACACATAATTAGATAAATATAAAAATATTTATCCAACAATGAATTTATGAGTATATTTATACCATTATACCCCTATGAAATTTCTTATGACTCAAATATAAAATAAAGTTATGTCTTGGTGAGAGTGAACCGCGATCACTATAGGTGGGAAGAACAATTCTCTAGAAGAAACTTTTCTTGACTAGAAATTAATTCCATGTGGATAATTGTTTTTCTAGTTTTTTCATTCCATATAATTGGGTAACTATTGAGTATGAAATGGGTATTTGGTGTTGAGGCATAGTGAAACTCAAAAAAAAATTATTTTATGATTCTACTGAGGTAATTATTCAATACAAATTACGATATGATATCACTTTTGATAATATTTAAGCTCATTGAAGAAGTTTTATATGTTTGTAGTTAGAGAGAATGTCATTTACTTATGGAGATGAATCTCAGGTACTCATAGATCTTATAACACTATAAGAAAACTAGGTTCATTAGATGATGGTTTTCTTCTGAATCGGGTTGATTTATGATATTCTTAGTTTAGATGATTTTTTTTCAATTACATAGTTACCAAGGATTAAAATTTAAGGAGATATATATTAGATTTAAGGGTTCATCTTAGAATCTGGGGTGGTGAAATAATTCCAAACACATCATGATTTATCTTTGATAGAATAAATTTGAAAGAAATAATGTAGTATAGCATACCAATATAACCAATGTTTTAGTCTCCATATCAATTGAGCATGTTTGATGAATATCACGTGAGTAGAAAAAATAGGATTCAAGCCTTCAAAGGTAACCCACCATCATTTTGATCTCGTATTCCTTCTTGAGGATTCCTATATGTGAATGGATTCTAACTCTTTCACATTATTATAGAGGATGTTTCTGGAAGAATAGGTTTTTAGAAATATTTTCATTAAACTATTTATCATCCCCACAACCAATAACAAAGCTCTATCCCTTTTATATGTAGTACACAATGCTCTTTATTTATGTAAGTGAATCAAAATTAAAGTCATACATTACTAACTGTAGGAGTGTTCATCATTGAACATTATAATGAATGTGTGAATTCATTAACTAATGGATATCATTAATTAGTATGTGAAGAAAAATTTATTGAGGTTATATGGAAGTTAATGTCAAAAGAACCCATGTAGCTTGTTAAATCACATACAAATATTCTATATTTAAAAAAAATGAAATTTTAAGCATATCCTGAATGAAATATTGGAGCTAAAATATCCATAATCCATATAAATCATATTTATATAGTTTTAATTCACATAAAAATTATCCAAAAGAACCACTACTGGAATGTGGGTTTTTCCCCACAGTTACATACCAACGGTTTGATAGAACCGTTGGTAAATGATTAAAATAGAGGTTTTTCCCAACGGTTGCTTAGAACCGTTGGGATAGCTTGGTTTGGGGGAGTTTTTCCCAACGGTTCCCTAGAACCATTGGGATAGGCCTTGTTTTGGGGAGTTTTTCCCAACGGTTCTAAGGAACCGTTGGGGTAGGCTTGTTTTGGGGACTTTTTCCCAACGGTTCCTTAGAACCGTTGGGATAGACCATGTTTTGGGGAGTGTTTCCCAACGGTTCTACGGAACCGTTGGGATAGGCCTTGATATGCCAACGGTTTTAAAAAACCGTTGGCAAAGGTTTTCCCCAAATCCCCAGCAGCCCGTTCTCTCCCCCATTCGCGTTACAGAGCCCTAACGGGAGCAGCAGCAGGCGATTTTGGAGTACTTCCGGCCGGACCTTGAAGCTCTTCTTCAGGTTCTTCTTCTTCTTTATCTCAAAAGGTATTCAAATGTTTGGATATTATTGAAACTTATTTCTATTTTTCCCTTCAGTTTAGACGATTTTGGAGCTACTGCCGGCGCCTAAGGGTGAGTTTTCTTGAAAATTCCTTTTTGGATTTTACCCTTTGAACATGGGATGTCATTTGTGAAAGGTTATATAAATTGAATTGATTGTTCGATTTATGAATTGAATTGTAAATTAAATTAATTAAGGGTATTTTATGGTTTTCATTCCCCTTTAACACTTATATTTTATGTTACCATGTTAGATATATTATAACTAATGCATGTGATATCTTTATAGTCTTGTTAGGAGTGTTATATTAAAAATTCCCATGTGAGTACTTGAATTTTCATTGAATTTCTAGCCATTATGAGTTATGTTGAGACCATGATATGGAATTGATTGATTAAGCAAGAGAATCTCATTATCTTATCATTACAACATGAGTAAATGAAGCTTCATTCTTTTCAGGTTATTATTTGATTGAGTCGCCATTTTGAGGTGAGTTGTATTAAATACCTTTGTTTTTGACCTTGGTATGTTTAATGAATTGTTTAAATGAAATGAAATTCATTAAATGATTAATAGTAAATAGTGATACATGGATTCTATTAGGATTTCAGGTATATAATCTTGTTTCTATTAACTTATATGCTTTATGTGATAAATGGATTCACAGTGGAATTCCACGGATAGACTCATTTCTTTGAATATTGATTAAGTCATTGGTGATACATGGATCCAAGGGAGGGATTCCATAGATAGACTTATTGAATGTAGAATTATATTCCAATTGATACATGGATTCTTATGATAATTCCATAGATAGACTTATTGAATGTAGAATTATATTCCAATGATATGCGTCTTGTGTGGTGGTGGTGTGGTTTATGTGTTTTATGGTAGTAGTGAAGTGTGTGATTATGTAGTTAATGTGAACCCATAGGTTGAGTATTTTGTGCTATCTATATATCATGTATTTTTATGTTATTTCTACACATTCCCAACCAGAGTTGGATAAACTTACCAACGATCAGAGGTTTTGAGTTATGGGTATTTTTTCTAATATCTAGGATGGTGGTTATATGTTTGGATAGCTACCATGTCTTCCCTACTCTTCCTTAAAAAGTGATTGACCATGTGTTTTTAGGCAAGATGCGATGTGATTGTCCATGTGTCTTCAGGTGAGATGTACTATGATTTCCCTAGTGTTTTTCGGTGAGGTGTGATGTGATAAGGCTATAATAAGATGTGGCATGTGGTTGGGGTCATGTAGGGTAGGAGGATGGCACAAGGTTGATGTTATTCATGTTCATGATACCCTACTAATATGGTTATGGGATGAGTCATGCTGTTATGTGATATAACACATTAAGTTCTTGTTGGTTTTACATTTTTTCAATAACACATTTGTATGTTTTTTTGACATGTGTAGTTGATACCTTGATTATTTTCTTCCTGTATCGTTTACTTAAATGTATTTTCTATTATAGTTAATGCCTATTGAATTGTTTATGACAAAATGAATTATATAAATTCTTTTTACAGAACGGACAGAAGTTGGATGTATGAAACCGATCGGATCTCAGACGATTTTCAAAACAATTTGGAGAGCTTTATAGATTTTTCATTTCACAATGCTTCAGATAGTGGTCGCATACACTGCCCATGTTCCAATTGTGTTGGTAGACCTTGGTTGAGCCGTGAAGAAGTCAGCTACCACATAACCAAAAATGGGTTTCAAGCAAACTACTTTCTGTGGTATCACAATGGGGAGAAAACGAAATCTCAAATTGGTGATGATCGAAATGAAAAGACTGGAATGGAGAATTTGTTAGATGATCGGTTTCCATTTATTCGTCATCATGAAAAAGAAAGGATTTCAACTCAAGAAGACTTCGATATGAGGACAGCTGATGCATCTAGTGAAAATGATGATATTGATAGGGTGAAAAAATTGAATGATGCTTCCACGACTCCAGTATATCGACAATGCGATAAAATGAAAAAGCTGGAATTTTTAATCCGATTATTTCATGGGAAAACTATGTATGGGATTTCTAAAACAGCAATCGATTACATTCTTACCCTCTTGAAGGATTTACTTCCAGATGATGCAGATATTCCCTCAAACCACTATATGGCATGGAAGTTAGTTGAGGAACTTGGATTTTCAAGAAACAAAATTCATGCTTGCCCGAAAGATTGCAGTTTATTCTGGGAGGAAACCGCTGAACGAAATGAATGTATAAAATGTGGCACGTCCCGCTGGAAGTCAAAATCTGATGGAACACCATCCCGCGTTCCACAGAAAGTAATGTGGCACTTTCCATTGATCCCCAGACTCCAGAGTCTTTTTATGTCTGATGACATATCAATAAAAATGAGATGACATGATACCGAGAGAAAGAAGACTGATGATGAGTTGGTTCATCCTGCAGATGGATTTGCATGGAAGAGATTTGATGCTCGACATCCTGATTTTGCAGCTGACGTGCGTAATGTGAGGCTGGGTCTTTCATGCGACGGTTTTAATCCGTTTGGGCAGATGCTTACTTCGCACAGCACATGGCCCGTTTTTATGCACATTTATAATCTTCCCCCATGGTTGTGTATGAAAAAATCTTTCACTTTCATGAGTATACTCATATATGGTCCTTCTGATCCCGGCATTGATATTGATGTATAAATGCAACCTTTAATAAAAGAGTCGAAGCTTCTTTGGGATGTGGGTGTGCACACATACGATGCATGTTCGAAAGACATATTTCAGATGCGCGCTGCGCTTATATGGACAATCAATGATTTTCCGGCTTATGCAATGATGTCTGGATGGAGCACGAAGGGGAAACTGTCATGTCCAATTTGTATGAAGAATACACGATCCAGAAGACTGAAACATCGTTGTAGTTTCAGTTTTATGGGACATCGACGATTTTTTCCAAAGGATCATCCATATAGAATGAATCGTCAAAGATTTGATAATACTATAGAGACCGATGATCCACCTCAGCATATGTCTGGAACTGATGTGCTTAATGAATTGAAAGATTTCAGTTTTTCGTTCGGGAAGGGTCAAATGAAATCTGGAAAGAGAAAGAATGTTTCCACAGAAACCTGTTACAATTGGAGGAAGAGGAGTATCTTTTTTGATTTGCCTTATTGGTCAACCAATTTGCTACGTCATTTCTTAGACGTAATGCATATTGAAAAGAATATATGTGAAATGTTGCTTTCATTTCTTCTAAATGTCAAGGGGAAGACAAAAGATGATTTACGATCTCGACGTGACTTGGTGGATTGGGGCATCAGACCAGAATTGCATCCTGTGCGTATCAGTGAAAATAAATGGTAACTTCCATGTGCTTCTTATGTGATGACACCTACTGAAAAAAAACAATTTTTGGAAGTATTAGAGACTATTAGAGTTCCTGATGGCTATTCAAGCAACATATCTAAACGGGTCAATAGAAGAGAGTTGAAGCTAAAATCTTTGAAGACTCATGATTATCACGTTCTACTGCATGAGTTGCTTCCAATAGCAATCCGTCATCTTTTGTCCAATAATGTAAGGGTGGGTGTTATTCGGTTGTGCCATTTGTTTAGAGATCTTTGTGCTAAGAAGTTGTCCAAGTCTTTCTTGCAAAAAATGTTGACAGATGCCCCATTAATTTTGTGTGAGTTGGAGAAAATATTTCCCCCATCATTTTTCACATGCATGCTGCATCTGACTGTCCATATTCCAACTGAAATACTTCTCGGAGGACCTGCTTCTTTTCGTTGGATGTATCCAACTAAAATAAATATGTTCACATTAAAGTCTTATGTTCGAAACAATAATCATCCCGAAGGTTCTATCGTGAACAGTTACATAGCTCAAGAATGTATGGATTTCTGTTCAATGTATTTGTCTGATCTTACTACAAGAATGAACAGACCAATGAGAAATGAAGAAGAACAATATGAGAAAATTGAACCCAGTTTTCCATCACTTCCTCAAACAGGAGGAATTCCTGGATCATATACATTGAAGACATTAAGCCATGAAGAGCGGGAGATGGCACATCGCAAAGTTTTGTTCAACTGTGATTTGTTCGATGACTATATCAGGTAACAAAATTGAATATGTATATATCTTACATATATATCTGTTAAACTATTCATATTTTTTTATCTACAGGGAACATAAAACAATGATAAATAGGAAGCATCGTTCTTTATCTTTGAGAAGGAGAGAGACTTTGCATAGCAAAGAGTTTTCTGCTTGGTTAAAATTGAAGGTAAAAATATTACTGTTTAAATTAATTATTTCAATATTTACTTAAGTTTAACTGTCATTTATATTGCAGGTGTTGAGTTTGTCTGCTGACTCTGTCTCTGAGGAAATAAGAGCTTTGGCTTTTGGTCCTAATACCGTGGTTCGTGACTGTAAATCAATTGTTATCAATGGGTACAGATTTATTGTCACTGAACGAGCCAAAAACATGAGAACACAACATGATGGTATTATGGTTACTGCCACAACAGATTGTTATGCCAGTGCATCAGATAGTAGACCGCGACTTGAAAATGTGGGTTATTATGGAGTCGTTGAGAAAATAATAATATTGGATTATTACTCTCATGGACGAGTCACAATGATGAAATGCCATTGGTTTGATTCGATGACGAGACATGGCACATTTATTGATGATTGTGGATTTCGAGTAATTAATACGACCCGCACTCTTGCAACTGAAGAACCATATGTGTTGGCATCAATGGCTAAACAAGTTTTTTATGTCAAAGATCAACTTCAACCAGAATTTGGTGTCGTAGTTGAAGTAATTCCAAGACATATTTTTGATGATGCTGATGATGGAATTGACACTGTCCCTATTGCCATTGGAACCAATCCATTTATTTCTTTTGATGACTCCAATAGCTCAATTGTCAGAGTTGATTGTGAACCTGAATTTGTGGTTGGAAATATATAGAATCATTCATCCATGTTCTCAATTCTTTTGGTTTACCTCGATTTGGGTTGTTAAGGTTGGTAATATTCATATTTATTTAGTATTGATCACAAATATGTTTTAGCTGACTTGACCGTTATGTGAATTTTCAATGTTTATTGGTTGCTGTTTTATTTGAATTGCATTTTCTAATTTGGAATTGAACTGTATTCAAACCAAATCAAACAATATTTCTAACTTGGTGAACATTACAACTTGTATGTTTTATTAAATTCATTCAAGCTCTTCTAAAACAATTGATAGCTAAATTACCAATTAATCCCCTCATTCCCTCATATATTTAGTTTTTTGGTTTACACATTAATTTTCTTTTTCTAATTAATTACATATTTGTTTTCCAATGCAGGAAATGAAGCCAATTGAAGAGAGACGAAGAAAAAAAATGGCGGAGAACAATCGTCGGATGGAGGAGATGGGCATTCCACCATTAGTGCCTACAGTGAGTACTTTATTTCAAATATATATATATATATTTACAGAATATATAATGTCATGTGATTAATTTTTTTTGTAAACTTTTTTGTAGGATCCACCATTACGTCGACAGTTATTCGACGAGGAGCCTAGTACTGGTCCTAGTACTCAGGCCGGTTGTAACACCCCGAGCCTCCACGATATGCCTCTCTTTCAATAATGCAATAGCTTGCATTGTACGCAACTTCGAGTTCTAAAACATCGCGACAAATCAAAGTAGCCGTTATGAATAGTAATAACCACTTTTTAAAATTATAGAAATTTTATATTTCAAAATGGACTTCATTTTTGTATTCCTAATATTGAAATTAACCTATGTTGAATTTTTTGTAATTTTCTGAGAACTTCAAAATTTTTATGAATAGTGAAAAATACTTAAAACAACTTTTTTAATCAAAATAATTCATAGTGATAAATTATACTATTGAGTGGTTTTAGAGTATAATTAGAATATATTTTTACCATTTTATCCAATGGTGGTCATTAGAATTAATTTAACATTGAAATTGGACATAAACAATTGCCAATCTTTTGATATAAATTGTTTCTTAAAAACACGCTATTTGTTGTGACAGCGGGAATTAATTATAAAATTAATTAATGCAACTAATATGTTTGGAATTTTGTAAAATAGACATCATTTTTCAATTCGGAATATCAATTATAGCTTAGGGTGAAATTTTGGCCTTATTCTGAAAAACTTCAATTTTTGATGAATAGTGAAACCACTAAGTGGTTGTTAAATAACTGATTTTTCGTTTAAATGAAATATTACCACTTCTGTGATTTGATTTTCAAAAATCCGACATACATGGTTGTCATTAAGAAGTAAAATGTGGTTCAATGGGATAAAAATAATTTTTTGGTGAATAGTAACTTATTAAGTTCTTAATCGCGATTAGTGGTAATTAGGGTAGTTTAAGGTATAAATAATACTTTAATAATATTAAATGACCTAGACACATGTCCCAACCTCATTGGTTGTGTCATGGCCGACCAAGACAAGCCATGGCCTAACTTGGGGACCCCATGGATCCACTTTTGTTGGGAAATAACATAAATTACTTTTTATTTAATGTTAAAGTGAAAATGACACTAACATAAAGTGTTTTACTAAAACAATTTTTAAGTAGGGTTACACAAGTCCAAATTTTGATTATAAATAGTCATTGGAAAGATAAAAAGATTTCCTATATCATAGTATTTTTTTTATAATTTTTAGACATTAAATAAATTTAATTATTTATGACATAATAATGATGCAGCGATGACATCATTATTTGACGATTTAAATAAAATGGAAAGATAATATAAAATCTATGAACTACACATGGCCAAAACCAATTGGATGAGTGGATTTCGATGCCTTATCACCTTATCCACGAATTCTATCAATGTGGGACCTTTTAAAACCGAAACACATTTTCAAATAATGTAATGTTCCTTTACTTTCCAAAAGTGCCCCTCCTCTCCTCTTATAAAAGGCCCCCACCTCTACCTCATTTCACACACTCTTCAAGCCATTGGCTCGGCCAACCCCTGCCCATTTGCTCTCTCCACATCCCTCTCCTCATCCTAGAGGATTCCCTTTAGGCAGAATCCTTTCAAAGGAAGCCTTTAGGCTCAACTCAAAAGGAGTTACACTTTTTAAGGTAATTCATTCTCTCATGTTCTTTTGTTTTATTTTGCTTCTCCAACCCCCTAAACTCTTTTTATTTACTTATTTTGTAACAACACCAGTATCTTAAATATACTAGGATGTTGTTATAAGATTTATTTGAGCTACACTTCCACACAACTACATCAAATGGTTAAAGAACATAAGGTTTCCGTGGATGGCGAAATTCTGCCTCCCGAAACGATGATTGTTCAACACTCATTTAACACCTTCAAAGGTGGCCATTATGATGTCACTATTTTTATATATGATATATAATATGTTTATGTTTTCCTTAAGCTTCTGTTTTTTTCATTTTGGGCATACCTTTATGGTTTCCATTATGGGTAAACGCGATAATTTCATTTTAGGAAGTGCGGACTACCGCCCCCTCAAAGTGATGTGAATCGTTAATGCCATATGTGGGTTGTATAAAGGATGGAGTAAATGATATTATATATAATATTATACTGGAACTATATTATTCCATTATATAATTATTATTTCGATCCATTAAATATGAAATTAAAATGAAAGTAGCGTTCATGCGTACGTACGGCTTACCGTCTCCATGAACGGTGCATTTCATTTCTTACCTCTAAATGTTACGTAATATTATAAATGAATGTATATACTGGATATATAAGATATATATGACATATAAATCATGAATATAATTCGGTATATAATGGATATTTCACCACATAAACAACTTGTAATTATAAGAAGCTTATTGTTGACTCAAGTACCAAAGATCGACAAAACGACCGTTATTAACTTAAATAATTACATAATGTTCATAACATTGTAATAAGTGATATAAAAAGGATAATGAAATTGAAAATGGTTCTTAATAAGGTAGATATTAACTCTAGTTTATTATTCAGGAGGTTAAAGAACGGTTGAGTCAAGTCGGGCACAAGGTAAGGGAACTTCTTAACCCAACTTCCATTCTTTGGGTTAATCTCCTACTTTCAAATTCTGTCATGATATTATTATGTATTATTTTGTATTTTTACTTTATTTATGTGTACATATAGTGAATACACATAACAGATCTATTTCATTTTAAAAATGATCTTTTTAAGGACTTCGTCTCAATCTCATTTCATTGAGGCATACTTTGTTTTATACACAAATTTATTTTATATGGTGTATAAACCCCTTTGACTTTTACGTTTATTCAAAAGGAATCTTTTTTTATACGAAGCGTTTACTAAACGACAAAATGGAATGTTTTGGTCGTACATATGCGGCGACAATGACTTCTCCGCCGCCATGACCATTATTTGAGTTTCGGCTTCCTCTACAAGCCATCTTTTTTTTAATGAAAAATAAATACAAAGTTTTAACTTTCTTTTATTTTGGTATTGAAAATGGTTTTGAAAGCGTTTTTATTATAACATTGTGTTGTATTGATATCTTGTGATTGAAATGTGGAAATGTTATGTTTCCTTTATGCATGTTTTATGTGATACGATTATGTTATGGTTTATGATATGTTTAAACCTATTCATATGAGGAATGTATTGGACTTAATAAGTGACGGGTGGAGCCCGCTATAGCTCCTCGATGCATCGGTAGGTCTCATGAGACAACTAGACGTGGAATTGGCCGAGGCCCTTTCCCAATTTGATTTATGGTTTTGGCCGAGGCCTTAATCATTTTAGATGTCTTGGCCGAGGCCTTGACAAAATGTTTCAGAATGTCCGGCATTATACATTCCCTCATTATGAAAGTGGTTATTGTTATTGCATGTGATTATTCGACCAGTAGAATATCCATGTGAAGAAGTGAATGGCATTATCTCATTTTACATTTGCCATATTATGTTGAAGTTCATGTTTAAAAGGCTTTTGTTTTAGTTATACATTGCCTTAAATGTTAATGTTTATTTATGAAAGCTTCCGCAATATTGTTATCCTTACTGAGCATCTGAGCTCACCCCTTTCAATGTTTTAATGTTTTCCAGGATTTGAAGAAGTATATTATGAATGACCTGCAGGGATAGTGTGAGGGGATATGAAGTCAATATGTTGTTGTTGTTTTGGTTTACTTTATGATGTAATGTAACGTTTACAAATGTATCTAGTGTTTCCAAGGCTACTAAACTAATCGGTCTTTCGAGACTTGATCTTTTGTGATCATGCCAATGTTACGAAGTAATGCACCGACTCTGGGTAGCTGGGGTCGGGGCGTTACAGTTGGTATCAGAGGCAGTTTAGTACTAACCTTGGAAGCTAGATTTAGATAAACTCTGATTAGAGCACATAGCCCAAAGATAGACTTTGAGGATTAGTATAGAAGAACTTCCTAGAATTTTGGTATTGTAGAGATGTTATGAGTTTTCCGAGCAATGCATCCCTGTCTGGATACGAGCAGGTAGAGGCGGCTCTGGCACAGATGTACCTAGGGGTAAAACCCGAAAACACCGCTTTGAGCTAGACTCGAACGGGAACTGGTGCACGACAACGGGCCTTGCTGCACTCTTGGTTACGACACTCCCGGGGGATATGCTTAGGATAATTCTCATTTTACTTACAAACCACTATGAAGGGTTATGAGTACATACTTCCTCAAAGAAAACATTTCTTTTTATGATTATGGATTATATCCATAAATAGTTCAATTTATGTTAAGTATTATACAAGTATGGAATTATGTATTTTGATTCATAAACTAATCTGGTTTATGCCATTGTTTAGAAATGGCGCCTAGTAGAAGGAATGGAAACTGTATCAATGCACGAACTCCGTGTAGGGATTGCCCTCCTGCTCAAGATAATTATTGTGGACCTGGAGATACAACTGGTGCTGATCAACTTATTACCATAATGGGACAACTCACGCAGGTTATGAATAACAACCTTACTCGTATGGAGCACCCTGATCCGCAACGTGGAGGATCAATGCTAGATCGTTTCATGAGGCAACAACCACCAATGTTCAATGGGAGTACAAATCCCTTAGTAGCCGAGCAATGGATAAATTCCCTAGAGAAAATATTTCAGGCTTTGGGGAGTAGTGAAAGGGAGAAGGTTGTCATGGCAGTTTACCGCCTCACTGGAGATGCCGATCAGTGGTGGTCGCTGATTCAAAACACAAAGGAAGATGATGACGTATCGAATATGGAATGGAGGGAGTTCAAAGATCTTTTCTTAGAAAAATACTTTCCTCGTGACCATCGAGCAGATATGGAAAGGCAATTTCTGAGTCTGAGGCAGAAGGAGGATGAGAATGTCGCAAAGTATGAGGCTAACTTTACAAGGTTAGCGAGGCATGCTGCCGATTATATACGTAACCCAAGGAGTAAGATTGATCGTTTCTTTGATGGGATAAAACCATTTCTCCGTCGAGCTTTGGTATCACAATCCTTCTCATCATACGAAGATATTGTCTCGTGTGCTATCAAGACAGAAAAGGAATTCTCTAAGTCTTATGACAACAAAGTAAAGCAAGAGAAGAAGAGAACGGTGGAACAAGAGACAGATAAAGGGAAAAAGGGAAAGAAGGATTTTCCATTATGTGATAATTGTGGGAAGAATCACCCTGGTACTTGCCTAAAAGGAATGGGAGTCTGTTATAAATGTGGAGAAAAAGGTCACCAGGCTCGTGATTGTAAGGGAAAGAAAGAGGCTGTCAAAGTTGAATGCTACAATTGTAGAGAAATGGGTCATTATGCAAATGAATGTCCTAAGCGTCAAGGAAACTTACCTCAGAAAAGGCCAAGGGATCAAGGACAATCTTATGCTATTACTACAGTTGAAGCAGAATAACTAATGTATTGGGGCTTTTGGACTCATGGATTATATTCTGGTTATTAGAATAATGTGATCTATATAAGGATTGTACTGCAGTACTTTTTGATTTCAGTAAGGTTTTAATATGATTAAGGTAATCATATTTTTAGTATGTGACAATAAGAGAAACTAATATTTGTTTGGGGAATCTGATAAATTGATTTTGGAATTAAGAGACCTTTTAGAGAAAGTCTGGATAGAGGTATTTTGGATAACTATAAAGGTTGGAGTGGATTAAGTTGAACCTTGGATAGTAAATTTAAGGCTAAAAATTTTCTGGATATTATTCTTGGAATACTATAGTTTTATGAAAAGGACAACCTGCAGGGTGGGGCATAACCCGTCGCGTCGGACAAAGATGCAGGAATCGAACCCACAACCATAGTGCGACAAGCCTTTATTTCCTACCACTAGCCTACAGGAAGTCCCTGGTTATTACAAAATAATTTTACTAATCTAAATAATATGTGTTAATATTTGGAACCTTATGCAATTAGGATAAGTATAATATTTTTGAGTTCTATTATCATTTTGAGTGAAAGATGAGTTGAAGGTTGAAACTCTAATTGTCAAGCATAAATATATATATACCTATCTCTTATTCAATGAATAAATTAATTCTTAAACTTTAGTAAAGGGATATTAAAAAAATAAAATAAAATGTGTTATCCTAATACCTTATGTTTTGTTGAACTGAAGACATTTTAAATCAACATAGATTGAAGGCTTTGAGGCCCTCAATTTGACAGTTGATTGTGATTGATGACCTCAATCACTCCCTACAAATATTTACGTTTTTCCTCCAATTATATGTCTTTAATTTCCACCAATGTTCTCCTTATCGAGATCATAATTTGGTGGTGACTTTCTTATTTCCATTTTCCCTCTTATTAAGGCTAAATTTTATTAACCTTATTTCCGATGTGGGTTTTCCACAAAGGTATTTTCTATTTTCACCCTCTTATATCAAAATGCGAGGACGCAATTTATTGAAGGAGGGGAGAATGTAACACCCCGAGCCTCCACGATATGCCTCTCTTTCAATAATGCAATAGCTTGCATTGTACGCAACTTCGAGTTCTAAAACATCGCGACAAATCAAAGTAGCCGTTATGAATAGTAATAACCACTTTTTAAAATTATAGAAATTTTATATTTCAAAATGGACTTCATTTTTGTATTCCTAATATTGAAATTAACCTATGTTGAATTTTTTGTAATTTTCTGAGAACTTCAAAATTTTTATGAATAGTGAAAAATACTTAAAACAACTTTTTTAATCAAAATAATTCATAGTGATAAATTATACTATTGAGTGGTTTTAGAGTATAATTAGAATATATTTTTACCATTTTATCCAATGGTGGTCATTAGAATTAATTTAACATTGAAATTGGACATAAACAATTGCCAATCTTTTGATATAAATTGTTTCTTAAAAACACGCTATTTGTTGTGACAGCGGGAATTAATTATAAAATTAATTAATGCAACTAATATGTTTGGAATTTTGTAAAATAGACATCATTTTTCAATTCGGAATATCAATTATAGCTTAGGGTGAAATTTTGGCCTTATTCTGAAAAACTTCAATTTTTGATGAATAGTGAAACCACTAAGTGGTTGTTAAATAACTGATTTTTCGTTTAAATGAAATATTACCACTTCTGTGATTTGATTTTCAAAAATCCGACATACATGGTTGTCATTAAGAAGTAAAATGTGGTTCAATGGGATAAAAATAATTTTTTGGTGAATAGTAACTTATTAAGTTCTTAATCGCGATTAGTGGTAATTAGGGTAGTTTAAGGTATAAATAATACTTTAATAATATTAAATGACCTAGACACATGTCCCAACCTCATTGGTTGTGTCATGGCCGACCAAGACAAGCCATGTCCTAACTTGGGGACCCCATGGATCCACTTTTGTTGGGAAATAACATAAATTACTTTTTATTTAATGTTAAAGTGAAAATGACACTAACATAAAGTGTTTTACTAAAACAATTTTTAAGTAGGGTTACACAAGTCCAAATTTTGATTATAAATAGTCATTGGAAAGATAAAAAGCTTTCCTATATCATAGTATTTTTTTTATAATTTTTAGACATTAAATAAATTTAATTATTTATGACATAATAATGATGCAGCGATGACATCATTATTTGACGATTTAAATAAAATGGAAAGATAATATAAAATCTATGAACTACACATGGCCAAAACCAATTGTATGAGTGGATTTCGATGCCTTATCACCTTATCCACGAATTCTATCAATGTGGGACCTTTTAAAACCGAAACACATTTTCAAATAATGTAATGTTCCTTTACTTTCCAAAAGTGCCCCTCCTCTCCTCTTATAAAAGGCCCCCACCTCTACCTCATTTCACACACTCTTCAAGCCATTGGCTCGGCCAACCCCTGCCCATTTGCTCTCTCCACATCCCTCTCCTCATCCTAGAGGATTCCCTTTGGGCAGAATCCTTTCAAAGGAAGCCTTTAGGCTCAACTCAAAAGGAGTTACACTTTTTAAGGTAATTCATTCTCTCATGTTCTTTTGTTTTATTTTGCTTCTCCAACCCCCTAAACTCTTTTTATTTACTTATTTTGTAACAACACCAGTATCTTAAATATACTAGGATGTTGTTATAAGATTTATTTGAGCTACACTTCCACACAACTACATCAAATGGTTAAAGAACATAAGGTTTCCGTGGATGGCGAAATTCTGCCTCCCGAAACGATGATTGTTCAACACTCATTTAACACCTTCAAAGGTGGCCATTATGATGTCACTATTTTTATATATGATATTGAATATGTTTATGTTTTCCTTAAGCTTCTGTTTTTTTCATTTTGGGCATACCTTTATGGTTTCCATTATGGGTAAACGCGATAATTTCATTTTAGGAAGTGCGGACTACCGCCCCCTCAAAGTGATGTGAATCGTTAATGCCATATGTGGGTTGTATAAAGGATGGAGTAAATGATATTATATATAATATTATACTGGAACTATATTATTCCATTATATAATTATTATTTTGATCCATTAAATATGAAATTAAAATGAAAGTAGCGTTCATGCGTACGTACGGCTTACCGTCTCCATGAACGGTGCATTTCATTTCTTACCTCTAAATGTTACGTAATATTATAAATGAATGTATATACTGGATATATAAGATATATATGACATATAAATCATGAATATAATTCGGTATATAATGGATATTTCACCACATAAACAACTTGTAATTATAAGAAGCTTATTGTTGACTCAAGTACCAAAGATCGACAAAACGACCGTTATTAACTTAAATAATTACATAATGTTCATAACATTGTAATAAGTGATATAAAAAGGATAATGAAATTGAAAATGGTTCTTAATAAGGTAGATATTAACTCTAGTTTATTATTCAGGAGGTTAAAGAACGGTTGAGTCAAGTCGGGCACAAGGTAAGGGAACTTCTTAACCCAACTTCCATTCTTTGGGTTAATCTCCTACTTTCAAATTCTGTCATGATATTATTATGTATTATTTTGTATTTTTACTTTATTTATGTGTACATATAGTGAATACACATAACAGATCTATTTCATTTTAAAAATGATCTTTTTAAGGACTTCGTCTCAATCTCATTTCATTGAGGCATACTTTGTTTTATACACAAATTTATTTTATATGGTGTATAAACCCCTTTGACTTTTACGTTTATTCAAAAGGAATCTTTTTTTATACGAAGCGTTTACTAAACGACAAAATGGAATGTTTTGGTCGTACATATGCGGCGACAATGACTTCTCCGCCGCCATGACCATTATTTGAGTTTCGGCTTCCTCTACAAGCCATCTTTTTTTTAATGAAAAATAAATACAAAGTTTTAACTTTCTTTTATTTTGGTATTGAAAATGGTTTTGAAAGCGTTTTTATTATAACATTGTGTTGTATTGATATCTTGTGATTGAAATGTGGAAATGTTATGTTTCCTTTATGCATGTTTTATGTGATACGATTATGTTATGGTTTATGATATGTTTAAACCTATTCATATGAGGAATGTATTGGACTTAATAAGTGACGGGTGGAGCCCGCTATAGCTCCTCGATGCATCGGTAGGTCTCATGAGACAACTAGACGTGGAATTGGCCGAGGCCCTTTCCCAATTTGATTTATGGTTTTGGCCGAGGCCTTAATCATTTTAGATGTCTTGGCCGAGGCCTTGACAAAATGTTTCAGAATGTCCGGCATTATACATTCCCTCATTATGAAAGTGGTTATTGTTATTGCATGTGATTATTCGACCAGTAGAATATCCATGTGAAGAAGTGAATGGCATTATCTCATTTTACATTTGCCATATTATGTTGAAGTTCATGTTTAAAAGGCTTTTGTTTTAGTTATACATTGCCTTAAATGTTAATGTTTATTTATGAAAGCTTCCGCAATATTGTTATCCTTACTGAGCATCTGAGCTCACCCCTTTCAATGTTTTAATGTTTTCCAGGATTTGAAGAAGTATATTATGAATGACCTGCAGGGATAGTGTGAGGGGATATGAAGTCAATATGTTGTTGTTGTTTTGGTTTACTTTATGATGTAATGTAACGTTTACAAATGTATCTAGTGTTTCCAAGGCTACTAAACTAATCGGTCTTTCGAGACTTGATCTTTTGTGATCATGCCAATGTTACGAAGTAATGCACCGACTCTGGGTAGCTGGGGTCGGGGCGTTACACCGGTGGTACGAGGAGGGTTCGTACCAGAGGTGGACATAGAGCTGCGCGTGCCCGACTAGACCCTGCCCCTCCCACTGACATTTCAGCATTCCCACATTCTGATCCCGGTGTGTCATTAGGGACACACGGGATATTTAGACCTCCCATGTTTTCGCTACCTTCTGCATCTTCTGCCCCATCATTTTCACATCCCATGATGATTCCCACTCCCCAGTCAGCATCAGGTCATACAGTTGTTCCATCTTCTTTTCCTTCTACTTCTGTCTCTCCGAGCTTTTATATTCCATCGTCTTCGACTCCTGTTCCACCAGAGGGTGTTCCATCAGGTTCTGTGGATCCGGCGCCACTCATTGATCAGACTAGCACAGGTATATTTATAAAACCCTATCAAATTTTTATAGCAATATTTATTTTCATTATAACATGTTTTGATAAAATATTTGTTTTTCTTTCATGACAGATACATCTACTGACAGGAGGCGGGGGCGGGGCCGTACACGCATGCGTTCGGTGTGGAACCGTCGCACACAGGTTATGGTGGAATATAATGAAGACAATCAGATGGTTGAGAAAACAGGGCAGCAATGTCGGAGTTTTATGGCGACGCTTGCCAAATACTCCGACATCATTCCCGTCAGCCCGCTGTCATGGAGACATTTGCCACATGAGGTCAAAGATAGAGCTTGGGCAGAGATATGGGTAAAAAAATCTGTTGTATTTAATGCCATGAATTTTTTTTGTATTTATATAAATTAATATTTTCATTTCAGCTTCGATTTAATTTTCCTGATGGTGAGGGTGCACGACTGGAACGTCTAAAGGATTTAGGCGAGCTTTGGAGAGCCTACAAGCATGAGCTGTATATTGGCTGGCGTGCTAGAGTTGGCACTGAGTTAGAGGCGGTACCAGTCGTGGATGATTGTCCTATAGAGCAGTATCGTCAGATGATTACTCATTGGACGAGTACCCAGTTTAAGGTATGAATTACATTTGAGGTATTTAAATAATAACTTTCAAGTTTTGCATTAATATTATCCTTTGCATTATCGAATTTTATTTAGGAATCATCTGGAAAAAATAAAAAAAACATTGATGCAAAAAAATACCTCCATACACTAGGACGCACGACGATGCCGGATCATGAGAGGCAGCAGGTATGACAATTGTTTATAAGTTTTCTTTACGACTTACATTTTCTTTTGTTTCCTCAATTATTTAATTATTTTCTGAAGTCTTCATATAAATTTTGTTTTCAATGTCATTGTAGAGGCAAGTACAAAATATTGAAGGACGTGTGCCTCGAGCAAAACTGTTTTGCTCGAGTAGACGAAAAAAGGATGGACGTGCTGTCAACGAAGCGACTCAGCAGCAGATTGTAAGTTTCAATCTGTTGATTTTATATTTTAATATCTATTTCGTAACTTAATATTATATTTATATTTGTAACAGGATGCTTTAGAGGCCCTCGATGCCCAAGAAGCAGACAATTTTGGGCCATCTGATCACTTACATCAGGTGTTGGGAGATGATAATTCTGGCAGAGTACGCTGCCGACCTAGGATAGCCCCGACGAGGTATTGGTCTGCCTCAGGTACGAGTTGTAGTGCCACCGAGCTGCAACAAGTTAGGGCACAGGCAGAACAGGCTGAGAAAAGGGCCACAGAGACGGCAGAACAGTCTGCTAGGGCAAACAGTGCATTTATGAAATTTATTGAAGTTCTACGTCCAACACTTCCAGCAGAGGCCAGCCCAGCGATTGATGAATACATGTCGTCGATACATTCTATATATGGTGCACCAGGTGGCAGTTCCAGTGGTGGTCAGGCCGATGTCCAGCTTGAAGATGATGATGGCGAGCAGTCTGATGCGGAAGAGGAGGGAGATGAGGAGGGCGAGGAGGAGGGCGAAGGCGAGGAGGAAGGCGCTGTGGAGGGTGAGGACGATGAGGAGGACGATGACGAGGGCGATGATGATGATGATGATGGAGATGGTGATGCTGATGTGGGACATATTGATCCGTTACATTTTTGACTTGAGATTTGATGTTTAATCTATTCTAGTTGTTGGTTTTATCTAGACTCGTAGTATAAGATTGGAGTTGAGTTATTTTTATATATTGTCTGTTTTTATGGATGTTGTTGTCTTTTAGTGGTTGTGTGTTTGAGAACTCCCTGGACAACCGCCCTCATTCTTGGACCCTGGACAACCCCCCCTCCCCCTTGGACCCCGAACACCCCCCAAACACCCCCCGGACAGCCCCGCGGACAGCCCCCTGGACAGCCCCCTGGACAGCCCCCCGTACAGCCCCCAACCCTCCACCCTAGACCCCGGATAGCCCCCCGGACAGCCACCCAGACAACCCCCCCACCCTCCCCCTTAGACCCCGGACAACCCCCCAAACACCCCCGGACAACCCCCTGAACAACCCCGGACAACCCCCTGAACAACCACCGGACATCCCCCTAAACAACCCCGGACAGACCCCGCACAGCCCCCCCCCCCCCCCACCCTCCTCCTTGGTCCCCGGATAGCCCCCCGGACACCCACCGGACAGCCCCCCCGGACAGCCCCCTGGACAGCCCCCCGTACAGCCCCCAACCCTCCACCCTGGACCCCGGATAGCCCCCCGGACAGCCCCCCGGACAACCCCCCCACCCCCCCCCCCCCCGTGGACCCCGGACAACCCCCCAAACACCCCCCGGACAGCCCCCTAAACACCCCCAGACAACCCCCTGAACAACCCCCGGACAGCCCCTTGAACAACCCCGGACAACCCCCTGAACAACCCCTAAACACCCCCCGGACAGACCCCGCACAGCCCCCCCACCATCCTCCTTGGTCCCCGGATATCCCCCCCACCATCCTCCTTTGTCGTCTGATTTCAGGCCATTCCGACTTCGTTCGGCCCGTTTGGACCCTCCTCACGCGCGTTTACGAAGCGCGTGCATCACTTAAAACACGAATATTGAGCCGTACCGTGCAAACCGCATGTCCGATTGACGTGCCGTCTGCGCGTACACGTCACGAATAATAATTAGAATGTTTCACGGTGGTTTCGGGTGAATCCGTGGTCGTCCGCTATGAATTTGACCGTTGGACGCCCGTTTTGGCCGTTTATGACACCATAACTGCGTTGTCGGTCACCGCGGGCACACGGCACGTCCGATTGACGTGCCGTCTGCTCGACCACTTCATAAATCACTCACCCGTATTTGTCGTCTGATTTAAGGCCATTCCGACATCGTTCGGCCCGTTTGGACCCCCCCTCACGCGCGTTTCGAAGCGTGTGCATCACTTAAAACACGAATATTGAGCCGTACCAGGCAAACCGCACGTCCGATTGACGTGCCGTCTACGCGTACACGTCACAAATAATAATTAGAATGTTGCACGGTGGTTTCGGGTGAATCTATGGTCGTCCGCTATGAATTTGACCGTTTAACGTCCGTTTTGGCCGTTTATGACACCCGAACTGCGTTCTCGGTCACCGCGGGCACAGGTCATGTCCGATTGATGTGCCGTCTGCTCGACCACTTCAGAAATCACTCACCCGTATTTGTCGTCTGATTTCAGGTCATTCCGACATCGTTCAGCCCGTTTGGACCCCCTCACGCACGTTTACGAAGCGCGCGCATCACTTAAAACAAGAATATTGAGCCGTACCGGGCAAACCGCACGTCCGATTGACGTGCCGTCTGCGCGTACATGTCACAAATAATAATTAGAATTTTTCACGGTTGTTTCGGGTGAATCTGTGGTCGTCCTCTATGAATTTGACCGTTGGACGCCCGTTTTGGCCGTTTATGACACCATAACTGCGTTGTTGGTCACCGCGGGCACACGGCATGTCCGATTGACGTGCCGTCTGCGCGTACACGTCACGAATAATAATTAGAATGTTTCACGGTGGTTTCGGGTGAATCCGTGGTCGTCCTCTATGAATTTGACCGTTGGACGCCCGTTTTGGCCGTTTATGACACCATAACTGCGTTGTCGGTCACCGCGGGCACACGGCACGTCCGATTGACGTGCCGTCTACTCGACCACTTCATAAATCACTCACCCGTATTTGTCGTCTGATTTTAGGCCATTCCGACATCGTTCGGCCCGTTTGGACCCCCCCTCACGCGCGTTTCGAAGCGTGCGCATCACTTAAAACATGAATATTGAGCCGTACCGGGAAAACCGCACGTCCGATTGACGTGCCGTCTGTGCGTACACGTCACAAATAATAATTATAATGTTGCACGGTGGTTTCGGGTGAATCTCTGGTCGTTCTCTATGAATTTGACCGTTTAACGTCCGTTTTGGCCGTTTATGACACCCGAACTGCGTTCTCGGTCACCGCGGGCACAGGTCATGTCCGATTGATGTGCCGTCTGCTTGACCACTTCAGAAATCACTCACCCGTATTTGTCGTCTGATTTCAGTTCATTCCGACATCGTTCGGCCCGTTTGGACCCCCCTCACGCACGTTTACGAAGCGCGCGCATCACTTAAAAAAAGAATATTGAGCCGTACCGGGCAAACCGCACGTCCGATTGACGTGCCGTCTGCGCGTACACGTCACAAATAATAATTAGAATGTTTCACGGTGGTTTAGGGTGAATCCGTGGTCGTCCTCTATGAATTTGACCGTTGGACGCCCGTTTTGGCCGTTTATGACACCATAACTGCGTTGTTGGTCACCGCGGGCACACGGTACGTCCGATTGACGTGCCGTCTGCGCGTACACGTCACGAATAATAATTAGAATGTTTCACGGTGGTTTCGGGTGAATCTGTGGTTGTCCGCTATGAATTTGACCGTTGGACGCCCGTTTTGGCCGTTTATGACACCATAACTGCGTTGTCGGTCACCGCGGGCACACGGCACGTCCGATTGACGTGCCGTCTGCGCGTACACGTCACGAATAATAATTAGAATATTTCACGGTGGTTTCGGGTGAATCTGTGGTCGTCCGCTATGAATTTGACCGTTGGACGCCCGTTTTGGCCGTTTATGACACCATAACTGCGTTGTCAGTCACCGCGGGCACATGGCACGTCCGATTGACGTGTCGTCTGCTCGACCACTTCACAAATCACTCACCCGTATTTGTCGTCTGATTTCAGGCCATTCCGACATCGTTCGGCCCGTTTGGACCCCCCTCACGCGCGTTTCGAAGCGTGCGCATCACTTAAAACACGAATATTGAGTCGTACCGGGCAAACCGCACGTCCGATTGACGCGCCGTCTGCGCGTACACGTCACAAATAATAATTATAATGTTTCACGGTGGTTTCAGCTCAATCCGAGGTCGTACGCTATGAATTTGACCGTTGGACGCCCGTTTTGGCCGTTTATGACACCATAACTGCGTTGTCGGTCACCGCGGGCACACGACAAGTCCGATTGACGTGCCGTCTGCTCGACCACTTCAGAAATAACTCACCCGTATTTGTCGTCTGATTTCAGGCCATTCCGACATCGTTCGGCCCGTTTGGACCCCCCTCACGCGCGTTTACGAAGCGCGCGCATCACTTAAAACAAGAATATTGAGCCGTACCGGGCAAACCGCACGTCCGATTGACGTGCCGTCTGCGCGTACACGTCACGAATAATAATTAGAATGTTTCTCGGTGGTTTCAGCTCAATCCGAGGTCTTCCGCTATGAATTTGACCGTTGGACGCCCGTTTTGGCCGTTTATGACACCATAACTGCGTTGTCGGTCACCGCGGGCACACGGCACGTCCGATTGACGTGCTGTCTGCGCGTACACGTCACGAATAATAATTAGAATGTTTCACGGTGGTTTCGGGTGAATCCGAGGTCGTCCGCTATGAATTTGACCGTTGGATGCCCGTTTTGGCCGTTTATGACACCAGAACTGCGTTGTCGGTCACCGCGGGCACACGGCACGTCCGATTGATGCGCTGTCTGCTCGAACACTTCAGAAATCACTGTCCCGTATTTGTCGTCTGATTTGAGGTCATTCCGACTTCGTTCGGCCCGTTTGGACCCTCCTCACGCGCGTTTACGAAGCGCGCATATCACTTAAAACACGAATATTGAGCCGTACCGTGCAAACCGCATGTCCGATTGACGTTCTGTCTGCGCGTACACATCACGAATAATAATTAGAATGTTTCACGGTGGTTTCGGGTGAATCTGTGGTCGTCCGCTATGAATTTGACCGTTGGACGCCCGTTTTGGCCGTTTATGACACCATAACTGCGTTGTCGGTCACCGCGGGCACACGGCACGTCCGATTGACGTACCGTCTGCTCGACCACTTCATAAATCACTCACCCGTATTTGTCGTCTGATTTCAGGCCATTCCGACATCGTTCGGCCCGTTTGGACCCCCCCTCACGCGCGTTTCGAAGCGTGCGCATCACTTAAAACACGAATATTGAGCCGTACCGGGCAAACCGCACGTCCGATTGACGTTCCGTCTGCGCGTACACGTCACAAATAATAATTAGAATGTTGCACGGTGGTTTCGGGTGAATCTCTGGTCGTCCGCTATGAATTTGACCGTTTAACGCCCGTTTTGGCCGTTTATGACACCCGAACTGCGTTCTCGGTCACCGCGGGCACAGGTCATCTCCGATTGATGTGCCGTCTGCTCGACCAATTCAGAAATCACTCACCCGTATTTTTCGTCTGATTTCAGGTCATTCCGACATCGTTCGGCCCGTTTGGACCCCCCTCACGCACGTTTACGAAGCGCGCGCATCACTTAAAACAAGAATATTGAGCCGTACCGGGCAAACCGCACGTCCGATTGACGTGCCGTCTACGCGTACACGTCACAAATAATAATTAGAATGTTTCACGGTGGTTTCGGGTGAATCCGTGGTCGTCCGCTATGAATTTGACCGTTGGACGCCCGTTTTGGCCGTTTATGACACCATAACTGCGTTGTCGGTCACCGCGGGCACACGGCACGTCCGATTGACGTGCCGTCTGTGCGTACACGTCAAAAATAATAATTAGAATGTTGCACGGTGGTTTCAGGTGAATCTCTGGTCATCCGCTATGAATTTGACCGTTTAACGCCCGTTTTGGCCGTTTTTGACACCCGAACTGCGTTCTTGGCCACCGCGGGCACAGGTCATGTCCGATTGATGTGCCGTCTGCTCGACCACTTCAGAAATCACTCACCCGTATTTTTCGTCTGATTTCAGGCCATTCCGACATCATTCGGCCCGTTTGGACCCCCCTCACGCGCGTTTACGAAGCGCACGCATCACTTAAAACAAGAATATTGAGCCGTACCGGGCAAACCGCACGTCCGATTGACGTGCTGTCTGCGCGTACACATCACGAATAATAATTAGAATGTTTCTCGGTGGTTGCAGCTCAATCCGAGGTCGTACGCTATAAATTTGACCGTTGGACGCCCGTTTTGGCCGTTTTTTACACCATAACTGCGTTCTCGGTCACCGCGGGCACACGACAAGTCCGATTGACGTGCCGTCTGCTCGACCACTTCAGAAATCACTCACCCGTATTTTTCGTCTGATTTCAGGCCATTCCGACATCGTTCGGCCCGTTTGGACCACCCTCACGTGTGTTTACGAAGCGCGTGCATCACTTAAAACAAGAATATTGAGCCGTACCGGGCAAACCGCACGTCCGATTGACGTGCCGTCTACGCGTACACGTCACAAATAATAATTAGAATGTTTCACGGTGGTTTCGGGTGAATCCGTGGTCGTCCGCTATGAATTTGACTGTTGGACGCCCGTTTTGGCCGTTTTTGACACCATAACTGCGTTATCGGTCACCGCGGGCACACGGCACGTCCGATTGACGTGCCGTCTGCGCGTACACGTCACGGATAATAATTAGAATGTTTCACGGTGGTGTCAGCTCAATCCGAGGTCGTACGCTATGAATTTGACCGTTGGACGCCCATTTTGGCCGTTTATGACACCATAACTGCGTTGTCGGTCACCGCGGGCACACGACAAGTCCGATTGACGTTCCGTCTGCTCGACCACTTCATAAATCACTCGCCCGTATTTGTCGTCTGATTTCAGGCCATTCCGACATCGTTCGGCCCATTTGGACCCCCCTCACGCGCGTTTACGAAGCGCGCGCATCACTTAAAACACGAATATTGAGTCGTACCGTGCAAACCGCAAGTCCGATTGACTTTCCGTCTGCGCGTACACGTCACGAATAATAATTAGAATGTTTCACGGTGGTTTCGGGTGAATCCGTGGTCGTCCTCTATGAATTTGACCGTTGGACGCCCGTTTTGGCCTTTTATGACACCATAACTGCGTTGTCGGTCACCGCGGGCACACGGCACGTCCGATTGACGTGTCGTCTGCTCGACCACTTCATAAATCACTCACCCGTATTTGTCGTCTGATTTCAGGCCATTCCGACATCGTTCGGCCCGTTTGGACCCCCCTCACGCGCGTTTCGAAGCGTGCGCATCACTTAAAACACGAATATTGAGCCGTACCGGGCAAACCGCACGTCCGATTGATGTGCCGTCTGCACGTACACGTCAAAAATAATAATTAGAATGTTTCACGGTGGTTTCAGGTGAATCTCTGGTCGTCCGCTATGAATTTGACCGTTTAACGCCCGTTTTGGCCGTTTATGACACCCGAACTGCGTTCTCGGCCACCGCGGGCACATGTCATGTCCGATTAATGTGCCGTCTGCTCGACCACTTCAGAAATCACTCACCCGTATTTGTCGTCTGATTTCAGGCCATTCCGACATCGTTCGGCCCGTTTGGACCCCCCTCACGCGCGTTTACGAAGCGCGCGCATCACTTAAAACAAGAATATTGAGCCGTACCGGGCAAACCGCACGTCCGATTGACGTGCCGTCTGCGCGTACACGCCACGAATAATAATTAGAATGTTTCTCGGTGGTTTCAGCTCAATCCGAGGTCGTCCGCTATGAATTTGACCGTTGGACGCCCGTTTTGGCCGTTTATGACACCAGAACTGCGTTGTCGGTCACCGCGGGCACACGGCACATCCGATTGACGTGCCGTCTGTGCGTACACGTCACGAATAATAATTAGAATGTTGCACGGTGGTTTCATCTCAATCCGGAGACGCGGTGTGGCCGACACCACTCAAAGTGTCCGTCTTTTGTTTCAAAAGGACGTCATTTTAAGTGAAAAGCATCAACTGGAATACGGAAAACCGACCAAACGCATTCCGAATCTGTTGATAATTTATCCCAACAATCCATGGGTCATATGTGACGTGTACGAGCCAACCCGGGATGAATCCGAGTCGCGGTGTGGCCGGGATAAGTATAAGTGGCTCTCTTTTGTTTAAAATGAACACCATTTTAAGTACATACGGAAAAACGAGCAAACGGATTCGGTTTCCATTGAAACTTTAGGAGAATGATCCATGGGTCATATGTGACGTGTACGAATCAACCCCGCCACAATCGGAGACGCGGTGTGGCCGACACCACTCAAAGTGTCGGTCTTTTGTTTCAAAAAGACGTCATTTTAAGTGAAAATCATCAAGTGACATACGAAAAACCGACCAAAGGCATTCGGACTGTGTCGATACTTTAGCACAAGGATCCATGGGTCGTATGTGATGTGTAGGAGTAAATCCCGCCTCAATCCGAGGAGCGGTGTGGCCGACACCGTTCTAACTGTGTATCTTTTGTTTAAAATGGACAGGATTATAAGTGAAATGAACAACTGGCATACGCAAAACCGACCAAACGCATTCCGAATCTGTTGATAATTTATCACAACGATCCATCAGTCATATGTGACATGTACGAGCCCACTCGGGCTCAATCCGAGTCGCGGTGTGGCCGGGATCAGTCTAATTGGATCTCTTTTGATTAAAATGGACATCATTTTAAGTACATACGGAAAACCGACCAAACGCATTCGGTTTCTGTTGAAACTTTAGGAGAATGATCCATGGGTCATATGTGAGGTGTACGAGTCATCCTCGACTCAATCCGAGGCGCGGTGTGGCCAACACCGCTCTAACTGTGTCTGTTTTGTTTAAAATGGGTAGGATTATAAGTGAAAAGAACTGGCATACGCAAAACCGACCAAACGCATTCGGTTTCCACTGAAACTTTAGGAGAGCGATCCATGGTTCATATGTGACGTGTACCAATCATCCCCGTCTCAATCGGATTCCACATATAATTGTCATCTAAATTTTAAATTGAATTATATATGAATTATGTATGTTTATGAATTGTAAATTAATTATGGATGTGTATAGTTTCAGGATCCATTATATGTTAAATGTGTATGAATTTGTTCATAATTGTATATGTATGTTTTAGTTTATTACAGGTACAATAGTTGGATCGAAAATGAGGTGAGAATGAGGCCAGACGAGATGAGAGGTGGCTGATGTACAGAGGGGCTGTGCAAATTGCAGGCTGCTGCAATTTGCAGCCTAGAGTATGCCAACGGTTTTAAACCGTTGGCATAGAATCTTAAAAATATGTTTTTACCAACGGTTCATTGAACCGTTGGTAATAACTCTTTTCCCAACGGTTTAGAACCGTTGGGAAAGAGTTCATCCACATGTATATTTAGTTTTCCCAACGGTGAAAAAACTATTGATTTTTCCCAACGGTTTTTGAAAACCGTTGGGAAAAACAATGTTCTGAGTTTTGCCAACGGTTTGACAACCGTTGGGAATCTTTTTTAGTATTTTTCTCGGTTGGCAGAACCGTTGGTATAACATATACCAACGGTTCCCCAGCCTTTCCCAACAGTTCTAAACCGTTGGGACATCCTCTATTTCCAGTAGTGAACTAAAATACATATGGAATTTATGAGAAACATCACAACTCATTTTGATTCCAACTAAGTCACCTTTTAGATTGGATTTTATTATGATTTATTCACATTGAAAAAAAAATTCCAAAACATAATCCCTTTACAATATACTAATTCTATAACTTTTTAGGCCCTAGTAAAGATGAAAAAAAATGAATTCCATATTTCATAGATGTTAAAATAGGGAATCCATTAGAAACACATCAAGCTATATCTACATGTATGTCTGGTGTAATATATATCAAACATACCCATATCTATGTACAAACTTTTCTAAACAAATATGTATCATATGAATAATATGTCTACCCACATTAACATTTTTACCATTACTTTTAGTAACCACTACAAGTGGAACATGTCAATCTATTATAGGACAACTCTTTTTTTATTGATTCTCCAAAATAAGAGTACTAGTTTGATAAATACAACACATTTAATGCATCTAACATATAATCACATCACATTACCCTTATACATGTATTTGGATACATCTAATGTGAAAAAAATAAGCATATCCATAAGCTTCCCAAGTCTAATTAAATTAATATCCATATGTCTTTACTCATCATAGATGTGGAAAAATTCCACCTTGTTTGTGTTTCAACAGATGACATTATCAAAAAATACCCAACCACCCATGATTAAGAAATAAAAAATGACATGTCTATGAATGAAAACAAAGTATGATGTTTATCAATATAGTTATATCACTAACCATATATAATAATTATTTATTATAATTATACACCCCTATGTATATTGATGATTGTATGATAGTCTATGGGATATACTTTAGAAATTTAGTTTAAGAAACAATCCATTATTTAGTACTCCATGAATACATTATTAGTATCTCATATAAAACTCTTTATTATGAGTAAATTATTTTATTAATTGTAATATTTACATATCATTACAACCCATAATATGTCTTCATGATCATCGATTAGTGAAAACTCAAAGTCATAAATTGAGGAGATATTATAATTATCTCATTCATATAAAGTAAATTTAATAACACATGAATTAATGATTAAAGAGGATTTCATTTATTATAATAACATGATACATTATTCAACTATTATATAAATATCTTATGTATTATATACCAAGTGACACTTTATAGACCCCATGATTTTTATGTGATAAATGTTTCATCAATGGATCCTCTTTATTGTCATTAGTAGCCACAAAACACATACTAACAACACCATTCAACAATATCTTGCATAAGATTATATTTATGAAGGATTTGTTAGTTATTTATTTAGATCGGGGTTCTTTATCCTAGGAAATATATCCACTTTTATCATTGTAATTCCCGACTTCTCCCTGAATAATAGGAACTGCATCATGTTCATAAATAAACTTCATGATAAAAACATATGAATTCATAACATCTTATGTAATGATTCACTATATTTATATTATTGAGACTACCATGGTGACCTATTTGGATATCTTTTATGTAATTTAACCACCATTTTAGAAAAACATGAAACCCTATTTATATTTCATATAAACTATACCAGATTTGAAACTAGAATCTATGTAACTCTTTTCATAGATCTCATACTATCATCCAAAGAATAATAATATATCATTATTCCTTCTCAATTATGTTAGGATTATATTTATAGAAATCCAATGTCTCTTGAAAGAATTTAATTGGTAATTAAAAATAATACTGAGAGGATATGAGACATAATATTGATTAAAAAACATAATATACATGAATGAACCTATGATGGGAAAATATGTTATTATATCCATGATTTATAACTCTTTTAAAGTATATTAAATATTCATAATATTCATACCATGTGATGATAGTAAATGACAATTCATTGAGTTCTCCATGATAAACTACTTTATAGATTCACCAATGTAATTGTTCTAACTAGGTATAAGAATCAACTTAGATCAATCTCTATAGATCTTAATAAAAAATTTGTAGGTAGATTCAATGATGTATTTCATTATGAATCTTTTACCGTGCCAAATCCTGATTGAGTGAATAGTCTAGATATCAATTCTGATAGGTATTATTTAATGTAAATACAATATTAGAAATACTAAAACACTTCCACTAATTTTCTTATACACACATGGATCACTTTCATTTTTATGAAATCAAACTCTTTGATTACATCATCTAAGTATATTTTCAAAATCATATATGAATTCATCATTCCATAAATGGAACCTTGAAAATATAATACATCATAAGTCTTATAAATAACTAAAAAACCTTTAGGATATATCAAACTCATGTCCTAAAATAAATTCTCAATAAATAAATATGTTTTAAATACAATTTGGAATATATCATAATCAATGTATGATTATATAGAGATAAATATATGAATGTAATTTATCATCACATTAGGTGAAAATGATTATCAATTTTCAGTTCCATAAACATGAATCATTTTACAAAGATATTATCTATAAGTGTAAAATCTATAATCCTTGTTAGTTTACTTATGGAAACCCCACATACACCATATGAGATTTACCTCCTTCAAGTGAATCTTCCAAGGTCCAAATATGGTAAGGGTACATAGAGTATATTTCAGATTCCATGGATTTTAATCATTTATTATAATCAAAACACTCAATTTTCTCCAAATAGGTGGTATTTTAATATCCTATAAATATTACCCCATCCTACATAATTACCATAAATACATATATCATGAGATATTTATGAATCCTAATATACCTTCATGATTATTGTGTAAATTGAATCCATTATTCTTACACAACCATTTTTTGAACAATCTCAACACTAATTTTAAAAGAAATGAACTCATGATCCTAGATTTTGTGCCTAAAAAACATTAAATTTATGGTTTCGATACCACTAATGGTGACCCAGTTTTTTTCATTAAAAACATATAACATTAAATGGAAATATTAGAAAATTTAAATTATCAAGGTCCTATTAGGTTTATACTTTTAAATAATTATGGAAATCTCTTACATAAAGAATACTTGTATCGTTACATGATCACTTATCCCATTTTTCATAGATTTAATTATTTCACATTAAGTCAGCATCATCATCCATATGAAACCCTTATATAAATAATTTATTCAGCATCATTCTTGATAAAATGGATAAAATTGAACATAAAAAGTGTGAGTTTAAATGCATTGTAAGGTAAAATAGAAATATTAACTATTGAATGTGATTAGTGAGATTAATTTGAACATAAGAGAATCATGACATAATAAAAGTGTATGAGCATAAAAAAATATAACTCATACCCATAAATTCAATAATCCTAAATCATGAAAATATAGAATATGTTTTTAAAACGAATGATTCATCATAATAAATAATCATGAGCCATGTGATATCAATTATGATCAAAGGAAACTTTTTTAAATCATTATTGCATAAAAATGTGTTGGTGTTTTGGGGAGTCATATTTATGGAACCCTTACAGAACTATTAGAAATTAGAATATCCATATTACCAAATACTAATAAAATTATAAAAAGAACATAATTATTATCCGATGCATTGTAGAATTATTTAGGTGTACCCATCATATAAGTTATATCGAGCTCACTCTACCCTATCTAGGTGCACCCATCATATAGAAATTTCCATGAACCACAAATAATGTTTTTAGATCTAATATTACATTAAAAAACTTATAAAAACAATGATTACTTATTTTTTTAA
Source organism: Viscum album (assembly GCA_963277665.1). Taxonomy (NCBI): domain Eukaryota; kingdom Viridiplantae; phylum Streptophyta; class Magnoliopsida; order Santalales; family Viscaceae; genus Viscum; species Viscum album. The sequence continues at coordinate 1,639,638,741 of OY728163.1, read as the reverse complement.
ATAGATTAACCCATAAAAATAATCGGGTTCCATGATAATCTCTTGGGAATATGATTAACCCATGGTCAATAGATGAATTCCATAACAATCACTTTGAAACATGATTAACCAATGGAAAAGAAATGGGTTCCATCAAAATCAATTTAAAACATGATTAACCCATGGAAAAGAAATGGGATTCATAAAAATATCTTTGAAACTTGATTAAAACATTGAAAAGAAACAAGTTCCATGGAACTCTCTTTTGAAACGTGATTAACCTATGGAAAATTTTTGGCTTGTGTAATAATATATTTCAAACAATAATAACACATGCAGAAAAATAATGATAATTATATCATTATAAAACATCCACATTATATCATAAGTTTCGACAAGGTTTTTTCCTTGATGAATCTAAATATCATTAAGATGCCATTAACAACATTTTTGAGGAAAATAACCATTTTATATTAAAAGTCAATTTTTTAAAAATAAAAATTCTAAAATATTGCTAAAATATTTTCTTTGAATAAAGTGTAGTAAAATATAAAGGAATATTCATGGAAAAAAATAGGCATGATGGATGGAAAATATGTTCATGTCATAAATGATAAAAATAATCATTCTTTTCTATTTAAAAATCATTAAAAAAGTCATTTTTAAAACTTTTAAAACAATATAAAATATCATTTAAAATTTATTTATGGAATAATTTATTTTTAGGAAATGAAATTTTTGAAAACATTTTATAGAAAAATGATATGGAAAAGGAAGAGACTTGATATAAATCAAAATAAAATATTGGTATCAATTAAAAATGAATTTCATAATTATTCTTCAAGAAATAAGTGATTAAATGGAAATTAAACATGTAAACCACATTCACAACTATAGAGTAATAATATATATTTTTCAATAAAATAAGACTATATTATTTCCACTATAGTAATCTTTTACATAAACATTCCTGAAAGAATGAATATTAAACCATAAAACATTTTTCCCTTTGAAAATTATTCAATCATAAGCCCCATGACTGAATAACATCAAATGAATCTTTAAATATCAATAACATAATGATATTAATTATATAAAATGTTAAAATGTACGTATATGGACTATATAAAATAAATTAGGTACATAACATAATAATATGCCTTAATGAAGGAAAATCGAGATAAAGTCCCTTATGAGAATTGTATTCTCTGTATTAAACCCGCATGAAAGTTAGAAATACGTATATATTTTTTATATCTTATGAATTTTCATGAAAATAATCATAAAAGTCATTCTGGTGTAGTGTATATAACACACACCAAAATAAGTGGTGAATATGTGAGATGAGAATCCCATACATCGATCATATTGTTGAAGTGCGAATTAACCAATGAAATGATTATATGTATCAAATATCAATCCAAATAAAGAATTTAAAATACATAATAATATAATCATAATTAATTACATACATAGTATGAGAATATTAAAGACCGTGAAGATGTAATATAACCCAATGAACAGAAATTGATTTATGAAATTATTTACCGAATGGTAACATTTAAGTCAAATCCCCTTGGGTGAAATAATCCAAATTGAAACATAAAATACAATTTATTATTAATGAATAATTATATAAAATGTAAAAGGTGTATTATATACACCACAAAATGTAAATAATTTGTTAATATGTAATATATATCTTTGAAACAAGAGTTTGATGATAAACCCTTACCTTGAATCTGGACTTTCATCATATATCCTTTCACTCATATATAATATATTGAAATAAATTAATTTAATTATTATTAAACATTTATATTTTTAATACCTTATAATTTAATAACTTATTTTATTTCTTTATAATGATATATTTTAATATCTGATCTATTATTTCCCTGTCGGGTGTTTTGAGGATGTTTAGTTCATTAAATCAAAACAACTTCACTATGTTGATTTTGGTCAATGAGATCATTATGTCAACATCTAAATAATAATAATCAAAAAAAAATTATCATATTTTTACATAACATTTAATTGTAAAAATAATAATGAATTATGTTTAAGAAAAATGAAAAACATTTATGGTCATGGGGATTGTAGTATGTACTTACGAATGAGTAACATTTCCATTTTTCAACGATCACTATAGAAAGAAGATAAATAATACTTAATATTTCAATATTGATAACCATATAAAAATATTATTTTTTAACTATACATATATAAATAATTCATTTTTTTGTGGGGAAAAAATAATCTCATGGACTTGTGCAGTTAGTAGTCCACACATGCGCACTAACAACGTTATCAATGTTCAGTGTAATAAAACAATTAATAATATTTTCATAATGATAAATATGTCATTAATATAATAATTATTTCATTTATATCCAATATATTCATTAAAATTTCATTATTACCTTATATTCAATGTGTTAGTCAAAAATGAATCATATCACATCACGAGGTGGTATTCCGCTATACACATGACTGTTGTTATCATGTCCCCCATGAAATATAATGTAAAAAATGATATATGTGATGTCATATTTCAAAAAGAATAAATATATTTCAAATATCACATATATTCTTTTATTCAATCATTATATTAGTCTATGAGAGGTAATAATGGAAAATGAATGGCATCGGTTCATCAGGCGGTAGACTGTTGTGCACATGAATGATGTTTTCATAATCTGTATGTTGAAATAGGGGTTGGATTTAGGTAATTATAAAAATTTAAAAACATCTCATTATATTTTATATATTTTATTTATTATATAATCAAAATGTATGATGAATTTACGGAGGTGGAATAAGAAATTAAATAAAGATGCATGGTTAAGCAAGATACCTCTTCTCCAGAAAACCTCTATATATAAGAAAAAAAGGGATTCGTAGGGTGGATTTAGTATAAAAATAGTGGCTATAATATTTGAGTATGGAATTAAGGAATAATTGTTTTTATTTATTATCTAATAAATAGTTTTTTATGGTTTGAATATGAGAGCAGAGGGGTGACCTTTTATAAGTGAGGTAAGTGGCCCATTTGTAGTCTTTTAAAATAAAATGCTATACCCACATATTTCACATGATAGAATAAAAACACATAGACCATTATTGATACATATAAATTATAATTTTAAAATATGGCTATTAAATAGTTTTTAGATAATTTTTAGGTTAATTTAACACTTATCTTTTTAGTTTAATCCCTATTAAATATTATTTTCACCTTAACCGCGATAAATAATTTTTACTAATTTCACTATTCATTATGTTAAAAAAATAATATGAAATTATTATATAAAATTAATTATGAAGATTAAAAAAATATCAATTTTTATAAATTAAAATCACAGAATTTGAATATTTTAATTTAAAACAAAACACACATACATGATAAGAAACGGTTTTTAAGAAGTGTATTTAGAAAAATGATAATTTTATTTTAATAATGTGAATAATAATAATAAATATATGAATATAAATTAATATTTATTGAAATAATATATATAAATTTTCATTAAAACATTTCTCGATATAGATTATTTTAATTAAATAAAAGGAATAAACATTAATCACTTTAAAATAGTTTTCAGAAAAAAAATGTTATTAAATGAAAAAATACTTATTATAAAATACAATATAAAGTTTATTCAAAGGTAAATAAGTAGATTAAATATAAATTAATAATACTTATGTTACTTGAAATCATATTAAAAAATAATGGTACTTTTAAATTATTTAATTTACTGAAGTGAAATGACATTTTCACCAAAAATCATTATTTTTCATTATTCACTGAAAAATCAATATTTCCCCAATTACCAAAATTCCACCCTAAGTAATTTTTTATATGATATGTAAAAAAATTATTACTTTTTATAATATAAATTTTTTAAAGTATAAAATAATTAACTATAATATTTCTTCATTATAGTTAATAAAAACATTCATTGTGAGATCATATTTCTGAAGAATAAAATTACATTATTAAAAATGGATTTATTATTTAGTAAAAATTTATCAATAATTTAAATTTAGTGGTATATATATATATATGTATTATAAATTAGTTAATACTATTCACACTCTCTAATTTAATTGCTTTTTTATGATGGTAATATATTTCAAGGTTTACTTAAGATCGGTGTTGTGTGTCAAATACACTATCAAACATAGTTTTCTTCCTTAAAGATACAGGGTGTTACAACACTTGAGGAACACTTCCTATTAAATTATCTTGAAATTTTCTATGATCAATTTTACTCTCAATAATTCCTCAAAACATTTGTTCCTTCTTATGGAAAACACTTTACTGGGGCCCAAACAAATTATGTTCACTTGGGTTATAAAAGTAATATCCCATGGTTTCATTAGTATAAAAAACAAAAAAGTATTTTTTTTATTTGGGTTGAGTTTACCATAAGAAAAATTTCATACAAATTCTATACAAAAAAAATCCTCATAGATTACACATTTCAATTTCTACAATTCCATATCTCATATGAAGTCTTTATTACTTCATTAGATTAAATTCATTTAAGTATGAATATAGAAGTCTCTAATGAATAACCCTAGAATGAAATTGGAAGGCCACGTATGATGGAATCCACACATAAAATAAAACAAAATCATCATTTCATATTAATATTCAATATATGTCACAATTATACATTCACATAACCATAAAGGTTTAGTGTATTTAGAGATTAGATATATAAATATCATATTTTATAAAATACATTCAACATATTTCAAAACATTAATCTAATGCAGTTATCATATTAATCTTACCCAACTTATAAACATTCATCATAACCTAACTAAAATGGAAATATTGGAAAAGGTGATCCCGAATACAAAGCTTGGTTAAACATATGATATGTCAATAAATGATCATAATTTAGAATAATGGTATCAAAACATGATCATTACATAAAAAATTCATACCCTATACATTAAATATCGTTAATCATGATTAAAGGCATTAAGTGTTTTCATAAAAAAAATACGAAAGTCATAAGAGTGTGCAATCATCAATAAAAAATCATGAGATATAAGATCATATCATAAACAATTTAATGTGAATAAGAATGTAATTATTACATTGTGAAGATGTAAAAATAATAACAGGTTTTCTTATTTAGTTAAGAATGTTAAATCAGGTCCTCATATATACTTATGAACATGAAACGAAGTCAATACATAAAAATAATGACATGAAACCAAATTCAGTCATAACATCGTCAACATGAAATCAGGTTCACACATAACATATATATCATATGTTTGATCAATATTTAGAAAAGGCATTCAATGGACATAATGGGACAACCATTCAAATAATGATAATCCGTTCATGTATATACCAAAATATCATAAAACACTTTATTGTATCATCATTGTGTAACCCATGGAAAAGAACAGGGTTTTATAATGATTTCATCTTAATTTAGTAACCCATAGGAATTTAACGGGTCTAATAGAATAATACATAAAATTGTATTATCATAAATAATATAGATAAAATAATTGGATGGTATCATTATATAAAAATACAAGTGAGTCATAATTAAAGTCTAGGGAGGTTATAATATATCCACACTTCCTTTTATAGTTTTGTTTCTGATGCTTTCATCAGGGCGTGCATCCTCATGTCGATGACATGTTGTTTGTTGCCACGCATTCCTGCTTTCTAAAGGCGGGCACCATCTGTTGCTTATTTAGGGACATTTTCGCTTTGATCGAAATGTGATGTCGTCTCCTCCTTCTGTGGATTCCTACTTAGAACTCATCACCTAGTTCGGGTCTCCCTTATAGATTAAGATGTTGTTCATGAAACTCTTCCTTCTGCCATGTATTCATGGACGCTGGTTAATTACGCTGCTTCTGTCAGGAAATTCCAAGGGGTCCGGTCAGGGAAGCAACCTTCGGTTGGGGGAGTGGTCACATTGGACATCACTAGCATGTTTAGTCATTGGAACACTGTCGCATCTAGTTTTATCCCCTTATGATAGGGATTATCAAGGGAATATAAGCCCAAGGAATACCACATCAAGTGTGGGGAATCATATTCCATGGGCATGTCTTTGAGGTTTTCCTTAGCGTTCCATGTTTGACACAGGGTATGCCGTGAGTTTACCATCTAGCGTAGATTGGTCAGACCTCTGACTGGAGTGGATCAAATGGGTGAAACCCTTGTAGATAACACTAATGAAGGGGGTAACATGTTGTTAGTTACTCGTTTATGGCTAGGATAAGTGAATAGGTGAATCGGCTTGATCTCACTATGATGTGGCATCCCAGGTAAGAATTAGGATGAATGAAGGAGAGATGAATTAAGTAGTGGGAATGATATGAAAAGATCTTGAAGGTGATAGTAGTATTAGTAATTATCCTCTAAGAGACATTATATGTATCCTTGTGGTTTGGAATCAATGTTTGAGTAGTTTGGTGAGGTGATGGGATTCCTAAGGAGGTGACCTGTATGAAGGGGACCCTGAGGAAGTCGAACCTCCAGGTGAGATCATGACCTTCCCGAAACACATAGTCTTGATGGGAAGGGAAAAATAAGGCATGGGTGATGGTTTTGAACCTCATGAAGGCTTCCAAAATACCTTTACATGGAAAGGATCGAAGTCCACATAGTTTAAAAAGGGGTATAAGAACAGCATGTTCGTATAGGACAACTGACCGATGATAAATCGGGGCTTACGTTTGGTAACACTCTGACCCGTCTAGACCAGAGTCAGTACATTACTAGTTATATTGGCATGGTTAAAAGTTATAAAAAATCCCAAAGTAACAATTAGTCTAGTAGTTTTGAAGAAACTAGATATATATATGTAACTCAAATTGCATTGGAATAGGTTACCAAATAAAATACATAACAAAAACTAAAAACTGCATCCCTAAATACTCAATAAATAATCTCCTCTTCATCGCCTGTTGATGGTAAAAAATGAATGGGGTGACCTAAAATTCTCATTAAGGGTTAAAAATAGCTGAATCATAAATAAATAACAACTTAATCATAAACAACATGGCATAGTCAATATGGAATGGTGAATAAATGAAAAACTCGCGCCATTAGTAACTGAGAATAAAACTACATTCATAGATTTTGTCACTGTGAAAACATCCTGGATAGTAATAGCAGATAATGAATAAAAAGAATGTTTGTTAATTTTACATCATTTATTTGGCACATGATACAATAATACTATTAAAACAGTTTAGTTCTATGGCTATAAACCCATCTGATTTTTGGAAACAAACACGAAGGGTTTGTCACCAACTGATTTGTCTCATGACACCTGTCGATGCATCGAGAGGATATAGCGGGCCCCAAACCCCACTTAAAGTCAAAATCATTATTTATAAATTTATTTAATACAAGATCAATATGCCTTTTCAATATCTGTATAGAGTAGAGAATACAAATTCATCAATATTTCCATAGTTAAAATAACTTTCCAAATATTCATCGTATGTAAAATGGTATACAGTTTATAGAATAAACATATCCATGATATGAGATTATTGATATTTAATATAAATATAATTCCAAAAGAAAAATTATCTCAAATTGGATGTAGGTACATGGAATAAGGATTATTATGTGCACAATATAAAGATAGTCACAACAAAATGGTAGTTGAGACAATGTCCCTTACCACAATGTAATCGGTCGAATCAAAAGACCATAACATAACAACAATAAAATGAATCATTTAATACCATGAATATAAAAAAATAAATTTATTATATATCAAATTGATGTACACATATACCACATACAAGAAATAGGTGGTGAACAATGGAAATCTCACGGAATTAAAAGTGAGATAAGATACCCCTTAACTTATGCTCGAGTGTCTTCTTTGTTTGTTTTAATTACATGAATAACCAAATTTAGAATCATTAATTAATAATTCCAGAACATATTATAAATGTAATTTATTTATAATAACCTTATTAGGTTCATTAATTCCCCTTTTTATGGGATTAATAGTTTCAATTTTATTGTTTTGGAAGTATTTTCTTCCTTCATTTTCATGATTCGTTTACTTGTATTCATGAATGGAAGTTTGTTTGAATAATGGTTAAACATACTGAATGGTTAATATATATTTTTTGTGATATTAAAGATATATAAAGGATCTTATATTTATTTTGGGTTATATACTTGAGGATGAATCATTAGTTAAAAGTTATAGATAAACGCTTGGATTAAGCTTGGTGGTTTTGTGCCCAATGAACTTGTTTTGTATTATTATTCCATATTATGAGTATGTAGGGATTATAGAACAATAATGATATGAAATAAATATATTTTCATATGGTTCAACAATAAAAATGGTTTTATGACCATAATTACATATGGTAACGTGAATTCATAACTGGTCATCCTTGAATGTGATAAATTAACACATCTCGGACGGTGTTTTCATTTTTAGTATAAGAGGATGGGGAATGAGAGATGATGATGAAATATTAAATTAGCATAATATTATTCTAGTTCATGTAAGGTAAAATAATTATCATATAATTTGTATAAGTGGAGATGAGGAAAGAAGTATAAAATAAAGGAACACAAATTAGAAGATAATTTTAGAAATCTCTTATAAAAATTTGGTAGCCTAACAACGTCACTTAAAATTTAAAAAAATAGTTTGATAAGAGAAATGGGGTATCTAATCACTATTAAATTATATGGGAAGTAAGAAAAATATGGAATAAAATATCCAAACATAATCCAATTAAAAATAAAATATAAAACATGTAATGAAATCTTTAAGAAAAGAGAAGGGTGGTTGATTCTCTTACATTGTCGAGTAACTCCCAAAACATGATGGTTGGGACCTTGGGGTTTGAGGAAACCATAGGAAGACTCCATGGGAGGTAATAATAACATATATTCTAGGATAAAGATAATTTAATGAAATAAAATGAACGGGGTGTGTTTATATTTATAATAATTAGGTGGAGTTTTTTATTAATTAAAAGGGACACCTCATTAGTGGTTTTTGCAAAACTATAGGCTTTCCCAGGGTATTAACCCAAGATGTTTTCCACTTGGGAAACCTCATGTCATATGTTACTATAAAAACGTCGTCCAGACTTTTATATTTAATTATTACATCATTATGATGTCATTAAATTATTGAAAACTCAAAACTGTGTTTTTACTATTCACAAAATAATTCAAGAATTTTAGAATAATCACAAAAATTCACCCAGCCATTTTTCAATGTGTTTAATTCAAAAATTAACTTTTTTTTAAAATAATTTTATAATTTTTTTTAATTTAATTTTTAAATAAAATCATAGTTAATTAAAAAATAAAAATTTTAAAGATATAATTAGTTCTATATCACATTGAAAATTTAATTAAGATCTCATATCTTATTACCTTTAAAAATAAATTATTATCATTATTTACTTTTTATAAGGGTCATATTACTATTCATATTAATATTTATAGGGGTATGTTACTATTCATCAAAAAATCAAGTTGGTTCTATCAGAATCTAAATTACTTTTTTGTCACAACTCTTTATGACTATTTTTCGAAATTCAATACATAGAAGTGGAAAATTTATGTTTAATGGATAGGTTTTGACTATCGCTTAAATAGAAAATAGTTGTTTCAAAGGAACATAGTGCTTTGTGAAATATAGGCTATGAATAGAATATATTTAAGAGAAGCATACAATAAAATGTTTGGGTTGTTATATTATTCCCTCCTTCGGAAATTTCACCCTCAAAAGTTTATGTATAAAGCCCATATAAAAGATGTGGGTGGTTCTTCTTCATCAAATCCTATTGTTCCCAGGTTACTTCCTCCAAATTCTAGTTTCTCCATAGAACCTCTACTAGACAAGTTGTTCGATTTCTCAATAACCGCTCCCTTATGTCAAGAATCTCGATAGGCTCTTCACAGTATAAAAAATCTGGTTCCGGCTCTATTTCTTCATAGGTGAGTACATGAATTGGGTCTAACATGTATTTCATCAACAATGATACATGGAACACATCATGGACTTTGGAAAGACTTGGAGACATTACTAAACGGTAATCTACTGCTCTAATTATTTCCAGAATATCAAATGGTCTGATGTACCTGGGGCTCAATTTCCCTTTCTTACCGAACCTTAAGACACCCTTTGATGGAGATAATTTCAGAAAGACATGATATCCCACTAGGAATTCCAAATCCTTTCTCTGTTTGTTATAAAAACTCTTCTACCTACTTTGGGATACATTAATATGGGCATGGATCATCTTCACCTTTTTCGTGACCTCTTCAATAAGTTCTAGGCCTATAAGTTTCCTCTCACCAACTTTGTCCCAACAAGTTGGAGTTTGACATATCTTTCCATATAATGCTTCATATGGAGCCATTTGAATACTATAACGGATCCTTTTTTGTAGTAAAATTCCACCAAATGCATGTATTAATCCAACATACCTGGAAGTCAAGAGATCATGACCACATAATGTATTCTAAATTTTTAATAGTCCTTTAATATTGTCTGTTGGTTTGGGGTGATAAGAATTACTCATACGAAGCTCTGTATTCATAGACTTCTGGAGAATTTTCCATAATTTTGATGTAAACCGGGGATCTCAATCGAACACAATTGATATAGGTGCACCATGAAGTCATAAAACATCATTAATATAAAGTCTTACCCAACGCTCAAGTGGTAAATCCTCACTTATAAGAAGGAAATGTGCTGATTTTATGAGACGATCAACAATTACCCATATTACACATTCCTTATAGGTGTCCTCGGTAGTACGGTGAAAAAATACATCGTAGGATTATCCCACTTCCATATATGAATATGTAGAGGTTGCATCACTCCTCTAAGATGTTGTTTCTATGCCTTCACTTGTTGAAAAACTAGACACCTTGACACGTAGTCAGCAATTTCCCAGTTCATATTAACCCATGTAAAATATTTCTTCCTGTCTCTATACATCTTTGTGCTACTAGGGTGTATAGATAAATTTGAGCAATGAGGTTTGTCTAATATTTCCCTTTTTAGCTCAGGTACAGATGGATCAAATAACCTCTTCCCAAACTTCTGAACTCCTTCCTCATACACAAAGTCTTCCAATCTCCCATACTTAACATTCGTAATTTTCTTGTGTAGATTTTCATCATCTGATTGAGAGATTTTTATCTTCTCTAGTAAATATGGTTTTGCAATCATTTAAAAGTGGAAAGATGTTTCTACTTCCTTAAAAATTCCCATATCCATCTTTAATAGATCCATGAGAATAGGATCTCTCTAAATCTACATTTGAGTGAGAAGTCCATGATCTTTCCATAATAATGCATCTTCCACCTTATTTTCTTTTCTTGGGTGGTATTGTATTGAACAATAATAATCTTTGAGTAACTAGAGCCATCTTCTTTTCCTCATGTTGAGTTATTTTTGTGTAAAATTTTATTTTCAACTCTTGTGATTTGTGTTTTTTGTGTAAAGGTTGGGGCTGAAGCCTCATTTATTGTTAAAGCAAAGCAAAGACATCTTTAACTGGGTAGAGGGAGACCCATTACATAGCCCGAAGGCCCAGTGGAAACTCAGCCAATTACATGGCCCGTAAGCCCATTTTTTTGGCCCGAGGCCCAATCTGTGAATAGTACTTCTACAGCAACCACACTGCTACAGTGCCGCACAGTACCCGCCGCTGCTATAGTACCCTGCCACCGCTACAGTGTCTGTCATTTCTACAGTGCTGCCACTGTATATATCTCGCATTTTTTACCGTAAAGATAATGTCTCCATATTTTTAGAGAGTATATTACAGCTTATAACTCAAGATCATGTGTTGGATAATTTAGCTTGTGAGCCATCAACTACCATGATTTATATGAAATAAATTTACCATTTTTTATATGGACGCAACCTAGCCGATTCTTTGATGCATCACTGTATATTAAAAAATCTTTCACATCCAGATGGAAGAGTCAAAATTGGTGCATTGGTCAATCTTCTTTTCAATTCGTTGAAACATTCTATAAATTCTTTTTTCCACACAAACTTAACTCCTTTACATGTGATCTTGGTTAGCGGATTATCCCGTCGGGCAAAATTCTGAATGAAACGTCGATAATAACCTTCTAAGACAATAAAAATATGTACCTCAGTTACGTTTTTTTGGCTTGGTCCAATCTTGGATTTCCCTTTTCATAGCAGGAACAACTACAATTCCATCCTTAGAGACAATATGGCCTAGAAAAGAAACTGATTGAAGCAAGAATTCAAACTTTCTAAACTACCCATATAATTCATTTCTTCAAAGAGTTTTCATAATAATCCACAAGTGATCCTCATGATATTTAGCACTTTTTGAGTATACCAGGATATCATCGATGAATACCACAACAAAGCTATCAAGATATTACATGAAAACACTATTCATTAAATCCATGAAAACAGAGGGTGCATTAGTCATTCCAAAAGGCATCATTGTAAACTTGTAATGACTATGCCTGGTTTGAAAGGATATCTTAGGATTATCTTCCTTCCTCACTCACAGTTGGTGATATTTAGATCGAAGGTCAATCTTCAAAACGTATTTAGATCCATGAATTTGATCAAATAAATCATCAATATATGGTAGAGAATACTTATTTTTTATTGTAATATCAAATATTTCCCTATAATCAATTAGTAGCCTCATTGATCCATCTTTCTTTTTGACTAACAAGACTAGGGCTCCCCATGGATAAAAACTAGGTCGAATAAATACTTTGTCACTCAAATCCTCTAGTTGTTTCATTAGCTCTACTAACTCTATAGTGTACATTCTATAGGGGGACTTTAATATAGGTCTTACACGAGGAATTAAGTCAATGGTAAAATAAATTTCATTCTCTACAGGATATCTAGTTAAATAATCTAGAAACACACCAATGTATTCTTGAAATATATGCACATCTTCAATTAGAATATTTATTTCTTCATGCATAGATATTTTGTTCTCTTCCTCTCCAATAATTTCATTCAATAGAGCTACTAGGGGTGGGTCTAGATAAGAATCAGGTGGTGAGGTCTCTACTCTAAATATAAGAGATTATACACCATTTTCAAAAATTGTAACTTCCTTTTTCTTGCAATAAATATTTGCATCATAGATTGGAAACCAGTTCATACTGAGAATTATATCAAAGTAATTCATTTTTATAATGATAAGGTTAGAAACTAAAGCACATTTATGATTAACAAGGGGGACTAGTTTACATGCCTTTGTTGCAATGATGTGTCCCCTATGAGTTTTTACTGATAAACCATTTATTAAATCAAATTGGACGTGTCTAATTTTTGTGGAAAACTAGGAAGATATAAATGAATTTTATGATCTAGAATTAAAGAATGCGTTGGCTAAGTTTGAGAAAACCATTAAAGTACCTACCACAACATCATTAGGAACTTCTACTTCTGCAGTTGTAATCACATAAACTCTCCCTTGCTCACTTGGATTTTTCTGAGGCATTTTTTCTTGGCACATAGGACACTAATTTTCATAGTTTCCCATCTCACTACAATTGTAGAATTGAATATCATTAAATTGTTTCTCCCCATTTCATTCAAGAGATAGATGTCCTTTTTCTCCAAACTTATAGTAGACTCCCATGGATTTCAAGAATTTCCCGAGATGATTCTTTCCATAGATATCACACAATTGGAATTTCCTCATTCCCTTGTTCTTTTTTGGTGCTTCACCATTCCCGTGGTTACTAGACTACCTCATTTTATCTTGGTTTCCCTTGATCAAATTTGATCTAGAAAATGCCTTCTCTATTTTGATGGAACTTGATGCAATTTCATCATATGATGAAAATGATTTTGATTCCAGTGCCCTTTGAAGACTTGTCTCAAGACCTTCAATTAATTGATCAATCTTGTCTACTGATCCATGTACGTAATCTACGGCATACCTGGCTAGACTTGTGAAGGTAGCCTCATACTCTAAAACACTGTCTTCTTCCCTTTGCATTAAGACAAGGAATTTCCTCTTCATTTCGATTCATTACTCACGAGGGAAATAATTTCTAAAGAATATTTCCTTAAAATCACTCCATTCCATATCTTTTTTTTTCTTTTTCCTCCGTGGTATTCTAAATCAAGGACCACCATTGATTAGTGTCTCTCTTGATACAATACACTACCAGTACTACCTTTTCATTTTCATTGCATCTTAATGCCATGAGTGTATTTTCAAGGGACATTATCCAGTGCTTAGAAACCACAGGATTAGTATTACCACTGAATGATGTGGGATTCTATAGCATGAAATGATCCAAGGCTGGTGTGGAATGGTTATTCGTAACAACTTGTTTATGTTTTCCCAATATGGTCATGATCAGATCTGCTCCAACATTGATTATGATAACTTTCTCAATATGGAGATCCCTACATTCCTCACTACTATTGATTCCCCTTATTCAATTAGATTCCATTTCTAAATAGTGGCACACACTAGATTAGCGTACTATTCATAATGTATAATCATAACAAAACAAAATACTTAGCATAAATTTAGATCCTACAGATGGATAATCTCATAATCATAAAAATGGTTTCTTTGTGGCATAATTTACATTCCAATCCTTCATAATGGCTTGTAATGAAAATATGAATTATCAAAAGCATATCCCCAGGGAGTGTCATAACCAAGAGTGCAGGAAGTTTCATTTTCATGTACCAGGATACCCCGGGTCTAGCTCAAAACTCCTTGTCGTAGCTTTCACTTCTAGGTACATTTGTGCCAGAGCCACATCTACATGCATGAATCCATACATGGATGTTTTTTCTAGAAGGATTCACATAATATATTCCTTACCAAAATACAAGTACGTTCATGTATGTTTATACTCAAATACAACCTTAGGGCTTTGTTCCCAACTATACATTTCCTACTGTAGTTTTAATGTTTTCTACAAAACCTCCCTCTGATACCAACTTTAAAACCCTGGCCCATCTAGACTAGAGTCGGTGAATTTCTTGTTATATTAGAATGGTTATAAGAAATGAAAATCCAAAAGGAATGATCATTTTAGTAGTCTGGAAGAAACTAGATACATAGATGTAACTCAAATTACTTAGGAAAAGGTCACAAAATACAATACATAACATAAACTATAAACTGCATCCTCTGAAACTCAATAAATGATCTCTTATAAATCACATGATTAATTTAAACAGATGAAATGGGTGAAATAAAATTCTTAGTAAGGGTTAAAAAGAGCGAAATCATAGATCAATTATAACTGAATCATAAACAACTTGGCATAGTCAGTATAGCATGGTGAATAAATGAAAAACTCTGGCCATAAATAACTGAGAATGAAACTGCATCCATAGTTTTTGTCATTATGAAAACCTCATGGATAGTAATAACTGATAATGAATAAATAGAATTCATGATAACTGGACGTAATGTATCTAGCACATGATACCATAATACTGTTGAAATGGTTTAGTTCTGTGGGTAGAAACCCGTCTGAATTTTGGAAACAAACTCGAAGGGTTTGTCGCCAACTGATTTGTCTCATGAGACCTGTCGATACATCGAGGGGCTATAGAATGCCCCAACCACCACTAAATGTCCAAATAATTCTTTATAAATTTAATTAATACAACATAAATATGCCTTTCCAATATCCGTATATATTAGAGAATACAGATTCATCTATATTTCAATAGATAATATAAATTTCCAAATATACACCGTTTGTAAAATGGTATACGGTTTAGAAAATAAACATATCCACGATATGAGGTTATGGATATTTAAAAAATATATAATTTCAACTGAAAAATGATCTCAAATGGGCTGTAGGTACACCACGTAAAGATTATTAGGTGAAAAATACAAAGTTAGTCACAACTAGATAGTTGTTGAGACAATGTCCCTTACCGCAATATAATCGGTCGAATCATAAGACCAGAACATAATAATAATCAAATGAATTATTTAATACCATGAATATAAAGAAAATAATTTTATTATATATCAAATGGAAGTACATATATACCACATACAAGAAATAGGTGGTGAACAACGAAAATATCACGGAATTTATAGTGAGATAAGAACCACATTTCCTTATGCTAGAGTGTGTTCTTTGTTTGTTTTAATTACCTGAATAATAAAATTTAGCTTCATTAAATAATAATTATAGAATATACAATATATTTAATTGATTTATTATAACCTCATTAAGTTCATTCATTGCCCTTTATATGGGTTTAAGAGGATCAATTTCATTATTTGGGAAGCATTTCCTTCCTTGGTTTTCATGATTTGATTACATGTATTCTTGAATGGAATTTCATTTTAAATGTGTTTAAACATAAAAAGTTGTTAACATATATTTTTATTGATATTAAAGTAGTATAAATGATCTTATAATGAATCTGGATATATACTTGAGGATAAATCATTAGTTAAAAATTATTGATAAATGCTTGGATTAAGCTTGGCAGTTTTGAGCACAATGAATTTGTTTTGTATTATTATTCTATATTATGAGTTTGTAGGGATTATAGAACATTAATGATATGAAATAAATCTATTCTAATATGGTTCAAAAATCAAAATGGTTTCATGACCATAATTTAACATGGTAACATAAATTGAGAACATGTCATCCATGAATGTGATAAATTAACACATCTCGGATGATGTTTTCATTTTTATTATAAGAGGAAGAATAAAGAGAGATGATGATGAAATATTCCATTATCATAATATAATTTTAGTTCATGTAAGTTATTGGAATTATCATAGAATTTGGATGAAGGGAGATGAGGAAAGAAGTATAAAATAATGGAACTCAAAATAGAAGAAAAATTGAGAAATATCTTACGAAAATTCGGAAGCCTAATGACGTCACTTAAAATTTAATAAAATAGTTTGATGAGATAAAGGGGGTATCTCATCACTATTACATTATATGGGAAGTAATTGAAATATTGAATGAAATATCCCAACATAATCCAATTAAAAATAAAAGATAAAACATAAAATTAAATCTTTAACAATAGAGAAGGGTGGTTAATTATCTTACCTTGTAGAGTAACTACCGAAACATGATGGTTGGGACCTTGGGGGTTTGAGGGAACATTAGGAGGACTCCCATTGAGTTAATACTACCAGATATTCGATGATAAATAGTTTGTAATTAATGAAGACGAAGGGGTGAGTGGATATTTTTTGTAATTAAGAGGGAGTTTTTTATTAATTGAAAGGGAGAACTCATTCGGTGGTTTTTGCCACTTTGGACACCTCATGTCCTATGTTACTGTAGAAAAGTCTACCATCCTTTTATATTTAATTATTACATAATTATGATGTCATTAAACATCCGAAAAATCAAAACTATATTTTTACTATTCACGAAAAATTCTATTATGTTAGAAAAATCCAAAAAAATAAATCTAATCATTTTTCGATGAGTAAAATTAAAAAAATATCCATTTTTTGAAAATAATTTTCTAATTATTTTTAATTTAATTTTTAAATAAAATGATAGTTAATTTTAATAATAACAATTTTAATGATATAATTAGTTCATTATCACAATGAAAAAATAATTAAGACCTAATTTTCTAATTACCTTAAAAAATATTATCATTATTTACTATTTATAAGGGTCATATTACTATTCATATTACTATTCATAGGTTTGTATTACTATTCATCAAAAATTAAATTGTTTCTGTCATACTCCAAATGACTTTCTGGTCCCAAATCTTGATGATCGTTTTTTGAAATTCAAATCAAAGAAGTGGAAAATTTTTTTAATAGCTAGGTTTTGACTATATCTTAAATAACCAAGTGTTTTTTTAAAAGGAACATTGTGCTTTATTAAATATAGACTATGAATATAATGTATTTAAGAGAATCATACCATAAAATTTTTGGGGTGTTATACATTTGGTTAGTAGCCCGAGGTTGGTCTGACGCTTGAGGGGCGGACCAGAGATATGGGTCCCAACAAAGGAGACTAAACAAGCTTACCATCGATTGGGGAACATGATGGTTTACCATATATTGGGGAACATGATGGATTACCATCTAATGGGGTTGACAATGTCTTACCGCTAACTGGGGTTGACCGCAGCTTACTGCTAATTGGGGGACAGTTCAGTGTCATGTGGAACAAAAAGGGGTGTATAGTTTAATGTCATGCAGGATAGGGGTGGACTGACATGAAGTAGTCGAGACTGATGGGAGTTGGCCTTGAACCTCGTGGAGGTTTCCTACATACATTTCCTTGGAAAGGATCAAAGTCCATGTAGTTCATAATGGGGGGATACGATTTAACCTCATGCAGGATGAAGGTGAACTGACATGAACGGTTCGGGACAATTAAGTGTTGGGATTAAACCTTGGTGATGATTCCTATGTACCTTGCCTTGTAACGGATCAAATTCAACTTAGTTTGGAAGGTGTTAGTGAACTGACGTGAAGGGGGTCATTACCAAATGGGTGTGTTTGGCTTGAACCTCCAAGAGGCTTCCTATGTTCCTCGCCTTGGCATGGATCAAAGTCCATGTAGTTAGAATAGTTTGGGGCTTAGACTCTTAGGTAGCCCAGAGAGGATGTCATGGTCAATAGTTACTCTAAGCTCACATGAATCATGCTTTATGTGAGAAACAAGAGGTAGTAAAAACCTGACAATCATGTCACAAAAGGTACATCTGTGGGAACTGAAGTGGGGCTTGAACATGGTTAACGGTCCAAAAAGGAAATAGGGGATTACATGTGGTTAGTAGCCCGAAGAGGAAACAGGGGTTTACATGTGGCCAGTAGCCCATGGAGGAAATAGGGGCTTATGCATGGTTATAAACCCAGGGAGATAGAGATTGGAACGTACTAAAGGATGGAGGCCTAGGAGGTGAAAAAGTTCAACAGAAGAGGGATTTGGTAGGGAATAGAGGAGGGTTATATTTCCCATACCCCCTCTAGACATTGGTAAGGAAGAATAAAGGAGGAGTAGGGACACTAACTTCCGCAAGAAAGGCTAGGGGCATACACCAAGATGGATTCCATTCCCTCGTGCACAGACATAGCTCCAGCAAAAAGGATCACATTCCATGTGAAGAATATTTCAATCCTATGGATATGAGTAGTCATGGAGAATTTCCTAGGTGGGAAACCCCACATGCGATGCACGGGGCAAGGATATAGTTTTACATCATGTTCTTTGGACAATGGTTCTTGGTATTTTAACATCCTATAGCTCGGACGAGGTGGGTTCACTTAGTACCCCCTAGGATATACATAACTGGTACCCGCCCTCCGTTGAAGAAGGGAAGGCATCAATAATGCCGTGTGACAGGGGTTTGAGGAGTGATCTATTGAGGGGACCATGTTAGTGTGACTATTTGAAGAAGAAATAGCCATTATCAAGCCTATGCAACGAAGCATAAGTCTATGTAACGCAACATGAAAAACTACCCAAGGGACATTGAAATCACTCAGTGCAAAACTGGAGGGTCTCATGGGAAAAGGAGTTGTGGAGAAAAGGGGTTCACAAGAATAATCCTCGTGAAGCTCTGGTGCTCCATGTAGTGGAGGGGCTTCGTGAAGGGGTATCCTTCATGATGTGATGTGGCCTAGCCTAGGCATAGGGCATAGGTGCATATGGAAGGTGCTTTGCGATGTGGAATGGCTTTCACGGAGCAGTTCTTTGTGAAGCAATGGTGCCCTGCGAAGCATAGCATTGTGAATAAATGTGCTTCGCAAAGCACAGTGACACTACCTTGACTTGTGTGTTACATGTGCATGGAGGGTATTTCATGAATCATAAGTGCTACACAAAGACCCAAGTCCCCTTTAGGATCCCCTTCTTTGTGGAGTCCTGTGAGCTTCACGAAGGGCATCCCTCTATGAAGAGGGTTTGAATTTAAGCATAGGGAAAGGTACTTTGCATTGAGAATGTACATTGAAGAGATCATGGTTTGAAAAGTAGAAATTTATTCTAGATTTGGGATCTAAGAAGGCTAAAGGTCTAAGGATCCATCCTTTTGGCTCGAGGGGAACGCGATATTTATATGCATGAGTGACAGTGAAGCAAAGATTGCTCGGCATCGAGCTATGTGACATGTAGTCATAACCGTGGAGCCTCCCTACTTCTTTCTATATGGTCGATACACTGAGGGGGATCTTTACACCCACTACGGTGCTACGGGGCTCTGTGGGCGAGCTCCGTGAGGCAGCCCCAAGGGATTCATTTTTTCTTCTCCTCTCCCCAAATTTTGGTTTCAACAAATTCCCCCCTCCAATTATGAGATGAGGAGAAAATGAGGTTCAAAGTCTAAGGGTCAATTTCCAAAACTACTTTGTTAGTCGCAAAGAATTCTCGTGAAGGAGGCTTTCAAGGAGGAGAAGTGGCTTTCATGCTGAGCACACCATGAAGCTCTCCATGTTTGGATGTGCCCCAAAACATATGGGGTCATTTCCTATAAACAAGAGAGGATGACCTCTCCTTATTGATTTTTCTCCACCGCATTTTGGAACTTAGGGATCTCAATTCATGAAGCTCTTCTTACTCAACGATTTCTCCCTACGAATTGGGATTTCTAATTCGTGGAACACAGCGAGTCTTTGGCTTTATGGAGGTTCACTCTGAGGCTTGAACGTGAAGGTTAGGGCAAGGCTCTGTGATTTCTTTTCTAGGACTGAGTTCCGCGAACGAGCTTTACAGACTGGATTTACGAAGGTGCTTCACAAACCCTAACCTATAAGTCTCAAATTTCCAAAAACTAAATGGATCACTAGGATGCTTCTAGGGGGTCCTTTGTGGATACATCCTAGAGGGAGGAAATGGAGTATATCTCTGGTAAAGGGGAGTTTGTGTGAAGCCATTCTGACCATAAATTGCTGGTAGAGCTACTATCAAAGAGTCATAAGGACTATCCACTATGAAGAAGGCTGCCTCTGTAATGATTTAGCCTAAGGGATGACATCCTCATCCCCGAAACAAGGATGGAAGATCCAGATTAGTGGTTCAAGAGTGCGTCGTGCCAACGCTATTGGTTCAGGGCGGCTGATAGCCATACCTGGGAGGAGTTCACGCCTATCAATGTTGACTTCCTATAAAATCAGGTGAATAACATTGGCAGGAAATAACTATAGCCATAGATCTCTCACATGTTGTACCATACTATATTAAAGCCATCCATGGGGAACCCGGAGAAGGGGTGGTCAAATGAGTGGGATTTGCGCTAGGGTGGAAGCTTCATATATGAATGGGACTATGCCTACTGGGTAAGAGCCTCATGCGATGAATTCAGGGTAGAGATGAGGAGAATGGGCATGTATGAGGCGGCATGGGCCTCCCAATTCCATATCTATTTGCTGATGTAGTTGATGTTGGATTTGCTGAGAAGATATTCATCGAGGACCAAAACCATCCATTCTCACTAAAGAGAGGTTGAAATTAGTTTATGGGACCTGCATCCGATATCGAGGATCCCAATACTGGGGGTGATGTATGATGAGTTCTTCCATGTTATGGGTGTGTGGAAGGATTCGGAGCAGATGCCACCACTAGAAATGGCATTGATGTACCTAGTGCTGGGAGAGGATAAGCAGTCAATGAGGGATGTTCATATCAAATGGTGGTTCAAGTAGTTCTTGAACTTCCCAGAAAATAGGTAGTTCCCTGTGAGGCCTCAGACTTGACCGAAGGGGGATCAATGAGGCAAGGATCACTCATACTGGCGGATCATGGATGATATCCAATTTAAGATGTGGGGATTCAGTGTCAGTACTGAGCAACAACCATTATTTAGGTTGGTAGCATTCATTGTGGAGCTCATCTGTGGTTGGATCCTGCTGATCGGAGATACAAACATGGGCATGCAACTAAGAATTTATATCATTGAGTCCTTGTTGGCGATAGGGAGACGAGTCACCCTCAGGATCCTGATGATCTCCATGATGTAAAAGATATTGTGGCATATCAGTGAGGGGAAGAATCCACAGATTATATGTTGTCCATTCCACTTCTTGTATGGGTGGATAGTGGCGCATGTTAGGGTAATCTATGAATATCCCAACCCCATTTCCCCTTCAGAATCGAATTTATTCTCGTCCATTCTAAATGATGTGGGGAGCTTTACAGCCAATCTGACCCTACAAGTAGTACTGAACCGGATCTAGAAGGCAGACAAGTTCAATTTCCACCTGTTCCTATTTCCAACAAGTGTGTTTACTGATTACATCGAAGGAACATAAGGGCATAAGTCCTACCTCCTAGACTTTTGTGGTGGAGTAATGGTGGTGCAGGTGGACTGAAACTCCCTCTATGAGTTGTACACCTGGACCAATTTTCATGTTAATTTTGTTGTATGTAGTGGTTGACCCCACAGGTCTATTTGGGGGTGCACCATGAGGATCACCCATGTGTGATTAGGAAGATGTGGTTCATGTTCACATGTGAGAATGGGATGATGCGGAACGATTTTCCTCCACCCACAGTTGTCTTTGGGATGGAGAAGAAGTACGCCCAGATCTGAGAGATGGCCTACCCTGGGGAGATGTTGAAGTAGAAAATTGTTCGGGTCAGTGTTGAGTTGCCTCCCCAACCTTGAGGCTAGGGAAAGAAGGCAGTGAGGAAGTCTCGTGTTGGCGGGGATGCAGTGGCAACGAGGCCTGCACCGGTCAAAATAGTGAAAATAGTAGCGAAACCAGTAATCTCCAAGGAGAAGAGTCATCTGGAGGGGAGTCCTCCCAAGGGGTTCCATAGGATATCCACTCGGGATTCGGGGAAGTGACTGCTCCACATAGACATGCCAGTTCCCAAAATCGTGGGACATCTCAGATGTTAATCGGAAATTTCTCAACCTATCTGAGATTTTGCAACACCTAAACCATCTCAGGATGGATTTTCCAAGGATCAGCCCTGTCAGGGTCGGCATTGCAGTATCTCAGGTGGAGGCAGTGCAATACCTGGCCGAGTTGGAGGAATTCATGCACTCCCACGATTCCCTGCATCCAATGAAGGATTGGGTAAATGTATTGTTGGATCAAAAGTCCCATCTATAATTATCAGCTATGTAATTGAGGGAGTGATCCTCTCTACTATAATAATTGTAAAAATCCTCCTAGGGGAGGAGGCTAGTAAAGGGAGTCCTCTAGAGAAGGGTGAAGTATGCAATTCTGACCCATAACATGTAGAGTTTTCAGAGGATCTAAAGGAAAAACTCTAAGTTCCATCATCGGGGTCCGCTTCTAGGTTACTTTGGACTCCTCAATAAAATATGAACTTTTAAGGAGGGCCTCATACGTGTAACATGTTCTCGCCATACAGTAGATGTAGCTGCGAGCATTCAGGATCTACACTCGTAGCTATAGTGATTACCGCATCCAACGGGGCTAAGACACCCATGGTAGTTCTTACGATGTTTTCAGAATTCCCAACAATATATGGAGGACCATGCCTCATGGTCCAAATGGAAACCACCTAAAATTAAGACTGAAAAATTGATCTATGTATGTCTCCATAACAAAATTCATGTCTTCCACCCATTGATTAGGTTATCTGACATTCGTGCACTTCATTGTATGCAGAGTTCTTCAAATGGTGTGGGTTACCATGTAAAGATTGGTTGGTACTCCCGACGGTGCCTTTCCTAAGAGGATGTTGGTGGTCGTGGAAGCAGACGCCCAAACTGACCAAGCTACGGTGCTCCTGATCACTGGTGGGACCGTTAGTAGGACAGAGCCTCAGATCATTTAGGTGGGATCTAAGAAACCGCGTTTATAGTGAGAGTTTTTGGAGAATCCCGGAGTGAGAATCAGCAACTCGGGAAGAGAAATCGAGCTTGGGTTGCGGTGAAGACTTTGGGTACTATGACTTTTAATTTTGTGCTCTTTAGTTGTGCTTTTTGTAATGGTTTGCTGGATTTGGTTGGTTAGGAACCAGACACCCCGAAGCCGGCTTTATAAAATAAAAAAATGATTTTCAGTCATACCAAATCAGAAACCTAATGCAGACCTTGCTGATGAGTTATTGGGTTCTTTCCCACATATGAACCTACTGACCCAGCAGATCTGGACAAGATGACCTCTGATGAGGAGGATAGAAAAATCACATGTCACTGGTCATGGAAGCTGATTAAGTGCTTCATCGATGACACCCCTCAAGAAATATGGATAGACTAGATGGAGAGGCTTCGGTCCCGACTATGTGATCTATGTGCTAGGGAAGTGGATGTCGAACGTCCTGACATTTTTTTCTTATAACTTTAGGCGAAAAAGATTTGGGAATATAATTGTGGCCTTGGTGTGGGCTGGAAGCTGAGAAAAGTAGTGAACATCAAGAGGATCCAGGAGGCTGAAAATGAGATTCAATAGTTGTAGGTCTCACTAGACGATCTTTCTACTTTCCTCATCGTGCAATCAGATATCATATCATGTCTGATGGCCCAACTGGAAGAGGCTAAAGAGCGCATGAAGCAAGCCTCTGAGCAGATGATCGTCATCCAAACCAACAAGGATTGGGCTCATATGCTGGCTGAAGAACTACGCCCCATTGCTGCCGAGGAGGAGTGAGAACAGAACAAGTGACATCAATTTCTAAATTCCACAAACCATAGGGTGGAAGAGCTATAACACTCTTTTGATGGGGTCAACCTGTCCATGGGAGGGGTCGATCCTCAAGTGTTTTGATGTACATAACTTCTTAACATTCATTCATGATTTGATTATATATGTTGGATGCATGTGTGAGTTCTGTTATTTGTTTTTGGTCTATATAATTCCCATTGCATTCTTGGAATATCTAGTGATCAATCCCTAAACTCATGTGGTTTGGGGAAAATGTGAGAAACAAGGGATGACTACCTTGTTATTCCATATGAATATAAGAGTAAAAACCATGCTTCAAGCATCTGGGGATTGAACAAAAAATATTCATTTTTGAGAAGGAAGGGAGAGGCCTGACTGGATAATGATGGTCTCAAAAAAACTGATCTACCATCTTGCCAACGAGCTCTAGTGCATGAGTGGGGTAACACCATGGGTGTTAGAATCAGTCCAAAAAAAGGAGGATGGAATGTGTGAATCAGGATATACACGATTTGGAACACTGTAGGGATGGAATGACAATGAAGGATAACTGTTGATCATGTTAAAATCATAGTATTCTTATTTCATTAGCCTAAAATGGGGATAAAAAATGAGGGTTGACCACTGACCATGTTCGAAACATGAGGCCTGACTCAAAATGTCATCCATTTGTCTTCTAGAATGTTAGACCAGGATAGTAGATGATCCATAGGTTAAGAAACCATATTGTTAGAGGATTCCATTAGACGTGAAAGATGGAGAGGGTCCAAATAAAGGTTACACAAAGTGTGGAGAGTGGATTGATTGGTTGTTCGAATGGATTACAACACTCGTGAAATTACACCACTGTGATGGAAACACGTTAGGTGGGTGCATCATTCTGATTAGGGATTAAACTTACTTCCATACAGGAACTCTATGGTAAGTACTTGGAATGATTTTTAGTTTAATGTCACACCAATAATGGTGATAGAAATGTAGTTTAAAGTGTCGTATGGTGAGGATGGTGCACATTGTTTAAAGGTCATACTGCCTAGACCATGATTTGGGCTGAGGGGCCAAAAGGGTAAATGACCTTGAGGCTAGGCCCGAGGCGGAATGACTAGGTGTCGCTACATATCCCATATGGATGAGAATCAATCCAAACATAGTTCTTAAACACAGAGTGGCTAGAGGCCAACATTAATATGGTAAATCCTCTCTAACAAGGGATCTAGTGCATCCCATGATTAACATGGGCCATCATGAACATGTTGAATGCGAAACCGCAGTTTATTATCTTTCATCGAGGACATATGGACTCAAGTAGTTTAACAATACATGATAGGACGAGGAGTGAAAGGGGATATTCCAAGAAGGTATAATGTGATGCAGTAGCTATATACCCAATGTGAATGAGGACATAAGGAGTCCGCACCACACCACGTATACCCATAGAAAGTTCTTTAGGTCATGGGACCAGAAGTAAAAGTTAGGTTGGGACCAAAGAAAAGTGGTCGGGCATTCCTACGTATCCCATCAGGATGGGAATCAAGCCACATGTAGTTCTGAGAGCGTGGTTTAACATCATGTGGGGTGATGAAAGTCATGTGTGGCATGGTTGTGCCAGTACATGTCCTACCAAGACTAATAAGCCCACGTGAGTCATGATCAATGTGGGAAACAAGGTGTAGTGATGGGACATTCCTAATACAGGGTGGAAGAATTTTGGTGCAATGGGATTCTAGGTGAATAATGTCTCAATAATACTGACTCGCCTACTTAACGTACCATGATGCGTGAAGGGATAAAGCCGAGTATGTTGGAATTCCACTTTAACATAATGAAGAGGAAAAAAGTGAATCATAATGCTCGATATATAGACCACAATAGTGGTGGCATAATGATATGAGATAACTATTGATCATGTTTGAAACATAGCATCCATTTCACCTTAGCCTAGAATGGGGACAGACAAATGGAGGTCGACCACTGACCATGTCTGAAACACAGGACCTATCACAAATGAGGTCTGAGGTCCTCTGGGACGTTGGCCCAATACGGTAGGTAAGACAATATGGCATGAGACCAGGAAATAAAGGGGGTCCCTTCAAAATTGGAAGAGGATGAGGGTCCAAATAATGGGCTCAGGAAGCTTGGTTATGGAAAGAGGGAATGTCCCTATAAAATTACACTATTTGGGCTCTAACGCATCTGAGTACAACAATAAGACGTATCAGATAGAGGGAGTCGAGTCCCTTTCCAATAACAAGGGTCATGGGGTGGCACACTTCCTGCATAATTTTGTAGGGTGGACCATTAAGGGGGACTTGATTTATTGGACTTTGCGTAGGAAAGTGATGTAGCCAAACCCAATGTGTTGTTCCCACAGGGAGATCTTAATTTAGGGTCATAGAACATGGACCAGATTGGAAAAAGATAGGGGAGGCACATGGTTCATTTGTTGTAAAACCTAACATGAATGAGAACCTAGGAGGTATTCTACAGAACACTTGTTCCTAAAAGAGTTCATGCCAAGGGGAAGAAAAAGAGGGGACATGATTTAAGATTCATGGGGTTGGACCAAAAGACAAGCTTCTTGGGATTTTCTACGTATCCTATGAGTATGGGAAACATAGTTCTAGAATATTTAATGTAGTTTAATGTCTTGTGACAGGGAAGCAGAGTGGTATTAGTTTATGGTCATAGAGCTCGGACCAGATGAAACTGGGGGAGGAATACACATGATTAATTAATTACTAAACCCAACGTGAATGAGGACAGTAAAATTCTGTATCACCATAATGTGCTCCCCGGTGAACTTTTAGGACGAGGGACCAAAAGTGAATGTTAGGATGGGCCCAAGGAAATGTTCTCAGACATTCCTACGTACCCCGTGTGAATGGGAATCAAGAATGCTTAGTTATAAATTGCATGGTAAGATAGCAGTGTCAGGGATAGGACATGTGGGTCTGGCCCTCGCACCAAAAGAAGAGGTATTTGATAGATCTTGTTTGTCTTTTGAGATAGATGTGTGTTTTTTTGTGAAGCGACAAAACTTGGATAGAGAATCATGGTATTTCTATAGGAATCAATCCATATGTAGGCATTGACAAATGGTATGATGAGTAACCAATACCCAACATGATTTCCCCTCACGCAAGGACAACAGGATGTAGTGCCTTTTTTCATCGTGTGACCAGGGTGATAATGTCACAGTTTAAGGATATGTGGCTAGACCAACCATGCATTTGAACATCATGAAATAAAGACACAACATTTTAATGTCATGTGAGACTATAGGAGGAATGCTCATGATGTGCTAAAGCATACCCGATGTGAATGAGGATGTGGATGGTGTCACACCATGCGTGATTCCAAATAAGAAACCTCAGGCTGAGGGGCCATCATAGGTCAAAATATGTAAGGTTGGACATGTGGAAGAAATGTACAGGTGTTCCTACATATCCAATGAGGATTTTAATCAAGCCATTCGTAATTCTAAGAGTGCAGTTTAATATCATGCAGGACGTAACAGTTTAAAGTCATGTAGGACCATATACAGTTTAATGTCAGGCAGGACGACATATAGTTTAATGTCATATGGGACATGAGGTAAGAGGGACCAGCTCCTATAAGGGGAGTACGTGGTGCAAAGTTGGATAACCCGACGTGAATGAGGACATAATCCCACACACACCACACCATGCAATCCAATAAGAGTCAGGGCCTAAAAATCTAAACAAAATAATTGATTAGTGTAAATTTAGTTGGACCCAAAGATAAGAAGTTTGGGCATTCCTATGTAATCCATTGGAATGGGAATCAAGATATATGTTTTTCTAATGGGAAGATGTATAAGGATATATTATTTTAAGGTATCAGAGCTTGGACCATGATGAATAAAAACTCTTCCAAGTGAGCACAAACCTCAATCAGATCCCTAAGACAACGTGAGTAAAACTCGATGTGGTAAATAAGGTAAGTAGGGGTCTTTGAAAAAAATGGGATACATGTAAAGGGGATGTCAGTGCAGATAACCAAATGAAACCTTACCATGACCTTGTCCTCGTAACGTGAAAATTTTCAATGAGGGATAGTACCAAGAGTGTCAAAATTCCACTTGGACATGATGAAGTGGAAGATGATGTGAATCTTGCAACCGGAATTTAAGGCATGATAGGGTTGGCATGAAGATGGAGGATAACTGTTGTTCATTTTTGAAACAAAGTATACATATTGTGTGGCATGGAATGTGATGAAAAATAATTGTTAACCGCTAACCATATTCGCAATGCTGGATTTGTATCAATTTTTTTGTTTGAAACCCTCTAGGACATTGGCTTGTAATGATAGGAGATCCCATGGGATAAGAATCAATGACATTTGTGGGTCCCATCGAATTTGAATGATGATGAAACCCAAATGAAGGGGAAAAAATGCCTAAAAAATGGTTGAAATCATTTCCTGGTCGAATCTTACACTATCGGGTCTGAAACACAGTACTCCAAGCCACATTGGTGGATCGCCGAAGAGGGTTGAGGGGACCAAATTAAAAGAAAAAAACATGAACATATGAGTGTAGGGAAAAGGAGAAAATGGAACTTAGGAGAGATAGGGATGTGGGATGTCTGTTACAAACCCAATTTGAATGGGTACATAACCCCATACCACACTGTGTACTCGTCCCCTAGAAAGACTCAGTCCAAGAGGCTAGAATGATAATGAGGATTCAAAGGGATGGGGTTGGACTCACAGAATAAATGTTCAGGCAGTCTTAAATACTGTATTAGGATGGGAATCAAGCCATCTATAGTTCTAAGGAAGGATGTTCGGTAGTTTAACGTCATACAGAAAGGACGTAGATATGGGAAAGGTGCCCCAATGAGGGATGCATATGGAACAGTGAGTATTTTATGGTGAATTGTGGAATAAGATCATTCCACATTATAAAATCATAAATGAACACTTGGGACAATGGGCTGGGAAGGCTAAGGGACCTGAAACAGGAAGTCCCAACTAGTTTACAGTTTAACTTCTTGCGGTGAGGACGATGGTTCTCTTAGTTTAAGGTCATAGGGTTCGGACTGTAGATGCATAGTTTAATGTCATATGCATGGAATAGATGGGTATAAAGGGTGAATAACCATGCCTATTATGTGGGAGACCATAGAACGACAACAATGATTGAGGATAACAGTTGATAATGTTCGCAACACAGTATTTGTATTATGTGACAA
Organism: Viscum album; assembly: GCA_963277665.1. NCBI lineage: Eukaryota > Viridiplantae > Streptophyta > Magnoliopsida > Santalales > Viscaceae > Viscum > Viscum album. The sequence goes on along the minus strand of OY728163.1, from coordinate 1,639,608,925 downwards.
AGGAATGGGGAAACAATTTGAGAATCGACCATTGACCATATTCACAACACGATATTTGTATCAAATTGTCATCAAAAATACTCGAGGACATTGTCCAGAAATGGTAGGAGAGAATTTGGGATAAGTAACCATACCATTCAGTGGCCATTTTGGATGTGAAAGGTGATGGATTCCCATGTACAGGGAGCGTGTGAAGAATAAATGTGCCCTTGAAATTTAACATCAAGAAAGATGGTAAAAGAAGTGGATATCTCCAAGGTAAGGGATATATGGTGCAGTCATGATAACTCTTTCGTAAAAGAGGGAAAAATCTAGCACCAAACCATTTTTTCATCCCGAGGGGAGATTTTGAAGTTGGGGCTAGGCTAACAGAAAAAATTTATTGGCATTGCAACATATCCCATGAAGATGGGAATCAATCCATACATAGTTCTAGAAGGCCATTTAGTTTAACATCATGTCGTGAGGATGTAAAATAGTTTAAGAATGCAGAGGAGAGAACATGGTGCAACCATCGTAATCCTAACATGGGTGGGGCCAAATAATCCTACATGACCCCATGTAGAAACCTCCAAGAGAACTATACCCAGGGGGAATAGTCAAAGAGGATACTAGGGGTTGGACTCAAGACACAGCATCTGAGAATTTATACATATCCCATGAAGATTGGAATCAAGGCATACATAGTTCTTGAGGTTTAATGTCTTGTAGGATTACACACCATTTAATTTCATGATAGACATAATAGTATAAGGTCATATGGGACCAAATATAGTTTAATGCTCAATGGGATGATATACAGTTTAATGTCATAAAAGAAATTAAAATGCTTCTGCCACTCGCAGTTTAACATCATGCAGGACAAGGGTTGAATAGTTTTACATCCTTCAGTTTGGACGAATAGCACATTTTAACATCTGGTGGTATGGACAGAATAGTTTAATGTCGCATTGGACCAGACAGTTTAAGGTCATGTAGGACAGCATTTTCATATACAAGTATTTCTTGTGGAACATGTCATTGATGGGAGGATTTATATGCTCACGATCCATGGAAACCAGGGAGTATACGCCATTGGGATAAACCTTTGGATTAATGTAAGGTCCTTCCCACTTGGGCTCCAATTTTAGTGGCTTCTATCCAGGTATCATTGGTGTCTTTAGGACCAACACCATGTCACCTTGAAAGAAAGAGAGGAGGAAATATTAATTATTGAAAATCTTGTTCTAACGCCTTTCCAAATTGTTTAGGGCACAAATCTATTCTAGTCAATTTCTTCCAATTCAACCAGACGGATTTTAACTACTTTATCTAGTGCATGATGACCATAGACAGGTGTGTGAAATGAAGGAAACTAAATCTTGATGGTCATGATGGGATATGTTCCTTACACTAGGGAGTATGGAGTCACTTGTGTGGAATTAAAAGTTGTCGTCCGATAATCCCAGAGGGAATTGGGGTGCTTGTTTGGACAACTCTTCTTGTTTCGACCAACCATTTTCTCTAGAATGTTATTGAGGGTTTTGTTGAACACCTCGATCTTCCCATTTTATTGCGCATGGTAGAGGGAGGTATTTTTAGAACAGATATTGTACATGGAGTACAATTTCTTCAACTCTGCCACATAGAAGTTGGTTCTATTATCGGTGAGGAAGGCGGTAGGGACTCCAAACTAGTATATGATATTGGAGCTCACAAAGTCGATGATAGAATGGGCCTTGACCTCCATGAAGAGAATCACTTCTATCAACTTGGAAAAGAAATTTGAATCGGTTAGGATGAACCTACATTGGTGATCTATCACTAGTGGATATCATCCCACGACATCAAGTCTCTAGACTGCAAAGGCCCAAAAATACTTGGTAGTATGGAGATGCTCGGGCATCTTTCATAAATTTGGAATTAATTTCGCACACATTTCACCTTTTTTTGAACTTTACACTTTCATGGATCCTGGAGGTCCAAAAATACCCCAGTCTCTAGATCTGGTGAGATAGTTTTGGCCCTATCTGATGAGACCCGTACGAATTGGCATGAATCTCCTGTATGATGTGAATAATCACAAAACCATGAATGCAACAGAGGATAATCCCATATAAACCATGATTGAAGAGGATATTTTCATGACTCGGGCCACTGTAGAGTGTAAGATGCATCGCGTGGCATCAGATTCACTCACACTCAGTCCGATCCTCCGGGAGATTACCGTTTTGGAAATACTTGACAATGGAGGATCTCCTATCGGGAGCCTCCTCAATCACTGCATCTGGGGGACCTAGAGGTCATTACGTGGAGGTGATGGTAGCGAGGTGGCTTACCTTCAGGATGTCATTGTCATTTGGAGTGGTGAGAGCGATGATTCTCTAGTGTGCCACATGGATAATCGTATCATCCAATTGAGGCTCTACAAGTGATTCAGCTAGGATGGAAAAGGTGTCATATGAACCATTCTGGGATTAAGGGACATGAGTAAATTTTGGAAAAGCTGGGAACTGGGACATTTGCTAGAGAGTGTGTTCCAATAGTGGTAAGAGCTCGTGAATTCTGACGACACAGTCCCCGTTGATCTTCTAGATGGATAGTTCAGAGTCCCCTTTCACATGAAAGTGGGTAACATCAATCTGAAGGGAAAACTCAAGGCCAGTAATGAGATATTGATAGCCCAACTCATTTTTGGTGCAACCATCCGACAATAAGAATGAATACATTAGAATTTCTTGTGCTGGGGTAATGAAGACAATACCCATGCCTACTCTATTGAGTCAGGGTTCATTGATCCTTCTGCCAGTGGGGCTCAGGGAAGCACCATAGAAGTGAATTTTCCATCATGGAATGTTAAGGTATACCAAGAGAATCGCCTCATCGAAAAAATTGAGGACCAGGGACTGGTCAAAAGGAGCTAGATGGGCAGAAAAGAAGACTTCCAATGATTTCCACTTAATGGACTTCTGAGAGACAAACTAGATGTCAAATTGCTGAAGGATTACTGCCCACCGAGCTAGACGTCCTATCAACTTTGGGCAGTTTAGGATGTAATTCAATATATTAACTCGGGACACCAACTATACGTTATGATGCTATAGGTAATTCTACAATTCCTATACTAAGAATACCAGCCCAAGGAATCACTTCTCGATAGGGGAGTATTTGTTCTCCGTGTCGAGGAGCATGCATCTGAGATAGTAGAGGAAATTCTCCATTACCTCATTGTTCTTCTAGGCGAGAAGGGTGCCGAGAAATTTTTCCAGGGCAGCCACACAAAGGACCAGAGTAATTATAAAGATATGTGGTATTAAAACCAGAGGCTGAAGCAGATATTGCTTGATTTCTTTGAATGTAGTCTGATATTCTTTGTCCCACTAATAGATGGTGCCATTATTCTTGAGATGATAAAATTTCTTACACTTTCAATCCAAATTCGTAATGAATCGGCGTATGTAGGCCATGTGTCCTTGGAAACCTTAATGATCCAAGAGGTTGTTTGGGGAAGAAATCTGGCTAATGGCCTTAATCTTCTCTTTGTTGATTTTGATGCCCCAGTATCTAACAATGATGCTTTGAAACATTCCATTGGTGACCCTGAAGGCACAATTCAGTGGGTCCATATTTTGGTGGCGGGAATGAAGGAAGATGAACACTTTTTCACGGTTTTTGAGATAGTCCTAAAGCTGGCAAGATTTGACCACCAGATCACCTATGTGACATTCCACTAGTGTTCTGAGGATTGTCTTAACTATTAGATGCATAGACCATTGATAGTTAGCACCTGCATTCATTAGACTGAAGGGCATGACTAGGTAACAAAACGTACCTTGTGGTTCCCTAAAGGCCATAGAATCCTCATCATCTGGATCCATTATGATATTGTTATACCCAGAGTACACATCCATTAAAGAGAGGGATTGGAACCCATCTCTAGCATCAATCAAAAATTCCATCAATGAAAGGGGAAAATCATCCTTCAGACACATATAGTTGAGATCTCAGATGTCGATGCAGACTATGATATGTATTTTTTTCTTCCTAACTAGAATAATGTTGGATAGACATTTGAGTACTAGCCCTCATAAATGAAATTTTCTTTGATGATCTTATCAACTACTACTTTGACCATGGAACCATGAAAAGGGTGCATCTTTTTGGGAGGCTTCTTAAACCCGTGATGATTTTCTGGGAGACCGAGACAGTGGATCGCTACCTGAGGATATAGTCCTAGCATATCTTCACAGCTCTAAGAAAACACATCATATTTTTGTTTCAGAATTTTCATGTATATTTTTTTCTCCTCGAGAGGCATAGTGGCACTGATCAATGGGTGTTTCAGGTATTCCTCACTATGGAGGTTCACCTGTACCAATTCAACGACCGTGGTAGAGACGCCCTCTACAAATGATGGGTGAGAATCCTCTTAATACTTTATGCACTTGTGGAGGAGGGATCCTAAGTGGGAAATTTTTCCTCTAAGTCAATACATCCGGATGGGAGACTGGTACCATCCCAAGAAGCAGTGGAGACTGCATCGGGGGATCCTATATTGCCAAAACCATAGCGATGAATTTTTTTAATCTGATCCCATCCGGCCATTGGCCCAAGGGGTCAGACTTGATCACATCTATGAAATAGTGGCACGTCAGCTTGATCCGGATTATCCTAGGCCATAGAAACAAGTAGGCATCGCGTATTTCCATCTTCATGGGGTGGACATCCCGATACGTTTTGGGGGTAAGGTGCTCTGGGACCACATGAGCATGATTCACATAAAAGTATGAGTTGATCTTCTAGTGTCTCTTAGACTAGGGAATGTGCTCCCCCCTCATTCCTGAAACAATGAATAATTGTCCCATGTATGGGGTTGTTTCCTCCAATCAGTGGATTCGAAAGATTTAGGCATCATCTAGATTTTTACATGGGTCAGTTGCTACCGGATCATGCTCAAGATCGTTAGGCTGAATATGCATGTCCTTGCTCTTGTAATAGATAGCGTCTAGATAGAGGGATTCATAATAGGAAAAGGGATAAGAACCACCTTGAAGTACGCCCACTCATCCATTAAGGGAGTACATGAGGCACTAGTTATATGATGAGGGAACTACCACCTGTAGGTTGAGCCATGGCCTTCCCATCAATGCATTATAGGTAGTGTCCAGTGAAACAACCATGAACTCAATATTTACAACTAGGCCACTGAACTAGGTCTTCATGAAGATCTTGTTAATCGGTGTCTATTTTGTCCTATCATAACCTTGAATTTACAGGTTCAAGGGAATCAGATCATCCTCATACAAATGTAGTTTTTTCATTGTCTGAGTTGGGATTATGTTGATCTCGGAGCCTATGTCAATAAGAAAGAGATTAACTTCCACACCATTAAAAAGTACAGTGATGTATAGAGAGAAAATTTTTCCTTGTATGGGAGATCCTTCGTATTCTGCAGAGAATGAGATGATGACCTAGAATTCGTCATGCTAGACCACTTCAGCATGGACGTCTTCTTCATCTGCTACCTCTATCTTGAATTAGAGGGGGATTCATAAAACTATAGTAAGGTCTTTACGCATATATACTGACAAGAGAAGGGCCTCAAGAATGGAGAGCCTTGCTGGAATGTTGGAAAGGTGTTTGAGGACATCATGATTCCATGCCTGGTGTGATATTATTCTTATATGATCTCACTTTATAATAAGAGGTGTGGAGGGCCCTACCAGTTGGACCGACAACTAACTGGTGCGGGTAATATCCCACTGCTCACTAGTCGATGTTTGTGGAGTAACTATCAGATGAAGGCTGAATGACTAAGTCCAGTCATTAGAATAGTGCGGCGTATCACGACATGGTCGAGGTGGCTCCTCCTGATCAAGAAAAACAAATGGCAGTGGAGGGGGATTTGGTGACACCAAAGGAGAAGGGTGTGTGTGCTAAGATCTATGCTTGGACTGCTACCTAGTTTCGGTGGCATGCACAGCCTGGCTGGAAATAGTAATCGGGGAACTCCGACAACTCATATTTTCATGGATCTATCGACACTAATGATGGCTGGGAACTTTGGGAGGATCTTCATGGCACTCCTCACCATTATAAATCATGTAGGGGTTTACCAGCTCTACGGTGTTAACTTAGGAATACCCTTGACTATCACTTGAAGAATCATTCATCACTGGGCGGATTTTATGTGGAATCACCATATCTGGGGTAATGAAGTCTCCTCGAATACATTATTACAACGACATTAAAGGGGGGTTTGTTTTCCCTTACACAGCCATTGATTGATTTTCTGAGAAGGGGAAGGCTGAGACGATGATGCAGAAGTAGTAGGTGCGGCTTCTGAAGGCTCTGTTCGATTCAGACATGCATGGATAATACCCTGCGAATGGGAGACTGTATTACGATCCATCCATTGATCATACTTCTGGGATCCGCGGTTAGAGACCTAATGTCACTCGCCTTCATTGTCACTAATCTTTGTGGGCATCACAAACACAGATTCCACATGTTCGGGAGTAAGTCTCAACATGAATACGTTGTTTTCGACCTGGTCTTGAAGCCAGTCCTTAATCACATAGCATTTTTAAGGCTGTTCCCTAGGATCTGGTTATCAGAACAATAGTTGGGGTGATCAGTGAGATCCAACTCTTCTGGTCTCCTACATTTAGAAAAACGTACAATTCCTTATTCTAGGGCACTGTAGAAATAACTGGGGACCTGAGCCTTGCTAAATTAGTAGTTCTGGTTTCTTCTATATAGGAAGGGGTTATGGGAAATTTACCCTTACGAGGGGTTGGAGGAGCCTATTGGGGAGGCAGAGCTGGGTTATCTTGCTTGGGCGGTGGCGCCGCATTGCGTGGGGGCGTCTACCAGATCTAAGGTGGTCGATGTTATGCTGGAGGTTGCACCTGTGGTGGAGGGCCTCTTAGAGACTGTGGAGGTGGCTCCACTGGTAAAAACTCTAGTTTCTTGGGGGAATCTATTTGTTCCACTACGGTGGGCTCAGCCTTAGATTCCCTCCTCTCGGGAATCATAGGAGGCTTCGGGCATGACTACATGGCCTACTGTAAAGCTTCTTCTAGACAATAGGCCTTACCGAAGAAGTCTTAGAATACCCCATGGTAGTTCTTGGTCATTGGAGAGGGGACACATTTTCTCTTGACATTCCCCAAACACATCATCAGTAGTTTTACATGAGTCAGTGTCATGTCGAGATAGTATGTGATCCCTTTCAACCAGGCGACAAAGTCCACCACGCACTCATTAGGCCTATGATTGCACTTGAAGAGTTCCGCAATACTAATATTTCAAGAAGTGGAACTGAACTAGTAATGAAATAGCCTACGGAGGTCTTCCCAGCCGACTACTGATTTGATGGGTAGCTAGTTGTACTAGACAAACATAAGCCCTTCCAATGTCTTCACAAAATACCAGAGTTTGGAGGCCTCCTACTGTGTTGGGGTTCCCAACATGGGTCCACATCTTGAAATGAAATGGGTCAGATGCTGCAGCGAGTCACCTGTCCCATTAATGGGAGAAAAGGTGGGATTTATAAAACCTGGGGGTTCTGGAATATCATCCACCCACGCCAGATATGGCCTTCCATCAGGCGGTATTTCCACTTGTCGCATCTACAATGCCTCAAGGCGAGAAATGAATGTTTCCGTTGGATCATCTGGGGTGGGGTTCCTTTCTTGATGGTGATCCCTGACCACCAGTGCGTTGTTGGGTTCTTCAACACGATGTGCAAGCCATGTGGCTCATAAAGCGGATGGTGGAATGACATATAGAGCAGCTAGGGGGACCTGTGCTAGGTCCCGAGGATTGTCGTGCCACTATGGTGGATTTGGAAACACATACTGCGCCCTCTTTCTATAAGTTCCAGCCTCAACCATGTCTGTGTGGGATGGATGGTCAAGATCACCTAGAGTAAATTCACTGGGGGGAAGTTGTGTATGCCCCAGCTGCCCCATATTAGGATCATCGTAGTCCGGTCTTTGCTCCACAGTGTGTTTAGTAAGGAGGCCTTTGACCATCTTCTTGTGTTCTATGAGTTGTTGATGTGACACAACATTTTTTTGGGATCATTTTCCACTATCTGCACTGATCCAGATGGTTCGTAGGGTTTGATGGCTCCGAGGTGATCCTTACCATTGATTGGATTTCGGCTGAGGACCAACACCTCGATGGGCACGAGATGTCCCATTATATTTCTTTGTTAACGTGAAATCCATACCAAAGTATCCAATAGGTGTGATACTCCCTCCGAGGGGTAGGTTATATCCAATAAACTCTAGCTCATTCTCACCCATTGGTAGGTCGTCCATGTTATCCGCAACTCTATCTGGAAGCATATCTTTTATATCGCCTGGTATATCAGGTTGGCGCCAAATGGAACTGAAATGGAGAGCTGCATACTACCCCAAGACACGAATCTGAACATCAAGGGAATCCTCCTTGATAATCCTGCAGAGCACATTAAATATTTGGACACATCTTTGTTGGAGGGTCCTATGGAAACCTGGTGACTGAGGGTGCTGGGCTACAAGGAGTGCGGCTAGATCAACAAGACGACATTGTTGGTCGATGTCTTTAAAATGTGAATGGATTTAGTCACACACTGATGATCAAGACGAAAGTGTGTCTCCAAGAGGGTATGGAAAAAGCTTCTAACTTTATCCTGTGTGAGCAACTCTGTTTCACTGAAATTCAGTGTTGCAACCGGAGAAAATATCTCCAAGAAATGGTTTTCTGCGAGAATATCCCACAAGCTCCTTGGTCCATAATCGGGTTTTGGACCTTAATTTCACCAATCATCAACTAAAGGTGGTTGGGTAACAAGTATCAGTATTGAAGAAAAATGTTGAGATGGTAAGATGGATGGTGGAGAATATGTCGAGCGGACTAACAAGCCGCCACATCTCGGGCAATCCTTCGAATTGTACAGTGACTTGGCCACCACATCATTGTAAGACGGGCTGGTGGCCATAGTTTCTGGAGTGGGGACTATGGCTACTGGAAGTTGACCATGTTGTTTCTCATTCTCCATCGGTCCCTAGAATAAATCTTCGTGATCTATGGTCGAGGAAGAGAATGCTCCTTATGATGATGGTGGAGATTGCACTGATAGAACCTGGGGAGTTTCCAAATTTTCATCCTCCTAGATTTTTGTGTGTTGGGAGGAAGGGATCCAATGAACCTCTCATTCTAGATTTGTGAGGATGATGCACCTTTTTCTTACCCCTACCCTTGACATGAAGAATTGAGGTGAGGGTTCCATCACTGAGTCATATTCCGCCTTAGAATCGGAGAAGAAGACTGGTTTAATCTCGGTCTGAATATTCCCAAAATTATTTTTATGGTGGCGATGACCTTATTTCCTACCCCAGGATGGCTCTTCGGGATAGGTTATATTTTCAGTGCAAGGATGACCTTAAACCGTACTAGTGATGGGGTAGAGATGACTTTTTCTTGTGTGAGATGGGGTGAGAGGAGAACCTGGGAAGCTGTCAATGGGAACACGGGGAGGTCCTCCATGTCCACTGGCGGATGTGTGGAGGGAACCTCTGTGGGATGTGTGGGAATGGGTATGACCTCCACTGGAGCTGGTATAATCATGGGTAGGGCCTCGATTCTTATTTATCCTAGCTGTGTCAATGCGAGGATGGTCCTCATACTGGTCAAGATGAACACGGGTAGGACCTCTGTGCTGGGTGCCGATGAAGTGAAGTTGACCTTCACTCCTCTTATTGATGAGGTAAGGATGACCGTTTCCCACTGCTATAAGGTCATAGGGAAGGCCCATGCGCTGGAGATTGGCCGAATGCGTAACGTCTCCATACAGGCAATCTGTGGCCAGAGGAATGACCCCATACCCGAGGTCATGAGAGCAAAAGAGGCTCCTATAAAGAGTGTCACTTCCATTGGGGAGGACCCACATTTGGATTGAAGTTCGCATGGGGCGAACCTCCATGCTGAGCTTGGAAGAGGGGATGATTTTCATTCTATATGGTGCCGGTATGGGGAGGACCTCATTACTGGGTGTTATTGCCATGGGTCGGTCCGTGTCAGCAAATACATGCACCGACAACCAAGAGAGTCCACCCAGCCTGCCTGTGGGGTAGTTGGGGACTTGATCTGGGCTGGGTGCAAGAGGGATCTTGTTCATCATGCACAGGGGGGTGATGATGTATGTCGTTGGGGGCCCGATTCACAGTGGAAAGATTCCTCTTCAGCCTGTTCCTAACGCATGATTCGGGTTAGTCGTACTGGGGTCAGCAGTGTAGGTGCATAGCTTACCTACTCATTGACTTGTGGGGTTGGGTGGCGGTGCTGGCTCAACCTTGTGGGGACCCTCCTTGGGGGCCCCTATAATGAGATCCCATTCGGGCTATCCCATAAACCCTCACCTCATCGATGTTTGGAAGGGAGTCATCGAAGCATTCCGGGAGAGGCTCTCGAAATGGTTTTGCGTCGGAGTGGGGAGCAGTGGCTCCCTTTGTGGCACTTGAGGGTGGCAGTGGTGACACGGTATAGATTCCTCTAGGTCTAGTTCGACCATGTCCATGGTTGGTATGATCCCCTTCTCCCCGTATCAGTGGATGAGGTCGTTTATCACACTTCTTTGGATGATTTTAGAAGGGGATATGGGGTGTGGGGCTTATCAGTTGTGGACATGAAGATTGTCATTGAAGTAGTGGAGCCACATGGGATTGTTGTGTTGACATTGCACTTGAATCGGTGAATGGGTGGTGGTGGGTTTCTTGTTATGACATCTTTCATCCTAAAAGGTTGGGAGATTAAAACATTAGTGCTGAAACTAGGAAATCGAGGCCTGGTGCCCCAGCTTCATTCCACCTTCCATGGATGGTAATAGGGATCCACACTGACAATATCACAGATCGAAATTCCCAACATTTTAACTATGAAACTTCAAGTGTGTTTAACGCCAATTCCACTATTTTTTTGGTGGTACCTGGCACTAAATACATGGATTCGGTGACACATTGGTCCATTGATGTCTCAAAATCTACTAATCTCCATGTTGAGGAGAAGAACATCACGTTGGGTTCACAATTTTCTATTTCTGACACTTTCATTGGGAAGTGAATTTGCATGTCGAGGATGCTCTGTTTGTTGCTCTGCATTCCTACTTTCAAAAGGCGGGTGTCATCCATCACCTATTCAGGGACATTTTCTCCATGATCAAAATTGGATAATGGGATTTCGACTCCTCCTTCTGTGGAATCCTCATCAGAACTCATCACTTAGTTCTGGTCTCCCTTATGGATTAAGACATTGTTTTTGAAACTCTTTGTGGTGTCATGTCTTCATGGATTCCAGTTAATTACACTGCTTCTGTCAGGACATTTCAAGGGGTCTGGTCAAGGAAAAAACCTTCAGTCAAGGAGTAGTCACGTTGGAAATCCCTGGCATGTCTGGATGTAGGAACACTTTCATGTCAGGCTTTATCCCCATTATCATAGGGCTTCTCGAGGGCACAGAATCTCATGGCATCCCACGTTGAGTGCGGTGAATTATATTCCATAGGCATGTCTCTGAGTTTTTCTCAGCTTCTCAATTTGGACATAGGGTATGTCATGAGTTTACTATCTAGTGGAGATAGATCAGATTAATTAGAACACTGACTAGAGTGGATAAGATGGTTGTAACCCCAGGAGGGACCACTGATGCGGGGGATAACACGTGGTTAGTTACCTGGTTACTTCTAGGAGGAGTGAAGAGGTGAATTAGCATGATCTCACTGGGATGTGGTATCCTAGGTATGATTCATGATGAATGGTGGAGATTTGAATAAAGTAGTGGGTGAATTATAGGAAATCATCATGAAGGTGATGACAGTATTAGTCTTGAGACTCTAAGAGACTTCCTACATATCCCCATGGTATGGAATCAAAGTCTGTATAGTTCGGCGATGAGATGGGACAACTAAGCTGGTGACCTGAATGAAGGGGACCCGGAGGAAGTGGAACCTCCTAGTTGGGCATGACCTTAATGAAACACATGGGCATGAGGGAATGGATAGGATGAGGCATTTGTGATGGTATTGAACCTTAGGGAGGCTTCCTATGTGCCTTTACATGGAAATGATCAAAGTCAACATAGTTCAAAGTGGGGTATATAATCAGGGTGTGAACAGAGGACAACGACCCAATGATATACTGCTGCTTATGTGTGGTTAGCAGCCCTGAGGTTAGTCTGATGCTCAATGGGAGGAAAAGAGATATAGTTTCCAACAAATGATATTATAACAACTTACCGTCGATTGGGGAAAACAACGACTTGTCATCGATTGGGGAACATAATGACTTACCATCGATTGGGGTTGACAATGGCTTACCCCTGACTGGGGTTTACCGCGACTAACCTCTGATTGGGGGATAGTTTAGTGTCATGTGGGACAAAATGGGGTGTGCATTTAACATCATACAGTATGGGGGTGGACCGATATGATGTAGTTGTGATCAATGGGAGTTGGGCTTGAACCTCTGAGAGGCTTCCTACGTACATTGCCTTGGAAAGGATCAATTTCCACGTAGTTCGAAATGAGGAATACAGTTTAACATCATGCGGGGTGAAGGTGAACTGAAATTAAGGGGTCAGGACATGTAGGTGTGGGGCTTAAACCTTGGTGAGGCTTCATACATACCATTCCTTGGGAAGGATCAATGTCCACATAGTTCGGATGGTGTTGGTGAATGACATGAACGGGGTCGGAACCGACTTGATGTGTTGGGCATGATCCTCATTGAGGATTCCAACATAACTCACCTTGGAAAGGTTCAAAGTCCACATAGTTAGAAATGGTTAGGATATTACACTCTATGCTGTCCTAGAGAGGATGTCATGGTCCATGCTTACTCTAAGATAATGTGAGTATTTCTCAAAATTGGAAACAACAGGCAGCAAAGAACCGAAGATCACATCTTGAAAGGTGAATCCGTGGAAAGTGGAGTGGGGCTTATAGGTGGTTAACGACCCAAAAAGGTACTAGGGGAATACACATGGTTAGTATCCTAAAGAGGAAACATGGGATTCCGTGTGGTCATCATCCCATGGAGGAAATAGGGGTTTACGCGTGGTTAGAAACCTAGGGAGATAGAGATTGGAACATACTCTAGGATGGAGGCCCGAGAGTCCACAAAGCCCAATGGGAGAGGGATTTTACATAGAATAAAGGATGGTTCTAGGTCCCATCCCATCATATGGTCTATGTCATAGATGAATAATGGAAAAGTAGGGACACTACCTCCCACAAGAAAGGCTAGGGGCTTACACCAAGATGGTTACCACTTCCCCATGGACAGACACCGATCTAGAAAATAATATCTCATTCCATGTGACGAAGATTTCACTGTCATGGAGAGGAGCGAGTGTGGAGAATGTCCAAGGCGGGGCATCCCACATGTGATGCACGAGGCGAGGCGAAAATTTAACATCATGCGATGAGGATGATGACGCTTGCAAGTTTAACATCCTGCACCTCAGACGACGTGGGTTCACTATGAAACCCCTAGGACTTACATAATTGATACCCACCCACCCTTGAGGAAGGGAAGGCATCAACAATTCCATGTGATGGGGGTTTTATGGAGTGATCCATTGAGGCTCCCGCATTGGTGTGGCTATGCGATGAAGAAATATCCCTTAGCGTTCCTATGCAAAGAAGCATAATGCTATAAAATGCAACATGAAGCACTTCCCAAGGGACTTTGAAATCACTTCATGCAAATCTGCATGGTCGCTCGAGAAAAAGAGTTGTCGAGAAGAGGGGTTCACAGGAAGAATCCTTCTGAATCTCTGGTGCTCCTTGTAGTGGAGGGAATCCCGAAGGGGTATGCTTCGTGATGTTAGTGGCCTAGCCTGGTCATAGGGAATAGGTGCATATAGAAGGTGCTTCGCAAAATGGAAAGGATTTCACGGAGCAGTGCTTCACGAAACAATGGTGCCCTGTGAAGCGTATAATTACGAAGCAATGTGCTTCAGAAAGCATTGGGACCATACCATGGCATGAAGGTTACATGTTCATGGAGGGTATTTTAAGAAGAATAAGTTCTCTATGAAGACCTGAGTCTCCTTGGAGATCCCCTTTTTTTTGTGGAGGTCTGTGGTCTCCACAAAGGGAATCCCACTTTGAAGTGGGGTTGAATTTAAGAAAATGGAAAGGCAGTTCACGATGAAAAAGTACCTTGAAGATCACATGGTTTGCTGAGTATAAATTTATTTACAATTTGAGAGATAAGAAGGTGAATGGTTGGAGGATCCATCTATTGGGCTCGAGGGGGATCCTAGTATTTATATTCTAGAGGCACCGCGAAGAATATCACACTCAGCATCAAGCCATGTGGCGCATTTTCATAACCGCGGAGCATCCCACCTCTTTACTCTGTGGAGGTTTCATAGAGGGGTAGCTTCACGCCGGTCGTAGGGCTACGAGGCTCCGTGGGCAAGCTTCATGAGGTAGCCCCAAGGGCTTTGCGTTTTCTTCTCCTCTTCCCAAATTTTGAAACCATCAAGTTTAATTGAATGTTTATTGAAGAAAAATACCATTTTTAATTTTAAATTTCTTATTTAAAATTTAAAATTTTCAAAAATATTACGTAACAAATTTTCCTTTAAAATTCAAATTGAAACATGTTCATAGAGCTTTAATTAAAATAGTATTCATGATGGTGGGAAAATTAATTCATGTGGAATATGATAAAATTAAGATTTTGTTCACACCTTTTGGTAAAAATAACCTCATTCATAAAATTACAAGAATATTATTTTTAATTTTTTATAGAAATTAAAATATTATCTTAAATAAATATAATAAATCTTTTCAGAATATTAACATTAGTCTTGAAAACATTTTATATAAAATATATACAAAGAAGCAAAATATTCCAGACTCAAGTTGAAATAATGTTGGATTTTCATAAAAACATTTTCTCAATTTTTTTTACCAAAGAGATTATAATGAACTGAAAAAATGAAACATCAAAAAATAAAAATAAATATAGAAATATATTGGGGTTTAATATATAAATAATTCATAATTTCTCTCAATGTAAATTTCACATAAACAGTCTCAAAAAGAAATGAGTTTGTAACATAAATCCTTTACCTCTTTGGTAACTTCTAAATCATTACCCCCATGAAATAAATGAAAAAAAAAATTAAATACATGAATATTAATTGTTTCATGATATATCATATCAAAAGGTTAGTATATACACCACATGTAATAAACAAGTGGTGACTATGATGTATTTCTCACAGGAACAAAATTTATAAGAGAGACTCTTACCTTATGTCTTGTCCTACATTATATGAATTCAAACCACTTGTATAAAATTAAATATTTATTATAATTCTATACCAAATCCATTTTAATATATATAGATATATATTACTTTATATAATTATTAATAATCCTTCATTAAAATCATTATTCTAGTAAAAACTATTCTTTTTTCCATGCATGTTTCGGTTTGATGGTTTTGGTACATGATATATGTTAATGATTTTATAATATTTTGATAATTAATCACAAAATAAGTATCATTTTTATTAATTTAACGTAGTTTTATAACTATTCATGTAAAGTGATTATGAAAAATGAATTACATCACTTCATGGTAGTTTGTACGTATGCATAGTAGATGTTATAAATTTTCAATGGATGGAAAAAAATAATGGTATATAAAAATTAGCAATTATAGAGTAATAATTAAATAATAAATATCTTATATATTAATTAAATATATCTATATTACCATACCTTTAAAATGGAATTGAAAAACAAATTGTATAATTTGAGGTGGTAGTCCACATTTTTTCACGAAGAATTTATAATTTTACAATGGTTGTGAAGGTAGGAAGCTTGATAAGATAATATAATTAAATAAGAATAATTATGGTAAACTATCATATATAAATTTTAAATCCATATCAATAACTAGAAATTAAATATGTTTATCTAAAATGAATCATATCGCTTTGTAGAGGTAGTAGTTCAAAAATACGCTTGAGCGATACTTTCATTTCATATTTTATGGAAATGAGGTGAAAATAGTTATACAATAATTAAAATAATATCTCAGTATTCTTATGTTACTATATTAATTATTTTAGTATGGATAAAATAGATTTCAATAATGTAGATGAAGAAATAAACATTGAAAGTGTTTGGTAAAATGATTACTTCTTTTTTGAGAGAACTCCTTTGTATTATTCCTTAATACTAATAAGAATGGAATTAGGGGAAGAAAAGAGTATATATGATATATATAAATATGTTTTGGGGTATTTGGATAGGTATTGGTAGATATATAGTTCTTAAATGTTGTAAATAAAGGAGAACATGAGTTGCACATTTACAAATGAGGGAATGTACACACTTGGAATTACATAACAGATTTAATTATAATATATATCACAATGATGAAAAGTGAAAACAATGTAACCAAAATTAAAATATAAAATTTTATAGGGTATTAATAAACCCAACCAATCACATTTAGAAGCCTTTTTGTGTAAATTTCAGCATATGTCATAATTAAACTACTTTAAACTATTTTTAACATTAAGTATGATAACTTAACTTTATACCATGATTACTTAATTATATGAAAAAAATAAAAGGTCGTTTATAAAACACTTCAACATATTTAATCCTAATTTTGAATAAATTTTCTCATATTTATTATATAAATTTGTGTGTAAGATATTACATTAAATATAAAAATACAAGATGCAAGAAAACCAGTTTTTATGAAAAATACATAATTTAAGCTTAAAAATATTTTAATTTTCAAATATTGTAAAAAGTTGATTTACCTTATTTTTTTGGTCATTAAATGAAAAATTACAGTTTTTAAACATCATTATAAAACTAAAATAGAATGGAACCTTCCATCCATTAAATAAAATTCAAAGAACCAACAATTGTTTTTAATTTGAATAAAATATAATTTATGTTCAGAAAAGTCATGACTATGATCCCAAAATCAAATTTTTTTAAAATATTTATAGTACTGAAAAATATATCTTTATTCATAAATGTTTTACTAAAATTTAGTAATTCACTCTTATATCAAAATATTTTCATAAAACTGAAATTATTTGAAATATATGTATTATTAACTTTTCACTCAAAAATAAATATTGTCATAAAATTGAAAAAAATTAATCCAATGATTATTATGAAATAATAATTTAAAATAATATTTATAAAATGGATTAAAATAATTATAAAAACTTAGGTAAAAAATGAGTGAATCCCATTTTAATGAAAATGTATTTTTGAGGCACAAGATGACTTTATTCTCATCATTTTCTTAATAAACCTAATGAAATAAATTTTAATACATTTAATTGAATATATTATATAATATATTATTTTAAAAAATTCAATGATATTTATTATTTTAATTTATTAAATTAGAAGCACATTGCGTGAATAAAAATAGTTTTCCAGAAAAACATTTCTTTTATCCTTCAAAGGATTTTATTTTATTTTCTATCAAATATAGCCTATGAATTTATTTAATAAATGTGTAAATAATAATTTTTAATAATTTATTTAATATTATTCATAACCTCTAATCCGTTGGATGAAATATAACTATTACATTAAATAATAATAACTTAATAGTACATCACAGTTCGTTAAAAATTTGTGTTGTGTGTGATGAAAGCTATATGACACATAAAATTGATTAAATATAAATATATCATAAAGTATCAAGGGGTTCCATTATACCCCTTATAAGACATTATCAATAAAAATTCTATCACTATGATATAAACAACTGAGGTTACTTATGACTCTTCACGTCCTTGGTTTCCCATGTAGCTTGCTCAAATTTATAGTTTCACCACAAAATTGTGACCATATGAGTGGTATTATTTCGCAAAACATTCTTTTTATGATCCAAAATCATCACCAATTTCTCCTCATAGTAGTGATAATTATCTATTCGTACAATCTATTAGCTAAATACTTGTTAAGGATCAGTTATATACTTCCTTAGTAGAGATAAATGAAAATATCATGAAGATAAGAGAGATTTGGTGGAAATTCCAACTATTAGGAAATCATCCCAATATGTTCAAGAATTACAGAGGGGATGATATATATAGGGATCAAAAGTATTATAAAATTATTCTAAAGAGATATTCCTAAGAATACCCTGTCACTAACTGTGAACTATTCATATTATTGATGAAAAATGTTCATTCTACGTTAGGTATCATAAAAGTTGTTATAAATGGATATGAAATACATTGTAATTTATTCATATTTCTTAAGGACCAATATATTACATTATTCAACTTCATCCCAAAACATTGGATTTTTGAACATGCTTCCCTAGAGGGCATCATAAGGATAAATCTATGTGCATGAGTAAAAACTATTGTTATAATAAAACATAGTCTGAGAAAGGTGTTTCCCAAACAACATTTGAATACCATAGAAACTGATCTGAACAAATATTATAGGGTTTAAATGTTCCTTTTAGTTAGACCATCCATCTGAGGATGATATGTGGTGTTAAATTTGGACCCAGTATTAAAATCTTGCTAAAAACTTCTTTAAAACTCAAAGGTAAACCATAGATCCTAATCAGATATAATAGAATGTGGTAATATATAAAAGAATACCACCATAATAATGTATGTTCGTACAATCTGATCAATAGATAAATATACTTTGATTATATGTAAATATTTTGAATTCATAATGCAATTAACTATAACCCAAATAGCATTATGGAATTTTAATGTTTTGTGGATTCTAGTGATGAAATCCATAGTTATGATTTGTCATTTATATTTTGGTATAGAGAATGGTTGTAACATCCTGTTATAATTATATCTCTCAGTGCTTAAATTTTTGACATACAAAACATCGACACATATACTCTATAAAATCTCTTACCATTTTTTTCAACTAGAAATACTATTTCAGATCTCTATACATCTTTGTAATAATAAAATGAATAGAGACGGATGAATTGTGAGATTCATCCAATAATTCAATTGTGAAATCTAGAATTCATTAGATGCATTCTTAGTTCTAGAACCTTATTAATCCATTATAATCATAGTTAAACTCTAGAATATTTATTATCTTCTTATGTAGTATTCATCTTCATTTTTATCCCTTAACTAATGAAATATTAATCAAGGTTAAAAATTTTAAGATATATTTAATTCATCATAGTTGAATAAAATGATCATTGACATATGGTAGATGATAGTTTTTCATAATAGTGATATAGTTATGTTCCCCTTAGTCAATGAAAATATGAATTAACACATCTATATTAATAAAAAATAATATATACACCCCATGGTTAATCACTAGGATGAATTATTCCATTATCAAGATTCTTCTAGAGTCTCTTCCTTAATTCTTGAAACTCAATTTAGTCCATTCTGTATAGAGTCATTGAAATAGGTGTGTCTCAATGTATGAGTTATATTGAAAACTCCACATCATGATTTAGGATAAGACTAAGAATGTACTCATGAAATACGTCATCATATTCCCAAAAAATATTCACATATCATCGATGTTGAGTTTACCCCCAACCATTTGTTATAAATATCCCCCATGAATATGTATCAAGACCAAAATGAAGAATATATTTCCATTGGATGATTGTATTCATTCTTTCACCAATAATAAATCATAGTTTGATTTAGAATATCAAATGTGACATCCTTATTTTCGATATTTATTTGAAATATATAATAAGAGAGATAATAAATTCTAAAAGTCACATCGAAATGTACTCAAGGATAAACAATTAAATATTTATAAGGAATGTACTTACAAGAATTAACATGCCGTCCCCAACTCTGGAATAAAAGATAAATGTTCCCTAACCACCATGATCCACATTAATTATTCACATATCATAGTCCCTTCTCTCAAAAAGGAATTTGCATTTAGATTGGGTCATTTTATAATATAAATAACTAGTTCTGCACACATAATACATTAACCTTTAAATGGTACATTATGGGTTATTTTATTTCCTACCTTTAAACAATTCATTTTATCTTGATATTTAGTTTATTTATTCCCATATTTTAAAAACATAAAAATTCAACTCATTTCATTGAGATATATAAATGGGTGATTCTTACCACATTCTCAACATGTATAATGTTGAATATTCCTTCATACATAGTTTTCATCAATTTAACTCCCATGAAACTATATTTTTATCATATTAGGTTTTTTAGGAAACTCACCCAAGTAGAGGTTGTAAATTTCATATAGAGATAGCCATTTTGGAATAGACACCAGATTTTTCATTCCATAAAAAATTTGATTTCGTTGATCATAAAGATGTTCATTTTATTTTCCATAAAATTCATTATTAACATGATTAATCTTAGTTATACCCATTACCTAAATTCAGAAAAGGAAACGTGAGTATCAAACATCAATAATATGAGTAAACAACCATTTGATTATGAAAACTATTGTTATGATTTTTTAAATTATGAAACCTTCTTTGAACCCATGACTCATTATTTTCACCTCATATCACAATCGTTCATCATCTTTTTTCATAGTATCCATCCACTGATTCATCATTATGGTTCATAAATAAAATTTTAATTAACCAAAATCATATCACATAGTAGTGTCTACACATGTATGAAATATTTGGAAAACGCATCATAAACTGATGGCGATCAATTTAGTACTCAATTAAACCCTTAAAAGGTTTTCTATACTAGGTTCTTATGCTCCATAGTAGTATACACTTTCTAGTATCCAGATAGAAATATATTTTCTAGGAAAACCACACTCTCTTTTAAAACATATAATAGGATTTTCTCATATAATTGGGGTTAACCTAAGGGTTATCAATAAATGTCTATAATCTTATAATTCAAAAATAAATAAATTCTACTCCGATATAAAAAGAGGAAACCCAAACATAGTATACATAAATATTACATAATTTTAGATTAATACTCAATACATAGCACAATTATACAGGACTTAGAACCATAAAGGTTTACTGTATTTTGAGACTATCTATATAAACATCATATTTCAAAAAGGATCATCAATATCTCATAAAAAATTGTTATATAATAGTACTCCTCTTATAAATTCCCTACTTAAAACTATTTTTAATAACTTGGTGGAAATGGAAATCTAATAAAGGCTGAGCTCAGATGATCAAAATGGTAAAACATAGGAGATATCAATAAATGATCATAATTGAGTAAAAGGGTATGACAACATTATTGTAACATCATTAAGTAATTACTAATCAATTTTACAAAATTAAACATAATTCAATAAATTTTTTTCTATAACAAATTAAAAAATATATAGGAGTCTGGATTCATCATTAATAAATCATGAACCATGATATCATTTAAAATACATAGTAATGTAGAACAAGAATGACCTTATAACATTTATGACATTTATAAATGGTAAATAATTCACTCATTAGGTTATACACATAAAACTATATCATTGCATAAAATTATGGACATGAAAACTGGTCCATACATAATATTATATAAAATAAACTTGGTCCACAGAAAATGTTGTGAACATGAAATATGTTTCACATATAATATAGTAATCTAATGTTTTATACATCTTTACTAAATTAGTTTGAGTGATTTAATTATCCCACCAATCACATAATGATAATGCATTCATATATATACCCCAAATATAAGAAAATTATTTATAATTTCATCATAGTATAACTTTTAGAAATGAAACAGTTATCAAAAATATTGCACCCTAACATAGATTACCCCTTGTAAAGTTATATGTTTCATAGAGTCATCCATAAAATTTTATCATAATTAACCATATATAGAAAATAAGTGGACAGTATCATTAGATTATATCCATAATGAAGCATCAATAATATCAAATGATGTTATCATAGATGAAAAATATATCTAAAAGATGACTAGAATATTCCTTAATGAAACATATCAATTTAATTTTGAAATATATTATTTAAAATATAAAAAAAATATATTAGGAAAAAAATTATTTTAAAATAATCATGGAAATTTATAATGGAATATTTAATGGAAATAGTTGGCATAAATGCATGAAAAGTTGTCCGTGTAATATACATTTAGAAAAATATTCCATTCAAACTTTTGAAAAAAGTACATCATTCAGAAACAAAAATATTTTCCATCATTTTTATAGAAATTAAAATATGGTTAAAACTTAATTTTATAAATCATTTTAGAAAATTAAAATCATTCATGAAATCTTTTTAATGGAAATATAGACATGGAAAAAATATTCTTATTTTAAGAGGTTATACAGTCGATATTTCATAAAAATATCAATTAATTTTTATACAAAAAAGAGGATAATAAAAGGAAAAAATGACATCCCTATAAAATATTGGTTAATAAAATAAATTGGTATTAAAATATAAGTAGGATATAAATTATATAAATGTGAATTTTATATAAACAATCCTGAAAATAAATGAGATTGTCACATAAATCACTTACTGTTGTGGAAACATTTAAGTCATTACCTCTTGAAATAAATAAATACTAATTAATATTTATATAACAAGATTATAAATTCAATCATTATATATCATACCCAAGTGGTGATATATACAACAAATGAAATATATAAGTTATGAAGATGGAATATGTCTGATAGAAACATAAGTTAGCTGAGAAACCCTTACCTTAAGTATTTTCATTATTTATATAGATTAAAACCACCTGTATGATATATATAGATTTATTATAAATCTATAATATAACCATATTAATATATATATAAATATATATATCTTTCCATAATAAATTCCTATTTTCCCTCTATTAAAAACTGTTCATTGAAATCATTATTCAGGAGAATATCAGTCCATTTTCCATGCATGTATTGGTTTTATGGTTACAATACATGGACCATTTTATTGGTTTCATCATATACAGGTTAATAATAATTAAATAAGTAATACATTTATCAATTATATACAATTTTATAACCATTAATATAAATCAATGATATAAAATGAATTACATCATTTTGTAGAAATCTGTATGAACCAACGGTGAGGTTTTAACATTTCAATGGATGGAACAAAAGAACCATATATAACAATTTACCATTAAGGAAAAAATATTACATAATAAAAATCATATATATATTCATTAAATTTATCATTATTATAAGAAATTTAAAACACAAATGAAAAAATAATCACATCACTTTGTGGAGGTGGTAGTCAACAATTGCACATGAGTGATGATATCATTTTCCAATGAATTGGATGGTAATAAGGGTGAGAATATCATATAATTATATAATATTAATTTTGTAAAAAAAATATATTAGATTAAAATTAAATTTTTTGTAATAACCATCTAATATATAAGGTGATGGAAATTGGTCATATCGTTATGTGCAAGTGGTAGTCCACATATAGGCATGAGTGACACACTCATTTACCATTTGATGAAAGGGAGGTGAGAAATGGTTATCACATAATAATAATAATAATAATAATAATAATAATAATAAGATATTTATAATACTATATTAATTATTTTAGGATGGATATAATATATTTAAAGTTATTATAAGAAGAAATAAAATGTGAAATAGTTTGGTAACACGATTACCTCTTCATTGAGTGACCACCTTTGGATTACACCTTAAGCCTTCATAAAATGGCCTTGGTGGGAAGACAAAAAGATATAGGTTGATGATAATGAATAAATTATGTTATTAGATAAGGTATTGTATGATCTAGAGTTCTCAAAAATTATTTATGATAGAGAAGAGGAGGTGTCCTTTTATTAGTGATGGAAATGACACACCTTGAATTACATAAAAGATTTAATTATACTGTATATCATAATATTGAAAAGTGGAAAACGGAACCCCAAATTATTTTACTAGTTATTATAGGGTCATAATAAAAATAACTAGTAATATTTATAAATGTTTGTGAGACATTTTCACCCTTATCTCCAAGTAAAAAAACATGAAACCCATTTTATCCTTGACAATGATAACTTAACATTTTTCCATGATTACAAATTTATATGAACAAAAATAAAATAGAAATTATAATAAAATTTATAAATTAGGGTTATTACTTTTATTCCATTTTATAAAATTCAATTCATATGATTGAATGAAATTTATATTAATATAAGAACAAAAAATACATAAAAACAATTTTTATGAAAATACCTAATTTAAGTGTAAAAATAATTTTTCATTAAAATAAAATAAAAATATTGAATTAATAAATTTGGGTTATTTAAAATAAAAATTAAGGTTTTCAAACATTTGGATGAATAAGAAACTAAATTTCATATTTCTACCATAGCATTTAATGCAATGACCCAAAAGTAGTTTTTAATTAGAATACGATATTTCTTATGTTAAAAAATGTCATGATTGGGTTTCAAAATTTAAATTTAAATTTCAAAAGGACTGCTTTAATCCATAATAATATATTTTTTCAATTCAGTGGTTTAATAATTTATTAATTCATTCTTACATCCTAAAAATGTCATATAATTGACTTTATTTGAAATATCGGTATTTTTCACTATTAAAAAATCTTTATTGGGTGAAAATTCCCACACAAATCATCCAAAGACTATTATAACATTATTATTTCAAAAATTATCCATTTTTTCAAATAAAATTTATATAATTAAAGTAAATTAATTATAATATTTGTCCACAAAATACAGCAAACTCCATTTTTGGTGAAAATTCATTTTTTGAAGTGTAAAAGTACTTTCGTCTCATTAATTTCCGAATAAACCTAATTAATTGAATTTTAAAATAATTTATTTAATATGTTATCAAAAAAATAATTACACTAATTCATCAATAGTGCTTAATTTAATTTATTATGATAAAAACACATTCAATGCATAAAATTTGTTTTTCAAAAAAAGATCTCATAATAATAAAATGAATTTACTTTTTTCTGACCAGTAGATAAATAATGAATTTATTGTTTACAAGAGTAAAAAATTATTTTTTATTATTTATTTTTTCCAATTCACAACCTCATATAAAATTTCTATTTGATAACTATCACATTGAACAATAATAATTTAATAGTATATCATTGTTCCTTTAAACTGAATGTTGAATTTAAAGAAAGCTATCAAACACATATAATTTACTAAAAGGAGATATAACATAAAAAATAAATTTTTAAAATTCTACGGCATTATAAGAATTTAACACAAATAATTACTTCACTGAATATATAAAAATTTAGAATCAAATCCTTTGTTTCATATATATAATCCTCAAATTTATGGTTTCACCAAAAATCAATGATCAGGTGACTGATATTGTATAGAAATAGCTTTTCTTTTCAATCCATAATGACCCTCAATTTTTCCTTCTTAGAGTGAACATTATTCAATTGTACACCCTCTGAGTTAAATTTATGTGAAGTATCAAGTATGTAATTATTAAGTAGAGATATAAGTAACACATCATTAACTTGATAGAGATTTGGTGTAAGCACAAAGAAATAAGAAACAATCCTGATATGGTCATAAATTTTGACAAGTTTGATATATTTGGGTCTCACATTTCCTTACTTTTTGTATAATATAACATTATTCCAATGATATAGTATTAATAATAACTTACAATAAACATCATACACTAGATCTCTTCAATTATAACTATTAAGTCCACTCTGAAAATCCCTTATGTGTGACTGAATGGATCTCAAATTATATGATATTTATAATCTAAATTAATTCCAAATATCTGTTTTTATCAAACTTTATGCCAACACATTTTAGTTCTACACTTCCTTCCATAAATGTATTATAAATGGTAAATCTAAATTCTTGAGTCAAAGATATTGTGGTATGAAATCTTGACGAAATATAGGTGCTGATCCAAACCATATTTTAAATCCATAGAAAATTATCATAAAATACCTTCTAGGGTGTGATCTATTCTCTTGGATTAACCATTTATTTTAGGATTATATGTTGTACTAAATTCTAAATCCATATTTAGATATTTCTATATTTTTTCCCAGAACTTCGATGTAAAACTTAGATCATGATCATCTATAATAAAATTTTTATCTCCATGAAACCATACCACTTCATTATTTTATATATTGGAAATCTAGTCAAGGGATATGTCTTCTGTAATTGTAATGAAATTTGATTTATTTGTATGTAAATTGGATGAAACTCAAATTATATTATCGTCATTAGATGTTTTGGGGAATCCGATGATGAAATCTATAATAATGTTTTCCAATTTTCAATCTAGTATTGGTAATGGTTCAATCACACCCTTTGAATTATATCTCTTATACATAACATTATAATATTACATAAATTAATATATATACTCTATTATATCTCTTTTAATGTTATACCACCAAAAATACACTTTCATTTCTCTATATGACTTCATAATTACAAATCTAAGAGATAATAATGAATGATGAGCTTTATCTGATCGGTCCTTCAAAAATTTGATTGATGGGACACATATTAAGTTAATGAAGTTTATCATTAAATCTCAATCATAGTTGAACTTATATCATTTCCACCATTTAATTATAATTCCATATATTCCTTCTTAACCCTTAACTAAAGATATCCAAATTAAATAATAATCATGGAAAAATATTAATCTCCTCAAAATTGATCAAATAGAACATACATATATAGAATATGATACATTTTATTAATAATAATTTTATTAGGTTATTGGTAAACAATTAATATGTACATTAAACCATATATCGTCTTAGAAAAATCAAGTGCACCCCATGGTGAAGCACAAGGCCAATTGAATATGTTATCTATATTTTACTACAATTACTTCTTCAATTACAGAAACTCGGTTTTGTAAATTCTATATGGAGTCTTTAAATTTTGTGTGGCATCTAGTATGAGTTCTATTGAAAACTAATAATCATCATTCAAATAAATATTAGTCATGTCCTCAGTAAATACATCATCATATTCCTGAAAAATAAGCATATATTTGATGTAGAGTGCCACTGAAACTATTTTAGATAAATATTCTTAATGAATAGGTATCCAGACCCCTAAAATGGAATTAATTTCCATTTGAGGACCATATTCATCCTTGAATTTATTAATGATCATTTTATGATTTTTTACGTCAAATGTGACTTCTGTATTCTAGAAATGTATTTTGAATTTATCTAGAGAGAGTTAATTTATGTTCATTCATGCATTGTTAAATAATTATGGGCATTGATCATATTATAAAATTATTACCAAAACTACACTTATCTACTAAGGCATAGTAAGTGGTAGCCCTAGGGTAATCCCATAGAGACAACTTGCTAGAAAAGCAACCTAGTTGTCTAAACTGTTTGATTATGATTCCTCAATATAACGTTTCTTGGTTTGGTTTTACTAGAAAAATGTGGATTGGGGTTTAAAAAATATTAAAGGAGGTGTCCGGGTTCAATTTTAAGATATAGTCAATGGTTGGACCTCAATCTATCTTGGGATAAACCTATGCAATATTTATAAAAGTAGTGAAAAAGTCACCAGCTGTCATTGATCAAGCCAATTGGATCAACCTAAGCTAGAAAATTCTCATTCATCATTGTTAATTGACAACCTATTAAAAATAATATTGTATTATATGTAGAAAAAATACATATTTTTGGCGCTTGTCACAACCATCGTTTCTATTTATTTTCTTTTTATTATTTCTTGGTTCCGAGTGTTTGCGCTGAGGTCTGGGCTGAGCCCGAATTAAAAATTTTTGTCATTTAATGCTTTTACTGGGTTTCAGGCCCGTGCGCGGTCACCGCACGGTGGCCGGTAGCCGCGTGATCGCCCCAGGTTCTTGTGAGAGTGTCCATGTCATCTGGGTTGAGGTTCACAACTTGTGCGCGGTTTATTAGGTCATGCGACAAGCATGCAGGTATCTAGTTTTCGTATTTTGATAATTAAATTACTTATGTTTTAAAAATAATGTTTGTTAATAATAATATTATTATGTTGCTATTATCATTATCATTGTTATCAATATTAGTATTATTTGTATTATTATTAACATTATTATGTTATTATTATTAATATTAATGTTATTAATATTACTATTATTATTATTATTATTAATATAATAGAAGGTTTTTTTAGAAACCCAAACCCTACCCCAACCCCCGACCATCTCGTTGCCCCCTTTTTCCCCCGCTTCCCTTCTACGCAGCGGCGCAATGCCCGAACCCCGACCCTGACCTCCAGTCCCCCCTCTAGCAGCCTCCGACCCTCTTTAGCGGCCTCTGTCCGCGCTCCGGCGAGCCCCCCTGCCTTCATTCTCCCGGCACCAGCTTCGCCCCTGCCCCTTCCGCGACGCCTGCACCCAGTCCGCCTCACCACATGCTCCCAACCGCCTTGCGCCGCCTCCTCCCCTGCGTGCCATCGACCCCGTACCCCACCGCGCCTCCAGCATGCCTCCGTGGTTCCCCCCTTTCCTGCGTCGCTCCCCCCTTCGGTCCGCTGCAAGTGTGCCGGCCTTGCCCCCCCCAGTACGCCTAGCCTCCCGCATCCAATCTCCACCTTCCCTGCCTCGCTATACTTGTGGCGCACCCAACCACCGCACCTCCTCCTAGAGGCGCCCCTTCTCCCCGACCTGTAGCATGGACCGCCACCCCAAGCCACCTCCTTGCGCCGGCTCCGGCAGGCTGCGAACCCCTTCCCCGCTCTGGTATTTGTTTCTTCTTCTTTCTATCTTGTGGTGTTTCTTTTTTTCAGCTGGAACCACTTTGACACCTTGTTAATCCTGTTGTATCTTTTTGGAATTTGTTTTGGTATGTGAAATATAGATTTTTAAGGTTTATTATGTGCAAGGCATGGAGTCTTATAACTTATGGTATTTATTTTAAATGCTATTATTTCACTAATTGGAAATTGGGGGTTTTCATTAAATGTTTGGCATCAATTATGGTGTGATGGTGGTTGTTTATTTGTGAACTTGGTTCGACATGTTTGGTTTAATAATGAAAGTACTTGTTTATTGTTTGAAATGTTTTGGAAATGGGTTCTATGGTTTCAAAGGGGTTGTTTTATGTTCCTTAAATTATGTGGGTAGTTGGTTGTGGTTTTGAAGAAAATGGTAGTTTTGTGAAAATGGTTTTGGGTATTTTTATTTTCTACCTTTTGGTGTTTTAATTTATTTATTTTTGCCAAGTCCCAAAACATTGGGTGTTTATTCTCACGTTTTCCTCATTTTAGGTGTGTGATTGGTGTGTGGGAGGTTGTCCATCCCTCCGCTAAAGCGTTACTGCGTCCGTGCTTGGTTTGACGTAGGCGAACCCATTTTTTTCATCCTAAGTAATTCTTTGGCACTTGCACGCTTTCAATTTCTCTCAAACATTATTCGCACCTCTGTTCCAATTTTAGTAATCTTATTATATCATTTTTGAGTTTGATTTTGAGTCTTTTCATTCGATTTACCATGATTATAGTTTGTTCTGGACCCGCAAAGGTGCAGTTGAGGTGCGAACGAAGATTCACATCGGTTTCGGGTTGGTGTCTTTTTTCCACCTTGGTTCCAAGTGCGTTGAGCTTTGCTGTGTGTTTTGGGTGTGCGTTGGTCAGAAGCGCGTTCTTTGGATGTATTTTGGGTGTGTGGGCTATGAGTTACTTTTGGAAATCGTTTTATAAATTTTAAAGTGGTTTATTAAATAGTGCAAATGATGCAAGTATATTTTTGAAAGTAGGTCGAGGTGGTTCCATGCGTTGTTTATTCGTTTGGATTGTTTAAGGCTATGTTTATGTAATGTAGTTACCTTTTCGGTTGTAGTGCGTTGACAAGTTTCTTCCACGGTCCTGCGATGATCGGCGTACGCGTGTTTGTATGTCTGTGTGAGGCGTGACGTGCCATTGCGTTTAGACTACGAGATGAGGTAGGACCCCCATTGCACTCACCTTTAAATTTTGAATTTATTAATTGCTTGATGTTTTGTTAATTTTAATCAATGATAAATAATATTAGATAATAAAATTTTAAATGATTATTTAGTGTGAAAAGAGCCGTTTATTTTATACCGAACACTTGGAACATTTTCTCGATGGGCGGACACCCAATTTTGAAAGAATGCTCGTTTGGCCTTTAAACATAATTCACGGAATTTCAAACGTACTTCTAGTTTTAAAGATAAGTGATTTCTTCGGAACAAGTGTTCTGGGTTTTCTCAATAAATGAGGTTTTGTTTTAAAATTTGTGAAGGCCTGTTTGGCACTTTAATAGAATAAATTATTTTTGAAATCCCATTCAGGGGTGATATTTTGTGTGCGTTGATTGCATGATTTGTATGTGATGTTAGTGCATTGTGACTGCTTGATTTACATTGTGGACACACCCCTCTTTTATTGCTTGTGTTGACATAGGAACCTGTCATACTGAGTGAATATTTTGAAGAACGATTGCTGCACTAGTTTAGATTACGCACTGAGTGGTGGACCCATAGTAGGGGAATACTGAGTTATTACTGCTATGGGGATTGGGCCCCTCGGTTAGGCCATGCAGGGCTATGCCGGGCGTTAGGGCGTTATGACGTCATCGATTTAGGGCATGCCTTCAGGATGAGTCACATGTATAGTACGTTCTGGATTGTTCATGATCTCCTAGGTTTGACCCATGTTTCTTCTAGTGTTTAGTTGTGTGTGGCGGACGATTGAGAGGTCGAGTTCGGTTGCTGACCCATGTGTGCCACTTTTACCATTTCCCTTAGTGTGTGTTGTGTGTGATTTTCCTTTTTTACTAACAACTGAAGTTTGAATTTCTAAATCATTCGCAAAAATGTTTTAAGAATGCAATGCACCGGTTTCTTTCAACATTAATCTTGTTCTAAATTAAAAAGGGCAATGGACTGTTACTTGTTTTAGAAATGAATGTGTGTGGAAACCATATTTTATACAATTTAGTTCAAACCTGGAATTGATAAATTCTTTATTTATTGTTATGTGCATTGGGAATAGAATTAGTCGGGCCTACCTACTGAGTTTTAATACTCACGCCTATAGTGTTTTCTTGTTTTTAGTTCTGTTGCAGGTTCCAGACTCAGTTGTTCACCTTGAGCGATGTTGGCTGTGGTATTGGAAGGTTACCAAAGGGGTCACGTGGAGTTTTAGTCATGGTCAGGTTAGTGGCATTATTGGATGCTCTTTCTTTATCTGCATTTGTACCATCTGTTTCTGCTGCTTAATTTATTTTTATTTTGGGCTAAATCGTTCCCACCTGTTTACTTTTGATGCCCGGCACTAGTTGTCAGCCCGTGGGGATCGGGAACCCCCTTCGGGTAATGTCGCGGGCCGGCTCGGGTGACCGGTTCAGGGTCGACCCGGGATGGTTCGTGACAGCGCTTCTCTGATATTTTTCAACTAGGTGATGGTCATTCAATTTATACCTCCAATGGTCAGGGATAATTATAAATAATGAGATTGAAAAATGTTCTAAAAAAGATACTGAATATACCATCACCTAATTTTGATCTTAAATGTAAAATGGATTCAAATCACCCTTACACTCGACCCCTAACATTAATAAAACTATCCACACATGACAGTGTTGATCAAAAACAAACAAATATTACACATTCGAAGCATAATGATGGAACAATTGAGAAACAAGAAATAAAGGATTAAAATAATTAAGAATCAAGATTAAACTATCCGACATAGTGTAAATCCAATCAAAATATCAAGGTAAATGTAGAAACAATGAAGAATTTTGTAGGAATTTATAACAAATAGTGGGTGATATTGAAACAAACATTTAAAACATAAATATATTCGCAATAATCAAATCACATACATAGATTAAGAAACAAAGAAAAAATATTTAATAAAATGGGAAAAGTAATAATTTAAAACTAATTTAGAATAAAAATAGATGAATAATGGAAATAATTATGGGAGAAAATGACATTCTATAGAATCAATGTACACAATATTGGTGATGGAATATTAATATGCTCAAGAAGTACATGATGTGTAATGAAACCACATTGTGTACTAGATTATGTGTCTTCTATCAAAAAATATTTACATCATGTAATTAATCTACACAATGTATATTTGAGATCCAAAATTTCCTCTGGAAAATCAAATCATAGATTTGACCTGGTGGAACCTCTTAACATGCATGATGTAATACCTATGCATTTCGTGTACATGATTAAATGTATACAGGATTTTAATATTTTAAATTATCATGATGTATAATTAATATACATGTCTTGTAATAGTTTCAAATCATATAATGTATTAATATGTCAGTATGTTGACAGTAGATATGATTTGAATGAGGACTATATGTTGTGTATGTAATACATGATGTTAGAAGCTTTATTTTTCCTATTTTCTTCATTTGTTTCTTTTATTATATAATTCTTAATTCCTATGAAAATAATCCAAAACCGAATGTATTATTAAATAAAAAATCAATATAATTGATTATATTTAACTAATATGTGTATATAATTTCATCTTATAAAATTCCCCTACACGTGAATTATTTCTTATCCTTAAGAAAAAAAAGAATCTCTATAGGTATTCTAAAAGAAATAATTTTTAAAACAAGAAACACTCATTACAACCAGAAAAATAGAACTAATTGTAAGGAGAAAAATACTGTTCTTCATAATCAATAATGGCTTGAAAATTAGTCATTCCTCATAGTTCAGTTATTTATCTAGGTACTTTCTTCCATTAATTATAATTTCCCAATCGTTCCATAAATATTTTACACATTTTTAAATTTAACAAACAATAATTTTTCGCTTATTAATCTTGGTAAAACATAACTAGAATTATTCTCATACCCTAAGTGAATGTTCATAAGCACAATCTTGTATTGTTTCTAACATATCTACTTCAGATGGAAAAATACAAAATAAATAATGAGGTCGTCATAAATAGGGTTCAAATAAATCAAAGGATTAGGTAATGTGATAAAGTTATAGAAAAACTAATCTCTAGAAGAGGGTAAGATCTAAATAAAAATGTGTGATATACATGAAAATTGTATTGAATTAGATCCTCCTAGAATAAATGTTATTGTTCTCTAAATAGCTCAAAATGTTTCCATGAATATGTCATGTATGTATCAAGAATGCTCCATGTTCATTTCTTTAATATTTTTTTTTTCAAAATTCATGTTCAGGCCAGATCTCACATCCATCATCAAACAATAAATAATCCTCCATCAGATTCGTTGGTCTGGTAATGGTGATTTTTTAGCTTCCTAATACAAACTTACAATCTTTTTCAATTTTTATTTCTTTTTTCAAAAGTATAGGGTAAGCATATAATATTTAAAAACTAATCATGTAAAATAATGTGGAAAACTAGTGAATGTTCTACAGTACATATTCTCAATTGAAACACCCCATGCCCATTAGTAGTGAAAATTCCTCCAAAAATTTTTAAAGGATTATAAGAAATTGTTCCAAGAGTCGGTTATCAAGGGATAATTGACATGGAATCAATCCATCCTATATAGGTTATTCATGGATGTTGTGGGATAAATAACAATAGATTTATAGGTGGGTATCAGGAAAAAGTGTCTCATAAAATCTTACTCAATAATTTAAAAATTGTATTTGATCAATAATAGCCTCAATATAATCTCAATTTATGTTATATAAGGTTACATGTCATATTTATCTCTCAATAGATATTATCAGCAATGAATATGATAGAATAAGACTATGATCCTCTTGGGAATGAGATTATACAAAAAGAACTGGAAATTACTCAAGGTATAAAATATTATAATGATTCATAGAAAATAAATTTCAAGAATTGTTAAATTTAAATTTAATTACTAACTTATCAATCATGAAAATGATTCTAAACATGTTTAAAAATGGATTTCAAAAATTACTTTTCAAAATTTTATTTTATTTGAATCGGTTTAATGTGATTTCAAATTTAAATCATACCTACGAGGGAATATATTTCATAGATAGTTTAAAATAAGAAATAATCCCTATTTACAAACAATAAATATAATGAAATTGATCCTCGCACATAAAAAGAGAAAATTTCCTCACTGATATTGAATGCATCATGGGAGAGATGTCAATAATAGAATAGAAGAAACTGAAATGGAAATTTGAAATTAAAATTAGGGAATCACGAGCTCCCAGTATTGAATTTCATTCCATGGTGAAACATTTTTAAATTTTGAGGGGATTTTGTGAGACACAAATAAATTATTAGAAATAAAAAAACCTCCACTAGATAAAACATGATTCCATCGGGTTAAAAAAATATTGAGGAAAAAATGGTTGGTGTGTATTGTAGAATGTAAGGCAATGAAGAAAAAAGAAATGTTGTAAAGGAGTATAGTAAATTTTAGGAACTCCTTAGGAACAAAAATGCTAGAAAAAAGGAAATAATTATTCTAATCACATGACTAAAATAAAAGAAAAAAAAGAAATATTTTTTCCTCCAGTTAATTGGTAATGAAAACATCATCATCTAGATGGATGGACAATGGTATTAGTGAGTGTCATCCATCGGCTCAGAATTTTGTTGCCTCCTTCAAAACCAGGTGGTATTTTATTTGATTTGATGGGGAATCCTGGCCAGATTGACCTACTCAATAGTTTCTTAAGCGTGAATCTCATGGGGAATAAAATAATCAATGCTCATTGTGGTTAGGATCCCTACTAAGCACGAATCTCAACTGGGGTCCCCTCATCATGGCACTCAATGACACCTAGATACAGAGGCATTTGATGTAGGTGTATATAAGTTGGTAGGACATGTGCATCAATAGCCATAAAGGAGGTAAAAGATCTATAAATGGATCAAACAATTCTAAAATTAAATGAAAATAACCCAACAAGTAGTGAAACCAATAACTAAGTCTAATCTATATGTATATAATGATACATCAGTAAAAATATAATCCAGTTGTATGAAAATAATGGACACCCAAAACCGAGTACTAAATTGGTATGGTACTGGGACAAAACTAAGTAGTAAAATCAGCCTCATCAAGGTTCGAATCAATAGATCCCTCCTGGATTGAGGGTTCCAGCAGCTGACCCACCATATCAAATGCATATATGGATTTAGAGGTTTGGGGGTTGGCTGCCAAGGTGGGTACCATTGTACTAGTAGCTGGCTTGGTCGAGGATGGAGGAGCCACATAAAATTGACATTCCAAAATTCATCTTCTAATACATCATAGAATTTATCAAATTAAACTATTATATCCCAAATTACACTCATCTTCTAATGCATAGTAAGTTTCAATCAATGATTGAACTCACAGAGAGATCTTACTAGAAAAGTAACCTTTTGGATGAAAACTTGTGATTCGGATTACTCAATATTAATCTTCTTGTATTAGTTTTACTATAAAATGTTTTTTTGAGTTTAACACATAATAAAGTAAGGGTTTCATGTCAATTTTAGGGTATAGAAAAAGGGTACTTCTCTATATAACTTTGGATCGACCTATAGCATAGGATACAAAGTAGTGAAAATGAAACAAATTGATGTTTTTCCATCCAACTGGATCAACCTAATATATAAAAGTCTTATTGGTCTATATTAACAGATAATATAACCGTAGGAATTCTGGCATCCAGGTATAAGGAATTACAGGCTATTGGTCCTCCCCTAATCTTCTCCAACTATGTCATGGTCATTCAATTTTCCCCTAAGATGGGTAGGGATAATGAAAAATTAAGAGACTAAAAAATTTAATAATCATTTTATCAAGCTTTATTTTTGCCCATTTTTTATCATAAATGTTCAATACATTCATCCCACCTCAACTCTCAACCCCCTATCCCAAAGAGGATTAGTCACACATGGTGGTGTTAATCAAAATCTGAAAAATACTATGCATACTACACACAATCATAATAAATTTGATAAATAAGTAATTGATGATTAAAATAATTATGAATTAAGATCAAATAATTTGAATCAATATAAATTCCATCAGAAACTAACTTTTTATGATGAAATAATGTAGAGAAGTTCAGGAATTGATAAAGAATGTCAATAAATATTGAAATGGACATTGAAAATTGAAATATATTTTCAATAATAAATGAATGGATGTAGTTTAAAAAAAATTAAATTTGATTTAATAAAACTAGAAAATTAATCCATTATAACTAATTAGGATTGAAAAAGAATGAAAATAAGAGAAAACAATGAGAGAAAATTAAGGTTTCCAGACTCCCATTGTGTGTGGCTGGTGTTGGAATATTATTTGGTTTGAGAAGTACATGACATGTAAATAATTTATTTAATATATTAGGTTATGTGGATTTTGTCCCAATATCTACACATCATGTAATAATTATACATGGTGTGTACATCAAATCTTCAATTTCCTTGAAACAATAAGCTCATATCATTGACTTAGTAGAGCCTAAAACCATTTACATCATATAACCTTTTCATATCATGTAAATGATTCAATTTTATCCATATTCTTAACTTTGATATTATCATTATGTGTAATGAATATACACATCATAGAAATTATTCATGTCATGTGTTGTCTTCACGGGTTGTTATATGGCATGCATGTATGTTTTGAATGAGGACTACATGTCGTGTATGTAATAAATTATGTCTAAATCTTGATTTTACCATTTTTCAACATTCCATCCTTTTATTATAGAATTGTTAATTCTTGTGAAAACAAACCAAAAACAAATGCATTATCAAATGAAAAATGAATAAATCTTAATTAAATGTCTTCAATATATAAATATAATTTCATATTATTAGTAATAAGTGCTAAAAATAATATAAAATTCCAATAATGAATTAAAAAACAATTTCTATGTGAAATATTCTTAAAAAATTAAACATTTCATCCTCAACTATGTAGTAAAGGATAGATGTGTATAAATGGTCATGATCCAATTTGAATATTAGAAAACCATAGGTCTTTCCTCGGTCCATGAGTTGGCCTTTCAATTAGTAAATTAACTTAGATAATCCCCATGTTTCCCACTCAGAATAAATTGAACTATATTTTATAAACCAACATAGGATACCTTCAAACTTTTATACAAAAACTTATTCCCCGCTGACATGAATGGTGTCCATGATCCCCAAACCTAATTAAATGGAACCCAGTCATCAAAAAACCCAAATGGAAATTTTCACATATCATGAATAAGATAAATTGTATATATATATAGTGTTTAGGAAAAAATAGAAAATTAATATTTTATAAAAAAGATATATAGCATTAGTGATATAACCAAAAGACATGTGTCCAACAAAAATATAAATAAAAACTAAAAACTACAAAAACTCTACTTGATATATGAGAAATATCCTACTATATCCCCACCATCTACCCACACCCATGTGACCTAAACCTCACCAACTCACTATGACTCATTTCCCTTTCCTATGTTATGGATAATATTAGGAATACATATTCTCAAGGGAATGTCGAGGATGTGAGAAAATTAGTTAAGTTTGATCTTACCATTGTGTTACATATCAATTATTTATATAATTATCCCAATATTATCAATTTTAAATAATTTAAATCATGATTATTGATAAAACTTTTTTATATATAAAATCATTTTAAACAGTTTCCCCGTATTTCAATAATTATTAAACAAGTCAGGTAAAATAGTATCAAATCATATTTCAAATAATCAGTTTCATCTTTCAAATAATGTATCATTTCATATCAAAACATGAAATTCAAATCCAACACAAAACATATATCTATTCTAATGGATATAAAAATTTAGGAATTCTTGATCACCTATACCACAATGACTAGTTCACACTAAAGGTCCCTAGAAATCACGCATCATGTCTAGATAGTAGATAAACCCCTCAAAGTGAACCACAAAATATGTAAAATAAATACATTAACCTGTGAATATATAGCCCAGGAATAGAGGAACTCCACAAAAAATTTAACCCCTACCAAAAAAATGGAAGATACACAATACCACCCTTTTCACCTAAGTAACCAAGGATCACTTGTCAAAAAATATTAAAATTAATTTTAGAGGGATTCACATTTCAAAAAAAATTATGAAAACCCATTCATTTCATCATAAAATTTCATTGAAAACCCATTTTCAAATCAATTTTTTAATGATTTAAGAATACCATTTTATTTTAAAAAATTACATAAAATCGATCTTATCTAAAAAAATTACGCACACAAATTAATCAATCATAACAATATATTTTTAAATCCATTTATCTAATCAAAAGCATTCATGTTTCACCCCATATTGGTTAGACATAGAACCACCCACCTCAAACTAGGGTCACAGATCACTAGAAAAAAGAACCACACACACCAGAAAAGGATGAGGGAACAACCCTAACATGATTCTCACATCATAAAATAAAATTCCATAAAAAAGGTTGGAATAAAGGTGAAATAAACTCATACCTCGAAAAAAAATGTACGCAACACAAAAATAAACTCTATAACTAACATATGAATTTGGATCACATAATTAATCTAGATTGTAATGAAGATGAATAATTACATCACCAAAAATCCCAAAATTTAATCATAATGCCACTTCTAAAACTAATATAAACAAATGAAATAATTAAACATAATGAAATAGAAGATACCAACCATCATTGATATTGAGAACCAAATAGAAGAACATAGAAGAGATGAAAATAACCAAAAGTGAATGGGAGAGACCTAGTGTTTGTATCATGGAGAAATAAATTCAATAAGTGGATTTTTATGTATATTGTGTTATAAATATTATTGGGATCAATACATTCACAACATGAATGATAGGATCAAGACATTAATCTCATAGGATTCATGTATGCTAAAAAATGGGGAACCTCAGTTAATAAAATGAAGATGATTAATTCATTTCCGGAAATTAATTAATGGATTAAACCATTACCAAATTGTGATCCTACCTTTTATGAGTCATCTATGTAATTGTTTCTAATTGTGAGTAACCTTTATAGAGTGATAATGATTAGAATCCTTCACCCATTAGTACCCATACTAAAAACTATCACGCTATTTTCCACACCATTTGAACCAAAATAACACCCTTTAAAACATTAATAGATAGCATACCATTAACCATAATGTTACACAAAAAATGGTACAGTAGGATGCATTTTATTTCCCACCATTTAACTCTTCCTTGTTTCCTCACAAATCAATTTCTTTAATCCCATACATTCAACATATAAAAAAACTTTTTATTCTATTGAGACTTTTCAATGGGAGATTATTTACTCATTATTGAAATATATGAGGATGAATCATCTTTACTTAATGGTCTTCATCCACTCAATGCCCATGAAACTCCATTTTTATATTAGGTTTGTTAGTAAACTCACTCAAGTTGATATTGTTAATTATATTTCAAGGTATCTAGTTAGGAATGTTCTTATGATCTCACATTATAGATCCCATTTCATTTTTTTCTCATGAGGATATTAATTTCATTTCATGTCACATTCATTGTTCACATGATTCAACTTAGTACTATTCATTGAAAAAATCCAAAAATAAAATAGTGTGAGTATAAAACATCATTAATGGCAGTAAAAATGATATGGTTATGAAAAAAATTCATATGATGTCCTAAATTATTAAAACATATTCCAAACTAGGAAACATTAATTTTATCTCATATCTATTTGTATTGTAATTGTGTTTCATAGTTTCTATCCTCTCATTAATTATAATTGTTCATATTGAAACTGTAAAATAACCCAAAGAATATTGCCTGAGAGTGTCTAGATAGGTGTGTATTCTTAGGCCCACTCATTGGGTACTAGTGACAATCGAGTTAATGCTCAACCAGACCCTTTTATAGTTTTTATGCCTATGAACATTTGTTACATATCTACAACCACTTTCTTTTATCCATATATAGACGTATTTTTAGAAAAACCACACATTCTTCTTTACCATATCATTGAATGTTCTCCTATACATCGTATTTTATTAAGTTTTATCAATGATTTTCACTAACCCTAATCTTCAGAAATTACTAAAATTTGAATAGATACCAAATGATGAGACTTGAAAAAATCCTATATAAATATTATATTATTTTAGATTAATATTTAACACATATTTTTTTAACATTAATCATAACTATAAAGGATTAGTGTATTTTGAGACAATATATATAAAATTTATTTCACAAAGGATCATCAAAATCTCCTAGAATTTTTTTTATCATAGTAATCATATTAAGCATAACCTATTTAAAACCATATTTTTAACCTTGGGATAATTGAAACATACAAAATGGTGAAATCAAATATACGACAAGGGTAAACATAGAAGATATTAATAATTAACGATAAGTGAGGATAAGGGTATTAGAACATTATCCTAACATAATAATGACCTACATAATTAGTTATCATAAATAATGATTCATTGCATTATGATTTTTCATAAAATGTGGAAAAATTTATAATACTATAGAATTTTTTATAAGAAATCATGATCCATGAAAAAATATCATCAAAAAAATAATATGTTAAAAACAATAGATTATACCACTTTGAACATGTATAAATTGTGGCTAGTATATTCTCTAAGTTATAGACAATAAATAGGGTCCTATAATAAATATATAGACATGAAACTAGGTCAAAACATAAACTTATGGGCATGAAATGAGGTACATTTATACTATTGTGTACATCAAATCAGGTTCATTAATAACATAGTTACCTCAATAGTTATCTATATTTATCCAATATATTATAGGGCTATAACAGACCCGCCCATCACGTAATCAAAATCAATTAAAATTTATAACACAATTTCATAAAAATATTTATCATTTAATCTTAGTGTTACTCTCTTAAAAGAAATAGGATTCATATAGATTTCATCTTATTATTATTAACCATAACAAATTTATAGGTTTTATAGAATCATTCATAAAACATCATCATCATAAACTATATAGAGAAATTATTTGGATGGTACCATTATATAATATCATCTATGAATCATAAGAAACATATAAAATATTATTAAAGATAAATAAATCCATTAAAATTTCACTGGAATATTTCTTATGGAAAAATATATTTTTTATTTTGTAATCTCTTAGTTAAAAGATACGTATTTATATAATATTGGGAAAAAATTGAAAATAACCATGGAAATGTTTAAATTAATCTTCAAACCCAATAATAATTTTTATGATGGAAAAATTATTTCATATGGTATATGTTAAAACAATAATTTCTTTCACACCTTTGGTATGAATTACCTCATTTAGAAAATGAAAAGAATATTATTTTTTAAACATTTTATGTAAAGTGAAATATTTTTAAAAATTACTAAGATAAATAATTTTAGGATAGTAAACCATTCTTAAAATTAAGTTAAATAAGAGATAGACATAGAAGGAAAATATTATTAACCTAAAATTAAATAAAGTAAACTTTTCGCAAAAAAAAAATTATAATTGTTTTTTCAACCAAATAGAGGATAATTAAAAGGGAAAATTCAAAACCCAAAAACTATCAATAGATAATAAAATAATAGTATTATAAAGGATAAGGATAATATACTTTCCCTGAATGTAAATTTTATATTAATGGTCCCAAAAATAAATTAGATCATAACTTAAATCCCTTACCACTTTGGTAACTATTGAATCATTATCCCCATGAAATACAAAACATCAATAGAAAAAATAAATACAATGAATGTAATTTGATTCATGATATATATTATAATTATAAAATAATAACTATCTTAGAAATATCATATATATACATTAAATCAATCATAATAACCAGCCATGAAATATGGTGATGGAAAATGAATCATATCTCTATGTGGAGATGGTTGACCATATGTACACATGAATGATATATGCATTTCGCATTTGTTGGAAATAATTTGAATTTTTTTATAATAATCATAATAATGTATCATTATATTTATAATACTTGATTCACTATGATAGTATTGATTAAACATATTTATCATATGTATAATTTGAAATTAACATTTAAAGAGTGGGGTAAGATTATTACATATTCTTTAAGTGACCACTTTTGGCTTACAAATTAAGCATTATTAGGATGATATTAGGGGAAGATAAAAACATATAATGTGATTGAAATGATTTTAAAAATTTATTATTGAAGGTATACTCTAATCTCAACACAAAAAAATAGAATATTCACATTTATATTTGGGGGAATGTATTTTCATGGATTTACATAAAAGATTTTATTGAAATATATATGGTTGTCATGTCAAGCTGGACCAAAAAAATAAAAATTAGTATATAATATGTGATAGGGTATATGTAAACTCTTCCAATCACACATGGAATATATTTGGAGATATATTAATCATTATATCATTGTTAAACCACTTCAAGCCCATTTTATCTCTAACTAATATAACTTAAATTTTTACTTTGATAACATACCTATATGAACAAAAATAAAAGTAATATTCTAATAAAATTTGGAAAAAATGATTAAAATATTTGAATAAATTTTATTAGAATCAATTTATATAGTTCGGAGAAAATACATTTAATAAAAGAACACAAAATTCATGAAAATGTGTTTTAGGAAAATTCTGTATTTAGGTGTAAAAAATTTTAAATTTAATAAAATTAAAAAATATCATTTCAAATAATTTATTTGGTTATTTAAATAAATTAATGTTCTTGATATTTTTAATCAAGAAAAAATATAATTAAGCTTTATAACAAAACCATTAATCAAAAAGACTAAAAATATATTAATTAATTTGAATAAAATATAACTAATGTCCCCAAAAAGTCAATATTGGGTACAAAAATTAAAAGTAAAATTTTTAGAGTATTATTTTACACCATAAACATATTTTTTTAATAAAAATGTTTTAAAATTTATTAGTTCATCATTATATAATAATAATATATTCAAAGTGACAATATTTGAAAAGTCTTTGTTTTCATATTCACTCAAAAATATCATTTCATGAGATTCAAAAAAACCATTATAAGAATATTATGAAATGAGGATTTAAACATTTATATCCTTTTTTCAATTAGAATTTATAAATTTGGTATAAATTAATTATAATATACACACAAAAAATGCAATAAACCCCATTTATTTAGAAAATGTATTTTTGAAACATAAAATGAAATTATTCTAATTTTTTGACCAATAACCATAATTAAATAGGTGATAATAAATTTTATGGAATATATTATCTTATAATTTCATTATGATCAATCATAAAAAATGATAAATTTAAATTGTTAATATAAGGAAACATTTTTTGTGTAAAGTTGATTTTTCGTAAAAGCATCTCTTTTAACATTGAAATGACATAATTTTATTTTATAACCAATTGATAACCAAAGATTTTATTTTATACAAATGTAAAAAATAATTTTTTATAATTTAATTGGTACATTTAATACTCACTAATCCAAAGACTAGGAGATAACTATTTCATTTATTAATAACAATTTAACAATATATGTCGTCCTTCTGACGTAAATGGGGGAACGCAAGAATTACATTGTACTAGGCCTTTGGGCTAGAATGATGGGACTTTGGGACATGTAATTTCCCTCATTCCCACTGGGCCTTTGGAATGGTTTGTCAATTAATAATGTGGATGTTGAGTGGGTTATCCCTTGGGTATATGATGTGTATTTCTAGCCTATGTGTGTATGGTGAAAGTTTTTTTAAATGTTATTGCACCCCTAAACTACTAATATATATGTATACCGTGATACATTTAAACTCAATTTATTTATGTAAATAAAACTATTAAACACTCCAAATGTATTAAATATAAATATATTATAAAAATATGAGGGTGTTATAACATTGACTATTCATTGATCAAACCATGTATAACAAGGAACACTTCCTCCCCTCAAACACACAAACAAATTGTGGTGTTTCAGGATGAGTGAGTTGTGGAAAGTTTACACAATCACTCCTATGATTAGTAAAATCGTGGATCAATTATTAACCATAAAATTATATTATCATAATCTTAATAATCTTAACCAATATATTTTATAATTTTTTCTAAAAACGATCTTTTCAAAATTTTCAAACTTTTGTGTCATCAAAAACACATTATCATACCAGCTAATGTCATTAGTAATGGTAACAAAGTACCTAAAACCCCTAAATTATTATGTAATAATTGGACCATATATATCACTTTTTTGAGATCTAATAATACACAATACCTTTCATAATTTATAATAACATGTTATTTATTCATCTTTCCTAATAAATATGATTCAAAACGTTGAAATGATTCATAATTTAATGAGTATATCAATCCCTATATATAGGTACATGGAATTT
The DNA here is from genome assembly GCA_963277665.1 of Viscum album. Taxonomy (NCBI): domain Eukaryota; kingdom Viridiplantae; phylum Streptophyta; class Magnoliopsida; order Santalales; family Viscaceae; genus Viscum; species Viscum album. Next base: position 1,639,564,528 of record OY728163.1, on the reverse strand, counting down.
TTTTCTCTTATATATATCCAAGAAAAAAATTTCAAAGATAGGTGGGATTATAATCAACCCTAAACTACTTATCTTGAGTGTTATAAATATACATATCCATATCTGTAATATATAATCCTTTGACTATATTCCCAATGGGATAATACATCTCATTCATACATGGAAAACAATAATTTTTATAATAGTGGATGAGAATCCCTTCATTTACAAAAAATATTCAAAATGATTTCTATCTATGGTGAGAACATAATAATATTTTTCGAATTCTAATATTAATACACTTGGTAAATCAGGTCATAAGTCTTTACTTATAATCCAAAAACTCATTCTCTATTGTCAACTTTAATAACTACCTCACCCATAATCAATAGTATTATATAATTTTACACTTGTTTATTAGATAAATATTTTGATGAAAATTTATATTTATAACCATGAGTCAGATTTGGTAGAATTTATATCTATAACATTCACATTCAAATGATTATAATGCTTTCCTTTGTGAATAGATGTTAACCCCAGAAACCAATCACTATCAATTTTATAAGTTATACTTATGAGTAATATTAATATAATTCTTATTAATTATGCCATAATCTACAACAAATAAATATCTTAGGGAATTATGAACTGTTACAGGTGGCATGAAACGGGGGAAGAATTTGTGGGATGAATTGGTTGTTTCCATCGATGAAGGAGGACCACTGGTGTTCCTTAGAGGTGAATGATGAATTGTTAGAAAACTTGGATGTAGTGAATGACATGTTGATAGTGGTGGAAGTATCTATTTGCACCAAAATAAGAGGACCTATTTTGATGAATCTAAAGATGATAAAGGAATACAGTGTAATGACCAACCAGTGGTAGAGACATAGCTACTGTGTAGGTAACAACAAAGGAACTCGGACGGGATGAAAAAATATTTTGGGTGACAAGTGATGTGAAAGTGGTAACGAATCTGATGGGGGAATCATCTACCCTTTATGGGAGATTATGGGTTTGAATTCAATTTTAGATGGGTGGAGACTATGAATCTTCAGAAAATCATACCTAATGATGGATAATGAACATGCAAGAAGGTGTATTTGACCTGCACGGGTCTAGGTCCATGGGACTCTTGTGATGGGTTTAATCACTATTGAGCCTATAATGGCTATGTTTTTGGATCCCTCTACCTATAATAATAAGAAGGTAATTTTTTGAATAAAATAAATGGTACTTCCACCCTACCATTATAAAAAATGATTTGAGAAAGTTTGGTAGACATGTACTTCCAATCATATTATATATGATTCTTGGAAAACTAAGTGGATAAAGTTATTTATCCAAATCCTTATCATGGATTTTCTAAACTATAATCTTCTAGTATTTTAATATTTAGGGTTTCTCAAATAACTATTACTCAAATAAAACACCAAATATAAAAAAAGATGAGAGTTAGGATCCCCTTTTTACTTTCATTCCTTAAACAATAGAATTCATTAGAACCTAAAACTTAGGGTCACCTAAACTAAATGAATTAGACCTTAATAATTTATTTATTTGATGTTATCCTATATATACTATTTAAGATTTTTTTCATTCATAGTTATAAAAATTTAATATACATCATATGAATATTAATTTCATAACCTTTTCATCAAATAAAATCTTTATCTTCAACTATTTTATGCCATTATGTCTCCCTATCTCTAATGATTTAGTTTTGGAATCCCTATTACATCCACAAAATTAAAGTGATCAATTGAAATTTATGTTTTCCTCTTCAGAAAACCCGTGATTATCGTTACTAAATGAAATAATGAAGTCAATAATATTCATACAAATTCATATGTATCATATTCATAATATATATAAACACTTCATGTAACATTTTATAATTTTATGTGATTAAAAATATCAACATGAGGAAGATTTGATCCAAATAAAGCTAACCCCCATTTTCTAGAAAAAGGAATAATCCTCCAGGATAGTGGGTGGTATGACCGAAATTCCTTCTACGTAGGGATACATTACTCTATACAGAATCAAATTCATAATAATTCTAAATCATGATATGAAAATCTATTACCAAAAACTAAATTAAATTTAATAACATAAAAAACTGAGTTTAAGGTAAATAAAATATAAATATTATCATATCAAGCCAAGAATGTAATGCATGGATAGATATCTTAAAATAAATCTATCACATAAATAAAACATATACAATAGTCATAATTCATAAAAAATTATAATCATGAATGATATAAAGGAATAAAAAATTAAATAAACACTATTTGAAATTTTCATATTATATTTATGCTTATAAATACACAATTTATTAATCCTAACACTTAATATTAATTAACATTTTATAAACAATAAGAAAATTAATAAAATAGAAAATTTTATTTTTTATACTATCACATGAAATTATGTTCACCCTCAATGTAGTGTTCCAACATGGAGGGACAATGTGGAAAAGAACTAGTATTAAGATCTTGGAAGTTGTTTAATGAAAGTGAAGCACCATGTGGGAAGGCAAGGAGGTGGTGGATATGCAGTGGAGTAGGTTCATGGTAATTCAAAAGAATACCTATCAGGTGCATTTAGATATCAAGGACTATGTTTCAATGTTAAAGACTACTATTTTACTCGATATATAGTTGGAATTGTAAACCATTAATGTTGAATAATTCATAACATGCATAATATTAATTCGTTTCATAACAAATTTTTAAGAACACTCCCAATATTTCCTTCACACTCATTGAAATGTTATCTGGGGGAAAATTGTTCCTCGGTTTCACAACGGCTACAACACATGATACATTATCCATGTAACTATATTGGGAGTACACTCTACATTCTGTCATCTTCTTAACATAATATTTAGTGAGGATAACAATATTATATTATCATGTAACATAATTTTATGTTAGATAATCTTGTTTATATTACATAAAATTTGTTCTTTATTTAACTTTCAAAATAATTTATTGATTTTATGGGGAAGATTGATCTGATACCCTTGATGGGATTTATATGATCATATTATGATATTTTTTATAGAAATTAATTCCAATAAAAAATAATATATCTTCTATAGAATCAATTTGAATGAAATAATTAAGAAAAATTTACCATTATTAACAATGTAATATCCTTTATCTAAATGGATCAGACATGATTTATATCATAAGGTTAGTAAATGTAGGCTTCCTATTTACAAAGGTAATACAATGACCTTCAAGTCCCAAAATAATTTTTGACGATTCCTAAACATTTACGGGATGACAGTGACATAACTATGTGACAAATGATGTTTTGGTACAGAGGGTACACATATCCAATCTCCATCATATCTCTTAGTAGATTCTTGGTAATAGAGACGTGATCTTATGGGAATTTAACAAAGTGGGTGATACCTCAGGTTATCCTACGTTCCCTATAATCGATCTAACCTTATGATGACTATTCATCAACTAATATTCACGTAATAGATCCAAGATACCAAACAAAAGACTTTTTTTATAAAATATTACCCTAGAGGGAAAGCCCGACCAGTGCATCTTCATGGGATCCTCATGAGAATATTTCATGTCCAAGGCGTATAGGAAGATTTTATATGTATTAATTTCATGCAATCCTTTGGGAAAAAATGATTTTGTGTAATTACATCCCTACAAAGAATATCTTATTAGTATGGAGTATTCATCATTGTTCCATTCATATTGACATTTTAGTTAAAGGGAAAGTATTCCATCTTGATTTAAAGTGTGTATGTTATTCGGTACCCAATGAGGAAACTTCCTTACATACTTTCATTCTAAGGGATTTGGTGTACAATTTATGGGGGAACTGGGGGAAGTTGCATCTTCTCATAGGGGGTGGATTATGTAGGGAGGTTCCTTCATGGCTAGTTTGGTGAAGTTGGCAGGTCCACTCATGAGAAGAAGTCTAGAGCTATTCTACTTATGGTTGGGTGATGGACCATTTGGAAAGCCCAAAACCATACTTATCACAATGGTCCTCCTTGGTCATTCAATGCTTTGATTGTTATATCCAAATATCAGGTTTTAAACTTTGTGGGTGATATGAATATCCATGGGGTTGATCCTTCGCTTAGAATAAGTTTGGCAAGAGGCCCCCACTCCAAGGAACCCAAAGAGAGGGTGGGAAACTAGGTGTGTCAGTCTCCTCCCATCTAAGGCATTAAATTAAACATTTATGGTACGTGTTGAAAGGGAATCATGTACGGGGGAGGAGTGTTCTAAAACTCCATGGGATCAGTTCTATAAGCCTTGAATGCATTCAATGGGATGGAAAACACAATTTAGGATGAAGCCAAGGCAATGTTGAATGTCATTGATTTGTGATGTATATGACAAATCCAACTAAACATTTTTGAGACAAATTTTAAAATTGTCTGTAAAACTCCCAATGATCCTTCCTCCACCCCCTATAAGATGATATACCAGGTTCACAATTTCTAGGCTCTCATATTTGATGAATTATATTTCCTCGATACATGGAGTGAAGGTAATCACGTTGTGGACTTCATGTCCTTGAAGGCTACCTTGGACTATCCCCTCATGTAATTCATGACACATAGAAGTCTCCCACTAGGGAGTGCTAATGTTTTTATCATTTTTGAACTTGGGATTCATTTTTTTCCCACCCCCCAAAAGGCTCGTGCTTTCCCATTCTTCTCTTGTTTTATTTATACATGGGATTTTCTATTTGAAATAAATTAATAAAAATATTGTTTATGTTTAAATGATGTTTTGGGAAGTAAAAATGTATAGAAATATTTACATTAAATTGATGATCATCTCTCTAACCGATAAGGGATGATCCATTACTTTTATTGGTATTTCATTGTGATCTATATTTAAGGAACAATGTCTATTGTAACGTAAAACATTACATCCCATTATAATTTTATTCAATGAAAAAATTAGTAAAGGTTTTAATGAATTAACTAATCCATGTCACATATTAGTAATTTAAGGAAGCCATATTGGAGTGATTTGGAATAGCCATCCAATGGAACTCATGCAGTGAGGCTGTATATCATGAAACTTGGATACATTGGAACCAATATAATCTCAGAATTATTCTTAAAGATAATTTATAGATAACTTATCCTTAATATATATACATCGCATTCATATATTTCTTATCCACATCCAATGATAATGGCCTAAATTTTTCTCAAATGATACTTACCTTAATTTTTTAGTTTCATAATCCTGGGTCCCTGAAAAGGGAAAAATAAAATTTTCTCCATAATAAAAACTTTAATATTTAGTATTTTATTATTGGTCTCATAATGTGGTGTTTAAACATCGGGTTAATTTTTATAATTTTATTAGCTAGTTTGATTTTGGGATATTTTTTATATTTATTAAATAAATAAATAATTTGTTGCAACTATAAAGTCTAAAATCTCTTAAAAAGTTATCAAATAGAAATTTAGATATATCATTTGTGCCCAGAATGGGGTGTCTTTCTATGTGGGGTATAAATTATTTTCTTTTTTATTTATCCATTAACTATGAATTTTTGGGTGGTTATATAAAACGTGAATTATTCCCCTGTTTAACTTTTAAAATAATACTTTTATTGTTAGTGATGTGGCATTGGAATGAATATGTGGTGATGTGTTAGAATATTATATGGTGATGGGTGGGTGTTATAATATATTTATACAATTATTAATAGATAGTTTAAAATGGAAATTTAATGAGTGCTTTTGGGTGGTTTCCCATGTAATTAACTATTTTACAATTAAGGCTTTGGAAAATTCTATGGGTATATTATTATTTTTGCATTGAGGTAATTTCTTCATGTAATCCTCTCCAATTTCACACTAAATGGGGACTCAATATCTATTTTATCCCCTCTTTCTTATTGTATGAAAAAACACTTAGTAAATGATTTAATATTCTCTTAAAAATAAAATCCAATTCATTTCATCAAAATGATGAGCGCACAAAATATTAATGAAATTTAAATTTTCTAAGGATAAAATTTATGAGTTATCAAACATTATTGTTCTCCGCTCCTTGAATTTTATGGGATTAGATCCTCTCCCGTATATGTCAGAATTAAAATAAATTATAATGATTATTATTTATAATATCATGAAGATTCATAAATTAATTAATTAATAGATATTTGATGATCCTTTATTAGTGGAATTGATTTTGTTGTAAAGACCAAATTAAAATTAATTCTTTTAGAAATATATTATTTCATTTATATTTTTTTGGATATTAATTTATATGAAATTTATATGCTACTATCTTAAAAAACATTTTATTGGAAATGATTTCTGTTTATTCAATTATGATTTAATGATGAAATATTTTCTTTATTGTGTTTAGTCTCATTTATGTGTTTGAAAATATTAGATAAATTTTAGTCACACTAAATAAATTAATTATCTTTTTGAATTTAATTTCATTGGTTGAATTATATTTTCTAATAAAATTTACCATGTAAAAAGTATGGTAAGAAAATAATTCACAAAAATAATTATAAGTTTATTAATCTTGATTATTCAGCAGATATTTTATATGGAATACAATTACTTGGATTATTATCACTATTGAGAAATTATTTTGTGTATATCTAAAAAAACATGGGCCTTCAAGGCTATGTAATGGGCTTTAATGATCATTGGGCCTATGATCAATACAATGGGTCTCTTCTATCCAGGGAAAAGAGGTCGTGTATTTAAATAAAAATTTGGCTTCATACCCATCTTAAAAAAACAATTATTTTTGTTAATATTTCTATTATTACTAATACTATTATTACTCTCACTATTATTATTGTTACCATTATTACAGTTACTATTATTACTATTTCTATTATTTCTATTACTATTTATACAATTACTCTTATTACTATTTGTATTATTATTATTTTATTACTATTACTATTAATATTTTTACTGTTAATATTATTACTATTATTATTATTACTATAGTATTATTATTATTACTATTATTAATATTAATATTGTCACTACTATTATCATTATTAATATTATTATTATCACTATTATTATTACTATTATTATTATAACCATTATTATTATTACTATTATTATTACTATTATTAATATTACTATTATTATTATTATTGTTGATAATAAAACTATTACTATTATATCTATTACTATAAATTTTATTACAATTATTATTATTAATATTCTTAGTATTATTATTATTACTACTATTATTTTTTTCAATTTATTATTACTATTATTTTTATTACAATTATTATTGTTACTATTATTATTGTTATTATTTTAAATGTTAGGGACAACACTTTTATTAGAAGAAAAATAAATAGAAAAAATGAAATATGTGGTCATACAGAAAAAAAAATTCCTCATCAATATTTGAGAGTCACATTTCCATCATTTTTCTAATATTAGTTTCAATCCTCAACTCATGATCTGGTAAAGTATTCTAGTCGGTTCATATGAACCCATGAACCTAACCTCAGGGATAAAACCCTCTCCTCCATGTTTACACTTGTTTCTAAAGGCCGTAAATGCCACTATCTTCTAAGTTATACATATAATCATGTGATTATACCATAACCCTCTTGGATGGTACATCAAGATAGGTATCCTCACTTCCTTTCTCTATGAGGACATGAACTTTATCTACTTGGTTTCTACCATCTTTCTCATCATTAATAAAATCATACACTCAATAATGATTCTGGGTAGTAACCTGTGATTTTCTGATTGGTTCATGTGACTCTTGATAATTGGATTCCAACAAACCCACATAAATTGGGTAGTAGAATCCAGTTTATAAATTAGATGAGTCAAATCACTTTTTAGTCAGTAGAGCCTCACTCACCTCCATTTTTTCATTTTCTATGGGAAAAGCCTACAATGATCAGGAGAAACTAGAAGTAGTAACATGGACATCAATATCCATTAGAGTAATATATTGTTTCTTTCTATAATCTATATACGGTAATGTGATTACTTCATAGATTTCATCATCACATGAGATTCAATGAAAGATAGTTTATCATTTTTGAGGAATACATTTCTCTTATAATCCTTATTCTCCAAAGAAGCATCATTTTTTGGGCCAAAAATTAAATCTCTAGAAATATATGATATGGTTCCTATTGTAGGATGAACTTATTTGGCGATGGAATAAAACTACTAAACAATAAAAAAAACTCACCATAGTGTGCCAAGATAGACTTCAATGAACAAAATACATCCCTGTTAAAAAATAAAGAACATGATTGCATTGGATTTCCATCAAAATATTATAGTATAAGAGAGGTATCCCACATCTCTATCTGGATATGAATTGGTGAATTAACCTATATCATTTCTAAACACTTGACATAAAATTAATATGGATCCTTTAACAGTGTAGCAGGCACCATTTTAGGGACACTAGTCATATACAGATCAATATTATCATATTCAACATGATTATCAGGAGGAGAGAAACCTACCCAATCTATGTTACTCCTTTATACATCCTTAACCGTCAAGACCATCCATCTAGACACAAAACCTCTAGGAAACACCCCATGAAATTTTCAATCATTCCCTCATTTCTAACATTATATTTTTATTGATGCATTTCTCACTCATCTAATGTTTTGTTCCCATTTCTCGTTCTTTACAAAATCATCTTCTCTTAGAATATTTGTTGATCATCAAATTATTGTTCACATGATTAATCAATTGATATTTCATCCCCATCCATCCCATATTCCACAATCTCCACCCATGACACGATACCCTTCTTCCCATCACCATCAAATTTTTGTTTCCCTTGATGTTTTGAGGAATCCAAAACCTCAGTAGATTATCACTATTAATGAGTTGTCCCCCATTGTTTCATACGTTCTCTTAATTAAAGAATCTAAAAAATTAGCATAACATCCAAACATGGGTCACTGTCAGTCCCCAATACCTCCAAGAACCCCTAGTTATGCACCCCTCCATTGTTCTAAAAATGATCAGAATTAATAGGAACAATTTATTTTAAACAAAAAATCATTTTAAATAATGAATTTTCATCATACCCTCACCCAAAGAAAAAACCACAAACAATAGATATTTCTAAATTTAAAAATTCATTCATTGTGACCTTATAATCAATAAAGAATCTGGGAAACGTTTTGTATTAAATTCATAAATCAATTTCATCATCGATAGTTGAAAGAATAACTCTATCAACTAAGGTAGAGCCCAGGTCCACATTAACTAAAAAAATAGAAAAATAGATGAATCATGCCACATAATTTTCTATATCCAATTTTATTAGAACAAAAATGAATATAGAAATATTATAATGTATAATTGGGTTCCAAATATTCCAATTTAATCTATATACCTTGACATATTTCTAAAAAAATGAGTTATTAACATCCAGATGGTTAAACTTATTATCTGATTTATATATGTGTAGAAATATAGGCTTGAAATAGATCAAACCAAATCCCCAATATTGAATCATCAAATTTTTTATAAGGGAATAGAATATTAAAAAATCTATAACACAATGAAACACATTTCCAATTTATGAAACCCCAAATTTCCTAATGTTTCACTACCAGATCCCATATTTTTCGAGTCTTATATCCCCTTGAAAAAAATAATTTGATCATTGATTTAATGGTCATCGATTAATAGATTCCCCGAGACTATAATTTTATCATCCTTAAAAGGATAAATATTTCACATTCCTATGAATTTCTCCTGATACTGAGCCATTATAGAGTGGAAACGATCTATTGAGCACACTATCTTCAGGTGGGGTAGCCATGATGGCCCCTTGATGAAGAGATTTTTTAATTTCCTATCCATCGCCCAAATATTTGTGGGAGTCAAATAATTATTTTTTTAATTATAAATAATCCATAGGATGAGTTGATTAATAATTCGTGTTCATGAAACCATAATCTATACAAAGGGATAGTGAGAGACTCTCTCACAATAGAACTATCCATGATTATTATTATTAATATTATTCAATAAAGGTGATGTATCTAGAGCCTTATTCTCAAAATGAATCTTATAATTAGTGTTGGGATCGATGGAAATCAACGTAGGATTATTCTTCAATCTATGTGATGTTTTCATTAGTCCCTAGAATGTAGATAACCCCCTATGAAGTCAAACATAATGTTCTGAGAAAGGAAGATGGAAATACGTATGATAGTACTCTCACTTCCTTATAAAAACATCATCACAATAAATCATCATGAAGGGATGTATATCACACATATCAACAAATTATGTGTCTATCACAAAAATATTGGAACTATTTAAGTGTTTCATGATATCTCCTATCTTATTGTGGAGGGGTATGATTTCATAGAAGTACCTGAATATAATTTTTCATTTTTTTATGATTTCAGGGGTTTCATATTGGAAGTGTATATCTCTTAGTAAGGAATTTTATCAACTTCTTTTTTGATCTATGGATTTGAAGCATAATTCTTGAGTAATTAGAGCTATCATTTTGAAACTAGGTTATTAGGTAATCTAGTAATAGAATCTCTATTTCAATACATATTATTTCAGAGAAACCTTTGTATATGTACGTGTGAATATTTTTCGTATTTAACTTCATCTTTTGGAACATTATGGTTTTATTTTATATTTTTTCATAAATATAGTTGTCGGTAAATATGTAAAACACCACCAGGCTAGCTACATTTGGCCATTATGTGATGATTTTGGTGGAGGTAGACCTTATATCGACCTTAATAGAGAAGGTAATTCTTTTAACCCAAGGGTGCGTTTTCTCTAAGTATTCAATATGATAATATTCCCCTGTTCTATCCAGCATGTGGAATTATTATAAATTCATTATCTAGTTTCCAACAAAATGTAATGTGTTAAAATTTCTACAATATGGGACATGACATGGACCATTAAAAAGGAAGAAACAATGTAATGAATTAATCTTATTCATCTAGAAAATACATACCCATGAGAAAGACCGCTATTTTCACAACTAGAGAATCATAAAAAGTGTCTGAGAATCTGAATTAGACTACTAAGAGAGGGAAACACTCTACTGGAAAGATAAATTTATCTAGATTAGTAATTTCTACTTATTTGGTTGTTGTGGAAGAATATTTTGGTTCTAAGACTCATGGATCATGCATTTAATCATGGGACTATATTTCTGTTGGGGTAGAGAACTCAGAGTAGATGTTTCTTGCAAACACTGATATGGTGAATCCTAATCTCCCCACCAATAAATATGAATATGATACTACTATAAAAGATAATTTTGATTTTGAAATACTGTAGGGATATCTTTAATCCACCTTCAATGGAAAATTAAAATTATGGGTGGATTCCACTAAAATGTCTAAGATCCACTCGACGATAATTAATGGTCATTCTAGTATTTATCATCCCCCATCTAATTCCTTGAAAGCATGTTGCACTTTATCTGTGGAAGGAATGAATTAATCAACACCAAAGGGAATAAATATTTCAATGCTTGTTAAAGGTTTCAAATTGGTTTCTAGTAAGAAATTAAGATGGCATGAGAATATTCCTAAACCTGGACTTTCTTCTTCTACTACTATTTCTACAGATCTTCATATGTCTGACCAGGAAATATTGATTGGGTCACTATTGTCTGAGATATGTACCTTGTCTATTTCACTCCCTCTACATGTTTTTCATAAATCCAATATTCAAACATATGTATTGAAAAGTGTTGATGGGTTTTACCCAACCTAATTTCCTAACCTTGTGAAATCTTATTATGATTCAGTTAGAGATACCTTGATCAAAGAATCTGAATCGATTAGTGAAAAACATCAAAACTCCCTTATAGGATTATTGGGGTGAAATTGTCCATCATGGTCATAATGAATAAATGGAAAACCAGTTTTACTAACAATTAAAAGCTACTTTCATCAAAATGTAACTGTATATTTTTTGTTATAGGGACTACCTCATAGTCTATAATTTTTACCAAAAAACAATGAATATATATATTAAGCTAATCCAAATATGAATTTTTAGGCCCTCTCCTTTAAATCCTCATCATATGATGAGATAGATCTACATAAATGGAATAAATCATGGTGTATAGGTCGGTTCCTAGTGGCTAGAGGTTGATATCCTAGGATTTTGAGTTATAGCGGGAGTGGTGGGATTTGATTTCTTGTTTTCCCAACATTGTAATTTCATGAATTATGACACCCTATTTTACATACTATTCTTTTTTGGATTCCTCATTTTTATTATATTTTTTATCATGGATTTGGATCTCCATTTCCATGTTCAAACTATCCTGGTATTATTAGTAAGGAAATATTTCCCTATTTTGACAGGCATTAGAGGTAACCGTTACAGGATCTAAATTTCTAATGGCTCAAACTCCCAATACAATTATATGATGGATAGAAGGCCCTATGATCCTGAAGGCCTAAGAAGAGTATCCAATTTTTACGTCATGGTCTCAGTCTTCTTATTGTGATTCCCCCTTACTATTATTATTATTTTTATTACTATTACTATTACTACTACTACTATAATTATTATTTTTACTATTACTACTACTACTACTATTATTACTATAATTATTATGGTTATTATTACTTTTATTATTAATAATATTACTATTAATATTAATATTATTACTATTATTATTAGTATTGTTATTATTAGTATTAGTATTATTAGTATTATTAAGGCTATTAGTAATATTAGCAATATTATTATTATTCTTACTATTATTATTATTAATACTACTAATATTATTACTTTTTTAGTATTAGTAGTATTTTTTTTTTATTATTATTAATAATAAAATCATTAGTATTATTAGTGTTTTTATTATTTGTATTACTATTATTAGTATGCAGGTGGTGACACGGACAATGGCACGGGCAGGCAGTGGCGTAGGAATAGAGCAGGCAGGTGGTGACGTAGACAAAACGCATGCTATGTAATGTTGCTAGTATGATGAAGGCATGATGTTACACATGGCCTTTAGACCAGTTAATGGTCCTTTTTCCATGTAATGGGTTTCATTCCCATTAGGTCAATAGACCAAGTACTAAATATTAAGGATTGATGTGTGGTCTATCCCTTGGGTGTTATGTGTTCTGCCTTTCGAGCCTATGTGCGTGGTGTGTGTGTGTGTGTTTAATGTAATTATACCCTCAAGAACCTAATATATATATATTATTTGTTTTATTATTGTTATTATTATTATTATTATTATTTTTGTTGTTGTTAATATTTTTATTATTATTATTAGTATTATAATTATTATATTGCTTGGCTGGTGTCATAGTGGGGAATGAATACTTCGAAGATCGATTATTTGAGAAGCCTTTTTATTAAATTTTTGGGGTTTGATGGATGAAATATTTTTTAAATCAATAAGGGTTTATTTCATATCATATTTCCTTCATTTAATAGGAATAAGAGAGCTTGGGTAATGGGTTTTGTCCATCTCAAACCTAGTTTTCTTTCAATTCCCAACTGGGATCCTAGTTTCAACCTAGAAACTATTGGAAATTCGACCACTCAATTATGTATTATAGTATTCAATCATAGATGGTGTATATGAAATCCTAAAATATTGTGGGATTCCACCTCTGCTATTGGGTCCCACAAAAATTTGACAAGGGAACCTAACAGGCATGATTTGGATGATATGATGTAATTCTTATTGAGATGGACATGAATTCATCTATAATTAATACAGTTGTTTTAGTGGATAATGAATTCTTATTTGAGATAAAAATTGAAATTGAAAAGGAACATTATTTTTATCATAAATGCCACAATATGGGGAACGCTACTGAAAAATGTCATAAAGTATTATGTTTTTCTAATTATAAGTGGTTTGTACATGCGATTGATATGTGAAAGTTCAATATGCTAGTAGAAGACCATGAAAATGTGAGAGGAAAAACTTCTTCAATATAAAATATCCTTGGAAATGAATTTATCAATTCTTGTGAGCTTATTCAAGTGGAGGTTCCCCAAAAATACATTGTTCCATATTTTTTCATGATACATATGTGGTACGTCCAAGTGTTTCTAGATATAATGATGCAAGGTATGAAGCATGACTTGATTAGATTGTGTAAAATACTTCTTTGTAGGTGGATGTTCATTCTCCTCACAAAGATAAACTTGTTACTAGTTTCTATCCTAGTGTTTTTTTATGCTAGATTATGTTTTGATAACCACAAGAAAACTAAGAATATTCAGAAATCTAATTTTTTTTTCTTTTTGATGGTGTTTCCAATGAGTTTGATATTGAGATAGAAACATTTGCAGGTTTTTGCTGAAGATTATGGACATTTTTTATAGGTAAAAGAAGGTAGTATCATTTCTTACTCTTATACAAGTGATATATTAATGACATTTTATTCTACTATGTATCTATCTTTGGTGTATATTAATGTTTATGGGGATACATAAAGTTGATTTGAGGCAAGATATGAGACATTACCTGATTAAAATGTGGTTGTTTTGTCTATGTAGGTAGGGGTTCTTTATCCTCCCATAGATTGAGGTGGCCAGCCTAGTATTTATGAAAAAAATGGAACTATTATTTGTTCTACGTCTCTAAAAGGGACTGATAGTGGGTATTTTCATGCTGCATTTTATTTCAGTGATGTGGCTAAGGTTTATTCTTCTTTTACACCTAACATTAGTGTTGGGGATGTTATTTCAAAAGAGGTGTCTATAGAGGATGTGAGTATAGGGGCTATCGATATTAGGAATAAACATGATGTACAAGATCAAAGTAGGTATCCAATCTAATGGGTGCAAAGAACATTTTTGAAATTTCATGTAAGGTCTCATATTTTCCATGTATTATTTTTAAATATTATATGAAATTATTTTGAGATCGGGCCTAAAGACGGCACATCATTCCAAGGTCCAATGAGCCCAAAATGGTGGTTTGAATTTTTTTAAGTTAAGTGAGTCGGCACTTGTGCGTGGTTGTGGTAGTTTCCAAATGGATACCTCGATTAAAAACCACAGGGCACTATTGCGTCCGATGGGATGACTTTACTTAAGAATGAGAATAACCTCGACTGGAGCGGGATGGGGAAAAAAGTTAATTTTCGGATGTTTTAAGTAAAATAAAATAAAATAAATTCGCTAGTTTATTTTATTTCTTTTATGGAAACATTCGGTGCAGCATGGCAATGGGGAAGTTGTTTCCTTAATTAAATGGCACATCATAATGACTCATGAATTGAAAGTTTGACTCATTAACACCACAACATTTTTTTTATGTCAAATGCATTTCCCTTTTTTTGGGATAATCGAACATCAATCATTGGCGAAAGACTGAGAGAAACACTAGATAAAACTCTTAGAGATGAACGACGATGTATCGAAGCTGAGAATTGCTACGCCAACAAGGTTTGAGGATCTCGACGATGAAGGTTGCATGGCCTCTTAATTAGAGATAGATCCCTTCTTGAGGTAGGGGTTTGTTATTTAATTTTCTTTTCCCCGCTTTTATTTAAACGATGAACACGGATCAACCACGAACAAGTTGATCCCTAGATTCGTACGTTCTTGCGAGAGGGTTTTCTTTGGGATAATTATGGCGGAATTAATCCATGTTGATTTTGTTGTTGATTTTCGGCTCTGTTTAAGCATATTAATGGGAGTGGATCGCACTGTGACGAACGACGATGGAGGTTCGTTCCACGATTTGTTTTATTGTTTTTCCTTCCCCCATTTCCTTCTCGCGCGTTCTTCGCATTCTTCATTGGGAAATGAACAACGGATCGTTGCGCATCCGTTCTTCGGCGCAAAGATCCCAAATTGAAGAATCAATACACCAATGACCTTGAGAAGGTACGACGATGATAGTGGATAACGAATCGGACCAAATTGGGAAGGTCCATTCTTCGAGCATTCTTCACGCTGATGGATCGTTGCATGTTTTTGGAGCTGATAGGAGGTTTGAAAACAATAGAATCGGCTTCGTGGTGTCGGGTGACCAATACCTGGGAGTTTTGTGACGATTGTATGATTGGATCGACGGATGAAGCATCACCAGAGGCTCGATGATGGAGGTCTGTGTTTCTAGAAATTTCCGGAATACACGGCGTGTACTTTTGAAGAACACATCGTGTAGTACTAGCGGTGGTGCCTAGGGTTTCGGGGGTCAGAGAGGGATCACATAGCCTGTGACCCTGGCCACATGGTGTGTTAGGCTTTCCTAGAAGATTGGCGTGTATCCAGGGGGTACATGAACTCGGGATGGAGTATACGACCATGTACTCCATCACACGGCAAGTTGATTCCAGTAACGCGTGTCACCCCATGTACCGATTACATGGGTTAGAGTAAATGGGTTGATGACCATGTACGGGAACATGGACTGCGTACACGGAGCCAATCCAAGTCACTCAGACAAGGAGTGTACACCATACTACATGCTTTGTACTCATTTTTTCTACACGGCCAGCCTTATGACAAGGGTCTTTGTACATGGGCACTACCTAGGGCCAGACAACACAACGTGTAACTTTTCTACACGCCGTGTACTTTTTCAAAAACATCATGGTCCTCTTGTTCACCATATTTTGGAAATATTTCATTCGGGTTACTTCCCCTTCTTCTCATTCCCCTAAAGGTCAGGCATCATTTCCTTCTATAAAAGTATGATCCCTTCATCAGGACATTCTTTGATAGAGTCAGGCATCAATCCGAGAGGCCCAGATCGAGATCCTCAATCCATTATTGAACCTAGGTAGATTCTTGTATCTATGTGACCAACTCCACTGGGAGTCGATCCTCTACCTTGCAGGTGAATTCCGGATGAGTTGTGGTATCCTCCATGGCCCTGGCAGTGATCCTCATCTATGTATCGTGATCTTTCCCACTCAAGAGTGTGTCTCCCGTAATGGGTGCATCTATCTACAATAAACTTCTCACTCAGGAGTCTGTCTCCCATAATTAGTGTAACAACCTCTCATGATGCTTCCCTAAGAACAGTACTTCTTGTACGGATGTCATCGGAGCTATAGGACTCGTGGAGTGTGGTCTCCTGGAACGAGTGCTTCAGGGAATCTTCGAACTCAACGCCTAGCTGGGGGTATGTAGTTGTGTGACTTGTCTCTAGACTGCGGGTCTGGGTTTTAAGTATATCCTATTTGTGCTATATGTTCTGTAGACATATATTATGCATAGTTGATTGTACCTTTACTTTGTGTACTACTTTTTGGTTTTCAAGGTCCTCTACTAAGTATTGTTATACTCACCCTTGTACGTTCGTTTCTTGCACGTGTCATGTCGTGGGCAGACGAGCAGCCTTTTGGCGGAGTCTTGGGTAGACCAGGATAAGATCGAGCTTTTTGAGATCCCTACAGGCTGAGGAATTCCTACATCTATGGGCAGTAGTCCCAGTACCTTTTGTGTTTACAGGTTGGACTTTGCAGTTTTCAGAATTTTTTTTGGTGGGCTTGTATTCAGACCCAGTTTTCTTTTAGTAATTTACCTTCTATCGTACTTTGTTGGTTGGGTTTAGTAATATGCATGCATTTTTCTTCCTTAGTGTTTTTATATTTCAAAATTTGCGGGCTTGTATATGTTTGTGTGTATGTGTCCAGGTGCATAGAAAATTCCTCCCATGATTTGTAATATACCTACTCGATGCTAGTCCCCAGCCGTTGGCCTATTGGAGACGGGATTGGGGAGTCATGGCGTGGGCCCCACTGAGACTGGTCATGATAGAGTGGTATCATAGGTTGCCAGTTCTACCTTAGAACCAAGAGTTTGTGAGATTGGTTTACGGAAATAGTGTTAAGTGTTTTGAGTTCGGCCTTCAGGCCAGAGACTCCAGTGTTGGTATGGCAGCCGTTGTATTCATACAACATGACTCTAATAACCTGATTTTCGACTCGATACATGAAAACACTAGTTGTAGGGAAGTAAAAGAATGGTACATGCATCATATAGGAATGGGTTGTGTTTTCCATGTCCTTTGTGTCAGCTGTTCAGATATACTCATGGACCATGGTACATCTTGTTTCATTACAGGATGCCTCTGTGATGCATAACCACTAGGATTCAGCAGCGCGATCACGAGTATGACCCCCCAGTGAAGAGGCTTCGATACAGGGACCAGTTCCCTAGTCATTTCCACCAGTTGGTGCACCAGTTATGTCGCCACCAGCGGAGAAACCCTGTGGTACCTGCAGTACCGACCGATGAGGAGCGCAGGCTAAGCGGGCTCCCTGAGTTCCAGAGACAGAGGCCCCTCAGGTTCCAAGGAGAGCCAGATCCCCAGGTAGCTGAGGGCTGGCTTGAGGTGTTGACTAGAGTTTTCCTTCTGGTGAGGACACCGGCAGACCAGATGGTGATCCTAGGAGCGAGCCTTCTTCAGGGTTCGGTGGGACGATGGTGGATTCTAACCACACAGACTGACAACTAGGAGACTCTTTCATGGATGGAGTTTGAGAAACTCTCCAGGGAGGAGTTCTCTCCGGTTATGCTGAGAGATGTGTGCATCCAAGATCTTCTTCAGCTCTAGCAGGGCAGTATGACAATAGATGACTATTCATCTAGGTTCACTAACCTTTCCCAGAACTTGATGGATATGGTCAGGGATTAGTACTTTAGAGCTCATAAATTCGAGCGATGTCTATGACGAGAAATATGAGCTAGTGTCGTGACTCTATGAATTTCTACTTATGCTGGAGTGCTCGAGCGGGCCTTGGTGATTGATAGCTTCTTGGTGGAGTAGAGACAACTGACGACGGTCAGTAGTAGGCAGACAGGTGCGGAGACCCTGGCAGCAGGGTGTCGACGTCAAGCTCATGGATCTGGATGTGGGAAACATCATAGGAGGACACAGGACTGAGGATCGACAGTCTGGGGCTCTCAGGCTGGATCCAGCCAGCCTAGGGATAAGAAATGTTATGTGTGCGATGGTAGGGTACATCTCACTAGATATTGTCTGACCCGTCAAACTGCTGACAGGGAAGTGGTGGATGGACCACCGAGGTAGAGGCAAAGAGTGTAGCAGACAGACCCGTCAGGCGGCGGACGTGGAAGAGTAGCAGGGAGAGTTGCAGGTGGTGGTAGATGCTTTGACTTACTTCCACCACCACCCCTAGGAGGTCCGCACCATGCTCAGGGAGCTGGGGGACAGGGGCGGGGACAGCTGCATGCGGTTGAGGCATATGACCCAGGGGATCCAGGGATGATTCGAGGTACAATATGTGTCTTATCTACCTTAGTTGTTGTACTTACAGACAAAGGTTCCAATCATTCCATCATAGCAACATTTCTTTAATGAAACCTCTAGATTCTGGTAGAACCGTTGACTCGATCCTTACATATGGAGACACCTACAGGAAGAGACTCAATGATCACGCACCTTTGCAGACAGTGTGATATTACCCTTGGAGGCGAGAGTTTTGGTTGGACCCTCTTGGTGGTAGCATCGAGGCCTTACGATTTCATTCTCTATATGGATTGGTTATCTTCTATCCATGCCCAGATTGACTATTTTAGGCGAAAAGTGTGGTGTGTCTGCCATTATGGAATGAGGATTTCCTTTTTTTGGAGAAAGGGAAACCCAGTCATCTAGAATGGGCTTATGCATAGGAGGGTTCAGCCAATTTCTCATGAGATGGATATCCTAGCCCTCGTAGAAGTGGATGTTATGAGCTCCCAGTTCCCAGTAGTGGTGGCGGAGTATGAGGATGTATTTTCCAAAGATGTACCAGGATTACCTCCCCACTAGGAAATCGACTTCTGCATTGAGTTACACCCCGGGAAGACACTGATTTCTTCATCATCATATCAGATGGCTCCCACAGAGCCTCGCGAGTCGAGGGTACAGTTGGAGGATTTGGAGATCAAGGGTTTCGTGAGACCATGCGTTCCACCCTGGGCAGCCCCATTCTAGTTTTCCAAGAAGGCAAACGGTAGTCTGAGGATTTGTGTGGATTATTGGTGGCTGAACCAGGTGACGGTGAAGAACAAGTATCCACTGCCAAGGATCTATGACCTCTTCAATCAATTAGGAGGGGCACAGTGGTTCTTTAAGGTTGACCTTCGATCGGGCTATCACCACTTATGAGTACGGGATGAGGATATACCGAAGACGACTTTCAGATGCCGCTACAGTCACTATGAGTACATGGTGATTCCTTTCGGCATGAAGAACACCCCAGTAGTGTTCATGGGAATGATAAACCAGATATTCCAGCCATAATTGGACCAGTTCGTAGTTGTCTTCATCGATTACATCATTGTGTACTCGGCGCCAGAGGGGGAGCACGCGAGACACCTGCGGATGGTCCTAGACATACTTCGGGATCACCAGCTTTATGGGAAACTCTGAAAGTGCCAGTTCTGGATTTAGGAGGTCCACTTTTTGGGACATGTCATCTCAGTAGATGGAGTATCTATAGACCCAGCCAAGGTGGAGGTTTTGTTAGCATAGGAGCCACCTCAGAGAGTGACGGAGGTGCGGAGCTTCCTTGGGTTGGCAGGATATTACCAGAGATTCATTCTTTATTTCTCCTAGATATCAACACTGATGACGGCCTTGAATAGGAAGGGGAAACCCTTCGTGTTGACGGAGAAGTGCCAACATCCTTTTGAGTGGTTGAGATAGAGTTTGATGAGCACCCCATTCTTGAGAATACCATAGGAGGGTGTCAAGTACATAGTTTTTTGTGACGCATCAGGGATCGGGCTTGGTTGTGTCCTGGTGCAGAGGTAGGCGGTGATTTCTAACGGTTCTCACCATCTTAGGCCACATGAGTAGAACTATGCGACCCATGATCTCGAGTTGGCAGCGGTAGTCTTCGTATTGAAGATGTGGCGACACTACCTAATGGGCCAGTGGTTTATCGTCTACTCTGACCACAAGAGCCTCAAGTACATCTTCTCACAGAAGGATCTGAATCTGAGGTAGAGGCATTGGCTAGAGTTCCTCTAGGAGTATGATTTTGAGATCATCTATACTCTTGGGAAGGGGAACAAGGTGGCGGATTCTCTTAGCAGAAGGTCGAGCTCATAGCTGGTGAGTGAGGCGATAGAGCAGTTAGTCGTGTTACAGTTTTCCTTCGTGGATGGATAGGATACATCTTACCTACAGTTGATGGTTATCACCCCTCCACTCTTACAACGGGTTAGATAGGTGCATCTAGGAGATGTTGACCGTGTGGCCTTATGTGCTCAGTTATCCATAAGACATGTTCTTGATGGATATTCACAAGGTGGGGAGCACATACTTCTTTTAAGAGGACGCACTATTGTACCAGTGGCATTGTAGGAGGAGGTCCTAAGGGAGTTTCATACATCCCGTTTGGCGGTACATCCTGGATTGACAAACACGTATCAGGACCTCCGACCACAGTTTTAGTGGTTAGGCATGAATATGGCTGTAGAGGAGTTCATTTTTCGATGCCTTACATGCCAGTAGGTGAAGGCCGAGCACTAGTTTTCAGCAGGATTAGATCTCCACCTAAAAATTCTTGAGTGGAAGTGGGATGGAATATCGATGGAATTCGTGACAGGCTTACCGCGGATGTCCAAGGGGCATGATTCCATCTGGGTGATCGATGACTAACTCACCAAGTCAGCCCACTTCCTAGCTATCAAGGAGAAGAGTACCATAGAGAGATTAGGATGCCTCTACATGCAAGAGATAGTTTGGATTCATGGAGTCCCCTCGATAATAGTCTCAGACTGGGATGCCCGTTTCAGATCCTGGTTGTGGAAGGGATTGTAAGAGGCTTTTGGGACTCGGCTACGTTTGAGCACATCGTTTCATCCCCAGACTGATGGTCAGACAGAGAGGACCATTCAGGTTCTAGAGAAAATGTTGCGAGCAAGTGTCTTAGACATTTTTGTTAGTTGGGAGGACCACCTACCACTGGTGGAGTTTTCATACAACAATAGTTACCACTCCACCATTGGTATGGCACTGTTCGGGTGAGCTGGACATCGATGATGGAGTGACCTTTGTTGAGTTCCTGGTGGAGATCAAGGATCAACAGGAGAGGATCCTTTGTGGGTGATTGATTCCCTTTGTGCGCGTCTAGTGGAAGCACGGGAATTTTCAGGAGAGAAAGTGGGAGCGGGAGGCCTAGATCCGTGCCCAGAACCCACATCTATTTGAGTAGCCTTTGTTTTGGATTTTCGGGGACGTAAAGTCCCAAGGTGGGGAGAATGTAATGACTCATATTTTCAATGTATTATTTTTAAATATTATATGGAATTATTTCGAGACTGAGCGCGAAGACGGGACATCATTACGAGGCCCAGTGATCCCGGAATGGTGGTTTGAACTTCTTTAAGTTAAGTGAGTGGACACTTGTGCGCGGTTGTGGAAGTTTCCAAACGAATCCCAAATTAAAAATATGAGGGCACCATTGCGTTTGGGGTGAAGACATTACCTAAGAATTAGCCTAACCTTGACCGGCGCTGGTCGAGGGAAAAAGTTATTTTTCGGACGTTTTAAGTAAAATAAAATAAAATAAATTTCCAAGTTTATTTTATTTCTTTTATGGAAACATCCTCTGCATCACGGTAATGGGGAATCCATTTCCTTAATTAAATGGAACATTATAATGACTCAAGAATGGAAAGTTGCACTCATTAATACTGTAGAAATTTCTTGAATGTCCAATACGTTTCCCTTTTTTGGGGATAACTGAACGTCGATCATTGGCAAAATATTGAGAGAAACGCAGGAGAAAACTCTCGTTGACGAACGACGATAGATCGAAGCTACGAATAGTTACACCAACAAGGTTGGAGGATCTCGACGATGACGGTAGCACAGCCTATTCTTCGGCGATTGGTCCCTTCTTGAGGTAGGGGTTTGTTATTTAATTTAATTTTCCCCGCTTTGATTTAAACGACGGATGCGGATCAACCACGAACAGGTTGATTCGCGGATTTGTACATTCTTTCGGGAGGGTTTTCTATGGGGTGATTATGTGGTAATTAATCGATGTTGATTTGTTTGTTGATTTTATGCTCCATTTAAGCCTATTAATGGGAGAATATTGACACCGTGATGAACGACGGTGGAGGTTCATTCCTCTTTTTGTTTGATTGGTTTTCCTTCCCACATTTCCTTCCCGCGTGCTCTTCGCATTCTTCGTGGGGTGACGAACAACAGAACGTTTCACATCCGTTATGCAATGCAACGATCCTAAATTGAAGAATCGACACCCCAATGACCTGGCGGAGGTGCGACGATGATAGCGGACGATGAATCAGACCGGATCGGGAAGGTCCGTTCTTCGAGCGTTCTTCCTACGGATGGATCGTTGCATGTTTTATGTGCCGATCAGAGGACCGAAAACAATGGAATCAGCTTTGCGGTGTCAGGGAAACCAAAACCTGGTAGTTTCATGGAGATCGGACAGCCGGATCGACGAATGGTGCATCACCGGAGGCGCGATGGTAGAGGTCCGCATTTCTAGAAATTTTCAGAATACGCGGCGTTTACTTCCAAAGAACACGCCGTGTAGTACTGGCTGCGATGGCTAGGGTTTCGGGGGTCAGAGAGGATTCACATGGCATATGACCCGGGTCACACGGTGTGTTAGCCTTTCCCTGAAGCTCAGTCTATATCCAGGGGGTACACGAACATGGGATGGAGTACACGATTATGTACTCAATCACATGGCTAGTTGAGGCCAGTAATGCGGGTCACCCCATGTACCGATTACACGGGTTGGAGTATAGGGGTTGATAACCATGTACGGGCTCATGGCCAGCGTACATGGAGCCAACCCCCATCACTCAGACATGGCGTGTACACCATACTACACACCTTGTACTCGTTTTTTCTACACGGCCAGCCTTACGACATGGGTCATTGTACACGGGCAGTACCCGGGGTCAAACAACATGGCGTGTAACTTTTCTAAATGTCGTGTACTTTTTGGAAAACGGCATGGTCCTCTTGTTCACTGTATCTTGGACATCTTCCGTTCGGGTTAGTGCCCCTTATTCTCATTCCCCGGAAGGTCAGGCATCATTTTCTTTTACATGAGTATGATCCCTTCAACAGTACTTTCTGTGATAGAGTCAGGCATCCATCCGAGAGGCCTGAATCGATATCCTCTATAAATTCTTGACCCTAGGTAGATTCTATCATCATCGTGACCAACTCCACCCGACGTCGATCCTCTACCTAGCCGGTGAATTCTGAATGAGTCGCGGTATCCACCATGGCCCTGGCAGCGATCCTCATCTGTGTATCATGATCTTTACCACTCAAGACTGCGTCTCCTGTAATGAGTGCATCTATCTACAATAACCTTCTCACTCAAAAGTGTGTCTCCTGTATTGAGTGTAACTACCTATCTTGATGATTACTAACGAACTTTACTTCTCGAACATAAGTCATCAGAGCTATAAGACTCATGGAGTGTGTTCTCCCGAAACGAGTGCTTTGTGGAATCTTCGAACTGAACCCCTAGCTAGGGATATGTGGTTGTGTGACTTGTATCTAGACTATGGGTCTGGGTTTTGAGTATATCTGGTTTGGGATATATTTTTTGTAGACATATATTGTGCATAGCTGACTGTACCTTTACTTTGTGTACTTCTTTGTGGTTTTCAGGGTCCTCTACTGAGTACTGTTAAAATCACCCCTACACGGACTTTGCCCACACATGTCGTGTCTTGTGCAGATGAGCAGCCTTTTGACGGAGTCTAAGGCGGACCAGAACAGAACCTAGATTTTTGAGTTCCCTACAGTCTGAGGCGTTCATACGACTACGAGGAGTAGTCCCAGTACCTTCTGTTTTTACAGGTTGGACTTTTCAGTTTTCAGACTTTTGTTTTGGTGGGCTTGTATTCTAGCCAAGTTTTCTTTTAGTACTTTACCTTTTGTCATAATATGTGGGTTGTGTTTAGTTGTATGGATGCATTTTTTTTCCTTAGTGTTTCTACATTTCCGCATTTGCGGGCTTGGAGATGTGTGCATGTGTACAGGTACATAGGCAATGCCTCCCATGATTAGTAATATACCTACTCGGTGCTAGTCACCAGCCCCTGGCGTATCGGAGGAGGGCTTGGGGAGTCACGACACGGGCCCCACTAGGATGTGTTGTGACATTTCATTGGATGAAGTTCATGAACCATGGCAGAAAAAAATTCATAGATGTTCAACCATCATCTGCATATTAGACCTTCTCATGGAAGGGGTATACAAGGTCCAAACCATACACATGAGGTGGATGTTCCTGATTAATTGTTCCTTCTAGGTTGTTTGATGTTTGTGTTCTTTCTCTCTATCTTTTCATTATTCCTTATTTTTGTATTCTTTTTTAATAAATGGGGTTGAGCCTTTTGATTTATCCCTTTTTTCTAAAAAAATTATAATCATTATCTCTATTATTATTATTACAATTATTAGTATTACAATTACTATTATAAAAATAATTAGTATTATTATTAATAGTATTATAATTATTATTACTATTATTATTATTATTATTACTAATACTACTTGGGATGAGAAATGTGGGGATGAGAGCTCTCCCATGGTGATGTAGAAGGTGATTAAGGATTCCCTACTCTTATGGTTATCCATAATTCCTACATCATATGATGGTTTTGATAGGTTCATCTCACGTTGCACTGCAGTTTAGGGAAGATTATATGGGGATTCACATCCCTTCAATAGTCATTGGTGGTGAGAAGAGGGGGATTTTAAAAATGTAGGAGGTTCGAATAAACCTACAATATGGATTTTTCATCATTCTCGATATGTGTATTCTTAAAAGAGTTTGAGGAAAGAAAATATTTATCATGTTATTTTCAATGAAACGGTTGTCATATAAAGGATAAAACTAGTTAATCACTCAATTACCACTTCATTGATTATTCATAGAGGTTCTAAAAATGGAATTTTGATGATTTAGTTAATAATTTAACATCCATTTAGTGAATTAAATCGTAAAGATGTGTATTATAGTTTCCATGATGATAGCACATATTATTTCCTTTTGAAGAATTAAAAATGAGATCTTGGGGATATGGATCTATATCACTCAATCTTAGGATTCATTATTTCTAGAAATGGAATCCCAACTTCAACCCTTATGAGGTTTGTAACTAATATAATCATTCTTGTTTAATATTTTATATCCTTAATTGGTACTTCTGGAAGCCAGAAAAATAATATATAATATTACTTCATCTATCGGAGTCCCAACGAAAATGAAAAGGGATACATAAATAATATGGTTCATCCACTATGCTCAATTTCTTGTGGAATTTGATCTTTTCTATAAATTAGATGACAAACTATACCTTTCAATGCCTAAAGATGATTTATATTTGAGAATTATGTATGAAAATAATCATGGATTTTTTTTATTTCATGATTATTGGTCACATAAGGTCCACCTATAAGAGGAATCTCGTTAATAATTCAATCTCCAATTATGCACATCACTATGAGAGATTTCAATTAAATTCTAAGATAATTTTTAGGTCTAAAAAGTTAGGGGATATCATCAGGAGTAGACTGATACTCAGTCTCCACTCCATGATATAATCCTTCTACCAAGAGTTGTTTTTGATTCGGATACACATGGAGGTCCTCAACCTACTAAACACTCTCTTGGTCGTGATAAAAATTCTGAATCTTCAAATATTCAATTTTAATAAATATTTCCATAAACCAATTTTGATATTAATGGTAGTTATTGGGAAAATATTTATAAGGATTATGATGATGAGTAGTTTATTCCCAATGTAGTTTCATCTTTTAAAGATGATCTAATTAAGTGTACATTGTTAGAAAAGTTAGATGATGAATCTGTTGACAATATATCTGATTTTGAAGTAACTTCACAAGAGAATGATGATTTGGAGATTGGTAAAGAACAATGGGTGATTTCTTAAAAAAAATAAAGGCATAGTTATAATGATTACTTCTACTCCTAGAAAACTCATGAGGGTCTATATTTCTTCTTTGAATCTGGATGGAGCTTCTTCGGTAAGAAAAATTGCAACTTTTGCCTATTTATTGGAACCTAGTACTGGGAGAGTATGGTCTAGGATCCAATTAGTAGGAATTAATACTTACATTTGGTATTCTATATAGGATCCCCAATACATGGATGTTGTTTTTTTCCTATATATATAATGAAGCAGAGATGCTTCTTCTTTCCCTATTGAGAATTATTCACTTTGATTCCATGGGATACTTGAGCTAGGTGTCATTTATGCCTCAATAAAAAGGGAATCATATATGAATATGGAAAATCATGTACATTGGATTGATGAATTTGATTAGGATATAATGTTGGATAATATTCCTAGCCATGTATAGTATTATGATCAATCTTCCATGAATATAGTGGATGATGCAAATAAGGTTGATTTAATGTAAAATAAGTTGATATTGGATTCTTATAACACGGATAATAAGGTTTATTTTGAATCCTAGTCTGAAAATAAAAATTGGTTCAAGGATCATTTCTCTATCTCAAATCCTATTGGAAATGGATCTTTGTAAGGTGTGACACCAATAATATCTAATGAATCAACTCATAAGAATGATATTGTGATGATACCCAACTGCTCTTAAGTTATTGAATCATTGAATCATAAAGAGTGTGAAGGTAATAAATCCCATGATGAGACACAGACCCCCAAGAAGGGATGTAGAATAAAAAAGGGATACATTACTAAATGATTTTTCAAATAAGTAAGTGTGTGTGATAGTTGTTAAGAAGTGTGACTTAGGGAAGTTAAGTGCCTCATAGAATTGTGACATAAATGGATTCTAAAAAAGTGAAAACTTTGAGAAGGGGATGTCATCCCAGAGGTCAGGGACATAGGCATAGACCAATAGATTGTAATTATATTCGACATGTGTAATGTAGGATTGGAGATGATATTTAAAAAAATGATATTTTTGTGACTATTGATGTTGGTGAGGGCAGTTAGCTAGGTCTACCCATCCTCCAACATCTTTGTTTTTTATCTTTCAATAAAAGGGATGTGTACCTATATTTTCAAAATAAAATATTAGTACTATTAGTATTTTTGTTATTGTAATTATTATATAAGGTGCATGGGGTTTGATGGGATTCCTGGGAGCTCTCATTGACGATTCGATGGAGTATGAACCCTACTCTACATGATAGATTTTCCACAGGACTGAATTCTCTATCTTGTTAAATTTCACCTAGGAGGATTTTGGATTAATCATCCTTCTAGTGGAATCTCTCTAGTAGAAGTTGATTTGGTCTCAAACTAGGATAATGAGTTTGGATCTTGATGTTTTACTACCTATGGTAATTTATGTATTGTGTATATTATCTAAAAGGGATTGATGGTCCATGTAGAGGAAAACTTTAGTAAAATATCCAAAGGACTAGCTATGTGATATAGTTCAACTATTGGGAGGATTTCTCTTCCAAAATGAAAAATTTTGTAGTGATAAGAAAACATTGAAAGAAAACATTCAACTATTTGGGGTTTCATTAAAAGGAATAATATTTCAGTTGGTCATCATTTATATCAATGTATCTTTCCATTTGATATTTTTCAATCAAAATGAATGGATCCCTAAATCCATTTATTAGAATTAAGATATGTTTCTGTTCCATGTGTGGTAACTGGATTTTAATCTAGACAATGTCAGAAACTAATTTTTTTCATGTTTGGATTCAGATATATAGGATCACTTAGATTATCTTGAACCTGAATATTATTCCCAACATTGTAGCATCTATCGGTGTCCTAATTCACCTTGGTAGAGAGACAAAAATGGTGTTTTTTTCACTATGGAAGGATTATGGAAATGATTAACCTCAATGTAACCCATATTGATCATGTAATTCTCTCAACTCATAAAGATGATAACATGATTATAGTGGAATATGAAAATCATCCTCATATTTGTGAGAAATGTAACTTGGTTGGGCATATGAATGATACATGTCTAAATAGTTTTTTTCTTAAATGGGTCATTTGAGGCCACTTGGTAAGGATTACAGGGGGAGATCAAAGGCTAGGGACCCTATGCAGCTTTCTGGATGGGATAATGTCTTGCGGATCACATCTAAAATGATGTATGACCAGAGATATGATGGAATTGTTTCTTATTACATGGCTATATATAAAAGATTGGAAATGAAGAATCTTGGATGATATGAACCTACTGGAAAGGATCTTGAAATGCAGTCTCAAGAGAACTCCTTTCAAGAGTTGACTCATTGTTAGGTGTATGGGTTTTCTCCTTAAAACTAGGAGTGAACGTAAGAATTGTCTAATGATGCTGAGGATAATTCTGAGTAATTTGTAGGGTTTTCCCTCAACCAACCAAATTTGTAGTAAGCTATTTAATATTATTCTGACCATTAATTAATTCAATAGAGGTACTTTCTTATGTCTAGTATACATAAACGGAACAAAAAGTGGACTACCACTTATCTGTCAGTAGAAAAATAATGAGGTGAAGGTGATAAAATATTTGGATACTAGATATTTTTTTTATTTCTCTTAGAACTAATGTTCTACCATGAAATATTTGAGAAGTTATGCTGCAACTCCTACTCAAACACCTAAGGAAGCTGATCAACATTTTTCTTCTTCACATGACTAGAAGAGTGTAAAATGGCTTGAATCTACTACACATAGCTCTATTATGACTCTATCAAAACCTAGAAAAACATATCTATGTATTATTAACATATTAAATATATCTAATGGTAGTGAGGTCATTCGAGTTGAATTTTGAAACACTCAAGTGTTTATCCATGGTGAAGGAACCCAAACATTCAATTCATGTAACCCTCTTACAATTAAGTATACCAATTATCATGATGTTTTGGATCCTGCTGAGGATGATGGGATGTGTCTTCACCACAAAACCTGAAGGTTGGTCCTTCATCCATGAAATAAGGGTGGCAGATATTCCCATAGATGAACTGTATTCCTCTATTTTCTATGTTGTTGTGTTCATTATTAATTGTGGGAAGTGTCCTGTCAATTTTTTTCATTGTCTTCACTCTTTGTAATATTTTATAATTTCATATCAATAGTTTTTTTGCCATGGTGCACAACCCATGATTCACCCCGTTTTAGATATTAATATTATTAAAATAATTTTTTCTAAAATTATTGGTGTGATCATTTCACTAAGAGAAAATAAGGATGGAAATCAGGGGTATTCAGGTTGCGTGAGATGGTAGTGGTATTATGGGAGTTTAAATGTATTATTAATTAAAAATTTACCATGATATAGAATGATGATTAATGAAATGGTTACAACTAGATTGATAAGGTGAAAAGATGTATGATGGAGACCCCTAGGAATCATTGATGTGTGGAATTGGGGATTTGGTCAAAGGTGGAGGTTGAACATTGATTCACAAATATGTACATAGGGGTGAGAATTAATATGGTCTAATTGAAAAAAACAAAACATAATTAGATTATTCGTTATTTTTTTAATTGAAATTAAATATTTTTATTCAATATTCAGTTATTTTGGTTATTTCATTCAGTGTTAAATTTTTTTGTGATCCAAAATATCCATTTTAAGGGATTAATAAGTAAAAAACCAACCTATAAATAAATTATTATAAAAAATGAATACAATAATAAATTATTATAATATTAAATGATTATTTATATTACTATTATTACTATAAGTATTATTATTATTATTATTAGTATTACTATTATTACTATTACTATATTACTATTACTATTATACCTATTACTATTTTTATTACTATTATTGTCATTTTTGTTTTTATTATTAATATAATTTTTATAATTTTCTATAATTGTATTATTATTATTAGTATTATTATTATTATCACTATAAATTTTGGGAAGAGCCAGTACTGGGGACTCCTTATAGATAAAAGCTCAAAAATCTTATCCCACATAAGTGGTAATGTAAGGGGAAGGGAAATCAAAAGGCTCGTGTATGACAGGAAGATTGAATCCTTAGACCCTGAAAAATTTTTCTAACATGGAACAACCCATTGATGTTGTCAAGTTAGGTGAAGAAAAATGATATAATTCAACTCTTTTCACCCACTATGATGACCATGATGATAATGCAATGTTCTAGAAAATCCCAAAACATGGAAATGGGGTTGTCACTTGAGAGTTGGGGGTGATGATCTCTCTTATTCTGATAGGTGATTTTGTTTCATGGGAAGCTATGTTATTTATTTTTGGTAGTTGCTTGTCACTATTTTCTAAATGTCATCTTCCCTTTATACATTTCCTTATCTTTATATTGATTAAATTACTGAGATCATGGGATAACCCCATTGTTTGAACCACCTTCCATTAATACTGTTGTTATTATTATTATTATTTATTATTTATTATTATTAATATTATTATTAAAAATATTATCATTATTACTAATATTATTATTACTAATATTTTCATTTATATTATTATTATTATTATTTCTGGTGTTGTTGGGGTGTTGCGGGAGTGGTAAACCATGTAATCCAGCCTCTAAATGACCAGGGGTTGAATTCTTTCAAGCCCATAGGAAAATTTACATTACAGGAGGTGATGCAGGCTTGATGCGTGCAGGCGGTGTTATGAGCATGATGTCGGAAGGTGGTGATGCATACATGATGCTAGTTTAGTGAAGCATGCATGATGTTGTAGGCATGACACTACACCGGGCCTTCGGGCCATGTTCATGGGAAACATGGAGTTGGGCATACGGGCTATCTGATGGGTCTCTCTTCACCATGATAAAAAATTGGTCTTTGCTTTCTTAATAAAAAGATTATTCAAATAAAATTTAAAAAATACTATCCTTATTATTATTATTGTTTTTATTTTTACTATTACTATTATTACTTTTATTACTATTACTATTATTATTATTACTATAATTTTTGTTACTATTTTTAATTTTACTATAAAAATTATTAGAATTATTATTCATATTATTGTTGTTGTTATTATTATTATTAGTAATCTTGTTGTTGTTATTTTTGTTGTTAAAGAAAGAGATCTCTCTTTTCAAATTGGTTTATAGGTAACCATTACATGACCCAAAAGCCCAATGGCTCTAAGGCCCATTACAATGATATGATTGGTCGAAGACCCTATGACCATGAAGGCCTAAGATTAGAAGAAAAAAATACATCATAATCCCATTTTTCTCACTATGATTCTCCCTTATCATTATTACTATTCTTACCCATATTATAAATATTATTATTAATATTATTATTAATATTACTACTAATATTATTATTACTATTATTTTTTGTATTATTATTAGTAATATTAATACTATTACTAATATTTCTTTTACTATTACAACTACAATCATTACAACGGTAGTTACAAATATTATTACAACTATTATTAAAAGTATATTTACTACTATTTTTATTATTTAGTATTATTATTATTATTATTACTATTATTACTATAATTAGTATTTTAAAAGGATGAGGCCAAACAGACCCTTTATTAAAAAAATTAAAAGTGGAGGAACATGCAAACATAAGATGTGCACAACAAAACCGAAGAAAAGTAAAACATGATATATCTTGTAACATTAGATTTTGTACACATTCTATAATGAGAGGAACATAAACCATAGATATGAGGATTTATAGCTATTCTCCATGATTTCACCTACAACCATAGCTCACCTCCTTCATCTAGGAGTCCATCATCCCCGAATGCCATCATTTATTCAACTCCAATCACACAATCATTTCTTTTTCTATCTTCCTCACTACTTACAAATGAATGAAATTTAATATTGTTTTTTGTTCTATCCATCTAATGAAATTTTTCCTTCACATGATGACAAATAGAAGAATCAGTTGAGGAAATGTAATATGTATTTTGGATCTCCCTTCACTTAGGAGATTTAGTACCCAAACAAAAACATTCCTAAATAGTTGTAATAGTATGTTTTTCATGCAATAATGGACAAGGATAGAACCCATGCACATCTTGCAGAAACCCTTGGTGGATCCTTCTACTCCAATATCATTTTTACTTCAAATCAAGGATTTAAAAAAAGTAACTGGGTTCACCATACCATGTGAATTCTCAAGACCATACACAAGACTTGGAATTAACACATTGAAACCAATGGCCACAAGGATCTATATCATACAATATGAATTCTTTTAAATCTTATGACTACTCAATGGTGACTACCCACTCATTGCATCATCCCTATTATTACTATGATCAAGAGTAGGGATAGTTGAGTCTGAAGACTCATCTTGAACCATAATTTTACGAGAATTATCCATTTATTTTCTAGTATGATTTGAAGATAAATCCTTCATATGGAGGTCTGATACCCTTTCATTCCTTTTTTCAGGTGCAATCTTGAATTTCTCATGAACCTAAGATATAGAATATTTTTGTGATTGGACTTAGTTGTAGTAGAAGCATTAATTTTTTATTTTTGGTTTTGGTTTTTCTAATAGAACACTATTTGTTCTTACCAATAATTAAAATCTATAGTATCGTATGCCTCAATTTTCATGTCATCATGACTATGTATAGAGTACAGACCAAGAATATATTATATTATGCCCATAGATATGGAATCCTTATCTATCACTCCACCAATAGATAGGTGATAATAATCTATTATATCATCCCAAGATTGTGACTTACAATTCAATTGTGTTTTGAAAAAAAAAATCATATACATCTCTATGGTGAGCGTTAGATTTGAAATTTAAAACATTCTGTCATCTATCCTTCAGGGAAGGGAAAACAAGATCATGTACTTGGGTTTCCAGATAAGGCCTTTCAGTGTTAACATGAGTCGTTACACCTGGTGGATTTAAAACACTTTAAATAGAGGCATTTTACTTATTATCTTTAATATGATTTTTGGATGGATCAAGAGTCCAACCATTACCCTTCCTTCAATAGTGATGGAGTTCATTACCTTTAAGATGGCAGTTAGAGAAGACAATGTATTTTCTTTAAGTAAACTTATCATGGCTAATTACTTTACAAGAATCACATATCATAGTTATTTTATAAAATTCAAATATGAAATTGATCTTATCATGTTTTGTGGATAGAACCACCATATCAATAAATGTATAACTTAAATTATCTTCAACTAAAACTCATGCATTGTGACTAAAACTGACTATATCCGGGGCACTATCAAACATAATCATAATTCTAATAACAGATGTGATATCAAGGGAAATTTTTAGATGACCTAAAACCTAGTTATGACCATGAATTTAAATCCAAACCAATGCACAGTTATATTTGAAATCATTATTACAGAAATTTAAAATCCACTCATGATGTCTCAGAGTTCTCAACTGAATATTAACTGAGCTCGAACTATAGGCTTTCACTTTAAATTCTAATGTGGCAAATAAAATATTTTATAAACCATGGACAATTGATACACACATGAAATCAAAAAATCCCTTAATTGTGTCTAATCAAGACACCGGATCTACAACTATATAGGGCTTCATAGCTTTCGACAAATAAATGCGAGGAATAAATAAATTCCTTCACATATCTATCTATTCTGAACTGTAAACATCATCATCTAAAATGTGGGTGGTATAATATTCATGGATGATTCATTAGGGGGAACAATTCTTGAGTGATACAAAAGGACCCCCAAATTACTAATGAAATATGATAATCCCTTAAAATATTCTCTTGTGATCTCCATACCCTTCTTTGAATATGATGATCCATGCCAAACCTCAAGCTGACTCAAGACATAAGAGTTGAGATTCAAAAAACATGGATGGTTTAGGGTAACCCAATCACTAAAAATCATCAGGAGAATTTTCTCTCATTCATTCATTTAAAATTTATTATTATTATATTATTATTATTATTAATAGTAGTACTATTTTTAAAACAATTATTAATATTATTACTAACATTATTGTTATTATTATTATTATTACTATTTGTGTTACTATTTTTATTACTATTATTATTACTATTAATAATAAAATTATTACTATTGTTGTAACTATTATTATAATAATTATTATTTTATTTATTACTTTGATTACTATTACAATTACTATTACTAGTATTATTAGGACTAGAATTTCTTTTATTTGTATTACTATTTTGTATAATACTATTATTTTTATTATTTTTATCAGTATTTCTATTATTAGTATTATTAATATTATAATAAGTATTATTATATTTATTATTATTACTACAAATATTACTATTATTAGTATTAGTATTATTATAACTACTCTTATTTGTATTACTATTATTAGTACTTTTATTATTATTATTATTACTCCTAAGATGGCAAGAACCATGGGATAAAGCTCATAGTCCTAAAATTTATTGAAAGAAAACTAAATGTAATATACAAGAGATAGATGGAAAATGGAAACTAGTGATCGAGCACTGTGTCAAAAAAAGAGGAGTCACGCCTAAGAACCAGGAGGTCATCATATGTGGTAACAGTGGCCACCACCCCTACCTTGTGGATGGAGGCCCCTCTATAATGTCTTTGGATATTTCCATGTCTCATCATCAACTTGAGGCTTAGTATTATCATCAAGTGATATGGGCACCTCAAGTGGCTAAATATCTTCTTGTATAACCAATCATGCACTGACCATCTTAGAGCCTGAGTATTGGCCCTTTTGTTTTGATAAGTCAATGAAAATTCTGAAATTCATAATGGAATGCTTCTCGACTGTTGGATCTATTAAGTATGTCAGGCAATATTAAAATATTTCTACTAGAGTCTGACAAATAATTATTTAGACCAGACACCCCTTTATCATGGGTGACAACTTTCTTTAGAGGATTTGAATCATAATGTTTCACCAATGTGGGAGTTTGAGCGTTGCCTTAAAACACCCCCCTTCCAACTTTTCCACATTCTGCAGAAATAATTTCACTGAGTTTTCAAGTTCACCTAATTATTTTACATCCTAATAAGTCCCTAAGGGATCTATTTCCCCATCAATTCATGTCTATTCGTGGATTACCACCTCATTAGTGTTTATATAATCATCTCTTGCCTTGGTCACCTTCTTTGTGAGGGTAGATTCAATCCTTATTTTCCCCATACTATATTTAAATGATTTCTCCCACCCCAATATGATAGTTATCATGAAATTTAGCATCAATTTCTAAAATAAAAATCACCTATTTTTTCTTCTATGGGGGCTTCAATTCTAATAATCAGTACATCACAATAAGAACCAGAAACCTTATCATTTTCCTTATATCTCAAATTGTCATTATAGTAGAAATATCTATGTGATAAACTAGATCGATAAGGGTTCTCCCCCATTCAAGTGTATTCATCTACAGTTGCATTAACCACTCCAAAGAACATTCAGATCAATAATCCCCTGCAATAAACCTCTCCATTCCCAAAAGAGGATCCAAAAATCTGATCAAGACACACAAAAGTGTCATGTTCTTTCAATACCTACTCTTGAATTCCAGTTGAAGAATTATTTTATTCCAAATAGTAATAAATAACTATCCTTCCCTAGGTAACTACATCCTAGATTATCCCATTTTATCCAATGGAAATAAGTTTCGTCGCATTTCCTATATTGTAAGCATAAAGGTGTTTTTTACATGGGCATGCTATTGGGAGGCCCCCCACCTTATTCATTAGAATTTTCCTCACATTTTATACATTTATATACATCATGACCCACCAATATTCAAATATTATAAAATGCAAGGATAGACTCATATTCAAATTAATCCACTATTATCTCACCATTATCCACCAAAGTAGAAATTTTAGGTAGAGTATCTATCATATCCACATCTACAATATCTCTAGAAAAGTATAAAAATTTTCTTTATGTGGTGTTCTCATCCATATTCTGTAACGACCTAAAATTTCATTAATGGTAATCCCCCTTGATTTAATTAAATGTCTCTTTATGTAAAATTTTTATATAAAATGTCAACTTTTTTGGTTTTATGTTAATAATTGTGATTGTTTCTAATATATTCGTTGAACAATGATCACATGATTAGAATAAATATAAGGCTTTAACAAATCCAATTTACACAGACAAAGGAAATGATTGCCTCATCTAGTAGATGTGCCCCATACGAAGCCCATTGGTTAGAGCTCGAAAAGGAGGTGGCGTCATTAGGATTCACTCTTGACCAAGACCAAGTCGAGCTGGAATATGTTAAGATTGAGAGGAACCGCCTATGAGAGAAGTCGAAGTTGATAGAGATTACCACCCGAGCAATGTTATCTGAGCCACCCCAAGAGTCTGTCACCATTGCACACCTTACTCTTCGGTCTTATGCGGGTTTTATAAGGGGTTATGTAACAAGACCCTAGTACTATGGTTATGTGCATAATTTTTGTATATAATATTGAATATACTTTCATTTTATTATTATTACCTTGTAAATAGTTTTTTAAGCACAAATAGTATTTTTAGTTAATGTTCTACTAAGAAATATATTTTGATAAATTAATGGATTTTTTGAATTAAATAATATTTTAATAAAATATTATTATTTTTATTAAATTAAATTTTATTAAATATAAATTATCGTATAATTTTATGAATGAAATTGTAATTTTTATTAAGGTTTGAAAGCCTTTTTGTCAAAACACGTGAATTTTTCATAAATATTAGTTTTTATTTTAAACGTGAAAATTAACATATTTAGAAAATTATTTAGATAAAATAAATATTATTTATGGAATCAGGACATTGAAATTATCCAAAGGTGAATTTTAAATAATTTTCTGAGACAGCCAAATTTTTGGGTAAAAATTAAATACCATTTAAATATATAATGTGTTTTATGACATCATAATGGCCCAATAGTGATGTAATAAAATACTATAAGCATTATGTTCGGTCAATATATGTTTTACCGTTAAAATAATGTGGTTTTGGGTTAGTTTTACTTATTTTACAAAGCATTAATTGACCCTTCAAGACTTATTATACATCATGTCTTTTTATATTGTTTTCCTTGGGAGTGTGACTCATATCCACATAAGAGGCCCCATTATTTTAAAAAGTTTGGACATTTTCCATCTAAATTATTTTTATCCAATTCACTTTTCAAAAAACCATGGGCAAAAACCATGGGCTGGTTTATGGTTTGGATTAGTTTAATGTGGGGTATCACAAACCTAAATAATAAATAATTACCTCACATTTCCTATATAAACCCACCCAAGCTCCCACTTCCTCCCCACTCAAAGCCTTTTTAGTTTTTCCCACCTCTACCCTCCACTATCTAGTATCCTCCCAAGGTGCCCCAAACTCCCAAGAACCCTCTCTCAAGCCTCTCTCAGGCCTCTGTAAGCACACTTCCATGTAAGAGTTTTTCTTCCTTTCTCTTTTTTAGCCAATTTTCATAATGTTGTTATTCCATATTAATTTAAATTATAAATGTTAGGGTATGGTTTCACACCTTCCACATACTTCCCTCTTTATGTTTGAATGATGGGTACCCGTTTCTCTCTCCTTAAATTCCTCCCATGTACACTCGTTACTATGTCGAAATTCCGAAAGAAATTTCTCTCTCTTCTTTTACATTAAAGAAATTATTTTTTATCATGACTCTAAATTAAATTAAAATTATTGGGACATGTACCTATGTTACCCCTTAATTTCCATTTCATGTACATGTGATGAGAATCCCCTTTCTCTCTCATTAACCATATTTATAAATTCTTACATCACGCCGTTACACTGCCGAAATTACACAGATTTTCTAAGCCAATGTCATTGTGTAATGAATACCATTCCCATTTCTCTATAAAAGGTATTCATGTTTATGCACATTTACTTATTTATTATAATATTACCTGAATAAATTCAAAGTTCCTTTATCATGTAATAAATGATTATGTTTAATGAATCTAGGTTATATGATCCATGTGGCATACTTATGCATGAAATGAAATGTTTAAGAAGGGTGTGCCCTTATAGCACTTCAATGCATTGGGTAAGGTATAGTATCATGATACATAATGTGAAATGGGTTTTTACTCATTCTAATTCAAGTTAAATGAGGTTTTACTCATGCTTCATGTGCAGTGAGGATTTACTTATGCTTCATGTGTAATGAGCCTTGGCTCATGCTAATTCCTTGTTAAGTGTTGTTGCCACATTTCCATGTTATGATTATCATGATTTATCATGCCTTTATGTTTATGCTTCTCTTGTGCTATATTGAGATGCCTATTTTCTAACATGTATTGTATTACTCATGTAATTCCATGATTATTCCCTTAATGGGATTTATAGCACACCATTTTCTTATGCATGTCCTCAAGTTATCCCATGGAATGCTAAGTACGAGGGAATGTAGTGGTCATGTAAAGGAAGTTTTCCATAAAGATGTTTTATTTCATGTTTTAAGTTGTTATGTAATGATCCTAATCCCCAAATACACTATACCTCTCGATATTCTATGTTGTATCAAGTGATTTTTATGTAATAAATTATGTTTAATTGTGTAATAAAAGATCAGGGTTTTCATAGTTGGTATCAGAGAATAGGTTTAGTTATTTTTGGGAATGTGATTAGAAAACCCTAGGGATTCCTTAGAGAAAATACTAATAAGAACATCAATAAGTTTTTGTAAGTATTGAGTAAGTATTTTATCAATAAAATACATCCTGGTCGGGATATGAGCAGGTAAAGGCGGCTCTGGCACAAATGAATCCTAGGGGTAAAACCCGAAAACACAGCTTTGAGCTAGACTTGAATGGGAACTGGTGCATGACAATGGGACTTGATACATTCTTGGTTATGACACTCTCGGTGTATATTCTTCGGTAAATTCACAAGCTTAGTATGAACCATTATTAAGGGACAAAAAAATTCCCTAAGAGTATATGTTAGAAAGTAGATCATGGATAACATAGACTAAAGCCAATAGATTCATATGTTAAGGAAATAAAATTTATTTATATGTCCTCGGTTTTTTCCTTTTATTACACTTTATTTGTTACCCCTGACTTTTTTTTATTCCAACCAATGGCCAGTAATATGAGGACTCAGGCTAACAATTGATGTGAAGATCAATGTTATGACTGTACTAATGAGATTTCCAACCCAATGGGAGTGGGAATCATGAAATTTGTCATGATTCTCTCTTAGATAACTAAATCTTTGAATAGAAACATGGGTCAACAGGAATGTTCAACCCCCCTAATAAAGAACAATTCACTATTGATAACTTCATGAGACAAAGGCCTCCTACATTTAATGGATCATCTGATCCCTCAATCACTGAACAATGGATCAACTCCATTGAAAATATATTCTCTATCATTGAAAGTTCTAAACAAGAGATGGTTCTCCTGGATAATTATCATATGGAGGGTGAAGATGATCAATGGTGGACATTGATCAAAAATATGAAGCCTGAGGAGGAGATCGAGGCGTTGGAATAGAAGGATTTCAGGAAGATGTTTTTTGATAAATATTTTCCGTGCACCCCCTGGATTAATATAGAAAGGGAATTCCTTGACATCAAGAAAAAAGATAAAGAATCTATTGGAGGGTATGAGGAAAACATCACAAGGATTGCATGATACGCTTCTGTCTTTGTCGTTACCCCCGAATGCAAGGTTGACTTATTCTTTGGTGGGCTAAAACCTTCCCTCTGGAAAGCGCTGGTGATCAATGACTTCGACAGCTATAAAGAAATTGTTTAATTTTCCCTGATGGTTTAAATGAAGATCGTAGAATCTCAGGGGTATCATGGGGATAAGAAGCATAAGGTGGACATCTATTATGGTGGTCCGATGGATAAATCTAACGGTGCTCAGAATATCCAAGACCCCACTTGCCAAAGGTGAGAAAAGAAGTACCCTAGAAATTTCTTGGAGGGGATGTGGAAATGCTTTAGGTGTGGAAGATAAGGGAACCAAGCTGTTAACTGTCGGAAAGAAAGAATCACAGCTACGACAGAGGAGAGGAATGCTCTGTTTGAATCTCAATGCGTGGTTCATTGCTAAAACTGCAAAGAACCAGGGCATGTTGCAAATCAGTGCCCTAAGCCAAGGGTTTTTGGAGGCAACCAACAACCTCTAAGGCAGCAAGGGTGAGATTTTTCCATCACTACTGCCGAAGTAAACCCTGACAATGAAGTGGTGATAGGTATGATAGTTATTCATTAAATAATGGAGAATGTACTTTTTGGTTCATGTTATATGCATTCTTTTATATCTTGAAAGTTTAGTTGAGAAATCTCAGCACCACCAAAAATCATGGATGTGAAGATGTCAGTGAGTACATAAAATGGGGAAATCATTTCATCCCATTAATATAACTCCTCCCCTATCATAATCTGTGGATTAAACATTATAGTGAACCTCTTCATACTCCATATAGTGGAATTTGATTCAATTCTTGGCAAGGATTGGCTTTCCATATATAGAGCCAACATAAATTGTCGTGAGAGGGAAATCACTATCCATGTGGATAATCGACCCCGGATTCTTTATAAGTGCAAGGAGGAAGATGAATCTTCTTTAGATCCATCATCTCAAGCGTGGATATTACTGCCCTATGGGCATTCATATCTGGCTCAGTTGATTGAGTCTAATGAGGAAACCATCATAGAAAACATGCTTATTGTGGGGGAATTCACTGAAGTGTATCCAGAGGAATTGCTCGATTTTCCTCCTAGAAGATATGTTTAATTCTCAATTAATATTATATCTGGGGCATTACCAATATCCAAGACTCCATATAGAATGACTGTTCTAGA
Organism: Viscum album; assembly: GCA_963277665.1. Lineage (NCBI taxonomy): Eukaryota > Viridiplantae > Streptophyta > Magnoliopsida > Santalales > Viscaceae > Viscum > Viscum album. Next base: position 1,639,522,764 of record OY728163.1, on the reverse strand, counting down.
GCTTGAGTAGCTGAAGAAACAACTATAGGAGAATCTGGATAAAGGGTTTATATGCCCAAGAGCTTCACCATGTGGTGCACCAGTCCTCTTTGTCAAGAAGAAAGATGGGTCAATGTGCCTTTGCGTCGATTATCATGATCTTAAAAAAATCATGATGAAGAACAAGTATCCTCTCCCATGAATAGGTGACTTTTTTTATCATCTATATGGATCACAATAATTCTACAAGGTGGATTTGTGGTCGGGATATTATCAAGTAAGGGTGAAGAAGGAAGATATCCCCAAGACTAATTTTCGTACGAGATACGGGCTCTACAAATTCATAGTAATGCCTTTCGGAATGACTATTTCTCCAGAAATCTTCATGGACTAGATGAATTGAGTCTTTAGAGATTACCTCGACAAGTTTGTGGTGGTCTTTATAGATTATATTCTTATATACTCCAAAACTAAGGAGGATCATGAGGAGAATATAAGAACTGTACTAGAGACCTTACGGAAGGAGAAGATCTATGAAAATTACAGAAAGTGTGTGTTCTGTTTGAAGTAGGTCTCATTCTTGGGCCATATCATCACAAGAAATGGGATATCTATGGATCCCTCAAAAACAGATGCAATTGATGGGTGGTCGAGGCCAACATCAGTAACAGATATCTGTAGCTTCTTGGGGATAGGTGGATATTATCAACGATTTGTAAGAAATTTCTCTGGATTGACCAACCCTATTACCAAGCTAACTCATAAGGGAGTAAAGTTTTCTTGGAGTGATGAATGTGAAGAAAGCTTCATGGAGTTAAAAAAGAAGGCTTATCACTGCACACGTGCTCACTTTACCCACAAGTGGAGAACTTTTTGTGGTATTCAGTGATGCTTCAAAGAAGGGACTGGGATGTGTGTTAATGAAAAATGATAAAGTCATTGCTTATGCTTTAAGGTAATTGAATGTTCATGAATATAACTATCTAACACATGACCTCGAGTTGGATGTAGTGATCTTCACTTTGAAAATTTGGCAGCATCATCTATTTAGGGAGAAGAGTGAAATATATACGGACCACAAAAGCCTCATGTATATATTCACACAGAAAGAGTTGAACACGTGCCAACAAAGATGGTTAGAGTGGATCAAAGTCTATGACTGCTCAATCCATTACCACCCTGGGAAAGCGAACAAGGTGGAAGATGTCCTAAATAGAAAGGACCTAGTGATTCTATCATTAATGAGAATTGGAAAGGATCCAATCTTCTAATATTTTATGATGATGGACATGGGAATCATAAAGAAGGGAACATCATCAATACTTTCACAAATGATTGCTCAACCGTCACTTTTGGAAAGCTTAAAATATGCTCAAAAAGATCATGTGGGAATTCAAGAAAAAGTGGAAGCTATCAGAAAAGTAAAATCCTGAGAGATTAATTTTAATGAATAAGGAATTGTGAGATTTGGGAAAATACTATGTGTTCCATCAAGTCTGGAGCTGAAGGGAGTAACTTTTGGATGATGCACATAGTTAAAATTTCTCTATTCACCCAGGAAACACAAAGATGTATCGAGATCTCCGAGAGCATTACTGGTTGGATAATATGAAGAAGGAGATCACTAAATATACATCAAAGTGTCTGGTGTATCAGCAAGTGAAGGTAGAGAGGAAGAATTCTAAGGGGATGATGCAACCATTGCCCATACCCAAATGGAAATGGGAGAACATCACCATGGACTTTGTCACCGGACATCTGAAGACATCCAAAGAAAACAATGTAATATGGGTTGTGGTGGATCGTCTTACAAAGGTTGCACACTTAATTGCTATTCGGGAGGATTTATCATTGGATCAACTGGCAAAGATATATATCAGGGAAGTGGTAAGGCTGTATGGAGTACTACTATCTATTGTGTATGATCGAGATCCAAGATTTACCTCTACGTTTTGGAATAATCTTCAACATACTCTGAATACTCAACTGAACATCAGTACAGCCTATCATCCTCAAACAGATGGCCAATCTGAGAGGACTATCCAAACACTTGATGATATATTGAGAGCATGATAAATGGAATTTAAAGGTGGATGGGATCAACATCTTCTTATTGTTGAGTTTTCATATAATAACAGTTTCCACTCGAGCATCCAAATGGAACCATATGAAGCCCTTTATGGGAAAAGGTGCAGAACACCAATGTGTTGGGATGAGGTCAATGAGTGTAAACTGCATGGACCAGAAATGGTTGAAGAAATGGTGGAGAAGGTGGAAACCATTCAGCAACATATCAAAGTAGCCCAGAGTTGAAAAAAGAGTTATGCAAACAACTGTCAACGATACCTTGAGTTTAAATTTGGAGACATGGTATTTCTATGCATATCTCCATGGAAGAAGGTCATGAGGTTTGGAAAGAAAGAGAAGTTAAGTCCAAGGTACATCGGCCCCTTCGAGATTGTTGATCATATCGGGATGTTGGCCTATCGACTAGAACTTCCACCTACCATGTCCAAAGTACATGATGTATTTCATGTATCCCTTTAATGGAAGTACATACCGGACCCTTCACATGTACTCACTTTATAGGTGGTACAGTTAGGGGATGATATTTCTTATGAGGAGAAACCAGTGAAGATCTTAGATCGTAGAGAAAATTTTCTATGAAATAAGACAATTCCCCTCATCAAGGTGTTGTGGTGAAACAACAAGTTTGAATATGCGACGTGGGAATCGGAGGAAATGATGAAGCAGAGTTACCCACATATGTTTTAGTGTGGGGAAATAAAATTTTGAGGGAAATTTTTTTTTATTGGGGGAATATTTTAATGACCCAAACATTCATTAATGGAAATCCCTCTTGATCTAATTAAATGTCTCTTTATGTAAAATGTTAATTTAAAATTTTATATTTTTTGGTTTTATGTTAAGAATTGTGACCATTGCTAATATAGTCGTTGAACGGTGATCACATGATTAGTATAAATATTAGGATTTAACAAATCCAATTTACTCAGACAAATGAAGTGATGGCCTCATCCAGTAGGCGTCTCCCATATGAAGCCCATTTTTTAGAGCTCAGAAAGTAGGTGGGATAATTAGGATTCTCTCTTGACCAATCCCAATCCAAACATGAATATGTTAAGCTCAAGCGGGACCGCCTATGAGAGAAATGGAAGTTGATAGAGATTACCACCCGAGTATTGTTATCCGAGCCACCCCAAAAATCTATCACCATCGCACACCTTACTCTTTGGTCTTATGTGGGTGTTATAAGGGTTTATGTTACAAGACCCCAGTACTATGGTTATGTACATTATTTTTTTATATAATAATTAATATACTTTCATTTTATTATTGTTACCTTGTAAATAGTTTTTTTAAAGAATAAATAGTATTTTTAGTTAATGTTCAACTAAGAAATATATTTGGATGAATTAATGGATTTTTTAATTAAATAATATTCTAATAAATTATTATTATTATTATTAATTTAATTATTGTTAAATATAAATGATCGTATAATTTTATGAATGCAATTGTACTTTTTATTAAGGTTTGAAATCCGTTTTTGTCAAACCCCGTGAATTTTCGATAAATGTTGGTTTTTATTTTAAAAGTTAAAATTAACATATTTATTAAATTATTTAGATAAAATAAATATTATTTCTAGAATAATGATTTCAAAAGTATCCAATAGTGAATTTTTCATAATTTTCTAAGACAATCAAATTTTTGGGTAAAAATTAAATACCGTTTAAATATATAATGTGTTTTATGACATCATAATGACCCAATAGTGATCCAATAAAATACTATAACATTTTTTTTCAGCCAATATATGTTTCAACATTAAAATAATGTGGTTTTTCATTTGTTTGACCTATTTTAAAAATCATTAATGGACCCTTCAAGACTTATTAAACATCTTGTCTTTTTAAATTGTTTTCCATGGGAGTGTGACTCACCTCCACATATGCAACCCCATTATTTAAAGAATTTCAAAATTTGGCCTTATAAAATATTGTTTTCCAATACTTTCTTCCAAAAACCATGGTAAAAAACAATGGGTTGGTTTATGTTTTGGACTAGTTTAATGTGAGGTGTCTCAAACCTAAATAATAAATAATTCCCTCAACTTTCCTATATAAACCCACCAACGCTCACACTTCATCCTCACTCAAATCCTTTTGAGTTCGTCAAACCTCTTCCCTCCTCTCTATATAATCCTCCCAAGGTTCTCTAATCTCCCAATAAGCCTCTCTCAAGCCTCTCTCAAGCCTTTGGAAGCACACTTCCATGAAAGGGTTTTTCTTCCTTTCTCATTTTTGTCTAATTTTATTAATATTGTTATGCCATTTTAGTTTCAATTATAAATGTTGGGGTATAGTTTCAAACCTCTCCCATACTTCCCTCTTTATTTTTGAATGATGCGAGACCCATTTCTCTCTCATTAAAGGCCTCCCATGTACACCTGTTACTATGCCGAAATTCTGAAAGAAATTTCTCTCTCTTCTTTTACATTCAAGAAATTATTTTGTATCATGACTCTAAATTACATTACAATTGTTGGGAAATGTATCTATATGACCCCCGTACTATGAATTTCAAGTACATATGATGAGAATACCTTTTCTCTCTCATCAATGATTTTTATGAATTCTTACGTCATGTCGTTACTCTGCCGAAATTGCACCGATTTTCTAAGCCATTGTCATTGTGTAGTGAATACCATGCCCATTTCTATATCAAGGGTATTTACCTTTATTAACATTTAAATATTGATTATAAAGTTCCATTAATGAGTTCCAAATTCCATTATCATTTAATAAATGATTATGTTTCATGAATCCATGTTATATTATTCATGTGGCACACTTAGGCCTGAAATTAAATATTTAAGAAGGGTGCCCCCTTATAGTGCTCCAATGCATTGGGTAAATTATAGTATCATGATATTTCCTGTGAAATGGGTGTTTACTCATTCTAATTAAAGTTAAACGAGGTTTTACTCGTACTTCATGTGCAATGAGGATTTACTCATGCTCCATGTGCAATGAGCCATGGCTCATGCTAATTCCATGTTAACTATTGTTGCCACATTTCCATGTTATGATTATCATGCTTTATCATGCCTTTATTTTTATTCTTATATTGTGCTCTATTAACATGCCTATTATCTAACATGTATTGTATTCCTTAGGTTATTCCTTGATTATTCCCTTACCGGGCTTTATAGCTCACCCTTTTCTTATGCATGTCCTCAGGTTATCCCTTTCAATGCTAAGTACAAGGGAACGTTGTGGTCATGTAAAGGAAGTTTTCGATAAAGATGTTGTATTTCTTGTTTTAAGTTGTTATGTAATGATCCTAAGCTCCAAAGACACTATACCTCTCAATCTTCTATGTTGTATTAAGTGAAGTTTATGTAATAAATTATGTTTAATTGTGTAATAAAAGATCATGGTTGTCATAACTTCAATGCCACTCCAATGTAATAAAATATATCATTCAAAATTAATGGAAGCAAAATCACCTTGCTATGACCCTAAATTATCACCCAAATCTATGTATTTGAGCGCTTTTACAAGTAAGGGTTCAAATTTAGCTCCATTGAGTTAAGATGGAAGACACCTGAATTAAGAGAGTAGTACCCATAGTTCTATGTCATTAACTTATCATCTTCATCTGAGAAACTAAGGTGGATGTAACCATTATTGATGTTGAATATCCTCTAATTTTAGGTTCCCCAAAATTTGAGAGATCGTGGTCTTCAACTCTTCAGTGGTCTTAAGTTTGTCTCCCTTAAAAAGGATCAACCACCCAATATTATAAAACCCACTAGCTTTAATTCATTTTTTATGTTCCACCAGACGTGAATTTACATAAATTTACCATCTTCAGATTCGGAAATATAAGGATTCCAAACATCATGAAAAATATGACCACATTACTAAGATGTTCCATTGGAAATGGATTCCAGGAATAAAAACAATTTTTGCAAGGATTTTAGAGGAGATGAATGTGAATAACAAGGATTTTTATTTTCATATGATGCCACCGAACCCTCATTATGAAGGTTGGATGAAACTAGATGATCAAGTATCACTGTTTCTCCACTATAAGGATCATGTCCAAGACCATCATATTCCCTCAAGGATGATGATGATGTCTTCTTCAGATGAGTAACGAGATTTTGATCTCCACCAAGGTCTCCAAAATTATTGTTGCACTCTTCTAAATTCATTCTCAAGTGTTTATTAATATCATTGAGATTTCATATCATATTAGTATTACTATTATTAGTGTTATTATTATTAATATTTTTACTAATATTATTATTATAATTATTAATATTTTGTTTATTATTATTATTACAATTGAAATTATTATTGGTATTATTATTCTTATTATCATTATTATTATAACTATTATTAATATTAATATGATTAGTATTATTGTTATCAGTATTACTATTATTAGTACTGTTAATATTTTTATTATTACTACTATTATTATATGTTATGTTATTATATAAGTAATATGGGTTTCAATGGGTGTCCTATGAGCTCCTAGTGTGGATTCAGTGGAGAATAAATGATACTCTGCATGATGGATTTTCTAAATGACTCAACACTCAGTATTGATCAACTTAACACTAGAGGATGTTGGATTAATTGACCTTGCAGTGGATTCTCTTCTGAAAAATGTGATTTAGAAGTGAAATGGGAAATTGATTTTGGATCTCGGATTTCCACATCTTATTGATATGCAAGTATCAGGAAAATTTTCCTAGGGAGCTTAGTGATCCATCTCAAAGTTTACTTGAGTGAAGTCTTTGAAATACTGGCTATGTGTAAGAATTCAATTGTGGGGAGGATTTTTTTTAAGGAAAAATAAATAGTGACATGAAAACCAAGTTTGTAAAATTTCTTTGATTTGGTATTTATCTGAATTGAATTTTCATTTAATTGTCTTTGAATTAAACCCTACCTCTTTACTTATCAAATTTTTGTGTCAAATGGATAGAGACTTGGATCAAATTATATGAAGCTAGGGATGTTCTGGTTCCGTGATTGGTCATTGTATTTCAATCTATACAATGTCAATAACAAATTGATATGTTTTGGATTTGGTAATAAAGGATCAATTAGATTATCTTGAACAAAAAATTTTATTATGAAATTTTAACATCTATTTGTGTCCTAATTTATTTAGATTGAGAGAAAAAAATAGTACATTTTTCACATTATTAAAGGATTACGGTGGAGGTTTCTCTCAACACAACCTGCATTGATAATGTAATTCTCTCAACATTTGATTATCCGATTAAGATTAGTGTTTCATATGATGATTGTCCTCATGTTTATGGGGAATGTAACTTGATTGGGAATATGAAGGTGTCTTTTCACAAATCCTTTGTTTCATAAAATGAGGAAAGTGAGGCCACATGGTATAATATTGTATGAGGATATCCCAGGCCAGGAACCCTATGCATCTTATTGTAAGGGATAATTTTCTGAGGTTTCTAGTTCTAGGGGTGCATGAGACCAAATTTTATGGAATTGTTACTTATGTAATTGATCTAAAGGAAGGATTGGAGATGAGGGAACATAGAGGAAAAGAACCTACTAGACATGATCATAAAATGTAGCAAAATGATAGACCCATTCAATAGATTGATTCTTATCAGGTGAAATGGTGTTCTCATCACAATCACGTGTCATATCAATAATGGGCTAACGATGCAGATGATAATTCGGAAAATTTCATAGGGAATGCCCAAAACCAGCTACATCATGAGAAATCTATTCAAGATTTTGTTGAATGTTAATTAATTCAGGAGAGTAACTTTATTTTCCTTATAATACATAATTTTAATCAAAGATTGGTTATTTCACTTGTATATCAAAAATCAAATTTTATGGAGAAGGTGATCAATAATGTGGATAATGGGATGAAATTTTCTATTTAGGCTTAGATCCAAACTACATACCCAATAGATTTTATTAGTTCTAATGAAACTCTTCTTTGGATCCCTACAGAAGTGGCTCAGAATGTTTCTACCAACCACGACCTAGAATGTGTGAAAGTGATTGTATATACTACCCATTGATTTTTAGGACTTTATCAGAACCTGATATATAATTTTTAAGTCTTCTTGGTATATTAAACAAATCTAATGGAATGGAGGTCTTATAATAGGAATGTTTCAATTCTCAATGGTTTATCCATGATGAAGGAGATGAGAATATCAATGAATATAACCCTTTTCTAATTAAAGATAAAACTTCACAGGATGTTATTTATCCCGATGGGGATGTTGGGATATGGAAATATCCCAAAATATAGGGTTGAGGTATTCATCCATGAAATAGGGATGGCGGCCAATCCCCTATAAGAACTATCATCCTCTTCCATGAGATTGATACTGGAATTCCCAACACCATTATTCCATTCACTCGCCCTTTATTCACATTGTAGTTCTCCATGAATCAATCTAATGACCGGTCCTACTTTTCCTTTCCTTTAAAACATTCATCATACTTCTTCTACCCCCATCCACTCCTACACCTTTCCTCCATTTCTCTTTTCTCTTGGAAATAAACATAAAATTAGTGACACATTGATGGACCCATACCCTCACAGAAATTTAATTGAACATCCACTACTTCAGATATATGTCTTCCCCCTCTTGGATACTAATTCAAAAACTAGTTTTGGATTAATATTTTTCAGGGATATTGAGCAACCCAAAAACAAATAATTGAAGCACTATTAATTTATATTCTCATGTCATTTTTCTTGATCAATATTTATCTACCAAAACTAATTATTTTTTCATAGAATTATGGTTAAAATTTTTATAGATGATATACGGTAGTTATACATCAACAAATAGTTTTTTCTATTCATTTTTTCATGTTAATTTATTATTTTAATTCATTTTCTAACATTAATTTTATTTTTATTTAATGATTTAATTGAATGTAATATGAGTAACAGAATTGATTTTATTTTATTTCTCATTGTAATTTTTTCATTTTAAATATTTCAAATTGATTTTTCTTATTAAATTTATATTTCAATCATTTTAATTCATTCATTCATTTTATATTTTAGTCTTCTCCCTCTCACAATATTTTTCGGAATCCCAATATTAAAGATGTGAAGACTATAAGATCATATATTAGTAAATAATATATAATTTTTTGAAGTTATTTGAAAAAATCTAGATTGTGGAAGAGACATAATCTAGGGTCCCAGGTATGATATTATTTTACTTAAATTCATAATAAAAATAGTGTTTGAAAAATTAGATGAAAATATTATGATAAATAATTCTTCATTTATTTGAATATAAATGTGAAATAAACATTAAAAACTCATATGTGTAGTTTTTCTAAGATATTTATTAGTTATATATGTTATGTAGGTCAAGAGGGTAATGAATTGATGAGTTTAAAATTTTTTTAAAATATAAAAATCAGGTATCAAATTAAAATAAAATTTATGATGATTTGAAAATGAAATATTAATGTGTATATATAGTAAAAATAAAATATATAAGAAAACCTAAATTTTTATAGTTGTTTCTATTAAGGTGATCTTATGTCTACTCTTCAATTCTATATACAACATGATAGAAATGGTATCTAGTAAAACCTCATATTTTAAGGGAGTGAAAATGATATTAGAAACATGTATTTCTTCAGAACAAGGCACAAACTAAAATCATATCATTGTACACCATTATTCAAAACCAACAAACCTTACTTTATAACACCTAAAAGCACAATCAAAACCTACTACCATTTTATAGGGATGAGTAACAACCTATGTGATCCAAAAAAATTGTCATATTTATATAACTAAGACACTACCTTTTTATTGGAGTCACAACTTTGTGTGAGTTGTGTTATAACTTGATAAATACTTTTAGTAATGAAAAATAATAGTATATTGAAAATATAAAAAAATTAAACTTGTGATATATGAAAATATGATACTAATATGGAGAAAAGAACATCGAACTCTGTGAGTTAAAGTAGAATGATGTTGAAGCATTTGGTAAACCAGCACAACCATAGATATTTAGAGTTCTTGTCTCTGGATGATGTAGAAAAAGAACATTGTAACACTTCAATGGTAAAAGAGTCAAATCATGATTTTCTATTTTCTTAGAAATTTATTTATAAATTAATTATATATTGAAAAATTGCTTCATCACAATCATAATGTTGTTTTTTCACTTGTGTTTTTCCAAAATTATCTTCATAACTTGTAATGACTAGAATAATATAATAATAGAAATATAACCACTACCAGAATATTGAAATATTATGTCCAATGTGATAAACATACAACCACATGATTCCATCCAGAAATAGATACTAAAATAAATATAATAGTTATCGATGTGAAAAAATTAATCATAGTGAAACAAAAAATTTGTTTTTAATTCTTCCAATCATATATTCTAATAAACTCATTCAATCATGTGATATTTAGTTCACTAAAATCAAAAACAATATCAAAATTGATGACTTAATTGAAATATTTTAAAACTTTTTAAATTTTTACCATATCTATATAAGGTGATCATTGAATGTTTTTAAGGTGATAATTCAATTTCATAAAGTGATCTCTTTAACTTCATAAGTTGAACTAAAAAGTTTGGTTTTAGTAGGAACTTTATATGTATGTTTTTACTATAAAATTCTATTAGGGAAGAAATATATCCCAATATAGATATACACATGAATTTTCTAAACTGTGGGTAGAAATTTGTTGTCCAATACTATACCAATGGTTTTTAAAAAAATATTTGTATAGAGTTTTTTATTTTGGAGACCCACCCAGGCACCTCCTCCCATCCTCCTCATTTGAAACCTAGTTCCTCTCATTCATCTACACGTCCCCTTCCCCAAAGTTGATTTTAGACTCCTATCTCTCCACCATAAGTGGATTTGGAATCCCCCTTCCCTTCCTCATTAAATATTGGCCACTGCAATATCCTCCTTAGGAAATATTGGAATACCCCATGTGACATAGTACCCATCCGAGGTTTTCATCCCCTATTTTTGGATACTTTTGTTTTTGCGATCTTTGATAGGTATGATTTTGTTCCTGAATATTCTTTATTATCAATAGTTTGTTAATATATTTCACGTTTTTTACATTACCAAGGCATTTTTTACCATTTTAGATTACGTATTTTGTTCTATTATCATTTACATCCCATTTTTTGGAGACTATAATAATTGAGTTTAAAATTTTTTTGGCTTAGTGAATTCTTGCCACGTCATTTATTGGTTACCTCTTTGGTTACACATAACATGTAATGGTTATTTTGGAAATTTAATGTTCTTAATTGTTTATGTATTACATTATGTGTTGTTCACTATAAAAAATTTTTCTAGTTGGTATGGGCATTGAAAAAATCCTTGGATAAATACATGTGTCCATGGGGGTGTATTTTTGTTTTCAATTATATTTTGTAACAATCCAATCCATTTATTATATTTGAATATAATTGGTATTTTATTCCATGTATTTATATATAAACACTATCATATTCTTAATGTGACCCTTAGGGTAGATTCATGTCATTTATTAACATTCTGTGTCACCCTTTTATAGAACATGTTGTTTGAAAATGGTTTTTATTTAAAATTAAACATATATTTGTGACAGAAGAATAAAAAAGTTAATTTAATGGTAGTTTTAAACCATGGAATGGGATGATAATCCATGCCAAGGGTTTTTGAAAACACTTAAATGTATTTTAATGAATATTTTTTCTAGTGATTTAGTGTTTAGAACCAGGTTGAGGTTTTGAAAAGTGTTCTTATTTTAAATGGATTTCAAACCTAGTGCTTAGGTGTTTTGAAAGTGTTTATAGTATTTAACATGGGTTTATTGATTTTAAGAAGGATTATTTTAACCCATCTTATCTATATTAGAATCCTTTTTTCAATATATTTTATTTCTAAATAAAAATATTTCATTGCTTAATTTTTAAAACAAAATATAAAATGGGTTGTTTTATTTCAAAAGTGAGAGTTATCCTATGTGGATTATGTTTTGAAGCATGTTAGTGGATGTGAATGTTTCAAAAGGTGGTTTAAAGGGAAGTTTAGGTTCCCATTTAGGTTTGAGAACTGTTTAAATAAAATTATCCTCAAAATTAAATTGATAATTATATTTAAATGGTTAGTTAACTTGTAATTCCTAACATGTTTCGTATAAGTAAAGGATTGTTTGGTATTTTATGAAGAATGGGTTTTTATAAAAGTTTTGAGACCCTCTTGTGTCCCTTTTCAATCATGTATTCCAATGATTTCTTTGGATATCATGAGGGGATGTTTATTATTGATACATTTATATATTCTAATTTTGTTTTCAAAAAATGGTAATTCTTGATTGTGAAGATATGGGAGGCGAGGGGTGTGTCATGTAAAAAAGGTTATACTTGATCTTTGTAATTTCTTGATTGTTATCAGCTACTTTTACATTTAATGGTAGGCATGGTGGATTGGGGTATGTGGATTAGGTGGCGGATCCCATGATCTTGATTTATGTTTTCAATGAGCATGGACATGGACCCAATGAACATTTAAAGTGGAAATTTCCCTCAATGACTGGGTGATCTTTCAAATTATATAGGCATACACTCTAATTCAGGAACTTTGGGTTACTATATGACATTCTAGAACCCATTTTTTAAAGACTATTTATTATATACATGACATTATTATCCATTTTAGGATCACATTATGGGATTTATCTTCTATATCAATTATATCACCTTTTTCTTAAAATATTTTCTGAAACCATTGTTCTTGTTGATTTACCTTTTTGTGTGGCTTGACATAGTGGTTCCTAACTATGTGTTTCTTTATTATTTGTGTTTTATTTACATTCAAATTTTTTAATTAGGATTTAAATAAAATAAAATAAATAATAAGAGAGTGTAATATTATAGTTATGTTAAACTATTTTTTAAATAATTTCTAAACGGTGTGTTATTTAATGTGTAGAATGTTGTTTCCAAAATATTTATGGAATAACATTCTTATTAAAGGGTGTTTTTTTGTTAATTAATCTATGAGTGTGTTTTGGTTTTAAAGACAATATGTTAAGCCAATGTTCCATTTTTATTGATAGGATAGTTTCGAAAAATCTTTTGAATATGTTTTTGGATGTTAGAATCATATTTTGTGTTAGAATTTTGTATGTTAGAAATGGTTGTTGGTGATGTGATTTTAAAGTGGATATTTAAAAATGTGGTTATTAATGGAGGTATTAGATAGGGAAGAATATTTTACATGTGATTTTTACTATTTAATTAAAAGAATATAATTTTCTAAAATACTAGAGATGTTGATGTTAGTGGAGAGAAACATTTAACAGATGATGCCATCAATTCTGTATATTTGGAATTTAATAAAATAACCAAGAGAAATCTTTAATGTGGTTATATCATGGAAAAACTATGTCTGTAAATTATATTGCATCCATTGATTATATTCTTACCTTTTTGAAGAAACTGATCTCTGATTGTGTAGATATTCCCACAAATCATTATATGGCATTGAAGTTAATTATGAAGATTATATTTTCAAAAAAAAGGTTCATTATTTTCAGCAAGATTGTAGTTTATTTTTTGGAATAAATCTTACCTTAATTAAATTATAGAATGAGTTACATCTCATTATAATAAAAATTCATATATAATAGTATCCTTTGTGCCTTATAAAGTCATATGGAAATTTTAATTGATTCCCAGAATTCAAAGTATCATCATGTATTCATAAATTTTAGCAAATATGTGATGGCATGATGCAGAAAGAATTAAAGGTAATGATGAGTTTTTCTATCTTGTGGATTTAATATCATGGAGTGAATTTGAGGTAGAACATTCTGATTTTTTAACTGAGGTGTGTAATGCAAGGTTGGGTATACCTTGTCATTATTTTAATCCATTTTTTCTGATTCTTACTACTCACAACACAGGGCCAGTTTTTATTCATTTTTATAATCTTCCTCTATGGATGTGTATGAAAAATCCTTCCAATTTCTTGAGTTCAATAATATCAAGACCTTCTGATCTCATCAATGATATAGATTTTTAAATGTAATCTTTGATAAGAGTGTTGAAGAATCATTGGTATAGGGGTCTGCATACATTATATGCTTCTCAAAAAAATATATTTTAGATGTGTGATGCCCAAATATTGACTATAAATGATTTCCCTACATATCAGATTATTTTAGTTTAGTTCTTGAAGGGAAAAATATCTTGTCATATTTTTATGATGAATACATGATCGAGAAGTCATAAATTGTGTAATAGTTTCTATTTCATCGATCATATACCATTCATTCCAATGAATAATCAATAAAAGAATAATACTTGAAGGTTTTATAATACTGTTTACACTGAACAACAACCACAACATATTTCAAGAAATGATGTGAAAAATGAATTGAATGATTTTAAGTTTTCATTTAGGATAAGTCATAAGAAATAAAAAAAGGGGAAGAATTTGGACACTGAATACACTTACAACTAAAAAAATAGAAGTATAGTTTTTGATTTTCTATATTGGTCTACCAATTTTTAATGTCATTGTTTTTATGTAATGTACATTGAGAAAAATACATGTGAAATTTTTATTTCAATTATACTAAATATCAAGGGGAATACCAAAGATTAATTTCAATCTCGTTAGGACTGGATGGATTGGGGTATTCAACTTGGACTACATCTTGTGTGAATTAGTGAAAATAAATGTAATGTTCTTTATTCTTATTATGTGATGAAAATGTCAGAGATAAATAAATTAATTGATTTATTTTATAATATCAAGGTTCAAGATGGCTATTCCAACAACAAATCTAAATGGGTCCACAGAATATATTTAAAACTAAAATCTATAAAAACTCATTATTATCATATCCTTAATCATGAATTGATTCCAATAGATATTTAGAGATTTTTATCAAATAATGTAATGGTGATAGTGATTCTCTTATTTAATATTTAGATACCTTTGTGCTTAAAGGTTTTCTAAGTCATTCATGGTAAAAATGAAACAAGAGGGACTATTAATTTTGTGTTAGTTTAAGAAAGAATCATCCATAATTTTTACCTACATGTTTAATCTAACAGTAAATATTCAAACTGATACATTTATTGGGTGAACTATTTCATTTTAGTGAATGTAACCTTCTGAATGAAATATGTACGTAATGAAATATTATGCCTTAAAAAAGAATTATCTTAAATGTTTAATTTTGATAGGTTATCTGTATCAAGAATGTATGGATTCCTGTTAAATGTATTTTTATGATGTGAAAAGAAGACATTACTGGACAATGAGAAATGAAGATGACTATTATATTAAAATTTATCCCTTGTATCCATCAATTCCCAATATAGGAGTAATTCCGGGGATATATACATTAACTACATTGAGCCCTGAAGATTGGGATATATCACATCACATAGTCTTGTTTAACTGTGGTTTGTTTGATGAATATGTCAAGTATGTAATTTGGATATTTATATGTTATACCATAATATGTAATTTCACATATTCCTTAGACTTA
Source organism: Viscum album (assembly GCA_963277665.1). NCBI lineage: Eukaryota > Viridiplantae > Streptophyta > Magnoliopsida > Santalales > Viscaceae > Viscum > Viscum album. Next base: position 1,639,507,167 of record OY728163.1, on the reverse strand, counting down.
TATTATTATTTTATATAGTGAACATAAAAATTGATAAGTAGAGTTCATCTATATTTACCTTTGAAAATAAGAGGGTCTTTTTCAAGCCAATTGTTTCATTCTTGGTTAAAATAAAAGGTATCAAAATAACTTTAATTAACTTAAAATAAATATATACATTTAGTTTTATTATTAATATACATTTATGGTATTGAGAATACCTATTTAATATATTTATCAAAAATTAAGATCATTGGTTTTTTGTCCTAATTCATTTGATCGTGAATGAAAATATTTAATAATCCTGATGTATAATTTCTTTACAACTATTCGAGTGGTGAAAATTAGATTATATCATGATGATACTATGTTAAATAATATAATGGAATATTATTCAAATTCATTAGATATTTGGACCTAATTTGAATATTTGTATTGTTATATAATTATTGTGAAAATATTGATATTGAATTACTACTCTCAAGGTCAAGTCACTATGATAAAATTTAAATGGTTTTATTCAATGAAGTTTAATGGTACATTTATTTATTATTTTGGATTCGTGGTTATTGAAATGTGTTGATTTCCAGCTACAAATGAACCATACATTTTGGCATCAACGTAAAAACAAGTGTTTTATGTGAAAGATCATCTGATACCAAATTAAGGTGTCATTAATGAAGTAATCCCATGAATTATTTTTGATGATGTTGGGTGTGAAGTTGAAACTATTGATTCCCCCATTAGTATAGAACAAAATATTTCATTTTATGAAACAAATTTTCCCATTGTGACAGTTGATGTTGAACTTGATGTAGTCATGATTAATATATCAAAGAAACCTTATATGTTCATATTTCATTTAGTTTCACATGACATTAATTTATCAGGGTAGTATTACTGTAATTAATTTAATTTTTTTTAATTTTGGAATGATATTTCAATTTTAGTATTTTTTTGTTTTGTTACATTTAATTATATTTATTTGAATTCAGAAAACTAGTTCTCAAATAGGCCTTTAAAAAATGTGTAAAATGGTTATAAATTATTATTAATAAAACATTTTATGAAATTTATTATAAGTTCATTAAATTTTATGTTGTATACATTTTTTCTTTAAAAGGTTACTAATAATATTAAATTTCCTTCTTATTAATTTAATGATTGAAGTTTCAAGGAAGCAATTATTTGATGTTGATCAAGAGAGGTGTGAATATGGGTTGGCTACACTAGTTCCCTTAGTCGGTATAATAATTTTCATAATTTTATTATTAATTACATATAATGTCAAGTTCATATTATCTATCAAATTTGATGTAGGCAAATTTAGATACACAAGATTTGACTCCTCCTCTACCTACCATCACAGGTCCTAGCAGGGATACTCCTAGACCAAGATGAAACACTCATCAAACACATTACCACCCTAACCCACCAAGAAAAAACCCCATATACCATAGATTATCATCCTCCTATTTAACCTCAAGGTATGTTCCCTTTCATGATGGCATCATCATATCATTTATCATCTTCTTACCATGCCATTTCTAGACTATCTACAGGGATGTTCCTACACAGACCTCCATCATCATATCATTTGGCCTCTTCTTCCCATACCACATCTACATCACCTAGAGGAATATTCCTACCCATGCCTCCATAATCATCTCATTTAAAATATTTTTACAAAACCATGTCTACACTACCTATAGGGATGGTCCCACATTTACAATTTCATTATCTGTGGATGTATGCTCAATACTACCACTCATATCCTATCATGTATACGTTGCCGACACATCCTACTCTACATCTAGTATTTTTTTATTTTTTTCCTTCGCATCCCACTCTTTTATATGATCATCACGTAGATAATTCATTAGAAATGGATCATCCTATAGAGGCTATTGATCTAGGACATCCCACATATTCATTAGAGCCTATTGAGCAGCCTGTATCAGGTTTTTTATTATAATTTTGAAAAATTTGTCACTTCATTGTTTTCATGTGTTAGTATGACTTAGTTATTTTTTTATATTTATTAAATTATTCAATGAAATATTCCTATAGAATATGTGTTCATCCAATACGTGGGAATCCTGGAATCACAAACCACAAATAATGGATGATTAAAATGTAGAAAAATATATGATAGGTAAAAATGTGAGGCCGTGTAGAATTTTCATGGCCACTTTATCAAAGTACCATGATATCATTATGGTGGAGCCAGTATAATAGGGAAATATTGTTAATGATATCAAAAACAAAGCATGGGTTCAAATATGGGTAATAATGTTTTATAAATTTATATCTATATTGTTATAATATTTTTATAAATTATTATTTTCGTTGGAGAGTTATTTTAACTTTCCCAATGTGGAATCCATTAAGGACTCAAAGTTTATGGATATTAGGATGTTATGGTTATCATACAATAATTATTTATATGTTAGTCGGAGGAGAAACATTGGTTATTCTTTAGTGACTGAACTCATATTCCCTAACAATCAAAATTCTCAATAAGAAAATTGATCACATATTGGATCACTGGTTATTAAAGGTATTCCCAATTTTTTATAGTTTTCTTATAGAATTTAATTCTTATTAATTGTATCAATTTTTTTTGATGTTTTGGGGAAAAACATAAATAACATAGAGTCAATGACATAAGTTCATAAATTGGGATGCATTACAATGCCTGAGCATGAGAAGCATCAGGTAATTTTAATCTTGAGAAATCATATTTAGTTGGTAATTTATTTTTAAAATTTGAAAATATTTGTTAAAATAGATACATAATGATAAATTTAAGGTATTATTTTAAATTTTATGAATTTTTAATCATGGTTGAACATTATTTAGGTGTTTTGATTGTATAATGGTGTTTTGTGTCTTTAAATAATATTTTGAGGTTGTTTTTTTCTTGAGATCAATGTTGCCATGTATCTTCACTCAATGTGACATAAATATCAATTCTAGGTTTCTATGATTTATTTTTTAGTGGTTAAAATAGGTAAAAGCAAGGTGACTTTTTTATTGATGGATATTGATGAAAGCATATAGTCAATAGGTATTTTATTTTTTTATTTTGAGTTGGTTGAAAGTGAATTCTATTTAAATCTTTTTAGGTGAAATAATAGTATGTTAGTGATTAGTTCTGCAATTGAAGTGATTAATAGATGTTTGATACATGTTTAAATGGGAAATTTAATAAATCAAATGAAATTTATTTGTAGATAATTTTCAATTTATTATCTATAAAAAATAATTAATGGGGATTAAAGTTTATTTTAAAAGAATTATTTATTTATTATCAAATATTTAATTTTTTGTTTCAATAAATGTAAAAAAAGGTATTGATGTTTTTCATTGTTAAAAATAAACAAGAAATAATTGGATTTATTTTTTATTTTTTTAAGCATATTGTTGTTTAGTTATCATGATAATATATTAAATTCAAATTTTATATTCTTGGAAGATTAAAAATCTTTTTGTTATATTGAAACTGGGATGATTCTTTTATTGTTTTATTTATGGTTTACTTTAAAGGAAAATATGTTTAGTTTATTTTATGTTTTGATTTTATTTTTTATTTTAGTTCATCTTATATTCTTGATATTTTGTTATTATGGTGGTAGATAGGCTTCTAATACTTGTGATGAGTGGTAAAACACCTTGAGGTTAGTGGTAGTGAAATTCATAGAGCATATAATTTACTACTATAGTGTATTATGGTTATTGTGATAATTGAATTTAGTTTTTCTGATTAATTGATATGACATTAGAAAATAATTAAACTATGGATATTCTATCATGGTTTTTTATAGATTAATTATGACAATACATGTGTGAACACGATTTTTCATATACACATCATGTTCTAAAACACTGTTGTTATAAAATTATATAGTGTTTAATATTTGATTTTATTTATGATTTTTTCATAAATTCTTATCACATGTTAAAATTTATTAATTGATGAATCCTTAAAAATTTATTCCCCTTTAATATTATTATTAAATATTATAAAAATTTTATATTTTTAATATGTGTGTACTAATCAATGTAATTAAAATCAAGAGCTACCTGGAATATAAGGCCACATGCCTCAAGCCAAATTATTTATCCTGAGTACAATAAAAAATTATAAAAGTGTAATAAATTCAAAAAAAAGATTATAAGTTTTTTATTTATATATAAAATATTTATATGAATTTCATGAGGAAATAACTACTTTCTGTTTTGAAAATTTTTCCCTAGAGGACCTAGTTGATAAAGAAGATGACAACTCCAGGCCCAATGATCACTTGAGCTAGTTATTATGTGATCAGCACCAGGGGAGAGTCTTATGTTTTCCAAAAAAAATCCATACACACTAGGTATTGGTTCAAATTGGGCTCCTCTCATACCCCATCCTGCAATGTGCTCATAGAGAATCATATAAGAAAAAAAGAAATAGTTTTATAGCATAATGAAAAAATTAAACCAAAGCATGAAAGATAGAAGCTGATCCCTAGACACTTCCTAAAATATATGTTACTTATTAGTAAATAACTTCTATAATATGATTCTACTTCTATTGATTCATACATGGAATCAATGCCCTCTTTTAATGAAAACCTGAGTGATGAAAATTATGGTCTTAGAGGTGTTCAAGATTATGGTGGTGGAGATGTTTTTTTTGATGACGTTGTTGATGATTATTATGTTGATGAAAATGTTTTTGATGATCAAGATGTTGTTGTTTGTGGTGAGGATGTCATTGACGGTGATGAAGATGTTATTGATGCAGATGTGGATGAGGAAATTTCTAATTGGCGAGATATTGATCTCCTCAATTTTGTACATAGTTAAGGAAACATTTGAAAATTGTTTAATAACTTGAATTTATTGGTAGTATGGATGTATATGTATGTTTTAGTATTGTAAATGGTTTGAAAATTATTAATGTAGTTGGTTTAAAGAAAAATATACAATTCTTGTACTACATTGAATTTTTACTCTGTATTTTATTTGACTTACAGGCTCATGTGGAAAAGGTGTTACAGATGCTACCAAATGGGGAGAGGCACCTATACCCACGATTATGAAACCTTGGGTTCATTTTTTTGGATAGGATAATCTATAACCATGATTTTCTAAATCGTGGATATATATATATATACCCATGGTTCAAGAAAAACTGTGGGTATATTAGAAACTCATTGTCCTATATGAATAGTTGGTATAGAAACTCTGGTAATAGGTCTATACTGAAGCCTCTATCATCCATGTTTATAGAAACCATGTATATAGCCTATATTCTTAGTTTCAGGGGCTATACCCAAGGTTTGAAATCATCGGTATATGATGGATTTTGAGTAGTGAAAATTAATATGTAACATATTTAAATTTAAAGAAAAATCAATACATAATAAAATACATTCAATAAAAAATCTAAATTTTAGCTCCAACAATTAATGAATAACTTAATTTCCCTTGAAAAAAATTAATGATTCAGATAATTTAAACATAGATAAATACAAACGATAATTAAAATTAGAATTATACCATCCATAAAATTTGTTTCTTCTAGGAAAAATATTTACGTAATATATTTATATACATTAAAGGTATAAGTAACCAATTCATTCTGAAAATATTGATATATAAAATAATAATTATTCTATAGAATATACATAGAATATTTATTATTAAAAATGTAAATATAGAACATATATTATATAACCAGAAAATTTACACTTGTTAAAATGTAATATATATGAAAAAAAAGTCATTTCATATGTAAAAAATATATTTTATATAAAATTTCATACATAATATATTTTTTAAGATGAAACAAAATATGTATGATATTAGACATAGATAAAATAATGAAATCTCTAATACATAAGATAAATTACTCGAGGAAAAGTTTCCAATGTAGAATTTATAAATCCAAAATAAATTTCCACATGGAACATTATAAATAATAAATAGAATAAATATTATAATATTATATTTTATTAAAAATCATGAATAAATACATTCAAGCACACTATGTCAAATTAATATTTAATAAACATAAAAAATTCAATAAGGTGTGTAAGTTTAAAATTTATATATAAAAAAGTTTGTAATTGTAATTATTAATAAATTAATAAATAATTTGGAAAATATTTACACAAAAATTTCCACCTTTTTGATAATTACAAAACAACAAACAACTGAAAAATTAAACTTAATTTAATTAATTAAAATGTTAAAATATTGAGGAATATAACAACAAAAAACTAAAAAATGATTAAAAACTAATAGTTCCATAATTGTGTTAAATAATAGAAAATAATCAAGAAAAAATATGATGTAAAGACCCAGATTTTCCAGTTTTTTAATTATATTGAATAATTACGAGTCTGCAAAAATTTACGGTGCATGATTCTGAGGCCCGATGTGCCAGAAATGAATTTCTTAATTTTTTTAAGATACGTTTAATAAACACATGGGAGAAGTTTTCTATCTTTTGAACCAGTGCTCGATTTAAAATATGAGGGAACAGTTGAATCTGCAGCAATGTGATTCGCTTAAGGGAGGCTTCACTTTGACCCTAGTAGGTCGGGAGGAAAACATAGATTTTGGACTTTTAAAAGAATAATAAAATAACAATGTTATTTTATTTCTCTCTTTTTATTCTTCTCTAATGGATAAGCTGTAGGGGTGGGACCAATGACATGTCAATCCATTTAATGGATCGAATCCACTTTATTCTTGTAATCTCACCACTGGAATTAGGAAGGTTCCTTAATAAAATGAACCTCATTAATTCCATGGGCATTACTCACCCTCCCCCTCTCTTATTTATTTGGATCTTGGGGAGGGGTGTTGGCATGGCTTAACTAAGCAATGATGATCAGGTAAAGTACAGTGATGTTAACCACTTAGAGGATGGTACCGGTTCTAGCGTATGGTGATGAGTGCCACCGAATCACAAACAACAAACCTGACTATTCTTCAAACACAAAGATTATCCAATGATATTGAGGTAGGGTTTTTAATTGGTTTATTTTTAAATGAATTGTTGGATATTAATCTTCCCTCACGTTATCAAGCTTACGCGGAGGGTGCGGGCCAGAGGAACAAGGCCTAGACCCTCCGCTACTTTGTTGATATTTTTTTTCATCACAGAATTTTTATTTGGGATAGTTGGAACCTGGAATGGAGGGTTAAGAAGTGAAGAGGGCATCTCAGGAAGGCCGTTGATAACTTTGGATGGAAAAACAGGCCACCAGAGCTCACCCGGTGACCCGCAGAAAATCACTGGTGTGACACTGACACGACAGCACCGGTGACCTGTGGGTGACGGCATCGGTCGGCCGCTATGGTGGTGGAGGCACGGCGTCGCACACCATCAAATAATTGGGGCATGAAATATATCCACAATGGACAGCAGAGGCCGACAACTGTATGTCATAGAGGCAGAGGTTGAGCGGCGTTCTATCGCACGTAGCTGGAGATGGCCATGACACAAAGCCATGGTAATTGAGGAGGGACCCGCCCTTGTGGGTCCCGTGGAGACCATCCTGTTCCACGTGGAACCGCCGCTTCATTACATTAATGTATTATCCATTAAAAAGAAATGGGGAGCACCACCCCCACTCCCCCCGTGCCAGATCCGGCGGCCCCACTCTAGCGGGTCGCGCCTCCAATGGGCAACACCCCTCCTTGGGTTAGGCCACATGAGCCCAGTGGGACGCACCTCCATAGGCTGGGACGAACCTTGGAAAAATGGTCAGATCCCACTATTCCCCAACCCATGCTAGTTTTGGTCGGGCCAGGTCAGACCCAGACCCACCCAGTCCGACCGGGTCAGACCGGACCCGGACATTTCCACACCCAGTTTCTCTTAAAGAGCCATAACTTGTGAAGAGGGTGTCCTTTTGATGTACTGTCTATATCTCTGGGATCCATGGAGTTATATGGTCCTTTTGGTATAATTATCTTGAGTTTTGGAGAATGTTGGGGTACACCCGGGTTGGATCAAACCCAAACCCAACCAGGCCATTGGTATTAAAATGCTTATAAGTCACAGACAGGGTGTCTGATTGATGCACTGTTTTTTGCATTGGAAACCTAACGAACTGGTGGTCCTTTGGGATACATTTTGTTTTAACTCCATGGTAGTTTATGTATGTTAAATGGCGCTATGAGCATATCCTCCCAAAATCAAGCGTTCTTCGTGATGGAATCTTGTGGTTGGTTGTAACATGAAGAAAGAACGTCGATCTTATGTGGGTCAGCATCTAGAAATCATGTGTGGGTCAGCGCCTTGTGATCCAATGTGGGTCATTATCTATCGATCCTGTGTGGTTCAATGCCTATAGATCATTTTTTGGTTAGCATCTATTGATCCGGTGTGGGTTAGCAGCAGATTCTCTTGATAGAATATGATGATCTAGATTTATGAAAAATCATATGTACTTATATACTTGAGTTATATTCCTGGTGTGAGCTGAGTCTTTAACTTCGTGATGTTACCTTTGTTGTAATTTAACCATCGTGATGTTACCTTCACTCCGGTACCTTTGTGGTACTTTTACCTTTGTGGTGTTACCTTCACGGTGTTACCTTTGTCGTACTTTAACCTTCGTGGTGTTACCTTCTTGGTGTTACCTTTGTGGTATTCTTCCCTCATTGATCATTTGAGAAAATGGATTAAAATTTAGAGCCTTATGTTTTCTCATGTATGAGACGAGTATATTTTGATAACATAGGTATATGTATGGGCACATACCTATGTAGATTTGATGATTGTTTTGTGCTTTGGGATTGAGGTCTTGATTTGTTTTTTTTTTCTTGTTGGAACTCTGGGAGGACTTTGGGGGTCTCAGAGTCCCTATTGAGCATTGATATACTCACCCATGCACAGGCTATGCCCACACCTTATTGTGTCTTGTGTAGATGATGGACAAAGTTTATCGAGGTTGAGGGTGCTAGGACTAGACAGTGCTCAGAGATAGACCACTTGACGTGACATGTCGTAGTGAATACAGATCATGAGCGATAATTACCCTTCAGGTAGGATCCTCGGTGAGTGTTCCAGGACATGTTTTCTCTTTTCTTTTGTACTTGTAAATTCAATTTGGGCTATTATTTTGGACCCTTAACTTTCATTTCACTTTTTACTACAGTAGTTTACTTCATCGTTGCTTCTAGTTGTGTTCTTAGATTGTCTGTTTGTATAGGTTTAAAGGAAATTCATTCCCGTTGTAGGGATACGCCTTTCTGGTTCTAGTCACTAGCCTCTGGCCTATGGAAGACGGGCTTGAGGTAGTCACAGAATGAGCCTTGGGGAACGAGTCATGAAAAAGTGGTATCAGATTCAGTTTTACCAAAGAACAAGGACTCTGATATTTTACATGTGGAAACAGTGTTAAGTGTTATGTGTGTGGATTTCTTTTTAGGAATCTAGTGTTGGTGAGTCGTCTGACATATCCATACACCAGGACCCTAAATTATAATTTCTAACTCATTACATGAAAACATTGATTCCATGTCTTTTTGAAAAGTTTTTCTTATGATCTCATTATGTCAACTCACCGTGCATATCTTATAGACTGTGGAGCACCTTTTTTCAGGATTCCACCACATAGAAATCATATCAGGATTCCTAAGAGAGTACATGATGATGGATCACCGAGTGATTAGTCTTCAGTGCAAGTCCCTCTTATGGAGATAGTACCATCGGGTGGTGCACTAGTAGCACAACCACCCGTTGGATAGCAGATGCCACTATCCCCACCTATAGATGGTGCACACCGACTGAGCATGTTGTATGACTTCGAGCATCAGAGGCCTCAAAGGTTCTGAGGCGAGACGGATCTGTAGGCAGATGAGGACTGGATAAAGGTTGTGGCCAGAGTTTTTCACTTAGTTGGGACACCAACTGATCTGATGGTGATCCTAACAGCTAGTCTCCTCTAGGGTGCAGCTGGGAGATGGTAGAGTCTGAAACTCCAGATACATGATGAGGTGACCCTCAACTGGGAAGACTTTGAGGGCCTTATAAGGTATATTTTTTCCCAATAAACCTATATTAATTGCATATACAAGAGCTGATGCACTTACATCAGCACAATATGATCGTGGCCCAGTACTCATAAAGGTTCATTGTTCTCTCCCGCTACTCCATTGACTTGGTACGAGACCCTTTCTTCATGTATCACATCTTTGTGTAGGGTCTCTGAAAACATATCAGAGCATCAATGATATAGATAAGCAATCTAACGCAGGCTGGGGTGCTAGAGCAAGCACTTTTAGTGTATAGCTTCCCATCATAGCAGGCACTGACAATGAGAGCCACCACTAAACGTCATGTAGCAGAGTTCTCTACAGTAGGTAGTAGAAGAATGACACAGTGGCCCAATCAGGCTATAACTTTTGGTGGATGACCTCAGGATACATGGTCAGTGTTGCAGGGCTCACGGGACAGAGGAGGAAAGATGAGTAGCAGGCATTGATACTCGTGCAGCGGGCCGGGTCACATGGCTCGCGAATGCCTGTCCTGTCATATGGATGACCATCATATAGTAGAGGGATACCGAGTTAGAGGAATAGGTTTGAGAAAGGAGATTCGTTGGGAAGCGGACAAGGATGTGGAGATGGCCATGCTGCAGGCAGTGGGCGACGATTTGAGGTTCTATCGCCACCACATCTAGGTGGTCCACACTAACCCCAGGGAGAAGACGGACAATGACGATCTTAGCTTCAGGCAGCTGAGGTCTACGACCACAGCACTATAGAGATGATTAGAGGTACGATCTATGTATACTCCACCCTAGCTGCAGTACTTATAGACACAGGTTCTCGTCACTCTTTTATTTCCATGACCCTCATTCGGAGCTAAAAGATTCTGGTGGAGCTATTGGCTCTATCCTTACGGCTAGAGACTCCTACAGGAGGGGATTCGATAATCACACAAAGGTTCATGATGTGTGATCTTACTCTAAGAGGTGATAGCTTTGGCTGGGATCTTCTAGTAGTGGTGTCGAAGCCTTACAATATCATCTTGGGTATGGACTGGTAATCATAATACATGCTACGAGTGACTGTATTAAGTGCCAAGTGTGGTGGGTCTGTGAAGATGGGACCAAGTTTTCTTTCCCCAGTGAGAAGGGAACCTTTTTAGAACAGGATGGAATTACCCAGAGGAGGGTGCAGTCAATCCCATATCAGTTGTCTAGCCTTAACCTCAGAGTAGTTGATGTTGAGAGTCCAAGAAATCCTGTAGTGGTGGACCAGTATGGTGATGTCTTCTAAAATGATGTTCTGGGACTACTTCCACATAAATAGGTATAATTTTACAATGACATGTACCCTGGGACATCACCGATATATACACCAGCATATCAGATGGCTCTTGCGGAGCATCGTGAGTTACGGGTACAGTTGGAGGACTTGTAGATGACGTGGTTCATAAGGCCTATTGTTTTTCCATGGGAGGCCCTGATTTTGTTTTCCAAAATAGAATATGGGATTTTGAGACTCTTTGCGGACTATCAGTGAATAAACCAGGTGACCGTGAAGAAAAAGTATACACTTCTGAGGATTGATGATCTTTTTGATCGTTTGGAGGGAGCTCCTTAGTTTTTGAAGATACACCTCAGATCAAGCAATCATCATCTCTGGGTATGAGATGAGGATGGGAAGAAGACAGACTTCAGATGTCGTTATGGACACTATGAGTTCATATTTATTCCCTTCGATGTGACTAACCCCCTATGGTTTTCATGGAACTCAATAACATGATCTTCCATCCATACCTCAATTTCTTCATGGTGGTCTTCATTGATGACACCTTGGTGTACTCGGGGTCATAGGATGAGAATGCATATAATCTGTAGAGAGTTCTGGATACACTCTAAGAGCACCAGCTTTGTGGTAAGCTCTCTAAGTTCTAGTTTGGGATACTATAGGTCCAATTTTTGGGACACATTATCTCATAATCTAGTGTTGTAGTGGATCCAGTGAAGATAGAGGTTGTTCCTTCTTTGGAGCCAGCCAAGAGTGTGACTGAGGTGTGGAGCATTCTGGGGTTGGCTGGGTACTACCGGAGATTCACACCTGACTTTTCCAGAGTTGAGTCACCCTTGGAAGTATTTACGAATAAGGGACAACCCTTCGTATGGACGGAGAGATTCCAGCAGTGTTTTCAGGAAATGAGGCAGAGAATAACGAGTGACCCCAGTTTGAGGCTACCAGAAGAGAGTGTTGGGTATGTAGTCTACTATGAAAAATCATGGACTAGACATGGATGTGTTCTAATGTAGGAGTGAGCAGTGAGTGCTTATGGTTCATGACATCTGAGACAGCATGAGCAGAACTACACCACCCATGACCTGTAGTTAGAAGAAATGGTCTTCACCTTGAAAATGTGGTAACATTACTTTAGGGGTGAACATTTTATAGACTACTCTGATCACAAGAGTCTCATGTATATCATCTCTCAAAAGGATCTAAACCTGGGAAAATAGTGATGGTTGGAGTTCCTCTAGGACTACAATATCGAGATAGTCTACAATCATAGGAAGGGAAACGTAGTAGCTAACACACATAGCAGTAGGTCTGGTCTATAATTGTTGTGTGTGGTGACATAGTAGCTATTTGTGTTGCAGATATCCATTGTGGATAGAAATGGAGCAGATTACCTCCCATTTATGACTTTCGCTCCCTCACTTCTTCAGTGCGTTAAGGAGGCACATATTGGGGACATTGACTGTGAGGCTCGAAATGCTTAAAAATCCTCAGTACAGTCACCTGATGGATTTTCTGAAGGTGGGGAACACGTCATACTCTTTTGAGGATGCACCATGGTGCCAGTTGTTCTACGAGAGGATTTGTTGAGGGAGTTACATACGTCCCCTATAGCGGTTCATCCTGGTGTGGTGAACAGGTACCAGGATATCTGGCATCAACACTTGTGTACAGGGATAAATATGGAATTGGAAGAGTATGTTTCATGATGCCTCACTTGCCAGCAAATGAAGGTCTAGCATCATGTTCTAGCAGGCTTAGTGCAGACACTTGAGGTACTGGAGTGGAAGTGGGATGGTATCTCCATGAACTTTGTGACAAGGCTACCACGGACATCAAGGGGACATGATTCAATCCGGGTGATCATTGGAAAACTCACCAATTCAGCCCACTTCCTACCCATCTAAGATCATGGATCAGTAGAGGGAATGGGACGCCTCTATGTACAAAAGATTGTACGGCTTGATGGAGTGCCATTGACAATCATCTCTGAACGTGACGCCCATTTTACATCCTTTTTTTGGAAGGGATTACCGGAGGTGTTCAAGGCTCACCTACGTTTGAGCATCGCCTTTCATCCATAAATGGATGGTTTGACCGAGTGGACCATTCTAATACTAGAAGACATTATTCTTGCTTTTGTACTAGATTTTAGCCGCAGTTGGGAGGATCACTTTCCCTTAGAGGAGTCTGTGTACCAAAACTATCAATCCACCATTGTTATGTCACGGTTTGAGGCATTGTACAGTCGACCATGCAGGTCACCTCTCTGCTAGACAGACATAGGGGAGTCATCACTTATGGGTCCAGAGTTGGTACGGACTACCATTGATAAGTTTAAGATCATCCAGGAGTGGATGAAGACTGCACAGAGCAGAAAAATGCTTTATGTTGTCAGGAGACATATACCTTTGGAGTTTGAGTAGGGAGTCCATGTCTTCATACAGGTCTCACCTTGATGAGGTTTACGGAGATTTGGCCTTGGTGGAAATTTATCTCTGAGTATCACTAGTACTTTTTTGGTGCTCAGTAGAGTTGGAGAGGTGGCGAATTGCCTGGATCATCCCCCACAGATGCACTGGGTGCATGACGTTTTCCGAATTTCATAGATGAGGAGGTACATACATGATTCATCGCATGTAATCAATTGCGGAGATTTGTACATCGATGATGGGGAGAAATTTATGGATTTTTTAGTGGAGATTGAGGATTGACAAGAGCAGGTTCATTGATGATCGATCCCTCTTGTGTGTGTTCACTAGTAGCATAGGAACGTCCAGGAGAGCACATGGGAGCGGGAGGCTCATATTAATTCTCAGTAACCCCATCTATTTCCTTAGTCTAGGTTGTGGATTTCGGGGATGAAAAAACCTATGGTGGGGAGAATGTAAAGACCCAGATTTTCCATGTAATATTTTTTATTATATGGAATTATTATGAGTATGCGAAAATTTATTGTGCATGATTCCTAAGCCATGTGTACCCATAATGGATTTCTGACCATTTTTAATGTACGTTCAGTAAATGTGCGGGCATAATTTTCAATATTTTGTAATGGTGCTCAGATTAAAATTTTCAGGTCACCATTGAATCCGCAGTGCCGGGATTCACTTAATGGAGGCTTCACTTCGACTTCAGTATGTCTGTATAAAAAGATATATTTTGGAATTTTAAGAGAATAATAAAATAATAATGTTATTTTATTTCTCTCTTTCTCTTTTCCTCTAACAAAAAGCAGTGGTGGCGGGACCAACGACATGTCAATCCATTAAATAGATTGAACCCCCTTTATTTTTGTAACCACACCGTTGGAATTAGGAAGTGTCTATAATTAAATGAACCCCATTAATTACATGTGAATTACTCACCCTCTCCCTCTCCTATTTATATGGAGCTTGGGGAAGGGTGTTGGAATGGCTTCAATGAGCAGCAATGTTCTGGAAAAGTACCACTACACCAACCACTTGGAGGACGGGACCAGTTCCAGTGAGTGGTGATGAGCTCCACTGAATCATGAATGATGAACTCGACACTTCCTCAAATGTGGGAATTCTCTAATGATGTTGAGGTAGTGTTTTTAAATGGTTTAGTTTTAAAAGAATTGTTGAATCTTATTCTTCCCCCATGTTATCAAACTAACATGGATGGAATAGGCTAAACGAACAAGTCCTGGACCCTCCGATACTTTGTTTATCTATGCGTTCTTTGCGTAATTTTTTTCGAGTTGGATGGAACCTGAAATGGAGGGTCAAGTAGTGAAGACGGCGTCCCGGGAAGGCTGCAGGTAGCTTTGAATTGAAAAAACGGGCAACCAGAGCTCACCCGGTGACCCGTGGAAGACCATCGGCATGGAACCAACATGTAAGCACTAGAGACCGATGCTAGTGGGTGACAGCGGCGACCGACACGAGTCAGTCGTGAAGGAGGAGCAGTGCGCCGTCACGTGCCGCTGGAGAAGGGGGTCGCTGAATATAGCCTCAACGGATAGCGGCATCTAGCATTGGCCTGCCGAAAAGGCAGAGGTAGAGAGGAATGTTGTCACGCACTACTGGAGATGGTCATGGCACAAATCCACAACAGTGGAAGAGGGACCCTCTCCAGCGGGTCCCGTAGTGACCAGGCGGTTCCATGTGGATTCGCTGCACCATTACCCAAATGGCTTAGTCGTTCAAGAGAAAGGGGGGAGTGCTACCCCCCCCCATGCCAGCTAGGGCGGGCCCTGCTCCAGTGGCCCCTCTCTCTAGTGGGTTGTGCCTCCAACAGGTTGCACCCCTCCGCGGGTTTGGTTGTGCCCTCTGTGGGCTGAGTCGCACGAGCCAGGCGGGCCGCACCTCTCATCATGTTAGGTCGTGCGAGCCCAGTGGGCTGCCCCTCTATGGGCCAGCCCAACCTAGGCTAGTTCTGGCTGGTCTAGGTCAGACCCAAACTGGGTCGGGTCAGGTTGGCCGACCGGGTCAGACTGGCCTCGAACCCTTCCGAGCCTGGTTTCACTAAAAGAGTCATTACTTGTCAACCAGGCATCCATTTGGCGTACCGTCTATGAAACTAGAATCCTTGGAGTGAGGCTGTATTTTTGGTATAATCAAATTGATTACTAGAGAATGATGGAGTACGGCCATGTTGGATCGAACCTGAATCCAACTAGGTCCCCGGTACTAAAATGCTTATAAGTCACAGACTGGGCATCTGATTAACGCATCGTCCATCGCATTAGAACCCTTATGAAATGACAGGTTCTCTAGGATACTTATTCGTGAAAATTCATAGCAGTTGAGGTATGAACAATGTCTTGAGAAGAATATCCTCCTGGAATCAAGCATGATTAGTGTGGGAATCTCATGGATGGCTGTAAAGTGATGAAATAACATCGATCCTATGTGGTTCAGCATCAATCGATCATGTGTGGGTCAATGGATAGTGTTCTTGTGTGGGTAAGTATCTATCGATCCTATGTGGGTCACTACCTAGATATCCTATGTGGGTCAGCATCTATCAATCCTGTGTGGGTCAGCAGTATATCCTCTCGATAGAATAAGGTGATTTAGATTTACTACTAATCATATGTAATTTTTTAAATGAGTTATATACCTAGTGTGAGCTGATTTTTTAACTTTGTGGTGTTACCATTGTGCTACTTTTACCTATGTGGTGTTACCATCATGGTGTTACCTTTGTGGTACTTTAACCTTCGTGGTGTTACTTTCATGGTGTTACCATTGTGGTACTTTTACCCTCCTAGTGTAACCTTCGTCATGTTACTTTTGTGGTATTCTTCTCTCATTGATCGACTGAAAAAATGGCATAAAAGTTATAACCTTATGATTCATCATTTATGAGATGACTATATTTTGATTACATCGGTATATGTGTGGGAATATACCTAATTAGAGTTGATGACTGCTTCATGGTTTTTGGTTTAGGTTTTTATTTGTGGGTTTTACTTTTTGGAACTCTGGGATACCTTTAGGGGTGACGGGGTCCCTACTGAGTATTTTTATACACACCCCTACACATGCTACACCACATATTGTTGTGTTTTTGCAGACGACAAACAACATTGATCGAGGTTGAGAGATCCATGACTGGATGATGCTCAGAGGTGTACCATTTTTTGGGACGATCCATAGTGACTACTGATTGTGACATGTACCTACCCTTCAAGTAGGATCCTCATTGGATGTCCCATGAGCTATTTTCTCTTTCAGTTGTACTTATACATTCTATTTGGTCTTGTATTCCAGCCCTTTTACTTTTAGTACACTTTTTACTATAGCAGTTTACTTTTTGGTTGCTTCTTGTTATGTTATTAGATTGTGTGTTTAAATAGGTTTAAAGGAAATGCCTTCCTGTTATAAGGATATCACTTTCCGGTGCTAGTTACCAGCCCCTGGCCTATGGAAGGTGGGCTTGGGGTAGTCATGGTACAGACCCTGAGGGACAGGTCATGACATTTGAAACAAAAAATATTTATTAAAAATAGGAATTTATCCACTAAATTTAAAATAAAAACTATTGTTGGATAATAAAAAAATTTAACAACCTACTAAAAATATAATGAAAATTTTTAAAAATTTATTCTAAAATATCCCCTTCCCTCTCTAAATATTTGATTCCTAAAAAGAGATATATAAACTATTTAAAAAATATTAAATATCCCAATAAGTAAAAAATTGTGATTAACAAAAAAACAAGCTTCTAGATATTTATAGCTTTTTACAGTAAACATTGTAAACTAAATAAAAATACATGTAGTTTGAAAAAAAACCCACTTAATTAAATATTCCTTATAAAAACATCCTATTCGAAAAAAAACTACAATAAGGATCTACAATAATAGGTTTAATGAGTTTATAATTTGATTTACATGGAATTTGAAATAATATATTCCAATATTTTAAAATAATCCAACTGTGTAAGAAAGTTGTACAAAATAGAGAATGTATAGAATTGAATACTACATACAATCCAGAAGAAAACTGACATATTAATGATTAAACTAACATATTATATAATAAGAATATGAATGAATATGCATACTAGACATTAAAATATAACTTCATGGGAATGTTGAACATCTTCTGTCCAATAAAAGTTTAGTAAGATTGTAGATCTGGTGGAGCTATTTCATAGTAGATCTGATGGAGTAATTTCATAGTTTCATATAATGGTTCCTGGTAGAGACATTTGTTGGTGTAGTTTATTCATGGATTACATGTAGTGATCAGGTTTTCATCCCAACCTAGAGTCAAATGTACTTATTTATGTTATCCTAATATGTTATTCTTGATGATAGTATTACGGTGTTATACTAGTTAATTTATTTAAATTTTTTTAATTATTATATCATTTTTTGGTATCGATATATCTTTTATTTATTGGATATATATATTGAGTCCAAGAGTTATTTTGGTAGAGTTTAGAGACTACTAAGAGAGGGTGAAATTGGGGTGATTGTTGAGTCATAATGAATGTTTTTGAGATTTCTAGTTATTTATGATTTCGCTATAAGTTTTTATTTTTATAAATAATAATAATTAAAGGATAAGTTCATATTTTTATTATTTGAATTATTTTTATCAATACATAAATTATATTCAAACTCAAATAAAATAAAATTAACTATT
This sequence comes from Viscum album, assembly GCA_963277665.1. NCBI lineage: Eukaryota > Viridiplantae > Streptophyta > Magnoliopsida > Santalales > Viscaceae > Viscum > Viscum album. The sequence goes on along the minus strand of OY728163.1, from coordinate 1,639,488,775 downwards.
TGTGGTAAAGATAATTTAGATGTTTAAAATATTTTGAAAGTGTTTTAGAAATATATGGAGTTATTTTGAATGTTTTTGGAGTTGAGTATAATTTGAATTGAAAATTGATAAGTCCAAATTTTTTTAAGTATTTTATTCTCAGATGAAAAAAACTAGAAAATAATATAAACTGCCCTATGTGAATAAAAAATGTTATATAAAGGAGTTAAATAATTTTAAAGGATTGAAATTAATCTAATATGTATGTTTTTATATTTAGTATAAAATATATCTGTCGAAGAACATAAATATAAAAGTCATATGTTTCATTGGGATGCATAAAATTTTATAGGATATGTAATATTTTTTAAGATCATATGTTATTTATTTATACTAAGTGAAATTTGAAAACATCCATGGATAAACGGTTTATATATAAATTTGTATATATTATTTGATATATAATGTATTTTTGATACTGAATATTTTTTTTATGAGGATATGTAATATTTTAATATGGTATGTATGATATTTGAAATGGAAAAAAATAAAAGATCTCTTGATGTTTATTGAGAGTTCCATAAATTATGATGGATTTTATAATTTTGGATTTTAGATATTAAGTAAATTTTCCATGTTTCATATAAAATACATGATGTTGAATAATTTATTTATGGATAAAATAACATAAAGTGAATCTGTGATACAATTAGGGGAGAAAATGGTACACACTATGGAAATTATATTACACGACATCCATGTAGTCATATAGAATATAAGAATATCCTTTAATTGTGATGAGAAACCACTATAATTATGGTTTGGGTGGTTCTAATATGATAATATAGTTCGAACCCTTAATAATTTTGTTTCATCATAAAGGAAGAATATTTTTTATAGTTAAGGATAACTATTTGATTGTGAGAAGATTCATGAATCCATATAACAAGTTATTCTTGAGTATACCAAGACAAATACAATGATTGAAATAGAAGAAGAGGAGTTCTAATAGATGTTTGATAAGAAGTTAAAATTTTTTTGTGGAAATTTAAAATAAAATTAAAATTTCCACATGATTAAGATACTATTATTGTGAAAGATATAAAAATAGGGTATTTCATGGAATGAAATGTGATAGGGAATTGTGTGTTGTGTGTATAAAATAAAAATAACAATCAAGTGAACATAAAAAGAAGGAATAATCATAGAGGACTATTTAGGGGCAATATATAATGGAATAAGTGTTTTTGTGTAGTGAAATATATAAAATATTAAAGATACTTATTAGAGGGAAAGTGGAATAATAAGAATAGGGATGCGTATATTGGTTTTTTCGTAAATCATCCTAGAATTTAATCTTTTAAAGGTAAAGTGTAAGAACCCAGTATTTGCTGAGAAAGACCTTGGAATATTCTTGAAAATATTTCAGGGCAGCGCCTTCAGACGGCGTGCGATTCTGAGCTCCAGAGTGGCCGAAATTAAATTTTCTGTGCGTTCACACTGGAAACGCCAAATAAATTGGATAACTCCTAAACGGTGCACCGGATCAGGTATCCGAGTGTGCGGATGGGTTAGGAATGGGGTGTTTACCCTAGGAACGACATAAAACTTGTCGGTGCGGGATGTTTGGAGCCCTCGCTCGCTTTCGGAAGGTTAAACGGATAAATTAATTAATTAATTTATTCGTTTAATGTTGAAACTCTAGTATCTCTTAAATGTTGGCTCGGATTGGAAAGCTGAGGGAACCCTTGAGTTCTGAATGTGCCGTTTACCCTAGGAGGGGTGTAAGTTTTGCGGGCGCGGCCCGCCTGTGAAAAATGGCCCTAGGGGCATTTTCGTAATTTAGCGACTTCATACGTTAAATTTTATAACTTTAAAACGGAAGATCGGAATCAAATTCTGAACCCACCTTTGTGCTCAGTGGGTGGTGTTTACCCTAGGGGAGGCTTAACCTCGACCCCATCGGGCGTTTCGGGTGCTGGTCAAAATTGAGGATTAAATTAATTAAAATTTAATTAATTTAATTCTTTTTCTTTTTAAACCCTCACCCCACCCCTCTCCTTCCCCTTCCCCCCTGGCAGCCCCTCCTCTCCCTCTCCTCCTCCATCTCTGGTGAGGCGACTCTGGAAAGGTGCGGTGATGCCGGCGGATCGACGCGAAGCTCCGGGAGAAGCCCAGCGAGGTAGGGTTTTGTTGTGTTTTCTTTCCCACACCACATTCATCCTAAGTTCGTTTTGTCATTTTTCCATAGAATTTGAAATCAAAGCCCATGAATGCATTGTACGGTTTCCGTTCTTCACATCGCTTCTTTCTGATCGAAAATCCGAGTTCGGAGATGATCGCAAACACCCGCTGAAGTTTGCGGGTTTTGGAGTTTGGCGGCGGCAACACGGTGGTCCGGGGAGCTCCGGTGCGGCAGCAGCGGGCGCTGTCGGCGACAGCGTGTAGAAACCGGTGGCTGTGGACGGCAGTTCAGGGGCGGCGGGGGGCTCTCTGGGTGATACGGCGGGCGGTCTGGGTTTCGCACGGCGGCGCCGGCGTAGGGCAAGGAGGAGGAGGGGACGCGGGGTGCGCGACCCCGTGCGGCGCAATCGCGACCCGCGTGTCGCAGGTCGCTGCGGAAAGGGGGAGACCGGCCATCAAGGCCGGTCAGTGGCGGTGGGTCGTGGCCACTCGGCTGAAGCGACTTAAACCGGACCCGCGGCCGGGCCGCGGGCCGGCTGTGGGCGGACCGGCCGGTCCGGGCCGGTCCGGCCCAAGGGAGTGCCCCCTTTGAATTTCTGACGCCCGTAGCTTTCGCTACGGATGTCCGTTTTGCGCACTGTCAGCGGCAGCGCGGACCTTGCGTTGAGGGGAATGATTAGAGCTTGTTTCGGGAATTTTTAATTCCCTAAACTAGGGGCCGCGGAGTCGCGACATGTCCTTAAGTGGACGAGCGTTTCCCCCGAGATTCTTGTTCTAGACGGCGTGGACACATCCGACGTCCATTTAAAGCGCTGTCAGCGGCGTTGGGACCCTAGCGTCGGGGCGAAGCTTTCCAGGGTGGTTTCGGGCGCTGAATCCAGAGTTGAGGCATGGGCCCCACGGCCCGTCTTTTGAGCTGTGCGCAGCGTTTAGCAACTTTTTCATTGGGCGTCCGTTTGGGGCGAGTAAGCAGTCGTTTTTGGGTGCTCTTCCAAGGGGACTGCAATGGATCAATCTGCCCGCCCTAATTCAGCACGATGGTGCAGGGCCCACGAGGGTCGTTTGGGCGTCGACGGTGATTTTCCATCTTTATCACCGGGCGACCGTTTTTCACAAGTGAGTAGTCTATCTTGTGTGATTTTTTGAGAGGATCGCAACGGTGTGATCCGTTCATTGAGTTTTGAGATGGGGATGCAGGTCCCATGTGGCACCGCTCGTGTGCGGTGCACCGGAATGCACCTTTCTCTCTGGATATTCATTGCACTCATGTGAGTAGTGCTTTTGACGTGTTTTCCCGAGGGGATCGCAATGACGTGATGCACCTGACTGTTTTCGGGGCCGAGGCTCGGGATCACAGGACGTCGTTCGGGCGTGAGGCGGTGTTGGTGACCTTTTCGTCGGATATCCTTTGGAGGCGAGTAAGTAGTCGATCTCGCATGTTTTTTCGCGAGGATTACAACGATGCGATCCGTCTGGTTGTACGAAGCCTCTTGCGCGATCTTGTGGAAATGTGAAGGTGCCCTGGGGGCGGTTCTTCTTCTGTGGTTGTAGGGGACCCTTGGTGTGTGATCGCGCGCACTCCCGTGTGAGTGAAGTAATGCTGGAATATATGTGGTTGTCCGTTCCCCAGTCATTGAGGCGGCAAGTTGTAGATGTTACATCACGCCTTCGCGTTGACGTTGGGTGCCGTGTGCACAATGGCCCTTGGGCTGAGAATGTGGTATACTCTGGGAGTATACGGAAATTCTTGGAGGTACATGTGGTTGTTCGTACCTGAGAATGTTTGTGAGCTTGGTTGGGGTTGAGATGGGGCCACACGTTGTGTGGGCCCCACATGCGTGTTGGGTTCTACTTTACGTACTTTGACCTCTCGCGACGTAGAGGGTCCCTCTGTGCTCGATTATTTGACTGGAAGGGTGGAGTTATTCCCCTATCTTTGTGCTTGTCTGTTTGACCAGCAGGGTTGAGTGGTCTCCCCCTGGTTTCGTTCTTGATGGATCGACCAGTAGCGGTGCTAGTGGCACCCTGTGATGGAACAGGCGCTGAACCTATTTTGGGAGAGTTGTTCTAGAGTTGGGTGGTTGCGCGATACCCACTCCATGTTTGGTTGGCCAGTGTTGTACCCTCCAGTAGAGATGGCCAGAGAAGTTCTGAGTTTTACCCTCCAACGGGGCTGGGCCGTGGGTTACTCATCGACTTCTAGGGTTTACCCTCCAGCAGTGACTGGGCAGTGGGTCTCCCAATGCACTTAATGTCTACCCTCCAGCAGAGATTGGGTAGTGGGTCACCCGACGACGCACTTAGGGTCTACCCTCTAGCAGAGACTGGGCAGTGGGTCACCTGACGATGCACTTAGGGTCTACCCTCCAGTAGAGATTGGGCAGTGGGTCACCCACCGACCTCTTAGGGTCTACCCTCCAGCAGGGCTGGGCATTGGGCCGTTCGTCGTCTAGTTCCAAGTCTACCCTCCATCAAGTCTAGGCAGTGGGTCACCTATCAACTTATTCTAGGATTACCCTCCAGCGGGGCTGGGGAGTGGGTCGTCGGATGATGTATTATGGTTTACCCTCCAGCAGGGCTGGGCAGTGGGTCACCCAGTATCTTATTATGGTTTACCCTCTAGTGGGGCTGGGCAGTGGGTCACCTGATGGTGTATTATGGTTTACCCTCCAGCAGGGCTAGGCAGTGGGTCACCCAATATCTGGATAAGAATTACCCTCCAGCAGGGCTGGGCAGTGGAACACCTATTGGCATTCCAGGCTCAGTCCTTTCTACTAGGCTTGTCTGTGGCTTCCCTCCGTGATTACTGGAGTCGGACCCCTGGTTACGGGTCAGTGTTGTGATGACCTTGACTTTGAGGAGACCTCTCAACTATAGGACAGTGATAAGGTGTGGTTTGACTTTCCCTAGAACTCTCAAATACGAGGGGCACTTTCCCCACTGAGACGTGCTCTTTTGACACGATCTGAAACCGTATGGGCGAGTCAGTGCTGCCCAAAGCAGATAGTTTCGATGTGTGGTGATTGAGCCCCTTGGCTTGCGGTTCGGGGCAGACGTGCGGGATGCTGGGCATCGGTGGTGTTACTTCTGGGACTTTTGGAGACTCATTTTCTTGGGCTGAGCTACGGGACGGAGATCCCCTTACGAATTTGTTCGGGCTTCTTTATTGAGCATAAGGATATGTATATACCTTGTTCTAGTCCCCACTTCTTGGGTTTGTTTACTCTCCTTCTAGGAGAGTCGAAGATGCGCGGGGTATTCCAAGTGCTTTCCGTGTCTAGCTTCTCGTGGTTGGGTGAGTCTACTCTCCTGCTATAGGTAGTGAAGACTCGACGAGAAGTTCATCTTCTCACCGTTTCCAGCTCCTTGTCCCTGGACGAGTCGACTTCCTTTCTCTTGTTGGGTTGATCTGGACTCTTTATTGTAGTCTCTGTTGTACTCCTTTACTTTTCCTATTCACTCTACTGCTCATCCTTCGGTACCTCCTTTGTTTCTCCATCGAGCCTTCGGGGTATCTTACTGAGTATTTTTATACTCACCCCTGCTTGGGCTTTTCCCGTACTTGGTGTTCTCTTGCAGACGACAGACAGGTTGTCTGTGACCTCAGTAGAGCATAGGAGTTTGAGAGATTGGACCACGTGCGGTGGTCGTAGCTGGGTTCCAGGTGGGAGACCCGTCAGCATTTTCTTCTTGTTTACCTATTGTCGGGTTGTGGCACCTTTTCTGGTTGGGCGCGTGTTTTTCCCCTTTTTCCTTTTCAGCGCTTTACTTGTATCTTTTGGAGGTCGATGCACATTGTGGTTTATTTATAGCAGTTTCCCTTTTTCTTTACTTTTCTTTTGTTTTACTCTGCACTTTTTCATTGAGTGTGTTGCATGTGTGCGTGTACAGGTACTTAGGCAAAGGCCTCCCCGAGTTGTTGTGCCTTCGGCGCTGGTCGCCAGCCCCTGGCCTATGGAGGTGGGCCCGGGGTAGTTGTGGCTCGAGCCCGGGTAGGTTCGGGTCGTGAAAAAGTGGTATCAGAGGTGGTTTGTTCCTTGAGACGTTGTGCAGACGTCCCAAAAAGAGTAATTGGTTGGGATATAGGGGAATATTGTTAATGTGTCTCGAGAGCGTCTCTCAGGCCAGGGAGTCCAGTGATGGTGCGGCGGCCGACGTATCCATTCACCAGGACCTTGATAACCCGCTTGTCGACTCGGCATGCTGAGACACTTGTTGCAGGGAAATTTGTTTTTGCATCACATAGGATTGAGTCTTTGACTATTCTTCTTGAGTCATCTCCCCATCGTTTTTGTTATCAGTATATACATATATGCTCATTTGACCACGACACTCCTTGATAATATTCAGGATGTCTCCGCGAAGTCAGTCATCCAGGATACCAGCTTTAGTTCGTGACGATGACCCTGTGAGCTACGAGGCCACAGTCTAGGACCCTTCATGCGAGCCCCTTTCTCTGGGTGGGCCGGTAGCAGCACCCCCACCTGTTGAGCAGCAGACAGTTTCAGCGGAGCAGGCTGGGTTTGAGCGCATGTTTAGCGCGCTCCGTGAGTCCCAGCAGCAGAGACCATTGAGGTTCAGTGGTGATCTAGACCCTTAGGCAGAAGAGGGTTCGCTAGAGACAGTGGTTAGTCTCTTCTGGATTGTGCAGACGCTGACAGATCATCGAGCGGCTTTGGCAGCCAGCCTTTTCCGTGGAGCAGCTCGGTGTTGGTGGAGTCTGGTGACTCGGTTTCGTGACGAGTCTCCTATTTTGTTTGATAACATTCAGTTGTTGTTTCGTGAGGAGTTTTTTCCCTCCTACTTACGCTCCTTTCGGATTCAGGAGCTCCTGTAGTTTCAGCAGGGAGGGATGACGGTAGCCGAGTACACAGCTAGTTTTGCAGACCGTGCACGCTTTTACCCGGACTTGGTCCATGATGACAACATTCGAGCGTGGAAGTTTGAGCAGGGTCTCCACCGAGAGATTCGTGTTGTCATATTACCCTTGGGAATTTCTACATATGTCGGGGTGCTAGAGCAGGCGCTGGTGACAGAGGGCTTCCTATCGCGTTCTAGTGTTGGTGGTGGCAGTAGGCACGTCGGAGCTGAGACGTCTGTCGCTGCTAGTGGGCATCGGCAAGCAAAAGCTCGACGCAGGTGGATTACTAAAAACTGGACTCAGGGGCGTGGTCGTACACCACAATGGCGTCGGAGGTCACCGGTGCAGCCCAGAGAGAGTCAGTGCTATGCTTGTGACGGGAAAGGTCACTTGGCACGAGACTGCTCGACCCGAGTTGCTGGGAGCTTCGGGCAGGCAGCAGGCGCACCACCACGACAGAGGCAGCGCCATGATCAGAGTAGTACCCAGAGATGTGGTGCTAGCAGAGGAGTGGGAGGATCTGGTAGTGGGGGACAACTTTACAAGATCTCCCCATCCCCAATAAGCGGTCCACGGTAGGCTCCGGGAGCTGACAGTTGGGACAATAGACAGCCACGAGCTTTGGATGTCTACGATCCTGCAGAGCATGAGATGGTGAGAGGTACCCCTTGCGACTCTTCTACCTTTTGCAGTAGAATTGTTAGGCTCTGCGTGTTAAAGGCTTTTCTCCCTGCTCCTTGTTAGAGGTGTTACCAGGGTGATGCAGGGCGTCGGTTGTAACCCTATGTTGGTATGGAAAAAGGCGTGAGACCTTTTCTATTAGTCGATGGTGTTGACTCCTTCGCCTTTTGAGCGTGTAAGAGAGCATCGACTGTGGAACCTTGTGTGACCAGATATCCTTTGGTGTTTCACCATATGGATATTCTGAAGGAGGGAATCTCCAGGCCTTGTTTCAGGTGTGGGCGGTGATTCCAGTCGCGGAGTGCGACGTAGAGGTTTGATCGGGGAGGTGAGTTACCCTCGAGGGCCTTTGGGCCGTTTGAGACCGTGTGAAGGGATGGCGAGATGCCCTATAGCCTTGCCCTAACCCCAAATTCTGATGTGGTTGCACGACGTCCACAAGGGCCGACCTTGCGTGAACAGATCAATCCCTTGGTCTGTGTGCGGTGACGCAGAGCTGTGTGTGGGTTTTTCTGGGTATGGGAAAGCCAGGTGTGGGCTTAGTACCCTGTGTTTCTCCCTAATTTTTCTTTTCGGGGATGAAAAGCCTGAAGGGGGGAATGATGTAAGAACCTGGTTTTTGCTGAAAACGACTTTTTAATATTCTTGATAATATTCCAGAGCAGCGCCTTCAGACGGTGTGTGATTCCGAGCCCCGGAGTGGCCGGAATTAAATTTTCAGTGCGTTCACACTTGAAACGCCAAATAAATGGGATACCTCTTAAACGGTGCACCAAATCAAGGATATAAGTGTACGGATGGGTGTGGAATGGGGTTTTTACCCTATGAACGACATAAAACTTGTCGGCGCGGGATTTTTGGACCCCTCGCTCGCTTTCGGAAGGTTAAACTGATAAATTAATTAATTAATTAATTCGTTTAATGTTGAAACTCTAGTATCTCTTAAAAGGTGGCTCGGATTGGAAAACCAAGGGAACCGTTGAGTGCGGAATGTGCCGTTTACTCTAGGAGGGGTGTAAGTTTTGCGACCGCGGCCCGCCTGTGAAAAATGGCCCCAGGGGCATTTTCGTAATTTAGCGGCTTCGGACGTTAAATTTTATAACATTTAAACGGAAGATCATAATCAAATTCTGAAACCACCATTGTGCTCAGGAGGTGGTTTTTACCCTAGGGGAGGCTTAACCTCGACCTCGTCGGGCGTTTCGGGTGCGGGTCAAAATTGGGGATTAAATTAATTAAAATTTAATTAATTTAATTCTTTTTCTTTTTAAACCCTCACCCCACCCTTCTCCTTCCCCTTCCCCCTTGGCAGCCCCTCCTCTCCCTCTCCTCTATCTCCAGTGAGGCGACTCCGGAAAGGTGCAGTGATGCCGGCGGATCGACGCGAAGCTCCGGGCGAAGCCCAGCGAGGTAGGGTTTTGTTGCGTTTTCTTTCCCGCACCACGTTCATCCTAAGTTCATTTTGTCGTTTCGCCATATAATAGGAAATCAAAGCCCATGAATGTGTTTTACGGTTTCCGTTCTTCCCATCGCTTCTTTTGGATCGAAAATCCAAGTTTGGAGATGATCGCAAACACCCGCCGAAGTTTGCGGGTTTTGGAGTTTGGCGGCGGCAGCACGGTGGTCCGGGGAGCTCCGGTGCGGCGGCGGCGGGCGCTGGCGGCGACGACGTGTGGCAGAAGGTGGTTGCGGATGGCAGGTCGAGGGCGGCGGGGGGCTCCCTGGGTGAGACGGCTGGCGGCCGGGGTTCCGCGCGGCGGCACCGGCTTAGGGCAAGGAGGAGGAGGGGCCGCGGGGTGCGCGACCCCGTGCGGCGCGACCGCGACCCTCGTGTCGCGAGTCGCTGTGGAAAGGGGGAGACTGGCCGTCAAGGCCAGTCGGTGGCGGTGGGCCACGGCCACCTGGCCGCGGCGGCTTGAACCGGACCCGCGGTCGGGCCGCGGGCCGGCTGTTGGCGGACCGGCCAGTCCGGGCCGGTCCAGCCCAAGGGAGTGCCCCCTTTGAATTTCTGACGCCCGTAGCTTTCGCTACGGGCGTCCGTTTTGCGCGCCATCAGTGGCAGCGCAGACCTTGCATCGAGGGGAATGTTTAGAGCTCATTTTGGGAATTTTTAATTCCCAAAACAATGGGTCGTGGAGGCATGACGTGTCCTTAAGTGGACGAGTGTTTCCCCCGAGATTCTTGTTCTGGACGGCGCGGACGCATCCGGCGTCCGTTTAAAGCGCCGTCAGCGGCGTTGGGACCCTGGCGCCGGGGAAAAACATTCCAGGTTGGTTTTGGGCGCTGAAGCTGGAGTTGAGGTGTGGGCCCCACGGCCCGTTGTTTGAGCTGCGTGCAACGTTTAGCAACGTTTTCATCGGGCGTCCGTTCGGGGCGAGTGAGTAGTCATTTTTCGGTGCTTTTCCGAGGGGATTGCAATGGTGCAATCCGCCCGCCCTAATTCGGCATGATGGTGTGGGGCCCACGAGGGCCGTTTGGGCGTCGGCGGTGATTTTCCATCTTTATCATCGGGCGACCGTTTTGCACAAGTGATTAGTCCATCTTGTGTGATTTTTCGAGAGGATCGCAACGGTGTGATCCGTTCGTCGAGTTTCGAGACATGGATGCGGGCCCCACGTGGCACCGCTCGTGTGCGGTGCACCGGAATGCACCTTTCTCTCTGGATATTCGTTTCACTCATGTGAGTAGTGCTTTCGACGTGTTTTCCCGAGGGGATCACAATGGTGCGATGCGCTCGACTGTTTTCGGGGCTGAGGCTTGGGATCACGGCACGTCGTTTGGGCGTGAGGCGGTGTTGGTGACCTTTTCGTCGGATATCCGTTGGAGGTGAGTAAGTAGTCGATCTCGCGTGTTTTTTCATGAGGATTACAACGGTGTGATCCGTTTGGTTGTGCAGAGCCTCTTGCACGATCTTGTGGAAATATGAAGGTGCCACGGGGGCGGTTCCTCTTCCGTGGTTGTAGCGGTCCCTTGGCGTGTGATCGCGCGCAATCCCATGTGAGTGAAGTAATGCGGGGATAGATGTGGTTGTTCGTTCCCCAGTCATTGATGTGGAAAGTTTGAGATGTTACGTCACGTCTTCGCTTTGATGTTGGATGTCGTCACGATGGCCCTTGGGATGAGAATGTGGTATACTCTGGAAGTATACGGAAATGCTTGGAGGTACATGTGGTTCTTCATACCTGAGAACATTTGTGAGCTTGGTTGGGGTTGAGATGGGGCCACACATTGTGTGGGCCCCACGTGTGTGTCGGGTTCTACTTTACGTACTTTGACCTCTTGCGACGTAGAGGGTCTCTATGTGCTCGTTTTTTTACTGGCATGGTGGAGTTATTCCCCTGGCTCTGTGTTCGTATGTTTGACCAGCAGGGTTGAGTGGTCTCCCCCTGGTTTCGTTCTCAATGGATCGACCGGTAGCGGTGTTGGTGGCACCCCGTGATGGAATAGGCACTGAACCACTTTTGGGAGAGTTGTTCTGGAGTTGGGTGGTTGTCTGATACCCACTCCGTGTTTGGTTGGCCAGTGTTGTACCCTCCAGTAGAGATGGCCAGAGCAGTTCTGAGTTTTACCCTCCAGCGGGGCTAGGTAGTGGGTTACTCATCAACTTCTAGGGTTTACCCTTCAGCAGAGACTGGGCAGTGGGTCGCCCGACGCACTTAGGGTCTACGCTCCAGCAGAGACTGGGCAGTGGGTCGCCCGACGCACTTAGTGTCTACCCTCCAGCAGAGACTGGGCAGTGGGTCACCCGATGATGCACTTAGGGTCTACCCTCTAGCAGAGACTGGGCAGTGGCTCACCTGACGACCTCTTAGGATCTACCCTCCAGCAGGGCTGGGCAGTGGGTCGTTCGTCGTCTAGTTCTAGGCCTACCCACAAGCTAGGCTGGGCAGTGGGTCGCCTGTCAACTTATTCCAGGTTTACCATCCAGCGGGGCTAGGCAGTGGGTCGTCGGATGATGTATTATGGCTTACCCTCCAGCAGGGAAGGGCAGTGGGTCACCCAGTATCTTATTATGGTTTATCCTCCAGCGGGGCTGGGCAGTGGGTCGCCTAATGGTGTATTATGGTTTACCCTCCAGCAGGGCTGGGTAGTGGGTCACCCGATATCTGGATAAGAATTACCCTCCAGCAGAGTTGGGCAATGGGACACCTGTTGGCATTTCAGGCTCAGTCCTTTCTACTAGGCTATTCTGTGTCTTCCCTCCGTGATTACCGGAGCGGGAGCCCTGGTTATGGGTCAGTGTTGTGAAGACCTTGACTTTGAGGATACCTCTCGACTGCAGGGCAGTGACGAGGTGTGGTTTGACTTTCCCTAGAACTCTCAAGTACGAGGGGCACTTTCCCCACCGAGAGGCATTCTTGTGACGCAATCTAAAACCATGCGGGCGAGCCAGTGCCGCCCAAAGCGGATAGTGTCAAGGTGTGGTGATTGAGCCCCTTGGCTTGCGGTTCGGGGCAGACGTGTGGGATGCTGGGCATTGGTGGTGTTACTTCTGGGACTATTGGAGACTCATTTTCTTGGGCTGCGCTACGGGACGAAGATCCCCTTACGACATTGTTCGGGCTTCTTGATTGATCATAAGGACATTTATATACCTTGTTCTAGTACCCAGTTCATGGTTTTGGTTACTCTCCTTCCAAGAGAGGCGAAGACGCGTAGGGTATGCCACGTGCTTTCTGTGTCTAGCTTCTCGTGGTTGGGTGAGTCTACTCTCTTGCTATAGGTAGCGAAGACTCAACGGGAAGTTCATCTTCTCACCGTTTCCAGCTCTTTGTGCCTGGATGATTCTACTTCCTTTCTCTTGTTGGGTTGAGCTGGACTCTTTACTACAGTCTCTATTGTACTCCTTTACTTTTCCTGTTCACTCTAATTCTCATCCTTTGGTACCTCCTTTGTTGCTCCCTCGAGCCTTCAGGGTATCCTACTGAGTATTTTTATACTCACCCCTACTTGGGCTTTGCCCGCACTTGGTGTGACCTTGCAGACGACAGACAGGTTGGTCGTGACCTCAGTGGAGCATAGGAGTTCGGGAGCTTGGACCACGTGCGGTGGTCGTAGTTGGGTTCTAGGTGGGAGACCAGTCAGCAGTTTCTTCTTGTTTACCTGTTGCCGGGTTGTGGCACCTTTTCTGGTTGGGTGCGTGTTTGCCCCTTTTTCCTTTTCAGAACTTTACTTGTATCTTTTGGAGGTCGATGCACATTGTGGTTTATTTATAGCAGTTTCCCTTTTTCTTTACTTGTCTTTTCTTTTACTCTGCACTTTTGCATTGAGTGTTCTGCATGTGTGTGTGTGTATAGGTACTTAGGCAAAGGCCTCCCCGAGTTGTTGTGCCTTCGGCGCTGGTCGCCAGACCCTGGCCTATGGAGGCGGGCCTGGGGTAGTTGCGGCTCGAGCCCGGGTAAGGTCAGGTCGTGACATAAAGGTGGTTACCTATTTTTTAAATAGTAATGAATTATGGGAAATATTTAATTTTATCGAGGGAGACTATACACAGAGAGAAAGATAATCCATTCTTCAAAAAATATAATATAAAGTGTAATAATATATATTAGAGAAAAAAAATATTTATATATTGGGATATAGCTTTGTTGAAATTATTATGTAGAATATAGAGTTTAAACCTTGTGAATTTGTTTCAATGATGGCTATTTTAGTGAATCATATGGTTTTGAGTGATTCTGAATCATGTTGGGGACTAGCTACTCACATGGAGTAGTGAACATTGAATATAGAGTACCCTTTTTTTCTCCATAGTGTTTTTATCTATGTATTGGGATTTATCACTCTAATAAGTGATGATGTTTGATTTTTTGGGAAATCTTAAAAGGAAGTAAATTGGATATTGTTCACTAATTCACCCCCTAGTGAACCAACCATACTCGAGGCCACCAAAGTCGGTATGAGAGTATCTGGTCTCCTCTAAAGATCTAGATGTTTGTAATTTTCTTCTTTTAAGGTTTGTAAATTCTTATAATATTATATTTTTTCCCTCTATTTTAGAATAGATAAAAAAATTAGGTTTATTTTTAGAATAGGATCAATGGAGTTCTTGTTATGATTTAATGTTTCATATCTAACATGGAGAGTATTAATTCAGTGAACACAAAGGGAGTTACAATATTCAATAGGAAAGATTATAATATTTGGAACGATATAATGATACAATTCTTTATTTATTTTTGCATGGAGGTTCTTGATATAATGAATAAAGGTTTTACACATGTTGAACAAATATTATATTTCACTGTAGATAGAATGAATAATTTGGAGTTTTATGGGTGTAAAAAAATTCATTCTTTCCTCAAATTAATATAATGCAGTTTTAAATTTCATGGGTATCAATACAAAAAACATCATTTAGTAAAATCTTTAAAATGTTTATAAAAGAATTGTTAAATTAAAAAAAGGGATAAATTGTTTATTGGGTGATTAGAGTATGAAGATATGAATATGATTGAAGGATATTATATTGATAACAAAACAAAATTGGGGAATAATATTGTTTTTTTTATTCTGGGGGTGATATTATTGGATACAAAATGTCGGTATAATGGTTTTATATAACTGTCTCTATAATGAATGTCATCATCCAACATAACTTGGTTATTCCAATTTAATGGTGGTTTTTCCAATTTAGTGTAAATTTTTGGGAAGTAATATGGATTGTTTTTTAGTGATGTTTAGTTCATTTTTAGCGAAAATATTCCGATGAAAATGATTGGAGTATATATGGGTAGTTTAAACCACTTCTAAAGACATTTACCATATATAATGTTGTTTTGAACAACCTTTAAATGCTACTTTAAAAAAATATTTACAAACTACATCCTAGGAAAACCAAATATAAGACCAATATTAAGTTAAAAATAGTAAAATAATGATAAAATCATAGTTAAATCAAACTACTAAACACACCAATTTTATAAAATTGACATATCCATAATCCAATGTTATAATTAAAATAAAATTGAATACCAAAATTTTAAAACTTCAAGCAATATATATTTTAAATCAATAAAATGAATGAGAAATATATAAATCTACTTTTAGTTAGGATTATCAACATCTATAATTTTAACATCCAGTGTCAAAATCTATGGAATAAAATCAATAATAATTTATTAAAAAAATGCCTCAAGGAAATTATCTCAAGTCATTTGAAAAGTTAATTAAAAAAATTATATTTAACATGTCATCAGTAAATTATCATTAATATCAATCATAATTAGTATATAATATTTATCAGGGACATTAAAATTACAGGGAAGGGAAAACATGATAAAACCACACCCATACAATATTTGTATTATATTCATATGGTATTTGTATCATATAACCTGCCCATAAAATTCACTATTTCATATTTAAAATATATTAAATGTTGGAATTATAACTAATAGTAAGAATAAATCAAACCAATAACTTAAATTATACATTCCCATCATCTCCTAAAAACTCAAGCTTCATAATAAAGGTGTTTTATCGACACTTATCCAATCCTATCCACTACAGCTTAATGATCAAATCTCTTTTCCAACATGAATCCATTAATATAAAATAGTTAAACTGTGAATTTAAAGAATTGTTTCATAAAACAACTAGGACTATCTTTAACTAACAGCTGAACCACCCTTGAGATTGTCTAAAGGTCATCTGTGATCCTCTAAGTCTTAGAACTAGTGTTTAGGCATCCAAGATAAATTCTTGGGAAATTTTTTTCCCAAGTTAATATAAATAAATAAGTAATGGAAACCTTTTTAAAATCTGGTAGGTTGTGTCTATTAATCATATTTCCAAGAATGTTCAAATAAGGTGTTTTATATAAATACGAAAACAAATAATTCATAAAATAATTAATATAGAACTACCTCATATTCTATAAAATAAAAGATGTATAAAAATATATAATAATGTCCCAAAAATTCAAGAAAATGTTATTTAATGAAAAATACCAAGAAAAAAATAAGAGAACCAAATAATAGACTATAGATCTCTATGGGACCTGAGGTCCCCAACTAATATCATTACTAAAAAAATTCAATAGAAATAAAATAAAATGAATTTCAAAAAGGATCACTAAAAAATCCTTCAGGGCCTAAGAATATTGTTTATAAGGTAAAATTTAGAAGTAAATATAGAAAATTAGCCAAACATATATATTTCATTCAAATTAAGGGAAATATAGATATCCCCTACATCAAACCACAACATGATTTCAAAACCATCATATCATTGTGTTTTTATTTCATGAGATTAGTTACACACCACCATCACTGAATCCAAATAAAAAATTAATCACTAACTGATGAACTAAGATCTACACCATCTCATTCTCCATATACACTCCTTTCTATCAAAACCTATATGATGATTTTATATAAAATTAAATAGTGTTGTGTTTTTAAATTTAAACATAAACACAATATAATATTTGTATTAAATGATTTTGATGTTCTGTGATTTACCCAATCACATATACCATCCATCAATGGAATATCATCCGGGACACATATAGTTATATTTTAATGTAATTCAACTATTTATTTATGAATATAAATGAAATTTTCATAGAACATCTATATTTGATCCCATGTTAGTAGATTTTGATCCCCTATTATTGAGTTGTGCATAGTATTACAGTAAACCACCTCTGAGTGTCTCAATGTTGAGAGTAAATACAAACAAGATTAGATGGTACAAAAATCCATGGTGACATGCTAAATAACTCATATGGTAATAGTCCTGACTCCATATTATTCATTTGATAATTATACTTCATCATAAGGACTTGACCTAATAGATCATCCATAGAGGATGGGAAGGATAGTACAGGATTTGCATCCATTATTTCTTTTATTTTATCCTATAAATCAAATATAATTCCTAATTAAGTCAATTAATATCAATAATTCAAGGTTATAGTTTACCATAGTGTGGTTAAATGATGTGTGAAAAAAAATTAATAGGTAAATTATTATAGAGATCATTGGTAGTCTGTATTAATTACCAAAAATGAAGGTCTATTGATTCTGCCCATTGAATATGGTCAAATATATATTAGTGGAACAAAACCCATAATCATTTGGAGGGGTTACTATATAGTTAAGTTTCACATCCATGACTCTTTTAAAGGCATTTTAATTGTACTTTATATTCCTGCATTGTTTTTGGGGGTTTCCCAGACATTTTTGGTGAGAAGGTTAGTTTCTTAAAATTTGGGCTAAACCGTGATCTCATTTCGAGATTCCAAAATAATGTTTTTTTTCTTTTATAACTCTTTTTTGGTTTATAGGTTTTACCCATTCCACTTCCCACATGGCCTTCCTGACCAATTTAAACCACTATATCCATTGGTAACCCCTAGGAACTCATAATTACAGTTTATTTGGGTGATTTATTCATGCATTAGGCCAACATGTGATCCCATTTCCCTATTTAAGAAAATATATTATTTCTTTTATATCTCACTCATTTTTAACCGTTTTCAGTCATTCCATCGTTCAATTTTGCCCCCAATCCCTAAGAACAACCCCATGTTCCATTTTCCCTCTTTGGAGCTCATCTTCACCATGGATTAGGGCTAATTTTCTCAAAGTTTCTCAAATCATCTATATTTGAAAAAATAATTTGTTTCTATCATAAATCATTCAATTTTTATTCCTTATCCCCCATTTCAGTCCCCACTCATCCTCCTCAACCATATTAGAACCTCCCCTTGAATTTTGGATGCTTTTAGATTCAACTATTGGTGTATTTGGGGATATTTCTTCAATGTTTCTGAAGTAAGTGAATTCATCTCTTGTTCCTTAGATTTACATAGGGTTTCTACCTTCCTTCATGAAGTTCCAAATGTCGAGAAACTAGGGTTTCTTACCTAGGATTTTATTTTGAGTTTCTTGGTCCAATATTGTTGTTTTAGTATTTTTTCACTCCATTTTGGGGCGGTGGTGGTGAGGTTGAAGTTTCACACAAGGATTTGAGGTATTTGACATATATGGTAGGTGATTCCATGTGTAATCATCCCTTGATGATATATTTTCTTGATTTATATTTTCAGTATATTTCACTTCCATTATTTTTGGTGTGAAACCCGTTTTTGTTAGAATTGTTTATGTTGTTGATTTTAAAGTGTAATTTATGTGAAAAAAATAGTGTTTTCCTTGTGTGTTCTATGTTGTAGAAATAGAGTTTTTTTATGGTCCATGTAATGATTTTATTAAATGGTTTTAGGGAAGCCAATTCTGGTTTGGTGTGATTTTAGTATGCATTTTGTTTCAAAATAGTGTTATTGATGGATTTTAAGTGCAAATCATGGTTGTAATTCTTGAAATTGGATTATGAAAATTTTAAATGGTTTATTAAATAATAAAAAGAGGAAAAGAATGTTAATCTACTGTTTTGATTGTGTTTTACAAGAATTGGTGCTTTATGTGAAAATTGAACTTTATAGTTTGTGGAACATGTTTAAGAACAAAGAGGAAAACTCGAGTATCTAGGTGGGTGAACATATACTAGTCCACTAGTGATCTAGAGTGGTTTTGTCCCTTTTTCACTAATCAAGTTAGACATTGACAAAACTAAAAAATATATAACGGTGAAGATTGGGGACCACTAGGTAATGGTTATGTTCCCTATGAGTGGATCATTCATGAGAACATATATTTATATTGTTACATCCACACCAAGATATGAGGTAATTGAGGCTTACAACTAATGCCTAGGGGTGTTCCCATGTTTAGTTCTTATTGCCTACATTCTATTTCCCATTAGACTATTGTTTTTTTAGTTGAAAAATTAAGTAACTTGCATATTTTATTTAAAAGTGTTCATTCTTTAATTTTACCACTTAAAATCTATTTTCATTTGAAGGCTACATTCTTTAGAAATCATTGCTACCATTTCTTGTAATAAAAACATGAAATCTTTTTATCTTATGACATTTATCACATGGAATATGTTTGGGTGGTGTCCTATTTGTAATAGTATCACACCCTACTTATACCTTTGGTTGTATATAGACATTATTATTTTTTACATAAGTACGGTCATAGCCTTTAGAGATGGCTATTCGGGTTGTTAGATGCTTCCATGGTGTGGTGTTGTGGAGATGGCTCATGGGTGATGACCCCATATTGTGTGGTGGTCTTTGGGATATATTTTTTATAATTTTTGTAGTTTTTTCCAACTTCTGTCATCTCTATAACCTTTTTTCAGTTCTCAATTTAAATTATGTCTTGTTTGGTAGGAATTTTACGATCAGGTTTATTCTTTATTTCTAGTTGTTTTGTGTATCCTAACTTGGTTAAATAATTTACAAACCATTGTTTATGATACTCGGTCACGTGTTATAGCCTATAAGGATAGGTAACACCCTTCATGACTTACCATAGGCAAGGTTGGGTACCCGTTTTGATGGTGACCATATCTAGTTTGTGACAAAATGGTATCAGAGGAAGGATGATATTTTGGGTTTTAATATTGTTTTGGGATGAGTCTGGTTAGATAAAAGATAGAACTATAAGGACTCTGAGTTCTGGATGCGTGAAGGGTCCATGTCCCACACCACTCATTAAAGACCTCGATTCACCATGGGAATTCAGGATTGTTCTTTTTTACTTCTCTTCAATTAGAACATGTGGGATGAAAACTGCACGTGGACATTGGTTGGGAGTTATGTAGTTGTTTATTTTATTATTTAGATGAGTTTGACTCGATTATATTTCATACTTTTTCTGAACATTATCAGTATTTTAATACTAATTTTCCATTTTGTGCTTGTTTCTTTTGGTAGCAATTTTCCTCCCAAGAAAGCTCTCATGTCATGAGATGAATTTGAGAGAGCTCTCCCTCACCACATGATCAGAGGTTTATACAAGTTTTAGTTCTGGATATACAAGCCCTGGGATAGGGATTGTATCATACTCATACTCTAACCAAATAATATGAGAATAGTTCATGGAAGGACAACTTCCATCAGTTTCTGATAAACAAGACTCCCACTTTTCGAGTTAGCATAGAACCCCGGGATGTAGACAAATTTATTGAGAATATTGAGATCTTGTTTGAGTTTCTTGATATATCTAAGGAGGCCATGGTAAAATATGCCTCTTTCCTATTAGAGGATCCCACATATAGGTGGTGGGAATTAGTGCTTCAAGTTGGAATGTACGAGAAGATGATTTGGAAGGACTTCAAGTTCACATCGAATGACCATTACTATCCTGAAGTATTGGTTTATGCCATGTCTCGAGAGTTTATGGAACATACCCAAGGTTACCAGTCAGGGATGGATAATGCCAACCACTTCTCTGATTTTTTCCATTGCACACCGAAAATGGTCTCTAATGAGAAGATGAAGGCCCAGAAGTTTTAGAGGGGTTTGAAAGGAGACCAATTCTCAGGTATTCCTCTTTAAGATAAAAACATGTGAGAATGTTGCTGATCAGAATTGTATGGTAGATATTGATTTAAAGGTGATGTCTGGTTTCAATGGGGTAGTCTCATTGATGGGTAGTGGTAGTTCATTGGAGAAAAAGGTATGCGAGAGGAGTAGGGGAAGAAAAGAGGTTGTAGTTCATGCCACTCTTCTAGGTAGATTTCATCTGTGGATTCTAATGCAGGGTCTGTCATGTGAAAAAAGTGTTGAAGGAAATATCCATCCAAATATCATTAACATCTACTCAAAATCCATTTAATAATTGTGGAGGTATGGGAAACTCATAGTACTTTTTTTATGATGGAGTTTCCACTTCCAAAAGGGGTTGGATCAGTGGCTTCCAGGGGGGTCAGCTCAGTCAGAGCCATCAAGGATGGGGGGATCTTGGTTTGGTGGACATGGAAGAAAGCCTGGATTAACTTCTAGGGAGAGCCATTTCAGGGTAGATTAATAGGTGAGTGGCCATTCTCAGGAAGAGATGAGTCATCATTATGCCATGGAGTAGGCACAAGCGGGATCAGATGCAAGGCGATCGACTGTCCAAGGTTCCATTTTGATTGAATCTTCATTAGCTGCTACTATTTTAGATACCGGTGCATCTGTTTCATTTATCTCATATTTTATTATATGAAGGTTGAATTTTCCAACTGAGATTTTTTAATTCAAACTGGAGTTGGTGGTGTCACTATGAAAGAAGAAGGAACAGGGTTACAGGTGCACATCATGTGCACTTTCTATGTCAGGGGTTGAGGTGGAGTGGGAACTCCTGGTCTTACTTATAGATCTATTTTATGTAATACATGGAATGGATTTTTTGACACACTTTAAGGTTCACATTTATTGCAATAGGTGGTGGGTGAGTTTCATGGAAGCTGATGGAAATCCCTAGGTTTTTTATGGGGAATGGGATCCTCAGTCAGATCGTGGAGGACCTCCACTCCCAGAGTTGGGAAATCTTGTCTTACAGGTTTTTTCACTCATGCAAGTGGATGATTTTCATGATCTTGAATTCGGGTTACCCCATTTAGTTGATGAGTTCTTTAAGGTCTTTCCAGATGCTTTTTTAGACATTCCCCCAAAGAGGGATGTGGAGTTCTCGAATGATTTGGCATAAGGAACACAACTGATATCTCTTCCCTCGTATCATATGGCCCCCACTGAGATGAGGGAATTGAATATAAAAATTGATGATTTAGAATCCAAGTGATTCATTCACCCAAGAATCTATCCTTGGGACTCTCTCTTTCTCTTTATGAATAAGGCTGATAGATCCCTCCAGTTTGGGTATTGTCTACCAAAAGATGTACAAGGTAACCATTATGAAAAAATATCATTTTCCCCAAATAGATTACTTTTTTATTAGTTCAAGGGGGAAATATGTCTTCTAAATTATACTTGCATTCAGGTTACCACCATCTCAGGGTGGAAGAGGAAGATATCCTGAAGAAAGCCTTCCAAAGCAGGTACAATCACTTTCAGTACTTAGTCATGCCTTTCAGATTGACCAATGCTCTAGTGGTCCTTATGGAACTCATGAATAGGGTGTTCCCCCAATATCTCGACTCTTTTTTCATTGTATTTTTAGATGACATCATGGTTTATAATAGATATGAGGTGAAGCATGAGAATAATTTTTGGATTGTGTTGGGAACATTGTGGGATCACTGCCTTTATGAAATTTTACCCAAGTGAACCTTCTGGATTAGAGACGTGATGTTTCTAGGGAATGTGATCTCGGATTAGAGAGTGTTGGTGAATCCTGAGATGATCAGTGCAGTGATTTTAAGGGGTCAACTGAAGAACATGTTTTACATCATAAGTTTATTTGGGTTGGAAGAATACTATAGGTAGTTTGTTCAGGATTTCTCTTGGCTTACTTCACCCAGGACCGCACTCACCCAAAATGGGGTGAAGTTTGTTTGGGGCCTAGAATGACAGGAACCCTTCGAGGATCTGATGAATGGGTTGACTACCCCCTCCCCCCCATGTTGAACTTTCCAAAATCTTCAATGGGACATGTGGTTTATTATGATGCTTTATGTATGGGTCTCCGGTGTGTTTCTATGTAGGATGGTCATGTGGTAGCGTATGGCTCCCACAAAATCCGACCACATGAAAAGCATTACCCAAACCATGACTTGGAGCATGAACCTATGATCCTTGCTTTGAAGACATGGCATCACTACATATTTTTGGGAGAATTTTTTTTATTCATATCACAAGAGTTTATCCAACATCTTCATTAAGAAGGTTCATAACCTATGGTAATTGTGATCGATTGAGTACATGCAGGGGTTCAAATTCGATATTGTCTATACCTCATGGAAGGGTAATGAGGTGGATGATGCCTTTAGTAGAAGATTATTAGTGTTTTATTTATGGATGTCCAGTGATGAGTGGAATCTGAAGGGGATATTTGCTCAGATTCATTTGGATAAAAAGGAGCAAAGTGGAAGTACGTTATTAGAGAGCATTCAGTTGACCCCTTATCTTTATAAGTTGAATCCACGGGAGCATTCCAGTGATGAGATATGTCAGTGGTCAAGAAAATTTATGATTAGTCTTCTTCCCCCATGGGTATATTGTGCTTTAAGGTATTATTAGTGGGTCCTTTGTCTTTGTAGAAGTTGTTGATGCCTGATTTTCACCAGTCTCAGTGGTATCTCTATCATGGTTCCACTAAAATGAATTATAATGTTCTTCAGTAGTTATAGTGGCCAGGAATGAGATGTGATATAGCTGACTTAGTAACGAGATGTTATACTTGTTATTAGGTGAAATCATAGCATAAAAGGACCTCTGGTTTTCTTCAACTATTCCCCAATCCTAGTTGTATGTGGGATGAGTTTTCTTTATATTTCATAGTTTTCTTGCCTTATACAACTTGGCGAAATAATTAAATCTAGGTGGCGATTGATTGTCTGACCAAATCGGCCCATTTAATTCGGATCAAAGATTTGACCAAAATGGAGGAATTGGGTTGTTGAATGTCTAGGAAGTTGTGAGTATCCTAGGTGTTCCATCAGCCATAGTTTTAGATAGGTAACCACATTTTACCCCTCAGTTTTAGAGTTTCCATGGGAAGGCATTGGGGTCATAGACTAATTTGAGTATAGCATACTACCCTCAAACTGATGGTTAGATGGAGCGGGATAATCATATTCTGGAAGACATGCTTCAGACATGTGTGTTAGATTATGATGGATCATGGTATTTACATTTTGGATTGGTAGATATTTCCTATAACAATAGCTACCAATCCTCAATCAAGATGGCACCATTTGAGGCACATTATGGTCAGTCGTTTCAATATCCTTTGTGTTGGGTGGAGGTGAGTGAGACCTCATTGTTGGGTCCATATATTGTGAAGGATATTTCATGAAAGGATTAGTTGATTATATAATGGGTTTTGATATCCCCCAGTTGACACATGTATTATTCTAATCAGATGTGTTAAGCATTGGAGTTTTCCATAGGTGATCGGGTATTCATGAAAGTGGCACCTCGCTTGGGTCATCACCATCTTGGTAAGAAAGGGAATCTAACACCAAAGTATGTGGGTCCTTTTTAAATCATTGATATAATTGGTAATTTATAATACAAGTTATATTTTCCCACTTAGTTTACATTGATCCCTGATTTATTCCACGTCTCCCTTCTAAAGAAATACAATCCAGACCTGTCCCGTGTTTTGAGTTGGGAAGAGTTGGAGTTGGAAACAGATCAGTCTATGGTTGAGTGAATAGTGCATAATGTGGACTCCTGAGAAAAGGTGCTTTGATAGAAGACTATTCCACTGGTTTGAGTCATATGGCGGCATGGGACTAATGACCATGAGACCTGGGAGGCAAAGTCTTGGGTTGAAGTGAAATTTTTATTTCTCTTATCTAATCAGGCGTAAAGCTGACTTTCAGAGGGAAGAATGTTTTTATAAAGGGGGGAACTATCACATACATGACTTATTTTAATTGTTTTTTCATTTAATTTATATTATGGTTTTTTATGAAGGGGTTTCCCTCTCATTTTTGGAGAAAATGGTGGTTTCTTCATGATTTGGGCCAAACTGTGAGCTCATTTCTAGATTTAAAACCAAAATCTATTTCTTTTATAACTAATTTTTTTTCAAAATTTTTCACATATTACACATCCCACTTGGCCTCCCATAACCTATAAAAACCACCATATCAATTTATAACCCTTAGTAACTCATATTCATGTTGGATTTGGGTGATTTATTTAGGCATTGGGCCAACCGTGAGCCCATTTCCAAATTTAAGGAAATAAATTATTTCTTTTATATATCATTCATTTATTAACCTTTTTTGGAAATTACACTATTAAATCAATCCCAAAAACCAAGGCTAAACCCCATGTTCCATTTTCTATCTTTCTATCTCATCTTCATCTTTGATTAGGGTGAATTTCCCCTTGGTTTCTCGAATCATCTAGATGTGTATACGGAATTTGTTTTTTTCATAAATCATTCATTTTTCCTCTCCTTCTCCCATTTTAGTCCCCACATGACCTCATCAGACTTATTCGAACCTGCCTTTCTATGTTTTCTTCTTGGAGATTCAACTATTGGTGTATTTGGGGAGATTTCTTCAAATTTTCTCAAGTGAATTCCTCCCTTATTTCTTCAATTTCTATAGCATTTCTCTCATTCATCTTGAAGTTACAAATTTCATGAAACTAGGGTTTCATATATAGTGTTTTAGTTTGAGTATCTTGGTTTAATTGCGTGGTTTTAGGTTTTTTTTCACTCCCTTGTGTTGTGGCATTGGTGTGGTTGATGTTTCACACAAGGTTTCGAGGTTTTGACATATATGGTAGATGATTTCATGTGTAAGCATCCCTGGATGAGTTATATTTTCTTGATTTATATTTTCATAATATTCATATTCCATTTTATTGGATGAAAACCTATTTTTTGTAGCATTGATTAAGTGGTTGATTTTAAAGTGTCCTTTTTGTACAAAAAGGTTTTTTCTTGTGTGTTCCATGTTATATCAATTAGGTTTTTGTATAGTTCATGTATTGATTTTATTAAATGGTTTTAGGGTAGAAAATTCTGGTTTGGTGTGATGTTGGAATGCATTGGGTTTCAAAATAGGGGTTTAGATGTATTTTACGTGCAAAGTACGGTTTTACTTCTTGAAATTATTTTATGAAAATTCTAAAAGGTTTATTGAATTACACAAAGGGTGAAAAGAATTTTTAGATAATGTTTTGAGTTTGTATGACCAAAAATGGTGTTTGTTGTGAAAATTTCATTTTATATCATGTGAAAAAAATTTAAACATAAAGAGGGAAACCCAAGTATCTAGGTGGGTAGACATGTACTAGTACTCTAGAGATCTGGAGTGGTTTGGACCATATTTCACTTAACAAGTTTGATGTTAACAACACTAGAAACCCTAGAATGGTGATGATTGGGTACCACTGGGTAATGGGTGTGTTCCCTACTAGTGTCTTGTGCATGAAAACGGATATTAATATGGTTACTTTCTCACCAAGATATGAGGTACATGGGGATCACAACTAATCAGTGCCATGTTGTGTTCCCTTGATTATAGTGCATTGACTACATGGTATTTACCTTTGGACTATGGTGTATTTGGATAAAACATTTCTGTATATTTCATGTATTATTTATAATTTTTCAATCTTTAATGTTACCACTAAAAAACTGGGTTCTTTTAAAGGCTATATTCTTTAGAAAGTGTTGCTACAATTTCTTATTATAAAAACTGGAATGATATTTTTGATATGACGTTTATCACATGGAATCTATTTGTGTGGTATCATATTGGGATTATTCTCACACCATATATACACCATTGGGTGTATGTAGACTTGATTATGTTTTAAATAGGCAAGGGAAAGGACTTTGGAGATGGCGGTTCAGGTGGTTAGTTTCTTTTGTGGTGTGGTGATGTGATGAAGGTTCGTGGGTGATGACCCCTTGTCATGTGGAAGTCGTTGGGATTTTTTTGTTGCTATTTTTTGTAATCTTGGACCTCTTGTTTCTTGTTTAAAACATATTATTCATTTGGGAATTTTAATTAAGGCATGTTTGGAATTAATTTTCATATTTTTTATATTCTTCATTATTGGTTGTTTTATGTATCCTAACTTAGGTAAATAGTTCCGAATCCATTTTTTATGATACACGGGCACTTGTTCCAGCTTATGGGGATAGGTAATTCCCTTATATCCTTTCCACATTCCGATTTGGGTTCTAGTTTTGATGGCTACCAGATCTGGTTCATGACATAAAGACTCATTGTAATACTATATCAACCCATGGTTTAAATTAAGGTGGGAGAAAAAAAATCATTTGTTGTAGTAGTATTATAATAGGTATTGTAACACTATAGCAGTGTGGCTACTATAGAATTTAATGTATTTGGTTATAATAATAGCAGTACTATTCAAATTGAATGGGATTTATTATTACAAAAAATGGGCCATCAGGACATAGAGCCTTTTGGAAACCATAGGCCTTGGGGCCACCAAGTAGATCCAAGGACATCATGATAGAGAAATTACCAATCATTAGAGAATAGAAGATGAAATGGTGGGTCCTGATAATAGTTGGATATAAAGTGTCTTTCATGGGGAAGATATAACGCACTAGTTCAACCCCATAGGTAGGAGAGACAACAATAACTAACCATGAATGTGATGTTGGGACTATAAGTTGAAGTGGAGAATGTAGGTGACCAGGGATGGGTTGTTTCAGCATAGGGTTTGGGGCATTGGACCTATGATTCATGTACCTTACCTCTTTTTTATGTTCAATGATTTTGCATGGCCTTGTTCCATGATTATTTTAAACCATGTAAGGGTTCCCAATCATCATTGATGAAATGGAGATAATCTATAAATAAAAATAAAAAAATAAGGCCTTCGAGCCAATTTATGCATGAAAATGCCTATAATCCCAACAATAGTATAAAATAAATATAATTCCATACAAATAAAAATGAAAAAATATCTAAGGTAGATACCAAAATGAAAAAAAAGTCTTATGGTTGAAACTCTAACTCCATCAATCCATCCTTCAATGATCAAGTAATTTAAATCTCGATCAACCAATCCATCCAATAAAACTGTAAAATAAATATATAAAATTAGGTTTTTTCAAACAAGTATTATTAGTAGATTTCACCATAAGAACAATCATGGTAATGTGTATTAAACACACTAATGGTTTAGTAAATAGCCTATTAAACTGACTTTTCACCTATCCTATGTTATTTTTTAACACAACCACACCATCTCCCTCACAAAATCCTTGTGTAAGTAGAGTAATATAGTTGTCATGGAACTATATCATGATGGAACCTTGTACTCACATATACATAAATCTAATCACCTTAAAAGCCTAATAACATATGTAAAGACGTTTCCTATCCTTCCCATATTCACATACTACATAACACAACCACATACCACTTAAATTACACATAACCACATTACAACTATATAATGATATCACTTATACATAACCATAAAACATACACATAACCACTTAACAACCTCATTAACCCACTATGAATAGAAAAAAGGTAAGGGGTAGTTATCCATCTATATCACCCACATCTCGGGTGTAAGGGGTAAAAATGGAACCCAACACCTTAAATGATCATCAAAGAGGTTACCTAAAATGGTTGCAAGTACGTATGAAATAAAAAAATACTATGAGTATATATAATAAAAAAACCAACATTGGGTCAAAATCCTATAAACACACTACAGATATATGTCATTTACTTCATCATCATCACCACCCAACAATTATTTCCACTTTTAGACATAAAGAAATCCAACACTACAACCACACAATAACCACATAAACACTACTCATTTTTTATTTCACTAAAAATTCCATATTACACGTTTATTAAACATATTTAAAAATATTATACCCCTAAATCCAATAAACCTATAATCCCCTATAAACAATTTACTACAACTTTTATTATTCAAATTAAATTACTACATGAAATATTTCCATCTCATTCACTCATTATATTTATAATTTCATTGGTTTATCCCAAACCCACCCAAATTAAATATCCATGTGAAACTACAAAAAACTAATCACATTACCTTAACTACACTACCACATCAAATAATCTACCCTAAACAATATCAATTGCATCAAGATTCCACATTAGTGAAAAACATTATATCTTTTTCAACTATCAGAATAATTTTAAAAAATATAAATCTTCCATAATATGAATCAAAGTACAATATCATTTTCTCATATATCATTTATAAATTTATAACTTTATTCATAATATGACAATATCAAATGAAAATTTTCAATTTGAAACATTACTTATTATGTTAACATATTTCATGTATCCATCATATTTAAAATATTATCCCCAAAAATTAACATTTACCACACCACATAAGCATTCTTAAGACAACACATAGCCAATAAAAAAATAATAAGTAAAAATATGGTAAACATGTATGTCCCAATTCCCTTGTTATTTAAGTATAAATCAAAATTTTTATTAAGGTTAATTATTTATCGTTACCCAAAGAACACTAAATCATTATTAACCCACATAAATTATAATAATAAAAAAAATAGAAACCAAATTATATAACTAAAACTGAATATTGAATGATAAAAATGATAATAAGTGATTGAAACCAATGTTAAATGATAAAAAACTCAAAACCATCCTCCACCATACCAACAATCCATCACCCACACATTAAATTTTATTCAACTAAACACCTAAACCAAAACCTAGTAAATATAACTTGATATAAGTGAATAATAATAATAATAATAATATGAAGAATAAGAAAGGAATAATTCCCACACTTGATGTTAATCTGACCTAAAATAGAGGAATAACTATTGGGTAATTGATATCCAATTTAAAAATGCATTATATGAACTAATTTATAAAATTTAAAATTTTAAGTAAGATAAAATATGCTAATTTTATAAATCCAATCAAATTTATAAATAAAATATGAATCTTTAAAAGCTTAGTGTAAAATAAATAGTTGTGATGCAATGAGGGTCGACCAATTGAATCTTAGAAAACCATAATGAAATCACCCCATTATATCTCCCCTATTACTTTTTAATGACCATTTAATAATGATGAGACCAAAGTATTGAGTAATATGTTCTACTTCTTACTTTTCAATTCCTTTTGTTCTGGAAATCACAAACACCTTCTTAATACTTGTTTACTATATTTTTATTTCCCTAATGTTTTAGAATATTATTTTTGAAACAATTACCTTTTACCAAAAATAGAAACAATTATAAAGTATTAATAGTATAAACTTTTAATTTCTTTATTATTATTATCAAAATCAGTATGTTTTTGATAAATCAAAATAACTTTTATCATACCAAAAGATAGAATTTATTTATGTATTTCATATTGAAGAAATATTAACAATCGTACTGATACTAGTACTGATATAATCGAACTATCACTCATAAATATTATTGCAATAAAAATTATAGGTAATTCCATAGGAATGACTGATGTTTATAAAAATAATATGAAATAATTATACCAATCTTAAGAAAAAAATTTAACACTCTAGTGGTGTTAAACAATATGATGTCAAGAATTTAGTTATAATGATCTGTAATGTTTGAGGTGTCAAAGACTATTATAACAAACATTTAAATATGACTATTATATAACTGTTGGAAGGATACCTTTAAATACCATATCATTTAAATATTTTTAAGCCAATTTTTTTCTCTATTACATATTCTATGGAATACTTTTAGTTAACTACAAATTCATAGTCTTTTGTATTTCTTTATAGATTTGACTTCTTTAGTAATCCTTATTTGGGATATTTCCTTAAGATATTTTGAATTTATATTCACGTCCAATCATCATAATTATGGAAGTATTATGGGAATATAAAGATGGATAATTTTATCTATGGATCAATGGATTATATGGATAGTAAGACAAAACCCATCATCATATCGAGGGTTTCCAAAGATAAGAAGACAAATCAATTATAATCATCATATTGATGGATTCCCTAGAAAGTAAATGCATGATTTTCAATAAGTATAAAATAGTTGATA
The DNA here is from genome assembly GCA_963277665.1 of Viscum album. Taxonomy (NCBI): domain Eukaryota; kingdom Viridiplantae; phylum Streptophyta; class Magnoliopsida; order Santalales; family Viscaceae; genus Viscum; species Viscum album. The sequence continues at coordinate 1,639,458,526 of OY728163.1, read as the reverse complement.
CCTTTAGCTAAGTTTATTGACTAACTTTAACTTATGGTTATAATCGTTATCTTTTTTGAAAAGATTTAATGTCTTTTTTACAGTTTTTACATAGTGTAATACTTATTTTTATGAGTTTTTATTTCACTGCATTTAATATAAATATATTCATCGTGCATATCTTTCTATTCAATTTTTTATTGATATGATTATTAATAAAATAAAAATGAAACATTATTTTTCCAATAAATATCATTCTAAATATGTTAAACACACTCTTATTAATAAGATCTATAGTGATATTGATTTGTTACTATGATATAATTTGAAAAACTGTGATTCTGAATCTATGAATTTGATAATACGACTAAAGGTCAATCCTAATAACCAATATAAGAGGCATTGGGTTATTTAGTTTAATTATTTTAAACTATGTTTTTTAAAAACAAAAATTCACCCCCAATTGTATTTATAACCATATAAGAATAATATAATGACCCAATAATTGCTATTTGAGTAGGATTCCACTTCTCAAATAATTTATGAATTTGTATATTGATTATTTTTGAAATTTTGTTATGTTTTAATATAAACTTTTGGTCATAAGCTTTTTTTACACTAACATGTATCTATGGAAAAGAAATTATACTTTTTTTAATATAGCTAGTCTTAATGTTGGTTCTATACACATTATCAAAACACACAAAACACCTATATTTGATGGTTCTAATAATAAGTACTGGATGGATATGATAAATACATTTTGTTATCAACACTAGGCTTGAAATTGTTTATTCTATCATGAGATTATAAGATTCTTAGTAATAAATTCACTTGTTTTACTCATCAAGAGAAATATGAATGTTAGATGAATTATAGAGTTAGGAAAACATTTTTATTTTCTATGAAAAGATGCTTATATAGCCAAATATCCACACAGGAAGCTATTGTCAATATCTTGATATATATATATAAGCCACATATTTTGGTACATTGAATTTTCTTGAGACCCAGATATTTATTCTTAATATTGATTACCGGGCATTTGATTTTCTTCTTGATGAAATAGTTTAAAAGTTTAAATAGAGGTTTATGAACACTATAAATAGATTAAAATCTATTGGTGAAATGGTATTGACGATGAGATCCTTATGGAAATGATAATAGATTTTATTCCCTATGAATGGGAATTAAAGAGAACTTATGTTGATGAGATAAGGAAGTTAAAAATCATACTATTGATGATATTATTGGAACGCTAATAGAGTACAAGGAAATATTTAAAATAGATACTTAGAAATATAAATATAAAAATTGTGGTGATTCCTTTGCAACAAATTCTACCCTAACTTCAAAAGAACAATATTTTGAGAATGTGTTTAATTAGTCAAGAAATAAGAAAGTTGTTATATAATCATATTCAAGCACATCTTAACATTCTGATAGTGGTTTTTATAATCAATTAAGAAGGATGAAAAAAGATAGTTGGAAATAATTATTTTCAATACTGATACAAGAATTTTCATAAGGATATAATGAGAAGAAATATGAAGTCACATGTTATGAGTGTAAGAAAGACAGCCATATCTGGCCAGATTCTCCTAATATGAAGAATAATGATAAAAAATATAGAAATTCATAATGTAATTTTATAATGTATTAAAAATCCAAAGTCAAGAAAGTATTTAAAGATAATGACATTTGGAGTTCCAGCGGTGGTGATTCTTCTGAGAATTATTCTTTGAATAAATCTTATGGACATAAGAACTTAGGTATATTTTATAATGAACCCATAGTAAATCAATACCTCATGGCTAAGTTACACATATCTAAATCCCTCACCAAAAGTCTTTTAATTCAAATTGTCCTGTAGAAAAATTTTTACATCATCTGATGAAGAATCTTCCTTAGAAGGTGATGATAATTTATTACCTTCTTATGATGCAGTTTCTCATTTTTCAAAACATTTAAAAAATGAGAATTGTAAAATTTTAAAAAATACATGATAATGATAAGGATAAACTATCTAATGATTATTTATGAATAAATTATTTTAAAAGTCAAATATCATATCTTTATAAAGATCTTGATAAGAATAAAATTTAAAATGAAAATATTTATAATGATTTATAAAAATTAATTTCTGAGAAAAACTAGTTATCAAACTAGTTTTGATAAACACATTCCAAAACTATTTCTGATGATGATAAGAATTAATTGTCAAACTAAAATATAAAATTTCTTATGTGAATAAAAATTAATCATAATTTTCCAATAGTAATGAAAACATTGATAAAATGTATAGGAAAATTCTTCCTCGTGATAATAATATTGGAATGAGTTTTTCTTATAAAAACATATTTTTAGTAACAAGTTCTTTATTCCAAAAATTGATCTGTTTTGAACCAAGTGCCAAAGTAGTGGGAAAAAGAAAAGGACTTTTTCTATAAAAAAATATCAATAATTTGGTTATCACGAAGAATATTTTTCTAAAAAAATGTGGATTCTTAATGTTTTGTTTTGAAACATCACCAAACCCAAGAATTGTTTGGTTCCAAAATATAATCCTTTTGTTTCAAGGATAAAAAATGTTGAACCAATAATAATAATATATGGTACATGGATAGTGGGTTTTCTAGGAACATGAATAAAAACAATGAGTTATTCAATAATGTAATAAAGATGAATTGTTGTAATGTGAAATTCAGAGATAATGCACAAGGAGTGATTATTGGAAAGATAACATCATTCGTCTTGGAAAAAATCATATTTAAAATGATTTAATTGTTAAATTTCATAATAACAGCCTTATACGAATAACTCAATTATGTGATTAAGGTTACCTTATAACCTTTTGGAATGATAAATGTATAGTATATAGTTCAAGGATTGAATTTATTATCTATACCAATAAGCATGAAATTGTTTGGACACTAAATGTAGAAGACCAGAGGAGCCATAACATACCTTGACATAGTGCAATGGAAGATCAGTAATGGTTATGGAATAGAATAATAGGACACATACTCACTGACTATTGCATGTGTTTTATAAAAAACAAATAATTTTTCATAATAAAAGTTCTATTTCCATAAGTAAAAAATAAAACACATTATTCACATGCTAAGCACATAGATATAAGACAAGATTTTCTTTGGGATAACACACATAAAAGAGATATCATTTTGAAATTCACCGGAACACATGAAATATTTTCTGAACATTTTATAAAACCTATTTCTTATGATATATATGAATTCAAGAAACATAAAATAGTAATTATAAACATAAAGTAATTATTAATATCTATGTATTGTTTACTCATATACATACATCCAGATTCTACTTTTCAAAGGGGATTACGTATGTTCTTTATAGTTTGAAAAAATAGTTTTCTAAAAACGTTAGTTTTTTATAATGTTCAATGTAATGAGTTTTATGGACTCTAATATTTTTTTATAAAATTTTCAGATTTAGAATTCTCAAAATGATTCTCAGACTCTGAAAATATTATAAGATTTCTGAACCCAAGAAATCCTAGAATTTTCATACTCAAAATCTCTTTAAAAAAATAGGATTCATATTTTTGTAATCAAGTATTATCATAATCAGTTTATACTTATAAAACTATTTCATTTAGTTTTCAAGGAAATTTTTTTCAAATTTTATTTCATAATAAAAATATCATAATTATTTTTTTAACTAAAAATATCATATTTGGTTATTTTTAGACTATCGCACTCTGTTAATATACAAAAACCAAGAAGAACATGTAATCATACCGATGAAACTTTTAACTCTAAAATTTACTCTTAAATAATATTATGTTTTTTAACTATCTAATTATGATAGTTATTTAATTTTTTTTGCTATAATTTTAGTAATATAAGAATTTTATTTTTTCCAAAAATTTTTCTAAAACAAATCTCCAAATCAGATTCATTTATAACCCTATAAAACATTAAAAACTTATTGAGTTCAAAAAAATATTTAGAATTTTCCTTGACTCACTTTCAGTAGTAAAGAAATTCTTTAAATATTAACCATTGTATTTCTTATAGAAGATGAACCTTCACACCCGTGTTTCTATATAAATAAGTGTAAAACCTTGTCCCATATCGGTTATTTGGTTTTTCTTCTCCTTATTCTTTACACCAATAAAATATCTCTATCTAATAATATTCTTTCTCACCCAATTATCAATATTTAGTACTCCACGATGGGGACTGAAGAGGATTTATTAAAGTGGTCTGTATTAATTGAGTGGCTGATATAAATATTTCAGTATGAAAAGAATGACTCTACTCTCAAGAAGATAGTTTTCTTTCAATGTAGTGAGTGGATTTTCATAGAAAAAAATCAATGATAAATTTGATTTATATTATAATGGTTTGGTACATGAGTTCTATGCTTTAATTTAGTTTTTAAATGAGTTTACCATAGAAAAAATTTCTTTTTCTATGTATGGGAACTAGAACAAGATGTATTATAAGAAGGATGTGGGTTTAGTTGGAGTACATGATGAGGGAGAAGCATATTGTCCATCTTATAGGCTTTTGAATGGTCTTGTTAACTTTAACAAGTCTAACATAGAAGATTCAATGTTTTATCATAACAGTAATGTCGAGAAGGTATCCCAGCCAAGACCAGATAATCCTATAGGTTCTCTATAGACTAAAAGATAATTAATTCCAATAAAGGGATAAATATATGCTTTAATGGTTTTTGATGTTATCGTATTGGACTTTTTGGTAAACATGATTAAGGACAATATTTTTAATTTTATGTTTATCACCATAGAAATATTTAAAACCAGCTCAATAAAATCCAAGATAATTATGTTTATATCCTTCTTAAGTAAATTGGTTATTGAATGTATGTTTTTTTTCAAGGTTACTAACAAATAATATCCAATGAGGGAGAAGATTTATTTCATTGGTGAAGATACGATGAACCGAATGTGGTTTGTTTTTTATTCCAAAATGATGAATATTTTTTATAAAGATGATGGTGAATTTTCAAAAGAACACTCATCATGGAATAATGAGAAACACAATAAATTGAACTTGATAATAGATACATCTCCTCGTAAGGAACAAAATATGATGGATAACATGCCAAAAATAAGTGTTTGATAAGTTGATGAAATATAATGTTGAGAAAAAATTGGGGGATACGGTGTTAAGACTCAATCCTACAAAATCCAAGGAATAACGGATCTAGGATATATATGTTTTAGTATAGGAAGAAGTGAAAACGAAGATAAAGAAAGATTTATTGAAGCCAAACTCTATGAAAAATTGGTAAAAAGGTGTTGGATGGACATCTGAGAAGGTTGTTCTACCAACATCTCCCACCAATCAAGTCAATACCAGAGCCATATTTTCTTTTTAAGAAATAGTTGTGGTTAATTACTCTTTTCCATGTGTGTCTAAAAAAGTAAAATAAAATGTTTTTTAATATTAATAGGTACCATCCATCCAATATAATTAATCAAAATTGGAGCTCGATGGTAAGGGAATTCATATAACTGTGAGGCAACTTCAAGAAGAATGTTAAAAGGAAATAAATGAGAATACTGATTGAAATGAAGGAAAATAAGAAAAATAATAAAATGAAGAATGATCATTTGAATGTGATGTGGTTAAATAAGATAATAGAGAAGAAGTATAAGAAGATGATGAAAAGGATGAAAATGAATTGACAAATGATAATGAAAAAAACTCAATTTGATTAAAAATCATTGGATTCATCATCATTAGATCTTCCTTATATGGATGAAAAAGAAGAAAATTATGGTATTTATAAAGAAGAAGATTTCACAATGGAAAAAGAAACCGAATCCTCATCTAAATAAGGTTGATCATCATTCATAAACAAAACATTATAATAAAACTGAGCGTGATAAAAAAATAACATTCTAGCATTTTTTGATGATAAGGGAGTTGATAACAATAAGGTTTCTAAATATATTAAAAAAATTGATGAAATAAAAGAAGAAAGGAAAGGAATCTTAAGTCAATACTAGTAGAATAAAACTTCATAAGGTTCAACATAATCAATCAGATTCAATAATAACTATAGATCTAGAAGGAATTGATTATATTTTTCATCTGTTAAAGACACTCAATGGAAAAATTCCCTATTTTCCTAGTCCTGAAGAAAGATATCATCTCATTAAATATATTCTTAATGAAAATTCTGAATTGATAAATGTTTTAATAGAAAAGGATATATAGATTGAAGTTGAATTGAAAACCATTCAAGAATGTACTCAGAATCAAAAAACAGCATGCCACCAAATGGTGAAGTGGACTCTTCAAGTTGATTTAGATATTTGGATACATGATGATAAATTTTATGAAGTTAAAAAGTTGATGGTAGAATCGGAAATTCCTTTCAATATTTTATCATCAAACATGAATGATAGGGTGATGTTTGAGGAATAATTCAGAGAAAACACTGATAAAATAGCTAAGAAATTTAATGTTATGAAAAGGAATGTTCAATACATAGACTTACATATTTATTACTCCAATATTATGAAGAAAAAGTCACCATATTGAGGAATTAAAACAAAGAACATTTGGAGGAATTCAAGAAGTTAAGTCCTTTTGATGAAATATTCGATAAGATATAGAAATTATTGAAATATTTCATCATGATGATGCCCTTTGTAAAGACCCTGATGAATAAAGAGTATCATTTTCTTTTGATATATCATTTTTTTTAAATATCATTGAATTTATGTTTAGGAATGAAATACTATTTCATCCAATTCTAATTTTTCTTAATGTTTTCCAAGTACCATTGGTTTAATATTCCTTTATATTTTTTGGAAGATTAATTATACCATTATATTATTTCATATATTTTATTTGTAACACTTTTTTGGAAACATAATATTCATTCTTGATTCATTTTTTAAAAGCACAAAGGTGAGAGTTTTATAGAAAGGGGGATAATATTTTCAAAGGGATATTTCTTAATAAATAGGGAGCTATAATGAAAAGGAGGATAATTATATATTAAGGGGGAAAATATGATACATAAGTTATGATATTATCTTATGGTGGAGTTCATCCTATTAAAAATTATACTCTCCATCATATTAAGAAGAGTTATAAAATTTAAGGGAGTTAAGGATGGAAAAATAACACTAAATACACAATATTTAAAAGAATAAATGGGATGCAAGTTCTTGAAGTTATTTTTTCATTTATGATTTAGGGTTTTTGCTGTCCAAAAAGGAAGAGATTTTTTGATTCAGAAGTTCTAATTATTACATTTCAATTCTTTTTATTTTGGAAATCATAAAAAACTTCTTAAAAAAAGATTAATAACTTTTTATTTCAATGTTTTATAGAATTGTTTTTTAGAAACGTTACATTTTACCATACATAAAAATAATTTCTAATGTATTATGAACATAAAATTTAAATTTCATCATTAATATTATCATAATATGTATTTTTATTATAAATCCAACTCACCATTATTAGAACATAAATTAGGCTTGAGTCATGTATTTAATACTGAAACAAATCATGATAATCAGACTGATACTAGTAATAATATAATAATACTAAAACTCATATATATTAATATAATTATAATTTTATTGAAGTCTATCAAGATGATTGAATTTTATAATAGGAATATAGAAGACTTATTTATATCATAATGAAAACATGTAACACTGTGATGGTTTAAATCAATAAAAAATTAGACATTTAGTTACGATAACATGTCAAGTTCTAGGTGTCCATGTCCATTTCAAAAAACACAGAAATGTTACCATTACCCAACAATTAGAATGAGTACTATAAATATCGGGCCATCTGATGATTTTGTATCCAATTTTTTTTCACTATAATTTCACTTAAATAGTAATTACTATAAACTACTTGTTCATGGTATTTTATATTTCTTTACAGAGTTTTATTATTAAGGAATTATTGGTAGGGCTATTTCCTTAAGATCATTTGATATTTTATTCATGTATGGTCATCATAAAGGTCAAGGGATTCTAGAAATAAGAACAAAAAAATCTGATCTTTAGATCGAGGGATTATGGGATTAGTAATATATAACCTCTCATCGTATTATAGGAATTTAGGGATAGGTAGACAGAGAAATTCCAATCATCAGTGTTAGAGTTCTCTAAAGCCTTGTGTCTTCAAAATCTGACCTTGGTGGCTTGTTTCAACCATTGTAGGTCCTCGTTTGATGATTATGACCGCTTCATTTTTGGAAATTGGGACTTAAAAGAACGCAATGTTGTGGGTGTTTTCGATAAATTCCACATGATGATCCATTTTTCCTCAGAAGAATATCTGATATGTTCATGTTCTCGGGCCTTTCGAAGATAAAATGGTTGCATGTTCATTCATCTTCATTGATCTTTCAATTTCTATATGAATAGATACTCAACCTCTGCTACAACATGGTTTAGTCTCCTGCACCTTCCCTTTCCCTTTCAAAATCCAGCTATCATCTATATGCTAGGTAATCTGGTAGGCTGATTCCTTTGCTTTGATTATTGAACTGCTACTATGAGTCACCCAATCAACTCGTGGGTCTGTGTAGAGGTGGATGTCTCGAAGCCACTAATTGAGTGGGTGTGGATTATAGTTGGAGAGTATTTTATGAAAAAGAAAGTTTTGGTTTATGAAACATGGATTTATTTCTACTTGATTTGTGGTTGGTTGGGTCATTTGGCCTCAAACTACCATGACGGATTCACGAACAGGAGGGCCTCTTATCTTGAATAGAGGCTTGGAAAAGCCACTGGCTGGTAGCAGAGTGTTTATGTAGAAGATAGGGCTGGAAATGCCTTGATTCTGGTGGGCTTGGGTGAACCAGTGTTGACAAACTTTGCATGGCTGTCTTCTGAGTCAATAAGCATTGTTGTGGATGGGAAGACCATCAGTGAAGCTCTAGTTGCAGTAAAGGTTTCTAAGGCAAAGGTGCTAGAACCGATAGTTGTGGATGTCCTTTCCCACCGAAAGAAATTATCCTAGTGAATGTGGGTGGAGTGTAATTAGTATCGGTGGATGGAACAGAAAAGGAGGATTCCATAGAGGTGGTTATGGTGGAATAATGGTCAACTTTAGACAATGCAATCAAGGAAGTTGTAACGAACTCGATAGTGAGTGATGTCCAAGGCTCTGGGGACCCCCAAGGCCGGATAATGAAATATTAAAACTTGAAACCTCAATTTTTGGGTTGCAGATATGAACAGGCCATAGGTTTAGCCTTTTCATTACCCCCATGTATTGATTCTTCTATGGTCAGCATGGAGGCCTAGATAGCTGGAATGTCACTACCCAGGAAGTCTTTTATTCATGCTCCAACAGAATCTCTTCATGGAAAAGGGTGCAGGAGGGGGTTAGTGTATTCATGCCTTTGGACCCAAACAATCCCATCCCAAATTCATCATTCCTTCAGAAGGCTGGGATAAAGCGGAAAATATTAGTTTGGAGATCAAAGAGAAAAAGGTGGATTCTTCGTTCCTGATGTGACCACTCAAATATAGAATGAGCGTTGAATAAAAAAATTTCTTGGATGGCTTGGTGGACCAAGTAGAACCATTGAATCCTGAGGATGAAAATTCTAGAGAAGATAGTTATAGCCAATTCTCAGGGGATAGCCAGGACCATTTCTAAGGGAAGGGTCCTCATAGCCCAAGAAGAAAGAAGGGGAAGAAATTGAAGTGTGACTCAGGGAAATGCATTGTGGTCTTGGGGAAAAGACCCGAGGGATGAAAATACTATTATCACTTTCCAAAACCAATGGAAACCAGGTCGGCCAAGAAGAGTGGAATCAAGGAAAGAAAACCCTACAAGACAAGGACAATGGAGATCCTAGCAGTGAACCATGTGGGATAGATGGAGAGGAAGTTTAGTGCTTGAAACACATTATCCACTCCAAGTAAGAAAATAATAAAAGATTCCTTCAACCAATTGCATAAAATTAGGAGATTTTAATAATATATAAAAGGAAGTTGCACGTTTCTTCCACAGAAGATCATGAAGCATGGATAGTCAAGAAAGATTCAATCATAGTCCAAGATTTCAACCAAGGAAAAATCACCTTGGAGGAATTCATTCAGACAATGCACATAATGTTTACTCCCCTTGAAGAACTTATCAGCAAGGATCTAGACACATAGATTGGTACTCGGCACTATGAATTATTTAGAGTGGCTGACTCAAATATTCGTGGTCTTGTGTCTAATCTCTTTGCGAGCTCCTTCAGTATGTAGTGTTATTCTGCTTTGTGTAATAATATTTTCCACTTTGCCTTAAATTGGTGTCATAATAAAAATATATTTTGGATGGATAGTAATCGTACATATCTATTTATAATCTTTTTTATCGGTGGGATTATAAATATGATAAAAATAATAAATTTTGTGTTTAGTCGTTATCATTATAAATACAATAAACATACTCTAATTAATGGGATCCATAGTGAGTATGATTTGTTAATCTGATATAATCGGACAAACTGTGATTCTAATTTTGTGACTTTGATAATCAGACTAAGGGATGAGTCTGATAACTAACTAAAAAGGTAAAGGGTTAATCAGTTTAATTTTTTTAAACTATGTTTTCTAAAACTAAAATTAACCCCCATATTGTAATTATATCCATCTGATCATATTCTTATGTTCCAACATAAAGAACATTACAATGTAATAATATACCTTATGTTATAATGGATTAACCTCCAAATATCAGGGTTCAATCATAACATCACCTTAAATTTTATAATTTTACCATCATTTAAACATGAAATCCAAAAAAAGAAATATCAGATAAAAATAAATATAACCACAACATAATGAATAGATTTATTGATTTCATAGCCTAAAATTAGAGTCCAATCACTCTACCCAACAACTAACCATGACTCCAAATCATTCCACCATAAACAATTATGAAATAATTTAAAAGTGTCATGTCATAAAGATGGAATTAACATACTAATTCAAAATTTATTATTTTCATATAATACTTCTTTTTTACTAGTTTAAAATAGGACCCTTACATGACCTATAGGCCTAGATTTCATGTCCCAAAGTCCCATATATAAAAATTTCATTAGACATTTGACCTAACAATACAGAAAAAAACCCTCCTCAACACTTTATTCAATGTTTACACCTAGATCATCACTTAATGATGTGATTGATTTTTACTTTCCTCTTTTAGAGCTACACAGGGTCTAAACATAGTGTTGTATTCTCATTTTCCCCCACTATGTTATTTCTGATAAACACCAATGGATGATTCCTTTCATTTTTACCTATCATCCTAAGGTAGATCCAATAAATTCAAACTTCACTACATTGATTTTTAGAAACCCTAATAAATACGAGGTCTAATATATGGCCCAAAAATCAATTTGGGGGAATAATATAACCATTATAATACCCTAATATATTACTTAAACTACTATAGTGTTATGATACCATAAAAGTTTACTCACACCTAGTTTTAATCCAAGGTTTCATGAAATATTATAAGGAGTCATTACCACTTTGGTATGCCACCAAATTTCAATTATGGGAATAATGGAGTAAGAAATAGGTTTCAATTTCTAAAGAATACATTTCCATCTATACACCACTCACTAATATATCAAATTTCAATGATAACCTATTATGATAGTATTTATTATAAGTTGTAATTTCATCTCAAACTCATCCTATATTCCACCATTTTCCACTAAAATCACTACATATACCTTCAACACCTCAAAATAACAAATCAGAGGACTGATAAAATTCAAACCTCTACATTAGAATCCTTTCTAACAACTACCATCCTTCAGAATAAAAAAACAAGATCAAAGAAATATCATATATACCAAGGGAGAAACCTCTCAAAAAAGATTTATAACAATGAAAAAACCAAAACTAAGATATTAAAGGTAATATTTTGGTGAAAACTCCAAATTCATCATATCACAAACATCTCAAAAATAGAATCATTGTATTCTATTGATACACCTCTATCCCTAAAGACAACCCACCTTAATGGAATTACTCCACATAAATATACCCCACACTCTCAATTAAATAACTACTCCACCACACCATTCCTTCTCAAAAAAGAGATATCATAAAATTTAACTGCCATACAAGATGCCTCTCAAACAATAATCACTCCATTGGATAATATCAATCATAAAAAAAATAATAAATTAATACATTAATTACTTAATACCATAACTAATATTGTAAATATTAATCCTTTAATAATTATAAAATATGTTTAAAACCAATGAAAATTATATTAAAATTAGCTCAGTCTCTAACTATAAAATCCATTTATCTCTTAAAATTTTTCATACATTACGAAAAACTACTTATAATTTTCAATAAAACCTAAATATTTCTTTCACACCATTATAAAAATTATATGAATGATTATCAAACCACATAATCATTTAAATTAACCAAAATCAATTCAATACAACCTTTAAAATATATATTTTATTTTATTTTTTAAAATTACTCAACAAATTTATAAAATAGAATTAAAACAGGTCTTTGATGAATACTTAATATTCCAAAAAGTCACTTAAAATTTTAGATTATGAAATTAATTGTTAACCTACACATAACATTATTTTTATTCTATAAAAAATCCCCCTAAATCGTAATCAATCAATCATTGAACTCTAACTATGATATATGGAAAAATAAATACCCATGTATTTCCAAATAGCATAATGAATCATAAGGCACATATACCATCGATAGCCTTCCATGTTGCAAAAGAAAAAAATTAACTTGTCTGCGATTGGACTCAATGAACCTCTCAAACCAAGTACATGGAATTAGATCCTTTTACCTAAGGATTACCCTATACTCCCCCATGGTTGACTAAAAGGACCATAATTTATAGGATTCACATCGTCACTTTTGATATCCCTCAACTCGATTCATATATATCTTCCATGTCATGAACAAATCCCTATATATCTCATCTATATGATTCTTCACCTCCATCCAAGGTTTAAACTGTAATGGAACTACCCATCACTGAAACTCTAGCTTTAGAGTACTACTAAACTGTGATTCTCATGCACCTTCATTAGTAAGGATAATAAAAAAATGAAAAATCAATATCCAAAAGTGAGTTCCATGTATTTGAGCACACGATCTTCCTTATTCAAAACATTGAATCTTTCTTAGATGTATATCCTCTATAATTTGGGGAAAAATTACTTCTTAAAAAAACCAACAAAACTTTCCTAGGACATATCATTTTGGAGAACATGATTTATCATCCACCAACTTTGTACAAAATCATGAAATAATACTATTTTTAAAATAATAATAAATTGATTTATTAACATTAATAATTTAATGGAATCATTAAACTCCCCTATCCATTTATTAAAATCATGTCCTGAAATATTTCCATGTAACAGTAGTGCTCTTTTCCATTGAAAATTAATTAGCACATGGTCTCATAAATCATCATATATCATTCTAATGCAATAATTATGATGATATTTCAATGATATATCATCATCATAAATACCAAAATAAATAAAGATGATTAAAGTAATTAAATCAAACAAAAATAAAAGAAAAATCACTAAATAATTGAAAAATCACAACATACTCTTGGAAATACATTCACTTCTATAACATCACTCCACCAAAAAAAACCCAATTCTCAAAATAAAACATCATCGCCTTACAATATCGACTTCATTTCAGACCATCCCATTATAATAAAGTTTCATCATTACTTTCTCACCACAAAACAATAAATTGTTTTACATAATTAATCAAGACAAACATTTAATCTTCCCACCAACCATATCCACTACTCAACAAACAAAACCCATTAAATAATAAAAAATATATTAATTGAGGAAAAAATAATTTACTTCACAATATTTTAATCATGTTATCATAATGTTTTCGTACATCAATTTATTCTCCTTAAACTACAATTTATATGTTACTATAAATAGTAAATATTAATTAAAAACCATACATCTCCCCTAGAAAACCATTCATTCAAAATTTAGACAAACTGTGACATTTTATTTTTGAATCTTCCATTTTTTTAAATTCATTTAAAAAGATACTTAAATATTATTCCTTAAAATAATGCATCAATAAAATTTTATAATACCATTTTATAAACCCCATTTTTAAAATCCGACACAAATTATATTAAAACAAAACCATACCACAGTCATTATTTAATTAGGAAAATATATTAAAAAAATGATTTCGTCATTGGACCAATCAAGTAAACATTATCAAACAACATTCCAATAGTTTAAACACATCTTTACAAAATAATGTAAGAGTTTTAAAATTTATAAAGTAAACAAAACCTACAATACATGATTCATTTTCTATTTAGAGTACATTTCTATGTTATCCCCTTATTATAAACTAAATTAGACATCAACCATACATTTATCTTCTTCTAGAGTATGTATATTTAGTAAGCTTAATTAATGATCATATTATTTATATCATTCTCTAAATTTTATTTATATTAACTTGAATCTTAGGAAACATGTTTTCACATTACTAAAAAAATATTACCACTCAATTATACTTAATAACTCAATAGTTAAAACAACTTATCTTATCAGACATAATGGATGATACACATGGAAATTTATAAATTTTCTATAAATTTTTATCTCAATTTTTATTAATTAGTCTAACTTCTTTTATTGTATACTTAACATTAATTAAAGTAATTAAAAACATAATTTAGAATATTATGAATTATATTACTAATTATTAGTCATATTTTTTATTATTAATTATATTGAGACATATTATTTTTTATATTTTTACGTATTATTAATTATATTATTAACTTTGGATTACTAATTATTTTTTTAACTATTATTTTTCATATTAATTAATTTAATAATATAATTAGTTATTAGTTTTTAATTATGTTCTTAATTATTAACTGTTAATTATTATTAATTATTAATTATATTTTCAATTATTAACAATATTAATTATTATTAATTATATAAATAATTATTTTAATAATTATTTTTTAAAATGTTAATTAGTAAATATAGTTTTTAATTATTAATTATCTTATAAATAAAATAATTATTTTTTATTAAATTATTAACAATTAATTATATTAATAATAATTATTTATTGATAATATATTTATATTATTAGTTATATTAGACCAGGGGTGTGTGTGTTGTTTATTTTTTCATTACCTTCAAGACAATAATACATTATATTACTAGTTATTAGACACATTGTTTTGTTGAGAGTAAAATTCACTATGTAATTCAACATATGACCAATGTTCAAATCCTCGTATACTCACTTGGGGGGACTTCTAGTCCACTTATGATCAACGGGGTATGAGGTTATACAGACATCGGAACAGACCCATGCATTTGTTGGTGTAGGGTAAGAGGTAGGCATGATCCATTTGGTTAAGAAAAAGCGTCACCTAGGCCATCTAATAGAGGGACTTCGGGCTTCGAAAAAATTATAATTAATTGCCTATGGAGTGAGTAAACCATTGGATGGTGGTGTTATTTTTCCATACTAACCTAGGGGTTTGTGTGTATTTTCATATCTTATAATAACCAAGACATTAAATAAATCATTAGACATTTTTTAATTATTAATTATAATAGTATTTATCAAAATTTATATTTATAGTTATTAATTATTTAAAAATTGATGTTATAAATTGTTAATTTTTAATTATATTGTAATGTATTAAATATATTACTAATTATTATTATTTTATATAGGTGGGAGGGAAGATCCTCTAATTTTATTAAAAACACGGAGACACCTCTTTACCTTGGAACATAGAACCCACATATGGCTATGAAAACACAAGGGTGCATGAACACCCATGAAACATAGCCAATTTGGCAATAGAATAGACAAAGGACCCCATCCCATAAGCCCAGATGTTCCGGCCCATAGGACCAGTAAACCAGCTCGAAGGGCCCATATATACACCAACCCTTCTCAAGTGGTCCTCCTTGTTGAAGAGTCCATAATGAAAGGCTAGGTGGCCCAATCACTGCACATTTCTTGAAGTGCCCACTATTTCCTCCTCTGTCACCAAAAGAGGTGTTTTCCACAACCAACACCCACAAAAAATGGGGGGCCTTCATACCCACCGAAGAAATACAAAAACCATCATCAGTCCCAAAATACAACGTAGTGATCCCTCTTCAACAGGATAAATGTTGATCATAGGTGGGGGATGAACAAATAATGATCTAGATAGTCACAAAATCCTCATCGTCCGATGATCCCATACCAACAACACTCGCCTAATGGATGAGTGCCACTCAGTCCCCGTCATCGATTCTTGGTCATCACCTCACCTAGATTCCATAGATTCAAGTAGATTTGTGTTGAATCATTCACCAAGACAATACATTGCTACTAATGAGGGTCTTTATACACTAAAATCAACTCACCCTTGTCTTTAGGAAATTCCACCATCATCCATGACAAGAATGGAGTGTTATACCACACTATCTAAACATCAATCCTGTCATCAAGTAATGAATCTTTGAAATCTATGGTTTTCCTCCACCATCGAGTAGGGATTTCGATCTGAGATTTATTATTTCCAGTTGTCAGGGAACATACCTTGGAATATTCTCTTTGACTTGTAAAAAAAATTCCTCTTTCAAATGAGGCACCAAAATCCATCAATCCCTATAAATAGGGATCCTCTAATGATTCCACATACAGTCTTCCTTTTCCTAGAAGAGTAGATATTTCCATTACCCCCTATATCAGGTTTTGCTTCAGTGCTACTCACGACCTTCCCCTTACAACCACATGTGGAAAACCTCCTATCAAGAGTTCCAATCTCATTGTCAACCTCTATTGCACAATGCTAGGATTCGCGACCTCACACATCCTTCCCCCTCTTGATGGATTCAATATCACCACCATCCCATTCCATGTAGGGATATGATTTTCCACTATAGACATTAATACCCCTCTTCGTTGAACCATCGATCTATTACTAATTATTGATTATCATATAAATTAATTTAATAATTATTAATTATTTGTTATTAATTATATTATTAATAAACAATTTTATTAATAATAAATAGTTATATTTTGAATTTTTAATTGTATTATTTCTTATTATATATTTTATGATTATATTACTATATTTTTTTATTTATATTATTAATTAGTAATTATTTCTATCATATTTAATTTTAATGAATTATATTTTCTGTTCAGTGTTTTTTTGTATATATTATTATTATTATATTCTAAAAAAGGTAAAGCTTAATCATATATGGTAAATGTGTAAGTTATATCGAGTTCTTTTCCTCTATAAAAGATTGTTGAGGGTGGGGTTGTTAGTAATATTTTGGAATTACTTTTGTTATATATGTTCTGAGTAAAATAACATTTTTTTAAATTTAATTCAAAATTTTGTTATATATATACACACACTGGAATTGGAATACACACACAATCATATATATATATATATATGTATAAAATAAAAAATATATATCAATAGATAAATAGTGTAAAACAATTAAATTCATTATCTATCATCCCATATCGGTAAATAGTTCTGCCCTAGACTCAAGAAATAAAAAAAAATACAAAATAATCGCATTACAATATTTTTTAGATCCTATTCAACAAACCAAAGATAATGACAGCATCTTATACTTCATTATCACAGACTTCCATCAGTCCCTTAATACTCTATTTCAGTGAATCCCAGCTCCTCTCCCTATATATAGACACACATATCAAAATCCCATCCACATATTACCTTGTATTTAAGAAGAATACCTAAACCCTAGAATTTGATCTCCATTCACAACCATACACTAATTCCTCATTCTTGTAAGCCCCCAAAATTCCAATAATTGTGTATTTTTCTATGTTATGGTTATTTATTGATATGGGATGAAAGATTTTAAAAATGTTTTATGATATTGTCTCATACACCTTGGCCATAAAACCATTTAATTTTCACACTATGTTGTTTTTTTATATTTCTTCATAAATGTATTTTTAAATTTTAAATAGTATTTAAAATAATATTATATTATTTTTCAATGTTTATAATTAAAGTAATATCAAAATATTACAAAAAACTCACTCATGACAATTTAATACTAGTAATTTTAAAAAAAATAACAATATTTTATATAATTATTTGTACTACGTAGAGGGTGTTACAAATATCAAACAAATCACACACCCAATCACCCTAATAGTTCAAGTCGCATCCATTCCCATATTGAATGGAAAACACCTACATGTCCAATTTAATTACATTTTTAATGCCATCAAGGCCCTTTAGCTTTGAAATATTTTTTTCCTAATGCCCCATGGCCTGAAGGAAAGGCTGAATAAGATCCATAGGATAATAAAGGAGATTAATGAAGGCCTCACACATTAATATATAATATTCTTTTTTACATCACTATAAAATTCCATCAATAGCATTAAAAAAGATTTATTGATATAAGCATCATAAAAAATGGGCCCCTTTTATCAGCGCTAAAAAGTATAACTCATAAAGTATGAACTATATTTCCAATATCTTGTCACTCAAAAATTCCATACTACTTTAATGTGATATTGATATTATAGAAAAATTTAGAAACAAAAATAGACAATAAATACAGCAGGAGAACCAATCACATGATATATGGAAAATTAATAATTTAATTGAAATAAAAACTAAATCACAAATATAAAGGCATTATATTATTGAAATTTCAAACATTATTTATATAATAACATTTCAAGTAAAATTTTCCACAAACATTTAAAAACATCAACGGTTTCATTATCTCTGTCACCTAAACCCCTCTCAAAAATCCCGACTATGGTATAAGTTGGCGAACAAACCACCCCACCTTAAGAAAAAAATCCACCTATATATGCTATCAATTATTATGTTATTAATAGTATGAAGAAATAAATTAATCATTAATATGAAACTATACACTAATAAAAGGTCCTTTTTGAACTGGTAACGGACCCTTTGTGTCATACTCGGGACACTATGTACCAATTATGGTGTAGATGATTCCTGTACATAGAAAATGACTTATTGATCATTCTTATAAAGTATCAAAATAATACAAATATTTTTTCTCAGTTTGGATTAAGTCTCTTTTCATTTTACCAAAAACTCTCTTTTAAATAAAAATAGAGACACTAAGTAATACCGGTCACACTATGCACTGGATTAAGGTGTGGTTGATTACTGCACTTCAGAAATGAAGTATGGATCATTTTAATAATTTATAAAAACAATAAAAATTTGTTTTCTTGGTTTTGATAATGTAACTTTTTTTACTAAAATTATATTTTAAGTAGAAAACACATAGTTTGAGTTATATCGGTCGTGTTGTGCATTATAATTATATGAGATTGATTCCTACAAGTCCCAAATAACTATGAACCATTTTCATAAATTATCAAGATAATACAAGCACATTTTCTTAGTTTTTAGTGAGTGACACATGTTTTGAACTAAAATGTAAATTTAAAATTTAGAATATACACTTTGAGCCATACTAGGAACATTGCATATTAGATTGAGGTGCATCTGATTCCTACACATCATAAATGTCTTATGGATCATTTTCATAAAGTATTAAAATAATAAGAATGTGTTTTATTAGTTTTGATCATGTCTCTTGTCTTTTTTAATAAAATTCCAATTATAACTAAAAATACACAATTTTAGTCATGTAAATCACAATGTGCATTGTATTTAGGTTTTTATGAATCATAAACATAAAAAATTACATTAGGATGGTTTCCTATAGAATGAAAAAATGAATTTTTTTATTAGTTTTGAGAATTTCACTTGTCTTTTTGACAAAAATGTTATTATAAAACCAAAAAAACACACATTGAGACATACTGGTAACATTGTGTGTTGGTTTGATGTGATAATGATACATACATGTCAAAAAATACCTAAGGATACTTTTTATAAATGATAATGATAATTTAAGGAGGTTTTCTCAATTTCCAATTTGTGAATCATTTTTTGAACTAAAATGTCTATTTTAGACATATAATTGTCACATTGTGTAATATCGGGCACATCGTGTATTATATTGAGGTGACACTAATTCTTATATGTCAAAAATAAATTATGGATTATTATCCTAATGGAAAAAAACTATATCTGATTTTTTTTCTCAGTTTTGAGTATGTCACATTCCTTTTATACAAAAATATTAATTTTAAATAAAAAGTCACACTTGGAGTCATATCGGTCACATCGTGGATCGAACTAAGGTACAAATTATTCTTACACATAAGAAATGACTTCTATATGTTTTTACTAAATTATCTAAATATTTCTAATGTGTTTTCATAGTTTTTAGTATGTCACTTGTTTTTTTTACTTTAATTTCATTTTTAATAGAATACACACACTTTGAGTCACACCAGTCACATCATGTGTTGTCATGATGTGAGACTGATTTCTAAACATCAAAAAACATCTTATTAATTGTTTTCCAAAAATATCAATACAATACAATCATGTTTTCTTATTTTTCAATATCTGACACATGTTTTGAACTAAAATATGAATTTTTGACTCAAAACATTCCCTTTGAGTCATACTAGGCACACTATGTATCGGATAGAGGTGAAGCTGATTTCTACATGTCAGAAATGACTTATAGATTGTCTTCTAAAAGTATAAAAAAATTCTCTATTTTGAGTCTATCACTAATATTTTATACTGAAATGTTGATTTTAAATAAAAAGATGCACTTTTAATCATACCAGTCACAACATGTGTTAGATTGAGGTGTCACTACTTTATATATGTCACAAATGACTTATGGATTTTTTTTATATTGTATCAAGGAAATTTGAATGTTTTTATCAGTTTGGTGTATGTAATGTGTGTTTTGAACTGCAATGTAAATTATAATCTAACAGAATACACTTAGGGTCATACTGATAACACTTTATATCGAATTGAGGTGCAGCTGATTGAGTTATAGTTGACTCCTACAACGTTCAAGAAATTATTCCTGAAAAATATTTTGGGAAGTCATACATTGAATTCAGATATTGTAAAATCCCTTAGTATATGAATTAATACTATTCACTTCATATTTCAAGAAGCATGGGGTTTCCTCTTCCATCTGAAAGGAACATGTTCTCCCCTGTCAGGATTATTATAGATAGTTGAATAAAAATTATGAGTTCCCAAAAGATCAAAAAAAAAACTAAATTAGTACAAGATAAAAATTATAAGGAAATAAACTTAAAAATAATATATAAAATCAACATAAAATTAAATAAATAATTAGTAGTAATTCACCTTTTCATGATGTTTTAATACATTTTTGACCAATTTCCCTATTTCTATTATCTCAATTGAAACCCCAATGTACAATCTATAATAATCATGAGTATCTTTGAATAAACCATCCCTAATTGAAAAAAATAATCGAACATTTAAAATTCTTATAAATAAATATGAAACAATACATTAATAAAATGTCGATTTTAAACTGAAAAAATACAATTTGAGTCATACCAAGTACATTGTGAATTAGATTAAGGTTAGGCTAATTCATGTATGTCACAAATGAATTATGGATCAGTTTAATAAATTATAAAAACAATAAAAATGCATTTTCTATGTTTTGAGTATGTGACTAGTGGTGTTTACTAAAATTTCATTTTAAACATAAAATATTCATATTGAGTAATACTAGTCACATCATGCATAAGATTGCAGTTTGGTTGATTTATAAATGTCCTAAATGGCTTATAGAACATTTTACAAAAGTATCAAAATAAATTGAATATGGTTTTTCAAATTTGAGTTTGTCATGTGTTTTTTTACTAAAATTCCATTTTAAATTGATATTACCCATTTTGAGTCTTACCAGTCACATCATGTCTTAGTTTGACATGAGACTAAATCTTACATATCAGAAATGAATTATGAATCATTTTCTTGAAGTATCAAGACAAAATGATCATTTTTAAAAGTTTAATGTGATTTATAATCGTTTTTATCTAATTTTTAATTTTCAAATAGATAACGGGAACTTTGAATCTTATCGCACAAATTGTGTATCCGATTGTTATTTTGGTTGATTCTTACATGTCATAAATAACTTAAGGATTTTTTCCTAAAGTGTAAAAATAATATGAATGGTTTTTTTTTGAGTGAATGGTGTGTGTTTTGAACTAAAATTTCCTTTTAAACTAAAAAAAACATCAAGTCATACCAGTCATATCGTGTATCGAATTGGGGTACAGATGATTGTTATACATCACAAATAAATTATGGATGTTTTTTCTAAAATATAAAAATACTATGAATTGTTGAGCTCATTTTTTAAGTATTTGTCATGTTTTTTCAACTAAAATGTCAATTCAAAACTGAAAACACACACTTTGATCCATATGAAGCACACCATATTTCGAATAGAGGTGTCGTAGATTTATACTTGTTAAAAATGACTTATGAATCATTTAAATAAATTAAAATATTAAAAATAAGTAAACTAACATATAAAAGTATATAAAACGATGAGAATATATACTAAATAAGTAATATATATTAACCTTATCATTTTGTCTGTATACATTCTGACACTAGTTATACTACTCATTAATTTATAAACCAATTTAATTCCTCTTGTGAATTAAAGGATTTCCTAAAATCTTGTTATTAATGGAAAAATATAAATAAAAAAATTATTAATAAATAATATAAATGAAATTGTAATTATCTTTAAAAATAAAATTTTAGGGATGCTAATTTTATTAATGGCGTACAACATCATTCATACATTTACAAACATAATAACCACAATATTTTCCATTGGTTTGTTTTGGACACTGTAGAAATATTGAGGAAAAAATTTATTGGTTCTAATACATGTTTTGATAGTGAACTATTTTTATATATAACCTAATAATTATCCACTTATAGAAGTCGATAGGCTCCTTTTATTCATGGACTATCCTCATGCCATGATTTTGATGAAATTCAAACACAACCCTATAATGACAAAATTTCCATTGAAATATAATATAAAATGTGTAACATGAAGTGTAGTTATAAAAAATTACATCCAGTGTATTGAAAATTGATAAACATCATCATGTGTAGTCCATTTTTAGGGTATCCATGCATTGAATCTAGAAAATAGATCATTGGAGTATTCAAATTGACTATAATGTGTAACCAATGATACCTTAAAAAATAAAAAAAAAAGAGTTAGTAATGAAATCAATGAAAATATATTTGATATGATTAAATTGTAGATATTTACACCTACATCCTGTGTCTTATGAATATTTTTTGTTTTTATGTTTTATATCAAATATTGTGGGTAGTTTTTCCACTATTACTTCATTTTTATTTAGTTCTAATTTTAATTTTTGTGTAGAAGTGGTGTGAGGACAAATGAGTCCAAATTATTGTTCACATGGCTTTCCATTAAAATTTTATTCATATATATTCCTACTAAAACTATGAATTTTATCAAGTCATAATTAATATAGTAGAATAGATATTGGAAAAACAAATCACAAAAACATACCTCATGTGTATATTTATAACTATGACTCCTAGACATTAATATGTGAGTATTTAATTTACATTCTCAATACCAATATAGTCTATAATGGACTCTCTATGCATCTTTTCATCACAATAAATTAAGTTCATAGAACCATTTTCTAACATTTTATCTTCATCAACCTTTAATGTTAGTAAATGTGAATGTTTAATTGGCAGGGTAATAGTACTTTGTGAATATATTTTTAATTGGTTGGTTGATCTTATATATTTTTTTATTCAACCTTCCATTTCACCCATTTCTATTTTTCATCTGTAATATCATTCATCAGTTTAGACCTTTTTTCATTAATTATTGTAGGGTTTTCATGAAAAATAAATTATAAAATAATACCTCCTTCATGAAATGTTTCTTTATAATATCTAACATCCATTATACAAATGTTCTAATAGATTTAATGATATTATGAATATCTGTATCATCAATTGGAATAGGTATCTCAGTTCTTGTCTCTTGAGAAATGTTAATCACCACTCTCACATAACATATTGAATGTGTTCTGTTGTTAAAAATATCTCCTTGGATGTTATATATGGTTCCCCACACAACAAGGTGATGGGTGGGTGTTGATAAATATAAATAAAAATATTTTTCAACCTTTAAAATATCAGTATGTGAAAGGAATCAGTGTCTTTTTTATTCACATTTCATATAAACAAGAATGAAATCATTTATTACCTCTTCTAATATAGCTCTTTAAGGAGAATGGATCACCTGAATGGTTATGGGTGTGGTGGGTATCTTCATTTAGTTGTTTTTTTATGTAGATTATTCTCTTTGATTAATTAACATAAAATTTTCTAACAAATTTTATTTTCAATTGTTGTTTCCTTTATGATCATATAATCATTCCTATAACTCTTCTATTTTCTTATATTTATCCCCATGTTAATTTATTTTCTCAAAATCTATTCATGGTGACACCCCAAAACCCACACCTATGATGTGACCATACTTTTATTCCAATTCAAGGCCACTGATAGTAGTTTTTTATTAGGTATAGCTCATGAAGATTCTTGTCTCTAAGTCAGATAACAAATATAGGAAAATTTGAAATGAGTATTATGTAATACTGATTTAATGCAAAAACAATTATTATGGAAAACTTATACATTCTTCCCACACTTTTTGTGTGTTTTCATCTATTAGTATACCTTATTTATTTACATATGCTAGATTCAATATCACATGACTTGAGATAGAATCTGATAAGGATTTGGATTAATCAATCTATATATAAAAAAGAATATATTTATACTTTTTTCATGTCACATGAAAGTATTACAGTATATTTAATATAGATGCCATTTTTTCAAGTGAATCATTCCCTTTATTTACAATTGGTCTATATTGGGTTTTCATCCTATTGCTTGTTTTCTACACTCAATTGTAGTTTCATTAATTAAAAATTTTTAATCCAAGTGATTAATACATGTATTTTCAAGTAATGTGTTATCAGTCACAATGTACCTGAAAATATGTATCCTCATGATGACTAATAAACTCATTCCACTCTTGTTTTCCTATCAGGTGTGCATACATCTATGGTGGGTGAATGTTTATTTTCCTTTCAATGTATTTCAGTTGAAACTTAATAAGAATTGTATGATATAATCTATGATCCATTCAAGTAATCAATAATTCAAATTTCATTCATGATTAATCTTCTATAAATGCACACTATAAGGGATAATGAAAAGTAAGTAGACATTTAATTATTTTTGTTATTTTAATAAAATAATGAAATTATATCATAATATTACCCTAATCTATTCCCAAATTGGTGTCTTAAGAACAAGAACAACATTTTTCAATGAAACTATATTAATATTTACACACATGCATGTGGTGAGCCCAATTTAACTACTGAACATGTCCTTGTTGGGGTTAATATGTTGGTCAGGTGCATTCCATCCAACCTATAATTTGATGTGTTTGTTTCTAACCATAATAACTTTAAATAACAATGTATCACTACTTCACTCTTATTCTTTTGGACATCAATTTTTCACCACCTACCATTTCCCCATCTTCAACATCATCAATATGTTATTCCTATTGATTGATATCAGTAGCATGTTCGAAAGGTTGTTGTTCCTCTACCTTTGGAGCACCAATATGTTGATAAACCTATTGTTCCTCCAGATTGGGAGCATCAGCATGTGCAGAATTTGTTATCTATATAAGTGGTTGAATATTTAATTTATATTGTGTAAATGTAGTGGTGAAAATATAATAATATTAGGTAATGTAATGCATATTACAAAAAATATATAACCCTACTATTATAATATATTTTATGAAATGGTTGAATTGATTTGACCCCTCTATCAAGTATCCAAATCCCTAAATTTTTGTCTCCTATAATAGACAAGACCACATCAACATTGTGACCACTAATAAATGACCGAATTTTACCCATGAAAGGTTTATCATCAATTGAATTGACATCAGACCCTTCATTGGTTATAGTCGATAATAGAATAATTGACCACTTAGGGTTTGTGGGATCTAGAACATAAAATACTTGTACAACCTATGATTCCATTATAATTTGTTTTTCCTTTATATCCTTCATTAATAAATCAACATTCATAAATATTAATTCATCTATTTTGATAACATTTCTATATTAAGATGATTGATTTGAAAAATCAGCACTTAAAATGTTATATATAAAACTCTCATATTTTTTGGATGAATAAAAAGTATGAAATATTCACATAAATTTTATTTTTTTTCATTGGTACTAGATATATTCATAGCTATAACCACAAGTGTTACTCCACTATTTCTCATGGTATTATGTTCATCATATTCAATTATATAAAATGTAAAACCATTAATTACATAACCATTATAAGATAATGCATGTGCACATAGTCCTCTTTCTAGACAATAAAGTCTCTCTAAAATTGAATCCATATTTTATGTTGAATCCATAAAAATATATTTTGGAAATAATCCTATAAACTGTTGATTATGTTTAATTGATATCATTCCTTTATCCTTAATGGACTCAAATGCCTAACATTTTCATTATGGGATTCAACATATGTGGAAACCTATAAACTATTATGAATAATGTAAAGGCGTTCATTCTCCAAATTTGTAATAGTTGTTGTGTCAATAACTATTCCATAGATTCATTCACCATCAGATGCTCGATGTGATAAGATTTTGGTAGAAAAATGACTTCCACACAGGATAGGTAGTCGGTATCGAATTTAACAGCTTCCTCAACAATATATCACATCGCAATTAAACCCTCTGGATGACATTGATTTTTTTACTTACCCTTTCCAAATCATCATAAAACATTCAATGGGGTACATCCATCTATAATGTATAGGATCACATAGTGGAACCACTCTTACCAAGTGAACCATCATATCAATGAAATTCAGTGGGAATAACCTCTCCAATTCACATAATATGACTTCAATTTCCATTTCAATATATATAAATTTCACCAAGTCTATTACATTTCAGCATATAGATTTGAAAAATAAATACACTTTGGTTAATGTATGATATAAATTCTTGGGTAAAGTGTAATATAAAGCCACATGCATTAGATATTTCATGAAAACATAACAGTCATATTATTTTGAACCCTTTAAAATTAAATTGTTCAATGTCATGATATTCTTAATATTTGGAGAATACCCCTTTAGAACCAATATATCATTCAAGATGTTGAAAAAATTATATCCTCTTATCTGAAAAGAGTGTAAGTAGCTGGAAGAAGAAAAGTATGTTTTTCACCCTTAAGTGGAAAACTCATTATGTATTCCCATGTCAATCATGTGTAAACTCACCTTAATTCCTTTATTCATCATTCTTGATGAATTTAGTAACATTATAATGAAACTATCACATATGTTTTTTCAATATGTCTGACATCAAAATAATGGTTGAAATAACAACAATTATAGTATGGTAATTCAAAAAATGATTTCTTTTTTCAACTAGTTCTTATAATGTTTTTCATAAAGGTTTTTCCAATACTATTGTATATTTCATTAATTTATAAAATAGTTGATCACATGTTTGTGGAGAAGGTGTTATACTTTCTTCAAAAATCCAATCAAATGATATTGCCCAACATCGGTACTTATGTTGTCCGTTTATAAATCTATGATGTTCTAAAAACATCGTATTTGATGAACGTTTCAACTTGATTGATGGTATACCATGTAAAAAAATGGGACACCCTTGATTTCTTTAAATTTTGTAACTTGTAAAATTTCTATAAGCATGAAAATCATTTATCATCCTGTAAAATAAGGATCTCAATGTGACAACATCATTTCTATAAGCATCATAAAACATAACACATAAATCCTAGAATAATTTCAAATCTTTGATTAATGGAGACAAATAAACATTATTACCATAACTTGGTATGTTTCCTTGATATAAGTATAGATAACATAATTTATTTTAATTTCATGCATAACCATGGTGGTAATATATAATTTATCAATAGAATTGGGATTTTACTTTGAGTGATGCGTTGAAAACCAAAATTATTCACTCAATCTGAATATATAATAGGATGAAGGATTATAGACTATTTTTAAAATTCTAGATAACTGTGATAAGTTATATTCCACTGAAGAGAGTCTATTTGGTTAAAAAGACACCCATATTTATATCTTATATATGAATTCCATGTGAATTATCTTGTAATATCTTAACTTCCATATAGGTGTCTAAACCTTGTAATGATTGGAATGTGACATACAGATTTCTTAAGACCTAATTAATCATTATTGTATTAATAAGAACCACACATTGATCATTTTAAGCAATTTTTGTTCTTTTGGAATTAGTTTACAGATGTTCGGAAATGCATGTATTTTTTCTGAGATCTTACCCATTGAATGTGGAATTTTTTTGGTGTCATATGTTTGGAATGGAAGCTCATAATATTTTGGGAATATTTCATTAATTAGATAAATTAGCAAAATAAAATTACCACCAGTCCATCCATCTCTAGATTTTAAATTATTCTACTTCAGTATGGATTACAATGTTGTATATTTTGTACAACTAGTACAAAATAACATCTTTTCAAAACTCTTTAACTTCTCAAATAATTTTTGAAAATCATGTAGTTCATCCTAAATTTTCATTTTCATTTCCTCAATATGATCTTCATCATCATTCAAAATTGTGATCACATCCTCAATACATTCTTCATTATTTTCCACACTTGTAGTCATTTCAGATGATCCATAAAAGACATTCTTATCCTAGTCACTATCTACATTAAATTTTTTCCAATGTTAGAGTCCAAAATTAATAACTTTGATCTATTACATGAGAGATCAAGTGTTAAAAAACTCATCTAGACTATTTAGTTTTGTATTAAAACATCTTAAACAAAAAACAAAATATTTTAGACGGGTAATATGCATGATCTTTTGAAAAATTCATGAACTCTTTCAACCCATTCTCGTACACTTTTTTTATATGATTGGCATCCGTCCTTTTTTGATTAATATCCATAAAATTTGAATAATTATTATTAATATTTAACAAAATAAATAAATAATAAAAACAATTTCATATAAAAATTACATCTTGTGAAAAAATATTTCCGTAAGGTATGTTTATTACTAGTTATTATTTTAAATACAAAAATTGGATTATTCATGGTTGTGATTTTACAAATGATGGTTATCATTAATATTTTGTTGATAATATAAACCACATATATCATCAATTACACTAATCTAGGTCTGAAGAGAGACTTCTCCCTAATCAAAACCCAACATATAGGTGATTTTCATATGACCTTGAATACAAAACATCAAAACAGGCTATCAATATTAATGCTTGATAACTATTTTTAAATAGAAATTACAATTGTTTAGATTTTAAATCTTCCCTCTCCAAATTTTGATGAATATAATTTTTATATTTCAGTATCATAAAAATAATAAAATATTGGATGACGATACTCTAATGGTCACTAATAATAAAATACACAAGGTAATGACATGTTTTAAGATTACATTGTGTTTTTCATCCATTGGAGTATGATGGATAATTAGAATGAAATGGGAAGATTTATTTTATTTTATTCCATGGGAGTAGTAGGGATACTTGGAACATTGATTTGATTGCCAGTTTACATAAAAAAAATATTGTATACTTTATTTGAAACAACCAACTTACACGATAAGTGTTTAGTGTTTCTCTATGCACAACCTAGAGCTCCATGCAATTAGAGTGACAAATAATGATGAATACGTGAAAATGAACATGAAGGCAAGGGAGAGGGTGAGATGAAAATGGATGGAGGGAAATTATATTAGGTGTACCCTGGGATAAGAATGAATACTTTTAATTTTGAATAGATTTCTAGCTATTAACCGCAAAAAAACAAGATACTTAACATTTAATGTCACCACCTTACATGATATGTGGGAAGTTATTTTGCGGTGCATATCTAAAAGATCCATGAAATTAGAGTAATATATAATGATGAAATAGTTAAAATGAACATCAATGTGAGAAAGAGAATAAACCAACAATGGTTTAAGGCAAGAAATATGGGGTGGAGAAGCAGTTAGGTAAATCGAGAACAAATTAGATAGCTTACAAAGGTGTTGTTTAATCCATTTGGGAAAAGTAAAAAAATAAATTTTATTATTTATTTTTAAATAAATAAATATATTTATTATAAATATATACATATTTCCTTAAAAAATTAAATAATTAGATATATATATTTATAAATATCATTATATCATTATATGATTATATATATGTAAATATTTTTATTTATATATAACTAAATAAACATGGGTTCATAAATATATTTTTACAAAATAAATTTATAATTATATGTACATATTCACATATTACATATATATTTAAAAATATATTTATATTTTTTATTATTATTTAAAAATTATGTTGAAAAAATTATTTATTTACTCATAATAAAAATTATTTATATACACATAATAATTTATAATAAAAAGTATTTATACACATAATAAAAATTATTTATATACACATAATCAAAATAATCAATTCAAGGTAATCAAAATTAATTTTAAGTTATTTTTATAATTTTTTAATTAAAACTTATTAATTCAAGATAATTAAAATTATTAATTCAAAATTATAAATTCAAAATGATTAATTCAATTTTATCATTAATTAAAAATTATTATTCAATAAAAAGTATTTGTAAATTATTAATTTGACTGGTTTTAATGAGATTTGGTGGAATGGGAATCATATCATGTGTCTTGACAAACCATCCACCAATTGAAAATGTAGCTAGGAACCCGGGATAAATAAGATCATCACTAACCCGCCAAATAAGGACATAAAACCAGAATAGGTTACACCTAGGACAGTGACGATGGATCAACCAACACATCCCAAACAACCTTAGATGAACTACCTCACAAGACCAAGATGAGATCTAGAATTTCAGAGAGTAGAGGGAGAAATGAATGGTGGATGCAACGGGCAGCCATAAAAATAGAAAAAAACAAAGGAGAATTGAATTTCACCTCCAGTATACCCCAAACAACTTTGAACTCAGTTGAGAAGATACAAAACTATAGTTATACATGGAGGTTAAGACAAGTAAGGGAAACAAATAATCACAAATAAAGACCTAGTATCATGAAACTATTGATCCAAAACAGGGTATAAGAGTGAGGGAATAAAGACCCATATTAAAAAAGATTAAGATTAAAGAGAAAAATAATAACATACCATGGATTTTGAGTGGATATATTAATAGAGAAGATAGATGAATAGTGGCGCTATGTGTTTGATTATGTGAATGCTTGAATGGCGCAAGTGAGTAGAACTTTACTGAGGTTCTATTTAAGAGATCGGGTAATTCTTTTATCAACACTTTTAAAAAAAATACTAATAAAGAGTAGATTTTTTAGTTCTAAAATAGTAAGTGATATTGAAATGTATCTTTATCATCCCTAAAATCATAGTGCTAAAAAGGATAAGTTTTATCAACACCTTTAACCAGTGATAAAACTTAATATTTATCGACGCTAACAAAGCACCAATAAAGATCACATTTTTATAATATAATATATATATAAAAATATTTTAATTTATATAATTAAAAATAAACATTGAAAGAATTAAAAATATGAATTTATTAGTATAATTATAAATAAATATATTTATTATAATTATATAATTATTTAAAAATATATTGGTTTATTTGAAATTATAATTACAAATAAATATAATTATAAATATTTTTATATAATTTTAAATAAATGTATATAACCAAATATATAACAGGAATGTTCTGGTACCAGGAGTACTCACCCCTAAAAATTATTATTAAAAATTAAAATGTATAAAGAGCGTCATGAAAATTTGTGGCCCAAAAAGCACCACCAAAACATAAAAGTGGGAAAACAACACCACCCAAAAAAACTAAAAAAAAATTGTCCCATAGATTCCCAAATCAACATCAAAATGCCAACATTCCATTAGAGACTTTCTTGAAATCCCAAAAGGAATAAAACATGAGAGACCCAACCCCCTCCCACCGACTTGCACCACAATCACCATCCCACAAACACATCCCACATGCACAAAGAAATAGCCTTTAGCTAGCTTGTACCCATTACCATTCTTTCCCCACCCCACATTTTTGAGGTCAACACCCAAGACGCATACTACCACATTAACA
Organism: Viscum album; assembly: GCA_963277665.1. NCBI lineage: Eukaryota > Viridiplantae > Streptophyta > Magnoliopsida > Santalales > Viscaceae > Viscum > Viscum album. The sequence continues at coordinate 1,639,426,182 of OY728163.1, read as the reverse complement.
TAACCATAACCTAACCAAAGCCCCACCGAATCACAACTCATCCTGCTATAGTCGAACACCCTGTTTCACCAGCTTGAGCCCCATTATGTATCCAGTTGTGTGCCAGAAATCTGCACTAGACTGCACTGCAACCAGTACCTAAGGTCATCAACAAATATAATTTCCATATCCAAACATGTTCCTCTTGAGGTCTCTAGAATCCATCTCTCATAATCTGACGTAGCTAATTATTCTCACACACCAATAAACATCACATTATAAAAATTGTTGTCACCCAAAAATCATTATGGACATCACATCCATTGATGCCGCTAGGATCCCATACTCATCACACTCATTTTGGGCCAAACCCCACAAGCCACCTACATAAAACCTTATCCCCACCACTGGGAAAGACAAAACCATTGTCATCCTATGAATTTTGATGTATCTCCCATCAAAAAACTCTCTAAAAATGTCAGGTGTTGTCATCACCATAGTTTTCTTCACTACTTCTCGTATCAGATCTTCATAACTTGTGAGGCTATGATGATTGAGATCCATATTTCTTAGGCCACATGGATTTTTTCTTTCGAATAATTCATTTTATATGTCTTCTATGCTTTCATTGTTGGGTCTTCGATTGGGGAAACAACAGGAGCCACTTCCATCGCCACAAATGGTTCTGAGAACATGACCTCCATGCCCACTAATGAATGATGAAAGTGATCATCGCTTCTCATATGGTCAACGATAATGTAGTGGTTATAGACCAGCACCTCACCCCCATACATCATGATCTTATTGAACGCCACCAGAATCATGGGATCAAAATCGTTGTTGTCCCAAAATGATAATTATTTAAATATATATTATTAAGATTATAAATAAATATATTTCAAAATACTCATATATAATTGTAAATATTTTTATATAAATTTATATATATATTGACATATAAATATATATATTTATTGTTTAAATATTTTTATTATAATACTACAATTATTTAATATTATATATATATGTATTTCCAATTTTAATTTTATATATATATATATTTTTATATATTTTTATATAATTATACGTTTATATTTATATTTATTTATATATAAATATATATAATTATGTATATTTTATGTATATTTATTTTATAAATATGTTTATTATAATTTTATAATAATTTAAATAATTATTTAATTATTTTTAATTATAGTTATAAATCAATATATTTAAGAAATTATATATATATACATAAATGGTTCAGACCATTGGTTTGAAAGGAATGACCCTGAAATTTTTATTAAGAAAATGTAAAAGATAATACAAGGGGGTGAAAAAAAGAAGCCCACATGACACCAAAAGACACAGAGAAAACTAAGCTATCCAGCATCTACAATCCACTATAATGCACATAAAAAATGAAAAACGGGGAAATTGAGCGCGTGTTACCCACATTTTGTGCACCATGACCCTGAGGATGACAACCCCTCCTAAATTTATTAGTGACCCAAGGGCCACCTTGATCATCAGAGCTCTTAATTTTCTCTTCCTTATCATCACTTTATACTTTTTCATTCATGCTCACTTTAATATCAAAGGATTGATCATCCTTGCATGACTCATTCTATAAGGGTTGTTGTTTTCCTTCAGCAAGGAACCTCATATCCACTTCACCCTCCTATAGAGACCCATCCTACCTACTAACTATTTCCTTGGTCCCTATCCCAATTTTTCATTCACATACTCTTCAACATGTGTAGAAACATAGGGAAAACCCTCCATCTCCATGTTACCATCATTTATATGTTTGTGATTCCCTACATCATCACATCAAGCACATGGGTTTTGGAGACCTCAAAATAGTCTCACTTCACTAAATGGGAAGGCTATTTATTATGCACACCATAATTCTCCAATACCTCAAGATAAAGCCGTTAAAAATCCAAATTGTTAATAGACTCGATCATGGAAAATAAATTGCATTTACATTTCAAAGTGCCACCATATGATGTAGATTTCTCAACAACTAATTTTTCAAACTTGTAAACACCTTTTTCTACAGGTGAATGATCAACAAAATGTGTCAGGAAAATCCAATTATGCATGCATACCTTTCCAACAAAATCATGTTCCTCTGAAGGTTGTGTAGAGACGTCACAAGTAGGTATATATGATTTTCCATTATCTACTTCAACTTCCTTAGTAGAAAAAGTAAAATGTGTAGATAAAGCTAGAAAAAATTCCTTATTCCCCTCTAGTGCTGGTCCTTCATGAGAAACATGAGCCACTAGAACCCCATAATCACCATCATTCCATTGTGCATCTTACACTATTTTCCTCATGACATGGTCCATATGAGTTCTTCTACTTCTATACTATTGAAAAGTATTTTTAAAATAAATCTTACCCTAAGGTGGGTACTGCTCCTTAAAATCTATAAAGGATATCCCCTAACTTCAATATAAATGTCTTCATGATCAATGGATCCTCACATATCTCCCCACATCAGACGATTTACATCCATATGATAAGGAATGGAATAGGCCAAATGGGTCATCCAACACAATTTTAACAGCATGAGGGTCACAATTTATATGTCCATATTTAACTAAACCCTAAAATGATGCATTTACTAGTTTCAAAACATCATCCCCATGACCACCATCACTATCATCCGATATGATGTCATCCTTTTCATATTGATGACCATTCATTGATACACCCTTATTCACTTGTCTGAAATTCCTATAACCCCACAAATTGTATTTAAATATATTCCCCTTGCCATCCAAATTTAATATCTTTGCATTAGAGTAACCAAAATCTTTCATTAGTAATTTGAATATTCAATTTTTTACTTTATTCCAATTCATTTTACAATTGTAGAATTTTATTCCCTTGAGACATGAATCTCTAAGATGTACAATGTAATACAAATTAACAAAGAACCCAAGAGCACCCTCAAACTCAAAAGATGATTCAAATTAAAATTATTCATCCACCGAAAAAATAGTTTCTATAAGCGAAGAAGAAATATCAACTTCCACAATAACTCTTGCATAATGTACATACCTTGAATGTTCAATTTCTTTATAAAATTTAATAGGAATACCCAGAGCTAAGGTGACATCCCAAATAATTCAAGGATTCCAAATAACCTATTTAACCATTTTTTTAGATCCATGTTTGGATGGTTGAATTAAAATCCCTATACAGATCAAACTGAGATCACATTCCTAGAATCTTGATGCCCCATGGTAGATGGAAATTAAACATGAACTCCAATAATTGAATTTGAGATAAATATAGGGAAAGATAAAATAAATTCCACATTTACCAATGGATATGATTCACCATTCATCAAATCCCCAGATATCATGAAGATGATTCCTCAAGTCTTCGATCTTACAATTATTTCTCTTTCTCAACAAAGATATCTTCCCAATAAAATAAAGTTTACAATCCTCCATCCTATCCTCGAAGAATTTTGGATTATCCTAAATGAAGTCCATGTCATTATTCTTGGTGATTTTTTTCTATGAATATGACCATAAACCATTGAATTATCAAATAAAATATTTTTATGATATTTTGATTCATTGGAAGGAAGATTACCTGACAATGCTTCTAGATTATTTTCCAAAATATGAAATTTTTTTCAAGAATATCACATCTAATAGGAGATAGTGCCACATGAACCAAAACTCAATCCATGCCTTCCATCCTAAATTATAAGCCAATGTCCTGAAAATTTTATTAAAAAAAGATAATGATTCATGAAATGATGGTTGCAAAATAAAAGACATGTCACACACACCACAAAAAATCCAACAGATAAAATATAATAGCCCATTTTCACAAAATATGACCAAATGGAAAGTAAAATTATCTTTAAAATCTATTTCCCACATTCCATTAATTAGAAAAACCTCGAGGATGACATCATCTCCTCAGTTTTAGGGTGCCCCATGGACCACCTTGATCATCCTTAATGGTTCCCTCCTTAACCCCCATTGCCTCTAATTCATGAATAATGTCATAGGATTAATATTTTTCTTCAATGAGATTGGCTAAAGTGGATGATAAATCTATGAAATCATGTAAAAAATCTTTTATCAACTGTATTGGTTCTTTGAAAACATCATTATCATGTCTCGAATCAGTTTCATCTTTAGCCCACATGTGTCTTTCCAATAGATGAAATTGAGAATCCCCCACAATAATACCATTCATGAAGAGTTCCCGAGAGGGTGTATGATTGGAACCCTTAACCACCTCCACAATAAAAGGGACACCATAATTCTTATTAACACATTATGCAAACAAAAATCCAAATTCAAGGGTTCTAATTGAGTCATGAATTCTATTGAAATTTGGAGTAGTCTTTATAGCCTACTGCTTACTACTCTGATCCATTACAATTCCCATACATTTCTTGTTAGAAAAAGAAGCCAACATTTAAACTCCTATATTAATTGACTTTGTAGATTAAGAATCTTCCCTAAAATCAATATAAAGACCATTAGTACAATCACTATGTCCATGACTATGAGGAACATCACCCCCTATTGTTTTTGTTTGAAAAAGGTACATGTACAATGCAGGATCTCCACCCTTAACCTCAATATGTCATTTAACCTACACATCCTCCATTGTCAGAAAAGTTATAGTAGCCACCTTACCACTAGAAGGATATTTTTCACCCACCCTCACTTTGTCTCATTCCCATCAGTAGACACATGTTTCACAAGAATAGTAATCCCTTGGGCCTAAGAATATTCCTTCAGTTTCATGGAAATCTCGTTGCTTACTGAATTGCTACCCTTCTTGTGTAGAAAATAGGAAATTCCAATATTACAGTCTACCTTACCTCTAGATAGGTACTGATCTTCAATTAACATAGTATTCTCTCCTCAATCGTCAATTTCAAGATTATTATCCTCTTTAACTTTGCACCAATCTACCCATTTTAATGTAGGAGTCGAAGCCTGAGCATCCTATACATTTCCTACAAAAAGGGTGATAATAGTTGAGTGGAATGAAATACCACCCTTAGTCCCATAGACTGCCTCATCAAAAGGAAGAAGTTGAGACTTACCAGCTTCATCCTTCTGACCATCTACTCTACCCCCAACATAGAGACATCTAAGGATGGAATATGATCATTAGTAGGGCCCCACATGTATCATTATAACAACCTTAGAAACCATCAAATTAAATTTGCTAGCATGCACCTTATCAACCCTTATATCTATGTTTCCATCTGAAAAATCAGACATTATGATTGGAAATTTGAATTTATAATTTTCAACTTTAGTACAACTCTTCTTAAAATTGGTACATTTAAGTCCCTTGAGGAAAGCTTTTCTAATATTCCCAATGTAATAATATGTAAAACATAAATCTGGAACATATTCAAACTCGACCAATAGCTCAAATTTGAATTCATCAGCCACCAGAAAAATAATTTCAATGAATAGGGAAGAAATATCAACTTCCATAAGAACTCTAGCATAATGCATATTCCAAGCAATCACAATTTCATTTTCAAATTTAACAGGGATACCAATGAATTAGGCAACATCCCATGGGATCTGAGGGTGCCAAGTTTCTAGAAATAGAGAATGGTTTGTAAATAAATATATTTAGAAATATTTATATATAATTATAAATATATTTATATAATTATATATAGTTATAATGTCTTATAAATTTATAAATATATTAAAATATTTATATATAAAAATAATTTATATATCTATTATATTCGTATAATTATTTGAATTTATATATTTATTTATAATTAGAAATATAAATAAATGTAATTAAAAATATTTTTATATAATTATATATATATATTAATATAATTATACATATTTATTAATATATATATATAATTATTGATTTATTTATTATATAAATATATTTTAAATATTTTAAATCGGTTGGGGTCAAAGACACTATATTAAAGATAAAATAGAGAAGACAATGATGGATGGAATGGGGTATGAAAGAGCCCTGACCTTATCAAGAAAGAGAAGGGTGAAAAAATAAACAACTAAAATATAAGTAAAAGACACCAAAAACATGGATAAGGATAAGAGTGAGTTCTCATGTTGTGATGAGAAACACATCCACCCCAACATCGAGGGTGTCTTCCTCTTCTCTATTATTTGGCTCGCTACCATGGTCCTCATCCATCAACAATACGTACATCATCATCATCATCATCAGTGTTTGTAACATCAATTTTTTAATCATCAAAACTCCTTCATCCATCCTCCTAATAACTATCATAGGTAAGAATCGCAAATTGATTTTGTGAATGAAAATTACATTTTTTCAGATTATAGTCAAAACTCATTGGCCTTATAGAAACAGAGTGCATAATATTATCTCACACCTTTTCTACATCTTTTGAACCATTGTCTTACCCTCTGACCAACAGACTAGTCATCTTGGTATTGAAAAAAAACACCATTAGGATTCACTTGAAGTAATACCCAAGGGGACTCATTACCTATCACCATAGCTACACAAGGAATAATCTCTTCAATAGCATTTAATGCAGTAGGTTCATCCATGGACACAATATCCTACGTAACAGAATTACAACCCCCTCCCATGGTGTGATCTACAATATTTGTGCCCACAGATAGAAGGATCTTGGGGTCTCCTTTAGTCTTGGTTGAATTTAGTATATCCCTCTATTAAACTGACTCACTAGTAACATTTAACTTTCGTGAATCAACCTAATACAGAAAAGTGGGAATGGATGTATTAATTTCATGCGTCACATCCAACCAAGATTTAAACCCCCTTGAGGTCTCAGTCATGGGAATAATAACCTACATATCAGAATACCCCCCTCCATCCCAAATTGGAAGAAATAACCCCTATGCTGATAGAAATTATAATACCTTCATTAGTGTCTCTATGCCTTTTTGAATTCAGTGGATCAAACTTTGACCTCTTCACACTAGAAACATTTGATACCTACTTCATGTCCTTGATAATGTCCACACCATGTTACATAGAAAAATAGTCATTATAATCCCTTAATATCTTATACATGGGGAAATAGGTTGAATATCATAACACTCCATTCCAATGTTGTAAGTAATCACTCACACACTATAAAACATTGTAAACCCATCACTCTTGTCTTTACACTTTCTTGAATTCTCTGGATCAAGCTCTGAAATCATCCCACTAGAAATATCTTAATTATCCATCTGCTTCAATTCCTTTAATGTGTCCACCCTAGTTGTCACAGTCAACAACTGGACATTATTATCCCTTGATATATCATCCTTCAATGCCATTAAATTCTCCTCGAACTCCTTTGACGTCATAATGAAATCTATCTTTACATTACCATTTATATTACTGGAGGAAACCAATTTATATTCATTCCACAATTGAATATCAACCCTTTTTATGCTTCAAATTCATGATCAGTTTGATTTTCATCCTCATCACTTTGTTCCTTCCTAATATCTTTATCCTGGAAGTTCACTTTCCCAGTTACGATATCATCCCATGACCTTGCTGGAATATCCAATGAAGGGTTCTCAATCCCAACCTCTCCGCCATTTATCCTAGATAGAGATGGAGTCTCCTTTTCTTGAAGAAGATCTCTAGTTTTATATTGTGATAGTATGCCAACAATGGCTAAAACCATATCTAGTTAAATATTAGGGGGAGAACAAGAGTGTCCCTACAAACCATCGACCAGTTTTGAGTGACTTCCCATGCATCAATCCCTTACCATTAGGATTTTTTCTACAATATTTAGGCAAATGACCTCTCATGTTACAATTTCTTCCAATTAAACTCTTGCGGCACACATCCTTATAATTCCAAATAGTATTACAATTCATATTGTAATCTAGGTAATTTTAATTTTATAAACATAGATGAATATCATCATTATAAGTGTAAAGAATAACCTTTTAAATAAGAGTGTCAATGAGGTCCTCCTCCACTCTCATTCTAGAAAATTGATTGAATCTTGCATGTTTAGTTTCTTTGTCAAGCCAATTAGAACATATATTTTTAGGGAAATGTCATGTAGGATTTCATGATTCCATTGTATCAAATTGGGTCCATAGATCCTAATCCATAACTTCGAAAAAAAAATCAAACACTTCAAATATTAAAGTATAAAATCCTTTCATGTAACTACAATGTTCTAGGTTTACGTTATAGGGATCTAGAGCTCCATGCAAAGAGTCAGAGTTCATCTAAAGGAAATTATTATTGAAAGAACCAATGCTTGATTAACATGCATTTATAGTCTGAAGAATCCCAAATTTGTGATACCCTAGGTACACAATCATTAAGACCCCATGGTTTTTACCTATTTGGATGATTAATCCTTGAAATTAGATGGTTTTTAATCATGTACATCCTCTGTGAGACCACATTAAAGATTTCCTCAATGTGAAAAATGTCCATTTTCTCACAATACTACATGTACATTATTCCCTTTATGAGGAATGAGATTATGTACCATCATCAACAACTAATGCATTATCATGATGAGCAATACCAATTGGAGAAGAATCTTGGAGATTGGATCCATCACTACCAATCATAGTTCAATTTCCACCGACAAAACAACATTTCCTTCAGGTGATGTATAAATGAACCCCTCCTCCATAGTATATATATATATGGGTTAACACAGGGACCCCACCCCAATCGTCACATGAGGGAATCACTTGCACTTCCCACGTAGTAGCGTGAGCCCCAACTTCACATTGGTGTCTGTTGACACATGACCCATGCGTCAACCCCTTCTGAATATATTTATTATAATTTTAAAATTATATAAATATATATTTAATTATTTATAATTAAAATTCTAAAGAAATATATTTAAAAATAATTTATATATATGTATAAATATATTTATATAATTATATATATTTATATATATTTAATTATATATATTTGTATAATTATGTATATTTATATAAATATATAATTATATAATTATAAATATAAAAAATTATTAAAAAAATTATTTATATATAATTAAAAATATATATATATATATAATGAGATATATATATATATATATCAATTTCCAATGGATCTAGTTTTGTAGCTTCTTATGAAAGTAGTCTAGTTAAGGGGCATAGGTGTGGTGGTCATTGATTAAGGGTTGCAGAGATGCTTTTTATGCCCAACATGATGAATAATACCTATTGGACATTTAAGGGTTCATTCATCCAGATATCCCCCAGTCCAAAATCTGCTGATGTTAATGTATATCCCTCGAAGAAGGCTGATGGTTCTGATCCTTTGTTCAAAGAGGATCTGGTCCATGCTCCCTCAGATCCCAGTGACTCTAGAAATAGGATCTCAGATGGAACTGGTTCTAATATAGGTGACCTGAAAGATGCTCCTGGTGATGAACATATTGCATTGAAATTTTTTTGATCCCTCACTCAAAATGATGAATTGAAACAGGGCCGCAATTCATCACCCATGTTCTTCGATGAAATTCAACTTGGGGCCACTTCTTATTGAGGGATCATGAAAAATGGACCACTTTAATTCATCAAATGTAATCGTTAGATTATCTGATAACATATTTCTTTGGGTAAATATTTGATAATTGGTCACTTTGTGATCTATTAGGGATCCAATCTCGGGATGATTGAGTATATATGAAGTTGTCTTCTACAATTTTGGGTTTTTGGCATATAAAAAATGGAATCACTCGATAAGCGATTTTAAACAATATTTTCCCATTGATTGATATGATGGATAAATCATGGGGAATTAATTTGATCCCTCTCAAGCATGGAATGATAATAATCCAAGATTGGGTCCATTATTTTAATCTAGAAACTATTGGTAATTTAACCACCCATGATGGGATCCACGTTTTGAGCCTTAGTTGGTATCTATAGACCCACCAAAACCTGTGGGATGTGGCATCTACAGTTGGGATCCTAATAAAGATCTACAATGAAGCATAATGTGCAATGTTTGGGAATTTTTCTCAAATTATCATGGAGATGATATTAGATTCATATTCACAAACATAGTAATGTTGATGGATTCAGATTATAAATTTTAATTGCATATTTGAGATGAAAAACTACTAAAATTATTTTAAAAGTGTCACAACATTAAGAATTTTACGAGTTGATGTCATAATGGCCCTCTTTGTACTTACTGTAGTAAATTTTTACATGTTATTGTGAAATGTACGTTCAAACATCCATATACAGGTAACATGACCAATGATAATGGTGGAAAGAAGTATTCCAGTGTGGCAGCTGATTCTACCAAGCAGGGAAGGGATGGGAACATGTTGGAAGATGAACATACTTCATTTGACGATGTCATCGCTGGAATAAACCTAGGTGGAACTACCGTCAAGATGAGGGATGATGATTTTTGGTTAAACATATTGGTGGATAGGTATCTCATAACATTCATTAGGTGAAGGAGTCATCTGATTTTGATGATGTCGTCACTGGCATAAACCTAGGTGTCACTACCATTGGGCTTAGGGATGATGATTTTTTGTTAGACTTATTGGTGGATAGGTATCCCCTAACATTCGTTAGGTGAATTAGTCATCTGATTTTGATGATGTAATGGATGAAACTTATGTTATTGAGAATGATTACTTGAATAAAGGTAATAATAAATTGAATTCTTTTCCCTAGGGGAGGACATCGAAAAAAGGATTAAAAATATATTGTTTCTTCCCTTCGGGATCTATCCAAAGTGGTCGTCCACCCAATTTCAGTTGATGTGGAGACATGCCATCAGTCTAAAATCATATTCGATTGTATTATCTCTATGACTACTTCTTCCTCAGAAGTCAAGGGGAAGACAGAGGTGATGAAATAAGGATTCATCGGGAAGTCTATTTGTAATGTTGGAAATGACTATTGTGGATTAGACTATTGGTATTGACTCTCATTACCATGATAAGGGTGCCCCTCTAGGCAGGGAGAATAATCTACCTAACTTCGGATCAAAAATAAATAATTTGAGTCTAAATGAAATTTTTAATAGACATTACAGTAGGGGTATTTTCCATGATGAATTTTTCAATTTTCATGGAGGTATATGAGGGTAATTACATTCTTCAATCATTGACATCCAATAAGAATCGTTGGACAAGGAGCCTGTATCTCAGGAGAATCAGGGTGATGATGCAAAGAATGAGGTGGTAGATAAGGGGATTGTAACTCATGAGCTTGAGGCTAGTTTGGATGATTGGGTTATCCCTTGGGTTTCTCATAAATGGTGGAGGGGACTTCATAATTGAGGTCGCAGTATACATTAATTTTTTTCTTTTTTTGTTTATTTTTATATTTTGTTTTTGTAGTGTGGAAATGGAATGGCAGAATATTCCATCTATGATTTTGTGGCATGTGAATATGCACATTTTTTTATTCACTTGGTTTTTTATTTACATTTGTATTAATAAATTTTTCACGTATATGTGTTTAACCCATTTTTTGTACCATTTTAGGTGTATATGTAATTATATATAATTATATTATTATATATATATTTATATATATATATGTATATATAATTATAAATATAATAAATATATGTATTATTTGAAGTCATGAAATAGAACTCAAATCTAGAAAATGATGTCAAATGTATCAAAGAGGGGTCTACAAAATGCTTCTAACGAGTTGAAAGGGTATCAATCTAAGATGTGATTTTTAGTGAAATCTATAGATGTTGAAGCTGCATCAATCGTAGTGAACAAGCAAGAGACGTTGATCAAAGATAATCAAATATTAGTGGATGAAGAGGGATTCCAATGGGTCATGTATCTAAAATAAAACGTTCTCATGAATGTATCAACGTTGGTGTAGACATCTCCCACTCCTAATATTGTTCATAAGGCTTCACAACATCATCTTGAACCCCATTTATGTGGAACACCCAACTAGAAGGCCCACATGTAGAAGGGCCAATTTCCATAATAATCTAGAATGGAATTATCCATCCAATTTTTCTAACATAATTACAAATGATTATATATCTTTTGACAAGGTCTCGATTGAGGAATGTCAAATTTATGGGCGAAAAACTATAGTTTTGTTCTTCTAGAGGATCATAAGGATGAAAGAATTATTGTAGGACTTAGTAAGGAAGGGGAAAAATTGTTTTTCTCACAATATGAAGACCGTTTTCCATGATGGGCCCTAATTTTTTAGGTAACATTGACTATTTAATAGTCTTTATGTTGTTTTCAATAAATATCGAATATGTGATCATGTCACAATACACTGATTTTTTTCACCCATATATCACTATTTCAAACTAGTTTTGTATTTAAAATTAAAAATATTATCTCAAATTGAACATTCCATTTGATTCAATTATTTAATTTTTATCACTGTTAAAATGAAAATTATTTTTGTTTTGGTGATTTCATTGAAGGAGGATGTGATTTGGATGGTCAAAGATGATTCAGAAGGGAAATGGGCCAAACTGCAGGGAATCCCAAATACATATGTCCACGTTTTTGTACATTTCTCCAAATACATGCCTCCAAATGGGACGAACATTTTTGGTCCGCTCCAAAACTTCATGGGCTACAAATAATCTCATGGAACCGAAGCCCAATTCATTCATTATGGGGTCCATCCAGACCAATATTTCCATGGGAAAAAATCTGTACGAAGTCAATGATTTGGTTCTATATTTCGGCCATATCGCATGCGGTCATCCTCCATTGGCCACCAATGTTTACATAAAGATAGTCAAGATTCTGGTCTATATCTTTTATATTTTGTCTAACTCTATTTAATGTCATTTAACAACTCAATACTGATACCCAAGTTGTATCTCAAAAATCAGGTGCCCAAAACCACTCCCCATTTTGGATAAAAATTGACATCTTTGGTACCCCATTTGGGAGTTCTCTAAAGGATTGAAGTGCTTCAATTTAGGATTCATAGAGGAGTCCACTCACCAACTTACAATTTCTGTAACTCTCTATACTCATAGGGGGATCTCTTGAAGCAAGGATCCCTTCATCGAAGTCTTCCTCTCTTTCTTTCTTTATAATATTTATGTTCGCATAATAAAATTATTTTTCCAATTCTATTTCTTATATTTTCTTCTGTATTCCCCTATTTTCTTCTGTTTTATTCCTCATTAATCTTTCTAATTGGTCTGGAATCATGAATAGAAACTATATTGGGTTTTACAATTTCTAAACCATTGCATATGAAAAACATTTCTATGATGACTACACCTCCCATGGAAGAGTAGTTCTTTTTAGTGATAAATATAACTATAAACTCTTTCATTCATTTATTTTGAATCAATGAGATACTATAATTCGCATAATATGATCTATAAATTTAGTTTTTTATTTCAGTGAAACTAAGCAAGAAATTGAGTAGTAAACACAAAACACGCGAGGTTGAGAATTGTGTTAATTATGAGAGCGTGAACATAATTGGTAAAACAAGAACATGTAGGATAAATTTGTAGAGTTAAAATATAATTACTAAAATCAATTAATCCTCATTTACAGAGTGGATATGTTCTCTAATTAACCACTGACAATAAGCTGAACTATGAGCATCAATCAAAGTTGGGTGTTGCAATTTCATGTTCCAAAGCTTGCATAGGGTTTAAGTAATTTCATCTTCATGGTTAAGTTAATTCTCGTAGGGTTCGAGGGTTAAAAAATTTTGGGATTATAATTAATTGGATTCTAATTTAAATGATAATGATAAATAATTGGGTGAATAGGTAGAGTTAGATTAATTAATCCTTTCAAAATATTTTCTAAAAAACATCTTCTTGTTGCATCTTTTTAATCGAACATCATTTCAAAAGTAAAAACAAAATAATGCAATCTTCTACCAGAAGACATCTTCTAGTTTAATGAATGATAAATAAATCCATCATTAAAAGTAGTTTTTTTATTCACTTTTTTTTAATTTTATAATACCTTTTAGAAGTTGTTTTAATGTACCTCCTCCTTTGAGAGACAACCTTGGTCAGCAACTCTGCTACACCGAAGTTCCCAAAATATCACACATCATTTGAGAGTGCCCATGACAGTGCCATTAAAATTGGAGTCATTTCCAAGGAGACAAGTAATTATTTAAAACAATTAGTGGTATTTATTTTATTTTACATTTTTTTTATATTCTTGTCTTCTTTCTTCCTTCTTTACCCAATCTAACATTTTCTTTCTTTCTTTTCTTCTTATTTTATTTTATTCTTCCTCTTTTTGGACCGTAAAATCAATCTTATAATTTTTATTTTACTATGTTCCATTTTACATCTTTTCATTTTTATTTGATTTATTACATGAACTAATCTTAATGATCTTTTAGATCTTGTCCATTAGATTGAACGTGGCCTTCTGGCTCGAATTAGACATTCTAGTCTATGGTAAGTTTCAACATTCAACCAATTGGATAATTCTTCCACTCCAAGAACATTGATATTGGAAAAACTTCTATATAAAAACAAAAACAAGAACCAATGGCTGAAAATAATGGAAATTAACATAATAGAACTAATCGAGAATCAGCTTCTTCTGATATTAACAATCAACCAAATTGTATTGCATAACCAAATCTTGAATCAGAATTTGAACTGAAATCTGAATTAATTCAACTTTTACCAAAGTTTCATGGCTTTCCATATGAGGGTTCCAATAAACAACTTAAATAATTTAATTTTGTTTGCTCAAACCTTAAACCAAGATATTTATTTGAAGTCCATATCAAACTAAGGGCACTCCCATTTTCACTTGATGGAACTGCAAAGGATTGGATGTAATGATTACAACCTTAAGATTGAACATATTGGAAGTATTTGAAACGTCATTTCATACAAAGATTTTTTCCATCATATAGAACCACTTCCATTCACAAGGATACCTCAGGGAACAATAATGCACAAGGGGAGTCGATATATGGGTTCTGGGAGCGATTTAAGAAGATGTGTGGAAGCTGTCCACATCACCAAATCAGTGGGAAACTCCTTATCCAGTTATTCAATGAAGGAATCACACTTATGGATAGAAGCATGGGGGATTACATGGCTATAGGATCATTATTTGGTGGAAAAGACACCAGTATCTACATGTGCATTGATCGACAAGATGGCACAAAACTCTCAACAATTTGATGATCAAGGTACACCACATGTTGGAGGAGTACATCAGGTAATTCCTTCTTCTCTAGAAAGTCATTTTATTGATACTATGTTAGAATAATTTACCACGATGGTGATTCTGATTTCATTGGATCTAAATACATCCCAACCCCCTCCTTTAAGGCCCTGTGGCATTTGCACTGAGACAAGACACCCCACTACCTGTTTCCCCAAAATACAAGATACAGAAGATTTTGCAGTTGTTTCTAATAAGAGACCATATCAGCATCTACAGTAGCCACATCCCCAAAGGAAGTTTGATCCATTTGCTCCAACATACAACCAAGGGTGGAAGGATCAATCTGACATAAGGTATGGCTCTGGACGACAACAAAATCCCCCTTTTCAACAAAACTTCCAGCATCTTTAGCCTTACTAACTGAGTTTCCAACAACCCCAAATGAGATTTGAAGACCAAGCATCAACAAGCCAACAAAAAGGGAATACCCCACCCATGTTAGATTCTAAAACAGATGACCTTTCTAAGAAAATTCTTCTTTATCAACAGAATGAATTGAAGTGTCAATGTTCAATGTTGAGGGAGTTGAAGACCCAGATGATCCAGATTGCCACTGCCCTCCATGAACTGGTAAGTATGAACTCTAGAAGAATTCCTTAACAAACTTCTCCAAATCCCAAGGGGAATTTTAGTGCCATCACAATGAGATTTGGGAAGAAAACAACTGATACATCTACACCTATCATTCCACCGGGATTTACCTCAACTCTAAAAAATACTCATTCCACACCAACTGTTGAGAAACCCAAGGAGAAATATAATATTAAGAAAATTATTGATGATGTTTCTGTAAAACCACTTCCGTTTCAAAAAAGGGTTGTACCAACAAAAATGATGGTTGAGGAGGTGATGCAAAAATATGTTTTGGATACATTTAAGTGTGTGGAGATCAACATCCCTTTAGTTGAAGCCATTAAATAAATACCAAGGTTTTAAAAATTCTTAGAAGAAATTTGTACCAATCAAAGAGGGATCAAGTGAAATAAGTTGATCAATCTTGGAAGGAATGTGTCATCTCTCATTACACCGACTCTATCAATGTCAAAAAAGTGCATGTATCCAAGGACATTCACCATCCCACGAACCATAGGGGAGTTTCTCTTTTCAGATTCTCTTTGTGATTTATGAGCTTCCATAAATGTAATGCCTCACTCTACATTTTTTCTATACATTTTGGTGAGTTGAAACTGATAAGAGTAGTGGTGCGGTTAGAAAATAGAGCTACAACATACCTAGCAGGAGTCCTTGAGGATGTAATTTTTCAGGTAAGGGACATTATCTTTCTATCATATTTCTATGTTCTTAAAAATGAGGATGATCGGGTAAGATCTCATTCTCCAATTATATTAGTTAGACTCTTCCTCGAAATTGTAAAAACTATGAAAAATGTCAATAAGGGTACACTTTGCCTGGATTTTGGGGATGAAGTTGTGATATTTAATGTTATGGACTCCATAAAGTACCCCTTAGAGGACCATTCTACGTTTTTTATCTCCCATTTTGAACCACCAAATAAAAACCTCTGAGAATTTGATTGTCCTATGCTTATGGAGATTATGAGTATTGGTTCTAGTTTAATGCCTAAGAGTACATCCATATCTGTTTCTACTGAAAAATTATCTCTTATATTTGAATTAGAAATGGATTCATATTTGGATTTTGATCATGTGAACTCTCATTATGACATGTTTGTTGAGTATGATAATGGATGTGATGCTTTATTCTCTGATTTTGATGATTTATATTCTGATATTGATGTTCATTGTGCATATATTTTAGTTCCTTCATTTTCTCCATCCATACATTGCCCCCTACTTTGGAACTCAAGCCATTACAACCAAATCTAAAATACTCATACTTGTTAAGTGGTGAGAAATTACCTATTATAATTTCTAGTAATCTCCCTTTTGAACATGAATAAAAACTTTTGAATCTTTTGAGGGAGAACATCATGGAAATCGGGTGGACCTTGGCTAACATATCAGGTATTAGCCCCTCTATTTTCACACATAGGATTATTTTAGAGGATAGGGCTAAACCGGTTAGGAAGCCACAAAAAAGACTCAATCCAATGATTTTAGATGTTGTTAAAAAGGAGGATGAAAATTTCCTCGAGCCATTTATTATCTATCCCATTTCAAATTCCCAGTGGGTGAGTCCTATTCAGGTTGTGACTAAGAAAAGTGGTGTTACTATTGAAAAAAATTATATAGATTAGTTAGTTAAAACGAGGTTGCAAAATAGTTTGCACGTGTGTATTTATTATTGGAAACTAAATCAATCAACCCGCAAGGAACATTTCGCCCTCCCATTTATTGATCAGATGCCTGAGAGACTTTCTTAAAAAACACAATGTAGTTTTTTGGATGGATTTTCTGGATATTTTCAAGTTCATATTGCTCCAAAGTATTATGAGAAGACAACATTCACTTGTCCATTCAGTGCGTTTTACTACCGAAGGATGCCATTTGGACTTTGTAATGCCCCAGGTACCTTCCAAAGATGCATGAGAAGTATTGTTTCTGATTTTATTCAGACCTGCATGGTGGTATTTATGGGTGATTTTACAGTTTATGGATCCTCATTTGTTGAATTTTTAAGTAGTTTGGGAAAGGTGTTGAATCATTGTATTGAGAAGAATCTGGTGTTGATCTTTGAAAAGTGTCTTTTCATGGTAGAGCATGGCATTGTCTTTGGATATCCAGGGTCAAAACATGGGATTGAGGTCAATATATCTAAGATTGAAATTATTTCATCCTAACCCTATCCTTCATGTGTGTGTAATATTAGATCATTACTAGGTCATAAAGGATTTTATTGGCAATTCATCCAATAATTTAGTAAGATTTCTCTTCCTTTTTCACGATTACTTCAAAAGGAATCTAATTTTGTGTTTGATGATTCATGCAGGGTAGAATTTGATGAGTTGAAGAACTGTTTGACCACTCCACCAATTATACAACCCAAACAATGGACCATTCCTTTTGAGCTTATATGTGATGACTCCAGCTTTGGGGTTGGAGTTGTCTTATCTGAGAGGGTGGATAGACGTTCCCATGTGATTTCCTATGCATCGAGGACACTAGATTCGACCCAATAAAACTACACAACAACATAAAAAGAGTTTTTCTCCATCATATTTTCTTTAGATAAATTTCCTTCATATTTATTTGGGTCTAAAGTAGTTGTTTTTTCTGACGATGCAGATCAGAGGTACCTCTTAAAGAAGCAGGATGCAAAGCCCAGGCTAATATAAAGGATGCTCTTTCTTCAAAAATTTGATATTGAGAAAAAGGACAAGAAGGAGTCAAAAAACATGGTAGCAGACCACCTGAGTATGCTTACTCACACATTAGAGGATGACACCCTGGACTAGGTACCACTTCAAGACATGTTCCCAAATGAGCATCTTTATTCCATCTCAGGTACGCATCCTTGGTATGAAAATATAGTTAACAACCTTTTTGTATTTGAAATACCTGCAAATTTAAGGAAACTTTAAGTCCCAAAATTAAAAAGTGAGTCTCAGAATAATTTATGGGATGATCCATACCTATTTCACATGTTTAGTGATAAAGTTATTAGGAGCTATGTTCCTAATCATGAGTTTGAGTTTGTTTTTCAATTTTGTGATACACAATCTTATGGTGGACACTTTGTACCCCAACGAATAGCTGGGAATGTTTTGGACCTTGTATTGTATTGTCCTAGTTTATTCCATGATGCTCATGTGTTTTGTAAGTCTTTCTCATGTTTCCAACACATGGGTAATATTTCTAGGAGACACGATAGGCCCCAACAACCCATATTATTCTATGAGATTTTTTATATATGGGGCATTGATTTTATGGGACCTTTTCCTAGTGAATTTGGTTTCCTATATATTTTGGTTCCCATTGATTATGTGAGAAAATGAGTGGTGGCTAAGGCCACCAGGACTGATGATTCTCATGTTGTTGTGAACTTTGTCAAAGAATAGATTTTTTTGCAATTTTTGAGTAACGAAGGTCATCATCAGTGACCAAGGGACACACTTCTACAATCGGAATATTTCTTCCCTTCTTCGGATATATAGGGTGAAACACAAAACATCAACACCATACCACCACCAAATAAATGGTCGGGATGATGATTCAAATCATGAGTTGAATCAAATTTTGGAGAAAACCATGTGGCTGAATATGAAGGATTAGAGAAAGTGCTTGGATTATGTTTTATGGGATTATAGGACTGCATAAAAGACACCTATCAGTATGTCACCATTTTGGATTGTTTTTGGGAATGAATTTTATCTCTCTGTGGATGTTGAGCATCAGGATAATTTGGCTATAAAGAAATGCAATATGGATTTGGCCCAAGTTGGAATCCAAAGGAAGATGTAAATTCAAAAGTTTGAAGAGATTCGATTGTATTCATATGAGAACTCAAGGCTCTACCAGGAAAGATCAAAATTATCTCATGAAAAAATGATCCAGAAAATTGAATTTCATATTGGAGAGAAATTATTTCTCTATAGTTAATGACTGAAGCTGATGCCTGGTAAGTTTCATTCCAGGTGGTTAGGTCCTTATGTCATGACTAATGATTTTCCTTATGGAGCAGTAGAGATCACACAAGAGAACACAAGAAGGATCTTTATATTCAATGGGAAATTTTTGAAGAGATATATTGAGGGAATTCCAACTGATGTAGTGGATTTCATCACATTGCATAACCCCATCATCACAGGAGCATATCAAGTTGTTCCTAGCCCTTTCACTTTTTTAATATTTATACTATTTAAAATTATAAATTTTATTTTCATATATCATCTCAAGGGTTCACATTGAAGGTAATAAAATATTTTAAGTGTGTGGGAGTGAACCTTTTAGTTTAGTAATTTCAATTGTTTTCTTGTTTTTCAACGATTCTCACAAAAATAATTGTGTGCTTTTCAAATTTCGTGTGTTTATGTTTTAATTTTTTGTGTGTTTTTGAAAATTTTGAGCTGAAATGAATCTCATAACCATTTTAAATACATATCAATAAGTGAAACAATTTATCCCAAGAAACCGAGCTTAAATGAATGCTGAAAATAACTTTTTTCCAAGTACAAATCTTTAGTAATTTCATGACAAGTACTCTGAATTTTGAATCTCAAGACACATCTCATTGACTTTATATTTGAAATAACTTTCCTGTGAGGATTCGGAACCATTCATTTCATATTCTATACATATACTTCATTTCGTGAGAGAACCATACCATGCTTGATTTAACCAGAATTTGATTTATTCTGGTCAAAACTTGAGTGTTTGTGATACTTATGTTTTAAATGATTGAGGAATTTGTTTTTTTAATACCCCTATTTCAAGAAATAATTTTATATAATTTACTACCTTGATCATTTAATCCTTGTAGCACTTAGAATTCATGAACAACCTATTAGGTTAGCCACATTACAAGTCAATTTTCCATATCCAACCAACTCTTGAAGTGAAATTGCATAATCTATTTGAACTTACATGTGGGGGAAGTTGTCTTGTGTCGTGCTACCACATTTTTTGATACATTGGGTGGAAAATTAAAATCCAAAGATATTTGTTTTTTTCTGAAAAAATTATTTTGTTGAATTTTTTTCCTTTTCTAGAGAATTTATTATAAGTGAAGTGGTGCCTTTCTAGAGATTATTAAAAATAAAGGATGGTGTGCCTATCTAGAGCTTTCATAAAAAAAACTACTTTGGATAAGATTGAAATTTTTGTTTCTGAAATGATGAATGGTGTAAAAATTCAATGACTTTTCATGATGATGGACCTGAATTGATTATAAGGGGATTTAGGATGAGACCATATTTACGTTAAAATTAGATTAATGCAATTTTTCTTTAAAAAGATTCAAGTCCTCCTCATTCAGCCTTAAAATTTTTAATATCTAAATCCTACCAATTGAAATCCACCGAACAACCCTGAAAAGTTTTCATGATAAACATATGTCCTTAACTCACATCGGGTGGCAATGTAGAAATTTATCAAGACTATGGTGACCTTGGTATGAGTTTGGATGAGAAAGACATTGCTAAAAAATTTACATTTTTGTGATATGAGAAAATTCAAGTGAGGTAAGTGTCATGTGAGCATGGGAGGATAAATGAAGTGGAAATATATTGAATGATATATATGGAGAACTTGAAATGATGGTTTTCTATGAAGCATGATATCTTTTGTTTCTTAGTGTGGAATTTTTGGATCTCAAGAATATGTGATTTAAAATTTGTTTTGATTTGATATTGATGTTTACTTGTCATAATTTTTTGGAAGAAAGGATATGAGTTTTTTCCAGGAGTGAAAAAGGGTATGTGTGAGGGTGTTATCACGTCACAATTCACTGCTTTATTTCTCCCCAACATCACTATTTTAAGCTATTTTTGTATTTAAAATTAAAAATATTATCTAAAATTTGACAACCCATTTTATTCAATAATTAAATTTTTATCACTATTAAAAAGGTAAATTATTCTTGTTTTTATTATTTCATTGTAGGAGGAGGTGATTTGGAGGGTCTATGATGATCCATAAGGGAAATCGGCCAAACTGCAAGGAAGCCCAAAGACATATGTCCCCTATTTTGCACATTTCACAAAATAAGTGCCTCCAAATGGGTAGAAAGTTTGAGGACCACTTCAAAACATCATTGGATACAAATACTCTCAAGGAACCAAAGCCCATTTCTTTTATTAAGGGGTCCATCTGAACCAATCAATCTAGGGGATAGAATCTGCATGAAGTGAATGATTTTTTTATGTATTCCATCCATATCTCATGTTTTAATCTTTCATTGGCCGCCACATTTGACCTGGAGATAGTAAATATGTTGGCCTAAAACTATTATATTTTGTCTTACTATAGATAATGCCATTTACCAACTCAAAACCAATACACATATGGTATCTCAAAAACTGGGTTCCCAAAACGACTCCCCATTTGGGATATAAATTGACACCTTGGATACCCCATTTGGGAGTTCAACCAAGGAGTAAAGTGATTCCATTTTTGAGTCATATAAGATTCCTCTAACAACCTTATAGGTTCTAGAAATGCCTATACTCATAGGGGGTCTCTTGAAGCAATGATCCCTTCATCAAGGCCTTCCTCTCTTTCATGCTTTGTAATATTTATGTTTGCATAATAAACTTATTTTTTCCTCTTATATTTATTATATTTTCATCTGTATTCCACTATTTTCATTAGTTTTATTCTTCATTAATAAACCTAATTAGGTTGAAAGAAAGAATATAAATGAGATTGGGTTTTACCAATTCAAAACCTTTGCACATGAAAAACGTTTCTATGATGACTACACCGCCCATGGAAGAGTAGTTATTTTTAGTAATTGATCTAACTATAACCACTTTCATTCATTTATTTTGATTAAATGATCTATTTTAATTCACATATTATTATCTATTAATTGACCTTTTAATTTAAATGAAACTAAAAAAGAAATTGAATAATAGACACAAAACACGCGAGGTCTAGAATTGTGTTAATTGTGAGAGCGTGCACTTAATAGGTAAAACAAGACCATGTGGGATAAATTTGTAGAGTTCAAATATAATTCATAAAATAAATTAATACTAATTTCTAGAGGGGATATGTTCCCTAATTAACCATTTATAATAAGCTTACCTAAGAACATTAATCAATGCAAGGTGTTGTGATTGCACGTTCCAAATATAGCATAGGGTTTAAGTGATTTCATCTTTGTGGTTAAGGTAATTATCGTAGGGTTTGAGGGTTAAAAAATTAGGGGATTATTATTATGTGAATACTAATTTAAATGATATTTATTAATGATTGATTAAATAGATAGAGTTGGATCAATTATTCATTTTAAATTATTTTCTAAAAAACATCTTCTGGGTGCGTCTTTTTAATCAAACATCATTTCAAAATTAAAAATTAAAATGAAATATTCTTCCAGCAAACATCTTCTAGTTATATAAATGATAAACAACCCTTTATCCTTTCATGTTGTGTTTTTATTATCTTTTATTTTATTTTTATAATACCTATAAGAATTTTTTTAAATTTACTTCCTCGTTTCAGAGACGGCCTTGTTCAGCCACTCGACACCACCCATGTATCCAAAAAGTCAAACTTCATGTGAAAGCATCCACAATAGCACCTTTCAATATGGCCTTTGATCCAATTAATAGTTGGAGATTCAGGATATATCATGGATGTTTAGGATCCTCTTCATATTGAAGGACTCATCTAAATCATCATCAGATGATGAATATGTTCCCCTACAAAGAGTCGTGACAAGGAAGAGAGGTCGACATCTAAATGGAAGAGGAAAACATCTTAAGAACATAGGAACTATAGTGAATTAAATATTTATTTTTTGGTTCTCTGACGAAATTTATGATCATCTAAGTCCCTTTAGGTGGGATTTCTTTTAGTTTTTCATGTCCCTCATACGATGTTACCAGTTCTCTTATTTCCAAAACCTTCATGTTTAAACTGAATCATGGTTTTCCATGAAGGCACTATGGTGGCATGGGTTTTTATGGTGTGATGTTCGAAGTCCCTTCCTCGTTGCCTTTTTCTCCATTCTATGCTCAGTTTCCCTTACCACCATTCTAGACTTCTTCTTGATTTATAAAAGTAGTATATTTGGTGCTTTGTGATAGTTTTCACGGACTTTTCTTCACTAGTGTTGTCTTTTTCTATGTATTCAGATTTATTCAGATGCCCTAGTGGTGGTAGTATTTTTATGCTTTTCCCCCATCTTTAACTTTATTTTGAATATTTGTTCTTTGTGTTGATCCAATTTTTTTGAGCCATTGTGTTTTTCCTCTCAATGTGGATTGTCCTCAGTTTGGTGGATGATGTTCCACAAGTGATTTGGATGTTTTCTGGTTCCTATTCTATCTTCTCCCTAGAGGGCATGGTGGTTCGGTGATGGTGCTTCTAGTTTGTTAATTGATAGTTTCTTCCGATGAGGCTATATTGGTAGTGTCTGTGCTGGAGGCTTCCTCTACAACCAGTCTACTGAAATCTGTTTGATATTTGAAATTTGAAATTTGAAATTTGAATCTGTTTTGGGTTGTTTTGTTTTCTCGTCATTGGTGTGTATGGGTTCCCAATTCACCACATAAAAGTGTTTTTTAAATGTTAAAATGATATGGTTGGATGTAGTAAATTACCGATTAAGGTTTCTGTTTCTTGATGTGGTCATTTTGTGCTTTGTTTTCTCATTTCCTTGTATCTTTTCCTCTCCTCAATAAATTTCAGGTCATGGGTTTCGTTTCCAAATCCATAGGTGGGCGATTTGGGTATATTTATTTATTATTAATTATAATTAAATATATTTATAAATATTTGTATATAATTATATGTATATAATAATAATTATAAATATTAAAATAGTAATATATATATATATATATGAAAATATAATTATATATAATAATAAATATAATAAATATATATATTATTTAAATATATCTGTAATAATTTTATAATTACTTAAATACATATTTGGTTATTTATAAGTATAATTATATATAAATATATTAAAAAATTATTTATATATAATTATACTGATATATTAATATATAATTATATATAATTATAAATATCAAAAATATATTTATTATAATTTTAAAATTATATATCTATATAATTATAATTGTAAATAAATATATTTAAAATTATTTATATAAATTATAAATATATTTATATATATTTATTATTATATAAATATATATAAATTTATTAATATATAAATATATTTAATTATAAATATCATACATATATTTATTATTTAAATATATTTATTATATTTTTATAATTATTTAAATATATATATTTATTAATAATTATAATTATTAGTAATTAAAATTATAAATTAACAAATTTACAAATATTTTTATATAATTATATAAAAATTTATATAACTATATATAATTATATAATTACATATATATAATTATTTAAATATATGTTAATTGATTTATAATTATAATTATAAATGAATTTTTTTATAAATTTTTTTTGAAGAGGATGGGGAAAAACCCCTTTATTAATTTGAAAATGATAAATAGAGATAGATCGGGGTCAGACGGTGACATGCCCTCATCAAGAAAGAAAAAAAACTACAGAGAAGATAAAAAATATAAAAGCCATAAAATGGTCAGAAAAAAATGAGAACATCAGGCCATGGAAAAAGAATACCATACGTGGTAGTACAATTCATACAATATGAGAACTAGTTCTCATGTTGTGATGAGAAATCATCCACATTGAACTAGAGGGCATTTTCCTCTTCTCCATGACTTAGCCCCCTTTTATAGTCCCCCACCATCATCAAAATATTCATCATTAATGTCAACAATCATATCCTCAATTTTTGAAACAACAATACATCATTGACTATCCTCATCCATATTATCAGATGCAATTTTCTAAAAAGTATTATGCATATACACAATACCCTGACTCGATAATAAATTTCCTTATTATGCCTTATAGAAGTATAAGGTATAAGATTGTTCATGACATTTTCTTCTTCTTGTGAACCCTTGTCTGGCACTCGGGCCAAGGGACAAGCCATCATGGTTGAAGTATCTGCCTTGGGAATCAATTCCTAAAGATCCTATAGAATTCCACCATATTTCATCTTGGTTAATGGGAAATTCACATCTTCCTCAGCTGGACAAAATGTTGTAGGTTCATCCATTAATAGTCTTCTTAGGCTCTAAATTACCTGATTTCTTATAGAATGAAACATTAACAAGTCCATCAAATAGTTTAATCACATTATTCATACTTTTTCCTTTTTTGAATTCAATATGTTAGTCATAAAGACATGGTCACTGGAAAACATCAACATACCTCAATCTATTAGCTTTGTTTCAATGGAATTGGATGTGTCCATGCCAGATGAAATAAACAACCACCAGCCACCAGAAACCATGGAAGTCTCATCATCATGTACCAATGTAGGGGAATGCTAATATGTTTAAATTCCCACTACATTAGTTAACTAAGTCATATTATGAGGCTCAGTCTACTATGAAACATGAGAAAATTTATCATTTTAAATCTTTGAAGGAAGATAAAATTCCATCATCACTTTTACCGTTCTATTCTTTGAGGAGACAAATTTGTGCTCATAAAATAATTGGAGGTCATCTCCATGTCGGTCTTCTTTCTCATGATCAGTCATATTGTCAACATTAGCACCATGTACAACCCCCAATATCTTCATCATTGGAGTCTTCCTTCTCCAACACAATGTCATCCCATGACCTGGTAAGATTGATATAATGAATATTCTCCTTCACTTCTTATCCCACATCCTACCTTGGAGGGTAGGAGATCTCCTTGGCTTGAGAAAGATATCCATGTTCATCTTGTAAGATTTTACCAACACCGCTCAGAACCTGAGATGGTTCTTCTTAAAAATGAGCTATGGAATTCTCCTCCACCACATCATCCTTTTTTAAATCACATTTCATCAAGCCCTTAAGCTTATTCTTTCTTCGACAGTCTTTGGTCATGTGACCTATTAAATTGAAATTTCCACAAATAATACTCTTGTGATAGATATCTTTATTGAGTCCGATATTATTAAAATACTCACAATAATGAGGATGGTTTTCATATTACACACAGAGATAAATGTCATCATTAGGAATATAAATAATAAACCTCTCAATGAGAGTAGCAATGAGATCCACCTCTATAAGAAATCTTGAAAAATGAAAAAATCATACCTGTCCTATCTCTCGGTCAAGCCATATTGGCACACCTATTTCTGAGGAAATGTCATGTAGGATTTTAGGGTTCCATGGTATCCTGTAGAACTCGTGGATACTAATACCAAACTATGCAATGGAATTCCTTATATTTGAAAAATTAAAGTCCAAGCTCCATTCATGATATCGAAATAAACGAGTCCTAAAATACATGGATCTTGAGCTCCCAACATGCTACCTTAATTCATCTGAAGGGAATAAATAGTAGAATAATAGACCACTAATTGAGACATAACTCCAATATTAAGGACCCCAAATTCATGAAACCCCATTTACAAAATCATCAAAACACCAGGGTTTCTCACCCTAAGGAAGAGTGATTCTTAGAAAAATAGAGTTTTTAACCATGTATATCATCTCTGATACCGCATATAACTTTTCCTCGATAAGAACCAAATTGTAATGACCCAAATCCGGAGCCCCTCCACTGGTGCCCCGTACCCGGTTCACCACATGACCTCAAGTGTGTTTCCCCGAACGCCAGAGGCTTCCGACTAGTAACGAGCGCCTTGGTGAGTCTGTGGGGAAACTATGCCCTCATTTAGTAACGTATACAGTGGAAAAACAATAGTCAATAGCGGAAGCAGTAACAACATGCATAACAACATAAACCAAATAGCGGAAGCAATAAATATATATAAAAATGATGACAATTATGCAGTAGGTACTAGTATCTATGGAAAGCAGCAAACACAACAACGTGCTGGAATACAATGGAAAACAAGTGCAAAAGAAAAACAAAATAAACTCCTCAGCATCGCGAGGCCCGGCTCAGTCCCATGCTCCCCAGCTCCAGTGCAATCAAGATCCTGAAGTAGAAGGGCACTTTCTCTTATCTATACCTGCAGCAACATAGTCTTCTTGGGCCCAAAATCATGGCCCAAACAGGGTGTGAGATACAATCCCACTAGTAAATCACCCAAATATTTGTGCCTAACAGTCAATGAATAAAAGGTAAGTAATAAAACAAGAATCAGTAAACAAGAGAGCACAAGCAGCTACAATACATAGTTCTAACAAATAAAGTACACAAGTAAGAAAGCAGCAACAAGAAGAAAACAGGTAACCCTCTGGGTAGCTCTCACAGCCTAAACCCCTATGGTTCAACCTATAAGTACCAGCAACCCTCTAGGAGGCACACACAGTCTCACCCCTCTGGTTTAGCTCTGAAATTAATAGACTCTCTGGGGAAGCACTCACCGTCAATTCCCCCTATAGTCTCATATCATGCTAAAGGATCTCTAGGGAAGCACTCAATGTCTATTCCCCTTGTGGCCCGCGTCGAGGAACTACAGACTCTCTGAGGAAGAACTCAATGTCAATTCCCCCTGTGGTCTCGTATTATAATTAAAAGACACTCTGGAGAAGCCCTTCCGTCAATTCTCCCTTTGGTCTATTACTCTAGGTTCTCACAGTCTTGAGTGAAATTAAACATTCTCTGTGCATGTGCATCATCCAAGTAAACCTCCAGAACAACTTGGGTATCAACAAAGGCTCAACAGCAAAACAAGGTAGCAATTCCACTGCTCTACAACTAAGCATGACAACTGGAAGAATGCCAAACAGGAAGAACAAGCATAGAAAACATTCAAGGTACAGTAAAGCTACCATAATCACAGGAAAAACATCTACTCTAGCAATCAATCAAAGCAGGAAATACATCAAGGGAAAAACATGAACACACAATACCCCGTTCAAGGGTATTGGGGGAATTTTCACAAAATATTAATCAACTTTCTACAGAAAGACACAAACCACCTACCATGATCCTAGGTGATCGTTTTAAGTGAACCAAGACAACAGATTCCCCTTGGAACGATGTAGATCTGAGAAAACGCACAAAACTCTCAACCTATGATAACTTAGAAACCAGAAGGAATCAAGAAACAAGACTCAAGCAAAAGAGAGAGCTCACCGTTGCGATTCTAACGCAATCGACTGCGCTCGAATCAAAGAACGGACGAAGAGGCAGAATCTTGTTGAAGATCCGGCCATACGGTCTCTCTTGGGCGGACGAAATCAGGAGAAGAAGATGAAATTGGGGGTTAGGCGCGACCCTGGTCTGTTTAGTGAAAAAAAATAAAGTACACGGCATGTACTTTTAGAGTACACGACGTGTACTGGGTTATTTTCGTACTCCGCCAAAATCAGCCTCTACGTCACCCCTACACACTGTGTGTATGGCCCAGGCATGGCCAGCACACGGCTTCGAGCTGGATCATAGTACACGGCTTGTACTCAGAAAGTACACGGCGTGTACTTTGAAAATTTCCAGAAAAATATTTTTTCTTAAAAACTCTAGAAAAAAGGAAAAACATACCTGAACGAAGATCCGGGTTCTTACAAACTTTCCCCCTTAAAGAAATTTGTCCCCGAATTTCCCTAATAGGGCATAGAAGAAGAATCCACGAACAGTTCCGGCCACTACGATCATACATCGGCCTCCCTCTCCCAGGTCTCGTCTTGTACTCGCCCATGCTATCATATTACTCGTACCAGAGGAACAGACCGCCCACAGAGAACCTTCATACTACGATTGACAATCCGGACAGGATGCTCCTCGAACGATGCATCCACTTCAAGCTCGACTTCCTCAGGCTGAAATACATGTGACGGGTCTGAAAATTAACGTCGAAGCTTAGAGACGTGGAAGACGTCGTGCATGGCCCGATACTGCTGAGGTAGCTACAACCGATAGGTGACCGGCCCAACTCTCTCCAAGACCTCAAACGGCCTGACGTACCGTGGTAAAAGCTTACCCTATCTCTGAATCCTTTTTTGTCCCAACCTCGGTGTGACACATAGGAAAACCTGATCTCCGACTTCGAACTCCAGAGGTCGCCTCCGCTGATCAGCATAAGAATTCTGTCGAGACTGTGCTGTAGCCATCCTCTTCCAAATCAGCTCTATCTTCTCTGACGTCTCCTGAACAAGACGAGGTCCCAGCAAAGCTGCCTCTCCTTCCTCCATCCATCATAAGGTTGATCGGTATGGCCTACCGTATAAAGCCTCGTATGTTGCCATCTGAATGGTCGCCTGAAAACTGTTGTTGTGGGCAAAATCCACCATAGGAATATGCTTCTCCCAAGAACCGCCCAAGTCTAGAATGGAAGATCAGAGCACATCCTAAAGCACCTGGATCGTGCGCTCAGACTGGACATCAGTCTAGGGATGGTATGTTGTACTCTAAAGTACCTGTGTACACAAGTACTTCAGAAGTCCCTGCCAGAACTGAGAGGTAAAGCGTGCATCTCTGTCTGAAACAATAGAGTGTGGAACTCCATGCAGACGAACGATCTCTCTAATGTAAAGTTGTCCCAGATCATCGACACTGAAGGTCTCCTTGATCGGCAAGAAGTGAGAAACCTTCGTAAGCCTGTCGACGACAACCCAAACAGCATTGTTTCCCTGAGGCGATCTCGGAAACCCAGTCATGAAGTCCATCACAACATCATTCCACTTCCACTCTAGAATGGGTAAGTGTTGTAAAAGCCTCGTTGGTCGCTGATGCTCTGCTTTCACCTACTGACAAGTAGAACATCTCATGACAAAACCAGCAACATACTTCTTCATACCTGGCCACCAGTATTGGAGATTAATGTCCCGATACATCTTGGTGACGCCAGGATGAACTTCCCAAATAGAGGAATGGAAATCCTGCATCAGCTCCTCGCGTATGTCTGCTGGAACCCATACGCGCCCCTGGAAATGAAAGATCTCATCCTTGCCCACTGTCCATCCAGGAAGAGGGTTCTCTCCTGACACACTCTCTCGTAAGACGAGGCCTTCTGAGTCTAATAGTTGTCTCATCCATACCTGATTGATAAGGGTAGAGGTAACAGCTACAGAGGAAAGGTAAGTCTGTCCCTGTCTATCGTGCACCTCCAGATGCATCTCAGAGAATAGAGCCATCATCTGCCACTCACTACTGGCCTCCTAAACTGTCTGAATCTGAGTTCTCCTCCTCAACGCATCATCCATGGTGTTTCCCTTTCCCGGAGTATAGGCAAGCCTGAAATCAAAAGACTGAAGATGTTCGACCCACCTGCATTGTCTCAGATTCAGATCATGCTGAGTGAAGATATACTTGACACTCTTGTGGTCAGTGAAGACCACAAAGTGCTCTCCCAGAATATAGTGTCTCCAACAGCGCAAGGCATGAACAACAGCTGCTAACTCCTAATAGTGCATAGGGTAGTTCTTCTCATGTGGCCTCAACTGCCGAGACCCGTACGCAATGACTCCATCTTCCTGCATAAGCACAACTCCTAGATCGATACACGAAGCATCACGGTAGACTGTATAGTTCTTGTCTGGATCTGGAAAGACTAATATCGGTGCCGATGTCAACCTTCCATTCATCTTCTGAATGTCTAACTCACAAGAATCTGACCATAAGAACTTCACCCCCTTCTTGGTCAGTCCTGTCAAAGGTGCTGCTAGACGTGAAACGTCCTGAATGAAGTGTATGTAGTATCTAGCCAGCCCTAGGAAACTCCGTACCTCAATGATGTTCTTCGGCTGCTCCCAGGAAACTACAGCTCTCACTTTCTCTGAGTCCACTGATACTCCTGCCTCTGAGATGACGTGACCCAAGAAGTGAATCTGATCTATCCAGAAGTGGCACTTCGAGAGTTTAGCATAAATTTGATGCTCTCTCAGTGTACTTAGAACTATCTCAAGATGTGTGTCATGGTCATGTCGAGTGTGAGAGTACACCAAGATATCATCCACGAAGACCACGACGAAGGAGTCCAAGTAAGGATGGAACACTCGGTTCATTGGTGCCATGAAAACGGTAGGTACGTTCGTGAGACCAAACAGCATGACTGTATATTTGTATAGACCATATCTGCTCCTGAAGGCTGTCAGAGGTATATCTGATGGTCTAATGGGAAACTGATGATAACCAAACCTCAAGTCAATCTTCGAGAACACCTGGGCTCCTCGAAGCTGATCAAAAATGTCATCAATCTGTGGTAAGGGATATCGGTTATTGACCGTCAACTGGTTCAGCTTCCGATAATCCACACAAATCCATAGGGTACCGTATGCCTTCTTCACAAATAAAACAGGCGAACCCCAAGGAGAAGTACTGGGTCGGATGAAACCCTTAGCCTGTAGCTCCTCCAACTGCTTCTTGAGCTCCAGCAACTCAGGTGTGGCCATTCTATAAGGAGGAATGGACAACGGTGCTGCTCCGGGCATGAGCTCAATAGAGAAGTCTACCTCACACTCTGGAGGCAAACCTGAAAAGTCCTCTGGAAAGACATCCCTAAAGCGATCCACCACTAGAGGAAAGTTCAACTGTGGAGTACCCTGATCATCGAGGTAAAGAATAGAAATCTAGGTCGTTACCCCTCCTAACCCAAGATGCTTGAGTCATGCTCGACTCGCCTGAACATCCCATTCGCCTCTATGAAGAAAGGATTCAGCCTCTGGTGAGATGAAACTGACTCTGCAGTGATAACAGCCAATGACTGCCTGGAAGGGAATCAACTAGTCCATGTCGAGGATGACATCATAGCTTGTCATCTCTAGGACATAGAGATCCCATAAGAAGTGATACCCTGCAAACTCGAGAGGGCACTATCTACACTGGCGTACACTAGATTTCATCGTTCCCAAAGGTGTGTCTAGTGTCAACGAGTCGGCAGAAGAAAAGATGTAGAGCCCAAGGCTCTCCACGACAGCAACGAAGATAAAGCTATGCGTAGCACCAGTATCAAAAAAGGATGAAGATAAAACTGAGGCTACTAAAATCGTACCTCGAATAGTATAAGGGTCGGGATCCTGCCTCTGATAAGTCCGATCCACGGTGAAAGGCTGGCCTGGACCATGGACCTACGCCCCTGGCTGACCACTCTGAGCTGAACATCCCTATTGGTGATAAGGAACTGGTGGTTGACCGCCATGACCTCGACATCCACCTCGGCCCGAACGGTCGGAAGAACTCCAGTTTCCTGACTAGTGAGAAACCGGTGGGGATGCTCCTGAACGAGGAGTCATGGAAGAACCCCGATCACCAACTGCTGGTGAGAAAACCTGGAAGAAACGCTGAAGGTGACCCCTATTGCCGCAAGATCGGAACTCACGGGGTCCCTCTGGCACTGCGGCCTCGTGTTCCCTAACCAGCCACACTGGTAGCATGTCACCTGGCTGCCTGACGATGCATCTCGCTTCCTCGGATCACCGTGTGTGGGCTCTCTATGGTGATTTTTGCTTTCATCTAGAGGAAGACTAGTTCTGGAAGCAGAACCGCCCTGGCTCGTAGCTCTAGAGTCTCTCAGATTGTGCTCCGTAATAATTTCCTGGTTGACGATGGAAGTAATGGAAGTCAGCTTGAAAATGTTCACCTGTTAGAGGATCTCCCGCCTGAGACCATCCTCGAACTTCCTTGATAAGAACACCCCCACTCCCATATTGGAGGGGCGTGAAGCACTGTAGCTTGGTGAAACAAGCGGAATACTCCATGACAGAAAGAACTCCCGATCTCGGTCGTCCCTCAGGGTCTTCGGGTAGAAGTAGTCATAGAACACATGCTGGAACTCCTCCCAAACCATAGCCTGATGCTGACCTGCCTGTGAGATCACGTCCCACCACCTCTTGGCAGAGTCTCGGAGCATGTAGGTGGCGAGCTTGACCCGCCTCTCTAGAGGCATCTCCAGATGCTCGAAGATAGTCAGCATGGCTTCCAGCCATGACTCTGTAGCCTGAGGTCCTCCTTCCCCCAAGAACGTGGGAGGATGCTGCTGCTGAAAAACCCGCGTCAAATCTACCATAGACGTGGCAGGAGGCGGCGCTCCCTGGAAGGCCTGCATCATCCTCATGAAACCTTCCCCGAACTGCACATCTGCACCTGCAACTGGTATAACAGCCGGTGCCAAGGCTGGCCCGACTGGAGGATCAACAGGAAGTCCCTGATCAGCCCTATCTGGCGTCTGATCACTGCCTGATGTTAGATGTATGACCGGAGGACGTCTCAGAGGGATAACTCTGAAATATCAAAATCACACCTTAGATCAGGAAAACAAGGATAGAGAACACAAGAGTACAAAATGGAAATAGGGGAAGAAAACACACAGGTTTACAAAACATGACTACACGGCGTGTATAAAACTACACGGCGTGTCTTCTTAACCCACTGACATGGGCGTGTACTCCTTCCCTACAAGTCATGTACACTTCAAACTACACGTCGTGTTTCACACACACACGACGTGTACTTGAAAACCGTTCCCCTGCCCGAGTCTCCTTACACGGCTAACCCACACGGTCCGACTTAACCCGAGACTACACGGCGTGTTCCGAACAAACACAGCGTGCATAGGCAAGGTGACCTTGCCCCGTGTTGTTCGTGACATGGCCGGGTACCTGGACAAGACTACACGGCGTGTTCCAAACAAACATGGCGTGAGGAAAAGAAGGTAACGCTGACCCGTGTTGTTCGTGACACGGCCGGGTACCTGGAAAGGACTACACGGCGTGTTCTCTAAGGACACGGCGTGTTCTACCCGAGCTTCCCCAACCCATGTTGTTAGTGACACGGCCGGGTACACAGCTCCGAACTTACATGGCGTGTACCAATAGTACACGGCGTGTTCCAAAAGTTACTCCCACGACACCGTGTTCTACTCACATGGTCAGTAACACGGCCTGAACACTACACGGCGTGTATCCAAAAAGTACACGTCGTTTATTCTGGGTTTTTCTGGGAAGTAGCTCAGAAACTTCTCAGACTCCCAGAACCACTAAAAACAAGGGGAAAAGGTGACAAATTTCGATTCGTGAGGGCCCATACTCCCCACGAATCAAAGATCGGCATCTCCTGTAGTCACATACAAGGGAAAAATGGCTCTATAACATAACAGCAGGGATTCTATCAAGCATCTATCACAGCAGCATGCATAATCTACACAAAGCTTATCACAAAAGCATGCAATCGCTAATGCACTCTAGATGGCATGGCAAGAATGCATGACATGTGATTTCTAGAAGTGCCTACATGATGCATGAGATGGCGTACCCTCATCTAATTGGGTTGCTACAGAAATAGAACTGAAATATCAAAACAATAACTGCACAAGTCATGCGAATAACTCTAGGTGAAAACATATCAACCATAAAAACTCAAAGCCAGCAAACTGCAATTAACGAGGTAGTATGGCCTTTACCTGTACACGGGTTAGCTACTCCTGAGCACAACTTAATACCAAGTACCGAATCTGTCATATCCCTGGATAAAGTCTCCAAATAGTAATGCAAGAGAAAAGAACTCCTCTGATACCACTTTGTAAGGAACCGAATCCAGAGCCCCTCCACTGGTGCCCCGTACTTGGTTCACCACATGACCTCAATCGTGTTTCCCCGAATGCCAGAGGTTGCAGACTAGTAGCGAGGGCCTTGGTGAGTCGGTGGGGAAACTATTCCCTCATTTAGTAAGGTATACAACGTAAAAAGAACAGTCAATAGCGGAAGCAATAACAACTTGCATAACAACATAAACCAAACAGCGGAAGAAATAAATATATATAGCAATGATGACAATGATGCTGCAGGTACAAGTATCTATGGAAAGCAGAAAACACAACAACTTACTGGAATAAAACTGAAAAGAAGTGAA
Organism: Viscum album; assembly: GCA_963277665.1. Lineage (NCBI taxonomy): Eukaryota > Viridiplantae > Streptophyta > Magnoliopsida > Santalales > Viscaceae > Viscum > Viscum album. The sequence goes on along the minus strand of OY728163.1, from coordinate 1,639,390,560 downwards.
AAAATATAAACAAAATAAACTCCTCAGCATCATGATCCCCGGCTCGGCCCCATGCTCCCCAGCTCTAGTGCAATCAAGATCTTGAAGTAGAAGGGCACTTGCCCTTATCTATACCTGCAGCAACATAGTCTGCTTGGGCCCAAAATCGTGGCCCAAACAGGGTGTGAGATACAATCCCAGTAGGAAATCACCCAAAGATTTGTGTCTAACAGTCAATGAATACAAGGCAAGTAATAAAACAAGAAGCAGTAATCAAGAGAGCACAAGCATCTACAATACATTGTTCTAACAAATAAAGTACACAAGTAAGCAACCAGCAATAAGAAGAAAACAGGTAACCCTCTGGGAAGCTCTCACAGCCTAAACCCCTATGGTTCAACCTATAAGTACAAGCAACCCTCTAGGAGGCATACACAGTCTCACCCCTCTAGTCAGCTCTAAAATTAATAGACTCTCTGGGGAAGCACTCACCGTCAATTCCCCCTATAGTCTCGTATCGTGCTAAAGGCTCTCTGGGGAAGCACTCAACGTCTATTACCCTTGTGGCCCACGTCAAGAAACTACAGACTATCTGAGGAAGCACTCAACATCAATTCCCCCTATGGTCTTGTATCGTAATTAAAAGACACTCTGGAGAAGCCCTTCTGTCAATTCTCCCTTTGGTCTATTACTCTAGGTTCTCACAGTCCTGAGTGAAATTAAACATGTTCTGCACGCGTGCATCGTCCAAGTAAACCTGAAGAACTACTTGGCTATCAACTAAGGCTCAACAGCAAAACAAGGTAGCAGTTCCACTGTCCTACGACTAAGCATGACAACTGGAAGAACGCCAAAGAGGCAGAACAAGCATAGCAAACATTCAAGGTACAGTAAAGCTACCATAATCAAAGGAAAAACATCTACTCTAGAAATCAAGAAAAGCAGGCAATACAACAAGGGAAAAACATGAACACACAATACCCCGTTCAAGGGTATTGATGGAATTTGCACAAAATATTAATCAACTTTCTGCAGAAAGGCACAAACCACCTGCCTTGATCCTAGGTGATCGATATAAGTGAATCACGATGACAGATTCCCCTTGGAACGACGTAGATCTGAGAAAACGCACAAAACGCTCAACCTACGATAACATGGAAACAAGGAGGAATCAAGAAACAAGACTCAAGCAGAAGGGAGAGCTCACCGCTATGATTCTAACAGAATCAACCGCACTCGAATCAGAGAACGGACGAAGTGGCGGAAGCTTGTAGAATGTCCGGTCGTACGGTCGCTCTCGGGTGGATGAAATCTGGAGAAGAAGATGAAATTGGGGGTTAGGCGCGACCCCGGTCCGTTTAGTGAAAAAAAAAGTACACGTCGTGTACTGGGTCCTTTCTGTACTCTGCCAAAATCAGCCTCCATGTCACCCCTACACATCGTGTGTGTGGCCCAGGCACGGCCAGCACACGGCTTCGATCCGGATCAGAGTACACGGTGTGTACTTAGAAAGTACATGGTGTGCACTTTGAAAATTTCCAGAAAAATCATTTTTTTTTAACTCCAGAAAAAAGGAAAAACATACCTGAACGAAGATCCGAGTTCTTACACAAATAACCCTTTCTCACAATCCTACTTGTAGATGATTCCCTATAAGTGGAAAGAGAATGCTTACCTTCATCAAAAACTAAGGCCCGACATTGATTAAAAGACCCCTTTAAAGGGACAACATGCTTATTGGAGTTATCTCTATTGTTCTTAGAACAATTTCCATCGGTGAATCGCCATTATCGTCACACACTTCGCAAATGAACCCCTACTTCCATCTCAATCACGAGAAATATTTTTATATAATTATAAATATATTTATATATTTATATATAATTATATAATTATATATATTTATATAATTATATAAATGTGTTTATAATTATATAATTTTTTTATAAATATATATATTTATTAATATATATATAAGTATATATAATTACAAATATAATAGGAATATTACCTACTAAAATATATTCATTATAATTATATAATTATTTAAATATGTATTTACATATTAATATATATTAGGTTTTTGGGGGTACAATTACATTCAAACACACAAACATCATACATACATGCTAGAAAGGCAGGCCATAGCCCCCGCAAGGGGATAACCCACCCATGAAGACTTATCTATTTAGTACATGGTACGTAGGTCTAATGGGCATGAAATGCATAACATGGCCTAAAAGCCTAGTGTAGCATCATGCTTGCATCTTCTTGCATGTGTCATGGCCCAAAAGGCCCATCTTTTTTTCCCAAATGCCCTCTAGTGAATAGTACTACTATAGTACCTAGGCTGATATAGTAAATATGTGGCCTTATTTTTACATAATTTTGCCACACCTTTTTATTTAATTTTTAATGATTTAATTAATTATTTTTACACTTTTTATTAAATAATTTTACTTTTGTACTCTTACAATTAAATTTCTTAATTAATCGATTTGTATAAAAAAATTGTTTTTTAGTCTTTAAAATAATTAATTTAATCTAACTAACTTTTTCTAATTTAATTATTCTTTATTTAGTTTGGTTATTTTAAATCTGATTGAATTTTTAATAGATTGAAATGTTTAACATTTAACTAAAAAATCAAGCGGTTACACTAAATTAACATAGTTTTTAATTAAATATTTTATCCTTTAATTTATATTCATTAGAATAAACTAATTTCATTAATTTGTTATGTTTTATTATCTTGATAATTAATTAGGTTAGGAATTTGAGTTCTAATTTAATGGAATAATGTGTTTCTTATTTTATGTTTTCACTTAGTTTATTAATTAATTAATTTATAGTTCTAAATAATTAATTATTTTATCCTATGTTTATGTTGAACTATTAAGTCATTAACTTTTGTTTTTTACTCTAATGGTGAGACAGACATGAGCTATCAGTGACTCATCTAGTCACTGATGCGATCCTTTTCAACTCACTGTAGACCATATAATAAATTTTTATTAAAGTATTTTATCAACTTATCTTAACATTAATCCAATTATTAATGTAAATGTTAACAATTAATAATTTAAATTGAAATTTTAAAAGTTTAAAGTTTAACAATAATCCAATTTTAATGTGCCTTCTTTTAATTTTTAAAATTTAATCTTTGTATTTTTTTAACCGCTTAATTATTTTAAATAATTTTACTTAATAAACTCATGTTTTATTTTTAAGCTTAAGAATGGAGTTTAAATTTTGTCTCAACATATTTTCTTTTTAGTTTCACTATAGTTAGTTCATTCTTTCAAAAACATTCACTGATGTTGTTGTGCATCGATATCAGTGTCTCCAGCCCATTGGTATCGTTCAATTATTTTATAACTAAGGGTGACCCTTGTTTTTTTATAACTAACAGTGACCCTTGATTTTTTATAACTAACAATGACTTTGTAATTTTTAACTATCAGTAACCTTAATTTTATAACTAACGATAACTCTTTTTTATTTTTAACTATCGGTGACCTTCAGTGTTGCTCCCCTACTTCATTCTCTCACTCATTGATGCTTATAGTGAAAAACTGATGCAATTCCTACTACCAATGGTCTTTTCCCATCGGTTACACATCTCACCGACCCTATCTCCCCATCTACAACTGGCGCCCTTCAACCCTCGCAGCCGATCCATCCAACTGATTCTTCCTTCCATCGGAACCATAAACTCTTTTCATCATCGTAGCTTCAAACGGACACATCCCCTGTTCAGTATTCATATTCTTTTGGTCAATGTTGTTCGTTAGCACTCATCGAAGCATTTCCACAGCATCCATGGTAACTTTTAGAATTGAACCTGACCAGTTCATCCCTGGTTCCCCCCCCCCCAATACGAATCACCAGTCCACCATTCAGTTTTAATTAACAAATCATCACTAACTCAAAAAAGATTAAAAAACATAATTTCAAACATTTTGTTTTCCATACATCTGAAGTCGATGTGGCCGTTGGAAGTCCTACCACTACGCCATTTGAGGAGGGTTCTCTGCATTGTTGGAGGAGAAGTCATGGGCCATAACTAAGGTGAAGTCACACAGCAGAGAAGATGAACCAAGCCACACCGTCGACGAAGCCCCGGTCGCACCACCCGCTGGTCTGGAGTGCACCGCATGAGGAGGAGTCCGATTGGGAGAGTTGTGTTGTCACCTGGAGCAGCGTCATGATGCTGGCTACCGCATCCTGCCCAAGAAGACCCCTAGGGTTTATGTGTGCCGAATTAGTGGGGAGAAGACGATTAAATATTTTAACTAAAATTAAATTTACTTAAACTAAAATTAAAACATGATAATAATAAAATGTAAACTATACTAAAATATTTAATAGTAATTAATGAAAATGCTAATTAAGAGAATTATTAACTAGTTAATTAAATAAACTATTTAAAAACTAAAATAATTAATAATATGTAATAAATATATATAATTTAATTAATTAATATAATTACAAAAATCTAATTATATCAACTAAAATAAACATTAATTTTAATTAATTTAATTTTATATTAACTAATTCAATCAACTTAATAATTCATAAATATTTAATTATTTTAAAATAACTTTTATGAAATAATAACAATCTTAATAATAATAAATTCTTTCTAATTAATAATAATATACATTAATTTTTTTTTGTAATAACTTACAATCAATAATACTAATCTAGTGAAATAACATCATTAATACCATTGTATAAAAAAATAAAAAAAAATTAATAAATAAATAACTATAACGTTAATTTTTTAATTAATTTTATATTTGTGTTTTATAATTTTTTGTTTGTTCTTTCTTGTGAAGGTTCAAAGTACAGTCATAAACACGTCCACATTCATTCAACTAACTCATCGATAGTTAGTTGAGAGGGAATTTCAACGCACCTCTGCGAATTCATTGGGAAATACAAGACTATGTCTGTGGGTTCAATGGGTGAAAAAGCAGATCTTGACAATGTTTTAAAAATAAAAGAAGTAGGGGATTTGGGGATACATTCGATGATCCAATTCCATCCAGAGCGAGAAACTTTGGGAATTCCTGGAGAACTTTCCATAAAACTACTTCATGGGGACCCGAGGACTAGGAGCAGCTGCAATTCAAGTTAGAAGAGGGTGATCTCTTCCTATGTTCTACTACCATTTTATTTCTTTTTAATAAATGATGTTAGTTTACATAGTAGAGATAATGTTTGGCTAATTCTTCTAGTTCTTGGATAAATCATAGTCTATTGGTTATCTTTCTTCTTCCTTCTCACATATCAATTAAAATGCATTCAGAATTGATTAGTGAGATCAGTTCTAAACATATTCCAATGCATCATACCACTAGCACTTAATTTCAAAACTCCACAATAATTCAGTGATTTTGATTGTGGATACATTTTATTTTGCATTTAATTCAAAATGAAAACATCATAACTAATGGTAAGTATATTCTATTTTAATTTTTAACTCAAAATACTACAGGTGAACCTTTATTAGAGTGGTGAACTCCATGATTTTTCAACTCAAGTGAATTATCTCCTGGTGAGGGAAATAAGACATTCTATTCAGTGGTACCAGTTGAAATCATTATTGTGAGAAATAATACTTTAAAAAACTAGAAGAATAGAGAAATTTTCCTCAGGGGTTTTTCTTTGATAGTTCATTTATCAGCGTTATATATTTTTGTTCTCCACTGTTTTCAATATGTTTCTTGCATGATCTTAGTCTAGATAAAAAAAAAACTAGAAATGTTGTGTTACTTTACTGTATTATAAACAAATATAAAATTATTAAAAAAATATAAAAACTAAAAAAGGAAATCTACCCCACTAATAATAACTGTGTGGTCTTTCTAAATGTTTTTAGAAGAATAGTGGTCATAATCACCTTCCATGTGGGTTCAGCCCTACTTTCCCCATATATAGAAGTTAGTAGGAATATAAATTTTAAACTGTGACTGACTTCAATGACAGTCGCATCGTGTTTTTGGAATCATTGTCGGGGAAGGCACTAACCATTCATTTTCTAATTTTTTTTAAAAAAATCACATATAAAAAACTCAAATGAAATTGAAAATTTAGAAAAGTGTTAAAAAATTCATTTTTGTCAACTTCTGTTTGTTACTGAACTATTGTTTTTGTTTGTTCTAAATTTCCCTTTTCATCACATATTGCATGAACACAAGGTCTACTGCTGATAGAATAGATCCCCTAAACCCATAATTAGATAAACCCTTAACTACACTACCAAGGAATAATATATTTGAAATGGAAAATCAAGATGAGAGAGTTCCTACACCTAATGATTTTCAAAATTATCAACCATAACTCTTAGATTTATTTGAAAGGCCGAGGATGAGGGAGTTCCAACTTCTTCAAGTTTCAAGGAGTCTATCATCCATTAGGTTATCTCCTAGTTCCAGAAATAACGAGATTTAACAATCCCACATTTCATTGTAGCCTACCTTTAATTTACTCTTTAATGAGGGCTCTCTTTCATTCATTAAAGACTTCTATAACACTGTCCAACAATTACCTCTTATAGGACTCACTGAGAGTGATCTAATAATGAGAGTACTTCCCATTTGTCTTAATGGGAATTCCAAGAATTGGTTTTTATGTTTAGATGAGAACAGCTTTGAGAACTGGGATCATGCTTACAATCATTTTATTATGAAATTTTATACCCAAAGACATAAGGGTGAACATATAAAAAAATCACTAGTTTTTACCAAGAGGATGGTGAAGCCTTCCATGAAGCTTGGGATAGATTTAGTGATGTTCTTGTAGGTTCCGGGAACAGCGGAAGCGCGTTGGTGGGTGTACCCAACCTTAATTTTAGCATTAACAATGATCAATCCGAGATCAATCACAATAATAAAACATCAAATCTTCAGAACCGAATGAAGAATTAAAAATAAAGATGGATGTCCCGGAACCATAGATATGACCATCATATGTTGTTTATAATTATTTTTATTAATTAACAAGAATAAATTTCATGTAATTATCTCTTCGTTGATGTTTCTGGTCATGATTCGATGTGATCCATTGTTGCATCTTAGAATCCAATTGTAGGATTACTCTAGCGGTGATCCACATGTGCTCCACGTATCCCTGGACTTCGCTAAAGGGATATTTAGGAGCTAGCGCCGAAGAGCCTTCACTTGCGATGTCCACCTTCGATCGCCTTAATCCGGTGGAGGAGGATCTCTCTCTCCAAGCTTAAGAGAGTTCTTAGATCCGTTGTGCAGAACCACACAAAAAAATGGCTAGGCTAATGAGAATTATATAATTGGGATTTTAATTACATAGAATAATAAAATGAATTAATTACATGAAAGCATTTATTCATTACATTTAATTCTTAGTAATACCCAATGTCTAATAATAATAGTTGACAATTATTATAACTTGACATGCACCTAGAAAAATACAACTAAAATTATTTAATTAAATAAATAATATTATTTCTCATAAATTCAAAGAAAACATACATGGCGTGTATATCTAATATACACGGCGTGTAAATTTATTTTTCTATTTTTCTTTATTTCCTCCACCACATTTATTAGACCATGAATAATGGCTATTTATTTATAAAATAAATACCACAACATTACTCACTAATATATATATTATTTCTCCTATAATATATTATCTCAAATAACTAGGATCGAAATAAATTTGATCAGGCATCCATAAATAATTATTAAACCACAATCGAGAATAATCTATATTCAACATGTTTAATTAATATTTAACTGAGTTACTTGGACACACTTAGTGTGTGACCCTCTTGGCCTCTTTCTCGGTGACATTAAACAGAACATGCCAAAAGTCCAAGGTTAGCATCTAGCAGCATGCCAAAGCACCCATAGGGAAAGAAGTTAATTTCATAATGATGTGTCACCTCCTACGAACACTAACCGTGTAATATAATCCATTTGTCTGGATATCTTGAATCAAGCGGGTTGCATGCTAGTTCCATAAACCCATGTTCTCGATTGTTCTTTCATTGACTTTCCAGAATTGAACTCTCCCATTCCTTACCATTCCCATAGATTTATTTAGGGTATATAAATTGCCTCCAAGGGCATGATATATCTAATTCCATTATAGAATACAAGGGACAAATCCTTTCTTGCATTATCTATTAATGAAGTATCACTTGTGATGCACCCAACGTATCCTACCTCATTGCGAAGAGTGTGCCGTCATAATTATTGCCAATACATCTAAGTGTGCAAGTTGTAATACCTATTAATAATAGTCTTAAGTCTAAGGACAAATACAAATGTCCATTTATAGGAACATACAATGAAACTATGAAATGTGGATTTCCTATAGGCGGGTCTCATTCTCATAATATCCTCTTAAATATTACTAAGGGCCCACACCATGAGAAGGTTCCTATAAGTTTTATGAGTCCTCTCCCCTAATGCAATGTATTATTTGTGTCCCTCAAATAACATCATCCGTCCATAAAACATATATTCAAGAATACTGTTGTGTCACTTCTGGATTCTCATCATAGTAGGGATCCACTAGAACCCTTTAATGCAATAGTTATCCTTAGGACATTATCACATGCATTGTCACGCAGAAGAACAATCAAGATGTGATAAGGTATTTTTTAATGAATAAATTAAAATGTAGTTGGTTCTAGGCCACTAACTCCAATAGACTCCCGTATGGACTATATCCAACTTCTAACAACTTTTAACTCGATTTCTCTCACATGATATTCATGCTTCTATTGATATTGGCCTTTAGTAATGGGGTCCCCCACATTCTCTTCCATAGAAACTATGCTCACTGCAACATCACCCCTTTGTTAGAAATCCATCAAGAGGTGATACTTTTAGAGTATGTGCTTTGTCTGTTGATGTGAAATTGGTTCTTTTTCAAGAGCCACCACTGTAGTATTATCACAATACAATGTGATAGGATCTTTTCAACTAGGAACCACATCAAGATCCTGGTCAAAGTTATGAACCCAGACTGCTTCCTTGGATGCCTCAGAAGCCACTATATATTCGGACTCCACTGTAGAATTGGCGAGAACTGGCTACTTTGAACTCCTCCAGCTCACATCTCTTCCATTAAGACATAAAGCATATCTATATTGCGACTTCAGATCGTTTTTATATGTCTAAAAACTAGCATCAACATACCCTCTGATGACAAGCTCCTTATCCCTTCCATAAACCAGGAACATATCCTTAGTTCTCTCAGATACTTAAGGATTTTCTTAACAGCAGTCCAATGTTGTTCTCCTGGATCAGCTTGATATCTTCCAACAGTGATCAGTGCATAGGAAACATCAAGCCTGGTATATAACATGACATACATGATGGATCCTATAGTCGAATCGTATGGGATCTTACTCATTATATATTCCTCTTGTTGTGTATAAGGACACATTTTCTTAGAAGGATATAGGCCATGTGACACCGGAACCAATCCCATCTTGGATTGTTCCATACTAAATCTATTTAGTATTTTTTCAATGTGTGTACCGTGACATAGTCCAGGAAGTCTCATGGATCTATCACGAATGATCTTGTTCCCTAGAATGTAGGCTAATTCACCTAAGTCCTTCATAGAGAAACACTTGTTCAACTAGTCCATAAATGAATGTAAGACTGGTACATCATTTCCAATAAGTAATATTTCATAAAAATATACTACTAGGATAATGACCACATTCCCATTGAACCTCTTATAAACACATGGCTCACATTCGTTCTTAATGAAATGAAATTCTTTTATGGCTTCATCAAATCAAATGTTCCATGACCTTGATACTTGCTTTAATCCATAAATGTGTTTCTACAACTTGAAAACTAGTTTGGCTTCACCTGGTGTCATAAACCCTTCTGGTTGTGTCATATAGACATCTTTCTGAAGGTTCTCATTATAGAATGCTATTTTAACATCCATTTTCCAAATCTCGTCGTCATAGTAAGATTCTATGGAAAGTATGATTCTTAAGGATTTAAACATGGAAACTGGCAAAAAGGTTTCATCATAGTCAATTCATTGATACTGTCTAAATCTTTTAGCCACTAGCCTTGATTCCTAGGTACTAACTTGACCTTCCATGTCAATTTTCCTCTTGAATACCCATTTTCATCCAACAGGATTTACATCAACTGGCTCATCGACCAGAACCCAGATTTGGTTCCAATACATGGAATCCATCTTAGAATTCATTGCTTCTAGACATCATGCCTCTTCAGAGCTTTCAAATGCTTTCTTATAGGAGAGTGGTTCATCATTTTCCAACAATAATGATTCACCATCCTCAGTGACTAAGAAACCAAATATCTATGGATCCCTTACCTCTCTTGAGCTCCTACGCAGTACTTGTGTTTTTGGAACCTCTTCCATGGGGACATGTGGAACTTGTTCCAATACCAACTCATGTGTATCTTGATCATCAACTTCTTCGAAGTAAATATTTCTCCCACTATCCCTTTTGAGGATGTGCTCCTTCTTATGAAGGAAGGATTTCCTGACAACAGTCACATTCTTGTATAAAGGGTTATATAGGTAATATCCATTCATTTACTTAGTATATCCTATAAAGATACACTTCATGCCCTGAGGTGCTAGTTTGTTGTCTGATAAGGCCTTAACAAATTCCTCGCATCACTATACCCATGTGTGCGACAAAATGGGTTTCATTCCATTCCTTAACTCGGAGGGAATTCCATTTTCCGCCTTATTCGGTACTCAGTTTAATATATATGCTGCAGTCTGTAATGCATATCCCCAAAAGGATAATGGAAGATCTGCATGAATCATCTTCAACCTCACCATGTCCAATAAGGTTCAGTTCCTCCATTCACGAACACCATTCCACTTTTTTGTATAAAGGGGATTGAGCTGAGATAGAATCACATACTCTTATTTAAGATCGTTAAACTCTTGGTTTAGATATTCTCCACCTCGATCTGATCGAAGCTTCTTTATCTTCTTACAAAGCTGGTTGTCTACTTCATTTTTTAATTCCTTAAATTTCTCTAACTATTATTACTTCTACCTCATTAATTAGACATATCCATATCTACTTAAATCATCAGTAAAAGTAATGAAGTACAAATATCCACCTCTATCTTCGACTGAAAATGGTCCACACACATCCGTGTGCACCAATCCTAGAAGCTCTGTAGCACTTTCACCATGTCCACCGAAAGGCTAATTGGTCATTTTACCTTATAAACAAGTGTGACATCTATCAAGTGGTTTTAGCTCATTAAAGTCTAAATAACCATCTTGGCAGAGCTTTGTCAAGCACTTATCGTTTACATGAACCGAGACGGTGACGCCACAACTATGTAATGTATGATTCATATGAGTTTGTTTAGTTATCGATTTCCAACACTTGGTTTTCATAATTTAATACATACAAACCATTATTTAAATGCACCATACCATAATATACATTGTTCTTATAAAAGAAGAAACCCTTGTTTCGAAACTTGAAAATAAATCCATCCATATCCAAACATGATACATAAATTATGTTATTGGTAACACTAAGCACATAATAAAAATTATGTAAAACCAAAATCATCCTAGTAGGCAATGAGATTTGGTAATCGCCAATGGATAACGTAGCCAGCCTCGCACCATTTTCATCTTGAAGATCCACCTCTACTCTATAAATATTTCTAAATCTACATGGTTCCTGCATTTGAATAAATATGTGAGCCCCACAAGTTGTATCTAATACACAATGTGCGGAAATGGAAAGATTACACTTGATAACAAATTCACCTTTAGCGTCCCCATGCTTATGGGTGAAATTTCTCTTCAAGTGACCTTTCTTAACACATGGAAAACATACCACCTCATATTCCTTTCCCTATCGCTGAATCATCCCCTTCTTGAAGGGACGGTGCTCGGGGGATTTAGACCGTTTATAAGTCCTTGTCCCCTTTTCCTTGTCCTTCCTTTTCTTATTGACCATTATGACTATGAGTTTTTCACACCCCATGTCCTTATCTACCTAGAAAATTATGGTCAGAAGTTCCAATAGACTCTTCTCATTGTTTCTCATTTTATATATGACAATAAAGCTAGATATGGTCTTGGGCAGTGATGATAGGATGAGATCTGTAACAAACTCCTTTGGGAACATATTCCCTAAGATGTCCAGGAGTTCAATGTACCCTATAATCTTGACTAAATGAGGCCCAGCTAGAGAATACTCTCCAATCATAGTTGTAAACAAAGCTTTGGAGATCTTATATCTCTCTGGTCTCTCCTTCTCTTAGTAGATATACTTAAGGTCAGACATCATGCTATACACGTCCATGTTTTCATGTTGCTTCAAGATCTCATTCGACTTGGATGATAGCATGAAACATTGGACATCTGTGGCATCGTCTATATGTTTCATATAGAGAGATAGTTACTCATCACTAGCCTCTTTCCCAGTCACAACTGGAACATGCTTTTCCAACACAAACAATTTCCTCACGTTGTGAAGGATGACGTGTAAATGCCTCTACCACTCTTGGAAATTGGTGTTGGTGAGATGATTTCCCCTCTCAAGTATGGTTTTCAATGATATGTTTGATGTCATTATTCTTTCCATTTCTACAAATTAAGATGAGAAAAATATTAGTACATTATTATGATAAAACTGAGACAAATAAGTAAATTAATTCTTATTAGTCTCCCACTATTTTATTGAAATCCAATAGCCCTCACCATTTACTTCGGAATATTCAGTTTCCTGAATATTCTAGTGAAAGGGATCCATATTTCCCTTCACATTACCCTAACTAGGGTTGGGCAAGAAAATTGAAGGGTTTTAGGTTGGCATTCCAAATACCAACTGCATTAACTCGCAACTCCTTGATCTGTTGAGTGGACTCCCCAATCATGAAATCCCATTATTTTAGGATTTTCTCAACCTTTTCCTCTTGGTCATAGCAAGTCATGTTGTGGAAGTCAACCCTTGATGAGAACCAAGTCATTTCAACCCAAAATGTTGAATTAGAATTAACTGAAAATTGAATTCACCCCTACTAGGGTTGGTCAAGCACTTTGAACTATGGTTCGATTCCAACTAAGATTATGGAATGCTCTACCGACTTAATATTTCTTTGAGGGATTTTATCCTTATACATAACTTAAAATTTTATTATCTTTGATTACATGCTTGTTAATATTAAGTGGGATATACCTATGTTATTAACCATGACTAAGATAATATTTTACGCATAAGCCAGCCTTATTTTAGTTCTATCTTGCATTCTTGTTTAATTCATTAATTGTGTGACTGTGACAACACACCCACAATAAATAAACCATGAAACTGATAGAAATAAAATAAATGGTATGATCATGAGCTTGTTCTATTGGTTAGTCTATCTAGTGGTTGATAAACTAACTCAAGGCCTAGGAGAGAAACACCTCGAAAAATTTGGGTTTGTGTTTACATATTTCCACCTGTGGAACTTGGTATCTCCTTGTATTGGTTTCACCTTGGTTCATAACGTGAGTTGCCTCCACTAGTTTGGGAGCTCCATCCATTACATATGATTTTATCTCACACACAGGTGAGGGGTAAAATGGGGTTTTACATAAAAGAAACATTGGGCGCACATGCCCTACATATTAATGAGGAGAAGGCTCACTGGCCAACAAAAATAATTTAAATAAATTAATTAAAAGAAACCATTTACATAAAAAGGTCTTGGTATAGCTCATGATCATCCACTCCTGAAACAATATATACTCATAAATAAAATATCATTCAATTCATTAATCGTTCTTGTTTTAGATAAATCACACTCGAATCAATTAATTATATTTAATTAATCAATCCTTTTATCTTAAACCCTTCTTCTGAATTTCCTTGAGATTATCATCCATCATAATTTTAAAAAAATAAATTTATTTAAAATTATCTTTGTACATAACTTGTACCTTGGAGTCAAAATAGTTAATTCCCATTCATAACTACACAATGTGTAGAAATGAACATTACACAGATGATAAATTAAATGCATATATATATAACACCTATCACGTGTTGTACCTTAACTTTATGCCTGCACTATGGTTCACGTTTCAAGGGTTTGTATAATATACTAATAAATTTTAATAAATATGTGTAATTTTTATGAGTACATGACATGTAGTTACAACTACACGGTGTGTACTTTTGTTCACCGTCCATCCAAAGTACACGCCCGGGGACATGGCATGTAGATTTACTTCAGAAATTTTCAGAGTACACGACATGTTCAGCGGGACACAAGCTGTGTAGTATTTGTGTTACACGGTTTCCAGCTAGGCAAGCCATGTACAGGGTACATGTCCCAACTCTATCAAAAAGGGACTACAAGTCTTATTCCTTGGGACACACGGTGTGTAATTTGGAAACCGTGTGCCACCTGTTCTGGGTCAACACACAAAGTCTTAAAGACATAGATAGGATCCATTTAAATGGCCTGATTTGGTGGACCAGTCCAATGAATTGAACCTAGACTAAAGGACATGTATTTCCGAATACATGTCGTGTATTCAGGTGTTGTACGACCAGGAACATTTCACACTTCTGGATGAGATAAACAATTTTATTATAATCAAAATTAAAAGAAATATTCATTTATGTAAGTTGAATGAGAAACAAGAGTGGAGGAATGGATCTCGATATTCAGATTTAAATAACGATTAACTTGAATTGAACCAACTAAATTAATAAATGCGTAAATCACTATTGAAAAAATAAATAATTATAATCAACGATATGACTCCCTCTAATGCAACTTTTAGGTTCCTAGTGTAGCGAAAGCACATTGGTGGGTATACCCAACATTAATTTTAGTGTTAACAATGATCAATCTGAGATCTCTCATGATAATAAAATGATGGATCTTCAGAATATATTGAAGAAAAAAAAATAAATATGGGATTCCCAAAACCAAAGATAAGATCATCATATGTTGATTATAATTAATTTAATTAATTGACAAGAATTGCCTTGATGGAATTCTCTCTCCGTAGATTCTTCCTGTCACGATCCAATATGATCCGTCGTTGTATCATAGAATCCAGTTATAGGATTCCTCTAGCAGTGATCCACATGGGCTCCATGTATCTCTGGACATCACCGAAGAGATCTCCGGTAGCTAGTTCCGAAGAGCCTTCACTTGCATTGTCTGCTTTTGATCACCTTGATCTGGTGGAGGAGGATCTCTCTTTCTCAAATCTTGAGAGCGTTCTTGGATTCGTTGTGCACAACCACCACACAAGAAATGGCTAGGATAATGAGTATTATATAATTGGGATTTTAATTACATATAATATTAAAATGAATTAATTACCCGAAATCATTTTTTTATTTCGTTTAATTCATAGTAATAACTCATGTCTAATTATAACAGTTGACTCTTATTATAACATGACATGCGCTCAACGAATTACACATAATATTATTTAATTAAATAAATAATATTATTTCTCATAAATTCCTAGAAAAAATACACAGTGTGTATATATAATATACACGACGTGTACTTTTATTTTTCCATTTTTTTATTTACTCCACCAAATTTATTAGACGTTGGATAATGACTATTTATTTCTAAAATAAATATCACTGCATTACTCGATAATAAATATATTATTTCACCCATAATATATTCTCTCAAATAACTAGGGTTGATATAAATGCGATCAGGAATCCTTAAACAATTATTAAACCAAAATCGGGAATAAACTTTATTTAACTTGTTAAATTAATATTTAACTGAGATACTTGGACACACTTAGTGTGTGATCATCATGGCCTCTTTCTTAGTGTCATTAGGTGGAGCCTGCCTAAAGTCCAAGGTTAGTGTCTAGCTACAATCCAAGGAACCCATAGAGTAAGAAGTTAAAGCTGCAATGATGTGTCACCTCATACAAATGATTACAATGTAATATAATCCCTTTTTCTCGATATCTGGAATCAAGCGGGTTGCATGCTAGTGTCATCAACCCATGTTCTCGATTATTCTTTCTTTTACTTTTTGGAATTGAATTCACCCATTCCATACCATGGAAATGGATTTATTTAGGCTATATCTACTCCATAAAAGGTCCTGAGATATCTACTTCCATTATGGAATAGAAGGGACAAATCCTTTCTCACATTATCTATTAATGCAGTATCACTCGTAATGCACCCAACGTATCCTACCTCGTTGCGAACAGTGTGTCATCACAGTTTTCGTCAATACATCTAAGTGTGCGTGTTGTAATACTCATTAATAACAATCTTAAAGTCTAAGGACCAATACACAAGTCCATAGATAGGAACATCCAATGACACTTTGAAATGTGTATTTCCTACTGGTGGGTCTCGTTCAGATAATATCATCCTGGATATTACCAAGGTTGAACACCATGAGAAGGTTCCTCAATGTTTTATGAGTCCTCACCCCTAATGGTCTGTATTATTTGTGTCCCTGAAATAACATAATCCATCCATTGAACATATATTCAAGAACATTGTTATGTAACTTTCGAGTTGTCATCCTATCTGGGATATGCTTTAACTCTTTAATGCAATATCTTTCCTAAGGAAATTATTGCATGCATTATCACACAAAAGAACAATCAAGACGTGATAAGGTATTTATTAATTAATAAAGTACAATGTAGTTAGTTCTAGGCCACCAACTCCAAGATTTCTTAGGTAGTGTCCCCATCATCAGCTCCCATACCACCTTCTCATGGACACCTTCTATGAAGGGTTTTCATCATCTGGAAAGAACCTAGTTGATCAGGCTTCTGGGGATAATTAAAATGTAAAGACAGATGATGTGGCGTGACAAATTTTTAATAATATTGAACTGAATTCACAACATAAGAATTCAAGAAGGAAAAGAGTCAATAGAAATGTTAATTCAAACAATAGTTCAATGAATGAATCTTAATATCAAATTTTTGAAATAACCAACCAATTGTAGTCTTCAATGAACCAGAACTCTATGAAAACTGTTAGTCAACTAGGCTGTCAAAACACCAGTCAATCATTAAGAGAACAATGTTAAAAATGTGGAATGTTTGGGCATACTGAAAACTTCTGTCCTATTTTTGATATGTTTTCCCAACAACAAGAAAATGAAATCTTTTTTTAGCTCTGGTCCTAGGATGGATCCCAAGAATATCCATTTTAAAATAATTTCAACCAAGGTTATAAGAACCATCCAAACATGTTTCAGAAAGATCAAGGCCTAATTAAACAATCCACTTACCCTAATTACTCTAACCATCCATGAAAAAATTTTCAAAATCAACCAAGGGTTGAGTCTTCAAATTTACAAGGAAACAATGATAATCAAATGTCTTCTAAGCTTGATATTATCTTGAACATAATTAACTCTTAAGAGGAATAAAACATGACTCAGATAATCAAACAAAAAATCAATATGAGTTAGATAAAATGAAAAATTATGTTTGGATGAAAAACATGAAAACACAACATGGAAAACACGCTGGAGATATTTCATCTAGGGAAAAAGGCAGATTTCTAAGAAAAAATGAACATAACCCTAGGGAGAATTTCATGGTGGTAGTAACTAGAAGTGGGATGAATACTCAAAATGTTGCTGGAAAACTCATTGAAAATTCCAAAAATGAATATCTTCTTGAATCCAGTAATAATAATAT
This sequence comes from Viscum album, assembly GCA_963277665.1. NCBI lineage: Eukaryota > Viridiplantae > Streptophyta > Magnoliopsida > Santalales > Viscaceae > Viscum > Viscum album. Next base: position 1,639,372,875 of record OY728163.1, on the reverse strand, counting down.
GCTTTATTCACATGCTATAAATTCACAGAATGTTGTAGAAAATGAAGAAAATCGTTTATTTTCACTAGAAACTCGAGCTGTAAATTCTTTTAAAAATCAAAAAATTAAAGTAAAGTAAAATGTTGAGGAATAGGTGAGGGAGATGCCTACTGTACTTAAATTTTTTTTCCCACCCATCCCTTTCCCTGAGAAGCTGAAACCTCAAAGTAATACCAGGGTTAAACCTCATTATTTCCTTGGTCTCTTGTCAAAACATCAAGTAAATATTCCTTTCATTCAAGATTTTATTCAAATCCCATCTTACTTGAAATATCTTAAGAAATTTGTTTCAAACAAAAAGAAACATGAATAATTTTCATCCTACAACCTCATTGAAGAGTGTAGTGTTGTGCTACAAAAGAAAATTCTTCCTAAATGGAATGTCCCAGGTAGCTTTGTTATCCCATGCACCCTAGGAAATCCTAATCAGCTTAATTGTTTGTGTGACATGGGTACAAGCATTAACCTTCTCCCATACTCATTGTTTCTATTATTATGGTTGGTTGAACTTCAACCCACTATAGTCATACTACAATTAGATGATTTATCGTTCACTCATCTTGTGGTTCGGGTTGATGACTTGCTAGTTGGGGTAGGGAAATTTTTTCTTTCAGCAGACATTTTTGTCTTGGATATGGAGTGTGATCAAGATGTGTATATCATTCTATGTAGGCTCTTCATGGCCACAAGTGGTGTTGTTATTGATGTGTCATAGGTTAAACTAATTTTCAAATTTGGAGAACAACAAGAAGAATTCAATGTGTTTAAAAATGTCAAAAATACCAATCTATTCTGATAACCATTCAATTGTAGAGTCCTTAGAGGATGAAAACTCAATTGAAAACATTTAAGAATCTGAAAAATCAATCATTTATTGAAGAAAATCATTTGGAAATTGAAATTAATGACTTACATGTTTCAAAAGATGAAAAATTTGTTCAAACACGAAATCTGGAAAATTTTCTAGAACTGGACTACTGTCGAGTTTCTGCTAAAAAAGAGTCCTCTGTTTCTAAAAATATGATATTTTTGATTTAATTTGAGGGTGTTTATATTAACACAAACCTTGATGAACACTTTTATAATGTTTAGGTAGAGATTTTGAGAAAACATGATGATTATTCTCTTACAAACTTGTTGAATTATGACCTATAAAATCTAGACAGTGTGTTGTCCAATTTGAACAACAACACTATTATCTATGATTCTGAGCTTTCAATTGAAATTCTTTCATCATTAAATATTGTTTACAAGATATATATTAAAGATATTAGACCTCCTAGTCCTAATAGTCTTCCTTATAGTGTATAAACACCCATTCCTCAAATAAAACCAATCCCTGATCATTTGGAATATTCATTTTTGGGTTACAATTCCTCTTCCTATCAAAATTTATGTGATCTTAATGAAAATCAAGAAGAATTATTGTTAATTATTTTGAAGAAGGTTAAATCATCAATAGGCTGGATAATAGCTGATATAAAGGGTATTATTCCCTTATTCTACATGCATAAAATACCTATGAAGCCAGACAATAATCCTAGGGTATATTGTCAAGGAAGGTTGAATCCCAACATGAAATAATTTGTAAGGGAGGAAGTGATTGAACTATTAGACACTGGAATCATTTATCCCAATTCTGATAGTGTTTGGGTCAGCCCAGTATAGGTTTTCCCCAAGAAGGGAGGTTTCACTGTAGTAAAAAAATGACAAAAATGAAGAAATCCAAGTTAGGAAAATTAGAAAATGGAGAGTTAGATTATAGGAAGCTTAATGCATCCACAGGGAATGACCATTTTCCAATGACCCTCCTTAATCAAAAGCTTGAGAGTCTTACTAGAAATGAATTTTTCTGTTTCCTAGATGGGTATTCTGGTTACAACCAGATTCCTGTAGCTCAAGAGGATCAGGAAAAGACCACTTTCACATGCCCCATTGGGAAATTTGCCAACAAGCGGATGCCTTTTGGGTTGTGTGGAGCTCCAACCCCCTTTAAAGGTGTATTATGGCTATATTTTCTGATATTATTTAAATAATCATTGAGATTTTAGTGGATGACTTTTTCATTGTGGGTGGTACATTCGATTCTTATCTAAGAAATCATGATATTTTTCTAGAAATAAGCATTGAAACCAATATTTTTCATAATTGGGAGAAGTTTCAATTCATGGTCACATAGTGTATTGTTTTAGGCCATAATGTGTCTAAGAGAGTTTTGGATTTTGATACTACTGAAGTAGAAGTCATTCAAAAATTTCCAACTCCTAAAAATGTAAAAGGTGTTAGAATCTTCTTAGGGAATGCCAGTTTCTACCGGTGGTTTATAAAATTATTTTAAAAAATAACTAAGCTCATTCTTTATTTTCTTATCAAGGATTCACCAATTAACTTTGATTAAAACTATTTTAAATCATTTAATATGGTTAAAGGGAAACTCACTACATCACCTATTATCACTACACCTAATTGGAAACTACCTTTTGAACTTATTTGTGATGCGAGCGACATGTATGTAGGTTTTCTCTTTTGACAGAGGAGAGATAGGAAGTTACATGTGGTTTATTTTGCTATTAGACTTTCAGATGAGGCACAAAAGAATTATAACACCACTAAAAAAGAAATTTCAACTATTGTGTTTTCTCTAGAGAAGTTTATACAGTATTTTTTAGGCTCAAAATTCCTCATTTTCATTGACCACCCTTCTTTGATGTACTTTCTATCTAAGAAAGAAACAAACCCCAAGCCGATTAGATGGATTCTGTTGTTACAATAATCTTATTTATAGATTAGGGATAAGTAGGGAGCTGAGAATTTAGTTACTGAACACATATCAACACATCATCTTACCCAATCTGTAGATCCTAGGGAAATAAATTCTTCCTTTCCAGATAAAAAACTGCTCTCTGTTTCTATTAATCAATCTACTTGGTATGTAGATTTTTCCAACATCCTAAATTAGATGTCTTTCCCAAAAATATATCCAATAACCAATGGAATAAATTCATTTATGAGCTTTAATAATTTCTATAGGATGATCCATTACAGTTTAGGTGATGTGCTGATTGTATTCTTAGGAGGTGTGTTCCAAAAGAGGAAATGATACCTATCCGGGAGAGTTGTCACTCCTCACCTTGGGGAGATCACTTTGGTGGTGAAATAACAACTCAAAAAGTATTAAAATCAAGATTATATTGGCCTATTTTTTTTAAGGATTTTATGATCATGGTAGTTGGATGCATTAGATGTCAGAGATTAGGAAATTTTGGAAGGAAGTAGGAGTTACCCAAAAAAAATTCTAGAAGATGGGATTTTTTATGTTTGGGGTTTAGATTTCATTGGTCTATTTCCATCATCTCATGGGAAAGAGAATATTATTTTTGCTAATAATTATGTGTCAAAGTGGGTTGAGGCAGTTTCACTACCCAACAATCAAGCCAACTCTGTAATTAAGATTGTGTAAAAGAACACCTTTTCAATATTTATATTTCCCGAATCCTTTATCACTGATAATAGAACACACTTTTAGAAGTACAAATTTAAGGCTTTGATTGAAAAATATGGTTGTATTCATAAAACTAGACCTCCTTATCACCCAAAGTTTAGTGGACAAGTGGAAGTTTCTAATAGGGATGTTAAACAGATACATGAAAAAATGGTGTCAAACTCTTGGAAGGACGGGTCTCTTAAATTCTATAAATCATTATGGGCATATAGAACTAAATTCAAGACCCAAATAGGGATGTCTCCGTATAGGCAGTTGTTTGGAAAATGTTTTCATTTACCTATGGAGTTGCAACATAACCCTTATTGGGTAGTTAAGGCTCTCAATTTTTATTTTAAGAGTGCTGGTGAGAGGATATTACTTGAGTTGATTATGTTAGTGAAATTAGGAGAGAGAGTTATGATAATGCAAGAATATAGAAATACGGGAATAAAATATTTCATTATTCTATCATTCAATCCAAATAATTCAAACATGGATAGAAGGTCCCCCTCTTTAACTCTAGACTCAAACTCATCCTTGGGAAGCTAAAGTCCAAGTGCTATGGACACTTTTCTATTGTAAGAGTACTTAATAATGGATGTGTAGAAATTGTAGGTGAAGAGAACAAACCCATGTTGGTTATTGGGCAGAGAGTGAAGAATTATTTTAAAGGAAAGCCAAAGGGATTTGCTGCCTTCACTGTGCCTGAGAACTGATCTTGAATAATGTCTGGCTGAAGACATTAAAACATAGCACTATATGGGAGCCAACCCATGATTATTTTTTTCTTTACGTTGTTTCATTTGATTCTATTAATAATGTGATGCTTTTGTACTCTATTTTTGGGAAGTCTTTTTTACTTCTTGTTCTTCATCTCCGGGTTTTGTTTCAAGGTTATAAAGATGCTGGTGTTGTGTCATTGAAAGAGTTGGAAATATTGGAGCTTTAATTATAAACTTTTATTTAGGGATGTTCTCTATTCTTTAGTCTTCTTTCATTTTACTGCTCTTTGTTCTCTTTAATAAAATTTACTACAAGTCACATTTATTACTACCGGTGAGTCATTTACTCACTAATGCACATGATCCAATGTTACACTAATATCAGTGACTGATTAGTTCAGTTGTTGGGGATTCATTTATAGTATTATCAGTGACAATGTGATTGTTATTTTAATAATTCTTTTTTATGTTAGAAAATTTTTCAACATGTTTTTTGGGAAATATACTACATGTCTAAGCATACTATAAGGTTTTTGTTTCATGTCACTTAGTTTTAAATAAAATTATGTATGTGCCTCTTACTGAAAATTGGAATTCATTGATATACATTAAAATCATTCACTGCATGTAATTAAGTGCGGGGGGTACATGCAGGATGAAAATTTTTCTATTGAATATGATTTAGGTTGGGGTGATTTATCATTCACTATTTTTCTCTATTGGACACATTATTGAACTCAATCAGATAAAATGCTTTCACATAGTACATTGTGCACTTACACATCAATTGTTACTTTTGAGATATATCGAAAATTATTATCTAGACTAAATATTAATGTGTGTACTTGATAATGAACCTTATGTTATGTTATTCATTGTGGAAAACAATATTATTAAATTTTAAAGAGAAAATTTGAACATGTATTTTATCTACTATTTTGAAATTTCTTTAACTATAATTTTCACAATTTTTTCATCCATATTTAGTAGTCAACTTTGGGGAAAATGTTGAGTTTTATGTGTGGGGGAGGGGGTCAACTCTTGATTTTACTGAGCTATGATTAATAGAAATCCCATCAATTTCCACTGTAACTTCAAAAAAAAATCAATAAAATGGGTTAATTTTTTCAAACTTCAAAGCAAAATTTCAGGACATACATTGAATTCAAATGGTTATTTCCTTTGAATAATATTTCTATGGTAGTTATTTTGTTATTTGAGTGTGCAATTAATGATAATGGATGATTTCTAAGTGATCCTTAGTGATTTAATGTAGATTTTGGTTTTGGGAATACTTTTTGAGAGTGATATGGGTAACTTTTCTAGGGAGTTATAATCATAACCCATGGAACAAGGTGATTGATATTGATCCTAGGGGATTCATTTTTAATTAATTATAAAAGAAATCACTTTAGAGGGCCAAAATAAATGATTTTTGATATAAATATTTTGAAAATGGAGTAGTCTAGACATCTTGGATCCAATAGTGTAACACATATACCCTAGATGTTGGGTGTGTTTCTGTTTACTATAAAAACTATATGTACGCCTTGAATAAGTGCACTTTAATAATTCTTATTACATGATATATGTGTATTTGGAAAAATAAAATAAAGTGTCTTGGGTAAAAAATGAGTTCATTAAGGTTAGGGGAATGATGAATGCTGAATGAATAAGGGGTCATTTGGTTTATATGGGAGTCATTTAGGTGGTACCATTAAGGTGATTCACAAAAAATGTATTGTTGGAACCTAGGTGATGATTCAAAGTAGAAGGTTCCTCTATTAGGTTTTCGATACTATTGATGTTTTACCTCTTATCACTCTTGGACTTTAGACTTAAGCCTAGATTTAAATGAGTCATTATGTAGTATCAAATATAAGGCAGGACAACTTCTTTGATGGATGATTTTCTGAATCTTGATTACTGTTTGAGTATTTGTTCCCGGCAATACTTGATTTGAATATTTCCTTTCTTGAGCCCAAACACAGTTGAGAGTCCTTTGTTTTGAAAATACTGGACATGTTACATTTTGAGAAAAATAATAAACACTTTATTATTTTTAAAAGATTATAAGACATGGTATTGTTTAAGGACAAACAATGCTTAAGTGTGGGAGAATTTCATTTAGCCTTATTTTAACATAGTTTTTCCACATCATTTTATTTAATTTTTAATGATTTAATTATTTATTTTTACTCTTTTTACTAAATAATCATATTTTGTATTCTTATAATTAAATTTTTTAATTAATATATTTTTATAAATTTTTTTCTATTTTTAGACTTTAAAATAAATAATTTAAATTAAATTAATTTTGTAATTTAATTATTTCTTATTTTGTATTGTTATTTTTACACTGCTTCAATTTTTTATAGATTGACATGTTTAACATTTAACTAATAAATCAGGATATTACACTAAATTAACTTCATTTTTAATTAAATATTTTATCCTTTAATTTAGATTCATTTAAATAAACTAACTTCATTAATTGTTGTGTTTTATTATCCTACTAATTAATCAATGTAGAAATTTGAAATCCAGTTTAATGGAATATTGTGTTTCAAATTTTAAGTTTTCACTTAGTTATTTAATTAATTAATTTATAGTTTTAAATATTTCATTATAGTATCATATTTTTAAGTTAAACTATTATGTTACTAACTATTTTTTTATTCTAACGGTGAGACAAACTTGAGTTATCGGTGACTCATCTAGTCATCGATTCGATCATTTTCTACTCACTGTAGACCATATAATAAATTTTATTTAAAGTCTTTTATCTACTTAGATTAACATTAATCCATCTTTTGACTTAAATGATAACAATTAATAATTTAAATTTAAATTTTGAAAGTATAAATTTTAACTATAATATATTTTGAATTAGCCTTCTTTTAATTTTTAAATTTTAATGTTTGTATTTTTGATTTTATGTTTTGAAATGGTTAATTATTTTCAATCATTGTACAAAATTAAGTTAAGTTTAAGTATGAAGTTTAAATTTTGTCTCACCATTTGTCCATTTTAGTTTTTCTATCGTTAGTTCATTTTCTTTTAAAAACTATCATTGATGATGTTGCGCATCGGTATCAGTCTCTCCTTCCAATTGGTTCTGGTCACTTATTTTATAACTAACAGTGACCCTAGTTTTTTTATAACTAATGGTGATCCTTGTTTTTTTATAACTAACGTTGACCAATTTTTTGAATAACTAATGGCGACCCTTGTTTTTTATAACTAACAATTAACTTTTTATTTATAACTATCAGTAACACTAATTTTAAACTAACGATAACTCTATTATTTTTAACTATCATTGACCTTCATTGCAGCTCCCCTGCTTCATTACCTCACACACTGATTCCTACTATCACCAATAGTGTAATACAGATGCAATTCATGATACTGATAGTCTTCTCCTATCAGTTTCACATCTCACCGACCCTATCTCCCCCTCAACAACTCGCGCCCTTCAATCCTCACAGCCGATCCATCCTTCCTATTAATCCTTCCATCGACACCTTAAACTTTGTTCATTACTGCAGCTTCATACAAATGCTTCCCATGTTCAGTATTCATCCCCTTTTCACTGACGTCGTTCCCCATCTCTCACCAAAGCATTTCCACAACATCCATGTTGTCTTTTGGCATTGAACCAGATCAGTTCATCCCTGGTTTTTCCGCCCCAAATAGAAATCACCAATCCGCCATTCAGTTTTAATCAACAACTCAACACTAAATCAAACTAGATTAATAATTAATATAATTTCAACCCCTCATTTTCCATATATTTGGAGTCGAAGTGTCTGTTAGAAGTCTTTTCACTACACTGTTGGAGGAGGGTTTGTCGCATTGCTGGAGGATAAGTTGAGGGTCGTAGCTGAGGTGAAGTCGCGTATTAAAGAAGATAAACTGAGCCACATCGTCAATGAATCCTCGATCTCACCACCCACTAGATTGGATTGAACCGCATGATGAGTATTCCTATCGGGAGAGTTGCACTGTCGCATGGAGCTGCGTCGTGATGCTGACCACCGCATCTTGTCGAAGAAGACCCCTTAGGGTTGTTGTCCGCCGATTTGGGGGGAGAAGATGATTAATTTTTTTTAATTAAAATAAAATTTTCTTAAACTAAAATAAAAACATATATTAAAACATATTAATAATAAAATTTTAACTATACTAAATTATTTAATTGTAATTAATGAAAAATTTTAATTAAAGGAATTATTTTCTAATTAATTAAATAGAATATTTAAAAACAAAAATAATTAATAAAAACTTATAAATATAAATAATTTAATTAGTTAATATAATTATGTAAATATAATTATATCAACTATAATAAACATTAGTGTTAATCAATTTAATTTTCTATTAATTATTTCAATCAACTTAATAATGAATAAATATTTAATTATTATAACTGAACATTTATTAAATAATCACTATAATAATAATAATATTATTAATAAATTCATTCAAGTGAATAATAATCTGATTAATAAACTTATTTGTAATAAATTATAATCAATTATACTAATCTAATTAAATAACTTAATAAATAACATTGTTTAAAAAATTAAATAAAAATATTTAATAAATTAATAATTAAAACATTAATTATTTAATTAATTTTATATTTTTGTTTTATATTTTTATTGTTTTCTCATTCTTATTCAAGATCAATGTAGAGTAATAAACATGTCCACATTCATTCAACTATTATCAGGATTTAGGTGCAAGGGGATTTCAAAAACGATGTGAGTTTCATGAAAAAAAGCACATTTGCGAATTCACTGCGAAACAGAAGATTATTTAGGTCTGTGAAATGGGTGACAAAGAATAGCATGAAATTGGTTTAAAAGGAAAATGAATAGGTGATTTCAAGATTCATTCGATGATCCACTTCCATCTAGAGAAAGAAACTTTGCGAATTATTGGAGCACTTTTCGTAGAACCACTTACTGGAGACCCAAGGACCAAGAGCAGCTGCAATTCAAGTTAGAAGAGAGAGATATATTCCTAGGTTCTACTTAAATTTTCATTCTTTGTAATAAAATGGTTTTAGTTTACATAGTATAGATAATAATAGGCTAATTCTTCTAGTTCGTGGATAAATTTTAGTCTACTGGTTATCTTTCTTCCTCCTCCTCACTTATCAATTAAAATGTGATTAGAATTGATTGGAGAGATTAGTTCTAAACATATTAAAACGCATAGTACTAGTAGCACATAATTTCAAAACACCATAATCATTCATTGAGTTTTATTGGGTATACATTTTCTTAAGAATTTAATTCAAAATAAAAACATCATAACGAACGATGAGTCTGTTTTGTAATAATTTTTAACACAAAATACTGCAGTTGAACATTTCATGGAGTGGAAAACTCCAAGATTGTTCAATTTGAGTAACTTTTCTCCTAGTGAAAGAAATCAGTCATTCTCTTTAGTGGTACCAGTTGCAATCATTATTTTGAGAAGGAATACATTAAAACATAGTAGAATGAAAAAAATTTCCCCCAGCATTTTTCTTTGATAGTTCATTAATCAGCGTTCTACATTTTTTGTTCGTTATTTTCAATGTATTTCCCACTTCATCTTAGTCAAGATTAAAAACTAGAAATTTTGTGATACTTCTACATTATAAAAAAATATAAAAAGTAAAAAATTGGAAATCTACCCCACTGCTGAAAACAAAAGGGTATTTTTTAATGTTTTTAGAAGAATAGTGGTCATAATCAATATGAATGTGGGTTTGACCCGACATGCCACATATACAGTAGTTATTAGGAATACATATTTTAAACATTGACTGACTTCAATGACAGTCGAATCATGTACGTTCTATAGTACTCTAAACGCTACAGTTCCTGCTATAGTGCTTGCCACCGTTGTAGTGTCGCCAGTACTATTGTTCCACCGCTGCTATAGGCTGAGACAGTACCACTATAATTCTACTATAGTAACCAGCATGCAATGGGTTTTGAATCCCCAACCTTATTGTAGTATTTTAGGGTGAATACCACTGAGTCAGACCATGACTATATATTTATATATATAATTATAAATATAATAAATATATTTATTATTTGAAGAGGTTTATTATAATTCTATAGTTATTTAAATATATATATTTATATATAATTTTTTAATACATTATATATATTTAAAATTTTATAACTAACTAGTTATGTACATGACACACATACAAGAGGCTACTAATCTAATTTTAGTTTTAGGTGCTCCTCTGGATTTTAGAAAAACTCAAAAAATCTACCCAGAGATGAGATTAGATCATGTTGAAACATCTTAGGGGAAGAATTTATAGGTACAAATTGATACTAATGATATTAAAGCTATCTCTTCAATTAAAAAAATAGGATGTGAAGGATCCACATAATCCTAATCCTCTTCGATGAGGCTCTAATTCAAGGAAGGACTATGTCGAGGGACATCAATCATCATTGATAGGTTTTACTTTTAAGGATGTTCCTTCTAAGGTCTTTGAGGGAGAGCATGATGAATATTTTTATGTGGATGATCAGATAGATCATGATTTGGATGCACTTGTGGTGGATAGACATCAATTTTGGAAGGAGTGAAAATTAATTCAAAATGTAATGGGAAGATGAAAATTATTGCTACTTATTCTAAGTAAAATCAATAAATGGTACTCCCCATGCCATTGTAAATAAAGCATCATCATTAAGTCAATATATGATATCTCCAATAAATAATGTTGTTGGCACTATTAATGACTCTCAAAACCACTAATTCTGATAGCAAGGGTGTATTCCCTTGATACTATAGAAAAAAGGTGATCAGGCTTCAAGAACGTAGTTAAAGGTAGATAACATGGTTCATAATGAAATTGAAAATTCTAAACTAGATGGGCCTGGTAGTACCAAGTCTCTAACTATTGGGATTAGTTATTAATCTAAGAATAAATGAAAAAATTATTATGATGACAGTAATGAATACTCTCCTAGAAATGCTATGTAGGTTGGGTGTGAAGATCCTTTTGATATACCAATGTCCGCTCATGCTCTCCTGATTAAAGATGCCTCTTTTTCAACAAGTGTTATCTCTTCAAAATCAGTTGACCTAATATCGTAATATCCCAATGTTCTGAATTCTGCTTCCCCTAGTTCATCCTCCTCCACAACCAAGAGGTGTTTAATCGAGAGAATTGACCTCTCTCGATTTGGTGTGAATATTCCAGCCTCAACCACCAACTCCTTTGATATGCTTGATCTAATGGAAACATCTATTGATTGGTTTGAACTAATGTACTCTAAAAACTATATTTATGATGGTGCTACTACCATAGTGGTTGTTTCTTCCAAAAATGATGATTTCTTTCTAGAATTTGACTTGGATGATCAGGAAAACCAATGGAAGCCTTCCAAGATGTAGAGGTGAGGTCAGTGACCACGTGACCAGGGAGGTCAAGGCTCTCTATATAATTTTGGAACTCATTCACATTCTAAATAATATTCTTTGAAAACAGGATTCTTATTCAGCTCTTTGGGGAATATTTTTTTGTGGAAATTTTAAGATGTGGTACTGGTTCTTTTTGGTTTCTATTTGGGATTCTGTCTACTTTGTTGGGCCTCATTGATGGCTATTGTGACTTGTTTTCCTATGTGTCCTAGTGTGCCTTTTTTCCAGGTGTGGTTGTCTCACTTTTAACCCCCTCACCCATATTCCTTTGATCCCCTGTTAATATTTATTTTTAATAAATAGTCCCTTGAGACAAATCCTATTAAAAAAACTCAATGTAATAAGTGAGGTATAGTGACTATCTGATCAATGCAGTGCATCAGGTAGGCAGTGCATCTGGATTCAAGCAGCATTGCTGGGTGGGAAAAACGAAAGAGATATTTGTGCATTGGAACCTACCAACTGGACCTCTATATACATAGGAATAAGGTATGCTCTTACAATACATAGAAAAGTGAAACACAACATGATGGTTCATGTTAGAGGGGGAAACAAAATATCTAAATGGTGATAACCAAACAGGTGAAATGAAACATCTTAGAAGGAAGCATTGCATGGAGACATGTTGATGTTGATGGTTGGCCATCTTGAAAGAGAAATAGGTGTATTAGAACCTATCATCTATCCCTCATCAGATACATTTTTTAAAGAGGGTGTTCTATATTGACTTCATGGTTGGTAGTTCAGAGCAATGAATGATAGTGGGGGCATCACAATGAAAATACTAAGATAATGATGTGATGATGGGATGTTCATCTTGGGACTTTGGATCATATCCTTCAATGTTCAAGCCACAAGGCCTTCAGGCCACCAAATTATAATGGGTCTTTTTACTAGTGGGATTTTAGTTCATGTAAGGGTTACTTGTAAACCCAATAAAAAAGAGGGAAATCATTTATTAATATAAAAAATGTTGTGTTCCCCCTAACTGTTAAAAAATACACAACATATTGTATATACATATATGAACATAGATATTTATATAAATATATACATTCAAATATCACTTTTTAATAATACATCAATTACATTTATATAATTTTTTGAATTATTAATATATATATCAATATTAAATATTTCTATTAATTATATACATGAATTTTTTTATTAATTTATAAAAGTAAACATTATTTTTTGAATAAAAATATGATTATATATATATATTAGAATTTTTTTTATAAAAATTTATTATTAGTGCTAAAAAATGTGACGATAGAAATGAACATTTATCAGTGCTAAAAATGTGATGATAAAGATGAACTTTAATCAATCCATTTGTTGGAATTGATAAAATTTACCTTTATTAGTAATTTAATATGGCACTAATAATGGTTAAACTTTAATCATCACTCTTTGTTTAGTGCTGATAAAACTCATTACTGGATAAAGAAAAATCTATGGTAGTGGCATGAGTAGTATGCATCATATCGTGGCACTAATCTCTAGCTACATCATCCTTTTTAGAGTCCTGAAACCCATGTTACCTGTTATGGATAGTTCCCCTCTCTAAGACAATGCATTGTGCTTCCCATGACGCATTGTGACAAGGCACCCCTCTATCCCACATCAACATGTGGAAGGATGGATGGATGATAGGTGATGAAACACTCATCTCTCTTCAAGCCACCTGTCTGAAAATGCATGTGTGGATCCCCACTATAATGAAAACCTATTGTATTGCATTATCTGATTGGTCTGACTATGATGAGTCACATGGTAAGGTATCCATTCATCCCAGATTAGAATCCCATGAGGATGGAAGGATGGATGATAGTTGTCGACACTCCCATCAATAATGAAAAGTAATGACTGGAACTACATTATTACATGATGTGGTCTAAAGGTATGCGTTTTTGATGGCTTGATGGACTATTTGATTATTTCCTAAAGGTCCTTTAGAGGATATCACCCAATGGCTCAAAATAATAACCAACATCACTCTATGTCAAAACATTTCCACCATGTGGCCCCACTTTTAGCAATATTCACAATGTATCAAACATCTCAAAGTCACACCGACCGAAATAAAAATAATTATTAATAATATAATAAATAATTAATAAGTAATAATATAATTAGTAATACAATTATTTTTTAGTAGTATATTTATAAAATAATAATATAATAAACATGTAAGAATTGCTAATAAAATTATTTAGATAATTAAGAACTAATAATATAAATACTAATAAGTAATAATATAATTATCCAATAGAGTTCGAACCATGGGTTAAAAATTCATGGCCCCTAAAATATTATTAGTATAATCTAAATTAAAAGACAAAGTGATGAAATAAAAAGAGAAAATAATGAACCATCAAACATAGAGGAAAATTCATGACATATAACTTCCATGTTATAATGCAATCTTAATGCATTTTACGAACAATATGTGCATTGTCGCAACCCTGATGATGAATTCCCCTCTTCCAATTGGGATTAACCCATATGAAAAGGGCTATTATCAACCATGGGCTTCCAAAGTCATAATAATTTTAATAAATATGGTCAGGTCATTAAATAACACAACCTTATTGCTGGTGCTATTTGGTTTTTCTGTAGTGGTTTGTATGTGTTTGTTTACATTGATTGATTTTATTGTACCATTAATAAAGAAATTTTTATTAATCTTAAATTATATATAATAGTTGTTAAATTAATTAATAATATAATTAAAAAATAAAAATACAATTACTATTTTGAAAATATTTAAAAATGATGTTATGATAATTTACAGAATGAATAATATAATTAATAATAGATGATAATTTAATTAATAATTAACCATATAATTCACACCATATTCTGACATGGATCCCGGGTTCTAATCCTAGTAGGGGTAATTGGGGGTTTACTGAAGTCATAAAGTCACCCAGTAATCATGCATGAAACCAGGGTTAAAACCAGATGTGGGTGACTTGTTGTGGTATTTTAGTTGTATTTAAGCACTTTATAAATGTGTTTACTATAGTGGGGTACTATAGCAATGGTATTATTCATCTAAAATTATATTCCAGAACATTTATTAGCTCTCCAGGCCACAGGGGGCTTCAGGCCACCGAGCCTACACGTCATCATTTTTAGGATTCAATACTACGAGGAGCAGCTAATATGAGTGGATGCGGTTATGACACAATGATAAAAGATAATAAAATAGTCATGATGATCATCTATGTGACTTTTCACTAGTTTTAGAAATCATATTTCATAGCACTCCCATAGCCACAACATAGTGAAAAATATGATATGTTTCAAATGCGATGTTAGGGAATCAGACTAGCTGATGACATGATGGTGGGATGTGTTCTTATAGATTTGGTCTTGGTTATTCTAAGCCTTTAGGTCATGTACTCTAAGATATTTGGGAATGTATTATGTGTATTTCAATCCATGTAAGGATTTCTCCACCCAATTTGAAAGATGTCTTTTCTAGAAAATAAAATAAAAAATGTATTTTGAAGGAACATTTTGTAGGTTGCATTATTGTGGACTATAGCTACATTGAAGCATTTTAGTAGTATGGGAGATATAAAAGAGATACTATAACAATGCTACTTCTCATCAAAAAGAGGATTTTTGGCTAGGTACTAGGACTTCAAGTCCCAGGGCATCTTGGAAATCATATGGTTGAGCATTTTTGGATACAATGGAGTGTAGGAAAATGTAATGACAATCACTAGCAAGTCAATGGGTGGTGGGGATATCATCGTGGGAGTTTTTGTGGGTGTATATAGTTATGGGTAGAAGCAAATGGGTACCAGAGCACAAGATAGATCAAGGTAGTGATGGGAGGGCTACAGATGGAGATGAAATAGTTTGGAAAGATGATATGTATGTAGAAGGCATTGCTAAAATTTGTGACATTGGGTCTTTCATAGGGCCTTCGTAACATTGGGCCTTCAGATCATGTATTCTGGGTTTTCAGACATTATCATGGTTCCCTATCAATCCAATTAATAAGAGGGGTTATCTAGAAAAATAAGATAAAAATTTAATTGGAATAATAAAATATATAATAATTAATACTATTACTTTTAGTAATTATTTTTAATTTTATTAGTTATTATAAAACATATTACCTCTAATTATATTTTTACATTATTTATGGATATTTCTTCTTTTGAACATGGTTGATATGAAATCCTTAGATGGGCCGAATGACCGAAATAAAGGATAAGAAGGCCTAGAGTAGAAATAAACCAAATACATGGCCCAAAATCCCAAAGGCAGAGGCTCCAAACTATAAAATCTTCTCCCACCAACCCGTCATCTACTCATGCCATCCTTTAACCTGATGTTTTTTTGTAGTCTGCCTCTTGGTTTGTGGTTATCCTACACCCAAAAACATCAAAGTTGTCTACCCAAACATCATATGTCACTCCACTGATCAGAATCTTATTCTGTACTAGCTAAGAGGGCAAATATTTTGATTGCTCAAAGGCCCTGTGGCATGAAGGTCACTTTTGTGGCTTGAAATCCCATTTGGGATTAATAGTACCTTTGTTACATTACTCTTCTATAGTTTCTACTATTGAAATCGCATTGTTATAGTGTTATACTACTTATATAATACCACGGTAATCCAAACCTATTAGTTTTGAACCTTGGTTTCATATTGGATTATGGGGTGCCCTTACCAATTAGTTAATCCCCCAACATCCCCCTTATCAATTATTAAATATAATATTTATTATTTATTATCATATTAATTATCATATTAATTATAAATTTATAATTTTATTATTAAAAAATACATATATGATTAATTATTAAATATGTTTTTACTAATTTTTAAGATGAACAGATTGTTCATCTCTCTTAAATACAATGATTTCCCTTGTAATATTCTACTCCAATGGGATGAGGAAAATATTGTTGGGCATAATGAGATATTTGAGGCTTTCCATCATGGGTATCAATATACTAAGTTATCAGTTCCTAAATTAGCATAGGTTAGGGATGTTGAAATATATGAAAATGAGGGTTATGATGATCATCTTGCACAGGTCAAAGATGTATCAATTTTGGATGATCTATTCATATTGTCTCACCAGAGGATAAATTCATTGGGGGAATTCAATTTGTGGACTTCTTGTAACTTGTTTGTGGGGTGATAGTGCGGGTGGAGGGGTGAAATGATTACCAGGGGATTTGGCATAAGAGATCGTAGAGAACGACGTTGGAGGTTTTTTTGGGAACAACCATGGGGATCATGTTATTCTGGTGGCTGAGATCTGACACAATTTAGAAGGGGCCTGCTAGAAATATTGTTGGCTGACAATGCTGATTGGGCTGATAGTGGGTCATTACAGCAGGGTTGGAATCACAAGAATCTTGTGCACTTATTTTTTCATAGAAAGTGATCGCCTTGGGTGTGGAGAATGATGTACATTAGCTAGTGAGTTTGGGGTGTTAGAATCTTGGGATGCGGGCACAAAGACTGGTGGAGTGAAAGAAAATACCTTGGTGGAGGGACTTTGGTGAGGATCCTATACTGGTTGGCATGACATAGGATCTCTAATTAGATGGTGACTACATTTTCCGGTGATCTGTACGCTACATGGCTGATCTGGATGTGTGGGATGATTTTGCTGGTGTTCAGCCCACACGTGGGTGTTTCCATATTTGAGATAAGATTTATTTTTTAAAAATGATATATCTTTTATCATATCACATAGATTAGACTGCATGTGTATATTCCAGCATGAGATACAAGAGATCTCGTGATATATATTTTTAGATATATTTCTGATTTCCATTTCAAACAAGATCTGTGGCATATGGGATCCTATAAAATGGGAATCAGTTGGTGGTGAAAAAACAAGAGTGGTGCTCAAGATATAGTCCACCAAGATCAAGAGGAAAGGGGACAAAACATATTGGGTGTCTGTGTTGGTTGTCATAAATGGTGAACAAGACATCAAAGGTGTATCTTCTATGTGACAGGATACATTGTGTGTGTGTGTGAAACTCTTCTCAAAATATTCAGCACAGTGCAGTTCAGATATTATGTAGAGGTTTAATATCTACAACCATCAGAACTTCTATGATCTGATCGACCTTCATCTGCGGTAGTTTTTATTAGATCTTAGTTCTTTTTCATCTCCACCTTTTTTTGGGAATCAATCTCCCACATTCACTATTAGATATTTTTGGGTTTCTTTTTTAGGTTGTGTTCTCCATTTCAGGTTGGCTTCAAACAGTATATTATTTCCAATGGAGATCAACTATTTTATTATTGAGTATTACTTTTGAGATCGCTTCAATTTTGTGGGAGTCTCTATCCTGTACCTATTGATTATTAGTGGATCCATCTTTCTAGAATTGGCCCTATGGTTTTTCTTGTTTGGGGTTTCTTCATTAAAAAATCATTCTTGCCGATTTATTTATCCTTCTATATATATCACCTCCATATTTCATCAGGTATCTTATTAGTTGTTTTGCAAGTGATATTTATCCCAATGTCGGGATTCTCCCCAAAATAGTGGTATTAGAGGTGATGGTTTGGGCTTTAATTTGTGGTGAGAATTTTGGATGTATTCAAGGGGATTGGTGATGTGTGAGGAGAAATATGGTTTGGAGACAAAGAAGGATGATAGGGGTGTTTCAGATCTTACACATAATTCATTTCATCATATGTGTGACTGGTGAATAAATAATTTAAAATTGAATCTCTACTTAATGCGCTTGCTTCTCATGGTTTTGAGCCGAGGGAATGTTTTCTTATAGGTTCTGAAGATTTTGTGGCGATCATGGTTTTGAGGGAGATGGATAGTGGTGCTTACGGTATTGGTAGTGCATACATAGGTATGATGAATACTAAAACATTTGGATATCTTTATATGGGGGGTAGTCAGGTTTCTGTCAGTGATGCAAAAGAGCGTCATCATTTTTATATAAGAAGAGTGGTTGGTGAGATATCAATATGTTTTTCAGTTAAACTGAGTACGTTGGATAGTATCTCCATTGACGGGATGAAGTGGGAGATTGTTGGATTTCATCCCGTATGTGGGTGTTTCTATATTTGAGATAAGATATATTTTTTTAATATGATAATCTTTTATCATATCACATAGATAAGGCTACATGTGTATCAACCATCATGATATATAGAAGATCTTGTCAAATATATTTATTATATATATTTCATATTTACATTTCAAACAAGATATGTGGACTATGGGAGCCTATAAAAGGTGAAGTAGTTGGTGGAAAAACAAAGAGAGAGATGCTCAAGATGTAGTCCATCGAGATCAAGCAGAAAGGGTCCACCACGTCTGCGGTAGTCTATGTGGGTCATCATTAATTTCAAATGTGAAATCGCTGGTGGATCTACGATGTGACGGGAAACCATGTGTGTGTTTGAGTGTGTCTCTCCTTGCAATATTCAGTATAGTGTAGTTCAGATTTTACCCTACGGTTTTAGGATCTTCAACCTTCAGAACTACTCTGATCTGATTGACTTTCATCTATGGTGGTTTTTGATCTGATCCCAGTGCTTTTTCATCTGCACCTTTTGATTGGGCATCAATATTTTGATTTCACAGTCAAATCTATTTAGGTTTCTTTTTTAGGAAGCCTTCTCTTTTTCAGGCTATCTTTAGACTGCATCTTCTTTCTGACGTTGATCCAGTATTTTATTCTCAAGTATTACTTTTGAGATCCCTTCCAATTTTGAGGAGTCTCTACCATGTTCCTCTGGATTATTAGTCGATCTCACTTTTTGGACTACGACACATTGTTTTTCCTTATTGGTATTTCCATGTTAAAAAAATCTTACATGTTAATTTTTTTATTATTCTATATATATCACTTCCATATTTCATCGGGTTTCTCAAAAGTTGTTTCACCAGGGGTTTTATCACAAATTCGGGATTCTCCCCCAACAAATGTTGAAAGCCTCGGGGTGCGGAATGACTTTGGTCATGACATGCTCTTTCGCTGGTGATAGCTGCATGTATTGACTTTACGGTAGCAACATATTTAAGGACTTGAAGATAATAATATGATCGATGAGTTATTTTCATAAGTTAGGTATTTTGGGGTATGGTTTGTTAGGGGCTTAGGACTTCAATAATTAACGGTTCACGATGACCATGTTGTAAGGGGATATTTGGGTATCCATTTTTATTTTGGGGTCTCCCTTGTATTAGTGTGTGTGTGTTGCATTTACCTTTTATTAATAAATTTGTGGGCCATGGTTTTGGATTACCAAATCCTAATTCTGAACCATTTTAATATTACTTATTTTTAATTATATTAATTATATTGTTACTTTTCAGTTGGTGGCATGTCTAATTGGTAAAGTCACCCTGTAATCCGGAATATAACCAGAATTCAAATCCGATAAGACTCCCTAGAGGGGGGGTATCGATTTTTAATGGAAATTTTTCAAGGGTCACACTATAGAAAATGAGGTAGGTAAGGGGATACAAGAGGGTGTCTTCCCACAATAATAAATGGGTCGTTGGACAATAAAATAATGGGCCTTTGTGCTATTAAAATTTTAATGGGTTAGCTATGGAGTGGGTTAAACCTTGGGGCATGGCTTGACCATTCTATCCCAAGGTATGTGACTTATTTCCTTTGTAACCTCCACAACCATATATTATATAACTAATTTTGCTTATTTATATTTCCATTTATTCTAATGTATTAATAATAATAACATACAAATAATAATAGATAGGTAATAAAAAATTTAATTTATTATTAAATATTAAATATATTTCTAATTATTGATTATCTTACTGATTATGTTATTATTTTTAACTACTAATTATAGAATATATCACTATTATCAATTTTATTATTAATATAAAACTATATTGTTAATAAATAATTTTATTATTATTTATTAATTAATAATGAAATTGTATTTAAATTAATTCTATTTTTGGTTAAATATATTATTATTTATGTATTAAAATTAACAATACATTATTGTTATTCTAATTTTGTAAAATTGAAAGTTGAATCCAACATTAGAAATACTTAAGGGATGTCAAGGGGATATTTCTTATAAATGGTAGTCATGTGTAGGATTTTTTTTATATTTTTATATTAATTCAAATGATTCTAAAAAATAACTTAATTTTTAAAACACATTTAAATTTATATATATGTTTCTGTGTATAGGTATAAATAAGATATAATTTTTTAAAATATTAATAATAAAATAGCATCAAACTATTTCACTATTACTATGGGACACAAAGATGTGAAATACGTACACTCTCTCATGTCCCATATCAGTAAATGATCTGACAGACGACCCAACAAAATCCCATTATAAGATTTTTCCCCTCAAGGATTTTATATAAGGGTTTCAGCTTTCACTATTCTACCATAAAAATAATAATAAAATTTTAATAATAACACATAAATTAAATATGTAATTAAAAAATACAGTTAATTTAAATGAAATATGATTAATGTAAATAATTATTAATGATAAAAAAAGAGCATATATCCCTAAGATTATTTATCATTTATTAAGTAAAAAGGGAAAGAGGTTAGATTGGGCCAAACATGTATAAATGTCACTCAACTTGAAAATAGAAAATACATTTGAATAACAAAGCTACAGAAATAGGAAATACATCTGAATGACAACGCCATAGAGGGAGTCCATTATTCTCCAAATACACGCGCTGAGAATGGAGGGTGATACTATGAAGGACCCCCTTTACATCCTTGATCATAGTGGTGATGTCCAATTTTCTATTTTGGAGTCATGCAAGGATTATCATTATTGTCCAATATTGTAGACTTGACAAGTATGAGTATGTTTTATCCCACTACCACAACAATCCTCGTTGTTAGTATTTGCATCCGTTGTCATTTTTGGTTTACAAGAAGCACATCCAGAATCCCCTATTCCTTTTGTATTTACATGCACTTGATTAGAGTGGGGAGTAATATTCTCATTCCTCCACATACTTAGAGAATAAGGTAGTTATCCATTGTGCACATCCCTACTTTTTCTTAAGAGTAATCCTTCCTAGGCCATGAATTTTTTGGAAGGATAGTTAACCCATCATCATCCACCAAGGGATTCTTCGCATTAAATTGAGAAACATTATATCAATTATTTGGAGAAAT
Source organism: Viscum album (assembly GCA_963277665.1). Classification (NCBI taxonomy): domain Eukaryota; kingdom Viridiplantae; phylum Streptophyta; class Magnoliopsida; order Santalales; family Viscaceae; genus Viscum; species Viscum album. The sequence goes on along the minus strand of OY728163.1, from coordinate 1,639,351,011 downwards.
TTAAAACTTATAACCCAAAATGTAACAACCTAGGTATTTATATAATTCCTTGTTTATTAGTATTATTTATTTAAATAATAATCCTTAAAAAAAATATTTTATTATATTATTATTTATTTTAAATAATTTCTTTTTAAATATAGAATTCTTTTTTGTCAAAACTTATTTCATTTTTTAATTCATAATGTTGAAATTATCTTAGTATGAATTGTTTATAATTTTCAAAAAAACATTAATTTCTGATGAATAGTAAATAATATAGTTTTTTAAATGTAGTATTTTTAGGACATCATAAAGACATAATCATGATATATAATTTATTAAATATATTGAATAATTATAAAATGATATAGTAACAGTAATATTTAATATAAATAAATTATAAAATTAAAATTATATTATATTCATTATGTATAAAAATTATTATCAGTGTTGACGGAGTGATAGAACAACATTGACAATGACAAATTCAGTTATTTGTAAATCACAAATGAGGGGTAAAAATTATTTTCAAGGATCATTTATTAATTAACAGGAATTATTAATTTTTTGGCTGTAAATTTTGAATTTTATATTTATATAACATTAATTTTACCCAAAATCATGTGCAATGCTTGTGTAGAGAATGAAAATACAAAATAAAATATTTTAGATGTTATCTTGACATATATTTTAGTGAATATAAATAATTAATGAATCTAGAATTTTATTTCGAAATTCATTAAAAAAATTATGAAAGTATTTATTTTATTTTTATATATAAAATAAGTAACATTAATTCCCACGGAATGATGATGTAGTGCTTTTACAAGCATAAGAAAAATAAATAAAATGTTTTATTAAAATTATTAGGATTATTAAATAAACTAAATTGCAGATAAAAAATTTTATATTAGAACATTTCGACCATTAATAAAATTTTATTTGGATTTGGGATATGTTTGGACTCACAAGGATCTCATGAGTCCCTTTATAGTACTTATTAAAAAGAAAGACAACTTGTTCACACTATAATGTTCCATAATTATTATATTTTAATATGAGGTTTTATAGTTGTTATTTTATAAGAATAATAGTATTTATAAATATAATCAATTTTTTTTAATTTTATTTTTAATTTTTTGGTGATAAATAATTTCCACAATGGATTGAACAATTATGATGAAGTAAATATTTAATTAATGAATAAATCAAATTAATGATTTTAAAAATTGTACAATTAATATAATTTTATATTTTTTGTCAATTAAATATTTATATAGGTAATAATAAATATTATAAGATATATATAAAATTTTAATTCTAATTGGAAAATTTTTTTATGGGTTTATTGTCCAGATTGTGAATAATTTTAAATTTGACAAAATAATTTTTACATGAATACAATATTTTATAAAATTATTTAAAAATTAAAAAAAACTTGTTAAAAACAAAAAATAAATAAAATTACATATAAAATTGGATATCCTATGATTTTTTGGCCTTTTAGTAGTCTTAATCAATATAATATATTAATTATATTTTAATAATTTGAGTAATTTCTATTTTACCCCTCACCTAAATTATAAATAGAGGACCCCTCCTTCATAAATTTTCATCACATTAAGACTTATTTCTATTCTAAACAATACCAATTTACCTTCTCTACACCCCTCTCTACACTAATGCGCTTATGGTATCAAAAAAGGACAACAATCTAGTGACTTAAGGATATTCTCAAGGAGGAATTTTCAAGAAGTATGATTCATTTTTCTTCTCTTTTAAATTATTTTTCATTTCTACCTTATCTCCACCTCTTATCTAATGTTTCATGAAAAATTCATCATCACATATATTAAGGAGTTTTGTTTTTTTATGTTATATGAATCATAAAATCTCTCATTTTCTCGTTTTACTCTTAAATAATGAAATCATCATCGGTGGTGCATCCATTCACCGCCTTCATGGACGATGATTTTTAGTTTCCATTTTACTAAAAAAATTAATAGTATATATTCATATGTAATTGTTTAAAATGACCTAAATATATATATTTTATCACAACTATATAATTATTTATTTTTACATTTTTATCCACAACAAACTGACTATGGAAACCATGAAAAGAACGCACCTGAAACAATGAAAATAACAAAATATTGTTAATAAATGGGAAGAAATGTTATCAGAAGATCATGTAATGTATTATAAACGTGATTATAGTTCATTAATAAATTAATAACAATATTCAAACTATTATACATGCGGTTTGAACAATTTTTAAGGATGTTGAACCCATAGGAAGGGACACCTTAACTGAAACATTGTTCTAAATGTTTTAAAGATTTATTCTTCTAAATCCTTCTATTTTATGTCTATGTAATCAAAATTGTAATTATGAATCTATCTATATATTTATAAATGTTTTAATTTATCTTATGTATTTTGAAAATGTATCATTTCTATTATTTATGTAAGTAACATTCTTTTAAAATCTTTTTTAAATGTATCTTCTACAAAATTCAAAAAAAGATTTTTTATATGGTATGAGTGGTTTATCCCGTTTTCATGATTATTAATTACTTTGATAATTATTTTATAATTTTTCATAGTTATTTTTGAATTATATTATTTAATTATTATGTTCATGGTTTTAATATTTTTTTTAAAAATATATTTTAACAAAAAAGGCTATTTTGATATGTGAATGTATTTTTATCTTGTTTTTAAATGAGTTATCAAGAGTTTTATTCATGATATGTTCCCTAAAAATTGTTTATGTTGAGATGAGACCATTATATCTCAAGATATGATGGGTTGAGCCCCATTATAGTTGCAGATATTCTGGGTTGATCCCATTATAGATCATGATATGATGAGTGATCCCCATTATAGCTCTCCAATGCATTGAGTACTATTGAGATTAAAGTTGGGATATTGTTGGATTCATGTGTAATGGTGAATATATGATTGATATGGTAAATATATCCTAGGGAAACAACATGATGTTTCTATTCATGCTTATGAGTTTTCATGAAAATGGGTTTTAATGGTATTTCATGTTTTCACTAGACTAATGGGATTTCATTCTTTTTGTCCCATACTTTTATTTTTGTTCCCATCCCATGTTTTTAAATGTTTTTCATAGGTTATACATATTTATAATTGAAAAAAGGAATTAAAGATAAATTATATATATATTTTTCAATGAAATCATGTTTTATTTTAAAATATTTTATATTTTGAAAAAAATGGACACTATTTTCGTAGTATCCTCTTTGTATGAATGTGGTTTGTTATGTACGTATTATGTCCCAATTAACTAAATATAAAAATATGAATACATCCTACTTGTTAAAGAATGTATTATTTTTACTAAATCTCAATATTATATAATGTTTTAAGGTAGGATCCTTATACACCTCCTCTTGGGTATTTTTAGGTGAAGTTGGATCCACTGTGGAGCCCTTCACATCCCTTAGATAAATACCACCCCTTTATCCTAGTTTTATTGAGTTACAACAACCTCAAGATATTACCAAAATCATAAGATAACCAACATGGTCATGATCTGAAATTAGAGACACTGCCGAACAATCAATAGCCAGATCATGTACAATATTAGAACCAACTATGACAGTGGAATCTCCAACATACTGAGATAAATGATCTCAAATAACCACTCTAGTTTCAGAATCATTTTTAATTACAGATTCATTTGGATACCACATTCCCTTCCATATTCAGTCTATCTAAAAATAATAATTATTGGTAATTTTTAATGTATTAACTATAACATTATTATAATTATACCTATTAATTGTAATCTAACACCTTTTATCATTGACAAGATCACACATCATTCTCTTAGAGGAAATGACATCAATAGTTTTAATCCCACTATGGTCAATCATAAGCCTTTTCCGAGAATCAATGACATCATGACCATTTATTGAACAAAAAGGATAATTTAAATCCAACATGTAGTTATCCTTTACCTATGACCATACAATCAGATCATATAAGAAATGATATTTTTATAATCAATTCTCATACTCAATTAATAATATTTATTCAAAAAAATAATGTTATCATTTAATATTGTGCTAGGATCCACTTCAATAAGCACTCTATAGATGTTCTAAAATGTATCTTTCTCAGTCTTCGTATACAATTTAATGTGGAAACCCATACAATAGTACCTATATAACAAGTTCATATGATTCCAAATGATCCAATTTAATATAATTATCTTAACCTAGAACTGCATTGTGGAATTTATAACACTAAACACAATAATATTGAAGTTCTATTTGTGAATGGTCAGAGACCCCGATTTGAGAGAGACCACATAGAGGGCCCATTCCATCCTTTATGATTCCTTATTCTAAAATAAAATGTGAATAATCCCCTCCCTATTAGAATACATTTCCAATTATAGAATCTTAAAAATTTGGAAAATCAAGACAATGAATCCTAATATTTCCACAAAGGATTTCCCATTGTGAGAACAATATGTGTGATAATAGAGTTCTTACATATCGTCAATCATTTAGATATTACATCCTTCAAATAATTTGAGAAAGACTACCCTTTTTGAAAAATGTTCCATACTCTGCACATCAAAATGTTGTAAGCAATCTATGATTCATGAAATTGAGCCCATTACCATTATCCACATTCTTCTTGATATTCTTCATTGAATCCTCCTTAAAATCCTCAATATCATAATAATTAGGGCTCGAGACATCATCTAGTGAAAAGATTCTCAATTTCCACCACACCATCCTTCAAAAAGTCCATTGATCAAACTCTAGAACCAATTCCTACTAGATCTCCATGGATTTTCCCATGATCCCTCCTATCAAATCATTAGAAATTAATAATATTATTAACTATAAATTATATAATTAATAATTAATAATTTAATTAACAAGATAATCAATAATTCAAAATATATGTAATAATTAATAAATCATAATTAGTTATTAAATATTATTATTTCTATGTTATTAAAAAAATAATACATTTTAGTAATTCATAATAAAAATGATAAAAATTAACAAAATAGTTAATAATTAATAATATATTTATCAATTAATAATATGATTAAAAATTACTGATACACTTAATAAGATAAATAATAATTAATAATATGATTAAGGATTAATAATATAATTAATAATATAAAGTTTAATAAGATAAATAATAATTAATAATATACTTTAAATTATTTCTATATAAGACTACAATCCAAATATGTTAACCCCCCTTGAATTTGTCCAACTACATTGCCACTAACGTTAGCAAGGATGCACGCAGAGGTGCAAACTTAGTTACACATAGGCGTAATGTATGACATAGGTAGGGAGTCTTTGGAAAAAGATGGTTTGTCCTTCATCCCATCTAATTTTAGGTTTTGGTCATTATAACATCCCGCCATTTTATAACATAAACTTTCATTACATTACACAAAACTGAGGATCTTTAAGGTCTAGTGTCTTGGAAACCAGGAACATAATACGTGAAAACAACATAAAACATTCTTATTAAACACTTGAAAGGCGTCTCCTTAAGTTCATTCTAGGTTCATTACTGCATCTCATAACCTGGGGACATACAACAAAAGAAAGGGTGAGCAGAAGGCCCAGTAAGGGAAACAAGAGGAACATTTTACATGTGAACTTGAGATATTTCAATAAGGACATGAAAAGAACTTTAAGGTATGAGAAAGAAAATCATGAGGCATTTCATAATAAAAAAAACATTTTCCATAACTTGAAGATGTGGCTACATCATTTAACATAGACAATCATGAACATATCACCAAGGTCCATCCCCAAGGTGTCATTTGAAAATTACCAAGGTTATTCACCAAGGTATCATGAAAATTGTAATCTCTAGTGGTTACATCATTACCCAATGCATTGGAGCGCTATCAGGGAGCACCCTTAAATTTGCCTTTATTATCATGTGAGCCACATATATCATCATCAAAAATTTCATAAATAACCCACATAGCATAAAATAAATGGGTTTCATTTCATAATCATAATGTTTTAAAAACTGCTTTAAAGACATGATCTTTACGTCACTTTAAACCCACGGAAAGGGAATGCGGGTCTCATGTATGTAAATCCCAGAATTTAAAATGGAACATTTTGATATATATGTGAATACCCTTGTATAAATAAGAGCTTTGAGTATTCACTTTATAACATAAAATAATTTTTGAGAAAAGAGAGAGACATTTTGAGGGGAAAATTCTGCAGCATAACGGCTAAGTTTCGGGGTTTTAGAAAACATTGAAATGGGAGGGGACATGGGTCACCCACTCATAAATGATCCATAAAATAGTAGGGTGAAAGAATAAGAAGGATATATGGACCTGGAAATGAAATTTGGAGGACATACCATTTGAAAAGAAAAGCATGGAAGGAAGACAAAAATTAGATTTCTCTTATGAAAATTCGGCAGCCTAACGACGTCACTTAAACTTCAATAAAAATGAATTTGCAAGATCAAATAGGGTCTCTCATCATATGATCATAAGAGATCAGTATGATAGATATAGAGATCATACCCCAACATAAAAAAAAGAACTTGAAATACTTGACATGAAAATCAAACTTGAAAAATGAGAAGGGTGAAAGAATCCCTTAAAAATTCGGCAGCCTAACGGCGTCACTTAAACATTCATAAAACGAAATGATGAGAGTAAGAGGGGATCTATCATCATATAAACATGAAATGGCAGTAAGAGGAATATAAAAGAACATCCTCTCACATAAAAACATGGAGCATAATAGGAATGACATAAAAGAGATTACATGAAAAGAAAGAGAGGGGTCGGATCCCTTACCTTAAAACGTGACTCTTGAAACTCAAAGGATTGGACCTTGAGGGCTTGGGGACACCTTGGGAGGACTCCTTGGAAGGTAAGAAGACCAGAACTTCGTTGGGGGAGAGTTGGGAGTGAAAACTAAAGGAGGAAAGGGTTGGTATTTATAGGGAAAGTGAGGGGACAAAGCATTAATGGCCAAGGGACACCTCACTAGTGGTTTTGGCAAAACCATGGGCTTGCCCATGGTATTTGCCCATGGTATTGGCCACTTGGGACACCTCACACCTTATCTTACTATTCATAATTCGACCATATTGAATATATACTTAATACATCATTTAATGATGTCATTAAACACCCGTAACTTAAAAACTATACTTTCACTATTCACCGAAAATTCAACTTTCTCAGAATAATCCCAAAATTTCACCTTAACCAAATATCAATGCTATGATTTCAAAAATGAACTCCATTTTATAAAAATAATTTTCTAAATATTTTTAATTTTATTTTTAAATAAATACACTATTCATCGAAAATTCATTTTTTCAGAAAAATCCCCAAAAATTACCATAACATAATATCGATGCTCTGAGTTCAAAAATAAAGTCATTTTTATAAAAATAATTTTCTAATTATTTTTAATTAAATTTTTAATTAAAAAACACTATTCATCCGAAAAAACTAATACTTGAATAATAATTTATGAAACTGTTATTTACCCATTTTATTGAATCAAATTACTTAATCGAGGTGCCTAGATTATTTTAAAACTTTCTTTAAGTGAGATTACTAATCCATTTGGTCACATTACTAATCCTAAGCATAAAATCACTATTCACTATTTACTATTCATCAAAAAATTAAGTTGATCTTATTAGACTCCAAATTCCTTAATGAACACTTTTGTAGAAGACCATTTTTTGAAAATCATTACACATCATTAGTTATTTAGGGTTTACATAAATATTTCAAAATATCCCTTTTTAAAAATTCATCAATAAAATACATTCTAAAATTATCTAGACATTTGAAATTTCACAAACATCACTAATGGAAGAAATCTCAATTTATTCACCCGAAAGGATTACACAAGGAAACTAGGGTCTCATCACATAGCCCCTTATAACACTGGCATAAGACCTAAGTGTAAGGTGTGCTATGGTGAGAGAATCTGAGGGAGGATCAGATAACATTGCCCTAGTAGTAAGCTCTACTAACTTGAACTTCTCCCGCAGGCGTTTCCATTCAAGCTTGACACGCTGGAGTTCGGCTTGGGCTTGGTCCAAAGCGAAGCCCACAGATGCTACCTCCTTCCCAAGCTCTGATAAGTGGGCTTCATAAGGGTCGAGTCTACTGGATGAAGCCATCGACTCCTCTTTCTGCATTAACCATTAACATCTTATTAAATCAATAAGAGTAAGTTAATATACTACTCAAAAATATTGGGTCGTTACATTCTTCCCCCCTTAAGAAATTTCGTCCCCGAAATTTATACTTGAGGCATAGTCGAAAAGGTGAGGGTACTTTTTCTTCATCGTTTCCTCAGGCTCCCAAGTCGCTTCTTCATATTTATGATTCCTCCACAACACTTTCACAAGGTGGGTAGTCTTGTTTCGTAGGACCTTGTCTCTACGGTCCAAGATCTCCACTGGCTGCTCCTCATAAGAGAGGTCATGTTCAAGTTGTACCACCTCTGGGTTCATTACATGCGAAGGGTCGGGTATGTACTTCCTCAAGAGAGATACATGGAAGACATCATGAACTTGAGCTAGGTTCGGTGGAAGTGCTAGACGATAGGCCACTGCTCCTATGCGATCAAGGATTTCATAGGGGCCAATGTACCTAGGACTGGGCTTCCCTTTCTTCCCAAACCGCATGACTCTCTTCCATGGAGAAATTCGAAGGAAGACTTTGTCACCAACACCAAACTCCAAGTCCCTTCGACGATTGTCAGCATAGCTCTTCTGCCGACTCTGAGCAGCCTTTATGTGTTGTTGGATGACATGAACTTGTTCTGTCATTTCTTGCACAAGATCAGGCCCAAGAAGCTTCCTCTCACCAGTTTCATCCCAACAAGTAGGAGTTCTACACCGCTTTCCATACAGAGCTTCATAGGGTGCCATCTGAATACTCGCATGGAAGCTGTTGTTATAGGAGAACTCCACTAATGGGAGGTGTTGATCCCATCCACCTTTAAATTCCATTGAGCATATTCTCAACATGTCTTCGAGTGTCTGAATAGTCCTTTCAGATTGGCCATCAGTTTGAGGATGATAGGCCGTACTAAAATTCAATTCAGTTTTCAGAGCATGCTGAAGACTTCTCCAGAATTTTGATGTGAATCTTGGGTCACGATCAGATATGATGGATAGTGGTACCCCATGCAGCCTTACCACTTCCTTCACATATATCTTTGTAAGCTGATCCAGAGAGAAATCTTCCCGAATAGAGATAAAATGGGATGTCTTGGTGAGACGGTCCACAATAACCCAAATCGCATTGTTTCCTTTGGATGTTTTTGGGAGACCAGTTACAAAGTCCATGGTGATATTATCCCACTTCCATACTGGTATGGGTAGCGGTTGTAATACCCCCTTAGGAAGTTGTCTTTCTGCCTTTACTTGCTGACACACCAGGCACCTTGTAGTGTAATCGGCAATCTCCCTCTTCATGTTATCCCACCAATAATGATCACGAAGGTCTCTATACATCTTAGTGCTTCCCGGATGTATAGAGAAAGTAGAGCTATGAGCTTCATCCATCAGTTCTTTCTTTATCTCCGGAATAGATAGAACACATAGTCTTGTATGAAATTTCAATACACCTTCTTGATCAATATTGAAATCAGGGAACTTCCCATCCTTTACAGCCTCGAACTTCTCCTGCAGCAAAGGATCTTCTTTTTGAGCCTTCTTAATTTTCTCTAGTAATGAAGGTTGAGAAATCATTTGGGATAGGGTTGATGATGTCCCTTTCCTTATAATTTCCATGTCCAGTTTTACTATATCTTTAATCAAGGGATCTCCCAGGATTCTCATTGTTGCCAGAACAACAGGATCTTTCCTGCTTAACGCATCCGTGACTTTGTTTGCTCTTCCAGGGTGATAATGAATTGAACAATCATAGTCTTTAATAAGCTCCAACCATCTCCTTTGTCTCATGTTCAATTCTTTCTGAGTGAAAATATACTTTAGACTTTGGTGGTCAGTGTATATATCACATTTCTCCCCATAAAGATAGTGCCTCCATATCTTTAGAGAAAAAACAACTGCCGCCAGCTCTAGATCATGTGTGGGATAATTCTGCTCATGAATCTTCAACTGTCGAGATGAATAAGCAATTACTTTTTCATTTTGTATGAGGACGCACCCAAGCCCTTTCAGAGATGCATCGCTAAAAATAACGAATCCTTCTCCGATAGAGGGTAGTGTTAACACAGGTGCAGTAACCAATCTCTTCTTCAGCTCTTGGAAACTTTCCTCGCATTCCTTTGTCCAGATGAACTTAACCCCTTTTCGAGTCAACTTGGTTAGTGGATTAGAAATCCGTGAAAAGTTTTTCACAAACCTCCTATAATATCCCGCTAAACCAAGGAAACTACGAATCTCAGTTACTGTTGTGGGTTGAGGCCACTCCTCCACAACCATTGTCTTTGCAGGGTCAACCGAGATTCCTTCATTGGTTACGATGTGCCCCAAGAAAGTCACTTGTTGTAACCAAAACTCACACTTGCTGAACTTCCCAAAGAGCCTCTCCTTCCGTAGAGTTTTCAAAACAACCCTCAGATGATTTTCATGCTCCTCACGACTTTTTGAATATATCAAAATATCATCAATAAAAACTACCACAAAGTTATCAAGGTAGTCCTTAAAGTCTCTATTCATCAAATCCATGAAAATAGCAGGAGCATTAGTCAAGCCGAAGGGCATAACAATAAACTCATAATGCCCATATCTTGATCGGAAGGCAGTCTTTGGAATATCTTCCTTCTTCACCCTCAGTTGATGATAACCAGATCGAAGGTCAATCTTAGAGAAGAATTGAGCCCCACGAAGTTGGTCAAATAAATCATCAATTCTTGGAAGAGGATATCTGTTCTTCACTGTAATCCCGTTCAGTTCTCTATAATCAATGCATAGCCGCATTGATCCATCCTTCTTCTTCACAAAGAGAACTGGTGCTTCCCAAGGAGACACACTCGGTCGGATAAACCCCTTCTCCAACAAGTCTTGGAGTTGTTTCTTTAACTCTTCTAGCTCCACATTTGCCATTCTATACGGAGTCTTTGATATCGGTTGGGACCCAGGTACGAGTTCAATGGAGAACTCTACCTCTCTCTCTGGGGGAGGTCCAGGTAACTCCTCAGGAAATACATCCATGTATTCCTGAACAATCGGAACATCTTCAATTTGTATGCTCCCTTTCCCTTCTTCATCATCACCGATTAACTCCATAAAGAAAGCTATGGGAGGTGCTTCTAGATAGGGATCAGTTCGGGATATCTCTCCTTGGAAGATAACTGTAGGTCGTTCTTTCAAGACTACTGAGATTTCCTTACTTCTGCATTTGATCTTAGCATTATACTTTGAGAGCCAGTCCATCCCTAGTATAATGTCAAATTCCATCATGGGAATGACTACTAGATTTGCGATAAGATTGTGCTCACCAAAGTGAACACTAGAGTCTCTAAACACTGTTGATGCATGGATAATCCCACTTGGAGTCTTGACTGACAACTCTACCTCAAGCAATTCGGGGATTGATTCTATATTCTTTGCAAAATTGGAAGAAATAAAGGAATGCGTAGAACCAGAATCAAATAAAGCACTTGCTAGTTTTGAGAGGACAACAAGAGTACCTGCTACCACATCGTTCGGGACTTCAACTTCAGTTGTTGTGATAGCGAAAGCACGACCTTGCTCCCTTGGCCTCTGCTGAGGTTGATGGTGATTCCCCTCCACCGCCCTCGGATTTGGACATTGATTAGAAAAGTGCCCAAGCTGTCCACACTTGAAGCATGTGACTTCGGGTAGGGCCAGAACCATCTTTCCTCTGTCGTTAGTGTTGGGAAGTTGAGGCTTCACATCACCACGACAATTCCGAGAAATATGGCCTTCTTTTCCACACCTATAGCACTTTCCACTTCCGATCAAGAAGTTCCCCGGATGCTTCTTCCCACATTTATTGCATGTGGCATGTTGCATATGCTTTCCACCTCTTTCCTGATCAAAACTTCTTCCCAGGCTTGGTTCTAGAGTTCTCTTCTTCTCATTATATTTGTGAGACCACTGTGTCTCCCCAAACTCTAGTTCAACTTTCATAGCACTTCGAACTATTTCTTCATAGCTATCGTAGTCCCTGTTGGCTAAATTCTTCCGCAGATGTGGTCGTAGTCCGCCAAAGAATCTATCAACCTTCCCATTAGGGTCCATGACAAAGCTTGAGGTATAACGGGAAAGCCTTGTGAAGTTCATCTCATAGCTTCCGACAGATTCGTTCTCCTTCTGCTTCAGCTCGAGAAACTCTTTCTCCATTTTCGTTCTCATGGAACGAGGGAAATACTTATTAAAGAATATTCCCCGAAATTCTTCCCACTCCATAGCTTCCATCTCTCCTCGTGGCTTCGTGTTTTTGATCAGTGACTACCACTGATCAACTTCTCCCTCTAGGCGGTAAACAGCAAGGGTGACTTTTTCTTGTTCCGAACAAAGAAGTACAGAAAAGATCTTTTCAATGGAGCTTATCCATTGTTCCGCAACCAATGGGTCAGTAGATCCACTGAATGTTGGTGGTCGTTGACGCATGAAGGACTCAACAGAAAGTTGTTCCCTTCGTGGTGAGGTCGGCCTCTCAGCTTGATTCAAGTTATTACTCATAACTTGAGTCAGTTGGTTCATCATTCGCATGAATGTTTCCATTCCGGCTTCCATCAGAGGGCCGTCAGCACATGGTTCATTGCGGTCACCATCGGCACAGTTCCTCCTATTGCCCGCCATTTTCTAAAAGAATAAAACCTTAGTGAGAAACTTATTTCATTTATGAATCTTTTAACTAAGACTTCGTGCTTAAACAATTATAGTTCTCTATAATTCCTTTATAATGATTCATAAAAAGAATGTGATTAACCAAACATATCCCCCGGGAGTGTCGTAACCAAGAGTGCAGCAAGGCCCGTTATCATGCACCAGTTCCCGTTCGAGTCTAGCTCAAAGCGGTGTTTTCGGGTTTTACCCCTATGTACATCTGTGCCAGAGCCGCCTCTACCTTCTCGTATCCAGACAGGGATGCATTTGTTTGATAGACCACTTACTCAATACTTACCAAAATACCAAGAAGTTTTCCTATATTTAAACTTTTCTATAGGGTTCTTCCTAAAGTTTTTATATCCTAATTTCCACAAATAACTAAACCATCCTTTGATACCAACTATAACATCCCGCCATTTTATAACATAAACTTTCATTACATTACACAAAACTGAGGATCTTTAAGGTCTAGTGTCTTGGAAACCAGGAACATAATACGTGAAAACAACATAAAAAATTCTTCTTAAACACTTGAAAGGCGTCTCCTTAAGTTCATTCTAGGTTCATTACTGCATCTCATAACCTGGGGACTTACAACAAAAGAAAGGGTGAGCAGAAGGCCCAGTAAGGGAAACAAGAGGAACATTTTACATGTGAACTTGAGATACTTCAATAAGGACATGAAAAGAACTTTAAGGTATGAGAAAGAAAATCATGAGGCATTTCATAATAAAAACAAAATTTTCCATAACTTGAAGATGTGGCTACATCATTTAACATAGACAATCATGAACATATCACCAAGGTCCATCCCCAAGGTGTCATTTGAAAATTACCAAGGTTAATCACCAAGGTATCATGAAAATTGTAATCTCTAGTGGTTACATCATTACCCAATGCATTGGAGCGCTATCAGGGAGCACCCTTAAATTTGCCTTTATTATCATGTGAGCCACATATATCATCATCAAACATTTCATAAATAACCCACATAGCATAAAATAAATGGGTTTCATTTCATAATCATAATGTTTTAAAAACTGCTTTAAAGACATGATCTTTACGTCACTTTAAACCCACGGAAAGGGAATGCGGGTATCATGTATGTAAATCCCAGAATTTAAAATGGAACATTTTGATATATATATGTGAATACCCTTGTAGAAATAAGAGCTTTGAGTATTCACTTTATAACATAAAATAATTTTTGAGAAAAGAGAGAGACATTTTGAGGGGAAAATTCTGCAGCATAACGGCTAAGTTTCGGGGTTTTAGAAAACATTGAAATGGGAGGGGACATGGGTCAACCACTCATAAATGATCCATAAAATAGTAGGGTGAAAGAATAAGAAGGATATATGGACCTGGAAATGAAATTTGGAGGACATACCATTTGAAAAGAAAAGCATGGAAGGAAGACAAAAATTAGATTTCTCTTATGAAAATTCGGCAGCCTAACGACGTCACTTAAACTTCAATAAAAATGAATTTGCAAGATCAAATAGGGTCTCTAATCATATGATCATAAGAGATCAGTATGATAGATATAGAGATCATACCCCAACATAAAAAAAAGAACTTGAAAGACTTGACATGAAAATCGAACTTGAAAAATGAGAAGGGTGAAAGAATCCCTTAAAAATTCGGCAGCCTAACGGCGTCACTTAAACTTTCATAAAACGAAATGATGAGAGTAAGAGGGGATATATCATCATATAAACATGAAAGGGCAGTAAGAGGAATATAAAAGAACATCCTCTCACATAAAAACATGGAGCATAATAGGAATGACATAAAAGAGATTACATGAAAAGAAAGAGAGGGGTCGGATCCCTTACCTTAAAACGTGACTCTTGAAACTCAAAGGATTGGACCTTGAGGGCTTGGGGGCACCTTGGGAGGACTCCTTGGAAGGTAAGAAGACCAGAACTTCGTTGGGGGAGAGTTGGGAGTGAAAACTAAAGGAGGAAAGGGTGGGTATTTATAGGGAAAGTGAGGGGACAAAGCATTAATGGCCAAGGGACACCTCACTAGTGGTTTTGGCAAAACCATGGGCTTGCCCATGGTATTTGCCCATGGTATTGGCCACTTGGGACACCTAACACCTTATCTTACTATTCATAATTCGACCATATTGAATATATACTTAATACATCATTTAATGATGTCATTAAACACCCGTAACTTAAAAACTATACTTTCACTATTCACCGAAAATTCAACTTTCTCAGAATAATCCCAAAATTTTACCTTAACCAAATATCAATGCTATGATTTCAAAAATGAACTCCATTTTATAAAAATAATTTTCTAAATATTTTTAATTTTATTTTTAAATAAATACACTATTCATCGAAAATTCATTTTTTCAGAAAAATCCCCAAAAATTACTATAACATAATATCGATGCTCTGAGTTCAAAAATAAAGTCATTTTTATAAAAATAATTTTCTAATTATTTTTAATTAAATTTTTAATTAAAAAACACTATTCATCCGAAAAAACTAATACTTGAATAATAATTTATGAAACTGTTATTTACCCATTTTATTGAATCAAATTACTTAATCGAGGTGCCTAGATTATTTTAAAACTTTCTTTAAGTGAGATTACTAATCCATTTGGTCACATTACTAATCCTAAGCATAAAATCACTATTCACTATTTACTATTCATCAAAAAATTAAGTTGATCTTATTAGACTCCAAATTCCTTAATGAACACTTTTGTAGAAGACCATTTTTTGAAAATCATTACACATCATTAGTTATTTAGGGTTTACATAAATATTTCAAAATATCCCTTTTTCAAAATTCATCAATAAAATACATTCTAAAATTATCTAGACATTTGAAATTTCACAAACATCACTAAAGGAAGAAATCTCAATTTATTCACCCGAAAGGATTACACAAGGAAACTAGGGTCTCATCACATAGCCCCTTATAACACTGGCATAAGACCTAAGTGTAAGGAGTGCTATGGTGAGAGAATCTGAGGGAGGCTCAGATAACATTGCCCTAGTAGTAAGCTCTACTAACTTGAACTTCTCCCGCAGGCGTTTCCATTCAAGCTTGACACGCTGGAGTTCGGCTTGGGCTTGGTCCAAAGCGAAGCCCACAGATGCTACCTCCTTCCCAAGCTCTGATAAGTGGGCTTCATAAGGGTCGAGTCTACTGGATGAAGCCATCGACTCCTCTTTCTGCATTAACCATTAACATCTTATTAAATCAATAAGAGTAAGTTAATATACTACTCAAAAATATTGGGTCGTTACAGTCATAGTGTAAGCATACGATGGGTCGTTCCCAACTTATTTTTGTCATGATCAATGATCAATTTGATATTTACATGATAATGAACACCATGATCATCTGAATTGAATCAAATAAGTCATATATGGGATTGATTGCTGAAACCAAGTCTAGGATCATCACATAATTTTTTTAATTATTTTAATCAATTAAAGATTTTCTTTTCATGAATTTATTTATATTTGATGGATCTGACACCATATATGTAATTCAAAATCACGACATTCTGGGAATCAAGAATAGATTACCACTAGTGGTGATCCACATGTGTTCCACAAATCATCAAAGGTTTCTATAGGAATATTAAGGTGATAACATGGATGATTATATATATTTCATCATTTGACATTGATCTCCATGAGAATCACTTCAAAAGCATTTACTTGATCTTTCTACACTCGAGAGTGGAAGGTGAAGGAAGATCATTCTCTATACTTGGTAGTGTTCTTGTATATGGAGCTCTCTAGGGATTGGTAGGATTATTTCTAACTATCATTGTACACAATATAAAACAAATCAACTCTATATAAAAATTACTAACTTGATTTAAATACAAATTGGATTTATAAATAAATATTTTCATATGTTACTTTGAATATTTATTTAATAAATTGTGAAACCCCATGTAAAAATAATAATACAATTATTTTTTTGACATGTACTTAACCAATGAATTAAATTAAATATTATTTAATAAAATAATATTTCATATATATCATTTCCCACTAGACAAAAAATCTCAGTCCTCCATTCATCCACTATATTTATCAGGCCTTGAATAATAACTATTTATTAATAAATAATTATCATTATATTATACACTAATAAATAATTAAATATTACATTCAATAAATATCAATTAAATATTTATTAAAAATTCTTCTCACATTATATTCTCTTGATTAACTGATGACATAATAAATGAGATCAAGAATATATAAAAAATTATTAACCCACATGGAAAAAATATTTAATTAACTTCTTAAATAATAAATAATAATATATTATTTTAATAAGATTTTGGATACACTTAGTGTGTGGAATTCTATGCCCTTTTCTCAAGCACATTAGGTGAAATTTCATAATGTCCAAGATTAGAATTTTTCTACACTAAAATGCACCCATATAGAATCCACAATGACATTATAACTCATACAGATACTTACTATGTAATGTAATAAATTTATCACGATATATCTAACCAAGAATATTGCATGCCAGTGTCATCAACCTATATGCTCAATGTTTTTTTCTTTCTTCCCGGTATTCAAACTTGACTATAAAACACCATGACTATTGATTTATTCAGGCTATCTCATTCCATAAAAAGGGCCTCAGATATCAACATCCATTAAAGAATAGAATCTAAGAATTCTTTATCTCATTATTCATTAATACTATATTACTTGGGATGCACCCAACATATCATACCTATCCATGAACATATATCGTCACAATTTTCACCAATACATCATGGTACGTGATTTTTAATACTCATTAATAAAAATCTTAATGTCTATGGATAGATGAAAGCATCCACATATAGGAACATCCAATGACACATATAAATTTTGATTTCTTACTGGAGGGTCTCATTCCACTAATATCCTACACTAGATATTACTATGGGAATACACCATGATAAGGTTCCTCATAGATCTATGAGTTTTCACCCCTGATCTCATGTATCATTTGTTTCCCTTGAATTATATCATATGAATATAAAACATATATTTAAGAATAGTGTCGTAGAACTTCTGGGTTCTCAATATAGTAGAGAACTAATATGAAATTTTAGTGTGAAAACTAATCACATGAAATTATCACATACTATTTTACGTAGATGAAAAATCATGATGCGATAAATAGTTTAATAATATTAAAAAATGATTTGATGTTATCATAAGGTACATATAATTTGGTTCTTGGGAACCAAATCTATCAGACTCCCAATTTCAGTAGAGCCACCTGTTAACAACCTTCAGTATGCAATCTCTGACTCGATACTCATGCTTTTTATGAGATTTTCCTTTAGTCAAGGGGTCCTCCTCATTATCTTATGTGGGTACTCTTCTTACTATAAATACTCCCCTCTGATAAAAAAACCACAAGATATGATACTTCTAGAGTATATTCTTTGTTTGTTAGTATGACCACGAATATTTTTCAAGATCCACGACTATATATTATCACAATAAAATGAAAAAGGTTTTTTTCTGCTAGGTACCACATCAAGAACTTGGAAAAATATCTGTATCCAAATGGATTACATGGATCCATTAGATGTCACTATATAATCAGACTTTTTTGTAGAATCCATGAAAACTAGATGATTTTAAATCATCTATCTCACTGCTCCTCTATTGGGACAAAAAACATATCATGACTATGACTTTAAATCATTCAGATATATTTGAAAACTATAATCACTATAACCTCTAATGACAAGATTATCATCTCCTCCATACACCAGGAACATATCCTTAGTTATTCTCAGATACTTAAGGATAGCCTTAACTGTAGACCAATGTTGTTCTCTTGGACCAGCTTGATATTTTTCTACCATATTCAATGCATATAAATCATCAAGTCTATTACATAACAAAACATACATGATTTATCATATCACTCAAGTGTGTGAGATCATACTAATTCTATCTTTATCCAATTGTGCCTAAGGAAACATTTTCATAGAAAGATGTAAACCATGTGACACTGGAAGAAGTCCCTTATTGTATTGTTCCATACTAAATCTATTTATTTTATGGTCAATGTATGTACTTTTAATTAGTCCAAGAAGTCTGTTGGATCTATCATGAATGATCTTAATCCGTAGAATATAGACTTCTCACCTAATTCCTTCATAGAGAAACACTTATTTAACTAGTCCTTAACAGACTGTAAGAATGGTATGTCATTTTCAAAAATTAATATGTCATCACTATATACTACTTGGAAAATAACTAAATTCTCACTAATACTCATGTAAAAAGATGGATCACAAACATTCTTAATGAAACAAAATTTTTTATATCTTCATCAAATTGAATGTTCCATAACCTAGATGGATACTTAAATAGAGAGATGGATTCTATGACTTTCAAATCATTTTGGAATCACATTGAGTCACAAACCCTTCTGGTTGTCTCATATAGACATATTCCTAAAAGTTCCCATAAAGAAAGAAGTTTTGACATTCATCTACCAAATTTCATTATAATCATAAGATTCTCTAGAAAGTATGAATTTGGAGGGATTTAAACATGGTAAATTCTGAAAAGGATTCAACATAGTCAATTACTTTACGTTTTTTAAACCCCTTAGTCCCTATCTTTATATTATATATATTTATTTTATCTTCCATGTCCAGTTTCTCTTGAATTCTAATTTTCACCCAATGAGCTTTACATCAACTAGTGTACTGACCAGAACCCAAAATTGGTTTTCATAAATGGAATATATTTCAGAATTTAATTATTATTTCCATCATAAAGCTTTTGAGCTATCTACTACCTACTTATAAGAGACAGGTTCATCATTTTCAACCAATAAGGAGCCTCCATATTTAGTGACTAGAAAATCATATCTCTATGGTTATCTTATCTATATTGTGCTCCTATGAAACACTTGTGTTTCATGAACTATTTTTTTCATGGGGACCTATGGAATATGTTCCTATGAAAACTAATGTGTATCTTGAGCATCATCTTCAATGAAGTCAATATTTTTCCCACTATCCTTTTTTAGGATGCGCTCCCCCTCATGAAAGACAACTTATCTGGCAGTTGTCATTTTATATCTGAGGGGTTGTGTAAAAACCCAAAATTTTATGAGATAGATTATTTCTAATTCCATTGATGTATTGTGTGGTACTCTACACCAAGATTAGATAGTGATATACACAACACTGTATTAGCTTGCAATATATCCAACACTATACTTGGCATATGTTACACACAATTTCATGTCTTTTGATATGATTCATTTCACAGAAGTAAGTATATGTATTTTGATCAATGTATAAAAGAACTATGATTATATTATGTTATAAGAAACACTAAAGGAAGTTTTCACTAAACGCAACACTAACATGGCATGTATTACAACAAAGAGCAAACTTCCTCGTTAGCTTGCATTGTACGCAATACCGAGTTTCACAAAACAACGATATATTATTGAAATATTATTACATAATGAGATATAATCCAGCCACTATAAATAGTATTAAACACATTTTTAATTTTATATATAATTACCATTCATCAAATTTATTTTCTAGAACATGATATAAGAACAAATTCAAATTTTCGGATAAAATAAGAATTTCTCGAAAAATGTAGTTTTGCCTCCTTTTGATGGCGCAACAATTTTAAATCTAGTTTTTAACACATTTATATATTATATTTCAAAAAATAAACTAATTATTTAGAATAGAGAAATCAAAATTTACCTTGGTTAAAATTTTGTATTTTTTCTGTTGAAATTCATATTTTAAGAAATAGTGAAAAATACTACATTTTAATTCAAAACTGCCTTTTCATCTAATTTATATATGTAGTTAGATTGTATATTCAATGGGTTTTAAAGTTTAATTTTAATTTTTTTATAATTTAATACAATTTTGTTCATTGAATGTAATTTTACATTTAATTAGGTCATAACTTCTTGTCAATCTTTTGAAAAGTTTTTACTTCTTAAAAACCTACTTTTTGGTTTTAACTATAGGAAAGGATTTTAAATTAATTTATTCCAATTTTTTATTTTGAATTTGGAAAATGGATTCTATATTTGGAATCAGAGGTTCCAATTTGTGTAAATAGTTTCCTCTTATTTTTGGACATTATGAATTCTAACTTTGTTAATTTTTATTTAAAAAAGTTAAAGGTAATTCAAGAAAATTATGATAACAAAAAATATGATATGTATAATAAAATTTCCCTAAAACATTCCAATAACCAATTTGAGGAATAAATGTAGAACCATATAACCTAAGGCACATAATTTATTCATCTAATGGACTTTTCCCCTAAAAGTGATGTAATTATAAGTAAAACCAAAGAATGTGACAACATGTCACTCTCTTATCTCTTATAAGTATAATAATATTAATTTAGTGATTAAAAACATGAAAAATAAAACATAAATAGAATCTAGAAATCTAATGAAATTATATACAGTATGTAATTTTTTTTATAGATTAACTAATTACCATTAATGGTGACACAATAGTGATGTAGAAAACTTTTTATTAATAGAAATATCATATAAATGGTTTTAAAAATATTAAAATAAATATAATATGAACTAATTAATGTGTTATAATAATTTTATAGGTCACAATAACATGTTGGAAGTGTATTATTTTTTTTTCAAATTTATCTTCTGATTGGATTTTATTTAAAGTCAAATAAATGAATAGTGTAAAAATTGTCAATATTAATATTTCATAAAAAATATTATTAAAATATTTAAAAATAAAATATTTACAAATTAGAAAGTGAATATTATATGGTCTAAATTTTCATAAATGATCCAATTCTAGATAATTTAAAACATATAAATAAATATTTATTACCATTTAATATTTAGAATATTATTACCAAAAATGATATTAAATAGATTAAATAAAGATAAATCAAAATGATAAAGTTTAAAATTAAATGAAAACATGTCTAAATTTTATTCATGGAGAGGATTTAGAACCGTAATCATATTAGATTTGAAATAAATGAGGTTTGGGACATTATAAACTTAAAATCAATTTATAATAAATTAATATTTCAATACTTTCCTTAAGTGCCCCTCCACCCTCTAATAAAAGGCCACAACCTCTACCCACTTACTCACACCTTTAAATCCATTTTTATTATCCAAAAACAACTCAAATAGGCTCCCACCATTCATAAAGTTATCCTAGAGGCCAATAATTGGTTATAAATCCATCCTAGGGAGACTTTTTGTTCAAATCAATAGGAGATACTCAATAAAGATGTAATTGTTTTATCACATCTTTCAAAATTATTTTCTTCTTATAATTTATATTCTTATGTTGTTCTCATAATAAATTAATAAATCTCGTCTTTTATTATTGTTGAGATGTTATTATTATTATGGTACAACCTTTTAACTTATTTTACACATCCTATATATAACAATATCACCATCTGTGTGTACGTACAACTTACCCTCTCCACAATGTGGTGTAATTTTTTATTCAATAATTCATAAATTGGATGGGTATAATGGTGAGAAAAATGGATTTAAATAATGATTATAACATGAAAATTATTATTTATAATTAATATACCATCCATTTTCATACCTTTTAACCATTAAGTGAATGATATCGTCGCTTGTGCGTACATACGGCCTACCATCTCCCCGATGCGATGAGACTCATTCTCCACGTTAACCATTCATGAATTATTATTAAGTATATATAATAAATAAGAATGAAATATATTAAAAAATAATACTATTGGGTTTTTTATATGTATATATTTCATTTACTTGCTTCCATTCAATTCAATAAGGAATCAGAAACAATGATCATGCATACGTACAACTTACCATCTCCATGAACGGTGTATTCCATTTCATTTATCTATCTATTATAAATGTATATATATATATATATTTATATAATTAATATTTTTGACATATAAATATAATTTTTTATTCTTTATTTAATTAAATCATGATCTTGGTAATAAGATCAAGAATAACAAGTCAAAACATGTACGATAAATAAAATGATTATTACCCAAAACGTTGCGTTATCATTGAATTGATAAATGAATGGGTAATATAATGACATATGTGAATCATATATGAAATAAAAAAATTTATAAGACTATGTTACAAGTTTATAATACGTTTTATCCCACTATATGGGAGTTTCAGACACATAAAGAAGACGTCGGACCTAAGGTAAGGGATTGTTTCATAATCTCATTATTATCCGAGATTGTTTATACGTTTGAATTTATTGGGCTATATTTATCATCCAAATCCATTTTTCTGAAATTTATAATGTTATTTATAATCATATAATAATTCTAAAAGTCAATTTGACCCATTTCTGAATTTTTATTAAATATTATGGAAGGAATCATTCTTTCATTTTCAATATGAGTTACTTTTTGACTTTTCCTGTAAGAGTATAAGAATAATGTTTTTTATCTTATATGGCATGAACAAAATTTTAAGTATTTCAAATGCCTTATTTATATAAATAATCCTCTAAAATATTTAATATTTATTTTTAACTGAAGTATTTTCTTTTAAAATAGTGTGACATTTTGGGAAAATAAAAGGTTTTCGATGAAGAAATGATTTTTTTTCTCAAGAATTAAGTTCATGTATTCTATAAAAATTATTTTCCTTCTAAGATAACATAGGTTATATTTCTATCCATATTATTACTATGATTATATTGTGTTTATGATGGAATTATATCTTTGAAATCCATTTATTTTATATATATTATGATGGAATGATGTTTAAGAAACACAATTTATTTCATGGGTTATTCTGTGATAAATGATTTATGTTTTTGTGGCACATGGAATAATGATTTCATTATAATATGGGTCAGACCTATATGTCTCTCCAATGAATTGGGTAAATATTAATATCTCATGAGATAGAAATCACTGGAACTACAATTAAATCTAGTTCAGTAATACAACGCTGGAACGATAAGTAAATCTAGTCCAATAATACATGGCTGGAACGACAAGTAAACTCGGGTTAGTAATTGACTTTGTCCACTATAATGGTATTGGTATCAATTCCTTGGATACTATGTAAATAATATTATGTGATTATTTGTTTTCCATATTTACTTGTTTTATTCCAATTAAATTTTATTATGGTTAATGTTTTTTAATGATCTATTCCTTACATACTTCCTAGATTTATTTTATGAATCATGATAATGATATTTAAAATTTATGTTCATGATGTTACATTCTTAAGTTTATGGTTCGTTTTATGTTCTAAATGTTTACCCTTACTGAGCATTTGATCTCACCATTTTTATGTTTTCTTTTCCATAGGATATAACTAATAGTTTTGTGTAGGAAAACCAAAGGTGAGGATATTTATTGGAGAAGTTGAAGATATTTCACCAAGATGAAGATTATGTTCCAATTTTCCAAAGACACTAAACTAATTCAGTTGTTGGGTGTATGTTTTTTTCATGTATTAAGTATTTCAAAAAAGTAATTTAATTTCTATGTACATCGAGATTGGATTGTTATAGTTTGTATCAAAGGGTAGGTTTATTCATCCTTTGGATACTAGGTTGCAAAAACATTAGTGATATCTCTAGAGATATTTATAAGTGATGTCTAATGATGTCCCTAAGGTTAAGTATAACTATATGTTATAGTACTAAAATTTTGGTAATGATCATGAACATACTAGGATTAAACCTATGTTTTTAGATATTGATTGTAATACCTGGTTAGTATGTTGTTTTCCTAGTACGATTTCCCCCCTCACACTTTTCTTTTTGGGTTTTTTAAGATGGATAGAAATAGGAGGATTCAGGTTAATATAGAATATTATGGACAATAGAATGATAATATTCATGAGAAAAAAGATGAAATTGGAGTTGGAAGGA
Source organism: Viscum album (assembly GCA_963277665.1). Classification (NCBI taxonomy): domain Eukaryota; kingdom Viridiplantae; phylum Streptophyta; class Magnoliopsida; order Santalales; family Viscaceae; genus Viscum; species Viscum album. Next base: position 1,639,326,216 of record OY728163.1, on the reverse strand, counting down.
GAAACATAATTATTATTCGAAATCATCAATCTCATAAAATGATCAATAATGTCAACTTTGTTGAGTTTCCAAACCCAACTAATAAGAGAAAAATGGTGTTTTATGGTGATCATAGAGGAAATAAAGATTAATTTTCCTCATGTTAATCATGTGAGAAGAGGCATCATGGACAATGTTTTAGAGGAACTGGAATATTATTTGGGTATGGAAAAGAAGTACGCAAATAAAGTAATTGAAAAGGAAAAGGTTCACTTAATATAATGGACAAGTACAATGGAATTTCTAAGACATCAATGATGATTAAAGGATTTAAATGTGGTATGTATGAGCATTTTTCAAATAGATGCATTAAGGGAAAATGTCATGATGAAAAGAAGCATGGTCATATGGGTAGTATGTATGTTGATGATGATAAAGAGACTAAAAATAATATATGAGATGAAAGAAGTGTTAAGTAATAAAACAATGAAGCTTGGTCAATGGTTTAAGAAAAAAATTGAATGATTACATGACTATCAATAATAATGTTGTATAAGTAATTTTATGGTATTATGGAATAAATAAACATATAAGGCTTGTTAGACTATTTTTTTTACTTATGTATTTGAATGTATATGTTGAGAGATACTAGAAACTATTAAAATTTAATCATATATTTTTGTAAAACACATGATTTGTACATAATGAATGTATAAAGAGATAATGAGATATTTGATGGTATTAATGATCTCATGACTAATATAAGGACATAGTAATATCATGGTTTGATTATATATAATTTTTGGTATTTTTGGTGTGTGGAAAGAGATACTTTAATATAATTCATGTTTTCACTATGGTTATATGTTAATCCATGTTATTATCATGTTTAAAGAGAATACATGATTAAGGTATTTATATATTTGGAATGTAAAAACCATGAACTACCTTATGAGTTATGGGAGATAAATTTTAGTTCTATTTTGTTAAACACTTTCTAAAATTTTCTATTTTCATTTTTTGGAGGATTGTAATTTTATCCATTTATGGATATTATAAGTTATATTCTAGTTGAATATTTTTAGATTAATGTATTTTCTCACTATATGATAACTTAGACATATTTGATTACATGTGGTAACCTTTTTGCTAAAACAGATGGAATGACCTATAATTATATTGCATTATCAGCTATCACTTTATGAATAAACAATTCAAATTCATTTATTTAAATAAGAGATGAAGTGGAAATTGCTCAAGGCACGAACAATAGTGATATTTTACCAAAATCAACTAAATATTTATTCTCATGAAAATTTCTTCAACCTTAGGGAAAGGATCTTGAAAACCAAAAATGTTATCTTAGTACCATATTATTAGAGGAATCACATGGTCCCTTAAATCATTAAATATTTATGAATTTCAGGTTGACAATATCTCCAAACATTTTTATTTATCACTATCCATCATAACTGACGGTTAGATTTATCTTCCATAACCATGTTTTCACATCCCACCTATGGTCTCATATGTGGAAACCCAGTGATTATTTACACTGGTTAACAATTATATTTCAAAAATTACATTTTAAAATTATGATTTAGTATTCCTTTTTATGATGTGGGTTTCTATACAATAAACTTCCAAGTAGAAAACATTTTATAATCCTAGTTAATTTCATGGGAAACATTCATTTTAAGGGGGTATATTGTAGCACCCTGAGATTTTATGAGATAGATTCATTTTAAATACTTTGATTCATTTTATTTAATTTACCCCATGATTATATTTCACTATAGGCAACACTGTATTAGCTTGTAGTATATGAAACACTATTCTTGGCTTGTGTTACACAGAATTTCGAGTTCTTTTGATAGGACTCATTTCACGCAACACTGAGTATTGATTTTGTTCAATTTATAAAATAACTATGTTTGTATTATGTTGTACACAATAGAAAATAAATCTTTCACTAAACACAACATGGACTTGGCTTTCATTACACGCAAGAGCGTCCTTCCACGATAGCTTGTGTTGTACGCAATACAGTGTTTTATGAAACAATGATATATTATTAAAATATTATTATTTAATGGGATTTAAACTAGAAATTATGAATATTATTAATAAAATATTTAATTATAAATAACATTAACAGTCACCTTATGTAATTTCTAGAAAATTATATAATAAGAAATTCAGTTTTTTTGGATAAAAGAATTATTTCTAAAAAATGCAGTTTTGCCGCCTTTTGATGGTGCAGCAATATTTAATATAGTTCATAACAATTTTATAAATTATATTTGAAAAAATAAACTACTTATTTAGAATAGGGACATCAAAATTTACCTTGGATGAAATTTTGGTATTTTTCTAATGAAATTCATATTTTAATGAATAGTGAAAAATATTGCATTTTAATTCAAAATTGACATTTTTTCTAATTTATTTATATAGATACATAATATTTTTAATTTGTTTTAATGTAATATTGGATTATTTATTTATCATTTCATCCAATTATGGTCATTGGATGTAATTTTACATTTTAATTGGACATAAATACATGTCAATCTTTTGATAAATGTTTACTTCTTAAAAAACTGCCTTTTGGTTTTGACAATGGGAATTAAATTTAAATTAATTTATGACAATTTTTTGTTTTTTATTTTGAAAAATTGATTCCATATTTTGAATAATAAGGTATAAATTTTTCAAATTGGTAACTTTTATTTCACATTATGAATAGTAACTTTGGTAATTTTTTTACTATAGTTAAAGGTAAATCAGGTAAATTAGAATGAAAAACAATATGATAAGGATATTATAATTACCCTAAAACCTTCCAAAATCAAATTTTATGAATAAAGGTAGACAAATATCACCTAAGGGTCATAATAGATTCATTTAATGTACCTTTTCACTGAAAGAGATGTAATTATAATTAAAACAAATAAAGTGAACATGTAACTCTCTTATCTAATATAAGTATAATAATTTTAATGTAGTGATAAAATTCATGAAACATTGAAAATAAATACTCTATATAGTGATAATGAAATTATATATATCATGTGTATTTTTCATAATTTATTTCGATTAAATAAGTACCATTAATGGTGACACAATAGTGATGCAAAAATTGTTTTCTTAATAAAAATATCAAATAAATGGTTTAAAAATATTAAAAGAAATAAAATATTAACTAATTAATGTAATAAACGAATTTTATAGGTGATTATGAATATAAAGAGTTTATTAAATATTTTTTTTTCATTTTATCTTCTGTGTGGATTTTATTTAAATTCAAATAAATGAATAGTTTCTAAATTGACACTATTGAGATTTTATGAAAAAACATATTATTAAATTATTTAAAAATCACAAAAATAGTTAAAAAATACAAATTGAATATTTTATAGTCTAAAATGTCATAATTCATCCATTTATGGACAATTTAATACTCATAAGTAAATATTCATTACCATTAAATATTTAGAATGTCATTACCACAAATAAAATTAAGTAGATTAAATAAGGATAAATAAAAATGATATGTTTTAAATTAAAATTGAAACATTTATAAATTTTATTTTATGAGAGGATTTTGACCCATCCTTATATAATATTATAATTAAATTATTTTTGGGCCATTATAAAAAGAAAATATATTTAAAATAAATTAATATTTCAAGATATTCCTAAAGTGCCCCTCCTCATTATTATAAAAGGCCACCGCCTCTACCAACATAATAAAACAATTCAAGCCCTTTCAGTCATCCAAAATCTTATAAAATGACCTCCCAAAATTCATAAATCCCTCTTATAGTCCACACATTGGGAAGAAGGACATCCTTGGGAGACTTTGTGTGCAAATCAAAATGAGATACTTGAAAAAGAAGTAATTATTTTATCACCTCTTTCAATATTATTTTCTTATTCTACTTCCTATTCATATGTTTTTTCCATAATAAAGTAATAAATACATTATATTATACATTATTTATGTTATTATTATTATGGGACAACCTTATACCTTCTTTTAGCCATCCAACATATGACAATGTCACCATATGTCCATATGTATGGATTACTGTCTCCACGCCACGGTGTAATTTGTTATTAAAAAATAATTAAATTGGATTAGTGTAATGATGAGTATAATGGATTTAAATAATTATCGTAACATGATAATTATTATTTATAATTAATATACCATCCATATCCTTACCATTAAACCATTAAGTGAATAATATCATCACTATGGCGTACGTAAAGCCTACCGTCTCCACGACGCGATGAGATTCATTCTCCACATTAACCTTTAAAGAATTATTATAATGTATTTATAAAAAAATTATGAAATATATGACATAATACTACAATTGGATTTATTAATGAATATATATTCCATTTAATTTATTCAATTCAATTCAATAACGAAACGAAAACAACGTTTATTGGTACATACGACCTACTATCTCCCTGAATGGTAAATTCCATTTCATTTGTCTATATTATATTATATATATATACTGAATATTTATGATATATAAATCATGTTTTACATTTTTTATGTAAGTAAACCAAGATCTATGTTAAAAGATCAAGAATAACAAGTCAAAACTTGTACGATAAATAAAATGATTATTATCCAAAATGTAGCATTAACATGGAATTAATAAATGAATGAGTAATATAAATTCATAAGTGAATCATATAAAAATAATAAATATTATTATGGCTATTTTACAAGTTAATAATACATTTAAACCCACTATACATGAGTTTCAGACACATATGGAAGAAATTGGACCTATGGTAATGGATAATTTCATAATCTTCTTATTATCAGAGATTGTTTTTATGTAAGTATTTACAAGGGTATATTTATCATCAAGGTCCATGCTTCCTAAATATATAATATTATATATATTCTTATACAATTTTAGTAATTCAATTTTACACATTGGAGAATTTTTATTAAATGGTATGCATGGAATCTTTCATTCGTTTTCCATACGTGGTACTTTTTTACTTTTCCGAAAAGAGTATAAGAAAAATGTTTTTTAAATTATACGATATGAAAAGATTTTTCATCTTTATAATTCTTTATCAGTGAAGCTTCCTCTACAAAATTTCAACATTATTTCCAATTAATCTATTTTTTTTAAAAAATTTGGGGCATTTTGAGAAAAGAAAATGTTTATGAATAAGAAAGGATATTTCTATTAAGAATTAAGTTAAAGTGTTTAATCAAAATTATTTTTCATCTAAGATGACATAAGTTATGTTTATATCCCTATTATTAATTTTATTTGATTTTTTTATGATGGAATTATAAGTATGAAATCAATTTATTTTATATGGACTATAATAGAATAATGTTTAAGAAACCCATTTTATTTCATGGGTTGTGCTATGATTAATGATTTATGTTTTTGTGGAATACGTAAGAATGATTTCATTATGAGTTGGGTGAGTCCTATATCTCCCTCCAATGAATTGGATAAAGATTTATATCTCAGGATATAGACACGACTGGAACAACAAGTAAATCCGGTTTTGTAATACATGGATGGAACGACAGGTAAATATGGTTTTTCAATACATGGAAGAAATGCTACGTAAGCCTTATTCCGTAATAGACTTTTTCAACTATGATAGTCTTGGTAGCAGTAAATTGGATACTATGTAAGTCATATTATATGATTATTTTTCCCATAATTCCATGTTTTATTCTAGTTCTCTTTTATCATGGTTAATGTTCTTTTATGTTCTATTCCATATGTGCTACCAAGATTTATTTCATGACTCATGATTTTTATATTTAAACATTATGTTCATGTTTTCACATTTTTATGTTTATGGTTTGTTTTATTTTTTTAATGTTTACCCTTATTGGTAATTTGAGCTCACCTTTTTATGTTTTCTTTTCACCATGATTTAAAGAATGGTTCTAGGATGGAAAACAAAAGTGAATGATCTTTATGGGAGATGTCAAAGATCATTCACCAATATTGAATATTATTTTCCATGTTTCCAAAAATTGTAAACTAATACGTTCATTGGGAGACTGTTTGTGTCATGTATTAATTATTACTCAAATGTAATGAAATGTCCATGTACGTCATGATTAGTTTGTTATAGTTGGTATCAGAGTGAAAGTTTGTTCAATATTTGTAAAATAGGATGAGAAAACACTAGTGAGATCCCTAGAGATATTTCTAAGGAATTTCTAGGTATGTCCTTAAGGGTAAGTCTAACTATTGTTTATAATACAATAATTTTGGTAATGATAATTAATAAACATGGATTAAACCTTGTATATTAGATAATGAATGTAATCCCCCTAGATTATGTTGTTTTCCTAGTATGATTTTTTCCTCACACGCTATTCTTTTTGGGTTTTAGAAGATGGCTGGAAACTAGAGGATTCATGTTAATGGAGAATATAATGGATAATGAAATGATATTATTCATGAGAAACCGAATGAAATGGGATTTCAAGGTAAAATATTGTTATTATACCTAATCATCAATTCTATAAAAGGATAAACAATCTCAACTTTGGTGAGTTTTCCAAACCATCTAATAATAGAAAGTCATATTTTCACGGTGATCATATTGGAAAGAAAGTACAATTTTCCACATATTAATCATGTTGGAAGAGGAATCATGGAGAATATTTCAAAGGAATTGGAAGATACATTGGGTGTGAAAAAGGAGGACACAAAGCCAATAATTGCAATGGAAAATTTTCAGTTAACACAATGGACAAGGTTAATGGTATTGGTAAGTCATCAATGACGATTAAATGTTTTAAATAAAAAATGTAAGTGCATTATGAAAATCTATTCCCTAAGAGAAAATATAATTAAGAAAATCAGAATGTTAATAATGGTAGTATTTATGTTGATGATGATGAAGAGACTACAAATGATATATGGGATGAATGTTGTGTTAAGGAATAAAATGATGAATCTCAATTAATGGTTTAAGAAGATAGTGGAATGATTACATGATTATGAAGAATAATGTTGTATAAGTAATTTTATGGTATTATAGAATAAATAAAGATCTAAGGATTGGTACACTATTGTTTTTTATTATGTATTTGAATATATATGTTGAGAGATATCAGTAACCATTAAAAGTTATTCAGATATGTTTGGAAAACACATGATATGTGAATAATGATGGGATAAAAAGATAAAGAGATATTTTATGGTTTTAATGACCTCATGAATGATATAAGGACAAAGTGATATCATGGTTGGAGTATATATAATTTTTGTTATTTTTGGTGTGTTGAAAGAGTTAATTTTAATAGAATTCATGTTTTCACTAAGGCTCTACTATAATTCATGTTACTATAATGTTTAAAGGGAATACATGATTAAGGTATTTATTTATTTTGAATGTGGAAACTAACAACTAACTTATGAGATATGTGAGATAAATATTAAGTCGATTTAGTTCATCCCTTTATGATGTTCTATATTTTAAGTTTTTCAAAGGATTATAATGTTATCCATTTATGGATCGTATAAGTTATATTCTAGTTGATGTTTGTTATAATAATTTATTATCTAACTATATATTGACTTAAGAATATTTGATTACCTCTGCTAAACCTTTTTTTTCAGATATATAGAATGACCTATTATTCTATCGCATGATCAACTAATACATCATGAATAACAAATTTAACTTCATTTATTTATATAAGAGATTAAGTGGAAATTGATCAAGTCTTGAAAAATGGTGATATTTTAACAAAATCAAGTAATAATTTATTCTCATAAAAAAATAATCCACTTGATAGAAAGTATCTTGAAAAAAAAAGATATCTTAGTGTCATGTTATTCGATGAGTCAGATGGTCCCTTAAATCATTGAATATTTATGTCTTTCTAGTAATTAAATTTCACCCAACCTTGTTCTCTATCACTATCCATCTGAACATGATGGTTAGATTTATCATCCATATACATTTTTTCACTTCCCATGTATTTTATCCATTGTGGAAACGCGGTGATGAGTTTCATTTGGTAAAAAAAATGTTTCTAAAATTCATTTGTAAAATGAAGTTTTAGTATTCATTTTTATCATTTTGGTTTCTATAAAAGAAACTTTTAAGTAGTAAACCATTTATAACCCTGAAGAATTTCAAGGACAAAATTAATTTTGAGATGAGTATAATGTAATAGCCCGAAATTTTATGAGATAGATTATTTTTTATTCCATTTATTTCTTATGTTTTATGCAACATCAAGATTAAAATTCTCTATACAAAACACCATATTATCTTGCAATATATGAAACACTATACATTCCTTGTGTTACACACTATTTCAAGTTCTTATTATAGGATTCATTTCACGAAACACTGAGTATATATTTTGATTAATGTATAAGAGAACTATGTTTGGATTATGTTATATTCAACACCAAATGAAGTTTTCAAAAAATGTAACACTAACATGGATTGAATTACATGCAAAATCAACCTCCCTTAATAGCTAATATTGTACGCAATACCGAGTTTCACTAAACAATGATATATTATTAAAATAATATTATTTAATGGGATATAAACTAGACATTATGAATAGTATTAAACAAATTTTGAATTTTATATAACATTATCATTCATATTATGTATTTTATAGAACATGATGTAAGAACAAATTCAATTTTTCAGATAAAATATGTATTTCTCAAAAAATAAAGTTTGGCCTCCTTTTGATGTCGTACAAATTTTAAATCTAGTATTTAACACTTTTATATATACTATTTGAAAAAATATACTTCTTATTTAGAAGAGGGGCATAAAAATTTACCTTGGTTGTTTTTTTTATTTTTCAAATAAAATTGATATTTTAATTAATGGTAAAAATGAGGCATCTTAATTCAAAACATCATTTTTTACCTAATTTATTTACATAGTTATATTATCTTTTTAATTGGTTTTAAACTGTAATTCGATTAATTTTTTATCATTTAAACCCATTTTTTTCATTAGAAGTAATTTTACATTTAAATTGGACAAAAATACATGTCAATCTTTTGATATGTTTTGTACTTCTTAAAAACATATTTGTGGTTTTGATAATAAGAATTAATTTTAAATTAATTTCCGTCAATTATATGTTTTTAATTTGAAAAAATGGATTAAATATTTGGAATTAAATGCTCAAAATTTTGTAAATAGGTATCTCTTATTCTTTGAAATTATGAATAATGACTTTGGTAATTTTAATTTACTAAAGTTAATAGTAAATCATATAAATTAGGATAACAAACAGTATAATAAGGATAGTAAAATTACCTTAAAACCTTCCAAAATATGATTAGATGAATGAAAGTGACCATTATATCTAAGCGTCGAAGTTGATTCATTTAATGGACTTTTTTCAATTAAAGTGATGTAATTATAATTAAAACAAAATAAAGTGACAACATGTCACTCTCTTATCTCTTATAAGTATAATAATTTTAATATAGTGACAAAATCCATGAATCATAGAAAAAAAATAGTCTCTAGAAATAAAATGAAATTATATATAGCATGTGAATTTTTATATAATTTCTAGAGATTAAATAATTACCATTAATGGTGAGAAAATAGTGTTGTAGATATTGTTTTATTAATAGAAATACCAAATAAATTGTTTAAAAAATATTAAAGGAAATAACATATGAACTAATTAATGTGATCCACTAATTTTGAAGCATAATAAGACATTTTAAGAGTTTATTAAATAATTTGGTTTGAATTATCTACTTTTTTTATTTTATTTAATGTCAAATAAATGAATAGTTTCAAAATTGACAATATTGATATTTTATAAAAATAAAATATTATTAAATTATTTTAAAATCACAAAAATATTTAAAAATTATAAAGTGAAAATTATATAGTCTAAAATTTCATAAAGTTTCCAATTATTGAAAATTTAAAACACATAATTAAATATTTATGACCATTTAATATTTAGAATATTATTACCACAAATAAAATAAAATTGATTAAATAATGATAAATCAAAACGATAAGGTTTAAAATAAAATTCAAAAATGTCTAAATTTTATTAGATGAGATTAATTCGACCCATAATCATCTTATATTCAAAATAAAATAGATTTTCACCATTATAAAATTAAAATAAATTTATAATAAATTAATATTTCAAGACCTTCCTAAAGTGCCCCTCCTCCCTCTTATAAAAGGCCACCGCCTCTACCCACTTAATAACACCATTTAGGCCCTTTGGATCATCCAAACACTATTCAAATAAGGTCCCAAAATTGTTGAATTATTTCTAGAGGCCACACATTGTGAATAACTCCAACATAGGAAGACATTTTGTGAAAATCAAAAGGATATACTCAAAAAAGAGGTAATTGGTTAATCACCTCTTTCAAAAAAATCTTCTTATACTTCCTCATATTATATTTTTCTAATAATAAAGTATTAAATATTGTATCTTATAAATTCATATATTTTACTATAATTATGGGAAAACATTATTTATCCTTTTAGACATCCTATAGATAACAATATCACCACGCATGTGTACGTACGACTTACCCTCTCCACACTGTGGTGATATTTGTTATTAAAAAATACATAAATTGGATTGGTAGAATTATGAGTATAATTGATCTAAATAATTAATATAACATGATAATTATTATTTTTAATTAATATACTACCCATTTATATACCATTTAACCATTAATTGAATGATATCATCACTCATGCATACGTACAGCCTACCGTCTCCACGACGTACTGAGATTCATTCTCCACATTAACCATTCAAGAATGATTATAATGTATATATAATAAATAAGCATGAAATAAATGAAATAATAATTATAGTTTATTTAGGGATATAAATATGTCATTTAATTTCTTCAATTCAATTCAATAAGGAAACAGAAATAGTGTTAATGCGTACATACAACCTATCATCTCCTTGAACGGTGTATCCCATTTCATTCATATATCTATTATATATATATTATTAATATTTATTATATATAAATCATGTTTTAAATTTTGGATGTAATTAAATCACTCTCTATGCATAATATCAATAATAACAAGTCAAAACAAGCAAAATAAATAAAATGATTATTACCCAAAACTTTGACTTAACATGGAATTGATACATGAAATGGTTATATAATGCCAGAAGTGGTTTATATATGAAATAATAAAAATTAATATGGCTCTATTACAAGTTAATAATATGATTTAATCGAATGTATAGGAGTTTCAGACACATTTATAATAAATCAAACCTAAGGTAAGGGATAATTTCATAATCTCATTATTAGCCGGGATTGTTTATACATAAGTATTTACTAGGGTATATTTATCATACACACCCATTATTCCTAAATATATATTATTATTATTATTCTTATACTATTTTTTATTTTCAATTTTAACCTTAGGATATTTTTTGTTAAACGGTATGGAAGGAATCTTTCATTCATTTTCAGTATAAGGTAATTTTTGACATTTCTAGCAAGAGTATGAGAAGAATGTTTTTTAACTTATATGGAATGTATGGATTTTTACATCTTCATGAAACCTTATTTCCTAGAAGGATACTCTACATTAATTCAATTATATTTTCAAATAAACTATTTTCTTTTAAAATAGTGGGTCATTTTGTGAAAAGAAATCACTTTTAAAGAATAAAGGATATTTTCCTCAAGAATTAAGTTCTAGTGTTTTATCACAATCATTTTCCATCTAAGATTCCATAAGTTATGTTACTATACCTATTATTACTATTATTTTATTTTATTTATGACGTAATTATATATATTAAATACTATATTTTATATTTATTATGATGGAATTATGTTTAAGAAATCCATTTTATTTCATGGGTTATGTTATGATGAATGATTTATGTTTTTGTGGAACATGTAAGAATTATTCCATTATGAAATTTTTGGGAACTATACCTCCCTCAAAGTCATTGGGTAAATAGTAATATCTCATAATATAGACATGACTGTAATGGAAAGTAAATCTAGTTCAGTAATACATGGATGACAAAATAAGAAAATCTTGTTTAGTAATACATTGTTGGAATGACAAGTAAATCTTATTTATTAATGGACCTTTTCTACTATTATGATCATGGTAGAAATTCCTTGGATACAATGGAAATCATATTATGTTCTTATTTACTTTCCACAATTCCATTTTTTATGCCAATTCTATTTTATCATGGTTAATGTTCCATTATGATATTTCATTAAATACTACCATGATTTTTTTCCGTGACTCATGTTTTTGAATTTTAAACTTTACATTCATGTTTTTATATTCTTATGTTTATCGTTTATTTTATGTTCTCAATTTTTACCCTTACAGAGCATTTGATCTCAACCTTTTTATTTTATCTTTTCCCTAGGATATAAAGAAAGGTTTTAGGTAGAAAAAAATGGGAAGATATTTATGGTATATTTTAAATATATTTCACAAAGATAGAAGATTATGTTCCATGTTTCCAAAGAAACTAAACTAATATGTTCTTTGGGTTTTTTTTGGGTCATGAATTAAGTATTCCGAAAAAGTAATGTAATGTTCATGTACATTAAGATTGGGTCCTTATAGGTTTTATATGTAGTATCCCTTTGTTTCCTTGGGATATCCCACAATGATGACTGTTTTTTCCATAGGGTGTTAGTTTGTTGCCTTAGAAGGCCTTAAACAATTCCACAAACCTCACACATGTGTATGTTACAAAATGGGTTTCTTTCCACTCCATTACTCAATTTGAATTCCATTTTTCAATTTATTTTGTACTTGAATTAAGGTATATTCCATAGTTACTAATGCCTATCACCAATAGGATAATGGAATATCTACATGACTCATCATCGACCTTTCCATATCTAATAAGGTACAATTCCTCATTTCACTAACATCATTCGACAATGGTGTTTATGGTGTGTGGGGGGGGGGGGGGGTAAAGACAAAATATCAATTTTCCATAAAAGTTTGATAAACTCTTGGTTAAGATATTCAAAACTTTGATCTGATCGATGATTCTATTACTTATTTCCAAGTTAAATCTCAAATTTATTATGCAATTCCTTGAAATTATAAAAGAATCAAAATTATACCTCCTCAAGTATACATAACCATATCTACTCCTATCATCAATAAAAGTTAGGAATTAAAAATAAACACCTCTAGCTTCTAATGGAAATGGTCGACACACACCATTATATACCAATATAAGAATCTCTATGGACCTTTCACACTTTCCACCGAATGGTGGTTTGGTCATTTTTTCTTATAAGTAATCATAAAAAAATTTAAGTGATTTTAGAAAATAAGTTTCTAAATAACCATCTTGAATGAGATTTTTCATACACTTCTCAATTATATAACCATAATAGTTATGAAATATTTGGGTGTTTTATGAGTCATGTGAACATGATTAATTATCTATTACCAATAATTGGTTTTTTTAATTCAATACATAAAGACTATTATTTAAATGTTCTATAAAATAACATATTTTTTCCGTATAAATTAAAGAACATTTATTTAAACATTTGAAAATAAAACCATCAACATGTAACCATGATACAGAAATTATGTTCTTGGTAATAGTTCGTACGTAATAATAATCCTTTAAAACCAATATGATTCCCATTAGAAATGAAAGGTGGTAGTCACCAATTTCTAGAGTAGCCAACATACCACCATTGGTATCTTGAAAGTACAACTCCCCTATAGAAATATTTCCAAATCTACTTGGTCCCTGCATTTGGATATAGATGTGAGCACCACTAGATGTATCTAATACCCAATGTGTTGGTATTGAAATATTTCACTTGATAAAGAATTCACCTTAAGATTCCCCTTATTTTTGGGTGATCTTATTCTTCCAGTGGACTTGCTTTCCATATGAAAAACACACCACCAAATTTTCCTTGCCATGCCTTTGGATATTCCTCTTCATGGAAGGATGGTTCTTGGGAGATTTTGACTTATTATGAGTCTGGGGCCCCTTCAACTAGTGCATCATATTCTTATTCACCATAAGGACTGTGGGATATTCATACCCCATGTCCTTATCCACTTAGAATATTAAATTATGTTGATCTAAAAGGCTCTTCTCATTATTGATCATATTGTAAATAATAATAAAACATGAGAAGGCCGTGGGATGTAATGAAAGTATGAGATATCTCTTCAAAACATCCAAGACTATAATCGTTAATATGTCCAAGTATTCAATGCCCCTAATAATCTTGACTATATGAGGTATAATTGGTGTAGACACTCCAAGACATGTTTTAAAAAGTTAATTGGAGATCTCATATATCTCCTTTCTTGCCATATCTTTATAGAGATTCTGAAGGTAAGACATCATGTTGTAAAATTACATTAATTGCGTATATGTGAGTATGAGATTAATGTAACACAATTTTGATACACGTTATATTGAAAAAAACAAGTTAAATTTTATTAAACATCCAATAATTGATACAAATTAGTCAGTATTTGTAATTAATACAAAATTTTCATTATAGAAATTTTTTCACAAAACAGTACTATTTTAGGTAAATAATTTTTTATTATGAAAATTTTATTTAAAGAAATAATATATATATTGATATGTATATATATATATATGAATATATTTCCATAATAAAAATATTACATATGTCAATGAATATTTATGTATAAAAATATTAAAAATGAATAAATAACAAAAATATTAAACAAATAAATATTTTAAATGAAAAAATTAATAAAAAATGTTAAAAAAATTAACATTATTAATTAATGAATAATATTAAATTAATGAATGTTAAAAATGAGATAAATTTAATGAAAAACTGAATAGATTGCAAATATATTGAAAAAATAAATTGGTGTTACTAATTATATAAATATTTAAAAATTAAAATGATTATATGTTTAAATGAAAATGAATACATAAATTAATTATGTAAATTTTAAATATATTAATAACAATATAATTGTTTGAAAAATATAAAAAAAATATTAAAAATGAATTGATCAGCAACTACTTTAAGCCTTCCTCTAGTAGGCCAGGGGTTGGCGACCAGTGTCGAGTTGTCACACCACACACATGGGAGGTGTTTTTATAATGTAACTATGCACGCACACACATATCCAAGACCAAAAAATGTTGAAATTTAAAATAATAGATAATATTTAATGAATACATCTATAATCCCACAATCAGAGTATGAGATATGGTATTATAAACCATAAAAGGGGCTATATATATGCCCATCCAAAAATAGGAAATAAATTACAGCCTTCTCAAAAGGATAAGACTGCTATCAAAAGAATAACATGTATACACCTTAGTTATTCTAGCCCAAAATATGCTTCCTCTTCTCCTAGTCCTCTAATGACATTGTAAAATGGTTTGTCGTCAATATAAGATACAACATGTGTGAGACGATCCCCTAAAAAGGTGAGTATAACAATACCTAATAGAAAACCCCAAAATCACCAATAATTAGTCATATCATCATATTATATGTAAATAATAATGCGATATATACAAAAAAATATCCAGATATACTCATAGTAGACACACAATATCAGGGTAAGGTCATAATGATATTTCTAGCCTAGGATTCTTGCTCAAAGGTTCTGTATAAAACTCATCCACAAGAACATACACAATGAGTTATACTACCACAGAGGACACTCATATCATAGGTCACACTATCCAGGTCTAGTTAAGAACATTCACATAGGAAACCAACAAGATTCATCCAAGAAACATATTCTATTGGACTACACCTCAATGAGAAGAATACATATAGATGCATAGATAGGGGGTTTACACCGATGGATCACTGGGGGGACACCCGAACGTACTCAAAACATCCTCCTAGGTAGGGGATGAATTACAATGTTTATATTGGTCTTGAAAATTCCATCAAATCCTACCTAGGTAATGAAGTATCACTCTGGGCCTCTTGGAGGGATACATGCTCCAAGCCACTGAGGGTTATAGTCAAAGCATATTGAGAAAACTCACTCCAGAATAAGGCAACTTATCCACAAAACACTGATGATCAGGGTGCTGTAGATTTGCCAAGAACTATGATAAGAATCAAATGTTTCACTGAAACCTCATATGAATGGACCACGCAATCACACTCAACAAATACAAGTCCAATGATGCTCATAGAAGCATACAAAGAAGCTAAAATAAGGAGAAAGAGTAATACAAATTGCCCTAAAAGTCGCACATAGTGTGTAACTTGATGAACATGGTATGTCTCTCATGCTTGGAACTTCCCTTGTCACATGGTCACATGATGTGTACTTTACCACAATACACGATCTGTCTCTTATGGTATACAACATGTAGCTATAACCCTAGAACGAAATGATTTAATCTCCCATACCCATGTACACTGGGAAATTTTTGTGTACATGTCCATGTCTGTGTACATGAATATACCAATGTAATCTAGGCTTCATGTGTACTTCCCAAGTACATTGTGTGTGGGGACAGTTGGGAATGTAAGCGTGTACCCCCTGTACATGTAGAGCTATCTTCCATGAGTTACATAGTGTCTAAATTAGAATACATGGAGTGTAACACTTTATGGAATCCTAGGTGTGTACCCCCTAAACACTATGATCTAGTCATCTAAGGAACATATGGTGTGTGACACGTGCTATGTGATGTGTGATACATATCTATGCATGAGAACCCAAGATCCACATAGAGCGGACTACATTATTGTTTTTTCTTCTGGAATACATGTAGTGTAGTTGGGTTTTTCAAAGAACCCACAACATTAATGAATGTATTCACCCACACCTCTTGATTCCTTACATTCATCACCAAAATCACCAATAAAAATCATAGATCTTGATCCTTGTGAACCTCGCCATCACCATTTTCTGAATTATGTCCATCCCCACTACAAGAGAATCAGCCTCCTTCACTCCTCTCCACTACTGCACATCAAAACCTAATTAGGGGTCTCTAATACAACTTTGATTTTCCACCATCATCCTAAACCACAATCCCATATCTGATCCCAAAACTGTATCCATAAAGATAATAAGTTGTTCCAAAGATCAAACATAAAATAATCACATTATGAGTACTCATCGAACTGCCAACAAAAATATATGATAACAATGATCATGTGTAGAAAAGGGGGAGAAAACCATGAAACACGTGAATTGGGAATGATCCTCAGCCATGGTTGGATTGAAAATCATCTATCACCATTATAATGAGAATAAAAAAAGAATAATAAAATTTGTACCCCAAATCCCAGTTAAACAAACCCATACTCAGAAAATGATCAACCCACAAATCAATCCATTAGTAGATTAATTTTAGTTATTTATAGGATAATAATGTTTCTGATTAATCCAAGAAAAACTTTCTTCCTATATTTGGATAAATATCTAACACTGAAAGAATCTGCATCGCTTTCATTGGTGAGATACTCAAATTTTATTGGTAGACTAATCACCAAATCTCAATTAGTTGATGTTTATCTATATAAGACCTAGCTTCGAATACTTTATCAAACTTTAATTTTATGAGGCCATTTGAAAAATTTTGTTTTAAATAGGTTTATATAGAATTTTATTAGGTCACTAATTCATCATGTAAAAATAAATAAATTTATTAATTTATTTATAATTTTCAATCATGATGACTTTTTCACAAAATCTAAATGTGGATAAAAAATATATCAGAACTAGGGTAAATAGAATATTATTAACTCAGTGGTGGTCTCAAATTTATGATATGTTACTAGTTAAGGATTTATTCCACTTTTTAGGATAATTTTAGTCATGTGATATTAATATATTTAATAATTTTAAAAAATAAATTCATGTCTCACCAAGATTCGACATCTCATGTCATCTCAATGCCATGAAATAGAAATATTCCTATAAATATTCCAAAGTCATAAGGGAAAAAAATACACTACATTACTCCCCTATTAAAGTATTTCTATCTCTAAAAAGAACAAATTAAAAAAAAATTGGGATACTAAGATCACAAGTGGGTCTCCCACTCGCATAATCTCCCTCGAAGGTTTTCATAAGCTTCCAACAAACACACACTGAATGAAAAAATCTTCCAATGAAGGATATTTCTCGTTTAGTTCTCAATGGTACTGGATCCTTGAAAAAGTAAAATCAACTCTCATGGACTATATTACTCAGTTCAATATCATGGAATCAGTCATGAACATTCCTTCTTAGTTGTGACATGTGGAGAACACCAAGAAACCAAAACTACTATGGTCAAAGGGATAAGAGGTTCACAAACCCTCTATCCTAAAAGTAGACTCGGATATGAAAAGGGCATATAGATCCTATAGATCGCACACCACCCTAGATAATAATATAAAACTTTCATTCTCTAAATGCATTTTTATTGTGTTGTATAGAAATAATGATATTTATTTGTAGTACTCATCTTCCAGTTGATTAAGTAAACCCTTACAAACATCACTTGAACTAAAACTATGACCTATGTGTTGTCACCCAATAGATCCAACCAGTATATTAGTAACTAGAAGGGTCTCTCAGAAATGACCTAGAAAGGTTCTAAACTGGTGGTGGAATGAAAATCATTAAGATATGTAAACTCCAATAGTGGTAGACGATCCTTTCATCTCTACTCAAAACAAACTTGAAAACCCAAATCATATTTACCAGAACCTAAATGGTTTACATTCCCTAGCAAGATGACTAGGGGAATCATTATGGTCAACTAATACCAAGTCCCTGAAGACATCCTACATACCCCCCTATCATTTTGTGTGGAATGAATCATAGTCTACAATGATTATCAAGGTAATTCCATAAGTCCAAACTACCTCCTGCACACACCTGTGTCTTGAACACTTCACAAAAATCTATTTTTCATCACCCATAGATGGGATCTAATCAAGAGTTTATGTTGAAAACATGCAACAACTCCCTTGGATTCCCAATAGATATCAATATACCATAGTATATCATAACCTCCATAAGATGTATTATTATGGGGAAAAACCCCTTTTTCATGTCCATACATAGAGTAAGTCACACCACTACACATCCTATCAAAAGGATGATGATCATACTATTTTTGGAAAATCAATAAGGAACATATCGTGTGAATAAATAGTCAAAAAACATCTCATTATTGATATCCTAGAGTTATACCAGCTGGATCTTTAAAGAAGTGGAGGGTTAATAACTCTCAACTCGAGTTAAACAAAAAAATCCATAGGTGTCTTGTTTTTTTCAAATCATTACCAGATAACTCATATATGTCATAAAATAAGACTAACAGGATTTTATGCAAGAAGGGATAATGATTCATTCCATAGGTCTCACAATTCCACGGTGGCATAAAACTCACCAAATGTTTTCACACTGATCTCGATAATAACAGTAGTTGTTTTTGAAATCCACTTATGATATATACATCTCCCAAACTAGAGTTAGTGACAAAATTTCCCAAGGTAAACACTAAGAACCACTTCACCCCGTACCACTGATTGATGGAATTATTGATTATCATGTTCGGATACTCTCCCTCAGGTCACCTGGTTCATGTGACACAAATTCAAACCCAACCTAACACACTCACCTACCTCCTAGGTAAATAAATAAATGTTACCCTAGAAAAAACACTAGATCTTATAAATCTTGTTGTCTACAAACTCCTACAAGCTCACCTACAAATCTCACAACAACACGGGGTCATCTGATTTGCAAGTGTAGATATGAGGTCATCAATGGTTCATGTTGATGAAGAAAAAAGAAAATTAATAGGGAGGTAAACCCAACACATATCTAGAAAGGATTTCCTCATACTCCATCACCACTGTAGGAAAGAAAATATCATAGAATCTACTAATCCAGAGGTATCAGTAGTGAAATAACAAGAAGTCTATTATAATCATCTGTACATGAGATCATCCTGATTTTCATAGGATCAATCATAATTTAATGAGGAAACCACCATCCTATAAAGCTGAAAACTCCACCGCACTCACTATTAGAAAACATCTAAGTACACATATTAGGGAACCATCTCATACTGAGGAGTACCATTAAGATGGATTGAGAAATTGAAATTTCATGATATTTTCACACACTCATCTACTAATTAAGGTATATTTACACTCAAAATTTATCAATAATGTTTTATTATCCACAAATAGTGATGAGTATGAACTAAAAATATAATATAAAAAAGTATCTAAATCCGATTTAGATTATAAATTAATAGGTCATGACTAAAAAGATTATAGGATGGATGTTATATTCTATTTTTTCCTTACATAGAAATGATGTAATTATCTATTACATGAATACAATCAGGATAAGGATATATAGGTGTGACAAATTTATCTAGTGTAAAAGGTGAGGCTACCCCTTCTACCTTTGAACTACAGGAACCCAACTCCTTCACTACTATTTTGGAAAGGGGATCGTGCCTAGGGAATGCAAGCAACACTCAAATTGAGGATATTTATAAGGTAAATGGTGATGTGGTAGGAAATATCACTAAGGATATTGATGGGAAATATGATAGGATGATATCATTCAATATAAAATCATGGTATGATGAAGAGAATAAAGGGGATGTAGTGGATCTATTAACATCAATTTCTATCATTTTTAGAGAACATGGATGTGACCCTTTGTTGTAACTGAAAATGATGACTATTAGAGTTTTCAATATGAATGTGAGATTACTCTGAAAGAGGAAGGGGATAATGAAACGACACTGTGGAGAGTTATGGTCAAGGTGGAAAATATGATAATCTAGACCAACCTATGGTTTATCGGGCATGCAATCAATTACCTCATACTAAAGGGAAAAAAATTAGTGAATGATAAGATATATCAGCTGGAATACCATTGGAAATCAGATTCACCACCATCATTTTGACCATCTCTCCATGGTGAGGCCACAATTAACCCACCATATAGGGAAAGGGTTGACAACCATGGAGGATCCCACAGTCCCACTGGACTCTGATCCCAATAAAAATTGGTTTACATTCATTGACATTTTAAATAGAACTAATAGAATATAATTTTTTTTAGGAATTTGGAAATGTTTATATGACTTTTTGAGTTGAAGGGAAATCATCTGACATTGATAATATAAAGGAAATGAGCAATTCTGATCTGATGGATAACACCTCAAATCAATATGGCTCTATTTTGATTTTAAAAAATGATTTCACTGGAGGTCAATAAATTTAGCATCACATTGAGGAAGATGTATCTTTAGACATTTATGATCATTATTAACATAAATGGTTCCTATTTAGTGGAAGAGAGGTAGGAACCTGAGATTTTAGGGTCACCCTCGAGGAAGGGGTGGCAGACATAAAAGAAGGTGACAATTGAATGATCATTTTGTTGGAATTTCTTGTGCCATTTTTTATCAATAAACCCCCTCCCCCAATATTTTCTTGTTTACATTCTTTTTTAATAATAATTTTTCCAAGAACATGCATTTTAATCCATTATTCATGCGTTTCTTGGTAAAAATAAAAAATGAATAAATTACAGAAATATTAAAAGAAATAATGATATAAATATGAATAAAAATGAATAAATATAAAATATATATTAATTAAAAATTAATAAATAATCTATATAAAATTTAAATGTATAAAATAAATAATATTTAATAATTAAAAGCATAATATTTTCAATATTAAATATCAATAAATTAAAATATAAAATGACAATACTAAAAATTTATTATTTTTGTATGTTTGCCTCTATAATATTGAATTAATTTTATATATGTATATGTGTGAAATTATTGTATGAAATATTATTTATAACATATTTAATTAATCTTTAAAATTAATAATTATTAATTTAAAATTATATATATATATCAAATTGAAAAAAACAAAATGTTATTAAATGTCTATTAATATTAATATGTCAACATTTTATAGATTACATTAAATTTAAATTAATTTAAAAACAAATTTTCACTAAATATATCACATATAAATAAGATTTATAATACATAAATAGTGTTTTTAAAATAATATTTAGAAAATTTATATATACATATATAATTTCTATTTTATATGTCATTTTTAACTAAATATCATATATAACAAGTGTTAATGTATAATGAGTCAAATATAAATCATATTAAACAAAATACATTATATTTTTATCAATATAAATGTATTTATTTGTTAATATATGATTTTTAATGATATTTCTTTTTTATTAAAGATAGATTTTGTTAGTGCTTTCTAGATCTGACAATGGGTGAACTTTATCAGCTTTAAAAACCATTGATATTGGTACCATTTATCAGTTCTTAACAATTATGATAAAGGGGTACCTTTATCAGTTATTTTTTAACATTGATAAACACCATCCATTATCAGTGTTTTTTATCACTGATAAATGCCAACATTTATCAGTTATTTTTTAGGATAGATAAAGGTCACAATTTATCAACATTTTATCTAACACTGATAAAAGTTACATCTATCTATCAAAGGTTTGGTAGTTGTTTTCTAGGAATTGTTATTTCCATGTTCAAATGTTATTTTTGCAGGTGCCTATGTGAACATATTTGGGGAAACATTTATTGATACAATGTACTAGATCGACACCATTTCTAAATGTTATAGTGTACCACAAAAACATATTGGCGAGTTTTGACATTTCCAAATGCGCAAAGATCAATCCTCATTGAAACTTGAAATTAATAGGTTTAAACCACAAGGCATACTAAAATCCAGTAGGATTCAAAATTAGTTGGACAAGACTTAACAAAAGAGAAGCATATAAGATGCAACACATGTCATAGGGAAGGACATAATAGGAAACAATGAGCTATTATTGTGAAAATGAGTTCTCATTCTCTTCCATGGTGAATTATTACTTGTAAATTAGGTAATATTTGAAGTGATTAAAAATTGGATTAGGGATGGACCACAAGTGAGCCTCTTCGGCGGTTTGTAAAAGTTTCAATGATTGAAAACAAACCTTATAAAAACATATTACATATGAATTTTAAATATTAACCTTATGAAAATACTCAATCAACTATAATGATTGTTCAAGTCTACAAAGCATGGTTTTTTCAACTCTTCTAGTTATTTTTGGGAATATTCTAATTATAGTAAAAGTGAAGGTATATTTAAACATAAAATGTTTTTAAAAGGACTCGGGAAGATGATCAATGGAAAATAGTGAAACTGGGTTTTATAGAATAATCCATATATAATTATGTAATTCACCCTTCATGATGAACAAATATTAATCCCTTTTATTAACTTTAGAATGATAAAATGGTGTTAAAATAACTGTCATCCTTATTCAGACATGGGTAAGGGAGCATATCCCTCCCCTAGCCCCTATTGTTGTTGGTATGAAGCTTGATGGGGGTGTGTTTTATAAAAGGCCACATGGATTCTTATATGATGCCTCAACATTACTAATTAATAATGAAAATATTATTCTTTTTAATTAATTTATTATCATTTATCATTGTTTTATGTTTTATGTTACATGTGTGTCGGGAACAATAGTTTATTAGGACACTGAGGAAAAAATTTGATGCATTCCATCTCATGTTGGACATTATACTACCAAATGAATATAGTATATACATCATTCTATTGACAAAAAACATCATATATTATAATTTTTAGAAATTATTAACTAAAAATTTAACAAATACCACTTTTTATTTTAGATTTCCAGTTTTCCAAACCTGTCTTTATTACACCATATATATACATATAGTATTGTTGGGCTTAAATATTATACGGTTGTAGTTCCTCATACACACATTCATATTATTGAGAGAACAACATGATATAGTCCTAAATTAGTTTCGTTTGGTTCCTCATATTCCATTAACACCTAGAAATATAATATCACTTCTTTTCTTAAAGTTGATGTGGATGCAAGATGTTGAATGGCAATGACAACATGTATAATATATCGACATCAGGGACCAATGTGCATCATTTTTTATCAGGAGTATGTGTATGGTGTGATATCATATATCATAGTATCATGAAGGTGATCCATGATATAGACTAATGTTTATACTTCATCTTACACCACATAACAGAGTACTCCGGGATTCGGCAAATAAATAACATTACATTAGCCTTTTTTGTACATTTTTAGTACTGTTTCAATATCATTACAACACACTTGACTAGAAAATATTCTCCAAATGTTTGATCCTTGATGGGTAGAGGTATTTAATAAGGCAGTTTACAATGCTAAAATGCAAGAAATGATGTCATTGCATCATGTTATATACGATAGTATCTATAATACTCTACCTCAAAGAGAATCTGTTCATACCTAGGGAGAAGAGATTCCTACTCAAAAACCCCCTATAGTAGATGATGATATTGATGATCCACAATGACGATGATGTAGTCCATGTTAGACTTCAGATGAAGCCTCATCCATTCAACATGAAGATGTATCACATCAAATAGGGAAGCCTCATCCGATTGTGGGTGTGTACCATTTTGCGTGAGATCCATTTCTATTCTAAGTATATTAAGAGTTTTTTCTAGGGATAACTAATTTGAACTCATGTCAAGATTTATTTCCCTTACCTTCATCTTTTATAACTATGATTTCATAGGCTATATGACTCCCTCATCATATGGAAGGTCTTTCCACTTATGTAGTGGTAGAAGGATTAGGCGTGCATCTTGAAATCCTAATGGAACCTCCTCCCAATGATTCACATATAGAGATGTAGATATTTGAGGTTCCTATGGATAAGAAAGACCCCCCACAAATCACATCAAAATCCACCCTATCATAGAGGTCAATGATCTCAATACATGCCTTTAATTTACACTCTAAACTATGATAGAAAAACTCATCATATACATTTATGAAAAATAATTATAGTCAATAATTTATATGTTTTATATTGAATTAGAAGATTTGAGATTACATTGAGTACTTTGTCATATTGATAATGCTAAAATAATTAAATAAAGAATATTTAACAAATTAAATGTTATAAATATATTTCAAAAAATGAACATCAATAGCATAATAAAATTATAATAAATAGTTTCTATTTTAAGGCATATAATTTCTTTTCACTATTATAGATTTGGGTTTATCAAACATTAGGCTTTATCAGCGGAAGAAAAAGTGATGATAAAGGGTTCCTATTACAAGTTCCTGAAAAAAGAGTTGATAAACAGTATCTTTTATCATTTTTTTTCTAGAACTCATAAAATATAACCTCCATCAACTTTGATTATATAACTAATAAAGGTGGTCTATATCAGTGCTTTTGTAGCAATAAAAAGAAAAATTTTATCAATTCTAGAAAAAAGAGCTGATAAATGTGAATTTTATCATCAATTTTATTTTAGCACTGATAAAAGGTGCCCTTAATCACTGATTTTTCATAACACAAAAAATGGTGCATTTTATCAGCACCAGAAAAAACGGGATTATAAATTGTACATTTTATCATCATTTTTATTTTAGCACTCATAAAAGGTACATTTTATCAGTTTTTTCATTTTAATACTCATAAATTTTACCCTTTATCACAACTCTTCATTTAGTGATAATAAAATATATATTTCATAATCAAATTAAAATATCATTAGAATTCATATATTAATATATAAATATAAATATATTTATAAAATATATTATATTGATATAAATATATTATATTTTGTTAAATATGATTTATAGAAGACTAAATAGCCATTCACACTTAATATATATGTTATTTAGTGACAAAACACAGTTTGGATGCGCTTAAATGGTAAACCCCATAATCCTTCATAAAAAAGTCTAGGTTTTGATTCCGGGAAATCAATATGGTGGATTAACAACACAGGTGGGGAATCCGGCATGATGTCAGGAGGTGTTGATGCAAACATGAAGTAGGCAGGTGGTGATGAAGGACCGGTGATGTAGACAGGATGATGTAGTCATGAGGAAGCACTAGGCTTTTGGTCCATGTTCATAGACCACTTAGCCTTAGGCTTATGGATATGTAATTGGTCACCCTCTACCCAAATAGAAATTTACCATTACTTTCATAATAAAAAGAGGCTTTGACCCCATTTTTTTAAAAAATAGATATTTCATGAAAATGGATTATAAAATAATTAAAAATAAAATTAATTAACAATTTCATAGTTAACATTGAGTAATACTCATTTAATATCAATTGGATGACATAAAAAGACAATAAATGATTGAAACGTATAAGATAAGTTGAAAACATGAATTGAACTTCAAACAAACATAAATTTGGATCTGGGAGTCCATCTGGGTTGTACTGCATATCAATCAAAGAATGTGTAGTGATCTACTCTATGTTGACCTGGGGGGGGGGGGGCATTTTTCACTATTTTTTTGAGGTCAAAAAATGCCCATAATGCCTAAAATAATGAATTTTTAGTTGGTATACACAACTTTTTTAATATTTAATTGGATTTCAACTTCATATAAGAGGGTGTTCTGGTCCTTTATCAGTTGGGAATGGATTTATTCTCAAGGATTACAATCATATAGATTTCATGGTTTGGAAATATTATCATTTTTTAATTTTATTTATAATTATATATACACATTTTTTTGTTTTATTTACAAATAATAAATCAATTTTAAAATTAAATATTTATACATATTAACATAAAAATGTATTTTAAAATATATAAACCATATGATAAGAAATATTTATTTTCTATATTATTTTAAAAAAATTATTCATTTTATTTATCTTATATAAATAGATTGAATGTATATATATATACCTATACTAGTGGTTTTTATATATAAATATGTGTGTGCCTATAAAATATATATATTTACTTGTATATTATACTATATATAAATAAATACATATATATTAATATTTGTGAATATATGTGAAAAATATTAATGTTTATTTGTGTGTAAATATGTGTGTATGTGTGTGTCTATCAATTTTGTGTGAATACACAATATACATATTTAATTTTATAAATATATCATTATTGTATTAAATATATCATATAAATTTATTTATAGTAAATATTTATAAATAAATTATTACAAAATTATACGTAAATATACAATTACATACAACTATTTATAATTATATATGTAATGTTTTAAATTTATATGAAAATAAAGTATATATATACATAATTTAAAAATGTACTAGTACCCCACCCATGCATACACACAACACTATAAATGAACTATTATTTCCAAAATTAAATAATAGATTAAAAAAATAGGAATGTATACAAATTAATGTTATGTTAAAATGAGAATGTACAAACAAATAATATTGGAATACTTTTAGTTACTGATAGGGTAGTAGTAAAATAACCAAAAATTTAAATTATAGAAAATAAGAATGAATTGTGACACATGAAAAATGGTATACTAAATGTAAATCAACAAGACATACATAACAAGAGGTACATATATAACAATAGGTACAGAAAGAAGAATTTCAATGAAAAAATAAATGCTGAGAAATGAAATAGCAGCAGCAAATATTTGTTAGTTAGTTGTGTTTGGATACAACAAACAAAAATTTGGAAACTCATGTTACTAATTGCGTAGAAGATCTGTGATTTTTTGATGAATTGGAGACCCACACTAAAATTTTGGCTTCACATTATAGTCCACCCCTATATGAGGATTTTTAAAAAAAAAATTAGAAAATTGGAAATCAGTTTTACTGGAAACAAACATGACAAATTATAAAATATAAAATCTGTTTTATAGTGAATTAGTACACTATAATATGAGTAGAGATAAAAGTAGATATAAATTTTCCAAAAGGAAATTTGAAACTAATAGATTGGGAAATTTGTTTGGAGTAAAATGGAAATTTATGACAAACTTTTAGTCATGTCTATCGATTTTTTTGTTTATGTTATCCTTTTGATGGAGATGAATATCATTAAAATGAATTGATGTTGGTGTAGAGTCTGAAGATAGTAAAACATTACGTTCGACCGAATCATCTGCATCGAAGTCAGTAAACATATTTTTCTACATGAATATATCACTATAATGAATGATCAGCAATCAATAATGAAAAGTACAACTATTGATGTTATAGTGTAATATTTAGATGTTTCCAATTTAGATGAAAAAAGGAAGTTGGTTTATAATCAAAGGAAAAAATGAAACGAAATTAAGAAAAAACTAGTATTGAAGTTTAAATTCAAGAAGGTTGTAAAGGAATCATAATGCCCTCAAAAACTGAAAAAACATTTCAGTTCACGGAAGACATGGAATATCTACAATAGGCTCCAATTAGTTTAATTTTATAAAATTGGAATAAAAGAATTATTTACAATAGTAAATAAAGCCAAATTGGAATGGGAAATGTTATAGGAGCATACCCTTTGTGGAAGGGACCATGGAAACCTGATGTAAATGGGTTGTGGATCTATGATGAGGCTTTTACACCGCTCTATGGGTAATGATTTTTCCTCACATATCAACATTGAAGCCTCTCACCTGATGGATTATGGGTAAAGGGGAAATTATATCTTGGATTCACAATATGGTTGGGTCACATGGTGGTTTCATTAGGTGACTGATTCTTTGTATCATATTTTGGGAGGCAAGCTCTTAGACAACATTAATCACGGTAGTCCTAGATGATAACCTGTGTGATTATATTTATTATATTTACTTTAATAAATAACCAAATAGATGTATATTGGACACCTCTAACTCATGGATTTTTTTCCATGAGGGACGCTCGAAGGGATATGTTTATCCAGAACCAGGATTATAGTTGGAATTAGATTCTATGGTGCAAATTAATTACTAAAAATATAATTTCATAGTCTGGAGATTATGGAACCGTGAAATTAATACTGAATATAATATTAAAATAATGGGTATTCAACTCACATCCTAGTGTTTATAAAGAAATAACCTCTAGGAGGAGAGATATATACCATAGTAGAAGATATAAGCCAGTGAAGATATGAAAAAAACCTGAAAAAATACATTTATTTTTAATCACAATGTTTTCATGTAAATATAAATCAATCAAGATAATATATATATATAACACAGTAGAAGAAATATTTATTGATCCATCTATTCCTCTTGATTGAGAAGGGATTAATGGAATATATACACCTTAAATAATAACAATTTAATTCATTATAAATTTAAGGACATGTTTCTTAAAATTATATTGTTGAATTGGATTCAGAAACCTATATGAGAAAACTTATTATTCAGCCTCAGTATTCTTCTACGAAATATCACTTCCTTAGAAGTAACATAAGAATTTAAATTAATGTCTAACAAATTTGTAAGGATTTGTGAAGGGGAAAAATTAAATTATGATATTAAGTAATGTAAACATATAACATATTATAAAAAATAGTATATAATCACCTAGTATAGTGAAAAATGTTGTAAAAACACAATATATTGAAATTTGTTTCACAAATACTGCAATGGAACTAGCTTGAGAAAATATGATAATATTTCTATAGGACATAAGTAGTTTGCATTGAATGAATAATAAATATATAAGTAATATTAAACAAAAAATAATATTGTTTCATGTTGGGAAAAAAATAATATACATCACGCACATATGGAAGACAATATAGTTTATTAATTATGACATGTGATATTAGTAGGGATGAAATCAGTCTATGACAGTCGATGGATGATAATGGTCCGCAGATGTCATCAATTAAAACTAAGAAAATGGATGAAAAAAAGTTAACCCAAGCGATAAAAAAGATGAAATCACCCTTGGAGTGTCTTACATCATAAATAAATGATGAAATAATTATTTTAACAAGATAATTTATAGCATCTTGGATTGATTTTTAGAAGAAAAAAATAATTTCAAACACCATAATTATGGCTAAAAATTACATGGTAGCATGGAAATTAAAAATTTGACGGATGAATTATTGTCATAATAATCAGTAAAGGATATTTTGGCACTGTGGGGAAGGGTCTAAACACACAATATAAACCAATACAAGATGAAATTTCATGAAATTACGAATAAAGCTATAGTAGGAATTGTAAATTCTCATGTACATAAACTCTGTAAAGGCCTGAACTGGTCCAAACATCATAGCAATTGAACTTTTCCCCAATGCATGCAAATAGTCCAGTGATTGGGATGGTATTAAATAAAGGTTATGGATAATATTGATAAATGGTCTGAATAATCCATGTTAGAATAACCCATATGTGATGAAATTTTATATAATGAATGATCACACATGGAATCAAGTTATGAAACTTATGTTCACAAGAACACGATATATTGCAGAGAAGATTTGGACATTTTTCTAGAAAACACCAAACATATCCCATTCAACCACTGTTTTTATGGCATAATAATTATAAATCATAGATATGTTTGAAATACAGGTAGATACCCTTGTCAATGTCAATATCTTCAAACAAAATAAGTTGAATATTTCTTCAAATCTCTAGTTAGTCATGCTTCCATTGTACATTGAATTTTTAAAAATGAAAATTCTTATGATTTGGCATAAAATAATGAAATCATCATGTTATAAATATTTGAAAGATGTTAACCACTTGATTTGATCAGAGCATGAAGAGAAAACATTATTTCACCAGAGCATTCTTGAATCATTATGAAAATATATTTTGGATAGGAAACATACTTTATAAATACAAATTGAAATAAGTTCCAGAAGTAGTTTTTGGAATGTTTAGTGAAATATATCTTTACCATATTCATCTATACATGGCACTGTAATATTCTTCAAATTCAATACATTCATATCCAATGTTTTATATAGCATATCGAAATGGATACTAAAATTATGAAAAATGTTTCCATGATGTGTGAACTTTTGAGAAGTGTAATTGTACACAATACCTGTGGATTTAAGTACTACATTATCATAAGGGAAGAGGATATTTCCAGCCATTTGGATGTATTTAATGATCTTTAGTAGGCCCCAAATTCCTCACTACATACAATAAGGAAGGTATTGTCCCCGCTATCCACAAACAATGACCACAACTCAAATCAAAGATAAAACATAATGAATGAAATGATAAAAGTAATAATAATTATTAAGAATAATGTAGTTATTAGAAGATTTTGATAAATGCATTATGGTATAAAAATATGCAAACAATCCTTTATAATTATTGAAAAATAAACTTTTATTTGAACTAAATAAACTCAGTTATCATTATAAAAACGTGTCATTTAATATAGAGCACACTTAATTTGACCAGAGCATGTTTGAATCAGTAAGAAAATATAATTTGGGTAGGAAACATACCTTATAAATACAAACAAGAATGTGTGCTATAAATAGTTTTCAGAATTTTTTTTCAAACAGAACCTTACCTTATTTATCCATACATGGAATTTCCATATTGTTCAAATTCAATAAATTGATATCCCATGTTTAATATAGAATCTTGAAATAGATCCTGAAATTATGAAAAAAAGATTCTATGAAATGTGAACTTTGGAGAAGTAGAATTTTAAAAAATACATGTTGATTTATGTACCACATAATCATATGGGGTAGAGAAAATTCTAGCCATGAGGTTGTGTTTAACGATCCTTAGTAGTCCCCAAATGCCTCTTCACATGCAACGTGGCAGGTACTGTCCCCTGAAATCCACCAACAATGACTGGAACAAAAATCAAAGATAGAACATAAATAACAATTCCATGAAAGTAATAATCATTATGATGTATAATGTAGTTATTTGAAAAAATTAATATGTTCTATAAATAAATAATTAATGTTAAAAAACCTTTGTAGAAAAAAAAACAGGTTCAAAAAGGGAATCAAGTGGACATTGGAAGGTGTCTTAAGATTGATGCAACATACATTATGTCTTATAAGAAGAGTAAGAAACAATATTTCCAAGGAGTAATAGTTTGATATTATCAGAAATCAATGTCAAAATATAGACTATAAGTTGATCGATTACAATACATGAATAAATAAGTCTTGGAACCAATATGATACATCAGATAATTCAATAACTCCCAAGACCCCAAGGTTCTTAATATCATAACAAGTAGTTACTCTTAAAAATTGTAATGAAATTCTCATTATAATCCAAAAATATGGAGTAAAATGAAGTCATGTTGGAGGATTTTCTTTTGGAATGGATGGATGAACTTGGAATTCGATCCAACCATAAATGATCCAATACAAAAATAATATAAACCTTCATCTATCAGGAATCTTTTCATCATCCATGAAAAATTCCTTTATAGTGTGGTTTTGTTAATTCTTGTGGCTTCTATCCTATTTTACATTATTTTTGTATCATTACCTTTTACATCGTGGTATTGTTTTTCTTTATATTGAATTATCCAGGGGTTCAGGGAAACTATTTTACTAAAAGATAAAAAAAGTTAAAGTAAAATATGTTTCGAAGGAAAACATAAAATTTACTAAGGTTGTAATTTAATTGTCTTATACCACCATAA
This sequence comes from Viscum album, assembly GCA_963277665.1. NCBI lineage: Eukaryota > Viridiplantae > Streptophyta > Magnoliopsida > Santalales > Viscaceae > Viscum > Viscum album. The sequence continues at coordinate 1,639,293,686 of OY728163.1, read as the reverse complement.
ATGATAATGAAATTATTTCTAGAACATAAAAATATTGAATGCCACATATTGAATAAAATAAGGTAGGAATATAATCATTAGAAGATATAATATTGTGTAAAAGAGACCTGTAAAATCTGGTATTGAAAGCAGTTGTATAAAATGTCTGATAGTAGTTCACCATTGTTCATAGAGTAACAATACTGGAAATGTAGTTGTAGATTTATGGGTAGTAAATAGAGATAGTGAGTGAGAAGAAAAATATTAAAGTGTTAATAATCTAATAATATGTAATTTTTATTAAGACTACATCAATGTAGGAGAAGTTAAAAGTTGTAATACATTGGAAGGGATAGTGTGGAATGATCTCCTAAAAAACTAGATGTCCCAAAGAAGCCAAGGATATCATGTATACTGACTTGGATAGTGGAGCAACTTGAATCTTGATTTTTTGAAGATAGATATGTTGTTGCAGATTCCAACACTATCATGATTGAAATAGAATATGTCTTTTTTAAATATGTAGCACAAAATTAAGGTTTATACTTTTGAAATTGTTTTATACCTGGCCTTACTCGCTGCATGCTCGATGGAGTGGGAACCATAGGTGGAGCAGAGGACTCGGATGCCAAAGAGCCAAAGGCAGAGTCACTGATTGCATAGAAGTCATTGTTGGAGGAGTCAAAGACGTAGTGTCAAGTAACATCATTGACCATAGATTTGGGAGCCAGATCGTGGTGAAATTGTCAGACGAGGAGGATGGGAAGATATTAGAGGTTTTTAAAAAGGAGATTCAGAATAGGTAACTCGCAACGAGAATGAGATCAGTAGAGGTGAAAATGGATTATCAAAGTTGTGATGGGGTTGAGATTGGAAGAGGGGAAGATTGATGAGGGAGGATGTTCAGGGGACATTTTGAAATTGTGTAATTTAAAGAGGAAAGTTAGGATGGGGAGAGAGGGTTGGGCAAAAGAATAATGGTAGAGGGTTATGAAATCATGGAGGGAGTTGATTACAGAGTGACATGTGGATAAAAAATGAAAACTTTAATAAATATATAGATTTAAAAATAACTATATAAATCATATAGAATTAATTATTATCACTAATACAAATAAGGAAATTCATAGTGCTATAATAGGGCCTTGTCAATGAAAAACAACACTAACAACTGAAGTTTCTTTAAAATCCCTAGTCCTTGATCAGTTATAGAATAATGTCGATAATGTTTCCACTTATTAGTGCTAAAAATAGAGCTAATAAAGGGTCCCTTTATTGATTCTAGTTTAATATCGATAAAGCATCCCTTTATCAGTTATTTTCCTAAGGATGATAATTAATACCATTATTAGTGAATAAAATTGTTCTTACAAAGGGGGTCCTTTATCGGTGATAGTTTATCATTGATAAATTATCCTTATATTAGATCTTTTCCTTGAACTGATAAAAAATTACATTATCATTGCTTTTTCATGATTTGATAAAAGGATCACAATATTGTAGTGTGCTGTTAAAATTACATCACACTACAACAATAAAAATAGCTTGAAAATACCAGAGAAAATATAGGAGTAAATACATAATTTAATTGAAATAAAATTTAAAACCAAAATACTCGAAGAAAACTATTTTATATACATTTCAAAAAAAATTCTATACAATTAAATGAATAAGTATAGTTTATCATCTAAATTCAAATACATAAATCTTCCTTTATCTTTATCCCCTGACCCCAAATCAAGCTATTAGTCACTGAACAAACCACCACATCTTGAGAAACACAATTTACATGCATAATAAAACAATAATTATATTAGTAATAATATAAAAAATAGATTGAACAGAAATTATGAATTATAAACTAAAAAAATATACTATGTGTCTTACCATACACACCATGTATTAGATTGAGTTACAGTTAATTATCACAAATCATACCATTTCTTGTTTTTTTTTTCAAAAGAAAATTCTCTTGAATTGGTTCAAATATGTTATCATAAGAAACATACTATAGAGTTAACCCAATTCAAGAGAAATTTATTTTCGACAATAAGTCTTCCACTATCACGCCATTTCATGTTATTATTCAAGAATTATCTCTATAAAAATTAACCAAATATGTATATGATAAAAATTCTATATAAAATAATTTAGTAATAGAAGATAAATGGTGAGAAACAGATCTAAGCATGTTATGCTCAGTTATTCCCATGGGATGTGTGTATTAAAGTAAAATTAAACATATATATTGAAAACAAACATTTCAAGTCATACCGGCAACATAATATATAAGATTGATGTGAGGTCAATTTCTATATGTAAAAAATTAATTAGGGATCGTTATCCTATATTCTAAAAAACAACAAAAGCATGATTTCAAAGATTTTTCTAGTGATATGGGCTTTAATCATAAATGATCCCTTTATATTTAAAACATATACTTAGAGTCATATCAGTTACATCGTGTTTTAAATGTATGTGTTGTTAATTCATACACATCACAAATGAATTATGGTCCTTTTTTATAATGATTAAAAAATAATATATTTTTCTCAGTTATGGATATTTGAGGTTTATTTTAAACTGAAATGGAACCTTAGTATTGAAAACTCAAACATCGATTTATATTAGCCACATCTGGTGTTGGAATGATTTCATATAAATTCCTATACATCAAAAAAGAATTATGGACAGTTTCCCTAAATTTTGAAAATAATATGATATCATTTGATCATTTTTTGTGATGAGAAACATTTTTTCAACTAAAATGACAATTTTTTATTGAAAAACATGCACTTTTAGTCATACCGACCACATCAGGTGTCTAAGTGTCATACAGTCAATTCCTACCAATCAAAAATTATTTATTGATACTTTTACTAAAATTTAGAAAAAATATGATATTATTTTCTTGATTTTGGATATTTAATGTGTGTTTTAAACTAAAAAGACACTTTTTAACTAAAAACAAGAACATTGAGTCATACCAACTACATAGGGTGTCAGAATGATGTGTTCTTGATTCAGGTACATTAAAAATGAATTATGGATCATTTTCCTATAGTTTGAATGTAAAATTTGATCCTTTCCTTTCTTTTGGATGTTTGATGTGTTTTAACCTAAAATGAATTTTTTTATATTGAAAAGACATGAATTGAGTCATATCAATCACATATTCTGTCACATTGACATGTGGTCAATTCCTACATGAGAAAAATGAATTAATAAATATTTTCCTAAATTTTAAAAATAATTTGATCATGTTTTAAATGTTTTTGATATGTTACATATAATTTAAGGTAAAATGGAACATTTATATTGAAAACATTAACTTCGAGTCATACTAGAAACATCATATGTTAGATAGACATTTGGTCAATTCCTACATGTTACCATTTAATTAGCAATATTTTTCCTAATGTTTGATATCAATATGATTTCTTCTTCTCTACTATAGAGATATGACATGCATTTTAAACTAAAATGATAGTTTTATATAAAAAAACACTTTGACTCATATCACAAATATTAATTGTCTGATTAATGTGTGGTTGATTTTTACAAGTAAAAAGTAATTTATAGACCACTATACTAACATTTGAAAATAATTTGAGCTCATTCTCTTAGTTTTTTATATTTGATGTGTCTTTAAAAATGAAATTACAATTTTTACTGATAACACATACTTATATTCTTATCAGTCACATCATGTATCGAATTGACATGTGATTGATTCATAGCCATCAGAAATGAATTCTAGATTGTTGCCCAACATTTTCAAATTAGTATGAGTTTTATTTCCTAGTTTTGGATATTTGATGCATGTTTTAAACTAAAATTATACATTTTTATTGAAAACATACACATTGTGTCATACTGGCCACATTGTATGTTAGAATGATGTATGATCAATTCCTACACTTCAAAAATGATTTTTGAATCCTTTATATGAATTTCTAAAATAATCTGAGTTTATTTACTTGGTTTTGGATATTTTAATTTTATTTTAAACTATAATATAACTTTTATATTAAAAACCCATACTTATAGTCATTCCAACCACATTTTGTGTTACATTGATGTACGATCGAATCCTACACATCACAACTGAATTATGTATCCTTTTAATAGAGATTAAAAACATTATGAGTTAGTTTTATCATTTTTGGATATGTGATGTGTTTTAAACTAAAATGTATCATTTATATTGAATGCACATACTTCAATTCATACTGACCACATCAGTTTTCGGATTGGTGTGCAGTTAATTCCTAGGCATGAAAAATTAATTAAATATAAATTTCCTAATGTTTGAAAAAAATATAAGCTCATTTTCTATTTTATGCTGATGTGACAATCATTTTAAACTAAAATGACACATTTATTTTTGAAAAAATACACATTGAGACATACCAAACACATTAGGTGTATGATTGATTTGTGGTTAATTCTTACATGTAAAAATGATTTATAGAGCATTGTCCTCTAAAGTATAAAAGTAATATGAATTTATTTTCACTATTTTGAGAATGTGAATATTGTTTTCAACTAATATATAAATTATAAAAAATAAGTATCAAATAAAAAGGATAAGGAAATTAAAAAAGTAGTTAAATTGATGAGAAAATTTACTAAATATGTTGTTGGAAGTCGCCTATATATATATATATACATTCTGACACCATGTAATCTACCCCATCACTTCTAAACAAAATTATTTCCTCCATTATACTTCTTCTTGTGGAACATATAAAAAAATATATAATAATTAAAATACTAAAGACTCACATACAAAGTGTATCTCTAAGGACATATCCCAAACATGGTCACAAACATAATAGGAAGTCACCTAAATTGGATTTTGGAAGAAATTCTAATTCCATGTAATCTTTCCACTCATCTATAATAAATTTTCATCTTCTTTTGAGTATAAATACTATTGGAAATCATTTGTAATACTGAGAAAATATAGACCAAAAAATTATTAAGAAAATATTTTTAATGAAATTGCAACTACCTTTATAAATTACTTGTCTGGGGATGCTATAATTTTGATGGTATATGATATATTTCATTATTTTTCAAACATAATAACCATAATATTTATTATTTTCAATCCTAAGACACTGCAAAAGAAGTAACCAAAAAAACTAATTCTTTTTAAATATGTTTTTATAGTTAAATATTTATATATATACCTTAAATCTTTTTCCATTTTAATATATCCATCAGATTCCTACTTTCAATCATCGAACTCATACCATGATTTTTTCTATATTTATAGATCACCCTATCATAATAAAATTCATTTCAAACAACAAATTGTAACCGCTAATTCAATGTTTATCTATAAAATATTTATTGATGTACATCATAATTTCAAAATACCAATCATGTGTGGTCGATTTGATTGAAATCTATGCATTGGATCAAAAATGTAAACAATTTTTGTATCTAAATTGATTGAAATCAGCATGAAGTTCTTCCCAAAAAATAACAAAAATAATGAAACAAATAAAAATATACATTATATGATTAGATTGAATAGTTTTACCCCTAAATTGTAGGAATAAAAATGATCCTTTAATCTATTATTTTCATCTCAAACACCTTGGTTATATCATCTTTTTTATTATCAATTTCTTTCACCCCCCCAAATTTCTTCCATAGAAATTATACGGGGAATAATGAATCCAAATTAGCATTCATTGGGTTTTCCCTTTATATAGTAGTAATATAAATTCTTGTAGATAATATGAATAGTTATTAACTTCAATAAAAATAGTATATCATTTTTTGGATAGGAATATTATTAAAATATACCTCATGTATGTGTTCACAATTGAGACTCCCATCCATTCAAACATCATAGTCTCATTTATAATCTCAAGTCCAGTAATGTCTATAATGAAATTACGAAATATTTATTCTTAATATTGAATGGAGGAAACATAGAAATATTTTATTGTGGTTTCTTTATGAAATTTTAATGTTAATATATGATTTAGTAAAATTGAAGGAGAGAAGTTAATTCGAAAAGGTAATTTTATTTTCGTTGTCGATTCACTGGATTTTCATGATCTAACCTTCTATTTCACCATTGTTTCATCCATATATACTAACATAACTCACATCATACCATCTTTCATCAAATAATACATGTTTTTTATTAGAATAAATTGTAATGTACATACCTAATTTATATTTACAAAACTAGAAAAACATTCTTTAAGAGTTCTAATACAATAATTAACCATCATAATATCTGGATCATCTATTGTAACAAGAAACTGAATTCTTAGATCATGAGATTCTTTAATCCCGACTCTCATGTGATATTTTAGGAGTTATTTTTGGGGTAGAATATATCTTGGGATATTTATACATTTTACCCCTCACAACAATGTCATGCAGGAGTGTTGATAGATAGAAATCATATAAAACATCACCCTATATGAATTTTGGTAATAAAAAGTTATAAGAAGTCATTAGATTCACATTTAGAAGGAAGTTTAATCACAAAATTTATTACCTCAGGTACGGTATGCAGCTAATGGGAATGACTAGCCTCAAAGTTAGTGGGGATATTTTTCTATTTATGTGTTGATCATCATTCCACTAACTTATTAGTTTGATCCTTTAATATATATTGGTTTTTCAACCCAAATCGAACAATAATATCTTGAAAATATTCTACTTCTTTATGAATTCCGTCCATCATCTAATATGTATATTCCTAAGGATTTTTCATCTAAAAATATGTTCAAGGAGACACTCTAAAATCCACTCCTTTTACATTACCTTATTGTTGCGGACACATAAAATCTAATTAATGTATTTTTTAGGTAGATTCACTATTGATTCTTTTTTTTAAACCATATAAAAAAATGTGATCATAAATAGATACTTTTTTTAATACTATTATAAATCATAATGAATTACTATTATGTAAAAAATACACATGATTCATATATAATTTGTGTCTTTTCATCAACTAGTTTACCCTCTATATTTATATGGGCCTCCTTCCATAAGAAAAAACATGATATGGATGTGGATTCATATTTTGATTCATAAATACAAATATAAATAATGGAATATATTCTTTTTCACATCACATTAAACATTTATTGTAGATTTAAAATACATAATATTTTCTTCTCCAACGAAGCGTACCCAATCCTTTCTTTGTGATAGGGGTACATTGGTTTTGATTGATGTTTTTTATTTTCAGTACCCCTTTCCTATATCATATTTTAATATCATCGATTCAAATTTTATATTAAAAGAATGTCCAATAATATATTATCGACTACAATTCACCTGAAGATATTTTTTTATCAAGAAAAATGATGAAAGAAATCATTGACTCATACTTTATTAAGTGTTCATAGTTAACAAGTGAGTGGTGATTTACATTCCCCTACACCTCCCTAAGATGAAGTATTGTATGATGTTTGTGGAACCCTATATGGACTTTTCCAATGGCCATTAAAACATATTTATTATGGAAATCATCTAAAATAAACAAAATCTACAAGGGATAATGAAATGTAAATGAGTGATTCATTATATAATTTTTATGTAAAGTAGAAAAAGTATATCATCACATTACCTTAATATCTTCCCAAGGGGTTTCCTTCATTATAAGTTGGTCAAGTTTCAAAGAATCTATATCATTTGGAACATTCATTGTCATTATGAACCCAATATAACTAATTAACATTGAATTTTTGGGGTCAATAGATTGTCTATGTTGATTCTATCCAACCCGTAATTTTATACGATTTCTTCCTTCCTTTTTAATTTTAGTAAAAATAGTGATGATACATAATTCTTATTTTCTTCATCAACATTATATTGAACTTCTATAAAAAAATGTGTTTCAGCACTAACCATCTATTCTTACTTCATATTGGTAACATCATCATATAATAACTTCATTAACTTATTGAGTAGTAAAATATTTAATTTATAGTACATTAATACAATAGAGAACACATGATATTATAATGAAAATCATAGTATATAAAAAAATAAATTTCTCATTAAACACCCTTTATTATCATTAAAGGATGAGGAGATTTTTCTCCACTACCGAGAATCCAAATCCACTCTTTATGACACCCTATAACGCATAAGACATTTTGTACATTGTAGTCACCATGAAAGGATTGTGATCTCATAATGAAAGTGTCACCCTTAATTTAATTTTCAACTAACCCTATAGTTTTTTTAGTCACCAATAGGATAATTGACCAATTATAATTTGTTGGATTTGAGACATAAAATAAAGACACTTTCTTGGATTCCATAATGAATGGACCATCCTTATAATATTTGAAACTAGAATTCTTATTTATGAATCCCATTTCATCAAATTTCACTGCACACCTATTGTCAACCCATTTGCAATGGAAAATTGGATCTCATAATGTTGTATAGTCCAACTCATACATCTATTTTATGATGATGAAATATGACATATTCACAAAAATTTGATTTATATCTTTGGAACCAGATATGCGAATCACTTCCACCAAAAGTGTTACTCATTTGTTCTTCATCATATTATAATCATCATGTTTCATTATTTATAACATATAACCCTTAATTTCAAAAACATTGTAAGATATAACATTTATATTTTTCCCCCTGGATAGAAATAAAAGTTATTCAATGATTGAATTATTATTTAAAGATAAATCCTTATAAATATGTTCTTAGAATGGTATTATAAACATTTGAATATGTGTATTTGATATCCACCATTCAAACCTTGATGGATTCAACTGTCTCGGAATTTCATTGTGGGATTTCACATATCAATCAACATCTTCCCTATTACATAATATCTAATAGTGATATTTTTCCGTCTCTATGAGGGTAACTTTAACAACATCTACTTTAGAAATAACATCATCCATAAGGCATACTCTAGGATGAGACTCGGGGAGACAAATGATATCAACAAATGATAAGTAATTAGTACATAATTAAACAACATATTAGATAATATAATTTTTTTAATATAACCTTTTGGATGAATTTGATTCATGACTTACCATTAAATGACGTACATCCATTTTTAAAAAAAAGGACCACATAATTGAATCATTCTAACCAAGTGAATAGTTACATGGACCATTAATTAAATATAAATGGTGGCAAGAACATCTCTAATTCACATTATATGACTGAATCCTCCTTATTCTTGATTTTAAACTTCACTTGGTCTAAAACATTACTAAATATGGTTTTGAAAAAGAATAATATTCTATTTAATTAATGTCATACATTTTTATTTTCTATGAAACATAATTTCATGAGAATCAAATCTTTATTAAAAATAAAATAGTCATGTGATTTTATACCCTAAAACATCAAATTATTCACTGACATGACATTCTTGATATTTGATAAATACCCATCTGAAACATTTACACCATTAAGGAAAAGGAAATTTTTAAATTTTATTGTCTGCATAGAGTTTACGCTACTAGAGAAAAAAATTATACCTTTTACCCTTCACCCCTGACATATCTTATTGTATCCCCATGGAAATCACATCCAATCTAGGCTTAATAAAAACTTTTGTTTATCTTAGTACATTTACTAATGTTCTAATAACACTATCAAATACATTTTTTTAATTTATGCATGAATCTATGAAAATGAATAATGTAAAATCCTTTCAAATATGGAAATTCAAATAAAATTGATCTCTTTTTTAACCTAAATTCATATGTTTTTTTAAATGGTTTACTAAAAAAAGTGTTAATATTTTTTTTATTGAATGGTTAATCAACCATTAGTGGGGAAAGAGTTGTACCTTTTTTAGTATTCCTATTTAATGATGTCATCCATCATTAGTATTTATCTCATCAAGGAAAGTATTATGATGTTTTAAAAATAGTCTATGAGGAATGTTTCAACAAAAATGAGTGTGTGAATTCACTACAAATGAGACAACCAATCATTCCATTAATTATGTAGCCTCAAAAATTTCCATAAGAAGGGAAGTTATAATTTACAAACATAACTATCTTTGTACTATTAGTATTAATTTCTACACCGAAATTATTTATTCCATCTCTAGATAACACAAGACATATGTTTCTCAGCTCATTTCTAAATTCAGGGTACTCTTAATAAAATTTCTTTCACTAAGGTGAGTTGGATGGGTAAAGTTGGTTTTAATATTATTTTCCTATATCTATATTCCCTGTCAATTTCATCACAATTTCATGACATCCATTTAGTTTTTTAAACCATGGATTGATAGGAATATATCATTCAACATTTTAAGGACATGATTCATCTTTCTTGTATCGATCTTCCCCACACGTAAAGAATTTTAAATGTGATTCATGTTTCTGTAGAAACACAAGGAAATCATTTATACAAGATTTTATTTTTTATAGATCATTCCCATTGAATGTATCATTATTTTATAATCATATGTTTGAAAATGAAGTTCATTTTCTTCTAGTATAATATCATTCCGGAGACAAATTAGTTCTGTAAAGATAGTGTATTTCTATCAACCTCCATTTTTCAAATTATATAACTTTAATACATCTGAAAATGTTGTGTATTTAGTAAAACTGGTATACAATGGTCTCTTAACATATCTATTCAACCTCTCAATCAACCTTGGGAAATAACAAAGGTCATTTTTAATTTACATTATCTTTTATTCCATATGAAATCTATTATCATTTACACTAGTATTCCAACAAAATTATCCATTATCCAGAGCATTATCCCAATCAGTGTGTAGATTCAGTTTTCCACATGTTTAGTATAACATTTATATCTATGATCTATTTCATGAGACATCAAAAGTTCATCCCTCTAGTGTAGAATAATTTTTCATTAATAACAACAACATAAAAACAAGAAAATGATTTAAGAAGGGTTGTATGCAAGACCTCTTGAAAACATGAGATCTCTTTAACTCAAATTTTACACTCTTTTATTATATGATTAACATTAATCCATTTTTTATTCATAACCATCCTATTAGGTTCATAAAATATTCATTTTATAGGAAAAATAAGTATATAAATAGAAATAAGATATTCATAATCAATGGATAATGTTATAGATATTTTTAATAAGGGGAACCCATAAATTTAATTTTACTAGTGCTAATTATTGAAAAGTTTTCACTTTAAACAATGGTGACATAAAAAGAAAAAACATGGGGCCACCATTAGGATTCTGGTCTAGGATACCTATTTGATGTTATGTGAGAAAAAAGAGTTAATTCAAGGATAGTTATTATTCCCTTTCTAGGAGGGAGTCCAAATTAGGGAGGAGTTCATGTTTATTTATTTATTCACTTTGTATGTGGTGGTTAAGGTGATGTTTCATTGAAATATTACCTCATTAAGGAAAAAATTTTCAATTAATTGGTGTTCAATTTTATGAATATATAAAATAAAGTAACCAAACATTATATGAAATTTATTATATATTTCCTCAAAACTATATGGAATTATTAATTTATATATATAATCATAATTAGTTACAAGGTAACATAAATAATACACTACAAAAATTAAATAAAATCATGGCATTAATCCTAATAGATACCCTACTACCGAATCCACCACCAAAATAACAAATTTAACAATAAGTTATCTCCCATATATTGTAGTCCAAACCTTTATAGTTATATCCCAAAGTGTATACTCATTCTTAGTAAAATCAATACCACATGTATGGTTATGTGAAATTATACATGAGTTTATAAAAGTCATCCACTATCTTCTAATCATGTATGTGTATGAGATAAATGTGCCTTAAAAAAGATATTTTTATGGGTGACACTAAAACCATTCACAATGATAAAAAACAGATCAGGATAATAACAATAGAATGTGTGTAATGTATATTATTTTACATGTATTATTTTTGGATATTACATGAATTGATTTTGAGTCGAGGCACTTAGACGAAGTTCAATTCTGAGGTATGTTGTGCCAAAAATAAATGGTTGAAAAATTATAAAATATTTATTAGAATGTGCATGAGGGATTCCAGAAAAAGTGGAATAACTCTTATACAAGTTTCCAGATCAGAAATATGAGGGCATCGTTGAGTTCAGAATAGTTTCTTTACCCTAGGTGTGACCTAACATTATTTGGCATAGGTTGGTGGTCAGAAAATCTTTCACAGATTTTAAAGGAGTAAAATAAATAATAAATAAATTATTCTATCAAAGCAGCGAATTTTCCATTAAAAGTATCCTTATTCAGAAATCTTAGGGTTAGCTGGATAACATTAGAGATAGCAGAGGACATCTAGAAAGAACATTAGAGAATCAACTCTGGTGGACGACTACAGATCATGGATTAATCGATTGACACAACCTCAGGTTTGGTGGATCTTATAAAAAAATGAAACGACACATTATTATTCTCCAGCAATCCAACTGAATTGAGGTAGGGTGGTTTATATTGTGATTTTTATCCCCTTCTTAATATTTTATTAATTCAAATCAATTCAATGAACAATAATTGACACAAACATCGTTGGTAGATTTCAAATTGATGGAATTATTGTTGGTTCATTGAATTATCCAGCTTCATTTATCATTCAAATGGAAAAGAATAGAGGTCGGAACAAACAATGAACTATGTTAATTCTGTAGTTTTCTCAATTTTATTTTCTCAACCATTTCTTCTTATTCTTCACATTCATCGTTGTTGGTACCCTGCTATTCTTTACATGACATTTTCGGAAGGTTCTGAACACAATCAAACCACCAGATTCAAGGAAAGTCAACCACCGAGGATGGATATGTGTAGATCGGGACCCAAAGACCTTGAATCTATAGTAATTTGGTATTTTGAGAACCGGATGAGGTGCAGTGGTTCACAGAAGGGACCACCAGTGTGACATAGGTGACAAATGATTGTGGGAGGCAGCGGACTACATGCAGGCAGTGGTGATCCATGACACGAAAATAGTGGGGAGGTGCAGTAGTGGATAAAGATGTTGAGAGGTTCGGACCAACATTTTAGGTCATGCAGATGGGCTGGTTTGGGTCATTAGATTGAGCACTACTGATGGGACGGGCCAGACCCAAGTCAAACCCAGGATAGATCCAAGGAAACCGGGGTGGAGCCTGGTTGCAGTCAATTGCAATGGTCGACCATGGGTGTAGAAACTGCATGATCGGGCCACATGGTAATATGAACAACAATAGTGGTAGATGTACCTATCATGGTGTTTGGTATACCAACTGCCACAATAGATCTATATTCCTCGGAAGGCCAGTGAGCGGTTTCACTCAATCGATCATATCTTCTAAATGGTGTGTCCAATTGACAATCCATCTATGAAGTTGGGACCCTAACATTGAGATCGTAATTTTGAGATAAGTGGTTAGTTTTTAGTTTAGACCATTTTATGTTGAGATTTTTCCCTTTCTCCTTATCCCAGGGGTTCATTATGACATTACATCCACATCACTGAATTGTAATCCTCTTTATAGGCCGAGTCTCATTATGAGTATTGTATCCCTCTGAAATATTGGAGTGAAATCCTCTATCACCCCTAGTGGAGTCTTTGGAATCATGCAACATCCTTGAGAAGGGAATCAATTTTCTATCTAGTGGGCCGCCTCGGTATGGTTTGTGGTATCCCCCATTATGTTGGGGGATGAACCCCTACATAGAGGGTCTGTCCAGATTGGGTACATGGTATCCCCTGGTCAGTTTTGGGAGTGATTTGTGGTGTCCTCGTGTCAATTCTGGTCATGACCCCTATCGTTGTATCATAATATTCCTTGACTAATGAATTGTCTTTTTTAGTGCCCAAATGATCTACAACACTTCGTTGAGTCTCTATAATGATATCATGGTTGAAGGAGTGAGCTCTACTAGAACAAGCATGCTTCGAGAAGAATCCAGTAACTGGTCATTGGTAATGACTGCATGATGGAGTGGTGTCACTCTTGGGTACATGTAACACCCCAAGCTTCCTCGGTATGTTTCCTTTCGAATAATGCAATGACGTGCATTGTACGCAACTTCGAGATTTTAACACACCATAACCAATCAAACTAGCCGTTATGAATAGTAATACCTACTTTTTGAAATTATATATATTTTATATTTCAAAATGGACTTCATTTTTGGATTCGGAATATCGAATTTATCCTAAGGTGAAATTTTGGTACTTTTCGGATAACTTTCATATTTTGATGAATAGTGAAAATTACTAAATTTTAATTAAAAACAACTTTTTTAATCAAAATAATTAATAGTGATAAATTGTGAATTTGAGTGGTTTTAAAGTATATTTAGAATATATTTTTACCATTTAATATAATATTGGTCATTGAACATAATTTTACAATTAAACCGAACATAAACAAGTGTCAATCTTTTGATAGTTATTATCTCTTAAAAACACGCTTTTTGTTTTGACAGCGGGAATTAATTTTAAATTAATTTCTGCCACTTATGTGTTTTGAATTTAGAAAAATGGATTCCATATTTGGAATCAGGATGTCCAAATTGTGTAAATAGGTAACTTTTATTTTTAGACATTTTGAATAATTACTGCGGTAAATATTTTATTTACCATGGTTAAGGGTAAATCCGGTAAATAAGGGTTAAAAAATAATATTATAATAATAATAAATTACCCTAAAACGTGTCTTAACCCTATTGGTTGATACATGGTCGGCCATGGGCATCTTTGGGTCTATTTTTGGACCCCATGGATCCACTTGTAAGTGATAATGACACATTATATTAATAAAGCTAAAATAAAAATAAAAATGGCATAAGCTTACATCTTTTAGAAGAACAATTGTTACATAGGGTTATACATGTTGGATTTTCGATTATAAATATTAATTAGAAAGCTAAAAAGATTTCCTACATAATGATATTTTATTTATAATTTTTAGACATTAAATAATTTATTTTATTTATGACACAATGATGATGCAGTAATTACTATAATAGTGAAAAATTAAAATAAGTGATATTATAAATACCCAAATAAATATAATATGAAACTTTTAATGAATTAAATTAATTTTATAGGATAATATGATATATTAGGATTGATTTAATTGACTTTTTTCGAAGTAATCAATCTGTTATGAGTTCACAAAAATCAACTATTGAATAGTGTCAAAATTGACATAAAAGAGTTCTTAAAACAAATATTATATTATTAATTGATATTAAATTCCTAAAAATCTAAGGTTCGGACAAGAAACTTATATTATGATAGGTTAATCATTAATGGACCACTTGGGGGTCGCTTGGATGTATATAGTAAGTTTATTAACCATATTATATAAAAATACAAAGAGACATTGTAAAAGTGAAACTAATTAACTTAGAGTTAATACTTAAAGATAAGGTTAATATAAGTACCCAAACCTGTCTAAATTCTATTGGATGAGTTGTTTTAGACCTATCCCCACCTCATCCTTTGAATAGTCAACTTTGGAGCCTTTGGAAACCGAATATGAATTTATTATAAATTAATATTTCTAGCTTTTCCAAAGGTGCCCCTCACCCCTCTTATAAAAGGGCACTCCTCCTTCTCATTTACTCACACCTCTCAAGCCACTTGGCTCGTCCAAACTCTGCCCAAATAAGCTCCCCACATCCCTCTCCTCCTCCTTGAAGCTTCCCCTTAGGAAGAAAGCATTTCAACAAGTCCTTTGGTTCCAACCAAAGTGAGTTACCTAAATTAAAGGTAACGATTTCTCTTAAATTATTTTCATTTATTTTGCTTCTTCAACCCCCAAAATCTTTTTATTTCCCTTCTTTTGTAACAACACCAGTATCCTCAATATACTAGGATGTTGTTATAAGAAGTATTCAAACTACACATACACACAACTCCATCTAATGGATGATGAACATAATGTTTCTGTGGATGGCAAACTAACGCCTCACGAAACGACGATTGTTCAAAAACATCTTACCGCCTCTCATGGTGGCCATTATGATGGAACTGTAATTAAATATGATATTAATGATATATATTTTATATATAAGCTTCTGTAATTCCATTTTATTTCATACCATTATTCGTTTCATGTTGTATATACATACGATAATTTCATTTGAGGAAGTGCGGACTACCGCCCCCTTAAAATGATATGACTCGTTCATACCACACATGGAACGTATAAAGGATGGTGTTAATGAACTTAAGTAACATATATAAAATATTATATTATACTGGAATAGTAATATACCTATGTATCATTTGGATTCGATTCTTTTAAAATAAAAAATTAAATGGAAGTAGCGTTCGTGCGTACGTACGGACTACCGTCTCCACGAACGCGATGAGATTCATTCTCCATCGTATCCATTCAAGTATAATTATCATTTAATGATTTAAAAATGATGTTTAAGGACTTGATATCATTCTGGATATGAATAAGATACAACAAACATGACTTATGTAACAAAACTTATAAAAGAAAATGAGTAAGTTAACACCCGAAACGACATTAATACTAAGATATTATTAACAAATCAATGTTAAAAGATCATATATGATATCATATTAAAATAAATGATTCTTGTATTATTCAATAACAATTATTTCACCATTATACAGGAGGTAAACCTACCATCGACCAAGGAAAAAGTACAAAGTAAGGGATTTTCTTATCTCACTTTCAATTCCGTGAGATTTCCATTGTTCGCCACTAAATTATTGAAAGTGGTGTATTGTGTACTGCCATTTGATATATATTATCATGATTATCATTATATTCATGTTATTCTGTAAATAATTTGGTGGTTATTAACTTTTTTCCATATGACTCAGTTGATTAACGTGGTAAGGGGTTTCTTATCTCACTTTTAATTTCGTGAGATTTCCATTGATCACCACTTAATTATTGCATGTGGTGTATGTGTACTGCCCATGATTGTATTCATTGTGTAATATACTTTAATTTATGGGTATTTACATCATCATGGTATGATACTTCTTTCATGGGTGTATGTTTCGTATGTTACATAATCGGTAAGGGAATTTGAGATTTCAATTTCCACTCATTCGGCTTTACGCATATTTCATTGATTATATTACTCCAAGATTATGTGTGGAATCACTATTAATTTGATTATGTCATAATTTCCACTCCCCTTCCTGTGGATATACTTTTGATACACATAATCACTCTATTGATAATTCTCAAGTCATTAATATGAATTTGATAAGAGTAATTTTAACTCTTTCACCATTTGTTGAGTTAAACATCCAATTCGTTGGTGTTGTATCTACAAGAATATGTGTGAATATCCTTTGATTGTTTTACACTGAATATTCAATCATATTTAGTGTATTTATATTTGTCACACATAATTATGTCGTTGATTTATCCTTAACCTAAGGATACGGTCTTTATGAGAGATTTCATCTCAATTTACATTCCATTGAGACTTCTTTGTTGATATACACCATATCACTTTTATGTGGTGTATATAATGTACTTTTACATAGTATATCATGAATCCCTTTATTCTCATGATATTACAAAGTTTTGATTACCTCAATTATTTGTATTCAAGTGTCTCTTTTGGTTAGAATCTCTAACTAAAATACCATTTTTAAATGTTTTAAAGACTGATTCTTCTAAATCTTTCTCATTAATGTCCATGTTTTAAAAATGGTTTTAAGGATTTATTTATATGGACATTAAAGTTTTAAAATTAAAACTCCTTTTAAAAGTTTCAAAGTGGTATGGGACACTTTGATTCAATAATCTATTTTTAAATGGCTTCTTGACAAATAGTGTGACTTTTAAATGATTTCAAGAAAAGGGGGATATTTCCCTCAAATAGTTTTGATGATTATTTTCATCTATGTCAACATCCTTCATTATTCATGATTGAGGTTAATGTGATACAATACAATCTTCCATATTGTATCAAATGAGTTATGTTTGACTGTGGATGTTCTATTTTTATACCATTCATGGTTTGTGGTTAAAGTATTGACATTTCGTATGCCAGTTTTAATACGAATGTTTATTTTATGCTTAATCCTATTCATATGAGGAATGCATTGGACTTAATAAGTGACGGGTGGAGCCCGCTATAGCTCCTCGATGCATCGGTAGGTCTCATGAGACAAACTAGTGTCTTGGCACAAGGCCTTGGCAAAATCTTATTTGTAGTCTTGGCACGAGGCCTTGGCTATGTGGTTATGATAGTCTGGCATTATGCATTCGATCATTATGAAAGTGGTTATTGATATTGCATGTGATCATTATACTAGTAGAGTATCCATGTGAGTAAGTAAATGGCATTATTTCATTTTACCTTAGCCATTTTATGCTGAAGTGCAAGTTTAAAAGGCCTTTGTTTTAATTATAAATTGCCTTAAGTGTTTATGCTTATTTATGAAAGCTTCTGCTATAATGTTATCCTTACTGAGCATATGAGCTCACCCCTTTTAATGTTTTATTTTTCCCAGGATTTTGAAGAAGTAATTTATGAATGACCTGCAGGGATAGTATGAGGGGATATGAAGACAAGATGTTTTTTTTATGATGTAATGTAAAATTTATGGATATATCTAGTTATTCCAAGGCTACTAAACTAATCGGTCTTTTGAGACTTGATCTTTCTCATGATCATGCCAATGTTATGTAATAATGCACCGACTCTGGGTAACTAGGGTCGGGGCGTTACAGTTGGTATCAGAGGAAGTTTAGTACAAACCTTGGTAGCTAGATCTAGATAAACTCTGATTAGAGCACGTAGACCTAAGATGAACTTTGAGGATTAGTATAAAAGAACTTCCTAGAATTTTGGTATTGTAGAGATTTTGTGAGTTTTCCGAGCAATACATCCCTGTCTGGATACGAGCAGGTAGAGGCGGCTCTGGCACAGATGTACCTAGGGGTAAAACCCAAAAACACCGCTTTGATCTAGACTCGAACGGGAACTGGTGCACGACAACGGGCCTTGCTGCACTCTTGGTTACGACACTCCCGGGGGATATGCTTAGGATAATTTACATTTTCCTTACAAACCGATTTAAGAAATATATACATAAGATGAGAGTAAATGACCTTGGTTAATCCTAATATGTTTCAAATTGAGAATATGGTGACATTTTAATCTCTAAATGATTTTACGACTACTATTACTCACACAATGCTTTATGGTTTTAGTCAATGGCTGGATTCCAAGGAAGTCATAGTGACTTTGAGAATGATGTACAAGATGGGAATGGTGGTGGCAATGAGCAACAAAATGGAATGTTGATAGGCGTAAAAGATATCGTCTTTATGCCAAATCAGTTTTCCAAAAATATGATCAACAACATATATATTAACCAACTCCCAGACTCAACAAGGAAGAGAAAGGTGATAAATGATAAGAGCTCCAGCAATGGAGACCATGGAGAAAAGAACCCTCAATTTTCATCATGCAGGAAATGTGGAAAGAGACACCCAGGAAAGTGTCTCAATGGGACAACGAAATGTTTTACGTGCGGGAAGGAAGGACATAAAGTAAAGAATTGCCAAAGAAAAATGAAGAGTACTATGGAAAAAGATAAAAATGGTCCCAAGAGTCCATTTACAGTCATTTGCCGTAAATGTAGGGGACCTGGCCATTACCCGAGTGAATGTCCTATTCTATAGGATATTTTCTTGGTCAAAGAAGAAGCTATGTGGGAATAAATGGTTGGAGAAATGTTTAAAAAGTATTAGCACTCCTTGTTGATGGGTTTACTATGGAATAATTTTCTCTTGTATTTGTAACCCCGCAGTTTGCCATGTGAGAATGATATTTGAGGAAGAATTGTCTCTTCTCTTGTGGATATGGGTATAAATAACCATTTGGTTTTATATGATCATTGGGGTTTGAGAGAATTATAAGTTATTCTAATTTGGGATGAAGATTCAAGGTATGATATAACATTTGTGGTTAAATTTATGATATAGTATTTTGAGGAATTTATCTCATTTTGGCAATATTATAAAATATAGTTTTTGAAAAAGGACAACACGTAGACCGTGTGACAACCCGTCGCGTCGGACAAAGCTATGGGGATCGAACCCACAACCAAAGTGCGATTGGGATTTATCGCCTACCACTGGACTACGTGAAGTCCCTGGTTAGTGTGACTTTTTTTTAGTTAAATGATTTTATTGATCAATAATAAGTTGATTTGGGTTCTTATTTCATATCAAAAGAATACCCTTGGTATAGGAAAATGATTTGGTGATTAAGTGATAAATGTTATTTTGGAAGATGTTCGCTTTGTTGGGAACACTAAATTCCCAAGGAAAATAGAATACTATGGGGTTTCATTTGTGGAGTAATGATAGATTTTTATCTATGTTTTTATTGTGGATTTATAGTGATTTGGGTTATTTATGGAAATGATTAACCTATAGTAGAGAATATGTGATTAGGTTAATTACTTTTGAGTATGTGACTTTAAGAGTATCTGATGTCATTTGGAGATACAATTTAACATGGGAGACTACATAATCAAATTCTTCTATGTTTTGGGTTTCAATATTAGTTTGGATTATATTAAAGGATTTTAAGGAAAATTGGTTATTGAATTGTATCTATTTAACTTTGGGGTATTGTTGGTTTAATTTTAGAAATTAAGATTAGTGCATATTTATCTCAATGAATATCCTTTTGGGGGATCATTAGATCATTCACTGACCATTTTGGTTTTGATTAATCTTCAAAGACAATGTAAATATATGGTTTATCCTTCATGGATCATGTGATTCTATAGAAGTTTATTCTATCTCTTCCAGTGTGACCAAGTCTTCTTGAATACTCATCGTTTAAAAAAAAATGAGTTAGTGGTGGAAATTTATTAAAGAATTAAAATCTACTTAAAATGTAAGTATATCTCATAATGTTCTTAGTCAATATCATAAATGAATTCCTCTTCCTTATGTAATGTAACTTAAAAAAAAATGTTGTCCGTTTACTTTCCTACTAGGAGACTAATGGTCGTTTGTCCCAACACAAGTTTGTGGTTTTCTCATTGTTAACTTTCTCCTGATCATGATTTCTATCCCTCTCCATCAGAACTTGACACTTAGTTTATCATCCATATCCATGTTTTCTTACATGGAATCCTAGTATGGGTTATCTTGGATGACCCTTATACCTCTCTTTCTTTCTTTTAAAGTGATAGTTTTATTGACTCTTTTTCCGATGTGGGACTTTCCATTATATTCCCAAGCAAAATTTTAAAAAAATTGCGAGGACGCAATTTATTGAAGGAGGGGAGAATGTAACACCCCAAGCTTCCTCGGTATGTTTCCTTTCGAATAATGCAATGACGTGCATTGTACGCAACTTCGAGATTTTAACACACCACAACCAATCAAACTAGCCGTTATGAATAGTAATACCTACTTTTTGAAATTATATATATTTTATATTTCAAAATGGACTTCATTTTTGGATTCGGAATATCGAATTTAGCCTAAGGTGAAATTTTGGTACTTTTCGGATAACTTTCATATTTTGATGAATAGTGAAAATTACTAAATTTTAATTAAAAACAACTTTTTTAATCAAAATAATTAATAGTGATAAATTGTGAATTTGAGTGGTTTTAAAGTATATTTAGAATATATTTTTACCATTTAATATAATATTGGTCATTGAACATAATTTTACAATTAAACCGAACATAAACAAGTGTCAATCTTTTGATAGTTATTATCTCTTAAAAACACGCTTTTTGTTTTGACAGCGGGAATTAATTTTAAATTAATTTCTGCCACTTCTGTGTTTTGAATTTAGAAAAATGGATTCCATATTTGGAATCAGTATTTCCAAATTGTGTAAATAGGTAACTTTTATTTTTAGACATTTTGAATAATTATTGCGGTAAATATTTTATTTACGATGGTTAAGGGTAAATCCGGTAAATAAGGGTTAAAAAAATAATATTATAATAATAATAAATTACCCTAAAACGTGTCTTAACCCTATTGGTTGATACATGGTCGGCCATGGGAATCTTTGGGTCTATTTGTGGACCCCATGGATCCACTTGTAAGTGATAATGACACATTATATTAATAAAGCTAAAATAAAAATAAAAATGGCATAAGCTTACATCTTTTAGAAGAACAATTGTTACATAGGGTTATACATGTTGGATTTTCGATTATAAATATTAATTAGAAAGATAAAAAGAGTTCCTACATAATGATATTTTATTTATAATTTTTAGAGATTAAATAATTTATTTTATTTATGACACAATGATGATGCAGTAATTACTATAATAGTGAAAAATTAAAATAAGTGATATTATAAATACCCAAATAAATATAATATGAAACTTTTAATGAATTAAATTAATTTTCTAGGATAATATGATATATTAGGATTGATTTAATTGACTTTGTTCGAAGTAATCAATCTGTTATGAGTTCACAAAAATCAACTATTGAATAGTGTCAAAATTGACATAAAAAAGTTCTTAAAAAAAATATTATATTATTAATTGATATTAAATTCCTAAAAATCTAAGGTTCGGACAAGAGACTTATATTATGATAGGTTAATCATTAATGGACCACTTGGGGGTCGCTTGGATGTATATTGTAAGTTTATTAACCATATTATATAAAAATACAAAGAGACATTGTAAAAGTGAAACTAATTAACTTAGAGTTAATACTTAAAGATAAGGTTAATATAAGTACCCAAACCTGTCTAAATTCTATTGGATGAGTTGTTTTAGACCTATCCCCACCTCATCCTTTGAATAGTAAACTTTGGAGCCTTTGGAAACCGAATATGAATTTATTATAAATTAATATTTCTAGCTTTTCCAAAGGTGCCCCTCACCCCTCTTATAAAAGGGCACTCCTCCTTCTCATTTACTCACACCTCTCAAGCCACTTGGCTCGTCCAAACTCTGCCCAAATAAGCTCCCCACATCCCTATCCTCCTCCTTGAAGCTTCCCCTTAGGAAGAAAGCATTTCAACAAGTCCTTTGGTTCCAACCAAAGTGAGTTACCTAAATTAAAGGTAACGATTTCTCTTAAATTATTTTCATTTATTTTTCTTCTTCAACCCCCAAACTCTTTTTATTTCCCTTATTTTGTAACAACACCAGTATCCTCAATATACTATGATGTTGTTATAAGAAGTATTCAAACTACACATACACACAACTCCATCTAATGGATGATGAACATAATGTTTCTGTGGATGGCAAACTAACGCCTCACGAAACGACGATTGTTCAAAAACATCTTACCGCCTCTCATGGTGGCCATTATGATGGAACTGTAATTAAATATGATATTAATGATATATATTTTATATATAAGCTTCTGTAATTCCATTTTATTTCATACCATTATTCGTTTCATGTTGTATATACATACGATAATTTCATTTGAGGAAGTGCGGACTACCGCCCCCTTAAAATGATATGACTCATTCATACCACACATGGAACGTATAAAGGATGGTGTTAATGAACATAAGTAACATATATAAAATATTATATTATACTGGAATAGTAATATACCTATGTATCATTTGGATTCGATTCTTTTAAAATAAAAAATTAAATGGAAGTAGCGTTCGTGCGTACGTGCGGACTACCGTCTCCACGAACGCGATGAGATTCATTCTCCATCGTATCCATTCAAGTATAATTATCATTTAATGACTTAAAAATGATGTTTAAGGACTTGATATCATTCTGGATATGAATAAGATACAACAAACATGACTTATGTAACAAAACTTATAAAAGAAAATGAGTAAGTTAACACCCGAAACGACATTAATACTAAGATATTATTAACAAATCAATGTTAAAAGATCATATATGATATCATATTAAAATAAATGATTCTTGTATTATTCAATAACAATTATTTCACCATTATACAGGAGGTAAACCTACCATCGACCAAGGAAAAAGTACAAAGTAAGGGATTTTCTTATCTCACTTTCAATTCCGTGAGATTTCCATTGTTCGCCACTAAATTATTGAAAGTGGTGTATTGTGTACTGCCATTTGATATATATTATCATGATTATCTTTATATTCATGTTATTCTGTAAATCATTTGGTGGTTATTAACTTTTGTCCATATGACTCAGTTGATTAACGTGGTAAGGGGTTTCTTATCTCACTTTTAATTTCGTGAGATTTCCATTGATCACCACTTAATTATTGCATGTGGTGTATGTGTACTGCCCATGATTGTATTCATTGTGTAATATACTTTAATTTATGGGTATTTACATCATCATGGTATGATACTTCTTTCATGGGTGTATGTTTCGTATGTTACCTAATCGGTAAGGGAATTTGAGATTTCAATTTCCACTCATTCGGCTTTACGCATATTTCATTGATTATATTACTCCAAGATTATGTGTGGAATCACTATTAATTTGATTATGTCATAATTTCCACTCCCCTTCCTGTGGATATACTTTTGATACACATAATCACTCTACTGATAATTCTCAAGTCATTAATATGAATTTGATAAGAGTAATTTTAACTCTTTCACCATTTGTTGAGTTAAACATCCAATTCGTTGGTGTTGTATCTACAAGAATATGTGTGAATATCCTTTGATTGTTTTACACTGAATATTCAATCATATTTAGTGTATTTATATTTGTCACACATAATTATGTCGTTGATTTATCCTTAACCTAAGGATACGGTCTTTATGAGAGATTTCATCTCAATTTACATTCCATTGAGACTTCTTTGTTGATATACACCAAATCACTTTTATGTGGTGTATATAATGTACTTTGACATAGTATATCATGAATCCCTTTCTTCTCATGATATTACAAAGTTTTGATTACCTCAATTATTTGTATTCAAGTGTCTCTTTTGGTTAGAATCTCTAACTAAAATACCATTTTTAAATGTTTTAAAGACTGATTCTTCTAAATCTTTCTCATTAATGTCCATGTTTTAAAAATGGTTTTAAGGATTTATTTATATGGACATTAACGTTTTAAAATTAAAACTCCTTTTAAAAGTTTCAAAGTGGTATGGGACACTTTGATTCAATAATCTATTTTTAAATGGCTTCTTGACAAATAGTGTGACTTTTAAATGATTTCAAGAAAAGGGGGATATTTCCCTCAAATAGTTTTGATGATTATTTTCATCTATGTCAACATCCTTCATTATTCATGATTGAGGTTAATGTGATACAATACAATCTTCCATATTGTATCAAATGAGTTATGTTTGACTGTGGATGTTCTATTTTTATACCATTCATGGTTTGTGGTTAAAGTATTGACATTTCGTATGCCAGTTTTAATACGAATGTTTATTTTATGCTTAATCCTATTCATATGAGGAATGCATTGGACTTAATAAGTGACGGGTGGACCCCGCTATAGCTCCTCGATGCATCGGTAGGTCTCATGAGACAAACTAGTGTCTTGGCACAAGGCCTTGGCAAAATCTTATTTGTAGTCTTGGCACGAGGCCTTGGCTATGTGGTTATGATAGTCTGGCATTATGCATTCCATCATTATGAAAGTGGTTATTGATATTGCATGTGATCATTATACTAGTAGAGTATCCATGTGAGTAAGTAAATGGCATTATTTCATTTTACCTTAGCCATTTTATGCTGAAGTGCAAGTTTAAAAGGACTTTGTTTTAATTATAAATTGCCTTAAGTGTTTATGCCTATTTATGAAAGCTTCTGCTATAATGTTATCCTTACTGAGCATCTGAGCTCACCCCTTTTAATGTTTTATTTTTCCCAGGATTATGAAGAAGTAATTTATGAATGACCTGCAGGGATAGTATGAGGGGATATGAAGACAAGATGTTTTTTTTATGATGTAATGTAAAATTTATGGATGTATCTAGTTATTCCAAGGCTACTAAACTAATCGGTCTTTCGAGACTTGATCTTTCTCATGATCATGCCAATGTTACGTAATAAGGCACCGACTCTGGGTAACTAGGGTCGGGGCGTTACAGTATATCAATATATTCTTCTTATATGTTATATAGACATATACTTGTGTAGAGAAAATTTTAATTACTTTGTTTTATTTCTTTACAGTTTTTTTGTGTCTTAGAAAGTATAGCTATACTCACCAGTACACATGTGTTGTGTCTTGTGTAGATGACTGACCATTGTATAGTGTTTTAGGAGGACTAGGACCAGAAATTTCTTAGTTTGACAGGAATGAACGAGGTGTATTACTGTGGATTTCAAACAGTAGTCCTAGTACCTTTACTTCTAGGTTGGAATTATGTTACATAATCTTTTTGGTGGGATTGTATTTTTCCATGTTTACTTTCCATTAATTTTACTATTGAACTCTATTGTGGGATTATAGTGGTATGCATTCATTGTTTACCTAGTGGTTTTTACATTTCATCATTTTTTGTCTTGGATATTGGTGCATGTGTATAGTTACTTTAGGACAATGCCTCCCATTTGTGGGATATGACTACTTCGTGCAAGTCACCAGAACCATTCTTATTGGATGCAGGCTTTGTGTAGTCATGGAATGGGACCCTCTATGAAGGGTAACTACAGAGTTATATCATTGGGTTCTATGCTACATTAGGTTTGAGGTACTGTGAAGGTTGGTATGGGGTAGCAGTGTAAAGTATTTTGTGTTCAAATATCAGGATAACGATTCTAGTGTTGGTGTAATAGGTGATGTATCCATACACCAGTACTCTAACTTCCTGTGTTTTGACTCAATACATGAAAAAAAAAGTAGTGGGAAAAAACAACGGTACATGAAATATATAGGAATGGTTGTGTTTTCCATAACCTTCCTGAGTCAACTCTCTAGATATACTCTATTGACCATGTTACAACTTGTTTTAATTTCTTGATTCCTCCCCGTAGATAGCCATCTTGGATTCCACCACATGATCACAAGGATGAACCACCTAGTGATGATGCGTCATTATAAGGGAATGTTTTGGAGATAGAAACTCTGAGTGATTTACCATCTATACCACCAACTATCGAGCAACATATACTAACAACACTACTAGGTGAGGATGCATGCTATTTGATTAAATTGCACGAGTTTTAGAGGCAGCGAACACCATGGTTTGATGGTGATACAGACACCCAAATGGATGAGGATTATCTAGAGGCGGTCACCCATTTTACAACCTTGTGAGGACTCCAACTGACCATATGGAAGTCTTTTCTATGAGTCTTCTTTGGGGATCTTTCAGGAGAGAGTAGATCATGGTGACACAGTCACATAATGAGATAACTCTCTCATATATAGACTTAGAGAGTTTCTTTAGGGAGGATTTCTATCTGGACATGTTATATTCATTATTCATATACGATATTCTACATATGCAGAAGGGAAGTATGAATGTGTTGGATTTTTCAGAAAGGTTTACTAATATTTATTACTACTTCGTGTACATTGTGCTAGGCTAGTTCCTTAGGGCTCGAACCTTCGATCAGGGATGACAACTGTACATCAGGGAATCGATGTTATCCCTTAGGATTTCTACCTATGTTGGTGTACTTGAGAAATCCATTCTAGTGGAGATTTTTTAGGTAGAGAAGACATCAATAGTGGGAGATACTAGTGAGAAATGGGTAGCTAAGACCTCTTAATAAGGTATGTGATAGAATTCATAGGGACCCAAGTGGGTAAGGTTCTTTAGGGGGTGATACCAAGATTTAGGGTAAGTGGTGCCCCCCTCCTAGGGTGGTCAAATCAACCAAGAAATATATAATGTCACTCATAAAATGGGCGGGGATATCTACCATGAGATTTATGAAGACGTTGTATAGTTGATTGGGAGACAGTCGAGGGACCACCGCGATAGAGGCAGAGGTAGTAGTAGGGTGCTCTATATGGAAGCAGACATGGAAGAGGGTCTAGAAAGGTAGTTGAAGGTGGTCAGAGGTTTTTCCTATCACTACCACCATCCCTATGTGGTCCATGCTTGGCTTAGGGAGCCAGTGGGTAGCTATGAGGCTAGATATAGGCAATGGTGGCTTATGAAACATGGGATCTAGGGTTGATACATGGAACGATCAATATTGTTTCCACTGTATGT
This sequence comes from Viscum album, assembly GCA_963277665.1. Lineage (NCBI taxonomy): Eukaryota > Viridiplantae > Streptophyta > Magnoliopsida > Santalales > Viscaceae > Viscum > Viscum album. The sequence goes on along the minus strand of OY728163.1, from coordinate 1,639,265,609 downwards.
GGTGTTTTTGATAGACATAGGTGTTATTCATTACTTTATTTCCGCAAACCTTTTCTGTGACTTAGAGATTCTGGTTAAACATTTGACACAACCATTACCCATAAATAATCCTACTAGAGGAGGCTCGATGATCACACACTGGTGTTGAATGTGTGAAATGACTCTTGTAGGTGAGAGTTTTAGATGGGATCTATTGGTTGCAGCGTTGAGGCCAAATGATGTCATTATTGGTATAAACTGGTTATCCATATTTTATGCTCAGATTGACTATTTTAGGCTTAGAGTGTGGTGTGTTTAAAGTGATGGAACCAAGTTTTCCATTGTTTGTAAAAAGGTAACACATGTAGCATAAGATGGACTAACACATAGGAGGGTTCAATCAATTACTCATTAGTAAACTAGCCTCACCCTTGGTGTAGTGGATGATATGAGTCCTCAGTTTCAAGTAGTGGTGGAGAAGTATGAGGACATATTTCTTGAAGATGTTAATGTTTACCTAACCTTAGTAAGATGGAATTTTACATTGATATAAACCCAAATATGTCAATGATATCTACACCGGCATATCGAAAGGCTCTAGTAGAGCTTCGTGAGCTGAGAGTGTAGTTGAAGGACTAGTAGATGAAGGGATTTATGAGACCCACTATTTCACCCATGGAATCCCCAATTTCTTTTTCCAAGAATTCATACAAGAGATCGAGGTTATGTTTAGATTACTGTTTCTCAAATCAGGTGACATTTAAAACAAGTATCCACTACCGAGGATAAATGAACTCTTTGATCAATTGAATGGTGCATGATGGTTCTCAAAGATCAGCACCGGATTACGCTATCAATTGTTATGAGTACAGGATGAGGATATACCGAATATGTCATTTAGATATCATTATGGTAACTATGAGTACTCAATGAGAATTCAAGTTGTAATGAACTCCAAAGGATTTTTCATTGGACTCGTTAACATGATCTTTTAGCCTTACATAGTCTGGTTCGTGGAGGTCTTTATTGATGACATTCTAGTTTACTCAGTGTCTAAGGATGAGAACATGAGACACTTGTAGATGGTCCTGGACACACTCTGAGAGTACTAAAATTACGGTAAGCTCTCGAAGTTCTAGTTTTGTATTTGAAATTTCAATTTTCAGGGACACATAATATTGGAGGTGGGAGTTACATTAGATCTAATGATGGATGAGGCAGTGCTTTCTTGGGATCCACCAAAGAGTGTTACTAAGGTACAAAGTTTTCTTGGGTTGTTTGGATTCTAACATATGTTTGTAACTAACTTATCCAAAACAGAAGCACCCATAACATCTCTCACATGAAAGGGGATTCCATTCATGTTGACATAAAAGTTCCAGTAATGCTTTCAAGAGTTGAAGTAGAGTTTGACAAGTACTCTCATCTTGAAGTTACATGAGTAATGCATCGAGTACGCTGTGTTCTATGATTCATCAGGGACATTTCATAATTTTTTCCAGATGTAGAGTTATGTGGTGATCACTTATGGTTAAACCCGGTTGAGACCACATGAGTAGAACTACATGAAAAATGATCTTAAGTTAGTAGTGGAATTCTTCGTATTGAAGATGTGGCGGCATTTCCTGATGGGTAAGAATTTTATTTTCTTCACTTATCACAAGATTTTATTTTATATCTTTTCTTACATGGAATTGAACATGAGATAAGGGCTTTGGATAAAGTTCTTATAGGACAATGACTTTGATATTGTATACTTCTAATAAGGGGAACATAGTGGCATATTCTCTCAATATGAGATCTAGTTTGAAAATTATGAATAATGTGTTTGAGTAGTTGGCCTCATTGTAGTTATCTGTTGTGGATGGAGATGGGGAATCATACCAAATGTCGATGGTTGTAACCCCTCAAAAATTTAAAATATTTAGGGAGGAAAAACTTGAGGATAACGACAACAAGATTTCACATCATCTGATGTCCACAATGAATACTTCTGATGGATATTTGAAAGGTGGGTGCATGTTGTTAATTTCAACATACGCATAATAGAGGTTATGAGGGAGTTTCATACACCCCCTTTGGCAGTACATCCTAGTGTAAAGAAGATGTATCAGGACATCCAATGTATATTTTTATGGCCAAGGATGAAGAAAGGTGTTGCATAGTTTGTTTCTTCATGTCTAACTTATCAGCAAGTGAAGGATGAGAACTATATTCTAGTGGATTTATCTCCACTCCCTGGGTTACCAAAATGGAAGTGGGGTGAAATACTGATTCAATTTATGATGGGTTTACAACATACATCTATGGGGCATGATACCATATGGGTGATTATAGACCGACTCACCATGTCATCCAACTTCCTAGCTATATGAGAGTAGAGTTCAGTAGAGATCTTTTGATGCATCAATATATAATAGATAATTTGACATCTTGGAGTCACATCGATGATGGTTTCAGATCATGATTCTATCATCACATCTCAGTTGTGGAAGGAATTACATGAGGTGCTTGGAACCTAGTTATGATTGAGAACAACATTTCACCCACATATGGACATCCAAGACGAGTGGATGATTAAGGTTATAGAGGACATGTTGTGGGAGTACATGTTTGAATTTGGATGTAGTTCGGTGGATAACCTACCACTATTGGTATTTTCATACAACAAAATCTACCAATACACCATTGGTATGGCACCATTGGAGGATTTTTATGGGCGACCCTGTAGGTCAACACTTTGTTGGACTGACCAAGGAGAGTCAGCACAAATGGGCCTGGAGTTGGTTTGAGTTACTGCAAAGAAGGTAAAGATCATCTAGGAGAGGATGAAGATTGTGTAGAGCCGTCATAAGTATTATGATAATAGGCGATGGAGACCTTTGAAGTTCAAGGAAGGACACAATGTGTTCGTTCAGGTTTGACCTCAATGTGGATTACAAATATCTGTCTAGGGAGACAAGCTATCTTTGAGGTTCATCAGACCCTTCCAAAAACTGCATAGAGCTGATGAGGTGGAATACCACTTGGCACTACCAACATAGTTAGATCGGGTACATGAAATATTTCACGTTTGTCAGATGAGGAGTTACGTTCATGACCCATCACATGACGTTGACTAGAAAGAGATAAACATCAAGGATATAGTGACCTTTTATAAGTATCCGATGGAGATAGAGGATTAGAATGATAGGATCCTTAATGGGCTATCAATTCCTTTAGTGCTTGTCTAGTGGTAGCACGGGAATCTCCAGGAGAGAACATTGGAGCGAGATGCCTAGATTCTCGCTCATTACCCTTATCTATTTGAGTAGCCATTGTTTTTGAATTTTTAGGGACATAAATCCCCAAGATGGGGATAATGTAATGTCTCAGATTTTACATGTATTATTTTTTGATATTATAAGGATTTATGTCAAGACCTGGAGCTAAAATGACATGCGATTCAGAGGCCCGATGTGCCTAGAATAAATGTTTCAAAAACGTCTAAATATTTAATAGCACGTGTGTGCGGTTTTCCAGAAAATCTTGAATAACTATAAAATGGGTTCATGAATTTGAAATATAAGGGGAATGTTTAGTTCAAATTATATGATTTAAACTATGCCTAACCTAAATTTTGTTAGCATGGGTCTTTGTGTAAAATTTTTTAGGGGATGTAAAAGGAATAAAATTATTTATAAAAAATTCTTTTATTGACATAACAACTTTTTCCATTAATAGGATCCTTCTGCAGAAATCCTTGGGTTATCCACATAACCCTAGAGACTCTATAGGACTGCTAGAGAGAAATTTGGAGAATCATCCCAGGAAAACGATGATGGATCATTGATTAATTAATCGATGAAACTTTATATTCAATAGATCTTGATAATTGATGCATCCATGCATCCTTCCTCGCCAGTAATCAAACCTAATTGAGGTAGGAATATTTATCTTGTGATTTCTATACCATTCTTAATATTAGACAATAGAGGTTCAAATCAAAGAAAAAATTGATATGTGCATCATCGGTAGATTTTAAATTGATGGAATTATTGTTGCTTTGTTGATTTATCCCTCTTAATTTATCATATTAATTATAACAAATAGATACCGGTATGAAAAACATATAGGGTTTATTCCTCATGGTTTTATGGGTGATTTTGTCCCCCTATTATTCTCATTTTATCCCATTGGAACCCCGTGGTTCCCATGTCAACATTTCTATGTGGCTTCGAACATGATCAGACCCCTAAATTCAAGGAGAATCAACCACCGAGGATAGATCTACATAGATTGGGACCCAATGACCTCAGATCTATATGAACATTTTGTTTTTAGTGCATTGGAGGAGGCATGGTGGTCTATATAACGGACCACCATTGTGGAATTGGTGACCAGTGGCTGATAGTAGTGGACTGCATGCAGCCGATAGTGACCAGTGATATGGTGATGTTGGTGGGATGTAATGATGTGGAAGGGATGCAGTGATGACGACGATGGTGGAAGTGGTGAATGTGGGGTGGGCTAGGCCAGTGGGCCGAATTAGGAGGATGGGCCAACTATGTTTTGGTCGTTGGGCCATCCCAGACCAAGGATGGATCTAAGGAAATTGGGATAGAGTGCAGTTGCGGTTGATCGTGACCGTTGACTATGGGTGAAGTGACCATGTGGCCAGGTCGTGCGGTACAATGACCGATCGGGGTGGTCAACCATGACGATTGACTGTGGAAGTTGGTGTACCTACCACACCGGCAGAACATTAGGCCCCAATAGGCCTATGAATGGTTTTACTAAATTGATTATATCTACTAAATGGATTGCCCAATTGATGATCCTTATGTGGCATTGAGACCCTATTGTCGAGGAAGTAATTTTGAGGCAAGTGGTGATTCTTTATTCGTTACCAGTATAGGATGAATATGTTACCTTGGTTGTTACCTTGAGGGTTTTGTATGACATTACATACACATCACTGGATTTCAATATGATCTAGAAGTTGAGTCTCTAATAGAGTATGTTATCCCTCCCCAATACTGAAGTGATATCCACTATCACCCCTAGTAGAGTCTTTGGGATCATGTAGCTTCTTTGATTAGGGAATGGATCCTCAATCTTGTGGGTCACATCAGTGGGGTTTGTGGTATCCCCTAGTGTGGTGTGTTTGGGCGTGATCCACTGCATATTGGGTTGATCCAGATTGGGTATGTCGTATCCCCTAGTCAGTTCTAGGTGCGATTCTTGGTATCCCCTAGTCAGTTCTAGGCGAGACCCCTCTCTGTGTATCATATTATTCATTGACAAATGAATACTATTTTGGTAGTTCCCAAATGATCTATATTTATTAGTTGAGTGTCTTTGAAGATAACATAGATAGAGTATTGAGTTCTATTAATACTAACATGATTCATGTAGAATCCTATTAATGGAAGTTGGTTATTACCACCTGATGGCATGGTGACACTCTTGAGTATATCTAGATATTCTTGTTATATTTTTTGCAGACATATAACTATATAGAGTGGAATGTAATTCAATTATTGTGTTGTTTTTGGTTTCTGAGGTGTCCTAATGAGTATTTTTATACTCACCACTACTCGGGCTTTTCCCACACATGTCATATGTTGTGTAGATGATTGACCTTTTGACAGAGTCCTTGGTAGACCAAGACAAAATAGTACTTATTGTGACTATACAATCATATGTGTGTTTTTTTGTCCTTTGGATAGTAGATCTAGTACCATTATGTGTAGGTTATACTTGTGTGGCTGACACTCTATGTGGTACTTATATTTGGCCATGTTTACTTTCCATTAATTTTACTGTCCCACTCTATTGTGGGATCTGAGTTGTATGAATATGTTGTTTTCATAGTGGTTTTTACTTATTTGAATCTTGTGTCTTGGAGATGTCTACTTATGTACATGTACTTTAGCAAAATGCTTCCCATGTGTGGGATATGCCTACTCATTTATAGTCACCACCCCTTGGAAAATTAGAGGCAAGCTTGGGTTAGTCATGGTAGAGACCCCTCTAGGACAAGTCATTACAATGTTCATATATTAATCAAAATAAATATTTTTATAAATAAGAAGATGAAACATATACATACCCACACACCTAAAATAATGAATGAATTTTTCATTTTCAACCAATCATATTTATGGAAACTAAACAACCAAATGAATCTAAAAAATAATTTTCTCAACATCTATACTAACAAAGGAAAAATCATAGCACCTTCAATCCTTGTAGTCCAATTATAATAAAAAAAAATAAAACAATATAAAACACATTGAAACAACCTTAGGGATTGATAATTCCATTATATAACTATTTACCAAAGTTTATAGTGAAAAAAAATTGAATAAAAAACTGATTTTATGTCCTTGTATAATGGGAAAACCCTATACCCATTCAACTCTATCTGATATGATTTGACCTTATAGTAGAATATCATAAATTCAACACCTAAAACCATTTATATTTACATGAGAAGATCCTAAATACCTAAAATAAAACATATACTAAACCCCTATAAGAATACCATTTAATAGGTCTCTCAAATCATAGGTAATCTTAATTAAAACTATGTGGATACATTTAAAACAATATATTCTTATTTATAACTCTAAATAATATTTAATTAAATGTCTATCATCACAAAGAATTACCATTTAACCATTTAATAAAGTAATATTTCTAGAAATAAATTTCATAAAATAATTCACTATTTATATTCCTTTTCAAAACCAAATCTCTAAATCAACAAAAAAACCATTTCATAGAAATTGCTTTAAAAAAAATTTAATTTCATACCAATTTTTGAATTTCCAAACACAAAAGTCCAATTATTACTTTAAAAATATTTTCAAATTAAATAGTAAAAAACTATATTTATATTTGAATATGAATATCCAAAATCCATAATTTTATAAAAATTTAAAATCTAACTTCAAATAATACCTATAAAAAACTCCACAAAAAAAGAAAAAAACATAGTCATTAATTTTATTAAAAGAACACTAATTCTTATTAATTTTTTTTAATAAAAAAATAATAAACACATCACTAAAATTGGAATTATAACATTCATTATTTGTAAAAAAATGTATTATAATTAGAGAATTTTAAATTTAATTCATTAGTCCCTACTATCTAAAAAATTAAATTAAGTTTAAATAAAGTAGCAATTAAATCAATAAGATTTACATTTTTAACAGATTTACCCCAAATCATTAAGATACATAATGGATACACACTTTATATCACATTTATAAATCGTTTTACTTATACTTTTTCGATCATAATCATCAGAGGGCATCTCCCTATAAAAATATTTAAATATTGTAATAATAATTTGTAGAATATTATATATTAAATGGTAAAATCTTGAAACTAATATGTAATTTTAAATGGAAAACCCTTGAATCCAATCTCCCACTATTTTAGATTTAAAAACTAGCAATTAAAAAAATAGTTGAGATAACAATGGATTTGAGGCAGTCGAGAATGGAGAGGGGGAAGGCTTGCTACATTAGTCAGACAAGGGAGTGGAAGATTGGGAAAGGATGGTTGTCTGAGGTCTACTTCATGATGTTGGCTGGTTAGCCTATGCAGAGGATAAAAATCATAGGGAGGTGATCAAAATAAAGTAGGAAATAAAGGATACAAAATATAACATGGTTTAGAATTGGTATATGTGAGTGAGGTGATCGAATAATTGATAAAAGACAGAGGGTAGAAATAATAACATACCTCAGATTTGAGATTTTATTCATCTGTTAGAAGGTCGAGGGGGAGCGACATCGAAGCCGAACATCCATGAGTGCTTGAACTATATGTTGGAAATCAGTTCGTTTATGGTTCTATATAAAAGATAAGAAAGGGGTTTAAGAACCCTTTGAAAAAAGTAAGGATAATGAGGTGTTTTATCAGTGCTAAAATAAATAGTGTTAAAAAAGACCTATGTAATTAATCTAAATAATATAAATAAAAAACATAAATGATGATTATTTTAAATAAATACAAAATTATATAGTTATAATTATATTAAAATAATTGTAAATATATATTTATAAATATATTTAAAGAAATATATTTATAATTATAATTATAAATAAATATATTTGTAGATATATTTATAAATATTTGTATATAGTTATAAATATATTTATATAATTATATAAATTTTTATAATTATGTATTTTTAATAAATAAATATTAATATTAATATTAATATAGTAAATATATTTATTATTATTTCAAAAATATATAAATATATAATGAATTATTTATTAATATATAAATAAATTTAAAAAAAATTATTTAATTTTTTTATAATTATAAATATATAATTTTATAAATATAGTAAATATAAATTTACACACACACACATATATATATTCAAATATATTTTTCACATGATTATTGAACATATAATCCTAAATGAATGATTGTTAGAAATGAGTGACATTGAATAATTGAAATTTTTATGACCTTTAAAATATTAAAAAAATGGATAACTTTTATCCATTATAAAAATAATTAAAAAACTAAAATATAGATATTTATTGAAATTATGATGAATATGTAATGAAAATATTAATACATAGTAAATAAATATGTATAAATAAATATTATAAAATGATTAAATTAAAAATAATATTAAAAATGACTTAATAATACATATTTAATTAAAATTTAAATTAAATAAATAACATTTATCGATTAAAATAAAATTTATTAAATATAATATGTTACTAAATTAAATTTGAAAATGAATAGTGATTTTTTTTATAAATTATAGAAACATTTAGTGTGTGTGTGTTTTAATATAATATTTCTATGATTATGTATATATTTGTGTGCATGAAATTAATATGTATATATATATACACAAAAATTCGACTTATGTTTATTTCAAACACAAAATTATATAATATGTAACTTCTGTTAATGAAATAAATTATAATAATAATGATTATCTTTTAAAAATGAATACTTGTTATTAATTATATATGTAATTTTAAAAAAATGAATGCTTATATATTTTAAAATTAAAATCATTACAAATTAATTATATAAATTAAACCTATATTGAAACCAATAAACATTAATGAAAAAACAAGTGTAATTATATTTTAGAAAATGGTTTGATTTCCAAATTATTGAATAGTGGAAAATTAAAAATAACTAAATTTAAAAAATATTAAATATATTAATGAAAACATTAAAAAGTTGTAAATTAGAAAAATATTTAATGAACAAATATTTAAAATCTATAAAAATAAAAAATTAATTAGATTTTTAAAATTATCAATGAATAAATTATATTTAATGAATTCTTGTTAAAAATAAGTGAAATTTAATTATATATATATATATATATTTATATATGAAATTATAATTTAGTTATAAAAAATAGAATAAATATAAATAAATATTATTAATAAATAATTTTTTAAAAAAATTAAACAAATAAATATTTAAACCAAAAAATTAAATAAATATATATATATATATTATCATTTAATATATATATATATATATATATTAATATATATTTTAAGATATTAAATTAGAATTTAATTGTAAAAAAATTACGTAACCCAGCTAGCCCTAAAACTGAAGGTCCATCCATTTAGGCTACCCAATATGGATGACCTATTGGGCTAGTGTACTGTGATGAATAGAGAGTGGGGTGAGATCCATACAGACCCGTGCATGTTGGAACGAGCCCATGTTGGTGAGTTGAGATTTTGTGTGGGAGGTTATTAGCATAATATTATTTTGGTGTTCTAATTCCATAGAATCATATAAAAAGAAGTGGAAAATCGTCCACAAGTTTGATGTGGGACTTGCATGTGTGATTTATTTAGTTTTATTGGCACTTTCACCATCACTGATAAAGAACACCTTAAGCAGCACTAGAAAATCTGTTGATAAATGGTACCCTTTAGCAGTGCTATAAAAAAGCATTGCTAAAGGGAACACATTTTTTATGATAAAAAATCATTTATAGAGGTGTTATTTTATCAGTTCTATTTTTGGCACCGATAAAAGGTACCATTTATCATTTCTTTTTCTCGCTCTAATAAATGAAACCATTATCATCACGTTTTTCAAGAGTTGATAAAAGTTTTAGCCAAATAAATCTAAATCTGTAGTAGTTTAGCCATTTTATTTAAAATAATACATAACCTTTTGACATTATAAAAATACCTGAAAATATATTCATACTTATACAAATGTATCTATAATCTTTACAAATTTATATTCACATATATTAAAAAATGGATATATATATTTATATATATTATAATATTTTTAAATCAATAATAGTATATAATATATTTAAATAAATATAAGTATATATATTTGGTGCTCGAGTATACAATTACATTAAAACCCACAGAAACTGCACACACACAAGCAGGAAAGGTATCCCATATCCCCCCAAGGGATAACACACCCATCCCTCCCATCATTTGAGTATAGGCAGGTGCGCAGGTGAATAGGTGGATGAGAAGTATAAAAATGTTGATAAATGGGAATTATGAGTGCTAAAAAAGAGTCACTACAAAAAAGAGGTCATAGTTTATGTTTATTTGTGGTGGTTCTAATATCCATTGCTAAAAAATTTTATTAAATAAAATTTATAATGCAGCGACAATTATATTAAACTGTAATATTTTTTGTTTTCAAATTTCATGGTGGATCTATTTAAACCAAAACTAAATAAAAAAAAATATAAATAATACAACCCCTCACCCACCAAATCCCCTACCCCTACCCCACACCTAATCCCTTAGCCTCTACCCCCTCTCCCTAATTGAAGCAGACCTCCCCTCAACCTCTCCATCCCACTCTGAGATGGCCTTCTCCTCAATGAAAACTACCCTTTGACCCCAATACCCCATCTCTTTGATGGGGACATGATTATTAGATGCGAGGGAGGGGTGAGGGGTGGACCTCATCATGGAGAAGGAGATTTGGGAGAGGAGGATTGGGGTTGATCACTGTCGGGGAGAAGGATGATAAGGAGAGGGGAGATTAGGGATGATTTCTATCGTGGAAGTGTTTCAGAGAGAGGGGTATTGGGATCGATTGTAAATCACTATCAGGGATAATGCTGTAGGGGAGAGTGTTGGGTATGGTACGAGGGGCGGTCACTATCCGTCTGGGAGAAAGGCAAGCGATGAGAGATCAGGGGTAGGTGGGTTGAAGGGATTAGGATGGGGAAAGGGGTTGAAATATTAACATATTTTAAATATTTAGTGACAATTTAAATAAAACCACAACTAAATTTTAAAAAAAAATGGGCAGCTTTCTATAAGTGCCGCTATATTTCCAATTATATTTAATTTGATTTTTTAGTAGCATTTATTAGAAACACCACTAATAAACTACCACAAAGGCCAATTTTGAAGTATGGATATGATATTTTCAAAAATTTATGGCTTTATATAACATATCAAGATCATTGAGAGCTCTATGTGTGTATAAAATAGGTAATATTGTGCATTGAGTGAAAATAATGATATAAGAGAAGGAGTAATCGTCCTACACTAACCGAAAGATTAGCTGGGTTAAATATTTTATGGTTTTATAAATATGAAGTTCTAGAGTGATGGGAGTGTGGTTTCTAGATAATTATGAAGAATAGATGATGGAGTAAATATTGAATACTACTACTATTGGAACAAGTTCTTGATGCTAAAGAATTTGATGAACTGATAGATATAGAAGTTAAATCTCAAAATCGTAGAGTAAATAGATGATTTTTATAAAGATGAAGTAGAATATCTATTGGAAGGAAACGTATAGTGTCAAAGATAAAGATATTAAAATTTATAAAGAGATATCATAGAGCTTAAAGAAGATCTTATCCAATGAGTTTATAGAGTATCTTTGAATAATATGAGATGTAATATAAAGATCAACTCACTTGTGTAATATAATGAATACTTGGGTTAGAATAAAAACTAACCAATGGATTTATATATTTTGTATAGTTTTATTCACTTTCATGATATTGTAAATATCTATGTCTTAGGGTAATATGAAAACATATTAAGGAGTAGGTACTCACATTAGGGGATAACCTTTTAAATACTACGGTTGATATTTTTCATAATTTACATTAATGGTTTTCCTGATTTCTGTTGGGAGCCCCAAAATAAATCATGACATCATAAAAAATATAGAGATTCAAACAAATTTAATCATGTAAATGTTTATGTTTTAAAAAATTTACTCAATTTATGGTCTTAGATGAAGTAAGAGGAGGACAAAAACCTCTTTGATGTAAATAAAAGTGTTAATAGTTCTTCCATTAAATATGATGATATTGATCCATAGAAAGAATCCAGTTATAGCTATGGGGAGTATATAAAAAGTAAGGTTATTAGATCTATTTATAATGTATACTCTAAATTTTATGGTTTTATAAAGTATGTTCATTCAAAATTATATATATATACTTTTGATTTAACCCAGGGCTTTCATAAAGAGAAAACTCTACTAGAATTTGATTCTAATGAAATAGAGATTGTATTGTCTAAAAAATACATAATTTTATCACACTCAAGAATTTAATTAAATCCCCATAAAAATATATATTACATTTTAATTAAATATTATCCCCGATTGATGAAGATTTGTAATAGATTTTTGGTGTGAATGTTTTTAAGGAAGATATTAGGGATAACATCCATGAACAAGATAGTTGGACATGTGAATCTTAATGAACATATCTAATTAAAATTACTAGAATAGTGATCTCTGGAATTTCACTAATTCCTTGCTATGGTATTGAAAAAAAACAATATTTAGCAATATAGTATCATTTAATGGATATTAGTGAACATATGATGAGTTTTTCAAGATAGTAAAATTCAATGTATGAGGGTTGTGAATAGTCTACCAATTAAAGAATTTGTGTAAATTCATTAAATACAAGAATGATGAAGTCATATTATGTGGAATTAAATTTTTTCTATGTGTTATATTTATTTCATTTAGTTTCACTATCATGGGAAGATGCAATGATGATGGAATCCATGCTTTGAATTTTTTTTCGATCAATCAAATTGATTATGGTTTTTTGTGATGAAAATATAATATTATATCATATTAGAGGATATAAAACAAAAATTTTGCGGATAGAATCATGAAAATATATAGAAAAAGGAATAAAAAAAGATACAAAGAACATAACTACTTTCTTATTTATCGAAGTCATGGATGTGATGGTTATTGGGGTAAGTAATACATGGAGAATGACTGATTTGGTGTTCAAAATCATACAGAAAGTGATCCTCAATAAGGAACTCTAGATAGGAGAGGTCTATATACCTTTTAGAGATGCACCAAATAACAACATATGGGGAAACTCACCTTCGATAAGGAATCAGTAATGATTGGAATATAAGCCTAGGTAAAATATTTGAGGAATGTAGACTAGTGAGCAGTTCAAATTCTTGCATTGTGGGAAGTGTATAAATATTTAAATGAATTGTAAGTATCAAAAAAGAAGGTATTAGGGGGAAGATTGATGAATATTAAAATCCATTAATACAATAGAATATGGAAATAATAATCTACTCAATGAAAGTATCCCTATAGAGTCATGGGTGGTTGACATTGATGCATTATTCAACTCAATGTACGATCATTGGTGCATGACCAACTATGTACTTGAATGAATGGGGAAAAATCATTTTGTCGATGATAATGATTTATAAGTGATCCAAAAGATATATGTTAACCTCTAGATGAATAATTATTTTTCATATTTATTGGTTTTATATAAACATCTAATGGTCACAAACAGTGGAAGACAACCCGAAACAAAAAAATACCTATTTTTATGAAATTATATGCATGAAATATCTCAAAAATAGAGTACTTATAAAATTTTAACAACTAAAAATTCCATTTTCATTTAATAGATAATTTTTTTATTATTATCATAATGTGTAATGAACAAATACACCCAACCTTTGAGGTTATACACTGTCCAATGGATCCAAAAATACTTCAGGAGGATACATAAGAAACTGAAGGGTTTCTAGCACCTTCTCAAGAGATACGGATACTTCTATTAAAGTGGAGATATTTTATAAAATATAAAAAGTATCACACCACAATAAACCTTTCCATTTTATGGAAATTGTTCATATCGGCAATCGAATACACTCTTTAATTGTTGTCTCATTTATTCATACATTACAATTTATGAATAATTTCTATGGTCAATATTTGAATTCATTATATTAATGCATAGCCTCATTAGTATTTTATCTTATTAAATAGATTTCAAATAATTTCCAAGTATTAAAAGAACCAAAATTTAGTTCTAAACAAATTAATACTGTTCGAGGAGGGAAATGAATAATACATATATATATATATATGTATTATTTATGCATCTCATTCATGGAAGAATACTTACATTACATGCATGAATTAATTTTAATATATATATATATATATCATGAATCAGATGTTTTTACATTTTAGTGCACATATAACAATCTCCTAATAATACTAAATCCCCTTAGTACTTCATGAAATTTTTCAAACAACTCTTTGTGAATCAATCCAAACTCTTTGAATAATTTTTTTCAATCAAAATCTATTCATTTAAAAAAAATACATTATCCTTATACAATGGACTCACTATGTGACCCTATGTAATTTAATATCATTTAAAAAAGATATAAAATCCTTATTTTAGAGATGTTATCAAAGAGTGCCCTTTTGAAAAGTGTTAGTGCCACTCTAGTTAATATGGGGTCTTCGCTATCTCGTGTGATCTATTTCAAATATACTCATATATCTATACATAATTATTAACCAAAATAATTATCATATACATCATATGCATACTTATATTATCACTTTTTTCATGACATTTAGTGACCACTAGACATGGAACATATCAAACTAGTATTGGCCTATCATAATTTCCTAATTATTTTAAAAAGACTGACCAAGTCGATTAATACATCACATTCCATTGATTTATCTAATGAGTGCATCACATATTAATTAAAAAACTATTTCAATACATTAAATGTGAAACAACTAATAATGAAAATGATTTTTCTTCAGTTTGATTCAATTAGAGAAAAAAATTTATTTACTTGACATTAATATGGAAAAATCCAATATTGATCATGATAAAACTAACAACATGATGATTAATATACCTAAACACCTAAATATTATCATAGTAAACATGTATACTTGCATATGTAGGGTATAAAAGTATAAAGGTTCCCATTCTATGTATCTTACCTACCTCAAGTTAAATAATTAATAATAAATATACACCCTAAGTATATCAATGACTTTATGGAATTACATGAGATATACTTTAGATGATCAATCCAAGTAATAAGACTACATATTTCCCCTTGAATCCATTATTCAAATATCATATACATATCTTAGTA
Organism: Viscum album; assembly: GCA_963277665.1. Taxonomy (NCBI): domain Eukaryota; kingdom Viridiplantae; phylum Streptophyta; class Magnoliopsida; order Santalales; family Viscaceae; genus Viscum; species Viscum album. The sequence goes on along the minus strand of OY728163.1, from coordinate 1,639,250,184 downwards.
AAAAATAAGGAAAACCCAGAGAGAAACTTTTTGGGGATATTATCATTTGACAGTTTATGTAAAATTAACAACAACACACATCAATGAATGGTTACTGGATATTTTAGTTATTATATTATCATGATACATTTAAAACCATTATATTCCATTTATAATGTGTCTTAAAACAAGATATTTAGTTTGACACTCATGTTACTACTATGATAACAGTTTTATGAACTAAACTTCCACATTCTTTTGGGTAGTCACAGAACTAATATTTACATCACTCCTCTCAAATATCTCCAACAAGATATGGTATTTTTGATGGATTTGGTAGACCTGTTGCTGAGACCGTGGTTCCATATACTCGAAAATATCAATTTTATTTCACTAAATAGATTGATTTCTCTCTAAATGCTAGGAAGAACTCCATGTTTACAAATGGACATCTTGATACAAATAACTTCCTTTAGAACATATGATATAATGATGTATTCTTTATCTATTTTGAGCCTTCCATGTTGTTTTATTTTGATCTCTTCCAACTAATTACCCCAAAATTTAGGATAAACATTAATCCAGATTGAGATTTCATAGAATATTTATTGGATTAAAAACTAAACCCAATGTAACCCATTACATAGAGTGCATCCAATCCTCCAAATACTAAGATGTATCCTTAATGCTTCTCATGTTCATAAGGATATTATTCACAATAACCAAGTGACTCACCCCAATATTATATTGGGGTATACTTGTTATGATAAAAGCATACAAGACATCAGGTTGAGTTCAAATCATTGAAACATTTTAAGTCATATTTTATACATATAAGTAATCATTTTTATATTTTATAAATTTTTAGATTGATACTAAATAATCATAGGATTCATTCCGTAAAACACTGGTAAAGAAAATAATATTAGAGTTCTCCAATATAAACCACTTCAAAACTTTAAAAATATATATGTTATGTGTAAAACCAAGAAACCACTTTGATATATCTTTATAGATCCTCATACTGAGTATGTTAGCTTCTTCACCCATTTCTTTCATTGAGAAACATTTACCCAGCCATATATTCAGAGAGTTAAGTGTCAGGATTCATTTATAATATGAATTATTTCATCTAAATACAATATTAAAAAGAATACCATACACCTAGTAAGTTACATGTATATACCAAAATCATCCCCAATATTGGTGAAATCGAAACCATTGATTGTATCATCGAATAAGATATTATAACTTTGAGAAGATTTATTCATCATGTAAATAGATCATTGCAAATATAAATCCTTAGGATTATCATTTGGAACATTAAAAGCCTTGGGTTTCATCATATATATGTCCCCACCCAAATTACCATTAAGGAATTTAATTTTCACATCCAAATGATATATATCTTAATCACAATGAGGTTATATGGAAATAAAAATATGAATGGACATTATCATTGTGATAAAAGAAAATGCCTCTTTATATTCAATTATATGAACATGTTTGTAACCATTTTCCACTATGAAATATTTATAGATAGGATATCTATCATTCATGTTATTTTTCCTATGAAAAATCCACATGAATATTATGGGTCTCACCCCTTCACGTTTATCCACCAACTTCCAATCAGGGTTAATGTTCATGGTGGAGGGCATCTCAAATTCAATTTATTTTAAACATTTTTTAGAACAAAAAATCTTAATGGTATATCATTAGGAAGTACTATCATCTCATATGAATGCTTTTTCTTGTCCGTTATCCATGATAAATACATATCTATCGAGATCATAATGAATCCTACCAATCATACATGGTTCTTATTTAACTTGAGTTGGTTATTATTACACAACTGTTTATAGAATGAGATCAAACTCCATCTCAAGAGTAATTCAAAATCACGAGAAATTTATGAACTAATAATAAATAAAATATAATTAATTTTTTTTATAATTTGAAAATTATATAAACATTTTTATTCATTTCAATGCGTAAAACTTCATATTTTATATTAATTGGAATTTATATGATATTTAGTAAACTAAAACATTTTGTAATTAAATTATTTGTTATAAATGATTTTATATATTATAAATAAAATATATTTTTTCATTCATAAACAATTTAAAAAATATTATTTATGATTTAAAAAAAATATACCATCATGCATACATCTTATGGAAGGGTAAAACACATATACAGTGCCAATTACATATGGGTCAGTAGGAAACAAACCTTATTAAGCATCTCACATATAGGTAATAACTTTATACATCTTCTATTAATATAGGTAATCACAATGCTTATAACACTGTATAAAGGTAAAAAACAAGGACCATTACATAGTAGCTAAAATACAAATATTTATATGGGTAAAACACTATGTCCTTTTATGTAAACCCATTATGAAAAGTTACTGCCATTACAAAAACCATTTTAGAAAAGGTAGAAAATATGTTTTCCTTTAATAAGACATCTACATAACAGTGTTTCATAAGGGAAAAACATATTTAACTTTACACTTCTCATGAATGGTCTATAAACAACAACTTATTTTTAAAAAAAAATTATGTTCATTTTTTCTAATTATGATTTTCTCAAAAACCAATAATCAAAACGTGTATAAATATTGAAGAAACTATTTTTTATACCAGTAATGGGTTTCCAAGGAATATATAATGATAAAATGAAGTTTAAGATAACAAAAAACATAAGTAGATCTATCATCAAAGAATCAAATGCCTCAAAAATTAAAAAACAGAGTACATAGAAAATGTGAATAACATCATCTTTATTATTCCATTCATAAAGAATTCTTAAGGAAGATTACAAGGAGTTATTAAAAAATTAATACTTCATACAATGTGATACACCATCAAATAGATCCATGAACACTTGGTGAGGATACATAAGTAGTTGATGGGGTGCTAGTGCCTTCTTGGGAGACATGAACATTGTCGATGAAGAAGATTGATTTGACATATTATCACAAGTATTGCACCATAATAAACCTTTTAATCACATAAAAGTGGATTATATAGGTATTAAATAAACTCCTTGGTTTTTGTATCATTTATTCATACATTACAACATATAAATAATTCTATGGTCTGTATATGCACTCATCGTCTGAATTCACAACTTCCATTAACTTTAAATTCCTAGAATTGGAAGAATAATAATTTTGTTTAAGGAAATGAAAATAATTTAGGGGAATGAAATGAATAATGTATATATAATTCATTAATATTATTCATATAAAAAACACATGCATCACATACAACATTAAAATTAGAATATATATATATATATATATATATACCATCCATCATATGCATGTTTATATGCATCTCATGCTTGTAAATTTTAGTATGCATATAACATCTATGATTGATCAATGTGAGACACATTATATTTCAACATAAGAACCTTATATATTTGGGGAAGATATATTTCATTGGCTATGAAACTATATTCTATAATGGATTTTAGAAAGTGATAAGAGGGACATTGGTTGTGGTGTAAGGGGTAATTGATGGTATACTCTCTATGAAAAAAAACATTAGATGGAATCTCAATGGTAAAAATATCATCCTAGTAAGAGTTAGAGGTCTAAATTTTTTGGATTGGTTACTTTAGTGAGAATAAAATAAAGGTTGTAGTTTGGAAGGGAGTTTTTATTCTTGAATACACAAGATTAAGATGTTGTGAGAGCTATGAGATAGTGAAAAAGGATGCTTCATTAAACATTCATGTTTCGAAGCCTAGAGCCTATAAGTTGGTGATTATTCCATAAAATGTATGGGAAAAACCAAAAATTCTTGTCATGGAGGATCTCTTTATCTCGTCACATTGATTCATGATGTGAATAGTAATGTATAGGTGTATTTTATAATGCATAAATATATGATTTTTAGTTAATTTGTATAATTGAATAAAATGGTTGAATTAGAAACTGGTTGGACATTAAAGGTCCATTGATTAATAAAAGTGTTGATATAACTACCAATGCTTCTCATACATAGATATTATATCTTTTATATGAATATTAAATATTTTAAATAAACACAAGCCTATGGATAATAATAGTTTAGTGACATTGGAGCCTCTGTACACAATTTTATGATTTCATTAAAGGTCATTAATGTCTGTGAAAAAAATATTCCCATTTAGTAATCTTCTTATACATACCAAACTTAAAACCTTTCTTCATAGATTAGGGATAGGAAAAATAAGAATGGGTGAGATTAGATTCTTAGTTAGGGTAAAAAATGGATATATCTATATAACATGATCATATGGGTTATGGAATAAGAGAAAAACATTTGAAAAAAAAGCACCCTATATATTATAAATCATAAACTTGAGTCATTGAATAAATAATGGTAGTTCATAAGAAATTAATCAGAATGGAGTAAAAGAAAATTAGCAATGGGAACATAAAATTGGAATAAGACTTATATTTATGGCATACAAATTTGATTATAGAATTGTGAACATGAATAAATAGTGTTCAGTTCAATCATTAAGTTAATGACATGAAATTATCCCCTCACATGAACTTATGGACATGAAACCAGGTCAACACATAATATTATAGACATTCCAGATAGGTCCATGCAATACACTATGATCATGTAATCAGGTTCACATATAACATTGTGGCCATGTAATTAGGTTTACACATAACATTGTGAACATGTTATCAGGTTCACACATAACATATTTAATCATGAGATATCTATTATTACCCAACGAATTGTAGTGAGATATATTTCCATCCCATCACATATTGAATATATTAGACATGCGTTCCACAAGATCATAAATTATTCATAAAATCATAACCCATAAAACAAAATGGGTTTTATAAACATTTCATTATATCATTACCTATGTAAAAAATAAAGGATTCATAATCATTTAATCATATAATATCCTATGGAAAAATGAAGTAATTTTCATATTAATTTAATCATAGTATAACCCATTAATGGGAAATGGGGTTCAATAATATCATTCCATGATAAAACATTCATATAATGAATAATAATGATATCATTGGTTCATATCCCATATTTATCTTAAGATACATCAAAGAATGTCATTTAGATAGAAAAATATTTTGAAAGATAAATTACTGGGAACATTTCTTGAGAAAGATTAACATTCATTGAAAAAATAATTTTAAAAATGAAAATTCCTATATTATTTTGGAAATCCATTCATTTTAAAATAAACATGTAAACATAAAAATTGATCTTTAAAAAATAATTTCATTTTATTTTTGAGAAAAATAAACTTCTCACATAGAAAAAAATTAAAACATAATTTTTTTAGAAACTAATTTTACTCTAAAATAACCTTGAAATTTTTTAAAGAAATATTTAAATAAAATAATGGTTGGATATTTCATTCATTCATTACTTTTTATAATGAATATTCCTTCCACATTTCCAGTAAAATCCAAACCAACATTGTTTGGAAAAGGACATGAAGATTCCATTTAATAATTTTTTTTAAAAAAGTAAAAAATGGGTAAAATTTTATTAATAAATAATTTTATGAATTTTTAAATAATTCATAAAAAATTATATATCTTGGTTTTGGAAGAAAAATTGTTTTTGACCGATGAGTGAAATAAAGATGATTTTTCCATAATTGTTTTTGACCTCTTAAGTACATAAAGAGTGAAAAATGAAAGAAAAAAGTGCATTCCTAAGAAATAACCAGAGTATATGAAAATATATTATTTTTTTGCGATACATATTGTATTATTTCATCATTATAAACATAAATATAAACAATCTGGATAAATGATGGGATTTTATCATAAAACCTTTACCACTCTGGTAATTTTTGAACAGTAAACCCCATAAAATAGAGATAATAAAATGGTTATATAAATAAAAATAATAATTATGATAATTATCATAAAATAAATTCATGGTAATTATATACACTACATAAAATAAACACGGGTGAATATGACTTGCGTCGCATAGAAAACAAAAAGTGAGATATAAATCCTTTACCAACTTAGTAATATTTGTATCGTAATCCCTAATAAACCATAAAAATAAATAAAACATTAAATATAATTAAAATATATATACTAATGATATAACATGTAAAAGGTTTATTTTATACACCAAAAAAAATTAATGAGTGGTGAATTTTCATATGTCTCCCAAAAATAAAGGGGAGACAAGAAATCCCTTACCTCTTTAGTAATATTTCAATAGTAAGACCCAATAAATAATGACATAAAATGAAACTTTATATATCATTAAAATAATTTATTTCATGATATAACATGTAAAAGGTTCATTATATACACCATAAAATAGAAAAATGTGGTTAATTTGTATATATCTCCCAAAAATAAAAGAGAGACTCAAAATCCCTTATAGCTTGTCTTGAATTCCATTTTACATATTCAAAACTCCTATATAATAAATATAAGTTTATTATAAATATATCATAGATCTAGAAATATTATATATATATATATATATTTATATTATAGCATACATGATTTACTTATGACCTTTTATTACAAATTTATAATAATTCCATGTTAAAATCATGTTTCGGGTAATAAGCACTCATCTTTTAGGTATGTTTTGATTTTTTATTTTCATTAATCATAAATTGATAATGGTTAAATAACTTATAGAATCATAATAATGAAATAATTATAATATTTATATATCAATTATAATATTATTATCAATTACTAATGGTGATTTTTGGAATTTAATTATGTTATGATCATGACGACGATAGGCTGTATGCACGCTTGTATAACATTTCAATTTTTCAATGATCATTATTTTAAGGAGGTAAGTAATATATTATATTTACATAATGATAATAATAACATATTATTTATATAAATATACTTATACATATAACACCTTTGGTTTTTTTATGAAAATAGAGATCATGATCTCTTTATGAAGGTGATAGTCTACACGTACAATAACTACATTATCATCATTCAGTGAGTGAAGTGGTAAGAAATAAAATGATATATTATATTTTAAGAATGATAAATATGTCATTAATATAAAAATATTTCTTTTATTTCACATATATTTATTAAAATTATCCTTATTATCTTCCATTTAAAGCATTAGTGAAAAACAAATCACATCACATTACAAGGTGACAATATGTCGTAAAACGAGCAACATTATCATATCCCATTTGGAATGGAACGTAAAAAAAGGTATATATATATATAATATATATTGAATAAATAGGTATAAATATTTATAAATATCATATATATGCTTTATATCTATCATCATACCCAAGAGTGTGAGGCGATAATGGAAAAATGAAGGGCATCAGTTTGTGAGGTGGTAGTTCGCCGTACACACGAATCAAGATTTCATAACCCATTTGATGGAAGTGGAGATGATTGTAGGTAATAAACATAACATAAAAACATATCAGTATATCGAATATATATATATATATATATATGTTTGTGTGTGTGTGTGTTATTATATCATTATGGGTTAAATATAATTGAAGCAGGTGGAGGAAGAAATTAAATAAAAATTCTTGTTGAAGAATGTTACCTCTTTTCTGGGTAAACTCCTTATGTTTTCTAAAAAATTCATCCTAGTTTAGATTTATTCCCAAAATAAGGATTACCATATTGGAGATCATAATTTATGACATTATTTGGGTAGGTATTTTCTAATCCTTATGGGATTTATGGTCGGAATAATGTAGGATACATGGTGTCCTTTTATAAGTGAGGTGAGTGGCACACTTGTAATGTTTTGAAAAGAAAAAGTTGTAACCATGTTTTTATCATGAAAAAAGGATAAAAATGTTTTATTTATTGATTCATAGAAATTATAAGATCTATATATGTTCATTTAATAAATTTTATTCACGTTTTATTCCATTTTATTCATTATCATTAGTTTAACCCCTAATAAACCCATTTTTACCATAAGTGCTGTAATTATTTTTTAATTTTTTCCAAATTAAATTTGGCCTAAAATTTAGTTAAAATTATTATATAATATAAATTATTATGATAAAAAATATGTAATCCCATTTTTAAAATTCAATTAACATATGTAGAAAATTTTAACAAATAATTAATCTCGTAGATGTTACGAGAAAACTGGTTGTGAAAGAAAAAGGTTTAATTGTTTACAAGGTTTTTTTATCAAGATTATATATGAAAATGGTTCCAATAACCTAAATTATATTAATAGATATATTATTTAAATAAATTTTCTTTAAAACCGCATTAAAATATAGTTTGACTTTTTAAATATTTTAATTGTAAAGGTTGTTTCTAATTAAAATTACCTAATTTCCATTATTCATAAAAAATTAATATATTTAAAAAATTATCAAAAATTATCAGTAGGATAATTTTGAAATTCTGGTTTAAAATAAATTCATTTTTCAAAAAGATTAAATTTTTTAAAAGAAATTATTTTGAATAGTGGTGAAAAAACTTCTTTTTAAAAAATAGTTTTAATGGTAAAATTTGTTTTATTTTTATCTCTTGTATAAAACCCACATATGATGAATTTTGAAATTTTTATTGAATATAAACTATATAAATTTCATTAAAATAACTTACTAAAATTTTATTGTTTAATATATTGAGGTAAAACATGTTTCTGTGTATAAAATAGTTTTACATAAAAATATTTCCTTTTATTTCAGATAGTTTCTATTATAATTTCTAACTAATTGGTCACCAAATAATTCATTTTATACACATGTGTAGAGCATATATTTTCTTAATTTTTTAATAATATTCATACCATCCATTCAAATAGCTAGGTGATAACTATCATATTAAATACAAAAATTTTAATAGTATGTTGCGTTTCATTTAAACTCAGTGTTGCATGTATCACAAGTTACACCTATTGTGAAGTGTAGAAAAAGATAAACCCAACATTACATACAAAAAAATATATCCAAAATATAAAAATTATTTAAAAACATATGTCACAAAATATCCTGGTGTTACATTCATTCCCCGTTAAAATTAATTTCACTATCATAATTCATCACTTTGGTTCCAACAACTGAGGATATTTATTATTCATTACACAATATAGTTCCCACAAAGCTTCCTTAATTTGGTGGTTTCACAAAAAACATTGATCAACTGATTGGTCTTGTTATGTGGCACTTTCTTTGTTTGATCAAGAATCATAACCAATTATTCCCAATAATAAAGATTAATATCAAGTGGTATGACCTCTAAGTTCAATAGATGTGATGGATTAGGTACGTAATTCTTCAAGAGATGTTCCTGGAACACATCATGAATATGAGATAGGTTTGATTTAACTTCTAAATTATAATCTCTTATCTCGATACTATAATTGTTTTCAAATAGACTGATATACGAAGGGATTATTTTTACCTTCTTTCATTCATAAATAAATTTATAAAAACCCCTTCTCAAAAAAAACAAATTATAGATTTTATTGTTGATTATGAGGATACAATTTCAATAAAAACTGTTCTATATTGACATGTTATTGAATGAATTTGATATTCTCTTTCATCTCACTATCTTTCTCAGGTCCCAATATCTTTATTTCTATAACTTCATTCCATTACATTTGAGTTCTACAATTATTTCCATAAATGTATTCATAAGGGGTCATATGAATGCCTGAGTAGCATTTATTATTACAAGAAAAATCAAATAGAGGGATTTTTTGTTCCCAACCTCATTTAAAATCCCTAGAAAAAAAATCATAGAATATTGTATAGTGTTTGAATTATTCTCTCTAACTGACCCTATGTTGGTGGATGATACACAGTGATGAAACTCCACTATGTATCATGATCCTAATTAATACTTCATTGGAACAACATGGTAACTTCAGATCTTGATCAGATACAATTGAATGTGTTACCCCAAGAAATCTTACCACTTTCTTAATGAATATTTTTGAATGAGGATCCATATAGAATCCTTATTTGATAGTAACAAAGTGTGATGACTTCATAATGTGATCAACTACTACACATAATTACCTCAACGTCAAAGATAAGATAAACCCTAATGTTTAGAAGTTCCTTTAATCATATTTCCCCAATGTTTAAAGTAATTAAACCATAAATAACTTTGTAATTAAAAATATACAATATAGAAGGGTTGTATTTATATGAATGACTCATAAAACAACTTGAATCATGATAAAATAACATCACGTAAAACTTGAAAATGGGGTGTCAATAATTTTTAACTTATGATTATACATAAACACATAAACCATTGATTGTATCCATAAATTGTATGTTAATATTACATGAAGACATATATGCTTCAAAAATTAATACAGTCCTTAGATGTTTCATGATTATTATAAATGAAATACCATTATTTAAATACATCCACAACATATTTCATGAATTTGAATACATACAAACTTCAATCATTTCAATTAATTAGTTAAAACAAAATATGACTTTCCATAGTTAAGGGGAAAACCATTAGTCTAGATCATTGAAAAAGATAATGCCAATGTTCCCCACACATAATAAATCGAACTCCTCAACTATTTCTCACTCTATGGAATTCTTTTCCACACAGATAACATCTTACCCTCCATTAGATATATTATTCTATGTTCTTCTTCCAACCTTCTTAACATGTAGTAATTTGAATATTCTTTCCTCTAAGTTCATTACCCCCATGAAATTTTGTGAAATTTCATCTTCATTTTATTTGAAACATTAGGAATCTCACAAAAGATCATGTTTTTAATCATATATCATGATAGATGATTAGTAATAACCCCAATATATATCTCCCTAGTCATTATCCAATTTGGTTTCTCAGAGTCATCAAATGGTCCATTATATTTAGTGTTAACATGATCCCTTCTAGTACCAACCATAAACACTTAACCAAAAAACATAGTATATGGAATAATAATAATATTGGAAGACAACATAATCATGACAAAATTACTTATAAGATTTATAATTAAGGAAAAATTCTTTCTAATCTATGACACCTTAGGTTTTTCCTTTTTCATTCATATTCATCATCTATTTAAATAATTCATGATGGTTCGTAAATATTTACGAAATTTTAAAATCATATCTGCTGAGTGTGTTAAACTAGGCATACAACAAAGCCCATTGTTGCAATAAGAAGTGATCGAGTACAAATCAATGCTCTATTTTGAGAGTTATTACCCCTAGTTACCTGTTTTCCAGAGCCACATCCACACGAAGTCTTCAGTTAGGGATGTAATTTTTTGGAAACCACTTGTCCAAACCTTTTCACAAAATTTAAGGACATTTTTTTTATAATTTTAGTCATTAATCAACTTATCTATAGAGACATAACTATAAATATACATTGAAATATACTAAATCATCTCACAGAATGTTTTCAATCTTAGTTTCTAGAGGTTAACTAAACATTTCCTCTCATACCAACTATAGAAACCACGACTTTTCATATATATATAATATATATTTTTAAATTAATATTTAGTACATTACACAATCACACAAATTAGGACCACAATAGGTCAATTACTTTATATAATAGGTATAAAATATTATGAATTTGGAAAGATATTCAATGTCTCCAAAAATTATCATTCTATTTTATAATATTCATAAAAATACCATACTTAAAACCATTCTTTATAACCTAGTTAGAGAAAAAATAAGAAAGGGTGAGCTAAAATGCTTTTTAAGGGTATATAATAGATATATCTATATAAAAAGAGAATATGGGTGTGATAAAATGATAATAAATTTTGAAAAGAAAAACCTTCATATAATAGGTCATAAACATGAGTCATGATATAAATCCAAGATTTTTATAATACATGAATCATAATGAAATAAAGGAAGATGATCCATGAGAACATGAAATTTCATAAGGATTATATTTATGACATATAAATATAAATATAAAATTTGGAAAATATTTAAATAGTTAGAGGTTTACTTTTTATATTAAGTAAATAAAATCAGGCCTTCACATAAAATTATGGACATGAAACCATTCCCACACATAACATTAGGGGAATAAAATAATGGTCTACACATAACACTGTGAACATGTAATAAGGTTCACACATAACATTATGGAAATGTAATCAGGTACATGAATAACAATGTGAACATCTAATCAGGTTCACACATAACATATTTAATCATGATTTATTCATATTTACTCAATACATTGGAGGGAGATATATGACCCACCTATCACATAATGAAAATCATATGTATGTGTTTCATAATATCATATAAAATCAATCATATCATAACACATGAAATGAGATGGGGTTCATAACATTTCAACATATCATAACCTATGGAAAAAAAATGTTTCATAACTATTTCTTCAATTCATCATAGCATAACACTTATAAAAAAAGCGAGTTTCATAAGTATTTTATCATGGTATAAAACATGGATGAGAAATAGGTTTCATAAATATCATGTCATGATAAACCATTATGAGAAAGAATAAATGATGGTATCCTTGGTTAAAATCCCCATGAAATAGTAAGTCTAATAAAAGGTTTTCATCTTAGATTGATAATTATTTATAAAGATAAATCACTTGGAATATTTCTTGAGGAAGATACCCTTCCTTTAAAATCATTTATAAAACTAAAAGTTCATAACCTAATTTGGAAATAATTTTCATTAAATATAAAATTTAAAAAATATAAGGGAATATTAAAAAAAAATTAAAACATTTCTTGATAAATTTAACCCCTTCACTATTAATAACATTTTTTAAAACATAAAACATTTCTAAAATAAAATATACACTAAAAATCCCTTACCACTTGTCTCGGCATCTATTATACATGATTGAGCCTCCTGTATAATTTCTTTAGTTTCTTATAAATATGTTAAAGAAACATATATATATATATATGTATCATACAATATATGATTTACGTATAACCTTTAATTAGTTTTTTATTATCAATTCCATGTTATAATCCGATTTTAGGTAATAATGTCTTTGTTTTTCGTGTTTGTTTTTATTTTTTATAATATGTACTCTTACTTTTATCATGGTTACGTAATCACTAATATAATAATCATTAAATAATAATCATATTTATTCATAAATTATAATTTTAAAAAAAATTGTGAATTATGGTTTTGAGTAAAGAATTATGTTGTGATAATGGAAATGGTAGGTCATACTTACGCACAAGTAACATTTCCATTTCTCAATGATCATTATGGAATGGAAGTAAGTAATATTTTATAATAAAATAATGATCATAATATTAAATTATTTTTTAAAATATACTTATTCATATTATTGAAGTTGTTTTTTGATGAAAATAGTGATTCATATTGCTTTGTGAATACAGTAGTCCACACGTACAGAAACTACAATATCATATTTCAGTGAGTGATATGGTTAGAAATAATATGATATATTGTATTTTAATAATGATAAATATGTAAAAAATATCAAATTTATTTAACTTATCTCAAATATATTTATTAAATTTAACCCTATTACCTTTAATGTAAATCATTTGTGAAAAATGAATCACATCTCTTCTCGAGGCAATAGTCTGTTGTACACACGACCAAGATTATCATATCCCCTAAGGAATGTAATGTGAAAAAAATGTATATATGATAAAATGACTAAATAGGTATAATTATTTTATAAATATCATAAATGTAATTTATATCCATCATCATACCCAACCGTGAGAGGTGGTAATAGAAAAATGAATGACATCAGTTCGTGAGGCGGTAGTTCTATGTACACATGAATGATGATTTCATAACCCAATTGATGGAAGTGGGGATGGTTTTAGATAATTACCTCAAAAAAATCATTTCATTATATGTAATATAGTTATTTTATTATATTATGTTGTTTTAATAATCATTTAATGAGGTTGAGGAAGAAATAAAACAAAAATGTTCATTGAAGAACACTTTATATTCTTTGGGTAATGTTCTTAGGTTTCCACAATAACCCTTCATATGTAAGAGTTTTTTATAAAATAATTCATCTAGGATTATATTATGGATGTTTAGAAGTGATTTTGGTAGTTATTTTATGATCTATCAGGGTTTTATGGGTTGAATAGGAGAAGAGAGTGGGTGGCCCTTTATATGTGGGGTGAGTGGCACACTTGAAATATTTTGAAATGGAAACTGATTACCCTAGTTTTTCTCATGAAAAAAGGATCCAAAATGTATTATCATCTAACCATAGAAATTATATGGCATAATTATTTTCATATAATATATTTTTTACATGTTTTTAGGTCGTATTGAGACTTACATTTTTAGTTTAACACAGGATAAACACATTTTTACTTAAACCGCGATAACCAATTTTTACTTTTTTCACTATTCATTATGGTAAAAATTTACTTTGAACTTATTATATAATATAAACTATGATCATTAAAAATATTTAATATATTTTTTCAAATTAATTTAATATAATTGGGAAATATTAATTTAAAATTTACTATGTAGACATGATGAAAAAGCTGGTTTCTAAAGGTAAAAAGTTAAAAAGTTTTTAATGTTTTTATATCATGATTAAATAGGAAAATGATTAAAATTACAAAATTTGATTAATAGATATATAATTCAATTAATTTTACTTTAAAACCAAAATAAAATTTAATTTAAACTTATGTATAATTTAAATGAAAAGCATGTTTTCAATTAAAATTCTTTATTTTTCACTATTTATCAAAATATTTATGTTTTAATAAAACTAAAAAAAATCTCCCTAAGATAAAATTGAATTTTTGATTTAGAAAATGAACATTATTTTTTCTATAACTTCTAAAAATTAGTTTTAAAATAAGTACGCTCAAATATAAAAAAATTATATTTTAAAAAATATATATTTTTTAAAAATAAAATGTGATTTATTATTATCACTTTACTAGAAGAAACATAAGATAAATGTTAAAATTTGTATTGAATTTATAATATATATATATATATATATTATGAATATAATTCACCAAAATTATTTTGATTAATTTATTAAAGTAAATCATGTTTTGTAGAAAAATATAATTTTTTAGAAAAACATTTCATTTATTTTCAAATAGTTTGTGCTTTAATTTATAATCAATTATTAAATAAATAAATAATTTTATATACATGTGTAAATCATATATTGTTAAAAAAAGTTTAATCCTTTTCATACCCACTATTCCAATGGCTAAGTGATCAGGATCATATTAAAGTATAATACTTTAATAGTATGTTCCTTTTTTTTAAACTCCCTATTGTGTGTACTGAATGTTACACTTAGTGTTTCATGTAACACAAGGTAAACTAAGTGTTGTGAGTAACAAAATATATCAAAACAATTAAATTTATTTAAAAATATATATATTTCGAAAAATCATACGGTCTTTCCAATGAATATAACAGAATTATATTCTATAATTTTTATCAGAATATGGGGATTAGGTTTGAAAGGATATTACATAGATATACAAAACAAATAGTGATAGAATGTATGAACCATACATTGACTGAGAAATCAATATACATGTGTGTGAACTATATAATGAAAAAATATTTCTATGTGTGAGTTATCAACAAAAAATACCTATCAAATACAATTATATCATCAACCATGGAGACAATTATACCAGAATAACTATGGTTATGTAAGGAAATATAAGTTACACACATGAAAATATTTAAAATCTATTCCAATGTTCTTATTGATTAAATGGAAAGATAACAGATGGAGGTAAATTCCAAACCCCGCATTCTCCTCAGATATTGGAATACTGTGTTTAGTTTCAGACTATGGGATTATAAAAAACATAAAATCATCATAATTCAAAATTTTATATTCAATAAAAATATCCCATGAAAGGATCTAGACTTAACAGAATCGGATATTGAGGGGGAGAAACAAAATACTGACATAAAATTTAATATAGAGATAATAATAGTAACATTTATTGTTTTGGTGACACTAGATTTCAACATAGTTCTGCAATAATTTCAACTAATAAATGAAATTCTTTAATGACCATATTCTACTAAAGCCCATTGTAAAGATGTTGAAATTGAGCGACTAATAGTTGGTTCACCGGATGTTAGGGAACAAAAAATTACAACACCTAGAAGTGATAAATCCCAGATATATTTAATAATATCTTCTAGAGTTAGCATAATAGTCTAGTGGTTTGGGGTTGATTTTAATTTCTTACTTATAAAGGTTATTGGGGAAGATGAATGACCAAAATAGGCAAAGACACTCTGTGAATTGAATTAACATGGTTTATCCATATGGTATTAAATTAACTACATAAAGTTATATAAAACATAGAAAATGGTTAAACAATAATATATAAGGTGGTAAATGTATGAAAAAAAGTTTTCTATTTGAATGAAAAAAAATTTAAAAATAAAATATATACTGTATAGTTAGTGGTGAAGGGATTCCTATAGAAGGAAGGAATCAATTTCTAAAAATCATTTTCACTAGTACTTAATCATACTAACATCCATACTATATTGTGTCTTCTATCAATAAATGATCCAAACATGAATAATATAGACTTTAAGACTTCCTTTATTCATAGTCAATTGTAAGAGGGGATCTACATGAATCATCCCAAGGGTTTTAAAGTCTATTATATATGTGTTCAGGTTTATATGTTTAAGAAAATCTCTATGGGTTGAAATGGGAATCATGTTAGTGCAACCAAAAGGTTGAAACATTAATTAATGACTAAGTTTTAATATGATGGTACATTTATCATTTATTTTATCAATATTTGTGGGATGGCGGTACATACATCGTACTTATACTCTATATGATTGACATTCTTTTTGTATGTCCTAAGAGTTCAAAGATTTAATATTTGATGAGTAAGTTGTCTAAAATATTTTAAACTAAGGATCATTTATAATATACGAAAATAATAGGGAGAAATACAGAGTTGGATTTAAAATATGGTACTCCATTATCATCCAAGAGAGAATACATCCGCAAGAGCATCATGAAATTATGGTTAACCACATGTAAACCTCCAACAACTCTCCGTGTTGGACACATCATGTTATACAAGGCACAAGAAATAGTATCCATATATGAGTGTTAATACATAACAAAGGTTTTCTATACATGAAATTTCATATGCTTAAAGTTTGGGATCCTTTGTACATGAATAGATATTGCCTTTTTAGTGGGAGTAGTAATTCAGTTTAGATTAAACAATATATGGGATCATTGGGAATTTTTGATATGGAAAATATGATAGTTGAAGGGATCTAAAGATATAATGACCTATTTTTGTGAAAATTATATTTTACAAGGATTCATATATACGTATTTTTATAGGGATTAGAAATACTCATAAGTTTATGATGATGTTTTTTTATGTTTGGATAAAAAACTGGTCAGTTGGACGCATTAGATGCATCATATGGTTACATTGTCTAAAATGGATGCAGAATACATAGAAACTAAGGAAGATTGATTATAGTAAGAATGGTTAGTGATCTTACAAAAATATATTGGAATTCCACCATAAATAAGAGTTTTATCTTATGTTAGTCAGAGTGAAATTACCCTTTCAAGGTATATAGTTTTTCTTGAAAGAATGAAACCCATTGAATTAAAATTACACTTTATCTAGAATATAATAGAAGATAAAGTGTTAGAGATATATAATATATAAGGGAATATTAATTTGGAGAACATGTTCAAAAGGGATTTATTCCCCAAAATTTTGAGGCAGTATCGGGCCTCAATATGACTTGGTTGAATAGAGGAATATGGATAACACTACACAAATATAGGAAGTGGATGAGTTTCATAGCTATGTTTTGAAGGATTACAAGGGTATTTCTTAAATAAATATCCATCTGGGAGATTGTTGGGAATGTTAATTTTTTCCAATATATCCGAATCAACATACTAAAAGGGAGAAATTTGTGTATTCATTTCAAATTTATCAAGGAAGTGAACAAATCATAATAAGAACACATGTTTTTACTATGATAAGTTGGTGAAATTATAATGATATTTGAAAGCATGCTGATTTTATCATATGGGGGTTACAGATAGTCCACCAGTTGTAGTGGTTGAGTCATTTCTTTCCATATAATAATGATTAATTCAATGTATTTTTGATCGTAAATGTCAGATGGAGGTACCACCTTTTTAAACAATTTATAAAAATCAATACAATAAAGGTGTGTCTAGTGTCTAATTATATCATGTGATGAATCAAAGTGTAACACCATTTACTCAGTTATGTTGTTTGTAATCATTTGTAATTCTAGTAATATAAGAGATTGAAGTGAGAATTAATGTTCAAACCATGAATCCTTGGGTGGCCACATTAATTTTATATTTTCTAAATGATTTTATCTGAGTTTTGTTTAAAGAGTGTGTGGGTTGTGTGGTTTATTTTGGCTTTGTGTGGTGAGTAGGTTGTATAGCCATCCTATATTTTGACACACTATGGTAAGGGTGAAGTTCTAGTTTTCTGGATTTTAGTATGTAGAATCATTGGTGGGTGTGTTCTTCTATTATATTGAAGAGGTTTTTTTTTCAGTGGTTACATATTAAATTCTTCCCCCAATAATGAGTGAAATCACATATAAATCATTTATACCGAAAATAGTCAAATAGATATCAGGGAAAAATGAGTAAAATCATTTGTTTATTTCCTAAAATCTGTGAGTTTCTTGGGTGGATAATAGATCTAGAATATTAATGCTGAATGAAAATATTAAATAAAATATCTTAATGGTAAAAAAAATATAGAATCACTTCCACATTTTTTATGGATATTCCAATTTCTCAAAATAAACATTCTATATATGAAATAATGATGAAGTTATCAGATGATAATTCATCTAAAAGATCATGAAATAGGGTTACACAATGTTACAAAAAAAATATTTTAGTTTTTGGAAGAAATATCTCATGATGGTGTCTTAGGTTTTTTTCCTTGTTGAAAATGTTGTAAGTTATTGAAGGATTTTAATCAAAAGGAAACATAATGTTGTATGAATATTCAGAAAATTTGGATAAGGGTGAGGATTGACACATTAGTCCCAGTGGATCAAAAAATCACATGAAGCATAAAGAATCATGTGATCACATACAGAAAAAGGGTTATGATATCTCGTGGAACCAAGGAAGACCACACAACCTAACTCTATCAATGATCTAGTTTTCATGCAATTTATTATAATCATGTAAAAGTGGTCTTTTGAATCTCTTGAAGGAAGTATAACTAGAAATTATGTGGTCATGTTTTGGTACCTCAAAATCATGTGACTGCATGAGTGTTAATGGATCTATCAATGGTCTTATGTGAGGTTCTTAATGAATGGGATGTTGAACAAGGTTGAAGGGATTCTAACATGCGATGGTTGTCAAACAAAAATTATATATGTTGTATCATGATTGATTGTGTTAGGACTTATTACATGATGAATATGAGGAAATGGAAGAGTTTTTTATGGTAGTGGATTGAATGAATAATTGCATTTTTTAGAGTTATTTTTAGGGATTTATGCCTGTAAATACCCCTTAACCCTTCCTTAAGAAGTTATGGAATTTTTTTAAGTTTGTTGTTTTGAAGAAAGTATAAAGGTGGGATTTTGTATGAAAAAAATGGAGTTATATGATATAATAATTCAAATAATAATAACCACATAATAAATTTATCATAAATAAAAGTTGATTACAATATCAAAGCATAGGAATATAACAATCTAAATTATAAGTTAATATGGGTATGTGATCGCGTATATGCGCAAAGGAGTTATGTGCTTGGATTTTTGCATATAGGATGATAGGAATGGGCTCACACAAGTGTGTTTACATTACTAAGTCATATGAAGGGACCTTGTACAAGGGTTTCATGGTAGAGGTATCACGCTGGTGTTATAAGATTACATAATTTGATGAGGATTATGTGATCCAAGTAGAAGAGTCATCATGAAGGTGGTTTTTATCTATGTGATTAAAGCAAGAGCGTAAAGAAACAATCAAGTGTGAATCTACTCCAATCTGAAATATTATATTGGTGGTACAATGTATTCACTTTGTTAAATTGGTACATTTCCTTTGTATTTTTCTTTTATGTAACCCATTTATGGTGAACCAAGTAAATTTCCATGCCCTTTTCATGTTTGGATTATGATTTATTAATTTACATGTGAATGAGAGAGTAAAGATATTTTTTAAAAATGAAACAAGATCCAAATGGTTGGTGGTTTTAATCTATAGTACCTTAATTTTTTCCCCATGGTATTTAACTACGTTTGGATACCAATCTATATCAAAGGTAATGGTTAAAGATAGAGTTTATCACTCAGTAAAATAAATAGAAGTTGATAATCATGAATGGTTTCCGATCATTGATGAAATTGATTTTCATATCATGAAAAAATTATATGTATCATTGAATTTATTTTTTTGATATAAAAGTGTTTATATATGAAATTCATGGTACTTAATCTAGTATATATGTTGTATTTTTATCGTAAAAATACCAATGAGAATAAATTCCAACACAAGTGGAATCAATTCTTTAGGGTGATATTTTTCTAAGACAATATAAATGAAGGTGATGTCATAAAATACATCACATTACATATCTTAAAATATTATATATATATATATATATGAAGTTGATTAAAAATATTTAGAAGATAAAGATCAGGTTTCATGGAACCAGTATGTGTACCTGAGGATGCACCTAAATGAGCCTGTTAATGCATTCTTTGATGAAGATATTTTTTTACGGAGGACATAACAGTCTCATAGAAATACTCGATTTTTTTAAATACCATTAGACATATCTTGATAGTTATTCCACATTAGTTCAATCTGAAAGTCTCTATATTAGAATACAAAGATCAAAATGAGCTGACTTTTGATAGCTTACACAGTACTGTAGTCATATAAAAGATGTGAATTGATGGTAATGAAGTTGTGGAATCATGGAAGTCTAAAAAGGTTCTACTCAATGTTATAAAGAAACTCAACATAAAGGAATAATAGGAATATGGACAAAAAAATGCGGTGATTTCATTTCATTATTTAAATATATAAAGGGAAAAAGGAATGTTTAATTAGAAACATACACTCACTTTTGTTGTGGAATGGTTGGACATCTTGTAGATAGGTGTACTTAATAGTTCCAAGATGGTGATGATGATGATGAAAAAATTTCTAGGAATAAGTAATTATCCAATGTGAAATATAGGAAAAATACTAAGTGAATCTTTAAAAATAAAAACCTATATTTTTCAGAAAATGATAGTTTAGAAGAAACAACAGCATAAAAAATTAAATACTGCAAAAACCATGGAGAAAATTACATGTTGGTAGTGGTAGGTAATTTACAAACAATAATAGGTGTAAACAATAATTATTTAGAATTAAAATGAAGAGGTAAACCCAAGGTTTGATTAGAAGAAAATCTTGGGAAAATATATGTTTTGAGTGACAAAATGAAAATCCAAAAAGAGTGGTTCATGATTTCATGCTATATATGTAGTAGCAAGGAAAATAGAAATATGGGTTGAAGATAAAAATTGAAAAGCTCATATATGATAAGCCAAAAAACTCAGATAAATTCATTGAGTTCAAGATCAAGGATGAAGAACATACCAGGGTTATTGATAGTTTGACAAAAAATAGAAAAAGATCAAGTCTATCATATAGAAGAAATTGTGGAGGATGTTTTTTATTAATGTAATAATGTAAAATACCATAAAAAACCCCTCACTCATAGTATGATAAAAAGAAATTAGTGTAAACAATAAATTGTGAAGTAAAATTTAGTATAGTTTTCAAGTATAATAGTAAAAGAATTATCTAGAAAAGAAAAACATACATTAGAACAATAAAGCTGGTATGGGGATTGATTGAAAATAGAATGAAGTGATGATTGGTTCTAGAATAGAAGATCCCACATGGAGATTAAAGATTTATTTTGGTATGATCCAAAATCATATTATTCATAAAACCCGAGGGACTACCAATGGTACAACATTAATCCATATGAATGAACCTCCTATTTATTGTGTTTCTGTGTGGAAATATGTGACATTATCAAAATGTATATTCGATATCCAATTAGTTACAAAGGGTACAAAAGAAATAAAAGAATCCAAACCTAGATCAATATTATAATAATTCTTTTGATGCTCACTTTTCAATATAATAAAAAGCGACGGTTAGCCGTTGTTCTAAAAAATATTACATTTTTCATGATCTATAGTAAATTAGTAGTGATTTATTTTATTTCACAATAGTTTTTTGTACTGCTATTTTGATAGATCTTTGTAGAGGTTTTATGTTTAATTAGAGGGTTATATTTAATAAGAAAATATCCATTGTGAATCAAAATAAAACAAGATTAAGAAATGCAACGTATTTAACAACTATTAATCAGAACCACTGCTAAATACATTTAATAATATATGTTTAATGACCGTAACATTAAAATACCCCTAAATATATTTTTATTTAAAAATATATTTTATTGAAAACAAAAAATATAAAAATACTTACAGTCTATAAACTAAAATAGAAATATATGATAAACGCATCATCCATACATCAAACATCCATAGTCATTCAAACAACAACGATTATCATAACCTATGTCTTAGTCATCCCTTACAACAACAAATACCTTAGTCATCAATATATACATAAAAAATATACCTAACAACAACTCACTCCAAATATATATCGATTTCACTACCTCCAAAACATATGTTTGCCTCCACATCATCCCATAACCTAAAACTGACCATGTCATCTCATCAGTTGTAACAAAAATTGAAACAAAAATTAAAATTAAACATAAAAAATTAGAATTATTGTTGAATAATTGATAAAATTTCAACATACCGCAGAATCTATGAACCATCAAAACTGCCTTCTAAAAAATTTCATGGATCGGTACAGTCAACCTTCTGGATACTGTAATCATCTTTCACCTACAATGAAAACATGAATATTTATGAAAGGAAATGAGAAAGAAAAAATAAACAGAATATATTCAGATTGATACATATAAAATTTATTATTTTTTTAATCAAATAGAAGTAATTTTAACATAAAAAGAATAATATATATTTCAAAATGCTTTGAAAATAGTAACATACCTATTTAAGATACGATCAAACTCTTGAAACTGAAAATGAATAAGTAAATATTCTAATTTTGTTTTAAAGAAATGTGTAGTGTGCATGAAAATTATTTAATAATATATTTTTGAGATTTTGATATCATAGAATGTCCTATATTTTAGAAACAACTAATGGGTTGGTTTCCCATGATTTTACATCAATCTGAGGTTATTTTATATGGTTCTGACCATTACACACATGTTTTATTGTGTTAAAACACTAAAAACACAATTACAAACATAATGGGAAATCCTTCATTTGGAATGACATCCCATAAATTCATAAATTTCACAATTAAATCAATAGTTTGTGTCTCTTGATTTCAGGATAATCTGATTCCATTTTTATGATTTTGACCATTCCATGCACAATTTAGTGTTTGAATACAATAAAAACATGTTTAAGGATGTAAAAATCAAACTCTTATGCAGAAAGAAATAACATCGGTATCTAAATTTCATAATTAAATCAATGGTGCTTTTACCCTAATTTCAGGATAATCCATTAACGTTTTTCTATTTTGGACTATTTCACACATGTTTTAGTGCGTTAAAACCCTAAAAACACATTTATGACCATAATGGTAAAATTTTCAATTAGAATGATGTGATGTCAATTCCTACATTTCAAAATTTAATATATATGGTGGTTTCCCATGATTTCTCATCAATCTAAGGCTTTTATCTATTTCTTAATGTTCAATGCACGTTTTAGAGTTTTAAAACACTAAAAACATGTTTACAACCATAATGGGAAAAAAATAATTCTAAATGAAGTTTTATAAGTTATAACATTTCAAAATTAATTTTATTGTCATTATCCTCTTATTTTATGAAAATTTGATGTCATGTTCCTAGTTTTATCCATTCCATGCATGTTTTAGTGTTTTAAAACATTAAAAATGCCTTTACAACCATTGCGAGAAAATCATAATTCGGAATGGAATGACATCACTTCCGACATTTTATAAATAAATATTTGGAGGTTGAAACCTTATTTCAGGAAAATACAATATCATTTATCTATTTTTCATCATTCCATGCTTGTTTTATAGTTTGAACACACTAAAAAAGTGTTTACATCCATAATGGGAAAACTATCAATCGGAATGATGTGTCATAGGTTCCTACATTTCAAAATTAAATCTATGGTTTTTGTCCCCTGATTTTAGGGAGATATGGAATATTTTTACCATTACAAACATATTTAGGTGTTTTAAAACACTAAAAACACATTTACGTCCATAACAGGAAAACCATCATTCAGAATGACATGTCATTGGTTCCTATATTTCTCAATTAAATATATGGTGATTGTACATTGATTTCAGTACAATATGATGGTTTTTATATGGTTTGGATCATTCCATGCATGTTTTAGTGTTTTAAAACACTAAAGAAACATTTATGACCATAATAAGAAAACAATCATTCATAATGATGTGTCGTTGGTTCCTATATTTCAAAATTAAATATGCAGTCGTTCTTTATTGATTTCAAGACAACCGAAGTCATTTTCCTGGTTTTGACCATTCCACACAACTTTTAGTGTTTTAAAATACAAAAAATGGGTTTATGACTATAACCGGAAAACCTTCATTTCAAATGATGTGCTGTTGATTCATACATTTCTCAATTTAAAATATAGTAATTTTTCCCATTTTCTGTGAAATTGGACTTCATTTTCCTAGTTTTTACACCTCGATACAGTTCTTTAAAGGCTTTTGTACCTTTCATAAGTGTTTACCTAGTAATTTTGATCACACTACACATGTGATTGATGTGTTGTCTACGTGTGCATGTCAAAAACAAATAAGTAGTGGTTTTACCATGATTTCATGATAATACAATGTCTATTTTATATATTTTAAAATTTCATGCATGTTTTAGTGTTTTATAATACTAAAAATGCGTTTATGAACATAATGGGAAAACCATCATTTATAATGATGTGAATTCAATTAAACAATTTAATATTAAATCTACGATGATTGTACCCTAGTTTAAGTACAATTCATTTTCATTTCTTAGTTTTAACCATTCCATGCAAGTTTATGTATTTTAAAGAAATAAAAATGATTTTTTCATCTATAATGGGATAATCATCATTTGAAATGATGATCTATACATTATTACATTTAAAAATTAAATATATAATGGATTACCCAGATTTTAGGATAATACGATGTCATTTCCTATTTTTGAATGTTCCTTGCACATTTTACTATTTTAAAATGCTAAAAAAACATTTACAACCATAACAGGGATACAATCATTCAAAATGGCATTCAATCAGTTCCTACTATTAAAAATTTGATCTATGGTTATTGTCCCCTGATTTGAGTACAATACGACATCATTTTTCTATTTTTAACCATTCCACACAGGTTTTAGAGTATTAAAACACTAAAAAAGTTTTTACAACTATAATGGGAAAATAATCATTCAGAATGAAATGTTATGTAATGTCTCGAATTTTTCCGTTTATTATTTTAAATATTATATGGAATTATTTTGAGACCGAGCGCGAAGATGGCACAACATTCTGAGGTCTAGTAAGCCCGGAATGGTGGTTTGAACTTTTTTTAGTTAAGTGAGTCGGCACTCGCGCGCGGTTGTGGCAGTTCCCAAACAGGTGCCCGGATTAAAAATCTGAGGGCACTATTGTGTCCGGGAAAATGACTTTACCTACGAATGGTTTTAAACTCGACCGGCGCAGGTCAGCTGTGAAGTTTAATTTTGGGCGTTTTAAAAAGGGAAGCACTTTAGAAGGAATAAAATAAATTAATGATTTATTTTATTTTTTTAAAACGTTTACTTTTTTTGAGAAGCGACCTAATCCTCCCCTATAGATTCATGCTTATGGAAAATTTGTAGGGATAGCCTCATAACCCTTTGAGTTGAGAGAGAGAGATATTTCTCTTGGAGCTTGGGCGGAGGAGGACATGTTGGCAGATGAAGACGACGTGAGCAATCAACGCACCTCAGATTTTGACGAATCCCTTCGGCGGATGCATCGCGATGATCGCCCTTTAACCGGTTTGAGGTAGGGGTTTGTTATTTCAATTTATTTTCCCCATTTTTGAGTTTAAATGACGAACGCGGATCAACCACGAACAAGTTGATCCGCGGATTCGTACTTTCTTGCAGGAGGGTTTTCTTTGGGGTGATTTTGGGAAAATAATCCATGTTTTTTATTTATGATGATCTCTACTCCATTTAAAGATATTAACGGGAGAGTATTGACGCCATGAAGAACGATTTTAGAGGTTCGTTCCTCGATTTGTTTATTGGATTTCCTCCCCCATTCTTTTCTCGCGTGTTCTTCGCGTTCGTTGCGGGGCGACGAACAACAGGTCGTTGCGCGTCTGTTCCACGACGCAACGATTCCAAATCAAAGTTTCAATGCTATGACGAACTTGTGGAGGTTCGAAGATGATGGTGGATGACTAATTCAGACCGGATTGGGAAAGGGTGTTCTCCGAGCGTTCTTCGTGCGGGAATATCAAAACACATTTTCGGAGCTGATTAGAGGTCTGAAAACACCAAAAGCGGATCCGTGGTGACGGGGCGACCAAAACCTGAAGGTTTCATGGCGATCGGGCGTCCGGATCGATGAACATATCATCACCGGAGGCACGACGGTGGAGTTCCACCTTTCTGGAAATTTCTAGAATACACGGCATGTACTTCCGAAGAACACGCCGTGTAGTACTGGAGGTGGCGGCAAGGGTTTCGGGGTCAGAGAGGAATAAAACTGTGTGTGACCCTGGTCACAAGGTGTGTTGGACTTTCCCTGAAGCCTGGCTTGTACTTTGGGTAGTACACGAACATGGGATGAGCTACACAGCTTCAGGTGACACGACGTGTACAACGCGACAGAAGCGGCTACGTGAAGCTCGACGTGTATCTCGGGGACACGCGGACAAGGGATAGAGTACCCGAACATGTACTCCATCACACGGCCAGGCGAGGCTAGTAACGTGGGTCACCCCGTGTGCAGATTACATAGGTTGGAGTACACGGGTTGATGATCGTGTACGGGCACATGGCCAGAGTACACGGATCCAACCCCTATTACCCAGACACGGCGTGTACACTGTATTACACGCCGTGTACTTAGTTTTTCCTACACGACCAGCCTTTTGACATGGGCCGTTGTACACGGGCAGTACCGGGGTCAGACAACATGGCATGTAATCTTTCTACACATCATGTACTTTTCTGAAAATGGCATGGTCCTTTTGTTCACCGTATTTTGGACATCTTTCGTTTGGGTTAGTGCCCCTTCTTCTCATTCCCTTGAAGGTCAGGCGTCATTTCCTTCTACAGGAGTATGATCCCTTCAGCCAGGCTTTCTATGATAGAGTCGGCATTCATCTGAGAGGCCCAGATCAAGATCCTCTATCCATTCCTGACCCTAGGTAGGGTCAGGAATTGACGTGACCAACTCTACCGGGCGTTGATCCTCTACCTAGTTGGTGTATCACCTAACTGGTGAATACGGATGAGTCACGGTATCTTCCATGGCCCTGGAAGTGATCCTCATCTATGTATCATGATCTTTCACACTCAGGAGTGTGTCTCCCGTAATGAGTGCATCTATCTACTGTAACATTTCCACTCAGGAGTGTGTGTCCCATAATTAGTGTAGCTATCACTCGTCACGATTCCCGACGAACAACACTTCTCGGACAGACATCATCAGAGCTATAAGACTCATGGAGTGTGTTCTCCCAGAACGAGTGCATCACGGATTCTTCAAACAAAATCCCTAATGGGGGTATGTGGTTGTGTGAGTTGTCTCTAGACCACAGGTCTAGGTTTTGAGTATATATGGTTTGTTCTATATGTTTTATAGACATACATTGTGCATAGCTGAATGTACCTTTACTTTGTGTATTTCTTTGTGGTTTTCAGGGTCCTCTACTAAGTATTGTTATACTCACCCATGCAAGGGCTTTGCCCGAACGTCTGGTGTATTTTGCAGACGAGCAGCCTTTTGGCAGAGTCCATGGAGGATCAGGACATGACCAAGGTTTCTAAGTTCCCTACTGGACGAGGCGTTCCTACGACTATGAGCGGCAGTCCCAGTACCTTCTTTACTCATAGGTTGGACTTTTCAGTTTTCATACTCTTGTTTTTGGTGGGCTCGTATTCTGGCCTAGTTTACTTTTTACAGTACTCTACCTTTCTCCGTACTCTTTTGGTTGGGTTTAGTTGTATGCATGCATTATTTTTCCTTAGTGGTTTTTACATTTCAGCATTTTGTGGGATTAGAGATGTGTGCATGTGTACATGTGCATAGGCAATGCCTCCCGTGCTAGTAATATGCCTACTTAGTGCTAGTCACCAGCCTCTAGCCTATTGGAGGAGGGATTGGGGAGTCACGGTGCGGGCCCCACTAGGACGGGTTTTGACAGAGTGGTATCAGAGCTGGTCGGTTCTACCTTGGGACCAAGAGTCTGTGAGTTTTGTTTGGGGAAACAGTATTGAGTATTTTGGGTTCGGCTTTCAGGCTAGAGACCCCAATGATGGTGCGGTGGCTGACGTATCCATACAACATGACTATGATAACATGATTTTTGACTTGGTACACAAAAACAGTGGTTGCATGGAAAAAAGGGTATAAGAATCATATTGGAATAGGTCATGTTTTCCATGTCCTTTGTGTCAGCTATCCAGATATACTCATTGACCATGGTACATCTTGTTTCTTTACAGGATGCCTCCGCGATGCATGACCGCTTGGATTCAGTAGCACGATCACGAGGATGACCCCCTCAGTGACGAGGCTTCGATACAGGGACCAGATCCCCAGGCATTGCCACCAGGTAGTGCACCTACTATGCCAACACCAGGGGTGCAGCCAGTGTTACCTGCAGTACTGACCGGTGAGGAGCGCAGGCTTAGCACACTCCATGAGTTTCATAGACAGAGACCCCTTAGGTTCCGAGGCGAGCCCGACCCTCAGGTGGCTAAGGACTGTCTTGAGACGGTGACTAGAGTTTTCCGTCTAGTGAGGACACCAGCAGACCAGATGGTGGTCCTAGGAGCGAGCCTTCTTCAGGGTTCAGC
This sequence comes from Viscum album, assembly GCA_963277665.1. Classification (NCBI taxonomy): domain Eukaryota; kingdom Viridiplantae; phylum Streptophyta; class Magnoliopsida; order Santalales; family Viscaceae; genus Viscum; species Viscum album. The sequence continues at coordinate 1,639,220,917 of OY728163.1, read as the reverse complement.
TGGACGATTGTGGAGTCTGACCACACAGACTCACGACGAGGAGACCCTTTCATGGACGGATTTTGAGAGACTCTTTAGGGAGGAGTTCTCTCTGGTTACACTAAGAGATATACGTATCTAGGAGCTTCTTCAGCTCTAGCAGGAAAGTATGAGAGTAGTTGACTATTCATCGATGTTCACCAACCTCGGCAGGTACTCGATGGATATGGTCAGGGATCATTACTTCAGAGCTCGGACCTTCGACTGGGGTTTATGATGAGACATCTGAGCTAGTGTCATGCCTCTACGCATATCGACTTATGCGGGAGTGCTCGAGGGAGCTTTGGTGGTCGAGTGCTTCTTGGCAGAGCAGAGACAGCTGCCAGCAGTCAGTAATAGGTAGACAGGTGTGGAGACCTTGACGGTAGGGAGCTGACATTAGACGACGGGATCAGGACATGAGAGACATCGGAGGAGGACCTGGGATTGGGTATCGACAGTCCAGGGATCTCAGGCTTGATCAAGTCAGCCTAGGGAGAAGCGATGTTACACATGTGACGGTGGGGGACATCTCGCTAGGGATTTCCCAACCCGTTGAGCTGCTGATAGGGAAGCGATGGATGGACCACTGAGGTAGAGGCAGAGAACAGAGCAGGTAGACCCTCTAGGTGGCAGACGTGAAAAAGGAGCAGGGAGAGCTGTAGGTGGTGGCAGATGCTTCAACATACTTCCACCACCACCCCCATGAGGTCCGCACCAGGCTCCGAGAGCTGGGGGACAGGGGCGGGGAAAACTGCATGTGGTCGAGGCATACGACCCAGGGGCTCCAGGGATGATTCGAGGTACGATATGTGTCTTTTCTACCTTAGCTGCCGTACTCATAGACATAGGTTCCAGTCATTACCTTATAGCCACATGTCTTGTACAAAACCTCGAGATTCCGGTAGAACCATTGACTCGATCCTTACGATTGGAGACAGCTATGGGAGGAGACTTGATGATCACGCACCTTTGAAGACAATGTGATCTTACCCTTGGAGGTGAGAGTTTCGGTTGGAACCTCTTGGTGGTAGCGTCGAGGCCTTACGACGTCATTATTGGTATGGATTGGTTATCTTCAGTCCATGCCCAAATTTACTATTTTAGGCGAAGGGTGCGGTGTGTTCGCCGTGATGGAACGAGGTTTTCCTTTGTCGGAGAAAAGGAAACCCAGGCAGCACAAAATGGGATCATGCATAGGAGGGTGAAGATGATCACTCATGAGTTGGATAGCCTTACCCTCAGATCAGTAGATGTTGTGAGCTCTCAGTTCCCAGCTGTTGTGGCAGAGTATGAGGACGTCTTTTCCAATGATGTTCCAAGATTACCTCCTCACCGAGAAATTGACTTCTGCATCGACTTACACCCTGGTACAACACCGATTTTCTCATCAGCTTATTGGATGGTTCCCACGGATCTTTCCAAGCTGAGGGTGAAGTTGGAGGATTTACAGAGAAAGGGTTTCGTGGGACCCAGCGTTTCACCCTGGGCGGACCCAGTCTTATTTGCCAAGAAGGCAGACGGGAGTCTGTGGTTGTGCATGGATTAATGGCGCCTGAACCAGATGATGGTGAAGAACAAGTATCCAATTCCGAGAATCAATGACCTCTTCGATCAGCTAAGAGGGTAATAGTGGTTATCTAAGGTTTAACATCAATCAGGCTATCACCAGATATGAGTGAGGGACGAGGATATACCGAAGACAACTTTCAGATGCCGCTATGGTCACTATGAGTACTTGGTGATGCCTTTTGGCGTGACGAACACCTCTGTCGTGTTCATGTGACGGATGAACTGGATCTTCCAGCCTTACTTCGACTGGTTCATGGTAGTCATCATCTATGACATCCTTGTCTACTCGGTGTCAGAGGAGGAGCATGCGAGACACCTGCAGATGGTTCAGGACGTACTCCGGGAGCAGTAGCTTTATGGGAATCTCTTGAAGTGTCAGTTCTGGATTCAGGAGGTCCACTTTCTAGGACATGTCATCTCAGCAGATGGAGTGGCTGTGGACCCAGCCTAGGTGGAGGTTGTGTTTGCATGGGAGCCACATCGGAGCGTAACAGAGGTTCGAAGCTTCCTTGGATTGGCAGGATATTACCAGAGAATCATTCTTGACTTCTTCTGGATATCAACACCGATGAAAAACTTTACCAGGAAGGGTCAACCCTTCGTGTGGACAGAAAAGTGCTAGCAGGATTTTGAGAAGCTGAGGCAGAGTTTGACGAGCACCCCAGTCTTGAGATTTCTAGAGGAGGGTGTCGAGTATGTAGTTTTCTGCGATGAATCAGGGACCAGGATCGGATGAATTCTCATGCAATGGCATGCAATGATTGATTATGGTTCGCGCCAACTTAGGCCACATGAGAAGAACTCTGCGACCCATGATGTCTAGTTAGCAGTGGTAGTCTTCGCATTGAAGATGTGGTGACACTACCGTATGGGTGTTCGGTTTATTGTCTACTCTGACCACAAGAGCCTCAAGTACATCTTCTCATAGAAAGATATGAATATGAGGTAGAGGCATTGGCTAGAGTTACTCCAGGACAATGGTTTTTAGATCATCTATACTTCTAGAATGGGGAAAAAGGTGGCAGATGCTCTTAGCAGAAGGTCGAGCTCACAGCTGTTGTGTGAGGTGACATAGTAGTTAGCCGCATTACAGTTATCCTTCGTGGATGGAGAGGATACAACTTACCTACAGTCGATGGTTGTCACCCCTCCACTCTTACAACAAGTTAGGGAGGCACATCTTGGGGATATCAACTGTGTGTCTTTACATGCTATGTTATCCACGGGACATGCACCTAATGGATATTCGCAAGGTGGGGAACACGTACTTCTTTTCAGGGGATGCACTGTTGTACCAGTGGCGTTTCAGGAGGAGATCCTGAGGGAGCTTCATACATCCCCTTTGGCGGTACATCCTGAAGTAGAAAAGATGTACCAGGATCTCCGAAGACAGTTTTGGTGGTCAGGCATGAAGAAGGAAGTAGCCGAGTTCGTTTCTCGATACCTCACATGCTAGCAGGTGAAGGCTGAGCACCAGGTTCTAGTGGGATTAGCTCACCCCTGGAAGTTCCAGAGTGGAAGTGGGATGGAATATCAATGGAATTCCTGACAGGATTACCACGAACGTCCAAGGGGAGTGATTCCATCTGGGTGATCGTAGACCGAATCACCAAGTCAGCCCACTTCATAGCTATTAGGGGGCAGAGTTCCGTAGAGAGCTTGGGACACCTCTATATGCAGAAGATAGTTCGGCTTCATGGCGTCCCCTCGACTATAGTCTCAGACTGAGACGCCCGCTTCATATCCCGGTTGTGGAAGGGATTGCAGGAGGCTTTTGGGACTCAGCTATGCTTGAGCACAGCGTTTCATCCCCAGAATGATGGTCAGACGGAGAGGACCATTCAGGTTCTAGAGGATTTGTTGCGGGCCTGTATCTTGGACTTTGGTCGCAATTGGGATAACCACCTACCACTGGTAGAGTTTGTGTACAATAATAGCTACCACTCCACCATCGGTATGACACCATTCGAGGCCTTTTATGGGAGACCCTACCGATCACCACTTTTCTGGACTGACCCCAGAGAGTCAGCACTCATGGGTCTAGAGTTATTGCAAGCCACCACAGAGAAGGTGCAGATCATCCGAGAGTGGATGAAGACTGCACAAAGCTGGTAAAAGTCTTATGCTGACCGACGATAGAGACCTCTGGAGTTCGAAGAGGGAGACCATGTATTTCTTCAGGTCTCACCTCAATGAGGGTTGTATAGATTTGGCTGAGGCGGCAAGCTACCTCCGAGGTTCATCGGACCTTTCCAGATTCTATGCAGAGTTGGGGAGGTGGTGTACCACCTAGCTCTACCGCCACAGTTGCATCGGGTACATGATTTCTTCCACGTGTAGCAGCTGAGGAGGTACATGCATGACCCATCGCACGTCATCGACCGTGGTGAGCTGGACATCGTGGATGGAGTGACCTTTGCTATGTACCCAGTGGAGATCGAGGATCGGTAGAAGAGGATCTTTCGTGCGCGATCAATTACCTTGGTGAAAGTCTGGTGGCAGCACAAGAATCTTTAGGAGATCACTTGGGAGAGGGAGGCCCAGATTCGTGCCCAGTATTTGCATCTTTTTGAGTATCCCTTGTTTTGGCTTTTCGGGGACATAAATCCCCAAGGTGGGGAGAATGTAATGTCTCAGATTTTTTCATTTATTATTTTAAATATTATGTGGAATTATTTCAAGACCAGGCGCGAAGATGGAATATCATTCCGAGGTCTAGTAAGCCCAGAATGGTGGTTTGAACTTTTTTTTAGTTAAGTGAGTCGGCACTCACGCGCGGTTGTGGCAATTCTCAAATGGGTGCCCGGATTAAAAATATGAGGGCACTGTTGCGTCCAGGATGACAACTTTATAAAATAATGGTTCTAACCTCGACCGGCACAGGTCGGATATGATGTTTAATTTTGTGTGTTTTAAAAAGGGAAGCACTTTAGAAGGAATAAAATAAATTAATGATTTATTTTATTTTTTTTAAAACGTTTCCTTTTTTTAGCAGTGACCAAATCCCCCCTATAAATTCATGCTTATGAAAGATTCATAGGGTTAGCCTCATAACCCTACAAGTTGAGAGAGAGAGAAAAATTTCTCTTGGATCTTGGGCGGAGGAGGACACGTTGGCGGACGAAGACGACATGAGAAATCGACGCCCCTTGAATTTTGATGAATCCCTTCATCAGAAACGTCGCGACGATCTCTCTTCAACCGATTTGAGGTAGGGGTTTGTTATTTCAATTTCTTTTCCCCGTTTTTGAGTTTAAACGACAAACGCGGATCAACCACAAACAAGTTGATCCATGGATTCGTATGTTCTTGCGGGAGGTTTTTCTTTGGGGTGATTTTGGGGAAATAATCCAATCTTTTTATTTATGTTGATCTCTGCTCTATTTAAACCTATTAACAGGAGTGAATCGACGCCGTGACTTATGATGGTAGAGGTTCGTTCCTCAATTTGTTTATTTGATTTCCTCCCCCATTCTTTTCTCTCGCATTCTTCACATTCTTCACGGGGCGACAAACAACAGATCATTGTGCGTCCGTTCCATGATGCAATGATCCCAAAGCGAAGGTACAACACTACAACGACCTTGGGGAGGTGCGGCGACGATGGTAGACAAAGAATTCATACCAGATCGGGAAAGGGAATTCTCTAAGCGTTCTTCATGCGGGAAGATCAAAACACGTTTTAGGAGCCGATCGGAGGTTGGAAAACACCAGAAGCGGCTTCAAGGTGACGGGGCGACCAAAACCTGAAGGTTTTCTGGTGATCGGGCGGCCAGATCGACAAACGGATCATCACCAGAGGCGCGACGGCCGAGGTCCGCATTTCTGGAAATTTCCGGAATACACGGCGTGTACTTCTGAAGAACACGCAGTGTATTACTGGAGGCGGAAACTAGGGTTTTGGGGTCAGAGAGGAAGAACACGACGTGTGACCCCGGTCACACGGTGTGTTGGACTTTACCCGAAGTTCGGTGTGTACTTTGGGTAGTACACAGACACGAGATGAGCTACACGGCTTCAGGCGACATGGCGTGTACAACGTGACAGAAGCGGCTACGTGAAGCTCAATGTGTATCTCGGGGATACGCGGACATGGGATGGAGTACATGACCGTGTACTCCATCACATGGCCAGGTGAGGCCAGTAACACAGGTCACCCCGTGTGCAAATTACATGGGTTGGAGTACACGGGTTGATGATCGTGTACGAGCACATGGCCAGAGTAGACGGAGCCAACCCCAGTTACCCAGACCTAACTTGTACACCGTATTAAACACTGTGTACTTAGTTTTTCCTACACGACCATCCTTACGACATGGGCCTTTTTACACGGGCAGTACCCAGGGTCAGACAACACGGCATGTAACCTTTCTACACATCATGTACTTTTCTGAAAATGGAATGGCCCTTTTATTCACCGTGTTTTGGACATCTTTCATTTGGGTTAGTGCCACTTCTTCTCATTACCCTGAAGGTCAAGCATCATTTCCTTCTACAGGAGTATGATCCATTCAGCCGGGCTTTCTATGATAGAGTCGTCATCCATCTGAGAGGCCCAGATCGAGATCCTCTATCCATTCCTGACCCTATATAGAGTCAGGCATCGATGTGACCAACTCAACTGGGCGTTGATCCTCTACCTAGCTATTGTATCACCTAACTGGTGAATTTGAATGAGTCATGGTATCCACCATGGCCCTGGCAGTGATCCTCATCTGTGTATCGTGATCTTTCCCACTCAGGAGTGTGTCTCCTGTAATGAGTGATTCTATCTACCGTAACCTTTCCACTCAGGAGTGTGTCTCCTATAATGAGTGTATCTATCTCTCGTGACGGTTCCCGATGAATATCACTTCTTGGAAGGACGTAATCAGAGATATAAGACTTGTGGACTGTGTTCTCCTAGAATGAGTGCATCAGGGAATCTTCAAACAGAATCCCTAACGGGGGTATGCGGTTGTAGGACTTGCCTCTAGACCACGGGTCTGGGTTTTGAGTATATCTGGTTTGTTCTATATGTTCTGTAGACATATACTGTGCATAGATGACTGTACCTTTACATTGTGTATTTCATTGTGGTTTTTAGGGTCCTCTACTGAGTATTGTTATACTCACCCCTGAACGGGCTTTTCCAGCACCTCTGGTGTCTTGTGCAGACGAGCAGCCTTTTGAGAGAGTCCAGGGTGGACCCGGACATCACCAAGCTTTCTGAGTTCCCTACAGGCCGAAGCGTTCCTACGACTATGAGCGGCAGTCCCAGTACATTTTGTGCTTATAGGTTGGACTTTGCAGTTTTCAGACTCTTGTTTTTGGTGGGCTTGTGTTCTGGGCCATTTTACTTTTTATAGTACTCTACCTTTCAGCGTACTCTATTGGTTGGGTTTAGTTGTATGCATGAATTATTTTTCATTAGTGGTTTTTACATTTCATCATTTTATGGGCTTAGATATGTGTGCGTGTGTATAGGTACATAGGCAATGCCTCCCATTCTAGTAATATGCCAACTTGGTGCTAGTAACCAGCCCCTGGCCTATTGTAGATGGGATTGGAGAGTCACGGAGCGGGCCCCACTGGGACGGGCCGTTACATGTTATTTGTTTTATCAAATCACAACTAAATCAATGGTCATTATACCATGATTTTATGGCAATAAAAAATTGTCTTTCTAGTTTGAACCCGCCGAAACTTGTTTTTAAATGATTTTGTAACTTTCATTAGTGTTTTCAGAGTCAAAATCGAGTAAATGAGCTCAGATTTTTTTCAATATTATAGATGTAGATATATAATTTATTGTTGAGGGTGTCAGAATCAACCACATTCCAATACAACAGATGATGTCATTAGTATAACATGAAATTTAGGTTTTCTAAATATACATTTCATTTTTGATGTTTTATGGATGTTGTATGTGTTCTTTACAAAGTATGAGAGAATAAAATAGAGGTATGGATGTCAATAAAAAAACACCTAGAAATAGAAAACAAAACACTTTAGATGGATATTACAATGTTTAATCATTTATTTTTAATTTTTTATCAATGAATATTAAATTGATATTACATTTACATGAGAATGAATGACCTCGTTTTTCTATGTTGTAGGAATGTGCCTCCAATCTTTATGATTAATGGCAAAGCTCACTATCTCTCAAGAAAACTACCCAAAAATCTTCCCATATATTTTGGCAGTGTCATCGGTAGGCACCCCAAACTCATCAAATGAAACTATAATATAGAAGTCCTTCAGGTCACATACATCTTTTATATTCATATTTATACCCCATCTATGGTTGTCTTTATCTATTGGAAAAATGAATTTAACAATTAATAAAATACAATTTTTTTCTGAAAAATTACATATATATTAGGAACGGTAACCCACCAATATCTCATTGATTGTTGGGTGACCAACTACTCCATCACCATAGGTGAGTTAGGCGGTGGGCTACCAATGACATCTGGGGAAATTTCTTGCACCCTTGTAGCCTCGGGTACAATAGAATCACTAGGATCCATAGGAGATAATGGTAGTGGTGGAATACTCTAAGATGTTGATCAGCTAGAATACTAATTTTTTTTGTTATTGAAATTACTTTATTTCATAATATTTTGGTATATTATATATATAATAATTTAAAAACTAAAATCTTCAAAAAAAACTAGAACAATGTATATATGTATGAAAAACTTATCACTGAGAAATTTTAATATAATTTCATTACATATTTATAAATTTAATTATCTGCATATTCATTATCTTCATTCTTATCAACCTCTATTATGATGAGTCCTTAATTTTAACCTCTCTCGTAGGTTCAACCATTTCAATATTGTTAAGAAAAAACTATTCAATATTTTTGTTGATGAGGTTAACTATCACAAGGCATGAAATGATCTTCATCGCCAATATCAAATAAGTCTCTCTAATTTAAGAGTATAACACGACTCCAACATTTATGTATTTCATCATCCACTTAATAAACCATCTTATCTTTTGAATCCAATATAAATGGATCATGATCTATATGGTAATCATTATATATCTTGCAAGAGAAGTTGGAAAAATTAAAATGTAACATACCTTTCATTATACCCCTATCAATGTTAACCCACATTCAATTGAATAATACATTTGAAAACTGGCCTTGATCTTTTAATTCAATTATATTAGTTAGCTTCTCCTAGTTTCCCACATCATCAATTATAAATATAAAACTATTTCAAGTGTTCAAGTATTCTTCATGAAAAATTGTATAAAACTTGATCCCATTAATATTTTAGGCATCAAATCTCTTATCCTTCCTTTGATGTCCTCAAGAAAAAAATTCAAATCAATTGATATTTTGGATTAACATTCAACACTCATTATCTAGAAGAAAATATATAGGCTGTTACTTTTAACATTGACAATATAACTATAAATCACTAATAAGAATATGAATATATACTTACAAAAATGGGTAACCATTTTAATATCTCTTTATTAATAGATTTTGTTAATTTTAGCTCATTTTGGGTATGAACCCTTAGTATTCTCTTTGTTTGCGGTCACAAATCTTCAATACATGGACCTTTAATAACAATATTTAGTACCACATATCTATGTTCTTGTAGAAACACCATATCAGTCACTATAAAATCTAACCCCTTTCAAATTGGTTGTCCAATAGTTGGAAGTGTCGATGATTGATTTTCCTAACTAGAATTATGAGAGATGTCTTCATAACATTAATCATGATGGAATCTTTTCTCAATTCCATCCAAAAACCTAGAATAGTAGGTCAAGTACTCTTCAGCTATAAAATATTTAGAAATATTGGATTTTAATTGATCATTATTCCCCACAAATGATTACAAATGACACATGTACTTGATGAAAAAAATAAGAAAAATATTAAAAAATTACCCAATGATTTGATAAAATAGAATTTACCAATGAAAATAAAAAAACATCAATATAACTATCAATTGGATACATCCAATGATCATTTACTGACGCACAAGGTTCATATTCATCAATTAAATAAATAGACAAATGAATCATGACTATGAGAATGAAGGGGGAAATAATATCTTAAAATGACATAGTATCAAATCAATTATTTCTTGAAGTTTATCAAGCCTAGTTGTATTCAGAGTTTTTCCACAAATATCTCCAAAAAAGGTACAGAAAACAACTAGAACTGTAGATATATTTTTAGGTAACTTATTTCTCAAAGCCATTGAAAACAATTGCTCAATCAAAATATGTGAGTATTGACTATTCAATCCATGTAACATTCGATGTTTTAAGTAAACACGCCTTTATATGTTACGTTAATATTCATCTAGAAATTAAAATTATTTAATGTTGGAAAAAATATATATTTCTCATGATTTTTCATTAGAAAAATAGACGATTGATACTATTCATTCTCATTTTACCACAAACCATAATTTTTATTCATCGACTCCAAATCCTTATGAGCATTATGGTGATCCTTTGATTTACCCTTCTCATAAAGCACTCTAAGAACTACATTGTCATATATGTTCTTCTCAATACGCATTATGTCAAAATTATGACATATCAAATAAAACTCCCAATTAAGATGTTTGAAAAATATAGTATTTTTCTTAGACTATTATGTTCTCAGTTATTCAGAAACATTACCTCACAAACTTTTCCCCTTCTATAAATTAATAACATTTTCAGTATTATTCATTGAAATTATATATTTTTCCTAATATTTTTTAACTTTATAAAACATTTAGTAACTTTACCATTTTAATATATCCAGATAATCATTTCATGTCAAACCCGAATTTATGAGAAGCATCAATAAACAGATTATGACACATAAAACACCATTTTCATCTATGATTTAATTGTTGAGGTTCAAAATAAAAATTACTAAGTAGACAATTCAAACTAGTATGAGTGTTCCAACTAGATAAATTTCCTAGTCATGGAATGCCACTTGTTTTCCTCATTAAAGCAACATTCATTTTGAATAGTTGTATTGTTGAATCCTCATATGTTTCCACTCCATCATACCCTAATTCATCAAATTCATTAATTAGAGGTTTAAGGTATACATCAATGTCATTTTTGGGGAATTTTCATTCCAGGATTAACCATTAAAATATTGAAACAACTATTCTTTATACACATCCAAGGCAGTATATTATAGAGAATCAAAACAATTGGGAAAATGATATAATTACTAAATAAAATACAAAAAGGGTTAAAACCAACAAAATCTAATCCCAAGCATACATTTCTAGTATATGATTAAAAATATGGATATAGTGAATCAAACAACATCTATGATGTTAAAAATTTTGGATTTCTTATTAGGAAATCATTGCAATCTTGAGCACACACCTTCATGTTGTCTACAGTCTTAGACAAAATGAATTTTAACGCCCCAACCCCAACTACCCAGAGTTGGTGCATTATTGTGTAACATTGGCATGATCACAAAAGATCAAGTCTCTAAAGACCAATTAGTTTAGTAGTCTTGGAAACACTAGATACATTCATAAATGTTACATTACATCATAAAGTGAAAAACTATAATAACAAAGTCTTTATATTCCACACTCATATGCTCTTCTAACTATCCCTGCAGGTCATTAACAAAATACTTCTTCACATCCTGGAATATATTAAAACATTTAAAGGGGTGAGCTCTGATGCTCAGTAAGGATAACAATATTGTGGAAGCTTTCATAAATAAATATTAACATTTAAGGCAATGTATAACTAAAACAAAAGCCTTTTTAAACATAAACTTCAGCATGATATGGCAAAAATAAAATTAAATAATGCCATTTACTTACTCACATGGATATTCTACTAGTCGAATAATCCCATGCAATATCAATAACCATTTTCATAATGATGGAATGCATAATTCCAGACTATCATAACCACGTAGTCATGGCCTCGTGCCAAGACCAAAAATAAGATTTTGTCAAGGCCTCGTGCCAAGAAACTAGTTTGTCTCATGAGACCTACCGATGCATCGAGGAGCTATAGTGGGCTCCACTCATCACTTATTAAGTCCAATGCATTCCTCATATCAATAGGTTTAAACATATCATAAACCATAACATAATCGTATCACATAAAACATGCATAAAGGAAACATAACACTTCCACATTTCAATCACAAGATATCAATACAACACATTGATATAATAAAAACACTTTCAAAACCATTTTCAATACCAAAATAAAAGAAAGTTAAAACTTTGTATTTATTTTTCATTAAAAAAATGTTATGGCTTGTAGAGGAAGCCGAAACACAAATAATGGTCACGGCAGCGAAGAAGTCATTGCCGCCGCATACATAAGACAAAAACATTCCTTTTGTCGTTTAGTAAAAAGCTTTTTAAAAAAAAGATTCCTTTTTGAATAAAAGTGAAAGTCAAAGGGGTTTTTACACCGTATAAAAGAAAGTTGTGTATAAAACAAAATATGCCTCAATGAAAGGAGATTGAGACAAAGACCCTTACAAAGATCTTTTTTTTAAATAAAGTACATCTATTATGTGTATTCACTATAATTAAACATAAATAAAGTACAAATACAAGATTGGACATAATAATATCATGACATAATTTGAAATTAGGAGATTAACCCAAAGAATAGAAATTGGGTTAAGAAGTTCCCTTACCTCATGTCCGAATTCACTCGACCGTTCTTTGATCTCCTGAATAATAAACTAGAGTTAATATCAACCTTCTTAAGAACCTTTTTAAAGTTCATTATTCATTTTATATCACTTATTACCATGTCATGAACATTATGTAATTATTTATGTTTATAAAGGTCGTTTTGTCGATCTTACTTACTTGAGTCAAAAATAAACTTCTTATAATTACACTTTGTTCATGTGGTAAAATATCTATTATATCCATAATTATATTCATGATGTATATATCATATACATAATATATATCTAGTATATACATTCATTTATAATATTACATACCATTTAGAGGTAAGAAATGAAATGCACCGTTCATGGAGACGGTAAGACGTACGTACACATGAACGCTACTTTCATTTATATTTCGTATTTAATGAAATCATAATGATATAAAGGTATATTATAATTCCAGTATAATATCATATAGAATATCATTTACTCCATCCTTTATACATCCCACATATGGGATTAACGATTCAAATCACTTTGAGGGGGCGGTAGTCCGCACTTCCTAAAATGAAAATATCGCGTTTACCCATAATGGAAACAATAAAGGTATGCCATAAATGAAAAATACAGAACCTTAAGTAAAACATAAAAATATTATATATCAAATATATAAATATAGTTACATCTTAATGGCCACCTTTTAAGGTGTTATATGAGTGTTGAACAATCATCGTTTCGTGAGGCAGAAATTCGCCATCCACAGAAACAATATGTTCTTTAACCATTAGATGTAGGTCTGTGTAAATGTAGCTCGAATCCTTCTTATATCAAAATCCTAGTATATTTAGGATACTGGTTTTGTTACAAATGAAATGAATAAAAAGAGTTTAGGGGGTTGGAGAAGAAAAATAAAACAAAATAACATAAGAGAAGACATTACCTTAAAATCGGGTAACTCTTTTGATTTGAGCCAAAGGCTTCCTTGGGTATAATTCTGCCCAAAGTGAGGCTTCTAGGAGTAAGGGAGGGAATTTGGGAGAGTATTTGGGCAGAGTTTGGCTGAGCCAAAAGGCTTTGAAAGTGTGAGTAAGGTGGTAGTGGTGGGGGCCTTTTATAAGTGGAGAGGAGGGGCACTCTTGGAAAGTAATGAAATGTTACTTTATTTTATAATGAGTTTCAGATTTTAAAGGTCCCACACTTATATAATTCTAGGATAAGGTGATAATGGTTAGAAATCTACTCATCCAATAGGTTTTTGACAAGTGTAAGCCTTGGAGTTTACATTATCTTTTCATTTTATTTAAATCGTTAATTAATGAGGTAATCACTGCATCATCATGGTGTCATAAATAATTTAATTTATTTAATGTCTAAAAATTATACAAAAAAATATAATTATGTATTAAATCTTTTTATCTTTCTAATTAATATTTATATTCAAAAATATGACTTGTATAACCCCATTTAAAAATGGTTTTAGTAAAACAACTCTTGTTTGTGACATTTTTATTTTAACATTAAATAAAAAGTTTTTAATGTCATTTTCCTACCAAAGTGGCTCCATGGGGTCCCCAAGTTGACCCATGGATTGTCTTGGTCGGCCATAACTCATCCAATAGGGTTAGTACAAGTGTAAAGGTCATTTCATATTATTATAACATTATCTTTACCTTAAATTACACTAATTACCTTTAATCGTGATTAATTAAACTTAAAAGTTACTATTCACCAAAAATTATTTTAATCTCATTGAACCAAATTTTACTTCCTAATGACAACCATGTATGTCGTATTTTTGAAAATCAAATCACCAAAGTATTAATGTTTCATTTAAACGAAAAATCAGTTTTTTAACTACCACTTAGTGGTTTCACTATTCATCAAAAATTGAAGTTTTTCAGAACAATGCCAAAATTTCACCCTAAGCTATAATTGATATTCCGAATTCAAAAATGATTTATATTTTACAAAATTCCAAACATATAAGTTTCATTAATTAATTTTATAATTAATTCCCGCTGTCACAACAAATTGCGTGTTTTTTAGAAACAATATATATCAAAAGATTGACAATTGTTTATGTCCAATTTCAAAGTGAAATTAATTCTAATGACCACCATTGGATATAATGGTAAAAATATATTCTAATTATACTTTAAAACCACTCAATAGTATAATTTATCACTATAAATTATTTGGATTAAAAAAGTTGTTTTTAAGTATTTTTCACTATTTATAAAAAATTGAAAGTTCTCAAAAAATTACAAAAAAAATCAACTTAGGATAATTTCGATATTAAGAATACAAAAATGAAGTCCATTTTGAAATATACAATTTCAATAATTTTAAAAATTGGTTACTACTATTCATAATGGCTACTTTGATTAGTCGCGGTGTTTTAGAACTCGAACTTGCGTACAATGCAAGCTATTTCATTATTGAAAGAGAGACATATCGTGGAAGCTCGGGGTGTTAAATTCTCCCCTCCTTCAATAAATTGCGTTCTCGCAATTTGAAATTTTTCTTTGAAAATAAAAGGTTGAAAATAGAAAATACCTTTGTGGAAAACCCACATCGGAAATAGGGTTAATAAGAATATAACATTAAAAGAAAGAAAGATAAGTACAAATGTCACCCGAGATAGTCCATACTAGGATTCTATGAAAATATGGAAATGGAAGAAAAACAAACCATCAAGGATTGATGGAGAGTTGTAGAAAACTGGATTAGGAAAAATTTAACCATAAGAAAATCACAAACTTGTGATTGGTTAAACGGTCATTGAATCCCCAGTTGGAAAAGTTAACCGGCAACGTTTTTGTTTTAAGTTACCTTTTATAAAGTTGAGGAATTTATTTAGGAGATTTACTAAGAATGTAAGGGAATATACATATTGGTCATGTAGACTTTCATTCTTTAATAAATTTTTACCCCAAACCCATCTTTCACTCTAAAATGTAATAGAACTCGGAAATATTCTATTTATCATAATTTTATAAGGTTCCAAATATTAACACATACCATTTAGATTAGGAAAACTTTTTGTAATAACCAAGGACTTCCTGTAGGCTAGTGGTAGGTAGTAAAGGCATGTTGCACTATGGTTGTGGGTTCGATTCCTGTAGCTTTGTCCGACGCAACGAGTTATGCCCCACCCTGCAGGTTGTCCTTTTCCTAAAAATATAGTATTATAATATTCCAAAAATAATCTTCAGAAATGTTTTAACCTTAAACAATACTATTCAAAGTTCAACTTAATCCATCCCAACCTTTATAGTTATCCAAAATACCTATGTCCAGACTTTCTCTAAAAGTTCTCTTAATTTCAAAATCAATTTATCATATTCCCCAAGAAAAGTAAAGTTTCTCTTATTGTCACGTACTAAAAATATGATTACCTTTATCATATTAAGACCTTAATTGATAAGAATATGTACTGCAGTACAATCCTTATATATATCACATTATTCTTATAACCAGATTATAATCCTTGAGTCCAAAAGTACCAATACATTAATTATTCTACTTCAATTGTAGTAACAGTATAAGAATGTCCTTGATCCCTTGGCCTTTTCTGAGGTAAGTTTCCCTGACACATAGGATATTCATTTGTATAATGCCCCAATTCCCTACAATTGTAGCATTCAACATTGATAGCGTCTTTCTTTCCCTTTCAATCACGAGCTTCGTGACCTTTTTCTCCTCATTTATAACAAACTCTCATTCCTTTTAGGCAAGCACCGGGGTGATTCTTCCCATAATTATCACATAATGGAAAATCCTTCTTTCCCTTTTTCCCTTTATCCGTCTCTTGTTCCACTGTTCTCTTCTTTTCTTGCTTTGCTTTAAATTCATGAGACTTAGAGAATTCCTTTTCCATCTTGACAGAGCGCGAGATAATATCTTCGTATGACGAGAAGGTTTGTGAGACTAATGCTCGACGGAGAAATGGTTTTAACCCATAAAAGAAATGATCAATCTTAATTCTTGGGTTACATATATAATCTGCAGCATACCTCGCTAACCTTTTAAAGTTGGCCTCATACTTTGCGACATTCTCATCCTCCTTTTGTCTCTGACTCAGAAATTGCCTTTCCATATCTGTCGACGGTCACGAGGAAAGTATTTTTATAAGAAAAGATCTTTGAACTCTCTCCATTCCATACTTGATACTTCTTCATCTTCCTTTGTATGTTGAATCAGCGACCACCATTGATCGGCATCTCTAGTGAGGCGGTAGACTGCCATGACAACCTTCTCCCTTTCGCTACTCCCCAAGGTGTGGAATATTTTCTCTAAGGAGTTTATCCATTGCTCAGATACTAATGAATTTGTACCCCCATTAAATGTTGGTGGTTGTTGCCTCATGAAGCGGTCTAACATTGATCCTCCACATTCCGAATCAGGGTGCTCCATACGAGTAAGGTTATTATTCATAACCTAAGTGAGTTGTCCTAGTATGGTAATAAGTTGATCAGCACCATTTGTATCTCCAGCTCCACAATAATTGTCTTGAGCAGGAGGGAAATCCCTACACGGAGTTCATTCATTAATACATTTTCCATTCTTTCCACTAGGCACAATTTCTAAACAATGGCATAAACTAGATTAGTTTATGAATCAAAATACATAATTCCATACTTGTAAAACACTTAACACTAATTGAACTATTTATGGATATAATCCATAATCATAAAAAAAGTTTTCTTTGAGGATGTATATACTCATAACCCTTCATAGTGGTTTGTAAAGAAAATGATAATTATCCTAAGCATATCCCCCGGGAGTGTCGTAACCAAGAGTGCAGCAAGGCCTGTTGTCGTGCACCAGTTCCCATTCGAGTCTAGCTCAAAGCTGTGTTTTCGGGTTTTACCCCTAGGTACATATGTTCCAGAGCCGCCTCTACCTACTCATATCCAGACAGGGATGTATTGCTCGGAAAACTCACAAAATCTCTACAACAACAAAATTCTAGGAAGTTCTTCTATACTAATCCTCAAAGTCTACCGTTGGGCTATGTGCTCTAATCAGAGTTTATCTAAATATAGCTTCTAAGGTTAGTACTAAACTGCCTCTGATACCAATTGTAACACCCCGACCCCAGCTACCTAGAGTCGGTGCATTATTGCGTAACATTGGCATGATCACAAAAGATCATGTCTCGAAAGACCGATTAGTTTAGTAGCCTTGAAAACACTAGATACATTCATAAATGTTACATTACATCATAAAGTGAAAAACTACAATAACAAAGCCTCCATAGTCCACACTCATATCCTCTTCTAACTATCTCTGTAGGTCATTCATAAAATACTTCTTCACATCCTGGAAAATATTAAAACATTGAAAGGGGTGAGCTCAGATGCTCAGTAAGGATAACAATATTGTAGAAGCTTTCATAAATAAACATTAACATTTAAGGCAATGTATAACTAAAACAAAAGCCTTTTTAAACTTGAACATCAGCATGATATGGCAAAAATACAATTAAATAATGCCATTTACTTACTCACATGGATATTCTACCAGTCGAATAATCCCATGCAATATCAATAACCACTTTCATAATGATGGAATGCATAATGCCAGTCTATCATAACCACGTAGTCAAGGCCTCATGCCAAGACCACAAATAAGATTTTGTCAAGGACTCATGTCAAGACACTAGTTTGTCTCATGAGACATACCGATGCATCGAGGAGCTATAGCGGGCTCCACCCGTCACTTATTAAGTCCAATGCATTCTTCATATAAATAGGTTTAAACATATCATAAACCATAAAATAATTGTATCACATAAAACATGAATAAAGGAAACATAACATTTCCACATTTAAATCCCAAGATATCAATACAACACATTTATATAATAAAAACACTTTCAAAACCATTTTCAATACCAAAATAAAAGAAAGTTAAAACTTTGTATTTATTTTTCATTAAAAAAAGTTATGGCTTGTAGAGGATGCCGAAACACAAATAATGGTCACGGCGGAGGAGAAGTCGTTGTCGCCGCATACGTAAGACAAAAACATTCCTTTTCTCGTTTAGTAAAACTCTTTATAAAAAAAATATTCCTTTTTAAATAAAAGTCAAAGTCAAACGGGTTTATACACCGTATAAAATAAAGTTGTGTATAAAACAAAATATTCCTCAATGAAAGGAGATTGAGACGAAGACCCTTACAAAGATCATTTTTTTAAATAAAGTAAATCTATTATGTGTATTCACTATAAGTACACATAAATAAAGTAAAAATACAATATAGGACATAATAATATCATGACATAATTTGAAAGTAGGAGATTAACCCAAAGAATAGAAATTGGGTTAAGAAGTTCCCTTACCTCGTGTCCGAATTCACTCGACCGTTCTTTGATCTCCTGAATAATAAACTAGAGTTAATATCTACCTTATTAAGAACATTTTTCAAGTTCATTATTCCTTTTATATCACTTATTACCTTGTCATGAACATTATTTAATTATTTATGTTTATAATGGTCGTTTTGTCGATCATAGGTACTTGAGTCAAAAATAAACTTCTTATAATTACACTTTGTTCATGTGGTAAAATATCCATTATATCCATAATTATATTCATGATGTATATATCATATACATAATATATATCTAGTATATACATTCATTTATAATATTACATAACATTTAGAGGTAAGAAATGAAATACACCGTTCATGGAGACGGTAAGCCGTACGTACACATGAACGCTACTTTCATTTCTATTTCGTATTTAATGAAATCATAATGATATAAAGGTATATTATAATTCAAGTATAATATCATATAGAATATCATTTACTCCATCCTTTATACATCCCACATATGGGATTAACGGTTCAAATCACTTTGAGGGGGCGGTAGTCCGCACTTCCTAAAATGAAAATATCGCGTTTACCCATAATGGAAACAATAAAGGTATGCCATAAATGAAAAATACAGAACCTTATGTAAAACATAAACATATTATATATCATATATATAAATATAGTTATATATTAATGGCCACCTTTGAAGGTGTTATATGAGTGTTGAACAATCATCGTTTCGTGAGGTAGAAATTCGCCATCCACAGAAACAGTATGTTCTTTAACAATTAGATATAGGTGCGTGTAAGTGTAGCTCGAATACTTCTTATAAAAACATACTAGTATATTTAGGATACTGGTTTTGTTAAAAATGAAATGAATAAAAAGATTTTAGGGTGTTGGAGAAGAAAAATAAAACAAAATAACATAAGAGAAGACATTACCTTAAAATCGGGTTACTCTTTTGATTTGAGCCAAAGGCTTCCTTGGGAAGAATTCTGCCCAAAGTGAGGCTTCTAGGAGTAAGGGAGGGAATTTGGGAGAGTATTTGGGCAGAGGTTGGCCGAGCCAGAAGGCTTTGAAAGTGTGAGTAAGGTGGTAGTGACGGGGGCCTTTTATAAGTGGAGAGGAGGGGCACTCTTGGAATGTAATGAAATGTTACTTTATTATATAATGAGTTTCGGATTTTAAAGGTCCCACACTTATATAATTAGAGCATAAGGTGATAAGGGTTCTAAATCTACTCATCCAATAGGTTTTTGACTAGTGTATGCCTTGGATTTTACATTATCTTTTCATTTTATTTAAATCGTTAATTAATGAGGTAATCGCTGCATCATCAAGGTGTCATAAATAATTTAATTTATTTAATGTCTAAAAATTATAAAAAAAATATAATTATGTAGGAAATCTTTTTAGATTTATAATTAATATTTATAGTAAAAAATGTGACTTGTATAAGCCCATTTAAAAATTGTTTTAGTAAAACAACTCTTGTTTGTGACATTTTTATTTTAACATTAAATAAAACGTTTTTAATGTCATTTTCCTTCCAAAGTGGCTCCATGGGGTCCCCAAGTTGACCCATGTATTTTCTAGGTCGGCCATAACTAATCCAATAGGGGTAGGACAAGTGTAAAGGTCATTTCATATTATTATAACATTATCTTTACCTTAAATTACACTAATTACCTTTAATTGTGATTAATTAAACTTAAAAGTTACTATTCACCAAAAATTATTTTAATCTCATTGAACCACATTTTACTTCTAATGAAAACCATGTATGTAGGATTTTTGAAAATCAAATCACAAAAGTGGTAATGTTTCATTTAAACAAAAAATCAGTTTTTTAACTACCACTTAGTGGTTTCACTATTCATCAAAAATTGATGTTTTTCAGAACAATGCCGAAATTTCACCCTAAGCTATAATTGATATTCCGAATTCAAAAATGATGTCTATTTTACAAAATTCCAAACATATAAGTTTCATTAATTAATTTTATAATTAATTCCCGCTGTCACAACAAATAGCGTGTTTTTTAGAACTAATATATATCAAAAGATTGACAATTGTTTATGTCCAATTTCAAAGTGAAATTAATTCTAATGACCACCATTGGATATAATGGTAAAAATATATTCTAATTATACTTTAAAACCACTCAATAGTAAAATTTATCACTATAAATTATTTTGATTAAAAAAGTTGTTTTTAAGTATATTTCACTATTCATAAAAAAATGAATGTTCTCAGAAAATTACAAAAAATTCAACTTAGGATAATTTAGATATTACGAATACAAAAATGAAGTCCATTTTGAAATATAAAATTTCTATAATTTTAAAAGGTGGTTATTACTATTCATAACAGCTACTTAGATTAGTCGCGGTGTTTTAGAACTCGAACTTGCGTACAATGCAAGCTATTTCATTATTGAAAGAGAGGCGTATCGTGGAAGCTCGGGGTGTTACATGAATTATATTTACAAGAATGGTTTCAGATGAAAGTGACATAATACCTTTTTATAAGTTTTCATATTCTATTTTTTCACGGGGTTTCATTGATTTATACTCTCATTGTTTTACATTGAATTCCATCTACATGTATGGAATATTTCACATACTTCAGTTTCATACTATTCCCTCGAGTAACGAATGAAATCAATAGGGAATCCATTTATGTTTCTATAATAATGTATAGGTTTTTTGAAGACTTTATTTATCTCATAGAATGATATAAAGATCTTAGATTCACTACATTCTTCCCTAAGAAACTCTTAAATAATTAAAATTTCATTATTAGTAATTCTACATAGACACTCTACATGATACAACATAATTATAAAAGACAACTTTGAATAATTGGTACACCATTAATATATTTTCCATTTTCCACCTTTAACTAATTCATAAAAAAACATTTTTTTATCACTAATGTTTTCGCCAAGACTGACCTACTCATGATCAATGGTAGGATTTTTTGATCAATTGAAATCTTGGAAATTTTATTATGAAAAACCGAATGTGTCATTTAAAAAATTCCAATCTAAATTCCCCACTTCCATCTCACTTTGTATTTCATTGAAAGTATTATCATTTTTTTGACATTCCATAACACGTGATTCACCATGAAAAATCTAACATACAAATAGGGAAGGAAACTATTTCAATATCAAATTCTCTTATATTTTATTTCTATTATACAATTGATTAAATTTACAATCCACACACATACATTCTATTCTACCATCCTCTGATTAGTATGGAATTTCATAATATAAAAATTCTTCGAGGCCATTCCAATATCGAGGTGTGTATTGAGGAAAATTAATCCATATTTTATACATAGGTATCAGATTGTATTCTCTGGATACATTTAGATATAAATATGTAAATTTTAAATCAAACCAGTAAAATCCATGTTAAATATCACCCAACTTCTCCATCAATTATTTCATAACTACTATAAAGTAAAATGGGGTGAATCAAATAATGAAAATTTTCTTACTAAACTTATAATATAAAAAAATTAATCTAATAAATTATTATTTATCACAAACATAGATGAATTAGATGAATCAAATCAAAGATAATATTTTATTCTACAATAGTTTTGTATTTAAGGAGGGTTCATTACATTGAAAAATTAGCTACATTGTTCAATGTATGAACCATTTCCAATGATATAACTAAGACTAAGAGTACCCATTAAAAATATGAATGAAAATTATAATTTAGTTGGATATCATGAAAGGTAATGCATACCCAAAATATTCAATATATATATAAATGTTCAATTGAACTGGTTTAGTGTGACATCATGTTGTTCCATGAATAATATAAATCATCTTTTTTCAGATAACATCAAATCAGATGTTCCTTCAATTTGATCCAAATATAAAAACATGATGTTTACATAAATTTGAATAACTAATATTTTTATTTTACAATCAAATGAAAAAAATTATCCATTTGACTAAAAAAACGAACAAAACTCTATAATTATTTTCACTAAAAATCGTGTTAGTTGAGAAAAAACCAGTGATACTATGTTGGTTGTTCTAGTTACAATAATCAATAATTTATTGTCATTTATGTAAAAATTTACCCAAACTACTCTATAATTATTCAGTATATTTTATTAAACATAATGGTTCCTTATATATGAAAAATACATGAAAGTTTTTTATAAATTTAAAAAGGGTTTAATATCTCATTTTTAAGGTCTTTATCATTAGAGATATTGCTATAATTGGTGATGAAATCTTGTGTTACCCCAAACCCAACCACAAATTGGTCATGAATTAGAAAATAACATCAATTATATATTTGTAAAAAATTGGAGGTGTTATCATATATAGTAAATGTGGAATTAATTAATATTAAAAAAACAATGAAATCATGAATGATCTAGAATCCATTATCGACATATATCATAAAAAAATATTTTTTTAATTAATAAAACAAAACCAAAATTTATGGTTATTATAACTCCAAACAACTAACCGGAAAATCAAAATTAGACATTATAAACTGAAATTACATATATTATTACTATCCAATGAATAAAAAAATAAATTCTATACCATTTTTTCAACCATTATTGTCTATATAATGTTACATAATAATAATATTTTGGTGAGGATGATGAAACATTTAGGGGAGTCTGTGTTACCGCTAAGGAGGGGATGAGAGCCAGGAAAAGAGATCTCGAGGTGGAGGGGTGTGTCACTATTGAAGAGGGGAATTGAGCCCATGTGAGGGATGATAGAGGGGGGTGGCATCACCAGTGATCCAAACAAAGAGGATGTAATATGGGGGAAGTTTCACAGGGGTCATGGTTGGAGGGGGGTATGGGGGTTGTGAGTGCGGGGTCATAGGTTCAGGGTCTCCACTGAGGAGATGAGATGAGGAGGTCAGTTGAGGTGGGTGGGGGTCGGGTTCTCATATATGGAGTGTGGGAGGGGGAGGGATTATGGTTTTCATAAAACAATTAGTGGAAGTTTAATTGAAACCTCCTCTAATTGAAAAAAATATCATGGATGTTTTATGAAACCTCGACTATATTATATATATTTTTTAATATGATTTAATTCAGAGTTCATACTAGAACCTCCATGAGTAAACCACTGCTAACCATTGCTTTTTTTGGTAGTGGTTATTGTCTTGGTGGATTCAGACACAAGGAAAAATATTTATCATCAATAATGCAAAAGAATGTGCACAAGTGGGCCCAAATTAGGAGTACAAAGAATCTCAAGGGATCATAAAATGAATGGATAATGAAAAATCAATTTACATATTTTTAAGATGATGTTGGTAATTTATAGTCTAAAGAAGAAAAATAATATCAGTCAAAACATAGAATGAAGATAAAGAAATGGATAAAAATGAAAAATATGAGAATATAGTAGTTTTCAAGATTACATTCAAATAATTAGATTGAAATGTATTATAGATCATTTATTGAGGAATAGCATCTCATATGATGAGAAATGAATATATGGTGATAGGAATTAGGTAAAATATGAAGGTGTAGTCAAATTTGAAAATGAATAATTCTTATAGAATATCATTTGTAGAAAATCCTTGTTTTGGAAGAAAATGACATGATATGTGATGATATCTTGTTTGTTAAAGGTATCCATCACAACATACTATGTTTTAGT
The DNA here is from genome assembly GCA_963277665.1 of Viscum album. Classification (NCBI taxonomy): domain Eukaryota; kingdom Viridiplantae; phylum Streptophyta; class Magnoliopsida; order Santalales; family Viscaceae; genus Viscum; species Viscum album. The sequence goes on along the minus strand of OY728163.1, from coordinate 1,639,196,677 downwards.
CAATTGTGTGACTCTAGAAAACTATAATATTTAAAAATAATTTATGAATCCTCAAAGTAAAATTTGGTACAATTTTATTAACGGGAATGGGAATCTCTACTTTATGAGTAGAGAAGAAGATATGTTATTCTTGTCCATGCTAAATGAAAAGAGGTTGTGTTATAAATGACTTGTACATCTGAGACAACCATATATGGAAGGTCGTGTGAAATTTGATATTTCTTGTGATCTCCCTATGCTATCATAAGATCTTACTCATACATGTGATTTTAAAAAAATGGAAGATCACTCACAAGACATATATGGAAAAGGATAAAAGGACAACAAGAGTGCTTGAACCTATTATATTGATTTATGTGGACCTATATCGCATAGAGATATTGATTGGAAGAAATATTATGCCTATTTCATTGAATATTTTACTAGAATTTAATGGGATTTAATCATCCCATATGAGTGTAAGGTGTTTAATTTTATAACACAATATAACATGTAAGTTGAAAGGAATATTGGTATTTTTGGGGGATATTTAAACTGATATTTTAATGAAATTAATAGATACCGAAGTGAAGGATTATCTTCAGAGGTATTTAATATGACCCCATGTCTTAGAAGTGATAACTCCTTAGCAAATGAGTTATCTGGAAGGGGAAACTAATTTATCTTAAATATTTTTAGAATAATGATTTTTAATAGAGACCATATAGATATGTTTTATAAATAATCAATGATAACATCGATCTAAATTTATAATAGATATTTTTTTGTCTACAATGAAAGAAATGAATCCGTACAATATGTGATAAATAAATAGGCTTAAACTAGTGTACATTCGAGTCCCCAGAAGTTATTGTTTTAATATTAATAAAAAATAAACATAGGATGTTTAATCCCATGTAGAAACTTAGATATTTCTTGTCTACTTAGGAAGAAAAAATGAATATAAATGATTTGATAAGTTGAAGTGAATATTTATATAAATTAATGATGTTGTTTTAGTAGAAATTGAAAAAAGAATCAATAACATAGAGAAACATTTCTTGATGACGGTGATGATGTGTCGAGAAATTCATGGTGAGTACAAGTACATGAGGAAGATTTAGAAGAAGATTTATATGATTTGAAGAATGAGGTTAGACATACACTCGCATATAAAACAAAGATCCAATATATAATCAATTGGCAGAAAATAATTAGTGATCATATAAGACACTAGTGTAGACAAGGAGGATGAATAATCTAGAACATGAACCTTTCATATCACATGTTGATATTATTTTTTTAAATCATAAGAAATAGATGATAATTGTGTTTAATAATTGAAAGAGGTGTTTGAAAAAATAAAAAATAATTAGATGTGTGAGATTGTTTTTATTCCATTATATAATAATTTCATCAGGAAGAAATGGATTTTAGGTAATATGCTAAATAAATATGACATAGTTATTCCAAAAATAACAAATAGTGTGAAATGGATACTCCCAGATAGATGGAACATATATCGATGAATCATTTTCACCTATTGTATGGAGTGATATAACTCAATTATTCATGTCCTTAACAGTGTATATGAAATTCAAAAAAATTATATAGTTTTTATGTCGACATTTCAAAATGGGATGTTGGAAGAAGAAGTGTATATTGAAATTATAGATGGTTTTATCATTCATTAATAAGAGAAAAATGTTTTTCGATTAAATAAGGCTCTATATTGGTTAAGGTAAGCACTAAGAGAATGGTATTCCCAACTTGATAAATTCTTAATGAAGATTGATTTTTAATATGGTGGATTTGATTGAAATAAATATGCTAATAATGATATTAATCAATGGATGATGATGATACTGTATTTTAATAATATTTTATTTGGTGAATCAAATATATCATAGTTAAATTTTTATATAGAATTAATGAATGGTGTGTTCTATTCATCGATGGTTTGTGAGTTATCATTTTCCTTGGTTTATAGGTAATCCTTTGAAAGAATGACACATTTATTTATCAATAACATTATTCTATGAAGCTTCTGAGAATATTTGAAATCAAAAATTCTAAATCTATTAAATCTATGATTTCTTATAAGATGAAAATTTCAAGGATGATGAAGGAAGAGTAGTTAATATCCCCAAATATATACTGATCATTGGAAGCCTATTGTACTGAAAATCGATATGACCCAATAATGTTTTTTCCACATGAATCCTATCATGGTAACAAATTAATCCCAAATAAATCCACTTACCTTACATGAAAATAACACTTCAATATACCAAATTCATGGTTTGTTTATGTTTAATAGACAATGAAAAGTATTGGTAAGAGATATTGGGTTATACAGATGCTGATCAGAATGGTTCAATAATTGATCAAAAATTAATATCAGTTGGTGAATTCTATCTTGGTGGAGTATTTATTTCTTTTCTATGAAAGAGAAAATATTTCATTTCTCTATGTACCATATATTTGAATAAATTGAGGCCACCCAAGATTGTGGGAAGTTATTGTGGGTGAAGAAGAAACATAAATATTGAGGATTTCTAGATGAGTTTCTGATCATAATTCCTTTTAATAATTAATTTTTGATAAATATGATAAAAATATAGTATGTAACTCTATGTTAAAGAACATTTAAATTAAATATCACTTTGTTAATGAAAATTGGTGCATGGTATTGTGAAGCTTCTGTATGTGCCTATTGATCTACAAGTTATTGATATTTTATAAACTCCTTACCCAAATATGAATTTCAATATATTTTTCTGGATCAGGGAGTTTAGTGGACTCCCTGTGCTTAATAAATGTTGACATGGGATCACCCTCCTCGAGGTATAGTTTCTTCCAATGAACCGATTTTTGTTCTTTACCATGTTGCACACTTCAAAGGAGCGACCCTTGGGTTTGTTGAAAAATGTGGATAAATGATATATTGGTCCAGAATATGGGGGAAAAATATTGAGGGAGTGGAAGAATAAGTTGGTTGAAATATTATGTTTCCAAAGTGGGTCTATTAATTACAAAGAATCATAAAATAAAGTGAGGGGTTTTTGATGATAGCGATTGATGTGTGTGGTTTGAGATGTTATTTCAATGGCTAATACTATTTTATGTTTTGTTATTGAGATGGTTTCTAAATTTAGGATCAATAATTAAGTGTTTCATATACGAAATTTTCTTGTTATTCTTGTTTATCACATTGAAATTGTCTTTTGTGGACTTAGAGTGCATGTTGAGGAAGTCCTTGATCACTATTTGGTGCTAATAATGGAAAATACTTAATGAGGTATTGAAATGTTGATAAAAATCCCAAAGAGGTATATATATAGAAAAAATACATATTGATGGTGCTTTTTGGGTTGTTTTGTTGGTTGAAAAGATTGGATGTTATTGAAAAAGGGTTTTTATCAAAGTTAATATCAATTTGTATAAATTGTGGGACAATTTTTCTATGGGGGAGGCTAAGAAAATAATTCCCAAATAATCACATGATCATATGAATCATAAAGTATCACATGATTTCATATAACAAAGAGGTTCAAATTATAACATCAAATGAATGAATATCTGACAAGAAGAATATTTTTTTCAATGGAGTCATCTTATGGATACATAGAATCACATGAAGGTCTCTTGAAAATAACATTAAAGAAGTTTAGATAGAAAACATGGATTTTATCCTAAGGTAACTCAAAATCATCTGACCAAATGAGATTTAGTGTATCCCATGATGGACTCATGTGATGAACAAGAAGATAGTTATTTTGTCTGATGTGAAAGTTCTTACGTCATGTGATGTAATTTAAACACCTATACTCAAGGTTGGGTCACTATCATATGTGCCAGACATTATTATGTGAAGTTCATATATCTGAGTTTATGTTTTATAAGTCATTACAATTGTTGGATAAACATATTTATAATATTTAATGTGGTGGATTTATTCCTCTAAACACCCCTTAACCCATCTTTATGAATTTAAGGAATTTTCTTAGGTTTTTGTATCCATCAAAAATTATTAATGGTTAATTTTAGATGAATTAATGAGAGTTATTAAATTGAATATGTCATATTAGAATAAGAATATAAGGTATTGATTATGAAGAAATGGGGATTATGTGATCATTGTATAATCATATAAGCATCTCATTGAGTAGTGAAAAAGGTCACACAATCGTGCATAGGCTCAAGGATTTTATGCGCTTGGAGTTTCACGCATATGTAGACTATAATGAGATCACGTGATTGTGTTTGAATGATTTGGTCTTTTTTAAGGGTCATGTATAAGGGTTATGTGCAAGAGGAATCGTACTAGGGTTATACAATATCAGAATCTATTGAAAGTTCCATTCCCCAAGAAGAATAGTCACACACAGAGTTGGTTTTCATCTATGTGATGAAATAAGATCATAAAGATGGACTCAAGTGTAAATAAACTTAGAACCGATCATCAAAAGAGTATAATAGTGTCACGACCCGTCCTCGGGGCCCGTGCCGTGACTACCCCAAGCCCGCCTTCCATAGGCCAGGGGCTGGCGAGTGGCACCAAGGCATAAATCCCGGTAAAAAGGAAAGGCATTGCCTTTGTAAAGTAAACAAGAAACACCGAGTAAGCAAGCGGAAAAGTAAACGCTAAGTGAAAACAGAGTACAACTATAAGTGCGGAAAAGTAAGTGGGCCAGTATACAAACCCAAACTGAAAGTAAAGTACAACTCAAAAGGGAAAACAACAACTAAAAGTAAAAGATGCTACGCCGAGCTATCCACTAGAAATCCCACCTGAAGGGTGGGTACAGATAGCTCCACTGCTCCTCGGGTCCCACCGTCCACTCCGAGTACGCCCCGCCCAGTGATCCACCTCCAGGTACCATCCTGCTCTAGAAGCCTCAACCACGATCAACGCTGTACATCGTCTGCAACCAACACAACGTAGTGCGGGCATAGCCCGTGCAGGGGTGAGTATAAGCTACTTAGTAGGGACCCTGAGACCCCCGAAGGTCTCCCAAAAATCCTCAAAGGATAAACCACAAAGGAAAGATACAATCACGAAGTAACAACCGACATTGCTTAGGTATATGCCCAAACATATACCTAAGTCATCATTTCAATATGCTCCAACCTCCGAGCCCAAGTACAACTCAGTACACACAGGAAAGTATACGTATTCCACACAGGAAAGCAAAACGTAATCCACACAGGATAGCACAACACAATCCACACAGGAAGGTAAAGAGGATTCAACTCACCCAGGTATACTTCTTCGAAAGACGATAGAGATGATCACTGATCCATCTAAGTCATCGGACCCACAAAGGATCGATAGGTACTAACCCCCGCAAAGATCCACACAGGATCAGACCCACACAGGATCGGTAGCACTGATCCACACAGGATCGCTAAGTGCTGTAGTCGTCGTCGTCGAATCCACTAAGGATCTCTGCACAATCGTTGTCGCAGACACAGTAGCAGTCGCAGCCAGCTCTAGGATTCCCGCACACAGCAAGCTCATTCAGGAGGGTCCGCCCCACGAGCCGAGAGGCTGATACATCAATTGTCACAAAGTCCAGAGTTGATGTATCCAAAATTCCTGTATCGTCAACAGGAACTCAACGCAACAGACGACGCGTCAATCGGACGTCTGGTCTGAGAGTTATTGGCTTTTTCGTTCCAAGGGCCCGGTTGGTTTTTAAGGGAAAACCAACCCGATCATACTCCACCTGCGTCCAATCCTCGGGCGGAGTATGTCAAAAGATCCATCTCACTAAGAGGAACTCAACAAAGTCGACGGCAAGTCAATCGGACGTCTGTAGCTCAAGATATGAGTGTTTCCGCTCCGAGGGCCTGGTTGGTTTCGTGTACGAACCAACCCGGCCAAACTCAAAGTATTCTGAAACCTTGAGTGCGATATACCGAAACGACCGTCTCGATCCAAGGATCGCATTGCTGCTCACGGTGCATCGTTTGGAGGTCCGTAGCCCAAGTTATGACATTTGAACCCAAACAGTTCAGTATGGGGGGTTTCGGGCCCGGGCCGACCCGGCCCGAGACCCCCCGACTGGCCCAAACCGGGTCGACCTGCCCCAGACAGGGTCGGCCCGGCCAGGCCCGGCGCGGCCCGGCCCGGCTGGGCTCGGCCCGGCCTGGCTGACCGGTAAGGCGCCGGTCCAGCACAGCGCAACGCGCTGTTCGCGCTGCCAGCTCGGCCTTCGGCCGAGCTGTTGGAAAAACGGGCCGCGCATGCCCCCCTTGTGTAACCCCCCCCCCCCCCCCCCCCAATAATGGGGGGGGGGGGGGGGCGTTCAAGCTAGCCAGGGGAATTTAATTCCCCCGACTTTCCCCATTTCCGGCAGGCCCGACCTGGCCGGCCGGCTCCTCCTCAACGGGACTGGCAGTGGTCGGTCCATTTCCTGCTCCGACACCGGTGGACCGGCTGGCCGCTGGTCACCATGCTCCGCCGCGGCCCGGAACCGGCAGCGGCCCTTGACGTCCAGCGCGGTGCGACGACACCGCGCCCCTCCGCCGCGGCGCCTTCGATTTTATTCAACGTGGCGCGACGGCGTCGCGTTCTTAAATTTCTTTCCACGGCACGGCACGACGGCACCACGTAATACTTTCCGTGTTATTCCCGCGTGGTGCGACGGCACCACGCCATCCCGTTCCATTCACAAAGAAACAATCATGAACAAAGGAGGGGGTTATGCCGTGTTTGTGCGGTCCGACCCCCTCTCGTTAAACGATAACATTTAGTTGATTAACCACGAAGTTCGACATGCCAGAATCAAGAATGGAAATAATTTAATAGATTAACAAATAATCCCCTACCTCGGTTTCAAGAGCGGAGCACGTCAGCAAGCCGCAGAAGACAAGCGTTGCGGAGGTCGGGCGTCGCGGAAATCGAATGTCGATTTCGTTGATGTCGAGGTGCGTCCGAAGAGGTAACGTCACTAGAGAAGCTTCGTAAGCTGACGGATAAAGCCCGAGGAGGAAGCGGCGTCGTCGATCTTCGAAAAAACACCGACTACGAAGAAGAGAAGAGACGACACGTCTTTCTCTTCTTATGGTGACAACGTTCTTTGTCGGAGCCTAAGTGTTCTTTGCGTTCTTCGTCGAGGTTGAAGAAGATGAAGATTGCTTCCCAATCCTCTCAAGGTGGCAAAAGATACTAACCAAAATAAAATAAGTCTAAGCCTTATTTTATTTACACATCCTAACCTCTTTGAATTTCAAAAGTTTGAAATTAAGTAACTCATCTTAATTAATAACACAAGTTGTCAAAATTAATTATAGTAGAGTTATTGGAAAGTTTAAGGGAAGTTGAAGAGTTAGGTCTCGTGTGGGCCCCACCACACTTAATCCTCTCAAGGGAGGTTATGTGGGTGTGGGTCCCACCTCTAACTCCCTTTGGGAGGAAATAACCAACAAAGTTAAAAATAAATTGTGTTCCACAATTTATTTAACTTCTTCAAATTTCCCCCAAAACTAACTCTCAACCTGCATAAAATGCAACCTCAGAAAAGGTCTCCTTAAGGGAATATCAGCGCTGCGAGTTCATCGGTGCCCTCGGAATTCGATTCCCGGCACCGGTTCAAAAGTTAGAAAAACCCGCTCATTCGTTCACTGAACATACCCGAGCCAAACTTCGGAAATTGATTCCGGGCACACCGGGCCTCGGAATCAGGTGCCGTCAGAAACCGCGCTCTTGTAAAATTCCAAAGAAAATTAAGAAAAAATTTACCTTGAATTTTACGAGTCTTTACATTACTCCCACCTTAGGGCTTTATGTCCCCGTAAGGATACATCAAAACTAGGGAAACAAATGAGGGTACTGAGCACGCATTTGAGCCTCCCGCTCCCAAGTGCCCTCCTGGAGGTTCCCGTGCTTCCATCTGATGCGCACTAGAGGAATCGACCATCCATGTAGGACCCTCTCCTATCGATCCTCGATCTCCACCGGAACCTTCGTAAAAGTCGCCCCATCATCAACGTCAAGCTCCCCATGGTCAATGATGTGTGTCGGGTCGTGCACGTATCTCCTCAGCAGAGATACGTGGAAGATGTCATGCACCCGGTGCAACTGAGGTGGTAGAGCCAGGCGATAAGCCACCTCGCCAATCCTGCTGAGGACCTGGAAGGGTCCGATGAAGTGCGGGGATAACTTTCCGCCTCGGCCAAATCTTCGTAATCCACGTCGAGGTGAGAAACGTAAGAAGACGTGGTCGCCATCCTCGAACTCTAGTGGCCTCCACCTCCTATCAGCGTATGACTTCTGCCGGCTCTGAGCTATTCTCATCTGCTCCTGGATGACCTATACCTTCTCTATCGTGGCCTGGACCATCTCCGACCCCACAAGTGCTGACTCTCCAGGGTCTGTCCAGCACAAAGGAGATCTGCAGGGTCGGTCGTACAATGCCTCGTACGGTGCCATCCCGATGGTGGACTGGTAGCTGTTGTTGTACGCAAAATCCACAAAGGGTAGATGGTCCTCCCATCTATGACCAAAGTCGAGGACACATGCGCAGAGCATGTCCTCGAGAGTCTGAATGGTCCTCTCCGTCTGACCATCCGTCTGAGGATGAAAGGCTGTGCTCAAACGTAGCTCCGTCCCGAACGCCTCCTGCAACCCCTTCCAAAGCCAGGAAGTAAAGAGAGCATCTCGATCGGAGACGATAGATGATGGAACACCGTGAAGCCTCACAATCTCCTCAACGTAAAGGCATCCCAAGCTCTCCACTGAGCCCTGCTCTCTGATGGGTAAGAAGTGAGCCGACTTGGTAAGTCGGTCGACAATCACCCAGATGGAGTCATGACCTCTGGAAGTGTGTGGAAGTCCAGTCATGAAGTCCATAGATATCCCATCCCACTTCCACTCCGGGACCTCCAAGGGTTGTACCAAGCCTGCTGGTACCTGGTGCTCAGCCTTCACCTGCTGGAAGGTGAGGAATCGGAAAACGAACTCTGTTACAGCCTTCTTCATTCCTGGACACCAGTGTTGTTGTCTGAGGTCCTGGTACATCTTCGCCACTCCGGGATGTACCGCCAAAGGAGAAGTGTGAAACTCTCTCAGAACCTCCTCCCGTAAAGCGACTGGTACCATGGTACGTCCTCTGAAAATTATGTCGTGCTCTACTCCAAAGGAGAACCCATCAGGTGCCTGTCCTGATGATATCTGTGCACGCCGCGTCTCACAGTCAGTGTCCCCACGCTATGCCTCGCTGAACCGCTGTAGAAGTGGAGGAGTGACTGTGAGAGACTGAAGGAAGGCTGCTCCATCTCTATCCATGATGGATATCTGCAAAGAGGCTAGCTGCTCCGTCGCCTCCTCAAGTAGCTGAATGCCCATCCTCCTGCTGAGGGCATCAGATACTACGTTCCCCTTCCCAGGGGTATAGACTATCTCAAAGTCATAGTCTTAGACGAACTCGATCCATCGCCGCTGTCTCAGGTTCATGTCCTTCCACGAGAAGATGTACATGAGACTCTGATGATCAGAAAAGACTGTAAAATGCTCGCCCATCATATAGTGTCGCCATGTCTTAGAGCGAAGACCACTGCTGCTAACTCCAGATCATGGGTAGCATAGTTTTTCTCATGCGGCCTCAACTGACGTGATCCATAAGAGAAAACTGCCCGCTCCAGCATCAGAACACATTCGAGTCCGGTCCCTGATGCATCGCAGTAGACTACGTACCCTACCCCCTCCTCAGGCAACCTCAAGATAGGTGCGCTGGTCAATCTCTGTCTCAGCTCCTGGAAGCTCTGCTGACATCTGTCTGACCACACGAATGGTTTCTCCTTCTTCGTCAAAGCTGAGAGTGGTTCCGCAACTCTATAGAAGTCTGGCACGAATCTCCGATAGTACCCAGCTAGTCCCAAGAAACTCCGAACCTCCGTCACTCTCCTGGGTGGCTCCCAAGCTAACACTGCCTCGATATTCGCAGGATCCACTGCAACTCCCGCCTCAGAGATGACATGTCCCAAGAAGTGGACCTCACGTATCCAGAACTGAAACTTCAAGAGCTTACCATAAAGCTGGTGCTCTCGGAGTGTGTCTAGTACAACCCGCAAGTGGTAAGCGTGCTCCTCCTCTGTCGTCGAGTAAATAAAAATGTCGTCGATAAAGACCACGACAAATCGATCGAGGTATGGCTGAAAGATCCTGTTCATGAGGGCCATGAAAACTGCTGGAGCATTGGTTACACCGAAAGGCATAACCAAGAACTCATAGTGGCCATACCGACATCCGAAGGCCGTCTTCTGCACGTCCTCGTCTCTAACTCTGAGCTGATGATAGCCTGACCAGAGGTCTATCTTCGAGAACCATCATGCTCCCTTGAGCTGATCAAAGAGGTCATCAATCCTCGGTAGAGGATACTTGTTTCTCACTGTCACCTGGTTCAGGCAATGATAATCAACACAAAGTCGCAAGCTCCCGTCCACCTTCTTCGCGAACAAAATCAGGGAAGCCCAGGGTGAAACATTGGGTCGGATGAACCCCTTGCCCTGCAAGTCCTCCAACTATACCCGTAGCTCTCGAAGCTCAGCGGGGGCCATCCGATATTCTGGAGTCGATATCGAGGTTGTCCCGGGGTACAGGTCAATATAAAAGTCTACCTCTCTATGAGGAGGTAGCCCTGGAACGTCGTCGGAAAAAACGTCCGCAAAATGATCCACCACTGCAGGAAAACCAGGAATCCGCACATCAACTGCTCCTAGGATGAGGCTAGCCAACTGATGAGTGATGGGTTGTCCTCTCCTCTGTGGAAGTCCATCCTGTACTGCAAAGGCTCCCCTCTCACCGGTGAAGGTGAACCTACTCCCGTCTGTGCGTACACATCACACCTTGCGCCTAAAACAGTCAATCTGTGCATGGACTGTAGATAACCAATCCATGCCCAAGATGACGTTGTAAGGCCTCAACGCCGCTACAAGAAGATCCTAGCCAAAGCTCTCGCCTCCTAGAGTAATCTCACACTATCGTCACCAGTGCGTAATCATCGAGTCTGCTCCTGTAGGAGTCTCTAGCCGTAAGGATCGAGCCAACAGCTCTGTCGGAATCTTCGTGCTCCGAACAAGGGCAGCTTCTATGAAAGAGTGACTCGCTCCTGTGTCTATAAGTACTACAGCAAGGGTGGAATAGACACAGATAGTACCTCGAATCATCTCGGGCGCGCCATGGTCGTAGGCCTCTACTGCCTGGAGTTGTGCCTGTCTCTGCCCACCAGCTCCCTGTGGTCGGGGTGGACCTCCTGGTGGTGGTGGTGGTAGAGCCTCAAAGCGTCGCCCACCACCTGCTGCTCGGCCAGCTCCCCTGCCTTGTCCACCTCTTCCCTGTGGACCTCCACAGTCGACCCTCTTCCTCTACCTCGATGGTCCCTCAACCGTATGTTGCTCCTCGGCATGGCGGGTCGAGCAGTCACGAGCCATGTGGCCCTGCCCGCCGCACGAGTAGCACTGTCTGCCTCTCGAATGACTGGCTCCGCGCTGTGTGCCCCGCACTGCTGAGCCAGTGTCCTGAGGTCATCTGCCTAAGGGTCTGGTCTGCCTGGTCCCCTGAGTCATCCGTCGACTGCCTGCTGCAGAAGACTCTGCTACGTGCCGCCCTGCGGTGGGTCTCGACGCTGGTGTAGACTCAGCAAGAAAGCTCTCGATCAAAAGGGCCCGCTCCAGTACTCCCGTCTGAGTCGGTATGCTGAGGGAGATCAGCGATGCCCTAATCTCGTGTCTCAATCCCTGCTCAAAGGTCCGGGCCCGGAAGAATGGGTCCCGTACCATGTCGGTCGAGTAGCGCGAGAGATCAGTAAATCTCGCCGAGTACTGATCGACCGTCATGCTGCCTTACCGCAGCTGAAGAAGCTCCTGAATGCGCACCGCATGGAGGGTGGTTGGGACGAACTCCGAGTGGAAGAGGCTCTCAAAGTCCGTCCAAAGTAGAGATGCCTCATCGTGCACCTGGAGCATCAAGCTCCACCATCGGCCCGCTGCTGCATGGAGTAGGCTCGCTGCGAGGATCACCATGAGGTCTGCTGGTGTCCTCACTAGCCTGAAAACTCGTACTACTGCCTCCAGCCAGTCCTCGGCTGCCTGGGGGTCCATCTCCCCACGGAACCTGGGCGGTCGCTGGCGCTGGAACTCATACAGTGCACTGATGCGACGTGCATCGTCAGCGACTGGTTCTGGAAGCATCGGTGGCTCGGCGGGTAAAGCTACCGCCGGTGCCACTACTGACAAAGGGCCCTACACCGAGGCCTCATCGCTCGGTGGGCTGTCGTCACACTCGACTCTCGGAACCCTAGCTGGCTGCTATCATGGGGCCATCTTGAAAAGTAAACAGGTGCACCACGGTCAGAACAGTATACCTGGTGAGTTAATACAAAGTAATCACAAAGAAAACTTGAAACACACATGCAATCAATGTTTTTGTGCATTAAGTCGGAAATCATAAGTCAGAGTCCTGGTGTACGGATACGTCGGCCGCCGCACCAACACTGGACTCCCTGGACTGATAAACACACTCAATACGCTAAACACTATTGCTTCACATAGAAAAGATCAGAGTTCGCGGTAGAACCGAACTCCTCTGATACCAATTTGTCATGACCCGTCCTCGGGGCCTGTGCCGTGACTACCCCAAGCCCGCCTTCCATAGGCCAGGGGCTGGCGACTAGCACCAAGGCGTAAATCCCGGTAAAAACGGAAGGCATTGCCTTTGTAAAGTAAACAAGAACCACCGAGTAAGCAAGCGGAAAAGTAAATGCTAAGTGAAAACAGAGTACAACTATAAGTGCGGAAAAGTAAGTGGGCCAGTATACAAACCCAAACTGAAAGTAAAGTACAACTCGAAAGGGAAAACAGTAACTAAAAGTAAAAGCTGCTACACCGATCTATCCACTAGAAATCCCACCTGAAGGGTGGGTACAGATAGCTCCACTGCTCCTCGGGTCCCACCGTCTGCTCCGAGTACGTCCCGCCCAGTGGTCCACCTCCAAGTACCGTCCTGCTCTACAAGCCTCAACCACGATCAACGTTGTCCGTCGTCTGCAACCAACACAACGTAGTGCGGGCATATCCCATGCAGGGGTGAGTATAAGCTACTCAGTAGGGACCCCGAGACCCCCGAAGGTCTCCCAAAAATCCACAAAGGATAAACCACAAAGGAAAGATACAATCACGAAGTAACAACCGACACTTCTTAGGTATATTCCCATACATATACCTAAGTCATCATTTCAATATGCTCCAACCTCCGAGCCCAAGTACAACTCAGTCCACACAGGAAAGTATACGTATTCCACACAGGAATGCAAAACGTAATCCACACAGGATAGCACAACACAATCCACACAGGAAGGTAAACAGGATTCAGCTCACACAGGTATACTTCTTCGAAAGACGATAGAGATGATCACTGGTCCATCTAAGTCGTCGAATCCACTAAGGATCTCTGCACAGTGGTCATCGCAGACACAGTAGCAGTCGCAACCAGCTCTAGGGTTCCCGCACACAGCAAGGTCGTTCGGGAGGGTCCGCCCCACGAGCCGAGAGGCTGATACATCAACTATCACAAAGTACAGAGTTGATGTATCCAAAATTTCCGTATCGTCAACAGGAACTCAATGCAACCGATGGCGCGTCAATCGGACGTCCGGTCTGAGAGTTATTGGCTTTTTCGTTCCAGGGGCCCAGTTGGTTTTTAAGGAAAAACCAACCCGACCGTACTCCACCTGCATCCAAACCTTAGGCGGAATATGCCAAAATATCCATCTCACTAATAGGAACTCAACAAAGTCGACGACACGTCAATCGGACGTCTGTAGCTCAAGATATGAGCGTTTCCGCTCCGAGGGCCTGGTTGGTTTCGTGTACGAACCAACCCGGTTGAACTCACAGTATTCCTAAACCTTGAGTGTGATATACCGAAACGACCGTCTCGATCCAAGGATCGCATCTCCGCTGACAGCACGTCGTTTGGAGGTCCGTAGCCCGAGTTATGACATTTGAACCCAAACAGTTCGGTATCGGGGGTTTCGGGCTCGGGCCGACCCGGCCCGAGACCCCCCGGCTGGCCCGAACCGGGTCGACCCACCCCGGACAGGGTCGGCCCGGCGCGGCCCGGCCTGGCAGACCGGCAAGGCACCGGTACGGCACAGCGCAACGCGCTGGCCGCGCTGCCAGCTCGGCCTTCGGCCGAGCTGTTGGAAAAACGGGGCGCGCCTGCCCCCCTTGTGTAACCACCCCCCCCAATAATGGGGGGGGCGTTCAAGCTGGCCGGGGGAATTTAATTCCCCCAACTTTCCCCATTTCCGGCAGGCCCGACCTGGCCGGCCGGTCCCTTTCCGGCTCTGACACCGGCGGCCCGGCTGGCCGCCAGTCACCTTGCTCCGCCGCGGCCCGGAACCGGCCGCGACCCTTGACGTCCGGTGCGGTGCGACGGCACCACGCCCCTCCGCCGCGGCGCCTTCGATTTCCTTCAACGCGGCGTGACGGTGTTGTTTTCTTGAATTTCTTTCCATGGTGCGGCGCGCCGGTGCCACGCAATACATGTCGTGTGATTCCCGCGTGGTGCGACGACACCACGCCATCCCGTTCCATTCACAAAGAAACAATCATGAACAAAGGAGGGGGTTATGCCGTGTTTGTGCGGTCCGACCCCCTCTCGTCAAACGATAACATTTAGTCGATTAACCACAAAGTTCGACATGCTTGAATCAAGGACAGAAATAATTTAATAGATTAACAAATAATCCCCTACCTCGGTTTCAAGAGCGGAGCATGTCAGCAAGCCGCAGAAGACAAGCGTCGCGGAGGTCGGGCATCGTGGAAATCGAACGTCGATTTCGTTGACGTCGAGGTGCGTCCGAAGAGGTAACGTCGCTGGAGAAGCTTCGTAAGATGATGGAGAAAGCCCGAGGAGGAAGCGGCGTCGTCGATCTTCAGAAACACACCGGCTGCGAAGAAGAGAAGAGACGACACGTCTTTCTCTTCTTATGGTGACAGCGTTCTTTGTCGTAGCCTAAGTGTTCTTCGCGTTCTTCGTTGAGGTTAAAGAAGATGAAGAATGCTTCCCAATCCTCTCAAAGTGGCAAAAGATACTAACCAAAATAAAATAAGTCTAAGTCTTATTTTATTTACACATCCTAACCTCTTTGAATTTCAAAAGTTTGAAATTAAGTAACTTATCTTAATTAATAACAGAAGTTGTCAAAATTAATTAGAGTGGAGTTATTGGAAAGTTTAAGGGAAGTTGAAGAGTTAGGGCTCGTGTGGGCCCCACCACACTTAATCCTCTCAAGGGAGGTTATGTGGGTGTGGGTCCCACCTCTAACTCCCTTGGGGAGGAAATAACCAACAAAGATAAAAATAAATTGTGTTCCACAATTTATTTAACTTCTTCTAATTTCCCCCAAAACTAACTCTCAACCCGCATAAAATACAACCTCGGAAAAGGTCTCCTTAAGCGAATATCAGCGCTGCGAGTTCATCGGTGCCCTCGGAATTCGATTCCGGGCACCGGTTCAACAATTAGAAAAACTCGCTCATTCGTTCACTGAACGCACCTGATCCAAACTTCGGAAATTGATTCCGGGCACACCGGGCCTCGGAATCAGGTTCCGTCAGAAACCGCGCTCTTGTAAAATTCCAAAGAAAATTAAGAAAAAATTTCCCTTGAATTTTACGGGTCTTTAAAAATAGATCTGCATTGAGTTAATGTTGTTACATTGAAACATTTCATTTTTTTCCATGGATATATCCAATTGGGGGAGAACCAAGTAAAATTATTTTTTCATATTCATATTTTAATTCCCATATATTATTTTATATAGTATGTTGATAGATGTGAGTTTTAATTAACAATGAAACAATATCCAAAAGGTCAATTTTTTATATTGAATACCTAGATTTAGCCTTAATACAAAGGAATTTAACATGGATGGTTGAATTTAACTAATTTTGGGTCATTGAATAATGAATGTTATCATTTTGGTAATGAATAATCATGAGTGTAGAATAGTATAGAGAGACACACCAAATTTTTAATGTTGGTAGAGATAAGTAACAGAAGAAGTTCCCCACAGGATGTCAAAAAAAAAGAAAGTTATACACCAATACAGAAATGTGTCAGCTCTGACCAAAGTACAACTCAGAGAAAGAAATCAATATTTTTTCAACTACTGATAGAATTGTGGAAATTTAAAGAATATGGCCTTTTAATGTTGGAATAATATTTTAGTTTCTAGAAAATTGTGAATTACTACGATAAGATTAGAAAAAGGGATGGTAGTAGATCATATATGTACATACAAACCTTATAGAAGTATAAATATTAGTCCACTTCAATCATATTTGAATATCTTGAGAGATTTTGTGAATTTAATAGAAGAGGTGGTCAATATGATGATGTGTGATAGTTTACTTATACCAACAAAAACTCAGTTTTAATGAATTTAAGGACACCCAAAAATATAAATAAAAATTAAATGATGATAAACTATAATTCTACCATGGGTGTAAATAAATAAATAAATGTTACAAAGAATAATAAAACTAATAAAAATGTAGTATAAGTTTTCATACCCAGAAAAATTACTCCTTTTTTAGAATTAAAGTACAAATAATGGATTGGTTCAAGATATACATGAATGGGAAAATTAATAGAGGTAATGTGGAAAAACAATGTGAATCAATATAAAAATGAAACAAGTGGATTGGTTTATTGGAAGACATCTTTGAAGAAGAAGTTCAATTTCATAAAATGATATGCAATCAAGTTAACATAGATAAAGTGAGAGAAATGAGTGGAATATATACATAGATAAGAAATAATTAGAAAAATTACATGAAATAGTTACCTAGATAAGAGAAGTTAGAAAATAAAAGGAAGAAACATTAAGATTATATAAATATTTCTCAACATAATAATAAAGAGAACCATGTTATAAAGGTTTTCATAAAATTTGTATATAGAATAGTTTTAAACAATATGGAAGTTAAAAGAAATGAAAAAGAAGAAAACATGTTTCCTTCTAATGGAAGTAAAGAATAAAACTCCAAAAAAATAAAAAAAAATGATGTTCAATAGAAGAAACCCATGATTCCCAAGAATATTAGTGCTTGGAAAATCAAAGGTGACTGAAATAAGAAAAGTGAATATAAAGTGAACGTTTATGTATTGATAAATTATTCTAAACCATATTTCTCTTACTAATGGGAAATGGAAAAATTCCCCATATTCCCTCATATATTCTGAATGTTTTCATTGAATACGGAATTGAAGGTTATGTAATTTATGGGAATACCATATTTAAAGTGTTTTTTAAAGGACTAATATCATTATATAAGATATCTATCATAGAGTATTCTTTTCTTGAAAAAATAATAGTTCCACCAAAACACACATCATATAAAATCAACTATAACGAAGATGGAAGATGTAATTAACCCCTTTAGAGGAAGTGAATCTGGAAAAGGTGGTTCTAAATAATTCATTAATTTAGATAGAAGTGTAAAATATTGGATAACCAAAGGTTTAAGAACTAGTTAATAAAACTCTATATGATTAGAGTTTATAAACAAATTTTTTTGATGATATGAATATTATGAAAATTAAAATTTCAAACATTAAATAATTTTATATATGATGAGGTATGATGACAATACTCCCCTGTTTATAAATAAATTCAATATCCATATAGGATTAATTTATTGTTGATGAGAAAGGAAATAAAAGTCACTAAAGGTGTGTAACATGATTTAGGGTTTGAATGTTTTTAACCTATTTTTTTAGATGTATGCAAGAAATAAGTTGAATTAAAACATTTTATCTATTATGTGAAATAAGATCCTTAAAGAGGTATCACATGATGAGTAATTTATAGGCATATTAGGGGTTTAACTTAGTAACTCTTTTTTCTTTATAGATAATGGCTCACAAATACGTAAAGTTAATTGATATGTGGATTATTTATTTAATAAATGTGTTGAAATCCTTCCTAGGATAATATTGGATATAATTTCAATACAAAGCATGATTACAAGAGAAGATGAACAATGATGGATAATCAGATTATTTTTTACCATACTAGTGTAACATTGAATTTATTTTCAACAAGGGGGAGAATAATATTTGCATAATAGTTTAGGTGGGAATTGAAAATAAATAAAAAGGGAGATTTAATATCCAAATAGGATTGTGTTTTGAATTGTTATATTTTTTTCAGTGATATTTTTCATTGAATTAAAGTTAATATGAATTGAAAAGTTAAAAACAATAGTATGTAAAAAGATGGTGTTTCCTAAAGGTGTTCTTGACATTCATACATTATACTATGGAAACATGGATTCACTAGTTCTATTAAAAATGTTACAAACTAAAGGTGTTTGTATGATTTATCAATAAAAAAATGATGCCTCGAATTGTATTTATATGTGATGAATATAAATCAAATAGAGGTTGATCTTAATTGTGATGAAGTCATTATAATGGAATTATTTATCATAAATTAAAACTATCAATGAGGAAAAAAATTGTCAACCCTCAAGACTATACAACCTGACATTTCAGCCACCAAAGAGGTGTCATACAAGATCAAAACAATCTTGAAAGAGAGAAGTTATGAATGTGTGAAATCATTTGAACAAAGAGCTCTTAACATGGTGCAATGATTAGTATAAGATAAAACTACTAGTGTTTGTAGTGTGGGTCTATTCCTTGATAATTAAATTGATTCTTATACCAATTATTTAAATATTAAGTAATTACTTACCCATTTGATTTATGATGTTGTAAATATTCTCTTGTAGTCATTAATCAGTAGTTAAACATGCGTAATAAATTAATTGGAATGTCACCGTTCATCCATCATTTTATTACATCATTATGGGTTGCATGTAAAAATTATACCATGCCTAAGAGTGCCTTATCTAAACATTCGAGTTATAAATGCCATAAGTAGACATGAGATGAGTATGTTCCATGTATAAGGAGTTTCAATAAATGATATCATAAACATGATATTTTATCCCTAGATGATTGTGTGTGTTTGGGAGATAGTCTAGATGAAAATAAGTCAATGATTAGAATTGTTCCTTCAATGAATAAAAACATGATGATTTTTTATCATGATTCATGATTAATTGATTGAATTTTATATCAATTTAATTTTAGATGAATAAAGTATATTATTAATGGATCTGGTATAAAATTAATTGAATGAATTTCAATTAGATGAGGTAGCAGCCCAAGAGATAGATGTTAGATAATTGGAATAAGATTAAATGGTGATAAAACATAGACACAAAGATTATATGATAACTATAAGATATCATGATGATATGATATTTTGATTATGTTATATGATGAGTTGTTTGATTTCAAAAATAATATGATCATTCATGTTGAATCTTTAGTGACTAGTAGATGTAGACTGTCTAAGGTGGCGATCATTGGAAGCTAAGGGAATGGAATATATGTATAAGTGGATGTGGATGACACTCTCTATAGTGTTTTCAAAGGAAAAAATGTATCTAAATTTTACATGATTTTGAGATAATTATAATCAAATTGCATTCAATATAGGAAAACCTAGTATCATTTGAAAATCGATGGTGTTTCACTTACAATATCCAGGGTAACTCATTGAAGATAACCATAAAAAATGGTAATTGAGGAGCTATGTAGTTAGGAAAATTTTCATGATAGATTATTTTTTATGAAATAATAAGAGTTTATAAATATGTAATGTTATAATCCATAGTTTGAAATAAAAATAGAGAAATGGATGATAGTCACTGACTACATAGGAGTTATGACTTAGTTAGTTTGAATAAACTATTCCATAGAGAGGTATAATGATTTTGAATAATAATATTACATCTAGATAATATGTAGAATGAATTATACGATGAAATTATTCAGTTATATGGATTATAGTGAACTAGAAAGTGAATATGATATGTGAATACATGAATGGATTTTTTCATGTGATCATAAGAATGAAGATGATCAATGCATGTATGTATCCATATAGGGAATTTGAGAATCTTTAGTTTTTTGATGTTGAGGAAAACATTTCTTACAAATAATAAATTAGAATAAATTTCATGTAATAATTTTTGAAGTATGTGGATGTAAATCTAGGATAAAATTTTTATGGAGTTTTCATTCATACAAAGTCAAAATACTCAAATAATATATTCATTTTGATGATTCAGAGAGATAATATTCCGTAATATTATGTTTATGATTATATTCAAGATTTATAGGAGATATTAACATTTATATTTATGAATTTTTTATATGAAATTGACTATAAAAACATTGGAGTTTTTTCAATCATTAAAGATATAAATTTATAGTGAATTTATATATGAAGGACACATGCCTCTATTATGTTTTTAAATGGTTTATTTCATAAAATATTTATATCATTTAGTGTACAGTGCGTGCTAAAAATAGGTGTTATTTATCATTTAGTGAAAAATGAGATAGAAGAGAGGAAGTAGTTGAACCAAACTTATTGAAAGATTATATGGGTCATCGAGTTGAATTTTATAAACCTTGATGTTTTTAATTATGGTGTATATGGTTTCCAAAAATTTATAGAGGTTGTTAGATAGAGTTTATCTAGCCTCCTACTTCCACTGGTAGAAGTTCTAGACACTAAATAATTCAAAGGAGTGATATATCCAGAAGCTAGATTTTTAAAGGATAGAAAAATGGTTGATTTTGTATAGCTGAAGAAAAATATTCTTGGTAATTTTTAGACTAGTGTTGAGGAAGATGATCTTAAAGTTAATAAAAAGTCATTATGGAGTAGAAGGAATATCTTATTCGAAGACATTATTCATGAAACTTGAATACAATGAGATGTAGTAGAAATATAGTTTCACATATAGAATATAGTTTTGATTTTGGTGAGGATAAAAGCTTCCAAATAGATTTTAAAAGTTGTACCTATTTTATTTAGTTTAATAATATAGTAGATATTGTGTCTTGTGATAACAAGTGAACATGGAAAAGAGCAAGTACCCTGATTTATAACAGACCATGGAAAAATCCATTATATTATTTTACAAGCTTTAATTATTTATTTGAATGTGTTGATGTGTATTTGGAGTTATTAAATAGATCCATACATCTTATCTAAGATATAGGTTAAGATAACGTAAATGGGGAAAAAGTTTATGTTGAAATAATTCGATAAAATTTGGTCATACAAGATTCACTAATCTCAATGTGAATTCACAATCCATTATGACTCTCAAAACTACTCTAAAAAATATCAATGAAATAAAACTACCATATCAATGAACAAAAATATTGATTCGGTTACCAAATTTCATTTAGAAAAATATTTTTTCCTTAACAAAAATTAAACAACAATCTCATTTCTTTATCTATTCCTTTTCTAAATACTGCTTCATGTATAAATCATCATATTAATTAAATTAAATTAAATATCATTAACAAAGAAATCATTATTAATCCAAATCAACAAAAATGTTCATTATGAGAGAATCAAAATCACGTATGTAAAACCAAATATCATAAAATCGCAATCCTATAAAGATAAGGAAACCGATATCAAACACCAGTAAACTTGCACCAATCCTCCATTAAACCTATAATGCATCACCAACACAACAAAATTTACTCAACCCTAGACCATAATCATGATCTAGGAACCATAAGAGGATAAAAGATGATTAGGATAAGAATAAGAAAACCCAAGGAAGAATTAAGTCAATCAACATAAATACGACCTATTAGAGAAGAAGAAATCAAAGGCAATCAAAAGCATATTCCAAGAATCTTTGGAATGAACTGGGGTCACAAAATTTTTAAAGGAATTAAGATAATCAGTAGGTAATTTTTAGTACCATAAAATTTATAAATAATAATTAAACATTAAAAACCACAACATAACTTGTAGTGTTATGATAAAATGAGGGTCTGTCAATTGAAACTTCAGAACACTAGCACAATCCACCCATATATTTACCCTATAAATTGTTCAATATATATAATATTAATAAGAAAAATAAAATCACCTCATAAAGATATATATTTTTCAGAAAATTTAATGCTCTATATCTTATGGAACAACCTTTATTTTCCAATAAATTTCAGAACATCCACATCATTGAAACATAAAACCCAGTAAAAAAATATCATAATGAAGTGATAATAGTCCAAGAACAATGAATAGGTCCACAAATTTCATGATTTAAAATCATGTTTCAACTACTCTCATGTAATTATCAATAGATATATTAAATCATTCGACCACAAGGAATTAATATATAATTTATAAAAGCATATCACACTGATAAAAAACAAGTTGTGAGGATCAGACGAATGTGCCTAGAAGGAAATATTTATTCTATACAATAATAAATAATAAATCAATATAAAGTTTTGGCCATGTTTTCTAGAAGTTAAATTTTATAAATAATTAATTTTTTTACAACCCATTCATAAAATGTTTGAATATGAGAAAAATAAGATATAGAGAAACCAAATTTTATTTAATTTTTAATGGTTTTAATATAATTTTTAGTCTTTTGGATTTGACATTGTAAAATAAAATAAAATTATATATTTCATGAAAATGAGGATTTTCAAGTTGATAAATCAAATCAAATAAATAAAATTGTTCATGATATTGATGTAGAAACCAATAGAAATTAGTAAAAAATTGAGGGAATATATATAAATATTGAAAAAATTTATATAAATGTTATATAAAATTTATTTATTTATATATAATGTTTATATTAGTTATATTGAATAAAATGAGTGGATAAAGTGATAAAAATTTCATTTAATTTCATATTATATTGAATGAAATACTTTTGGAAGTTAATAGTCTACCAAATTCAAATTATTATGCAACAAAATATTATATTTTTTTATGATTGGGTTATATAAAGATATATGTATGATCCAATGAATATGTATTGCATATAAATAAATATTAAGTACCATAATAGTGTAATTTTTTTTGAAATCATAGAATAGTATGAAATACATATCTCATGTTGATTCATATATAATACCAAATACAACAACTCATGCTAGGTAAATCAGGTATTATCCTATAATACCATATATGAAGCATTTTTTGAAAATTCAAATGATTTAAAATGGTTAATATGACATGTATATGATATAATACCTTATGGGAAACCACATCACCTAGTATGAATACAGTAGATGAAATTTTATTAAATAATTGCTATTTTTTGGAATAATGTTTGAAATATCAGACCAAGACCGTGTAAATGTGGAATGAATCCATATCATAGCCATAAATTCCATAAAAGATCATAAATTATTATTTTGGTAATTTATATATTGTACCAAAATATTTATATAAATTAGGAATATGTTATACTGATAATGAGGATTTTTTAACAAAAATATACTATAAATGATATTGATATTTATTTTTCACCATTAATTGACTATTATAAATTTTTATTGATGGAACATGTCATGGTATTTGATTATTATATTTTTTTCAATTTATTATTATGATAAGGTTTAGTTTAAGTATTTTTTAAAAAATATTTTTTTTCTTGATATAGTGTTAATAGACATAAAGCATGTCCAATTTGTGAATTAGAAACTTCATATTATCAACATCAACATGCAAAAAAATTGAGTACATGGTTCATAGATGGTTTATATATCTAGATATATCGTATTTTACATTATAGAAGAATTAAATGACATTCAATAATATATATTTTCACCACATATTTTTTTTACAAATTACTATTTTGATAGGGTTAAAAACATTGAGGTTATATTTAGGATGACATAAATATTAGGTAATGAAAAAAATACATGGAAAAAATAATAAATGTTATTATAAATTACAAAATTAAAATATATTGTGGTAAAAAATAATGTTGATGTGATTCATGTTAAGAATAATATATCTCATAGTTTTATGGGAACTTTTTTTATTTAAAGTTAAGATTATAGATAGATTGAATGAAATGTTATATTTACTATAAATGAGAGTATGTATAGAGGTATCTACCAAACCAAAAGTAAAATGGAAATACATTCATTAATTTTTTCATATGTTATCCAAGAGAGAGAAATAAAAATTTTATAATGCTACTTGGTTTTTATGTAACTCAAAAATTTCCTTCAAATATGAAAATAATTATGTTATTATTTGATTTGAAGTTAATATGAATGGAATCTCTAATTTTTCATGCTTTGATGTAACAACCACAATTGATTATACTATGATGAATACTATTAATCTATATTAGAATGACTAAAATTAAGATGTTTAATTTTTTTTAATTCTATTTATGGTAAATTCATGGATTCAAATTCATTAAATATTTTAGTGAAAAAATTTGTTAATATATGTCATCGACATAAAATGAATTTTTCACCATCATTATATGTTATAATTGAACAATTAAAGATTTATTTTTCATAAAATTTCAATTCGTAAAGACCTATATATTTATGTTTGATGTACTAATTTGAAATTTATATGAATATTTTAAAGGGATATATTAAGAATCCATATTGAACAGGGGCCTCAATTATTGAAAGATATATATTTGAGAAGGATGTTTAGTTCTATCTAAACAAATTTCCAAAAGTGTAGCACATTGGACTCCCTACATCTCATACTATGGGAGTCGATATCTAAGGAAAGGGGACCTATGACATAAAAATTATGTCTATGATGCATGATCAAATAATTTGGGAAAATTTATTGATTTTAAAAAACACAACTGAGTTTCAATTATATTTTACATCAAATATTAATCTAGTAGAATAGTATTATCAAATGAATAAATTTATGGGGTTTTAAATGGTTATAAAAGAATATTTATTACACAATTTATAAAGAATATAAATAATGATATAGTTACATCTAAAATGTTGATATAGATAAAAGTGGGACCATGTTTATATGTCATCACATGGTCTATGTACAACATTAAGTGACATACATTTTATACAAAATAGTATGATAACAAAAATACTATTTAAAATAATAGATTAAATTTTTTAGCTGAAGTAATTCAATTAGTTAGTTTTAAAAGAATAATCTAAATTTTTATTTCAAATTTATTGTATATATCTATTAATGATATATAGGAAATTTTTTATCAGTAAATTTTGAGTACACGTTCTTATTTGTAAATGGGTTGACGGTTATAGTGGTGTTAAACATGATTAATTTGGATTTATAATTATAGATTTCAAAATATTTTCTTATAAAAATGAACCTTTCATCATGAAAACATATGATATTAAATTTTTTAATGTTTTTGATCCATCAAATGACTAGTGTCCTATCAGTTTATAAAGAATAAAATACATTTTTCTGATTATAGTGTTTATCGTGTAAAATAATTATGTGAGATTAATCAATCTAGAATGTGATTATTAAATTTTATTGATGTCCACAATAGAAAAAAATTCATACACTCTATAATAATGACAGATAAGGGATATGGGAGACTAATCCATTATTAGTATTCTAATAGTGTAGGTATTTTATACCGATTTTAGTTTAATTTTCAAATTATACAAATTTTATCGTATGATGTTTGGAATATTACCATATATATATTAATTTTTTTATTCTCTATCAAATTTAAATTTCATTTGTGATTAGTTTTATTATTTATAAATCATTTTATATATTTCTAAAGATTTTTTATTAGATTATATATAAATAACACATTGGATATTCACTTTAATTTCACATATAATTTTTTTCTAGTTTATATTCGATCTAATATTTCAAAAATTATTTCAAAATATTTACTATTACAATTTACTATTTTTTAATAATTTATTTTATTTAGAAATATCTAATAAAAATATTTATTGTCATTATTATTTTGAAAAGGTACCTCCTCATTCGTTAATATAGGAGCCCCATCCCTCTTCAAATTTTGAGAGGAAAGGCAATATTGGAAAATATTGTTTCATGTGGTTTCAATTTTATCTATTTATCATGGGAATGACTAGAGGATAACTATTAATTTTCATTATAGCCGGATTTTTTGATCAAAATATAATTTTTATAGTGGTTTATGGCATTATTAGAATGAAAAAATTATCATCTTATTTTTTATTGGATGAGACTCAACCAATTTACAAGACATAACTTATGTGAGAATATAACCATAAATAAAATCCTGAGTCACATTTATATATTTTTAGTGGATATCAATAAATAAATTAGATAAATAATATTTTATTCTATCTCTTACAAATTATTTTTAATAATAATATCGGAAAATAGATATGTTGATAAAAATTATCTTTTATTAAGAGATATAGAGATTAGAAATTAATATCCACATAATATTTCATTTTTAGGGACATAAAAATGACAACACATCCATAAAATATGGTTTATATAGAGGGGGTATAATTGGAGATTATTGTTAGAAGAAAATAAGATTTAGGTTTGGAAATTACAATATTATGTATTTAAAATGAATCTTGGAATCATTTTTCAAACTATAATATTTTAATGTTTTTTTAATTTTTTTTAATAATAGGAATTGAGTATATCTTCCAAGGAGATCATGGAAGACAATGTAAACCCTCATAATTTATATTGGGTAGGGTATGCATTAAGACAAGATAAAATGATGGATGAAAACTTGAGTAGGTGATAGATGATGCAACTAACTACATATTGGCTGCTCCCCTTTCTCCCTCCAATCATCATGATAAATAAAAATGGTGCTGAATGTGGGAAAATGGGAAATATCTTACGAACTAGATGAGGGATGTAACTGAAAATATTTGATAGAAGTTATTTGATTATTTTACTAAGTATTTTTATAAATTTTATTATAATAAAATAAATTTCAAAAAATAGCTATTGGATTTCATTCACAAGTCAAAAATATAGGGAACCCTTTTACCATAGGGTAAGGTGGCCGTAACTGAAAGAATTTAGGAAATGATAACCACCCAAGTCATGTATGAGGAAATGAGATAGCTATATGTAGAACCGATATTTTAATGTATTCAACCCTTTACTTATTATTTTTATGCATTTAAAGTATATGGGTGAAGTTTGGGAGCGTTTAGATGTATTTTGGGTAGTTTTAGGGCTTTTATAATGGAGCATGATTGATGAAAGGTTAGTGAAAACTATGAAACTCTTATAGGAAACCATTAAAAATAATAAAATGGCTAAGGGGAAGGCACATGGGTAGGTGCACAGTTTTTCCAAACTGTGCTGCCGCCTAAAAGAAACCCTGCAATTTGGGAAATTTATAATTTCAACAGTTAGTACGTGGTTTGATTAACAATGAATCCAACCATGTGGGGTCCTCCTTCAGGTAGTGGTTAGGGAAAAATTAGCACATGATTTTCCCAACTGTGTGACTAACTATGCACAGTTTAAAAACATGATCCAAAAGAAATGGATCTAGAACAATATTATGTTTTAACCCCTATTTTTCCAAAAATAACCCCAAATGAATACTTTCTCATTCCAAAGGTTTTATAGGCTTCTCCCATCTATCTGGAAGTGATCTGAAGGATTCTAATAGTGCATTGAGTCCAGATTCTATGGGTAAGTCATCATTTATGGTATTTCATTGGGGGTATATCTTAGATATTCTTCTCCCACTCTCTCAATTTCTTAGATATATTCTACTATGGATATATTTAAGGTGGTTTGTAAAAAATATTGTTATATATTTCCTTGTTGATGATAGTGGACGATATCTAATGTTGGTTTCTGAAGTTTCAACCCAGTTTTGTTGGAATTTTCATGTTATTCTTTATTATCTTCATGAAGTATAAGGTATGCGACTTTACTCTCAACTCCTCCTACAGGAACTAGAAGGATTGATTTTAAATTGGTTTTTATGTTTGAAAATGATTTGGAAACTATTTTTCAATGGTTTTTGGTAACCTTCTTTGGTGATGGTTTATGGAATTTTTTAAATTATGGGTTTTAGTGAGAAATGTAATTGGATTTATTAATTTATAATGGTTATATGGTTTGATACATTGAAAATGGGTTTCAATAAAGTGTTATTTTTATTTAAATGGTTTTTTGGAAATAAAAATTCAATAAAATGTTAGTTTTATTGAAATAATTTGTTGGAAAAAGTATTTTCAATAAAATGTTAGTTTTATTGATATGGTTTATTGTTATGGTTTTTAATAAAGGTACAGTTTTTTTGAAATGATTGATTTGGTTTGTAAATGTTTGTATTGGAATGTGGTTGGATTAGTTGTTTATGAGTGTGTGGAATGAGATGGATAATTGTCCTAAAAGTATCACCATCAAAAGGATGGGTTCAGACATGAAGGTTCAACCATCAAAGGTAACACCATGATTGTGTGTGTGGTTGCATGGTTGTGTGGATAATATTATTTGTGTCATTGAAATGGAATGGTTTATTACAAATGATAAATGGTAATTGAATTAATGTCTTTTTTGGGTGATTTCCTTTGATATTCCTTTTGTGTGAAAAATAGATTTTGTATGAAAACTATTTTACTTTAAAAGGCTTGTATTTCAAATACTATCTAAATTTTTTTATATAAATTATTGAATATAATTATCCTAAAATGTCCTATCCCAATAGAGTGATTAGGGAATTCATTTGCAGGAAATATACTAGGTTTCATTACTTATCCCTACTTTGGTACATTTATTCTTTTGTATATGTAGTTTACTAGGACATGGGAAAAGTTAATGTATCACACTTCTGTATTGGATATTTGTGATAATTGTGTTATTTTAGTGGTGTTAGAGAATGTAGAGTTTTTGGGAGCTATTGAGTAGTTTCTTTGGAGGATTCGGTTTTATCATTTTGTTTTACACTATGAATTTTGATATTTATAGTCATCATATATGGTACTTTTTTATGGTTTGATTTTAATATGAATTTCATTATATTGAGTTATTTTACATTTTTATCGTGCATTATGTTTAAATTTTTATGAAATGTTTGGTTTAGTATTTTTATTCATAAATGGGATATCTTCCTTTACATTTATTGAATCCATTCATTATTTATTTCCATCCTATGGAAACATGGGGATGTCACCAAAGGCCAATAAAGTCCATTCCTACTTTTCATTAAAATATATGTGGGTGAGATTTTAAAATTTCTATCATCTTCGTCCTTCTAAATATCTTTTTGAAATAAGTTTTAGTATCAATTTTGGGTCATTGACTTGGTATTGGTTCTCAGTCTTGGAGTTGAAATTCATTTTGGGTTCTTTCTTGTGTTGGAATCGTAGAAAGGTGTAGGATTTTTTGGACATGAAATGTAAAGCATAATTGTTTTTTCTAAATATCATATGATGAACTTCAAGTTAACAAGGTGTTGGGTACATAAGCATTTCAGATAAACTTATAGGATTTGAAATCTCATTTCTGTGGGTTTAGCTAATGATATGATCATGACATACATTATAGAAATGACTTCCAACTAGGTGGAGGGAATAAATAGTTTTCAGTAATGATTTATGATTTTGGGTGAAAAAATGTTGGTTTTTGAAAAATATATAAATTACTTTCCAATGTGAGATTTTTAAGGAATTATATGTTTTTTTGAAAATGGTTGGATTTTTAGAATCTGGTGGAATTTTCAAAAATTGTTGAATGTAAAAAGAGTGTTGAATTTTTGAATAAAATGTTGTGATAATATGAAGTGGTATAATTTTAATTTTTTAATACTTTTGTTACTAAAGAGTGATAATTATGATGTTGTCTGTGTTTTTAGAAAATGGCACTTGATTGATGTTATAGGAGCAAGTCAGAAGAATCTATTCAGAATGTGGTTGCACTTGAGCCAGAGGTTAACCAATAGTTCATTCAATGCTTTGTTTAATATTTTTAACCCATTGAGTTAGGAATGAAACTAGATACTATTTTCAAGATATTTTTCACTGTTGGAAAACCTAGTCGTGGAAGTACTATTGTCTTCACGTAGGAGATGATAACACTAACACTAAGAGAAAGAGGAAGAGATACACCAATTATCAAGGAGGTGGAACATATCTGAATCCTATTATAAGATCAATTCGCCTTATATAATAACAAACCATGAGCTTAGATGTTTTCACTGTGGTTATTTAAATCACATGATATGATATTGTACAAAAAAACTATAGAATGGAACAATTTAAACAATATGGGACATCTTCAGTGATATGGTCACAATTCTCTAAGGTTATGCATTTTGGACACTTATCAGATGCCTCATACTTCATATTCTTTGATGGGGTGACGTAAGTAGAATCAATCTCCCTAATAAAATAGTTATGGACATGGTGATTCCTAGAAAACAAGTAATCCTTGGCAAGGGAATCGTTGATAGAGAAATATAGAACAACGATTAGAGAGTGTGCAATTATGTGGAGTTGAGCATGTTATTGTGGATGATTAGTCTGGACGATTAATGGTATGAGGTATGATTCTTTTGAATTATACCTCTATGTAATATTTTTTTGATATATTTGAATCCCATTACATTAGTGATTCTCATTCTACTGATTTTATTAGTTTAGAAGTTGATAAGATGCCTTCTATGTTAAAACATCAAACTCTTATGGGTTAAAAAGAATGTTGAGCCTTTTTGTGTAGAGAATATTCCATAACTACTAATGAAGCTATGTTGATATGTCATTTCTCTACTCTTCATATTAATTCCAGTTAAATAATCCTAGGTATGGATTTTTTAATGATTTTCAAGTATCACATTAAGTGATATACACGAAGAGTTAGTTTTAAGATTGATATAGGCATTGAGCATCTCTTTATAAGGGAAGGTAATATAACGATTGGTGAACCGAGATTGTTGGAACCAACAGTTGGAATGATCTCACGCCAGTTGGAATCTTTGACATTTTTTTCAGCGGATGAATTCCAAAATGGTAGCTTCATAGTAATTATTAATCAATTTGATGATGTGTTTCTTGATAATTTTTCAGGGATACCACCCATGAGAGAAGTGGAATTTAGGATTGATATCATTCCATGGAATAATCCTATTACCCTTCCATCTTAAATAATTATGCCAAAATTTTTAAGGGAATTCAAAATTTAGTTATAGAAAATAAAAATAAAGGGGTTCATTCGTCCTAGCATGTCACCGTGGGTAGTGCTGGTTTTGTTTGTGAAAAGGAAGATGCAACTCTAAGGCATTGTTTGGATAATTGTAAGCTTAAACAAGTTAAGATAAAATATCAGTATCCACTTCCACTCATTAATGATCAGTTTGATTAGTTGATGGGATCTCAGTGGTTCTTTCAAATTGAATTGTGACCAAGATATCACAAATTCTGGGTTTAGAAGGAGGATATTCTGAAGAATGATTTTAGATGTATATATGACCATTATGAATAAGTGGTAATTCCTTTTAGTAAAAAATTCACCAGTAGTCCATATGTATTTGATGAATCAAATATTTTTGATATATCTGGATTTTTTTTGTGATGTTCGTGTATGGAATATTGGTGTATTCAAGGACTAGGGTTGAGCATGATCAACACATGGTCACAGTGTTGGGAATCCTAGGGGATCATCGATTGTATGAAAAAAAAATATAAAAGTGTTATTTTTGGATACAAGAGGAATACATTATTGTCCATTTTACTTCTAAAAGAGGGTTTTCTGGACCTAGAAAATATGGGGGATGAAATCTCTTGGAATCAACCAAATATTATCTTTGATATGCATAGTTTTCTTTATCTTTCTGGTTATTACCGACTTTTTTTCATTAATTCACAAAAATAACTTCACATTGTTTTGACTAGGAATAATGTTCAATTTCAAATGAATTATAAATATTACAAATATTTTGAAGAGATTAAAGTTCACCTTACTTCAACACCAATCTTGGTTTTTCTTGAATTATTACAAGGTTACATGGTGAATTTTGATGTTTTGGGATAATTATAGGGACAAATTCTCATACAGGAGATCATGTTGTTTCTTATGACTCAAGAAAGTTATGGATCCTTGAGAAGAACTACCCAATGCATGATTTGGAGTAAGCTATTGTAGTTCATGCGTTAAAAACATGGCATCTTTAGCTCTTCAATGAGAAATTTATTATGTTTACATATCATAAGAGTTTGAATCATATTTTCATACAATAAGATTTGATCCTAATAAAAAAATGGATGGAGTATCTCTAAATGTTTGAATTTTAATTAATTCATACACCAGGTAATGGTAATATGGTGGGGGGTGAATTGAGAAAAAACTCACATGGTTGGTTGGAAAAAGATGCTTTAGATCAGTGGAAGTTGATGATAGTTACAAACAAAATGAACATGGAATGTGGAGAATGATCCTATATTTCATTTTTTATTCCATTTTAATTGGATATTTATCTTTGAAAAATGGTTAAGAGGTCACAGACGAATGACTCAGAATGTTTACTGAAGAGGTCAAAACTCGATTCTCAGGAGACCAATCAAGGCTTGATGTTGTATGGGAGTTCATTGTTTTGGTTCATAAGTCATATGGTCATACCAATGGATGACTAGGAACAAATTATACAAGATTACCACCATTCAAGATTGGCTATTAATCATGGAATATAGAAGATGTATAAGGCATTGAAATAATGAATTTGGTGGTTCTGTATGAAAATAAAGGTAGTTGAGTTTGTTTCACAATTCATAACTTTTCAGTAGTTTGTGGTCCAGAATCAATAATGAATAAGTATTTAAAAGTCTTTTCATATCCCTATTTGGAAATGGGAGTAGATGACTATGGATTTTGCAATAGTTCTCCCATGAATGGTTCTGAAAAACAATGCCATATGGGTAATAGTAAATTGTCTCACAAATTCGACTCATTTTATCCCTATTCATGAATCTCATATGGTGGAGGATTTTTCCAAAATCAATATATAGAATGTGGTAAATAGAAATGGAGTACCGGTTCTGATAGTTTCATTTATAGATATGATGACTACTTCTCCTTTCTAAAAATACTTAAAGAAATCCCTTGGAAGATAGTTTTGTATTATTACAATGTATCAACCTCAGAAGGAAAATCAATCTGGACGTATGATATAGACCTTGTAGGTCATTTTATAGGCATGTGTAATGTATTTATTTGGCTCTTCGGAAGATCATGATTCATTAGTGGAGTTTTCATATAACAAAAGTTATCAATCATCGATAAAAATGTTTCCTTTGGAGGCATTTTATGAGTGTGTGTATATCTTTCTACATTTTATGGTGTAAATAGGTGAGACTTCACTATTTTGGATGAGACTTTTCCAAGAAAAAATGAAGAAGATTCATTTGATCAGGAATCAAATGGAGGCAACATCGAGCCATCAAAAATAAAATGTTTATCATCATCAACGGTCTTTTCCATTTGAGATGAGTGATAATGTATTCATTATAATCTCTCCAAGGCTTATACATAATTGTTTTGGGAAGTAGGGAAATAAATATCATTGATACATCAGCTATTTTGCGATACTGGAATAGTTTTGATAGGTGTGATATTTATTAGCATTACCAACATAGTTCAGTTTGGTACATAATGTGTTCCATGCGTCTTAGTTGAAAAGAATCATCCTAATCCAAACTTTTTGATTCTATGGGATCACATTTACCTATATATGAATGTTTTTTTGGTTTATAGGCCAGTGTGAGTTGTGGATAAGCAAGAGTCATGTGATGAAACGAATAGGTCAAGCATGGGTATGAGGAAACATGGTCAGATTCAGGAAGATACATGGGAAAAGGAAAAATAAATGGTCGAGAAATGGCCTCAACTATTTCAGGATATCAGTGATTTTATACATTCTGAGGATGGAAAGGAAAATGGTGGGGAGAATGTAACACCCTCAGTTTCATGTAAGATACCATTTATGTATGCCTCTTATGTATGTAATGTCTATGGGTGATATTTTTTAGGGTTTGTAAATACTTTTGATACGTTTTGGGTTCTTTTATAAAGGTTCATGGTCTGAGTGTTGTTATTTAAAACCATGAAACTCTTATAGGGAACTATTCACAATGTGAATGTGGCCAAGGGGAAGGTTCACGGGTAGGCACATGGTTTGTCCAAACCATGCGATCACCTAGGAGAAACTATGCATCTTGGGGTAGTGATAATTTACATCATTGGTAGATGGTTTGTCTAATGATGCATGCCAATAATTTGGGGCCCTCCTTGACGTAGATCTAGGGGCACAGTTAGCACATAATTTTCCTAAACAAGATAAAAACCATGAACATTTTAAAAACTAGATCCACAAAAGGTTGATCTAGTTAGGGATTTTGTTTTAAACTCTCTTTTACCCAAAATATCCTTAACTCAATATTTTCTCCTCCAAAAGTATGTATAGGATTTTCCCATCAATCCATAGGTGATATGATGGATTATTTTGGTGCGTTGAATCCAGATTCTTATGGTAGGTCATCATTTATGGTAGTTCTTTGTGGCTTCTCTTAGATCTACTTCCCTTATCTCCTAGTTTCTTATATCAAGTCCACTATGGATAGATTTAAGGTGATTTATGAAAATCATGGTTATATTTGACATTGTTGAAGATAGGGGAAGATATATAAGGTGGGTTTTGGAGTTTCAACCAAGTTTCATGGGCGTTTTCATGCCAATATTCGTTATTATTATAAAACCTGAGATAGGTGGCTTCCATATTGAATCCTCTTACTAGAACTTAAAGTATCTACTTAAAATTATTTTTTTTTGAGTTAAATTGATTGTGAAACTATAGTTCAATAGTTTTTGGAATCCTTCATTGAAGACATTTTACAAAATTATTTAAATTGGGTGTTTTAGTGAAATGGGAAATTGGTTTTATGATTTTAAATGGTGATTTTAAAAATTTTATTTGGTTTGAGGCATAGAAAAACTGTTTTCTAGAGTTATTTTATTGAAAAAAAATCAATAAAAGGTTAGTCTAATTGAAATAGTTATTTTTTGGAAAAATGATTTCAATAAGATGTCGTTTTATTTAAAGTTTTTTTTGTTATGGTTTTTAGTAATTATGTGATTTTATTTAAATGATTTAATTGGGTTTTAAAATGTTTTATTATCATGTGGTTGTATTAATTGTTTATTTATGAGTGTAATAAGATGGATAATGGTCATGAATGTAAAACCACCATAGGGATGAGTTTGGATGTAATAGTTCCACCATCAATAGTAACACCAATATTGTGTGTGTGGTTTCCAGGTCATATAGGTAAGAGTATGTGTGGATGTGAAATAAAATTGGTTATTCCAAATGATAAATGGGAAATTTTTGAATGACTTGTCTTGGGTTATTTCCGTGGATATTCCATTTGTGTGGAAAAATATTTTGTTATGAAAACATTTTTACATAAAATGGGTCAGCTTTGATAAAATGTTTTGAATGGATTTATATAAATTATTTAATATAAATATTCTAAAATGTTCTATACTTGAGTTTTTAGTAGGGAATTAATTTTTATAAAATCTACTATGATTTATTACTCACCCCTGTTTTGGAACTATGGGGCCTTTTCATATGTTGTTTGGTTTAGTTTATCTCTTATTATAAGTAAAATCATCCACACATGTATTTAAGCCCTTAGACATTTATTTATAGCCTTCAGAATCTTGGGGATGTCTCTTAAGGAAAAGTAATTTTTTTCTCATTCTCAAGCTCATGAGGAGGGGCGGTACGTTACAATATACCTATGATGAATGGTTTTCTTCATCCTAGTGGAATCATACAGGGGTGAAATAAAAAGTTGAAAGTTAAATTTGATGAGTTGGGTAAGTCTATGAATGATAGGATTAGATTAATGGTTTAGTTGATTTTTTTTAAAAATATAGTGACATTCGCACCCTATATATCTTGATCCTCCACCGCCTTCATAGTCAACAATCTACCCAGAGTTATACATTGAAAATACATAGTACCATATTATTGAAAATGGGATAAAAAATTATATTAGAGATACTATACATTATTGATAGATGAATTCAAATCATCTTAGGGTGATGGTACATGATATTATAAATACATTTTTTAGAGGTTCATTCCATACTGATATGGTGGTTATAGTTAGACAAAGTGTCAAACTTTTTTATAGCAGTCATCTTGACTAGTATGTTATAACACTAATTAGGTATTTTTAGAATATATTTTTATTTAGTTTTTTTTCAAATTTTTCTAAATATTTCTATATCTATATCGCTTTTTAGTAATGTTTATAATATAAGGAAAAAAATTTATACAAGAAATAACATCATGCTCCAACACCTTTATATAATACTTCTTTTGTATATGATGGACTATGTAAATTATCAATGTATAGTTTGTGTTAGAGGATTAATATAACCTTACAAGGAATTCAAAAATTTATGGATGTTATTATTTAATAGCTAAAATGAAGAGAGATAACAAGGAAAATATTGATACCGTTATTTAGGGAATTGGATTTGTGGAAATATTTTCGCTATAAGTTGGTTATGAAATTTCCTTCATTTTCATTATGTGGTTTTAAATTATCTTGTACTTCTGTAATTGTTTGAATCAGTACCTTCATATTCATTAATTTTTTTTTCATATTATCAATTTATAGATTAATGCATCCATAATTCATTTCACTAGAAGTTTTTAATCTGGTGCACACATGCATAAATGGATTCTTACGTATCATGAGAGGTATGAAAACATATTTCATAATACCTTCAATTATATTGCTATTAACATTATGAATTTTATATTTAAGTGAAAAATATATGTTGTATAATTTTTATCCCTGAAAAAACATTGATCAATATTTATACCCCATACAGAGGGTCATTAATGAAAAATTAAATGATATTTTAGAAAAATAAGTTATTTTATTTTTCTAATTAGAAATTAAAATAAAATCATATATTGTTGAATATTTTTTAAATTATGTTCTATAATTTCAACGGAAAAATATCACATGTTTTCAAAAAAGAGGGCATGAAAAAGAAAATATGTTTTTCCATATGTAACTTTTCTTATAATTTTTTTTCACTTATTAGAATGTTATTTTTAATTTATAATTTTTTTGAAAAAAAAAATTTATTATTAACGAGGAGTGAAAAAATATGGATAATATTTTATATGATTTATGTATAAAATAACTAAACTGGGAACAACATCATGTTTCAGCCATATCTGTTTTATAAAAAAAATCATTTTTATAACATATCAACATATTGTTATTGTTTAACAGTTCTTCTCAAATCTGTGTATTATTGATGACAAAAACATATATACTATAAAACAACCTAACCATATTAAAGGAATATGTTTAGATTATTTATAATATTAGTCAAATATAAGATCTAATATTAATATAGTCATTGTAAAATTTATATTACAATAGTGATATATTCCATGTTAATTATAATAATGATGTATTATATTTATTATTTGATAGTAAATTATTTATAATGAAATTATTCTATGAAGTTTTTCTCTCATTACCCTATATATATTTCTATTTTTTCTATCATAATTTTTTTTAAGATGTTATAATAAATATATTTTAAAAAAATACATTTTGATAGAAAATAATTTTAAAAAATTATGAGAAAAAATATTATGTTTAGGGATTTGAATTTTTTTCAATCGAGGCATAAATCAATATCAAATTTTGGAGTCCCATGACCTCTACATGTGTAAAATAGAAAATTCACTCAAGAGATGAACTAAAAAAATTCAATCACTCTATTGATCTTCGAGTGTGGTGTTATCCAAAAGAGTTAGTTTTGGTTATTTTATATCATGTGGAATTTTATGGGATATTTACTATTTTTATTTAATTAAATTTTTATCTCAATTGGATGAAAGAATATATCATATAAATGATAGATCAAATGAAAAATATACCATCAAATTTGTGTTTTTATAAATGAATTTTTCCTATGTGAGATGAAAATATAATTCCTATGTATCAAGCCACAAACATGTTATTTTGGACCTCTTTATTTAAATCCCTAGATAACTAGGTTGATTTATATAAAACCCCAAATAAATTTTCCTTCTAGGGTAAGAGATATTAATTATC
This sequence comes from Viscum album, assembly GCA_963277665.1. NCBI lineage: Eukaryota > Viridiplantae > Streptophyta > Magnoliopsida > Santalales > Viscaceae > Viscum > Viscum album. The sequence goes on along the minus strand of OY728163.1, from coordinate 1,639,158,624 downwards.
ATGAACTATATAGAGTCTTTGAGAGTTAGGATACTCTCACAATTGGAGGTGGTGAGGATGACATTGGTCAATTGATAATTCAAGATGGATTCACGATCCAACACTAATGGAGTAAGAGTTAATGGAAAGTACATGATTAATATATAATTATTCTTTATTAAGTTATTGATTTTATTCTTTTGTTTTTGTACCACATTCTTCATTTTTTATTACTTCATAAAATTATTGAATGGAGATTTTTATTCTTGGATAAAAGTCCATGATTTATGGTCATGTTAAATGATTATTTTCATAGATTCCATTAAATTGTGGATGTTAGATCATTGTATTTATTTATTTGATTATCAATGATATTTCTATAATCTCTTTCTCTTGATGATGAACACTATTATAAATTAGACTATGAATTTAAAATATATTTTGATCCTGAAAATTTCCACCTTTATTATTCTTTTCCTCATGACAATGATTTTTTTCTATCATTTTCAATGGATATCTATTAAAAAACATTGTTTTTGGATAATCATAGACATTATTGAGGTGAGGGGGACATCAAATGATTATAGAAGTGGATAATGGGATGATTTTGGATTGATATGGTAGTGGGTTTTTATGCTGGGAAGCATCTAATGATGAGTTAGTGAAAAACTAGACCAAGGGATTCCAGATTGGTTATAGTGAAAATGTTGGAATGACATGTCAAGGATAGTTGTAAGATATCAAATTGTATTCATTTTAATATTTTTTTCAATCACTTTTAAAAGGGTCTATGAAATTATTCTCATGAGTAAGGAGGTTTCAAAAGTGTATCAGGGGTTCAGTGCATGAAATGTGTAGAAAAGGGGACCATCTATTGCATGGGGAATGTTGAGAATTAATTGTTTTCTACATACATGTATCATAGAAGGGGGGGGGGGGGTACACAGTTTCTAAACTGTGTAAGGGGAACCAGGAAACAATTCATATATGGATGGAACCAAATTAATTAATATTACATGATTTTACAAACCTAGTGGGCTCCCTATAAAACATTGTGACCCGTGCCTCTCTTGGATTGAGGAAATCACACATTTTGGAAAACCATGAAATCAATGTATGTGCCTTATTAAATGTGGGAAAATGACCATTTTACCCTCATGATCTTTATATAATTTACACCCAATTTCTAGAACATTTTATTTATGAGCTACCTAGTATGTGAAGCATGGGCTCTTCCCTCCTCCAAGGATCATTTCCGTTCACCACTTAGTCATTTAATGTGTTGTTAAGTGATAATTAAATACCTAGGTAAGTATACAAGCCATATTTATTATAATTTTGGGAAGGAGAAATGTGTGGTTTTTCCTCTTCTTTGGAATCCCCAAAATCATACATTTTTCTAGGGAATTCATAACTTTTTTGTTAATAATAAATTTTGCCTGAATCAGGGGACATGTTTGTGTGAGTTCTTGTCTAGGATCTTGAGAAATGTTTTCTAGGAACTGTCTCCAATAGTGATGATGTTTTTTATGTATATATGATGTGCACTGAAATTCCAATGTCCTGGACATTTTTTCTTTGATAATAATGACAAATTGGGTTTAGGATTTTATACGAGTCTCTTCACGAATCCCCATTGGCCCATTGGTTATTATAATATCAGTCTTAATGTACAAAAAATGGTTGTACCAATTACTTAAAAATGGTAAATGTGAAATTTTAAAAGGGAAATATAATGTGTATTGGATTAAACAGAAACAATGTTTGCATGTTATGATAATGATGACTATGGGATTATTTTTCATGACTTTATTTTTAATTTGTTAAGGTATAAAAAAGGAATGGGATGCAAAAAATTTAAAAATTTGCTTAAGTGTAAATTGTTAAATTATTTTAATGTTTGAATCATTATTGTGTAATTTTAGTGGAATGTAGAGGTAGTATAATTTGAGTTCATTTGAAATATTTTTTACCATCATGTGTAAAAAATGTTAGTTGTGGTTAACCATAGAAGCAGTTTTGAGCTAATGTTTTAAATTTGGCACAAGAAACTCCCAAACCATGGGTACGAATATTGGAAATGTCATTCCTAATTATTTTATTAGGTTGGTCCAACATTGAATTACGCATCGTATGCTAAGGGTGATGAGTATATAATCACTTAGTCCTAATTTGGGTGACAACATGACAATTCAGGCATAAACCTTTTGAAATTATATGGCCACTTGGATATAACTCTGTCTTATAATGATTTAAATAATAAAATAACACCCCCATTATTTTTTATTTAATGTTTTAACAACCAGATGTCATGGTCCAGACATCTGGTGCCTGATACTTATAAGGTTAATTGGTAATTAGTTAAGGTAAAACACGTTTCCTTCAAGTATTCTATTTATTATTCTATCTAAATTTTTCATTCACGTAATTTTTTATTCTATATTTCATTAAACACCATTGGTGATGGACTAATGCGTTATACTCACACACTTCCCATGCTGCCTATGGAACATGAGAATATCTCATGGTTACATATATGGATAATGGTAAAGGGATTATTTTAGAAGGTTTAATAGTCATGGATCTTGGATGAGGGGGCCCTACTAGTTATTAGGACCCAACATGGTAGATTTTCAACGTCTCTTAATTTTAAAATTTCCTTTGGAACTTTAGTCTATCAAGACATTACATGATTGTTGTATTAGTTTGTTAGTACTTCCCCAATTTGGGGATGTGTTATGCCATATTTGGTTATTTATTATTATTTCAAGATATTGGTTTAATCTTATAAAGTGGTTGTAGTCTCTCCATATATCTCATTAGACCCCCTACAAGTCAGAAGCTTATTTTGTATAGGGAGGTGCGCTTAAGGACATGTAATGATCCATCTTAGGGCACCAGTTTTGTGGGAGCCTAGTAAATATATTAAAAATAGGTATCATAATATTTTATTTTCTATTTCACTTCTATTTAGGTACGATATATAGGAGAATTTTATGTGTCAATAATTGGTAATGAGCTTATTCATGGGTGAAGCAAACCATATTTGGGGGGTGGGGGTGGACATAAGTTTCTCAATGTGGGATTACAGTTCATGATTTTTTTTATTATAGTAGGACATTAATTAACAATGGGTAAGTCATTTGATGTATGATGTTATTGATATTTACATTTTAGTCATGGGACAACATGGCATGATGTTCTATATGTATGCATCATTTATAGAAAATAGGGATTTCAATGACATGATTCTTGTTAAGAACATGTGGAAGAGCTTGTGGGTTATGGTTAAAATGGTTCCTAGTGATATAGTTGAAATTGATTATAAATTTAAAGCTATTTAAATGATTTCAAATCTAAATTTGTGTTTACCCAACATTATACATGGCCTCAGGAAGGGATAGTTGAGGGTAGTGATGGTGGTGTGTTTTTGATCATTGAGATAGTGTATGTGGAGTGGTTTGTTTATGTCTAGTTGTGACCCCCTTTTTATAACTATGAAATAAATTTTTATGCACCTTTAAATGCAAGTTTGAAATTATAGAAATCTTCCAAAATAATAATTTTTATTAATAGGGAAACATGATATAGTTACATAAATTTGCCCTAGAAGTGAGAAAATAATTCCCATTAGTTTTTGGAAATATGGAAGAATGTTTGTTTATTGAGAATTTTTAATATTTTATACTATTTATAGTGAGATAATTCGAGGGATCTTTGAGTATGTTTGGGCCAATGAGGTAGTTTGGACTAAAACACCCTCTAATATTGTTTTGAAGATGGTAGACCTGAGGAGACAGAGTTATGTATGTCGTCTATTTAGATGATACTAGACCACTTAGAGACCCCTCCAATGAATAGGGTAAATCTGGAATAATATATGATGTGAGAAATAGTGAATCACTAGTTGGATACTTTGGTATAATATTTTTAGGAAGAGGGAACATCTGTGAAGGACTTCAAAAAAAATTCCTGGATCATTTATACATAGAGATACTAAGGGATTAAAGGTTGTAGATTTCATGAGTTTTTTCTAGGAGAATATTTAATTGATGGATTAGGCTAGCTGCTTCACTGATCTATAGTGGTTTCTCTCTCTGCTCTAAATATATGTGTTCATGAGTTCTAATATTTTTTGAGATGGGATTACATTCTAGATTAAGTCAAAATTAAATAGAATTCGACTATAGATGCTTGGTGAAGTGGTGAATTAGTATCTCATGTATGAGGGGAGCCTGAAAAAATCCCCAAGAGATGGAAAATTGTGGTCATCTAAGTGATCTATTAGTACATTTTCTGATGGTATCAATCAATGTTATTAGATATTTCTTCATGGTAGTGGTGGAAAAAGAAAACAAGAGAGTAAAAAGGCCACTCAGGGTAGCATACTAATGGTCTTTTATCAATGTGGTAATCCATGTAACCGGAGAGGTAATTGTGTTTGACCACTAATAGTGTTCTAATCCTACAGTAGGATTGGAAACCAATAGATGTTATATAGGAGTCCTTGATAGATGGTTAGGGATGGTGTATATAGGATTAGGAAGAGCATGGGTAGGGGATCTATTACCCTACACCAGTCAGAGTGTTTGAGTTCCACTGGTTGTACTAATCTAGGTTGTGGAAATGGAACCTTAGGGAAAGAGAATCCATAATAGCATAGAAATGTAGTGCATATGACTCAGACTATATCCCATGGTATCAGGACATGACATCAATATTCCATTAAACCAACACTCGTCGAAAGCGAGGCTAGACCATTAACTACTAGAGGCATGATACATGCATCTAATATGATTTCTAGTTCTATATTTGACATAGAATGTTTAAATTATTTTATATATTCACAGTTTTTTTCAATATTTTAGGTCAAATGGTGGAGTTTATATATGTCTTTATGTTGATTGACTTTCCATTTTCAAGGCGGTCAGAGAGTATCTGGTGTTTAAAATAGTGAACCGCTAAATTTGGTGGGTAATGTATCCTTTGAGAATTAGTCGTACTTGATAAGATAGGTTTTTTCCTAATACAAGGAATGGAATTTTTGGCTACATACCAAAATAAAATTGATTATTACCATAGTATATTTAATTTGATATCTTTTGAGGATGAAATTTATGTTTAACATGGATTGTGGGATATACATTCAATCTGGGAAGGGCCCTTTTTTTGTTTGTTGTGCTCATAGCCCATGTTTCATGTTTTATTCTTGATGGTGGATGAGTGGGGGATTATGTATTCCCTCCTCTAGTTGATCAATTTTATGTGGTTTTTCTAAATTATTTTTTAAGGTTTCTAACTAAGATATTTGTTGAGTTCATGATTGAATTGATTCCTGGAGCTGATCTAGTTTCTATTCCATATTACAAAATGGAACTAGTATAGCTCTACTTGATTAAGGATCAGCAAGATGTGTTGGATGATAAAGGGGTTATCAATTTTCACATTTCAAGTAGAAATCATTAATTTTATTTTTTATGAAAGTTGATGGACCTATGTGTTTGTTTGTTGATTATATGAAATTTAACTCGAGGAATATTTAGGATCATTATCCTCTTCTAGACATCAATGATCATTTTGAAAAGATGTTTTGTTATTGTGTATTCTTTAAGATAAATTTCAGAATAAGGTATCATCAGTATAGAGTAAGACCTTATGATATACCATATACTACATTTAGAAGTAGGGATGGCTTTTATGCGTTTATGGTGATGTTGTTAAGGATAAAAAACTCTCCTAATATGTCCATGGACTTAATGAACCATATTTTTCAGTCGTATATAAATTAATTTCTAGTCATCATTGTTGATTGCATCTTAGTATACTCACAAACTCATGATGTTTATTCCAAACATCTCAACATCACCCATAGTGAACTAAGAGAGAATAATCATTATTCTAATCCATCATAATGTATTTTATAGATTGTACAAGTTCATTTCATGGGTCACATCATCTTAGTGGAAGGAGTGTTAGTAGATTACAAGAAAGTCCAAGTAGTTGTTTCTTGAGAGCATCCTATAAATGTTATTTAAATCCAAATGTTATTGGGTTTAGTAGGTTATTAGTGAAGGTTAAACAAAGAAATTTCCCACTTTGTAGAATTTCAACTATTCCATACAAATAAGGGTATAATGTTTGAGTATGTAGAGGCATGTAATACTGTTTTAAAGGAGCTAAAGAGGAATTTGATGACATCCCTATTTTCTATCTTACCCGAAATGGGTGAAGAATATAACTTGTTTTTTGTTTTTCTTAGATCAGGCAGGGGGGTGCTAATGTAGGGAGATTGGTTTAGGTCATACGGATCACAATAGTTGAGTCCAAAAAAACTATAATATCCTACACATGATCTCATATTAGTCATAGAGTTTTATTCCTTGAAGTTTCAGTGAAATTATCTTCAATGTCAGAAGTTTATTATATATACAAATCATAAGATCCTTAAATATATATTTTACCTACGTTATTTAATATTTATACAGTAGATATGGGTTAATTATATTAAGTCCATTTATATTGAGCTAGATTATAAAAAGTGGAGGGAAATACTGTTTTTGAAACATTGATCTAAAAAACAATGAATATTGAAATCCAAGAGTTGAGTTTTGGTTAGAAAATGATGTCAATGTTCATTGAGTTGCACATAGAAGTTCAAGAGGAGTGGGATTATATGACCCTAATATATTTATCAGTTGATCCTTATCTTCTATTCCTGATCAAGGAATGGTAACATGAGGATCCCAAATTTCAATAATTGATGAATAGTTTTTATGATACTGAGATACCATTCAACTTTACCATCGATGAAGATGAGATCTTCCATGATCATGGATGTGTTATTATGACTACATGTATATGTGATGACCCAATGGGAAAAATTTATTCCTCTAAGTGAGAGGTTCACCCTAGATTTTAAAAAACGAACCGTGACTTTCATTGATATTATTGGTTTATGGAAATGAAGTAGGGGATCATGAGATTAATGATGTGATTCTCCACATGTCAGCAAGTGAAGGCTTGGAATCTATAATCTATTGATATATGACCACTGTTTTCTATTCTATAATAGAATTGGGATGATGTAACCATGGATTTTATATTGGGATTATCAATCATTCCTTAGACGAATGAAGAAATAGGGGTAATTTTTACCAAGTTAACAAATTTAACACATTTATTACGAATTAGGGAGAATTTATTATTTATTAGTTGGGTGAATTGTATGTTTGGGATATAGTGTGTTTACATGGGGTGTCGTAGAGTATTATTTCATATATTAACACATGTTTTACATCATGCTAATGGATATTCATGTAAAATGAACTTGGTACACATTTTTTTGTACAATTTTTTAGCCATAGTAGGACGGGAAATGAGAGCATACTATACATGTTCTAGAGGAAATATTAAGAGCATGCCTCCTAGATTTTAGTGTAACATGGGAGAATAAAAATACACTTGTTGAGTTCACATATAACCATAATTATCATAGAATATTCAGATGTAGCCATATGAGGTGCTCTATGGAAGGCCATGTAGATTAACATAATGTTGGATATGTGTTGGATAATAAAGGTTGTTGGGACTGAGTCTCATACAGGCTATGTTAGATCAAGTTTAGTTGATCTGGAAGAATATAGATATGGATAAAAGTAGAAAAAATTCATACATAAATTGATATTTTCGACCAATGGACATTATAATAACTGGCCATGAATATCTTTTCATGACTCTAATATTAGGAAACTATCATATTACATAACTTGGCATGTTGGATCATAGGTATGTGGGGTCCATTTAAGATTATGGAGTGGATCAGACTGATAGCTTATCAGTTCTCTCTTCCACAATGGAACTATTCTATTCATGATGTATTTCTTTTGTCATAGATTTTTTTTGTATTTCCCAAACCCTTCCCATGTGATTGATGTTGATTATGTGCATCTTGAGGATGATTCTCCCTTTGATTATAATCCTATATGAATTGAGGATCACAGTGGAAAATTCTACGAGGCAAGACCATGTCATTGGTCTAGATATGGTGGTAGCATGGTCATGTTCAAGGGGAAAATTGGGAGATGGAATATTATATAAGGGACTAGTATCCCAAACATTTCAACTTAGAATAATAGTGATGTTATGTAGTTCTTATCAAGTATGAGTTGTCCTATGGTGGGTGGTTATAATATACCAAATTTTATAAGGAGTTTTATTATTTTAACATTTAGTATAATACCTTTTAAAACGGTTAATGAAATTCTTCTCAGGAGTAGGTAAGGTCTCGAGAGTGTCCTTGGGGTTTATTAAATGAAAATATGGAAGAGGATTATATAGTACATAGATCATGGTTGGTAAATGGTTAGTACTAATTGTTATCTCAATCTGTGTTCCCTTAAGAAGGGTGATCATGGTTTGTAAGTTGTAAAAGAAGATATTGTAAACTATTTGACCTTTGAAAAAAAAACAACATGACCTTCACATGGTTTTACATTACAATTAGTATCCCCATAAAACTAGGAAACCTATGTCTTTATAGGATAGAGGGACACATGGTTGGCATACTGATTGGAAAATCATGTAGCCAAACCATGTTCCTTAATAAAATGGGGAAATGACCATTTACCCTAATAATATTTATATAACTTCCACCAAATTTCCACCCCATTTTCTTCCCCAACATCCAAGGGTGTTGACTAGGATCCCTCCACCCATAAAAGGATCATTCCCTTTAATCCATCAGGTGTTTGAAGTTCTATTTTGTATGAATTGAAGCCCCATTTAATTCTACAAGTCCTCTTTCTTTTATTTTAAAGATGGATACTTGTGTGGTTGTTACTCTTCTTACAAAACTCATAAAGCCTTAATTTTTATAGGTAATTCATAACTTTGCTATTATAATCTAATTTAGATCAAATCAAGGGACACGGTTGGGTGAGTTCATGTGTATGAGCATGTGGTAGGTATTCTAAGTGCTCTATCAAATAGTCCTATAATTTATTGTGCTTGTTCTGTGTTCGAATAAACTAACAAGATTCAAACATGATTATAAGATAATAATGATAAATTGGTTTTAGGATGTTATCTGAGACCCTTCACATATCCCCTTGGTCCTATTAGAGATTATACAACTAGACATAATGGCTTCCAAATGGGTGAACCGATTCCTTGAAAATGGTAAATATGGAATGAGAAAATGGAAATAGAAGGTTTATAGGATTAATGTAAACCATTTGAAACATATTATGATATTGGGGAAAAGGGATTGTTTTCCAGGGCCTTAATTAAAATGTGATAAGGTATGAAAAAGTGAATGTATATGGAAAATGATATAAAGGGGATAAAGTCTAAATTGAAAAATGATTTTAATGAATAAATAATTATTTTGAAATTTGAGTGGAATGATTAACTGGATTAATTTCAGGATCTTATAAATACTTGTTTCCATCATGTGTTAATATGTTTATTTATGTTGTACTACAAAATGGATTTTGATTAATGCTCAAAAAGTGGGGTGTGATGCTCTCACCCAATGGGTTAGGATATAGGACACGACGTTTATTATCCTTAGTTTTTGATGGTCATACATGGAGTTTATAATCCTCATCATAGTTTGATAAGGATTTAATATCATACTCATTATTTGTGTTTTTTGAAATGATGATTAAGACACGAATGGGTTTTCATGATGTTGGAACTTGGATGGAACTCTTTAATATCAAAAATTAAATGATAAAAGAACAACTCATTTTTTTAAGTAATGTGTATACCCCTAAAGTAAATTGTATATATATATATATAGATCATAATGCTAATAAGGATAATTGGTAATTGGAAAAACTAAAACACGACTGCTTATTGTCTTCACATTATTCTTCTATTTTACTTTTTTATACACAAAGGTTTTTGACTTAATATTTGTTTTGACACCATTGGTGATATCCAACTAAGTTGTGCCCACACACTGATTGGGATATCTATGGTGCCCAATTAGATCTCATGGTAACAAGTATAGATAAGGTAAAATTACATATATTAGTTTTTTAACTTGTGATGGAGCTTGGATGAGATGACCAGATTTAACATCAAGAATCAACATGGGAGACTGTGAGTGTGTCTTTATTTTGATAATTTCTTTGGCACTCTAGTCTTTCATGAAATGGCATGTTCATTGTATTAGTTTTTTTGGTACATCCCCAATTTGTGAATTTGGTATATTATGTTTTTTAATTTATAATTATTGTAATCTATTATTAATCTAAATTTCTACTATTGGTTTACTTTTTTAAAGATAGTATAGTCACAACAGGAATACCTTTATACCCTTGTTATGAGTCAAAAACATATGGACTATGGGGAGGAACACCTGAGGTCATATAGTGAATCAGTTCGTGGCACCGATTTAGTGGAACCCACGTCAGGAAATTATTTTAGTCACTGGAGGAGGGTTGGACATAATATTTCTGTGTGAAAAATTGTTCTAGAAAATTATTTTTTTATTCAACACTATTTTCTATATTTTTCAGAAGCATTAGAAAAGGACACCCAACTTTGTGACATGTAGTTTTTGAGACACACATAATGTGAGAGTGTGTTTCATTGAATATAGTTTTATGTGTTTGTAAATTTATTTGAGGTGTGACTACAGATCACAATCCACATAACTCAGGTATTCATGGATCAACATGTATTAGGACACATTCTTAGATCTACCTATGTGGGATACACACCTTCTAGATACTAGATCATGTCAAGTAATATGAGACTACATGAATCTGATATAATAATAGGACATAAATAATGTTACAGTTCCGTGATACTATCTACCACAATTAAAAATTCATTAATATTGAAACTACATGACATAGACATCTAGAAATGAACACTGTATACTTTTATTGACATCACATGTAGTCTGACTCGAAATAATTTAGAATTACTCCTATGTACATGATACTAAATATTTAAATACACAATATGAACCCTAATTAATAAACCATTAATGTTGACCAAATCAATTGGGAAAAAACACTATAAAACTAAACATCTATTATGGGGTAATATATCATGAACCCCCAAAGTAATTGCCATGTACTTTTTCCAACTGTGGTGAATTTTGTACCTTCATTCCTAGTACTCAGATCTGAGACTTGATTAGTCCTTCCCAATATCATTTCCACGATGAAAAGGTTCTTAAAATTTTATTTTTCATTATACGAAAGGTGTAAAGTGATACAATAGGTCTAGTATCATTGGCATTATAGAGATGATGACTAGGATCAAGAAATATGATTAGAGTTAACACGGGGTTAGGAACTCCCCTAGAATAATGTACAAAATAGTGTATGATTCCCCTATATTATTCTTTGAGTTTGGAACCCCCCTCTCACATAGTTGGGGGGAAATTCCTACAAATGGGTCATGGGGTTTGAACCCACTTAGTTCTAATAATGGGAAGGTCCCCCCTCATAATAGATAGAGTTAGGTACTCCCCTACTAATGGGGCACAATACTTATTTTTATATATTTTGGTACTCTCTCATCTGATGTGATTCACTTGATGAGGTATGGTTCCTCCGTTATAATTTTTTTTAAAGTTCATGAGTTTAGAAATGGTTTGGTAATCATGAAAATGGGTCTTAATACTCCTTTAAATGAGAACTATATTTTGATCTAGTGAAGGTTCCCTAGTATGTTTCATGAATAGTGATGTAGTAGCTATAAAATGATGGGTGTTGTACTCCTTATGACAACATGCATACGATAGAAAAGAGAAGTCCCCCCATGATATTTATGGTGGTATAATGGAAAGGATATATTTTGTGTATGTTTTTGGTCTTATGATGCCTTAGAAACTACTTAGTTACTTCAAAGTTATGAACTATTGTTAGGTTGTTGGATTTATACTTTTTGAGACTTCTATTATTTTTAGAATCTTTAGTTTTCTTGGGTAAATAATCCTATATTTATTAGGGTTGAGAAGAAAAAAATTTATGTATCCATGAGTCTTGTATTTATAGAGAATGTCGAAATAACTCATCTTATTTACAGTTTCCATTTTGTTCAATATTTCAAGATGAACTGTTTATTTTTATTTCATTTTTTAGTTTTGGGGTATCGTATTTAGTATACTTGTACTCATCCTTATGTGGGAATTGTGAAAAAAATGTGTTGTGTCTATATATAATATTAATAACTCAAAAATAGTTTTTTTGGAGGTAGAGCTAGTGCGGGTTTTTCATATACAATTCATGGAATAATTCAGTGGTCTATAGTGGAGATGCATATAACAAAGGTAAATCCTCGAGTTCTTACAAACTATTTGTTTCTACCATTGGATGTATTTTGGTGTACCTAGTGTTGTGGTTTTATTTATATTTATTTATCCATGTGGTTTCCTATGTGGAATTTTACTTATCATAAAATGTCTCACTCATGAATTGTATATAGGTTAGTTATATATACATATATTTTGTACTACTAGTTGTTTTTTTCATTGTAGATATGCGAATATCATTTGCTGATATATGCTAATTTATATGATATTTTTTGATATACCTACTTAGTTCTAGTAACCATCCCCTATCACATTAGAGGCAGGCTTCATGTGATACACTCATCTACAATCATCTACTAAAGGGGCCCAGTGTGTAGGTTCATTTCAAGGTGGTATTAGAGTAGTTGATTATAGTGGATGGAGTTTGGAATGATAGTCACGTGAAGATTGTTTTATGAATTTTGGGTAGTGATTTGAAGAGGGTCCTATGTTTGGTAATGATACTAGGAGGCCAGTGTAGGTTTGATAACTAACATATCATTTCACCAAGGAATTAGTACTTTTTTAGTTGATTCTGAAATCTTAGACATTATTTTTAGGGTATAGAATGGTTGGTTCATGCATCAAATTGGGGCCGACTAGATCATTCTTATCATTTTTCTACCAAATCATCTAGTTATGGTTTAATCCTTTTTAGTTTATCCTATCAAATGAGGACTGATACACATTGATAGCTAACATGTGTTCAGTAGAAGGGTTATAATGAGCCTATTCCTATTATTGGGACTCTCACCACCAATCAAGGGGTTATTAAGTGTTGTTTTTGGCATTTGGTTGAGTGATATCCTTAACCTAATATTTGAGGTATTTTGTCTTCCCTTATATTTTTTATTTACCTCCATATATAGTGGAGGAGTTTGATAATAATACTCTTAATTTTAATACATTGTATTTGTTCTAACAATATAGTCTTCATTGACATCTCCGGTGAGATAAACCCTCATTTTATAAATGATTTGTTAGAGTAATAGAATCGCATGTTCAATATTGTTTTATCACACCATTTTACTGGATGATAATATTTGTATTAGTTTATCTGCATGAAATAGTGAGACTTTGGTAAATGATATTATTATCAAACTCGTTATGAAGATTATCCATCATAGTGGATGTTAGAGACCATGTAAAGGATGGATTCTGATCCAAATATGTGGAGGAATATATAGGTTTTAGAGATGCTGGACCCTTTATTGTAAAACATAACCATGTATGAGTATGTATTGAAGACTATAAACCACATTTGATAATCCATGAATTTTATATGTTTTATAATGGTTTAATCATGAAAAATTAGGTAGAGCCTCAACAATGATAATTTAGTCTGACTTTGTTCTCTCACACTACCTTATCTATAATAGGGACCCTGAGAAATCATTAGGTGATTAATAATTCATAGAAAGTATGTGCCAAGGTTTTGGGTGAATGTAACAATTTTTCCTGAGGATGGATAGAGTGATTTCAGGGAACGACCTCCATGTTAATGATATAATTGAAATCATATATTTTTTATTATATGTATTTTCCTAATAGATAGAGTTTTTAGTTGAGAAATGGGTGGTTTAAGAGCATGTGGACACAGATGAAACAATAATCCACTCATTTCATCACCACATTTGATTAGTTCCTATCAATATCGATGTGTATATAGTTAAATGTGAGGGTTAATGTGCACAATGGATGCTTATAGTTAAGAAACATTCAATATATCCCAAGGTACAATTTATGATCCCATTTCATAGACCCTTATATTGGATGATGTAGTAATAAGTTATTCACCCTATAATGAATATTATGAAGTAAGATATTATAGTAAGATATTTCCACTTATGGTGACCAAATTCACTCACACCATCTAGAAAAGTGAGTCTATCATTAGTGGATAAATAGGCCTTAATGGGATTACTTTGTGGTAGATATGAGACCTAGTGGTATCAACCCTATTGTGGATTGGAAATCCATTTTATTGTACTGTGGGGTGATATAAAATTGTGTGAATGAGGTGATTGAAGGAACTCAGGCACTGTAGGATCCAAAAATATTAGTAATGTAAATCTTTCTAGGTTTTTATTTATTATGAAGCCTAAAATTTAATATACCCATTAGAATATTCTTTCATAAATCACATGACATTTTTTTTGGAATGAAGAAAAAATTTCTAATGAAATCCGAAATGGTAACTTATGTGTTAATCAATGACTATAAGATCTTCTCTTTGTTGGTGTGCCATATCTCTATGTCTCTAATAGGGGAATCCTCAAGATCATCCAAAAATTCACCAAAACTCATAGAATATCTTTTTTTCTCAGGTTCTAGAATATGATATAAGACTAATCTATGATTTCCATTCAGTCAAATGATTAATATGAACTTGATGCAAGGAAGCAGGATCAATATTTCATTTTTCTTATCTCAGTTCCACTCTCAATAACATGATGAAGGGAGTAGTGTATATAATAAATCTATATTTTTTAAATGTTTAGGGATATTATTAATGGCTCAATAATGATCTTACATATTAGGTTAAATTTTCTTAAATTTTACTTCACCTCCAGAAACGTTTATCCTCTAAAATTTGATCAAAATAGTTGGAATAACTTAGTAGACTTGTCATAAATATCTAGAATATTTAATCATTATCTTATGATATAAGTACAATTTCAAGTTATAAAATATAAACAATTTACTCTGCACATTATCTCCACTTAATTATTTTATGAACCTTGAACAAGTTACACTCTTTAGGAAAATAATATTTTCTTATATTCATTTAACAGTACAATATATTATTAATGCTTTGAGAAATGAATTCAATTATTATTATTTTTAAACTCAAAAAATATAATTTAATTATTTTACTAGTGATTATTCAAAGTTAGATGTCCATTAGATCGTGCACATGGGGCCCAGTACATTGTAAACTCTTATTCATTCAAATAGGTGGAACCATTGGATACAAATTGTGTGTTTCCCTCTAGTACCTTATCTCAACAGTAGCGAGTCATACTAATTGACAATGAAATATATCTAGAGACACGTAATGGCCCCTAAAGGGGTATGGATATGTCATAACTACAATAACCACCTATGAACACATACTATATAATATATACTATCTATCTAATGATATGTCATAAAGAGAAATTCACACTTTATTTCATAATCCATAAATGAAATATTTATTCTTTTAAAGAAAATTATAGATGAACCAACATTCTTATAACATGTATTTAGATTTAGTAATGGTATTACCATCCCATTAAATTGTTCCCAAGACATCTCTTCCATTCTGAAGTGACCAAACCTGTATTTATCATTAAACTAATTCCTTGACACCAATGAAAAACCCAACACAATCTACCAATCCATGATATAAATTTCATGGTTTCCATCTTGTATCAATTTATGAAATAAATTGGTACAAATTGATAATGTTGTCATGTTGAGTGACTAGTACACATGATTTCAAATAGGAATAACTAATGACACATTAATCTTACTATGCTCCCATTGGTAGTTTAGTCCTCATCATAACTTATACATGAAACCACCATGGTTGAACATTAAGCCAATAATTCTCAATTATTATGAGTCCTTAGAACCTGATATCTAGATATAATCTATCTTCCATCAATATAAAGTATATAGACTATTGGATATATGTTTAATATTACTTTCATAATATCTCAAGGTTCTCATTATAGATGAGAAGCACAATACTTTGTTTATATGAAAATTAATCTAAGTAAATTTCCCTATAAATAGTGGATGTAGATGTATCCACACTATAATGGTATGATATCATCATAAATAAATCTCTATATAAATGAATTTTAATAATAATTACCACTAATATGAGCCTAGGGAACAAAATTTAACAACTCTCAAACTATCTCTAGATCCAGATTTCTGAAAATTAAGTTGTTAGCTCTCACATTAAAAGAACATGATTCAACATTTTTTGAATTTATATACTAGGATTTCCTCATTTTAATGCTTATAAATTATTTTATACACAATTTTATCTCCATGAGTAAAATTCCATCAGTTATGATATCCTTGAATTTATCACTTTTGTAATCTATCATATTCTGGACATCTTGGCCGTCATGATTATCAAAAACATATCATGGATTGTATTCTGATAATACTTTACATAATTTTTATGAATTTAATATCTAGAACATATATTTTTTAATTTATGTTTATTTTTTAACTTCATTATAGTCTGAAACATACCTGATATTTAAAAATTTTGATACCACTAACTTTAATGAGAATATTCTACTTATATATTTATCCTAATTGTGATACCAAATCAACTGATTTGAAGTAAAACTACTATTATTTCCATTGATAACTAGTGTTACTTTCTCTATAAATATTATGTAGATATATATTAAACATTCTCTATTTTTATTGGATTGTTCTGAGTGTTTCCCTTGTAGTTATCCTAAATTAATTTGATATTTTCTTGTCGTAGTGTATGTGATGGAAATTTCCTATGTAGAACATAGATTATCACATATTATAGATACATAAAAAATAAATTAAATTTTTACTCACCATGATAATCTTCTAATATGTCTCATAAAGTGTTATTTGAAGGATTTATGCCATCATACTAAAGGAAAAATCACCTCTTGAATTGTTCCAACATGTATTTTTCAATACCAAGTCATTATTTGTTCATTGAATAGGTCTAGGAAACCCATAGTTATTTCGCAGTCAACTTATTCACTAAAAATTAGTTTTTTAATTTAGGTCAATCTTTGGAGCATTTTATCTAATATCTTAAATAACCAAAATAGTAATTACTATTTTCCTATTTTTATCAACATATTTTACATGGAAAACTATGACACTCCTAGTAACCTCTTATATAAATATATCATACCATCATTCCAAAAATAATATTATATGGCCACGATACTTGATTTAATCAATAAAAGTATCTCTATAACTTTATTTCATTATTTCCATGTTATGGTGTCATCAACCCATTCTGGTTTCATTGTGTAGTAACCCTTTTAAGAAAAATGGTCTTAACATACAATACAGAACATAATGATCATATAAAATTTATATGATTGGTATAATTCAAATAGATTAAACCATGATGATTTGGAATGAACTTTAAATCCATATCATTACCACCCATATATAGTATCACTTGAATACAAAGCAATGGATTAACATCATTAGGATAAAATACCAAAATACATACTTGATTTTGGTATATGTAACGATTTTTTTTGAGTTTATAGAAATTTATCAATCCTATTTTATTATTATTTACTACTTACCTGGTGGATAGAGATTCAATATTCATATTGAATAATATATTACCCATAATCATGAATATAAAAACAACATTTTTTATAATAATCTTATATAATATATTTCTCTGTGGAAAACCCTCTTATATGAGATCTTGTGGAACATGTTTGTATGACATCTATTTCTGCATCTTGATCATTGAATATATCCAAACTCTCCTGACTCCCACTAACACTTATAGTGATGTACACCGATTTATTATAATATTGTTTATCACTTGACTATATCATTTTATTCCTACGGATTAAGGTAATATTCTATTAAAATTTTGGGATAATTATAGTATATTCATGTTGTGTTTTTACTTTATGAATGTTTTTATTGGAATATCCTGGATAAAATCTTTTCATCTAAGCATATTGATTATAAAATAATTAATTTATTTCAAAATATAACATTCATGGTGTCCATTTTTTATTATAGTTAGTATATCGCTATGAGATAACATCGTTATTTTTGAAAAATGTATCATAAAGGCAATATAATTATTTTAATGACATATAAGTGTCATTATTGATCCTAATTGTACTTAAATCATAATATTTTATATGTATAGGGAAATTTGAGTATGGGAATAAATTCGATCTATATTTTCCTGAACAATGAATGCATGTAAGACAGTTCATGGATCCTACCATTACCAATATCATTGTTATGATGTGTATAAGGTAATGTGAGTTTAGAAATAATTACACACTATATTTTATTGATCAATGACTGATGGATTATGATTTTTTTTTGGTCATAGGTCTGAAAAAACATGTATATTATAATCATAATTTTTTTATTAAGTCTCCATTACAATCCTTAATTTTCTTATGGGAATCTCATGAATTGAATGAAATTACATCTATATTATACTTAAAATTCATTACATATATCTTGTCAAATTAGTCCCAAAATCTTTATATAATACATTTATTTAAAAAGGGTTGTTTATCTAAAATTTTATATGTATGTTTGTCTATGATACCTATGTTTTTTATCTATAAATTTTCCACACACACTACTATGTGAATACTTGAAAATATCATTTGGTTTTACTTGATAAATAATTATCTTGTTACATCTATGTATTACTGAGTCATAAATGTTATATTGATCATTTATTACCAATAAATTGGGTATTATTGAACTATTAATTGAGTATGAAACACACCAAACAATAATACCACTAGAAGTAATAATGACTCATTGGGATGTAAAGAACCCTGAGATTAATGTTTTTATAATATTCAATAACAAATATAGTTTAACCATAAGTCATCTACTAGGTAATATAAATTCATATGTTTCTCTTTTGTGTTCCTTCTTAACACATGTGATGAAAATATCATATTCTTCAATGATCACCCTCATTATCATTGGTTTCTTATATGGATGTTATGTAAGTGCCTTTGGTGTTATACTTTTGATTGTCCTTTTCACATTTTCATTCTTTTTTTACCAAAATAAGTAAATATTTAACTTTTTAAGTTTTTTTATTCATGGATAACCCTTACCAAATGATATTGATGTTTATTCAACGTAATTTAATTTTATAATAATCTATAATACTAGAGTAAATGGGTGTTAGTGATGAGAAAATGAGATCTATTAGAAGATCACGATTCATTATGATTCCATATTTCAATTTATAAATGAAAAATTAAATCATAACCACATCCAAATTTATTCTTCACCACTTCCTTGAAAAAACCTCATAGATGATATAAATTTTTTCACCATACTTGACTTAATGCTTCTTTCAAAACCCAATGAACATTTAGGATTTCAACATGATGTAAACATAAAATGAATCATCCCCGAATCTCTTGTAAGCTTCCTTTTATCCATTAACTTATTCATAATGTATCTCAATAGGATCTGGGGAGTTTAGTACATATAAAATCCTTTTAATTCATAGTAATATACACAAGATCCTGCACAAATCGTGTAAATTTGTGTGGATTAGGATAAAATCATTAACTAGTATTAATATATGTAAATATGTGGTATTAAATATTATATTTTTATAAAATAAAGTATAATAAGATTAATAATTTTATCATGATTACTATTAATTAGAAATTACAGAATTATTAATAAAACATTTTCCCCACTATTTTATCAAAACTAGTAGCCCTCAACTATTAGACTTCAAATACTCATTATATTGAGTATTCTAGTGGTAGGGATCCTGAAACATCTTTTCATAACCAAAACTCAGTCATAACCACTACTATAAGAGTTTAATGTACCATTTTATATCTACAGCCATATTAAATCACTAAACTTTGACTTTTTGATAGGATTACCATCTACAATAAATGAGAATATTGATTTTCTCAATGATTTTAATATAAAGTTAAAAAATTTAGCTATTTCAACTTCTTTCCTACCAACTATATTTAATTTAACCCACCACTTTTGTAATAATTTCCAAGTAGTAATAGATTCATAAACTAGGAATTAAAATCAAATAAAATTTATGGTTTTTTTCAAAATAAAGTGATGGGAGGAAGTAATGAGTTTTTATATACATTTAGGGATTTTATGTTTCATTTACAACTGAAATATGATTCTATTTAACTCTCTTTTTTTAATTGATCTCACTCAGAAATTTAATGAATCTTAAATTAAATACATACACCATAAATATTCTTCATTTTATATATGCCTGATTATTTACTTTTCTATGAGAAGGAATATATTCTACAAATTCACATAAAATTAACCATGTGTAATAAAATAAAAAACAATGTTGTGATCATGAGAGGTTTTTACAGGTTATTCCATTAAGAAGATGATGGATCAGCTGACACCTTAGGTAAATTCCTCAATCCACGCACCAACTGGTGTTTTAGTTCCCATAATACTCCAATGCATTATTCATGTTTTGTAATACATCATCTCTCATCATGACCCATATCTTTATGAACTACTTCATTTTTGCAATGTATACTCACACATAGGGGGTACTCAGACATGAATGAATTTAAACATCTACAAATGCAGATAGTGAAAAGATCACAAAAATTAATATATGTTAACTAATTATTAAAAATTAACACTATTTTAATACTAAAAGTTAAATAATTAAATAAAATAAACAAGAACAGGTCAATCTCACCTCGCAAACAGTCAAAATTGAATAATATTTCATAACAAAAATAAATTAATCTATAATTATACTCAAATTTATTTTTTATGCATCAAAATTTCACTAAAATAATTATAACTAATTACTGATACATAACAGGAAACCCATGAAATTATTATAAAATTAGAGATATTTTTACAAATTTTATAAAAAATTAAAAAAAAATTGAGTCAATTTGGCCCCAAAATGGGATCGGATAATAATAAAATTATGGGGGTGGATAATGAGGGCCATGAAGGTTGGGTCAGGCCTGAGCCTAATCCTCCTTTGATAGGAAACATGATATAGTCATGATATGGGTGGCCCGTGTTTACGGGTCACAGTGTAGGGGATTCCTCTCATAGTAACCATTTTATAAAAGAATTATAAACACCTACCTACATCACAAGGGTGGTAGGTTATCATCACCCAATCAACTAAGGGTGTGAAAAGGGATGTTTGTATGGTGTATTTTCTTACTAAAATAAATTTCTAATATCATTAGAATGATAATTCATCATGTTTATGGATCCCACCCCTTTATTAATTTATTTATGCAATTTAAACATATGAGTAAACCACCCATGCTAATATATATATATATATATATGTTTTAATTTTTAATATTTGACAACAAAATATATTTAAAAATATATTTATTGATATTAACACTCAGATAATTACTCCAATAGTTTCATTCGAACCATATCGGCCTCTATCTTAATTAGATAAAATCTAAGTAAAATTTGACCATAAATTAATTCATGAATACTCTATTACCAATTTTATGAACTCAAGAACTATGGAAGCATGAAATTTGGATATTTTAATTTTTTTGGTTCATATTTATGTCAAAGATTCTAATACAATATACCCATAACCATATTCTCCCATGGATCTTTTTAAATTTAATTTAATCATAGAGAAAAAAATCAACAAAAACATATATGGTACCTTTTTCATTTTTCAATTACAACATGATCTAAATTATTCAGCATTCCATAAATTAAAAGTTACACGTGATGATTCTTCTAGATGATCTGATTAGACACTAAATAAGGATAAAATTCATTGTTAATATATATAATATTCATGTTCTTTATTAGTCATAAACACAATTTTAGTACATTTTACACTTTGAACATCATTTCACATTATGATTGTAATACGTTCTTAAAATGCACTATTATGTGGTACATTTTTTAACATCATTTAAAGTACCCAATGATTCATCTGATTTTAAGGAATGTATTTATCCATATTTTAATTTTATATTTTGGGAAATTGATTTACACTTCAATATGAACATGTTTCATTCAGGGATCAACGGAGAATACATGGAAGAAAATGGGGATATTTTGTGATGAAAAGAAGCAATTTTAGAGAAGGCAGATTGGACACCAGACCACTGATGAGAATGTGAGAACCACATTACAAACCCAAATAATCTCAAATTTGGTGGGAGGATATCATAGATATAGAGGAACAATTCATTCTTCAGAAGACGTTGCTAATTAGGCCTCCATTATGGTCATTTAGGCGGCCCAAGTTAGAGATAAAATTCTGGGCCAGATTCTACGGCCCAGAAACACATTCCACTAATCTAATCATATATCCTAAACCACAACTCCAACTGGGCCCAAAATTTACATTCGGGTAGGAAACATCCTAGGATCCATTTTTCGCTTCTATGTCCCACTCTAATTCGTCAATATAGATGGTCTTTAAAACACGTCGGTTTGGTAGATGAAAGCTCGATGCCACCTCGGGTCAAAGGTGGAAAAATCAACTCTCCCTCAACTTTCCACCCACCTATGGCCTACCTAAATTAATTGAGGAGACCTGTACTATTTAAGACACTACCCAAGGCTTAAAAAATTATTATTTAAGGCAGTGTTGGTGTAGGAGTGGCGGATCTTGGATTCTTTTTCAATTGTAATGTTATGCTGTGATTTTGTTGTCTCAAGATTGTCTTTCCCTTGTAAGTTGTTCAATTCACTTTAGTTTCTTAATAAAAGTTATTCTTATACTCTTATTCTGTTGTTATTAATATCAATTTGATACCTTTGATTCAAGGTGTGAATTTATTCACACCAAACCCTGTGAAATTATCTCACAACGGTGGAGTGGTCGTTATTTCATTGTTTCTTTTTACTTCTCCATTTCCTCCCTCATGAGCCTATTTTCCGCTTCCATTGAAACCATAGCATCAATGTAGGGCTAAACCACTTATGGGATGATCCAACGGAGTATCAAGGGTCTGGATTGGATATTATTTATCACCCCATTAATGTGTAATCACTTCTTTAATTGAGATTTTTATTTGATGATTTTTAAACTCCATCGTCCTTGTTGAATTTAAGGCCACACACTTAATGTGCTAATACGAACCATTACCTTGAAGTGCTCAAAGCTTTGATCCTTAAAGTGTATAGGTGATTAGTATTAAAGGGTGTAGACATTAAACCAGTAAATTATGATGTTGTTTTATCTTCTTAAATGAACCCATCTCAAATTTAAGAAATTGAAATCATTGAAAAGGAAATACGTCCAATCCACCCCTTGTAATAACCTAGGATCAACCCTTCTCATAATTTGAATTAACTTAAAACTTTTAGTGTTATCTTAAAACCATCTAAAATAAACCCAAATTTGGCCACTTAATAGCCAAAAACAGTCCATAGAATGTACGTGTCCATAGGTTACTTCTTAGGTCTCTGAGGATTCGACAACCCAAGCTAAATTACAAGGACCGTTATACCTTCATCTATTGGGTAAATATGAGCGAGAATCAAATTTTGGTGCCATTTCTAGGGTTCTAAGTAAGTTATCTTAGACACTATCATCCTTTTTTCAATCCTACTTCTCTTTTCTCACCCTTCACTCCTATGGAAGTCAATTTTGATGAAGTCCAAACATGGGAAACCTATCCCTACTTTGATCACCCAGCCCCATGTATGATGTAGAATGACCATGATAATTTATACATGTGTGATCATCAACAACCTATTGAACCACAATGTTTTTATTCATATGATCCACAATACATTCAAACCTATTATGTGTTCCAATCCCAACAAGGCCAATAAGAATATCCACCTGTGGAATTCCAACAACATAATTATCCTCTTGGAATTGACCATATGTCCCAACACCTTGACCATCTTGATCCACATCCATTAATTTAGAAATTATGTCAACAAATGGATATAATTGCATCTGAAGTTTCATCATTGAGAGTAGAACTACAAAGCATTGAGACAGTTATGGAACCCATTCCCAGTCAGGTTGTCCATTCCTCATCATTCATAGAGGAATCTTGTTACACACAAACATCTTATGAAAATTTTAATGAAATTTCATTTTAACCAAGGATTCCTGAAGATCATGAAGTAATTGTTGAGGGGTATTTAAATTAGGAGGAAATTGACTTTTTGGATTCAAAAGAAAAGAATTTGACATCATGGATTGAGTCTCCTAAGTATAAATCCATTTATAAATTTTCAAAAACACCAACCATTGAACCATTGAGAGAAATCACAAACATTGAGTCCATACCCATTCCTAAAATTGATCTTTCCAATTTTTTGGTTGAATGTAATATTTAAAGGGAACCAATTGTTTTGTTAAATTTGGAAAAAAAACTGATTTAGATTCAAAATCTCAACCAGTGTTTGAATGTACTATCCAACCTCATATCAAAATTATTGTCCTTCCTTCCATGATCAAGTATCCCTTAATAGGATATAACCACAAACTTTTAGTTATAATTCATTCTTCTCTTGAAACCAAAAAAGTTGGAATGACCATTGATGTCTTTAGAAAAACTACAGTGGAAACTGGATCAACCATTTCAAACATTCCTTGGATTTTCCCACTCATTTTAGAACATAGGTTTGTACATGACACAAATTATAAACATAAAATAAATATAAAACTAGTATATGTGGTGAAACATGTGGTCCTTAAAATGTTTAAATATGGTATTGGGTAAGTTAGGGGTGTTCATGTCGGGCTAACGACGTTAAAAAAAGCGCTTTATGGGAGGCAACCCATGGTTTTCGAGTTTCCTTTCATTTTGTTGTTTTAATAAACTTTATATTTTAAATAAGATTAATTAATAATTTTGATATTTAATAAAAAAGAGAATGTTGACTTGTTCTTCTATTATGAGTATGGATGTGTACGAAAGGGGAGTTCCATATTCATCCATGTCACGTGGTGTGATCCTTGAGTAATACCTTACCCAGAAATTTAAAAAGAAGACAATGTATCATCAGTTTATTTTATATTATTTTTATGTGTTTGTAGGTTAAAATAAAAATACAAAAATAAAAAAAATATAATAATAAAAAGGCCACATTGTAGGTCGTAGGGAAAACCCCATCACTACCGGCGAAGCCGCGGGGACTCGAACCCGAGACCGAAGGGAGACAGGGGCGCGCACTTACCACTGACCTACGACGTTTTGTGATTCCTTATTCTATAATTTTTATACTTATATTTTACTTTATTTATTATATAAATAAATATATATATATATATTGTTTTTTTTATTTTTTTTGTTGTTTTTTTGTTTTTTTTGTTTTTTCCCTTTTTCTACTAGGGAACTCTGCAAGTGACATGGATATCAAAGGACTAAATTGGAGCAACAAGAACTTCAAATTCAACCACCAGGTGACTTCATTACATGATCCTAATATTTCAATTTCCTTTTTGAAATTCCCTTACCTACCTATACTCCTTCTAAATTTTCATTTCTTCAAACACTAGGGACAGTGCTATATTAAGTTGGTGGGGGAGATAAAATTAAAAAATGCTTTTGTGTCAAAAAAAATGTATAAATGGAAGGAAAATTTCCTTTAACATTGAACATGGTAATAAAAATTACACACTTTGAAACTGAATATCAAATAATTTAGTATGCCTTGATTTTGATTTAATCCTTGTATAATTTCATAAGCATAGATTTTGGAAAGTATGGCTGTCCAATGTGATATTTCATCGTTTATATTTTCATCCAAATATAAAAAAAGATCACAATGCACATCCTTTGAATAGTGGGGTATTAGTTTGAGTTCATGGGGTCCCCCAAATAAATATCATAGGTTTTGTGATCATTTTAGTTTAATATGATTATTCAAAAAAAATAAAAAAAAAATAAAAAAAAAGTTTTCTCGTAGAGCAATGAAATGACCTAATGCGTGGCTTTCGGCACTTGGGGATCGTGACTCCATAGTAGTCTGGCCAAGAATTAGTAATTTTATCTCTATTTTTGGTAATTTGAATTTTTTTTTGACTGATTTAACTCGATATAATGCTCGAGTATGTGGGATTCACTTAGTGCCCTAAGGTCTTTGAGCCTGGGAGTCATCGGGAAAGTCTCACTAAGGGGTTGACTCTTTTGAGTGCAACTTCAATTACCATGGAAAAATTGAAAAAAATAAAAAATAAAAAAAAACAATAAAAAAATTGAATACCCATCTTAATATTGAAATGTTATTCCACCTAGTGCTTCCATCATTTCCCCCTTGAATAAGATGAACCCCCATATCTATTGTGATAAACAACACATCCTCATACTTAACTGATATTGGATAAAATATGGAAATGAATTTGAATAGAGGAATGGGCTTGGGATTGGGATATTCTTATGAAACTATCTTGTATTAAAATATTTTGATGGGTTTCATGATTGTTTGGTATAATGGTTTTTTGTGATCATTGTGTATTAAAATGTTTTTGGAAAAGGGAATTAGAATTTCATGTCGTAGATATATATTTCGCTTAGGACTTGCAAAACTCAAGCTGGGGGGTGTGATTAGACACTAAATAAGGCTAACATTAATTGTTAATATATATAATATTCACGTTCTTTATCATTCATAAACACAATTTTAGTGCATTTTACACTTTGAACATCATTTCACATTATGATTGTAATACGTTCTTAAAATGCACTATTATGTGGTACATTTTTTGAACATAATTTAAAGTACCCAATGATTCATCTGATTTTAAGGAATGTATTTAAACATATTTTAATTTTATATTTTGGTAAATTGATATAAACTTGAATAATAACATGTTTCATTCAGGGATCAATGGATAATTCATGGAAGAAAATGGGGATATTTTGTGATGAAAGGAAGCAATTTTAGAGAAGGCAGATTGGACACCAGACCACTGATGAGAATTTGGGACCCACATTAAAAACCCAATGAAGTAAAAATTTTGTGGGAGGATATACGAAATATAGAGGAACAATCCATTCTTCATAAGACAGTTCTAATTTGGCCTCCATTATGGTCATTTAGGTGATCCAATTTAGAGATAAAATTCTGGGCCAGATTCTGCGGCCCAGAAAAACAGTCCACTAATCTAATCATATATCCGAAAACACAACTCCAAATGGGCCCCAATTGTACAGGTTAGTAGGAGACATATGGAGATCCATTTTCTTCTTCTATGGACCACTCTAATGTGGCCATCTAGAATGTCTTTCAAGCACATATGTTTGGTAGATGAAAGCTGGATGCCACCTCGGGTCAAGGGTGGAAAAATCAACTCTCCCTCAACTTTTCACCTACCTATGGCCTACAAATATTAATTGAGGAGACTTAAAATATTAAATTCTAGACCTAAGGATTCAAAAATTCTTATTTAAGGCAGTTTTGGTGGAGGATTTTAGGAACTCAGATTCTTTGTTCAATTGTAATGTTATGCTGTGATTTTGTTGTCTCAAATTTGTCATCACTTGTAAGTTGTTCAATTCACTTTAGTTTCTTAATAAAAGTTCTTATTATAATATTATTATGTTGTTATTAATATAACTTTTATCCCTCTGGTTCAAGGTGTGAATTTATTCACACTAAAACTTGTGAAATTGTCACACAACAGTGGAGTGGTCGTTATTTCATTGTTTCTTTTTACTTCTCCATTTCCTCCCTCATTAGCCTACATTCCACTTACATTGAAAACATAGCATAAATGGAGGGCTAAACCACTTATGGGTTGATCCAAGGGAGTATCAAGGGGTAGGATTGGATGTTATTTATCACCCAATTAATGTATAATCACTTCTTTAATTGATATTTTTATTTGATGACTTTTAAACTCCATCGTCCTTGGCGAATTTAAGGCCACACACTTAATGTGCTAATAAAAACATTTACCTTGAAGTGCTCAAAAATTTGATCCTTAAAGTGTATAGGTCATTATTATTAAAGGGATTAGGCATTAAACTAGTATGTGATGATGTTGTTTTATCTTCTTAAATGAACCCATCTCAAATTTAAGAAATTGAAATCATTGAAAAGGAAATACGTCCAATCCACCACTTGTAATAACCTAGGATCAACCCTTCTCATAATTTAAATTAACTTAAGACTTTTAGTGTAAACTTAAACCCATATAAAATCAACCCATAGTTGGCCACTTAATAGCCAAAAACAGTCCATAGAATGTACGTGTCCATAGGTTACTTCTTAGGTCTCTGAGGATTCGACAACCCAAGCTAAACTACAAAGACCATTCTACCTTCTTATATTGGGTAAATTTGAGTGATAATAATGATCCAAATATGATCCATAGCTCATGAGTCACTAGTTTTTGATTCTATGTTGGTAGAACATGAAATCAAAGTGCTTTATTTCATCCCATTGATCAAGGGATGAATGAAAACTCCATCCGAAGAAGTGAGATTGTTATAGACGTATTATTATGTTATTTTTTCTTTATGAAGAATTATAATGGAATTTTAGGAGATAATATCTATATAAATTATTTCATATAATTAGTTATACAATTTAGGGCCCAAATGAGATTAAATTGTACGTTAGTATTTCTAAAATATTGATTCTTCAACATAATGTTTAACATCTTAAACCAGCTCAAAATTTCAAGAATAACATATGATATGTGTCAAAACATTAAATAATATTTTATCATTGTCTTGTGAAATTAAAAACATTTTATGTGTCATAATTTAAACCATTTACTCAACTCATTATCTCCTCTTAATTGTTTAACCAACCTTGAACGTGTTACATTCGAATGAAAAATAATATTTTTTCTCATATTAAATTTTATAATTAAAAACATTTGAATAATTTAAGAAATGAATTCAATTATTATTATTCTCAACTCCAATAGTATAATTTAATTATTTTCCTTAAAATCATTAAAAAACATAATTTCACCGACACCCATATGTGGGGCCTACTACGTCTTAAATTGTTATTCATCCAAAATAGTGGAACTTTTGAATACGCATTGCATGTGACCCTATAGGATATTATTTCATTAGTAGTGATTCACACTCATATACCAATATTGGTTTCTAGAAAAATATCAGGGCCCATAATTAATTAAGGATAAGTCATAGCTTTGACAACCAACTTTAAACACACACTGTGAAATATAATCTCTTTGCCTTATGATATCTCATAAAGAAGGATGCACAATTTTTTCAATCATCCTTGTATTAATCATTTATTATCTTTATGAAAATTAAATAATGACTCTACTTCATATACTATATACATCAATTAATCAAAGGCACTACCAACCTGGTAAACTTTTCTTGTGAGAACACATCCTATTAAAAAAATCATGTCTTGATCATTTACTAGTTATCAAACCACCAACTATGAACTCAGTGAAATATATATTTCCACGATATAATTTTCTGGGATTTTATATTTTATAATGGTAATAAATTAAATGGTATATATTTATAATGATCCAAATTTTAGAGATATATACACATGCCCATAAATAAAAATAACCAATGATACTAGAATCATTGGGTGTTCCTACTGGTAGGTTAGTCTTCATGATCTCATCAACTCAATATTTCTAATTCTATACTTCATGAGAATAAATCACAATTCATATGAGGTCTAGAAACATAGTAGTTAGATATCATTTTTGTCTAGATAGTGTGATGTATATAGACTATAGGACATGTTTAAGATTACTATCCTAGTATCTCAACGTTTCCTTTATCACTTGGATCAACTATAACCATGTGGCATGACAAATATTCTATTGTAATTACCATGTTAATACAAAAAGTATAACTATCAAAATGACTATGTTACAAATAAATCAGGCATAAATATCAGTATACATGATTTGGTAATTATATAGAACTACTCATGATGGTTCTATGACATACACTTTGGCAATAGCTAGATCCACCTTCAACACTGCATATGATCCCCTCATATGGGGAGAGTTGATTCAACCCCAAGGATTTTGTTGTCAACTACCCATCAGGTGGTAAAGATCACTTATACACTATAGGTGTAGCAGAGGATTTTTCACTTATGAATGTGGTGGAATTCACTAATTATTCCTATGGGTGACTCTAGACTCTCCCTCGATGGGAGACGAGCATATGTGTCATCATTAATTTTAAAGATAAAATTTATTTCAAACTGATTATAATAATGAATACCCATACAATTTTTATTTGGAATAGTTAATGAATATTTCATTATAACTTTTGGGTTTTCATTATACTTCCTATGGGATTACGAATTATGCAGTAAACTCTTGTGGTGTGAGTTTTGAATTCATGCATAGAAGTTATCCTTGATGATGTTATAGTTGTGATAGTTGACAAGATCAAAGTAGTACAACTGTGACATGGTGGATAGTGGAGTTTATAGGGATTCCCATGTTGAGTTGATGGAGGGTGTCATTGGAGACCTAACTTTGAATTAAATGGATATTTATGGGATATGGATATGAAACCCACCATAAATTATTGGTGGAGGCCTCACACTCCTACGTTGTGTTAGATATGACCATAGTGGGGATATCATTATAGAGGTACCACATGACTAGATATTCACAGTTGGTTGACCTGAAGGGTTTTCCTGATGTTTGGAAGCATGCCACCCACTTCCCTATGAGGATAATGGTTTCTTTGGTTTCCATATTGAATAATTGGATCGACATCTTAAGTGAGGATTTCTTTAGTGAGAAAAAACATCTCTATGAAATGTATATAATATATTCAAGTACATTTCAATCACATATAAACATGTTACATGTGAGGGAGTTTTATTTTCTTTCTTGAGCCTACGGTTTTCAATTTCATGAGTTTTGGTAGGTGTTATACTAGGGTCTAGATCCAATAAATAGGGTTAACTAAGGGGTAAAAACCATCTATTATGGATTTTGGTAGATTGGGTCACCCAAATTGAAGTGGTAAGATACTGATTAGTTTGTTTTAGATAGTTTTGTATCCTATTTTTCTTATTGATTATTTTAAAGTAGCGGTGAAAAAACAACCAGGTTGTATTCAATTATGGGTGTGAACCTATTAGATATTGATACACATATGGAATGTTCTAGATGATACATGTGAATATGTTTGTTAAAAATGTCTATGTTTCCTTTATTAATAGAGGGAGTTTCCTTGGTGTTTGTCAATTTTTGCTATAAGATGATGAGAAACTAACATAGACCCTAAAGAACATTCTTCCACGAATATCCTCTGGTGTTACTATAGAATATAATGTTACAAGTGGTTGATTGTTGAACAAATGGTATATTCTCATATGAATACTATAAATAAAACCCTCTAAATTTAGAGATAAATATACTCCCACTATAAGAAAAATTAGAAAAAAAAATTCAAATGGATGTTAGTGGATAATATAATCACTTTGTCTTATGTTGTGGGATGGCCTTCAGGTGGGAAATTTTGTTTGGGTACAAAAGTATTGAAAGGTTCATGTGAGGAGAGTGTATGTGTCCCCTGATATTTTTCTTCAAAATTAGATGGACCATATAAATTTAAGAATAAAAGATGATACTTCATTCCAAGATGCTAGTGTATTGAGTTCACTCAAAGTGTGGGCCTCCAAATATGAGAGGATTATGTGAAAAGGATTAATTTCATTCCTTTTGAGATTATATGGTGAGAATTCATATTTAAATGATCATGTTATTTATTTTTTAGGGATAAAAAGATATAAATGTAAGGAGGATGCAGTCAGCTAGATTTTTCCTGATTGATAATTTTTTAAATTTAGAGTTTCAATGTCCCTAAACTTATCCAAGGGTAAAATGATAAATTTACAGTATCATAATACTTTGGAAAAATTTTATGATGTTTATGTTCATCTCTATGTATATGTTTTGAACTCAGGAAGAGTTTTGGTTAATTTTTTTTCATGAATAATTTTTTGGGATATTTAAAATTTAATATTAAAATAAATAACTATTATATAAGTGTGTACATTGTTATACTATAATTGTGAGATCAAATGGAAATTATGATATGGTGGTTATGTCTGTAATTGGGATTTATTCGTCTCAAATGTATAAATTTCATACCAAGGCAAGAATACATAATCCTAGAATTTTCAAGGACATTATTAAAAAAAATTATTGATTGTGAAAGTTTGGTTGTGACGATAATGTCATTTGAGGATCGAGAATTGGAGATAAATCCATGAGCTAAGGTTGATAGACAAGTAAGTGGTGGAATGAGAGTGGGGAGGATACAGTGATTCACTATTAAGGTAGGTTTTCTTAATTCTTTTTTATTCCCCTTTCTTTTTTCTAATTTGGTAAATAAAATGTTTTTGTCTCGATTTGTCTTCCCTACTAAAACACCATGATTCAGAGTCAATATAAATGATTAATGTATATATTTAAGTGAAATTACTGTTGTTTTACCATTCTAATTTATTTTATTTTTTCATTTATGTATCAATTTTCTCTTTACCTTGATGAATAATGATACTTCAAATGATAACAGAAAATTAATATTATTTAAGTTATGAATACAAAACTTATTCTTATTTTTCTGATTATAATAGTATTCATCGGTTTTCAAATTTAGCAATGGTTTGAAGGTATTTTTGTGGGATGACCATGGAAATCAATTTTTTTACAGAGACATTGAGTGATTGAGACTATATATAATGGGATGATATAAGTGAAATATGGATGTGGGTTGGCATGAATGGAATAATTATTTAATAGTATAGTGAAAAGCCCAATTGAGGGATGCTGGATTGGTTTTAGGAATTGAAGGGGGTGATATCCGGAATGTAGGGTAACCAATGATGATCTGATAAAAAGATTTAGGCATGAATGATATTTCTGTTAAAGAAAAAGGTGGGTCAAAATGAGACCATATTATTATGACATATTTAGGGAATAAAACACAAATACACGGTGTGTAGTCTCTATGAAAAAAATCCATATGTGAGACTATTTATGATGGCTAGGGTGTTAATATATTATAAATAATACATGGGGTGTGACTATAGATCATTTGTCATACACCTCATTTATCTATATATCATCATGTATTAGAACACACTTCTATAACTACCATTGTGGGACACATTATATATGGATATAGTGACTTGTCATGTAGTCTGTAACATCACAAAGTAACCACTGATAGAGGACATACAGACTATTCCAAAGCCACACATGTTATATATTCTATTATAACACGTAGTGTATTGAGAAAGTACATGACATAGAAAGATGGAGGTATACACTAAGTACCTCCTATGACCTATATTCTATGTATTATAACTGATATTTTTTATTTTCTATGTTTGAATAACATGGAATTCATTCTATATACATGAGATTAAATCATTATATACACATTGTGTTCCCAATGTAACATACTATTTCTGTTGAATTCATGTTATTTTGGAAACAATATTATAGGAACAAATTTCTCTTTTGGGAATAGACACCATGTTCCCTAGAGTACATATCGTGTAATTTTTCTATCCATGGTGATTTTCATATCTTCTTGTGAAGGAATCAGAATTAAGATCATAAGTAGTCCATACTGTGTGTTATTTTTCATATAAAACAATGTTCTATCTCTTTTTATCATCATAAATGGGATGTAGGATTATTTAATTAGTCTTGTATCATATTCATCATTTAGAAGATGATTGGAGTTGGGTTAGATGATCAATGGAAATACAGGGTTGGGTTCTCCTCTAGTGAGGTGTTGATGATAGGGAAAATACCCTATATTCTTATGAAATCACGGTATACCTACATATTCAAAGGGTGAGGGTTCTTTATATAAGGATTGAGGTTGATACCCCCCATGGAATAGAAAATGGGTGGTTCCCCACATGATAGATATTGTTAGGTTCTCTCCCACTTATCTGGGGTTGGTCCTCTATCCATGGTGCTTGGTACTATCTCTTATGTATTTCATCACTTAATTAAGCACAAGTCCTCTGTTATCAATTCCGTGAGGTGCATGGGTTTTTACTAGTTTGGGAATTCATAATATTATGTTATAAAACCCCCTAAACTGAAACTTTACCAAGATAAGGTATGGGTTAGGCAACATGTTACTAGAACAATGATATAGTAGATGTGGATAGTTGGGTGTGTTATTCCCTTTAATAATTAAATATATTATAGTATAGAGTGTTTCCCCTTATATGGATTAGCGTGGTATCATTTAATGGTTGAATTATAAGGAATTTATGGTTCATACAATATCATAGGCCCCCTTGTGTTGTCTTTAATTCATAACCTATAAGTTTGGGTATTGAATTTAGACATTGTGATCCTTCTAATATTATGAGAATCTGGTATTGGTCATGAAGAATAATCCTTTACGTATTAGAGATGAGATAAATATTAGTTCTTTGTGTCTTCAAGACATATACAAAAAGAGATCATTGAGGTTATTAATATTCTTTTTAGATACCCATTTCTTTTGGTGTTTTTGTTAAAGTTTTAATTTTTCATTACAATTTTATTTAGGGAATCCTATCAAGTATGTTTTTACTCACCCCCTATATGGGATTTATGCCCAAAAATATAATCCTTTATAGATTAAGCATAATTAAAATATGGTTTGGGGTGAAATGATGCATGTTTATCTTGTTACGAGTTGAGGTGTTGTAAAATTTAGGTGTATATGGTGGAAATTCATTCTAATGAAGGTTGATCCTAAAGCTCTTACAATATGGGGGTATATTTATTTATCATGAGTCTGATATTCCTTGTGGTGCAATATTATACATATTTTTCCCTCCTGGTGATTTCTTATGAGGTATTTTACTTATCAGATGGCGTCTCACTCATGAATTTTACTTTTCAAATATTGTTTCTCATAATTTATATATAATATTTTTTTCACTTCCTTAATTACCAGTAAGAAAACTTACCTAGCCTGCCTCCTCCAGGCTTGGGGATATCAATTAGAACTGAGGTATCCACAAGATCATGTGATACATTACATCTAAATCGACATGTCACGTGATTTTAATCATTACCATTCACCTTGAAATTCATGATATTTAAAAACTGAATAAGGTAAAAAATTCATATATAATAAAACATTTAGGATGCAATGTGAAACTATATAAATAAATATCTAGATGTAATATAACATAAAAAAAATATCTAAGCCAAATAATTTATGAAATGATGGTATTCATTGTAACAACATCTCCACTAAATTTGTTCTCCACATTAGTTATCCACCTCAAGGATTTATGATCATACATCATCTGTATCATCTGATCTATATAGATTTAAGTAAAAGTTCCCATGTTGGGGTGAGTATAATAATACCCGATTTATCTTTCCAAAATATTTATGAAACCTTATAAACATATGCTATATTCAAGTATCTATAATAACTAGATTATAAACTATCTTATTCCACCCAATGTCATTACCTTTCTTGTCTATGATCAATTATATTAAATTTATACTTACATTACTTTTATCAAACTCTCCAAATTATAATTTTTCTCAAAAAAGAAAAAAAACCATACCTCTTAACCCATCATAGAAATTTCACCCAGATAATTCACCATATATGCAATAATCATGGGATATGGGAAAAAACTTATGTCTCCACAAATCTTGGATCTTCTATAAGAATTAAAAATGTCCTTTTATCTATAAGTTGTGAAAGGAAATAAAAATATTATTTTCAAGAAAATACATATCTACAATTATACAAACATATACATTTCCTAATCATGGAGGAAATACACATCTCTGGTTATAAATATATATATTGGAATACTGGAGGAAATAAACCTTTCTAGGGTTACAGTTATATGTTGGGTACTGCAAATCCTAAAAATATAAGTAAGTATTAGATATAGTATTGAGTGCATCACCATCAACCATGACCTAAAATTCGTGGGATAGGAAGAGCCTTTCCACTCTTGTGATTTATCAGCCATGAAATTATTGTTTTGGGGAAAATGAAGGAATTATCCACTTTAACCTATCTCAGTCATCATGTTCTCACATCGGGGATACTAGATGAATTTAGCCTTTATACCAATATTATACCAAAGATGCTGGGGTAATTACCCATAACCACCTTTATATTAATGATATTTAATCAATGTTGAACCTAAATCATGGGTGAGTAAATGTAGTAACATATTTAATTCGTCATTTAACTCTACCCATATTTTTAGGTTAGAAGGAGAATAATCCCTAACATCCAACTCCAACCCTGAACATAGGGTGAGTATAGAGGAGATCCACCATTGTAAACCATAACCATCAATATCTATATATCACTGAGAATATCATATCTTGAAGAAAATGATTTCACTTAGTCAATCATCTCACTCACAATCAAGGAAACCCCAATGAGGCTCACAAGAATTCCTTTATAGGAATCTAATGCTACTATATCATTCATATCAGATTCCCATTAGAAAAGATCATATAAATCCCTATGATAATTAAATTATAGATGAATGATATTGAACTATCCTACTAGTCACACTGTAGTATAGTCAATATTACTTTCCACTTTTTTATCATTTATTACCACAATAATCCCTAAAAGGTTTCTATATTTAAAACCCGTTGCATGATAGTGATAATAATTTGATAATGATAAATATTATATTTAAAAAATTATTTAGCAGAGCATAAAATAATTAGGTTCATACACTTCCATCATATAGAGTTTTACCCCCTCCATCCCAAGTCATCAACCTTACCCAAACATTCTTATCAATTACCTAAACTCTTATTGGAAAGGTTACACCAACTTTGTACATAGGGTTCAAGTCACCTTTCATTATTATATTCTCATTGAAAATATGTAAATCATTAAGTACTTCCAAATCATTTCTGATTATGTTACAGTATTTGAGGGAATACTATAATTCACTTTTATTCACTATTTGAGTTCCTTTATTTACATACAAAAGTATCCACCATTTAACTCATTTTAAATTCAATTAATTTCACCACATTTATAATTTTAATAGATTCAATTTTGTTTTAGGATATAACTATAATCCTTTACAGCAAACAATAAACAACACAAAATTCTTTTCTTCATAACATATTTAAAGAAGCAAAAAATTCTTATCATGATTATTTCATTTGTTTAAGTATTTAGATCACATTATAATTCATTATTTAATAACCCACTTTTAAAACCATAAATATTTTCCCTCTATTTATTTATTCATATTCACCGAAATAATATTTTTTAAATGTGTTAAATTTATCTTTTGAAAATGAATTCATAATCCCTATTAAATTTCATAGTATATTTCTTGAGAAACCACTACTAAATTAAACTATTACAACCCCTTTATTATAAAATTATGTCACATATACAATGTTTTCAACAAGATCCATTCAACACTTTCCACAATTAAGAAATAATTTAATTTATATAATTCAATTTTACTGAATATTTTATTGTTGGGTTTATAAGGATTAAACAACACGTGTTCTATGAAATGAATAAAATTAAAAAAATAACTATCAAGAACACCATTCATTAAAAATAAAATCACATATATTTAAAATGAAGAAGATGAAAGTGTGACATACCTTGATTTTGGACTCAATAATGATTTTCAATTAGAGTGGTTGAAAAAGATCCTTTAATAGCAACCAACGTGTTCCTTATTATGTGGTGTATCCACATAATAATATTAACAACCCAATAGTTTGGGAATTACATTCATTGTTTCATGATATTAAAGTATCTTGAGTAGAAATGGAAGAAGACGGATTAGTGATTCTTGAAAATAAAATAATAACCAAAAATCTATTTATTATCTATCTTAATATCTTAGGCCACTCTATAGAGGCCTTAGGGACACTCATCAAGATTGAGTGGCATTTACTCATATATTACTGCTTTGACAATGCATACTAGTATAAATAGTGGCTTCAACCTTGATACTATGAAATTGGGTTTTTATAAACTGGTGAAAAATTAATTTTCAGGAACATTTTGGCATCATTTTTAATATAAACCAACACCAAAAAATATATT
Organism: Viscum album; assembly: GCA_963277665.1. Classification (NCBI taxonomy): domain Eukaryota; kingdom Viridiplantae; phylum Streptophyta; class Magnoliopsida; order Santalales; family Viscaceae; genus Viscum; species Viscum album. The sequence goes on along the minus strand of OY728163.1, from coordinate 1,639,120,539 downwards.
TAATTTTTTTTATTTTTTAACCAAAATCGATGCAAAAAAGGTCATCAAAACGCTTTACGGTGTCGATTTTTTTAAAAAACTATTGCCATAAATAAAATACAATTATCTGTGTTGGTTTTCACAAATACTAATGCCATTATTCAGTTTTTGGCATCAGTTTTTTGTAATAATCAATTACCAAAACATTTAAATACATTCCAAAATCACAAAACCCTCATTTTTTGGATATGTGAAACTTTTATTCTCTACTTGTGATGACTCCAAATCGAACTCGTAGATCCTCAATGGACATTATTACTACTTTTCTTCATTTTTTATCATCATTTTAAAATCATTAGTCTCATTTCTTCATCCTCGATCATTTTTTTCCTCATCTATGGAATTATTTTTCGATCAAAAACAATTTTTCGGTCAACCATCAACCCTTGTATAATTTTGTTTTTTTGTTGTTTTTTATTGTTCATTTATAAAATCAGTATTCTCAGATCTTGTAGTGTTTATTATTCCAATAAATTAATGGAAGAATGCTCAGATTATGTTTTAGGGCCCTGACCCCAGTTTTCCATATTTAGTGCCTTATTTTTTTTACATGGGAATATTAACAAGGAAGTCGTAACCTGAATGAGTAAGTACATTTGAAGAATTAGAAAACAAGATACATACATAAGTTCAAAATTACCACTTGAAATGAACTAAAACCTAGTAACTATATTGGAAACCAGAATACACTTCCATATTATCCTCACAACTCATTCATAATATACATATTCACATCCTAATAAAAAATAAAACATATAAAAGGGGCGATCTTAGATGCTCAGTAGGGGTAAGTAATACATCATAAGAAAAAATATGAAGCATTATGAACAAGTAAAAGTACACATGACATTAAAATATAATCTTAGCATTAAGAGGAAATAATTAAAAACTGATAATTCCATAATAAAACAATACCATGGATATTCTACTAATAAAATAATCACATGATAAAACAATTACTAGCTTCACAAATAGGGAATTAAAAATGCCTGAGATCGTAACCATACTGTCAAGGCCTTGGCTAAGACATGAGACATTACTGGTAAAAACTCTAGCTAGTTTGTCTCATGAGACCTACTGATGCCTCTACGAGATGTATCTAGCCCTAACCATCACATAATAAGTCCAATATATTTTTAATATGAATGCTAAAAATCATAATCCAATTGTAAATTCATATTGAAACTAACACATGAAATGTAAATAACATTCCCCTATCAGAAAACATAAACACTAACCATTCAGAGTGACATTGTGAATGGAATAAATATAGGATATCCACATTCAAACTAATTATATACCATTCAATAAAATATGTTATATGATATCATAAAATATTAATCGAAATTAATAATTAGAATCAACAAGAGTGTTGAAATAGATGGAAATACTCTAATAAATCATCGAGTAATACTTGAGAGAAATACACTTTTAATTTGGAAAGAAGAGTTCACTTGAAAAAAATATTTATATAAAAACATAAGTGAAATAATATATTTTATTAATTATAAAGTGATTTATTTTATGAAAATAATGGTGGATTAAAACATATTATAGAGAGAACTTGAAAATAGGTAAGAATTCGAGATGTTCCCTTAGATTGGGATTTTTTATCAGAAAAAATGTGAGAAAGATTTTTTTAAAACATGTAACTCCCCATAATATAAAGAATAACAAAAAAAGATTCATATATATATATAATTCACACATAATTTATTATGATTAAATAAAAATAATTAATAATTTATTTGGGGTAAAGAGAAAAAAAGATTAACCCGAAATAAATAGGAGTTTTTGGATGAGAACTTTACAATATGTCTAAATGTATTCTTCACTTGAACTTAATGTCCGGAATAATCAACTTAATTCCATCAAATAATTAATTCAAAACCACATAAACATTTATAATATTTATTAAAATTTTATTATGTCCATTTATGGTCTTTTTTATGAATTATAAGACACCTTTTTATTTATCGAGAGCATTTGATTCCTTGGTTTTCATGATTGGTATACTTGTATATGAGTAATGATGTTCATGTAAAATTGGTATCATTATCTAGAATATAAATTAAATATTATTAATAAACAATAATAATTTTAATTGGTATCATTTATCATTTTTTCTAAATATGAAAAGGAATCATTATATAACATGTTAATGATAATCGTTCAGCTTTATTTTAGTGGTTTTTCGATCAGAGTGAACTAGTTCTATTCTATTATTTATTATTATGTATATAAAATCATTAAAGAACCTTAAATAATATATTTTACATATTTTATAATATGGTTAAAAAAATGGTTTCCTGACTATCCTTGAATAATAATTTAGGGAATAAATGTTCCTCATCCACAATGGTTTTAAACCAACACCTCTTGGATGATGATTGTGTCTTTAAAAAAAATGAGAGAGAGAGTGTATGGAGATTGATAATTGGTATTCCATTAACAAGATATCATTATAGTATAAATATGATAATATAGTTATCATTATCACTTGTATATAGGATGTGAGGAGGGTAAAAGGAAAATAAAATAAATTGAAATGAAATTAAAAGAATAGAGAAGATGATATACCTCTTGGGTTTTCCTCCTTAAGAACCTCCTTAAGGGAAGCCATTTTGGCCTTTCAGAAAGACCAAGAGATCCAATATTTGGTAATAGACTAGGGATGATTATTTGTGAAGAATTTTTACAGTATTCAATGCTTAGAGGTGTTAAAATAAGTGGTGGTGAGTGGTGGTATTTGTAGTGGGGGGAGGGGAGATTTCTCATTATTTTATTCATTATTTTATAATTTTTCTCAATAAAATGAATATTGTGGATTATTGTGAATAAATATAGTAATATTAGCATGTGAGTTAGAAACAAGGATTCTTAAATCATCCACAACTAAAGGAATTTAGTATTTAGCTTATGATGTATTTATACTATAAATTATCGTATTTTACTATTCACTAAAAAATCATGCATTTTAGTTAAATCCCAAAAATTCACCCTAACCATTTTTTTACATTTATAATTACAAAATGAACTCCATTTTATGAAAATAATTTTCTAATAAGTAGAAATTAAATTTTTTATTAGAATCGTTATTTACATGAAAATACACTTTTAAATTTATAACTGGTTTTATAACACTTTCAAAAATTAATCCTGGTATCATAAAATAATCCAAAAATCATATGATAAGAAGATGTTAATTTATGAATAAATTTTAGTAAAACATATTTTATTTTTAATCAGTTTAGTAATTATAAATTTGTAATTAAATATTGATGACATACAAAACAACTAGTTCTTAATTAGTAATTTTTAAAATATTCATTTACTTACACAATAATAAAGTTATATAATTTCATTAATAAGATGGTGAAATTTTTTTATACTTTCATTGTTGTGGAACTATTCTATTGGCCATTTTACTATTTATAGGGTTCACATTACTATTCATTAATGGCTTGTTACTATTATATCATTATAGGTTCCCTAGATTCAAGAAATACCTCTTATTTCATTCATTATTCATTTATGTTATTTTTATTTTGTTATATATGTGATTTTATATGATTTATGTTATATTAAATAAACATAATAAATGAAATTTCACTGGTAGAGTTCTGTTCCATTACATTATCCTCTCCTACAAAAATTTTATCGTTGAAATTTTCAAATTTTCACCCCATAAAAAGATTTCGGTAGTTCATCATCATAATATTCTTAGGATCCCTGTCACCTATTCAATTTTTTGATTTTACCAAACTAACTTAAACAATTGAGCCCTCTGATTATTAAACACATGTTATTTAGTGTCCATGATCTATATTGGCTATTCATAGTAAGACAAGTTAAGTTCCAATCCAGTTCATTCAGATGTGAGTACATGGGTTGGGTATTCCATATACTTCATTAACAAGTAGATGTGGAACACATTGTGTGCCATAAAAATTCTAGATTTCATTTCCAAATGATATACCATAGCTCTGATTCTCTCTAAAATTTTAAAATGACTAAGGTATATGGGGATGGGTTTACCATTCTTCTCAAATATTATAACACCCTTCTGTGGAGATACTTTCCAGAAAATGTGGTCTCCCAATTAAAATTCCAAAACCTTCCTCTGATTATCAACAAAGGCCATTTTCCTTCATTGAGCTTCTTTGATGTGGGTTGGAATAGTCAGTACATTCACTATTTTTTCCTCCACAAACTCTGGGCCTACAACCTTCCTTTCACCAATATCATCCCAACATGTTTGTCAATGAAATCATTTTCCATAAAATGCTTCATATGGCACAATTTGAATACTTGAATGGAAACTATTATCATAGGAAAACTCTACCAATCAAAAATATGGATCCCATATACCTTTTATGTTGAGGTAGAAAGAGTTCAAGATGTCTTATAATGTTTAAATATTGCTTTCATATTTCCCATTAATTTGATGGTGATATGTAGTACTCAATCAAACCTTAGTATCCAAATATTTCTAATATTTTTTCCAATATTTCGATGTAAATCATGGATCATAATCAGACACAATCGAAATAGGTACTTCATGAAGCCTTAAAATTTCATTAATATAGAGTCATGCAAGGACCTTTAGTGGAAAATCCTCCATTATAGTGAGGAAATGGGAATATTTTGTAAGTCGATAAAAAATCACCAATATTGCATCTTTACTTCTTGGATTTTTTAGTAATCAAGTAACAAAATACATAGTGATTGCATCTGATTTTAATATCGGAATAGTTAGGGGTTTCTTGACACCACTAGGATGTTTTATTTCAGAATTCACCTATTGATAGGCTAGACATCTTGATACGTAATCTGAAACATCCCACCTCATATTACATAACCAGAAATATTCCTTCAAATCAATATACATATTAGTTTTACCAGATTTTATAGAGAAATTCAAGCAATGTTCGTCATCTAATAACTCCCTTTTTAGCTTGAGTAAAGAGTTAACACATAGTCATCTCCCAATTTTTAGAATTGCATCCTCACACACAAATACTAATGACTTCCAATAATTCAAAAAAATTATTTTATTTTCAATATTCTCATAATCACCTTAAGAAAATTTTTCATTTCCAATAAAGATGTTTGGGAATCTAGTTGAAAAAATTATGATGTTTCACCTTCCATTATAATTCCCATATCCATATTTTCAATATCAAAGTACACATTAACTTTTTAAATCCTAATTTTTTCAGAACACCATAATCCTTCCTAATCAAATCATCTACTACCTTATTCACCTTTCTAGGTTGGTACTGTATTGAAGAATCATAATCCATGAGTAGATCAATCCATTGATGTTGACCCATGCTGAGTTCTTTCTGTGAGAAGATATATTCAAATATCTTGTAATCCATATATATCTCACATATTCCACCATAGAGATAGTGTCTCCACATCTTCAAGGAAACGATTATAGTTGTTAACTCAAGATCTTGAGTTGGATAGTTCTACTCATGATTATTTAACTACCTTGATTCATAGACAATAACAGTATCATTCTGCATAAGGACACAACATGTCCTTTATTTGATTCATCACTATAAATAACAGATCCACCATTTCCCAAAGGTATATTTAAGATTGGATCATTCAGTAACCTCTTATTTAATTCTTAAAAAAACTAGTCACATTTTTTTACCCATACGATCTTAACTCATTTATAAGTAAGTTAGTTTCACAGGTTAGCTATCAGGGTGATGTTCTAACCAAAACTTGTATAAGAACATGATAAACCAATAAAACTATGTACCTTTTTTATGTTAATTGTTATAGGCCATTCTCTAACAACCCTTATCTTCACATGATGAAATAATATTCCATCCTTAGAGAAAATATATCCAAGAAAATAATCTTTTTAAATATAGAATTCAGAAATTCTAATATTCCTATCGAAATCATTTCTTCTAAAATTCTTTAAAATAATGTGCATGTGATTCTCATGACCTTTATAGATTTTAGAGTATACCAAGATATAATCAATAAATAAAACAAGAAATTCATCAAGAAATTCCATGAAAACTCTATTCATTAGATCCATGAAAATATAGGGTGCATTATTTAGTCCAAAAGGAATTACTGAAAACTCGTAATGCCTATAAATGGTTTGAAATTAAATCTTTGTAATATCATCCTTACTCACATGAAAATGATGATATCCATATCAAATTTCAATATTCAAAAAAACATTGTGATCTATGAAGTTGATCAAATAAATCATCAATGTGAGGAAAAGGACACTTTTTTGTTATCATAGTAGCATTGATTTCCCTATTGTCAACACACAACCTCATGGACCCATATTTCTTCTTGAAAAAGAGAATAGGGGATCCCCATGGATAAACATTAGGTCTAATAAATAATTTATAACTCAATTCCTCTATTTTTTTTATTTAGATCCACAAATTCCACTATAACCATTCTATAAGGATTTGTTGATATGTGTCTAGAACCAAGAATTAAATAAATAGAGAAATCAACTTCCCACTCTAGTAGATGTCTTGAAAAATATTCTAAAAATACATAGATATATTCTTTAACAATAGGTACATCCTCAATTGGAAAATTTCATTCCTCCCAAATAGAAATTGCGTTCACATCCTCCAAAATAATTTCATTCTGAAGAGCTATTGTGGATGGGTCTAGATATGAAATAGATGGTTAGGTTTCTACTCTAAAGATAAGATATTCTACATAACTCTAAAAAATTAAATATTTTTTATTCTTGAAACACATTTTCAAATGATAATATAAAATACAATGCATAAGGAGAATTATATAAAATTCAATCATAGGTATGATGAAAAGGTCATCAACTATAGCACATTTCTGTGTCATAAAGGAGACTCATTGAAACGTCTTTTTTGCAATGATACATCCCATATGAGTTTTTACTGATAACTGCATTATTATATAAAATTGGAAATGTATAATTTTATTTGAAAAAACTAGGAATATATAAACAAATATGATGACCATGAATCTAATAATGCATTGACTAAGTTTGAAGAAATTATTAATGTATCTACCATCACATCATTAGGTACATTAAACTTAGAGGATGTGACCGCACAATTATGACATTGATCCCTTGTCCTTCATTGGGGATTTCTTCATTGAAACCTAGGACAATAATTTGAAAATTTTCCCATATCTTTTCAATTATTTAACTGAACAGTGGTATATTATTTCTCTCTATTGCAGTCATGTGATTAGATTCCTTTTTCTCTACACTAGTAATAAAAACACATACCCTTCAAGTAATTTTCATGGTGTTTCTTCCTAAAATTATCATATGATGTAAAATAAAATCATCCCTTTGTCCAAATTACATTATTTTCTATTCCAGTGTGTTCAATTTCCCTATTCTTCTCTCTATTTACATTTAAGTCATATGACATCAAAAATTCTTTTTTTTCATAATAGCAAATAAGACTATATCGTCGTATGATATGAAATTATGGGATACTAGTTCCCTTATAAGGAATGGTTTTAAACCATAAAATAATCAATTAATCTTTATCCTTGGATTTCATACTCTTTACGACATGCCTTTGTAACCTTGTAATGTTTCCTTCATACAAGGAAATTTTATCATTCTTTGTTTCCCTCTGATTCAATAATTTTATTTTCCAAATCAACTCTTTGTTTACGAGGAAAATATTTTTTAAGGAAAATTTCCATAAAATACCTCCATTCCATAATTTTAATTTCTTCCTAAAAATTTGTGTTTAGGATTACTTACCACAATTGATCCACATCTTCTGATAGATGATGATCCTCTATGGAAACCTTCTCCATTACGTTACATCCCAATGTGAGAAATATCATCTCTATGGAACTTATCCATTTCTCAACTAAAAATAAGCATCTAGTCTCATTGAATGATAGATGTTATTGTTTCGTAATGTGGTCTAACAACTCTCCTCCAGGTTGTGGATCATTATGCTCCATACAGAAATGGTTATTTTTCATAACCTAATACACCTACCCCAGTGAAGTCATATGTTTCCCAATACTAGTGGTAGCTCCATATCCAATATCATTATCTTGAATTGGAAGACAATAACTACATGGGATACACGCATTCTGGTGGTTTCCATTTCTTCCAATATGTGTCATTTCTAAATAATGGCATACATGAAATTAGGATATAAACCATAATGTACAATATCGAACTACAAAAAAACATAACATAAATTGAAATTTTTGGCATGTATAATCTCATAATCACAAGTATGGTTGCACTGGGGATATATTTACCTTTCAATCCATCATAATGGTTTGTAATGAATAGGTGAATTATCTTAATAATATCCCCTGGAAGTGTAAAACTAGGTGTGTAGTAAGGCACGTTGTCCTGTACCAGGTTACCCCGAGCTAGGCACAAAACAAATTTTCAGACTTGTTACTCTTAGGTACATCTTTTCTGGAACCACATACACTTTTAGTATCTAGATAAATATTTATTTCTAGGAATACCCACATAATATGTTCCTTAAAAAAATTATTTTATGTTCTTATATACCTATCCTCAATGTATATCTTTGTGTTATGTTCTATAATCTAAGTTTTTTAAATCTAGTTTCCAATGATTCTACTAAACATCACTTGATACCAACAATAATCACCCTGACTCGAGTTTCCTAGGGTCAGTGCCTTATTATATTTCATTGGATAATGAATAAGGAAGTCGTATCCTGAATGAATAAATAGTTTTATAGCAGTGGAAAACCAGATACATACATAAGTTCAACAATACAACTTGAAATAATCTACACCATAGTAACTATATTAGAAAAACCAATAAACATATAGATTATCCTCACAAGTTGTTCATAATATAAATCATCTCATCACGGGGAAAAATAAAACATAATAATGGGGTGAGCTCAGATTCTTAGTAAGTGTTTGTAATACATCAGAATAAAAAATATGAAGTGTGGTGAATAACTAAAAGTATAAATTCCATTAAAACATAATCATTAAAAATAAATACCAGGAATTAAAAAATAATAATTCCATAATAAAAAATAACAATGGATATTATACTAGTCAAATCATAACATGGAAAAACAATTACTAGATTTGTAAATTGGGAATACATAATTTCGAACATCATTATCATACCCACAAGGCCTCTTCCAAGATAACATATATAATGTGTAAAAACCAAGGTTAGTTTGTCTCATGAGACCTACCGATGCATAAAGGGGCTATATAGGGACCCAAAAATCAAATACTAAGTCCAATAAATTCTTCTATTATATGGGAGAAACATAATCAATATATAAATTCATATTGAAACTAATATATGAAAAGTAAATAACTTTCCCTAATTAGTAACCATAAACACAAACCATTCATAGTAATATGCTGAATGGTATCATGATAGAACATACACAGTCAAACTAATCATAAACCATTAAATAAAATATGATAGATGATTTTATAAAATATTATTCCCAATTAATCATAATAATCAACATTTTTTTAAATATATGGAAATACTCTATGAAAATCATTTAGTAATATATAAGAGAAATACTCTTGTACTTTTCAAATAATAGTTCTTTTGGAAAAATATTTATTTAAAACTAGAAGTGAACTAATATATTTTTTCCATAATAGAGTGAATTATTTTATAAAAATAATGGATGAATAAAATATATTACGATATATATTTAAAATAAGTAAGAATTCAAGAAGATTCATAGAACAGAGCTTGTTTATCGGGAATAATTTGAGAAAGATCCTACTAAAACATGAAACTCCCCATAAAATAAAGAAGTATTTTGAATGATATATATATATATAAATAACATTCACACATAATTTATTAGTATTAAATTAGAATAATTAGTAATTCTGTTGGTGAAAATAGATAAAAAAGAGTAACCTGAAATAAATTAGAGGTTTGTGTAGAAAACCGTTATCTTATGTCTGAATGTGTTCTGTACGAAACCTTGATGTCTCGGATAATCAAATTAATTATATTAAATAATTAATTTAGAACCTCCTCATAATTCATTTGATTTATTATAATTTTATTAAGTTCATTTAGGGCCTATTTTAGGAGTTATATGATACAATTTTATTGCTCGAGAGCATTTGTTTCCTGGGTTTTCTGGATTGGTATACTTGTATATGAGTAATGAAGTTCATGTAAAATGGGTATAATAATCCAGAATTGGAATTAAATGTTATTAATGAATAATAATATGTTTAATTGGTATTATTTATAATTTTTTCCTTATATAAGGATGAATCATTAGATAACATGTTAATCATATTCGTTTATCTCTATTTTAGTGGCTTTTTGATCCCAATGAAGTAGTTTTGTTCTATTATTTAATATTATGTATATAAAATGGTTATATAATCTTAAATAAGTTATAATAAATATTTTATAACATGGTTTAATAATTAAAATGGTGTGATTACCATCCTTAAAGGATAAATTAATGAATTAAATTTTATCATTCATGAAGGTCATAAATTGGCACCATTCGGATGAATATATCATTTTAAGAGAGAGAGAGAGATAGAGATAGAGAGAGAGTTAGGAGATTAATAATGGGTAATACATTAACATGATATATTTATAGTATATAAATGGTACTAGAGTTATCCTGACCATTTGGATAGAGGAGGTCAGGAGAGTGTAATAAAAGAAAATAAATTTAAATGAAATTAAAAGAAAAAGGAATGATATTTAACACTTGAATTATCCTCCTTGAGAATCTCTTCTAGGGAAGTGGGTTTAGTCTTTTGGAAGACAATATAGCTCATGGATGTAGTGAGATACTAGGGAAGAGGTGTTTGGAAGAAATTTTAAAATCATTAAGGCTTAGAGGTGTGAGGATAGGGGGTGGTGAGGGGTGGTATTTATAGATGAGAGGGGTGATTTTTCATTATTTTATTTATTATTTTATTATTTTTCCCAAGACATGAAATACTATTTATTATTATGAATAAATATATATATCTGTTTTTCTTAGTTCTAACCATGTTTTCTTACATCATTCAAGACTCAAGTAATAGTGTATTTAGCTTATAATGTATTTATATTGTAAATTATTGTATTTTATTATACACAAAATAATAAAGTATTTCATAAAAATCCAACAAATTCACCCCAACAATTTTTCGAAATTTAAAATTAAAAAAATAACTAAATTTTATTAAATTATATTTCTAAATAAGTAAATTTTTATTTTTAATTAAAATATTTATTTACTCAAAAAATACAGTTTCAAAATTTTAACTATTGTTATAAAACCTTCAAAAATTAAACCAGGTCTCATAAAATTTTACTAAAATTATAATAAATGAAATTGTAAATTTATGAATACATTTTATGAAAATAAGTTTTATTTTAAATCATTTTATCAATAATAATATTTTAATTAAATATTAATGACTTATAGATATACTAGAAAATAATTAATAGTTTTTAAAATATTCATTTACATACATTATGATATAATTATATATTAATTTCATTTATAAGATAACCTAATTTTATTTATAATTTTATTGGTGAGGTTACTATTTTATTGGATGGTTTACAATTCATAGGGTTCACATTACTATTCTTAAGGGAATATTACTATTTCATTAGTATTAATTCCTTAACTTCAAGAAATACCACTTATTTCGTTAATTATTTATTTATGATGTTTTTATTGTGTTCTATAAATGTTTTATATGATCTATACTACAATAAATAGGCATACGAAAAGAACTTTTATTAACAATGTTTTGGGTACTTACATTAAGGATCAATTTTCCAGGTTGAACTCTGAATTTTTTAAGTTTTTTGAAATTTTTAACATAAATTATTTACCATATAGTTATATTTTTGGGTTATTGTTTTAATTATTTATAGCAAGTTGATTTTTGTTTATAAATTTTATTGCTAAATGTTTTTTTGACAAATTTTTCTATTTTATGAATTTAACAAATGGTCTTGATTATATTATACAATGAACAATGATATATGACATCATCATTCAACAATATAATCTACATCAAATGTAATGAATCTATATTTTTCACTAGTTAAATTAATACAATCTTCATTACCATTTGACACATGTGACACCAAACTAATGTAATAACTATATAAAATGAACTAATACATGTTAGATGATTTCATATAGTGACATTATAAAATCAATAAACCACATATATATTAAATGAAAATTAAAAATTTCTATCTTTGTATTTTGAGGATATATAATTTATATTTCTATTATATTTCCTTTAAATAAAACATGTTAACATTTTTTGAAACTGATCTTAATAAATTAAATAGGGCACTTTTAAATGATTGAATTAATTTATGATATTTTGATATATGAACTAATATATTTTCAATAATTAAATTTCATATTCTATTGAAATAATATTAGAGAAAAATAAATGTCCAAAAGGCTATATTTCAATAAAAAAATTCATTATATATGATACTTCATTTATAAAATATAATTATATAAATTTAATTTGGAAAAATAAACATCAATTACTGACTTAGAATTTCAATATTACCTTTGTATAAATTTTTGGGATTTTTGAAAAAAATGTTTTTATGTGTAAATAATGATAAATAATGTTTTTATAGAAAAGAAGTTTTTGATAGTAGTGGGGGTCTAATGTTTAACAATGGGGAGACTATACCCCCAATAATGTTCACGATAAATGATTTTCTTGCATAAGGAATCATATCTGGATACAGTGTGAAGGGACATAAAGCATTTCCAATTTATGAAGAAGAGACTTCATATAATCAATTGCAGAAAAGAAGAAAGACATTGTACATAGAAATATCGAAGAATTTTCTGAATTGATCTTATTTATAATATATTAAAAAAAGTATTTAACGTTTTATAGGAATACTGTCTTCCCCAACGACTAATGTTTTTTATAGAGTATTACGACAGGGTGAAAACTATTGATTTTTCTTTTCTAATGAAATGGTGTTATGGTCTTTAAAAATATATTTGGAAGAAATGTTTTATCATTTCAAAACAACCTTATTGGATATTTTTAGAGATAAAACTTAGCATCAATGTTATGGATGTTGAGGAAAACATATGTGACAGCTTTATTGTAACTTTTCTAGACATAAATGAAAAGAAAAAAGATAGATTGCATACTATATTGGACTTGATATCAATGTGAATACATTTAGAGTTAGCTCCCACGATAAAAGGAAATAGGACATATTCACCTCTCGCTTGTCACAAATTAAGAAAGATTGAGAAGATGAATTTTTATCGGTATCTCCATGATATTAAATTTCCCTATGAAAATTCATCAAATGTGAATAATTTTGTGTCATTGAAGGATTTTATATTAATAGGTTTGAAATATCATGATTTTCATGTATTAATGAAACAACATCTACCAGTCACACGACATGTTATATTACTAATAGTTGTGAGAAACACTATCATCAGGTTATGTAATTTTTTCAAATCCATTTGTAGAAAATTCATTGATAAAATTTTTTTAGATGTGTTAGATAATAATTCTTCTCTTATTCTTTTTCAATAAGAAATGTATTTCCCACCTACATTTTTGGATAGGATGGATCATCTGGTGATTTATTTGGTGCATGATGTAAGAATATGTGGGTTTATTTATTTATGATGGATGCATCCATTTGAAATATATATAAAAATATTGAAGGGATATGTTAAAAATCCTTTTCAACCAATTGCCTTTATTATTCCAAAATATGTATCGGAAGAGTTTATTAAGTTCTATACTAATTTTTTGAATGGAAGTGTAGCATATTGGTCACCATATATCTCTACTAATGATAGTTGACAGTTAAGATATATGGATTCGAGGCATGAAGGTAATGTTTATTCCACATGATGAAGTGATACAACACACTTTTACTTTTTTAATGACACAAATTATGTTAAATAAAATATATAATCACATATTGATGAATTAAAGTTACGATATCCGAAAAAATGAAAAGTGTCTAATGATTGAACATAAAAATACATTTGTTTCATGGTTTAATGTCAAAGTCATCATAGATATATATTCATCAGAAACATTGAAATGGTTGGCATGGGGACCATCTATTAATGTGTTCACATGGTCTGGTTTTGATATTAATGGCTACACTTTTTACACAAAAAGTTTTATGATAAGAGTAACATTCAAAATAGTGGTGTAAAGGTTTCCACTGAAGCACTTTATTTTTTAATTGAAAAAGGTAAAATCCTAATTTTTTGCATCAATGCAATATTTTTAAGTTCTAAAAGTCATATGGATAATTGATTATATTAACTTTCGAGTCATTGCATTTAAGTGTAATTTTGTTTCAAGTAATAGGTGTGTGAAAAATGATGAATATGGGATTAAACTATTAGATTTGGAAATATTTAGTTTCAATGAGGAACCATTTATCATGGCCACACATGCAAAGAAAATATTTTATGTCATTGACCCATTGAATGATATGTCGTCCGTTATTTTTAAGGAAAAATAATCCATTTGGATGATGAGGATGTTACTGATTTATATGTGATTTCTTTGTCTATTACATGATTTCTAGATAACAATAACTATAATGTAGACATATTTCAAGAAATATGAAATGATAATGCTAAAGGGATATGGGAAACAATAAATTACTCTCCTAATTAATCAGGTAATTGTTTACATAGTATTTTTTTTTGAAATTTACATGTGTTAAAACTGTATTGTTTAATAACTATTAGATATTTAATGATATATATGTGTTAAATTTTGATATTATATGGTTATGGTGAAACATTTTTTTGTGGAAATACCTCAATTACATTATTATATTTTGGTTAAAGATACGTATGTGAGAGCACTTTTTCGAACTTTGGTATTTAAATTTATAATTGTTTCTATAATTTTTGAAGTAATGTTTATACTTAATAGTTTTACATGAATTATTTTTTGGTTAAGAACTATAAAATCATTATTTATGTAAAAATACACATGTGATACCTTTTCCACTTAAATATTTTTATTTTCCTATTTTCTAATTATTTACTTTTCTAATAATATATAGCTACACATGAATTTAATTAAATTTTCCTATTTCATTGACGAATACAGATAAATATATTTAGGAACATGTACCAAGGTATTTTTTTTTTCATATTATTAAATATCCAGTAAAATAATTATTATTTTAAATAAATCTTTTAATTAAAAAACAATTACAGGACTAATAATTATACATCAGTTTTGAAGTCTTCTACTTTTACTATTAACAATTTGAGTTATTGATTTGGTAAACATGAAATTACACATTTACCAAAACTATCAATTGATTATGGAGACAATTGATTGCAATTTACTTTTTATAATGATTATAATAATGAAATTGGCCCAAATGAAATGTAGTTTATCTGCTGTATCTCCATACAGAGACATTGTATTATTATAATTTTATATCCTGATTGGATGGCAGTCGATAAGATGGTGATAGATCATATTTGAGATTCTGTAATGGTATAATACCCTAATTTATTTATTTTAACTCATTTTTTAATATTATATATTTTAAATGACTAATATTTATTTTATTAAATTATAGATGACATTAAATTTTTTGGAAACAAAATAAATTAAGAAAATATGTCTTTCTTTCATGGTGGTTCGATGGAGTAATTTCAAATCAAAGTCAAAAAAATTATGTTTTCAAAAAGAGACAACCATTTATAAGTTTTTTATTAAGTATTTACACATGCTTCTTTTTCAAAATTAGGCCACATACGTTTATGGTTTTATGGATCCAATATTCTTGTTAATGGTTGTCAAATTTTTAAATACTGCTAATAGAGTAACATATATATCTGAGTTATTATCAAAGATGGAGATTGGGTGTTGGTTTTCTTCATTTATTGAGGGTTATGAACAAAAATATAATTATAA
This sequence comes from Viscum album, assembly GCA_963277665.1. Lineage (NCBI taxonomy): Eukaryota > Viridiplantae > Streptophyta > Magnoliopsida > Santalales > Viscaceae > Viscum > Viscum album. The sequence continues at coordinate 1,639,104,534 of OY728163.1, read as the reverse complement.
ACCAATGTTCATTTAAATTTTATTAATTGTGAAATTTTTGTATTGTAGGGGGAATTGGATGTTTTTTTTATTCTTCCAATGTGAATTCACATAATATTGGGTTTTCCCTTTATTAGGCGATGCTCATAAAAAATTTACAACCTTATTATATAGGTAGGTTGTATTATGTTTTATAAGTTTATTATATTTTGTTCTTATTTTATATGAATGTATTACTAGATAATAAAAATTAAAATGTTGGTCATGTATAAATTTTACAAATATCACTTATCGATAATCAACCCAAATGAAATTCAATATGTGAAAGTAACTATAATTATTTTTTGTTTTAGATATTATTATATTTTTTGATGTATATATATATAGGTTTTTATTATCAAGATAATGTTTTATAACAACTATATTATTTCCAAAAAGGATATGTTGAAGGTGGTTGTTATGTTCTACGATTCATGTATGAGATTATAACAACTGGGGTAACTATTGAATTTGATAAGGTTAGTTATATTAAGTATTTTATATTTTCTATATGAGTTTTCTATTTTTTAATCATATGTCATTCAATTTTATTTTAGAAATTTAATTATATTGTGACCTATATGAAAGAGGAACTTTCCCATCTTTGATTTTTTACGAACTATTTATTATGTATGATTATGATTTAAGATATGTATATTCTAATGTTAGTTATTAATATTACATTTTCCTAATAACAATTGTTCAAAAATTAATTGTTTTTTTATAATGGGTGTTCAAACATAAAGATATCTGAAGAATACTACAACAAAAAATTTCAATGATTATGTTATAAATCATTAGGTATGTGTTTTGTAATTCAACATTACAATACACAGGTGTAGATAGTGTTTTTTGATTAATTTGTTAAAAGTATGATTGTTTTTATTGATTTTTAATCTGCGATACACATTGTTGGATGGTTTTATTTTATTTTTACTGTTAAATGGATTCTGATTTTTTTGTGTTGTAGTATTGAATAATTTATAATTTTATTCCCTTTCAGTGATAGTTTTTAACTGACCCAATTATAAAACATAATAAAATTATTATAGGGTCTTATAATTAGTTTCTTGTAGAAATCGATGTTGAAAATAACTCTGAAACATATTTTTGGCATTGGTTTTTACTAGAAACTTACCACAGAAATTCCTAAATAGCGGACCTTCGGTGTCATTTTCTAGTAAAAACCAATACCAAAAACATGATTGAAATATAAAAAATGATTTTCAATGTTAGTTTTTATAAAACAAAGGCTGAAAACTATTTTTTACATCACATTTATAAACGTCGGTAATAAACCAATATAAAAATAAAAAAACTGATGATAATTTTTTTTCACAAGTGGAACATAATATTTAAGTATGACTGGTTTTCATATGATTCATTTATTAATTAAATGTTAATTTAATTAATATTTAAACATAAATACTTAATTTTCCACTTCCTGATGAATTATAGACTACTAAGTGAATCATCCAATATGATTTGGTAAATCGTAATACTTATTATTTGGTCATGTGATATATCCACATCATATAATATGATAAAAATGATGGGGAATGATTTCTCTATATTATACCCTAGAATATAACCACGATAATGGAAAACAATATTCCTATTTTCTTGAATGTCATACCATATGGAATTCCCATATGATCATTTGATATATTTATAGTATGAATCATATTGGTATATATAATTGGGGATTATCTTTGATAATATCCCACATGTACTAATGCCTCATAAACTACAGGCATCTCAACTAATATTGCATCATATACAATAACATGTAAACCCATATCCCAAACTCCTTTTTTATATATATCAAAAAACTTTTGGAATTCTATTATAAATTTAGCCTTGCATCACATCATATGTGATAACAGTAACTATCCATCCAAAAATAATTATAGAAAAACTCTAACAAAATACATCTTCTATCTATGTTTTGTGAAACTCAATCCTCATTCAGTAAACAAATAATTTTCATCCCATTATCATTTCTAACATTGAAAGAAATTTTAAATTCCCAAATTCCTAAAAACTATCAATGATTAGACACTATAAAAGAATTAGTTCTACTCAAGCTGTAAAGGGATCTAGCTTTATCTCTATAAAAAACATGTATCTCTATAACTATATGTAATAATTTTGTCATATATATGAATGAATTTTCATATAATACCATTATGCAAGAAATTTATTAACCACAAGACACAATTTATGTCAATATCGTATATCTACTCATTAATTTTCTCTTCTCCCAAGTATATACTAGTTGGGTTAATGAATACGTCACTTTTAATTCACCTTTATAGATAAGAACAACAAATTTCACTCATATGATAAATAATCACATAGAATTCTTTATCTAGGTATTGTTATACACTTATTTATTATCTTAATCTATGGCCCATATTTCATACTCATCATAAGAGATGAAAAATAACATATTGCTTTACACCAACAAACAACATGGTAAAAACATATGAAACTACCCCATGATGAGATAATGCTAAAGTATTATGGAATCATTATTTCAATATATAAAGATGAATATTCTATGTAGGTCACTAAGCATAGGTATTGGAGAAATACGTATAAAAAACATGCACACCTAGTATACAAAAAACCTAGTGTATTACCCACCATGTGGTTTACATGGGGGTAGGGGCAGTCATCTGTTTAAAAGGACTTATTTTGTTCATCATGAGAATATTTTATATCTTTATACTATATATTACTCATAAAAACCTTAACATTTCATTACAACATTAAATAATATATGACAAACATTAGTTAGGTATATGCCAAATTTGTGCATTGGGATGTTAATTATCATTTCACTTCACGCAATACATGCATCCAACATGCAATAATGTTAAATAAGAGAATGACTTATGAAAAAAATGAAACATTTTTTATACATAAATACTTTTAGAAATGATAAAAACCTATACATAATCACATGTTAGACAATATCACCTATTATATATTGATAGATATTACATATGTTTGATACAATTTTAGGGATTTGTTAAAATCATTACATATATATGTAATTACTATTATATATCTATTTTACCATATGAAAAAAGTCTCCCAGAAAACTCTTTATTGATTAACATCTATAATAAAAAGTTTGATTAAATTATCCTGAGACATAGGAATCATTTTCATAATGTATAAGTCTTTGAAAATAGTATCAAAACATCATTAATTCAAGAATTCAAATAATAAAATTCCAATAGATTTCATTTTATACTTATAAAACATTATAAGTTGTTCATAATCATCATCGTTATCATTATCATCATTCTTATAATAATTCCATCAAAAAATTTTCTTCTGAAAAATTTCTTTACAATATATAACTATAGAAATTTTTCTATACAAACACATCGTAAAATCCATTATGATATAAAATGATATTCACATTGTATTTTGATAATAATAATATTTTATTTTTTTAGATAAAAATTATTATGTCCAAATATACTCCCACAAACTTCATTGAAACTATATTCTCTTCCAAATATCTTATTAAGATACACAAACTCCTTGGTGTTAGGAAATAACCCATATTTCCTCTTAGTGGGAATATTTTTCAACTAAATCATTATAACCATATATTATATGGTATTTTATTTGTTTGAAGAAACAATAAAAATAAAATATTTTATTCTTCAAAATATTTCACTAATGGGAGGTGGGATCACATCCCTCATATTTTATCCAAAATCATAAATAAACTCTATTATAGATAAATCATTTTTTCATCATTTATTATGACATGTTATAGAATCTAATGAATCATAAATGATGTATATTTAAACCATAACATCATATTATTCATAAAAACTCTTTTTAAAATAATAATAATTATTATTATATAAGAAAAATAAGATGAAAATATATATCCTTTGTATTGATTCATCTGAGATTGATTTTTTCATTTATGTTCAAATCCAGGATTTTACAGTTATTTTAATCATCATTAAAATACAAAATAAAAGTTACTTTAGTTTTTATATTTACATTGAACTAAAGTATTTTTAAATGATTAGAAAAATATACATTCCATATCATAGTCCATTCAAAATCAATGAATTCACTATTGCAACTATGGCATTTATCAGTGCTAAAAAAGCACTGTTAATCGAGGAGATGATAAAGGGGGGTCCCTTTTATCAGCACTCAGGAAAGCATTGAAAAATGCCCCTTTTATAAGTGCTAAAAATGTGTTGATAAAATGTGTCTTTTATCAGCGCTAAAAAAAGAGGTCATAAAAAGGTCCTTTATTATCTATTTTTATAAGGATGATAAAAGACCCCTTTTATTTGAACTTTTTTAAGCGCTGATAAAAATAAATAATAAATAAAAATAAAAAGTTAAAAAGAATATATTTTTGTTGGGATCTTTTAACAGTGTTTGACCCCCCCCCCCCCCCACCCCCCTTTTATCAACGCTAGGCAGAGCCCCTCCCTCTCAATCTGCATGCTGAACTTGCCCGCGCAACCCCCTCCCCAATTGCCTGCACACCCCTACTTCCACCAGAACTTGAACCTGATACCTCCCTCCTTGCAAGCCTGCACCTTTCCTACTAATCCATTTAGTTTTTTCTCCATTTAATGTTATATCTATTTATATATATATAGTTTTATTTATTTATATATTATTAGAGATTCATATTAATATATTAATATTTAGTTATATTAATACATATATATTTATTTATATATTAATATAAATATATATATTTATATTAATATGTATTTATCTATATGTATATATTAGTTATAATTTATTATTCGTATATTTATTTGTATATTTATACATATATAAGATTAATTTTAAATACATTTATAAAATATGTTTTTTTGTGTGTTTATAAATAAATAAATTCATACATATATACACACAAACACAAACACACATACACATATATATTTACGAGTAAATACATTTATATGTGTATTTGAAAAGCCATAGAATGTTAAAACGGCCATAACTTATAATCCAGAAGACCATTTCAACTCCACAACAAGTCAAATCAAAGAAAATGAAACAATATTCGATATGATATGCGGACAGGCCTAACAGACATCCAGATTAGAAGTTATAATTGTTTGAATGCTAACAAATCAGGGTATACCAACTAAAAACTCAGTTTTGGGGGCCTTATGGGACTTTTATAGCCTCAATAAATGTGATAGAATGTTTTAATAGATCACTAGATTATAGATCTTGTTGCATGATTTGATTTGATATGTTGTAGAGCTCAAACGGACACCCAGATCAAATGTTTTGGTCGTCTGATGTTTGAGTTACATTTTCAACTTATTTTAGATCTTTCATTATTTTTTTTCTTTTTGTGTCTACAAATTGTTATTAAATGATTATTAGTCGATGATAATTAGAAAGTTATTAATTAATAATATTTTTTATAAACTTTTAACGAAATTTTCACTAACTTTCTTATATATTAAATGTAATAGTCTATCTATACTTATCTAAATGATATTTTAAAAATATATATTACATTTATATCAATATGAATATATTTATATATAAATATGTTATTTTTCATAAAAAAATAATTTTTTGAAATAAAAACATTATCATCACTAAGAATAAGTGCTGATAAAGCCCCCCTTTTAGAATCACTACTAAGAAAAGAACTGATAAAGGGGTTCTCTTTAACAGCACTACAAATAGCACTGATAAAGGGGGTGCCTTTATAAGCGCTAAAAAAAGTGTTGATAAAGGGTCACTTTTAACATCGAATTTTTTAGAGCTGCTAAAAGTGGCCTTTACCAGTTCTTTTTTTAGCATTGAAAATGGCATGCCCTTTATCAGCGCTTTTTACCACTGATAAAGGATGGCCCTATGAAAACCCAGTTTTTTGGTAGTGATTGTCTCAAAAATTCTTATATCTAATGTGGAAATTTCATGGAGTTTCTCATAAATCCCTCATATTTCTCATAATATTCCATCATATGTAAGCATTACCCCTCCTTATTTATACCACATTTACATTTCAATGAACCAGGCTAACTAATGCACTAATAAAATTATGTCCTATATCAACGCAAGAAAAGTGCATTAACAGGGCTAAAAAGCAATGTTAATTGAGGCGAAGATAAAGGGGTCCCTTTTTTCAGCGCTCAAAAATGTGCTGATAAAGGAACCTTTTATCAGCACAAAAAAATTCACTGATAAAAGACTCTTTATCAGCCCTTTTTTTAGTGCTGATAAAAGGTTCCTTTTCAGCGCTTTTAAAAATCACAGATAAAAGTTATAAAAAATATAAAATAATAAAAAAATAATTATATAATGTGATGGGAGCTTTTAACAACACTTGACCCCCCCCCTTTATCAGCTCTAGGCAGACCCCCCATCACACTCCCGCACACTGCCCTTCTTGCGCACCCTCACACGCACGCACCTCTTTGCTTCTACCCAAACTCGAACCCACGACCTTCCCCCTTTCGCAGCTATACCTTTACCACTAAGCCGTTTCATTTTTTTCTCTATTTAATGATATATATATTTATATATATATAGTTATATTTCTTCGTATATTAATATATATTCATATTAATATAAATATATTTTGTTATATTAATACATATATATATTTATTCATATATTATTATATACATATTCATTCATATATAAATATATTTTTATTAAATTTGTATATATATATATAGTTATAATTTTTTATCCGTATATTTTTTTGTATATTAATATATATTTATAATATTAGTTTTAAACACATTTACAAAATATGTTTTTTATGTGTGTTTATAAATAAATAAATAAATACGTACATACATATATACAACACACACATAGAGATAGAGAGAGAGATGTATATATATATATGACTAAATACATATATATGTGTATCTGAAAATACATTGAATGTTAAAACATGTATAACTTCTAATCTAGAAGTCTGTTTCAACTCCAACACTAGTCAAATTGAAGAAAATGATACAATCTTCAATATGATATGTAGTACAAGCATACTGGACATCTAGATCCGAATTTATAGTTGTTTGAATGTTAAAAAATCGGGGTATCCCGACTAAAAACTCAGTTTTGGAGTCCTTATGAGCCTTTTATGGCCTAGAAAAATGTGACAGAATGTACCAATAGATTACAATCTTGCAGAGCTTGTCGGTGGATTTTATTTGATATGATGTGGAGCTCAAACGGACACCCGGATCAAATGTTTTGGGAGTTCTATGTTTGTGTTACATTTTAAACTTATTTTAGATCTTTTATTAATTTGTTTTGTGTCTACAAATTGTTTTTAAATGATTACTAGTCGATGATAATTAGAATGTTATTAATTAATAATATTTTTTAAAAACATTTAAAGCCATTTTAACTAACTTTATTATATATTAAATTTAATAGTCTATTTATACTTATCTAAAAGATATTTTAAAAATATATATTATATTTATATCATTATAAATATATTTTTATATAAATATATTATTTTTCATAAAAAATTACTTTTTTTGAAATATAAATATTATCATCACTAGGAATAAGTGCTAATAAAGCCCCGTTTTAGCATCGCTACTAAGAAAAGCGCGGATAAAGGGGTTCAAATTAATAGAACTAAAAATATCACTGATAAAGAGGGTGTCTTTATCATCACTAAAAAAGCGCTGAAAAATGGTCACTTTTAACATCACATTTTTTAGAGCTGTTAAAAGTGGCCTTTATCAGTGCTTTATTAGCACTGATAATGGCACACCCTTTATCAGCACTTTTTTAGCACTGATAAAGGGTGGCCCAGCAGAAACACAGTTTTGTGGTAGTGATTTTATCAAAAATTCTTATATATAATTTGGATATTCCATGGAGTTTCTCATAAATCCCTCATATTTCTCATAATATTCCCTCATTTGTAAGCATTACTCTTACTTATTTACACAACATTTATATTTCAATGAACTAGGTTAACTAATGAACTACTACAAATATGGCATTTATCATCGCTAGAAAAGTGCATCAACAGTGGTAAAAAAACTATGTTAATCGAGGTGAAGATAATGGGGGGTCCCTTTTATCAATGTTTTTTAGTGCTGATAAAAGGTGCCTTTATAAGAGATTTTAAAAAGTACTGATAAAAGTCAAAAAAATAAAAAAAATAAAAAAAAATTATATAATGATGGGGGGAGCTTTTAACAGCACTTGAACCCCCCCTATATCAGCACTAGGCGGACCCCCCTCACACTCTTTCATGTGCTACCCTTCCCACGCACTCCCACACGCGCGCACCTCCTTACATCAACCCAAACTCGAACCCATGACCTCCCCCATTTCGTAGCTGCAACTCTACCACTAATCCATTTCGGGGTTTTCTCTATTTAGTGATATATATATTTTTATATATATATATATATATTCATATATTAATATAGATTCATATTATTATAAATATATTTAGTTAAATTAATACATTTATATTTATTCATATATTAGTATATATATATTCATTTGTATATTAATATATATTTATTATATTTAATTATATATATATATTTTGTTATAATTTTTTATCCGTATATTTATTTCTATATTAATATATATATTTATAAGATTATTTTTAAATACATTTATGAAATATGTTTCTTATGTGTGTTTATAAATAAATAAATAAATTCATGAATACATATATACAACAAAAACACACACACACATAGAAACATATATATTTACAAATAAATACATATATATGTGTATTTGAAAAGCCATAGAATGTTAAAACGACCATAACTTATAATCCAAAAACCCGTTACAACTCCACAACTAGTCTGGTCAAAGAAAATGAAACAATATTCAATATGATATGCGGTACAGGCCTAATGGGCATTCGGATCAGAAGTTATACTTGATTGAATGTTAAAAAATCGAGGTATCCTGACTAAAACCTCAGTTTTGGAGGCCTTATGGGCCTTTTATGGCCTCAAAAAATGTAATGGAATGTTCCAATAGATCACTATCTTGTATATCATGTCGTGGGATTTGATTTGATATGGTGTAGAGCTTAAACGGACACCCGAAAAAAATGTTTTGGTCATTCAATGTTTGAGTTACATTTTCAACTTATTTTAGATCTCTTATTAATTTTTTTTACTTTTGTGTCTACAAATTGTTATTAAATGATTATTATTCAATGATAATTAAAAATTTATTAATTAATAATATTTTTTAAAAACTTTTAACGTCATTTTGACTAACTTAATTATATATTAAATGTAATAGTCTATTTATATTTATCTAAAATATATTTTAGGAATATATATTATATTTATATCAATATAACTATATTTATATATAAAAATATTATTTTTCTTAAAAAATTATTATTTTTGAAATATAAACATTATCATAACTTGGAATAAGCCCAGATAAAGCCCCCCTTTTAGCATCGCTACTATGAAAAGCGCTGATAAAGGGGTTCCAATTAATAGCACTACAAATAGCGCTAATAAAGCGGGTGCCTTTATCAGCGATAAAAAACGTACTAATAAAGGGTCATATTTAACAGCGCATTTCTTAGAGATGTTAAAAGTGGCCTTTATCAGTGCTTTATTAGTGCTGATAACAGCACACCCGTTATCGGTGCTTTTCTATCACTGATAAAGGGTGTCCCTGTGGAAACCCAGTTTTGTGGTACTGATTGTTTAAAAAATTCTTATATCTAAAGTAGACATTCCATGGAGTTTCTCATAAATCCCTCATATTTCTCATTATATTCCATCATATGTAACCATTACCCTTTCCTTATTTACACCACATTTACATTTCAACGAACTAGGATAAATAATGCACTACTAAAAGTATGGCCTTTATCAGCGCTAGAAAAGTGCATTAACGATGCTAAAAAAAGCACTATTAATCAAGGCGAAGATAAAGGGGGTCCCTTTTACCAGCGCTCAGAAAAAGGTTGATAAACGAACCTTTTATCAAGGCTAAAAAAAGATCTGATAAAAGACCCCTTTATCAGTGCTTTTTTATCGCTAATAAAAGGTTCCTTTATCGGTGCTTTTAAAAAGCACTCACCCCCCTTTTATCAGCCCTAGGCGGACCTGACCCCCCTCACACTCTCCCGAGCGCTACCCTTCCCACGCACCCACACACGCACTCACCTTGTTGCTTCCACCTTAACTCGAAACCACGACCTCCCCCCTTTTGCGGCTGCATCTTTACCACTAAGCCATTTCGTTTTTTCTCTATTTAATGATATATCTCTTTATTTATATATATATATAGTTATATTTATTCGTATATTAATATAGATTCTGATTAACGTAAATATATTTAGTTATATTAATACAAATATATTTATTCATATATTAGTATATATATATTCATTCGTATATTAATATGTATTTATTATATTTATTTATATATATATTTAGTTATAATTTTTTATCCGTATATTTATTTTTATATTAATATATATTCATAAGATTATTTTTAAATACATTTATAAAATATTTTTTTTATGTGTGTTTATAAATAAGTAAATAAATACATACATATATAAAACACACACACACACACAAACACACACACATAGAGACACACCCACACATAGACACAAATATATTTATGAATAAATATATATATATATGTGTACTTGAAAAGCCATATAATGTTAAAATGACCATAACTTATAATCCAGAAGCCCGTTTCAACTCAAAAACCATTCAAATCGAAGAAAATGATACAATATTCGATATGATATGTGGTACAGGCCTAACGGACATACAGATAAGAAGTTATACTTGTTTTAATGTTAACAAATCAGGGTATCCTAACTAAAAACTCAGTTTTAGAGGCCTTATATGCCTTTTGGCCTCGAAAAATGTGACAGAATGTTCTAATAGATCACTAGCTTGTAGGGATTATCGTAGGATTTGATTTGATATGCATTAGAGATCAAACAAAAACCCGGATAAAATGTTTTGGTCGTTCGATGTTTGAGTTACATTTTCAACTTATTTTAGTTCTTTTATTAATTTTTATTTTAATTTTGTGTCTACAAATTTTTATTAAATGATTATTAGTCGATGATAATTAGAAAATTATTAATTAATAATATTTTTTAAAAAACTTTTAAAGCCATTTTCACTAAATTTTATATATATTAAATGTAATAGTCTATTTATACTTATCTAAAACATATTTTAAAGATATATATTATATTTATATCAATAGAAATATATTTATATATAAATATAATTTGTTTCATAAAAAATTACTTTTTTTGAAATATAAACATTATCCTCACTATGAATAAGTGCTGATAACCCCCCTTTTAGCATCACTACTAAGAAAAACACAGATAAAGGGGTTCGCTTTAACAACACTACAAATAGTGATGATAAAGGAGGTGCCTTTATCAGCGCTAAGTGCTGATAATGGGTCACTTTTAATAGCGCATTTTTTAGGGCTGTTAGAAGTGGCCTTTATCATTGCTTTTTTAGCACTGATAATGGGACACCCTTTATCAGCACTTTTTTAGCACTGATAAAGGGTGGCCCTGCGGAAACCCAGTTTTGTGGTAGTGATTGTTTGAAAAATTATTATATCTAAAGTTTACATTACATGGAGTTTCTCATAAATCCCTAATATTTCTCAAAATATTCCATCATATGTAAGCATTACCCATCCTTATTTACACCACATTTACATTTTAATGAACTAGGATAACTAATACACTACTACAAATATGGACTATATCAGCACTAGAAAAATGCATTAACAGTGCTAAAAAAGTGTTGTTAATCAAGGTGAAGATAAAGGGGGTCCCTTTTATCAGTGCTCAGAAAAGTGCTAATAAAGGCCCCTTTTATCAGCACTAAAAAAGCGAAGATAAAAGACCCATTTATCATCACTTTTTTAGCAATGATAAAAGGTTCCATTATCAGTACTTTTAAAATGCGCTGATAAAAGTCAAAAAAAAAAAGAAAAAGTATTATATATTGTTGGGGGATCTTTTAACAACACTTGACCCCCCCCCCCCTTATCAGCGCTACGCAGACCCCCCCCCCTCACACTCTCCCGTGAGCTACCCTTCCCACGCACCCCCACATGCACGCACCTTCTTGCTTCAACCTGAACTCGAACCCACAACCACCCCTCTTTCGCAACTACACCTTTACCACTAAGCCGTTTCATTTTTTTCACTATTTAATGATATATCTATGTATATATATATATATAGTTATATTTATTCCTATATTAATATAGATTCATATTAATATAAATATATTTAGTTATTTTAATATATATATATTTGTTCATATATTACTATAGATATATTCATAAGTATATTAATATATATTTATTTATATATATATATTTAGTTATAATTTTTTATCCGTATATTTATTAGTATATTAATATATATTTATAAGATTTGTTTTAAATACATTTATACAATATTTTTTATGTGTGTTTATAAATAAATAAATACATACATACAGGCATTCATATATTCAACACACACACACACACACACTTATTTATATATTTACGAATAAATACCTATATATGTGTATTTGAAAATCCATAGAATGTTAAAAAGACCATAACTTATAATCCAGAAGCCCGTTTTAACTCCACAACCAGTAAAATCAAAGAAAATGAAACAATATTTGATATGATATGTGGTACAGGCCTAATGGACATCCATATCATATGTTATACTAGTTTGAATGTTAACAAATCAGGGTATCCTGACTAAAACCTCAGTTTTGGAGTCCTTCTGGGCCATTTTGGCCACGAAAAATGTGACAAAATGTTCCAATAAATCACTAGCTTATAGAGGTTCTTTCAGGATTTGATTTGATATTTTTTAGATATCAAATGGACACCAGGATAAAATGTTTCAGTAGTTTGATGTTTGAGTTAAATTTGAAACTTATTTTAGATCATTTATTAATTGTTTTTTATTTTTTTGTCTAAAAATTGTTATTAAATGATTATTAGTCAATGATAATTAGAAAATTATCAATTAATAATACTTTTTAAAAACCTTTAAAGCTATTTTCACTAACATTCTTATATATTAAATGTAACAGTCTATTTATACTTATCTTAATGATATTTTTAAAATATATATTATATTTATATCAATATAAATATATTTATATATAAATATATTATTTTTCAAAAAAAATTACTTTTTTTGAAATATAAACATTATCATAACTTGGAATAAGTGCTGATAAAGCCCCCCTTTTAGCATTTCTACTATGAAAAACACTGATAAAGGGGTTCACTTTAACAGCATTACAAATAGAACTGATAAAGGGGGTGCCTTTATCAGCGCTAAAAAAAGTACTGATAAAGGGTCTCTTTTAACAGTGCATTTTTTAGAGTTGTTAAAAGAGGCCTTTATCATCGCTTTTTTAGCGTTGATAACGAAACACCCTTTATAAGTTCTTTTTTAGCACTGATAATGGGTGGCCCTGCAGAAACCCAGTTTTGTGGTAGTGATTGTTTTAAAAATTCTTATATCTAATGTGGACATTCCATGGAGTTTCTCATAAATACCTCATATTTCTCATAATATTCCATCATATGTAAGCATTACCCCTCCTTATTTACAAAACATTTACATTTCAATAAACTAGGCTAACTATTGCACTACTACAAATTTGGCCTTTATCAGCGCTAGAAAAGTGCATTACCAGTGCTAAAAAAACCCTGTTAATCGAGGCGAAGAAAAAGGGGAGTCCCTTTTATCAGCGCTCAAAAAAGAGCTGATAAAGGCACCTTTTATCAGCTCTAAAAAAGTGATCATAAAAGTCCCTTTATCATAGATTTTTTTAGCGCTGATAAAAGATGACATTACCAATGCTTTTAAAAAGCACTGATAAAAGTAAAAGAAAATAAAATAAAAAATAATTATATAATGCTATGGGGAGATTTTAATAACACTTGACCCCCCTTTATCATCACTAGGCGAACCCCCCCCCCCTCACACTCTCACGCGCACTGCCCTTCCCGCGCACCTCCACACACTCGCACCTCCTTGCTTCCACCCGAACTCAAACCCATGACCCCCCCTTCGCGGCTTCACCTTTACCACTAATCCATGTCATTTTTCTCTATTTAATGATATATCTATCTATTTATATATATATAGTTATATTTATTCGTATATTAATATAGATTCATATTAATATAAATATATTTAGTTATATTAATATGTATTTATTTATTCATATATTAGTATATATATATTCATTCATATATTAGTATATATATATTCATTCATATATTAATATTTATTTATTTTATTTATTTATATATATATATATTTAGTTATAAATTTTTATCCGTATATTTATTTGTATATTAATATATATTTATAATATTAGTTTTAAATAAATTTATAAAATATGTTTTTTATGTGTGTTTATAAATAAATAAATACATACATATATACATTTATACAACATAGACACACACAAATAGACACACACACACAGACACATATATATTTACGAATAAATATATATATATGTGTATCTGAAAAGACATAGAATGTTAAAACGACCATAACATATACTCTAGAAGCCCATTTCAACTCCACAACCAGTAAAATCGAATAAAATGAAACATTCTTCGATATGATATGTGGTACAGGCCTAACGGACATCCGGATCAAAATTTATACTTGTTTTAATGTTAACAAATCGGGGTATCCCTACTAAAAACTCAGTATTGGAGGCATTCTGGGCCTTTTTCACCTCGAAAAATGTGACAGAATGTTCCAATATATCACTAGCTTGTAGAGCTTGTCGCAGGATTTGATTTGATATGTTGTAGAGCTCAAACAGACATCAGGATCAAATTCTTTGGTCATTCGATGTTTGAGTTAAATTTTCGACTTATTTTTGATCTTTTATTAATTATTTTTGTGTCTATAAATTGTTATTAAATGATTATTAGTCGATTATAATTACAAAATTATTAATTAATAATATTTTTTATAAACTTTTAAAGCCATTTTTCACTAACATTCTTATATATTAAATTTAATAGTCTATTTATACTTATCTAAAAGATATTTTAAAATTATAAATTATATTTATATCAATATAAATATATTTATATATAAATATACTATTTTTCATAAAAATTTACCTTTTTGAAATATAAACATTATCATCACTAGGAATAAGGGCTCATAATTACCCCCTTTTAGCATCATTACTAAGAAAAGCGCTGATAAAGGGGTTCTCATTAACAGCACTACAAATAGCGCTGATAAAGGGGGTGCCTTTATCAGCACTAAAAAAGCACTGATAAAGGGTCACTTTTAATAACCCATTTATTAGACCTGTTAAAAGTGGCCATTATCAGTGTTTTTTTAGCGCAAATAATGGCACGCCCTTTATCAGCGCTTTTTTAGAACTGATAATGGGTGGCCCTGCGGAATCCCAGTTTTGTGGTAGTTATTGTTTCAAAAAATCGTATATCTAATGTGTACATTCCATGTATTTTCTCATATATATCTCATATTTCTCATAATATTCCATCATATGTAAGCATTTCCCCTCCTTATTTACATCGCATTTACCTTTCATTGAACTAGGCTAACTAATGCACTACTACAAATATGGCCTTTATGTATACTAGAAAAGTGCATTAACAGCGCTAAAAAGGTGTTGTTAATCGAGGAGAAGATAAAGGGGGTCCCTTTTATCTGTGCTCAGAAAAAACGTTGATAAAGGCCCCTTTTATTAGTGCTAATAAAAGTGATGATAAAAGACCCCTTTATCAGTGCTTTTTCAAGTGCTGATAAAAGGTTTCCATATCAGTGCTTTTAAAAAGCACTTATAAAAGTCAAAGAAAATAAAAAAAAATTAAAAAGAATTTTATAATGTTGGGGGATCTTTTAACAGCACTTCACCCCTCTTTATCAGCCCTAGGCGGACCCCCCTCATACTCTTCCGTGTGTTGCCCTTCCTGTGCACCCCCACACGCGCACACCTCCTTGCATCCACCCGAACATGTACCCACGACCTCCCCCATTTCGCGGATGCCCCTTTACCACTAAGCCATTTCGTTTTTTTCCCTATTTAATTATATATCTATTTATTTATATATATATATATAGTTATGTTTATTCGTATATTAATATAGATTCATATTAATATAAATATATTTAATTATATTAATACATATATATTTACTCATATATAAGTATATATATATTCATTCGTATATTAATATATATTTATTATATATATTTATATATATATATTTTTAGTTATAATTTTCTATCTGTATATTTATTTTTATATTAATATATATTTATAAGAATAGTTTTAAATACATTTATAAAATTAATTTTTTATGTGTGTTTATAAATAACTAAATAAATAAATACATACATATATACAACACACACACACACACATGCACCCACACACACAGACACATATATATTTACGAATAAATACATATATGTGTGTATTTGAAAATCCATAGAATGTTTAAACTACCAAAAATTATAATCCAGAAGCCTATTTTAACTCCACAACTAGTCAAATCAAAGAAAATGAAACAATCTTCGATATGATATGCGGTACAGGACTAAAGATCATTCGGATAAGAAATTAAACTTGTTTGAATGTTAACAAATCGGGGTAACCCAACTAAAAACCCAGTTTTGGATGCCTCCTAGGCCTTTTGCCCTCAAAAAATGTGATAGAATGTTCCAATAGATCACTAGCCTGTAGAGCTTTTCACAGGATTTGATTTGATATTCTATAGAGCTCAAACAGACACCCAGATAAAATGTTTTCGTCATTCGATGTTTGAGTTACATTTTCAACTTATTTTAGTTCTTTTTTTGTGTCTACAAATTGTTATTAAATGATTATTAGTCGATGATAATTAAAAAATTATTAATTAATAATATTTTTTATAAACTTTTAAAGCTATTTTTCACCAACTTTCTTATATATTATATGTAATAGTCTATTTATACTTATCTAAAAGATATTTTAAAAATATATTTTATATTTATATCAATATAAATATATTTATATATAAATATATTATTTTCCATAAAAATTTACTTTTTTGAAATATAAATATTATCATCACTTGGAATAAGAATTGATAATGCCCCCCTTTTAGCATCGATACTAAGAAAAGCGCTAATAAAGGGGTTCTCTTTAACAACACTACAAATAGAGATGATAACGGGGGTAACTTTATTAGCACTAAAAAAAGCGCTGATAATAAGTCACTTTTAACAGCGAATTTTTTAGAGTTGTTAAAAGTGTCCTTAATCAGTGCATTTTTAGCACTGATAAAGGGTGGCCCTTTGGAAACCTAGTTTTGTGGTAGTGATTGTTTAAAAATTATTATATCTAATGTGTATATTCCATGGAGTTCTTCATAAATCCCTCATATTTCACATAATATTCAACCATATGTAAGTATTACCCCTCCTTATTTACACCAAATTTACATTTCAATGAACTAGGCTAACTAATGAACTACTACAAATATGGCCTTTATCAATGCTAGAAAAGTCCATTAACATCATTAAAAAAAGGGTTGTTAATCAAGATGAAGGTAAAGTGGGGCCCCTTTTATTGGCACTCAAAAAGGTGCTGATAAAGGCACCTTTTATCAGGGCTAAAAAAATCGCTGATAAAAGGTTCCTTTATCAGCACTTTTAAAAAGCGCAGATAAAAGTAAAAAAATAATGAATTATATAATGTTAGGGGGAGCTTTTAACAGTGCTTGACCCCCCTTTATCTGCGCTAGGTGGACCCCTCCTCACACTCTCCCATGCGCTGCCCTTCCCACGCACCCCCACACGCACACACCTCCTTGCTTCCACCCGAACTCGAACACACGACCTCCCCCCTTTCGCGGCTGCACCTTTACCACTATGCCATTTCATTTTTTTCTCTGTTTAATGATATATATATATATATAGTTATATTTATTCATATGCTAATATAGATTCATATTAATATGAATATATTTAGTTATATTAATACATATATATTTATTCATATATTAGTATATATATATTCATTCATATATTGATATATATTTATTATATTTATTTATATATATATTTTTAGTTATAATTTATTTTCTGTATATTTATTTATATATTAATATATATTTATAATATTAGTTTTAAATACATTTATAAAATATTTTTTTATGTGTGTCGATAAATAAATAAATACATACATACATAAATATATACAACACACACACACACACAGATATATATATATATATATATGAATAAATACATTTATATGTGTATCTGAAAATCCATTGAATGATAAAACATGTATAACTTCTAATCCAGAAGTCCGTTTAAACTCCACAACTAGTCAAATTGAAGAAAATAAAACAATATTAGATATGATATGTGGTAAAGGCCTACTGGACATCTAGATCCAAAGTTATAGTTGTTTTAATGTTAACAGATTGGGTTATCCCGACTAAAAACACAGTTTTGGAGGCCTTATGGGCCTTTTATGGCCTCAAAAAATGTGACCGAATGTTCTAATAGATCACTAGCTTGTAGACCTTATCGTCGGATTTGATATGATATAATTTAGATCTCAAACGGACACCCGGATCAAATGTTTTTGTCATTCGATGTTAGAGTTACATTTTGAACTTATTTTAGATTATTTTAGATTATTTTTTATTTTTGTGTCTACAAATTGTTATTAAATGATTATTAGTCAATGATAATTAGAAAATTATTAATTAATAATATTTTTTAAATACTTTTAAATCCATTTTGACTAACTTTCTTATATATTAAATGTAATATCATATTTAAAGTTATCTAAAAGATATTTTAAAAATATATATTATATTAATATCAATATAAATATATTTATATATAAATATATTATTTTTCCTAAAAAATTACTTTTTTTGAAATATAAACATTATCATCACTAAGAATAAGCGCTGATAAATCCCCCCTTTTAGCATCGCTACTAAGAAAAGCACTGATAAAGGGGTTCTCTTTAACATCACTACAAATAGCACTGATAAAGGGGGTTCCTTTATCAGCACTAAAAAAACACCGATAAAGGGTCACTTTTAATAGCACATTTTTTAGTGCAGTTTAAAGTGGCCTCTATCAGCGGTTTTTTTAGCGCTGATAACGGCACACCCTTTATCATCGCTTTTTTAGCACTGATAAAGGGTGGCCCTGCGGAAACCCATTTTTGTGGTAGTGATTGTTTCAAAAATTCTTATATCTAATGTCGACATTTCATGGAGTTTCACATAAATCCATCAAATTTCTCATAATATTCCATCACGTGTAAGAATTACCCCACCTTATTTACACCACATTTACATTTCAATGAATTATACTAACTAATGAAATACTACAAATATGGCATTTATCAGTGCTAGAAAAGTGCATTAATAGGACTAAAAAAAGCGCTATTAATCAAGATGAAGATAAAGTTGGGTCCCTTTTATAAGCATTCAGAAATGTGCTGCTAAGGCGCATATTACCAGTGCTAAAAAGAGAACTAATAAAAGTCCCCTTTATCATTGAATTTAAAAAGTTCCAATTAAAGTCAAAAAAAAATAAAAAAAATAAAAAATAATTATATAATGCTGGGGGAAGATTTTAATAGCGCTTGACCCCCTTTATCAATGCTAGGTGGACCCCCACCCCCCCACCCCCCCACCCCTCACACACACCTACGCGCTTCCCTTCTTGGGCACCCCCAAACGTGTGCACCTCCTTGCTTCCACCTGAACTCGAACCCACGACCTCCCCCCTTTCAAAGATGCACCTTTACCACTAAGCCATTTTTTTTACTCTATTTAATGTTATATCTATTTATTTATATATATATAGTTATATTTATTTGTATATTAATATAGATTCATATTAATATAAATATATTTATTTATATTAATACATATATATTTATTCATATATTAGTATATATATATATATTCATTCATATATTAATATATATTTATTATATTTATTTATATATATATATATTTTTAGTTATAATTTTTTATCTGTATATTTATTTGTATAATAATATATATTTATAAGATTAGTTTTAAATAATTTTAAAAAATATTTATTTTATGTGTGTT
Source organism: Viscum album (assembly GCA_963277665.1). Classification (NCBI taxonomy): domain Eukaryota; kingdom Viridiplantae; phylum Streptophyta; class Magnoliopsida; order Santalales; family Viscaceae; genus Viscum; species Viscum album. Next base: position 1,639,084,323 of record OY728163.1, on the reverse strand, counting down.
TATATATAAATAAATAAATACATACATACATATATACAACACACACACAAACATAGACACACACACAGACATGCACATATATTTAAGAATAAATACACATATATGTGTATTTGAAAAGCCATAGAATGTTAAAACGGCCATAATTTATAATCCAGAATCTCGTTTTAACTCCACAACAAGTCAAATAGAAGAAAATGAATCAATATTCCATATGATATGCGGTACAGGCCTAACAGACATCCAGATCAGAAGTTATACTTTTTTTAATTTTAACAAATTGGGGTGTCTCGACTAAAAACACAATTCTGAAGTCCTTATGGGCATTTTGTTGTCTTCAAATATGTGCGAGAAGTTTTTCTTGGGTCACTAGTGCATAGAGCTCGTCGTAGGCTTCTATTTGATATACTTTAAAGCACAAACAGACACCCGTATCAATAGTTATGACTATTTTAACTTTTAGTTACATTTTTAACTTATTTTAGATCATTTATTAATTTTTTTTTGATTTTTTGTGTCTTCAAATTGTTATTAAATTATTTTTAATCAATAATAATTATCAAATTATTAATTAATAATATTTTTTAATATATTTCAAAGCCATTTTCACTAAATTTATTATATATTAAATGCAATAGTCTATTTATACTTATCTAAAACATATTTAAAAAATTTATATTATATTTATATCAATATAAATATACTTATAAAAAAATATTTACTTTTTCCTGATTTTTTGGAAACATAAAAATTATTAGTTCTAGGAAAATGTGCAGATAAATCCTCCCTTTATCAGCGCTACTAAAAGAAGCGCTGATAAAGGGGGCCTGTATCAGCGCTAAACAAAATCACTCATAAAGGGTCACTTTTAACAGCTCTATTTTTTAGCACTGATAAAGGCCCCCCTTTATCATCGCTTTTTTTAGCACTGATATAGGACCCCCTTTATCAGCACTTTTTTTAGCGTGGATAAAGGGTAGCACTTCCCTTTCCCGTTTTTGTAGTAGTGATGGAAGAAAAATATTTTACTCTTTTTAGATTATACATTTATCCATTATTATTTTCATCATAGCACAAGAGCATAGAAATCTCTTACCAAATTCATCTTTTATCCTGACTTTGAGAAAATAGGGTAAATATTTCTTGAACTCATTAAAATTTTTGAACATATCTAATAGTGATAACAAAATGAATTCCATAGCCATAACAATCCTTTAAATAAACCTCTAGTCTCTCATAATCATTAACATACTCATTCATATTATGTATATGAGTGAAGGCTAAAAGTTTCTTCTTTCATCTTGTATCTAATTAATTTGTAAACATTAATTGAATATATCTTTATATATGATATGAATATAGATTATATTATTAAAAAAATTAAATAGTTTCATACTCTGGATGTGGTTTCATTATAACATAATATTATCTTTTATACATAACAAAATTTATTATGATTGGAACCTTTCTAAGAAGATTCTTACATTAATAATCTTCTTGATCTAGGTTTAATATCAAAGTAATATTATATTATAATTATTATTTTTTTATATATTATAATCTTTTATTATATGAGTATCATGTTTTTAAAACATTTAATAAGGAATTTTATTATATTTTATTCCTCTAACATTATGACCCCATTAAAAATCATCAAATCTGTTAGTGGTACATGATCTATTTTACCCCAGAAATGAACTTGTTTTGGTGTGTAAATCACCACATTAGTTATTTATTAGACAATAGAGTCAGTAATATCATATAAGAATCTGGGATGGTTGAGTAGACAACTGTTTATCCAATCCATCACATGAATAACTCAACGTCATTCATTTGTTATCCTGACTCATAGGATTTTCCTGCTAAGTGTAACCCAAAACAAACACATAAAACATGGAACATATCTGTTGGGTATAACTAAATACTTTCATTACATACATAAGATAATCGAGGATCACCCTATTTTTTCATGAATCTACCAAGATAAATGATAAAGCTATTGATAGGTTTTTTTTATGGAATAAATTAAACACTCAGTAATCTTATAGGGGATTTATTATCTCCTCATATTATCTCATGTCATTATCTTTACATTTATAGATTCTAGTAATGATTTTTTGGGGATTTAATCCCATCAACTAAACCAATATATTAAAACCATATTGATGTGCACCTCTTTATATGAATCATAGCTTGCGTTACAAACACAAAATAAAAGTCATCTATATTCATAAATATCTATATTCTCCTCATGTATAAGGCACATGAAACCCTTTCTTGTATAGGATTATAATCATGTGAAATTAGTATCCCCCATAAGAGTAATCTTGGATGGATAGATAGACAACCACCACTTTTCTAGATAAATGATAAGCTTCTAGGCCTGTGAGTAGTCTAACCCAAATTCTCTCAACCCAAGGTTACTATACTCAAGAGGAACCTAAATTCCATCAAAATAATGACACCTTATAATTTTATGCTATAATTAACCTATAAATTCATTCTCAAAACATAATATATGAAAAAATCTAGGTATAATAAAACTAAATCAATTGTCATACATAGTGTGTAACTCCTTAAATATATTTATGATAGTTTATTTAAGAATTTTAAAACATTAAAATAAATAATACAATTATCCATAACATAATAATTATATTCATGAACAAAATAGGGAATAAATATAAATAAATAAAAAATTATTATATTTAAACCAAAGATAAAAATATATGAACAATTAAAAAATCAATCAATTATAAACACTTTATTATTTAGTGATTCATTATAGACATTCCATAATGAAATAAATATTAAAAATTTATATTTACTTCTAATATGAAAACCTTTATATGTCCTTTTATATGGAACAATACTTAAATATATAATAATAATGAAATATAATCATTTTATATTTCATGTATATTATCTAAGAATATATAAAAAGCTACATTTATTATTTTTAAATTTATTTAAACCTCGATCATATAAATTATCAAAGCCCTATTTTTTATGATTTAAATAATTTATCAAATAAGACAATTTTAATTTGATAACTTCAAATAAAATAATTATGAACAATTCTTAATTATATATATAAATTTATTTGTAATTGAAATTATTTTTTAATTTATAACCACATTATAAATTACACATATAATTTCTACATAACCCATTCATATCCAAATTATAATCAATTTCTTTTAATTTCAAATGGTATATAATATTGGCATTTAATTTTATAAATTAATTTCTAAAAAATTAATATTATCAATATTCCATCATGTATTACAATTGGGAGTTGGGATATATGATTGATAATGATGTTCTATCAATCATACTTTATGATAGATAACACCAAAAAATGACATCACCAATCAATGCCCACGGGTCATTTTTCTGTTATCACATATATCATCACAATGATATAATACACTATTTTTCATATAAATAAACCATAATAAATCACCATCATATTCCATGATGACCCATATGATATGTTAAGATATATTGAAACCCGAAGAGTAACACTAAATTTCACACAACGATATCACATAATAGTTTTGTCATGGATTAATAAATGATATTGATATCTAATATAATAATGTGATCCATATAATAAGACTTATATCATTTCTAATGATACAGAATATGAAATTCATTTTTCCATCAGATAATGTATATCATATTCAATTATTGATATATGATACGAATAATTTGTTCATTTATAATCATGATTTCATGAATCAATAATATCTCATAGCTCTGATACCACTATTAGGTTTCTAAAGATTGAAAAACAATTTTTATAATAAATTAAATACATTAGAAACCAAAAATAGAATGAAAATATTTTATTAAAATAGAAACAATGTATATTTAAAATTAAGAAGTTAAAAGTATACCTTACACTAATGTTGTAGTGGATTATATTTTGTTGTTAGAGTTGTATTTTTTGTCAATGGATATGATGTGTAAACATGATGTCAATATGTTAATGAAATGGATTAGAAGGTTGGATGGTTAATGTTATTAGATTATCATAGATTTATTCACGTGGTAACATTAATTTTTCAAGTATTCACATTGCGGTGGATGTTAATTCAATTATTTTTTTATGATTTCTGTTCCTATATTTATAGGTCTATGATATATATATATATATAATGAAGTTAGATGTTTGGTTGGAAATTTAGTTATAAATTCCAACCCATGACCCACTGTTATTGGAAGAGATTTAGGGTATACTAACTTTATGTGACATCCCCATGACACCAAATACTGTCAATAAATTAAATGGTCTTAAGAAAACATTAGGGTTTTATTTTACCTAAATAAATTGAAAAACATTAAAAACCAATACAAACATCCAAAACCTTTATGAGATGCATAATTAAAAACAATACAACACAATTGTAAAACCAATTAAATAATAACATCAATGTGACAATATAAAAGTTATTAAAAATTAAAAATGACCAAAAAAACATAACCAAATGACTGCAAAGTGGATCCATCCCAAGTATCCGCCAAAATAACTGTAAAGGCTTCCCAACACACTCCACTAGCATAAGAAATAGTTACCGCATTCACATAAAATAGTAGAAAATAATAAAATAGTTTATAAAAATATATAAATTAAATATATGTGAGAAAAACCATAAACAAGATTGTTACTATTCATTTTCATTTAGAATCATTATTCCCATGTCTACACACACATAATCAATCTTGGTGTCACACATTGATAGTGGTATTCCACAACCAAATTTTTTCCCACATTGATGATTCTATTTCCTGACCACACTCCATCCTACATTAAACACATGATAACCCATGTATGCCAAATCACAAGCCAAATTAATTTTACATGAAATATCATTCACTTAAATATTTAAATCAAATATTCTTCTAACCTCACAAAACAATAAATAATTGGAATCTATCATTTTTAAAATATAAGGAAAGTTGTTTTTGAAATCCATTAAAGTTTCCGTATTTCCCAAACATTAACATAAATGGTTTCATTGAATAATTCACATAGTTATTAAATTAAAAATCTATGAAAAAATTTTAAATAAAGTAAAAACTTCACATCTTAGAATATGTATAGGTGAGAAAGAAGCTACATACCTCTCAATAGATGATTAAACCTAACAAAGACACTGAGATCATCAAGTTATATGATCAAAACACCTTCCCTTCAATATATCTAATAATATATCATCTATATTCACATCTTATCATTGATATCTATCTATAATATATTAGATATATGGATCTGAGAGAGAGGAAATGGGTATATCAAAGAATAATTAGAATGAACAAGGAATTATTTTCATTTATGGATCTCCAAAGCACTTTTATTTTAAAAAATACATTATGGACTAAAGGAAATCTATAATGTAGTCTAGGATAGGATTAAAGTTTGATAACTTTGAAGAATAAGAGAAAAATGAGGCTATATGGGACTTAATACGAATTGAATTTTAATTTTTAGAGAATTGAATTTCCTTTGCAAATTTAAGTCACACATTTTTTCAACCCATGCACTAATAGTGAAAACACTTCTAGAGATCACCTAAGTATCCATATGGTTTAGGATACATATTTTTTAAAACTGCGTTCTAACCATGCACTGATACTATCTCAAGGCCACCCCTCACATGGTTGGACCACCCGATTTGAAAAAACTCATGCCAATCATGGTTTCCACACTATCCCCATTCTCAATATATCCCCTTTCATGAACATAGCTTGGAAAAATAAATTCCCTAACTGTACACCAACCAAGGGAATCCCAGCATCCCCTTACACAGTTTCAATGGATAATGCATGGTTTCTCATAAAAGTTCTCAATGTATACACGATATAAAACACTTCAAGAATAGTTAAAAACTAGCTAGAATCTCTAGGAACATAACCCAAGTATTATATTATAAAAAAATACACAATAAAAGGGTAAATTACCTCAAAATGGTGGTGTGACATTCTCCCCAACATTCATCTTTTTTACTTCTAATGCGGGAGACTGATGTTGATTTAGAGAATTTTGTGTCATTAAAATATCATCTTTGCCTCATGTTCCCATGTTCCTTCCTGAATCTGACCACAAATCCATGAAACCTTTACCAAACTAATGCTTTTACTACATAAGAGATTTAATGGGATATCCACAATCTATATCGATATATAAATCAAAAAATAATTTGGTTCAATATCAATATGCTTATGATTAGGCTATTACATCTTCCATTGAAATTTATGAAACAAAATGTGAATGAAATTGAACCATGGTGGTAGAGATAATCGATTACCCACATTACAAACTCATTCAATTATCTCAAAAGAACCAATGTACTAAGGAGAAAAATTTACCTTCCTACTAAAATGGTGACCATATATCCTTTGAGACACTATTAATTAAACATGATCACTTGCATCAAATGACTAAATTTGAATACGATTATATACTAAAGATTTATAATGACTTTGAGCCATTTCCATCTACTTTTTGAACATCTGAATCTTCTCGGTGGTCTCATACATAATTCTAGATTGTTAAGTATTGAATCTCCTATTTAGGCCCAACAATGTGTAGAAAGACAAGGATGACCGTTCATGGGTTTGAAAGGAAAACTATTCATTGAGTCTAGATTAGAATTATTTTATATGAACTCTCCTAAAAGTATATTACCCTCCCATGAGCCTCCAAAATCCAACAAAAAATATCTAAGAATTTATTCCCACATTTGGATCTTCTGTTTGAATTTTACATCTATATGAAGATTGTAATCTATGATAATGGTCAATTAGGATCTAAGGGATAACTGTAAGGACTTACAAAACTAAGCGGTAAACTCAAGATCTCTATTAGACACAATCAAAACTAGTATATATTATAACATTACAATTTTCATGATTTAGAGTTTTGACAATCCATACATCATATTGGATTCAAAAATAGGGATAAAGTGATTTGAATTCATGATTCTATCCAAAAATTAATCATATGTCATTTATTTTATGATCCATTTATGAAAAAATGATGAAAAATACATATTTATATACTCTCATTTAAAAATGGGAATAATTAAAGAATGCTACATTACAACTGGTCATTGGGGCCCTACCTTGACCTGCTAAAAGCGGTGACTTTGCTGGAAAATAAATGCCACTTTAATTTTCATTCCAACCTTTCAAAAATAAACTCTCATCACTTTATAAATCATATGAATACAATAGTGAATGGCCCATCTCAAATGGTGGTTGAATAATGAATCTATTCCTAATAGTATTGTGGTACTACAATCCTATCTATAAAACAAAACAATGAACTTCTATCCATATTCTATCCCTCAATGTTCTATACACTATTGACTATTTAGCTCATGGATATACATATATGGTTGGAAGTCTGAACTTGTCTAACCTACTCAACCAAATCAGAAACCATAGGGATTGTAAATAAAACCCAAACATCACCTTCATTGCTTTAGATTAAAATCTCTTTATGGTAAAATATGATTTAAGATATTATGATATGAAACACCAGAAATTTGTCACCAAATAAATAACGATGCATTGTTTTTAAGGCATGAACTATAACATATAACACCAAATCATGTTTTGGGAATTTTTTATCATATACTCATAAATTTCATGAACCATAAATGATAACATGATATCCCAACATGAGAACACATCCCAACCTAGAACAGAATTCATCATAATAGACCACATAACATCATCATGTCTATTGTAATTTAGGTATGGGTGATTAGTTAAGTTGATAATTAAGGCTTGAGAAGGATTTATTTCACCCATTAATCTATTGGAAAGTAATATCCTTCCTTGTTAAATAAGTCATCAATGAAACTAGATTTGAAAAATCATGAACAAAGCATCGGTAATATCCTGTTAATCCAGGAATAATCTATATGAAAAATTCATTATATAGTGGTTTCCAAGTGATAAAATCACTATATTTTTAGGATTAATATGAATTTTTTCCTTTAGAGATAATGTTTCTAAAAAATCATATAACTTGCATCCAAAAATAAAACATTGAATTCTTATCATAAATGAGATGTTCTTGAACAATACCCATCAATATATCCATGTTTTTTTTTCATGATTGGACTTAGTACTTGGAATACAACTGAATAACATCAATTATCACCACCTAAAATAGTGAAGATACCTCTAAAATATTCGATTCATCAGTACTATAAACACTTCTAGTGAATTTTTAAGACCAATGATGATTAAATGTTTTTTCAAAGTGACCACAATGACTCTGGAAATTTGTTTTCAATAATACCCTTTTTAATTTCAATGTTTTTGTCACCATGATCATAAATAAATCTTATAGAACCATTATTATTCCCTCAATTGATCAAAGATATCATTAATTTGGTGAAGATTATATTAATAATTTATCTTAACTTGGATGATGTTATAATAATATACATAAATTTGAAGAGTTCCATCTACATTATTTACAAAAAGAATAGGTGTTCCACATTAGGAAACACTAGGTTGGATGTTCCATTGGATTTCCAACACTCCCTACTAAAATTTTAATCCTCTTATAATTTTGGTTTAATCATCTAATATAGAATTGAAATAGTATACCCCCTGGTATGAGATTAATCATAAATTAAAATTCCCTTTTTGGTAGAATCTTAGAGAAATTTCTTGGTAATATATATAGAAATTGTTCATGATTGTTGGAAAATATTTATCTTTAATTGAATTAATATATTCCAAAGTTACCAATACAAATTGATAGGCTATTTTATTGAAAAAAATACCAAAACTCATAATATTCTTGCATTAACATCCAAATATCATCTAAATAGTCTATTTATTCTATTAGAATATGTGAAACTAATCTGACGGGCATAGAAGTTAATGTGGACCTTGAAGGTCTTCAACCAATCCATTCCCATAACCAGTTTTAATATTTCTATACCATGAATAGTGAAATCCCTATCCAAAATTTACCCATCTATTGTTATTAAACAATTTATACACTAAAATTCTCAACAATCATATTGCCCATGTGGTGTTTGTGGTTTCGAAATAGAACTAATCATCTCACCTTGTAAACCCCTGTGATCCATAAAACGAGAAGCAAATAAACAGTGGAATACACCTATATCAAACAGGTATTACATAAGGATATAATTTAAATGAATATTACCTCACCCCAGGAAATGACCAGATTGATCTTCCTTGATCGTCTTCTCAAAACCATACAATTAGTTACTTTCTCACCCTTATAACTTGCTTCCATTTTGAGATTTTTAACATGATGAGTCATGGTGTTTATAGAATATCATCGTCTCATTTGGTTTTGAGGATGATATTTATTTTGACAATACTTCCCCATCGAAGTATAGGATGCTTGAGAATCATGAGATGCCTCTCAAACATAAGACTTTGGATAACAATAGTAATAATATTAGAGATTTACCATTTTATTATAGTTTTTTAATGCTCTATGTGATTACATACAATACCACTTGGTATGATCATGTGAACCACATTGAAAACGCCCATGATTACTCTTTGGTCATGGAGGAAAGCTAACTAATAATATGGTCTAATTCTAAGACACTCTATCACCTTTGATGTAGTTTTCCCTCATCTTATTTTTCCCACCATTTAAGTTCTTACCTATTCCAATGGAGATAAACATACTCCCCCTAGATAGATTACATGAGATATCTCTTTCTACCAGAATTTATCTATTAACCATATCTATAAAATCTATAATAAAGAGGAATAAATATATTAGAAATATTATATGGTTGTATCCAAGAATCAAAGATATGTTCCTTTTATGAAGTTTATGAAACATGTTCCAGCTAAAGGGATACTATGTTTATAAACATAGTTTCATACTCTATCATAGATATATTTTATTGCTGGAGGCTGGAGAAATCATTTATTCATTATATATTGAATTTGGAGGATATAATTGTCATATTACATATTCACTCATGATTTTACATTACTCAAAACATATAATTTTGACTTAAATGGTTTAATTCCCAATCAATGTTCATGTTTTGATCATAAACACAAAAGAAGAGAAATTCCCAAGTTCATTTAATTATTTTATTGTTTAATGTTTTGATCATATCATTAAACATACTAGTAAAAATATTTATCTTCTTATTCTTTTTTCCTCTTGATGAAATTTAAAACATATCATTAGAATGGATCCTTGTCAAATTTGGAAATTTTATGGGCCATATAGACCCCATAAGAAGGCCCACCAAATCTGTTGAAAAAAGCTAGACCATCCAAGATTATACAATTTATAGGATAAATCCAAAATCTGAAATTTGATTACACTTTTGAATATATTCTATAATATAAAATATAACTATTGCTAAAAAAAGATAAGTCCCAACTCCACAAAAAAGGGGCCTAAATGATGCATTGAAGTCCAGCCAACCATTCTGTACTTGAATTAAAAGCATCAAGAAATCATTGACTTTTCTCTTGATATATACATCTAATTATTCTTAGTTTTTTTTGTTTTGAAACAAAATATGTAGTTTGAATACTTTTTAGAAGAAATGGTTTGATTTTAAGTCATATTACTATCCAAAATCCCATTCACGTTGTGGACATTGAAAATTGTTGATAAAAATTGACAACAACACATTATTTTCCACAATAGACATAACATTGGCTCCGAAAGTCCAATGGTCTCAAAATATAAAGTGTGGATTTTAAAAATCGGTATCTAAAACATTTAAGACACAAATATCAATAGATTATACATTGTGAATAGAAATTTTTTTGATATAACAAGATGGGTTGTTTTGGAATGATAACAATCCACTACATTTGGCTATAAATAGATACTCCTATCCCTGAAAGGGATTGGAATTTCAGAAAATAGGAGGATATATTGGCATCACTAATGCCCTGAATAATGGATGGTAGGATCTTAAAAAATCATGTTTCAACTTGAGATATGATTCTTCATTTCTTTCTTTTTATTTATTTTTTCAACCTTCTTCATCTGTAATCTCATAGGTGATTATGTTGTAAATTTATTTTGATGAATGTTTCTTCTTTATCACATATTATTATCATTCAACCACTATTGTGTAATATTAATGTTATTAAAATAGTTTAAATCATGTTAAAATCATTTTCCTCATTTTCTTTATCATTCAATCAAAAGTGCATTTAAATATTCCCCACTCTTCATGTATGTGTTTGGCACATAACTCATATCTTATCCCATTTTATTATCTTTATAGTTCAACAATATAAACATATATAACCATATTAATAACCACATAAATGAAAAAGTAAATATACTATTTGGTTGATTTGTAATCTAGGGATGTTAATTGATTTGGATCTCTTCCTCAACAAATATTCTTTAGGATAACATTATGTATGTTAAACATAAAATTTCATGGATTATTGACATGTTTTCATTAACATAATAAGTCCATGGATTATTGGATCCATAAATAAAATACCATTAATGAGTTTTAATTGTTATTTGAACCCTGTTTAGATTAAGTATAGCATTAAATCTTTAACACATGGTAATTATGATCAAAATCATCTTGTGATGTGGGCGTTAGTTTAATGAAATATGAAACAAATCTAAAGGACATCATAAATTTAAATCCGCAAAAAATTAACATAGAACAATATTCATACAATTGATAAATTAAACATCATTCATCAATTTATTTTATTAAGATTCTCCCCAAATAAAAAATTAAAACAATCAACCATTAAAAATAGTATCATCTCTGAGGATTCGACCCGATTATTGCTATACACATTTATAGAGCACCAGAGTATTGAATGATCGATAGGTGAAAATTGATCATGCTTCAAATGGTTTCACTACTGGGGATGGAGAAATAAGAGTTAATAGTTTTATTATTTTTTTTCAAAAAAACAAAAAAAAGTAAATAAAAATAAACAAATAAATTCTATAAAAAACATAATGAAAAACTCTTCTTCCTCGTAAGAATATTAAACGAATCAAACCATAATGAAAAAAACAGCCTTTCTCATCCTTCCAAATTCTCTCTAAATGACATGTATCCTCTAAAATGGTCTATCATAATTTTCCCCTAAAATAATGAAAACTCTTCAATAAATTAGGATAAATATTAAAGATAATAAAATCTATCAATAATCAATCATTTTTTATAAAATTGTTCTAGATGTGGCCAATCCTAGAGTTAAAAACATAAATTAACTTGCTACCCCTGATATGAATTACCAACACCATAGTATTTAATATCCAAATATTGATGCTAATTTGGAACTCCAATCATAGTTGGTTTATCTTCTACCTCATTTCCACATGATAGCAAGTGAGGATCATCATCTTCACCTCAATGAGTTCCAAGTGGTGTGATCTTCAATAAACCTCAATGGGTTTTTGAAGGAAAAAATAAAACTTCGAGCATTCCCTTTCTCCCTAGAAGACTCCTCCAAGTAATGGATGTACTTCATCCTTCCTATTACTAAAACCACATGGAATTACATGAAGTGACTCTTCTTATATAATTTTTTTCATACTTCTTGTACTGCTTCTATCCGAAAAGAAATAAGTGGTATTTGAAAATTACTTAATGAATCACTCCATGAGTAATGAGAGTGGTTCAAAAAACATGTGGAATCCATAGAACATCACAATATCATTGAACAAATCATTATACAACACTTATATGAGTGGTTATTAGCTATTGAAATAACTCTCATTGATCCCACAAGTGGCGGTGATCTTGTTCACAAAACTCTTATAGCTGTATGAGATCCTATATGAAACATGGATGAAACCATGCAGAAATTACATACTCAAGAACTTGATCAATTCAAACTACTCCAAGATAATCAATCTATAGAGCCCAGTAATACGTCCAAATGGAAGAGTGAACTTACATGCCTTTTGAGACAACTAGTTTTGGATTCCAGAGCTCCAACCTCATCATCTCCACAATCTATATTCCCTGGACCTATCAATACATGTGGAATATGCATCTCACTAGCTCATCCAACCTACATATTTACAAATCATCAAGATGATAACTATTATTCTTCTAGTCAAGTGGTGCTCAATTTAGTATTTGTTTATATGAACACCAACACTCAAAAATCAGGCAAGTTCATTAGAAAACCCACCCAACCCAACTCTGATCCCTTTTCTTCTAAAAATAACACTAGATTGAGATAAGGTAATACCAACTCTCATACCCCTAAGTTCCCTCCTATAAACATTAACCAGTTCCAATATTGTCAAGATGGTGGAAACATCAAACAACCTTATACATTTTCTCCTCAACCTCAAATAATGAACCCCCCTCTTGTTTCTCATGGATTTCATTATCCTATTATGCCTTCCAAATTCCCAACCCAATACAAGCACCTTCTCCAAAACCCAAATCAAGGAAATATCAATGTCGTACATTCCTCTTCTTTTAAGAAATCTTTGGAAAGTGATATAGAATATATTTCCACCTTTACCTTTCCCAAACATATAAAATTGAATCCAAAATTCATTAACTTCCATCCTACCTTAGCCAATAGAGACAATATTTTTATTCTCAATTCTTTCTCAACTATCACCCAGACCTAAGGTTAATATAGGTGAAATTATAATTAGATTAGGAATGAAAATAAATATTCCTCATGATCAATCCTCTCAATCCCCTTTGAATATTGATCTAGAAAATGAAAAAAAAATCTAAAATCCTTAAAATGAACCTAAAGCAAGTCCCATTCCTCCTTCTATTAATCAAAGGAATCCAATTCCTTTTCATCAAGATTTCTCTAAGGCAATGATTCCCATTGAACCCGATTATGAAATTATTAATGTGTTTAGACGTGTTTTTTTCAATATTTAACTCATAGATTCTATATAAAAAATTCCAATGTATGTCATGTAACTTAAGGAATTGTGCACCCATAATAGGCATCTTATGATAACAAAGAATTTTTTGACCCAATATTATATACCCATGAAGTGAAAATATACAGGGACCATTACAGTTTCATTTCTAATAGGGAGTTATAAATTTGATGATGCACTCATTGACCTTGGAGCATCGATATATGTTATGAAAAAATACATATTTTCCAACATTGGTCTATGTCTCATACAATCAATGGGTTTTCTCATCCAGTTATCCAATCAAAGCACTGCCAGTCCTGAGGGAATAATTAAATATATCCTTGTTAGAGTCAATGATCTTATCTTCTCAACTGATTTCAAGGTCCATAACATTGATGGAGAGACAAATTATTGGCAATATTCTGTTATTCTAGGAAGACTTTTCCTCATGAAATCTAGAATCAAAATTGATTTCCATGTTGGAATCATATCTAATGAATTTGGTGACCAACTAGTCGTGTTCAATATTTTTCAAACCATGAAACACACATCATAGAATCACTATGTATTCTCGATATATGCTTCTGAAAGTATCTTTGTGAGTGTTTTGACCCCGAATATATCATGTTATTATTATTATAATGATAAAAGATATTGTTATTATTTCATCCTCATTAACAAAGTCATAAATGAAGAAGTTGTTAGTAACATTTAAAATGTTAACTACAATGATCTAAAGGATCCTAAAAAGTATTTAGAATCCCATATCACCTATGATCGCCACTGTTCAAAATTGGATGATAATGGGGAAAATATACTAGCATTCTCATTTGTTGTTTCAAATAAAATTATTCAAAATTCATCATTTTCTATACACGATTCTGAAAATTATATTATATGTGTAGGACCCCCGGACACCCTAAGAGGGGAGCGGTGAATCATGGTGTCAACTTTTTCTCTTAATGTTATGGATATTGTCCCCGCGTTGGTAGGAACTTGTAAAACCAGTATGATGGATATGATCAGCAATCGAACATTCACATGCAATGAGTTGACACAACACTTTTACTGGGTTCACCACTAAGGGATATGTCCAAGGAGAATACGCCGACAGGTTTCTGGTCATACCTAATTCCACTATTCTTCACTAGTTGTGGATTAAAATAGTTCGGGCACAGTCACATTGTCCCAGGCTCACTACCTTTACAAAAGTTTAAGGAGAGATCATTGCGTCCCTCGGGTCACTCCCATTGGATCCCCTTGGCTCACTGACTTTGGTGAAGTCTCAGTCAGTTTATAGACATGAGGGTCTCTTCAATAGATTCACATTTAATCATTTGCCTATACTTAGAACAAGACTTTGCTTGCATCAGAGTCCTGAGTTGATGATCTTTTGTAATCAATCTACTACTTTAGTTTAATAGCTGAATGCACTAAATCTATTTCTTCTCTTCCTTCAACTCCCAATACCGACACCTGAGTGTGTTGTTATATTTCCCTCTCTCTATTCAAATCTAAGTTTAGTTGCATGAATAATTCTTCTTCTCTTCACAAATCACAACAAGGTTGTTAAACATCAGTCATGTGTGTGCGGTACTACTTCTCTTCGTAAAACCAAATGGTTCACTATTCTGCCATCTTCACAAATCATATTTGAGAGTGCTAAGCCCCTGTCAAAGGCCTGCGGGACCCCCAAATTTTTCACGCATCATTCCCGGTGTCTTGCATTTAAAATTCAAACCTTGCGCATAAAAATACCTTTTTGGCATGAAAAAGGCTTTTTCTAGAACTCTCCTTTTTCGCACAGAACTTATCTTTTTCGCACAACACTTACTTTTTCGTGCAACACTTCTTCTTTTCTCACAACACTCTATACCTCTATTTTTTCGCGTGTCAGAGGTCAGGATTTTTCTAAGTGTCGATCCACCCCAATGGGAGGGGTTCACCTTGTATTTATAGGCATTTTGACCTTACGCGTAAAACCGCTTCCTACGCATAAAAATCACTCTCAGTTCTTTAGATTATGCATGTCTTCCTTTTATTTTCGCGCACCACAAGAATTTCTCGCATACCTCATGACTTTTTAATTTTTCATCATTCTAGAAATGGATCCTCTCTTGCGTGTAAAACATCAAACCCACATTTTGCGCACAACCATCTTTTTGCGCACAAGTTTGATTTTCCGCGAACATGGCGTGAACATCTTCGATTTTTCGCTCGCCTCTTGCCTTTACTAATTTTCCATGTTTTTGATCCAATACACTGCTTGCATGAAAAGATCACCCATCTATTTCACACACAACATTTTTCTGCGCACATTCCCATTTTTCTGCGCACAGCTCTGGCCATTCGTGCAGCCCATGCCCTTGCTATTTTTCGACATTATGATTCTGAAACAATTCTTGTGCAAAAAAACTTGCTCCATTATTTCACACACCACACTCTTTTTAATGCACCACACATTTTTTCGTGCACAACACACCTATTTCGTGCACCACTTCCTCTTTGCGCACACCTCCTTTTGCGAGCAACCCATGTCTTCATTTTCCAATTTTCTGTCCCAAAAAAATTGGCAAACACTAGGAAACAGTGCCACCTTCAATATATTCTTCGGCCATAACCTTCATGCTTCTTTTCTATGATTTCCCTTCTTCAGAAAGTCTTTTTCTTTCATCACAAACTCCACTATCATGATATATATCCTTTGATAAATCAATTTTAGCATCATCATATTTTGATACAATGTGAAGTGAATAGCCATATTAGAATTCCAATCCCTTCCACACTACCTTCTTCTTCAATCATCATTCTGTACTTCATGAAAATCATATGATTCTATTCTTCAAGAAGTCTCTTGCATGGTTCTCATGAAATCATGAAGAATTGCATGGTCTTCATCAAATCCCCATTCTTCTTTAATCATCCATAGATGAATTACACCTCACCATTCTTCACTGTTGTAAACAATGTGTCACCTTTGACACAAGTTCTTTGAACTTATGATCAGTACAATAATCATCTGAATTTCCATTCCTCCATTTCATTAGAGCACTTCTTGATCTCCTTCATTTTGATCTTCATTGACAACTATTGACAAAAAAGAAAACCTTATACACAAATTGGTTCCTACAATATGTAAGGTGAACCCCTATACAATGTTCTTATCTTGTCCCAATGGCAGTGAAGGTTGTGGTATTTGTTTAAATATAAGTAAAGTGATCACTAGTGAGATGGTATCTGACCATTCATTGGCACAAAAAATTCATATTAATGATTTGGAAAAATATATTAAGTATAATCTCACATTTGATCACCATTACTCTACATTGGGATGTGATTCACAAAATGAGTTTAAAAGAAGTGGGACCCCATACACTGATTTCTTATTACCTAAATATTACATAAATTAACCATTAGAATTGTATAATCTTCTTGAATTTTCAACTATTGAATAACATCACATTGTAGATAGTATCATTCCTCATATTGAAGTCCAAAGGGGGGATACCAAAATTCCCTTTACACCCCATTGAATTACAACCACATCAATAATGAAGGGAATAAATTATCCATTGAACAATAGGGACTCCCAAAGAAGAAGGTTTTTTGGAAACACACCATAGTTTTGATTATATGGTGGTCACTATTGGACTATGGGTAGTCAACTGCAACTATCTAGCTGTATTAAAAATAAATGTAGCTCTTCTTTGGAGGTAACATAAGTTTTATTTTACTTTTATGAAATTTTAATTTCTTTTTAGCTTTTCATTAAATGAGTAATGAATTTCGTTTTTATTCTCTTTAACCTAATGGTAATTTTATAAAGCATCACCATAGAGGAAATATTCCTTTAGAACGACATCTACTTTCACTGACCACCACTATATGGAGAAGAAAATCCACCAAATCCAAACCAGGGAACCTCTTTCCCATCAACTCCCGATTTGTCTCTTCTTCCTCCAACTCTCTCCCTATTTCTTCTTCTTCCTCTATATTTCATTATTTTGACACATTCTTCATCTAACCATTTTTTCTATTTCCCTTATATATTAGTGTGTATTTTTTAAAAATTGAAAAAATGTAAAAAACATTAGAACACAAAAAACTAATTCTTATTTACTCAACAATACATATTAAAATTTTTTCCATCCTTTCTAGAGATTACAATGTCTTTCTTTAATCCCAATCATTTTTTATTTTAATCATAATTTTCTATAATAATTTGGTGTCAAGAAAAATAAATTTTGACTACTCAATTATTGATTTAAAAAATGATTCATTTCCATTTTTGAGTAATAAATTAGTTTTTCATGCTAAATAAACCTATGTTCGTCTTTTCATATGATGTGTTTTCCACCCCAGACTCTGTTTCATGAGTTTTTGGACCTTTGAGATGAAATTTCCTACTTTAGTGTACATTAATAAAATAAAGGCATTTTATGAACAACACAATAATCAAAATAGACTAATAGTCTCCCATTACCCTTATAATAATCCTACTTTTTAAATCCCCTTAAATCATATATATGTTTTTTATAGTCACGTTACAATCCCAATACCTTAACCACCCAACATCTACCTATATTTTAATTGCCTAATTTATTAACATTTTATTACAGGGGAATGTATCTCATTTTGGTTACCATTTACTTCTTTTTAATGTTTCATCATATACATGAGAGAAAGTAAATATTTATGTGTGGGGGAGACTTCATAATGTAGTGAGTTTTGGGAATGGATTAACGTTTATGTAAATTTGTACATGCAATTGAAATGTGTTATAAAAATACATGTTGTGTCTTGTGGATGTCAAAAATTACTCTTCTTAAACCCTTGGTCATGTTATAAATATTAAAATTAGTGTCTTGACGTGATCCAACATAGGTTGGGAGATGAATGTGATATCTATTTCAAGTTAAACATTTGAAAATAGAATACTTTCATCATAATTTCTTATGTTGTTGGGAATTTTTTTTTTGTAAAACATTAAACTTTTCTAATATCTCACTTTTCATTCATGAAACATAATATCACTATAAATATGTGTTTTATTAACTTTCCATTTCTTATTTTTAAAATTGTTCATTTCTTTTTCAATGTTGGTGTTTAACCCACTTTTCCTATATTTTGGAAATTATATTCCTATCATCCCATAGCCACTGAAAACCCATTAAAAGGACCTTCTAATTCTTGTATACATTAGGATAGGTAATGTAAGATGATATCTCATTCAAAATCTAATATTTTCACTTTTGGTTGGTGAATGAGTGAGTATCAAGAAGTAAATTTTTATTATCTTGAGAGGATATTGTTTTGAGTGCATATATTTTCCATTTCTAATTTTGAGCATGAAAACTTATTTTTTTGGAACATTATTTATGTATCAATTCTTGGTGGAATTCTTTATGGATGAGTGAACTAGTCTAGAAACCCTTATTGAAGAATTTTTTTTTCATATTTGTTGTTGAGTAAAAATTATTTAGTTAGGTTTTTATTTCATGTAAATGAGGACATGAAAAAGGTAATGTGTTGGGTAGTTGAAATAAAATATTCATTCATGACTTTACATTACTCCAAAAATATAATTTTCACTTAAAATTTATTAATTTTCAATCAATGTTCATGTTTTTATCGTAAACACGTATGGAGAGCATTTTTCTATTTCATTTAATTAAACTATAGTTTAATGTTTTGATCATATAATTAAACATAAAAATATTAATTAATTTTTTATTATTTTTTAGTTTTCCTCATGAAAATTATAACATATCTATAGAAAGGATAATTGGTCAATTTGGCCATTTTAATGGGAATATGGACACCACAAGAAGGTCCAACAAATCTGTTGAGAAAACAGGACCATCCATGATGATACAAATTCTGGGCTCAATCCAAAATCATAAATATTATTAAACTCTTGAAAATATTTTTGAATAAAAAAAATAATCATGCATAAAATTTTGAAGGTCTGACTCCACATAAAATGGACACAAATGATGCTTTGAATTCTATCCCCCCATTTTTTTCAAGTAATTAAAAGTATACACAATCCATGAATTTTTTGTTGTTATAGACATCCCATTGTTTTGAGATTTTCTGATGTGAAATAGAAGATATATTAGGCTTAATTTTTAGAATAATGGTTCTAATTTGAGGGCCTATTATTGTCTAAAACCCCATTCAGCTTGGGGCCTCCAAAAATGTGTGGATAAAAATGGATGACAAACCATTATTTACAAAAACAACCTTAACATTGGCTACAAAAGTCTAATGGAAACAAAATATGGAGGATGCATTTTCTAAAACTATATCTAAAAATTTTTATAAGAAAATATATTTATATTTAGATTTTAGAATAGAAAAATTGTCAAGAGAATATGGTGTATAGTCTTGTAATGAAATCATTCAACTCCATTTGGGAATACATTTATAATCCTCTGGTCCATAAAAGGGGATGGAATTTCATAGAATAGGAAGATGTATAGGCATGAAAAGGTCCATGAAAAGAACATGGATAGATCTTTAGGTCTTATTTTTTAACTATAGATACCATTCCTCTAAGATTTTATTTTATTTACTTTTGTGTTCTTCTTCATTTGTAATCTCATAAGTGTTTCTGTTGTAATTTTATTTTAATGTTTTTTTCTTATTCATCACATTATATTATCATCTACCCTCTATTGATTAATATTAATTATATTAAAGTATATTAAATCATGTTAAAATGCCTTTCATTCTTTTCTTTCTCATTTAATCAAAATTTCATTTTAATTTTCCTCGCAATTTGTGTATTTGTTTTGTGGACAACACTTTTCATATCCCATTATTTTAATTCTCATTATAATTAATCACCATGAACATATATAACCATATTTATTACCAGAACAATGACCAAGTAAATATACCATTGGGGTGAGTCATAATCTAGGGATGTTAATCGATTAAGATATTGTTCTCGATGAATATTCTTTAGGTTAACATTATGTATGTTAGTCAAGAAATTTCATGGATTAATGATATGTTTTATTTAATGTGTGGATTACATGGATTATTAGAAACTTATTTAGACTACCATAAACAAGTTTTAATTGAGATTATAACACCAATTTAATAAATTCTTGGATTTAAGACATAACACTTGAGAATTATGATCAAATAATCTTGTTAAGTGGGTGTTAATTTAATATAACATAATGAAAAACTCAAGGATATCATAAGATTGAATTAATTATAATGAACTAACATTAATATTTATCAAATTGTTAAATAAAACATCATCTATCATTCAATTTAATTAATCTCTACAAATAACCTCCCTCGCTTCATAAGATAAAACAAAAACTATAAACAATTAAAAAATGTATCATCACTGAGGATTCGACCTGATTGTTTCTATACTCATAAGAATATCACCACAAATTTTAACAATTTATATGCAAAAATTTGTCATTGTAGGAATTTTATAGTGAATAAATCACTGAATTCCTCCTATGTAATTCCATGGTCGATTATATACGAGAAATATAAATCGCACCACATGATTGAAAGAACCAATATAATATACAATGATAACTTGTACATAGATCATCTAGTGTTCTAAGGAAAAAAAGATTTAATTAATTCTATTTAGCTATAGTTCCACTTTTTCATGCTAAAATTACTCCCAAAATATGGGTGGATTCTAATTATGAAATTTTATAGAGTGATCCATTTATTTGAGTTTTTCATTCTGATTACCTATAGAGACCCATAATTTTTATTCATAGATATTAGATCATTTTATAATTTTCTTTTAAAGGTTGGAGCCGAAGCCTCATTTTTATTATTAAATCAAAGCAAAGACCTCTTTTAACTGGGTAGAGGGAAACTCATTACATAGCCTGAAGGCCCTGTGGGCTTGTAGCCCATTACATAGCCCGTAGGCCCAAATTCTAAGGTCAATTCACATTCTGTGAATAGTAACCTACTGCTACAGTACCGCACAGTATCACCGCCGCTACAGTACCCCTGCCGCCACTACAGTGCCCGCTGATGAACAGTTTCATCGCCGCTATAGTACCCTGGAGCCGCTACAGTGCCCGCTGATGAACAGTTCTGTCGCCGCTACAGTAGCGCTACAGCAACCTACGCCCCATGGGTTTTGAACCCCCATTTTCCATGTAGTATTACGAGGTGCTTAACACTAAGCCAAACCCCAACTACTTAGATCATATTATATGAATATTCACTATATAAAATTATGATCCATTCCATAATTATATATTTCTGGTCACATTGGAAACATTAATTGATAAATAACTTGATCATATAAGACATGCATCTTCTCCGAATTAATTTTAAAGGACCCATCCTTACACATTACATAGCAAAGGACCTTTCACAGATCTAGGATATGGAGAGTTAGATAAAAGATTATAATTTATTAGAGTTACAATAAAAAAGAACAAAATGACCAAAAGATATGGTCTGTGCTAACTCCGTATGTTAAGTGAACGTCTTCGGAAAACTTCATCGGACCAGTGAAAATAAATTTAAAACACGTGTGTGAGACTAAAATGACTATTAAGGGTTTATAAACATTCAAAAAATACTTATAAAATATATTTTTGAAAATAACTATGTACATACATTTAGTACAACCCTTTTCAAAATACTATATTAAATTTCTTATGCTTTAAAAATTCTATACCATTTTAGAAAGTACTTATGTTCAAAATTTCTTAAACATAATCCAATGTTTTTCTAAAAATAACTTGCAATATTTAAAAAAACACTATTCTAAGGATGCATGAATACTTGAAGGCTATCTGGGCCTACCCACTTGATGAAGGATGAGTTCTCTCCCAACTTTCCTTCCATATTTACAACTGTCAGACATCATGTTTTCTGAATACATTATATGCATGCCTTACTTATATATTTGTTTTCAATTGAGTTTTAATTTTTAAAAATATGTCGCTGCTTTAAAATGAACATCCACGATTACATATATATATAATATACATGAACTCTCGTCGCATCACTTACAAGTTTGGTTATAAAAAAAACTTCTACCACGTAGGCTTTTCATGGGCTAACCTCGTATTAAATCTTTTTTTGTTAAATACATTTGAGATAATTGGTTGTAATAATCTATTATATAATTGTAAAAGAACCATTTAAAATAAAATATTTTCAATGATATCCATGTACTTTTTATTTTTGGAATTAAATATTAAAATTGAATCCATGAGTTTATTATAATGCAATGTGTGTTGATGATATGAATAATCTCATGTCCATGTTTATATGAAGATGTGATGACCTTAAGGATAATATTTCTCAGTGACATATTATGTGCAAACTTTATAGATACAAGATGATAAAAGTTATAACATGTCAATAAAATTATAAATATACCTATAACCATTCCATCCATGAGGAAATTGAAGATAAGGTCATGTAAAAATCCTTAATATTAATTTCAGCCCTTACCCATACTTGATTTGTTTCCGCTATCAAATCATGCAGTAATATGTCGATATATATATATATTAATTATTTGATCTTTATGTTATATACACATATATATCTATTGCACCAGTTTACATTAATTCAATGAAGTCAATCATTAATACTTAAAAATAATTATATATATTCATTTATGAAAAACTTAAATCACATACATATATTTATATATATCGATATGTATCATGAATTTAAATTCTAAATATATAAATTTGGGAATCACTTGTGTATTAAAACTATATATTTGAGATGAATATATATATATATATATATATATATAACAAATCAAAATTATAAATTCATAAATTGAATGTTTTAAAATAAATTTAATCAATTAATTTGAAACATCAAAACATGATAAAATATAATTACTTTATATATAACCCAATTATATTAAAATAAACATTTATGGTGTAACTGAGCCCATTCATTAAATTCTAAAAAACACAAATTGTACAGGCATTTCCATAAGACACAAACATTAAAAAAAATGATAACATAAAATAAGTTTTAGCAAAAAAAATATTGAATTCCTTAAACCAAACCAGATCAAAACAAAAAACTTGATAAATATAAACATGCAAGGATTAATTGAAGAAATCTATTACAAAATATAAGATAAAAAAATAATTAAATGTTTGAAATTTTTATTCCTTATGAATCAAATATTAAAATTCAAAACTAATCCAAAATTTATATTTATATGAATATAGGATTATCATCCCTTACGCAAGACAATATATTTTAGAATGTAAGATAAAAACTATATATAGTATATCACTTACCTCTAAACCATAGAAAAATGAATCTGGAGTAACATATTGATGGGAACACACTCTCCTAGACTGGAAAACTGAGTTGAACATTAAATTTCAACAAAGGCTTTAAGGCTTTTATAGCAAAAACAATAATGATCATGTAGTGGAAGATAAGTAAAGAGTACCACACAAAAAAAGGGAAAAAACAATATAAAATGAAGTTATATCGGAACCAATTGGATATAAAAATCAATGAGATAGAAAAAATAAGGCAAAAAAAAGTGGAAAACAAGTCAAAAATGAAATTCATACATTGAATCATTCGAAAATACCACCGGAAAATGAACACTTATGGTTCGCAGATGATAATAGGCTTGTGAAATTGAATAAAAGATTCGATTGAAAATAAAATCCAGAAATATGACAAACAATATATAGTATTTCCCCCTTTTTTATTCATATTATTACTATTATTATATCATTATTATTTGATTAAAGGTTATAATATTTTTATATTATATAATATGTTTAACTATAATATTAACATTGTTTTTATAATTTTATTCAACATAAACCACAACTTTATAAATGTTAATCCAATCATAATTTATAACTTAAATCTAATAATTATTTCTTTATATATATAGATATCATGTTTTTGAAAATTTATAAAGCCTATATAATTATTAAATATTGTTTTCCATAAATTAGACTATTGAATTTTGTTTTACAAAGATAATGTCTTTAAAATATTTTTTATTATTATTACATCATATGATATTTTAAAATGATAATTTTAATTGACATGTGTAATCTCATTATCCTGTTAAAATAAAATTATAGCTTTATAATAGTATGAGATTAATAATTTTATATAATTCAAAACTAATATACATTTACATATTATATAAAAAAATTAACTATATTCATATATAATTATCATTTAAAACATTCTATTAAATAATTTTTTTTTGATAAAAGTAAATTCTATTCAATAGATGTAGTGATTCTAATGTATTATTTAAACAATATAAAATAATATTTACTTTTTGAAAACTATACAGGTATTTAAAATCATAATTTTAGTTATCAATTTAAATAAAACTCTCTTAAAAATGTTTAAATAAAAATTAAATCCATTTGATAATTTTTTTCTAAAAAAATAGATGTCTAAATTTTCTGGACTATTACATTATTCCCCCTTCATAATAATTAGGTCCCCGAAATTAGTTTTTCAAACTAAAAACAATTCTAAATATTTTTTTAGAATTAAGAAAACTAAGACCTATATACTTCTATACATTATCATTAGATGACAACAACCAATCTCCAATGTTTTATAGACTATTCCTCCAATACAAATTATAAGGACCCAACCATACACACTATATAGTATAGGACTATTCACCGGTCCATGTTCTAGATAGTTACAAAGAAGGTTACAATTTATCATATTTTCAATAGAAAAGAATAAAACGAACAAAATACACGGTGCGCACTAACACTTTGATGTGAACGCTTTTGGAAAACTCTATTGGACCTGTGAAAATAAATTTAAAACAATGGAGTGAGCCTAAAATGCCTAGTAAGGGTTTAGAAGTCCTAGATAAATCCATATAAGATATACTATTTAAAATAAATTTTGAAATACATTTAGAAATACCTTTTTCGAAATACAATTTTATATTACTTACATTTAAAAAATTTAAACATAATCTAGTGTTTTTCTAAAAAAATTTGCTTGCTTCTGAAAAAAACACTATTATGAGGATGGTTGAATCATAGAAGTCTATCTGGGCCAACCCATTTGCTGAAGGATGAGTTCACATCCCATTTCCCTTAAATATTTACAACTATCAAACATTGGGTTTTCTAAAAACATTATATGCTTGCATTACTTATATATATATTTTTACTGGAGTTTTAATTTTTTAAAAACATGCCACTAATTTAAAATTCACATCCATGATTACATATATATATATATATGTGTGTGTGTGTGTGTGTTTGTGTGTGTGTGTGTGTGAAATACATGAACTCTCAACTCATCACATAGAAGTTAGGTTATAACCGAAACATCTACCACATAAGATTTTTATGGACAAACCAGGTGTTTAATAATTTTTATCTGTAATAAATTTTTAACAATTGATTATAATAATTTATTATAAAATTGTAAAGAAAAAATTTAAAATAAAATAAAATCAATTATATCCATATAGTTTTTATTTTTGGAATTAAATCTAAAAATTAAAACCATGAGTTTATTATAATGCGACGAGTGTTGATGATGTGCATAATCGTATGACCATATTTATATACAGATGCGACGAACATAAGGTTAATATTTCTCCACGACCTGTTATGCACACCTTTTTTAGAAAGGATATCATAAAAACTATAACATGTTAATAAAATTATAAATATTCCTATAACCATTACATTCATGAGGAAATTGAAAATAATGTCTGGTACAAATCCTTGATATTAATTTCAGCCCATATACAAACATGACTTGTTTGGGCTATCAAATATTGCACTAATATATCAATATATATATATATGAATTATTTGAATTGTATATTATATACACATTGATATATGTATTTATTTCACCCATTTATATTACTTCAATGTAATTAATCATTAATTCTTAAAAATACTTATATATATTCTTGTATGACGAACTTGAAATCCCATACTTTTATTTATATACATTTATATGTATCGTGAATTTAAATTCTAAATATATAAATTTGGGAGTCACTTATGTATTAATCATGGATTTGAGATGAATATATATATATATATATAAAATCAAAATTATAAACTATTAAATTGATGGTTTTAAACTAAAAGTAATCACTTAATTTGAAACATAAAAAGAAGATAAAATATAATACCGTTATATAGAACCCAATTATAAGAAAATATAATTTTAAAGAGAAACTGATCCCATTATTTTTATTCTCAAAAACATAATTTATACATGCATTTCTATAAGACATAAACATTAAAAAATGATCACTTAATATAAGTTTTCACACAAATCTAATATTGAATCCCTTACACCAAACCAAATCAAAGAAAAAATAAGTTAAATATAAAATTTCAAGGATTAATTAAATAAATATCTTACAAAATAAAATATTATAAAATAAATAAATGTTTTAAAATATTTATTCCTTACTAATATAATCATAAAATTCAAAACTAATCCCAAAAATTATAATTCTTTGAATATAGATTTTTCATCCCTTGTGCAAGACAATAAATTATAGAACATAAGAATAAATACAATAGATAGTATATCCCTTATCAATAAACTAAAACAAACTTCAGCTAGATTCACATAGTGTTCGGCACATGCTCTCCTGGACTGACAAACCGAGTTGCAAATTCAATTTTCACAAAGACGTAAGGATTTTATAGCCAAAACAAAAATGTTCTTGTAGTGAAAGGGGAGAAAATAGTACCGAACAGAAAAAGGGACATAATCAATATAAAATGAAGTTATATAGGAACCAATTCGATATTAAAACTCAATGATATAGAAAAAATTAGACCAAAACCAAATACTAATGTTCAAATTTCAAAACATGAGCAGTGCTAAGTGGACCCCGAGTCTTTACTGAAATTAATACATTGAATCAATCAAAAATACAATCGAAAAATGACCACTTCAGGTCTGTAGATGATAACAGGTAGGTGAAATTGAGAAATATATTCAAATGAAAATAAAATCTAGAAATAGGACAAACCAATAAAAATGATAGAACATGCAAATTGAAGAATTTTGAAAATGAACCAAATAAAATTGTAAAACATTGCCAGCAATCACTAAAAAGGGTATGAAAAGAAGAAACAAATAAATAAATCCCACAAAAATTCCAAAACAAACCAAATAGAGGGACATAATCTATAAAAATTACATATATAGAAAAAAAATATCAACTACCTGACAATGTTTATCCCCTTCTTCCACAATTTCCTGATTTTCTTGTTTTTTATTATATCAATTTTATTTGATTAAAGGTTATAGAATTTGTGTATTATATAATAAGTTTAACATTAAAATTAACATAGTAATTATAATTTTATTAAACATAAAATACAATTTTATAAAAGATAATATAATCATAATTTTTAATTTAAATCTAATAATTATTACTTTGTATATATATATATATATTTAAAAGTTGAGGGGTCTAAGCCCCATAAATTTATTTATAAAAGAGATTCAAGGAGAGAAAAACATGAAAACAGTGCAAACAAATATATTAACTTCCCCTTCCTTGGGAACCGATATTTTTCCTCACCTTATCTATAATTTTTCATTCTTGGTCTCTCAATTCATTCCACAGTTTGGCGCTGATACACCCCCGACCTCTTCCTCCAGAGCAGCGGTCTGAAATCTCCTGATCTTGCTGCAATAATGTTTCAATATCTTCATCAGAGCTGGCAGTTTTATCGTCTTCCTTCTTCTTCATTTCTTCCTTTCTTTCCTTTTTCCTTTGGATTCTTGTTCTTGCATGTTGCCAATTGCAATCCTCTATTTCTTTTTTGTCATCTTCAGTCCCTGCTGTATCAGGCACCTGCATATTAGCAATCTGAGATTCAAAATAAACTCCCCCCAAAGGAGGCATGGTTCCATCCCCTACCGATGGATCCAAATCCCCTAGAACCGGAGAAACAAGATCAACATTAGAAGAAACATTAACAGATTTTGAAAGAGTTACAGTGTGATCAACATCACTGCACTGCACACTATGCAGTTCTTCCACCGAAGTAACCAAAGTAGTGTTCTGTTTGGCTGGCCCTTCCTCGGATTAGGGCTCTAAGCATCCTTCATTCTGAACCTCTCAACATCAGGAACACAGTCTATCTTTGATTTCTTTTTGTTATAAGTATCCTTGCTAGTCACTTTAGATGGATCAGATGAATGAATAAGAATCTAAGATGTAGCCGGTGCTACATTCTGTTTTTGTCCAGAATCAGACCTAGATTGAAAATCCTGATGCAAGTTCCCTTGTGATCCCATAGGAGTGTCAACCATATCAGAGGTAGTCTGCACTGTAACCAAATTTTCAGAACAAACATAAGTGTGAGCAGGAGATTTCAAAGCCATAGCGGTTCTATTCGCTATCACATCTTCCTCTCTAGCTTGCAAGGATGAAGAGGGATCTCCCTCCTCCACAATCTCAACCCAGGATTTCTTAGTTTGATTACAGGTCCTATTAAAATTCAATGAGTTTGTAACTTCAGGTCTCTGGACATCCTTACTGTTAGAAACAGTAGGCAAAAAATCTTTGCTCTGTTGATCCAGATTAACAAAGCTAGGTTTTACCTTCTCAAACTTTCTACATGACATGGAGTCATGTCCTCTAAGGGAGAATATGCTGCACACTATAGCCTTCCTACATGTTGTTGCATCATGACCTAAAACCTTACACCTTTGGCAGAATTTAGGTACCCTTTCAAACTCAATTCTCAGATCTAATTCTTCATCATCCGTGGATAAATAAACCCTATCAACAAGTGTTGAACAAAGATCAATCTCAATGAGGCATCTAGAATAGTGACTGAATCTAGACATTTCTGTTTCTCTATCTATTCTAGCAGGAACTCCAATGGCAAGTGAAATATCATAAAGAATTCTAGGATGTTATAAAATCAAATTAAGACCAAAAATTTTGATACATATCTGAGTTGAGGTGTTACCAAATTCAGAAGGGTTGAAACTCTTGTCCCATTCCCGGATGTGGAAAGCACCTGGCCTAAATGAGATTGAGCCGAAGCTCCAGGCTTTGAGTTTGAGATCTGCAGAAGGGAAAATTAGGTGGTAATATCCTTTACCAAGAGAAACACACTGCCAAGAGTCAAAACCCCAGGCATCGGCAAGTCTTTTCTGAAGATAGTCCATTTTCCAGGGAATACTTCCCTTCGGAAGAATCAATCTACCAATTATAGAGTGCTCTCCCAAATGCATATGCTCCGCAACCGCAGTAAAGTCTGCCTTGACATGAGCCACAGATCCCCTTTTGCGAATGCCTACAAACGAACTTTTGAACTGGGAAAAGGACCTACTAGCTTCACTGGCCTCAAGTATTCATAGCTTTCTAGGGTCAGCCCCATCCATTCCTGATGCGTGTTCATGGGAGTTAAATCTCCCAAGTAGTAGAAAGACGACCGCCATATCGCGTCGCTTCCACTAAAACCCTAATCGCCATGATAGCACGAGAGTCGGCTCGACATTTCTCCTCCGTTATTTGATGGGGTCTTGTATATATATATATATAATATTATCTAAAATATATAAAACCCATTTAATTATTTAATATTTGTTTTAATAAATTATACTAGTGATTTTTTACAAAAATAATGTCATTAAAATATTATATATTTTTATTACTATATATGATATTTTAAAAATATAATTTTAAATGACATATGTAATATCATTATCTAAAAAAATAAAATTATAACATTATAATTGTATTAGTTTCATAATTTTATATTATTCAAAACTAATATACATATATAAAGACAAATTAACTATATTCATATATAATTATCATATAATATATTCTATTAAATAACAATTTTGATAAAAGTAAATTCTATTCTATAAAGGAAGTTATTCTAAAAAATTAATTAAATAAAGAAAATAACATTTATATTTTTAAAACTATACTTGTATTCTACAAAAAATTACTTCATTTCTTATTTTAATTCAAAATGCGTTAAAAACGATTAAATTAAAAATAAATCCTTTTAAAATTTTTTTTTTATAAAAAAAATTAGTTTTAGATTTTCTAAGATATTAAATAATTATTCACAACTAGACACATTCATAAATAAATAAATATATATATATATATAAATATCACACTAAAAAAGTTCCTTTATATCTTAAGGAAGGG
Organism: Viscum album; assembly: GCA_963277665.1. NCBI lineage: Eukaryota > Viridiplantae > Streptophyta > Magnoliopsida > Santalales > Viscaceae > Viscum > Viscum album. Next base: position 1,639,053,244 of record OY728163.1, on the reverse strand, counting down.
AAAACAGCCAATGGTGGAAATAGATTCGTAACAAGGGTAAAAATGGAGATATTAATGATTAAATAATCAAAACATGAGCATAAGTGTATGCAAAAATAAGCTTAAAAATTGAAAACCATACCCTACATATCATAGATCATAATCATGAGTCATGGACTAAATAATGGTTGTTCATAAGACATGACTAATAATGAAATCAAGAACATGATCTATGAGGGTATAACATTTTAACAAGGCATGTATATTTCACGTACACATAATTATAGAAAATCATTACCTAAGTAGCAAATACTCACTTACAAGAATATCTAAGGGTATTTGGTTCCCCCCATTTTAAAGTCTAGGTTCACTCCCAAGAATATGATAATGGATTCGGTTTACTCCTCATTCCATTATTAAGGTTCACACCCAAGACCATTATAGTGGAAATATACCCTTACTGAATTGGGTTCACTCCCCATTTTAGTCATTGTTATATTTTGAGATATCCATTTTTACCGAATGCATTAGAGGGCCATATAATTTTATTATTATCCATTACAAAGTGAAAATTGTACATATTTGTGCCAAAATATCATAAAACATTCATCATATCATAACCAATGAAAAAGAGATGGGTTTTATAAATATTATATCATGTCATAAATTGTGGAAAATAAACTAGTTTACTAAATATCTTATAAATTCATCATAGTAAAACCCATTGAAATGGAATAGATTTCAAAAAATATCATGAAATAAAAATAATAAACTATCCAAAGAAATAAAAATAATTGTATCATTTAATTATATCCTCAATAAATATTAGGTAACATTAAAGGATGTCATATTAGATTAAAAATTCCATGAAAATATCACTTGGAACATTTATTAAGGAAAATAACCTCTTAACATTGAAATCAATTATTTAAAATTTAAAACTTTCCCAAATATTTATGGTAAAATTTGTCTAAAAATAACCCTGGGAACATGTAAAATAAGCTTCAAATAATTGGTTGGTAATGATGGCACAAAATTCTGTTCTTTCCATATAAGTGAAAAGCATATATTCCCTTTATAGTATTTTAAAAAATTTAAAATATTACATCATTTTAAAAAAGAAAAAACGAATCATTTAAAACCATATTTAAATATTAAATTATGGGTAAAAATGTATTTAACAAAATGTACAATAATCCCATTTTTTCATGAATTTTGTATTATAAAACATGTATATTGATGAAAAAATATTTTCAACCGAACAATGAAATAAAGTTATTTTCCCTAATAAAAATTGTTTCGGTATCTTCAGTTCTTGAAGAGAGAAAAATGAAAGGGAAAAAATTATTCTCTAAAAATAACCTATGGATAATAAAATTCATGATTTTTGTAGTGGTAGACCATGAAAATTTACCATCCAAAATTTAATCCTAAACAATCCCGATAAAAAATGAGATTTTATCATAAAACTCATAACTCAAGTCTCATATTTCATCAAATGCATTAAAAACTATTTTATATTAACTGAATACTTATTATAAATTTATTATAGAACCATAATAATATATATAAAACCATATATTATTTTCATATAAAATCTTACCACCTGATTATTTATAATTATTTATTAATATCACTATTACAGGTGATAAGTGCTTCAATTTTCATGCATGTTTTGGTTCATAAGTCTAAATCATTATAATTTTATCATGGTTTCATCTTCCATAAAATTTGATAAATGATATTAATATGATACTTCTTAATTATATACATATTTATTTAGAGTCATCAATAAAATTTATAGATAGATAAATGAATTACACAATTCATGGAGTTGGTATGTTGTATATACACTTAAATGATATTTCAATTTTTGATGGATGGAATAAAAGAAATTTATATAATAATTTAACATTAACTAGAAATAATAATCTCATTAAAAACATATATATTTATTAAATTCATCATTATAAACATCCATGTAATGTCGTGATTAAAAATTAAAAACCCCGCTATGTGGAGACTATAAGTCGCACGTACACACGCGAGGCGTTTTCTCTTTCTGTAGAATGGGATGAAGATGGATAATGGTTGTTCCATAATTATAATAAAAATTTTATATATTTAAGACACTAAATTAATTATTTTATATTGTATACCATGTATTTTGAGTAAGATGAAGATGATATAAAAATAAAAATTCTTGGCTAAGAGTTATATGTATTTGTTAAGAACCCCCTTATTGATTACACTATAAGAAATAAATGTACAGTCCTTTGAAAATACCACAATATTCTGGGTATTTTTAATGAATCTAGTAATTTACTATATTATTTATTGTATTATCAATAAATCTCAAATGGTTAGAGGAAGGGAGGATAAGAGATTCCCTTTTATAAGTGAAGGGAGGGGTACTCCTAGAACTACAAAAAAATATTATAATATAATTGAGTCACTATATAGAAAAATGATTAAAAAAGCCTATAAATTCTAATAAAAAAGTATATGGTTGAAATAAAATCAACTAATGAATTTTTTTTATGTTTTTTTTGTCATTTTAAACCTTATCTTATTTATTAACCCTATGGTCCACCAATTTTATCCTTAATTGTGGAAACAACTTTTTCAATATTCAATGGTTAGAATTTTAATTATAATGGTAAAATTATCTATGAAATGTATAGAAGATTATATTTTTAAACATATATTATCAAAATTCTCCTAATTAAATTTTTTTTATAGTTTTTAAATAATTTAATAAAATATTATGTCCAAGAAATATTATTAATATCATTTCTAAATCTAATCATTTAATTTGACTCCAAAGACACAAAGAAAAAGATGGAATTTGAATAGAATTAGTTAAATCATGCATGATATATCATATTTTTTTAAAAGAACTAATTTAATATGATAATTTAACAAAAGAAATTCTTTTAATATTTTTGAAATCATTTATTTTCTTTTTCTATCAATTGAATAAATAGTGTGTCGGTGTTGCCTAAGAATTTAAGATAAATTTTAAATTTCTAAAAATAATATATAAATTACTATGATAAAAAGATAATTCATCTTTAAAATTAAAATATATAACTAATATATAATTTTTTTATCCTTATGTAATAATTATAGAATATTAAAGTAAAAAATGTGACATTTCGTATTTATTTTTTTTCCTAAATCAATATAAATGTCATACTCAAAGAGATATGGAATGAAGGGAAAATATATTCTACAAATTGATACAAATATCCTAAATCACATCATAATATAGGATAAATGAAAGTGTTAGATAAATACTAAATCCTTATCCCAATGTTCTAACAATATTTTACTCATTTCACCCTTTTTGGGAGGGAAAAAATTTACTTTGGTTATTATTCATATCGACCAAATATAAAAGGGACCTATTTATAAAATATAGTACTCCAAATTTCAAATATAGAATCCATTTTCAATAATAAATTTTTATATGAGGTAGAAATTAATATTAAAATAAGTTATCAAAACAAGGTGAAAACCATTTAAAAAAATACATTTTAAGCATAAAAATAGATATATATATATATATATATATATATTCCTATATCATGCCTAAAAAAAATTATATTAATTTTAAATTTTTTATTAAATATATAATATATACATTTAATTAAAATAATTCACTTGTACTAATTAATTTAATTTATTATGATAAAAATAGATTATGTGCATAAATGTTTTTTTATAAAAGCATCTCTTTTACTTTCAAATGAATTTATTATTATTTCTAATAAATTGACAACCAATGAATTTATTTTATACATGTGTATGCCAAATAAATTTCATAACAATTCCTTAACTATACCTACCAAACAATTTAATGGCCTGGTTATATCAGAATACTATATCTCTGTTCATTTATGCTTGAGGTTACATGTATCTCAAGAAAACAATGAAATTTTATTTGAAGAGATATGTATCATAAAATATAGGTTTGTTACATTCTACCCCCAAAAAATGAATTTATCAGATGAAATTACATCACAAGGATAAAAAATTAGGATATATATATAAATATATATATATATATATATAAAATTTATCACATCATAAGGATCCGAAGTAGCTTCTTCAAATTTATGATTCCAATAGGGATCTTTTACTAGGTGAGTAGTCTTGTTCCATATCATTTTCTCTCTACAATTCAAAATCTCTACCAATTTTTCTTCATATGAAATTTCAAGCTCAAATTGTACAAATAATGAGTATAAAATATGTGAAGGATAAGGTATATAACCACTAAGGGTAGATACATGAAACAAATAATGAACTAGAGAGAGGTTCACAGGAAGTGCCAACTGATAAGCTACCATCCCAACTTCATCAAGAATATAGATGGTTTAAAAATACCTAAGAATCATTATTACCATACATTTAAACCCAATTACCTTCTTCCATGGTAAAAATTACAGAAATTCATTTTTCACCAACATTGAATTCTATAAATTATTAATGATTATCAGTATAACTCTTACATTGGGCATGAGATGTCTTAATGTACTTCTGAATGGATTTAGATATCATTGACATTTTCTAATCTAGATCATGTTGTAATAGCTTAATTTCTTCTCAATCTTCCATCATGTTATATTTGTACACCTTTTCCCTCATCTCTCTTCATAAGGATCTATCTCAATAAATGAGTGAAAATTATTGATGGAAGAAAACTAGATTAGAGGAATTCATTCTTCCAAAAAACCATCAAAATCTATAGAAAAATACCTCCAAAAATCCCATAGGGTATGAATGGTTATATTAGAATGATCATATGTTTCATAATGATATGAGGTACTAAAACTCAACTGTTTATCCTAAGCCTAATGATGAATTGTACAAAACATTGTGGTAAGCATCATATCCAAATCTGATAAAATTGAATGAGTTACTCAATGAAAACAAAAAAATTACTTAGTGTATATAATGTCATGATTATCAAAAGGTATATCTTCCCTGATGGTAATGAAATGTTATGACATCTTTATGGTGATAAACTATATCCCAAATATCACTATAGACTTTAGTGTTTCTGGGGATTTCAATGAAAAAAATACATAGCGATGTTTTTTAATCTCTATTTTGGTATGGGTAGTGGTTATAACATCCCCATAGACTATTTTCGCTTATGAATAGATTTATGACATAGCATAAATCGAGATACATACTTAGAAATATCTCTCTTCTTGTTTTCCCACCAAAAATGCACTTTTAGATATATATACATCTTCATAATTCTAGAACTAATAAAAATGATGAACTATAATATTTTTCCAAAATATCCTTCAATAATTATAATATTTATGGGACGAATCCATGATTCCTAAACCTTATCATTCATCCATAATCAAGGTAGAAACTTAGGAATATCTCTCACCCTCTTATACATCTCCACACCTCCCTTTTGTGCCTCTTTAATCTTCACATGGATTGATGGTTGGACACTCAGCTGATATAGATAAAACATTTCCCCTTTCGATCATGATCTACAGAACCTTCCTTTAAAAATATAGAAATATTGGATATTTGTGATCCACTTTAATAAAAATGACAACATGATTCTTTTTGACTCATAGAATATGAAACCTTGTTCTCTTTCTTAGGGTTGTAATGTATGGAGCAGTCCTAATCATTAACAAACTACAACCATCATCTCAGGTTCATATCCTTATCTTTATGAGTGAATATATTTTTTAAAAGTTTATTATCATTATATATATCACACCTTTATACATATTTATGATTCCTCCATTTATTTAATGAAAATATTACTATATCAAACTCCAAATCATGAGTTGAGTAATTTTTCTCGTGAACAATCAATTTTAATGAAACCTAATACATAACCAAATAATTATACCCAACTAAGCATCATTTTACCTTCATTGATGCATCAATATATATTTCAAACCCTCCTCTACTATAGGTTAGTGTACGGATATATGAACTATCTATCTTTATATTCAGTTCATTGAGATTTTCTTCACATTCATCTATCGAAAGGAACTGGATTCCATTTGGAGTTAACATGTTGAGATGATTATAAATAAATGATAAATTCACTATATTTATTTTATAATATAAAAAGAAACAATGAAAACAATGGATCTTAGTCACGGTTGTTGGTGTAGGCTGCAGTTTAATAACCAATTTATTTAATGGATCCACTAATATTACTTTACTTGAGATTATATGAACCAAAAAAAACTTTTTTTATCAAAAAATTACATTTAGTAAATTTTTCATACATATTATCCTTCCTTAGGGTCTTCATAACAATATAAAAGTGATTGTACTTCTCATTCATGTTCTTCAAATTTATAACAATATCAACTATAATAAATACCCACAAATTATTAAGGTAATATCTAAAGACTCTATTCATTAAGTCCATGAAGAGAATATGGGAACTAATATGAAGAAATGGAATCACTATAAACTCATAGCATCTATACCTCATACATAAGGATGTATTGGGTATGTCTTCACTTTTGACCCTCAAATTACAGTATCCAAAATGAATATCAATTTGATAATAATATTGATATCATCATAATTGATCAAATAAATCATCAGCATAAGGTATAGGATACTTATTATTGATTGTGATATTATTTACTTCCTCATAACCACTATAGAGTCACATATATCCATCATTCATTTGAGAAATTTTAATAGGTACACCACAATTTGATACAGTTGGACAAATTAATCACTTATCATGATTCTCATGGAGTTTTTTATTCAATTCCTACAAATCAATTAGGCCCATTATACATTGAGTCTTTGAAATTGGTGTATCATTAGGTATGAGTTTTATTAAACACTCCACTTCATTTTTTTGTGGCACATTAGGAATATATTTCAAAAAAATCAACAAACTCGTTTACAATAGAAATATCATGGATGTCGAGATTCTCCCAAACAATTTAGAATAAATACTAAATACTCATACGAGTGATGTAATTTCCATTGGATATTCATATTTATCATCACACTAATAGAATTTATAGGTTGGTTCAGGATATCAAAAATGAATTACTGTTTTTGGAAATTTATTTAGTAATTAAGTAAAAAAATGAATTCCATGCCCAAAATAATTTTTAATTACACTAGTGGGATAATAACAATATTTACATACAACACATACCTAGAATCATAAATTGGAGAAGAATTATATATTTTATATGCAATTATTTTTTCAATTTTAATTTTTACTAATAATTCAACATAAAATTATTTTGGTGGTACTATGATAGCCTTAGAAAATTATTCATATATAAGGGTGGGTAGATTCAATATCAAATAATACATTAGTAGTTCTAGAGTGGACAATAAGTGTACATTTAACCCCGTCATTGTTTCATTCCATATCAGTAACATCTATCACATGAGATTTCAATTTTAGTATGGCCTTAAGATGTTAATGATGTTAATCATAATTATTAGCCTTTGGGATTCATTACTGGTAATCATAATTCCCATACTCCTTGTTTTTGAAGAATTCGAGTGTGGGTGGTGCATTCTGTGGTTCTTTCTCTACAAAATTAAATAAGTGATTCTTACAATCAATTTCATATTCAATTGCTGTATGATCATAATTTCCAAACATAATACCTTTACCAATCACATTAAGACAATTTCCATCATTTTTCCTTCCACACATATAGTAAATGAAAAATCTCATCTTCTTCTCTCTATAGATTCTATAATTTAATTTGAATTCCATAATTATTTTCTTATAAAATATATGATATAAATGGGTAATTGTAATATATATTTATTACTTAATAGAAAATATAATTATTTATTCATAGCTACTGAAGTTTCATTGGATTAAAATCATCCAATGACTTTTTTTAGTCCACTAAGGAATATATGGGCCTTATATTCACGTTGGATTATAACAATAGAAGTTAACCACATTAGTCTTATAAAAGTTTCCTTATAGGTACTAATAAATTCATAAACATCTATTTTAACCCATTGAATTCCTATTCCATTTTCAAACATATAATACAAGTACTGTACTTATTAAAAAATAATATCTTAATCTCACTTGGAAACATGGAGTCAATTTCTTCCCTTTAAATCATGTTCTTGATAAGAGTTCATCATTGATATTATTTACCTTAAAAATTATAAATATAGAAAATAAAATTTTCATGTACCAAAAACTAGATAATATAAAATATCTTTTCAGTGTTGTTGAACCATTTTTAGTAACTTCTGAATGAGAAAAACAACTAATGTATGGTGATTTTTTCTTCATAAGGGACTCAAAAGAACATTATTCTCTCTTTATCTTGTTTGGAAGCTCAACATGATTCATAGATTCAAAATGGTTTATAATCATTTAAATTATATTTTAATTCCAACTCTCATAACATTTATTTTCTCGAGAGGAAAATCCATGAATTATTCATTAAATTCCAAAATAACATTGTTACTCTAGGTTCTATCCTCATAATAAAGAAAAAATTCATAGTGCCATAAACAAAAATTATAGTGGTAAACCACGTAATCATGAAAAATTAATCATAGTATGTCTAAATCATGAAACATTTTTTCAATCTATGATACCTTAGGGTAAACATAGGAAATTCATGGTAATCATCTATATATATCCTTAATAATTTATCATAAATAAAATATAATTTAACATAAGAATATCCCATATGAGTGAAAAATAAGTACATAGTAAGGGAACATCAACCATTCATCAGAATGATGGATGAGATATACTTGACCATCTCTTTTGGGTGTTATTACAAAAAGATACATTTTTACCAAAACCACATCCATTTATAGTATCCAGAAATGTATTTTTTTTATTGGAAATTCACACACCATTGTTTACCATAACATAGGATATTACCTTATTCATAATATTATCTGACTAGTTATCACAAAATATTTCTAACCCCAGTTTCTAAAGGATCACCAAACCTTACTCTGATACAAAAAATAGCCACCCATAATTTTCATACATAGATATTATATCTTATTAGATGACTATTAATTACATAACATAATGAACCAAACCATAATTTTATAACACATATACATAGACAACATGTTCGTATAAGATCTAAATCATCTCTGAACTAATTATTCACACCATACACCCTACTTGTATATATCATACATAAGAAATTACTTCATAAAATGGGAATGGTAACATATGAAATGGTTAGCCCATATTCTTAGTAGGGTTTAATAAGGGATATATCAATGATCACATTTTTAAAATAAGATCATAGTTGTTTGAATACATGGTCTTAGAATTTGAAAACCATACCCTACATATCATAGATCATAATCAAGAGTCATGGAATAAATCTTGGAATTTCATTAGACCGGAATCAATGTGTAATCAAATAACATGATCCCTATAAAAATAAAATAGGAATAAGAAATATATGTTTGTCATAAACATAAGCTTATAAATTATTTCCTTAGTAGATGAGGCTAGCTTTCACGTCTTTCATAGTAGACTAGGTTCACTCCCTATTTAATAGTCAATGTTCACTATTAATACCATCATAGTGGATTGGGTTAATTTCCCATTCTGTAGTCAAGGTTCACTCCCAAGACTATCATAATTCAAAAAGTCCCTCAATAAACTGGGATCACTCAAAATTCTAGTCCTCATTATCTCATGATATATCCATCATTATAAAATGAATTGGAGATCTATATAATTCCAAACCCACCCATCATATATAGAAAATAATAAATATTTGTTATTAATGATCATAATAAATTAATCATCTCAAAAAAACGAAAAAATGTTTTTTCATAAACATTTCTTCCTAGATTAACCTAGGTTAAATAATTGTGTTTTATAAAAATTTCATCAATTCATCATAGCATAACCTACAAAAAAGGATTGAGTTTCATAAATAAATATTCAACATAATTGTAATCCATCCTTATAAATAAAAATGATTTTATAATTGGTTTATACCCCAAGAAATGATTAGTTAAAATCAATGGATGTACTCATATATAAAATATTACATTAAAAGATCATTTGGAACATTACATAAGGATAATACCCTCCTCACATACAAATTACTTATTTAAATTTGAAAATTAATCAAATATTAATGGAAAAATTTTATTTTAAAATAAAACTGGAAACAAGTAAAGTAATTATCATAGAATTGAGTTTTTATGAGGGTAATAAATTCTGTACATTCTTTATAAGATAAAAGAAAAATTCCCATCATAAATTTTTTTACAAGTATAAAAGTAACTCATTTAGAAAATAAAAAAGAATAATTTTAAAAAATAATTAAAATTTAAATATTTGGAAAAAAGTAATACAAAAAACCATATTATAATTTTAAAATCATTCAATCAAACATTTTTATAGAACATGGGTATTAATGAAAATGAATTTTTGACCAAATAGATAAATAATGTTGGTTTTTTTAAAAAACATTATTTTGGTCTCTTGAGTTTCTAAATGGGGGAAAATGAAAGGAAAAAACTTAGTCTTTATAAATAATAATACTTAAATAACTTTCAAGTGGTTATTGATAGGTATATCATGAAATATAAAAATCTTAATGTTAATAATACAGAATCCTGACAAATAATGATATTGTAACATAGAAAAATTATTCCATGTATCATATTTCATTGTATGCATTCAAGAATCCATTATAATAAATAAAAATTTATTTTGGGTATATTATATATCGAAAATCAGATATATATCACCATAAATTATTTTCTTATAACTACTTATCACCCACATATTAATAATTATTTATTGAAATCGTCGTTCTAGATAATAACTGTGTCGTTTTTCATCCATTTTCTAGTTCATTGGTACTGGTATTTTTTACATTCATAATGGATACATAATCTTTATAATTTAAACTATAATATTAAAAAAATAGATATTCATAATATATATATATATATATAGTCATCCATAGTAAGTAGATATATACTAATTAATTATATCTTTCAGTGAGAAGATATGTTGAACATATGTATAAATGCTATTTTCATATTCCCATTGATGGAATTAATTAAAGGAAAATAATAATTCACCTTTATAAAATCATATTATTAACATAAATAACATATATGTTTTTTAAATCCATTAGTATAACCATCCATGTAACATCTTGATAAAAAAGAGAATTACACCTCCACGTGGAGGTGGTAAGTCATACATACACATGAGCAATTGTTGGATTTCTATAGGATGGAATGAAGGTGGAAAATGGTGGTTAAATCATTATTATAATAATTATTTATATTTAATAGAGTGAAAAAATTATTTTATTTTAGATAACATAGATTTAGAAAAGGATTAATAAGAAATAAAACTGAAAACATTCAGTTAAAAGTACACCTCTTGGTTGAAAACCCTCTTTTGGATTACAAATTAATCCTTGAATGGATGGTATTTTTGAAACAAAATAAGATATAATATGTGGTTATGGAATCTATTATGGTAATATTGTAGTTATTTTCTAATATAAATGTCTCAAAATTTGTGAGGGAGACAGTAGACGAGGTTTTATTTTATAAGTGAGGGGAGGGGAACTCTTGGACTCAAGAAAATAATCAAAATATAATTGTGCAATTATCACGAAAAATGATTCAAAATTTCTAAATATTCAAATAAAAATATTCTATGTTCAAAATACCATCAAAAAATTTAATTTAAAGTGGCTTTGTTGTTATTTTAAACTATATTTTTTATTAATCCTTTGGTTATCCAATTTTAACCATAAAAGTTGAAATGAATGTTTCAATATTAAAGGGTTATAATTTAACTTATAATCTTAAAATTGGTTCATAAATGCACAATGTATGAAATTTTTTACCATATATATTCCACCATGTCCTAATTAATTTTTCTTACGATTTTTGAAGAATTAAATAAAATATTATTTTCATAAAATATCAATAATGTCATTTTTATACAAATTAATTATTATGAATTTAAATTCATTAATAAAAATATGTAATTCTAATATAATCAAATAAAACATACCAAATATGTAATATATATCTAGAAAAATCATGTAACACATTAATTAACTTAAATAGATTTACATTTATTATTTTTAGAATCATTTATTTTATTTTTATATTAATTGAATAAATACTCCATCGACATTTCGTGAGAATTTATAAAAATTATTAAAATACTAAACATTAGAAATAAATTAATATGATAAAAAAATAATATATATTTTGTACAAACTTTTAGTACCGTGTTAATCCTAAATTTATACTATTTTACAATATAAAAAATATTAATGTTAATATAGTACAATTTTTTGTTCATTCTTTTCTTAAATTAATATTGTGGTCATAATCTATGAAATGTGGCACCAATTGACCATTTATTTGATACCGATGAGGAAATTTCTTAAATTAACTAATTCAACGTTATAAAGAAATGTTATATTGAAATTTTAAATCCTTATCCCAATGTTTTAACCATATTTTAACCATTTTACCCTTACTATGCAGGAAAATAATTATTATGGATACTATTTATATTGATCATGGAAAAAGGTACATATATAAAAAAATTCATCATCCTAATTAATAATATTTAATAAATTTCTCATTATTAAATTACTATATATGGATGAAATTAATTTTAAAATAAGTCTGCAAAATGTGATGAAAATATTTTTTTTTGAAAAATAAAATTTTATTTATAAAAATGGATATATATTCTTTTCTATTTCATATAAAAACATTATATGAGTGTTAAAACATTTAATTGAATTTATAATATATAAATTTCATTAAAATTATTTACCAAGAGATATTCGTTTAATTTATTAACATAAATACAAATTTCAAGCATAAAATAATTTTTTAGTAAGGCATCTCTATTAATTTTAAATAATTTTATTTTTATTTATAATTAATTGACTATAAATACTCTAAAATTTATAATTGAAATTTATTATCTTAGAATGAATAAATACATCATTATGTAACAAAGTTATTGAAAACATATTAACCCCTTTGGTTATTTTGGTATATTAGATACTGTTTGATTTTATAGACCATTAAGTAACATAACTGTTGAGAATTTAGTTGTTGTAAGGTGATCATATGGTTAGAGTATCAATATGGTTATGATAATATCTACTGATCTATAAGAAATAAGTGATGGCCTTAACTAGTAGAATCAAACCCTATGAAGATCATTATCATAGCTTCCAAAGGAGATGACATATTTGGGTGATTCCCTTGACCAATCCTTAGTCTAGATTCAATAACTAATGAATGTGATAATTCACATACATGAGAAGATCATGGTCATCAAGATCATCACCAAAACAATGTTTTCCAAAACACCTGAAGAAACTTTCACCATCGCACTTTACCCTTAGGTTGCTCAATAGTGTACAAAAGGGATATGTATCTCGACCCGATCGACATGAATATATATATATATATATATATATATATATAATTTTCTATTAAATAATGATTATATTTTGTCATTATTTATTTTTCTTTTAAATGATTAAATAATGAGTTTGACAAAAATTAGATTTTAATATGACAAAACTCGAACTGTATGTTTGAGTAATAAGCAACTTCAATTAAGTCATTTAATTGAAAGAATTCATAAATTCTTAAAATAAATTATATTTTAATAAAACATTATTATTATAAATTAATATTTATTAATTATTATTGATATTATAATTTTACAAAGGTAGAATAAAATTTTATAAGTGTAAAAAATTAATTATTGTAAAAAACCATGTATATTTTAGTAAATATGGATTTCTATTTAAAAAATATAAATTATATTGTATAGAAATTTATTTTTATAAAGTAAATATTGTTTGGAGTACACCTTTTTCAATTATATAATGGTGAATTTTTCATAATTTTCTAATACAGCCGATTTTTCGGTAAATATGAAATACAATATAAATATACAGTATATATTAAGATATAATAATGAACCAAGAGTGATGAAATATGTTCCATGAATCGTATCCATGACTTCATATATATTTATTATCTAAAATAATTTATTTTATAGGTTAATTGATTAATTTTATAAATTATTCATGTTTCCTCCATAACCTAAACTATATGTTATGGTTTTAAGATCAATTCCTTATAAACATGTCTCACTTCTATTTTACCAAGGGTAATGTTTTAATTATTTACATTTTTTCTTTATAAAACAATTAAAACCAATCACCTTTAGTAGAATCCTTTTTCAAAAACTGTGGGAAGGTTTTTGGTTTTGAATATTTTGTTTTATAGCCCAAAACCATGTTTAGGAAAAAAAATAAAGAACTCCCCTCCCTTTTAGTATATAAACCCAACCATTCTCCCATTTATCTTCCCTAAAAACTATGTATAATTAACATAACCTACCCATTCATCTCTAGATCCCTCCCAAGTATCCCCATGATATAAAGAAGCTCCTCCACTGCTTTTGGAAACACCCTCTCCTGTTAATGGACCTCTCTCAATTATTTTACATTCAAGAACACACTATGTATTTATCCATTTGAATCTCACAAGTTTATGTCTTCATTCCATTATAAATATTCCATTAATTTCCATTTTATTTTAAGATAACAAGATATCAATTATCCCTTGTTATTATGATCTTCACCTAAGTTGTTACCATGCCAAAATTAACGGATCCTCTCCTTCCTATCTTCATTCAAGCACCTTATTTATTTTATGACTTTTAATTTCCAATTAATAATATTGGTATATGTATTTAACCATCCCTCACACTTTCCTATTGGTTTTATAATTATGAGAGACCACATTATTCTCATTAAACTATTTTATGATTAATTAATTACTATTGTTATGGTACCAAAATTTCACTATGATTTTTCATGCCAAAAGATTTTTAAGTGAATTACCATACCAATTTTTAGTCAATTTAATTAAACTATATATACTTATACATGTTTTATTTGTGAATTCATTTAATTTAACCCACACTCATAAATCATGGTGTTAATATATATTAAATTCATTCTTATGTTATATGATTCATGTGCCTTACTTACGCTTTGTAATGACCCATAATTTATAAATTAAATTTCCCTAAAAATAATTATTTCAAATAGTATAAATCACAAATATCTCATAGATAAACCAAATAAATCCTTTTTACAAGGTAATATATTTTAATAAAGTCCTTTGTAGGTTTTATAATTGTCAGAATGTTTATTTTTCAATGAAATTGATAAATTTCAATAAATAAAGATATTTATTTAAAAGAATTATTTGAAATATTTAGAGAATTAGTTTTACGAAATAAAATTCAGTTTTTTACCCATGACATAAAAATTAGCATTGTGTAATTGGTTTGGAAATTTTTCCAAAAAGATGAATTTGGGTTAGAAGTTGAAAATACCATTTTGACATTAATCTTATGAAATATTTATTATATGATAATTATTTTAAGGCTGTTATCACTTATTATTGATTAAAACTTATTTATGTAATTAAATAATACTTAATATTTTATATTTATAAACACATACTTCTCATTTCTGAAAACCAGGATTTTAACCTCTTAAAAAAACTGTTTTTATTGGTTATACTACTTTTACATTAGAATTTAATTTAACAAATTCTATAGACTGAATCAATAAAAATGGGTTTAAGTTTTTTATTAAAAAGATAAAAATTATTTTTATGGAAATTTTCAATATTACGCATAAAAATGTAACCATGGTAAAAAATGATTAACCGTAATATAGTAAAATAATGTAGCTGGTTAATGTTAAAATGTAAAAGCATAAAATACCAACAAAATAAAAAATATAATATGCGATTGAAGTGTTTATAAACTTAAATGTCCATTAAAACACTAATTATCATGTAAATTATTTTTAATTACTACCACCCAAATGTGGTTGGCTTTAAATATAAAAAAATCACTATTTAGTCACATAAAACCACACTGCCTCATATATAAATAAAACCCTCACCACCCCCATTCTCCTAAAAATAAATTATTCTCTTAAAATAAATTTAAAAAAATATCCTAACCACTCTACCCATGTTCAATTTATACTCTTATTACACAAATGAAAATTCCAATTTCCATAAGGGGTTGTTCAAGGATGTGATATTCAAGATGTAACTTTATCAAACCACCTCTCTTAATTTAATTTCGTATTCTACCTTTTATTCACCTCATTAATCAATGAAATTATATTAATTAAAATATAATTTATATATTCGAATTATCTATTTCTAATTTAATATATTATATCCATCCATTTTCATATCCCCTCTTATTCAATGAAACGAAACCATTGTCTAAATTATTGTGGTTAACCATCTTCGTGGATAATGTTTTTGTTGTTTTCTGTTATCGCCTTCATGGATGGTATAAAAGTATTTTTATAGTTAAGTAATATTTTAATAGATATATTATTACTTATTTAATTTTTTTAAACTAATATATATACATAATATTAAATAAAATTATTGTGATGGTTGGAGAAACTACCAAAAATAATTAAACATTTATTGTTTACCTTTTATCAAATATGTCATCCTCATGTTAGAAAAATAAATGATATATGGTACAATTTAAAGTTTATTAATTGAATTAACAACATTTAATTTCACATATATAGTTTAATAGCCATTTGAAAATAACTTCCATAATTATTCACAAATGAACTGACCATGAAACCACGAAATGAGCACTCCTAAAATGATAAAATTGATCATTATTACCCATAAAAATGTCCATAAATGAACTTATAAAATTATAATAAATAAATAATAAATTTAAAAAATTCTTATTTAAGTAAATGTTGAATTTAATTTTATTATATCGAACGTTATTTTCAAGTTTAGAACATACTCGAGCAGAAGGTAAGCGATACATCCGAACCTCCAATTTTTTTTTCATTAATAAATTCTCTCTCTTTGACTCAATTTATCACATAATTATTCTTATATAATTATCCTATATCATGTTTTATTTACTAAAAATATGTATGTATCTCAATTTTTCCTTCCTTTATGGGGAAATATATATTTTTAAAATGTTCCCTTCTCAATTCCTCGTGATAAGAAAACCCGATTGTAGGGAACTTCTCAATTTCTTATCCATTTTAAAGTTTAACCCATTAATTATGTTAAGCCTAAAATATTTTAATAAACCCCATAAAAATATCATGAAAAACTATTTTAGTTGATTTTTTGTTTTTTAGAAATAATTATACCTTTACCATCTTTAAATACACTTTATTATTTTCCTTAAAACAATGCTCATGTGGAAGATTTATAAGGTTTCCTAGACACTATATTTATTTTTTCAAAATTCATTTGGATATTATTATTAATTATATATTCTTAATATTCATTTATGAATGGAAAATAATTATTTAAATACATTCATTCATGGAAACCATTGACATACACCCTTTTTTTATTCCTTATGATGTGATTGTGAAACCCATATATTTCCATGGGTATGTCTTTTTTTATTACATATGTTTGATTATTTATGTGATATTAATATTTATGAACATGTCATGATTGGTGAACCTATATATAACTCCAATTAATTGGGCAATGTTTTATCCCCATTTGATGTTATGTATGGGATTATGGAGCAATCCAATTTCATTATGGGACTCTATCCCCCCTATAATATAGACTTGGAAGTTATCCTAGACTCATGTATATGTAATGTTAAATATTGATGTCAAATTCAGATGTTTCCATGATCATATTATTCCAATTTCTATATATTATGCTTCTATATGTTTATTCATGACACATTCCTTATATGTTATCTTGTCAGGCCACATGAATCGTGTACAATACATCAAACCCATGTTTATTCCCTCACTAGGATTTTTAACTCATCTCTTTTATCTACATTTTCCACAAGTTTTCCTATGTAGTTATAGGAGCACAAATAGAGTTTGGATATCAATATTTAAATTAAGATAAATATTTTTCACTCTAGTTTCATTTTTTCTAATAATGTAAATAGTCTTCAAAAGACTCTAGACTGTTTTATACATGTTTTCTATTTCATGGATAAATATTCTCAAGTCCATGAACAAAGATGTGTAAAAATATTGGTATGGTATAGTTGGTATTAGAGCACAACTTAGTTACTTTTGGAAATTAGGACTATAAAACATTATTATGATCCCAAGGGAAAATTACATCACAATGGATTACCCATATTGAAACCAATGTATTAATAAGTTTGGATATACATTATATTTATAAGGTTATCCTTCTATATTTATAATTTCCTTTTTATATGATCATTAGATATGTATTTATTACCCATAATTTTACATTTTATTTTTAATGATAATGGTGATAAATAGGATAACCCATGCCAACAATCAAGGGGATAGGAAATGTGATGATTTAACTTATGGGATGCAAAACCAGATGGCAATGAGATCTCATAAATTCATGATAGTGCTGAACAAAATAGATCAATTTATAAATAATGACAAGAATTTTGTGGGATTTAATCCTTATCATATGAAATATAATGTTGTGGTAGAATCATTTATTTAAAAATGGACTTCTATCTTTATTGATGTTCCTAGTTAGGATCCAAGTATCACTGAGAGGGGGAGGGGGTCAATCAGTGATATCTTTTTCTTTTTATGTTTCATTATAATTGAAACAACCTTAGCCTACTGTTAAAGATTTTCTTCTCTAATAAACACACACAACCATAGGAACCCAAGATTTATATGGTTCACTACTCAACAAGAGTAGCAACGTCTTTGGTATAGTACATAAATAATCCAGTACCACACAATACACTAGAAAATAATCCTTTGATGTGGAATATAACAAGTAGGATATACCCTTACACTCGTGTAGCACTTGGAAAACAATCCTCAAGTGCATGTGCAGCCTCTTATCACAAATAGGGAATTACAGTATTTCAGTGATTTTTTACAAAAGAACAGTTGTATTCTATGAAGTATAAATCATAACTTTCCTACCCAGAATATGGTAAGAACTGCCATACGCACAACTGAATATGTGCGAAGACCCCAATTTATTCACGCATCCTTTAGGATATCTTCCTGCAATTCTAATCCCCTTTGTGTAAAAATTCATTTTTGGCGTGAAAAACTTTTTCGCGTAACTTCTATTTTTTTGCGCAACTTTTTCTCTTTTCACACAATTGTCCTCTTTTCACGCAAACTCCTTTCTCTTCACGCAACTCACTTAGCATATAATTTTACACGCACCAGATCTCGGGATTCCCTCTAAGTTTTGAGGATTTTAAAATGAGAGGGGTTCACCTCATATTTATAGGCATTTTTGACCCCGCGTGAAAAACACCAATCCGCGTGTAAAACCCCCTTCATGCGCATAAAAACTCTTTCACACAACTTCATATTTCTCACAATTCTCCATTATTTTGCACACCTCATGCATTTTCCAATTTTGTAGCTTCTTATCTCAAAACAACTTTTGCGTGAAAAACTCCATTCTTCTATTTTGCGCACCACACCACTATTTCGACAATCCATCATTTCTCGCACAACACATTGATATTTCTCACAGAACTATGTTTTTCACGCATCCCAAAGATATTTCGCGCATCCTGCTGATATTTCACACATACCGATGATATTTAACGCCTCTCGAAAATATTTTCCACAACCCGCATATATTTCACGCAACCTTTTTATTTTATGCGTATCCCGCTGATTTTTTGCGCAACCCGCTGCTATTTCATGCACCACTTTATTTTTTTTGCGCAACATACCTAAATTTCCATGGACTCCATGCCTTTGTCATTTTTCAATGTTCTGACCTTGAATCAAGACTTGCGCGCAAAAATCGAAACCATCTCCAATATTGTACACAACATCCAATGCCAAAATACATGTCTTCATCTCCCGATTTTCAAACCCTAAAATTCGGCAAACACCGGAAAACAACACCACCTAAAACTATGCTTTTGTGCCGCCTCTAGATTGTCCATTGCTTTGTCATTTCTCTATTCACTGCTTCCCATAACCATTCTTTAGATTTTATCATGATTTCCACTATCGTGATATATATCCTTTCATAGACCAGATCTAACAACGTCAGAATTACAATGGGATGTACTACAACTTCCCTATCTTCCAGCAGCATCACTCCATCCAATCAAAACTGTATATGACTGGAATAATCATTTCTCCCCCTTTCCATCACAAGGCTTCCATCATAAGTTCTTCTGAGTTATGATATTGTTAAAATACATATCAGCAATGCATCGTCTGATTTTAAGTCTTTTACAAAGTGTATTGATTTATCTTCTTTGACAACAATAGACAACATTCTGCAAACGCTAATCTCTTCAAACTTCTTTCTCCATCCAACTTGGTCCCAATAATCCCCCCCTTTGGATTTTGTTTTCAACCAAGACTCATAAATCATTGATCTTTGTAATCTTATGCAATGGATTACTTAACAAAAATTCTAAGCCTTCGTGATCTAACTCATTGTAGGAAACAAGAATTATTGATAGCCAAAACCATGCTATCCAAAAGCTGTGACTATGAAATATCATGATCTTATCTCTTCAGCCTTCTTCAGAACATCTGTATAGCTTCTAATTCATCATTCTTCACTTCTTCAACATTCCTGTAAAACAAAATTGTTTCCTATAACCACTCAAACAAACAGTTAGAATATTTCACACACAGACATACTGGATTCATAGCTTACCCTCAACTCCCCCTTTATTCATGTATCTGTAATGATAGATTTAAAAAACAACTCTCCCCCTTTACACCACTATCCAAAGGTAAAATGAGAGAGGGTATAGACAAACATACCTCAACCTTGATGATAAGAAGGTTGGACAACCATGTTCAACCTCAATTTTTCAAATGGTACATTTGGTAAAGGTTTTGTGAAGATATTAGCAACTTGTTCAGATGTAGAAACATACTCCAGCATCATTTCATTCTTCTCCACCTGCTCTTTGATGAAGTGGTACGTTATGTCAATGTGTTATGAACGAGAATGTCATACCAGATTCCTTGTAAGATTTATCGCACTCTGATTATCACATACCAAGAGTAATGGTAGCTTCACTTCAACATGTAGATCTTCCAACTGAGACTTCATCCACATTAGTTGAGTTGCAGCTTGAGTAGTGATCGTACCACGATTCACTGTTTTATTCCACCCTTAAACCACAATTTTAAACTAGTTTTGTAATGAATATTCCAAATATAATAATGAATTGCACTTTATGTTTGAATAAATCAATTAATGTTAATAAATATTAGAATGGTCAATGTTACTTGTTCTTATTATTTCAATGTAGGTGGAGGTGATTTGGAGGGCCCTTGATGAAGTGGAAGAAAAATGGGCCAAAATTGCATGGATCCATGGACATCTGTCCACTATTTTACATATAACACAAAATCAGTGCATTAAAATGGGCTGATATTTTTTGGGACTCTCGAAAATTTAATAGGTTACATTTCATATTAAGGAACCCAATACTGATTCAGCTTCTATGGGTCCCATCCGAACTAATCTGTCCATGCCACTGAATTTGGACCAAGTCAAATGTGGTGTTCTGTATTTTATAAATATCTTGAGCTGTATTTTTCCAAATTATGCCAGACTTTCGATGGAGATAGTAAGGAGGTAGGGATACAACTTTTCTATTTTCTCCAAAGTGAGATAAGACCTTATGAAGGCTGAAACGTGTGATACAAGTGGATTGATGAAATCTGTGTGCCTAAAACCATGTTCCAATTTTCCTATAAAATGACACCTTGGGATCCCCATTTGAATGTTCGGCCAAGAGGAAAGGTTCTGCCATTTTAGAGTCCCCAAGGAGTCTTCTGAACATCCCTAGAAGTTATGGAGTCTATGGGAGGTTCTACTTCAACATCTTCTTCTTCTTCCCCTCCCATGGGTTTCTAAACCCCTTGTGATCACCCGGGGAGGAATGTGATGTAAGCCTGAGCTTCAAAGTTGTATTAATTTGAATGATCTTTTTAATTACATGTTGTATGTTTTTTTCTCATCCTCTATTCTTATTTTATTGAGTTATGTACTGGTATGTCATGCTCAACTCATATGATCATATTTGGGGGTACCCATTCATCTGATGTTTCACACACCGTTCACCACTTTCTTTTCCCCCTTCCAATTGCGGTGTTTGTGTGGTTCATATTAGTAAATTGAACTCACATAATAAATATCAAGGTCATGCACATTTATGTCATGGTATCACAATGAAATAACATACAAACCTGGACAACATATCGAATTATTCATGTGTTTCCTTGGTGAGTTTCGGTTATGATGTCGAACACAAATCACCAAATCATCGGCGGTGTCCGGTGAATCGTTATGTGTTTTTGACTGAACCCTAGGAGGTATCCTAGTATAAACTCAGTGACATACTGGTTATAGGTGTTACAAACCAGGTATTAAAAGATCATAACCCCATCCCTTGAAGCGATGAAGGATGAGCATCACGAGACTTCCCCGGGTTGATCACGTTTAATCAATCTTGTTCATTTCTACTTTGTTTTATCACTTTCATTTCCAATTTTTATCATTAATCATAAAACCCCAAAGTATTAAAAAACATAATTCACCTTCTAATTCTATATTCAAACCCTCTTTTTAAATTAATGGTTGAAGGCTCCGTCGAGAGACGACATAGGGTTGCTGCTATACTGCAGAAATTCTAGTCAAAATTAAACAACTAATTTAACGCGCTCGACAACA
The DNA here is from genome assembly GCA_963277665.1 of Viscum album. Lineage (NCBI taxonomy): Eukaryota > Viridiplantae > Streptophyta > Magnoliopsida > Santalales > Viscaceae > Viscum > Viscum album. Next base: position 1,639,030,459 of record OY728163.1, on the reverse strand, counting down.
CGGTCAAATTTTGGCACCGTTGCCGGGGAGCCAAGATAATTATTTTTCTTTATTTCATTTTATTTATTTATTTTAATTCTTAATTAGTACTCCTTTAAATACCCTACCCCATTTGATTGTTTTTTGTTTTGGGTTTTGTCTTTATTTTTTGTTGTTTTTGGTATGTTCTTTATATATATATATCTCTCTCTCTTATTTCCAATATCCCTCTCTAATTATATGGTATAACATTCAATTATTCTTTCACCCTTCTTATGTTTTTCTTTTATCCGTCTCAAATAAAAAAAACACAACAAACAATCAATCAATCAAACTGGACATCACTGTTGCATGACAAGATCTGGTAAAGGAACACTACTTGAATTTGATCCTGAAATTGAAAAGTCACTTCACACACAAATCAAGGAATCTAGAGAAGGTAAATCAATTAACACTAAGGAACCCCATTGGGAACCTCAAGTGGTCCTAAACCAATCCAAAATTGAACCCAATCAAAACCAAGAAAACATGGATGCAAATAATCGATCATTAAAAGAGCTGACCACCCCTGATGTGGAGTACCAACCTACGTACATCCAATATCCCGCGGAAGCAGCAAACCTTGAGCTGAGATCAGGTCTCATCCACCTCCTTCCAAAATTCCATGCTCTTCCCGGAGAGGACCCTCACAAACATCTAAAGGAGTTTCACATAGTGTGCTCCACCATAAAACCCCAAAATGTGTCTGCGGACCTCATTAAGTTTAGGGCCTTCCCTTTCTCCCTTGATGGTGTAGCCAAAGATTGGATATACTATTTTCTTACCAAGATTGGGGGCTGGAATGACCTTAAAAGACTCTTTCTAGGGAAGTTCTTCCCTTCCTCCCGAACTGCGTCAATTAGGAACGAAATCTGTCGAATTAGGCAACCACCAGGGGAGACCCTTCATGAATATTGGGAGAGATTAAAAAGACTTTACTCAAGCTTCCACCACCACCAGATTAGTGAACAACTACTAATCCAATACTTATATGAGGGACTTATCCCCATGGATCGTGGAATGATTGATGCTGCAGCAGGTGGTGCCCTAGTTGATAAAATTCCTTCTCCCGCTCGTGACTTAATAGCCAACATGGCTCAAAATGCACAAAAATTTGGTACACGAGCAATTTCACCAACCTGTGGAGTTCATGAGGTAAGTCATTTAGCTGTAGAACAAAAGTTAGATACTAAACGTGATGAGATTCATTCCCTTCTAAGGCAACTAGCTCTAGCACAAGGTAACTCGCACTCTACTTCTATTCCATTACAATGTGGTATTTGTTATTATAACACTCATTTCTCTGACCAGTGCCCACAAATTCAAGATTCATCTGAGTATTGTGCAGCTATATTCCCAGGGTGTCCATTCCAACAAGCACCTCCCTTAAATCAAGAACAATTCAGGCCAAATCCAAATCCAGGGTGGCAAGCAGAACCCCAATACCGACAAGGAGGAAACTCAAGCTACCCCAAGCAGAATTGGTATCAACAAGGCCAAGGTATGAAACCTTCTTATCTTTAAAATTCTCAAAACAATCATCCTCCTACTCCCAAATCTGAACCAAGCCTCGAGGACATGGTGAAACAAATGGCAACCCAGAACCTCCAGTTCCAACAGACCACACAATCAGCAATTCAAGATTTGCAAACTCAAGTGGGACAATTGGTAAACACTATCGGTGAGCTTAAGATGCAAGGTTCTGGGCAACTACCATCCCAACCCATTACCAATCTGAAGGAAAAAGGTAATGTATGTGCAATTACACTTCATAGTGGTAAATAAGCTTCTCCTTCTACTGATTCTATGAAACAGGTATGTCCCCCTCTTGAAAACACTCCTTCCCAACACTAAAAAATTTCATGTAATGAAAAAAAAGGGCAATCAAATTATCATTGATGATTCAAATGAACAATCAATTCCTCTTCCTTTCCCTCAAAGACTCTCTAAATATAAGAAAAACATTGATAATGAGATTGACAATGAAATAATGGATACATTTAAAAATGTTCAAGTAAATATTCCATTGTTGGTTGTAGTCAAGGAAATTCCCCGTTATGCCAAATTTATTAAAGATCTTTGCACCCATAGAAGGAGGTTGAAGGGGAATAAGAGAGTCAACCTGGGGAGGAATGTCTCAGCCTTGATTCAACCATCAATTCCAACCAAATGCAAGGATCTGGGAAAATTCACGATATCGTGTACCATAGGGAAGACCTTCTTTTCTGATGCTATGCTAGATTTAGGTGTTTCCATTAATGTGATGCCTCACTCCGTGTATACTTATCTACAGGTCGGAGAGCTTCAACCAATAGGAATTATCGTGCAACTTGCCAACCGGAGTACAACACATCCAAAAGGAGTGACTGAGGATGTCCTTGTTAGAGTGAATAATCTCATCTTCCCCGCTGATTTCTACATTCTTGAGATGGAAGATACCCAAACCCAAGGACACACTCCACTCATACTTGGGATACCATTCCTCAAAACAGCAAAGACGATCATCAATGTTCACAATGGTACATTTTACATGGAATTTGGTGGAGAAAAGGTAAGTTTTAACATCCTTGAGGCTATGAAACACCCCGTTGAAGAGCACTCCACTCTTCCTGTCTATTCGATGGAAGTGCTCTCAAACAATGCACACACACACAATTCTCTCCTCAACCCAAACTCTGATTCATTTTTGTTTTCTTCACCCTTGGATGATTTGAGTTTTGATTCATGTTCTGAATGTTGTGTGGGTTCTGAAAAATGTAAATTTTGTGATTTAATTGATGACTGTGTTTATTCTAAGGTACCCATGACTATCGATGATTATGCAAATCTCATTTCAATAGATTCTCTTTCCTTTGAGAATAAACATGAGCAGATAGATAGTTTCATAGACCTCACTCCCCCTAAATCCACTCCCTCAATAAAAAACCCCCGGTGTTGGAATTAAAACCACTTCCATCAGATTTAAAATATGCCTATCTTGAGGGTATTGACCAATTGCCCGTCATTATTGCCAATAACCTCTCTCCACAACAGGAATCGAAACTGCTCAAACTTTTGAGAGAGTGTAAAAAGTCAATAGGATGGACATTGAATGATATTCCCAGGATCAGTCCATCTATTTGTATGCACCATATACTTTTGGACGATGAGGCTAAGCTCGTAAGACAATCTCAACTCCGGTTAAATCCCACTTTCCTTGAAGTGGTAAAATTGGAATTCAGTAAATTACTTGCTGCGGGGATCATTTATGCTATATCTGATAGTAAATGGGTTAACCCAGTGCAAATTGTGCCTAAAAAATAGGAATAACAGTTATGTCAAATGAAAGGAATGAATTGGTTCCAATGCGTGTGCAAAATAGTTGGCGAGTCTGTATTGACTACCGTCGACTGAATCAAGCCACGCAGAAAGACCAATTTCCTTTACCTTTCATTGACCAAATGTTAGAACAATTGGCTGGTAAGTCCCATTATTGTTTCCTTGATGGATATTCGGGTTATTTCCAAATCCATATAGCCCCTGAGGATCAAGAAAAGACCACATTTACCTGTCCATTTGACACATTTGCATACAGAATCATGCCATTAGGTCTTTGTAATGCTCCTGGTACTTTTCAGCGATGTATTTTGAGTATTTTTTCTGAGTACCTTGAGAGTTGTATAGAAGTCTATAGGGATGATTTCACAGTTTATGGTTCTTCTTTTGATAATTTTTTGGAACACCTAGGTTCTGTCCTCCGCCACTGCATTGAAAAAGATCTTGTTTTAAATTATGAGAAATGCCATTTTATGGTTGAGCAGAGGATAGTTCTTGGGCATGTCATATGAAATAAGAGAATTCAAGTTGATAAATCTAAAATTGAATTAATTTCAACCCTTCCATATCCAAAATGTGTTCGTGAGGTGAGATCTTTCTTGGGTCATGCTGGTTTTTACTGCCGATTCATTAAAGAATTTAGTAAGATTGCACTTCCATTGTCTCAGTTATTACAAAAGGATTCTGAGTTTGTGTTTGATAAAAATTGTGAGGATGCATTCAATTCACTAAAAAAGAGTCTCAAATCACCTCCCATAATCCAACCACCAAGGTGGGATATCCCCTTCGAGCTTATGTGTGATGCCTCTAACTTTGCAGTTGGGGCAGTTTTATCACAAAGGGTTGAAAAGGCTCCTCATGTCATTGTGTATGCCTCACGTACCCTTGACCCTGCCCAGGTAAACTACACAACCACTAAAAAAGAACTCCTTTCTATTGTGTTTTCCTTGGAAAAATTCCGTTCATATCTTCTTGGGTCAAAAGTGATTGTGTTTTCTGATCATGCTGCCCTTCGTTTCCTCTTAAAGAAACCTGAAGCCAAACCCCACCTCATTCGTTGGATGCTCCTCCTCCAGGAGTTTGACCTTGAGATTAGAGATAAGAGAGGGGTAGAGAATGTGGTAGCTGACCACATTAGTAGTATTTCCCCACCATTGGACCATCATTTTGACTCACCCCTACCCATTGGAGAATTCTTCCCTCATGAGAACCTTTGTGATGTTGTGGACCTTACCCCCTGGTATGCCGACATTGTGAATTTTCTAGCAACATATAGGGTCCCCATTGATTTTAGAACTTCACAATCCCAGAGACTTAAACATGATTCTCGAAGGTACATTTGGGATGACCCATATTTGTGGAGGATCTGTAGTGACCAGGTTATTCGTAGGTGTGTCCCTGACCATGAGTTCACCTCTATTTTGACCTTTTGCCACACCTTGGCATGTGGGGGCCACTTTGGCTCTCAACGTACAGCTAGAAAGGTCCTTGACTCAGGAATTTATTTTCCAACATTGTATAGGGATTCCCATAGATTTTTCAAGTCATGTAGTCATTTTCAATTCACAGGGGATATCTCCAAGAGGAATGAAATGCCCCAACATCCCATGTTATTTTGTGAGATCTTAGATGCATGGGGCATTGACTTCAAGGGGAATTTTCCAAATTCATTTGGCTTTGTATACATCTTATTGGCTATTGACTATGTATCTAAATGGGTGGAAGCAAAGGCCACCAGGACCAATGACTCTCGAGTGGTTGTTGACTTTGTGAGGTCCCAGATTTTCAGTAGGTTTGGTCTACCAAGATTCATCATTAGTGATCAGGGTTCACATTTTTTCAATCGTAACATGAAAAACATGATTTGTAAGTATGGGGTTGTTCAAAAATTCTCCACTGCATATCATCCCCAAACTAACGGACAAGCAGAAATTTCAAATCGAGAAGTTAATCGAATCTTGGAGAAAACGGTACAACCCAATAGGAAAGATTGTAGTTTGCGCTTGGATGATGCACTTTGGGCGTACCATACAGCTTTTAAAACCCCAATTGGAATGTCACCATAGAGAATTGTGTTTGGAAAGGCTTGTCACCTCCCAGTGGAGGTAGAAGATCATGCATATTGGGCTGTTAAACAATGTAATATGAACCTTTCAGATGCAGGTGAGGAAATAAAGTTTCAGATTCAGGAGTTGGAATAAATTCGACGTGATGCATATGAAAACTCCTAGATCTATAAAGAGAAGAAAAAGTCTATTCATGATAGCATGATTCACCAGCGGAAGTACCATATTGGTGAGAAGGTCCTCATGTATAATTCCAGGCTTAAGCTCCACCCAGGTAAGCTTCATTCCCAATGGCTCGGTCCTTATACTGTTACTAATGTTTACCCTTTTGGTGCAATACATGTTTTGCATGAGTAGAGTGGACGAAGTCTTACCGTCAATGGGCAGCGACTTAAACACTTCTATGAGGATTTTCCAAAGAATCCGGTGGAGGAAATCCACCTTCTCGACGCATCATACCAATAAAACACACCAGGTTTTATCCTTCCTTCTCACATTCTCAATTATTTTCATGAGGAAATTGCACACTCTAGGTGTAGGGGGGTGGATACATTCCTGGGTTAGATAGAAATTTTCATAGTTTTCTCCTTTTGTTTTCTCCTTTTGGCCTTCTTTATGGAATTTGAATTTTTTCCCCATCAACAATTTCGAAGTTCCATGATTTGGCGACCATAATGGGGGGAAAGTAAAAAATACCATAACCAAGGCTAAAAAGAATTTTTGAATGAATTTTACATCAGGGGGTGATTTTTAGTGAATTCGTTTTCTGTCAATGATATAAATGGTCGTATCTATGTGAAACCTTTGAGATGATTGATGCCCATTGTGTGAGTAGTTTTTGGGAAAACTGTGTCACTAATATCTCCACAAAGTTTTGCACCAAACCACAAAGTGTGATTATTTCTTACTTAATATAAGGTAAATATATGTTGGGTTAATATTTTTCATCTTTAAATGATATTTCCATACGTTCGTTCCTTATCCGATCTGTTTCATTACTGTACCATATTGACCTATGCGTGTGTACCTAATGTCCGACTGTTGTACGCCCTCAAAAAAATTTTTTTTGTCTTGGGCAGGTCAAAAACCACTCCTCCTCAACCTTTGATCTTTTTATAACTATTTCAATTAGTGTTGTGAGGAGATCAAACAAGGGTTGAGTGTTGAGTGTGAGATTTTTTCCAATTGAAACTTAAAAAAAATGAGGGGAGTGATGAAATCTGCAACATATGGGGATATTTAGCTTAGGAGCTTATGTTTTGACTTCTGGGAATGCTTAAATGAGTGGGTCTTGACGTATGATTGCAAAGTATATAGGACAGGTTCGGTGAAAAAAATCATTTAAGCTGAAAAATGTTAAAATAACATATAGTTATTAGATAGCAAGTGGAAAGAATATCATGGAATGGTTTTCACACACACACATGGATAGTTAGTGTCATGGTTTACTTCTGAATTCCTTTATCAATTGGGTATCGTGAATCTTTTTTAATTTCTTTATGATATGATTTATGAGACACCTTCTTCTATTTTTACTAGGAAGAACTCCTTGGTGTGGTTCGTGCATTGATCACTTTACTTTAAATAAAATTTCCTCAAATGATAAATCATCAGTATGTTGGAAATATATATATATATATATATATTCATCATTGTATATGGATATGTGACTTTTCCCAGGAGTGCAAATGTTTAGGTGTGGGGGTGTGATCGTACCACGATTCATTGTTTTATTCCACCCTTACACCGCAGTTTTAAACTAGTTTTGTAATGAAAATTCCAAATATAATAATAAATTGCCCTTTATGTTTGAATAAATAAATTAATTTTAATCAATATTATAATGGGAAATTTTTCTTGTTTTTATTATTTCAATGTAGGTGGAGGTGATTTGGAGGGCCCTTGATGAAGTGGAAGAAAAATGGGCCAAAATTGCATGGATCCATTGACATCTGTCCACTGTTTTGCATAGAACAAAATATCCTTGCATCCGAATGGGCTGATATTTTTTGGTACTCTCAAAAATTTAATAGGATACATTTCATATTAAGGAACTCAATCCTGATTCGGCTTCTATGGGGCCCATCCGAACTGATCCGTCCATGCCACCGAATTTGGACCAAGTCAAATGCGGTGTTCTGTATTTTATAAATATCTTGAGATGTCGTTTTCCAAATGATTCCAAAAATTCGGTGGAGACAGTAAAGAGGTATGGCTACAACATTTCTATTTTTCCCAAATCGAGATAAGACTGTATGAAGGCCGAAACGTGTGATACAAGTGGATTGATGAAATCTGTGTGCCTAATACCACCTTCCAATTTTCCTATAAAATGACACCTTGGGCTCCACATTTGAAAGTTCGTCCAAGAGGAAAGGTTATTACATTTTGGAGTCCCCAAGGAGTCTTCTCAACATCCCTAGAAGTTATGGAGGCTATGGGATGTGCTACTTCAACATCTTCTTCTTCTTCCCCTCCCATGGGTTTCTAAACCCCTTGTGATCACCCGGGGAGGAATGTGATGTAATCCCGAGCTTCAAAGTTGTATTAATTTGAATGATCTTTTTAATTCCAGGTTGTATGTTGTTTATCCTCATCCTTTATTCTTATTTTATTTAGTTATGTATTGGTATGTCATGCTCAACTCATATGATCATGTTTGGGGGTACCCATTCATGTGATGTTTCACACACCGTTCACCACTTTCTTTTCCCCCTTCCAATTGCGGTGTTTGTGTGGTTAATATTGGTCAATTGAACTCACATAATCACTATCAAGGTCATGCACATTTATTTCATGGTATCACAATGAAGTAACATACAAACCTGGAAAACACATTGAATTCTTCATCTGTTGCCTTGGTGAGTTTCGGTTATGATGTCGAACACAAATTACCCAATCATCGGCGGTGTCCGGTGAATCGTTATGTGTTTTCGACTGAACCCTAGGAGGTATCCTAGTATAAACTCAGTAACATACTGGTTCTAGGTGTTACAAACCAGGGATTAAAAGATCATAACCCCATCCCTTGAAGCGATGAAGGATGAGCATCACGAGAATTCCCCGGGTTGATCACGTTAAATCAATCTTGTTCATTTCTACTTTGTTTTATCGCTTTAATTTCCTATTTTTATCATTAATCATAAAAGAACAAAGTATTAAAAAACATAATTCAACTTCTAATTCTATAATCAAACCCACTTTTTAAATTAATGGTCTAAGGCTCCGTCGAGAGACGACCTAGGGTTGCTGCTATACTGCAGAAATTCTAGTGAAAATTAAACAACTAATTTGACGTGCTCTACAACGCGGTCAAGTAGCAGCAACATACTCAACTTCAGCTGTGCTAAGAGTTAATGAATTTTGTTTCTCGGTATTTCAAATAACACAACTTTTCCCCAGAAAAAAACTCCACCAAATGTGGATCTTCGATCATCAACATTTCCTGCGCAATCAGCATTAGAATACCCGAATTGATCAATATTTCCTGAGCCATCATACCTGATTTCAATATTTCTTATGCCTTTTATATATATGATAATTCTTTTTCTATCTATCAGATGTGATTATTTAGGAGCACTCTGAAATCTTTCACATAAAGTGACAGCATAGATGATGTCGGGTCTTGAGGTAGTCAAGTACAATAGACTTCTGATCATCTTTTGAAACTCTTTCTGATCAAATTTCTTACCTTCTCCATATTTAGACAACTAGGTTCCCACTGAAATAGGTGTGGACACTGGTTTTGAATTTTCCATTCCAACCTTCTTCAGAAGTTCCATAGCATACTTTTCTTGAGACAGAAAAACGTGATTCTTCTTCTTTGAAATTTGTAGCCCAAGAAAGTACTTCATTTCTCCCAGCATGGAAATATCAAATAATTTATTCATATCCCCAGCAAATTTTTCACATGATCGTTCATCATTCCCAGAAAATATAATATCATCGACATAAACAATAACAATCAGTGAAAACTCCGGACATTCCTTGATGTTGAGATTGCTCTCAACTCTCCCTTAAAGTTAATCTTCTTTAAGCAAGTATCTAATTTAGAATACCATGCTCTCGGAGCCTGTTTTATCCCATACAAATCCTTCTTCAACCTGCACACATAACTGTCATACTTTTCAATAAAAAATACACAAGTTTGATCAATGTAGACTTCCTCGTCAAGGTTACCATTCAAAAATGTGGATTTTACATCCATTTGAAAGATTTTGAAACCTCATTGTACATCAATAGAAAGAAAGAATCTTATTGTTTCTAATCTTACTACTGGAGAAAAGGTTTCAACAGAATCAATGCCTTTAATTTTTGAATAACCTTTACAAACCAATCTTGCTTTGTTTCTTATGACTTTACCTTATTCATTTAGCTTGTTCCGGAAAACCCACTTTGTACTAATGATGTTCTTGATATCCGGATTGGGTACAAGTTCCCAAGTATCATTCCTCTCTATCTGATCAATCTCTAAATTCACTTCATGAACCCATTCTAGAAGCTCAAATGATTCATTTACATTATTCATTTCAACTTTCGAATAAAGAGATGTATGTGATATAGAATTCGTTGTTCTTCTTGTTTAAACCCTCTGATTTTTATCTCTAATAATGTTCTGAGCCTCCACTTGCTCTCACAACCTAGGATGAGTTGTTTGAACTCCATCTTCATCACATGATATTTTTGAGTCAGATACGTCTTCTTGAGTAGGATTTACACAGTCTGCAGAATTATCATAATTGTTAACAAAATCTTCTCTATCCTACTGAACTTCCACTTCAACATATGATCGCTTTTCTTTCTCAAAATTTTCAACAACTTTTACATATAACGAATCAATAATTCTTCCTATTTCATTGTTCAGAAATCAATATCCTCTTCCTTCTATAGCATATCCAAGAAAAATTCCATCATCTCCTCTTTTCTCAAACATTCCAAGGTTTCCACCTTTTTTTATAATGCATGGACTCCCAAAAACTATTAAGTGTTTTAGACAGGGAGTTTTTCCGTAGAACATTTCATAAGGAGTCATATCTGAGTTTGGTCTAAAGAAACATCGGTTCTGAATATACACAGTAGTGCTCATGGATTGCCTCCAATAATAATGAGAAATACTATGCTCAAGCAACATAGTTTTCCCCATTTCCACCAAACTTCGATTTTTTTCTTTCAGTAACCCCATTTTGTGAAGGTGTGTATGGTGAACTGAACTCATGCCGAATTCCATGCTTCTCAAGATAACATTCAAACTCTTTATTTTTATACTCACCACCATTATCAGTTCTCAAAATCTTCATTGAATACTCACATTCCTTTTTTTTCCTCCTAAAACTCTTAAACATTTTGAGAGAATCTGACTTATGTCTCATGTACATAACACAAGTAATGCGAGTAAAGTCATCAATGAAAGTAATGAAGTGATTATCTCCATTTGATTATTTCTTTCTCATTTGTCCACATATATGAGAATGTATAAGTTCTAAGGGTTGTTTTGAACAAATTTCAACTCTCTTATGAAAAGAGTTTGTAATATTCCCTTTTTCACAAATAGTACAGCACCAATCTCTTCTTCTTGATAAATATGGCATATCTTAGACACTGTCTCACATTGATAACTTTCACATATTTCTCTGACACATATGTCCCAGCCATTTATGCCATAACTGATTTTCATCCACTACACCCATGTAACAAGAGTTCTGCACTTCACCAACTTGGAACAAATTCCCTTTTGTAAGTTGGCCCCTTGTAACTATATTTCCATCATTTTCACTTTTCACAATAAATCCATTTTTTCTGAAGATAACTTTGTTTCCCTCATCACAGAGTTTTGACACACTATACATATTATGTTTTATCCCATAAAAATATAGTGTTTTCCTAGATTTCATCTTTTCATTTCCAATGATGGATGATCCAACACCTTTGATCCTTAGAGATTCATCATTTCCAAATGTCACTGTTCCTTCTTTGAAGTCTTTCACATTCTTCAGCAGCTTTATGTCTCCTATCATATGATAGGAACATCCACTATCAAGTATCCATGGTCGTTATCCTTTTGTAGCTTTCATATAAGTTTTGATAAAAAGAGCTATTTTTTTCTTCCTTTTCCTTTATTTCCTGTTGTGCTTCCTCCAATTTCCTAGCCATGTCAATGTGTTCTGGCCAGACAACCATGCACTCTTTCTTTTCAGACTTATCTGACCAATCCCTTTTATCTTTCAAAAACTCTGGATTTTGATAATTATTAAGAATATTTTGTTGCTCTGGTAACACACTAAGGCATCCCTTGGCAAGATGTCCTGGTTGATCACATATTTCACAAATATTTTCCAGTGGTTGGAACCTATTCTCAACTTTCACACCAGTCTTCTCCGATATCTTCTGAAATTTATTTGGGGACTTTCTATTTTGAAAGGGTTGACTCCCCCTCAATAATTTTCTTTCAATACTTGTGGAATAGTTTTAATGTTTTTGCTTGAACTAACACATATATTCCATGTGTCTGAATCCACCACAATACTAGCAATAACCATAGAAAGAATATTTTCCTCTGAAACTTCTATACTGACCAGATTTGTGAACAAGATTCTCAACAACCTTCTTAATATAACTATTCTGACCATCAAACTTCATTTTTTCATTTGTAACTCCCTTTCTCAGTTAAGATTTAATAACACCAGAAGTATTAGAAGTTTTTCTTGACTCAATATCTTTATTCACTTCTGATTTTTCAGCATTGTTGACTTTGACCACATACATGGTCTTTCCAGCCTTGTTCTTATCATAACCAGTTATGTATTTCATTTCGACCTTTAAAGGTATCTTTTGTGGATCCTTGTTTGGTTCATTCTTAATGGAACATTCGTCAACTTACGAGATATAATTTTTGAAATTGGTATTCATTTCTTTAGCTTTATAAACTTTCTATTGGACATGTTCCAACTCTTCTTATTTTTCCTTCAGCTTTACTTCAAGATGATCATTACGATTCTTTTTATTCTTAAGAGAATTTTTCAGATCATCAATCTCCTTTTCCATCATGATTTTTTGATCAGTAAAACCTTCTTGATTGTTTAATGTGGAATTTTTATTTATCATCTTCTTGTTTTCTTTCAAAAGATTTCTGATATTCATCAAAAATTCCTTCAGATATTCCTTCAGATACTATTCAAATTGAGTTTCTTCTTCTTCAGTACTACTACTCTCATTATCATCATTATTCACTATTGCAAAAAAGATACTCTCTATAGCTTTCTTAGTAGCTGTAAGAACCCGGACCTTCTTTTCAGGTTTGTTTCTCTTTTCTGTTCGTTGTTGAGAAAAAAAGGGGCTTTGGGAAGAAATTTTTTAATGTTGTAGAGGATGTGAAGGGGTGCACGGTTAGCGTACGGTTTGTTCAAACCGTGCGGCTAGCCCAAAAAACTGTGCACCCTTGACAGTGGGCTCCGCACGGGAGGTGCACGATTTGTCAAACTGTGCGGGGAAACCGTGCAAAGATACCAGAGGGGACAGTGGGCTCTGCATGGGCGGTACATAGTTTGTCAAACCCTGTGGGCAGGTCATGCGAAGTCCCTGGGAGAGATAGTGGAAACCACACGGTTGGTGCACGATTTTCCAAACCCTGTGGGGAAACCATGAGACCACTAAAAATTAGGGTTTAAAGCCCCGGGCCGCTTGGGATTCCTCACTTCTTCTCCAAACTCTATCCCAATCGAGCCTCACTTGGGTTTTTGGGTTCTCATAGGTTGAAGGTTCCCCCACACTAATTTTTGAGGAACATTGAAGAGGTTTATTGGCGGATCGAAGCCGTTTATTCTTAGGTAATTCTCTCTTCTTGGTTCTTATGAGTTTCCCTCTAGATCTACATCTCATATTCCCTCGGTTTTCTAGATCTTGTAAAGACCCGTAAAATTCAAGGGAAATTTTTTCTTAATTTTCTTTGGATTTTTACAAGAGCGCGGTTTCTGACGGCACCTGATTCCGAGGCCGGGTGTGCCCGAAATCAATTTCCAATGTTTGGCTCGGGTACGTTCAGTGAACGAACGAGCGGGAATTTCTAACTTTTGATCCGGTGCTCGGAATTGAAATCCGAGGACACCGATGAACTCGCAGCGCCGATATTCGCTTAAGGAGACCTTTTCCGAAGTTGCGTTTATTGCGGGACGAAAGTTAGTTTTGGGGAGAATTATAAAAAAGTTGAATAAAAAAAATGTTGAACACTTTTTTTTATTTAAACTTGTTGGTTAACTTCTCTCAAAGGGAGTTAGGGGTGGGACCCATACCCACTTAACCTCCCTTGAGAGGATTAAGTGTGGTGGGGCCCACACGAGCCCTAAACTTTTCATCTTCTCTCAAACTCCCTTAACCCCTCTTTAAATGACATGAAAATTGTTCTTTAATTTTGGAGTTATCCTTTTTGAATTTCAAACCTTTGAAATTCATTTGTTAAGTTTGTGAATAAAATAAGCTCTTATCTTATTTTGTTGGGTTAGAACTCTTTATCCATCTTGAGAGCTTTTGAGAGCTTTTCGTTCTTCTTCAAACTTTGACGAAGAACGCTCAAGCCTTGACGAAGAACACTCAAACTTTGACGAAGAACGCTCAAGCTCCGACGAAGAACACCGCTCCTCTCTTCTTCGTAGCCGGTTGTTCCGAAGATCGACGACGCCTTCCGTGTCAACGAAAGGGAACGCCACTTCCTCCTCGGACTTCCTTCGTCGGCTTACGAAGATTCACCAACGACGTACCTCTTCGGACGTACCTCTTCGTCAATGGAATTGACGAACGATTACGGCGACGCCCGACCGCCGCGACGCTTGCCTTCCGCGGGTCATTGACAATCATCGTACTTGAAACCGAAGTAGGGGTTGCTGTTGATTATTTATTTACTCTCGTTCTTGGTTCTAGCATGATAGTCTTGTGGATGATTATTTAAGAGTTATCATCTAACGAGAGGGGGGTCGGACCGCACAAACACGGCTGAATCCCCCCTCTGTTCGTGATTATTATTATTTTCTTGTGGATGATGAGATGGCGTGGTGCCGTCGCACCACGCGGGAATTCGCACGGTTGCATTGCGCGGCGCCGTTGCGCCACACCGTGGAAGGATCATCATGAACGCGACGCCGTCGTGCCGCGTCGAAGAAAACCGAAGGCGCCGCGACCAGAGCGGGGCCGCGGCGGAGGGGTGCGGTGCCGTCGCACCGCGCCGGACGACGAACACCGCGGCCGGTTCCGGGCCACGGCGGGATGAGAGGACTGGCGGCTCGCCGGGCCGCCGGCGTCGGAAGCCGGAAAGGGGACCGGTTTGCCGGTCCCGTTGAAGAAAAACCGTCCGGCCAGGTGGGCCGGCCGGAAGGAGAAAGACCGGGGGAATTAATTTCCCCCGGCCAGGTTAATTGCCACCCCATTATTAAGGGGGGGGCGGTTTCATAAAGGGGGGCAGGCGGCCCCACGTTTTTCTCAAAGGCAGGCCCCCACGAGGGGGGCCGGTTTCACCAAAGGCGCGGCTTTCAGCCGCGCCGTCAGCGGCAACGCGGTCCTTGGATCGAGACGGTCGTTTCGGTATACTATACTCAAGGTGCACCTTCCTTTTTGGGAGCCTACGTGGTTAAAACTCCGTAGTTAAGCGTGCTTGGCCTAGAGTAGTGATCAGGATGGGTGACCTCCTGGGAAGTTTCCCAGGGTGGGTGTGAGATGGAAAGGCCAATAGTTAACAGACCGGGCGTCCGATTGACGCGCCGTCTGTTTCGTTGAATTCCTCTAAGTGAGACGGATCTTTTGGCATACTCCGCCAGAGGTTTGGACGCTGGTGGAGTACGGTCGGTTTGGTTTTGCCTTAAAAACCAACCGGGCCCCGGGGACGAAAATGCCAATAACTCTCAGACCGGACGTCCGATCGACGCGCCGTCTGTTGCGTTGAGTTCTTGTTGACGATACGGAACTTTTGGATACATCAACTCTGGACTTTGTGACAGTTGATGTATCAGCCTCTCGGCTCGTGGAGCGGACCCTCCGAACGAGCTTGCTGTGTGCGGGAACCCTAGTGCTGGCTGCGACTTTTACTGCGACTGTTACTGCGACTGTTACTGTGACTACTACTGCTACTACTGCTACTGTGACTGCGACGACGACAGTACAGAGATCATGTGTGGATTTGACGACGACGACTACAGCACTCAGCGATCCTACGTGGATCAGTGCTACAGGTCCTGTGTGGGCCCGATCCTGTGTGGGTCCGATCCTGTGTGGGTCTTTGCGCTCAGCGGTCCTGTGTGAACCAGCGCCTACAGGTCATGTGTGGGCCCGATCCTGTGTGGGTCTTTTGCGGGGGTTAGTTACCTATCGATCCTTCGTGGGTCCGACGACTTAGATGGATCAGAGATCATCTTTATCGTCTTTCGAAGAAGTATACCTGTGTGAGCTGAATCCTGTTGCTTTCCTGTGTGGATTGAGTTGTGCTATCCTGTGTGGATTTCGTTTTGCTTCCTGTGTGGAATACGTTACTTTCCTGTGTGGACTGAGTTGTACTTGGGCTCGGAGGTTGGAGCATATTTGAAATTGATGACTTAGGTATATGTATGGGCATATACCTAAGCAGTGTCGGTTGTTACTTCGTGATGGTACTTTTCTTTGTGGTTTATCCTTTGTGGATTTTGAGAGACCTTTAGGGGTCTCGGGGTCCCTACTGAGTAGCTTATACTCACCCCTGCACGGGCTTTGCCCGCACTACGTTGTGTTGGTTGCAGATGATGGGCAGCGTTGATCTTGGCTGAGGCTTGCAGAGCAGGACGGTACCTGGAGGTGGACCACTGGGCCGAACGTGCTCGGAGCGGACGACGGGACCCGTGGAGCAGTGGAGCTATCTGTACCCACCCTTCAGGTGGGATCTCCAGTGGACAGCTCAGTGTAGTGGCTTTTACTTACACTTGTTGTTTTTCTCTTTCGAGTTGTACTTTACATTCAGTTTGGGTTTGTATACTGGCCCATTTACTTTTCTGCACTTCCAGTTGTACTCTGCTTTTGCTTAGTGTTTACTTTCCGCTTGCTTACTCTGTGGTGTTTTTTTACTTTACAAAGGTAATGTCTTCCCTTTTTACCGGGATTTACGCCTTGGTGCTAGTCGCTAGCCCCTGGCCTATGGAAGGCGGGCTTGGGGTAGTCACGGCACGGACCCCGAGGACGGGTCGTGACAAATTGGTATCAGAGGAGTTCGGTTCTACCGCGAACTCTGAACTTTCTATGTGAAGCAATAATGTTTAGCATATTTAGTGTGGTTATCAGTCCAGGGAGTCCAGTGTTGGTGCGGCGGCCGACGTATCCGTACACCAGGACCCTGACTTCTGATTTCCGACTTAATGCACGAAAACATTGATTGCGTGTGTGTTTCAAAGTTTTCTTTGTGATTTCTTTGTGTCAGCTCACCAGGTATACTGTTTGACCGTGGCGCACCTGTTTCCTATTCAGGATGGCCCCACGACGGCAGCCAGCTAGGGTTCCGAGAGTCGAGTGTGACGACAGCCCACCGAGCGACGAGGCTTCGGTGCAGGGCCCTTTGTCAGCAGTGGAACCGGCGGTAGTTCTACCCGCCGAGCCCCCGATGCTTCCAGCACCAGCCGCTGACGATGCACGTCGCCTCAGCGCACTGCATGAGTTTCAGAACCAGCGACCACCCATGTTTCGCGGGGAGACGGATCCCCAGGCAGCAGAGGACTGGCTGGAGGCCGTGGTACGTGTGTTTAGGCTAGTGAGGACACCAGCAGACCTCATGGTGATCCTCGCTGCGAGCCTACTACACGCAGCAGCAGGACGATGGTGGAGCTTGATGCTCCAGGTGCACGATGAGGCATCAATACTTTGGACGGACTTTGAGAACCTCTTCCGCTCGGAGTTCGTCCCAGCCACCCTTCGTGCGGTGCATATCCAGGAGCTTCTTCAGTTGCGGTAGGGCAGCATGACGGTCGCTCAGTACTCGGCGAGATTTACTGATCTCTCGCGCTACTCGACCGACATGGTACGAGACCCATTCTTCCGGGCCCGGACCTTTGATCAGGGTTTGAGAGACGAGATCAGGGCATCGATGATCTCCCTCAGCATAACGACTCAGACAGGAGTACTAGAGCGGGCCCTTTTGATCGAGAGCTTCCTTGCTGAGTCTGCACTAGCGACGAGACCCACCGTAGGGCGGCACGTGGCGGAGTCTTCTGCGGCAGGCAGTCGACGGATGACTCAGGGGTCCAGGCTGACTAGACCTTCAGGTAGACGACCTCAGGACACTGGCTCAGCAGTGCGGGGCACACAGCGCGGAGCCAGTCTTTCGAGAGGCAGACAGTGCTACTCATGCGGCGGGCAGGGCCACATGGCTCGTGACTGCCCGACCCGCCATGCAGAGGAGCAGCAGACGGTTGAGGAACCACCTAGGCAGAGGCAGAGGTTCGACCGTGGCGGTCTGCAGGGAGGAGGTGGACGAGGCAGAGGAGCTGGCCGAGCAGCAGGTGGTGGGAGACGCTTCGAGGCTCTACCACCACCACCACCAGGAGGTCCACCCCGACCTCAGGGGAGAGCACAACTTCAGGCAGCCGAAGCTTACGATCATGGAGCTCCGGAAGCGGGTGGACTAGTGCGGGACTAGCTCCAGGGATAGAGGCCTTGCCCATAATGCCTCTAGATTTGTATTTTGTGTTGCCTTGTTCCTTGTACTTTAAGTTGAAGTATTAAAAGATACTTGCCTTGGTGAATTTTGTTTTCTTGTATTTTGTTTGTTTTTACTAAGAGGTGCCAGTTAAAAAAAACTGTTGACTTGACCCTCACTTGCGAGATTCTTACTGGAGGAAACCCAGTGACCACACACTGATGCCGACAGTGTGACTCAACCCTTGGAGGCGAGAGTAACGGTTGGATCTCTTGGTAGCAGCGTCGAGGCCTTACGACGTCATCCATGCCATGAATTAACTAATCATGACGGGATTGACTATATTAGGCAAGGAACGTGGTTCATCCAGGGGATGAGACCAGATTGCACTTTTCGGCAAAGGAGAAATCCTTGCAGCTTTGTCGTATGTTAAGGAGGAAGGGGAAACCCTTCGTGTGGTCAGACAAATGTCAGCAGAGCTTCCAGGAGCTGAGATAGAGGTTTACTAGCGCACCTATCTTGAGGTTTCCTGAGGAGGGAGTAGGGTACATAGTCTACTGCGATGCATCAGGGACCGGCCTCGGATGTGCTTTGATGCAGGAGCGGGCAGTGATCACCTATGGATCACGTCAGTTGAGGCTGCATGAGAAGAACTATGCTACCCATGACCTGGAGTTAGTAGCAGTGGTCTTCGCTCTGAAGACATGGCGACATTACCTGATGGGCGAGCGTTTTACAGTCTTTTCTGATCATTAGAGTCTCAGGTATATCTTCTCGCAGAAGGACCTGAACCTGAGACAGCAGCGATGGCTCGAGTTCCTCCAGGACTATGACTTTGAGATAGTCTATACTCCTGAGAAGGGGAACGTAGTAGCCGATGCCCTCAGCAGGAGGACAGGCATTCAACTACTTGAGGAGGCGACGGAGCAGCTAGCCTCTTTGCAGATATCCTTCGTGGATAGAGATGGAGCAGCCTTCCTCCAGTCTCTCACAGTCACCCCTCTTCTACTGCAGCGGGTCAGAGAGGCACAGTGTGAGGACGCTGACTGTGAGACACGACATGTACAGATATCCTTGGGACAGGCACCTGATGGTTTCTCCCTTGGAGCAGAGCATGACATCCTTTTCAGAGGACGTACCATGGTACCAGTCGCTTTTCGAGAGGAGGTTCTAAGAGAGTTTCACACTTCTCCTTTAGCGGTACATCCTGGAGTGGCGAAGATGTACCAGGATCTCAGACGACAACACTGGTGGCCGGGCATGAAGAAGGCTGTAGCAGAGCTCGTTTCTCGATGCCTCACCTGCCAGCAGGTGAAGGCAGAGCATCAGGTACCAGCAGGCTTGGTACAGCCCTTGGTGGTTCTAGAGTGGAAGTGGGATGGCATATCTATGGACTTCGTGACTGGACTTCCACGCACTTCCAGAGGTCACGACTCCATCTGGGTGATTGTTGACCGACTCACCAAGTCGGCACACTTCTTACCCATCAGAGAGCAAGGCTCAGTGGAGAGCTTGGTACATCTCTACGTTCAGGAGATTGTGCGGCTCCACGGCGTGCCATCATCTATCGTCTCCGATCGAGATGCTCGCTTTACTCCCCGGCTTTGGAAGGGGTTACAGGAGGAGTTCGGGGCGCAGATACGTCTGAGCACAGCCTTTCACCCTCAGACAGATGGTCAGACAGAGAGGACCATTCAGACTCTCGAGGACATGCTCCGCGCATGTGTCCTCGACTTTGGTCATAGCTGGTAGGACCACTTACCCTTGGTGGAGTTTGTGTACAACAACAGCTACCACTCCACCATCGGGATGGCACCGTACGAGGCGTTGTACGGACGACCTTGTAGATCTCCTTTGTGATGGACAGACCCTGGGGAGTCAGCACTTGTGGGATCGGAGATGGTCCAGGCCATGACAGAGAAGGTCCAGGTCATCTAGGAGCGGATGAGGACAGCTCAGAGCCGGCAGAAGTCATACGCTGACAGGAGGCGGAGGCCACTAGAATTCGAGGATGGCGACCACGTATTCTTGCGGGTTTCACCTCGACGTGGTGTTCGGAGATTTGGCAGTGGCGGCAAGTTATCTCCGCGCTTCATCGGACCCTTCCAGGTCCTCAGTAGGATTGGTGAGGTGGCTTATCGCCTTGCTCTACCACCTTAGTAGCACTGGGTGCACGACGTCTTCCACGTATCTCAGCTGAGGAGGTACGTGCAAGACCCGACGCACATCATTGACCATGGGGAACTTGACGTTGACAATGGGGCGACTTTTACGGAGGTCCCGGTTGAGAAAGAGGATCGACAGGAGCGGGTCCTACGTGGGCGATCGATTCCTCTTGTGCGCATCAGATGGAAGCACGAGAACCTCCAGGAGAGCACATGGGAGCAGGAGGCTCAGACGCGTGCTCAGTACCCTCATTTGTTTCCCTAGTTTTTGATGTATCTTTACGGGGATGTAAAGCCCAGAGGTGGGAGTAATGTAAAGACCCGTAAAATTCAAGGGAAATTTTTTCTTAATTTTCTTTGGATTTTTACAAGAGCGCGGTTTCTTATGGCACCAGATTCCGAGGCCCGGTGTGCCCGAAATCAATTTCCGATGTTTGGCTTGGGTACGTTCAGTGAACGAACGAGCGGGAATTTCTAACTTTTGATCCGGTGCTCGGAATTGAAATCCGAGGACACCGATGAACTCGAAGCGCCGATATTCGCTTAAGGAGACCTTTTCCGAAGTTGCGTTTATTGCGGGACGAAAGTTAGTTTTGGGGAGAATTATAAAAAAGTTGAATAAAAAAAATGTTGAACACTTTTTTTTATTTAAACTTGTTGGTTAACTTCTCTCAAAGGGAGTTAGGGGTGGGACCCATACCCACTTAACCTCCCTTGAGAGGATTAAGTGTGGTGGGGCCCACACGAGCCCTAAGCTTTTCATCTTCTCTCAAACTCCCTTAACCCCTCTTTAAATGACATGACAATTGTTATTTAATTTTGGAGTTATCCTTTTTGAATTTCAAACCTTTGAAATTCATTTGTTAAGTTTGTGAATAAAATAAGCTCTTATCTTATTTTGTTGGGTTAGAACTCTTTATCCATCTTGAGAGCTTTTGAGAGCATTTCGTTCTTCTTCAAACTTTGACGAAGAACGCTCAAGCCTTGACGAAGAACGCTCAAACTTTGACGAAGAACGCTCAAGCTCCGACGAAGAACGCCGCTCCTCTCTTCTTCGTAGCCGGTTGTTCCGAAGATCGACGACGCCTTCCGTGTCAATGAAAGGGAACGCCGCTTCCTCCTCAGACTTCCTTCGTCGGCTTACGAAGATTCACCAACGACGTACCTCTTCGGACGTACCTCTTCGTCAACGGAATTGACGAACAATTACCGCGACGCCCGACCTCCGCGACGCTTGCCTTCCGCGGGATATTGACAATCATCGTACTTGAAACCGAAGTAGGGGTTGTTGTTGATTATTTATTTACTCTCGTTCTTGGTTCTAGCATGATAGTCTTGTGGATGATTATTTAAGAGTTATCATCTAACGAGAGGGGGGTCGGACCGCACAAACACGGCCGAATCCCCCCTCTGTTCGTGATTATTATTATTTTCTTGTGGATGATGAGATGGCGTGGTGCCGTCGCACCACGCGGGAATTCGCACGGTTGCATTGCGCGGCGCCGTCACGCCGCACCGTGGAAGGATCATCATGAACGCGACGCCGTCGTGCCGCGTCGAAGAAAACCGAAGGCGCCGCGGCCAGAGCGGGGCCGCGGCGGAGGGGTGCGGTGCCGTCGCACCGCGCCGGACGACGAACACCGCGGCCGGTTCCGGGCCACGGCGGGATGAGAGGACCGGCGGCTCGCCGGGCCGTCGGCGTCGGAAGCCGGAAAGGGGACCGGTTTGCCGGTCCCATTGAAGAAAAACCGTCCGGCCAGGTGGGCCGGCCGGAAGGAGAAAGACCGGGGGAATTAATTTCCCCCGGCCAGGTTAATTGCCACCCCATTATTAAGGTGGGGCCGGTTTCATAAAGGGGGGCAGGCGGCCCCCCGTTTTTCTCAAAGGCAGGCCCCCACGAGGGGGGCCGGTTTCACCAAAGGCGCGGCTTTCAGCCGCGCCGCCAGCGAAGAGGGGCGGGGGCCATGCCCCCCGCGCGTGGCACCCGAGCGGCGCCCAGGCCGTGCCACCGTCGGCCGGGCCGCGCCGCCGTGCCGGACCGCGCCGCGCCGCCGGCCGGGCCGGGTTGCCCCGGACCCGGACCCCCCGTTTTCGAATCGATTTTGTTCAAATGCTCATAACTTGAGCTTCGGGCCTCCGAACGACGCGCCGTCAGCGGCAACGCGGTCCTTGGATCGAGACGGTCGTTTCTGTATACTATACTCAAGGTGCACCTTCCTTTTCGGGAGCCTACGTGGTTAAAACTCCGTAGTTAAGCGTGCTTGGCCTAGAGTAGTGATCAGGATGGGTGACCTCCTGGGAAGTTTCCCAGGGTGGTGTGAGATGGAAAGGCCAATAGTTAACAAACCGGGCGTCTGATTGACGCGCCGTCTGTTTCGTTGAATTCCTCTAAGTGAGACGGATCTTTTGGCATACTCCGCCCGAGGTTTGGACGCTGGTGGAGTACGGTCGGTTTGGTTTTGCCTTAAAAACCAACCGGGCCCCGGGGACGAAAATGCCAATAACTCTCAGACCGGGCGTCCGATCGACGCGCCGTCTGTTGCGTTGAGTTCTTGTTGACGATACGGAACTTTTGGATACATCAACTCTGGACTTTGTGACAGTTGATGTATCAGCCTCTCGGCTCGTGGAGCGGACCCTCCGAACGAGCTTGCTATGTGCGGGAACCCTAGTGCTGGCTGCGACTGTTACTGCGACTCTTACTGCGACTGTTACTGTGACTACTACTGCTACTACTGCTACTGTGACTGCGACGACGACAGTACAGAGATCATGTGTGGATTTGACGACGACGACTACAGCACTCAGCGATCCTACGTGGATCAGTGCTACAGGTCCTGTGTGGGCCCGATCCTGTGTGGGTCCGATCCTGTGTGGGTCTTTGCGCTCAGCGGTCCTGTGTGAACCAGTGCCTACAGGTCCTGTGTGGGCCCGATCCTGTGTGGGTCTTTTGCGGGGGTTAGTTACCTATCGATCCTTCGTGTGTCCGACGACTTAGATGGATCAGAGATCATCTTTATTGTCTTTCGAATAAGTATACCTGTGTGAGCTGAATCCTGTTGCTTTCCTGTGTGGATTGAGTTGTGCTATCCTGTGTGGATTTCGTTTTGCTTCCTGTGTGGAATACGTTACTTTCCTGTGTGGACTGAGTTGTACTTGGGCTCGGAGGTTGGAGCATATTTGAAATTGATGACTTAGTTATATGTATGGGCATATACCTAAGCAGTGTCGGTTGTTACTTCGTGATGGTACTTTTCTTTGTTGTTTATCCTTTGTGGATTTTGAGAGACCTTCAGGGGTCTCGGGGTCCCTACTGAGTAGCTTATACTCACCCCTGCACGGGCTTTGCCCGCACTACGTTGTGTTGGTTGCAGACGACGGACAGCGTTGATCTTGGCTGAGGCTTGCAGAGTAGGACGATACCTGGAGGTGGACCACTGGGCCGAACGTGCTCGGAGCGGACGGCGGGACCCGTGGAGCAGTGGAGCTATCTGTACCCACCCTTCAGCTGGGATCTCCAGTGGACAGCTCAGTGTAGCGGCTTTTACTTACACTTGTTGTTTTTCCCTTTCGAGTTGTACTTTACATTCAGTTTGGGTTTGTATACTGGCCCATTTACTTTTCCGCACTTCCAGTTATACTCTGCTTTTGCTTAGTGTTTACTTTCCACTTGCTTACTCTGTGGTGTTTGTTTACTTTACAAAGGCAATGTCTTCCCTTTTTATCGGGATTTACGCCTTGGTGCTAGTCGCTAGCCCCTGGCCTATGGAAGGCGGGCTTGGGGTAGTCACGGCATGTACCCCGAGGGCGGGTCGTGACAGATCTACACCAATTGTGGGTAGATATAGGGTTATAGTTGCCTAGGGTATTGATTTCTAGACTTGTGGATGTTAGAGAAGGAGGTTTAGACAGTTACCAGTGGTTCATTTTCCAGTTTTGAGGAGGTAGAATAACTTTTGGATCGTTTTCTCTGGAACCCTAAAGGTAGGTGGTTTGTGCCTTTCGGTTTGAGGTCTTTGAAAATTATGTACAATTGCAACAATACCCTTGAATGGGGTTCCAGGAGTTTACCATCGTAACCCTATGTTTTTTCTTCCATGGTTGTATGCTCGGGTAGAGGTTAATTGGATGAAAATAGAACTGATTACCATGCCTTGGATGTTTTTCCATGCATGTTATATTTATGACAGTTTGGTCTTGTGTTTCTTGTTTTTCCCATGCCTAATGATTGTAGGATGGAGTGTTGTATTCTGACATGTTGACATGCTATAGAATATTTATCCAAGTAGTTATGTAGGATTACATTGGCCTTATATCATTACTATGCGTTGATATACACAGGACCGTGAGAACCCGGTGTAATAGACTAAAATGGGGTAGATCGAGTGAGCTTTCTCAAAGAGTCTTTGAGCATTATAGACTATAAGAGGAATTGACTGAGTGAGCTTCCTCAGAGAGTCTTTGGACATTATAGACTATAAGGGGATAGACCAATTGAGATTCTTCAGAGAGTCTTTGGATGTTATAGACTATAATGGGGATACACCAAGTGAGCTTCCACGGAGAGACTTTGTTTACTTTAAATTTACCTTGAACCATTCCAGGTTATTAGGGGAATTGACTTTGTGAGATTCCTTAGATAGTCTGTGAACGACCAGGGGCTATAAGAGGAATTGATTATGTGAGATTCCTTAGAGAGTCTCTTGACCTTGGGGGTATAAGGGGAATTGACCGTGTGTGATTTCTCATAGTGTCCTTGACTACCATAGAGTATAAGGGGAATTGACTGAGAGTGCTTCCTTAGAGAGTCTTTATGAATGCTTAAGCTGAACCAGGGGGGTTAGACTGAGTGTGATACTCAGAGGGTTGCTTGTACTTGCTAGGTATCACTAGAGGGGATATGCTATGGGCACATCCCAGAGGGCTACCTGTTGAAGTTTAACTATTTGGTTAATTGTTTCTTGATAATGAAACTATGGATTGTTTACTATTGAGTACTTTCCTATTTACTGCCTTTTGTACTTCACTTTCCATATATTCAGTGACAATTAGGAACAGATCTTGTGGTGGTTGCCTACTGGGATTCATCTCAAACCCTATTTGAGCCATGCTTTTGTGCCCAAACAGACTATGTTGTTGTAGGTATAGATAAGGGAAATCAAACTTCTACTTTAGGTACTTGATTTCATTGGAGACGGAGAGCATGGGACCAAGCTAAGGCTTGCGATGCTGAGGAGTTTATCTGTTTTCCTTTTGTACTTTGATTCTACACTATACTCATCATTGTGGCTTATTTGGATGCTTTCCCTAGACATATATGTATCATGCATCATATATATATATATATATATATTTATGCTCTAGTTTTTTCTCTATCTCATCCTTACACTGTTTTCTATTGTTGAATGTTTACGGATTCCATTGTTGAATATTTGTCTATCTTCTGTTGTGTTACTCTGCCAATGAGGGCATAGTTTCCCCAATATCACACCCAAGGTCCTCGCTGCTAGTCGGCAGCCTCTGGCATTCGGGGAAATGCGCTTGAGGCTTTGTGAACATCCGGGTACGGGGCGCCCTTGGATGGATTCCGGAACCGGGACGTTACAAAGTGGTATCAAAAGAATTCTTTTCTCTTATTTTACTATTTGGATCCTATAGTAAGGGATAGGACAGAATAGGTACTTGGTAATAAGATGTGCTCAGGAGTAGATGACCTGTGTATAGGGGAACAACATACTACCTCGTTTATTACAATTGTACTAGTTTTCAATTTTACTATTGATTTTATTTCACTGTTGGGTGATTCACATGCCTTGTTCTGTTACCGTTGTTTTTATTTCGGTTCTATTCTGTCTCAAACCGATGAGATGAGGGTATTCCATCTCATGCATCATATTGGCACTTATCGGAAATCACATTCCAGGCATTCTTTCCATTTCATCTAGGATGCATTAGCAATTTCATGTTATTGTGATAGATGTTGTTTATATTATTCATGCTGTTGTGATAGATGCTTTGATGGAATTCCTACTATTTGATAGAGAATTTGTGTGTATAGTGATTTTCCTAGATGGATGCCAAACATTGGTTCTTGAGGTGTTATGGGCCCTCATGAACCAGAATTTGGTGGATCATTGCTTGTTTGCCTTGTTATAACTTGTGTAAGATGCCAAGCATTGATTCGTGGGGATTATGGGCCCTCACAGAGTGGAATTTGGCACTTGCAATGTTTGTTTCAGTGCTCTATGGGTTCCAGAGTAGTTTTTGAGGCTTACTGTCTGGAAAAAGCAAGAATGCACGCCGTGTAGTTTGGACTACACCTCTTGTGTTCTTCTGTTCGGGAAGATACATTTATTTTCTTAAGTACATACTGTGTACTCTTATGTTTTAGTCCCTGTTAATATTTATTTGAGGTGTGCGTATGACCTTGTAGAGTCATGCAACCGAGATGTCCTTCAGTTGTACACCATCCACAAGGCGGTGATCAGACACTAGATATAGCTGATCAGGGACCACCTGCTGATCCTCATGCTGTGCCAATCTCGGAACCAACAGTTATACCTGACCCAGGTACTGATGAACAATTAATGGAGGGTTTTCGAAGGATGATTCACACCTTCCAGGAAGCGCAAAATCCTTCCCTATCAATGGATGATTTGACATGGGTTTTCCAGTGGAAATATCCTCCCACCTTCTTAGGGGAAGGAGGACCTTAGGCCGAAGAGTCGTGGTTAGAATCCACATTGACGATCATCGAGCATATCGAGGTACCACCAGATAGGACGGTGAAACTGGTGACCTATATGCTTCGAGACTCCACCAGGAGGTGGTGGGATGTCATCTCTCAGATGAGACACCATAAGAATATTGCTTGGGAAGAGTTTCAGAATATTTTATATGATTACTTCAACCCAGAGACCCTAAGGGCCGACCGAGCCCATGAGTTCATGAGCTTTGAACAGGGTAATAATTCGGTGATGGAGTATTCCTCTCATTACACAGAGCAACAACGTTTCACTCTTGTCCCAGCAGGTGATGAGTTGTTCCTAGATAGGATGTTTGAAGGCGATCTTAGGAAGGAGATCTATTCCTAGGTGAACATCTTCAGGTTGACTTCGGTATCCTCTATCGTCATCTAGGAACTGATCACCGAGCGGAATCTGAGGGATTATAGAGTAGTGAGACATGGTGGTTCAACATCTAGAGTTATTGTACCTTCTTCTAATAGCAGAAATCTCCATAGGATTCTTTCTCGAGAAGAACAGAGTAAAAGATATGCATCTTCTGGTAGCTATATGGTGTGCTACCAGTGCAGAAGAAGAAGGCATACTAGGCCGTAGTGCTAGAGAGACCCGATGGAGTGCTGATCTTGAGGAAATATGGGCCATCTGCAGTGCTTCTATCAATTTTTCTCACCAGCAGCTGGTGACAAGGGTTCATCTATGATTCCTCGTACCGGAGCAACCCCACTAGTTTCTCACCGGTCTGGGAACTGGAGTTCTCCCAACCATTCAGGCCGAGGAGGAGGTCGCGACTGTGGTGGTCAGTCACCAGGCTACCAACAACAGCAGGGTGGACCCGCTCAGAGTTGTCAAGTAGGGTCACAGGGCCATAGATCTGGCTTGACTTTTGTAGTGGAGCAGATCCATTAGAAGCAGGATCCCAACCCCTATACGGTTCAAGGTCCATCCTAGTAGCCTCAGTTTTATCTTCAGCTCTTTTCAATACCGGTGCTATGCATAGTTTTATATCTATTGCTGTTGTGGAGTGCCTGGGGCTCATCCCCTTTTCCTCTTCAGATACTTTGACGCTAGACACACCATTGGGGGCTAGAGCAGTTAATATACCTCAGTGCATAGAGTGCCCTCTTGAGGTTGTAGGGTGTCACTTCTTATGGGACCTCTATATCCTAGAGATGACGAGCTATGATGTCATTCTCAGAATGGACTGGCTAGTTCCCTTCCAGGCAGTCATTTACTATTATTACCGTAGGGTGGGTTTCATATCACCTGAGGGTGGATCCTTTCTTTATAGAGGTGAGTGGGATATCCAGGAAAGTCAAGTAGGACCCGAGCATCTTGGGCTAGGAGGAGTCATAGCCCATAT
Source organism: Viscum album (assembly GCA_963277665.1). Taxonomy (NCBI): domain Eukaryota; kingdom Viridiplantae; phylum Streptophyta; class Magnoliopsida; order Santalales; family Viscaceae; genus Viscum; species Viscum album. The sequence continues at coordinate 1,639,002,155 of OY728163.1, read as the reverse complement.
TGCCAGTCTATATCTGGATGACCAGTGGACTTCCCTGTTGGACTTTCCTTTAGTGGTGGATTGTTTTAGGGATGTCTTTCCAGATAAAGTTTCAGGTTTTCCTCCAGAGCATGAGGTAGACTTCTCAATTGAGCTCATGCTAGGAGTGACACCAGTGTCCATTCCTCCTTATAGGATAGCTATACTTGATTTCCAGGAGCTCGGGAAGCAGTTGGAGGAGTTGTAGACAAAGGGTTTGATCCGACCCAGTACTTCTCCTTGGGGTTCACCTGTTTTTTGTGTGAAGAAGGTAGATGGTACTCTTAGGATTTTTGTGGATTATCAGAAGTTGAACCGGTTGACGGTCAAGAACCGATATCCCTTCTCTAGGATTTATGACCTATTTGATCCGTTTCGAGGAGCCCGAGTGTTCTCAAAGATTGACTTAAGGTCCAGTTACCATCAGTTGCGCGTTAGACCATCTGATATACCTCTCACAAATTTTAGTAGCAGGTATGGTCTATATGAGTATATGGTTATGTCGTTCGGTCTCACAAACGCGCCTGAAGTTTTCTTGGAAATGATGAACTGAGTGTTCCACCCCTACTTGGATTCCTTCGTGGTGGTTTTCGTGGAAGATATCTTAGTGTACTCTCACACTTGACACGACCATGATACCCATCTACAGATCATTCTGAGTACGCTGAGATAGCATCATTTATATGCTAAGCTCTCGAAATGACAATTTTGGATGGATCAGATTTACTTCTTGGGTCATGTTATCTCAGAGACAGGAGTGTCAGTAGACCCAGAGAAAGTGAGGGCAGTAGTTTCCTGGGAGCAGCCGAAGAACGACTTCAAGGTACGGAGTTTCTTAGGGCTGGCTGGATATTATAGATGATTTATTCATAACTTTTCATGCTTAGAAGCACCACTGACTAGTCTGACTAAGAAAGGGGAGAAGTTCTTATGGTCAGATTTTTGTGAGTCATCCTTTCAATAGATGAAGGGGAGGTTGATGTCAGAACCAATTCTAGTCCTTCCAGAGCCGGGAAATAGCTATACTATTTACTAAGATGCTTTAGGTATCTGACTGAGAGCTGTGTTATTGTAGAGAGACAGAGTCATTGCTTACGGGTCTCGGTAGTTGAGGCCACTTGAGAAGAATTAACCGACACACGATCTGGAGTTAGCAGCTGTTGTTCGTGCCTTACGCTATTGGAGACATTATCTTCTGGGAGAGAATTTTGTGGTTTTCACTGACCAAAAAAGTCTCAAGTACATCTTCACTCAGCATGATCTGAATTTGACACAGCGCAGGTGGGTCGAGTATCTTCAGTACTTTGACTTTGAACTTGCCTATACACCTAGGAAATTAAATTTAGTGGCTAACGTGTGGAGAAGGAGAACTCAGATTCAGGCAGTTCAGGAGGCTTTTAGTGAGTGGCAGTTTATGGCTCTGTTATCTGATATGCATTTGGAGGTGCATGGAAATCATGGGTAGATATTTCTTTATTCTGTAGCTGTTAACTCTACACTTCTTAATTGAGTACGTATTAGGCAGCCATCATATTCTGAAGGGCTAGTCCCATGGGAAAGTGTTTCTGGAGAGTACCCTATTCCTAGATGGACAGAAGGCGAGGATGAGATCCTGCATTTCCAGGGACGCGTATGGGTGCCAGCAGACATACGTGGGGAGTCGATGTGGGACTTTCATTCCTCTATTTGGGAAGTTCATCCTGGCGTCACCAAGATGTATCATGATCTACACCATCAGTATTGGTGGCCAGGTATAAAGAAGTATGTTACTAGTTTCATCATGAGGTGTTCCACTTGTCAGCAGGTGAAAGCGGAGCATCAGTGACCAGAATGTCTTTTACAGCAGTTACCCATTCCCAAGTGGAAGCGGAATGACGTCACGATGGATTTCGTGACTGTTTTTCCGAGATCACCTTGAGGAAATGACGTAGTATGGGTTATCATTGACAGAATCAAGAAAGTTGCTCACTTCTTTCCAATCAAGGAGACCTTTAGTGATGAAGAGCTGGGATGATTGTACGTCTGAGAGATTGTATGACTACATTGGGTTCCACACTTTGTTGTTTCAGTCAGGTATGAGCGTTTTACTTCTCGAGTCTGGAAGGGGCTTTAAAAGGCTTTGGGTACATAGGTACTATTGAGTAAAACATACCATCCCCAGACCTATGGCTAGTTCAAGCGTATGATTCAGGTGCTTGAGGACATGCTCCGAGCATGCATCCTAGATTTTGGAGGTTCTTGGGAGAAGCATATACCTCTTGTGGAGTTTTCCTACAATAATAGTTTTCAAGAAACTATTCAGATGGCACCTTATGAGGATTTGTACAGTAGGCCATGACGATTACCCCGGTGTTGGCTAGAGGCAGGAGAGGAAGCTATGCTGGGACCTCGTCTTTTTCAGGAGGCCACGGAGCAGATTGAGTTAATTCAGAAGAGGATGGCTACTGCATAGTCTCGTCAGAAGTATTATGCTGATCAGAGGAGATAACCTCTGGAGTTCGAGGTCGTGGACCATGTTTTCTTGCGTGTCGCACTGAGGGTGGGCCAAATAATGATTAGGAGACTGGGTAAGCTTTCACCGAGGTACGTTGGGCCGTTTGAGGTGTTGGAGAGAGTCAGGTCGATTGCCTATATGTTGCAGTTACCTCAGAGGTACCGGGATATGCACGACGTCATCCACATTTCACAGCTTCAACGTTAATTTTCAGACCTGTCTCATGTCTTCCAACCTGATGAGGTTTAGCTCAAAGGGGATTCTTCGTTTGAGGAGCATCCTATCTGGATTGTTGATCGCAGTACAATGGTTCTCCGTGTCTGGTCTGTACCTCTGGTATGAGTGCTATGGCAGCACGGGCGAGTATAGGATGAGACTTGGGAGAGGGAGGCCGATGTACGAGCTCAGTGGCCGGAGCTGTTCGATGTTTCTTCTTCCGTGCCATGCTAGGGAAATTCAGGGATGAATTGTTTTAAGGGGGGAAGTTTGTAAGAACCAGGAACTTATTTTTAGGTATGTTTCTATTTTCTATTCATTGTTGAGAAAAATAGGAGTTTTGGGAAGAAAACTTTTAATGTTGTAGAGGCGGTACAGGGGCGCATGGTTGGTGCACAGTTTGTTCAAACCGTTCGGGCATCCCAGGAAACCTTGCACCCTTGACATTGGGCTCCACACGAGAGGCGCACGGTTTGTCAAACCATGCGGACAAACCGGGCGAAGTTCCTGGAGGGGACAATGGGATACGAATGGGCGGTGCATTTTTTTTTCAAACCGTGTGGGCAGGCCGTGTGAAGTCCCTAAGAGAGACAATGGCAACTACGCTGTTGGCCCATGGTTTTCCAAACCGTGCGGGGAAACTGTGCGGCCACTTAAAATTATGGTTTAAATCCATGGGCTAATCAGGATTCCTCATTTCTTCTCCAAACTCTCTCCCACTCGAGCCTCACTTGGGTTTTTGGGTTCTCATAGGTTGAAGGTTCTCCCCGACTTGTTTTGGAGGAAAATAGAAGGGGTTTCTTGGCAGATCAAAGCCGGTTCTTCTCGGGTAAGTCTCTATTCTTTGTTCATAAGAGTTTCCCTTTATATCTACATCTCTCTTTCCCCTGGTTTTCTAGATCCACACCCTTTGTGGGTAGTTATTGGGTTATAATTGGCTAGGATGTTTATTTCTAGAATTGTGGATGTTAGGGAAGGAGGTTTAGACCATTTTCAGTGGTGTGTTATCCAGTTTTGAGGAGGTGGAATAGCTTTTGGATCCTTTTCGCTAGAACCCTGAAGGTAGGTAGTTTTTGCCTTTCGGTTTGAGGTCTTTGAATATTATGTGCAATTGCGACAATGCCCTTAAACAGGGTACCATGCATTTACCGTCTTACGCCTATGTTTTTCCTGCCATTCTTGTATGCTCGTGTAGAGGTTAATTGGATGAAAATAGAACTGATTAAAATGCCTTGGATGTTTTTCCATGCATGTTCTGTTTACGACCGTTTAGTCCTGTGTTGCTGGTTTTTCCCATGCCTAATGATTGTAGGATGGATTTTTGTATTCTGACATGTTGAGATGCTATGGACTATTTAGCCAAATAGTTCTATAGGTTTAGTTTGGCCTTATAGCATTACTATTATTTGACTTACACGGGGCCATGAGAACCCGATGTAGTAGACTAAAAGGGGATAGACCGAGTGAGCTTCCTCAGAGAGTCTTTTTTGCATTATAGAATATAAGAGCAATTGACCGAGTGAGCTTCCTTAGAGAGTCTTTGGACATTATAAACTATAAGGGGATAGACTGAGTGAGCTTCCTCAGAGAGTCTTTGGATGTTATAGACTATGATGGGGATAGACCGAGTGAGCTTCCTCAGAGAGTCTTGGTTTACATTGAATTTACCTTGAACCATTCCAGGATATAAGGGGAATTGACTCTGTGAGATTCCTTAGAGAGTCTTTGAACGACCTAGGGTTATAAGAGGAATTGACTGTGTGAGATTCGTCAAAGTGTCTCTTGACCTTAGGGATATAAGGGGAATTGACCGTGTGTGCTTCCTCAGAGAGTTATTGACTACCTTAGACTATAAGGGGAATTGACTAAGAGTGCTTCCTCAGAGAGTCTTTATGAATGCTTAAGCTGAACCAGGGTGGTTAGACTGAGTGTGATTCCGAGATGGATTCTTGTACTTTCTAGGTATGACCAGAGGGGATAGGTTGTGGGAACATCTCAGAGGACTACCTATTGGTGTTTAACTATTTGGTTAATTATTCCTTGATAATGAAACTGTGGATTGTTTACTGTTGAGTACTTTTCTGTTTACTTCTTTCTGTACATTACCTGCCATATATTCACTGACTGTTAGGTACATATCTTATAGTGGTTTCCTACCGAGATTCGTCTCACACCCTGTTTAGGCCATGATTTTGGGCCCAAACAGACAATGTTGTTGCAGGTATAGATAAGGGAAAACACCCTTCTACTTCAGGTAGTTGATTGCATTGGAGCCGAAGATCATGGGACCAAGCTAAGGCTTGCGATGGTGAGGAGTTTATCTGTTTTCCTTTTGTACTTTGATAATACACTGCACTCAGCATTGCGTCTTGTTTGGCTATTTTCCCTAGCCATATATGTATCATGAATCATTTATATATATATGTATGCTCCAGTTGTTTCTTTATATTATACTTCCACTATTTTTTGTTGTTGGATGTTTACAACTTCCGCTGTTGTATTTTTGTCTATCTTCCTTTGTGTTACTCTGCCAATGAGGGCATAGTTTCCCCAATATCACACCCAAGGCCCTCACTATTAGTAGGAAGCCTCTGGAATTCAGGGCAATGCGCTTGAGGCCATGTGACCAACCGGGTACGGGGCACCTCTAGGTGGCTTCCGGAACTGGGATGTTACAGTAGTAGAATTTTCTGATTCAGTCTTGCTATCATCATCTTCTTCATCTTTGAAGAAAAAGTTTCTTCTTTTGGATTTGAAGAACTTTTTATTCTGACCTCTACCAGAATATTTATCTTTTCAACCCTATTTCTTTCATGACCTTCTTGGTCCTTTATCTTCTTCATCACTGACGTCATCTTTCCATTTTTGAGGGAAATTAGCTGCAAAGTGGCCAACATCTCCACATTCAAAACATTTCAAAGGGTGTTTCCCTTTTTATTTCCCTGTGAATATTTTAACATTTTTAGAAAACAATGATAGAATTTCATCAAAATTTTGACATACCTCATTTTCAGAGTCGGATTCACCAGCTTCTTCTTCAATATGAACTTTTTTCGACTTCTCTTTATTTTATGCCTTGAAATACATTTCAATAACGGATTTTTCTTTTCACTTCATGGTCTTCTCCGTTCTAATATCATAAGTGATGAGAGTACTATGCAAATCATCAATAGATAATGTTTTTGGGTCCGTGTCTTCCAGTGATGAAACTTTAGCAACAAATTTGTCAGGTAGAATTCTCAAGATCTTTTCAATAACTGTAGCATCCTCCAACTTTTCACCAAGACATCTGATTGTAGTGACAATGTCATTAACCCTGGTAAGGATGTCCCCAACAGATTCAAATTCTCCCTTTTTCAATTCTTCATACTTCAGCCTCCAGATTTGTAGTTTTTCCTTATTCACTTTTGTATTTCCTTCATAGATATTCATCAACATATCCCAGATGCCTTTAACTATAGCGACACCTTTCACTCTTAAAAATTCACTCACAGAAAGTGATGAGAGTAATTCATTTTTAACTCTTCCATCATTCTCAAGATTCTTCTTATCGATAAGAGTAAGAGGAACCTTGTCATCAACAACCGTAAATCCAACTGTTGTAGTTTCAAGAACTTCATATCCAAGAGACATAAGATAAGGAATCATTCTTTCCTTCCAGATGTGATAGTTCATTCCATCAAAAATCAGAATCCTGTTACTGTTCACACAATTTAAATTCTCCATCACAACTTCTCTTCAACCACTTCAGTAGAGAATAAACTAAGGTAACCTGTCGCTCTGATACCAATTGAAGTTCCCTGTTAGGATCCAAGTATCACTGAGCAGAGGAGGGGGTGAATTAGTGATATCTTTTTCTTTTTATGTTTCCTTATAATTAAAACAACCTTCGCCTACCGTTAAAGAGTTTCTTCTCTGCTGAACACACACAACCACATGAACAAAATATTTACAAGGCTCAATACTCTACAAGAGTATCTACGTCCATGGTATGGTATGGAAATAATTCAGTACCACCCAATCCACTAGAAAACAATCCTTTGATGTGGAATACAATGAGTAGGATATACCCTTACACTCGTGTAGCACTTGGAAAAAAATCCACAAGCACATGTGAACCCTCTTAGAAAAAATAGAGAATTATAGTATTTCAGTGCTTCTTCACAATAGAACAATTGTATTCTCTGATGTACAAATCTTCACTTTCCCACCCAAAAGCTGGTAAGAACTCCCATTCGCACAACTGAATATGTCCAAAGACCCAAATTTTTTCATGAAACCTTTATGATATCTTGCGCACAATTCTAATTCCTTGCGCATAAAAATTCCTTTTGGGCGTGAAAAACTCGTTCACACAACTTCTATTTTTTCACGCAGCTTTTTCTCTTTTCGCGCAGCAGTCCTCTTTTCGAGAAAACTCATTTCTTTTCGTGTAACTCACATAGAATATAATATTACACACACTAGAGATTAGGATTTCTTCTAAGTGTCAGGAATTTTAAAATTATATGGGTTCACCTCATATTTATCGGCATTTTTGAACCCGCGCGAAAAAAACTAATCCGCATGTAAAACCACCTTTGTGTGCATAAAAACTATTTCACGCAACTTCATATTTCGCACAATGCTCCATTATTTCGGGCACCTCATGCCTTTGAAAATTTTCAAGCTTCTAATATCGAAACACCTTTTGCACGAAAAAATTCATTCTTCTATTTTGTGCACCCAACCAATATTTCACACAACCTTCATTTTTCGTGCAGTACGTTGACATTTCAAGCACAACTATCTTTTTTCATGCATCCTGCTAATATTTCACGCATCCTAATAATATTTCGTGCATCCTGCTGATATTTTGTGCTTCACAAAAATATTTCACACAACCCACATATATTTCACGCAAACTTTTTATTTAGTGTGCATCCCGCTGATTTTTCTCGCAACCCGCTACTATTTTGCGCACCACTTTATTTTTTCACGCAACTTGCCTAAATTTCCGTGCACTCCATGACTTTATCATTTTTCGATGTTCTGACCTTTAATCATGAATTGCATGCAAAAATTTAAACCATCTTCAATCTTTCACGCAACATCCATTGCCAAGAACACATCTTCATCTCCTGATTTTCAGGCCCTAAAATTCGGAAAACACTGGAAAACAACACCACCTTAAACTGTGATTTTGTGCCGCCTCCAGATTGTCCATTGCTTTTTCATTTATCTCTTCACTACTTCCCATAATCATTCTTCAGATTTTATCATGAATTCCACTATCCTGATATATATCCTTTGATAGACTAGATATAGCATCACTAGAATTACTATGGGAAGTAATGAAACTTCCCTATCTTCTAGCATCATCACTCCTTCCAATAAAAAATGTATATGAATGGAATCATATTTTCTCCCCCTTTCTATCATAAGGATTGCATCATAAGTTCTCTTTACTTATGATATTTTTGAAATACATATCAGCAAAGCATCATCTGGTTTTAAGTATTTTACAAAGTGAATTGATTTATCTTCTTTGACAACAATAGACAACACTCTACAAACACTAATCTCTTCAAACATCATTCTCCATAAAACTTGGTCCAAACATTTATTAGATATTGCGTTCCCCTCGTTGCAAAATAATGGATTAACTCTATTGAGAAAATATTATTTTCCCTCCATTGCATAGAGGGAAAGAAACTTGTTCCAGTGTTCTATCATATTGATGGGGAAGATAATATGTGGTGTTAACTAATCAAAAAAATTCCTATGGTGAAAACTGATTCCATGGAATGGGATGTATTCAGGAAAATATTTTCCAATAAATATTTTCCCCAAACTCTCCATATTAAAAAAGAGAATTAATTCATCAATTTGATGTTTAAGGAAGATGAGTCTATCAGAGCTTATGGGGAAAACTTCACAATGTTTTCAATGGAATTCTTCTAGATTTTTCATTATCATTGAATGTATGGTAGAATAGCTATTTAGTTTTTGGAATAAAAGTCTACAAAAAATCCTTATAAATTTAGGACTATGATAGTTAAGATGAGTTTTTTAATTATTCTCTTAATATTGAGATAGATAATAATTATTCTTAGTGGTCTCATGGGACAAGAGACAAGAAATATAAGATGGAATTATCTTTATAAAGGAAAATATAAAAAAAACATATAGGAAAGAAAACATAACACCGTACATACCAAAAGTGTATGAAGATTTATCTTGGAAAATTTATAATGGTAATAAGAAGTTTATTCAAGTGTGGAAAATATGGTCACAAAGTTAATCAATGCCAATGTGAAATGAAGAAAACCAATAATGAGGAGTTGGGAAAAAAGTTTCATATGAAAACTATTCGAGATTTACAATTTTTAACTGTAAGGAACATGAGAACTATGCAAGACAATTCCCTAATCCAAGGGTTTTTTGGGAAAATATTCAACAAAAGTCTCAATGGAATTATGGAATGGAATATTCAATCACTATATATGAGGTGGATCCAAATAATAATGTGGTAATAGGTATTCTAGTTATTCATTCATGAATATAAAATGAACTATTTAAATCTACTACTATTAATTATTTAATATATTGTATGTTTATTATAACAATTCAATCACTACCTCAAAATATTGATGTTTTATTATTTATGAGATCAAAAAATGGGGAAATTATTGCATCTAAAGTATATAACTCATCCTTAATCAATTTATTTAGACTTAACACCCTAAAAAATGTTGTATAACTTATGTTGGTGGGTTTTGATGAAATAATGGTCATGGATAGCTATCTCTATACCAAGACAACATAAACTATTGGGAGAGGGAGACCACACATCAAATCCCAAGGCATACTCTAATTCTCTATAAGTGTAAGGTTGAAGATGAATCTCATTCAGACTAATCAAATCAAGTATGTATATTATTTCCTTATGAGAAAAAATATCTACCATAATTGATTGAGATAAAGGAGAGGAACGTTCTTAAAGACATTCCCATCGTGTGGTACTAAACTGATGTGTTTTTTGAAGAATTTCTTGGTCTTCATCATGACCAAGAGTTTGAGTTATCAATTGAACATATACATAGATTCCATACTATATTAATGAAACCTTATAGAATGAACACCATTAATTGGAAGAATTGGGGAATAAATCAAATGAAAATCTCAACAATGGTTTAATATACTCGAGTTCTTTACCTTGGGGAATACTAGTCCTCTTCATCAAGAAAATGGACAGATCAATGCACCCATTAATTGAATATCATAAGATCATAAAATAATGATAAAGAAAAAGTATATTTTCCATGGATAAATTAAATTTTCAATCAACTACATGGGGATATTTGTTTATCTAAGGTGGACCTTCAGTCAGTATGTCACCATTTAAAGGTGACGAAAGAATATATTCACAAAACAGCCTTTTGAATGAGGAATTGACACTATGAGTTCATACTGATGCCCTTTTCACTCACTTATACTTTCAAAATATTAATGGAAATAATGAATATAGTCATTTGAGATTATCCTGGAAATGTTTTGGTACTATTTATAGATGATATTCTGATATACTCTAAGAGTAATGAAGAGAAATAGTAGCATTTTAATATTATTCTAATGTTCTTTCAAATGGTAAAACTATATGAAATGTATACTAAGAATATGTTCTAGATAGAGGAAGTATTATTCTCGCTAAATGTTATAACCATAAAATGAGTATATGTGGACACTTATGAGTTAAAGGAAGTTAATGAGTGGTCCAAACCATCATTTGTAATGGAGATCCATAGTTTACATTTTCTAGCTGGGTATTACCTATGATTTTTTTTGGAATTTTTTGAGATTTTAAAAACCACTAACCAAGGTAGTAAAGTATTTGAACACCATTTAACGTGAATACAAATTCAAATAGTTTACAAATAGGCTTATCAGTACCGCATCACATGCCCTTCGCACAAGTGGGGAACTATTTGTGGTATATAATGATGACTAAAAGAATTTATTTGGATTTTTACTGATGCAAACTGATAATTTGATAGACCACACCTCAAGGAAGTTGAAGGTTAATGGGAAAACTATCCCACACATGATCTGAAGTATGTGGATATGATCTTCACATTGAATGTCTTTTGGCATTATCTATTTGGAGAGAGGTGTGAGATATATACTAACCACAAGAGACTCAAATATATATTCACATAGAAAGTTCATAATATAAGCCAATGAAGATAGTTACATACCATCAAGGATTATGACTGCTCAATCCACTACCATCCCTGTAAAGAAAATAATGTGGTATATTATCTATGTAGAAAGGATCTTATTACATAATCAATGATGTTAATTGAGAAGGATAAAATATTCATAGTCCTACAATGGATGGACATGGTAATCACAAGAGAAGGAACATCATAAATCCATTCTAAATGATTTCTGAAGAAACCCTTTTAGATAAGATAAAGTATGAACATAATGATGTTTTAGTGATTCAGAAGAAGGTTTAAGCTATCTAAAATGGAAAATCTGTAGAGTTCAAAATTAATGTGGAATGTGTTGTATGATTTGGTCCATGACCATGTGTACAATAAATCCATGAGGTATAGAGGTACATTCAAAATAATGCACAGAGATTGAAATTATTCATACACCCAAGGATCACAATGATATATCTAGATCTACAAGAGAACTACTAGTGAGAAAATATAAATAAGGATATTGTAGAATATTTATCTATTTTTTTGGTATGTTATCGAGTGAAATTTGAAAGTAAAATTTATAAGGGAATGATGAAATAGTTATCCATACCTACATGGAAATGGAAAAAAATCACCATTGACATTGTTACTATACACCTGAAAACATCGATACAAAATAATTCTATATCCGTTATTATGCATCATCTTACAATCAAAACCCAATTTTTTTTAATTCAAGTAGACTTATAACTTAATCATCTTATAGAAATAAAAATTAGATAAGTGATGAGGCTTGATTGAGTACCATTAATGATTGTATCTGATCAAGAATTTAGATTTACCTCTATGTTCAAGAAAAATCTCCAAAATGATCTAAACACTAATATTAACATTATTAAATCCTATAACCCTCAAATTGATGTCTAGTATGAGTGGACCATAGAAACACTGTAATACATATTGAGAAAATTCTAAATGGAGTTCAAAGGAATATGAGATCATCATCTTGAACTAGGTGAGTTCTATTAAAGTAATAGTTTGCACTCGAGCATCCAAATGGCTCTATATGAATCAATTTATGGGAAGATATGTATAACATCTGCATGATGGAATAAAGTTAGTGAACATAAGATAATGGGACTATAAATGGAAGAAAATGTAAATACCATTAAACATGAAATTTGGGCTACCCAATGTTGCCAGAATAGAAATGCATATAATTGTTGATGGGACCTGGATTTTTAGGTTGGAGGTAATTTATTTTTTCATATATCTCCATGGAAGATACTAATGAAATTTTGAAAAAGGGAAATAAAATTATTACGTATACTAGCCCCTTTAAGATTTTTTATCATATTTGAGTTTTGAAATATTAACTAGAAGATACACCAACCTTGTATCATGTGAATAATGTATTCCACAAATCCCTTTAGATGAAGTACATAATAGATTCCTCACATGTACTGAATCAGAGGTGGTACAACTGGAAAATGATCACTATTTTGAGAAGAATCAGGTTAATATCTACGACAATAGAGATAAATTTCGATGAAAAAATACCACTCACCTAGTTAATGTACAATGGAAGAACCTAACATATGAATAGGTGACAAGGGAACCAGAGCATGCATTGAAGGAGAATTACCCTCACATGTTTTCACATTAGTATGTAATATGTAATTTTGACAAAGAAATTTCCTAAGAGGTGAGAATTTAATGACATTGAATTTTTTCAATGGAATTTTCATTCCTATATTTATTTTAGGTAGTATAAATCACATATATCAGATAGATAAACCATCAAAATACTTTTTTCATGATAATATTTTTTAAATAATCCCTAAGAAAATTTTATAATAATCAGAATGGGTATTTTTCTGTGAAATTTCAATATTTCAATAACTAAGGATATTAGATTTAATTTCTAGATTAAAATATTTATAGAATTATTTTTATGAAATAAAATTAATTTTTGGACCCAACACATCATAATTATCATATGGTAATTTTTTTGTATTTTTCTAATAAAATTGTTTTTTGGGTTAAAAAGTTAAATTATTATTTTACCTAAATATTGTGAAATAATTATTATATCATCATGATTTTATTTTTATTAACCCATATTCTTTTTCAAAATTTATTTTTTAAATAACATAATAAATAAGTTTTTATATTCAGAAAAAATTCATAGCATTTTTGAAAACCATGATTTTAACCTTTAGAAAACTATTTTTTGAGTTATATGGGTATCTAATTAAAATTTATTTTTACCAATTTTATAAATTTAATCAATAGAAATGTATTGAATATTTGTACTTATATGCTCAATATTTGTAAACACTTTTATTTTCATTTTTAGGAATAAAAATATATTGTGGTTAAAAAAGGTTTATCGCAGTATATAAAAACAATGTAGCGTGTTAAAGTTAACAGGTAAAAGTATAAGATACCTATAAACTAGAAAATTAGTTGGATGTTTTATGTGATTATAGTACATAATATTACTTTCAAACACTAATTATCAACTAGATTCATTATAATTAATTCTGCCCAAATGTGGTTGGCTTTAAATGTAAAATAATCGTTATTTATCACTTAAAACTTCCCCTCACCTACCACCTTTATCCTAAAAGGCCTTAAATACCATAAAATATTTGAAAAACCCTCCCATATACAGTCTCCAAATGTCCAAGTGCTGATGGTACCACCCAAATACCGATTCCATGTTTGTTAAGGGGTCATTAAATTAGGTGATATTCAAGAGGTAACATTCTCAAACCACCTGTCTTAATTTCTTTTCTTCCTCTACCTTATATTCACCCCATTAATACATCATATCATAACAAATATATTATCATTTATAAAATGGAATTTTATATTTATAATCGAATATTTTCTATCCATGCCTTATCTTATCCCCTCTTATTTAATAAAATTAAACTAGTTTCTGGATTATGGTGGTTAAACGTCTATGTGGATAATTGTTTTTTGTTTTCCATTACCGCCTTCATGGATGGTTATAAAAACATTATTATGGTTAAATTAGATTTTAATAGGTATATTATATATCTTTAATTTTTGAACTAAAATATATACATAACATTTAATAAATAAAACTAATTTTTGATGGTCTTAAAACCCGCCAAAATTAACTAAATATTTATCATTAATGTATTTTAAAATGAATCATCATCATGTAAAAAAAATATACTTAAGAAAATTTAATCATCAGGAAGTGATTGAATAATATTTCATTTCAATTATATAGCTTTATTTCTATTTGAAAATAACATCCATAATTTTACCCAAATGAACAGGCCAAGAAACCATGAAACAAATGCTCCAAAAACAATGACATTGATATTTATTACTCATAGAAATGAAAAAAATGATCTTAATAAAATTATATTAAATCAAATATGGATGTAAAATTTTCATAATTACATAACTAATGAATATAATTTTATTATCTATTACATTAAGTTCAACTGTAGAAAAAATTCATACATAAGGTAGGGATACTTCCAAATCTCCATGATTCCTTTAGGTTACACTATGTCTCTACTTATTGAAATTTATAACTTCATTATTCTTATATATTTCTCCTATATTCTATCTATATATACATTAAATATGTTTTTATCTCAATTAGACATTTTTATGCGGAATTACATGTTTTAAAAAGGTTCCATTCTAAACTCTTCACAGTAAGAAAACCCGATTAAGGAGAACATCTATATTTCTTACACATTTTGAAGTACACTCCATAAATTATACTTAGACTCTAATATTTTCATAAAAATATAAAATATATCTTGAGAAATATTTTTTTCATTTCACTTTTTATTATAATAATTATATGTTTTTCTACTTTAAATACTCTTTATTCTTTTCCCCAAATCAATGCTTAAGTAGAACATTTATAATGTTCCCTAGACACTCTCTTTATTGTTTTGAATTCAATTGTAAATAAAAATACCTGATATATTCTTATTATTCATTTAAGAATGACCAATAATTTTTTAAATCCCTTCTTTTAGGGATACCATTGTCATACACCGTTTGGTTGTGCCTTATGACATGATTATAAAAACCGTTTTTTCCATCGATAACACATATGTCAATTTTTTATGGTTAATTATTTATGTGGCATGAATATGAATGAACATGTTATGTTGTTTCACCTATATATAGATCTAAGGAATTGGATAATTTTATAGTCTCATGAGACGTTATATATCGGATTATGGAGTAATCCAAATACATTATGGGGCTCTTTCCACCATGTGATATTATCTTGGCAGCTAGCCTTGAATCAGCATTATGTCATGTTAAATGTTACTACCACATTCATATGATTCCATGATCAAATTCATCCATTTTATATATTTTATACAACTATATGTTTATTCACAATATATTTTTTTGTTTTATTACGTTATGACTTCTAACTCATGTGATATGATTCAATCCCATGTTAATTACCTAATTTGGATTTTTTCTCACTCCTTTTGTAAATGTTTTCACGAGGTTATCTTATGAAGTTATAGAAGCCTGAAGGGAGTTAAAATATCATTTTGGAAATTAATAACAAGGTGTTTTACTATAGTTTTATTATTTATAATAATATATCTTTTTTTCAAATATAATAGAATTTTTTATCCTTGTTATTCATTGAGGGATACATATGAGAAAGACCATGTAAATTTTTTTGTAAAAAGCATGGGTCACTATATGAATGTACATGATATGATTTTGATGGATGCAAACATATAGTTCCCCAATACATTGTGTAATTTTTCAATCTCAGGATTTTCCAGGAGAGAGGAAAGAGAGGTTATCCGAATAACATTATGTTATGATTTTATGGTGTTTAACCATGAATTATACTTATGATTCCATGTTTTATTTTTTTTCTACATTCACCATCTACCATTAAAAAAATTTATATCATACCTCTGTGTCCATGATTATGATTCTCAACTCTTATGTTAAATGTTTATGCCAATTGGACCAAATGAATCTCTTTACCCAATCCCATGTTTTTTATTCAGTTTATGGGATTTATAGCTCACCCCTTTCTAATGATTGTCCCCAGGTTATCCCATACATATTTAAAAGAGAAATGTAAATTTAGGACATGTTTATAAGGTTTCCAATAATGTTGTTATATCCATGTATCAATTTGTCAAGTTATATACCAAATTCATAAAGACTATATACTTCATCATCATTTAGGATTATAACATGTGTACCTTTGAGTAATAAATCATAAAATAAATTATATTAAAAATATGGTTTCTTATAGTTGGTATCATAGAAAGGTTTAGTTATTTTTGGGATTAGGAAGCCTTGTGGATAAGACTAAACACATTAAATAATCCCTAAATTTTGGGAATGTATACAAAACTATTTTTTAGACTAATATATACCAATTTGGTTACAATAAGTGGATGTTGATCTAGAATAGATGTACCTTTGTGTAACAACACCAAAACACATTATTGAGATAGACATGATTAGGAACTCATTCTTGAAAATGGGATTTGATACACACCTAGTTGATCACTACTAAGTGATATTATTTGGCTATTTAACAATCAATTTACAAATCATTTTTAAGGGAAAAAATATTCCTAAGAGATTTTATTTTAGGAAATAGATCATGGATAACTTAGTTTGAATCTTAGAAATTTTTAGGTTTTGGAACATATGTCATTTTTTATTCATCCCTTTAATGTTCATAGTATCCCATTTTACTGATTAGTAATTTAAAAATTATCATC
This sequence comes from Viscum album, assembly GCA_963277665.1. Lineage (NCBI taxonomy): Eukaryota > Viridiplantae > Streptophyta > Magnoliopsida > Santalales > Viscaceae > Viscum > Viscum album. The sequence continues at coordinate 1,638,985,449 of OY728163.1, read as the reverse complement.
TCTAATTTCCCATTTACTATAGTCAATGGATAGAGATAGGGGGAACCGAGTCAACAACAACTCTGAGGGGAAATGTGATGACTACAAAAGGAGATGCCTAATCTAATAGGATCATTAATCAATAAATTTTTTGAAATAAATTTTTAACTAAATCAGGTTTTGAAATGAATCCTAATTTTGGAGGAATGACCAAATCCCCCAGTTAAAGAGCATGTTATTGTTGAAACCTCCATGCGGTAAAGTCCTATTAATTTTAGTGGATATTCATACACCTTAATTATGAAATAATGGATCAAATCCATTGAAAAGATACTCTCTATCCTTCATTAAGGAGAATGTAGTACTAGATATTTATTGAATTGAAGGAAAAGATGACCACTAGTGGATGTTGTCCAATAACATGGATCTCGAGGAGGGGATAAGTGAAATGGATTGGAAATAATTCTGGAAAATGTTTTTTGGTAAATATTTTCTTCAAAATCCTCAACTAAAAATGCAGAGGGACATTTTTATCCTGATGCAAAAGGATGGTGAATATATCAAGACCATTGAGGAAAATGTCACAAGACACGTATGATAAACCTCTATATTTGCTTTTTACACCTTTATATAAATTTTATTTCTTATTTTGTGGATTAAATCTATGTCTAGGAAAACCCTTATTAATTTGACACTTTGAATGTTCTGAGTAAATATCCCGATGTTCCCTCAAAGTAAAAATGGGGATCAGTGAATCTCAAGGGTTTAATGAGGAATATAATTAGAATTTGGTGTTTTATTATGGAAGTGTGATGGAGGAACCTAATAGTGGAATGAAATTCAAACACCTCAATTCTCAAAAGATTGGGAACAAGAACCCCCAAAAATTTCCCAAAGTGTGTGAGGAATAACATTAGGCATGGAAAGGATGGGCACATAGCTAGCGATTTATGAAAGGAGAATCCCACCAATGTGAGGGATGAGAGGAATTCTCTAGTAAACCCCAATCCTATTATCCAATTTTTCAAATAAAATTAAAATAAAAACAATGTGAACAACTAGCCTAATCCCAGGGTTTTCAAATAAAATCAACTCTAACAACCTCTAGGTATTTCGGGGAGAGAATATTCCATCAAAACCATAGAGTTGGATCCCAAATATTAAGTGGTGACAATAATTCTTGTCATTTATTCAAGAATATAGAACATAACTTTAGATTATAGTTCTATACATTATGTAATATATCTCATGTTTAGTAGAAGTATTCAAACACTATCTCATAGCATGGAAGTAGAGATATTGTTAAAAATAAAAATTGGGGGAATTAAATCATTCCAAGTATATAAATCCTCCCATGTCCTCATATGTGGTATGGACATCTCCTTGAACCATTTCATAAACAATTTATAAGAATTCAATGTTATTTTGGACAAGGATTGGCATTCCATATATAGAGCCAACATAAATGTATGATCAAAGTAAATCACCCTTGATATCATGAATCATCATATAATTAATTATAAGTTAAAGGAGGATGATGAATAATCTTTGATACCATAATTGTAAGAATAAATATTATTATCCTATGAGAAAGTGTATTTTTAAAAAATGATTGAGGCTAAAGAAAAGATCATCCTTGAATAAATTCCTATTGTGAGGGAATATAATGATGTGCTTTCCAAATAATTTCATAGTCTTCCTCCTTGAATAGGGGTTTAATTTTTAATCGAGCTTATACCTAGATCTATTCTAATATCCAATAATATATATAGAATTTCCTTATTTGAACACACATAATTGAATAATCAACTCTGGGGGAATCTAGATAATGGGTTTATACGCCCGAGTGCTTTACCATGGGGTAAACTAAACCACATAATCAAGAAGAAGGATGGGTCAATGTGCATTTGTATTGATCGTCATGATCCAAAAAATATCATGATAAGGACCAAATATCATGTACCACTGATTGATGAATTGGTCAATAGGCATTTAGTGCACATTATTTCTCTAAGATAGATCTTTGATCAGCGTAATGAACAAAAAATTTATAAATTAAATTTGACCTTTTCAAATGAATTAATATATCATTATGTAAGTAGTTATAGAAAAAATATGCACTACTAATTTTTAAATATTTTATATTTTCAGATTAAAAATACTATTTAGAAATATAACCATATATAATATATTCATTGGATAATGATTATATGATTTATATATGTAGGGTTATGATAAAGTCCATTGATACATAAGAAATAAAAAATGTCCTTCACTAGATGGACTATACCCTATGGAGATCATTTATCAGAGATTTTGATGATGATAAAGTCTTTGTTATTTTACATTGATCAATCCTAATAAATGATTCCTGAAATAATGTATCGGTGGAACCATGTATGGGAGATGTTCAGGCCCATCAAGATTACGATGCAAATTTGGTTCTCCAAACCACACCATGATAATATCACCATCACACACATATCCTTAGGGTGTTAGCTGATGTAATAAAGGATTTGTATCTCAACCCTAATAACATGTATATTTATATTTTATTTTCTATTAAAGTATTACTATATTTATTCCTTATTTATTTTACATTATAAATGATTAAATAATGAGTTTTATAAGAATTAGATTTCAATACAACAAAACTCAAATTGTATTTTTGGGTAATATGAACTTTCAATTAAGACATTCCTTTGGAAGAATTAATGAATTTTTAAAATAAAATATATTTTTATAAAATAATATTATTAAATAATATATATTAAGTATAGTTGATAATATAATTTTATGATGTCATAAATAATTTTTATAAGGTTCAAAAAACTCATATTATCATAAAAACATATATTCTGTAATAAATGGTGATTTATGATTTAAAAATATAACTTCTCATATATAGATATTCATTTGGATAAAATAAATATTATTTTTTATTCCTCATTTTGAAATTTTCATGTGGTTAATTTTTACAACTTTTCGAGATAGTGATATTTTTAGATAAAAATTAAATATAGTATTAATACACAATTTTAATTATGACATCATAATAACTCAAAAGAGATATAATATATTCCAAAAAATGCATACAAGACAAAATATATATTAAAACATAAATATAAAGGGGGGTTTTTGGTTATTTTATAAATTGTATAAATCCTTCATGAATCCTCCAAAACTTATACTATAGATCTAGTTTTTAAAATCAATACTTTATCAACACGACTCACTTCAACACAACCATAGGTAATATATTAGAGATTTTGATTCTAGGACTTATAAAATAATTAAAACCACTTATATTTTATAGATACCATGGAAAAAATCCAAGGGATGTTTTATGGTCATAATTACATTTTTATAGAGTCAAAAAATGGGTTTCGTGAATAATAAATAAATCTCCTCTATATTCTTATATATACCCACCCATGATCTCATTTCTCTTAACTCATGAACCTTAGATCACAACCTTACTCTTTCTATTTTTCTCTAGAGTCTTCGCAAGGTTCCCACAATATAACACACAATGTTTTTTGGAACTTTTTTTAATAATATAAATTTATTTGATGGAATGCATTATACAATACACTAATTTAAGCTTTCTCTACATGAAACACTATCTTATCTTTCATTACATGCTACACTATGTTTCAATGAAACAACATATTATTATTATAATTATTTAAATGTGGTAGTTATAACATAGCCATAAAACATTATAATATGAATAACAGTAACAAATTTTTAAATATTATTTTAAATAGTTTTATACAAATAAAACATATCTATAATGAAACATATAATTTTTGTGAAATCCTTTATATGTTCGATAATATTACTTTCATAAAAGAAATGTTTTTATATAATTATTTGAACAATAATAAAATTAATTTTAACAATTTTAGAAATTGAATTAGATAAAATAATATTATTTTTTTTAATTCATAATTTCAAAATTATATTATGGTGAATTTTACTGTTTTTATGAAATAATTCCATTTATTGGATGAATAGTGAAAAGTACGAGATTCTAATTCAAAACTATTTTTTTCTTGTAATTTATTTATATTTTTAAATTATAAATAAATTTTCTTTTATAGAATAATCAGATAAATTATACATAATTAAATCAAAATTAAGTCATTCTAACCAATTTCACATTGAAATTGGATATAGAAAAATTTCAATCTTTTGACTGTTTTCACTTTCAAAACTCATCATCTCATTTTTTGTGTAGGATTAAAATAAAATTATTTTATTCCAATTATGTGATTAGAATTTTAAAAAATGGGTTAAATATTTAAAATAAAAATAATTTATAATATGTAATAAGGTAAAATTAGTTTTTTATCAAAAATATATGTTAATGTAGTTTAATTTAATTATAGTGATTAAGATAACAAGTAGCATAATTAATGACTATACTTAAAATATATGCTGTAAAAATGAACCTAAACTTGTATAAACATTATTTTATGGAAATATTTATTCCATTACACCTATATGAATCTATAATGTTTCATTATTAACCATTTGGGGACAAATAAAATTTGTGGGGCAGTCAAATATTTTCATGAATACCCAATGTATCCTTTTCCACACTTATAAAAGGCCTCCTCTCCTACCCATATCTTCACATCTCTTAAACCCATTGTCATGGGAAAAACCTACCCAAACATCCTTCCAATTTACCTCTATTAATCATAGTTTTCTCCCTTTTTATAGAAATTCAATCAAGGAATCCCCATAGTGAAAACCAAAAGGAGTTACCCAAAGAATATGTAACATCCTTGAAGATGAAATTTGTTTGTATTTCATTATTCACCAACTAAATGATTATTCTTATTATATTATTATATTATATCATAAGAATAAAAAATATACTATGATTTTTAAATGAAAAGGTTATGACCTACACTTTCACATACTTCCATCAAATGTGATACATATTCATTGTTTGTGTGTACAACAGACTACCGCCTCCCAAACCAATGTCATTCATTCTTCCATTACCACCAATAAATGTACAAAATAATGATGAGATTTATATTTTTATATTATATATGTGATATTTATTATTCATTTATACTTCATGATTTATTACATAACACCAACATTCATAATTTTCATTTTTAGGGAATATAATAACTTCATTTATGGACGTGTGAACTACTACCTCCTCAAAACAATGTGATTAACTAACACATTACATGGAATTTATTAGGGATAGTTATAGTGAATATATAATATATATATATATGTATATAAAAGAAATTATAATTCTAATAGAATATTAATATATATATATATGTTATTTACTTACTTTCATTCAATATGATATGAAAATGGAAACATTGTTCATGTTTATATATGGCCTACCATCTCTATAAGCGGTGTACTTCATTTTATTTTTATATATTTTATAGATTTTTATAAATATATATTTTCTAAATATATATGTAATTTTAATCATGATTATAATTCTTCTGATTATTAAATCATGATATAAAAAATAGGGAAAAAATATAACAAATCAAAACACATGTGAAGGACAAAGTAGTTATTACCCCAAACATAGCTTTAACATGGATTTTTTCATAAATGGTTAATATAAGGTAATAATTAAAACATATATAGTATGATATAATTTAATATTGTTCTTTAATATATTCATTATATTTTGTTTTGTAAAGACCAGGAAATTATGTGGAATTGTTTTCTTCTTAAATACATGGGAATTTTACGAGTCTACGAAAACTGACCACACATGATTCCAAGGTCCAGTGTGCCCGGAATCAATTTTCTGAAGTTTTTTTTTGTGTACGTTCGGTAAAAATATGAGTGGGTTTCTATAACATTTGAACTGGTGATCGAAATTGAAATCTGATGGCACCGTTGAACTCACAGCACAGATATTCTCTTAAGAAGGCTTTCACCTCGACGACAGATAGTCGGGAATGAAAGTTAGTTTTTGGGTTTTACGTGGGAATAAAAAAATAAATTAAGTGCTTGTATTAATTTACTCTTAGTTGGTTAAAACCTCCAAGATGAGGTTGAAGGTGGGGGACACTACACTCTAACCTCCCATGAGATGTTATGGTGGTGGGCCCACCTGAGGTCTAATCACCTCTTCTTAATTAATTTGGTGGGGACCACCCATGGTATAACCCCCTTGAACTCCCCACTTATGGTGCCAAACCTATCAATTACTTAATTGAATACATTAAATTAATTAATTTAACCTTTTGAATTCTATGCCAACGAAATAATAAGATGTCATAATATATTATTTTGGTAGCATTTTTCTTTTTGGTGGAGATTGGGAGAAAAAGAAATCTCCAAAGAAGAACACTTCTTCCGCCAATGAAGAACGATCATCAACTAGGGAATGGGGGGAAGTGCCATCCTTCAAGAATGTTGATGATGACATCTTCGACTTCTTCATATTCTTTCCCGACGTCAATGAATCGACGTACACCTTTCCGCGACATCGTCAACGAACAACGAACTCAAGGTATGGGATTTAATTTTGAATTTGTTCCCCTTATTCATCCTTTAAATATTGGTTTATGATTTGTCGATTGATATCACCATAATGCGGAGGGAGTGGTCTGAACAAACACGGCACAACCCTTCCCCTCTGTTTTCCTCACTTGTTGAGGACGGTGGCGGTGCAACGGCGGTCGGTGTCGGGCTGGCCGAGAAGGAAACCAGCGGTGCAGGGCCGCTAGGTCACCGGAAGGGCATAGCCCCATCGCGCTATGTGGAATAGTAGGGTGCAGAACCTGGACGCGGTAGTGCACACGGGTGGCTGCCAGGCCGTTGGAGGAGTGCGACGCCGTCGCGCCGCGCAGAGGAAGAAGTCATGACCCCTTGGCCGCGACAATGGAGCAGAAGCGGCTGGTTGGGCCGGCTACCAGTGGAACAGACCGGCTGGCCACTCATCCAGCCAGATGAGGTAGGACCCTCCTACGTTCTGCAGGCTACCGAATCAGTTCCAGGTGCCGGTTCTGTTTGGTAGACGGGGGGCGCGACACCCCATGCCCTTTATGCGGCTAGGGAGAGCCCCGAATTGTGCCGCCAACCGCTGGCCACCTAGGCCATGTGCACCACCAGCCCAGGCCATGTGAGCTGCCAGCGTACGCCACCCGGGCCGCCAGCGTAGGCCATGCGGGCCGCCAGCTTGGCCACGCGGGCTGCGCTCCTGGCCGCCCAGCACGTGTCGGGCCACCCCCGCGGGTCGGGCCGCCCCCTCAGTCCGGGTCGAACCCGCGGGCTAGGTTGGACCTGTGGACCGGGTTGGACACGCAGACCAAGTTGGACCCCTGTCCAGACTCGGGTCGGGCCAGGTTGGTCCGACTGGGCCGGATCGGACCCAGACCCGTTTGATCTGATTTCACCTTTTCACCCATAACTTGGGCTACATGTGCCCGATTAACGAACCGTCTGTGGAGACATAAATATTGGGGAAAGATGGTACTTTTGGTATACCCCACTCTAGGATTGGACACAATTAAGGTATATTGGTGTTGGATCAAACGCAAATCCAACCGGTCCCTCGGAACAGAAATGCTAATAACTCACAGACCAGGCGTTCGATTGACGCACCGTCTATTGCGTTGTGACCCCTATGACAAGGCAGACCTCTGAGATACTTCTTCGTGGGACTTGGTGGAAGATGACGTTTTGAAACTGGGATTGAGGAGTGGACCCTCCCGGAATCAAGGTTGCTTTGTGGAAACCCTGTGGCTGGTTGTGCACTGATGACTATTCCCAGATCATGTGTTAGTCCGACGGTTTTGAATTCTATTCCTGGATCATATGTTGGTCTGACAGTTCTGACCTCTATTCATGGATCATGTATTGGTCCAATAGAATAGATTGTCCTGGATCATGTGTTGGTCCGTCAGCTCTGACGACTGTTCCTAGATCATGTTTTGGTTCGATAGTTTTGACTTCTGTTTTGGGATAATGTGTTGGTCCGACAGAATAGCTGGTCCTGGATCATGTGTTGGTCCGACAACTCTGATGATTCAGTGGCTATATCTGATCATCTATATCTCTCTACATAAGTTTTATACCTGTGTGAGTTGAGTGAGTAACTTGTGTTTTCCTCATGATTGTGATGGATTATTAGATAACTTAGGTATATGTATGGGCGTATACCAAAGTGGGGTTATCTATTGATTTCATACATTATTGTTGATACTTGTTGGATTTTGTGAGACCTTGAGGGTATCAGGGTCCCTACTATGTATCGTTATACTCACCCTTGCATCGGCTATGCCCGCACCTTGTTGTGTTGGATGCAGACGATGAACATCACTGACTGAGGCTGAGTAGCAGAACTTGACAGTACCCGGAGGTGGACCTTACGACGAGTCAATACACGGAGGAGACTAATGGACGTGGAGTGCTGACAAGGACAACTGTACCTACCCTTCATGTAGGAACCCCAAAGGATGAATCAATAGATGCTTTTCTTTTTCAGTTGGATTTGTTTTTTAGTTGTACTTGCACTTTCCAGTTGGGCATGTTTTTCCGACCCCTTTAATTTTCATCACTCTTTTCTATATAGCTTTACATAGAATTTACTTTCAGCTCGTTCTCTGTTGTGTGCGTGTTTTCAGTTTATAAAGGCAATGCCTTCCCCGTTTTAGGGATTTACGCCTTTGGTGCTAGTCTCCATCCCCTAGCCTATGGAAGGTGGGCTTGGGGTAGTCACGACATAGGCCTCGGGGAACAGGTCGTGACAAATTGGTATCAGAGGAGTCGGTTCTACCATAAAACATAGCACTCTGATCTTTCTTTTCTGTGAAGCAACAGTGTTAAGAGTAATGACTGTGGTTTTTAGTTGAGGGAGTCTAGTGTTGGTGCGATGACCGAAGTATCCATACACCAGGACCCTGACTACTGATTTCTGACTCAGTGCACGAAAACACTGATTGAATGTGTGTTATCAAGAGTTTTCTTTGTGATATATTGAGTCAGCTCACCAGGTATAACTTATTGATCACGGTGCACCTATTTTTTTCAAGATTCCTCCACACAGACAGCCATTCAAGGTTCCGAGAGTTGTGCGTATATATAGCCCACCGAGCGATAAGGCCTTGGTGTAGGGCCCTTTTCTAGTAGAGGCACCAGCGGTACCACTACACATTGGTCCACCGATGCCACCAGCCCCAGCACTAGAGAGTACACGCCGCCTAAGCACATTGCACGAGTTACAGTGCCAAAGGCCACCCAGGTTCATGGGTGAGACAGACCCGCAGGCAGGTGAGGATTGGCTGGAGGCCGTGCTAAGAGTCTTCAGACTGGTAGGGACACCAGCCAACCTTATGGTGATCCTTGCAGCGAGTCTTCTTCAGGAAGTAGCTGGCAGATGGTGGAGCCTGATGCTCCAGGTGCATGACGAGATGACACTACTCTGGGCGGTCTTTGAGATCCTGTTTCGGGCGGAGTTTTTCCCAGCCATCCTACGTGCGGTAAGGATACCAGAGCTGCTGCATCTACAACAGGGTAGCATGACGGTGGAACAATACTCATCGAGGTTCACTGACCTCTTGCGTTACTCCACAGATATGGTGCATAACCCATTCTTCAGGTCCAAAACCATCCAGAATGGGCTCTGGTGAGAGATCAGAGCTTCGATGATCTCCCTCAGCATTCTGACGTAGGTGGGGTGTTAGAGATAACCCTCATAGAAACGAGTTTCCTTGTTGAGTAGACACCAGCAGCGAGACCCATCACTAGTCGACATGCAGCGGAGTCTTCTACAGCTTGCAGTAGATAGATTTCACAGAGGTCCAAGAGGACCAGGCCATCTGGTGGGCGACCTCAGGATACAGGTTCTGCGGTGCGGGCTACACGAGACAGAGCCAGTCATGCCAGGATCAAGCAATGTTACTCTTTTGGCGGGCATGGTCACATGGCTCGTGACTGTTCGACCCATCGTACAGATGATCAACAGACAGTTGAGGGACCTCCCATGAAGAGGTCGTGGTTCGATCGAGGAGGACCATAGGGAGGAGGCAGACGTGGCAAAGGATCTGGTCGTGCAGCTGGTGGTGGATGACGATTCGAGTTGTTACCGCCACCACAACAAGGAGGTCCACCCCAGCCACAACGACTAGGTGGATATGGGCGAGCTCAGCTCCAGGAAGATAAGGCATACAATCATGGAGCTTTAGAGATGATTAGAGGTACGATCTGTGTCTACTATACCTTAGCCGCAGTTCTTATATACACAGGTGCTAGTCACTCTTTCATTTCCACAGTCCTCGTTCAATTATTGGAGATTCAGATGGAGTATTTGGTTCGATCCTTATGGATAGAGACTCATACGGGAGTAGACTCAATGATTATGCACTGGTGTCGGTAGTGTGAGCTTACTCTATGAGGCTAGAGCTTCGGCGGGATCTCCTCATAGAGGCGTCGAGGCCTTACGACATCATCTTGGGTATGGACTAGTTATCAACAGTCCATGCATAGATTGAATGTATTAGGCGCAAAGTGCAGTGTGTCCAAACAGATGGAACAATTTCACCTTCACCAGTGAGAAGGGAGCCTTTGTAGCATAAGATAGACTTACTCAGAGGAGGGTGTATCAGATCACTCATTAGTTGGCTTGCCTTACCCTCGGAGCAGTAGATGTGGAGATTCTAAGCTATTCTATAGTGGTAGACCAGAACACATATATTTTACCTGACGATGTTCCAGGACTACCTCCTGGCAGAGAGGTGGACATCTACTTTGACCTGTACCTAGAGATGACACCAATATCTACACCAGCATATCGGATGGCTCTCGCTGAGCATTGCGAGATTATGGTACAGCTAGAGGACTTTTAGTGGAAGGGATTCATCTGGCCTAGTGTTTCTCCCTGGGAATCCCTAATTATGTTCACCAAAAAGGCGGACGGGTGCTTGAGGATTTGAGTTGACTACCGTCGCCTGAATCAGGTGACTGTGAAGAACAAGTACCCACTCCCGAGGATCAATGATCTCTTTGATCAACTAAAGGGATCACGATGGTTCTCAAAGATAGACCTCGGATCAGGCTATAACCATCTCAGAGTTTGAGACGAGGATGTACAGAAGACGACCTTCAGGTGTCGGTACAACCACTACGAGTCTTGGTTATTCCCTTCGGCGTAACCAACACTCCAGAAGTGTTCATGGGAATCATGAACATGATCTTCCATCCATACCTTGATCGCTTGGTCGTAGTCTTCATCAATGACAATATGATATACACGATTACTGAGGAGGAGCATTACTACCATTTGTGGGTAGTACTGGACACAATCTGAGAGCACCATATTTATTGAAATCTCTCGATGTTCTAGTTTTGGATCTGAGAGGTTCACTTTTTAGGACATGTCATCTCGGAGGCTGGAGTTACAGTGGATACAGTGAAGATCGAGGAGGTACATGCTTGGGAGACACCCATGAGTGTGACGAAGGTATGATGTTTTGTGGGTTTGGTTGGTTACTACTGAAGGTTCATACCAAACTTCTACCAAGTTGCAACACCACTATCAGCCATGACGATGAAGGGGTAACCCTTCGTGTGGTCGGAGAGATGCTATTAGAGCTTTCAAAAGTAGAGGAAGAGGATAACTAGTGCCTCTATCTTGAGGCTTCCAGAGGAAGCCTTAGGGTACATAGTTTACTGTGACGCATTAGAGACCAGACTCGGGTGTGTCCAGATGTAGGAGTGAGCAGTGACCGTGTATGGTTCTCAGCAGTTGAGACAACACGAGCAGAACTACACTACCCCTGACCTGAAATTATCAGCAGTGTTCTTCGCTTTGATGATGTGGTGAAACTATCTGATGGGAGAACATTTTACCATGTACTCTGATCACAAAAGTCACAGGTATATCTTCTGTCAGGAGGACCTGAATCTGAGACAATGACGATGTCTTGAGTTCCTCCAGGATTATGAATTTGAGATAGTCTATACTCCTGGGAAGGGGAACATTATTGCGGATGCACTCAGTAGGAGATCTGGTATACAGCTGCTAGGAGAGGAGACATAGCATCTAGCTACTTTACAGATATCATTTGTGGATAAAAATGGATCAGCCTTTCTGCAGTCTCTTACGGTCTCTCCCCTACTCCTTCAGCAAGTCTGGGAAGCACAACCCGAGGATGCTGATTGCCAGACACGACGTGCTCATATATCCATAGGGCAAGCAACTAATAGATTTTCTAAAGGTGGGGAGAATGTCATCCTCTTCAGAGGACGTACTATGGTACCAGTGTCACTTCAAGAGGATGTGTTGAGGGAGTTCAACACATCCCCTCTAGCAGTACATCTAGGTGTGGCGAAGATGTATCGGGACCTCAGACGTCCGCACTGGTGTCTAGGTATGAAGAAGGTGGTAGTAGAGTTTGTCTCACGATACCTCACTTGTCAGGAAGTGAAGGCAGAGCACCATTTACCAGCAGGCTTGGTTTATCCTTTAGAGGTCCCATAATAGAAGTGGAATGAGATATCCATGGACTTCGTGATGGGTCTTCCATGTACATCTATGAGTCACGACTCGATTTGGGTGATCGTCGATCGACTCACCATGTCGGCCCACTTCCTATAGATCAGATAGTAGGGTTCAGTAAAGAGTTTAAGATGACTCTATGTGCAGGAGATTGTGCGTTTTCATGGTATACCTTCGACGATTGTCTCCGACTATGATGCATGGTGTACTTCCCGGCTATAGAAGGGGTTGTAGGAGACCTTTGGGAGACAGGTAAGTATGAGCACCGCCTTCCATCCTCAAAAAGATGTCCAGACTGAGGGAACCATTCAGACCCTTGAGGACATGCTATGTGCTTGTGTCATCGACTACGATCAAAGCTGAGAGGATCACTTACCCTTGGTGGAGTTTTACTACAACAACAGTTATCACTCCATCATTGGGATGACACATTTTGAGGCCTTGTACGGTCGACCTTGCAGATCACCACAATGTTGGACAGACCCAGGGGAGTTAGCACTAGTGAGACCAGAGATGGTACGAGCTACCATAGAGAAGGTGAAGATCATCCAGATGAGGATGAAGACTACAGGGAGCAGGAAGAAGTCGTATGCTGACAGGAGATGGAGACCTCAGGAGTTCGAGGATGGCGACCACTTTTTTCTACGGTTCTGACCTCGATGAGGTCTACGGAGATTTGGCCAAGGTGGCAAGTTATCTCCGAGGTTCATCATAACTTTATAGATAATTAGCAGATTTCTCGAGGTGTCTTACCGCTTAGCTCTTCCACCTCTATTGCACCGGTTGCACGACTTCTTCCATGTATCTCAGCTGAGGAGATACGTGCATGACTCTTCAGACATCATCGACCATGGGGAGCTAGACGTCGATGATGGGGAGACATTTATGGAGGTTTCAGTGGAGATTGAGGATCGACAGGAGTGCCTCCGATGTGGACGGTCGATACCTATGGTGCGCGTTCATTGGCAGCATGTGAACCTCCAGGAGAGAACATGGGAGTGGGAGGCTCAGATGTGTTCTTAGTATCCCCATTTCATCCCATAGATCAAGTTGTAGCTTACGGGGATGGAAAGCCCTGTGGTGGGGATAATTTGAAGACCTGAAAATTCATTGGAATTTTTTCTTAAATACATGGGAATTTTATGAGTCTGCAAAAACTGACGGTGCGTGATTCCAATGCCTAGTGTGCCCGGAATCAATTTTCTGATGTTTTGTTCGGGTACGTTCAGTAAACATACGAGCGGGTTTTTTATAACTTTTGAACTGGTGCTCAAAATTGAAATATGAGGGCACCGTTGAACTCCCAACACCAATATTCACTTAATAAGGCCTTCACCTCGATGGTAGATGGTGGGGAATGAAACTTAGTTTTTGGGTTTTAAGTGGGAATAATAAAATAAATTAAGTGCTTGTCTTAATTTACTTTTAGTTGGTTAAAACCTCCAAGAGGAGGTTGGAGGTGGGGCCACCACACATTAACCTCCCATGAGAGGTTATGGGGGTGGGGACCACCAGAGGTCTAAACACCTATTCTTAATTAATTTGCTGGGGAAGGCCTGAGGTATAACCCCCTTGAACTCCCCACTTATGGTGCCAACCCTCTTAATTAATTAATTGAACACATTCAATTAATTAATTTAAACCTTTTGAATTCTATTCCAACAATTTAATAAGATGTCATAATCTATTATTTTGTTAGAATTTGCATTTTTGGTGGAGCTTGGGAGAAAAATAACTCTCCAACGTAGAACACTTATTCCACCAATGAAGAACAATCTTCAACCAGGGCAAGGGGGAAGTACCGTCCTTGAAGAACGTTGCCGCCGACGTCCTCAAATTCTTCATCTTCTTTCTCATCATCAATGAATCGATGCCTGACTTTCCGCGACATCATCAAAGAACAACGAACCCAAGGTACGTGATTTACATTTGAATTTATTCCCGTTCTTCATCGTTCAAATCTTGGTTTATGATTTTCTGATTGATATCACCATAACGCGGAGGGAGCGTGCTGAACGAACACGGCCTGAACCTTCCCCTTGATTTTTCCACGCTTGTTGATGATGATGGTGGTGAAACAGCAGTCGGAGTCAGGCCGTCCGAGAAGTAAAATGGTGGTGATGGGCTGCCGAGTATCCAGAAAGGCGCGGTGTCATTATTCCGTGCAGAATAGTAGGCCGCAGCCCTTGGCCTTGGCGGTGCACACGGGCGGCTGCTAGGCCGCCAGAGGGGCGCGGCACCGGCGCACCACGTAGGGGGAGAAGATTCAACCCCCTAGACATGGAGGCGGAGCAGAAGCGGCCGGCGGGGCTGCCCGGCGGTGGAGAAGACTGGCTGGCCGCTCGGCTAGACGGACGAGGCGGGAGCCTGCTTGGTCTCGTGGGCTACCGTACCGGTGCCAGGATCTGGTTCCATTCGAGAGATGAGGGGGTGAGACACCCACCTTACATGGCTAGGGTGGTCCCCACAGGGCGCCACCAGCCGCTGGCCAACCAGGCCACGCGGCCCGCCAGGGCAGGCCAAGAGGGCCGCCACCTAGGCCACGCGGGCCGTGCCACCATGCCGGCTGGGCCGCCCCCTCAGGCCGGGTCTGACCCGTGGGCCATGTCGAAACCACGGACCGGGTCAGACCCACAACCAGGGTCGGACCCCCGTTCAGACCCGGGTTGGGTTGGGTCGGTCCGACTAAGCCGGACCAGACCGAGACCCATTTGACTAGATTTCACCTTTTTCGCCCATAACTTGGGCTAAAGATGCCAGATTAACAGTCCGTTTGTGGCGACAGAAATCATGGAGCAAGAAGGTAATTTCATTATACCCCACTTGAGTTTTGGACATATTTGGGGTATGGCTGGGTTGGATCAATCGTAAATCCAACCAGGCCCTCAGAACAAAAATGCTAATAACTCACAGACCGGACATCCAATTGACGCACCGTCTATTGTGTTGAGACCCCTATGATGAGACATACCATTGAGATAATTATTCATGGGACTTGGTGGATGTTGAAGTTTCGACAGTTGGCTTGAGGAGAAGACCCTCCCGAAATCAAGTGTGCATTGTGGAAACCTTGTGGCTGGATGTGCACTAACGACTGTTCCTGAATCACGTGTTGGTCTGACAGTTCTGACTTCTATTCCTGGATCATGTGTTAGTCCAACAGTTTTGACTTCTATTCCTGGATCATGTCTTGGTCCGACAGAATAGATGGCCCTGGATCATGTGTTTGTCCGACAGATCTGATGACTGTTCCTGGATCATGTGTTGGTCTGACAGTTCTGACTTCTGTTCCCATATCATGTGTTGGTCCGATAGAATAGCTGGTCCTGGATCATGTGTTGGTCCGACAGCTCAGATGATTCAGTGTCTATATCTGATCATCTCTATCTCCTACATAAGTTGTATACCTGTGTGAGCTGAGTCGGTAACTTGTGTTTTCCACATGATTGAGATGGATTTCTAGATAACTTAGGTATATGTATGGGTGTATACCTAAGTTGGGTTATCCATTGATTTCATACATTTTGGTTTATCCTTGTTGGATTTTGTGAGACCATGAGGGTCTTAGGGTCCCTAATGAGTATCATTATACTCACCCCTGCACGGACTATGGCCACACCTCGTTGTGTTGGATGCAGATGACGAACAATACGGACTGAGGCTGAGTTGCAGGACTAGATAGTACCCAGAGGTGGACATTACGATGAGTCGGTACACGGAGGAGACTGACGGATGTGGAGTGCTGATGGGGAAATCTATACCCACCCTTCAGGTAGGAACCCCAGAGGACGACCCAGTAGTTGTTTTTCTTTTATAGTTGTATTTGTTTTTCAGTTGTAATTGCACTTTCCAGTTGGGCTTGTATTTTAGGCCCCTTTACTTTTCAGAACTCTATTGTATACAGCTTTACATAGCATTTACTTTCATATCGTACTCAGTTGTGTGTGTGTTTTTAGTTTATAAAGGTAATGCCTTCCCAGTTTTAGCGATTTATGACTTTGGTGATAGTCTCCAGCCCCAATCCTGTAGAAGGAAAGCTTGGGGTAGTCACGACATGGGCCCCGGGGGACATGTCGTGACATTTATTCTAGAGGATGTTGTAATGAGTATGAAGAGATTTAATATATAAGATATGGGGATTTATAGTCTCACTTTTATTTCAGTGAGACTTATTCCATATTAACCAAATTGTTTTTTTGGGGGGTGTATACACTGATCATTAATGTGTTATATGATTTATATCCCCAAATTTATGGTTATTTATTCATTTATTTGATTATATAGTTTTCATGGTTTTATGATTCAAAAGTCACCAAATCATTTATGTAATTTTGTCTCATTTCTCTTCTTTGAGACGCTTAATTTTCTATGCAACTATATTCTTTTATGAGGATTATATACCACCCCTTAAAATGTTATATAATTAATATTATTATTTTCATGATATTATATGTTTTGTGTAATTTATTCTCTCGTGATAATTATGATTTAATTAACCAAAGGGTTAAGAGTTTATTGGAAAAATATCATCATTTATCAAGATTGATTACAATTATGCTTCCATTTATGAAATATTAAGATTCATATCTCATGAACTATCATATATTTTTTATACACTAGTTATTAATGATATCCTCACATAATGGTACTAATTTTTCATTCTTGGGTATTTAATATTATTATAAAAAATTCTTCAAGAAAACCAAACAATATTTGTCTCCTAGTTCATAAATCTATTTTATTCAAAAACCAATGTTTTCTATAAATGTTTTAAAAAAGTTATTAAGTGACCTTTCAAAATTATTTTTAATGAAAATAATATCAATGTTTCTAAATATTCTTTTATATATTTTTAATGCTATTTAAAAAAGGATTTCAAAATATTTTTAATATTCCTTTATAATTTTTCATGAACATTATTAATGAAAATGGTTTGTAAAAGGTTTTCTGTTTCAAAAAAAATTTCAAGTAAGAAATGATATTTTACTGATTAAATGTTTTCAAGATATTTCAAAAAAATTACCATCCTAGATGATATATATTGGTGTTAATCATACCTCTCTGGGAATATGATCAAAGGGTTCCCTTTACATTATTCATATGATTGGTTTATGATTTTATGGAATGATAGTTATGAACCCTGTTTCCATTACAAGGGTTATTTTATTGTGAAACCTATTTCTTTTCCATGTGTTTTATTCTTTTGAGTCATGATTTTTTTCAGTGTATGATTTTGGGAAATGAATATTATGCCTATATCTTTTAATATTATTTGATATTATGACATATTTTGGATACCCATTTCATTTCATGAATTATTATATAATGTTTATGAAACCTGTCCCTTTTTATGGGTCATGATATGATTATTTTTTATGAACTCGTGGAAAACGTATGTACGATTTTATTTTATGATTGGTGGTAACCATATCTCCATCTTATGAATTGGGTAAATATTTATATCTCATTAGATAATTTTGGAAAACAAGTTGATGGGCTTGATCAACTATGGGAAGAATGGGAAACTAGATCCACTATAGGAAGACAAGGAAACCCGATCCACTATTGGAAGAAGGGGAAACCCGATCCATTATTAGGAAATGACTATGATTGATGATGTTACTATGTCCCTCATAGTTCATGTTGTTCCCATAAATTACCATTATATGTTTTTGAAAATTATCCTTTACTTATAAGGAAAGATATTACATGTTTATATCCCTAAAAAAATTCTATGGCATGTTATTCTGTTATGATTTCAGGTTTTACGTTCTTTAGTCCCTCGTGATTAATTCCATATAAACTACCAACATTTATTCCATGACTTATAAATATGATCTTTGATATATAGGGTATGATATTCTCATTTCTTTCTCATATTCCCATACCCCTTATGTTCATGATTTTTATTATTTATCTCACTTTTTTACCACTACTAGCATCTAAGCTCACCCTTTCTTTTATTTACTTTCTCCAAGTTATGTGCATATTTAGTATGTATGATATGTCTAAGAATGGTGATATTTATGGAGAACCTAGTGGGAGATAATGTATCTCAAATATGTTAAAGTGTTTATTTTTCAATGTTTCAAGAGGAACTAAACTAATACATTCTTTGGGCGTAATATTAATGTATATTAATAAAGGGTCACTATTGTTTGTATAATAGAAAATGTTTACATAACCGTTGTAATATATGATGAAAAATACCTATGGGGAACCTTATGTTCATGTTTAAGGATATGTCTAAGTATGAGGGAATTTAAAGGAAAATTTCTGGGAATTTTGGTAATGGAAAAAGAAAGTTGTTTCCTACGAATACAACCTAGTTTGGATACTAAAAGTGGATGTGGATCTGGAACATTTGTATTTGGGGATTAAAATATAAAAAAACATTGTATTGAGCTAAACTCATTTGGGAACTGGTGCTTGAAAATGGGCCTTGCTGTACACCTGGTTTTTCACTATTGAGGGATATTATTTGGAAACTCACAAACTCTTCACAAACCATCCATAAGGATTTATATATGATTTTTCTATAAATAATAGAGTATAATCCTAATGTGTTAGTGAATAAATAAGATTTCATAATTTTGGAAACATGTGCATTAGTTTCCATGATTATGTGGTTACTCTATGTGATAACTATCTATTACTCTATGATTTTTTGTTTTTAGTATTTGGTGGGAAATCAAAGGATTTGTGTTAATGGGGATTGAGATAGAAAATTAAATGATTATCATCCTGAGTAATTGAATTCTATTAGAGCTAGAATTAAAAATCACATAGATATTCTGACCCAAATTTCTCAAGCTATGAATCATGTTATAGTTCCAAATGAGCCAATAATGGAACAATTTTTATTGATTCCTTCACGAGGCAACATCCACTTTCATTAAGTGGGTCTTCTAATCCACTTAGGTATCAATATTGGATTAGTACAACAAAAAATATATTTTCCATCCTCCATTTTTGGATCATGAAAATTACATTCTATTTGTTTATCTTGTATAAGGTGAATAGGACTAGTGGTGAACTCTATTAAACAATATGAGTAAGTAATATGAAATTGAATAAAAGTATTTGGACGTGTTTAATAACTTATTCATAAATAATAACATTCCTAATGTTCATCATATAATGGTGGAAAAGTAGTTCCTTGTGTTAAAACAAAAGGATGATGAATCTGTAAGAACCAAAATGGGTAATTTTACAAGAATCTTTCTGTACAACCCTGGTATTGTCATCCATCTATAATGTAAGGTTGAAAGATTATATAGTTTATGAATTCCAAGTCTCGAATGTTGTTGTCCATTAGATACTTTAGTATCTATGAAGATATTGTGCGTTGTGAGATCATGTTTGAAATGAAGGATGGATTTATGTATCAACAACTAATTTTTAACAAGACTAGTACAATGGAGTTCAATGGAATATGTAAGAACCCTAGAGAGAAGATTATTATCTTTAACTTATTCAAAATGTCTAGAAATAATCATGGAGGAAATTGTATTAGGTGGTATAATTGATTTTTTATGTGTGGAGGGGAAGTCCATCAAGTAATTAATTACTGAACTGATGGGAATAAGTTGGAAAATGATGTGAATTGAGGGAAATGTTCATATAATTTTATGTTATTGATATTTTCTTGACATATTATATACTCCCTTTACTGATTTTATATGAAATGTGCATAATTTGTGTCAAATATTAATGTTTTAATACTAAGTATTATTTTTGAGCATTTTTAGAAGTAGTCCAATTAAGTTAGTTTGCTATTTTATTTCTAAATATCTCCCTACTAATTCACATTGTGTGGTTCTTGTTTTTTAGGATTCCTTATTCAATTTGTCACATACCATTAGAAGGAATCATGGGCCAATTCGGCCATTTGAAGGCTCATATGGACCACACAAGATCACCCAAAGAATTTGTGAAGAAACTGAACCAACCATGATGGTTGAGTTACTAGTCTCACTCAAAAAGTCCATATTTTGTGAAACTCCACCATGTGTTCTTGATTGTCCAAAAGAATCATGGGTAAAAATTTTAGGTCCCAACTCTAAGAACAAAGTTCCCAAATGAAGCTTTGAAGTCCAACCCACTATTCTGTCTGGGAATTAAAATCAGTATAGTGTTAATGACATATCTCCCGATCTAGTCATCAAAACAAGATGAAATTTTGTAGTGTGAAATAGGAGATATAGGAAGCCTACTTTTTTGAAGAATTCAACCAGTTTTGTAGACATTTTCCTATTCAAAAACCCTTTCACATTTTAGACTTTAAAAAGACTCTATTGAAATGGATAGATTACAATTTTTTAATCAGACAACCATAAAGTTTTCTCCACTAGTCAAAATGCATCTAAATTTTGATAGTAGTCGGCCAACATTATTATATAAAACTTTTAAGAATGATATTTCTTGAGATTCGGCTGTCTGAATAGCCAACATGTCGATGCAAGTGGGGGGGGGGGAGATGGGGAATGCAAACAGTCCACTTTCTTGGGCTATAAATACATCCCCCTCCACTCCATTAAAGGTGTTGACATTTCAAAAGAGAGGAGCATAAATTTTCAAGACCAAAGAATTTAAAAAGTCTTTGCAGGACATGCCATAATCATGTTTTCACTTGAGACACCTTTTCTTCTCTCTTTTATTTCACTCGCTTTTGTGTTTTTCTTAATTGTTAATCTCGTAAGTGTTGTTTTTGTAATTCTGTTTTAGTGCAAGTTTATTCTTCATATTATGTTTTAATCATCCACCCTCTGTTCTTATATATTAATTATCTTAAAATATTTGAAATAAATTTGAATCCCCTTCCCTTATTTTTTTTACTCATTCAATCGAAATTCTGTTCTTAATTCTCATTATCGTTTGTGTGTGTGTTCGACGCACCACTCTTTTCTTATTCCTTTATTTTCCTTATATTATTAATTTATCATCATAATAATTATAACCAGATTACTAAACATTTAAATGGATGAGTAAATCTACCATTTGGGTGTGTTATAATTTGGGTATATTAAGTGATTGAGAGCCTTTGCTCGATGAGTAGTCTTTGAGTTAATATTGTGTATGTTGATGTTTATATGTCATGGATTAATGAAATGTTTTGTTTAATATATGGATTCCATTGATTATTGGAACCAAAAATACACTAACATAAACAAGTAATGGTAATTATTAGAAACCTATGTTATGTTACGGCTTGGATTAAAGCTTTAACACTTGGAAATTCCGATCAAAATCATCTTGTGAAGTGAGTATTAATTTAATGCCATATAAAGCAAAGCTCAAGGATATCATAATCTGAAATCCCCAATAATGAACTCACCCCAATATTTATCAATTTATTATATCAAACATAATACATAAATTATTTCATAATCTCATCCAACAAACCCCCCAATAAAAATACAATTAACTAAAAACAACTAACTATAAAAAAGGTATCATCTCCGAGGATTCGACCCGAGTGTTTCTATACACATTACCAGAGCACCAGAACCTTGACCGGTTGATAGACGACAATCGGCTTTGAGTTTCAAATGGAGCTGTTTCCGGGGATGGTGATTTATGTAGTCATTAGTTTCTGTTTATTGTAAAAAAACCCCAAAAAAATAAATTTTAAAAAAAATTGAAAAAAATACACAAAGAAAAACCCATCTTCTCATGAAAATCATAAATGCAAAACAAACAAAGAAAAACCCATTTTCCTTTTTCTTCCAACATCACTCTTAATTCCTCGTAGCCTCCCAAACAATCTGTTGGATTTGTTTGACCCTAAAATTGAGCGAAATCTTCGTCAACTTAGGAGGAACTTAAGAGATAATCAACTCATTCAAGAACTAGTCCTTGTCCAACTAGTTGAATTAGATATGGATAATCTTAGGGAAAAACACTTAAAGAACTTGCTGCCCCTGATATGAATTACCAACCCCTTGGTATTTAATATCCAAACATAGAGGCTGACATTGAACTCAAATCGGGTTTGATTCATATTCTCCCTCATTTCCATGGGCTAGTCGGTGAGGATCCACATCTCCACCTTAAAGAGTTCCAAGTAGTGTTCTCTACCATGAAGCCTAAAGGGGTTTCTGAGGAATAAATAAAACTCCAAGAATTCCCTTTCTCCTTAGCTGACACTTCTAATTCATGTCTCTACTACCTTCCTTCGGGTTCCATAACCACATGGAATGACATGAAGCGAATCTTCTTAGAAAAATTATTTCCTGCTTCTCGTACTGCTTCTATCTGAATGGAAATAAGTGGTATCTGTCAGTTCCCAAGTGAGTCACTCCATGAATACTGAGGGAGGTTCAAAAAGCTTATTGCAACCTGCCCACACCACTAAATTCCTGACAAACTCTTGATCCAATACTTCTATGAGGGGTTATTGGCTGTAGAAATATCTCTCATTGATGTCGCAAGTAGCGATGCTCTTGTTGATAAAACTCCTACAACAACAAGAGATCTCATATGTAACATGGCTGAAAAAACACAACAATTCCATACTATAGCACCTGCTCAAGTAAATAAAGCCCATGATAATCAATCAACTGAGCTGAAAAAGATGACCGAGTGGATGAGTGAACTTACAGGTCTTGTGTGACAACTAGCTGTGGCTACCAAATCCCCAACCTCATCTTCTCCACAATCAATGTTTCCCGGACCTGTCAAAAACTGTGGAATCTACAACTCTCCATATCATCCAACTGACACATGTCCACAAATTCAAGAGGATCAATCTGATTCATCTGGACCAATGGAGCTTAATGCAGCATATGTTCAGCGAAACACCGACCCTCAAATATCAGGCCAATTTGTTAGAAACTTCAACCAACCTCACTTTGAGCCCTTCTCTTCTTCCTATAACCAAGGCCTTAGGTATGGTAATCCCATATCTCACCCCCCTTAATTCCCTCCTCAAAACCCAAACCTGTTTCAATATGGTCAAGGTGTTGGTAACATCCAACAACCTTATCCTTTTATTCCTCAACCACAAAAGAACAATCCCCCTCCTGGATTCCATTATCCTAGTGAGCCTTCCCAATTGCAAAACCAATACAATCACTTTCCCAAGAACCAAAATCGAGGTAATCCCAATACGGGACAAGCCTCTTCTTCCAAGAAACCATGGGAAAGTGCAGTTGAAGATATTGCCTCCTTCATCTGTTCAAGCCTCAAGAACATTGAAACCCAAATTGGTCAACTTGAATCCCACCTTAGTCAGCAGAAACCATCCAATTATTCCTAACTCCTAGCTCAACCATTACCCAACCCCAAGGGTAATATATGTGCAATTGCACTTAGATCGGGAAAGAAAATTGCTATGACTCAAGATATGTCCTCCAATCCTCCATTGAATGTTGACGTATAAAATGAAAAGAAAAAGAAACTTGAAAAGGAACCTGAATCCATTACCTCACCTCCTTCAATTCCACTTAGGAATCCAATTCCTTTTCTTTAAGCTATTTCTAAACCAAGGAGTCCTTTAAACCTGATCCTGAAATGACCGACATGTTTAGACGTGTTGAAGTCAACAGTCCCCACTTAGATACCATAAAAAAATTCGAAAGTGTGCCAAGTTTCTCAAGGATTTGTATACCCAAAAGAAGAAACACAGGACCTTCAAAAATGTTTCAACCCAAGAGTCCATACCCATGAAGTGAAAAGATCCAGGGTCCTTTACGATTCCATTCCAAATTGGAAGTTCCAACATTGATGATACACTCATAGACCTAGGAGCCTCAATTAATGTCAAGCCCAAATCCATATTATCCAACCTTGGTCTAGTTCCCTTACATCTAATGGGTGTTGTTATAAAATTGACCAATCGAATCACAACCAGTCCAGAGGGAATAATTGAGGATGTCCTTGTCTGATTTAGTGATCTTATCTTCCCTGCTGATTTCTATGTCCTTGACATGGAAGGTGAGATGAACTCTTCTCGGTCTCCCCTAATTCTAGGAAGACCATTCCTCATTACTGCGAGAACCAAGATTGATGTCCATTCAGGCATCTTATCCGTGGAATTCAGTGACCAACTGGTCAAGTTCAATATTATCCAAGCCATGCGATACCCATATGAGGATCACTCTGCATTCTCAATCCATGCTTCTGAGGACACTTCTAAGAGTCAATCGAACCCCAGTCTACCATGTTCTTCATGTTCTAATGATAAAGGATCTTGTGAAATCTGCACCATGATTAACCAAGCCATAAATGGTGATGTTGATGTGGACCTATCATTCATAGACTTTATCAATATAGAGGAACTTGAAAACTCTCTTGAATCCCACATCAACTCTGATCTCTACTGCTCCACCTTGGAAAATAGTAAGTAGAATGAATCTGAAGCAACTGAAGTCCCTTCCTCCGTTACTGAGTTTTCTAACCCATAAATAAAAGATGAGACTGATCTGAAACCTCTTCTTGAACACCAAAAATATGCATTCCTTTTCCATGATCACTCTTATCCTGTCATTATCTCTTCTTCACTTACCAAAACTGAGGAGTCCAAACTTGTCCAGGTGTTAGAGGAAAAAAAAGGCCCTAGGTTAGACCCTAGATGAAATACCAGGAATCAACCATGCTCTTTTCATGCATCACATCCATCTTGAGGAATCATCCAAACCATTTAGACAACCAAAAATAAGACTCAATCCACTAATCCTTGAGGTAGTTGGGGAAGAGATCACAAATCTTCTTCAAGATGGTATTATCTACCAATTTTTGATAGTGAATGGGTTAGTCCAATTCAAGTTGTACCTAAGAAGGGTGGGATAATTGTTGTCACAAATGAACCTGGAGAGGTAGTCACAATTCGAGTGAAAAAAATGGCGTGTGTGCATCAACTATAGGAAATTGAATGTTGAAACAAGAAAAGATCACTACCCTCTTCCATTCCTTGATCAAATGCTGGAACGATTTGTTGGAAAGTCAAACTATTGGTTTCTTGATGGATACACCGGCTACTTCCAAATCCCAATCGCACCTCAGGTGCCAGTAAAAGACTACTTTCACATGCCCCTTTGGAACATATGCATATAGAAGAATGCCTCTTGGCCTTTGAAATGATCCTGCAACATTCCAGAGGTGTATGATGAGTATCTTTTCCGAATTCATTGATCAC
Organism: Viscum album; assembly: GCA_963277665.1. Classification (NCBI taxonomy): domain Eukaryota; kingdom Viridiplantae; phylum Streptophyta; class Magnoliopsida; order Santalales; family Viscaceae; genus Viscum; species Viscum album. The sequence goes on along the minus strand of OY728163.1, from coordinate 1,638,959,824 downwards.
TGCATGTAAGTATTCATGGATGACTTCACCATTTATGGTGAGTCATTTGAATCTTGTTTGAATTCACTCTATCTAGTCCCCCAAAAGTGTGTCAAGTGTAACCTTGTGTTAAATTTTGAAAAATATCACTTCATGGTTCCAAATGGTATTTTTCTAGGGAACAATGTTTCAAAAGATGGTATTGAAGTCGATCCTGCCAAAACTGAAGTGATCCAATCACTTCCTCAACCCACTTCTGTTTGACACATCCGTTCATTTCTCGGTCATGCCAGTTTCTATTGGAGATTCATCCATAACTTCAGTAGGATTTCCATCCCACTCACTCGGTTGCTCCAAAATGATGTCACTTTCCATTTCGATGAGGTTTTCAAGAGAGACTTTGTTGAACACAAAACTGCTCTAACATCCACCCCAATAATTCAACCCCCAGATTGGTCCTTACCCATTGAGTTGATGTGTGATGATTATGATAGAGTCGTTGGAGATTTTTTTGGTCAAAGAAGAGAAAATATTCGTCATGTCATTTATTATGCCTCAAAAAAATTGGATTAAACTCAATCTCACTACACTATCCCTGAAAAAGAACTTTTAGATGTTGTTTTTTCCTTAGATAAATTCCATCCCTATCTCGTAGGTTCCAAAATCATCATCTTCACAGACCATTCTGCTATAAAGTTCTTACTCAAGAAAATTGATTCCAAAACAAGGAAAATAAGATGGATCCTAATGCTCCAAGAGTTTGACCTTGAAATAAAAAATAGGCTTGGAAAAGAAAACCCTGTGGCTGATCACTTGAGTAGAATTTTTAATTCTTCTCATTCTGAAATCATTGATCCTGAATTCCCCACTGACCACCTTTCATCTCTCACTCCAGAAATACCATGGTATGCCCCAATTGTAAATTACTTGGTTTCTGGTGTTTTTCTTGAATTTTTTTCAAAAGAACAGAAAATGAAGTTGAAAAGTGATTCAAAACACTATTTTTTGGATGAAAATAAACATTGGAAAACTAGGGAAGACATGGTAATTAGAAGATGTGTTGATAAAGATGAACATTCCTCTATCTTAGAGTTTTATCACTCAATGCCCATTGGTGGACACTTTGGACCACAAAGGACCTCCTGAAAGGTCCTAGACTCTGGATTCTTCTAGCCTTCACTCTTCAAGGACTCATATGAGTTCTGTCAATCATGTCCCACTTGCCAAAAGTTTGTTGAAATTTCCAAGAGAAACTAAATTCCCCAAAAGAATTTAATTTTCTACAAGATCATCGATGTTTGGGGAATCGATTTCTTGGTACCATTTCCCCCTTCTAATGGATTCTCAATCATCTTTCTTGCAGTTGATTATGTTTCTAGGTGGGTCGAGGCCAAACCCACTAGAAAGGATGATTCACATACTGTTAGTGAGTTTCTAAAGACACACATCTTCCATAGATTTGGCACCCCTCGTGCCTTGATAAGTGACTTAGGAACCCATTTTTGTAATAAAACCATGGAATATATTTTGAAAAAGAATGGGGTTGTACATAAAACTTCAACTTCATATCACTCCCAAAAAAATGGCATGGATGAACTTTCTAATAGAGAAGTTAAAAGAGTGCTTGAGAGAATTGTAAAACCCACCAGAAAAGACTGACCTGAAAGACTTGGTGAAGCACTTTGGGCTTATCGAACTGCCTATAAAACACCCATTGGGATGTCTATTTTTAGTCTAGTATTTGGTAAAGCATGTCATTTTCCAGTTGAAATCCAACATAAGTCATTTTGGGTAGTGAAAACCTATAATTTTGATCTTGAAAAATCTGGTGAAGAAAGATTGTTGAAATTGGATAAACTGGAGGAGCTTCGACTTGATTCATTTGGGAATTATAATCTCTACAAAGAAAAATCCAAAGAACTCCATGATAAAAACATCCTAATAAAGGTATTTCATGAATTTGAAAAGGTAATTCTCTTTAATTCTTGATTTCGGATTCACCCAGGTAAGCTTAATTCTCATTGGGAAGGTCCTTTTGTTATTATAAATGTTTACCCATTTGGTGTAGGGAAAGTCCAAGACCCCTCTTCCAATAGGACATTCATAGTTAATGAACATAGGTTAAAGCATCACCATGAGAGGACACAAAATCCTAGATCATCGTCAACTTCCATTGGATCCCCAACTTCTCCAGTCGACCAACCACTTGATGGAGATGGCGACCCACCAAATCCAAACCAGGGGCACCTCTTTCCCTTTAACTCTCTCTTTATCTCTTCATCTCTCTACCTATTCTTCTTCTTCCTCTCTCTTTCATTTTTTTACCACTTTATTTATCAAAACCTTTCTTTTTCACTTTCTATTTTTTGTGGGTGTAACTTTATAAAAAACAAAAACAAAAACCTAAAAAACAAAAACAAAAAACAAAAAACAATCACTTAAAAATAATACAAAAAAATCAATATTCATTCTTACTCACCATCGAGTTTTGAAATTTTTTCCAACCATTTTGGGGAGTTAACAAACATGTTTTCATATCATTTTTTTTATTTTCATCATGACTTTGGATAAATAATTTTGTGTCAAAATTAACAAATTTTGAATGCCCAATTTTTTATTTGGATAATGATTTTCCCAAACCGTGAGGAAAAAATTTTTCTTTCATGCCAAGGCCACCTATGGAGATCTTTTAAAAATGTGTGTTTTCACCCCCATTTGTGAATATTGAGTTTGTGGACCTTTGAGATGAATTTCCTACCTTAGTGTGCATTAATATGAAAGAGGCATTTTCTGAACCACATTAGAATCACAACAACCAAATAGCCTCCCATTTACCTTACATAAGTCATCCTTTTGAAACCCCTTCAAGCATATGAAAACCTTTACTCTAATAGTCACATTACAAGCCTAATACCGTTTACCACCCAATATTGACATGGATTTTCATTACATAATTTTTTTTAAATTTAAGTGTTGGGGGGGAATGGATTTCTTTCTTTGGGTACCCTATTATTGATTTTCAAAAAGTTATCATCTCCTTGAGGGAAAGAATCCATTTTAGTGTGGGGGATAGTTTGTCATTCAGTGTGTTTTGGGGAATGTAATGTACATAAATTTATGTAATTTTGTAAATGTTATTGACAAGTTTTCAAAAAATAAATAAAAAATGATGAAAAAAAATAAAAAATTTGAAAGAATGGGTTGTGTCTTTGGTAGGTCAAAAATCACTCTTCATCAAACTTTTATCTTGTTATAACTATTAATATTTGTGTCATGAGGAGATCAAACATGGGTTGGGATATGAGTGTGAGATCTGTTTCAAGGTCAACTTTTGAAAAAACAAAGAAAAAAAAGGAATAGAAAAAAAAGAACACTTGCATTATATTCTTATTGGGAGAAGTATTGTGTTTTGTAAATATTCCATCTTCTCATTACCTTCATATTTTCTTCCACTATTGTGTCTTTATTCACTAAATCATTCCCTTATAAATATGTGTTTTTATTTCCTTCCATGTTTTATTTCAAAAAAATGTGCATTGCTTTTTCTATGTTGGTGTTTTAACCCTCTTATTCACTCTCTTGGACATTATATTCCTACTATCCCATAGCCACAAAAAAATCCCTTAAAAAGAATTCTTCATTCTTGTGCAATTTGGATAGGTATTGGAAGATGAGATCTCTTTCAAACTCTATGATTTTCACTTTTGTTGGTGAAAAAGTGAACCTCCACAAATGAATTTTATCATCTTGAGAGGTGTGAGTTTTGAGTGTCCACATTTTCCATTTCTAAATTTGAGCATAAAAAATGAATTAGATTTGTAACATTGTTTCTGTAACAACTTGTGGTGGAATTCAAAATGTATGAGTGAAATATTCTAAACCTCCCATGATTAAAGAAAAAAAATCTTAATATTTGTTGGTGAGTGAAAATGATTTTGTCATGTTTTTATATTTGTTTCATATGAGAACATGCACAAAACTAAGTGTAGGGGAGTTGATGTTATTAATATTTTCATGAATTATTATATACTCCCTTTACTTATTTTATATGAAATGTGCATAATTTGTGTCAAATATTAATGTTTTAATACTATGTATTAATTTTGAGCATTTTTAGAAGTAGTCCAATAGAGTTAGTTTACTATTTTTTTTCTAAATCCCCCCTAATAATTCAAATTGTGCGGTTCTTGTTTTTTTGATTCCTTATTCAAATTTTCACATATAATTATAAGGAATAATGGGCCAATTCATCCATTTTAAGTCTCATATGGACCACACAAGATCACCCACAGAATTTGTAAAGAAACTGGACCAGCCATGATGATTGAGTTACTGGTCTCACTCTTGATGCCCATATTTTTTGAAACTCCACCACGTGTTCGTAATTATCCAAAAGAATCATGGATAAAAATTTCTGTGCTCAACTCTTTGAAAAATGGGCCCAAAATAAGCATTGAATTTCAGACCACCTTTCTGTCCAGGAATTAAAATCAGTATAGTATTAATGACATATCTCTAGATCTAGTCATCAAAACAAACTGAAATTTTTCATTGGGAAAGAGGATATATAGATGGACGAAGTTTTTGAAGAAACCATTCAGGTTTTAAGGCATGTTACTATTTAATAACCCTTTCACATTTTGGAATTAAAAAAGACTCGATTGAAATGGACAAATTATAATTGATTAATAAACCAGCCATAACTTTTTATCCACTAGTAAAAATGACTCCATCTTTTGAGAGTAGTCGCACAAAATTATTATCTACAACTTTTAAGAAGGAAATTTCTAGAGATTATGCTGTCGGAATAGCCAACATGTCGATGAAAGTGGGGGGACTGATTGGGAATGCAAACAGTCCACTTCCTCAGGCTATAAATAAACCCCCCTCCACTCCTTTAAAGGGGTTGGCATTTCAGAAGAGAGGAGAATCAATTGTCACGACCAAAGCCTTGAAAAAGTATTGGGAGGACCTTCCATAATCATGTTTCACTTTATATACCTTTCCTCCTCTATTTGATTTCACTCAATTTTGTGTTTTTATTCATTTGAAATCTCATAAGTGTTGTTTTTGTAATTCTATTTTAGTGAAAGTTTCTTGTTCATATTCTGTTTTAATAATCCAACCTCTGTTATTATATATTAATTATCTTAAAATATTTGAAATAATGTTGAAACCCCTTCCCTTATTTTGCTTCCTCAGTCAATCGAAATTCTGTTCTTAATTCTCATTATCGTTTGTGGGTGTGTTCGACGCACCACTATTTTCTTATCCCTTTCTTTTTCTTAGCTTATTAATTTATCATCATAATAATTATAACCGGGTTACTAAACATTTAAATGGCTGAGTAAATTTACCATTGGGGTGAGTTATAATTTGGGTATATTAAGTGATTGAGAGACTTTTCTCGATGGGTATTCTTTTAGTTAATATTGTGTATGTTGAACTTTATATGTCATGGATTAATGACATGTTTTGTTTAATATGTGGATTCCATGGATTATTGGAACAAAAAATACACTACCATAAACAAGTAATGGTGATTATTAGAAACATATGTTATGTTATGGCTTGGATTAAAGCTTTAACACTTGGGAATTCCGATCAAAATCATCTTGTGAAGTGGGTATTAATTTAATGCATTATAAAGAAAAGATCAAGGATATCATAAGCTTAAATCCCAAATAATGAACTCACCCCAATATTTAAAAAAAATTTAAATCAAGCATCATCCATAAATTATTTCATAATCTCTGCAAATAAACCCCCCAATCAAAATACAATTAAATAAAAAAACTGACTATAAAAAAGGTATCATCGCCGAGGATTCGACCCGAGTGTTGCTATGCACATTAGCAGAGCACCAGAACCTTGACCGGTCGATAGACAAAAATCGGCCATGCATTTCAATTCACCTCCCACACTTTTTGCTATTTAAGTGTATGGAGAACATAAATTATGCAAACAAGTTCCCAAACCCAATGGTTAGTGATGATGATTTTTGTCAATAAAAAATTATTCTAAGGGATAAGGGGAAATATCATGTGATCATTTTTTTATGATGAGGGGTTCAATAATGACATGGTGAAAGTTATGGTTATCATCCACTCAATAACTAATAATGTCTTATTTGATAATGTATCTACCCACTCTGTCATATCTAAAGAGTTTTTATAAGGGTATTAGGTTTCCACCCAAATGATTAGATGTGGAATTAGTAATGAATCCCCATAATGGTATGTTTATTTTATCTCTTGTATATGATTTATCTTTAGTTATTGTTTGGGGAATTTGATTCATGAAAATAAAGTTATTATTAAATTAGATGAATTTGATGTTATCTTAGGCATGTATTACATTTTTATGCATAAATCCCATATCAATTGTCTAGAAAAGTATGTTATGATTTATATTTCAAAACAACCAATGATTGTCTATAAATTTCATGATAGGTAGAAACATACTATGGAGATTACATCAAGTGTATTGGTCTTAACTCCCATTAAAAAGGTGTGTTTTTCTCAAATGGGTGGGGAGAAACTCGACATTTTATATTCCAATAGTTCAAGAGTTTGGGGAGGTATTTCCAAAGGAGTTTCATAGACATACACCAAAACGTGATTTTGAGCGTTCAATAGAACTCATTCTTGGTTTCACATAAATTCCAGAGACTCCCTATAGAATGAACCCAATTGAGTTGTAGTAATTGAAGAAGAAACTCCAAGAAACCCCTGTTAATTAATTCATTCAAAAACGTCTATCACTTTTGGGTGACCTTTTCTTTTTGTGAAAAATAATGATGGATCAAGGTGATTATACATTTATTATCAAGATCTAAACAAGATCTCGATGAAGAGAAAGTATCCTCTTACATGAATTAATGACTTGTTTGATCAAATTCATAGAGCTCAGTAGTTTTCCAAGATTGACCTTCATTTGGGAAATAATCAATTGAGGGCCAATAAAGAGGATATATGCAAAGACCCAACCTTAAAAATTAAATATTCTAGTGTTTTTGACATAAAATTCACATTATAGTATCTGTTAAAGTTAGAGTTTTATAGTATTAGGAATGAATCCTTCAATGTAAACCCATACATTTTAGGTGGAAACTTTCACTTTGTATCTATTTTTTTAAACAAAATAAAATATTCCTCAAAAAAATGGTTTCATTGCATGATATAACATTAAAACATTCATATTTTTATCATCCTTATCCCTACTCATCCTTAACCTTTTTGAAAAACATTTTACAACATGGTATAAGAAAAAATGGATCAGTAAGGGGAATAAATAATTTAAATTGTTACGCGAGTGATAACATGAAAACCGACTAAAAAACATTTCCTAGAAACTCATTAGAATACGATAATAAATCAAATAGGTTCCATGGTACATCATTACCATATCGATATTGAATATACCCTTACAAATGAAAAAATAATACGATCAAATTCTATCTCATAAGCACCTAACACATTGGAGAGCTATAATGGGGATCACACTTCGCATAAGTTATGTCAGGTTCACTTGTTTCTCATGAGCTATAACGGGTCTAAACGCTTCAAATAATATATATCAGGCTTACCAATGTTATGTAATTGGGATCCACCCTTAGTATATAATTTCAAAGAACTATATAATGAATAAAACCCTTGAAAACACTTTTATTCCCATGTGTAAACCTCTTTCATATATCAAAAATACCATTTTATTATAAAAAACAATTTTAAAATATAAATGAGATGCACATAATAATGAATCGATTTTTTATAGTAACTATAAAACCGTATAAAAAATATTAATTTAATAAATAATCATTAAATCAGTAGAAACTACTCATGTTTTATATGTTAAAAAAACCATGGTCTTTTTTTTAAACGGTTTAAAATTAATCATTAAAAGAGGAGGTTTAAATGAATGTCCCTTACATAAATTCATAAATGATTTCTTTTTGATAACAATTGATAGAATTTATAAAATTACTATTTTAAAACATTAATGTACATATTAATATATTCATAAAAATAATTTTAAATAAATAGATATGAAAGATAATGATTTTGAAAATGAATCATCAAAACATTTAAAATAAGGTTTATTTAGTAAGAAAGTACCTTACCCCAAGTTTGAATCGTCATTTACAATATTTACATTCCTGAATAATAGAATAAGGTCAATTATTTACTTTATTGATTACCTTTTAAAGTTTTCTTATTCCTTTTATATAATTTGTTATCATGTTATAACAACTACTTAATTATTTATATTTTTGTGGGACGTTTTGATGATATTCTATACTTGAGTCCAAAATAACATTGGAATGATATCTATAGTCAAAGTGGAGTGTATTAAATCAAATATAAAATAATATTCATGACATAAATACCATAATTATTCATCTATTAATCATTTAAATCAGACCATTATGTTTTATTATGAGAAACAAACTACCTTATAATGATGGAGATGGTAGGTCGGACGTACGTATGAGTAACGTTTCCATTTTTTCAATGATCATTATGGAAAGAATGTAAGTATCATATTTTCTCTCTAAAATTATAAAACATTAATTAATGCCAAATTAATCTTTTAAATATTTATATATATTCCATCCATGTGATGTGGTGATGGAAAATGAATCACATAACTTCGTGGAGAGGATAGTTCACACGTATGCACGAACGGTGTTATTATATTTATGTACATGGAAAGGTAAGAAAAAATGATATATTATCATTTAATAATAATAAAATTTCATGAATATCAAATATAAATATGAATTCCATCATTATAACCAGTCCTGATATAAGGTGATGGAAACAATTATATTGTTTGGCAAGGCGGTAGTTTTTTGTACACATGAACGCTAATTATTTTCAATTTTGATGGAAGTGGAGATGAATTTAGGTAATGATATTAACAAAATAAAATAAAATTATATTGAGGTTACTATAGTTATTATTTCATTATGGTTGAATAATATTTGAAATAATTGGAAGAATAAATAAAATGGGAACACATAATTAAAAACGATGTCTCTTATTTGGATGATTTCCTTTTATTATCACCTTAACACATCTATGGTTAGTGTTCTGCCTAAAATAATAGCTCTAGAATGTTTTGATGGATTATAAGAAGGTATTTGGGTAGATAGTAATTGAACCAAATAGTTTTTTAAGTATATTTAAATGAGTTTAATGGGTTCCATTTTATTGGATATGAGAGGGGAACACCTAGAATTCTTCAAAATATTAAATTAACAAAAATTAATTTTCTATTATGAAAGGATAAAAATGACTTATTTAGAATATATGATGATTTTGGGTTGAATATGAATCATCCAATAAAAATTAGATATGTTTTGAATATTTTTTAATCCTATGAATTTTGTTTTAATTTTTATTTATCCTTTTTAATTCTTTTGGTCATTTCTTGTAATTTACAATTTGAGGGTGAATATAGTTTATACAATGTGTAAATTTTCCAATAAAAATTAATTGATTACATTTCTAGACATTAACCCAATAATCATTCTAATATTCATATTTTGGCCATTTTTATGTCATTTAATAAAAGATTACTTATTTTTAAATATAAAAAATATCAATTTTGGAACTATTCATTACATGTCTTTTTAAAAATATCATAATAAAAAGATAAATTAGAACCAATACTTATAAAACATCACTAACATGTGATTGTATTCTAAAAAATTAGTTAATGACATTAATCATCTAAGTGTATATTAATTTTAGAAATTTTAATATCATTTATTTGATATTTTTATTAATTAAACAATTATTGCATCATCATTGTATAAGACTTTAATATAAATATTTTTTAAAAAAACTAAAAAAAATTATGATAAATATAATAAAAATTTCATTCCAAAAAATAATTATTATTGAAGAGATCCCCTCTATTACCCCTTATTAAAAATATTTTACTTGATAAAAACTAAAGTGTGACAGAATTGACTTTTAATTTGAATACAATATTATAAATATCATAGTCTCATCCGAGTGGCTTCCAAGAGTTTTAATTTTAGCCCAATGATGAATTTGTTCGAAAAAACTCATCCAATCAAATTAGGAAAACAGTTTGGAAAATTTTATAATATTTTATCATATTATTTCAACCCTTAATTACAAGATTTACCTTAAACGTGTTAATAAAAAATTACTAAAGATACAATTCATAATGTCCAAATAGGGAATTATTTAAACAATTTGAAACCTATTTCACAAAATATAGAATCTGTATTCCCAAATTTAAAACAAAAAATTGGAATAAATTAATTAAAAATTAATCTCGTTGACAGAATGACAAAACATGTTTTTAAAGTAAAAACGTTCAAAAGTTAACCATGTTTTTATATCCATTTTCAATGCCATAAAAACATGATCTAATAATACTTTAAATCAATTAAAATATATACATTAAATATCTAAATTATTTCCTTGAAAGAGCTGTTTTTAATTAAAAATGCAATTTGTTTTCACTATTCATCAAAAAATAAATCGGTCAAAAAATACCAAAACTTGAAGAAATTAAATTTTTTATGGAATGATTTAAAATAAGTATTTTATTTTAAATAATATTGTTTATTAATGTGTCAGAAGTTATATTTAAAACAAACACTCCATCAAAAAAGCAGTAGAATATCATTTTTTGAAAAGTACATCTTTTATGTGTAAAATATGATTTGTTTTATATCATGACTTGAAAAAACATAAAATTTATGTTTAAAATTAGATTTAATAATAATAATATATATATATATATATTTCATTAATATAATAAAATAAGAGTTCTTTTTTATTTATTTGTATAAAACCCATTTTTTCACATTTCAATAGTTTTTTTGAAAACCATTTTCATTTATTTTAAAAAAGGATTTAAATTTTATTATAATTAATTGGTTAGAGAATTGATTATATATAAATGTTTTAACCATTTATTCACAATTCAGTTAATATAGTTTATTTCATTCATTCTAATGCCTGGGATATAGTTGGAACATTTAAATGATAATATTATTGTTTGTTTAATATCGATGTGGTGTGTGAGGTAGGATATTGAACATATTGTTTATTTATTATAACACGGTATGTTAAGCTATCTCCACCATGGTAAATTTCATCCGTGTGATTTTTAATTTTTCATTGGTAAATATGGTATGAATTTTTAAAATACATTTATTGAAATAGCATAAAAAAATAGATAAATGAAACTTCAACTTTAAAATAAAGAAAGGAAAGTATGAAGGTCACCTGAGATAACACATAATCATGTTATATTTAAGAAAACATGGACCTGGGAGAGAAAAATCCCATCAAATTTGGTTGGATATTGATAGAGAACAGGGTCCTAAAAAAGATAAAAATTACAAATCCAAAAATCTGTGATAGGTTAAAAGGTCATTGATTTCTCACTAAGAAATGTAAATGGATAACATTTTGGATGTAAAATCCATTTCATAGATTTTGAGGCATTATTTTACTAAATGTATTAAAACATAAGGAAACATACTTTCATAAAAAGAAGAGTTTCATCCTTTAATCAATTTCCACCACAAACTCATATTTTTCTACAAATGACGAGTATTCAAGATGAATATTTTTCATTCATGAAGAACAAGAATAAACATCTAGAGAATCACATAATCCAAAAAAGATTAACTATATATTTATCAAGTATTTAGAAAATATCCAAAACCAAAATGGTTAGTATAAAATAAGATAATTTCAAAAAATAATAATCCTTATATGACGAAAAAATTCTTTAATCACAAAAAAATAAATAATAATAACCAATGTTCATCATAAACCCTTAAAAAATAACTATCCCTAAAATTATTCAAAAAAATTAATTACTAATAATGAAACCTAGATATGATTTAATCACATAATATTCCAAGATAAATTTTATGAACTATCTCAACATAACATTATATACTCTGCAAGTCTAATAAAAAAATTATATTCCCAAGTAACTATTAACATACATTAACCATTTCTTTAAATAATATAAATCAACAAATTTCCACAATTAAATCATATATTATTAAAAAATATAATTCAAAATCTATTCCTCCAATAAAATACAATAGTATTTTATTTACCATGATCATATAGGGTTCCCAAAATCGTGGATGTATTCCAAAATAAAATTAATCACTTAATAATAAAATGATTTTCCAATTCCATGGTAATCTATTTGAAAAAATATTTATTCCCAAATCAAATTATTATTCATCAATAAAATCATTTAAATAAAAATAAAGAAATACTAATTGGGATGTCACATAGGTTGGTGGTAGGCATTTCACCCTTGTCGCCCTTCAGTTTTGGCATCCAAACTCCTGACCTAGACCGATGCGACAGGTTTCCACCCATCCTATAGGTTTTACTTTTTTAAAATCAATATACTTCTTATAACATTACCAAAATAATATTACATGATCAAAAATAACCATAAAATGTTTTAACCTCAAAGTTCATCTCATAACATTAAATTTTTGTCCCAAAAAATAATCACACCTAATTACCATAAAAATAAATGTCTACAAAAATTTTATTAGTCACCTTAAAATTTCATAACATAAATACTAAAATGGGGTTTCTATGAAATTGGTCTTATAATAATTCTTAAAATTATAATCCTATGATGGTATCTTTAAATCTTAAGAAGACATCCTAATCTCCAAGGTTATTTAAACCATCCTTTGATACCAATTATAAGGCCCTGACCTTAGATATTAAATTTTATACTATTTTTGAACAAGAATTCACATTAAAAGATATTTTAAGTTTATAGTTTTATATAATTAGAAAAAAAATATTGAAATGTAAAATGAAACATTATAATTGGACACTTTTAATCAGTATCCATTTTTTCCTCCAAACAAAACATTCTAGAAAACATGGTTTCTTTCCATTACATAAAATCTGAACTTTTATATTTTCCCATCCTTTTCCATAATCATCCTTAAACTCTAAGATTTTTTTAAAACATTGTATTATCACAAAAATACTAGTATGTTAAATAAAAAATTAAATTGTTTGGCCAATGAAAACATGAAAACCCATGAAAACGTCTTATTAAAACCAAATTATATTGCATTGAAAATTCATGTAGGGTCCATGGGACATGATTACCATATAAACAATACATTAAACCTTAAAAATGGAAGAGTCATATATTCTACTTCCATCTTCATATTAACCAATTCATTTGAGAGCTATAGTATGTAACACCCTTCAAAAAGCTATATCGTGATCACCTATTTCTCATGAGCTATATTGGGGGTTAGCTCTTTGTATATGCTATATATGGCTCACTTGGGAACTATAATGGGGATTAAAAATTCATATATAAGGTAAAAGTACCATATATGAATAATATCCCGGAAAAATATTTTAAACCCATGTGTAAACCACTTTCTAATGTCAAAATATCACTTTCTTTTAAAAAACACATTTAAAATATAAAAAATATACCTATAATAATGAAAAAATTATTTAAGAGGAAAAAATGAAAAATTATAAATAAACCATAGAATTAATAAATATTTATGTAAAAAAGAGAAACCTCTCATTAAATATAAGATAAAAATATATTCCTTTTGACTTTTGTAAAAAAGATTTTGGAATGTAACTTTAATATAGGGGGTATAAAAGAAAGACCCTTACAAAAAACTAAAAAAGATTCCTTCTAGAAAATAGTTGATAGAAATTATAAAATTACCATTTTAAAACATTCATGTAGATATCAATAAATTAATAAAAATAATATTAAAAACATGTAGATGAAAGAGAAATATTTAGAAAATAAACCATTAAAACATTTAAAATTAGGGTTATTTAGTTAGAATGTACCTTACCGTGAGTCTGAATCATCATGAACAATCATTATCATCCTAAATAGTAAAATTAGTATAGTTATTTAATTTTTTAGTACCTTATTAAATTTTATTATTTCTTTTATATCACTTATTATCATTTTATAACAATTAAATAATTATTTATGTTTATGTTGAATGTTTTGACGATATTCGATATTGGAGTCCAAAATAAACATTAAATGATATCTATATTGAAATAGATCATTATTAAATAAAATAAATAATATTATTAATTTAATTATTAATATTTTTATAAATCAATAATACTTTCAAATTAAACCATTAATAGTGGTTAGAAAAACTAAACTATGTTATAATCATGGAGACAGTAGTATGTATGTACGCATGAGTAACGTTACCATTTTTCAATGATCTTTACAGAAAGAAGGTTAATATCATTTATTTGTTTTCGGAATAATAATAATATCATTTATATCATATTAATCATTTAAATATACTTATATATATCATCCATGTGATTTTGTGATGAAAAAGGAATCACATCATTCTTGCCAGTAATAGTTGCCACGTACACATGAACAACATTATATTTTTTATGTGCATGGAAAGGAAAGAAAAAATGATATATTATATTTTAATAATGATAAATATTTTATTAATATAATATATAATCATTAATTCCATCATTATAACTAGTCTTTAGAAATGGTGACGGAAAATGGATTATATCTGTCTGTGAGGCTATAGTTTGTCGCACACACAAATGGTAATTATTTTTCCATTTTGTGGAAGTGGATATGGATTTAGTTATTTTATTAAGATAATAATTTCTATTCATATTTAGGATACTATTGTTTTTATTTAATCAATTTTGAAAAAAAATTATGCATGTTTAAGAAGAAATATTATAGAAACACTTAATTAAAATCGATACCTCTTCATGAGATGATCTCCTTTGATTAACACTTTAATACCTCTAAGGTGAGGGTTATTACTAACATAAGAGCTCTAAAATGAGGGTAGGGATTCTAGGTTGTTATTTGGGTAGATAATGGATGATCTAAATATATTTTAAGTGTATTTAAATGATAATAATGGTTTCCCTTTTATAGGGGATGGGAGAGGCACTCTTTTATTTCATGAAAATATTAAATTAATAAAAATTATTTTATTATTAAAAATGGATGAAAACTAATTAATTTCTATGATATGATCATTTTTGGTCAAATAAAATTCATCCAATGAAAATTATATAAGTTTGGATTATTTTTATCCTTGTATTTTTTTAACAATTATTTTACCTTTTAATTCATATAGTGATATCATGTAAATTACAGTCTTAGTGTTAATATAATTACTCCAAAACACCAAAAGATAAATAAATGAATCATTAATGACATTTTAAGACTTAAAAAAATTATTCTTCAGAAAATTATATTTTTAATAATTTTATATCATATAATAAATGATTATTTATTTTCAAATTTCAATAGTTTCAATTTTGTAACTATTAATTACATGAAGTTTTAAAAATAACATAAAAGAAAGATAAATTTGATTTAATAACTCTAAAAAAAGAATAATATTTCAAATTCATATAAAAAATTCATGAATTACCTTAATCATATAAAATTATATTTATTTTATTATTTTTAATATCATTTATTTGATATTCCCTTTAATTAAAAAATTGCTACATCATCATTATGGAGGCCTTTAATTTAATAATTTATTTACTAATGTTTATAAATAAAATATCATGACAAATATAAATATTTATATGTCAAAATAATACTTATAGTCTACAAAATCCCTTGTATTACACCATAGTTAAAATACTTCACTTGTTAAAAACAAAAGTTTAAAAAATGGACTTATATTTTGAATATAATATTATAATTATCACAATATCATCCAAGTGGCTTAAAAATTTCATAATTTCAATCCAAAGATTATATTGGTCATAATAAAATTTTCCAATGAAATTATAAGAAGTTTTTGGGTAATTTTATAATATTTATAATAATATTTTTACCCTTAATTACATGATTTACATTTAACCATGTTAATAAAAAATAACTAATGTAACTATTCATAATGACCAAAAATAAAACAGGCCTATTTTCTTAATTAAGAAAATTTAATTCCAAATAAAAATTAAAATTTTACAACTTCAAAACATATAATATGAAGAAATTATTTAATAATTAATCTCATTGACAGAATGATAAAAATGAGTTTTTAATGTAAACAACATTGAAAAGTTCATAGATATTTTATATCCAATTTAAATGTGAAATAGATAAAATTTAAATAATTAGATTAAATGTTAAAAACAATATATAATTATACATTAAAACCAGTTAAATATATAACTTAACTATAATAACTATTTAAATGAAAATGTTGTATTCAGTTAAAAATGAAATATTTTTTCAGTGTTCATCAAAAAATGAACCTTATCACTAAAATACCAAAAAATCATCCAGTGTAAATTTTGATACTCATAATTCAGATAAGAAGTTTATTTTTTCATATATAATTTATCAAAGTATAAAAAATTATATTTGAAACAAGTGCACCATCAAAAGATGGAAAAATTGTCTTATTTGAAAAATATATTTATTATATGTAAAAATGGATTCAATTTTATGTCTTATATAGAAAACATAGAAAATGATTATTATGTTTTCAATATAACATTATATATATATATATCGTTAAAATTATTTTACTAGAGTGATTAATTTATTTAGTGGTATAATAAAAATTCACATTTAAATAGTTTATTTTTGAAAAAAAAAGATTATTTTATTTTAAAAAGGGGTTTACATTCATTTTTAATTATTTGGTCAAGTAATAAATTTTATATACTTGTTTAAAACATATTTTCATAAATCAGTTAATATTGTTTATTTCCTCTATTCTAACAACTCTAAAATAGTGGTAACATTTAAATGATTATATTTTGTGTTCGTGTAAGCTCTTTGTGTCATATCATGTATGATATAAATTTTTTTTAAATTGGGAAGACAAATATACCATAGAAGATATTACATACAAGGTATAGTAACTATGAATATATATTGATTCCTTTTATTCTTACCAATTCCTCTATTATCTTTATAGATTTGATAAACAAGGTCTTTAGATATTTTCTCAATCAGTTTTTGGTATTTTTTAGATGATATTATTATCTATTAAAAGTGAAAGGAAGAGCTTGGATACAACTTGATAATTTTACTAAACACCCTCTAAGGAAGGCTTAAATGTATGAAAAATTTAAAAAGTGTGAATTTTGGATGCAAAATGTTTAATTTTTGTGTCACATATTCTCAAGATACGGTACAGTGGTAGATCCATAAATGAAAGAGGCAATTGAATGATGGCCTAGACCAAGCAAGATGATGGAGGTTCATAGATTTTTTTTCATAGAAAAATAATTTTAATGGTTTGTGGTGAATTTATCATGACTATCATATCCATTGATTATGTTAACTTGGAAGGGTTCCAAGTTTCTCTATACTAATGAATGCGAGGAAAATTTCAAGAATTAAAGTTAAGGTTGGTTAGCGTAATAGTTTTTACATTACCCTGCAATGGAGAATGGTTTTTAATCTATAGTGATGCATCAATGAATGGATTGGGATGTGTTATTATTCATAATGAAATAGTTTTTTCTTATTCCTCATGACTATTGAATACTCAGAAGAAAAATTACCCTACTTATGATTTGGAGTTAGCAGGGATAATTTTTTACATTAATGATACATGGACATTTTATTTATGGGGAAAAGTGTGATATATATACTTACCATAAAAATTTGAAATATATATTCACAAAAAAAAATAATTGAACATGAACTAGAGAAGATGGTTAGATATGATAAAGTATTGTGGTTGGTCAATATATTACCACCATGGAATGAGAATAACGTGGGAGATGATTTGAGTCGAAAGGATTGTGCTTGGTTATCCATAATGAGGATAAAAAATATCTAATATTTCTAGATTTGCAAAGGATGGATCTAGAAATACTAATGGTAGGAAAAAATATTATTTTTATAAATTAAATGCTCAACCCTCTATCTAAGTGAATATTAATGTGGAACTAAAGGAAGATTTTGAACTACAAAATAAGGTTATAAATTTTCATGAGTTTAATGTTGATCAGGATAGAATGATAAGGTTCATGAACCATGTTTGTGTTCCATCGATAACATATTTGAAGGTGTTTCTAAACGATCCTCATAGCTCTTCAATATCTATTAATCAGGGAAGTATGAATATGTATAGATATTTTAATGAATTATTTTGGTGGTATGTATTTAAGAGAGATATTGTAAAGTTTGTATCCCCATGATTAGTATGTGAGAAACTCAACACTAAAAGACAAATTTAGAAGGGAATGCTGCATCCATTACCCTTACCTAAATGGAAATGGGATAAAATATTTTTAATATATTATATTTTGACATTACAAAACCTCTAATGTGATTGATTATATATTGGTGGTATTATATTTCTTTAAAAAGTCTATATACTTCATTTTTATCAAATAAGGCTTCTCTATGGATCAATTTTCCAAGACAAACATTAAGGGAGTTGTTAGGTTTTATGGAGTGACACATTCCATTGTTTCTGATTTGGATCCAAGGTTTACCTCAATGTATTTATGAATTATTCAGTAATAACATGATACAAAATTGAGTTTCATCACTACTTATCATCCTTAACTGCATGTTTAGTCTGAAAGAATAAATAAAACCTTAGGGGATATGTTGAGATAATTTTTCCATGGATTACAAAGGTTGTTGAGATCAAAACCTTCCTCTAGTGGAGTTTTATTACAATAATATATTTCAATAAATAATCAATTTTTATCTATATAAATACCTCTATGGAATGAAATGTAGAGATCAAATATTCTTTATTGAAGTTGTGGATGAAAGCTATTGGGAGTTGAGATCGCAGAAGGAATGACAGAGAAAGTTAGAACCATTTAGAATCATATTAAGGTAGCTCAAATTCAAGAGGAAATTTATACTGATAACCGATGGTGTGATCTATAATTTTAAGTTAGTGAGAATGTTTTTCAACAAACATCAACAGGGAAGAAGTTTATGAGGTTCAGGAAGAAAGGGAAACTATTCCATAGTTGTATCATTCCCTTTTCAATTCTTGATCTTATAAGTACTATATCAAATCTCATGGAACATCCACTGAACCTATATAATGATAATTATGTGTTCTAGTATCTATCCCGTGAATGTACATAAATGAACAATAAAATGTACTGAAATCAGAGGTCATACCACTGGCGAAAGATATTTCTTATGAGGAACAACCAATTGATATTCTGGAATGAATATAAAAATTTATATAAAATAACAACACTCACCGGGTCAATGTTTTGTATAGAAAACACCCATCAAGAGATTTTGTGTGGGAACTTTAGGATTTTATGAGGTAGAAGTATGTAAGAACCTGGACCTTCATTTCCGGTATGTTTTTCCTTTTTCTGGAGTTTTTGTGAAAAGTGGAAAATCTATATATTTTCTAAGTACACGCCGTGTACTTTGATGCCGCTCGAGGCCGTGTGCTGGCTGTGTCATGGAAACACATGTGGCCATGTAAGGGTGATGTGGATGCAGCTTAATGTGGATTACGGAATAGCCCATTACACGTCGTGTACTCCAAAAGTTAACGCCGTGTACTTTGTTTTTTTGTTAAATGCACCGGGGTCGTGTATGACAGGAAGAATCATCTTCTTCTAGGTGTTCTTCATTCGAGAGCACTAATCAGCCATAGATCATTGACATGCCCCCGAACCTCAATACATTCTCTGAATCAAACTCCGTCGATTTCATTGGAACCGCATTGGAGAGTTCTCTCTTCTGTTGGAACCTTATTTTCCAATTTCTTATCTTTTCCATGTTATCATAGGTTGAAAGTTTTATAAATTTTTGTAGATCTACAAAATTTTAAGGAGATTCAAGCCCCATGTCTCAAGTATATCGATCTAATAATGTCAAGGTAGGTGGTTTGTGCCTTTCTATAGAAAGTACTTGAGTATCTTGTGCAATTTCCACCAATACCCTTGAACGGGATATTGTGTGTTTCATGTTTTTCCCTTGTTGTTTATCTTCATTTCTTATATGCCATAGTAGAGGATATTATTGTGAATAGGGTAGTTTACTGTGCTTTGGATGTTTTTCCCTTGCATGTTTTCTTGTTTATGACCGCTTGGTCTAGTTTTTCCTGTTAGGATTTTGCCATTTCCATTCCTAGTTTTTAGGGTGGCGTGACTATCGTTCTTCCATGCTGTTATGCTGTAGACTGCTGGAAAATAGTTCATAAGGATCACTTTGGCCGTTACACGATGGAATACTTGCTGACTTTACATAGGGATGTGAGAACCTAATGTATTAGACCATAGGGATTATGGACGTAAGGGATTCTCCAGACTGTCTTTAATTTACGATGCGAGACCATAGGTGGAATTGACGTTGAGTGCTTCTTCAGAGTTTCTGTAGTTCCTCAATGCAGGCCAATGGGGGAATGAGATGTTGAGTGCTTCCCCAGAGCGCCTTTAGTACGATATAAGAATATAGGGGGAATTGACGGTGAGTGCTTCCCCAAAGAGTCCATTATTTCTTAGTTGAACCAGAGGGGTGAGACTGTATGTGCCTCCCAGAGGGTTGCTAGTACTTTGAGGTTGAACCTTAAGGGTTAGGCTGTGAGAACTACCCATAGGATAAATTTTTGTCCTACTTGCTTGAGTGGTTTTTTATCGTTTGTAAATTATATGCTAGAACTGTGGATTGTTTACTACTGTGTATTATTCTATTTACCACCTACTGTTTACTACTTTCTGTACTTTACCTGCCTTATACTAACTGACTGTTAGGCACAAATCTTTGGGTGGTTGCTTATTGGGACTTTGTCTCACACCATGATTGGGTCTTGCTTTTGGGCCCAAACAGATTGTATTGATGTAGGTATAGATAAGGGCAAGAACCCTTCTACTTAAGGATCTTGATTGCATTAGAGCAGGTGAGCATGGGACCAAGCCGAGGTTTGCGATGCTGAAGAGTTTCATAGCCGTTTTCTTTTTTAATTTGGTTTAGAACTGTATTCAGCATTATGACTTGTTTTTCTGCGTTCCTAGACTTATGTACCATGAATCATTTCCTATTTATATATATTTTCTCCAGTTTTTTATTTACCAGTCTTCTCCTGTGTACTATTTTTCGATATTTACTTCTTCCGCTATTGTATTTACTTGTATACTTATACTGTGTACTCTTCCAATGAGGGAATACTTTCCCCATTATCACTCCCAAGGCCCTCACTGCTAGTCGGTAGACTCTGGTGTTCGGGGAAATGCGCTTGAGGCCATGTGACTAACCGGGTACGGGGGGCCCTTGGGTGGCTTCCAGAACCGGTATGTTACAAAGTGGTATCATAGGCATTATTTTCTCTTGATTTACTGTTTGGATCCTATAGCTTGGGATATGATGGAATAGGTACTTGGTAATAAGCTTCTCCTAGGAGTTGCTAACCTGTGTGTAGGGAAAATCCATACTACCTCATTTTTTGCAATTTTACTGGTTTTCAAGTTTAAAGTTGATTTGATTTCACCTTGAGTGACTCACATGATGTGTGTTGTTACTGTTGATATTATTGAGGTTCTATTTCTGTTGCAACCCGATGAGATGAGGGTATTCCATCTCATACATCATATAGGCACTTGCTAGAAATAACATGTCATGCATTTTTTCCATGCCATCTAGGATGAATTAGTGATTTCATGTTGTTGTGATAGATGATGTGTAAAATATGAATGTTTTTGTGATAGTTTCCTTGATAGAAATACCTGCTGTTGATAGGAAATTTTTTGTGTATATATTTATTGGAGTGAACGTAAAATTTTGATTCCTGAGGTGTTATGGGCCCTTTTGAATCAGAATATGGTGGATCATTGACTTGTTCCTTGTATATGATATGTATGAGATGCCAAACTTTGATTCGTAGGGAGTATGGGCCCTCATGGATCGGAATTTGGAACCTTCATGCTTGTGTTTTCTGTGTTTCCTGGGTTTCGGTGCTGTTTCTGAGCTGCTTCCTGGAAAAAACTAGAATACATGGCTTGTACTTTATTAATACATGCCATGTAGTTTTCAAACTATGTTACTTACTATGTGGGAGAAAACATGTGGTTGTGGTAAAAACATCAAGAACACACCGTGTATGGTAAGTACACGTTGTGTGGTAGTTACTGTGTGTCTACCCATGTGACTAATGACACGGTTAAATAAACATTGACCTTACACATCATGTCCTGTTTGTACACGCTATGCCTTGTAATCTAAGTTCTCGGCCGTGTCACTAACAACACGGGTTGGGGAAAGTCCTTCAAGTACAAGCCGTGTTTCCATGGCGCACACCATGTGGAGTGAGCCGTGTAGCTGACCGTGTAACTAGCAACACGAGATGGGTTCATCCTTTATTCTATACGTCATGTCCTCCTGGAACATTCCATGTAGTGTCATTTGTGTGTCAGGTCGTTTTTCTAACAACACGGTCCAGGTAAGGCATGTCTAACACACGTTGTGTCCTTCTTGAACATGCCGTGTAGTCTAGGATTAAGAGGACCATGTCAGTTAGCTGTGTAAGGAGACTCAGACAGGGGAATAGAGTTTAAGTACACACCGTGTGTGTGGAAAACACGCCGTGTGGTTTGGTAATGGCACAACATGTTGTGGTAGAAGTACACTCCCATGTGAATGACTTAAGAGAACACGCCCTGTAGTTTTTATTCACACCATGTATTCATGTTTTGTAAAACATGAATGTTTCTTTCTTCCATTCCCCTCTTGTACTATTATTTTCAGTCTTTTTTAATCCTGATCTAAGGTGTTATTTTGATCTTCTAGAGTTATCCCACCGAGACGTCCTCCAGTTTCACGCCAGTGTCCAGGCAGTGATCTGATTCCAGATATGTCTGATTTGGGACTTCCCGCAGATCCTCCTATTGTGCAAGCCTTGGCACCAGTAGTGATACCGGTTGCAGGTGCCGATGCGTAGTTCTGATAAGGATTTATGTTGATTATGTAGACCATCCAGGGAGCACTGCCTCCTGCCTTGACTATAACAGATTTGACGCAGGTTTTCCAGTAGCAGCATCCTCCCACCTTCTCAGGGGAAGGAGGACCTTAGGCTGCAAAGTCATGGCTATAATCCATGACGACAATCTTTGAACATCTCAATATGACTCTAGAAATGTGGTTCAAACTCGCTACCTACCTTCTACGAGACCCCACCAAGAGGTGGTGGGACGTGATCTCATAGGTGGGTTATCAGCAGGTTATGGTGTGGGAGGGGTTTCGGCGCATCTTTTACGACTACTTCTATCTAGAGACCCTGAGGGCCGAACACGCCTAGGATTTCATGAGCCTAGAGCAGGGTACTCATTATTTCATGGGGTATTCCTCTCGTTTCACCGAGCATCAGTCTTTCACACCCCTCCAGGACGAATATGGGTTGTTCTTGGCACAAAATTTTGAGGATGGTCTCAGACAAGAGATCCTCTCACCGGTGAATATATTTAGGATGTCTTCCATTTCTTCCATCGTCAACCAGGAACTGATTGCAAAGCACAACCTGAGAGATTCTGGAGCTGAGAGCCAAGGTGATTCCACTTCTAGAGTCAGTGCTTCACCAGATGACAACACGAAGCTCCGTAGGGAGTCTAGGTGTGGTGATCCGGGGCAGCGCGACACATCTTCAGGTGGCAAAGTGGTATTATACTAGTGTGTAAGGGCTGGGCATACAAGGCCTCAGTGCAAGAGATTCCCAATGGAGTGCCAATATTGTGGCAATATGGGTCAACTTCAGCACTTCTGTCAGGTTTTCTCACTAGCAGCTGGTGACCGGGGTTCTTCCATGACTCCTTGTTCATGAGAAGCGACGCAAATTTCTCACCAATCTAAGAACTAGAGTTCTTTCGGCCATTTTGTCCCAAGTGAAGGTCGAGGCCGTGGTGGTCAGTCACCGGTCTTTCAGCGACAACAAGGGGGATTAGCTCAGAGTGGTCAGGCAGGGTCACAGGGTCGTGGTAAAGGTCAAACTTTTGCAGTGGAGCAGACCCAGTATGAGAAAGATCCCATACCCTCTACAGTTCGAGGTACAATCTTATTAGACTCAGTTTTATCTTCTATTATTTTTGATACATGGGATTCTCATAGCACTATCTCTGTTGCTATTGTGGAGGGCCTTAGTCTATGCATCTTTTCCTTCATCGACACTATGACTCTAAACACACCGTTGGGGACTAGGACGACTAGTGTACGTCAGTGTAGAGAGTTCCCTATGGAGGTTTCAGGGTGTCACATCCTATGGGATCTCTACGTCCTAGAGATGTCAGGGTATGATGTCATTATCGGAATGGACTGGCTCATCCCCTTCCAGAAAGTCATCAACTATTATCGTCAGAGATTGAGCTTTATATCACCAGAGGGTGGATCTTTTCTTCATAAGGGTGAGTGGGATGTCCGGGCGAGCAGAGCGGGTCTAAAGCTTCATGGGTTGAGAGAAGTTACATCCCAGATTTCTAGTCTTTATCTAGATGACTAGGGAACTTCACAGTTAGACATTACTTGAGTGGTAGATCATTTTAGAGATGTCTTTCCAGAGACTTTTTGGGGTTACCTCCGGATCGTGAGGTAGACTTCTCGATTGAGCTCATGCCAGGAGCGACACTGGAGTCCATTACTCCTTATAGGATGGTAACACCTGAGTTTCAAGAGCTCAATAAGTAGATGGAGGAGTTGCATGTGATGTGTTTTATCTGACCCAGTACTTCTCCTTAAGGTTCGCCTATCCTGTTTGCGAAAAAGGCAGACGACTCCCTTCGGCATTGTGTGGATTATCAGAAGCTTAAACAGTTGACGGTCAAGAACTGATATCCCTTGCCTAGGATTGATGACCACTTTGATCAGATTCGAGGACCCCGGGTGTTCTCGAAGATCGATTTGAGGTCTAGTTATCATCAGTTACATGTTAGACCATCTGATATACCACTTACAACCTTCAGGAGCAGGTATGGTCTATACTAGTATATGGTTATGCTTTTTGGTCTCAAAAATGCACCTGTAGTTTTCATGGCACTGATTAACCGAGTGTTCCAACCATAATAGAATCTTTCATGGTGGTCTTCATGGACGACATCTTGGTGTACTCTCACACTTGACACGACCATGCTACCTATATTGAGATCGTTCTGAGTACACTGAGAGAGCATCAGTTATATGCAAAGCTTTAAAAGTGTTAGTTTTGTATGGATCAGATTCTCTTCATGGGTCACGTTATCTCAAAGACAAGAGTATCAGTGGACCTAGAGAAAGTGAGAGCAGTAGATTCCAGGGAGCAGCCGAAGAATGTCTTTCTGGTGCAGAGTTTTCTAAGGCTGGATGAATACTACATACGTTTCATATAGGACTTTTCATGTCTAGCAACACCACTGACAGGTCTGACCAAGAAAGTGGTGAAGTTCTTATGGTCAGATTCTTGTGAGTCAGCCTCTCAAGAGCTGAAAGGGAGGTTGACTTCAGTAACAATACGAGTCCTTCCAGAGATGGGAAATAGCTACAATGTAAACTCTGATGCTTCAATTATCGGGCTGGGAGCTGTTCTTATGTAGGGAGATGGAGTTGTTGCATACGGGTCTCGGTATTTGAGGCCACATGAGAGGAATTACCCAACGCACGATCTTGAGTTGGAAGCTATTGTTCTTGCTTTATTCTGTTGGAGACATTATCTTCTGCGAGAGCATTTTGTGGTTTTCACTGACCGCAAAAGTCTCAAATACATATTCATTCAGCATGATCTGAATCTGAGATAGCGTAAGTGGGTGATGTATCTTCAGTCTTTTGACTTCGAGCTTGCCTATAGACCTGGGAAAGGCAATGTTGTGGCTGATTCACTGAGCAGGAGGACATAGATACATGCAGTTCAGGAGGCAAGTAGTGAGTGGAAGATTATGGCTCTATTCTCTAAGATACATTTGGAGGTGAACAATAGTCAGGGGTAGACGTTTCTTTCTTTTGTGGCTGTTACATCTACTCTTCTTGATCGGGTACGGATGAGGAAACTATCATATTCTAAAGGCCTAATCCTACGAGAAAGCGTGTCAGGAGAAGACCCTATTAATGGGTGGAACATAGGCATGGATGAGATCTTGAGTTTCTAGGGATGCGTATAGGTTCCAGCAGACATACACAAGGAGAAAATCCGGGACATTCATTCCTTAGTATGGGCAGTTCATCCTGGCATCATCAAGATGTATCGCGATCTTCACCATCAGTATTGGTGACTAGGTATGAAGAGGGATGTTGCTGGTTTTGTCATGAGGTGTTCCATCAGAGGTACCGGGCTATGCACGACGCCTTCCATGTTAATCAACTCCGATGATACTTTTCAGTCCCGTCTCATGTCTTTCAACCTGAGGAGCTTGATCTCGTAGTGGATGCATCTTTTGAGGATCATCTTATCTGTATTGTCGATCGTAGTACAAGGGTTCTCCATGTCCGGTCTATTCCCCTGGTACGGGTGCTATGGCATCATGGGCAAGTACAAGACGAGACTTGGGAGAGGGAGGACGATGTACGATCGCAGTGGCCAGTGCTGTTCGGGGTTTCTTCTTCTACGCCTCGCTAGGAAAATTACGGAATGAATTTATTTAATGGGGGAAGTTTGTATGAACCCGGACCTTGTTTTCAGGTATTTTTTTCATTTTTCTAGTGTTTTTGAGAAAAGAGGAAAATCCAGATATTTTCTATATACACGCCGTTTACTTTATAAGTACACGACATATACTTTGATGCCGATCGAGGCCATGTGCTAGCTGTGTCATGGACATACACACGACCATGTAGGGGTGATGCGGAGGCCGCTTAAAGCGGAGTACGGAAAAGCCTAGTACACCCCGTGTACTCCAAAATTACATGTCGTGTACTTTGTTTTTTTTCATTAAACACACTGGGGTCGCATCTGACGGACAGAACCGTCTTCTTCTAGGAGTTCTTCGTCTGAGAGCACTGAGCTGCCGCAGATCTTCGACAAGCCCCCGAGCCTCCGTCCGTTCTCTGAATCGAACTCCATCGATTGCGTTGGAACCGCATCAGTGATTTCTCTCTTATTTAGGAACCATGATTTCCAATTCCTTCTATTTTCCAGGTTATCATAGGTTGAATTTTTTATACATTTTTGTCGATCTACGACGTTATAAAGAGATTCATGCCCCATGGCTCTAGTATATCGATATCCTAATGTCGAGGTAGGTGGTTTGTGCCTTTCTGTAGAATTTCCTTAAGTATCTTGTGCAATTTCCACCAATAACCTTGAACAGGATATTGTGTGTTTCCTATTTTTCCCTTGTTGTTTTTATGCTTTTCTTATATGCTTGAGTAGAGGATATTTCATGTGAATAGGGTAATTTACAATGATTTGGATGTTTTTCCCTTGCATGTTTTCTTATTTATAAACATTTGGCCTAGTTTTTATTGTTAATATTTTTCTAGTTCCATGCCAAGTTTGTAGGGTGGTGTGACTATCATTCTTCCATGCTGTTATGCTGTAGACTTCTAGCCAAGTAGTTCTTAAGGATCACTTTGTTCGTTACACGATGCTATACTTGCTGACTTTACATTGGGCTGTGAGAACCTAGTGTAGTAGACCATAGGTAGAATGGACGTAAGGGCTTCTCTAGAGTGTCTTTAATTTATGATGTGAGATCATAGGGGGAATTGACGTTGATTGCTTCCTCAGAGTGTATGCAGTTACTCTACGTGGGCTACAAGGGGAATGAGATGTTGATTGATTCCCCAGAGTGCCTTTAGTACGATATGAGACTATAGGGGGAATTGACGCTGAGTGCTTCCCCAGAGAGTCTATTCCTTCTTAGCTGAACAAGAGGGGTGAGACTGTGTGTGCCTCCCAGAGGATTTCTAGTACTTGTAGGTTGAACCTTAGGGGTTAGGCTGTGAGAACTACCCAGAGGTTACATTTTTGTTCTACTTTCATGAGTCTTTATTTCTTGTTTGTAAATTATATGCTAGAACTATGGATTGTTTACTGTTGTGTATTATTCTGTTTACCACTTACTTTTTACTGCTTACTGTACTTTACCTGCCATATAATCACTGACTATTTGGCAAAAATATTTCGGTAGTTGCCTACTAGGACTTTGTCTCGCACCCAATTTGGGTCATGCTTTTGGGCCGAAATGGATTATATTGTTGCAGGTATAGATAAGGGAAAACACCATTCTACTTAAGGTTCTTGATTGCATTGGAGTAGGAGAGCATGGGACCAAGCTGAGGATTGCGATGCTGAGGAGTTTCTTATCTATTTTTCTTTTGTACATTGTTTTAGTACTGTATTCAGCATTGTGAATTGTTTGGATTATTTCCTAGACTTATGTACAATGCATCATTTCATATTTATATATATTTTCTCTAGTTGTTTATTTACCAGTTTTCTGCTGTGTACTGTTATTGGATATTTACTGCTTCCGCTATTGTATGTACTTGTGTACTTCCGCTGTGTATTCTGCCAAAGAAGGAATAGCTTCCTCATTATCAAACCCAAGGCCCTCGCTACTAGTCGGCAGCCTCTAGAATTCTGGGAAATGCGCTTGAGGCCATGTGACCAACCGGGTATGGGGCACCCCTGGGTGGCTTCCGAAACCGGGATGTTACTAAGTATCCTTATTAGTTTATATCAGATCGACAAATTTGGAGGGAAAATTAATTTTAATGGGGGTAGAATGTATAACACTTACTATTTATGTATTTTAATTTATTGATTAAATTTTTTATGGATTGTGTTATACACTAAACCCAGTTAATACAATGCTACACACCACAAAAACTTATCTTTCATTACACACGAAAAAACGTTTCTATGAAATAACATTATATTATTATAATTACTTAAACGAGATATTTATACAAAAATTGTTAAACATATGAATAAGAATAGTATTAACTACTATGAAAATGTTATCTAAAATTGTTTTATTTAAATATAACATGTTTATAAAAAATATATAATTTTTGGTAATGTATTTATGTGCTGGAAAATAATATTTTCTTAAAGAACCGCTTTTTATATCATTTTGTGAACAATGATAAAATTAATTCTAGAAACTTTTAGAAATATAATTTTATAAAATAAACTTTATTTAGTAATTAATAATTTCAAAATTATCTAACGCTGAATTTTAGGTATTTTCTGATAAACTTTATTCTATGGATGAATAGAGAAAAAATACTAACCATTAATTCAAAAACACTTTTTACTTTAATTTATTTATATATAAAATTATATTTGATTTTTTAAATATATAATTGGATCCATTATGCATCCTTAAATCCAATATATTTTATTATAACCTATTTGACATTTATATTCGATATAAAAAAATTTCAACATTCGGGACATTTTCTCATTAAAAACTCATCGTCTTATTCCTTCTAAGAGATTAAATTTAAATTATTTTCTTCCACATATGTGATTTTAATTTTAAAAAAAGTGTAAAATCATTGGAATCATAATAATTTTTGATTTTTAATAGTTTAAATTAGTATTTGGAAAAAAAAATTAGGGGAAGTAATTAAAATTAATTATAGTGATTAAGGTAAAAACAAGGTTAATTGATGAATAAAATTAGAATATATATTGTAAACATTACCCTACACTTGCATAAAAACTTTTTATTGACATATTTATACCATTAACCTTCTTAGGTTCTATAATTTTTCATTTTTTTATCCTTTTGGGGAAAATTGAAATTTGGGAACACTCAAATATTTTTCAGCATACCTAATGTGTCCTTTTCTACACATATAAAATGCATCCTATCCTCTACATATCATCACAAAAATCAAACCCTTATCTCTATAAAAAACCTCTAAAAATAATCTCCCTAATTCTCTCCATTAATAATATATTCATACCCTTTAGAATAAATCCAACCAAGAAATCACTTTTGGTTCAATCCAAAATGAGTTTCCTAAAGAATATGTAACATACTGCAACAAGAACATTGATTATATTTGTTTCTAAACCCCATAAATTATTCTTATTACATGATTATATAATAATGAAAGTATCCCAAATATAATTATATGTATTTATTATAAATTTACGACCTAAAATAACATAGAATTTCATGAAATGGGCACACAATCATCATTCGTGTTTACAACGAACTACTGTCTTGCGAACAGATGTCATTTGTTCTTCCATTACGACCACTAACAGTTTGAAATAACGATGAAATTTATTTTTTTATAATATATATGTGATAATAATGATGTTTTTATACTTATTTCATTATTATATAACACATACCTTCATTCTTTCCATTTTGTGAGATTACGATAAATTCGTTTGTGGGCATGTGGACCACCGCCTCCTCAAAGCGATGTGATTCGTTCACATATAACATGGATTATATTAAAGAAGGGTTTTTTCATATTATATGATATATATGAAACAATAATTACAATACAATGATAATATATATATATATATATGTCATTTACATTACTTCTTTTAATATGATAAGATAAAGAAAATAACGTTCATACATACATACGGTCTACCATCTCTATAAATGGTGTATTTAATTTAATATTTCAATATTTTATATATTAATATATATAAATATATAATATATTTATATATGGTATTTATATAATTTTTATCATTATTTATATTACAAAATCCTGATATAAGTAATAGGACGAAAGATATAACAAATCGAAAAATATGCATATGACAATGTAGTTATTACGTGAAATGGAATTTAAACAAGGAATTATTAATAAACATGTAATATAAGGTCATAATTAAAAAATATGGGGTATTATATAATTTAATATAATATATTTATAATAAACGTATATTTATAATACAATATTTTTTATCAAGTACGATGATAGTGAAGTCATAGAAAGGTCTCGTTATTAAAAAATAAACTGTATTAAAAATATGGTTTCTCATAGTTTATATCATAGAAGGGTCTAGTTATTTTTGGTATGAAGAAGACATGGGTATAAGGCTAAACATATGAAAAATCCCTAAATTTTGGGAATGTATACAGTAAGTGTTTTTTAGACTAATACATACCAATTTGGATATTACAAGTGAATGTGGATCTGGAATTATGTACCTTTGGGTAACAACACCAAAAAAATGTATTGAGATAGACTAGATCGGGAACTCATGCATGACAATTGGATTTGATACACAACTATTTTTTCACTCCTAATTTATATTCTTTGGTTATTTCACAATCAATTTATAGTGCGTTATAAAGGGAAAAAATATGCCTAAAATATTTTATGGTAGGAAATAAATCATGGTTAACTTAGTTTGAAACCTATAAATTTTTAGGTTATGGAACATATGTAATTTATGATTTATACAATTGATGTTCATAGTTTTCCATTTTAGTGTTTAGTAATTTAAAAATTATCATCCATAATTTCCCCTTTATTATAGTCAATGGATTGAGATTGGAGGAAATGAGTCAAGAACCACTGTGGGGGGAAATGTGATGACAACCCAAATGAGATGCCCAATATGATGAGAGCATGAATCAATAACATTTTTGAAATACTTTATTAACTAACACATGTTTTGAAATGAATCCTAATTAAGGAGGAATGACCAAATCCCCCAGATAAATAGCATGCTATAGTTGAGACCTGCATGTGGTAAAGGCCTATGAATCTCAGTGGATCTTTAGACACCTAAACTATGAAATAATGGATCAAATCCATTGAAAAGGTACCCTATCTCTTTCATTAAGGATAATGTATTACTAGATATTTATTGAATAAATGTATAATATGATCAATAGTGGACATTTTCCAATAATATGAAGCTAGAGGAGGGGATAAGAAAAATGGAGTGGAAATAATTTTGGAAAATGTTTTTTGGAAAATATTTTCCTCACACTCTCTAACTAAAAATATATAGGGACTTCCTTATCCTAATAAAAAAGTATAGTGAATCTATCAGGAACATTGGGGAAAACATCACAAGACACGTACGATATGCCTATATCTTTTTCGTTACCCCTTTATATAAATTTATTTCATATTTGGGGGATTAAATCTAAGTCTACAAAAACCCCTGTTAATTTGACACTTTTAAAGTTCTGAGTAAATATCTTGATGTTCCCTAAAAGTGAAAATGGATATCAGTGAATGTCAAGGGTTTCATGAGTATTATAATTAGATTGTGGTGTTTAATTTTGGATGTGTGATGTAGAAACCTAATAGTGGAATGAAATTTGAATACCTCACTTGTCAAAAGATTGGGAACAGGCACCCCAAAAAATTGCCTGAAGGGTATGATGAATCACTTTAGGAATAGAAAGGATGAGCACCTGGCTTGCGTTTTATGAAAGGATAATCCCACCAATGTGATAGAGGAGAGTAATTCTCTAGAAAACCCTAATTCTATTATCCAATATTCAAATAGAATGAAAATTAAAATAGTGTGAAACACTAGCCTAATACAAGGGTTTTCAAATAAAATCAACTCTAAAAACCTCGAGGTATTTTGGGGAGTGCATATTCCATCAAAACCATAGAGTTGGATCCCAATAAATAAGTGGTGAAAACAATTCTAGTAATTTATTCAAGAGTAGAGAACATACATTTTGATTCTAGTTCTACAAATTATGTAATATCTCTCATGTTTTGTATAACTATTCAAACACTACAGCATAACATGGATGTAGAGATATGGTTGAAAATAAAAATTGGGGGAATTAGTGCATGCCAAGTATATAAATCCTCTCATGTCCACATATGTGGTATGAACATCTCCACAAACCATTTCATAATCCCTTTTTAATAATTCAATGTTATTATGGTCATGGATTGGCTTTCCATGTATAGAGCAAACATAAATGAATGAGTGAATCAAATCACCCTCGATATCACAAATCTTTCTATACTTCATTATAATTAAAGGAGGATGATGAATAATCTTCGATAAAATATTTATAAGAATAAATATTATTATCCTATGAGAAAGCGTATCTTTCAAAAATTATTGATGCTAACGAAAAGATCATCCTTGAATAAATTCTCAATGTGAGGGAATACAGTGATGTTTTCCCAAATAATTTCCTAGTCTTCCTCTTAGAAGAGGGGTATAATTTTTAATCGAGCTTATACCTAGAGTTATTCCAATGTCCAAGAATATATATAGAATTTCCTTATTTGGACACACATAATTGAAGAATAAACTCTGAGATAATCAAGATAATGGGTTTATACACCCGAGTGTTATACCATGGGGTAAACTAAACCATATAATCAAGAAGAAGGATGGGTCAATGTTCCTTTGTATTGATCATCATGATCCAAACATGATCACGATAAGGACTATGTATCATTTACCCCTGATTGATGATTTGTTAAATTAGGTGTTTGGGGCACATTATTTCCCTAAGATAAATTTTGATCAACATATTGATCTGAAAATTTATAAATTAAATTCTATCTCTTAAAATAAATATATACATCATTATTTAACGATGATATAAAAAAATATGCACTAATAATTTTTAAATATTATATATTATCAGATGAAAAAAACTATTTGGAAATATAACTATTAATTTTATATTCATTGGATATTGATTATATGATTTATATATATAGGGTTATGATAATGTCCCTTCCTATAGAAGAAAGAAGAAATGGCCTTGACTAGAAGGACCATATTGTAGGAAGCTCATTTATCAGACATTATGATGAAGATAACATCTCTGGTATTTTATATTGTTCAATCACAATAAATGTTTCATGAAATAAAGTATTAGTGGAACCATGTATGGGAGATGTTCAGCCTCATAGAGATTATGATGCAAACTATGTTCTTAGAACTGCACCATGATAAAATCCCCACTACACACCTATCCTTAGGGTGTTTGCTGGTGTAATAAAGGATTTGTATCGCCACCCTAATAACATGAATATTTATATTTTATTTTCTATGAAAAAATTACTACATTTATTCCTAATTTATTTTACATTATAAATGATTAAATAATGAGTTTTATAAAAACTAAATTTCAATACAACAAAACTCAAAATGTTTTTTTGGATAATATGAACTTTTAATTAAGACATTCCATTTAAATAATTCAAGAATTTTTAAAATAAATTATATTTTTTTAGAAAATAAAATAAATTAAAATATATTACGTATAGTTTAAAATATAATTTTTTGAAGTCAAAAATAATTTTTACAATGGTCAGAAAACTGTTATGGTCATAAAAACACGTATTTTTTAATAAATGATAATTTTGATTTAGAAATATAAATTCACATATTTAGATATTAATTTTTGATAAAATTAATATTATTTTTGATTACTCAGGTTGAAATTATCAAATGGTTTATTTTTTATAATTTTTCGAGACATTCTTATTTTCAGGTAAAAATTAAATTTAAAATAAATACACAATATGAAATAAGACATCATAATAACTGAAATGTGATGTAATATATTTCAAAAAATGTATACATGACCAAAAATATATTAAAACATAAAAATAATTGGATTTTTATGTTTTTTTATAAATTTTATAAATCTTTCATGAATCTTCCAAAACATATACTATAGATCAAGGTTTTAAAATCAATTCATTATCAACACGACTCACTTCAACATCACCACGAGTAATATTTTAGAGATTTATGTAGTAGGAATTATTAAATAAATAAAACCACTCATATTTTATAGAAACCATGGAAAAAACATAGGGAATTTTTATGGTCTTAATTCCATTTTTATATAGAGTTAACAAAATGGGTTTTGGAAATAATAAAAAAATCCATTCAATATTCTTATATAAACCCACCCGACATATCATTCCACTTAACTCACGAACCATGGGTCACAACCTTACTCTTTATATTTTTCTGTAGAGTCTTCCCAAGGTTCCCAAAATGTAATAGACCATGATTTTAGGTACTTTTTTTTGAATAATTTAAATTTATTTGATGGATTGCGTTATATGGTACACCAATTTAAGCTTTCTCTACATGAAACACTATCTTAGCTTTCATTACATGCTTCACTTAGTTCCAAGGAAACAACATTTTATTATTATAATTATTTAAATGTGATAGTTACAACATATCCATAAAACATAGTAATACGAATACGAGTAACTACATTTTAAATATTTGTTTAAATGGTATTATATAAATAAAACATATCTATAAAAAAGATTATAATTTTTTCCAAATCCTTTATATGTTTGAAAATATTATTTTCATAAAAAGAAATGATTTTATATCCTTCTTTGAACAATAATAATATTAATTTTAACTATTTTAGAAATTTAATTTGATTAAATAATTTTTTATTTCATAATTTATAAATTATATTATCGTGAAGTTTATGGTTTTTTTGAAATAATTTCATTTATTGGATGAATAGTGAAAAATACGTAATTCTAATTCAAAACTATTTTTTCTTCTAATTTTTTATATAGTAAAATTATATTTAAATTTGTTTTTAATGAATAATCAGATTAATTATACATAATTAAATCAAATTTAGGTCATTGTAACCAATTTCACATTGAAATTGGATATAAAAACATTTCAATCTTTTGATTTTTTTCACATTAAAAAAACATCATCTCATTTCCTCTATGGGATTAAATTTTAAATAATTTATTCCAATTATGTGATTAGAATTTTGATAAATGGATTAAATATTTAAAATAATAATAATTTTTAATATGTAATATGTTCTAATTCGTTTTTATCAAAAATATAGGTTAATTTAATTTAATTTAATTATTGAGATTATGTTAAAAAGTGTCATAATAAATGACTATACATAAAATATATTCTGTAAAAATGACCCTACACTTGTCTAAACATTATTTTATGGAAATATTTATTCTATTACACCTATAAGGATTTATATATTTTTTACTAACCCTTTGGGCAAAATTAAAATTTGGGATGTACTCAAATATTTTTAAGAATACCCAATGTATCCTTTTCCACAACTATAAAAGGTGTCCTATAGTACCCCTCTCTTAATATCTCTAAAACCCATTATCATAGGGAAAACCTACCCAAATATCCTCCCAAATTACCTTAATAGATCATATTTTCCTCTATTTTTATAGAAATACAACCAAGGAATCCCCATGGGGGAAACCAAAATAAGTTACCCAAAGAATATGTAACATCCTTCAACAAGAACATTTTTTGTATTTCTTTCTTAACCACCGAAATTATTATTATTATTATATTATTATATTATACCCTAATTATCAAAAATTGAATATGTTTCTTAAATGAAAGTGTTATGACTTACACTAACACACACTTCCATCAAATATGATACATATTCATTGAACGTATGTACGGTAGACTACCGCCTCCCAAACCAATGTCATTCATTCTTCCATTACCACTCATAAATGTAGAAAATAATGATGAGATTTATATTTTTATATTATATATGTGATATTTTTTTTCATTTTTACTTCATTAATAATTATATAATACAAACCTTGATGATTTTCATTTTGTGGGAACATAATAACTTCATTTGTGGATGTGTGGACTACAACCTCCTCAAAACAATGTGATTCATTCACACATTACATGGAATGTATTAAAAATTGTGTTTAGTGGACATAATATATATATATATATATAATAAATTATAATTCTAATCGAATATATATATATATATATATGTGTGTGTGTGGGTTTGTGTTATTTATTTACTTTCGTTCAATACGATAATTAAATGGAAACATTATTCATGTTTATATACGGCCTACCATCTTCATAAAAGGTATATTTCATTTTATATTTCTATATTTTATAGATTATTAGAAATATATATTTTCGGAATATATATTTAATTTTAATCATTATTATAATTATTGTGATTATTAAATCATGATATATGTAATAGGGAAAAAAATATAACAAATCAAAACACATGGGAAAGACAAAGAAGTTATTACCCCAAATGTAGCTTTACCATGAATGTTTTCATAAATGGGTAATATATGGTCATAATTAAAACATACATGGTATGATATAATTTAATATTGTTCTTTAGTATATTCATAATAAATTTTTTATTAAACTAGATGGTTTAATGAGTATGAAAATATTTAATATATAAGGTATGGGGATTCCATGTCTCACTTTTAATTTTGTGAGACTTATTCCATATCAATGAAACATTTTTTTCAGGCGGTGTATACACAGCGCATTAATGTATTATGTGATTATTATCCTCAAATTTCTGGTTATTTATTAATTTATTTGATTATATATCTTTCATGGTTTTTACGGTTCAAAATTTACCAAATCATTAAGGTATTTTTGTCTCATTTTGTATTCTTTGAGACACATAATTTTCTATGTAGATATATTATTTGACAAGTATTATATTACACCTCTTGAAATGTTATATAATTAATATTATTATTTTAATGATATTATAAGTTTCATGTAATTGTATTCTCCAAGGAATATTATGATTTAATTTACCAAAATGATAAGAGCTTATTGATACAATTTCATCATTTCTCAGGATTGAATACAATTATGCTTCCATTTATGAAATATTAAGATTCATCTCTCATGAACTATCATATATTTTCATATACACTAGTTATTATATATATCCTCACATAATGGTTCCATTTTTTCACTCTTGGGTATTTAAGATTATTATGAAAATTTCTTTAATAAAACTAAACCATATATGTCTCTATGTTTAGAAATATATTTTATTCAAAAACCCATGTTTTATAAAAATATTTTAAAAATGTTATTATGTGATCTTTTAAAATTATTTTGAATGAAAATAATTTCAATGTTTCTAAATCATCTGTTATATGTTTTGAAATCTATTTTAAAAAAAGGATTTCAAAATGTTTTCATTATCTCTTTATAAATTTTCATGAACATTTTTAATGAATATAATTTGTAAAAGGTTTTATGTTTCAAAAATAATTTTTCATGTAAGAAATGATATTTTACTAAATAAATGTTTTTAAGATATTTCAAAAAAAAATAACCATCTTATAAGACATCTGTTGGTGTTAATCATACCTCTCTGGGGATATTATCAGAGGGTTCCTTTTATATTATTTATATGAATGGGTTATTATTTCATTGCATGATGGTTATGAAACCTATTTACATTTCAAGGTTAATATATTTGTGAAAGCTATTTATTTTCCAAGGGTTTTATGCATTTGAATCACACTTTTTTTCATAGATTATTCTTTGAGGAAATGAATATGAAACCGATATCATTTCATAGGATTTGATATAATGACATGTTTTTTATACCCATTTCATTTCATGAATTAAGATATAATGTTTATGAAAACTATATTTTTTATGGGTCATGATATGATTATTTTTTATTATCTTGTGTAATACATATGTATGATTTTATTTTTTGATGTGTGGTAAAAATATATCCCTCTTAGGCATTTGGTAAATATTTTTATCTCATTAGATAATTATGGGAAACAGGTTGATGGGATTGGTCAACTATGGGATGAAGGGGAAACTAGATCTATTATGGGAAGAAGGGGAAACCCGATCCACTATGGGAAGAAGGGGAAGCTCGATCCCTTATTAAGAAATTACTATGATTTTAGATGTTACTGTGTCCCTCCTAGTTCATATAGTCACCATAAATTACCTTGATATGATTTTGAGGATGAACCTTTACTTATAGGGAAAGATATTATATATTTATATCTCTACAAAAAATCCATGGCATATTACTCCGCTATGATTTCTTGTTTTACGCTCTTTATTCTCTCACGATTCATGTCTAATGAACTACCAATATTTATTCCATGACTTATGTTTATGATATTTTATATATAGGGTATGCTCTTCTCATTTCTCTCACATGTTCTCATACCCCTTATGTTCAGGATTTTTCTTAATTATCTCCATTTTTTACCCTTACTAATCATCTGAGCTCACAATTTCTTTTATTTACCTTCCCTTGGTTATGAAGATATTTATTATGTATGGTGATTCTAATGAGGGTGATAGTCATAGAGAACCTAGTGAGAGAAAATGTATCTCAAATATGTACAGGTTTTTATTTTTCTATATCTCCAAAGGCACTAATCTAATACAGTCTTTTGACATAATATTAATGTATCTTAATAAGGGGAAACTATAGTTTATATATTAGAAAATTTTTACTTAAACTTTGGAATCTAGGATGAAAAATCCTTAGTGGGAACCTTATTTTTATTTTTAATTATATGTCTATGTATGGTGGAATATATATGAAACTATCTTGGAATTTTGGTAAAAGATAAAGAAAGTGGTTTCCTACGAATACTGCCCAGCTTGGATACTAAAAGTGGTTGTGTCTTTGTATCATTTTTATATAGGGATAAAAACCCAAAAAACATTGAATTGAGCTAGACTCTATTGGGAACTACTGTCGGAAAATGGGCCTTGTTACACACCTTGTTTGTCACTCCTGAAGGATATTCTTTGGAAAATCACAAACTCTTGAAGAACTATCCTGACCTATTTATATACTATTTAGCTATGAATAAGCAAGGATAAACCTAATTTGTTAGAGAATAAATAAGGATTCATAATTTTGGAAACCTTTAAGAGAGTTTTTAAGATTATTTGGTTACTCCCAATGATAACTATCTATTACTCTATGATTTTTTGTTTTAGTCCATGGTGGGAAATCGAAGGATTCGTGTTAATGGTGATTGAGATAGAAAATTAAATGATTATCCTCCTGAGTAAAATAATGCTATGTGAGATGGAATTAAAAATCTCCTAGATATTCTGACCCAAATTTCTGAAGCTATGAATCATGTTAGAGTTCCAAATGAGCCAATAAGGGAAAAAAATTTGAGTCCTTCATGAGGCAATTCACACCATCATTTAGTGGGTCTTATAATATAAAAAGGTCTATAAAATGTATTAATACCATTTAAAATATATTTTCCATCCACCATTATTTGAAACATGAAAAATTCATTCTATTTTATTATCATTTATAAGTGAATATGAATAGTGGTGGACCCAATTAAATAAGATGAGTAAGTATGATGAAATTGAATAAGTGGATTTTTATGAGTATAAGAACATCTTATTAAACAAGAACATTACTTATGTTCTTCATATGAAGATGGAAAAGTAGTTCCTTGGTTTAAAACAAAATGGTAATGAATATGTTGGTACCTATAAGGGTAATTTTAAATGATTTTTTAGGTATGACCCTAGTATTTTCATCCAAATAGAATGTAAGGTTGACTGATTCTATAGTGTCTTAAAGCCATGTCTCATAAGGGAGTTGTCCATAAGAAACATTAATATCTATGAAGAGATTTTTCATTGTGAGATCATGTTTGAAATGGATGTTGGATTTATGTATCAATATCTTATTTTTAACAAGACATGTAAGATGGAGTTCAATATAAAATGTAAAAACTCTTGGGAGAATAAGATTATCCTTACATTATTCCAAATGTCTAGAAATAATCATGGATGAAATTTTATTATGGGGTATAATAAATATATTAAGTGTGTATGAGAAGGACATAGAGAAATTAATTTATGAACTAATGGGAATAAGTTGGAAAATAACATGAATTGAGGGAAATATTTATAGAATTCACCTCCCACTCTTTAGTGCTTAAATTGTGAGGAGAATGGTAATTAGGAAAACCAGTTCCCAAACCCAATGGTTAGTGATGATGATTTCCATCAATAACCTCTAATTCTGAGGGATAAGGGGAAATATCATGAGGTAATTATTTTTAATGAGGAGTTCAATAATAACATGGTGAATGTTATGCTTATCATACACTCAATAACTGCTAATATCTTATTTGATAATATATCAACACACTCATTCATATCAAAAGAGTCTTATAAGGAAATTTGGTTTCCACTAAAATGATTAGATGTGGAATGTGAAATGAAACCCCAAAATGGTATGATTATTTAATCTCATGTGTATGATTTATATCTGGTTGATGTTTGTAGGAATGTGATTCAAGAAAATATTTTCATTGTTAATTTGGTTGAATTTGATGTTATCTTGGGAATGGATTGTGTTTCTATGCATAAATCCCACATCTATTGTCAAGAAAAGTATGTTATGTTTTATATTTCAATCCACCCAATGATTGTCTATCAATGTCATGTTATGTATGAGGTTACTATGGAGATTACATCTAGTTTATTGGTCTTAACTCCCATTAAAAAGGTGTGTTTGCCTCAAATGGTTTGGGAGAAACTCGACATTTAAAATTTCTATAGTTCAAGAGTTTGTGGAGGTCTTTCCAGAAGAGATTCATAGACTTCCACCAAAACATGAATTTGAGTTTTCAATAGAACTCATTCCAGGTTCCACACCAATTCCAAAGGATCCGTATAGAATGGCCCAATTGATTTATAGGAATTGAAGCAGAAATACAAGAAAACTTTGTTAATGAATTCATTCAGAAAAGTCTATCAAATTGGGGTGACCATTTCTTTTTGTGAAAAATAAAGATAGATCAATGCGATTATAAATTTTTTATCGAGAGCTGAAAATGATCTTAATCAAGAATATGTATCCTCTTCCATGTTTTGAAGACCTGTATGAACAACTTCATAGAGCTCAGTACTATTCCAAGATTGACCTTCGTTTGGGAAATCATGAAT
Source organism: Viscum album (assembly GCA_963277665.1). NCBI lineage: Eukaryota > Viridiplantae > Streptophyta > Magnoliopsida > Santalales > Viscaceae > Viscum > Viscum album. The sequence continues at coordinate 1,638,918,162 of OY728163.1, read as the reverse complement.
TGAGGGTCAATAAGAAGGATATATGTAATTCCCAAACCATAAAAATTAATTATTATTGTGTTTTTTACATAGAATTCACATTATAGTTTATTTTTCAGTCAGAGTTTCATAGAATTATGAAAATATCCTTCAATGTAAACCCATACATTATAGGTGGAAACATTCACTATCTATACATTTTTTCCAACCAAGAAAAATTATCTACAAAAACATGGTTTCCTTGCATGATATAACATCACAACATTAATATTTTCCTCATCCATATCCCTAGTCATCCTTAACCTTTTCGAAAAACATTTTATTACATGGGATGAGAAAAAAAGTCTCACTATGGGACATAAAGTATGTAAATTGTTTAGAAGGTGATAACATTAAACCCTACTAAAAACCTTTTCCTAAAAACTCATTTTCATACATTAAAAAGTCAAATAGGATCCTTGGTATATCATTACAATATCGATATTGAATTTATCCTTACAAATGGAAAAATAACATGGTCGGCTTCCATCTCTAGAGTACCCAATGCATTGGAGAGCTATAATAGGGCTCACACTTCGCGTAAGCTATGTCTGGTTCACTTGTTTCTCATGAGCTATAATGGATCTAAACCCTTCATATAATATATATCAAGCTAACCCTTGAAATGTAATAGGAATAAACCCGTAGAATATAATTTCTAAGAACCATATAATGAATAAAACCCTTGAAAACTCTTTTATACCCATGTGTAATCCTATTTTATATATAAAAAATACCCTTTTCTTGTAAAAACACTTTTACAATATACAAATTGTGCACATAATAATGAAACCACTATTAATAATAAATATGAAAACATATAAAAAAATTAAATTAATAAATAATCATTAAATCATGAGAAACTACTCATGATGTATAAGATGAAAAAACCCCATTGTCTTTATTAAAAATCATTTTAAAATTGATATTTGACAGAGGGGGTTTAAAATATTGTCATTACATAAAACCATAAAATATTCCTTTTCGAAAAAATTGAAAGAATTTATAAAATTACTATTTTAAAACATTAATGTAAATATTAATATTTTCATAAAAATAATTCTAATGAAATGGATATGAAATATAATGATTTTGAAAATGAATCTTCAAAACCTTTAAAATAATTTTTATTTAGATAGAAAGTCTCTTAACCTAAGTTTGAATCATCAGTTAAAATCTTTAACATCCTGAATAATAACATTAGGTCAATTATTTACTTTATTGATAAACTTTTAAAATTTTATTATTCCATTTATATAAATTGTTGTCATGTTATATTAACTACGTAATTATTTAAGTTTATGTGGGACAATTTGAGGATATTCTATACTTGAGTCCAAAATAACTTTGGAATGATATCTATAGTCAAAGTAGATGCTATTATATCATATAAAAAATAATATTAATGAAATAATTTCCATTATTATGCATCCATTAATCTTTTAAATCGAACCATTGTGTTTTATTATTAAAAATAAACTACCTTATAATGATGGAGATGGTAGGTCGAACGTACGCATGAGTAACATTTCAAATTTTTAATGATCATTATGGAAAGATGTGAAGTATCATTATATCTCTCTAAAATTATAAAAATTTAATTAATTTCAAATTAATAACTTAAATATTCTTATATTTGTCATCCATGTTATGTGGTGAAGAAAAATTAATCACATCGGTTCGTGGAGAGGATAGTTCACATGTACGTACGAACGATGTTATCATTTTATATGCATGGAATGGTAAGAAAAAAATGATATATTATCTTTTACTAATGATAATTTGTTTATGAATATCATATATAAATATGAATTTCATCAATATAACTAGTCCTGAGATACGGTGATGGAAAAAATCATACAGGTTCACAAGGTAGTAGTTCTTTGTACACACAAATGATAATTATTTACACTTTTAATGGAAGTGGAGATGGATTTAGGTAATGATAATAACATAATAAAATAAATGTATATTTAGGATAATTTAGTTATTATTTAATCATGTTTGAATAATATTTGATGGAATTTGAAGTAGAAAAAAAGGAAACACTTAATTAAAAACGATACCTCTTCGTTGGATTATTTCCTTTTATTAACAACATTACACATCTATGGTGAGTGTTATGCCTAAAATAATAGCTCTAGAATACATTTAGGGATTATAAGAAGGTATATGGGTAGATATTTTTTGATCCAAGTAGTTTTTTAAGTATATTTAAATGAGCGTAATGGGTTTCATTTTATTGGATTTGAGGGGGTAACTCTTATAATTCCTCAAAATATTAAATTAACACAAATTAAATTTATATTTTTAAGGGCTAAAAAATGACTTATTTACAATATATGATGATTTTGGGTTGAATATGATTCATCCAATAAAAATTAGATATCCTTTGACAATTTTTTAGTCCTAATCATTTTGTTTTAATTGTTATTTATCATTTTTAATTCTTAAGGTTATGTCATGTAATTTACAATTTGAGGGTCAATATAATTTATACAAAATGAAAAATTTCCAATAAAAGATCAATTGATTACATTTTTAGACATTATCCAAATTATATTTCTAATATTTATGTTTTGGTCTATTTTATATCATTTAATAAAATATTAATAATTTTTAAATATAAAAAATATCAATTTTGGAACCTTTCATGACCTTCCTTTTTAAATATATCCTAACAGAAAGATAAATTAGAACCGATACTTTTAAATAATCACTATCATGTCAATGTCATCTAAAAAATTGGTGAATGAAATTAAGCACCTCAATGTATTTTAATTTTATTATTTTTAATATCATTTATTTGATAATTCCTTTAATTAAATAATTATTGCATCATCATTGTATAAGCCTTTAATATAAATATTTATTTCAAAAAAATTAAACACAAATTTTGATGATAAATATAAAAAATTCACCATTAAAAAAATAATTATAATCGAATATATCCTCTCTATTACTCAATATTAAAAATATTTCACTTGTTAAAAACGAAAGTGTGAACAAATTGACTTTTAATTTGAATATAATATTATAAATATCATAGTCTCATCCAAGTGTCTTCCAAAGGTTTTAATTTTGTCCCAATGATTATTTTGTTTGAAAAAAACACATCCAATTAAATTAGGAAAATTGTTAGGGCTATTTTATAATATTTTATATTATTATTTTAACCCGTAATTACATTATTTACCTTTAACTGCATTAATAAAAAATTACTCAAGATAAAATTAATTATGTACAAAAAAATGGGACTTATATACACAATTTGTAACATATTACAAAAAATATAGAATCCATATTTCCAAATTTATAACAAAAAATTAGAACAAATTTATTAAAAATTAATCTCATTGATGGAATGACAAAACATGTTTTTAAAGGTAATGTATTCAAAAGTTCACCAAGTTTTTACATCCATTTTCAATGTGAAATTGATTCCAATGAACTAAATTAGATTACCAGATAAAAACATGATCAAGTTATACTTTAAAACAATTAAAATATATAAATCAAATCTCTAATTTATTTCATTGAAAAAGATGTTTTTAATTAAAAATGCAATATGTTTTCATTATTCATCAAAAAATGAATCTTCTCAAAAAATACCAAAAATTTGAGGAAATTAAATTTGTACTGTATGATTTCAAATACGAATACTATTTTGAATAATATATTTTATTAAAGTTTCAAAAATTATATTTAAAACAAGTACTCCCTCAAAAAAGTGGCAGAACATCATTTTTTTAAAAATACTTCTTTTACGTGTTAAATATGATTTTTTCATATATCATGTATAGAAAAAAATAATAGTTACGTTTAAAATTAGATTTATTATTATATATATATATATATTTCAATAATAAAATTCAATAAGAGTGATTTTTTATTTATTGGTATAAATCACAATTTTTTAACATTTCAATAGTTTTTCTGAAAAATATTTTCTTTTATTTAAAAAAAAGGTTTTAAATTAATTTATAATTAATTGGTAAGAGAATTGATTATATATAAATGTTTCAACCATATTTTCACAATTGAGTTAATATTGTTCATTTAATTCATTATATTTTCTAGGTTATAGTGGTAACATTTAAATGATAATATTGTTGTTTGTTTAATCTCGATGTGGCATGTCAGGTACGATATTTAACATATTATTTTTTTATAACTCAATATGTTACATAATCTCCCCACAAATTAGGAAATTTCATCCATGTGATTTTTAATTTGTCCTCAGTAACTAAGGTTTGACTTAAAAAACCTTTATTGAAATAGCACAACAAAAAATGGATAAATAAATCTTCAACTTTAAAATAAAGAAAGGGATGTGTGAAGGTCACCGGAGATAACACATACTCATGTTCCATGTAGGAATACAAGGACATGTAAGAGAAAAGAAAATTTAAAATTTGGTTAGAGAGTGATAGAGAGCATGGTCCTGAGAAGTTAAAAATAAAAAATCCATAAATTTGTGATAGGTTAAAATCTCATTGATTTCTTAGTAAAAAAAGTACATGAATAACATTTTTTAAGTATTATCCATTTCATAATTTTGTGGGATTATTTTACTACTTGAATAAAAACATAAGGAAACATACTTACTTAAAAATAATAGTTTCAATATTTAACAAATTTCCACCACAAACTCATATTTTTTTTTACAAATGATGAGTATTCAATATGAATCTTTTTTCATTCCTGAAGAACTAGAATAATCTTCTAGAGAATCACATAATATAGAAAAGATAAAATATATATTTTTCTATTATTTAGACAATAACCAAAACCAAAATGGTTAGTATTAAATAAGATAATTCCAAAAAATTAATAAACCTTATATAATGAAAAACTTCTTTAATCTTTAAAAATAAACAGTAAAACCCAATATTCATCCTAGAGCATTCAAAAAATAACTATCCTTAAAATTACTCAAAATTATTCATTACTAATATTAGAACCCATAAATGATTTAATCACATAATATTCCAAGATAAATTTTTTGAACTATCTCCACATTACATTATATAATCTTCAAGTATCATAAAAAATTATATCCCCAAGTAATCATCAAGATAAAATAACCATTTCATTAAATAATATATATCAACATATATCCATAATTAAAACATATATTCATCAAAAATATAATTCAACCTTTATTCCTCTAATAAAATAGAATATTTCTCTATTTACGATGATCATATAGGGTTCCCAAAATAGTGAAAATATTCTAAAATAACATTAATCACTAAATAATTATATGATTTTCTAATCCCAGGGTTATCTATTAGAAAAAAATGTATCCCAAATCAAATTATTATCCCTCAATCAAATCATTTAAATAAAAATAAAAATATATATACTAATTGGGACTTCACTTAGGCCGGTGGTAGGTGTTTCACCCATACCACCCTTCAGTTGTGGGTTCCAAACTCATGACCTTTACCTACGCGATATGTTTCCTCCCATCCAATATGTTTTCTTTTTTAAAATATTTATAATTATAATAATATTTCTAAAATAAAATAACCTTCTAAAAAAACCATAATATTTTTTAACCTCAAAGGTAATCTCATAACATTAAATTTGTATCCCGAAAAAAAATAACCCATAATTACCATAGAAATAAAGGTCTACAAAAATACTATTAGTCACCTTAAAATTTCATAACATAAATACTAAAATGGGGTTCCAAAGAAATTGGTCTTATGATAAATCTTATAATTATAAACCCAATATGGAATCCTTAAATCTTAAGAAGACATCCTTATCTCCAATGTTGTTTAAACCAACCTTTGGTACCAATTGTAAGGCCCTGATGTTAAACATTACATTTTATACTATTTTCGAATAATAATTTACATTCAATGATATTTTCAGTTTATAGTTTTATATTATTAGGAAAAAATACCACAATTTAAAATGAAACATTATAATGGGACACTATTACTCAGTATCCATTTTTTCCAACTAACAAAACATTCTAGAAAACATGGTTTCTTTCTATTACATAAAATCAAAACAACTATATTTTCCTCATCCCTATCCCTACTCATCCATAAACACTATTTTTTTAAACTATGTATTATCAAAAAAATACTAGTAAGGTAAATTAAAAAGCAAATTGTTTGGCTAGTGAAAACATGAAAACCCATTAAAAACTTATTCTTAAAAACACATTAGCATGCATTGAAAATTCACATAGGTTCCTTAGAACATGATTGCCATATCAATATTACATTCAACCTCACAAATTGAATAACCAAATGTTATAATTCCATCTTCATTGTACCAAATTCATTAGATATTTATTGTAAGGAACACCCTTCAAAAAGCTATATTGGGATCACTTATTTCTCATGAGCTATAGTGGTGGTCAAACCTACATGCAAGCTATATAGGCCTCACTTGTGACCTATAATGGGGATGAAACATTCATATATAATGTAAAAGTACATATAATGAATAAAATCTAGGAAAAGTACATTAACCCTTTGTGTAAACCACTTTGTAATATCAAAATATCATTTTCTTATAAAAAAACACTTTTAAAATATAAAAACTATGCACATAATAATGAAAAAAAATATTTGAATGAAAAAATGAAAAATTATTTAGAAAACAATAAATTAATAAATATTCATGAAAAAATAGAAACTTCACATTATAGATATGTTAAAAAATATTCCTTTTGACTATTGTAAAAAAGACTTTGGAAAGATACTTTAATAGAGGGGGTATAAAAGAAATACCCTTACAAAAAACTAAAAAAGATTCCTTCTTGAAAATAGTTGATAGAAAATCTAAAATTACCATTTTAAAAATATAATTTCCATATCAATAAAATCATAAAAATAATATTAAAAACATGTAGATTAAATATAATGATTTAGGAAAAAAATCATTAAAACATTTTAAAAATGGTTTATTTAGTTATAAAGTCCCTTACCCTGAGTCTAAATCATCATCTACAATCATTATTATCCTAAATAATAAAATTACTCTAGTTATTTAATTTTTTTAGATCCTTTTAAAATTTTATTTTTTCTTTTATATCACCTATTATTATTTTATAACAAATACATAATTATTTAAGTTTATGTCGAATGTTTTGACAGTATTCAGTATTGGAGTCAAAAATAAACATTGAATGATTTATATATTGAAATAGATCATTTGTAAATCATATAAATAATAATATTAATGAAATTAGTTTTATTTTTATAAATCAATTATAATTTCAAATTAAACCATTAATAATGGTGATCAAAACTAAAGTGTTTTATAATCAAGGAAATGGTAGGACGTATGTACACATGAGTAACGTTTCCATTTTTCAATGATCATTATGGAATGAAGGTAAGTATCATTTTTTTCTTTCTAGAATGATAATAATATAATTTATTTAATATTAATCATTTAAATATACTTATATATGTCATCCAAGTGATTTGGTGATGAAAAATGAATCACATCACCTCTTGGAGATGATAGTTCCCAGGTACGGATGTACCACCTTATCATTTTTATATTCATGGAAAGGGAATAAAAATTGATGTATTATATTTTAATAAAGATAAATATTTTATTAATATAATATATAATCATTAATTCCATCATTATAACTAGTCTTTGGGGACGGTGATGGAAATTGAATTATATCTGTTCGTGAGGCTCTAGTTCATCGCACACACAAACAGTAATTATTTTCCCATTTGGTGGAAGTGAATATGGTTTTATTTTATTTTATTTACATAATAATATCTATGTATATTTAGGATACAATATTTATTATTTCATCATTTTTGAACAACATTTTATGCATGTTTAAGAAAAAATAAAATAGAAACACTTAATTAAAATCGATATCTTTTCTTTAGATGATCTCCTTTGATTAATACCTTAACACCTACAAGGTGAGTGTTATGACCAAAATAAGAGATCAGAAAGGTGGGTAGGGATTATAGCTTGGTATTGGGTGTAGGTAATGGATGACCTGAATATGTTTTTATGTTTATTGGAATGATAATAAGGGGTTCCCTTTTATAGGGGTGGGAGGGGCACTCTTTGAATTCTTGAAAATATTAAACTAATATAAATTATTCTCTTATTAAAAATGGATTAAAACTAATTTATTTCTATGATATGATCTGTTTTTTTCAAATAATATTCATATAAATAAAATTAGATACGTTTTTATTTTTTTTATCCCTGCCTTTTTGTTTTAACTATAATTTAACCTATTTAATTCTTACTCTAATATCATGTAATTTACAATTTCAGTGTTAATATAATTTCTATAAAATACCAAAATATGAATAAATGAATCATTAATTACATTTTAAAACATTAAAATTAGTCTTCAAAAAAATTTATTTTTAATAATTTTAAATCATATAATAAATTAATATTTAATTTAAAATATCAATAGTGTAAATTTTGTAACTATTCACTTTATGACATTTTAAAAATAACACAACAGAAAGATAAATTTGATATAATAATTCTAAAATGACTATAATATTTCAATTTCATATAAAAAATTCATGAATTACCTTAATAATCTAAAATTATTTTTATTTTGGTATTTTAAATATCATTTATTTGATATTTCCTTTAATTAAATAATTTCTACCTCATCCTTATATAAGCCTTTCATTTAATTATTTATTTAAAAGAGATTATAAATAAAATATCATGATATAAATAAATATTTATATGTCAAAATAATACTTATAATCTATGAAATCAATTGTGTTACACCATATTTAAAATATTTCACTTGTTAAAAACAAAAGTGTAAAAAATGTTTTTTCCATTTGAATATAATATTATAATTATCATACAATCATCCAAGAGGCATAAAAAGGTCATTATTTTAAAACTAGGACTATATTGGTCATAATAAACTCTTCCAATGAGATTAGAATAAGTTTTAGCATAATTTTATAATAATTTTAATATTAGTTTTCCCTTTAATTAGATTATTTTCATTTAATCATGTTAATAAAAAATTACAAATTTAACTATTCATAATGAACAAAAATAAAACGGTCCTATTTAATTAATTGATAACTTTTAATTCTAAATATAGAATAAAATTTTAAAAATTCAAAACATATAATTTGATAAAATTAATTAAAAAATAATCTCATTGACAGAATGATAAAATGAGTTTTTAAAGTAAACAACATTGAAATGTTCACAAATATTTTATATCCAACTTAAATGTGAAATTGATGAAAATGGAAACAATTGGATTAAAATTTAAATAAATTATATAAATATATATTAAAACTATATAAATATATAATTTAACCGTAATAATTATTTCAATGAAAATGTTGTATTCAGTTAAGAATGATATATTTATTTTATGTTCATCAAAAATTAAACCTTATTTGAAAAATACCCCGAAATCAACCAGTGTAAATTTGGATAGTGATATTTCAAATAAAAGTTGTTTTCAAATATAATTTACAAAAGTATCAAAGACTAGATTTTATACAAGTGCACCATCAAAAGACAGAATAATTTCCTTGTTTGAAAAATATTTTTATTATTTGTAAAATTGGATTTATTTTGTATGTCATGTCTAGAAAACATAGAAAATTATTTTTATGATTTTGATTTAACATTATATATACATATATATTTAGTTAATATGATTTTATAAGAGTGATTTATTTATTTAGTGGTATAAAAAATTTCACCATTAAATAGTCTTTATGAAAAACATATTTTATTATTTTAGAAAGGGTTTGACATTTATATATAATTAATTGGTCATGTAATAAATTATATATACATGTGTAAAACATACTTTCATAATTCAGTTAATACTGTTTATTTTCAATATTCTAATGGCTAGGTAGTAGTGGTAACATTTAAATGATTATATGTTGATGTTCGTGTAAACTCTTTGTTGAATATCATGTACGATATCGAACATTTTTTTTAAATTATGATGTTAAAATATACACTAGAATACATTCCATATAAGGTTTACTAACTATGAATATATAGTTATTCCATTTATTCTTACTAATTCGCATGTTATCTTTATATATTTGATTAATAGAGTCTTCAGATATTATTTTAATAAGTTTGTGGTTGTTTTTATAGATGATATTATTATCTATTAAAATTGAAAGGAATATCTAGGATAAAACATTAGAATTTTACTAAACACCCTCTAAGGAATGATAAAATTTATGGGAAATTTAAAAAGTGAAAATTTTGGATGAAAAATGTTTAATTTTTGGGTCACATATTTTCAAGTTATGGTATAACAGTAGATCCATTAATGAAAGAGGCTATGGAATGATGGCCTAGACCATCCATGGTGACTAAGGTTAATATATTTCTTGGCATAACTAAATAATATTGATGGATTGTAAAGAATTTATCATTATTATCTTATCCTTTCAATAAGTTAACTTGGAAGGGTTCCATGGTTCCATGGACTGATGAATGTGAGGAAACTTTCAAGGAACTAAAGATAAGGTTGGTCAGCGTACCGATTATTACATTTCCCTATACTGGAGAATGGTTTTTAATATATAGTGATGAATCAAATAATGGATTGGGATGTGTTTTTATTCATAATGACATTGTTGTTTATTATTCCTTGTGACTGTTGGATACCATGAAGGAAAATTACATTACTCATGATTTGGAGTTAGTGGGGATAATTTTTTACGTTAAAGACACATAAGAAATATCTTTTTAGAGAAAAGTGTGATATATATACTGATCATAAAATTTTGAAATATATATTCAAAAAAAATAGTTGAACATGAACTAGAGAAGATGGTTAGATATGATAATGTATTATGGTTTTATAGTACATTACCACCATGGGAAAGAGAATAAGGTGGGAAATGCATTGAGTAGAAAGGATTGTGCTTGCTTATCCATAATGAGGATAAAAAATATCTAATATTTCTAGATTTTCAAAGGATAGATCTAGAAATCCTAATGTAAGGGGAAAATATTATATTTCTCAATTGACTGTTCAACCCTATATCCATGTGAATATTTATGTGGCATGAAAGTAATATTTCAAACTTTAAAATAAGGTTAGAAATGTTCATGAGTTTAACATAGATCAGGATGGAATGATAAGGTTCACGAACCATGTATGTGTTCCATAGATATCACATTTGAAGGTGTTTCCAAAGGGACCTCATAGTTATTCATTATCTAATAATACTGGAAGTATGAATATGTATAGATATTTGAATGAATTGTTTTGGGGGAATGGAATAAAGAGGGATATTGCAGAGTTTTTACCCCATTGATTGGTATGCGATAAATTCAACGCTAAAAGACAAAAGTACAAGGGAATGTTCCATCAATTACACGTACCTAAATTGAAATAGGATAACATCATTATATATATTTTATATATTGATTCCACAAAACCACTAAAGTGATTAATTCTATGTGGGTGGTAGTTGATTTCTTTAAAAAGTATGTAAAAATCATCTTTATCAAATAATACTTCTCTATAGATCAATTTTCCAGGACATACATTAAAGAAGCTGTCGAGTTTCATGGAGTGACACATTCTACTATATCTGATTGGGATCCAAGGTTTACCACAAAGTTTTGATGAAATATTCAGCAATAGCTTGATACAAAATTAAGTTTCACCAATACTTATTATCCTTAACCAGATGGTTAGTCTGAATGAAAAATTAAAACCCTAGAATAAATATTGAGATATATTTCTATGGATTCCAGTGGATATTGAGATCAATAACTTCATCTAGTTGAGTTTTATTACAACAATTTATTTCACTAAATAATTAATATGTATCCATATAAATACCACTATGGAATGAAATTTAATGATCTAATTTTATTTACTAAAGTCGAGGAAGAAAGATATTGAGAGTTGATATCACTGAAGAAATGAAAGAGAAGGTTATAACCATTCAGTATCATGTTATAGTAACTCCAATTCGGGAGAAAATTTATATTGATAACTGATGGTGTGATCTATAATTTTATGATAGTGAGAATGTGTTTCAATAAATTTCTCCATGGAAGAATGTTATGATGTTCAAGAAGAAACGGAAACGAGGACTTAGTTTTATCGGTCCCTTTGAGATTCTTGATTTTATCAGTATAATATCCCATCTCTTGGAACATATACTTAACCTATATCGTGACCATTATGTGTTCGATGTATCTCTCCTGAGGAAGTACATAAATGAACCTTCTTATATACTGAACTCAAAGGTCATGACACTATAGCAAGATCTATCTTATGAGGAACTACCATTTGAAATTCTGGATCGAATAGAAAAATTTATATAAAATAATACCACTCACTAGGCCAATGTTTTCTATAGAAAACACCAATCGAGGGATTTTTAGTGGGAACATGGGGATTTGATTAGGTAAATGTATCCTCAGTAGTTTATATCTAAATGATGAATTTGGAAGGAAACATTCATTTTAAGGGGGGTAGAATGTAACACCCATAGTATTTTTTTGTATTTTAATTAATTAATTAATATTTTTTATGGATTTTGTTATACACTGGACCAAGTTAAGCTCATGCTACACACAAAACTAACTTATCTTTCATTACACAAGACAAAAAGTTTCTTTGAAATAACATTCTATTATTATAATTATTAAAATGAGATATTTTTAACATGATTGTTAAACATACTAAAACAAATATAATTAGTTACTTTTAAAATGTTATAGAAATTGGTTTTATTTAAATAAAATATATTTATAATAAAATATATAATTTTTGGTAATGTATTTGTGTTTGAATAATGTATATTTTTAGAAGAACTTCTTTTTATGTCCTTTTGTGAACAATAAGAAAATTAATTTAAGAAACTTTTATAAATTTAATTTTATAAAATAGACTTCATTTTTGAATTAATAATTTCAAAATTATCTTAGTGTAATTTTTTGGGATTTTTCTGAAAAACATCATTTTATGGTTGAATTGGGAAAATGAACTTTAATTCAAAAACACTTTTTCCTATAATTTATTTATGTATTTAAATTATATTTTAATTTTTTAAAGTATAATTAGTTGAATTATTCATCATTAAATTTAATATATTTTATTATAAAGCATTTCACATTTATATTGGATATACAGACATTTCAACCTTTTGGACATTTTCACATTAAAAACTCACCGTCTTATTCTTTTTGTCGGATTAAATTTAAATTATTTTCCTACACTTATGTGATTATAATTTTTTAAAAATGTTTGAAATATTTGGAATCATAAAAATTTATAATTTTTAATAGGTTAACTTAGTATTTGAAACAAACATTAGTGAAAGTAATTAAAATTAATTATAGGGATTAAGGTAAAAACATGCTTTATTAATGAATAAAATTATAATATATATTGTAAAAATTACCCTAAACTAGTATAAAAATTATTTTATGGACATATTTAGACGATTATGATTCTAAGGTTCTATAATTTTCCATTTTTATCCCTTCTAGGAAAATTAAAATTTGGGGAACACTCAAATATTTACCAACATATCTAATGCGTCCTTTTATTCACTTATAAAATTCCTCTTATCCTTCACATATCATCAGACCTATCAAACCATTTTCCTTGTAATACCCTATCAAAATCTCTTACCTAATTCCATCCATTAGTAATATATTCATACTTTTGGAACAAATCTAACCAAGAAAGACCTTTGGATAAATCCAAAAAGGATTTTCCCAAAGAATATGTAACATCCTTCAAGAAGAACATTGATTATATTTGTTTCTACACCTCCTAAATTATTCTTATTACATGATTATATAATAATAAAATTATCATAAATATATTTATATGTTTTTATTATATTGTTATGACCTAAAATCACACATACTTCCATGAAATGGGACTCACAATCATCATTCATGTGTACAACAAACTATTATCTTGTGAACCAATGTTGTTTGTTCTTCCATTACCACCACTAATGGTTGAAATTAATGATGAAATTTAATTTTATATATTATATATGTGATAATTATTATTTATTTGTACTTATTTAAATATTATATATATCATACATTCATGCTTTCCATTTTTTGAGAATATGATAAATTCCTTTGTGGGCGTGTGGACTACCTCCTTCTCACGGTGATGTGATTCGTTCACACTTTACAAAGAATTTATTAATGATGGGTTTATTAAAATTATATGATATACATGAAATAATAATTATACTATAATGATAATATATATATATATATCTGTTTGTGTGTGTTTGTGTGTAATTTAAATTACTTCTTTCAATACGATATGATAGTGGAAATAACGTTCATACATTTTTACGATCTACCATCTTAATGAATGGTGTATTTCATTTTCTATTTCAATATTTTATATATTATTATAAATATATAAATACTCTCTCTATATATATTTATGGTATTTATATAATTTTTATCATTCATTATATTATCAAATCCTCATATAAGTAATATGACCAATGATATAATAAATTGAAACACATGTGAAAGACAAAGTAGTTATTACCTGAAATGTTATTTTAATAAGGAATTGTTAATATACATTAATATATGTAACAACCCGAGATTTTATAAGATATATTCTTTTTAATTTCTTTAATATATTCTATTGTACGCTACACCAAGATTCTCTTGCGCTATACGCAACACTGTATTAGCTTGTAGTATACACAACACTAATCTTTGATCGTGTTACACACAATTTCATGTTTGTTTGATAGTAGTTATTCTACGCAACATTGAGTGTGTGTATATATATATATTGAATTTATAAATGAAATATGGTTGGATTTTGTTATATTCAACAACAAAGGAGTCATGCACTACACGCAACCCTGACTTGGCTTGCATTACACATAATCACGACCTTCCTTGATAGCGTGTGTTGTACGCAATACCAGGTTTTACTAAACAACAATATATTATTATAATATTATTATGAACTATCCATTATGAATAGTATTAACTAAATTCAGAATTTTATAACATTATTATTCGTCTTACAGATTTTCTAGAACATGGTATAAGAACAAAATAAAATTTTCGGGTAAAATAATTACTTTTCAAAAAAAAATGCAGTTTTGCTGCCTTTTGATGGAGCACCCTCATCAAATATAGTTTTTAACATGTTTATAAGTTCAATTTAACAAAATAAAAATTTTCTTTGGAATCAGGATATTAAAATTTACTTTTGATAAATTTTTCATATTGTTCTGATAACTTTCATATTTTAATGAATAGTAAAAACATGGTATATTTTAATTAAAAAAGACTTTTTTCATCGTAATAATTTATGTGGTTAAATTATAATATTTAATGGTTTTAAAGTATAAATAGAATATATTTTTATCATTTAATATACTGTATGTCATTAGCATTTATTTTACATGGAATTCGTAGGTTAAATCAATTCAATCTTTTGCAATGTTTTAAACAAAAACCCGTTTTCTTTCAACAACGGGATTAATTTTAATTTAATTTCTGAAACTTTTGTGTATTGAATTTGGAAAAATGGATTCAATATTTGGAATCATTGGGTCCAAATTATATTAATCGACTCATTTTTATTTTTGGGTATTATGAATAGTAACTATGGTAAATTTTATTTACCATAGTAAAAGATAAATCGGGTAATTAAGGGTAAATATAATATTATAAAATTACCCTAACACTTGTCTTAATACAATTGGATAATTATATTTCGTTTTAAGTCATATTTGGGTCGAAATCAAATCCATTAGAAGCCACTTGGAGGTGATTAAGACCTTTAGTTTATTTTATTTAAAGGAAAGTGAAATATGTCTCACTCAAACATTAATAATTAAAGTATTTCTAATATAAGGATAAATAGAATATAAATTCGGTTATAAATAATAATTTGAAATATAATTTTTTTTATTTATCATGGTAATTTATTTGTAATTTTTAAGAGTTATTTAATTACATTATTAGTTTATACATTAATGATGCAAAAATTATTTATTTAGTAAAAAAATCAATAATATTGTTTTTATTGAAATAGTAATACATATTAAAGGGCTCCAAAACCTGAAAAAACATATTTTTATTGTATATAGACACCATAATCATTCAATGACCGAATATAGGACCGTTTGGAGTCTTATAAAAGTTATTATGACACTTATATTATTTTATTTTATATGATGTCAATGTTGTCACCTTCATAATTTAATTAATATAACATTTTAATATTTGGGTGTTTTAGAAGATAAATCTAACTAAATGTATTCTTATGAAATATATAAATTTATCTTCATCCGAGTATTTTATTTTTAATTTTTATGTAACAAATAAGTATATTTAATAATTATACAAAAATGTTGTAGTAATTGTTTTATTAAGAGATATATCAAATAAATGGTTTTAAAAATATTAAAATAAATATTATATGAACTATTTAATGTAATAAAAAAAATTTCTAGACTACTATAACATGTTAGGAACCTATTTAATATTTTACTTTGAATATATTTTCTGTGTGGATTTTATTTAAATTCAAATAAATGAATAGTGTCAAAATTGACACTATTGTTATTTTATAAAAATAACATATTATTAAATTGTTTAAAAATCACAAAAATATCTAAAAATTATAAATTGAAATTTATATAGTCTAAAATGTCATAAATTTTCTAATTATGTATAATTCACAACACATAAGTAATTATTTATAACAATTTAAAATTTAGAATCTTATTACCACATATAAAATTTAATAGATTAAATAAGGATATATCAAGTTGATAATGTTTAAAATAAATTTCCTAAATGTCTAAATTTTATTTTTTGATTATATTAAAACCATATCTCATCTAATATTATAATATTAGTCATTTTTGGAGGTTTTTTAAGTGGGGTTAGATTTATTATAAATTAATATTTTTAACATTTCCAAAGGTGCTCTCTCATCCCTTATAAAAAGGGAACCCCTTCCCACTTCTCTTCACACCCATTGGAGCCTTCAAACTCGGCCAAAACCTGCCAATTTATCTTTTCCACTTCCCTATAAACATACTAGAGGTTCTGGTCTTCTTCAAAGTCCATCTTTAGTGCCCAAAGAGGAGGTTAAAAAGAGGCGCTTCAAAAAACAGGTAATGTCAGTCACCGATTCTTTCAACTTTATTTCTTCTTCTACTTATTATTATTTAGTTGTTTCATTATGAAGTAATAACATAAGTATAATTCAAATAATGATATTTTATTATAAATATGAAACAACCATATTTCACCTTCTATCCATCCTACGAAAAATGAAATCACCACTCGTGTGTACGTACGGAATACCGTCTCCACGCCGTGGTGTAATCTGTTTTCGACCACCGCCTTACTTGGATGGGTATAATGGTGTAAATAAATAACTATATATGATTATTATAAATTTATATTTATTCTGAAATATTATACATACACTTCAATACAATTCCACGATCGTGGGAATGATATCATCGCTCGTGCGTACGTACGGACTACCGTCTCCACGATGCGATGAGATTCATTTTCCATGTAAACCATTCATGAATGATTATAAAGTATATATAACGAATAATAATGAAATATATGAAATAATACTGATACTGGATTTATGTATATATATATGTATGTCATCTACTTAAATAAAGAAATGAAAATAGCATTCATGCGTACGTACGACCTACCGTCTCCATGAATGGTGTATTTCATTCCATTTATTGATCTATCATATATATATATATGTATATGCTAGATATATATTATATATAAATCATGTTTTACATTTTGGAGTTATTTAAATCAGTATATAAGTAATAATATCAAGAACAACAAGTCCAAACACATACGATAAATAAAACGTTTTACCCAAAATGCTGTTTTAACATGGAATTTACAAAAGAACGGGTAATATAAAGTCATAAGTAAACAATATATGATATCATAACAATGAATATGATTATGTAATAAGTCAATGACATTATTTAAATCATTATACAAGAGGTTCAGATACGTATGAAACATATCGGACCTAAGGTAAGGGATAAATATTCCAATCTCGTTCTTATTCGAGATTGTTTATTTGTAAGTATTTACTGGGGTTATATTTATCATCCATGTCCAAGTTTTATAAAAATGTTTTCATGTATGTTTGAAGTTTATTTTACCCTTTTATGACTTTTACCACAAGGTTTGGAAGGAATCTTTTTTATGTTTACCATATGAGGTACTTTTTGACTTTTCCGACAAAAGTATGTGGATAATGTTTTTTTAACTTATAGGGAATGAAAGGATTATTACAGTTTTATAAAGCCTTATTAACATGAAGCTTCCTCAAAAGGATTTCATGACCATTTTCAACCAAATAACTTTATTTTAAAATTGCATGATGTTTTGTGAAAAGAAATTGATTTTGAAGAAGAAAGTTTATTTTCCTCAAGAATTCATTTCAAATGTTTTATAAAAACCATTTTCCATCTAAGATGAAATTATTTCATATGTGTATGTTTCAAGTATAATGTCTTTATGATTTACATGGTTTCACTTTTATTATGATGAAATTATATCCATTTGTTTGATATGGATTATGTTATGATGGGATTATGTTTATGAAAACCATTTTACTCTTTGGGTTATGATGAATGATTTATGTTTATGTTGTGGAACAAGTAATAATGATTTCATGACGAGATGTGTAGGACCTATATCTCCCTCCAATTAATTGGGTATAGATTTATATCTCATGAGATAGACATGGCTGGAACGGTAAGTTAACCTGGTCCAGCGATACAGGACTGGAACAAGAAGTGAACTCGATTCAGAAAGGGACTTTGTCCACTAAGATGGTCTTGGAAGCAATTCCTTGGCTACTATGGAAATCATAACAAGTGCTGAATGGTTTCCACAATTACATGATTTATTCCCATTCCATTTTATCAAAATTTATGTTCCATTATGATACATGTCTTACATACTTCCATGATTTATGTCTTTGCTCAAGATTTTGATGTTTAAACATTATGTTCTTGTTTTTAAGTTCAATTGTATATGGTTTGTTTTATTTTTTCCATGATTACCCTTACTGAGCATTTGAGCACACCCTTTATATGTTTTCTTTTCCCCAGGATTTCAAGAAAGTTTTTTGGTAAGAAAACCAAAATGGGAAGCTCTTTATGGGAGATTTTGAAGATCTTTCACCAAGATTAGAAGATTACGTTCCGAGTTTCCAAAGACACTAATCTATTATGATCCTTGAGTTTTGGTTTTTGTTATGTATTAATTATTCTGAAAAAGTAATGTATTGTCCATGCACGTCAAGCTTTGGGCCTCTACAATATAAGGTCATGATTAAATAATATGGGGTATTATATAATTTAATATAATATATTTTTAATAAACATATATTTATTATAAAATAGTTTTCAATATGTACGAAGAGAGTCAAGACATAATGATAAGGGATTTCTAGTCTCGCTTTTATTTCTGCAAGACTTATACTATAATCACCACATGTTTCTATTGTGTGGTGTATATACCACCCTAGAATATATTATATGATTCTTATAAATAAATTTATGTGTATTTAAACATCCATTTAAGGGTCTCTCTTTCATTGGATTTATGGTTCAAAAGTTATCAAATCGATAAGGAAAAGTTTTCTCAATTTTCCTTCTTCGAGAAACATGTTTTCTATGCACCTATATTTTATTAAGAGGTATATATACTATCCCTTGACCTGTTATATCATCAATATAATTCCATCAATTATACTTTATGATTAATTTAATGGTATTGTCTTATGAGTATTATGGTTTAATGTTACCAATGTAGAAATGGTTTATTGCTACAATCTCAATGTTTATCGGGATTATTTAAGATTATACTTTCATTATTGAAATATTATGATCCATATACCAATAAATTTCAGGAAATTTCTAATCATATGGATATTCATGATATAATAATGTAATGGTACTATTTTTTATTTTTTTAGTTACTATTATTAACAAAATGTATTTATGAAAACCAATCCTTATTTCTCTCTTCAGTCAAAATTCTATTTTCTTCAAAAAATTATATTTTCTAAAAATGTTTTTAATTATTGGTTTAAAATTATTATCAAATAAAATTGTATCAATGATTTAAAATATTCATTTATATATTTTCAAATCTTTTTTCAAATAAAATTTTGTCAAAATGTATATATTATTCTTTTATAAGCATCAAAAGTTATTTTTAAAGAATTTTTTTTCAAATGATTTTATGTTACAAAAAGAATTTTTCAAATAAGAGAGAATATTTCCCTCACAACATATTTTTATGATATTAAAAAATTATTTTCCATCCAATATGACATCTATTGGTGTTAATAATTCATTTATGGGAATATTATCTGAGTGTTCCATTAATACTATTTCTATAATTAGTTTATTTTTTTGATGTAATGGTAGTTATGAAACCTGTTTCAATTTCACGATTTATATGTTTTTATAACTCATATTTCTTTCATGGGTTACATGATCTTGAAACCCTATTATTTTCATGAGTTTTTCATTTATTAAATTATTATGAAACCAGTATATTTTCCAGAATTTATGATATGATTTCATGTTTATGATACCCATTTCATTTCATGGGTTATGATATGATGTTTATGAAACCCATATCTTTTTATGGGTCATGATATGATGAGTGTTAATGATATTAGGGAATATGTATGTATTATTTTAATATGTGATTGGTGGGACCAATATATCCCTCTATTTCATTGGGTAAATATTTATATCTCATGGGAAAATGATTAGAAACCAGTTGATGGTCTTGATCCACTATGGGAAGATGGGGAAACCAAATCCACTTTGGGAAGAAGGGGACACCTAATCCCCTAAGGGAAGAAGGGGAAACCCTATCCCTTATAAAGAAAGGTCTACGACTCGGGATGTTGTTTCCCTCCAAGTAGTTTTATCCCCTATGAATTGCTCTGATATGTTTTTGGAAATGAGTCTCGAATTATAGGTAATTATTCTACAAGTTTATGAATTATTCATAATTTCATGTCTTATTCGTATGTCATGATTTCATGGATCATGATATTTATTCCATCATGATTAAATTATTATTAACTGATAATATTTATTCCCTAAATTGTATATATGATCTTGGATATGCAGGGTATCATCTTATAATGTTATGTACATGTTCTTCTACCATTATGTTCATGATTATTCTTATGTATCTCCCTTATTTACCCTTATTGAGAAAATGAGCTCACCCTTTATTTTTTTTACATTCACTATGCTATGAAGATGATTATTATGTATGATGTGTCTAATAAGGGTTATATTCATGGAAACCCTAGTGGGAGATAATGTATCTCACTTATGTACTAGATTTTATATTGACATGTTTCTAAAGGCACTAAAATAATATGGTTTTTGGGAATCTATTTGTGTACTGTATTAAGTATTCCAAAAACAATGTTATAATTTTAATATATCTTAAGTGATGTTTACTATCACGAACCATCCCCTAGGTCCCATGCCGTGACTTACCCATGCTCAACTTCTATAGGACAGGGGTTGGAGACTAGCACCAGAAAGGAATTTCCCTAAAATGGGAAGGCATTGCCTAAAATCCTATACAAAAACAGATAGGGTACACTGCACACAAGTAAAACACAGTGGGAGAAGAATGGTGAAACCACAACTAAAAACCACCATAAAGTTTAAAAGTAAGTACTGAAGTAAAGGGGCCATAATACAAGCCCAACTGAAATGAAAATATAGAAAAAAGGGAAAACAACTCTAGAGGTTGTCTACCGGAGATCCTACCTAAAGGGTAGGTACAACTCGTCACTGATGCTCTCCACATTAACTGGTCACCTCGGTACATCGTTAAGTCAAGGATCCTTGAGATTTAGTCAAAGCTACCTGTCATCTACACAAGAGACGACAACATGAGTGTGAAGACCATATAGGGGAATGTATAACAATACCTATTAGGGACCCCCGAGACTCATGACGGTCTATCGGAATTTCATAAAGGAAAAACCCACAAAGCATGATCTCAATCAAAAAGCACAGAGAAAAAGACAGCTCACACTAGGTTTAACATAATCAAAAATGTATAGATTTTAGTCATAAAGCTAGATCATATTATTTTATCATGAGGCTCTGCTGAAGCCCCACACATGATCTCTTGGTACTAATCCACACTAGATCGCTCGATGGCGATCCAAACAAGATCTCGTGGTGCTGATCCACACAGGATCGCTCAGTGCTGATCCACATAGGATTGCTCGATGTTGATCCATAGAGGATGGATCAGTGCTGATCCATAGTGTCTTTCTTGGTTTCGTCGACACAGGATCGCTCGAGGCTGATCCACATAGGATCGATCAGTGCTGATCCACATAGGATCACTATTCTTTCTCCAAGTCTAAGACAACCACTGGAATCCTGCACAAAGCACTCATGATTCTGAGAGGATATATTCCTATAGACATTGATCATATTTTAACCATCACAAGGTCTCACGAAGATGTAACCCAATGTACCACCTTGTCATAGTGGTTCCAACTCAATAGATAGCGTGTCAACCGTACAATCGTTCTATAAGTTATAGGCATTTTATTGTTGGGGCCCCAATTTGATTCGAGTCTGATCCATCCTGAGCAAACTAAAACATTCTCCAAAACCAAAGTGATGTTTATCAAAATTACCTCCTCATCCAAGGGGTCATCATGTAATTGAAGTCACATCAAACAGATGACCGATATATGATATACGCCTATTTTAGTGGAATGGGTCTGCTCGGTTCTGGTAGGGGTCTACCCCGGCCGGCGGACCTGTCCCGGTTGGATGGTCCAGCCAGACCGGCGGAGCCTGCCCAGTTGGCGAGTCATGCCTAGCAAGAGGGCCCGACCTAGCTGGTATTTCTAGATTGGATGGCGGGTCTGGCCCGACTGGTGGGTCTGGCCCTGCCGACGGGTACGTCCCAGCATGCGGGTCCGACATGACTTGTAAGTCCGGCCTAGGTTGCGGTCTAGCTCGCTTTATGGGCTGATTTATGGCACACCAACCGGACATGAACTGTTCGGTGCAGCCAGCTGGCGATACCAGCTGGCCCTTCCCTCTCTCCAAAAATGGCCAACTCAGTCAACCGTTTTTTCCAACCGAGCACCCCAAGCAGGCCACCACTCCTTCAGTGCACAGTGCGTCGGCGTCGCGCCCTTTCACCACCATGTCCCAAATGACCACAGTTTCTACTGCCATGATTCCTATTAAAACCACTCCTCCATGCGACTGGCTTGGCCGGGCACCGCTCCTCCATGCGGCCAGCTCAACCAGCCACCACCGTGCCAATGGTACCGTGCTGGTGGTGCTTCACCCATGGTTACCACCGCCAGCCGATGAAGATGCTATGGTGGTCCGTTATTCTTTTCGTCTGCACCTACAGGCCTCCTGAGTTGTCATCCTGACTTTGCATCCCTCAAACACGCATTCTCACTACTTCGTTGTTCCTCCACAATGAACGCATCAAGGATAAGTTTAGTGGAGTGTTTGTGCCTTGTTGGGTTCGGACCGCACCCTCCGTATTTGTTTATTAAACATGTGGTAGTATAATAATTAAAAAGGAAGAACAATCCCCAATTTAAGTCCCCGAAAAAACCAAATGTATGTATAGATGATATGTAGATAAACCCATTAGTCAGTTGGTCCACATTTGTTGTACTTTTCTTGAATGGAATGAGAGGGAACATCAAAGAATCAAAACCCCCTACCCCGATTTCGTTGGAAGTCGCTACGGATGAAGGGGTGTCCACATTCGAGGGTGTTGCAGATGAAAGAGAAGGTTCACTTCCTTTGTTGTTCAATGTTGAATCCTCCAAAGGTCATCGAAGCCTCGTTCTAGGTTAGTGGATGATGCCACAACACATTGGCATAGATCCCTCTCAAGTGTACCAAAAACCCATGCATGAGCATCGTTTAAATAGAAAAAATATAGGATCAACACACCACAAAATTAATGAGGATCATTAATGAATTGAATTAATGAACCTATTAATTCTCCCAATGGTTCGGTTACCCAGCCATGTATAACCATCCATTTAATGGTCTGACAACCCAACGGTCCCACCACCACCACTCAATTGTTACAACAAAAAAATAAAATAACTCGTTGGTTTTTTTTGCAATGTCCAAAAATTATTTCCTTTATCCGACCCTTTCCAGTTGATGTTAAGCTTCCCTTAAGTGAATCCTGGAACTGAAAATACTATGTTTCCCTTAGATTTTTAATCTGAGCACCGGTTTAAAAGATATAATTTTCCACCCACATTATTTCTGAACGTACCTTAAAAATGTTCCAAAATTATTTACAGTCACCCTCGACCCGCACATGTTGAGGATAGACTCGACCTAATAATAACACGCCCTCACTAGATCAATGGTACTCTAATATTTCCATTATGATTTAACATTTAAGAGTTATTGAATTTAACAATAAAATAATTTCTACTTAATTATTTTATTTTAGTACAAAACTAACTTGAATTTTTGGGTCGCATCGGCTAATGTTAGAATTCGCCTATGGAAAGCATACCCTCACGAGTTCATTAGGGGTATCATATTTTTAATATGAGTCACCGTTCATTAGTTATAATCATTTGAAAAAATAATAATTTTATTATTTATTTTATTTACGGTTATTCCATTTTCAGGTTTTCTCATGGGAGGTCTGCGCCGACTGAACTTAAGTTACACCTAGTGTAAACATGCCATATTAAATGTAACTATTCCCTCAAAATTCTAATCCAGAAACCCATTAAAGAGTTATTACACTTTTTTACAAAAACTACTCATGCACACTATTTAAAACTTAAAATTTTTTGACTGATCATTATGGGTACTAAGGGCCTCGGAATCACGTACTGTAATTTTTTTTCAGAATTATAATAATCAAAAATAATTTTAAAAAATATTTATTGAAATTTAGGGTCTTTAAATTCCCCCCAACATAGGTATTTTATTCCTCGAAATCCACAACAAATCTAGGGAAAAAATGGGGGTAGTGAGCATGTATTTGAGCCTCCCACTCCCATGTGTTCTCCTGGAGGTTAACGTGCTTCCACTAAAATATCACGGGAGGAATAGACCATCCACAAAGGACCCAATCCTGTTGATCCTCAATCTCCATCGAGAAAATCGCAACTATTGCCACATCATCAATGACATGTTCAACCCAGTCCATAATGTGCAATGGATCATGCACATAGCTCTTCAGTTGTGACACATGGAAGACATTATGCACCTGGTACATATGTGGGGAAAGAGCTAGATGGTATGCCACCCCACCTACTATGTTGAGAAACTAAAAATGGTATGATGAACCTTGGAGATATCTTGTCGCTCCGGCCAAATCTCTGTAATCTTTGTCTGGTTGAGACTCGAAGGAAAACATGATCGACCTCATCAAAAGCCAAGGGTCTCCATCTCCTGTCGACATTAGAAATATTCTTGCTTGGTGTAGGAATCATCTCCTCCTGTTATATCTAAACATTCTTGGTGCTAGTCTGTACCATCTCTGGACCCATAATTACTGACTCCCCTCGGTCTTTCCAGTGTATAGGTGATCTGCACGACTTCCCATAAAGGCCTCAAATGGTGCCATGCCGATGGTGGATTGATAACTATTTTTGTATGAAAACTCCACCATAGGATGGTGGTCCTCCCAACTACAGCCAAAAATAAGTACTCAAGCACAAAGCATGTCCTCAAGTGTCTGTATGGTCTTCTCTCTCTGAATGTCAGTGTGAGGATGAAAGGTAGTTCTCAAGCATGCTAAAACCTGAGCTTAGATTTCACTTGCTGATAAGTGAGGCATCATGAAATGAACTCTTCCACTACATTATTTATCCCTAACAACCAATATAGAAATCAATGGTCCGGATACATCTTTATCACACCAAGATTTATCGAGAAAGGGTATGTATGAAATTCCCTCGAAACCTCATCTTGTAACGTCACTGATACCATGGTGTGTTATCTAAAGATATTGACATGATCCCCACCTTAAGAAAATAATTCAGGATCATGTCCTGAGGATATCTATGCACATCGGTTCTCGCAGTAAATATCCCCAAGCTGTGCCTCCCTAACTCACTGAAGAAGTGGGGGAGTGAATGTCATAGCTTGAATGTAAGATTCTCCATCACTATCAATGAATGATAATTGTAATGCAGCTAGCTGCTCAGTCTCCTCACTCAGCAACTATAACACAGACCTCCTATTGAGTGTGTTTGCTACCACGTTTCCCTTTACAGGATTTCAGACCATCTCAAAAACATTGTCCTGGTGGAACTCCAACCATCGCTACTATCTCAACTGCTAAAGATCCAATAGGCTCCTTTCCATCCATGCCAAAGGCTACCCCTTTCATTGATTGATGTGACCATCGATCCTTTGGTAGTTGGTACTCACTCTCCACTTCCACTTGGATAAGGTGTCGGTAGTCCACACATAACCTTGAACACTGGGTCTTACAAAGACCTTATTCTATAAGTCCTCCACCTACTCCCCCTAATTTTGAAGCTCTACGAAAGGTCTCCTATATATTGATGCTAATATCAATGCTATCTCGGGGTGTAGAAAGATATTGAAGTCCACCCCCTGTGGGGAGGTAATTAAACATATTTTGAAAGGTTGTTCCCATAATCTGACACTACTGTGGGAACTGAAAAATCTAAACTTCCACTGCCATGAGGATAATGCTAGATGACTCAAGAGTGAACATATGCACCCTCCTATACATGACTTTATCGCATGATGCGTGGGATTCCATTTTCTTTGACCACGGAAAACCCCATTCCAACAATGTGGAAATACCACAAACATTTTTACTGAAACAGAAAATCTGAGCATGAACTGTAGATGAACAGTCCATACTCAAACTATTGTCGTAAGGCCTCGACGCAACCACCAAAAGGATCCAACCGAAACTCTTTCATCAAGGGTCAAATCACACCATCGACATAATTGTGATTATTGAGTCTCCTCTCATAGGTATCTCCGTACGTAAGGGTCAATTCAATGGTTTAACCAGAAACTCTAGGTCTCAAACAAAATTCATGAAAAAAGGGAATTGTTGGAATGCCTTGACGAATACTCAGCTATGGACATGTCATCATGTCGAAGCTGTAGAAGCTCTTGGGAACACTAACCCATTAACATTTGATGGTTTGAAATCCCCTTCTCTGAGGAAGGTTCTCAAGCTCTATTCTAAAAAAATTAACCTCATCCTAATATATGGGTAATCTAAAACCATTCATCGCCCTGCTGAGCCACATAATGTGCTCACATATAGGACCAATATCTGATTTAATGGTGCTCTGGATAGATGCAAACTCAGTCGCCACCTCAAGCCTAACCTTTTCCATCTGTGAGTCATGCTCGCCTCATAACCTGAGGGGTATCTGTCATTGAAATTCGTGTAAGGAATTGATCCTATATGTGTTCTCTATAGGTAGCACTGGTAGAAACTACTGACCAATGGGCAGTGGTATCACATGGAACCCGCCTGAAGGTACCATCTTGGGAAACATTCCTTTTACTAAAGCCTCATCAAACCGAGGACCATCTACATTATCATTCATTGGAATCCTAGCTGGATGTCTATGTGGTGTCATCCATAAGAGTATCAATTTGAACAACTTTCATTAAGTTATATCTGGTGAGATGACTCAAAATAGATCAAGAAAAAAACATTTTCAAGACACATGACACTAGTGTTTTTGTGTACCGAGTTGGATAATAGAATTTAGGGTCCTATTGTATGGATAAGTCAGCCAACACACCAACACTAGAATCCATGGAATGAAATACTAATTAAAGACACTTAACAATATTTCACCATTGAAAACATAGACTCTTAGTTCTTCTGGTAGAATTGACTTCCCTCTGATAACACTTTGTCATGAACCATCACCTGGTTCCTAAGTCGTTACTACCCCAATCCCTCCTTCCATAGGCCAGGGGTTGGTGACTAGCACCAGAAAGGAAATTCACTAAAATGAGAAGTCATTTCCAGAAAACCTATACACACACTGATAGTGTACACTTCACACAAGTAAAATACAACGAATGAAAAAGGTGAAACCATAACTAAAAACAACCACATAGTGTAAAAGTAAGTACTAAAGAAAAGGATGTAGATTACAAGACGAAATAAAATGGGAATAAAATAAATTCAAAACAGCTCTGGAGTTCATCCGATAAGGATCCAAACTAAATGTTGGATACATATTGTTGAAACTCTCCATGTCAACTGGTCGCCTCCCTACACTGTCAAGTCCTAGATCCTCGAGACTCAGTCAAAGCAACCCATCATCTACACAAGACACAACAAGGTGTAGGTGATGCTCATGCTTGGGTGAGTGTAACAATACCACGTAGAGACCCCGAGACCCCCGAAAGATTCTCAGAATTCCAAAAAGGGAAAACCACAAAGCATGATGTCAATGACAAAGCACAAAGAAAAAACAGCTCACATAATGTTTAACATAAGTTAAGATGTACTTATTTTAAGTAATAAAGTTAAATTATCTTATTCGGTCATGAGGATCTACAACTGACCTACACAATATCACTCGGTGTTGATCCACATAGGATTTCTCGGTGCTGATCTACACAGGATATCTCGGTGCTAATCTGCACAAGATCGCTCAGTGCTCATCCACACAAGATTTCTCGGTGCTGATCTGCACAACATTGCTCGATTTTGATCTACACATGATGGATCAGTGCTAACCCCCATAGGATATTTCGGTGATTATCCACAAAGGATCACTATTTTTTCTTCACGTCTCATCCAGCCACTAGATTCCCATAAAAAGCATGCGTGATTCGGGGTGAATCCACTCTCCAAGCCATTGGTTGTATTTTAACTAGCACAAAGTAAAATTAAAAAGTAACACAATGAACCACTATGTCATAAGGGTTCCAACTCAATAGAATGAACGTCAACCGGACACTCGGTCTGTATGTTATAGGCATTTTAGTGTCGGTCCCCAGTTGGATATGAGTCTAATCCAACCCGAACATACTCCAACATTCTCCAAAAGAGAAGTGGAGTATCTCAAAAGGACCACCTCATCCTAGGGGTCCTCATTCCATTGATGGCATGTCCAAAAGACACCAGGTATGCGAGATATGCCCATTTCAGTGGAATGGGGCCGATCGGGTCTAGGTTCGGTAAGGGTCCATCTCTGGCGGCCCAGCGAGTGGCCCCAGCATGGTTGGGGGGTTCACCCTAGCGGGGGGCCAGGCCTGACTTGCGATTCTAGCCTAGCTCACGGGCTGGACCTCCTGGATGGACCCGACCCACAAGTAGTCT
This sequence comes from Viscum album, assembly GCA_963277665.1. Lineage (NCBI taxonomy): Eukaryota > Viridiplantae > Streptophyta > Magnoliopsida > Santalales > Viscaceae > Viscum > Viscum album. The sequence goes on along the minus strand of OY728163.1, from coordinate 1,638,888,726 downwards.
GGTTGATGGTACACCGACGAGATGCAAAGCATTCGGTGCGGCCGGCTGGCGGTGCCAGCGGGCACTGCCCTCTCTCCCAAAAAGGGCAGATCAGTCAGCGATTTTGACCATATGAGGGGCCTAAGAAGGCCACTCATTCTTCAACATGTGGCGCATTGGTGCTACATCCCTTCCACCATTAGGGCCCAGATGGTCGCGGTTCATGCCGCCATAGCGCCAATAGGCACTGCGCCCTTCCACCGCTGTGGCCCGGATAGTCATGGCTCCTGCAGTCACAACACCTATGGGCGTTGCTCAACCCCACGGTCGGGTTGTCTAGGCACCTCTCCCCTACGCGGCTAGCTTGGCTAGGTACTGCTCCCTTTCATTGCCGACTCAGCCGACCACCGACACCGGTTGTCGGCATCGCCACGCCAGTGGGGCCGCCCTGATGGTTACCTATGCAAGCCACTAGAGGTTCTCCAGTGGTCCTTTCTTTTTCATGTCTGTGCCTATGGGCCTCTCGGGTTGCTGTTTTCACTTCACTACCATAAAATACACCTTTACACCACATTCTATGTTCCTATACGAAGAACGCCCCAAGGACATGTTTTGAGGAGGGTTCATGCCTTATTGGGTTCAGCCCGCACCCTCCGCGTTAGCATATTAAACATGGGGTAGTATAATAATCAAAAAAGGATGAATAATACACAATTTAAGACCCCACAATAACCATCCCACATGTACTCATGAGACACAGATCAACCCAATAGTTGGTTGGTCCGTGTTTGTTGTCTTTTTCAAGAACAAAAAGAGTGGGAACATCAAAGCACATAAACACCCTAACTCAAGTTCATTAAAAGTAGTTTCATATGAGGAAGGAGTGTCCACATTCGAGGGTGCAGCAATGAAGGAGAAGGTTCACATCCTTTGGTTCTCATTGTTGAATCCTCCAATGGTCATTGAAGACTTGTTCAAGTTTGGTGGATGATGCCATGACACTTCTTTAGAGTTTCCTCTCTTGTGTGCCTAAGACTCCTACCCAATATTCATTTAAATCGATGAAATAGAGGATCAACACACCACACAATTAATGAGGATTTTTAATGAAATGAATTAATAAACCTATAATATATTCCAATTTTGTGGTTACACAACCATGTGTAACCGGCCATTTAATGGCCTGACAACCCATCAGTCCCGCGGCCACTGCTCAACAGTTACAAGAAAAAAATAAAATAACTCGTTGAGTTATTTTATTATTATTTTTATTAAAGACCAAAAAATTATCTTTTTCATTAGACCCTTTCTGGTTGATTTTTAGTGTCCCTTAAGGGAATCCCAATGCTGCAGATTCAATGTTGCCCTAATTTTTTTAATCGGAGTACCTATTCAGAAGATAAAATTCATCGGCCGCACGTTTACTGAATATACATTAAAAAATGTTAAAGTATTATTAACAATCACACTTGACCCGTGCCGGTCAAGGTTAGGCTCTGAATATGAAGAACATGCCATCACGTTCTCAATAGTACTCTCGCATTTCTATTCCGAGTTACCATTTAGGAGTTATATAATTTAAAAATAAAATAATTATTACTTAATTATTTTATTTGTAGCCGAAAACTAACTTCCAATGTTGGCTCAGGTCAACCAATGTTAGAATCAGCCTATAGAAAGCATACCCTCACAAGTTCAGTGGTGGTCTTGGATTTTTAATCTAAGTCACCATTCATGAGTTATAAGCATTGGAAAAGTAAAATAATTTTATTTAATAATTTTATCTACCGTTATTCCATTTTTGGATTTTCTCACTAGAGTCCTGCGCCGACTAAAATTAAGTCACTCCTAGGGAATAAACTACCATCTTGAACACAACCGTGCCCTCAGATTTCTGAGTCAGGCACCCATTTAATAGTTATTAAACCTTTTCAGTAAAACTACTCACGCGTGCTAGTTAAAGTTTAACATTTTTCTATTTATCATTCCAGGCACTCTGGGACTCAGAATAATGTGTCGTAAACTTTCCCATAACCATAATAATCCCTTATAATTTAGAAAAATATATCAAAATTCTAGGACATTCCATTCACTATACACAATCTATTAGGACTCTCCTCCTATGAATTTGGAAACACCCTCTCGATGTAACAGATCCACTCATTCTCTTCATTATTCTTGCCCCTTCTTAATTTTATGCCTTTAGATTTAGAATTACTAATGTTGTGAATATATTTTTCAACACACATTGTACATAATTTTTTACTTACAAATGATGATATACTCATTTATCATAAGCTAAACCATTTTATTATACATAAAATACTATTGTTATTCTGACAAAATTTCACTGTTAGTTTTTATGCTAAACGATTATATATTGAATTCCCATACCCATTTCCACTAAATGGTATTGAAATATATAAATATATACATCATTGATTCGGGAAATCCATGTATGTAACACATACTACTACATAATGGGGTTAATGTAGGAAAATTGATTAGTATGTTATATCATCTTTGTGGAACACTTATGCATGTACATGAAATTATTATGATAGGTACACTCAAAGAGAACTCCAATTCTTTGGAAAATGTTTTAATCACATGATATGCCAAAAAATGATTATTAGTGGTCATCCTAAGAACACTATGTTATTAAGTATTTTTGGTTAACCATGAATTATGCTTATGATCTCAAGTTTTATAATGTTTCCACATTCCCATGTCGCTTTTATAATGACATGTTATATCATGCCTCATTGTTCATGATTATGATCCTCACCTATTATGTTAAAATTTTATTCAAATTTTCTCACATGTATTGGTTAACCTTATTACATGAATTATTTTGTTCCCTTACTGGGATCTACATCTCACCCCTTTATTATGTATATCCCCAAGTTATGTCATAGTGTATTAAGAGATAAATGGAAATTTAGGGTACACTAAGGAAGTCTTCAAAAATGTTGATTTATCAATTTATCAAATTTTTATGGTAAGTACGTCATTCTAAAAGACACTAGACTTCATGATCTGCTGGGATAGTATTATGTGTACATTTATATAATAAATCATGAAATAAAGTGTATTAAAAATATGAGTTTTCATAGTTTGTATCAGATAATGGTCTATATATTTTCAGGGATGGGGTTAGAAAACTCTATTAAAAGTAAAAGAGATAAGTCTAAACATAGGAAAAATACCTATTATTGGTAACATATAGAGTTAGTGGATTCAATGATAAATAAATAACTATTTGGATACTATAAGAGGATGTAGATCTTATATATATTTACTTTGGGGTATCAACCCTAAAAATACCATATTGAGAAGGACTCTAATGGGAAATGGTTCACAATAACAGAACTTTCTACCAAACCTTTTTACACTCCTAGGAGACATTCTTGTGTAAAATCACAAGATCATTATCTGCCATTATTAAAGGATACACATTTTACTATAATATTTTATATTGGGAAATATTTAATTGATAACTTATATTTAAGCCAAGAAATTCATATATTAAGGAACACATGTCATTTATTATTTAACACTTTAACATTGACGTTTTCCCTCTTATGTGTTTAAAAATTCAAAAATTATCATCCCAAAATTTCCCTTTATTCTAATCAATGGATGAAAATATGAGGAATATAGTCAATACCCAATGTGAGGAGAAATGTGATGACTGTTAAAATGATATGCTCGTCCTAATTGGAGTAGGAATCATGAACTTCATGACAATTCACTCTAAACCGAATCTTGTTTTGAATAGAAACCTAAATCAGGAGGGACACCCAAATCTCCCTAATAAAGAGAAAATTCTAATTGTGTCTTCCATGTGATAAAGGCCTCTGAGTTTCAATGGATCTTATGATCCCTTAATTTTTGAATATTGTATAAGGTCCATTGAAAACATCTTCTCAACGATTACATTATCTGAGTAAGAGAATTTCATTCTTGTTGTTTATCATATGGAAGAAGAAGCTGATTAATAGTGGGTTTCAGAAAAGAAATAGATGTATGAGGATGATATAATAGTGATGTGTGGGATGAACCAACGTCAAAATTTCATGAAGGGGTGGGGAAATGATTTTAGTGATAAAAGTAAGGGCTCAAAGATAGTAAATACTGATTGGAGAAACCCACCAATATCATGAAAAAGAGGAATACTCTAGTAAACCATCATCGTACTATCCAGGGATTTAATTATTAGTAAAAATTACATTTAGATAATAACTTACTCAACACAAGGTTTTTTAGAGAAAATCATTGCCAATAACTTCTAAGGATGAAAGGGAGAGCATATTCCATCACAACCATTAAGGTGGATCGTAAAAAAGAAGTGGTTATAGGTATGATAATTATGCATTCAATAATAGAGAACACAATTTTTTATTCTTTTTCTATGCATTGATTCAAATATCACAATTTTATTTGAACTACTCAAACACCACCACAAATGATGGAAGAAGAGATTTTGGTGAAAATGTTAAATGGGAGAATTGTTGCATCCCAAGTATATAACTCTTCTTCCATACACATATATGGGATAAACATCACACAAAATCTTTTCATAATTCCATTTTCATAATTTGATGCTATTATGGGCATGGAATTACTTTTTTTGTATAGAGACAACATAAATGTTTTAGATAAGGAAATCACCCTTCATATTGAGAATCACCCTCGGATTCTATAAAAGTGTGACGATGAAGATAATTCTTATTTAGTACCATCATCACAAGAATGAATATTATTTCAATATGAGTAATAATGTCTTTCTCAAATTATTGAGGCTAAATAAAATAAAATCCATGAAGACATGCCAATTTTGAGGGAACACATTGTTTTATTTCGCAAATAATTTCATTGTCTTCCTCCCACCAGATTGGTAGAATTTTTAATTGAACTTATACATGGATATTTTATAATATTTATGTATCTCTATATAATATAAATTGTTGAACTCAAGAAAATTAAGAAACGGATATATGGAAATATGGATAGAGGGTTTATACACCCGAGTTCCTTACCATGGGGTGCACTGGTCCGCTTCATAAAGACTAAGGATAGTTCAATTTATCTCCTAATTGATTATCATGAGATCAAAAATACCATGATAAAGAAGATTATTCTCTTCCAAGGTTTGATTATTTGTTTTATTAGATATGGGGAGCCTAGTATTTCTCTATGATAGATCTTCAGTTGGGATATTATCAAGTAAAGGTGAAGATGGAGGATATCCCCAAGACTACCTTTCATACATGGTACATGCACTAAGAGTTCATATTCATACAATTAAGACTCCATAAATCTTCATGGATTTGATTTATAGATTCCTTAAAAAATACCTTAACTAATTTGTGATAGTCCTTACAAATGATATTCTTATCTACTCCAAAAGAAATGAGGAATATGTGGAGAATTTCAATTTGTTCTGAGGACCTTGTAGAAACAAATGTGCAAGAAAAGTATAGTAAATGTGAGTTCTGGATGGAGAAAAAAACGTTCCTAAAAATTTCATCACCAATAAAGGGATATCTATGATTCCTTAAAAAATAGAGAAAATCAAAGGGTGACTATGACTAACATCTATGATGGAAATATGTAGTATTCTTGGATTTACAAGGTACTATTGTTGATTTATGAGAAACTTCTCATGATTAGAAATCCCCAAAATCAAGATAACTCATAAATGAGTAATGTTTTCCAGGAATGATGAATATGAGGAGTATTTTAAATATCTAATGATTAGGCCAATCACAATGCCTATTATCACATTACCAACCAGTGGGGAAGGATTTGTGATCTACAATGATTTATCTAAAAAGGCATTGGATTGTGAACTCATGAAAAATTAAAAGGTAATAGTCTATGCCTCCCGCCAACTAAAATACACCATGAGTTCAACTACAAATTAGAAAAATTATAAAATAGAATTGATATTCATAAATTCTTATCACTCTTAGAATGATAGATAGTCTGAAAAGACCATTCAATATCACAAAGATATTATGATATCATGTTCAACTATTTTCTAAGGATGTTGGGACAAATATCTTCCCATTAGTGTAGTTCTAATATAAAAATAGTTTTTATTAGAGTATTAAAATGGAACATTTTGAGGATATTAATGGGAATAGTTTTTTGGCTATGACATACTAGGATGATGTTCAATAGAGTAATATTATCCAAGAGATGACAAATAAGGTTCAAACCATTCAATGTCATATGAATTCTACACAATGCTGATAGAAAATATATACAGACAATCAGAAACAAGAACTCAAGTTTGAGACCAGTGATAAATTGTTCCTTCATATATCTCCATGAAATAAAGTCATGAGGTTTGTGAAGAAGAGAAATATTATTCCAAGATACATCGGACCCTTTGATATTGTTTATCACATAAGAGGAGTGGCCTATTTAAAAACACTTCAACCAACCCTATATTAAGTATAGGATGTGTTCCATGTATCCACCATGATGAAGTACATAGAATACCCATCACATGTACGAAATTTTATGGTGGATCCACTGGATAATTATCATTCATATGAGGAGAGGCTACTGAAGATTTCGGATCATAGAGTCAATGTTCTATGAATGAAGAAAGATTATATTGTCATAGAGTTGTGGTGGAACCACATGTTTGAGGAGGAAACTTCGGAACTAGTTGAGTAAATGAAACAGATGTCCCCAAATCTATTTTAGCATAAAAAAATGAAAAATTATGGGGTGAAAATTTTTAATAGGAGAATAATTTAATTACATGAACATTAAAAAATTAAATCCATTCTCTTCGAATAAATAAATGCATCATTAAGTAATAAAGATACAGAAAAAATATTCACTAATTTTTTGATTTTGTAATATTATAATCAATTATATTTAAATGAATGTTAATAGTTTTAACCATTGATAATATTGTTTTGGACAATGACCATATTATTAGTATATGGGTATGTTTATGATAAATTCTATTGATACAAACAAAATAAATGATGGCCTCCACCAATAGGATCATACCCTATGAAGCTCATTTATTATAGATTGTGAGAGAGATAACATCTTAATTATTTTACATTGACTAATACCATTCTGATATCCCATTACTAAATTATGTGAAAACCCATTAATTGGACACTTTCAAACTCATCGAGATCACGACCCAAACCATCTTTGTAGAACCACCCCAAGAGAATCTAATCATTAAACACATTACCCTTATGATTCACATGTATAAAAGGGGTTGTGTATCTAAACCCTAATAACATGAATGTGAACATTTTATTTTCTATTGGCAATGATAATTATTATATTTATTTGTTATTTATTTTACATTATAAATGATTAAATAACAAGTTTGACACAAAATAGATTTCAATATAACAAAACATTAATTATATTTTTTGACACTATAAAATTTCAATTAAGAAATTCCATTTGAAGAACACATCAATTTTAAAAATGAATGATATTTTAATAAATATAATTATCAAATAATATTTATTAATTATATTTTATAATATAATTTATGAAGTAATAAATAATTTTCATAAAAGTCTGAAACAATTATTATCAGAAAAAAATATTTTTCAATAAACACTATGTTTGATATAAAATTAGAAATTATATTATTTATAGATTTATTTTTATAAAATAAATATTAGTATTGGATAGACCATTTAAAAACATTGAACAATGAATTTTTCATAATTTTTTGAAATAGTCGAATTTTTGGGAAAAAATTTAATATGGTATGAATATACAGTGTTTATTATGACATCATAATGACTAAAAATTGATATAATATATTCCATAAAAGAAGTTGATGACCAAATATATATTTAAAGTTTAAAATAATGTGTTTTTGGGTAATTATATTATTTTTATTAAGCCTTTATGAATACTCCAAAAACATATAGTTTATATTATTGTTTTAAAATAAATTCATTATGAACACGACTCACATCCACATCACCAAAGATAATATTTTTTTTACTTTGGTTTTTGTACATAAAATATAATTAAAACCACTCCTATTTTGAAAAATACTTGGGAAAAAATTGTGGGATTGTTTTTGGATTTTATTATATTACTATATAGGGTCCCAAGCCAATGTTTGGAAAACAATAAAGAACTCCCCTCACTTTTCCAATATAAAACCACCCATGTTCTTATTTATATTAACTAATTATTCTTGGTTCATGAAATTACTATGAAAATTACTCTCTATAGCCCTCCCAAGGTTCATCAAAGCTCTCAAGAAATTCCTACCAAGATTTTGGTAATGATCAACAATGGTAAGGGATCTTCTCCTTCACATCAATATTCAAGTACATTATTTATTTTTATTATTTTTATTTCCAATTCCAAATGTTGGAATATGTTTTTAAACCTATCCCATATATTCATTTTGATTTACAAATGATGAGAGCCCCATTTACCTATCCTAAGAATATTTTATGAATCTTTATATATTGTCTTTGTAGCGGCCTAGTCGAGCCCACAATCATGATATTGTCCTCTTGGGGTGTAGCCCACACAATTTTACATTACCTAAGATCTTTCCCATAGATATCCCCCTTGGAAAGGCCTAACGATGGGATAAGTATTCAAACCACCTTATATAGGAGTTCTTCCTGATCCTCCTCCTTCGATATGGGATTTCAATAGTTCACCCCTGCCCCCTAGAAGGGCCGAACGTCCTCTCTGTCATATCAAATGGCATTGTAACATCCTGCATTTAAAGATGAGGTGAAATTACAGAAAATTTTTATTTTTTTGCGATTACGGGATGATGTATATTTTAGGTGAAGTATCAGAATGTATTTTCAGATAATGGGACCAGTACATGTGTTTTTTAAAAGAAATAAATTAAATTAAATTAAAGATAAACTAGAGAAAAATTAAATGATAATTAAAAGGTAAAAATAATAAATAATAAATTTTTTAATAATAATAATAAAATAATTATAAATATGATGATGATGGTTATTATTATTATTTTGTATTATTATTAATATTTATTTTTTAGGATTTTAGTAAAACTAACTCTCCCTCATCCATCTCCCAAAATCGTGACACACCCCCTCCCTAGATGTCCCATTACTCATGTGATAGCTCTCCATGGTTGAACCCCCTCATACAATATTCACTCCTCCTTGACCATGACCTTCGTGCAATGCGTCTCCTTGGTCACAACCTCCCAACATCATGCCTCCTTGGTCATGACCTCCCTATAACATGACTAGCCTCATCTCCAAAACCGATAGCGTGGAGCCCCTTCCATGAAACCTCTCTGATTCATCAATTCAAACATTTTTCATCATTATTCTCCTTATAATATTTATGGTGAGTCCCCTCCTCCCTTATCATACTCATTTACAGTCATTTTTCGGTCTACTCGTCACTATATGAGGTTCAGTTGAAACATTAGGTTGTGGGGTAACCCTGATTTCAGTTATGTTCTATTTTAAGGTTATGTGAATGGTCTCCTAGGTCCCATTCTTGCATGTTATGACAACTATCACTTAAGGTGATGTGGTTTTATTTTTATTAAGGCCACCACCTATATCTAAGGTGGGGTTTTATTCTTGTTTAATGTCTTCACACCATATAATTTAGTTTTTATATTTTTTATGATCCCTGGTGATTTTTGTTTATTACATTGGATAGTACTGTGTGGTTTGGGGATACCACCACCTTATGAGGTGAGGTTTTGTTTCCACAACTTAGTTTTGTTCAGTTAATTTAAGGTCTTAAAAGTGTTTTTAATCCCTATAATTTATTTTTTAGTGAGTTAGACTTTACCATGTGATTTCGAGTGGTCACCGATAAAAGTTTCAAGAGTTGAGTGTTTAGCTTTGTTCTGATTTGGAGGTATGGTCTCTTGACCTCCCCTTTAATTTTAGAAATACATTAAAAAACTAAATATTGCACCATTAACTGTTTAAAAAAAATCATTTTCGATTTCATGTCAAAATCTTTCTTAATATTGTTAGTGAAATTCAAAAATGTAATATTTATTCTGTTTGATAACAAAGTCACATTTTATTTAATAAAACCCCATCAGACGGAGACGTGCGGCCTTCAAGCTAAAAAATGTTGAGATAGACTTATATGCTTCCTACCTTATAGACTTGTTTTTTTATGCTTGAGTTATAATTGATGATTGACAAGTTTAGGTGGTTGATCCCTTATAATGTAGTTTTTATGTCCCAATTCGTAAAATGAAATGGTTGAGGTGAATGAAATGGTTAGGATGAATTAGTCAAGTTGGTAGCATCCATTATGGGTAATGAAATGAACCCTTTGGAATATTAACCTTATAATTTTTTTTCCATGTTTCGGAAAATTGAGTGAGAATGATCTTTAGTAGGATGCCTCATACCAAATAGCATTACTTGAATAATTGGTTTAGCCATAATGAATTGTTTGACTTGTATTAATTTTTTTTGGATTATTCTATTGTGTCGGTTATAACCTTCACTTATAGAAAAACCCATTTAGGGTTTCTGACTTGCCTCATTGCCACCCCATTGGTTGTGCCCATCCTAAATGGCCTAAGTTTCCTTTATATATATTTTTTAAAATTTCCATGGGTTTTGCATGGAACCTTAGTAATTCCTTAATTTGATTAATGAGAAATGAATTTAGAATTGGGTCCCTCTTGATAATTCATAAACTTAAACATAATATTTTACCCCACTTTTGGCTCCTATTATCTATTGTAGACTTTAGGTTTATTTAAATGCAATATACCTTACATGAAAAAGTAATCATTTCAAGTTTGTTGAGTAACTTTCAAATTTATACACTCATTATTCCTTGTTTGATGCTCCTTGATTACTCTTTTTAAAATGGGTTGGAATTATTTTGACACTTGGTCAAGGTTGATAGCTTGAGATGATGAAATGTCATTTATGAAATATTTGTAAGAGGCATGTTGACGCCACATTCCTTGTTTATAATTCCTTGATTTTGAAAGTTGATTTTTAGCTTATACCCTTGGTAGTGGCTTGAACCATATGAAATACCATGTTAACCTTGCTAGCTTGTGAAATTTAGTTTCATGTGATGACATGAAATTTTTTATTGATTATTCCATGTAGCTTAAGTCTCATACCATTCCTTCACTATGATATATGCATATCTTTTTATTTTAAATGAAATTGGGTTAATGGGAGAATATGGGTCCCATATTAAGAACCCATAATTGGACTCTCCATACTCGATAGGTTACAACACAACAGGATGGGGAAGTGATGTTTTAGGATATCCAGGAAAGGGATCCATAGATATTTTGATTATACTATTGGGTGATACTGGTTCTCTATTGGGAAACTAAGGATAGACCCATTGGTAAGATGGCTACCCCAAGCCTCGGTTTATACAAGATTCTATATGTGTGATACCCAGTATGAACTCATAGTTAGAATCTAAATAGATATACATGAACTTCATAAAGGATCCTCGTGGATGGGATTGGTGGCATTGGATATTTTGAATGGATGTACCCTAGAGATACCTAAGAATAGCCTCAGACCCCACCTATGAAATTGATATTTTTAATGTAAATTTGTCTGAGGCATCATTTTTTTATTTATATGTATTATGATTTCATGTGAGATTTTTACATTACATTAATAGGTTTCATATGTGAGGACAGGATATTTAGACCCCATGTTAAAGAACAAGCTTGGGGATCTGCCTTCCTTGGTTTTCCATGTTAATAATGGCCATGGTTTATATATTCTTCCTTGCGCAACAATACCTTTCAGATTTTTGGCATATGCCAAAGTAGGTGGTGTAGGATGGCTGTCCATTTAGGAACCCAGACCATGTTGTTATTATTAATTGTTATCACCCGACATTTATTTTATATGACACACTTCTTAATTTATATATTATTGTTTGGATTGGTCTAGTCATCCTGGGTTCTGACCTACTAAAATTTATATCTCACACCTTGCTCACGTAATCTTGGTCCCCGAGTATACATTATATTTTTGGAATATAGGTTGACTATTCTATTCAATATTCCTCGGAGTTAGGATGAAAGGACTGAGATGGAGCTCAGAATGATCATGGAGATCACCCAAGGAAATTTTCAGTCTTTTCTATATTATTTTACTATATTGTAAAGGATGTTGTATTTTTACTACATTATTTTATGTATCATTACTATTTCATGAATTAATAGATTTTATATACTGGAAATTGAAAATTTTATTAAATTTTTAATTATAGTCTTCCACTACTCGATCTTTCATTTTTTTACTACTTCTACTATTTTCCTCTACTTATACTATGACAGACCGATGTAAAACTATAATACGAGGGTATATTATCCTAACTATTACCTCTTGAGAACTTCAATTCTATTCAATAACCATTGGTATACATGGAGACAAACTTGAGGTCATTCAACCCACCAGTCCATCCACCATCTTAGAGGTGATCCGGATCAAGATGTTCCAAAGTGGTATCATTGGGTAATTTTTTTCCTTTTTTTGTTTTGGGTAGGTTGACATGCGACTAGGACAATGTCGATACTTGGTTAATAATCAGGTGTGGGACTGATCACCCTACGTATGGGAAATGACAAAGTGTCTAGGGCTAGAAATTAGTGTCCGTGCATTTCGACATTACAATTGATATGATTTCATCTTGAGTGATTGGAGTAATTTCCCTTGTTTATAGATTTATGGATATTATGGTATTTTACCCATAAAATTTTAAGGTAATGATAAAGAATTTTATGCATCATAATAGGTACATATGGATTCACATGTCATGCATATGTCATGCCATGTAGCTAAATTCATAGTTTTTTTGCTGATATGATTGAGTGCCTTGAATGACATTCCATGTTGCTGATTTTATTAGCATGCATATTACATAAACTTATTAGGTGTTAATATTCCATGCTTCTGTACCTGTATCATGTATTTTCTATGTCATCTTCTTTTCTTTTAATGATGAGTTTTCTTTGATATAATCGATTTCATGGGCTAAATAGATTGGTTTCAATTAAATGGGAGCCAAATTCCACCCGTAAAGTGTATGGGTGCATTATGGATTGGTAGATGTCCTCCCATATGATTGGATTATTGAACATATGTATGTTTGGTTATGAAATGGTTTTAAATGTAAAGGGAATGGAAATGGAACATGTGGCGGTGTCCTTTTATTAAGAACCTCAAGTAACATTAGATAAAGCTTCCCTGAGTTTCCTTCAAGTGAATATAAAGGTGTTTTATGTAGGTGTACTTTCTTCTAGTAATGGATTAGATTATCATCTTGTGATCCAAGTGGATTATTTTAGCATGACCTAGTGTTAGGGTCGATTCTTTTCCTTTATAAGGGGATATATCATAGTAGGTATCACCCTTATAACATAAAGGCCTTTCTAATTCCATGAGTAATCATCCATTTCATGTTGTTTGTGGGATGTTTTACCTAGTCATACCCCCTTGCATAATAATAAACCTTATTCATATGGGTGTTTATGTTTTTCTTGGCCTCTAATATGGGTGTGAGTATCAAGTAATGTTTTTTTCCTACTTGTTATACATACTTCGGTCGTGGTTGGATATTTTGTAGGTCTCTTTTCACCCTATAATTCCTCAGTGATGGACACCATAGTGTTTTTGAGTGAATTATTGGTTTATCTATGGAGTAGATTGATATGAGAGTTAAATAAAAAAGTTGGTCCCAATGCCCATGATGAATTTCTCGACACACGAGTGTTTATACATTCTGATCGATTCTATTTTGTTTTCCTTTTATTATGTCTTGACGTTTGTGAGTGTGACTCTGTTAAATTTCAGATGTACGTTTAATTTTGTTTTGATATAGCGCAATTGTGATCAATTGGTTTATCTACTCTATCTTTGATGGAGATAAACCTAAGGTGGGAAGCATTGCGTAGGTTCTATTCAATACGTGTCCTTCCGGGTAGAAGGAACACAACCAAAGAAGACCACTAGAGAATGGTCACACTGGATTAAATGTTATGAGGATTGTGAACATTAAATCATGTCTATTATTTCTCATCAAAATGATGTTTCTGTGGTTGGAATTGTATGAAACATTTGAGTAATTTCATTGGTCATGGGTGGATTATGGCTGTTATACATGAACGATCATGGGATGCCTTAGGTGGTAAAGGCTTGGTGATCAGCCAATGAAAGTGAATCAACAGGTGAAGATGAGTTTCTTCTTTGAATTTGACGTTTTTTATTTTGAATGTTTTTCCTTCCATCACTTGGTAATGTTCATCTAGAAGTTGTTTAAATCCTCTTAGTGTATCATGCTTAGCAAAGAGGATGCCACCTACCTTGACATTATCTAAGTACACTAACAGAGAACCGATCTTATGCCATTGTAATGTTTTAAATCCATTTGGATTGTCTGATTGGTTATTTCTATGTATCACACTAAATGAATTGTTCTAATTGAATATTGGTTAGTATTGAGTGACCCATGGATTCTTGTGTAGGAATGACTTGTATGAACTCTTTTACACTAGTTGTTTCTTCTAACATGACCATCTGGATAATGTCACATTGGGCTTAGTCAATGCTATGATGTGGATATATTGACTTTTTACTGACCTCTCACATGAAAACATGTCATATGGACAACCTTTAGATAGTTCCTTGTACTCATGTTTTGCCAAGTTGAATTTATTTTTGACTTGTTGTTGGAGTCAATGATGCTTAAATCAAGGAATGTCTACAAAAATCAAGTATGGACCCTGATGGACATGTTCATGGTGAATGTGAGATACCTTAGAAGAATACATCACAATCCAAGTTGTAAAATGAAAACTATCTAGGATGAGAGTTTTCATTAATAGTCAGATGGATTGGCTCGACTCGTTTTCTCTTTTGTTCAATGGATCGATCAATGAAGGACCATTTTTGGAATGTCGTCAAATGTGATATGTTAGGTTTGGGTCTGATAGGTATTTTCATGAAAAGCGGATCAATGTGGGATTTTAGGTAGATTGGAAATCAACCATATTAACCATTTTATAAATCACATGATAAGTATAACTAGAATGCTTAAGGGTGTTTTTTTCACGTAATTACATTGGTGGAAGGTGACATGGATCAAAATTGTCCCCATCCTAAATTTAATGCCTAAGGTGGGAAGTACCATTGGCTTGATTTTTAACGAGATGATAAAATGATTATATCTCTAGCTAGAAAGGATTAAGTGCATGTCATCATAGTGTTTCATTTGAAAAATGAGTGTTGCCTCATTCCATGAAAACAACAATGTCATGTGTTCAAGGATTGCTGAAAGGTGTGTTTTGTTTTGGGAAGCGCAACACAACTATTTGAGTTGGACTTCATGACCCTTGTAGGTTATGTGATGTGTTTTTTGTTTCCAAAAGATTAATGGGGATGAGAAGTTATACTGTGGGAAGGTTGTAACATCCTGCGTTTAAATCCAATGTCAAATTTAGGGGAATTTTAAATTTTTTGCATTTACAGAACGATCCATTTTTGAGATCGAGTATCAAAAAGTATTTTCTAGGTGTCAGAACACTACATGATTTTTTTTAAAATAAATAAAATAAAATAAATCAAAGTTAAAATTTAAAATTAATTAAGTGATAATTAAATTGTAAAAATAATATTAATGAAATGTTTTTTATAATAATAATAATATAATAATAATAACGATGATGATGATGATTATTATTATTATTTATATTTCCATCATTATTTTTATTATTACTATGCTATCATTATCAATATTTTGTGTTTAAGTTTTTAGTAAAACCTACTCACCCTAACCCCTCTCCCCAAATAATGATGTGCCCCCTCCTTGGGTCTCCCCATCCTCGTGCGACAACACTTTATGGCTGAACCCTCTAGGGAAGAACCCCTTCATGTCACGCGCAACCCTCCGTAGTCACGACCTACCTACAGTGAGCCTCCTTGTCCACAACCTTCCTACAGTGCACCTCTAGAGTTGTGACCTCCCTACAGCATGACATGACTCCTCATCGAACCTCATGGCGTGACTCCCCTTCCATGGAAGCTCTCTGATTCATCGATTCCCTCATTTTCATCACAATTCTCCATCGAATCATCATAGTGATTCCTTTACTCACTTCTCCTACAGATTTCAAGTCATTTTAAATCTATTATTTGATTGGTGAGGTTTTTCTAAAACCCTAGGTCAAGGGTTAACCCTGATTTCAATTTTATGATTATTTAGGGTTGTGTAAATGGTCTCACTGGACCCATTCATGCATGTTCCGACGACCTCCTCTAAAGGAGAATAATTTCTCCTTCATTTGGTCCACTACCATAATATGATTTTAGGTTTTATTCTTGTTTATTAGCTTCACACCATCTAATTTAGGGTTTTTAATTATTTTATCCTCCCTAAAAATTTTTGTGTAGTGTCCTAGATTGTACCCTGTGGATTTTGGTTTCCTCCAACTTCCATGTTGAGGTTTTATTTCCTCGTATTAATTTTTGTTGGTTCATTGAGGGTCTTAAATGTGTTATTTATGCACTAGAATTTAATTTTTAATGTGTCAGACTTTACTGTGTGATTTCTAGTGGTCGTTGATAAAAGTGTCAAGCATCAAGTATTTGGCTTGGTTTTTCTTTTGATATACGGTCCCATTCCTTTCCACATTAATTTTAGTAGTGAATTAATTGATTACGAAATTAAAAATTCTTAGTTTTAAATTAATTACTTTTTATAGTTTAAAATTTTCCTTGATAATGTTAGTGAAATTCACGAATATGATATACATGTTTTATAACAAAGTCACGTTTTTATAATAAAACCCCTCTAATGAAGGTGCACATCATTCAAGATTAAAATGAAGAGATCGATTTTTATAATGCATGTATTATTTAGTTGTTCTTTTGTTAATGCTTGAGTTAAAATTATTGAATCACATGTTAGGTTCTGGATCTGTTATAATGTAGTTTTTATGTCTCAATGAGTTAAATGAAATGGTTGAGGTGAATAAAATGGTTAGAATGAATTAGGCTTGTGGGTAGCATCCTTTATGGGTAACGAACATGAACCCTTGGGAGCTTTTACTTTAAAATAAATTTTCCATGTTTAGGAAAATTGAGTAAGAATGATCTTTAGTAGTATGGGTCATACCAAATGGCATGCATTGAAAAAAATGGTTTATCCATGATGAATTGTTTATCATTTTTTTAATTTTTTTAGTTTATTCTATCATGTCTGTTGTGGTCATCACTTATGGAGAAATCCATTTGGGGTGTTTGTCTTACCTCATGGCCACCCCTTTGGGTGTTCTCATCGTAAATGGAATAATTTTACTTTATATAAAATGTGAAAAATTACCATGGTTTGTGTCTAGAACCTTTGTAATTCATTAAATTGATTAATGAGAAATGAACTATGAATTGGGACCCTCTTGATAATTCCAAAGATAAATTATAATATATTATCCCATGTGTGGTGCTTCCGAAAAAGGTAATACATGATTGTTATTTTAATTCAATATTACATACATTAAAAATTACTCATTTAATGTTACATGAGTACCTTGCCTATTAATGAACTCCTTATTCCTTGTTTCATGCTCCTTGCATGAGCCTTTTTAGGTAGTTTGGTTGGATTAGGACACATGGTCAAGATTCATATCATGAGAAAAGTAAATATCATTGGTGACATATTGGTAATAAGAACATTTATTCCACATGCCTTGATTATAATTCCTTGATTATGAAAGTTTTGTTATTGCTTATTTCCTTGATAGTGGCTTGAACCATATAGAATTACATGTTAACCTTGAATGATCGGGAAATTGAGTTGCATGTGTTGAAATGAAAATTTTTAAGGATTATTCAATATATATTATGTCTCATACCTTTCTTTATCTTTGATATATGCATCTCATGT
This sequence comes from Viscum album, assembly GCA_963277665.1. Taxonomy (NCBI): domain Eukaryota; kingdom Viridiplantae; phylum Streptophyta; class Magnoliopsida; order Santalales; family Viscaceae; genus Viscum; species Viscum album. The sequence goes on along the minus strand of OY728163.1, from coordinate 1,638,870,813 downwards.
TTTTTGAAATAAAATCGGGTCGGGGAGAGAATATGGGCCTTGTATTAAGAACCCATAATTAGACTCTCAGTGCTCGATAGTTTACAACCCGATGCACTAGGGAAGTGAATTTTAGCCACTCTTGGAAAGGGAAACCACAATATTTTTATTATAATATTGGTTTATACTAATTCTCAAAGGGGAAAATGAGGGCAAAACCATTGGCAAGATGGTAACCCCACGCCTCGGTTGATACTCGATCCCTTATAGGAAATAACAGAGAGAGACTCATAATTACCATAAGAAGAGTGATACTTTGACTTTAGAAATGATTTCCTAGTATGGGATTATTGGAATTGGATATTATTAATGGATTTACCATAGTGATACCTTAGAAATTCTCTCTAACTCCTCCTATGAAATTGATAGTTTTTAATTAAAATTCTTGAGATGCATCATTATTTTATGTTATGTATTGTGATTTCACTTGTGATGTTTACCATAATTTTGTAGCTTACTTATGTGATGACATAAGATTTAGAATCAATGTTAAAGAACAATATTTCGGATCTACCTTCCTTACATCTCCATGTTACTATTGGACCTTGTTTATATATTATTCATTGCTTAACTCTACCTTTTAGATTTCTGATATAGGCCGAAGCAAGTGGAATGGGATGGGTGTGTGTTTATGAACCCAAAACAAGTTGTAATTATTAATTATTATCACTCTAAATTTATTTTATATGACTCAATTTTTATGTTATATTTCATTGTCTCAATTGGGCTATACACCATGGGTGTGGGCCTTCTAAGATTTATACCTCACACCCTACTCGAGTAATCTTCGTACCTGAGTAGAACTTATATTTTAAAGATCTATGTTTACCATTGTATTTCTTGTACCATGAATGGATGGTATGTTTAAATCACCATTCAGACTCTGGAAGATATTTTGACATCACATTCGAAGGATTTTCAAGGTTATTGAGATCAACACCTACCCCTATATGAGTTTTCATATATGAACAGTTTCCATTAAATCATTCTATTTTAATAGTATGGGGCTCTATATAGAAAGAGGTGTTAGACTCTAACAAGCTAGGATGGATTTTGAAAGGGGATTCTGATGGGACATAATATTTTCCATGATATGTTATAGAAGGATAAAAAAATTCATCATTATAAAAAACCTACACAAATTAGATATAAAATCAATGAATACAGTCATTGATGAGACATAGAGTTTGAGGTCAGTGATAATGATTTTTTCATATATCACCATTGAGGAAATTCATGAAGTTTGAGAATAAGGGAAATCATAGGAAAATATACATTTTCCCATTTTATCACATTGGAGCAGTGGCTTATTGACTAATGCTCCCACCTAACCTATCTCAAGTACATGAGGTGTTCCATGATTACCTCTGGAAAAAGTATATACCAGATCCCACACATATAATAAATCCAAATATGATACAATGGGAGAATGATATTTTATATGAGTATTATACTCTGAGGAACTTGGATCACAAAGACCAGGATCGATGAAACAAGACCACTCACCTGGCTAATGTATTCTGGCAAGACCACACGTTATAGGAAGTAACATTGGAACTAGAAGACGTACTGAAACTAAAGCACCATCATATGTTTTAGTGTATGAAATGAAAATTTAGAGGTATAAATTTATGAAGGTGGTAATCATGTAGTAACATAAAATTTTATAAATTAAATTCATTCCCATAGAATGAATAAATACATCAGTAAGTAAAAAATATATAGAAAACACTTACACTACATTGGATATTTTATAATATTATATCCTATATGATTTAATATTATATTAATGAATATAACCATTGATAATATATCTGTTGGGATGTGATCATATGATATATATGTGTGTGTGTGTGTGTGTTTAAGATAAATTCCATTAAATCATAATAAATAAGTGATATTTTGACCATTATGATCATACCCTATAAATCTGAATTTTCAGAGTATCTTAGGGAGATATAATCTCTAGGATTTTCCCTTGACCAATAATAAGATGAAATTAAACCACTAAAGCATGGGAGAAACTATATATGGGATAAGTTCAAGTTCATCGACATCATGACCCAAACCATGTTCACTGAACCACCCTAAGAAAATATCACTATCACAATCCTTACCCATAAGGAGTTTGTTGGTGTAATAAATGGAGATATATATTGGAATTGATTGCATGAATATATATTTTTTATTATCTATGTGATAATGATTATATTTATTCATTATTTATTTTTGACTTTATAAATGATAAAATAATGAGTTTGATACAAATTTGAATTCAATACGGAAAAATTGGATTTTTATTTTTGCCTGATAAGAAATATAAAATAAGAAATTTAATTAGAATAATTATTGAATATATAAAATATATTATATTTTAATCATATATTTTTATTAAAAAATATTTATAAGTATAGTTTATAATATAATAATATGATGTCACAATTTTTTTATAAGGGTCAGAAAAATGTTATTGTAAAAAATGGCATCTTTCAATAAAAATTTATTTCGATTTAAAAATATAACTTCTCATATTTATAGAGTAATTTTGATAAAATATAAAATTATTTTTAGATTAATCATGTTGAAATTTTCATGTTTTTAATTTTACACAATTTTTCTAGATATTTTAATTTTTAGGAAAACATTAAATTCTGTCTAAATATACGTTATTCATTATGACATAATAATGTCCCAAAAGTTATGTAATATATACCATAAAAGGTATAAAAGGAAAAATTTGTATCTAATATTTATAATAATACGTTTTAATGATATTTTTTCAATTTTATAAAAAATTTATTAATCTTCCAAAATCAATTCTATATATTATGTTTTTAAAATAAATTCTTATTTAACATTACTCACTTACACGTCAAAAGGTGTAATATTTTAATTATTTTGGTTCTTAGACATATAAATTAATGAATGAAAAACCTAGTTTGAATAAACCATGGGCATAAACAATTTTATGATTTGTGATTTTCACTATATTATTTTATGGAGTCCAAAACCACTATTTAAGAAATAAGAAAGAACTCCACCTACTTTTATTATATAAAACCACCAAAGCAACCATTTATCTTCACTAAAAACCCACATAACACAACCTTAGACTTCCCATTACCTTCTATATTCCTCCCAAGGTACTCGAATCTCTCAATAATCTTCTACAAATATTTTGAAAACACCCCCTCACAGTACATGATCTCTCTCTTCTTTTCCATTCAAGTTCCTTATTTATATTTATCATTTTGAATAAAAATAAGATATGTTTTCATGAACTTATAAATATCCCTTTACCAGACATTTTATTTTCTTATAATGTGATATAATTTATCCCCTATTGTTGGGACCTTTACTTAAGTTGTTACCATGCCGAAAGGAGTGGACCCTCTCCTTCTCCCCTTTATTAAATCACCTAAAATATTTTATGCCTTTGGATTTCATTATCATAATGATGGATATGTTTATAAATAATAATAATAATAATAATTTTTTGTATGTAATTATATACCCCTTCATTAAAACATTTTATGAATCTAAAATTACTACAACTATGCAACTAAAATTTCACTGCAATTTTTCCTAACAAACGATTATGATGGGAATTCTCATACCCATTTTTACTAAATACAAGTCACCTATATGTAAATATACTTATTTTTTTAGGTTTACACATGTATTTTACCCACATTCCTCAATTTTTGTATTAATATAGATGAAATTAATTCTTATGTTATATGATATATATGTAACAATTATGTATGTACATGATAATAATATGATGGATGTGCCTAGATAACACTCCAATGAATTGGGTAATGTTTTAATCTCACAATATTCCATGAAAATTGCATGAGAGGTTATCCAAATTATATTATATAATTATTTTTTTCTGTTGAACTAGACATATTCTTATGATTCTATGTTTTATGTTGGTTTTATAGTCCTTTGTTGCCTTTGGGATAACATGTTACATCATGTTTCATTATTCATAATTAGGATTCTCATATCTCATGTTTTATTTTTATACATCTTAGATCAAATGTAATACTTTACCCTATTAATTAATTTTCTTATTCCCTTAATTGGATCTATAACCCATCTATTTCTCATGAATATCCCTAGTTTCTCCCATATAGATTTAAAACTGCATTGGAAATTTACGGCATGCCATGAATGTTTTCAATAATATTGTTATATCCATGTTTCACATTGTCATGTTATTTAGGTAACAAAAAATGCACCGGACTTTATAATATTTTGAGACTTTATCATGTTCACCTTTATATAACAAATCATTAAATAATTTTTTCTAAAAATATGGATTTTCATCTTGACTACAAATTAATTTATTTCATAGAAGTGTAAACCATAAATATTTCATAATTTAGTCATTACTATTCTTACCCAGCAATTTAATAGCTAGGTTGTAATGGTATACTATATTAAGGTCCACTTAGACTCTGGGTTGTTTGTATCATGAGAAATAGAATATATATTATTTGAATAGAAATATATCATAAAAACTTAGGGTGTTAAATTTCCACTATTAATGCATTGAAAATATTGAACATTGCTCTGGAAAAGATGTTGATTCAATCATGGGTCAAGTGAAACCACATTTTTATGGCCTCTTCTTTCTAATTTCTATGACACATACCCAATTCCACATCTGTATAAAACAAGTATCATTAAAATTATTTTCAAAATCCATCAGTTGAAACCATTATAATAATTTTCTATATATCCTCAAATAAAAAATTAACAATAAAACCCATATGGGAAGTCTCACTATCAGTGTATGATATGAAATAATCATGAACTAAACCCATGACGATGAGATGATACACACCTAAATACATCTTAGAACACTTGTGTACCAAAAACACCATGTTAATGATAAGTTCAACATAAAAAGTATAGCAATGTATTTAAAATTTATAAATTTTAATTTTTTATAGACCAATATCCTTTCTACCATCCGAATATGGAAGACAGACTGACTTGTAATGATTCCATTTATAACATCCATTCCCTCAACAATTTTATTTGGAATAGGTTGAGGTTAAACTAAACATATATGGAAACCACTAGTTAGAAAAGTTTAACAATATACTTTAAGGACTTTAGAGAACATTGGGGGATGATTTTCCCAAAAAAATCAAAAATATAAAAACCACAATATAATCATCCAAACTATATATATGATTTAGGACGAAAAATAATTCTACCAAATAGTAGTATAAAAAATTAGAGTGACAATGGAAAATATAGACAACATTTAAATTTTCCAAAATACAATATAACCAAATGACACCATAGTGTCATCATCCAAAGCATCACTCAAACAAGACCCATCCCCCAACCACGTACTATTTTCAAGGTATAATGATGAAAAACTGTAGATGTATGATACCTCACCATTCTTTAATGTTATGATAAACAATATTTGTAATTTCACAAAGGTTTCAACGCATGTGGTAAGTATAACACTGAGTACGTAATCCCAAGAGACATACCTCATATTCCACTAAGATAACAATAGGTTAGTGAATTTATTTAAAATAATTATAAAATAGTTTTTTAGTTTTTAAAAATAAATATGGGAAATACATGTGAGGAAAAAACATAAATAAGATTATTACTATTCATTATAACATGGCATGAACATTACCATGTCCACACACCCAAACATACACAAACTCATGATTTGTATCACACACAAATGGTTGAACTTTACCATCGTACACCATCTACCATGATATTGGTACTTCAATAAGAAACGTTGTGTACAATGAATATACACCAATTCATTTTTGAAAAATGCAAATCCAAATCATTTTATGAAAAAAAGTATTCTTTTTAAACACAAAATCAAATATTTCTCTTACTAAAAACACACAATAATTTTAATATCATTTTGTTAAAATTGTAAGAAAAAATGTTTTGTAAAATCCATCCAATTTACCATATTTCGCAAAAAAAACTAATATTATTTTCTTCAAGAATTCACACATTGTTTCCATGTAAAATTCAAGAAAAATTTAAAATAAAACCAAGCCTTGATGTTCTAGAATAATTTTATGTGTGATAGAATGTACCTACATATCAATGAATTATGAAACTAAATAACAACACTAAGAACATATTGATATGGGCTCAAAACACATTTCTTTCAATATATCAAATAATATATCATCCATATTAAAAACATAACACAACGATAAATCTATAGAAGATCAGATCTATAGCTTCAAGTGAGAAGAGAAAAGTAGATAAAGTATAATAAAAAATGATGACCTAACATCTATTTTCGACCACCAATGCACTTTGATTTTCCTATGACACCTTCCAAATGAAAGGGAATCATTGAGGCTTCCTAAGAGAGATGAGGAGTACAAGACCCTGGAGGAATAAAAAAAAATAAGGATCTTTGGGCCTTAATGTGAATTAAATAATAATTTTTAAATCATTAAATTTCTATCACGATATAAAGTCTCACAATTTTTCATACTATACTTCAACTGTGTGTATGCTACTGGACATCACCAATGTATCCTGTAGAGTCTGGTTCACTTGGTTTTCAAAATTACACACCATCCATGTGGTGTTACTGTCTCAAGGCCATTCCCTCACATGGTGAGATTTCATGGTTTGAAAATCCATGAACATATCATGATTTTCCAAATATATCCATTCAAACATATTCCCCTAGAGTGAACATGGTTTGTAAAAACTATTCTACAACCATTAACCTTCCTATTGACTCCCAACATCACCTTGAATGGTTTCCCAAAGATAGTGCACATTATCCCTTAACCATGTTCAAACATTTCAACATTTAAAACACCTACAAATCTCTTCAAATATATCCAAAAAACTCATAAAAATAACAAAAATGTCATATAAGCTCAAAATACAAAAATAAAATGGTAAATTACCTGAAGTTGGATGCGTTTCATTAATTATAATTTTTTGAAAGAATATGTATATGATAAGGTAAAAAATTGGCAGGAACATTCAATCCATAGAAATTACTAAACCATAGCCATAGAGTGGCATTAGTTGAAATCCCTATTATGGATTTCCCAAGAGGATATAATGGATAATAGTGAAGAACAACATATGTGCAAAAGTATATAGGAGAGTTTTTTAGTGTGTAGGAGGATAATGGTGATTAACGATTCATGTAAGGGGTAACATTGGTGGTAGAGGATGAAAACTAGTACCCATGAAACTTCACTACCCTTCTAAAAGAGCAAGGTAGTTTATAAAATATAGTTATCCTAATTTTTAAATCAATTTAGGATTATATTTTGAGTATGAAATTTTCATCTATCACTAAAACATTCAAGTAACATCTTAATCTAATTCGAATGAAGATGTTCTATGTTTTCTTATTCCTCATGTATATGTATTGCACCACAGACAATCATAATACATTAAAAATCATTCATGTAGAAGTTTACAATGTAATGATAAGTAATTTAGTGCATTAAAATAATAATATATTCTATGAACCCTTGTATAAACGTATGATAAACTATTTAAAAGATGGCGACAGATGAAGAATGAAGATCATACAACTTCCACTCTAGATGATCAACTGTAAGAAGGGAGATCAACCACGAAAACACCCATGGTAACATGATCAAATACATGGAGGGTGATCGACCATGAGATTCATCAAGGTAAGATGATGTACCATATAAAATAATATTGACCATGAGAACTACCATGGTAATTTGAACAACCATATTAAGTGAGATCAACCAAAACCTCCATCAACATTGTCAAGCTAAAAACATAGGAGGAAAAATGAAGATTTATACTTTTATGATGCTAGTGAATGGTAATAAATAGAATAGTCTCAAGAATCCTCATATTACAAGAAATGAGAATTTCACATCACAAAAGAGTCATGGGTGCAATTGGATATGTGTGATTTAAATTCGTATATAGGTTTATTATAATGTGTCTTTAATGAATGAGATTAAAGTGGAAAACAACAATATTGTGGGGGATAAATCGAAACTGAGAACAAAGGATCCATGACTATACGGTGTTACTGAATATTCATGAAGATTGAATTATCAAAATATAATCTGATTTTGTATAATGAATTAAAATTTAGGGTTAAATTCACGATTGTCTATATATTAATATGTGATTTAGAATAGTTATGGGACTTCATAGAAGTTTTTAAGAGTGTTCAAATTCAATGAAGAATGATGTGTTACTATATTTTTTGAATTTATAACTTGATGTATGTGGGTTACGAAAATAAAAAAAGAATATAAGATTAGAGTCATTGGGAATGAAAATAAAAGTCAACTCATAAAATGGAATATCTAGGATCATGAGTTTTGGTAGACCAAATATTTTAGGATGTTAATGTATGAGGATGATCAAATATTTTTAAAACAATTATATATATATATAACTAGTTGAATAAAAATAATATATTTATGACTGGGTGAGAAATGATTTGATTCTCCAAGTCAAGAGAATAATAATAGTGGGAAATACAAGAACTAATAGAAAATAATGTTGAAAATTTTGTGTATCAATGAGAAGAATAAAGTATTCTAGTGTTGTAGCCAATTTTACACTAAATAAGATTAATATGGTATGATAAGACCAACTATCTACTACTTTTTATTATTCCTAGATCAATGAGACTACGATAGAATATTCTACTTAGAGAGAGGTGTATCTGTGTTCTAAAAAATAGGGAGAAGTGTGGTTTTTATTTATTAGAAATAACATAGAATATAAGGTGAGAAGTCCTCCCTAAACCATAATACTATAGAATTATGAATAATATTGTGACATCCCATATAACTGATTTGATTTAGGTAAGAAGATCATTCATATAGTCCACAAGGGATTAGATCCCACACCGATGATATTTCTTCAATTATGTACAATCCTATTCTCTTATACCAAATAAATCCAAAGCCCTAAAATTCTTTATACCCAGATGGTGATAGGATAACAGATTGATGGTCACACGCTTACCTAAGAATTCATTGATAATAAGAAGGAATCCATGCTCATGGGATAATAAACATGATATACCGGGGACATAGTAATCGTTAGAGTCTAATATTGTTAATAAACCTCAGTGTTCTCTTTTACTGCTTTAAATTTTTATATATGCACACCGACTAATGGATATAATGGGAAAGATAGATCCATTCAATTAATAATTGAATATGCGATTAAAGGATAAATGTAAAATTAGTAAAAATTATACAAATAAAAATTCACCTCCTATTAGTTTTATAGATTCCCTGATGAAACCCTAATGAGTATTATATTAGTGAGGTCACACCTCTATTAAATTATCTTATTGGATGTTTCAGTTAAAGAATTTAGTTTCAATTTTCAAAGGCTATATGAACTAAATATTTTACGAAGACCATAAATTAATTATAAAAAAACAACAGAAGATATGTCTTTAGGGATAATAAAGAAAGGGAAGATAAGACAAGAAAAGTAGTTTAAAAAAACATCCAATAAATGGGAGTCATCACTAATTGAATAAGTCATTAATTTTAAAAATGATAATATTGAGGTCTAGAATAAAATGATTAAAAATATTGAACATATTATTTAAGAAAAAAAATCACGAGATGTACTTTGAAAGGTTAAGGAGATATTTGTAATAAAAAAATAAAATCATTCGACGATGATAAATGCATACTTAATATGAAAATATTATACCATCCAATTAAATTGAAGAATTTAGGATCAAAACAAGATGGATCTCTGTATTATGCATAGTGAACAGAGGCTACCACACAAACCACTATGGTGGAATCTTATGCAAATAGACCTCTATCAAGTTGAATGAACATCCTGACAACATATAATGATCAGTCTAAGGTAATCACAAAAGGAATGGAACCATCCACTTCTAAAAAATATGTTTTTCCCAAAATATATTCTCATGTGTATTGTAGAGTCGATATATAAATATTTATAAATGTGGTTTATGAAAAATTATGGGTTACCCACAAAAAAATCCTAGGTGGTTGAATGTATGGTTATGAGGTCTTCTTACCCTAATTAAGACCATTTCCTAATAGAGAAATCATAGCACTGAAATGTTTGAAATTATGGACAGATCTACTCTCAAATAAAAATATAAAGGTTTGTGAGAGTCATTTGGTATTATAAAAGTAATGTCATATGGCTATTGATTGATGAAATAAAGTCTCAACCACTAGAACAAGAGGAACACCTAGAGTGAGAGGGATCAATCCTAAGAAGTTTTTTATACAATGATTATAATTAAGAACACACACACACACACACACACACATATATATATAATTAAAAGACTTTAAATACATGAATAACTCTATACTGTTTTCAATAGTAGTTGTAATAAATAAGTGGCATGAATGTATAAATCATTCAAGTATAAAACTAAAATAAATAGTAACATAAGACCAATAATGCCAAAGAATTGTGATTAAAGGAACAATCCCATGAGTTGTTCCGATAAAGATGGTGGGTTATCTATGTGTAAAAAGAATAATAAATGTAGTAAAGTTCAATTAAAGTACTGTATTTTCAAGATAAAATTTTTACCATAAGGCATATGTTTTTTACTTTATGAAAATATTAGACACATCATGGATGAATTTAAATAATCCATGAATGTGAGGTTTGAAAGAAACATGCTGGAATAGAAAGGACGAATATTCCATTATAAAACTAAAGGGAATATGTTGGTGAAGATCACATATAAAAATACATGGGGAAGTACTAATAACAATGTGCACATTCTTAAAATGAGTTTGAAAATATAGAATACCAATTTTTAGAATGAAAAACAAATGTAATATGATGATAATGAAAGATACAAAGGTAAATAGAATATTCCATATGTATAAGAAATAAAATTTTATTTAGGTTATTCACAAATGACATCCCGATAGTTTTAGAAGTTATGTGTGGGAGGTGAAAGCCAATTGTACACATTCCAAATGAGTGTTTAAAAAATATTCCACCCTGATAGGAAATATTTATGATAATCAAGGCTACCAAAAATATTTTATTTTACTTGATGGATCATGATAAAAATAAAATACCACATAAGATTAAATAGAAAGAACCCATGCTACCTAATGAAAAATCAATCTTTAAAAAGGATTTTTCAATCATGAGGAGTCCTATAATACATGAGGATAATTTGAATAGATAAAACTAGATGCAGGTAAATTTTCAATACTACTATCCACATTGATGAAAAAAGTAGTCATACTTATTTCATAAATCATTTTTGTGTAATTTTTGTGCTAACCATCTATGGAATTCAAGGTGATGTTGGTTCTCAAATTCATAACTAATGAAATGATTTAAGCTAGAATAAATATTATAAACCTTATTAAGACACCATAATGGTATTATATATAAAATGTTAATAAAAATAACATATATAGATAAGAAAAACCATGATAATGGTAAATTGGATGTTGAAATTGTATATAAAAATGTTGAAAGTACCCATATTGGATGGAATAAAATAAATTATATAATGAAAACTCTTTCAAGAAGTGAATCTTCCCTAATAAATAAAAAAATGAATTATTCTATCTTGTTCAATATTACAAAAAATAAATTCATAAACATATCTTATGATGATATCACACATAATGATATAATAATGAATTGAATACATTGAGTTAGAGTTTCTTGAGAATCCTAGAGTTGATAATTTATACAAATTTTATTTTGGGCATGTTTTTTTTGAGTTCTTTATGAATACGTATCTCTCCAAACATTCTCATTATTTTTTACAGTAATGTTTTTCAAATACTCATATGTGGAATTTTATTTTATCAATTATGAAAAAAGAATAAAAAAGTGAAAATATATATGTATTTTTTTAAAATAAATCCTGATAACATTGAAATGAATATATTTTATTTAGGTGTTAAGTGTAACGACCCGAAATTTTGAATAACATTTTTTTCCTAACTTTGTGTGTTATTTTATTTTATACTCAACAAAACTATATCATTAAATAAAATGAGTATAATTAAAATAAGTCCATTGGGTTTCGACTGTTATATGACCGTTGGTCAATATGACCATTAGAAACTAAATGTTGCGATTATTTTCTATAAATACAAGGGATCTTGATTAATTAATATAGAAAGACGATTTGATGGCCCCATCCTGTAGTCTCAGGCCGATTGAAGCCCATATGACGGAACTCGGGAAGGAGGTAGCACCTTTGGGTTTTGGTCTGGACCAAACCCATGCCGAACATCATCATGTGAAGCTGCAACAGAATCGCCTTCATGAGAAGTTCATGTTGATAGAAATCACTACTCGGGAAATTTTGGCCGAGTCGCCCCAAGATTCTATCACCCTAGCACATCTTACTCTTAGGTCCTATGCTGGTGTTATAAGGGGCTATGTAACGAGATCGTAACTTCCTTGTGTAATCCGTTGATTTAAATAAAAAATTTGATGTCTTCTTATGGTGAATTTTGTGAATTATCAAATTTATGGATAAATATAGTATGCATATTATTGATGAATTCCAGAAAAATTTTATTTTAAAATATTTATGTAAACCTTACATAATTAATAATGTGTAATGATTTTCAAAAAATGGTCTCATACTGCTATGTTCAGTATGAAATTTAGAGTCTAATAAGATCAACATATTTTTTGGTGAATATAAAATTATGAATAGTGATTTCATGCTTATGATTAGTAATGTGACCAAATGGATTAAGGAACTTCACTTAAGAAAGTACTAATATAATTCAAGCACCTTGATTAAGTAATTTTATTCAATAAAATAGTTAAATAACTATTTCAGAAATTATTGGTTATGTATTAGTTTTTTCAGGTGAATAGTGTTTTTTATTTAAAAATTAAATTAAAAATATTTAAAAAATTATTTTCATAAAATGGAGTTCATTTTTAAATCAGAGCATTGATATTTGGTTACGGTGAATTTTTGGGATTTTTCTGAAATAATTAAAGTTTTAATAAATAGTGTTTTTATTTAAAAATTAAATTACAAATTTTTATAAAACTATTTTCATAAAATGGAGTTCATTTTTCAAATCAAAGAATCAAAATTTGTATAAGGTGAAATTTTGGGATTTTTTTGAGAAAGTTGAATTTTCAGTGAATAGAAAAAATACTGTTTTTGAGTTTCGGGTGTTTAATGACATCATTAAGGATGTAATAATTGTGCAATAATTCTGGTCGACTTATGAATAGTAATATAAGATATGAGGTGTCCTAAGTGGCCAATACCATTGGAAAATACCCTGAGAAAGCCCATGGGTTTTCCAATACCACCGATGAGGTGTCCTTTGGCCATTAATGACATGTCCCCTCACTTATCCTATAGATACCAAGCCATTCCCTCATTTATTTCATTTCCAAATCCTCCCCAACGAAGTCCTGGTCTCTTTACATCCCAAGGAGTCCTCCCAAGATTCACTTAAGCATCCCAAGGTCCCGACCTTCATGCATTCAAAGTTACTCCTCAAGGTAAGAGATCCTTTCACCCTCCTCTTTTAAGCCATGACTTCCTTTATGTTGTGTCTTCTAGTTTCCATCTCTTTTTGTTGAGGTTATGTTAATATATGTTCTAAGTACTTTCCATTTCAATTATAATTGTTGAGATACCCTCTCTACTCTCATCAATTTGTTTCCTGAATTTTTATGTGACGTCGTTAGGCTGCCGAATGTTTCGTAAAAGAAGTCGCATCTTCTCTTTTCTTTCATGTTTCCTTTTTCATGTAGTATGTCATTCAAATATCAATACCACGATATTATTCAGTACCGATACTATATAAAGAGTTATTTACGAGTGGGTGACCTTTGTATCCTCTCTTTTCAATATTTTCTAAAACCATGTTATATAGTCGTTCTGCTGCAGAAATTTGGTCTCAAAATTTCTATCTCTTTCTCTCAAGAAATTCTATTGTTTATTTATGTGAATACCTAGACATATTTAGTTTCCATGGGAGTTCATAAATATATAAAGTTGATATATTTGATTCTGGAATTGACACACATATAACCTTCACTCCCTTTCCATGGATTATAAATGACATAATGATCTTATTTTTAAGCTCTTTTTAAAAGTCACGATTTTGACATGAAACCCATTTCTTTGATTCCATTTGGGTTATTTGGGAAATGTTTGATTATGATCTATGTGTCCCAAATGAAAGTAAAAATATATTAAGCTTGCACCCTGATAACGCTCCAATGCATTGGGCAAAGAATTAATCTGTGGAGATGATAAGTTTTACGATACCCTGGTGAATAACATTGGTAATGTTTATGACATCTTGGGGATGGACCTTGGTGATATGTTCATGAATGTATAAATGAAATGTTGTAGCCAAATATTCATGTTATGTTCCAAGTTCATTTATTTACGATATTCCGATTATTCCATTGCATTTCTTCATGTTTTTATTCAAGTTCTTATTGATATCACAAGTACATTGACTGCCTTGTTTACCCTTACCGGGCCTTCTTCTCACCCTGTCCTTTAATGTCTGTCTCCAGGATATGAGATGTAGTAAATGTATATAGTATGAACCTATGATGAAGCATTACAAGTGGATTAGAATAATGTTTTATATTTTTATCTTGTTTTATGTTCCTAATTTCCAAGACACTAGACTTTAAAGATCCTTTGTTTGTAAAATGTAATGAAATGTTATGTAATAAAAATGTGGGATCCCATAGTTGGTATGAAAGGATAGTTTAGTTATATATGGAAATTAGGATATGAAAAATTTATGAAGAACCCTATATAAAAGTTTAAATATAGGAAATCTTCCTGGTATTTTGGTGTGTATTGAGTAATTGGTTTATCAAGCAAATACATCCTTGTCTGGATACGAGCAGGAAGAGGTGGCTCTAGCACATATGTACATAGGGGTAAAACTCGAAAACACCGCATTGAGCTAGACTCAAATGGGAACTAGTACACGACAATGGGCCTTGATACACTCTTGGTTATGACACTCTCAGGGGATAGTCTTGGTTAATCTCTAGCTTTTTATGAATCATTATGAAAGAATTATAGAAAAATGTAAATGTCTAAGTGTGAAGTTTTAAGACATATAATACTTTTTAGTTAAAAGTTTCCTAAATGAAATAAGTTCCTTACGAAGGATTTATTCTTTTAGAAAATTTCTCCATCGTCTCAGAATACGTTGATGTATTTCCTAAGGAGTTACCCGGACCTCCCCCAGAAAGAGAGGCAGAGTTATCCATTGAACTCGTACCTGGATATCATCTGATGTCAAAAAACCCCTATAGGATATAAAATGTGGAGCTAAAGGAATTAATGAAACAAATCCAAGATCTTTTGGAGAATGGGTTTATCCGGCCAAGTGTTTCTCATTGGGGATTAGCTGATCACTTTGTGAAGAAAAAGGATGGATCGATGCAGCTATGGATTGATTATAGAGAACTGAATGGGATCACAGTGAATAAAAAATACTATCTTCCAAGAATTGATGACTTATTTGACCAAATTCGTGGGGCTCAATTCTTCTCTAAGATTTATCTTCGCTTTGGTTATCATCAATTGAGGGTGAAGAATGGAGATATTCCAAAAACTGCCTTCCAATCAAGATATGCTCATTATGAGTTTGTTGTTATGCCCTTCAGACTGACTAATGCGCCTACTATTTGTATGGATCAAGAATAAGTTGATTTTGGAAACTTATGTTTTATCAAATGGATATCCTTTGTATAGGAAAATGATTTGGTGATTAAATGATAAAGGTTATTTTGGATGATTTTTTTTCTTTTGTAGTACCATATGCCTAAGGGAAATAAAATAATACCGGATTTGAATTGAAGGGGAATAGTTGAATTTTTTTGTAAGAATATATGTATTTATTGTGGACATGTGTTGATTTGGGTTATTTCTAGAAAATGATGAAGCTGGCATAGAGAATATGTAAATAGGTTAATTACACTTTAGTATGAGACATTAAATGTAGTAGATGTTATTTGGAGATAAATGTTAAGATTTATTGGGGAAGACTATGTGATTAAATCCTTCTGAGTTTTGGGTTCCAATCTTAGTTTGGATTATTCTGAATAATTTTAAGGATGATTGTTTATTGAATTGTTTTCTATAACTTAGGGAACTCTTTGTTGAATTTTAGAGATTAATAGTCATATTTATTTTTATAAAGAATTATCCTTTTTGGGGATTATATGATCTCATACTAACCATTTTAGTTTTTGTTGATGACTAAAGAATAGGGAAAAATATAGTAATTTTTTGTGGATTATATAATTCTATAGAAGATTATTCTTTTTTATTTGATGAGACCAAGTCCTTTCGAATGCTCTTTGTTTGGAGAAAAGATTAGTCTTGGTGGATACTTATTATGGGATGAAACTCTTCTTGAAGGTAAGTATATTTTCTTATGTTTTTATTCTATGTAGTAAATTAATTCCTCAAAATTATGAAATGGAACGTAAAACAAAAATGTTGTTTGTTTACATTTCCTACTAGGTAATCAAAGACTGTTTAACACATCTTATGTTTGTGATCTTCTTGTGGTTAATTTTATCCTAATAATGTTTTCTATCAATCTCCATCAAAACTTGACCCTTTCTTTTCTCTTCCATATCCATGTTTTCCTACATGGAATACTAGTATGGGTTAACTCGGGTGACATTTATACTTTCCATTCTTTCTTTTAATGTAATAGTTTTACTGAATCTTTTTCCGATGTGGGACTTTCAATGAAATTTCCAAGCCCAATTTTAAAATTGTGAGGATACAATTTCTTATGGGGAGAATAATGTAACATCCCGAAATTTTGAATAAATTTTTTTTCCTAACTTTGTGTGTTATTTTATTTTATACTCAAAAAAACTATTTCATTTAATAAAATGAGTATAATTAAAATAATACCGTTGGGTTTAGACTGTTATATGACCATTGGAAACTAAACATTGCGATTATTTTCTATAAATAAAAGTTATATTGATTAATTAATATAGAAAGAAGATTCAATTGACCCATCCAGTAGTCTCGGGCCGATCGAAGCCCATCTAATGGAACTCAGGACGGATGTAACACCTTTGGGGTTTTCTCTGGACCAAACCCAAGATGACCTTCATCATGTGAAGCTGGAAAGGAATCGCCTTCACTAGAAGTTCAAGCTGATAGAAATCACTACTCAGGAAATGTTGGCTGAGTCGCCCCAGGATTCTATCACCCTAGCACACCTTACTCTTAGGTCCTATGCTGGTGTTATAAGGGGCTATGTAATTATACCTTAACTACCTTGTGTAATCCCTTGATTTAAATAAAAATTGTGAAGACTTCTTATGGTGAAGTTTGTGAATTTTCAATTGTCCGGATAAATATAGTATGCATATTATTAATGAATTCTAGAAAGTGGATATTTTATAATATTTATTTAAACCTTAAAATAATAATAATGTGTAATGATTTATAAAAAATGGTCTTCAACAGCTGTGTTCTATATGAAATTTAGAGTCTAATAAGATCAACCTATTTTTTGGTGAATAGTAAATTATGAATAGTGATTTTATGCTTATGATTAGTAATGCGACCAAATGGATTAAGGAACTTCACTTAAGAAAGTACTAATATAATTAAGGCACCTTGATTAAGTAATGTGATGCAATAAAAGAGGTAAATAACTATTTCAGAAATTATTGGTTAAGTATTAGTTTTCTTAGGTGAATAGTGTTTTTTATTTTAAAATTAAATATAAAATATTTAGAAAATTATTTTCATAAAATGGAGTTCATTTTTGAAATCAGAGACTCAATATTTTGTTAAGGTGAATTGTTTTGATTTTTCTGAAAAAATTGAATTTTCAGTGAATAGTGTTTTTATTTAAAAATTAAATTCATAATATTTAGAATATTAATTTCATAAAATGGATTTCATTTTTGAAATCAGAGCATCGATATTTGATTAAGGTGAAATTTTGGGATTTTTCTGAGAAAGTTGAATTTTCGGTGAATAGTGAAAATACAAATTTTGATTTTCTAGTGTTTAATGACATCATTAAGGATGTAATAATTATGAAATAATTATGGTCGATGTGTGAATAGTGAGATAAGGTATGAGGTGTCCCAAGTGGCCAATACCATGGCCAGATACCATGTTCAAGCCCATGGTTTTTCCAATATCACCGATGAGGTGTCCCTTGGACATTAATGACTTGTCCCCTCACTTATCCTATAAATACCAAGCCATTCCCTCATTCATTTCATTTCCAAATCCTCACCAACGAAGTTATGGTCTTTTTACCTCTCAAGGGGTCCTCCCAAGGTTTCCTCAAGCCTCCCAAGGTCCTGACCTTCATGCTTTCGAAGTTACTCTTCAAGGTAAGGGATCCTTTCACCCTGCTCTTTTAAGTCATGACTTCCTTTATGTTGTGTCTTATAATTTCCATCCCTTTATGTTGAGGTTTTGTTCTTATATTTTCTCATTTCTGTCCATTTCATGTATAATTATTTAGATACCTTCTCCACTCTCATCAATTTGTTTTCTGAATTTTTAAGTGACGTCGTTAGGCTGCCAAATTTTTCGTAAAAGAAGTCGCATCTTCTCTTTTCTTTCATGTTTCATTTTTAATGTGGTATGTCATTCAAATATTCATACCATGATATTATTCAGTACCCATACTATATTATTATTTATTTATGAGTGGTTGAACCTTATCCCCTCTCTTTTCAAAGTTTTCTAAAACCATGTTATATAGCCGTTTTGATGCTGAAATTTCATCTCAAAATTTCATTCTCTTTCTCTCAAGAAATTCTATTGTTTATTTATGTGAATACCCAGACTTATTTCATTTCCATGGGTGTTCATAAATATATAAGGATGATATATTTGATTATGTAATTGACACACATATAACCCTCACTCCCTTTCCATGGGTTATAAATGACATAATGATCTTATTTTTAAGCTCTTTTTAAAAGTCGCGATTCTGACATGAAACCGATTTCTTTGATTCCATTTGGGTTATTTTGGAAATTTTTTATTATGATCTATGTGGATCACATGAAATTAAAGACATTTTAAGGGTTCAACCTTATAGAGCTCCAATTCATTCAGTAATGAATTAATTTCTAGAGATGACAAATTTTATGATACCATGGGGAATAACCTTGGTAATTTTTATGACACCTTGGGGATATACCTTGGTGATATGTTCATGAAAGTATAAATGAAATGTTTTAGCCACACATTCAAGTTATTTTATATGTTCTTTTCTTTATGATATTCCTATTCTTCCATTTCATGAATTCATGTTTTTATTCACGTTCTTATTAATATCACAAGTACATTGACTCCCTTGTTTACCCTTACTAGGACATTAGCTCACCCTTTCCTTTGATGTATATCTCCAGGATATGAGATGCAGTAAATGTACATAGGATGAACTTATGAAGAAGACTTATAATTGGTTTATAATAATGTTTTATGTTGTTCTCATGTTTATGTTCCTGATTTCCAAGACAGTAGACTTTAAATATATTGTGTTTTTAAAATGTAATGAAATGTTATGTAATAAAAAGGTGGGATTCCATATTAAGGAAGTTCATAAAATCTGGATAATATAAATTTGGAAAATAATATATTCCACTATTACTGTTAAAAATTGGTTTCAACATGAAATGGTTTGATCTCTCATTGATGAAGTAATTTTTGATCAAATAACAGTTGGTATCATTTTATATTGACTAATTGACTGATTGTTTTTCTAATTAAACCCTCATTTTTTATACTGAGCATGGATCATATTGAATTTATGTGGGGTGAATTATGGGCATTTATTAATAATAAATTGATACAACCATTTTAATTTTTTTATTACTTAGGGTTATAATGGCATGAAATAAGAAAAGTCAATGAAAAACGAGTAAAGAGGAAAAGATGATAATTGAAGAAGAATAATACAAGAAAAATATTGAGATTCCATTTTCTAGCATAGGTAAAGACCAAAATACAAAATGGTGATATTGTTTAGTAGAATTTGGGATTTTGGATGTAATTTTTATCAATTTATATGAAATTTAAACATGAATATAAAATGTTACTAAAAAGTATTGGAAGGATTGAAGTCAGATGACATTATATTCATGGAGATCCATTCACATAATGGGAATAATGTTTCAGGTTTTCAGAATGATGAAAATGTTATTTTAGTGATGAAAATATTTTAAGAGTTCCCTTTTTAATTTGGATGTTTGGTTGGATGTTTGTTATTATTTTCAATGGAATATGTATATAATAAGTTAAAAAATTATCTTTCCCTTAAAATTGATAGGAAACACTCAACTATAGCCCCAAAGTGGTTGTAGGGTATTGCTATACGATGGAACAAACAAAAAACATATGAAGGGGAATAATGAGGGCTATAACCTATGATAACAGATGAAATATGAGTGGGTTAGTGTGTAAAAGTACATTGGTGATTAACCTCTCCTATGTAGAGTGGCACAAGAGGCTATGGAAAAACACTAACACCTATGGGGATGTCATTAGCTGGACTTAGGAGTGCAGTGGATGATAATGGATTACTGTTCTAATGATTAAATTGATGTAGGAATTTTTTTTAATTGAGAAAAATTCATCTATCCTTAAAATTTAAAAACACCCATGAATGAAACTACAAATGATGATGTTCAATGTTATCTTATTTTTCACACATATGTGTTACACTATGCTTATTTGAATCATATAGATATAGGAAAAAAATAATTCCACAAACTTGCAATCTTTTCTTTGATACATGAAGATTGAGGAAATATGATGATATTGTAACATGAAATATAAAAGATTGGTTGTATGAATATCGATTGACATTTAGAACCTCCATGGTAGAATTTTTAACCACATTAGGGGTGAAAAATTGTGAGAAACTCTATGCAAAGATGATAAACCACACCAAGGATGATCGACCATGTGAACCTCTATGGTAAGTGTATCGACCATGTGAGGGTAGATCATCCGAAAAATCTTTCAGTCATGTATGATAGAAAACAACTAAAAAATAATTATATTACCATATAATATGAAATTAAATGAGAAATATAAGAGTATAATTATGTTACATGTAATAAGGAAATAAATATCCATGTTACGAAGTAAAGAGTTTCTAGTGTAGTGGTATATGTATGATTTACATGCCTACAAAGAGTTATAATGAATTAGATTTCATGAATGAGTGTAAAGAGTAATAAAATAATCTTATAAGTAGAAATATACTTCAATAATTAAATATCCATGACCATGTGTTGTTACTTCGTATTAATGAAAATGAAAATAGTATTAGAGAAGATAAATTTGGGTAATGGATTAAAATAAAGGGTTGAATTCATGATGTTTCTATATATCATAATCCATGAAATATGTTTTATGAGTCTTTATATAAGTTTTCATGATTTTTTCATTGAAAATAAGACTAAGGTGATTATATATTATGGAAATTTAAAATTTTGAATTTATATGTTGTAAAGATAAAAATAGATATCAAGTTTGGAATCATCGGGATAGATAAGAAAAGAAAAATTCATAATTGGAATATTGAGGATCATGTACTTATTAGGATTGACATTTGAGGTAGTTTAGTTATGATGAAGATATTCTATTACTATAACTACATATATATATATTATATGTCAATGAAAAATAATATATTCTTGATTTTGTGAATAGTGATTTGATTCACCATGTTGACAAAAGAAGAAGAGGGATAAAGAGAAGAACTGATACATCAACCTATTGTTGACATGGCGTATTGAAGAAAAGTATAATTTGATCTAGTTTTACATTTATTGCTCACTAAAGAATAATGTAGAATATTTATACCCAACCATATACAACACATGATTATTCGTAAGAGGAAGAGTTTGTGAAATCTAGTACAATGTAAAGTGTTCTTTCCCTATAAACTAGATAAGAAATAGAGAAGGAAGTGTGCTCAGTTGAGCATCATCAGATATTACCCTAGATTAGAAGGTGAGAATTCTATTCTATAAAATAAGGTTATTTAATTCTGAATAATATCAAGTGTTCCAACATTACCATTATGAGTGATTAAATAATATCCTTCATACAGTCCACGAGAGACTTGATCCAACACTATTGATCTTTCATCAAGGAAGTACATTCCAATTCTCCTTTTAAAAAATGGAAACACCTAAATTTATCTGTACATTTTCAATGATTGGATAATAGTTTTAATGTAGTTATATTTTCTAATATTTCATTGATAATTAGAAGGAAACCATGAATGATGGATAATACACAAAATTTACCAATGATATAGTTCGGATTAAGGAGGAAAACATCATAAGTAATGTAACATCATATGATCTGAAAAACTATCGCATGGATGAAATATGTTGGTTGAGAGACCTCAATCATGCCCCCCCATATTCTAGAGGCTACAGACTAGCAGTAGTGGTGTGATAATTATTGTGCAGAGCCTATACCCCCTAGTTATAGAGTTAAAACACAATAAAATAATCCAATAACAACAAATAAATATCAGAGAGAAACTTTTATGGATACAATACAATATAACATAAAATATAGATAAAAGGCAACATAATAATTCAATAAATAATAAAGGAATAATATAATTACGTTCTATAATGTGAATAAATGTCATGATAAAATTAATACTAAAAAATACTAGCAGACTCAGAAGACCCTCATCATGAATCCCATGTCAATCTCATATCCAAACTCCAGCCCATCAAGTAATAAAAAAATCAACATTAAGGTCATTTTTACTTTTTCAAACCTATATCCATGTAATCCTCTCAAGTAAAAAATGTAATA
This sequence comes from Viscum album, assembly GCA_963277665.1. Taxonomy (NCBI): domain Eukaryota; kingdom Viridiplantae; phylum Streptophyta; class Magnoliopsida; order Santalales; family Viscaceae; genus Viscum; species Viscum album. The sequence continues at coordinate 1,638,847,892 of OY728163.1, read as the reverse complement.
ACAAATAAGGTTTTAGTATAACTCAGTAGGTCAACACCGTCATGATTAAATATAACCATCTAGATAACAAATTCATGAAATAATAAAATAAACATGTGTACTAATTAATTAAAAAATTAAATTAATACCACATCAACATGATTCTAAACCAAGCTGAAAAGTCTCTAAGGATTCCTCACAACCATTCCAACCATAACCATATAACCGTGATATAATGTAACCTGCCTCACCATCATGCTAGAATTTCTTTAAGCATGTCCTACAACCATGCCATCCATAACCTTATAACGAAGCTAATAAATACCACAATTCTATGTCAAAACCTTCAATATAATAATTTCATCATTTAATCAGGATCTAGCCCAGTATATAAGCATTTCAACATGTGTATAATGTCCACACATGATATATAAGTATTTCAACATGTGTTTTCAGGCCAAGCGAGGTATATAAGCATTCCATCATATGTCTCTAGGAATAACTTATGATAAAATCATTTCAGCATGTCTCATGGAATAAACCACTATATAATAATTTCAACATTTAAACTGGGTCAACACACCATATATAACCATTATAACAATAAACTCACAACATATGTAAAATCATAAATTATTTTACCATATCAAATCATTAGTATCAATTGTAAATTATGATAACTATAGTTTATTTTTAAATTATGTATTTCATTAATCATTTGGTCAAAATCAATAACATGCTAGTTATATATGTAAACATTCTAGTACAAGGTAAATATATATCATGAAAACTCCCAAATCTCATTACATGTTCAACTCACTTTAATCCCCTAAAAACATTCCTTCTATTCAAGGGGTTTCTCATCCAAATGACAACTATAATCCTTGTTAATAACTAATTGGATCCAAATGGGCTCCAAAAAAATTTACTTCACCATTTAACTAATTCAAACACATTCTACATTGGCGCATTTTAAATAATTCACATATGTAAAAATTATCAAACCATGTGGTTAAGGTTTAGACCTCTTAACTTTAATTGATGATAATCTAATGCTTCTATTAGGATTATCCATAAGGAAAAAAAATGTGTAGATGATCACAAGAAGGTTTCTAGATCAAAACTGATCATGATAAAAACCAACAACGCATACGGTCAATAGATTACACTACAATGATTAGATAATGGTGGAAGAGAAGAGGAAAAATGAAGAAAAAACACTCAATAGGGATTATATGTGTGGTTAGGACATATGGAAGTGAGGGAAGGCTTCAAAAATCATCTACAAGATTACATAAGGTCGAGTAGAAGAAGCTGCACATTAGTTGGATGTAAAGACCAGTTCCATGAAACATTTAAAACCCGTAGGTCGGGAATTTATAGGGTGTGTAATATAGTTATATGTTGTGAAATTATTTTTAGTGGGATACATAAAAAAAATCACCTTAGACTTTTATTTATTACAATCGAATGTTACACAATGTTTAATATAGTTACATGGTGTGTAATCTATTCATTTCATGAAACAGTTCATTACTAGAAACCATTCATGACAAGTTGTTGGAAATAATTACATGGCCACTATTATAGTTACACAACATGTAACTATTCTACATATAGTTTTCATCCATGTTTCCTTATAAAAACCCAAAAACACATTATGAATTATCAACTTTACAAGAACCCATCATAACAATCAAACCATTTATACTCAGACTACATTAATTCAAATAGAAAGGCCATACATTATTAATTTTCTACAATAAATGTTTCTCTGCCTCCAAAAAAGACTTGACCACCATGGCACTAAAAAAACTCAAACATGGGAATAATTAAAAAACAATTTTTAACAACATCCCCACCATATAACAGATCATCCTCAAGATGCTCCAAGCATCATTGTGGGGTATCGACAAACAAATGTGGCCACTATACTCACAAATTAGACTCCCTCTCCTAGGTCTCCTCTTGAACTCTTCTATGTTTCCACTTCACGAAAACCAACACTGTATTTCTACCCCATAGATATATCTCATAACTATCAACAACCCATATTGGATACTCTTCAAAGGTAGAATCAACACTAAGAACGGAGTCTTCTACATATATCACATGAGAAGGGTTTGAATAATATCTCTAAAGGCAAAATCATTGAAACACACCATTAATTGAATTGTAGATCTGTAGAAGGGATAAATGATACTCCATTGGATTGACCCTATACACTATCTCAAACGGTCCTTAAAACGTGGTAACATTCTTTCCCAACTTCCTAATATATTTTTTCCCAAACCTAGACAACTCTCGAAAGAAAACTTGATGACCAACTTCACACTCTATAGTTCTTAATTTATGGTCAATGTATGATCTTTGGATACTGTGTATGATGGATAACTACTGTCTGAATAACTATACCTGCATAGACATCTCCGACATGACACATGACCCAACAAATCAAAATCACATGTCTCCATCCTATAATGTGGTGAATGTCAAAACCTTCCATAAAAGTCCGTGAAATTTTCCATCTAGATTGATTACTAGAATATTTTATTATTTGAAAAATCCATGTGTATGATATGATGTTCCAAACAACCATTGAAATCCAAAACATGGGCTTGAAACATATCATCCAAAAGCTGAATAGTTTTATCATAATGACTATCAGTATAATGATGATAAGTCATACTCAAATGAAATTGTGATCCAAGATCATTCTAAATAACCTTCCAAAAAATGTGATGTGATATGGGGATATCTATCAAAAACAATACTTATCAGAACACCATGCAATTGAACTACCTCGTGCATGTAAAAACTACCCAGATCATTAACATGGATGGTCTCTCTAATATGAAATAGTATTCACCTTCATCATTTAATCCAAAATCACTCAAACATCATCATTATTATGGGTTTTCCTAGATAATCCTATCACTAATTTCATAGTCATTCCTTCCCATTTCATCCCTAGAATGAGAAAAGGATGTAAAATCCCTACTGACCTTTGATTCTCGGCTTTCACCAGATGAAAAGTGAAACAACTTTGCACAAATCGTGCTATCTTCTTCATCATTCCTAACCTCTGGTACTATCTATAGAGATCATGATACATATTTTTCAAATTAGGATAATCCACCCATATATAATCATGAAACTCTCACATCAACTCCTCACACAAGCTTATAGGAACCTCTACTCAACAATATAAATAATGATAATTTTAATTGCGACCAGACCATCCTGATGGTTTCTACACACCATATAAGATATCTCTCATAACTAAGCACTCTAGATCAGATAACAGCCTAGTGTTGATACATTCCAAAACCATAGGTATAACAGATGACTATGTTAGAGCTACTCATCTACAAGACTCCTACACTCCAAAATGCATGTTTGTAAAGAGGTCCATTAATTTCCACTCATCGCAAGACTCTCATTCATCCCCTATCTACTTATTCCATATCAATGCATCAGAAATGGAATTTCCCTTTCCTGGTGTATAATCCAAATCGAAATAAAAGACTATAGATACACAAACTGCCTCTTCAATTTAAGGTTCTAGTCCTAATGAGGAAAGTTTTACTTGATGCTCTTTTGTTCTATGTATACCACAAAACTCTCACCCATGAGATAATTCCATTAGATTTTCATGGTACGTAGCAATGTTTCTGACATCGTATCATGATTATGCTAATTCCTCTCATTTATTCTCAACTGACTGAATCCATATGAAACCACTCTATCCTCTTACTTCAAAACTGCTCTGAGTCCAACTCTAGATGAATCATATTACAAGGTGTATGATTTACCCTATAGAACTAATGTGAGGATAGGTGCTAAGTTCATCTTACATTTTATATCCTGAAAAGATCTTTCATAATCAACAGACTAAACAAACTTCAACCCCTTCTTGTTCAACCCTCACATTAGTGCTATCAAATGGGATAAATCCAATATAATATGCCGATAATATCCATCATAACCCAAAAACCTCCGATTCACAAATAAATTCTTGAGACGCTACCAATTTATAATGGATTCAACCTTTTCATGGCCACTGACACTCTTTCACCTAAGATTACATCGGCCAAGATGTTCACTTTATCGATTCATAAACTAAATTTAGTTAGCTTTTCATAAAGCCATCGCTCAAAAAATGTACTCTTGATGGTGTAAAGATATTGGGAATGTTTTTATACTAACATGTAGTACACTAATATTTCATAAACTAAAACCACATAAAAATGGAATAGAAAATGTTGAAATATCATATTCATCAATTCCATGAATAACACCGGGGCATTGGTCAAACCAAACGACATCACCACATACACATATAAGGAATATAAAACCCTAAACTAAGTTTGAGGTATGTTTAATGGTCTCACCCTAAAATGATGGTACCTCGATCTCAAATAGACCATAGAGAAGATCATATAACCTCTCAGTAGATCTAAGAGAGAATAAAACCATGGGAGAGGACTACAATTCTAGACCAACATCTGGGTCAATCTCTCATAGTCCACACATAACATTAAATATCCATGATCCTTTATGATGAATATAAATAGGAAACCACAAGGTGAAGTAGTAGTACATTTGAAACATTTTGATTCAAAATTTCCCAATTGAACTTTCAACTCCCAAAGCACTATTGGTGACATTCTATAAGGAAGGATAGAAATTGGATCTTCTACCAGAACAAACTCAATCCTAAACTCGATATATCACATAGGAAGTATGTCATATAAAACTTCATGAAAAACATCTTGAAGTCAATCTACCACTGAATAAAAAGAATCATGCTTCATTCCACAATCATCTAGAACAAGGTAGACTATATGATCCATTTGAAAATCAAACCTATAATAAATTGGTCGTGCAAAACATGCCTAAAGATCCCACTCACCATTGTGAGAATTAATTCCTCCTTCTAGAGATAAAAAGGTAAATCCCCTCCTGTAAAGATGATATGATCCAGGTAATAAAGTAACTAATCCATACCCTTAATCAAATCAATGCATTTAATTTCCATCCTGAATTGTTCAAAAAATAAACGTTAAACAACAATCGCTATTGAACATGCCATGATATATTATATATTTTTTAACTGTAGTTAGAATGGTGAGTTTGTTGTCAAATTACCACTAAATATTTCCACATCAAATTCCAAACCATTTAACAGGATTTCATATGAAAAGGAATGTGATGCTCCAATATCAATGAAAATATACAAAAGGGTCAAACATAAAAGAATCATATTTCTGATAAGAATGGTCTGGCATCCACACTAGGTAGAAAAATATGTATAACGTGTAGTTATCCAACCCCTTCTACCATAGGCTCCTGCCTAACTCCCTTGAGCTATTCTCTCTACCTGATACTATCATTCCTTCACTGTGGTACAGTATACCCTGCCTCTACCAGAATGTCCTATGGAACAATAGATACCTTCTTCTTGGGGATTACTTGATTCTTTCACTGACTCTAGTACACGTCTTGTTCCCCTAACACTACTTTGCTGCTACATTCACCTAAAAATCTCTATATGTGGCTCATCCCACCACAAGAACTAAAACACAAATCGGGGTACGTATATTGTCTCCATTTGTAAGATATTTATCCATTATGATAGAAGAATAAAGGAACATGGTCCGGGGATGGATTCCAACCACCTTGACTACTATGAATACTCGTACCATAGAAAATGGTCATAGAGACACTTCTTTCCACTAGAGGAAGATCTCATATTTTCCCCAATGAAATAGCATGGTTGCTGCTCGGGGACTCCCTCATATTACCCTTCGTAATGAGTGTCTGATTTATAAACTCCACAAAACCTCTCAGAAAAACCACATTCACCTATGACCGAATATCATAGCGAAGAACATCCAAAAAGCATTTCACCTAGCAGATCCCATCAACTACCAAAGATGGTACAAAGCCCTATAGGTCAGTGAAATGTTTACTGTAGTCTAGAACAAACATGTTCTCATCATTCATGTGAATAAACTCACATTCCTTCTAATCTCTCAACACCTAATGGTATAAATGGATTTGGAACATCATCTCAAATTCATTATAGAATAACAGGTATTTCTTCCCTTCCATCTCTAGAATGTCCCACCAATTCTTAGATGGCCCATGAAGAATATATCAAGAAAGATTGTATCTTCTATATGTGGATATCTCAAGATGATTAGAGATCATTTGGACTATATAAATCTTGAACCATACTACCTGGGGGCCCAAATCCCATGTGAATATTTGTGGATATTGGAGCTGGAACTCTCTCTTCATATTCGACTTTGAAGGAATGATGCAAAAATGTATCCCTCTCCATTGTTCTTTTGAGCCAATGGAATATATTCTGAATCTAACCATACACATGATCCTCAGGAACTATAGTAAGCTCTGGTTAAATTAAGTTGGGATCATGTTGATTGCCACTCTCTAGATTTTCTACTCCAAGATGACAAGAATCCTTTTTCACTACAAGAAAACAGACCCCTTATAACACAGGCTATAGTGAGGATAACCTCAATATTTGAAAACATCAGAGAACCATGACCCTGGCCTATCTAAAAATAGATTACATGTGTTATAGTATGAAATAACTAGTTATTTATTTCTTTTATTTTATATATAATAATATCTCATATCACAATTCTAATGGGAATGTATATATCACATGTAATAGATATGTATCTATCATGAAAAATTCACATTAACTTTTATCCCTACATGTCAATCATGATACATTTATAGTCATCCTCTACCATACTAGGCCATATGTATAAATCTCAGGAATAAATAACATCATGAAATAATAACATCACACAACATGTGGATCATTCAGGATAAAATAACAACTACAACAATTGAAGAAAAATAACAACAATCCACCCCTTGACACTCAGATTTTCCACTGTACATGGGTATCCACTACCCTAAAAAAGATCATTAACATGTAATTAAACATTTTAGTCTCTTTTATACCATTCCCAAATATTAAATAAAAAGAAAATATACATGTTCTTCTATGATACAAATTTGTGATGTCCCCCGACCCGACACTCTCATGTGGTTAAAATAAGTTTGTTATGAGACGACAACTGTGCCTCCCAATATGCTAGAGGCTACTAACTAGTAGTATGGGTGTGATAAGTATAGTGGGGATATTAATCCCCCTAGTTACATAGTCACAACACATCAAAAAAATAAGATAACAATACATAAGTATCATTGTGTGAAAATATTGGAAGCAATATAATACATCAAAAAAATATAAATAAAATACAACTGAATAATCCAATGAATAATAAATGAATAATGTAATTATGTACTAGAATGTAAGTCAAAATCATGCTAGATGTAATATAAAAAAGGATAGTATACTCAAAAGACCTCGTTCCGGAATCCTATGTTGGTCCCATCTCTAAACTCCATCCTATCCAACAAGAAAATAATCAACAAAAAGGACTCCTCCAATTAATTAAACCAATATCTACATAATATTCTTATGTACAAAACTGAAGTCTGAATAGGGTCTGAGTATAACTCAATAGTTCTATACCAACTTGTTTAAACATAAAAAATCTCATAACATGTTCATTCAATAATATAATAAATAAGTGTATTAATTAATTAATTAATTAAATCATTACAATTTCAACATGATTCATCACTATTCTTGATTGTCTCTTAGTATGTATCACAACCATACCAAAAGAATCCATATAACCATGGTAAAACATAACCTACCTCAGCACCATGACATAATGTCTCTGAGCATGTCCCACAACCATGAAAACCATAACCTTTTAACTAATGTAATTAATCACACAAGTCTGGGTCAAAACCTTCTATATAAGCATTTAATCATTTAATTCAGCTCGGGACTAGTATGTAATCATTTAAGCATGAGTATTAGGTCCAAACCCAATATATAATAATTTTAGAAAGGGTTCAGGTCCAAAACCAATATATAATAATTTCATCATGTGTCTCTAGGCGTATCCACCAATATAATTATTTCAACATGTCTTGAGGTATAACTCGATATATAATAATTAAAACATTTAAACTGGTTCAGTTCCATTTATATAATAATTACATTATTCAATTAACCACACAAGTAAAAGTAGCAAGGATATCCCAATATCCCATCATAAGGTTCAATGGTTGATTATGAAAATTTCCATTTATCTTACAATTACACATTTCACTTTTCAGTTGGTCATAACCAATAACATTCTAGTTATCTCAATAAACTATCCAAGCTAAGATAAATCTATATTAATCAATCTCCCATGTCTCATAACATTATAAACTCCCATTATTCCATTAAAAAAATTCCTTTATAATCAAGGGTTCACTCACCCAAATGGTAGACAAAAGATAGGTTAATAAACAATTGGATCCCAATGGACTCCAAGGAATAATAATATTAATCATTTTATTAATTCAAGAACACTATATGTTACATAATTTGCAATATTGAATATACATGATAATTATCAACTAATATGGTTAAGGTTTAGACCCCATACCTTTAATTAATGAACTACCAACACTTTCAGTAGGATTTTCCAGAAGAATAAAGGCATATATGATTTTAAGATGGTTCTTTGATCATAATAGGTAAATATAAAAACAAAAAATGAATACAGTCAAGATATTACACCACAATGATTTAATAAAAGAGAAATAATAGAGGAAAACTAAAGAAAAATCCTTTACTAGGGATTAGATGTCTGATCAGGACATCCAAAAGGGAGGAAAGGCTTAAAAATTCTAATGGAAGGTCACTCTAGGTTGAGAGGAAGAAACTACAAGTGATATGGAAATAAAAATCTACCGCATGACACATTTAAAAACTGTAGGTCATGGATATGCATAGTGTGTAATATAGTCACATGTTGTGAAATTATTTTTTGTAGGTTGTGCTGAAACCCCCCATTTCATCATATTATTATTTATTCTAATTGGATATTACACTATGTGTAAAGTAATTACAAGATGTGTACTCTCTTCATGTTTTGAATCAGTTCACCACATGCATCCATCCACAACATGTGTCTGGAATCAATTACATGGTGTGTATTATAATTAGATGATATGTAATTGTTATGAAGATAGTTTTTTATAGCATTTTTCTTATAAAAACATATATCCCCATTAAGAAATCTTGACATACCATGAAGCAATAGTAATAGTAAACAAGTTTATACTTGTCCTACATTAATTCTAATAGAAAGACCAAAATTCAGGTCATTTTCCTCAATAACATATCTCTGTCTCCATACAATACTTGGACACCAAGTATAAAAAAACTCAAAGGGGGAAATAACTAAAAAAATATGTGATATTACATGTAAACCCTACTGTTCAATTATTTTACATTACATATATATATCAACACATTGACCAAAATCTAGAAAACGAATGGGAGATCCATTCATTGAATAAGTGAAGGGGTGATTAAGTTATAAAAGTGTCAATGAATCAAAGTATAAAAAACACCGACACTCCCCTATTAGTGTTGGACACATTACTATGTGATCATAATTATTTGTTGTAACATTGATTTTAGTTTATAGTGATTGATGAATATCTATTAGGAACAACCAATGAGTTCTTCCCTCCATGGTATATCCATGGGCTGATATTAATCACCTAAAAATTTGGGGGGGGGGGAATTAATTTCTACAATGATATACTAATAGCTTGAGTAGAATATGAAGGAGGAGGAAGAGTGAAAAAATGAATATAGAAGAATAATAGATGTTTTTATCATTTATATTAATGGACAAGGCCATAATATAAAATCCTTAGGGACACGTGCAAAGAATGTGTTTAATTTACTCATAAGTTACATAACATACGGTTAATTATTCGATAACAAAACCATTAAAAACCCTTCGACCCTATAAATAGAATTTAAGTACATTCCATTACTCGTAAAATTTATTTATTAATGGAATATTATGTAGATTAATATTCAAATGTAAATACTTATTTTTTCACCATATGATGATTTATAGACTGTAAAATGAATCTTACTATATGATTAAAAACATTGTAAGACTTATGATATGGTCTTATGATATCTACACATTATACTATATGATTATCTTGGGAGTGGAATAATTTATCCATTTCATGACTTAAGATATACTCAAACTAGTGGCATATGAAATTATTGGATCTTGAATGTCGTATAATATGAAATTTTTCATATCATCAAATAGGATATGGAACCTTTACATCAGATATATATATATGTCTTTAGGGAATATCTCTATTAGTGATAAAATTTGGAAAAAATATTTATTATCGTGTAATGATAGTATTAATTCTTAGACTACTCAAGTAGCTAGATATCTTTGTCTCAAAATCCAAAATTCAGTGAGGTAATTTAATTTATAAATAAATCCACAGCGTCCAATTTCCATCTAACGCATATTAATTTTTTTAATCATGATAAATTATTATTTTATCATCAGAATAAATATATAAATTCAATTAATAATAATTTTCATAATTTATCAATCAAAATCTTAATTTTTTTTTATAATTTATATTTCATTGAGTCTATCTTGTCATATGGAATTCAAATCATTTTTGGGTACATAAATTCCCTTCCATGAAGGCTCACATATGACTCAAAGGGATATTAAAAATTAATTCCACATGGCACCCCTATGCACTCTTTCACACTCCCTTCATCACATAGTTCCTAAAAGTAAACCTTAGTCATTTGATCTTTTGATCAATTGACCTATCCTTCACTACCAAAATCCACAAAATTCAGTGTAGCATATAATTCCTTGTTATTCGATCAAGTGGATTAGATGACCATGAACTATCTACCTCACTAAATATGTAACTTATGAAAAGGGATAAACTAACCAAACCAACAACAACTTATCTAATTTATCAAAAATACATATATCCTTGCATCTCTGTGTTTTCATTATTGGATCTATATAGTACCATGTGTTCCATTATCTTATTAATTGGAAATAATAAATCCTTTATTTATTCCCACACTGATATTTTCATTATTATTTCACTTTAATTGTTTCATTCAAGGTTCAACAACATCATTGGAAACAAAAATTCATGAACTGATAAATAGAGACTCCATGGTACTATATTTGAGCATTATTTTCAATGATACTTTCTTTAATTACCTCAAAATCATGAGATAAGGTGAATAAGGATGGAATTTTTCTCCAAAAGTTCACTCTATCCAAAACATTGATTGAAGTAAATCCAAATAATTAGATTCAAATCATTGATAAATTTTGTAATATTTATGGTGGGGTTCATGAATCAATCAAACAAAAATTTCATCAACACTTTTCCAAAAACTCTTCTATATGTTCTCTGTAGTTTATCATAAAATTCAATAATTAGATTTGGATGAATTTAAAGGAAATGGATACATTATCAAATAGGTATTAGCAAGCTAAAATTTCTTATCAATAATTAAATAATTTTTATTAAATTGAAAGAACAGAATTTGGGCTCCAAATTAACAAGTCAGATCAAATAACCATCCCCATTATCATAATTCAGCAATCCTCTATTGATGATCCTTTTGTCTATGATGGTTCCCCACTCCATGGTGGACGCCTCCTTGCCATAAAACCAAAATTTCCCATCAAATCCTATATAAATACCTATATAAGGGGAATTTAGTCAAAAACATAATAAATTAATTATTATTTAACATAATAATTCTAAAAATTACTTCTCACTAATGTGATCACACTAAAAAATTATACAACTAAATATTATTGGATAAACACTCCCTTTCATATTCAATTTTTTATTAAGTTTTTTAACCAAACTCCCTAATGAAGGTAAACATACCATTTTATATTTTTAGTCGAAAATTAATATTCAAACTAAAATTCTACTTGGGAAATCAACCAAGACACTAAATCATCTTATTTATGTTTAAATGAGGGATAACAAGTCCATCAACAAAGAATCATGTTTCTGATTCTGATCAGAGGAAAATATATTCCATGTGTAGACCCATACTACAACATTTATGACATTATAATAATTTTTTGACTCTATTTTATAAAATTGAAATATTTTTATTGATCATTATTTTAATATTTTTTTAATACTTTTATTTAAAAAAATCTAATTTTCAAATAATATTTTTTTTAAATATTTTATTTAATATTTTTTAAATATTATTTAAAATAGTATGATTTTTATTAATTATTATTTTATTATAATTTTAATTTTTTTTATTAATATTGTACTTATATTCTTTTTAATATTAAATTATTAATTATTTTTTATTTGTATGAATATATTATCATTTTTTATAATTTTTACTTAATTTGAGAGAAGTTTTAAATTTACTATAATATGATTATTAATTAAATATTAAAAATGATTTATAAATTATTTATTAATTATATTTTTTGAATTATATTAATTTACATATATTTTTATATTGAAACAACCTACTTAACTAAATAAACACAAAAAATAAATACATTAATAAATTTATAGATGAACTCATTAATAACAAACTAATTAAATAAAAATATCAAAAATATTATCAAATATTAAAACAAAAAGTACTACATAATTACATTATACAATAACCTTAGAAAAAAACCACTCGATAAATCCAAAGTGAACTAATTTTAATCATGGAAACAAGATCTCAATATGAGGATGCTTTTTTAAGAGAAAAAGATAGAAAAAAATTGTGAGGGGAGATGGTTGGTCATCCACCTATTGTTGGTTGATTTTTATACAATGGAATATTGTGATGGAAAATTGTGGTGGATTAGATTAACTGTAATTTTTTTTTTAAATTATGAGATATGCATCATAAATACAATTCATTATATATATATTTTTTATTTTTTAAAAAACATTTTTGTGATGGAAAGAGTCCATCATAAATAATCACATCCATAATGTTCACATATGGAAAAAATATTATTTACTGTAGATATTATGGCATATCATAATTACATGTTATAATGAAAAAATTACCATATTTGTCATTAATCATATATTCCATATTTTAATGTTCCCATTGTAACACCCCATGCTTCCATGATATGTTTCCCTTTCAATAATGTAGTAGCTTGGGTTGTACACAACATTGAGTTTTAACACACCATGATCAATGAAACTAGCCGTTATGAATAGTAATTCCTACTTTTTGAAATTTTATAAATTTTATTTTTCAAAATGAAATTCATTTTTTAATATGGAATATTGAAATTAACTTAGGGTGAACTTTTGGTATTTTTCTGAAAACATTCAATTTTTTATGAATAATGAAGAACATTGTTATTGTTAAAAACCGACTTTATATTTAAGTAATTAGTTATTTTATTTTATTTTATTTTAGGTCAGAATAGATATATATTACCTATATACATTCCATTTAATTCATTGGAGCCAATTTATAATAAGTTTAGATATCTAAAATTTTATTGAACTTTTTCCCGTCTTTTACCCACCTTCTAGGACTATTTGCAAATTTCCATAAAACTAAATTTTACCACTTCTGTGAGTTTAAATTCAAAAATAAAAGAGATACTTTTGACATCAGTAAGTAAAATGTGGTTCAATAAGATGATTTTTTTTGGGTGAACAATGACTTTTGACTTTTATTTAGCACGGTTAAAAGTAAATAGAGTAATTAAGGGTAAAAATGATATTGTAATTAACCTATCACATGTCCCAATTCTATTGTAAAAGTGTAACTCTACCAAACACAACCTTTAGAATAAAATATGATCCTCTTTGGTCTACTTGGATTAGATTTGGACAATTATTATTATTTTATATAAAGAAGTGTTAAAAGAGTTAAATTCAATGTTTAATAACTAAGCCACTTTTAATATAGGGTTACACACATTATAAATTAGAGTATAAATATTCATTATAAAGATAAAAAAGATTTTATACACAATGGTATTTTATTTATAATTTTTATACATTAAATAATTTAATTTATTTATGACACAATGATGATGCAGTAATAACTTTAATAATGAAATATTAAAATAGTTGATATTATAAATATCAAAATAAATTAAAATTGAGACTTATGATGAATTAAAATAATTTTATAGGATAATATGAAATGTTAGGTTTGAGTAAATAAATTTTATTCTAAGTTATAATGTTTTTATGGCTTTTAAAAAATAAAATACTAAATATTGTCAAAATTTGCATAACTGAGTTTTTAAAACAAATACTATATTATTAATTGAAATAATATTCCTAAAAATATATGTTTTAGAAAAAGGACTTATAAAAGGTTATTTATATTAATACTTAACTACTAGGGGTTCTCTTTCCTTATTATAGTTTGTTTACTAACCATATAATATAAAAATGAAAAGAGTCATGGTAAATGTCTAGCTATTTAACTAAGAGTTAAATCTAAAATATAAGGTTAATATGGTGACCTAAAACTATCTAAAACGTATTGTTTGAGAGTTTTTTTGACACATCCCCACCATAAACTCTAAATAAATCATTTTAGAGCTATAAGAAACCGAAAATGATTTTATTATAAAATAATATTTCAAGCTTTTCCTAAAGTGACCCTCACATCTCTTATAAAAGGGTACTTCCCCTTTCTTACTTTCACACCTCCAAATCCATTTGTCTAGGCCTAACCATTCCAAAATATCCTCTAAAATATCCTCCCTTAAAAATAGAGGCCTTATTTTGATCATAGATCCAACCTGTGGAGCCATTTTTATCAACTCAAAAGGAAACACCTGAAGAAGAGGTAATAATTTCACCACCCTCTATCAAGATATTTTCATCTTCCACTTCCAATTTATTTTTTGTTTCCATATCAAAATAATAACTATAGTTACTTATACAAAATATTTTGTTATTATAAATATTTTACAACCATATTGGTTATTCTATCTATCCTATAAATGATAGTCACTATACGTGCATATGTACAGCTTACTGTCTCCACGTCATGGTGTATTTTGTTATTCAAACACTTAATTATTTGGATGGGTATTATAATGATTATAAATAATGTAAATAATGAATATATCATGTTAATGATTCTGTATATATGATATATCATCAAATTAAATACTATTTCACCATCAATATAATGATATTTTCACTCGTGCGTACATACGGATTACCATATACACGAATGTGATGAGATCTGTTCCCCCTTGTAATCATTCAAGAATATGTTTCATTTTATGATTAAAAATAATTTTTATGAACATAATATAATTATTTATATTAATCAAATACATCTTATCCATAACAAACATGGCTTACTTAACCATGAATATAAAGGAAAATGAATCCGTTAACACCCAAAACGATGAAACTATTAATATATTATTAACAAAGAAATATTATAGGATCATATATGATATCATATTTATGTATATAGTTCTTTTATAATCTAATAATAATGTTTTAACTATTATAAATTAGTTCAACATACCATCTACTAAGGAAAAGTACAAGGTAAGGGTTAATTCTACAATCTCTTTACTTATTTGAGGTTGTTAATATGTAAGTATCTACCGACACCTCTTTATCATCAAAATCCATGTTTTCTAAAAATTTTAATTCAAAACATTTTTGATATTTACTATACTATGTGTTAATTTCATTTATACCCTTATTTTAAAACATATTTTTTGAAAGTAATCATTACATCATTTTCCAAATATGATACTTTATGACCTTCTCAACAAAATTAAGGTAAGAATGTCTTTTTTAAATTATACGGTGAGTGCAACTATTTTCCACCGTTATAACATCGTCAAATCTTCCGCTAAAATATTTTATCAATATTTTCAAAATAAATTTTTTCTTTTATAATTATATGAGTTTTTAATTATTTCAAAATAGAAAGAGATATTTCGCTAATTTGTTTTTGATTTCATCTAAGTCAACATCCTTTGATGGATTTTATACTTGATTGAAGTTGATTAATTATGATGTAACTATTCCCTATTGTATTGAAGGTTTTGTGATATGTTTAACTGTGGATGTGTTATTTTTACTCCATTCATGGTTTATGGATAAAGTATTTACTTTTCATGTGCTAGTTTTAATACGAATGTTTATGTGATTTTTAAACCTTTTCATATGAGGAATGCATTGGGCTTAGTAAGTGATGGTTGGGGCCTTCTATAGCTTATTGATGCATTGGTAGGTCTCATGATACAAACTACTATCTTGGCATAAGGCATTCACAAACTCTTATTGGTAGTCTTGGCACAGGGTCATGAATATGTGGTTATGAAGTCTGTAATTATGCATTCCAACATTATGAAATTGGCTATTGATATTACATGTGATTATTGGACTAATATAATATCCATGTGAATAACTAAATGGAATTATTTGATTTATCTTTTCCCTATTATGATGATGTTTAGGTATAAAAGGCTTGTGTTTTAGTCTTATACATTTCCAAAAGTGTTTAAGCTTATTATTAAAAGTTTCCGCTATATTGTTATCCTTACAAAACATATGAGCTCACCCCTTTCTATGTTTTATTTTTACCAAGAAGCAAATAAGTATATTATGAATGTCATGCGGGGATAATCTAAGGGATAAATTTGGTCAATGGAGACAATTTTGTTGTAGTTTTTCACATTAACTTAATGTCAAACTTATGAAAGTATCTAGTACTTCCAAGGCTACAAAACTGATCAATATTTCAGGATTTTGATCCCTTGTGATCATGCCAATGTTATGTAATAATGCACAATATTTGGGTAACTAGGGTTGGGGCGTTACAGTTGGTATCAGAGAATGTTTAGTAAAAATCATGGAAACTAGATTTAGATAAACTCTGATTAGAGACCATTACCTTAAGATAGAATTTGAGGATTGGTATAGATGAACTTCCTAGAATTTTGGTAATGTAGATATTTTGTATATTTTCCTTAAAATACATCCCAGCCTAGATATGATTTGGGAGAGGTAGCTCTATCACAGATGTACCAAGGAGTGAAAACTCCGACAAAGAGTTCCGGGCTGGACCTGGGGTATCCTGGTACACGAAAATGGGTCATGCTACACTATTGGTTACGACACTCCTGGGAGATATAATTAGGATAATTCACACTTTCATTAAAAACCATTATGAAGGATTTATGAGTATATACCTCCTCAATGTAAACATTTTTTTATAATTATGGATGATATCTATAAATTGTTTAAATAATGTTAAGTGTTTTATATGTTTGGAATTATGTATTGCGATTCATAAACTAATCTAGTGTATGAAATTTTTTAGAAATGGTGCCTATTAGAAGGAATGTAAACCATATCAACGCAAGTAATCTATGTAGGGATTTCCCTCCTACTCAAGATAATAATAGTGTAGTAGGTGATGTAACTGGTGCTGATCAGCTTATCACCATACGAGGACAACTCACTTACGTTTGGAATACTAACCTTACCCATATGGAGCACCCTGATATAAAATGTGGAGGATCAACATTAGACCACTTCATGATGAAACAACCACCAACATTCAATAGGATTTCTAATCCATTAGTAGTTGAGAAATGTATAAGTTCCTTAGAGAAAATTTTTCATGCTTTGGGGAGTACTGAAAGTGAAGAAGTTGTCATGGTAGTTTATCACCTCACATGAGATGCCGATAAATGGTGGTTATTAATCAAAGACACAAAGGAAGATAAAGAAGTATCAAAAATGGAATGTAGGGAGTGTAAATATATTTTCAAAGAAAAATACTTTCCTCATGACCATCAAGAGGATATGGAAAGACAATTTCTGAGTCTGAGGAAAAAGGAGGATGAGAATGTTGCCAAGTATGAGGCTATCTTTACAGGGTTAGCAAGGCATGCATCAGATTATATACGTAACCCATGGAGTAATATTGATCAATTATTTTATGGAATAAAACCATTTCTCTATTGACAATTATTCTCACTATCCTTGTCATCGTATGAAGATATTGTCTCATGCGCTATCAAGAAAGAAAATGAATTCTATTTGTCTTATTGCTTAATAGAAAATCAAGAGAAGAAGAGATCTAATGATCACTTTGGAAATGGAAATAAGGGGAAAAGGGAAAAGTTTAATATCCATCCTATAGTAAATTTTGTAAGAAATACCCTGGTAAATTCCTGAAGGGAATGAGAGTCTGTTACAAGTGTGGTGAAAAAGACCACCAAGCTCGTGATTACAAGGGAAAGGAAGAGTATGTAAATATTGAATGCTATAATTTTAGAGAAAATAGACATTATGAAAATGAATTTCCAATGAGCCATGGGAACATACCTCAGAAAAGTCCTTGGTAGTAAGGACAAGGTTAAGCAATCAATACTGCTGAGGTTGAAGCTCCAAAAGACATGGTGGTAGGTAATTTAATAGTATCCTCATGTTTAGCCAATGATTTATTTTATTCTAGATTATTTTATTGTTTCATTTCTTCCTAGTTTTCTAAGAAAATTAGATATTTTTAATTTGACTTAACAAGGGAGTTGTAAGTCAAAACTCCCAAGGGAAGTATCATCGCAATAAAGTTTGGTGAATCAGTTGCCATTAAGGCATATAAATGTTCTTTATATACTGATCCCATCATCATTCCCATGACTGAATTTGATATAATC
This sequence comes from Viscum album, assembly GCA_963277665.1. Lineage (NCBI taxonomy): Eukaryota > Viridiplantae > Streptophyta > Magnoliopsida > Santalales > Viscaceae > Viscum > Viscum album. The sequence goes on along the minus strand of OY728163.1, from coordinate 1,638,829,248 downwards.
CTGAAAATTGATAGGTTTTGGGATCATGATGCAAAAATTTATTGTAATAAGAAGAAGGTTACAATTTTCGATGATGATAAGGAGTACCTTATCTTTAGAGAAGAAATGTCACCAACTGATTCTTATCTAGATCCACCCCCAGTAGCTCTACGAAATTCAATTATTGGGGAGGAAGGGAATGAAATAATTATGGGTGAAGAATGTTCTAATAAATGATGTACCTATTGTGCAAGAATATGTTGATGTGTTTCCATAGGATTTACCTGGACATCCTCTAGAATTAGAAATTGAGTTTTCCATTGATTTAATTTCTTGTTCAAGGCTCATATCGAAAACCCTTTATAGAATATCCACTGAGGAATTAGAGGAATTAAATAAACAAATAGATAAATTGAGTAAAGAGGGATTAATTCACCCTATTGTTTATCAATGGGGAGCCCCTATACTTTTTGTTAAGAATAATGATGGGTCTATGAGGTTGTGCATTGACTATAGAGAAATCAATTCTATAACAGTAAAAAAACAAGTATCCCCTTCCGTGCATTGATGATTTATTTGACCAACTTCATGGAGATCAATATTTTACAAATATTTACCTTTGATCTGGATATCATCATTTGTGTGTAAAGATGGAAGACATTCCAAAAACAGAATTTCGAACCAGGTACAGGGATTATGAGTCTACAGTAATGCCTTTTGGAATGACTAATGCACCCTCTATCATCATGGATTTAATGAATAGATTTTTCAATGAATATATTGATGACTTTGTAGTGGTATTTATTGATGTTATTTTGGTGTACTCAAAAAGCTATAAAGATCATAAAAATCATTTGCGCACTATTCTGAAAACCCTCAGAATAAAGGAATTCTATGGGAATTTTAGCAAGTGTGAATTCTGGCTTCAAGAGATTTCATTTTATAACCATATTTTCACTAAGGATGCAATCACTGTTGATCCTTCAAATAGCATGTAACTCCAAAAATGGCCAACACTGAAGAGTATAACTGAGGTACGCAGTTTTATTGGTTTAACAGGTTATTATCGATGTTTTGTCCAGAATTTTGCCTGGTTGGGTAACCCATTAACCAAGATCACACGTAAAGGGGTAAAATTTGTTTGAAAAAAAGAGTGTGAAAACTATTTGAAGAACTAAATATAAGATTAGTCAATGCTCTTATTTTGACTCTACCATCTGGTAATAATGGGTTTTTTATTTATACTGATTCTTCAAAGAAAAGAAATGGTTGTGTCCTTATGTAGAATGATAGAGTTATTTCATATGCATCACGATAGCTAAAAATTCATGGGAAAAACTATCTTACTCATGGTCTAGAGTTAGAAGCTGTAATCATTGATCTGAAAATATGGGGACACTATCTATATGGTTAGAAATGTGAGATTTATAATGATCACAATAGTTTAATGTATATTTTCTCACAGAAATAACACAACATGAGGCAAAGACAATGGATTTAAATACTCAAGGATTATGATTTCACTATACACTACCACATGGGGACGGAAAATAAGGTGGCATATGCTTTGAGAAAAATGGATCATGGAGTTTGGAACAAAATGAGAATTGAAAGGGATCCTATTTTCATGGATCTAGTAAAGATGGATATTGGAATAACCATGGAAGGTGAAACATCAATAGTTTTTCAGATGGTTGACAAACCATATTTATTAGAAAGGATAATAAGTTATCATACTAATGATGAGGAGTTTCAAAAGAAGATTAATGGTGTAAAAGATGAGAGATTGAGTAACTTCATATATGAAGATGGAATTTTGAAATTTGGGAAGATACTTTGTATTCCCAATGTATCTAATCTAAAAAGGGAATAGTTGGATGATTCTCATAGATCTAATTTCTCTATACACCAGGGGAGCAACAAGATGTATAGAGATTTGAAGGAACATTATTTGTGGGACAACATGAAGTGGGAGATTTATGATTTTGTATCAAGATATTTGGTTTTTCAACAAGTGAATGATAGAAGGAAACAGATTAGAGAAGCCATGCTACCTCTTCTTATACCTGATTCGAAATGGGATAATATTATGATGGACTTTATCATGGGGCTACCAAAGACTCCACGAAGGAATGATGTAATATGGGTCATTGTTAATCTTCGTACCAATTAAGCTCATTTTCATGCTATAAGAGAATATTTACCACTTGAACGTCTACAAAGACTATATATTAATGATGTTTTAAGACTCCATAGTATACCCCTATCAATTGTTTCTGATCACGATCCCTGTTTTACATCATGATTTTGGAAATGTCGTCAGATGAATTTGGATACTAAACTTCATTTGAGATAGAAATAATGATAATTTTTGGTTGTCACAGAAGAATTACCTGAAGATTTTCTTGAAATTCTTAAAATGAAATATTTTAATCCAATCATTAACTCTCTTCCCATTAAATTCAATTTATCCTCCATGATGAGTCATATCAGTGAGGTAGATAGGATAGTGATGTCTCGAGTACTGAATGCATCAGCAGTGGGATGTCTGATATTCACTTTGGTTTTTACTAGACCCAACCTTTAACGTGAAGTGGGAGTAGTTAGTCAGTACATGGTGAATACATGGCAGCAACATTGGAGCACAGTGAAGAGGATCCTAAGATAAATCAAGGAGAACTCAAATAATTCATTTTGTTATAGAGTATCATATTTTCCTATGAGAGGATATGTTGATTCAGATTTTGTAAGTGATTCTAACTAGAGGAAATCCACTACTGGTTACACGTTTACTATTGAAGGAGGATTTGTGAGCTAGATTTAAATATTACAGTCAGTTTAGGATTTATCCACAATAGAGGCAGAGTACATGGGAGTTACACAAGCCTGCAAAGATGTGATTTGTATGAGAAATTTATTGGAGGACCTTGGGCATAGATAAGAGAATATTTCATTGTTTTGTGATAGTCAGAGCACCTTGAACATTGCAAGGAATATATCTTTTACTTCCATGATGAAGCACATTAGGGTAAAATATCACATTTTTTGAGATGTTGTTGAGGAAGTATGTTTGGATAGGTAGAAAATTCACACTAAAGAAAATCTAGCAGATTTCATGATGAAGGCAATTAACTCTGAAAAGTTCAGATGGTGCAGATCTTCAAGAGACATTACAGATATGTGACCAACATGTTTGGTAGAGGGAAAGGATGGGTGGATATGTAATTGGCACTCAATCAAATCTCTAAGTAGTATATGTGATGGTAGAGTTTCTCCATGGGTAGGCATTTCCCCCCCCCCCCTCCCCAATTTTTCAAAGGGGGGAAGGTGTGGCAGCTGTTAGGTGGGTGGAAAACCCCCCACCAAACCTCCAGCGGGAAGAGGCTATATAAGTGGGGAGATGCATGATATATAAAGGGATCTCTCCCTCAGTTTTAACAACTCATCCTGTTATTGAGTTATCCATTTATTTGTGGTATTTTGCGAGGAAGTTCCCCCACTCATTCAAGAATGATATTACAAGGGTTTTCTCCTTGTAATAGCGAGGGAGTGTATACCAACTTTTACCCATAGTGAAACTTCTATTTTTCCCATGGTTTTTTACCCCTTTAAATTTGGGGGGTTTTCAATGTTACATCTAGTGTCATTTATTTTTCAGCATTTTTCTCTTTATTTTATCTCGCGATTATAACTAAAATAGTGGGCCAATCATTTATGGTCCCAACCAATGAGACCATTTTCCATGTTGTCGATGTGATGTTGACTGAACCAAAGCCGATCCCTCTTAACATTGAATACTCACTAACTCCACCAACTAAAGAAGCAAGGGAACTGAACATGATCCTCCCCCATCTACCCTTCTACCGTGAGCCTCTCCACTTCCTACATGATCCAAACCCCTCCCCTCCGCTCTTCACTTCATTGTATATTTTATATATAATCATATATACAATTTAATATATAAAATATAATATATAATAGTAATAGTAATAATAATAAATTATTAATATAAATATTAAGAGTTTATTAATAATATTAGTTATTATTTACAATTACTTTTATTTATTACATATTTAGAGGCATTATATTTAAATGAAATAATATATATATATATATATATATTAGTTACTTTTTAGAAAAATGTGATAATATTTTTTCTATTTTTTGGAACATGGGTGCTCGATAATTGGGTGGTGTTTGAAGAAAAATATTATATTGAGTATATTTTTGGTGAAGTAGGACTGTTGAAAGAGATCAAATAATTTCTCAATGATTGTACCAGAGGTTGTAGATGTGTTTCTCCAAGCATGCCATATGGAATGACACTGACTATTAGGAACTGTTTTTTGCTAGATTAGTTTTTGAGCTCTTACTCCCATCCTTTTTTACAACACTAGACACATAAAACTATCTCACTCCTTGTATATGGGCACCATACTCCACTTATGCTTCCCATTTTATTTGTTTTCATTACTTTTTTCCCTGAAAATATCATTTTTAATTTATGATTTGTGAATTTATTTGTTTTTTGGTGATTTTCGTATTCCTCAGTTCATGTCATCATCTATAATATCTTTTAATTGAAAACTAATTGCTAAGTCTTGATCAAGTTAGAGAAATTAGATGCTATCATGGGATCGATGCTTCATTGCAGTCACCACTTTTTCCTTCTTCTTAGAAGACTATATATGTGAATTCATCTGATTGAGAGAGAAATATTTCACATGAATATATTTATACTATATTTCCTCAATTATTTTCCCCTTCCCCTCTCATTTTATCAACTTGGAAATTGAGTTGGATTATTTGACATGATAATATTAGCATTATAATAATGGATTGTGATACTACCTAACTAGAACAGGTCTATTAATGGATTCATTTTAAAATCTAGAGGATTGATTGAGAACTGAAGAAATTTGGTGGCATATTGTTCATTATTTATGTGAGAGAGGTGTGTGATCCAAGTTGTCGGTAAATAATTAAGTGTTGATTTTAATTTATGATTTAATTATTAATTTAATATTTGAGTTGTAGTTTTGGTGGGATCCACCAAGTTCTTTCCATGTTATGGAAAACTATTTTATCTTCCATTTTTCCTTTTCTTATTATTCATGTTGTTTTATTTACCATTTTTTCATTAATTAACTGTCTCTTCACCCTCACTATGTTTTTCCACAATATTTAATGATGTTTTTTTCTATGTTTTAAAAATATTTAATGACACAAAATGATTTTAAAAATAACACTATGGAACTCAACACTGCTTCCTTGAGAGAGACCCCAAGGATAGCCATTTTACTATGTTAGGGTCTTGTAAATATATCACTAGACATCCTCAAGATAAGAACATCATCAAATTTTGGTTTTGTTTTGGGAAACCAACATTTTCCTTAGTGTGGTTTCCATTAAAAAAACTAAAAAAAATAAGAAATTTAAAAAATAATGTGATAAAAGCCCCATGATCCTTAGAAGACTACATTTAATATATTTCATATATAATTAGGTTACAATTCCAAATTTTACATCCATATTAATTTAGAGAACTTATTGGGGAATTTAGGGAGGAGTTGATACCACAAATTTTAGAAGTCTTGGTAATGAAACTTAAATAGTTTTCACACATTTTCCCTGAGTTATATATTGAATAATTGGATTTTCCTACAATTGAAGTTGAACTACCCTAGAATTAAGGTGGGATATGCCCGATTTACATTCTGAGAGAATTATGTGGCAATAGAACAATTTGATTCTGTCTTGCCTGTATTATTTTCCCCTTCCCCTCTCATTTTATCCACTGAGAAATTTTCATTAGGTTGTATGATTTAACAATATCAGAATGCTAATTACATAATTTGATAATTACTAGCTATAATGAGTCTATTTAGTGATTCATTTTGATATATAGTTGAATTATAATTTGATAAATTATTTCCATGTTTGAGTGTTCACTATTTAGGTGAGAGAGGTGTGTGATCCAATTTGTCGGCCATGTATTGAGTGAGGTTGATAATTTTTTATTTGATTATTATATAGATAAATGAAGTTTAGTTGAGGGTGGATCCACCTAGACCATTACTTGTTCTTCATGAAATTTTATTTAACTTAATACCTTTTCTGGTACTTCGTGTTTCTTTGTTTCCACTGATTTTTTACATTCACTATTTTTTACCCTCACTATGTATTTCAACACCGTTTCATGATGTTTTCATCAGTTTTTAAAAAAAATTTAAAATCACAAAAAGTTTTTCATAAATACCACTAGGGAGCTCAACCATTCTTTCTTGAGTGAAACCCCAATGTTGTCTATTGTGATATATCATGGGTCTTGTAAAAATATATTTCTCTTCCCTTATAATAATGAAGTTTTCATACATCATGATGATGAAATAAAATGGTAAGAGTAGGTAATCTAACATGAGAAGTAGTTCATTCTCTAGAATGAACACAAACTCTTTATCTTCTACATCATTCAACAAGAGTTACATTTTCTAGATCATCTCTCATATCAACAAGTGGTACTATTCTCTCTATAGAAATGGGTACAATAGAAGTATTCTTAAGAATATCATCGTTGAATATTTTAGTATTTGATGACTCGCCATAACATGAGGTGGGATCTTCTTAATTATCATCTTTAGAACTTACACACAACAACTTATTTAATGATGAATTCCAAAAAAACAACTTCACCTTCTGATATTTTCAGTCAAAATCATTTTTCCATGAAAACCAGTTGTTGTACCATCATCTTGAAAAACACCAAAATTATAAATAACCATAGTTATCATCGTTACAAATGTATTTAAAGTTACCAACATATTATAAACATGAAACATATATCTCATAATGTAACATGCCATATTTTTTGGCTTCTCAATAATAAGAAAATAAAATAATGTAATATCTTAAAACCAAAATTTTCCAAACTCACCAATGTGTTTCATGATGATAGATTAAAAAATTTATAGGAACATTATTTAGGGGTTCCAAATCATTCATGGGATTATTTTTCAACATTCACATATTCAAAGAGGGATTGTAACAACTAAAGAATTTATGAGATGCATTATTTTTAATTTAATTAATGTCTTGTGTTCTATTTTATACCAAGATTCTCTTGCTCTATATGCAATACTTTATTAGCTTTTAGTATATGTAATACTTTACGTGGATTGTGTCACACAAAATTTCAAGTTATTTTGATAGAATTCAATTCATGAAACAATGAGTATTGATTTTTTTCAACATATAAATTAACTATGTTTGGATTATTTCATACAGAACACCAAAGTAATATGGCACTAAATGCAACACTAACATGGCTTTCATTAAAATCAAGAGATACCTTCATCAATATCATGTGTTAAACACAATACTAAGTTTCACTCAACAACGTTACATTAATTAAATATTTTTATTTAGTAGTATATAAAATAGTATTTATGATTAGTAATAACCAAAATTTGAAATTTATATAACATTAAAATTAATCCTATGTATTCTATAGAACATGATATAAGAACAAATTCACTTTTTTGGATAAAAGATGTCTTTTTCAAAAAATTCATTTTTTCCAACTTTTGATGTCACGCAAATTTTAAATCTAATTTTTAACACTTTTATATAATATATTTGAAAAAATAAAAGCCTACATTTGATTCAAGACAACATTATTTAATTTGGTATAATTTTTGGTATTTTTCTGATAAAATTCATACTCTAATGCATAGGGAAGAATACTACATTTTAATTCAAATTGGATTTTAATCTTATTTATTAACATAGTTATATTATAATTTTATTTGTTTTTAAATTTTAAATTGATTTTTTTCATTTAATATAATTTTGGTCATTGTATTTAATTTCTCATTTAAATTGTACAAAAACACATTTCAATCTTCTGATAAGATTTGTAGTTCTTAAAAACCCATTTTTTGGTTTTGAAAACACGAATTAATTTTAAATTAATTGTTTCCAATTATGTGTTTTGAATTTGTGAAAATTGAGTCCATATTTATAATAATATGGTACAAATTGTATTAATGGGTTCCTTTTGTTTTTGAATATTATGAATAGTAACTATAATAATGTTTTACCACATTTAAAAGTAAATCAGGTAAATTAGGGTAACAAACAATATGATAAATATAATAAAAATACCCTAAAAACTAAAAAACTCGTATTGGATGAATTGAAGTCTACCAGTATCACATAAGGGTAGGAAGTAATTAATTTAATGGACTTTGTTTCATTAATGTGAGTTAATTATGATCAAAACAAAATAAAGTGACAACATGTCACTCTCTTAACTTTTATAATTATTATAATTTTAATATAGAGATAAACATGATAAAAATTTGAAAATAAACAGTGTCCCGAAATATAATGAAATTATCAACATCATGTTAATTTATTTATAGTTTTTAGAGATTTTATATTTACTATTTATGATGACACATTAGTGATGTAGAAATTATTTTATTGATAAAAATATCAAATAAATTTATTTAAAATATAAAAATAAATAACATATGAAATAATTAATGTTCTAAAATAATTTTATAGGTTTATATGACATTTTAGGAGTGTATTAATTTTTTTTTCGAATTTATCTTCTTTTGAGATTTTATTTAATGTTGTATAAATGAATAGTGTCATGATTTACACTATTGATATCTAATAAAAATAAAATATTATAAAATAAATTAAAAATAATAAAAATATTTAAAAATTAAAAAGTTAAAATTATAAGGTCTATAATTTCACCAATTATCCAATTATTTAAAAATTAAAATCCATAAGTAAATATTAATAACCATTTCATATTTAGAATATTATTACCACAATTAAAATTAAATAGATTAAATAAGGATAAATCAACATGATAAGGTTTAAAATAAAATTAAAACAGGTCTAAATTATATTGGTTGAGATTATTTAGACCCATACTCATGTTATATTATATATAAATGATTTTGATATAAATATAATCCAAAAATAAATATATACTAAATTAATATTTTTGGACTTTCCAAAAGTTCCTCTCCTCCATCTTATAAAAGGCCTCCACCTCTACCCACTCACACACACCTTTCAAGCCCTTTTTATCAACGAACCTATTCTAAAATAAGATACCAACATCCCAACCATCTTGCTAGAGTCCACACTTTTGGAAGTAAACCATCCTTGGTTTACCTTTTGTGCAAATAAAAAAGAGATACTAAAAAAGAGGTAATTGTTTTATCACCTCTTTCAAAATTATTTTCTTCTTTTACTTCCTATTCTAATATTATTCTCATACTAAAGTAATAAATACTATATCTTCTACATTTTAATATGTAATTATTATTATTTTACAACCTTATAACTCTTTTTATCCATCCTACAAATAACTATATCAAAATTCATGCATACGTAAGACTTACCATCTCCATGTCAGTGTATAATTTTATTCAACAATACATAATTTGGATGGGTATAATTTTAATTATAGTTGATTTGAATAATAAATATAACATGATAATTATATTTTATAATTAATATACCATCAAATTTTATACAATCTAATCATTATGTGAATGACATCATCGCTCGTGCGTACGTATAACTTACCGTCTCCACAACACGATGAGATTCATTTTCCACATTAACCAATGAAAAATGATTATAAAGTATATATAATAAATAAGCATGAAATATATGACATAATAATTATAATTTATTTATCCATATATATATATATATATATTTCATTTACTTTCTCCCATTCAATTCAATAAGAAAACAGAAACAACGTTCATGCATAAGTACGACCTTCCGTCTCCATGAATGGGGTATTCCATTTCATTTGTCTATATATTATATATATTTCTATACTGAATATTTATGTTATATAAATAAATTTTTACATTTTAGAATTAATTTAATCATAATATATGCAATAATATCAATAATAAAAAGTCAAAACAAGTCCGATAAATAAAACATTTCTTACCCAAAACTTTGCTTTAACATAAAATTGATAAATGACCGGGTAATATAAAGTCATAAGTGAATCATATATGATATAATAAATATTATTATTTATATTATGAAAGATAATAATATTTATAAACCCACTATAAAATAATTTTGTATACAAACAAAGCATATCGATCCTAAGGTAATGTATAATTTTGCAATCTCATTTTATCTGTGATTGTTTATAAGCAAGTATTTTCTGGGAGTATATTTATCATCCATGTCCATGCTATCTAAAAATTATTTTGTAAAATTTTATCTATTATTATATGTATTTTTAAATTCATTTTTACCCAATATTGACTATTAATACCTGGTTTGGAGGGAATATTTCTGTTGTTTACCATAAGAGTTACATTTTGACTACTCCGAAAATTTCGAGGAGAATGTTTTTTTAACATATACAGCATGAATGGATTTTTAAACATTAATATCACCATATTTCCATGAAAATTCCATTACAAGATTTTTATTTTATTTTCAATTAAATTCTTTAAATTTAAAATTGTAGGAAATTTTGAGAAAACAAAATGTTTTTGAAGAAGTAAGGATATTTTCCTTAAGAATTAATTTCAAAATATTTATCAAAATTATTTTTGATCCAATATGATGCTCATTAAATATGGATATGTTTCTATCCATATTATTATTGTGATATGATTTTTTTAATAATGGAATTATATTTTATATGTATTATGTTATGATGGAATGATTTTTAATAAACCCATTTTATTTCTGGGGTTATCATATGATGAATGATTTATGTTTTTGTGGATCATGTAAGGATGATTTCATTAAGAGATTGGTTGGGCCTAAATCCCCATCAAATTATTTCTATAAAGATTTATATTTCATTAGATAGACATGACTTGAATGGAAAGTACATCTTGATCAGTAATAAAGGGATGGAATGGTATGTAAATCTAGTTCCGTAATATATTGCTAGAATGGCATGTAAATGTAGTTTATTAATACAGGGATAGAACAGAATGTAAATCTGGCTCAGTAATACATGGTTGAAATGACAAGAAGACCTAGTTCAGTAATTGAATTTTTCCACTATGATGGTCTTGGGAGTAATTCATGGGCTACTATGGAATCATATTATGTTCTTATTTGTTATCCACAATTACTTGATTTATTCCAATGCTATTTTATCATGGTTAATGATCATTTATGATCTATTATTTATATACTTCCATGATTTATTTAATAACTCAAGATTTTGATATTTAAACTTTATATTCATGTTTTTTTATTCTTATGTTTATGCTCGATTTTATGTTCTCTATGTTTAACCTTACTGAGAATTTTAGCACACCCTTTTTTTGTTTTATTTTCCCTAGCATGTAAAAAATGCTTTAGGTAGAAAAAATAGGACTATATTTAAGGGATATGTAGAAGAAAACTCACCAAGTTATAATATTAGGTTCCTTGTCTCCAAAAACACTAAACTAATACAGTATTTAAGAATCTGTTTGTGTCATGTATTTTGTTTTCTACAAAAGTAATGAAATATCCATTTACGTCAGGATTGGGTCTTTACAGTTGGTATCAGAACAAAGGTTTAGTTAACCTTTGGAATCTAAGATGACAAATCATTAGTGAGATCCCTAGAAATATATCTACGGTACATCTAGGGATGTCCCAATGGGTAATTCAAAATAAAGGATACAATCCTAGAATTATGGTAATGATCATGAATAACCTGGGATTAAACCTAAAAAGTTATATATTAAAAATAATCACCCTTTATTATGTTGTTTTCCTTATAGGATTTTTTCCTCTCACAGTAATCATTTTTTATTTTAGAAAATGGAAGTAAATTGAAGGATTCTTGTTAATGGAGAATATGATGGACAATGGAATGATATTCTTCCAGATAAGCCAAATGAAAATGGAGTTGGAAGGTGAAACATAATTATTAGTACTAATCAATAATCTCATACTATGATCAATAATCTTATCGTTGGTGGGTTTCCTAACCCAGCTAATTAGAAAAGGATTCAGTTTCATAATGATCATAGAGGAAATAATGTTAAATTTTCCACATGTAAATCATGTGGGAAAAGGCATGAAGGAGAATGTTTCAATGGAACCAGAAGATGATTTTGGTGTGGAAAAGAAGGACACAATTCTAGTATATGAAAATCGATGCCATAAGGGGAAATCTTATCAAGTGAATCAACATGGCCATATGGTTAGTATTTATGTTGTTGATGATGAAGAGACTGCAAATGATATATGAGATGAAAAAAGTGTTGAGGAATAAAACGATAAAGCTCGTTTAATGGTTTATGAAGATAGTGGAATTATTACATGATTATCAAGAATAATTTTGTATAAGTAATTTCATCGTATTATAGAATAAAGAAACATCTAAGGATTGTTACACTATTATTTGTCTTTATGTATTTGAAAGTATTTTTGACTGATACCAATAACCATGAAATGTTATTGAAATATTTCTAGAAACCACATGATTTGCACAAAATGAGGGGATAAGGATGTAATGAGTTGTTTGATAGTATTAATGACTTCATGGATGATATAAGGACAATTTGATATAGTGGCTCTAGTATATATAATTATGGGAATATTTTGTGTGTGGAATGATTTAATTTTGATATAATTCATGTTTTCACTATGGTACTATGGTAATTCATGTTATTATAATGTTTCAAGAGAATAAATGATTAAGGTATTCATATGTTTGGAATATGAAAAAAATGAACTACCTTATGAGATATGGGAGTTAAATGTTATGTCAATTTAGTTAACCTCTTTCTAATGTTTTATATTTTTAGTTTTTAGATGGATTGTGATTTCATTCATCTATGGATAGTATATGTTATATTATACGTGAAGTTTTTTAGATTAATATATTATCTCGCAATTGGTGGAATCATAAATATTTGATTACCTAAGCTAACATTTTTGATGAGATAGATGGAATGACCTATCATTCTATCATATGATCTGCTAAAAATTTTGGAATGAAAAAATCAACTTCATTTCATGGAATTATAAATGAAGTGCACATTATTAAAGTCATGTACAATTATGAGATTGTACTGAAATCAAGTATGTATTTCATTTTATGTTCCTATACGTTAGGAATAGGATATTGAAAATGAAAAATGTTATCCTAGTACCTTTTTATCTGATTATTCAGATTGACATTTAAATCATCACAGAATTATGGCTTTCTAGTTATTAGCATTCTCCAAACATTGTTCTCTATCACTATCCATCAGAACATATTGCTCATATTTTTCTTCAATATCAAGGTTTTTACTTCCCACCTTTGTTCTCTTATGTAGATGCCCATGGATGAGTTATTTTTTTATGATTCTAAAATTACTTTATAAAACAATGTTTAATTATTATTTTTTACAATTTGGGTTTCTATGAATGATTCTGTCAAGATGTAAACTTTTTATAACCCCGATGAATTTCAATGATGAAATTCATATTAAGGGTGGGTATAATGTAACCCTCTGATATTTTATGAGATTATTTATTTAATTTCATTGATGTATTGTGTTTTACGCTACACAAATATTATCTTGTGCTATATGCAACACCATATTAGCTTGCAGTATATGCAACAATACACATGGCTTTTGTTAATGCTTATTTGATGTTCTTTTGATTGAAATCATTTCTTGCAACACTGAGTATAGATTTTACTCAATTTATAAAATAACTATGTTTAGATTATTTTATATGAAACACCAAATAAATCTTTCAATAAATGAAACATTGACTTGGCTTACATTACACGCAATAGCGACCTTCCTCAATTACATGTGTTATATGTAATAACGAGTTTCACTAAAAAATGAAAAATTAATAAAATAATATTATTTAATGGGATATAGGATGACATTATGAATATTATTAACCACATATTTATTTATATATAACATTTACATTAATCTTATGTATTTTCCAGAACATGATATTAGAAAAAATCTATTTTTTGAATAAAGGAAGTATTGTTCAAAAAATAAAGTTTTGCCACCTTTGGATAGGGAACCAATTTTAAATATACTTTTTAACACCTTTATATATTATATTTGAAAAAAATAGTCAACTTTTATAGAATTGGGATATCTTAATTTACTTTTGTTTAATTTTTGTTATTTTTCCGATAAAATTTATATTTTAATGAATAGTTAAGAATACTACATTTTAATTCAAAACTATCTATTCATCCGATCAATTAATACAGTTAAGTTATCATTTTAATTTGTATTAAATTGGAACTAGATTATGTATTTATCATTTAATACAATTTTTTTCATTGGATTTAATTTCACATTCAAATTATTCATAAACACATGTCAATCTTTTGATGAGTTTTTATTTCTTAAAAAATAACTTTATGGTTTTGACAACAAGAAATAATTTTAAATTATTATCTTCTAATTTGGTGTTTTGAATTTGAAAACATGTATTCTATATTTGGAATAATAAGGTCCAAATAGTTAAAATATGCACCTTTTATTTTTGAACATTATAAATATTAACTACGATAATTTTTATTTACCACAATTAGAGGTAAATTGGGTAAATCAGGTTAACAAACAATATGATAAATATATTAAAATTACCCGAAAACATAAAAAAATCCTATTGGATGAATTAAATTCGACCAATATCACATAAGGGTCTAAATTTATTCTTTTAATATAATTTTGTCCATGAAGGAGATGTAATTATAACTAAGACAAAAGAAAGTGACAACATGTCACTCTCTTATATTTTATAAGTATAATAATATTAATATAGTGATAAAAACGATAAAAATAAAACATTAATTTTATCCATAATGAAAATTATATTATCTAAATTATTTTAATTTATTTATAATTTTTAGAGATTAGATAATTACGATTAATTATGACACAATAGTGATGTAGAATTTATTTTATTGATAGAACAATAAAATAAATTGTTTTAAAAATATTAAAATAAATATCATATGAACTAATTAATGTGTCCACGTATTTTATAGGTTAATATGACTTGTTTATAGTGTATTGATTTTTTTTTAAATTTAACTTATGCGTGGATTTTATTTAATTTCAAATAAATGAATAATGTCAAAGTTGACGCAATTGATATTTTATAAAAATGACATATTATAAATAAATTTAAAAATCACAATAAAAAATCAAAGACCAAAAAGTTAAAATTAGACGGTCTAAAATTTCATAAATTACCCAATTATTTAAAATTGAAAACACATAGGATAATATTTAAAACAGTTTAATATCTAGAATATTATTACCATAATTAATATAAAATAAAATAAATTATTATAAATCAAAACGATAAGGTTTTAAATAAACACCAAACATGTATAAATTTTATTGGTTGAGAGGATTTCGACCCATACTCCTCATAAATACTAAATAAACGAGTTTGGGACTATTATTAATTGAAAAAAAATTTATAATATATTAATATTTCCAGATTTTCTTAAAGTTCCCCCTCCCACTTATAAAAGGCCCCCACCTCTACCCACTTACTCACATATTTCAAGCCCTTTAGATCATCCAACCACTTCTCAAATAATCTCACATAAAACCTCCCCGCATCCTAGAGGCCACATTTTTTTATGAAAGCCTTCATAGGAAGTCATGTTTTTCAAATCAAAAAGAGATACTCGAAAAAGAGGTAATTGTTTTATCACATCATTAAAAATTCATTTCTTCTCCTATATAAAATTCTTATGTTGTTATCATACTAAATTAATAAATAAAATATCTTCTATATGCTGAGAAGTAATTATAATTATAAAACAACCTTGTACCTCCTTTTCTCTATCCTACGAATAATAATATTACCATGCTTGCGTACATACGACTTTCTGTCTCCACGCCGTGGTGTAATTTGTTATTCAAAAATATATAATTTGGATGGTTATAATGATGAGAATAATGAATTTAAATAATTAATATAACATGATAATTATATTTTATAATTATTATACCATCCAATTTCATACCGTTTAACCATTAACTGAATGATATCGTCGCTCGTGCTTACGTACAACCTATCGTATCTACAACACGATAAGATTCATTCTCCACATTATCCATTCAATAAAGATTATAAAGTATATATAATAAATACAAGTTAAATATATTAAATAATAATTATAATGTATATATGTATATATATATATACCATTTACATTTTCCCATTCAATTCAATAAGGAAACAGAAACATCGTTCATGCGCACGTACGACCTACCGTCTCCATGAACAGTGTATTCCCTTTCATTTATCTATCTATTATTACTATTTATATAAAAAATAATTATGATATATAAATCATGTTTTACATTATGGAAGTAATTAATTCATGATCTATGTAATAATATCCAGAATAATAAGTCAAAACACGTACGATATATAAAATGATTATTACCCAAGATGTTGCTTTAACATGGAATTGATAAATGAACGGGCAATATAAAGTCATAAGTGAACCATATATGATATAATAAATTTTATTATTGGTCTGTTAAAAGTTAATAATATGTTTAAAACCTCTATATAGATGATTCAGATACGTAAGAAGCAAATCAGACCTATGAGAAGAGATAATTTTTCAATCTCATTTTTTCTAAGATTTTTTATATGTAAGTATTTACTAGGGGTATATTTATCACCCATGTCCATGTTTTATAAAAATGTATTTATAAAATGGGTACCATTCTTATATGTATGTTTATTTTCATTTTTCCCATTTTTCAGTTTTACTACAAGTTTTGGAAGGAATATTTATTTTATTTACCATACAAGTTACATTTTGACTTCTAGAACAAAAGTACAACAAGAATATTTTTTAACTTATATGACATGAAATTATTTTTACGCATTCATATCTACTTATTTACATGAATATTACTTTACAATATTTCATATTTATTTTCATTAAAATTATTTTATTTTAAAATAGAACCACATTTTAGAAAAATGTTTTTGATGAAGAAAGGATATTTTACTCATGAATTCAGTACAAGTGTTTGATCAGAATTATTTTCCATCTAAGATGATTCTCTTTAAATAGAGTTATTTTTATATGTATTTTTTAACTATGATTTTTTAATTATGTAAGGATATTTTATATGGATTATGTTATTATGGAATGATGTTTAATAAAAACATTTTATTTCATAGGTTATGCTATGAAGAAAGATTTATGTTTTTGTGGAACATGTAAGGTTGATTCCATTGTGAGATGGGTGGGACCAATATATCCCTTATATACATTGGGTAATGTTTATATATCATGAGATAGACATGACTGGAATGACACGTAAATCTAGTTCAGTAATACAAGGCTAAAACAGAATGTAAATCTGGTTCAGTAATACAGGGCTGGAACGACAAGTAAATCTGGTTCGTTAATATAGGGCTGGAATGGCCCGTAAATCTAGTTTAGTAATACATGCCTAGAATGGTTTCTAAATCATGTATTTCAATGTACATTTTCCACTATGATGGTCTTGAAAACAATTCCTTTGCTACTATGAAAATCATATTATGTACTTATTTTTTTCAATAATTTTATATATTATGTCAATGGTGTTTTATCATGGTTAATGTTCCTTTATGATCTATGTCTTATGCACTACTAAGATTTATTTCATGACACAAGATTTTTATATATAAACATTATGTTCACATTTTTTGTATATTCTTAGGTTTATGGTTTTTTTGTTCTCTATGTTTACGCTAAGTGATCATTTTAGCACAACATTGTTTTTCACTTATCCAAGATATAAAGAATGGTATTGGGTAGGAAACAAAGGTGGGATCCTAATGGGAGATGTTGAAGATATTTTACTATGTTAGAAGATTATGATTCATGTTTCATAAGACACTAAACAAATTTTGTCTTCGAGAATCTTTTTGTGTAAGGTATTAATTATTCTGCAAAAGTAATGTAATATCAATGTATGTCAATCATGGGAATTTACATGGAATTTCTGATTTCTGGGTAACTAACGTCATCTATAGTGACCAAGGAAGTATTGAAGTTGGCATAGCAATCTGGATGAAATCCAAATATGTTATCAATTATGATAGAATTCTTCAAAAATGTTTTTTTATTTATAGTATCTGTAATCATATCCTCATTTTCGTTAATATGAAAAACAATAATATAAAAAAAATTGTGAACTTCATTCCCAAAAAATATTGGTTCATCTCTCATCAAAAACAAATTCCCATCATTAAAGGTTTATGATTTTCCTAAACATCATGTATGTATCGTCTACCCATCCAAATTATATTTCCCTTCCACTTAATTCTTTCATTTCCATCTTAGACACTTGGTCTTGATCGAGGAATCTCTATCGGTTCACTTGGTTATTCTATTCTCATTGAGGTTTGTACTATTTATTGGTTTGGGATATAATGTTCAGATATTTGAGAGATCAAGGTTCATGGGTTTTGAATGGTTTCTCATAGAAACTGAATACGATTCTTTTTTTGAGTAATAAAAGGGTTTTAGGTGATTTAATTAGTAATCATTACAAAACTTAGGTGACATGTCCTATATTAACGTTACAAGGATATTAAATAGCCATAATAAATCTCAAAAAATATGACATAAATAATATATTTATTCAATTATCTAATCAATCATTTTTTATAAATATATTTAACTAAAATTAAATTGACCTAATTTAGATTTGAAAATCTAAAATATGTCAACATGAAATAGTGAACAAAAATATATACTAATTTATTTTCTATAAAAAAACAATTCAAAAAATATATCACCTTTTTTAACATGATTTCATAAATAATGATGTATCATGCCGTGATGACTTTTTTTATATTTTTTAGTTGAAATTATGGAAATGTTCGTAGAGCTAGTGTTATAAAATTTGATTGGAACATGGTTGAAACAAAAGTCAAAATAAATTGGAGAATGTTTCATCACAAAAATTTGTTTGTAGAAACATTCTGCTATTATATCTTCATATTTATCGGTTGTTAATTCTATAGAGTGCTACTTTTTATGTGATTATGATTCTAGATATTTAACAATAAAATGAAAACTTACTTAGGATATTTTTCTATCTGTAATACATACAAGAAAATCATCATCTAAATATAATGTTAAATTTAATAAAAGGTTTTTAATGGTAAATAAATAGATACAATTATTTTGTAAATACTTAAATATTATTCTAGAATTATTTAAATGAGATTATTTATGATGGCAATGAAATATTACACAAATACATATTGAAAATATAATGTATGGTCTAATTGAAGCCAAATTCTATATACTTACAATTAATCTTGTGTAAAACATGTATTCAACTCATTTTCCAATCACATTCTTATCAAAATTGACATTACAACTCATAGGTGTTGAATAAATCATAATTTTTTCAAGTCAAAAAATATTATGTAAAAAATGAATGTATTATATTAGGTTTAATAGATTTTAAAAATATTATTGATAAATTTAAAAACTATAAAATAGTTTAACTCACTGATCATACTCATTTTAAATTATTTTTTCATATATTTTTAATGACTATTACATAATTTTTCATTTGTTGATCCAAAACTAACATCATCAACATATATTTGTACAAACCATATATTTGAGGACAAATATTTCTTAAATAATATAGGATATTCTATCCCTAATAAATAATCATGTTATAAAATAAAAGTATTTAGTATCTCATACAATTATTTTGGATCTTCTTTAAGACCATATAGTTATTTAAAAGTTTGAAAAAAAATTGATGTTGACGATCATCAAAATCAGGAGGTTGTCCAATATAAAATTTTCCACTAAAAATACTTTTAGAAATGTAGATTTAACATCCATCTAATATAATTCCATATTAATATAGGATGAATATGCTAAAAGGATTCTAATTTCATATAATCTAGCCAGAGGGGAAATGGTCTCTTCATAATCAATTTATTCTTCTTGATTGTAACCATTTGAAAATAATATTTCTTTATTTATAATGATTTTGTCATTATAATCTTACCTATTCCTAAGTACCCATTTTGTTCTAATAATAGGATAGTCTTAGGGTATATCAAATAATTCCCATACTTTGTTCCATTTGAACTGATTTAACTCTTCTTGTATTTAAAAAAACCAGCATTCATTAGTAAAATCTTCATTTATAGTTTTTGTTTATTGTGGAGATAAAAATGTTGAGAATTATACATGTTTTTCTATATTTATCTTAGTTTTGAATCCTTCATATTGACTTCTTGTAACTATAACTAATGGATGTTCAATTATATTTTTATGAAATATTTGTATAACACTTCCTGCTGCACTAGTTTCATCCCTCTTAGGATTTGGCTCAAGATAATCATGTTCCATATCATCATTCTTATTACAATTAAGGAGAGTTTTAAGTCTTATAGCCTCAAGAGATCCATTTAGATCATCATTTTGAGTCACATTGTAATCAAAAGGATCACTTTCATCAAACTATACATGAGTTTATTCATCAAAAATCCGTGACCATTCCTTAAAAACTCTATATGATATGTATTTAGTAGAATAACCTAGGAATGTAGCTTAATCATATTTTGGATCAAACATACCAATATTTTCCTTGTTTATCAAGATGTAAAAATTGTATACAAATTATTTGAAGTTTCCCACCATTGGTTTTATAATATTCTATAACTCATAAGGAGTTATATTTAAGATATGATATATTATAACTCTCTTAATGACATACCATGTTGTGTTAACAGTTTCAACCCAAAAATAAGGGGTATGTTGTTTTCCTATAACACAGTTCTTGAAATTTCATGTAAATCTATATTCCTCCACTCAACAACAACATTTTTTTAGGATACCTATTGGATGAAAAAAAAAATTAATACCATTTTTTGGATCAACATGGGTTATATTTGTGATTCTAAAATTCTCCACATTGATCACATCTCAAAGTCACAATTTTTTCATATTTTTACTTTTACTCGAGTTTATAGAAATTGATAAAAGTAGATAAATTTTCAATAATAAGTACTAAAACTTAAACCCATGTTGATTTTAAAAATATTCAACCACCAAAAAATAAAAATTTATTACCAGAATGAATTGTAGTTTTAGTATGTCCGAACATATCCATATGGATAATATCTAGCGATATAGATGTAGAAACATATTTATTTTTTTTGAAGGATGACTTGTGTGGGTTTTCCATTTGAAATTAATCACACAATTTTTTATTACAATTTATAGTTAGGATAATTGGATTTTAAAAGTCTTTTAGTCAAATTTTTCAATGAGTGATCATTACAGTGTCTGAGCCTTCAATGCCAAATCCACGATTCATCAATTTTAGATGTCAAAAAATTGACATTTTTTTACACAAGGAATTGTTATATAATGCATGGACTTTATCTATTTATGTTTCCTTAAACATGAGAGAATTATTATTGAAAACTGAACATACTTTGTTAGATAAATCAACTAAATAACCATAATCACAAAGTCGATAGATACTTATTAGGTTGCAATTTATTCCTTAAACATAGAGAACTTTGTTGTTGAGAATTGATTGTGGATTTACAACTATTCCAATATAAAAAAATTCATTTCTCATTATTACAAAATGTTCCATACTCCCTATATATCATGGATAATGAGTTGATTTTAGAGAAATATACACTCATATTTTTTGAACAACCACTTTCCATGACCCATTTATCATTTTTATTCATGTGGATTCTTCCCTACAATGATAAATCATATTAGATGATTTTTTGGTAGCCAAATTCTCTTGGGTCCAAAAATGATAGAAATAAAATATTTTGGAATATGAATCCATTTATGTTTTCCATAAATATTAATAACATATTTTGAAAAATAAATTCCAGGAAAAGAATTTATTCTTCCAAAAAATAAATTATTATTTAGATTAAATATGTTATTATAATGTTTTATTTCCCCATAATAAGAAACACACAACCTTGGAAATTTATTTGCTTTCAGAACTAGGTACACAATTGTTTTTATAAAATTTATTCCTTTCACCAAGACTTCTTGTTCCTAATTTCCCTTTTGGAGTTGATTTTTATAATGAAATATTTTTATATAATCTTCTCCTTTAGTTAAAACACTTGTATAATATTTAATGTTTCAAACATCAATATTTATGTAATAAATTATCTTAATACTTTCATTACATAAATTGGAAGTCCTTCCCATCAGATTTTTCAAAAAAACAATTGTTCATTTAGGTTCTCTTATTCATTTTTTTTAAAGGAATTACTAAGATATTTTTTTATCTGTTTCAAACATTTATATTTATTTTATAACATGATAAAATATTCATTTAACTCTTTATATAATAAATTTTCATTTTCTAATTCATGATCATTATTAAGAGTGTAATAAGAATTTACATTATCTGAATGTGCCATATATCATATGATAGCATTTTGATTAAGACCTTCAGAATATGATTTCTAGGATGTGAATTCATTTAAATATTTAGAGGCACTCTAGATATCCTTCATATATTTCCTTGAATTCTTCTTATATCCAATGTTCATGGGAATTTTTTTCCATAATTACTATTCTCATGAAATTGTGGATATTATTGATTAATATTACCTAGATTATTTCACTCATAATATCATTCATATTTATATTTTTCAACATGGTTCCTTTATTTTTTAAATTTTTTTCTAAACAATCTTCTCTTATTATATAACTTTTTGAAATACCAGGAAAACATTTCATGTACATCATTTGATTTATATTGTCTTGAGGAATCTTCATCTTCATATGTTTCATATATCTGTATGCCTTTATTATTATATTAATATTTATATTTACAAAACTCTAATGAAAAATATTCATTCTTTACCATTTTATATTCTCCAGTTTCATCTTCCATTTCAGCTTCATAATTTATAATAGTTCTAATGAGCTCTTTTATTTTGAAATTATGGACCGCTATATATTGTCTTATGGCCACTGACATTCCTCTATACTTAGGGGGTATAAATATTATAAATTTAATTGTTTTATTGGGATCAATAATTTGTTTTCCTTGAGTTGAAATATTGTTAATGATATTAATTTGTCTTTTATTCAGCTATGAAATCATTTCCCCCTCATCCATTTTGAATGCACTAAAATTAATTTTTTTCATTATTGTCTCTAAGAGATTTCATATTGTTTGTACCTTCATATGCAACCACTACATCATTACACATTTCATGAGCCATTTGACATTGAGGAAATTGATTGAACTTCTCGAGACCAAGTCCAAATATTATAACATTCATTAATTTAGAGTTAATATCATAATATACTTTGGTTTTATGGTCCCTCACTTCAGGTTCTTCATTTGGTATTCCATAGGTCTTTACTACATTAAGATCAAATTTTAATCGAATATTATTAAAATAGATGGTTATATGATCTATCTAAAAACCATACTTTTCACTATTAGGGTAAGGATGTGTAATAATTGACATAACATCTTGATTATCACCCATAGAAACCATTTGAAAGATGATATTGGGATTTAACCACTGATAATTGTTTACTAGAGAGTCATAGTATATTATACAAATTACTATCCTGTATAATGTACAGAAGGAAACTCAATAGGGGGTGAATTGAGCTCATAGAATAATATTTACATTAAACCACCCACTTCATAGTATATGAGTTCAAATATTTTTCATTAATTAACATATGTAGTGTGAATAAAAAATCTTAATGATAAGATATTGAAAATAATTTATTTATAGTGGTTCATGGAATAGGATTACCCTAGTCTATTCCACCAACACTCTACTAGATGATTTTTGTGATTTTCACTACGAAATCCCATTATCTGGGGGCTCCCATCTAAGTATAAGTTTCATTAAATTATTAGAAAGGTAAAATAAATTTTAACTAGGCTATCCCATTACAAGACATATCCAAAGCCTTAACACATTCACTTAAACGACTGTAAAAAAAAATAAATGAATAAGATTTTGAAGAAGTATTGCATCACATAATTATAATAAGAAACTAACAATAGATGATGATACATCCTGAGGAGATGATTAACCTTAAAGATCGACTCTTGATGATCTTCGATCATACAAAAAGTATTTAGAGCATATCACACAGTTTTTTATATGATCTTGTCTATATAAAAGAATTCTTTATTACCATTATCCGAGTATGTGAATAAGTCTATGTCAATTACTCCCATCTATATCATTCAATAGATAACTATTCATTTTCTATGTCATATTTGATTTTGAACTTATGTACGGGAGATGGTCACAATGATCACGTTGATTATCTATTGAAAATTTAATACGACAATATATAGATAGAATGATTCCATTCATTCCAAATATAGAATAAAATTCTTCAGTGATGATTTTCGATATCTTGTTCTTTATATCGTTACATTATGAGTAAAATGATGATTTATACAAATATTTTTTTCCTTAAATTTTTATCCATTTTTTAATTTTATAAAAATCAAAACACGAAATATAAGAAGATTATGAAATTAACTATGATATTTTATGTAGAAATTTAATTCTTCATTTGGTATTTGAATGATAGTACAATTCTTATAAGATAAATTCTTAATAGGATTCATAATATAAAACCAATCATTGTATTATTACATGAGTATGATAAACTAAATTCAACATTTTATAGGACAATTCATTGGTGTAATCCAAATATTTTACTAAAGTGTGATAATTATATCTCTAAAATTATTATAACCCTTGTAAGATAAACATTTTCAAATATCCTATTAAAAATGACTCTTCGTAGCTACATTCAATCAAAATTATCTGACTCCTAACATGGGGTAGCTAGTCCGTTCTCATAGTAAGAAAATATATTATATAGTAAGATAAACATCCAAAATGTATTTTTTTGTAGATGAATGATATTTTTTCAAAACATAATTTACCATAAGATATAATACTTTTTCTTAGATTTAATACTCTACTCTATGTATGATAATAACATATACTCACCATAATAAAAATTATTTTGATAAAAGTAGAATCTGAAACAATTAAGATAAACTCATTAGAATAAAAGTATGAATTTTTTGTGAATCAAAAAAAAATTGAGATATATTGGAATAACATATGCCTATCAAGCAATATGTATGAATTTTTCCCTTATTGGTTTAGCTAATGAGGTTTTAGTCCCTGATTTGGGAATTTGAGCTCAGATTGACAGAGGTTTGGCTGGATTCCAATGGAAATTTCGATAACATAAAGAAGATGAAAATGGAGGAAATTTATTTGATTTAGTTTATAATTTAAAATATTAAATCATCCAGGGTATTTTTTACTAACTTCATTTCTCTAAGTTTCTACTATATACACTCGATCTTATTGTATATAGGTAGGGGTCGAGTGGTGATTTCTTGCTGTGTATAATGAAATCAATCACTGAACGCAAACCTTAAGATTCCTAATAACATTAATATCCATGATACATGTAAAAGAAAGGCCCTATAACATAAGGATTCAAAATATATTATGTTATGAGTGGTGACAGTCATTTTGGGGGATAATAGAGGATGGTTTTTCCGAGATTGATATGGACTATTTTTTTATCATTTTGTATGTAACATACACATTATAAAATATCATGTATATTTTATTTCCTGTTATGATTTCAATTTTTTATGTTAACTCCACGAATGAGCACATTATCATGAAAGGTGTATCTTATCATTTTACTTTTATATCATTGAATGGTTTATTCTATTATGTATTAGTGTTGTGGGATTAAGGTAAATGAAATCTATATTATTTATATTTTATCCCATGCTATTAAAAATATATTATGATCATTTAAAAGAGCAACTAAGTCTAGTTGTAATTTAGTTTAGGCCATGGGATATAGATCGATTCATTACAAAAGGGAATTAGAGCATATCTAGGGTTATTGGATC
Source organism: Viscum album (assembly GCA_963277665.1). NCBI lineage: Eukaryota > Viridiplantae > Streptophyta > Magnoliopsida > Santalales > Viscaceae > Viscum > Viscum album. The sequence continues at coordinate 1,638,803,260 of OY728163.1, read as the reverse complement.
TAGAATAACTAAGTGATAGGATCACCAAGATTTAGAAAGTAATTTTAAATAGGCATCCTAGTATAACTGTGAATGAAGCCTTTTTTTCCATGGGATGTTATAGTTTGAGTTCGGGTTTTTTCTCCTCATTTATACTTATTTATTTTGCGTCTCACACATCCTTGATATTCCTTTATATGTAAGAAAATATAATAAATAATGAAAATGTGTACCTGGTTCTATATGTTATGTTTCTTAATTAAATTATTTATATATTTATATTATTTAAAAAATAAATAAATAGTAAATATTTTTTCCTTTTTTTATTAGTGATTACAAGATTAATATAACTTTTCCATTGATTTATTTGGGTAAAGATTACTTTTATTCTAATATTAAAACAGATATTTAATTCTTATTCCAGAAATGATGATTTATAAAACAATTAATTTATGGTTTTAATTGAATATGAACATGATAAATGGGAATAAATGAGAGAGAGGTGGTGGGTTATAGCCTATCCAAAATTCTCTATAAGTCCATATGATGTTTTTTTGATCAATTAGTTGATGATCATGAATAAATTTATAATTTATCATTTTAATGTTGATGAATAGGATTTTACATAAACATCAAAGATAGGTAATGATGTTATGTGTTCAATGGTTTTAAAATAATTTATTTAATTATAAGAAACAAAATAATTAGTAATAAATTTTAAGTAGTTATTTACAAGAGATGTACTTAACTAAAACATGTAAAATTTTATTGGATTGAATTTCAAATGTATACTCTATTATTAATTTTATTATAAGATAATTTAGTTGAATTCAAGAAATATAATTTATTTTTAATTTATATTTATTATTAATTAGAACTATGTAAGATATAAAAATTATTATAAGTTAATTTTAAGAATTTTCATTGAAATTTCTTTGAAGTGTGATTTTTAATTTTATATAATATATGTTTTAAACTACCCAGTTAAAATTGATTGAGTTTTTATAGATATATTGTCAAATTAATTTGAAAAAATTTAGGATTTTAAAATTTTATTAATGTTCATTTTGAATAGAGTCAAATAAGTGATAATGTTTTTACCATGTTGTTCAAAAATTTATTTTATGGAGAATATTTAGAATTTAATTTTAATGAATTTAAACTAATTACTTGGGGTTTTATGGTTTCAATTATGAATCTAGTATATTATCTATTTATTATTATCTTGTTTTACTGGTATTGTTTAATTATTAATAATGAACTAAAAATAATGTATTTCTTATAGATTTTGGTAAATTATTTTATATTATCTTTTTTGTAATTAACTGAAATATTATAATTGTTCGGTTAATATTGTATTGTGGAATTTATTTGGTTAAGACACTTATTTCCTTAATTGGGTTTCAAAAATGTAATTTAGTATCACATTAAAGATGGATTTCCAAATAATCAGGTAAAATGGATTAGATTTGTTGCTTCATACTTCCATTATTTTGAATGGTTTTGTATTGTATCATTTTATTATTTTTATTATAGTTATATTATTTTACCTAAATTTAGAAATATCAATGGATTTATTAAGAAATATTTATTTTGAAAAACAAATTTATGTTTTATTACTTTTATGATATTATAGATATGAAGTTTTCCAATTTTTCAATTAAAAATCCAATTTAGATGTGGTATTTTTAATGTTAATTTTCAGGTATGAGAAAGATTTAATATGTATTTTAATTCAAAATCTATCAAAAAGGGATTGAAAAAGAACATTTATATTTATTTTATATTGTTTTATCAAATTTTTAATGGAAAACATATATATAGTTCTTATATTATTTGATCCACTTTCCAAACTTTTGGAAGTTGGTTGATAAGTGGTTGGTTGTGATATTAAAAGTGATTATTAAACCTTTTTATTTTTATTATAATATTTTTTAAAATAGTTATCTTGATGAATAAATTACTATTATATATTATGTTAATTTATTTTAGTTAGTAAAGAATTTATGTTTTAATGTATGCGATGTTTCATGTAATTTTATTGGAGTTTTTAAGAGTAATTTAAACATTTATTTTCAAAAAATTGATCCTAGTTGGTGATGTTTTAATATTTATTTATATAAAATTAAGGGGTATTTTTAAAATAATGTATTGGAATGGGATGAAATGGATTTACATAATAAATAATTTTCTATTCAATTACCATAGTAATAATTTAAGACAATATATTTTATTTGAAATTGTAAGAGTTTATTTTCAGAAGTATATTTCATTAATGTATTTAACATTCACACATATTTCTTCCAACATTAGTTTCAATCCAATATTTATTAGTTTAACTAATTTTTTTTCATAATGGTTTAAATTTATAAAACTTGTGTAGTTTCTATTTTAAAGATGGACGTTTGGATTAATTGTTTTTTTGGGTTTATTGAAACACATAATATAATTTTTTTTATAAAGTCATTTAAAATACATAAAACATGTATTATTTTTATTTAGTTATAATTATATATATTTTTATTTTTAACGGATTTTACATTGTTAATTTCTTAAGATAGTTAAACTTCAAGGCATGGTGTATTTAAAGAAAATTATTTTTATGGTTAGACTCAAATAATTTAATAAGAGATATATTTATTTAAAAAAAATTATAAATTGTATTGTTAATTTATGTTTTAATAAAGAAGTTTTATTATTGTATTAATAGAGTGTATTGGATGACATCTATATATATACTATAGAAAGCATTTTTCCGGACACCTGTCACTCCCCCGGCCCTCCCCTCCACCGATTTATCCCAAACCTAATTACCCACCCCAACTCCCGACATCCATTCATGATTTACCTACACTGCTCCTCCAATGTGAAAACCCTCATCAGCCGCCTTCTTCATCAGATGAATCCTGCATCTCCACTACATTCTCTATTTATCTATGTCGCTCATCCATCGAGAATACCCTCGACAACCACCTTCATTATCGGACTAATCCTTCATAAGCTATCTCCACTACCGTCGTGATTTACCTACATCGATCCCCCATCGGTAAAACCCACAACATCCACCTTCTTCATCAGAGAGTTCGTTCCTAACATGCATCTTCACTGCATTTGGCATCTTCCGTATCGTGTAATTATAAAATTCTCCATTCCAAACTCGACATCATCACTCCTTTTATACATCGTCTTCTTACCTACATATATTTCTGGTATCGTGCCTAAAATATTCCCAATCACAGGATTTGATTTCTTTAGTATTACCGCTTCATCATCGACAAATGCCAACGTCAACATACTTCTCAAAAATCAACACCCAGTACTTCTTTGCAACACACCAACTGCATCTCTATGGAAACCCCCAAACTAGGGTTTCAAAAAATACTACAGTCGGTGATAGAACTCTTCGGTCTCAACTATTTCTTGCTTGGTTACCCGGAAGTAGCTGTAAGCTTCTAAAACAGGTATGTTTTCATACTCTGCTGTCATACCTACAGCTTTAGTTCTTGTTCACATTATTTCTGGATTCACATAGACTAATGCAATTTCATAATACTATATCCTAATTCAATAATGACAGTATTACATGTCTTCACCATTTAACTTAACCTATATGTAGACATGGGACAACACATCCAATCAAAGAATTTCTTCATGAAGTTTGTAATTATTATTTGTTTTTAGTATTTTCTAACTCAATAATATGTTCATAATACTACCATGTAGTATTTGATCCACCTTATATCATGGACTGACGAGAAATATCAAGATTTATATATGAATTCTTGTAGTAAGTAACTGTCATATGTACCACTTGGACATACAACCCTCAGAATGTGACTACATCTACATTCTACGGAACAGTTGTGTTTAGAATATATATTTTCTATCATCTGATCACAAGGTTGAATTTTCTATTTTTATGGTTCTGTTCTATTCCTTTACAATCAAATAAAAAAGATACACGATATAAACATGCACTCCCCATCGAGATTCAAAGATGCACGACTACAAAGAAGACTACTACGACAACACTGACAATCACGTTCTCTTCTTTTTACCCACCATTCCAGATAGTGTTTCATTATTTACCAACCAAAAACTTCTAAGTTTTTGATAATTTCAATTCCAGAGGAAGATTGTCTACTTAAAACATTAATTCAAGTGAACCTATAACACCAATAGCAAGCATTAAAAGAGGGGTATGGTTGCCTCTTACACCAATAGCTAGTAATTTTCAGTTCAATTTACAAATTCCATTACTATTATTTTAGTTAACATATTTCAAATCAAAATATCATACACCTTTACTATAATAACTTTCTTCCTGACAATATATATTCCAACATTAATTTGAATATTACGATAAAACTAACTCTGGGACAATGTTTTATAGCCTAAGTTTTCACACCAACTAATAACACAGTACTATGTCAACGCATTCCATTCTCACCTATATGCAGCGACGGTAATTTCAGTTTACTCTCTATAGTTTAAATACATCGATTTCATATTGAAAAATACAAAATCACAGGTTGGTAAACCATTTCATCTTCCTGTTTCACAGTCCCTGAAAACTATTTAGATCTATCAACAATATATGATGGATGAAACAAAAAAATCAATGATGAAATACCATGATACAACACAATCCTTCATTCTGTAAGAATGTTGTCAATGAACATTGTTTCAATAAATGGACAATATGTTGCATTTCTATTAACCAAATTCATTTCTCAAAATTACTCTAATAAGGTACGAATAAAAATGGACGTACACTTACAGATCCATCTGATGCCTCATCGTCAATGTAATTATAAATTAGTTTACTATATGATTTACTCTCTGCTAGTGTAATATTGAATTACGCACTTGTGCCTTCAATAATGAACAGTACTACTCCTACTAATATCAGTAACCACATTCCTTTATCAACCACGAGAGTTTACTATTGTCCTAATACCATTATAGGTTTCTCATATCTATATATTTATATATTTACAATTTATACTTTTTAATAACAATGTAATGAATAGTGTTATTCTAACGACACAACCATGCAGGTACTACACATCATACCAATGAACATCAAACAAATAATCAGACGATCGGAGAAACTACTGCATCAAAAAACTATGACATGGCTCCTGTAATAAACTATAGAGGTATGTAAAATTTTACATTATATTTTCAATAGAAATCTATTTCACTTAATGTTTTCTATTATTAATTACACATTAATAATGAATAACTACAAGTAGAATGATGCAAAAAAATCACTCCACGTACAAATTCTTGAATAAACAGGATAATTACATTAACGTAATACCCATTTTATAAAATTTAATAACATTGTAACCAATGGGGTTGTTCTAATGATGGGGGAATGCAGGTACTACACTTCCGCCCAAGGAACTGGAAGAGATGAATCAAACAACCACATAAACTACTTCTTCAACAAACACTGAAATAGGTTCTTCTATTAACTTCATATGTCTGTCGTAATTTACGATTTATTTTCAATAAAAAACTATTTCATTGTATGTTTCCTATAATTATTTTGAAATTAATATCAACTAACTTCATCTCGTATGTTGCAGACACATCACTGCTACTTCAATGTCCAGAACAAACATGTTATTTACATTTAAGTAGTACTCAAATTACAACCATGTATTTTTATACGTTATAATTAAAAAACTATTTCCACCCCCATTAATTTCAACAATGCTTACATTTTTCTCCTACAAAACATTCAGATTGTGGAGACCCTACTAAAATTTGTGATTACTGTGGTTCAACCTTATGGCATGAAGAGAGGAGTAAAAAATATAGCCACCGACATATCCCACAGTTTTCTTTATGTTGCTCGCTGGAAAAAATTGCATTACAGTAGTTTCCTGAATTTCCAGAATACCTTCGATCATTACTTTTCAATTCAACCTCTAGTCATTAAAAAACATTCCAATACCACATAGACATTTACAATTCACTGTTTGCATTCACATCATTGGGTGAAAAAGTAGTCAAATCTGTGAACTGTGGAGGGTCTCCATATATTTTTAGATTAAATGGATAGAACTACCACCATATTGGAAGTTTATGTCTTCCTGATGGACAAACACCAAAGTTTGCTCAGCTGTATGTATATGACACAACAAATGAGGCTCACAACAGACTGCGGTTCATCTTGTGACTACTATATTAAGTGGAGAGATTTCAATTTCTGGTCCTCTGGTTTTAACTACTTAACAATTTCATATGATGATTTGACGACAGGACTGAAAACTCTATTATACAATTAATTGTTGTTCTGAAACTACAAGAACTGCACCATGAAATAAATTCTTTATAACGAAAATTCAGAACCACTAGGGATGTTATCAAAAGTACTGGCACTACAAATTTAAAGCTAAGACTACTTAGAAGACAAGGAAGTGATGCAGAAACATATAACTTACCAACTACATCTAAGATTGCAATGTTGATTGTTGGCAACATTGAAGATCTGAATCATGAAAGAGAAATCATCATTCAAAGAAAAAGTGGCGAATTTCAGTGCATAGATGAACTTCACCTGCTTTACCTACCTCTTAAATATCCATTGGTTTTCATAGGAGGAGAGGATGGATATGTCGATAACATATTCCATCAAGTGACTACCTTCAATCAAAGTGAAAAACTTAGAAAAGTTACAATGAGAGAATATTTCTCCTTTCACCTTCAGTTCCGTTACAATGATTCATCGGGTCTACTTTATTCAAGGAGGCTTCTGCAATAGTTTATTGTGGATGCATATACAATGATTGTGTCTTATAGACTATCTTTTATTTTCTTCAATCAAAAGTGTTTAAGGGAAGAACTTTACAATGGTTTGCAGGATGATTTCCTTATAGGTGATCGAGATGGGTCTTTTCGTGGGAAGCGTATCATTTTACCTTCCTCATTTACGGGCGGTCTGAGATATATGATTCAGAATTACCAAGATGCAATGTCAATCTGTAATTGGGCGGGGTATCTAGATCTTTTTTTAATATTTACATGTAATCCAATGTGGCAAGAAGTTTTGAGATTTGTTAAGGAAAGAAATCTACACCCATTAGACTGTCCTCATATACATTCAAGAATATTCAATATTAAGGTGGGGAAACTAATGAATGATTTACGTGAAGGTTGTTTTTTCAGAAAGTCTCAAGCAGGTATGAAGCTTCTTCACTAATGAAATCTACTATTTTAATTTTTGATTTTAACAGCAAATTACACAATTCTTCCACATGTTTTCTCATATATCCTTCATCTTCCAATGTAGTTGTTTCTACTGTAGAGTTTCATAAAAGAGGACTACTGCACATGCACATTCTATTATTTCTTAGCAATGAAGACAAATTTGACAGTCCAACAGACATTAACAGAATTGTTATGGATGAAATTCCAAATAAAGGTACCTTTCAAAAATATTATGAAGCAATTGAAAATTTAATGATCCATGGGCCTTATGGTGATGCGAATCATTTATCACCTTGTATGCGGAATGGAAAATGCTCAAAATATTATCAAAAAAAATTTGTTGAGCATACGACAACGGATGATGATGGTTATGCTTTCTATCAGAGAAGGAATTATGGGTATACAGTTGTCAAAAATGGATTAGCATTAGACAATCATTTTGTTGTACCATACAATCCAGTTCTTCTTCTAAAATATAATGCTCATCTGAATATTAAAATTTTCAATCAATCCTTCTATATCAAGTACCTTTTCAAATATATAAGCAAAGGTCATTATCGTGTCACTGTGGCACTATATGAAAACAACAACCATCTATCTAATAACAGTGTTAATGAGATTAAAATTTATTACGACTGCTGGTACATCTCACCCTGTGAAGCTTCCCGGAGGATCTTTTCTTATGATATCCATTTTATATATCCTCTAGTTGATAGACTGTAGTTTCAGTTAACTAGAAAGAACAACATGACATATGAAGACTGTGACAATATTGAAGACATCTTAAATAGTAGCACCAGTTCTAATACCATGTTCACAACATGGTTTGAAGAAAATTTGTTGTACCTAGAGGGCAAAACTCTAACATATGAAAAATTACCAACAAGATTTGTCTACCTATATCAGGAAAAAATGGTACCTGTGCAAATTGGGATTCACTAATGGCAGACTGTACTATGTGACACCATCTTCTGGAGAACTATATTACTTGCGGATTCTACTTACAAAGGTCCGAGGTGCGACTTCATAAGATTCTATTATAATGGTGAACAACATTACCCATAGTACATTTAGACAAACCTGTTCAGCAATGGGACTGATAGATTATGATAATGAGTTCATTCAAGCACTAAAAGATGTCTCCCAAGGGGAATGGGACACTCATTGCAAAGACTCTTTGCCGAAATGTTGTTCTAAAAAACCATTTCCCAACCAAACGCTGTTTGGATTATAACTTGAATGATTCTAACCGAAGATATTGCATATTCCCAATAACAACTCCTTCAAATACAAGGTAGAAACGACTTAACATATTTTTCAATACATATATATGTTAGTATATTGGTCTCTAATTCTATTTCCATATCATGTAGACCTGAAAATGATGGATCATCAAAAACAAATGTTAGATTTGATTGAAATAGACAACTTTCTGAGCAGCAATGATAAATCTCTGCAATATTATCCTCCCATGCCCATTCATGATTACTCATTAACAACTCAACCAAATCGATTACTTGTAGAAGATCTCAATTAGAATAGGGAAAAACTTCATACTGAGTACTCATCATTGCACAATATGCTTACCATTGAACAAAAACATGTTATTGGGAGAATTATGTCTGCGTTATGTTCTGATGCTGGGGGATTTTTTTTCTTACATGGATTTGGAGGGACAGGTAAAACCTTTAGCTGGAGATTCCTAACATGTTTAGTAAGGTGAGAAGGTAAAATTTTACTTGCAGTTACTTCCAATTGGATATCATCTTTACTCCTACTAGGGGGGAGGATAACCCATTCTAAATTTTATATTCCCATATCTAAAAACGATCACTCAGTCTACAATAATCATTAAGGTATTGATGTTGTAGAACTACTATTCTCAACAAAATTGATTATCTGGGATGAGGCTCCAATGCTTCATAAAAACTATTTCAAAGCTCTTGATCGTACATTAAGAGATATACTTTCAATGGATAATTAAAATTCCTCTAATTTAACATTCAGCAGTCTAACAGTTGTCATAGGTGGAGATTTCAGACAAATTCTTCTAGTTATCCATGCTAATGACAGAAATGACATTGTATTTGCAAGTATAATTTCATCATATCTATGGAAACATTGTCTGGTTTTAACATTGACCAAAAACATGAGATTGCAATCTATAGATACAAATGATGGTTCCGATGAGGTGCAATGATTTTCTAAGAGGATTTTGGAAATTGGTGAGGGACGTGTTGGTGAGCTCAATAATGAGGATGGGTGTATTCAAATCCCATCAACATACCTCCAGATAACAAATAAACCATCTCTAGAAGTAGTTGTTGAATTTTCATACCCAGATTTCAACATTAACTATGGATATGTTTCATATCGACATGGTCGTACTATATTAGCACCAACTCGTGACACTGTTAAGGAAGTCAATGACTACATGTCAAATCTAACTTCATCAAAAGGAAAATATTACTTCAGTAATGATTCAGTTTTCAATACCAGTTTTGATACTAATCGGCCTGAGAACATATATACAACATACGTATTAAACGGTAACAATGTCTCTGGACTTCCTACACACAAAATTACTTTGATGGTCGGCATAACAATTATGTTTCTTAGAAATGTAGATCAATCAGTGGGGTTATGCAATGGCACTCGTCTTATTGTTCACGCTTGGGTGACCATGTAATTAGAGCTAAAATTTTAACTAGTAGTCATTTCAGGTATCTGGCATTCATCACAATAATTAAAATGACACAAAATGATGACAAATGGTCTTTCAAACTACAAAGAAGACAATATCCTTTGACTGTTTCTTATGAAATGACTATTAATAAGAGTCAAGGTCAATATTTGTCTTCTGTTTGTTTATATCTATGCAAGCCTGTGTTTTGACACGAACAATTTTATGTTTTCATATCTAGAGTTATGTCGCCAAGGGGTTTGAAAATTGTTCTTGATGATAGATATAATCCAACATCTGACTGTATACAAAACATTATCTATAATGAAATTTTTGATATCCTTTCTTAGGAATCTATTCATTAAATTTATATTCAATTAATTTATTCAATAAATTACATCTACATATAATCTGATTACTTATATTTCTGATTACTATGTAATATCTATAGACTAATTTAAATCATACAGAAACCAAAACATGTCACGAAGAACATGTCTTTTGAATGAGATTACTATTGATGTTGATGAAACATTAATGATACAAGTTCGTGTATTAAATCTGTGGTGTAATTCATCAACCAACTCTAATGTTTCTTCTATCAATCTGATTTTATGTGATGCTAAAGTGAGTTTATCCTCTCCATATATTATATTTTCTATAATGTTTTCATACAACTAATACATTGTACTTCTATTGCAGGACATTATTTCCTATAACTGATATTTGTCATATGATTTTTAAATGTTCTCTTTGTAAATAAATTATATAGGAGGCCAAAATTTAGTGTACAATTACTAACCACCAGCTAATTAGCAAGTACAATCCACTACTTCAAGAAGTCATGTGCTACATCATACAAAACATCCAAATTGCTCCTAATGAAGGGAGATACTTGGGGACAAGACATGCTTGCCGAATTTATTTTACAAAAACAACATATGTTGGACCTAGCGATGCCCAAATGCCACTGTTCTTTTTTGAGTTCACATATTTTGAAGAAATTATTAAAAAAGTAGTTCTAGAATAACTATTAATAGGTAAATTTCATTACAACTCTATATCTAGTAAAAACTTCAAATTTTATATGCATATTTACACCATGTTTTCAATAAATATAGTCCAGAAATACAGATCTACATAGTATACTGTTTAATTTGCTCAATTACTTTGTTATTCACACACTGGTATGGGGGATACCCTACTCATAAAAAATATTAGTTTCACATCAGTTTAACCTATTATATAAATTATTGGACATCTGCGACAATCATATCCTATACAGTCTATCGGTAATTCCAACCAAAAGATTCAATTTTTTTAGAGGTTGAAAGGTATGTATCCTTGACTTTTCAAAATAATTACCATAGGATATTTCAATTACCAACCTAAATGTTTTGATATCTTGCAAAGGCTTGCGACTAAAATGTAGCTTTTGGGGAAAGTTTTCCAACATAATGGATAAGTACATGGAAAACACCAATGACTCCTCTAAAATACTGATCTAGCAAATGGTCAGGGAAAATCAACTAAGCTATAAGAAATCTAACTAAAAATTATAAAATCTTCCATACTGGAAACTATAATGTTTAGTATGTCAATTCAACATATGCTTATGAGTTTAAGCATGATCTATCTTATTAGATTAACAGTACATTAATTTTTAATATATACTAATAAACATAAAATATAATCAAACTACAGATATCCAACAACTATTTTTTTGAACAATTGAATTTTGTTGATGGAAACTTAAATGTTTAATGTTGCACCAGGTTATGTGTTCCAATATTCTGTTAAGCCTTATTGAAAAATAAAAATTCCTAAAATCAGTAATGCCTAACTGTAAATTTTAATGTTTATAAATTATAGTTCTTCTCTAGACAATGTTTCACACATTGACCATTTATCATAAAACTATACAGTTCTAAATCAGCTTACGATCTTGAACATGTTCCATCATCTGTTATTATCACCACTTCAATAAATGCTTCAAAAATACTACTGAACTTGGACATCCTGGAAGTCCATAACATCAAAAGAAGGTAAATTTATACTTGATATTATTTCTCCAGCAATCATATCTACAAATACCAACAACATGATTCAAAACTTATTAAAATGTTTTCTTCAATGCTGCATTTTCTACATTTAATGGATCCGGGATCATCCATCACTTGCAATTTCTATGTCCTCCATCAAAAAATTCAAACAGTTTAGTTACAATATTTCCTTATTGGAATAACAAAAAAATTATTGCTGATGTAAAAACATTACTGGTATAACAAACCATACTTTACATACATTGTTAGTACTTCAAAATTGATGTACACTTATTACAACATATAACAAAACCATGAAATGACCGTATAGGTATAGTGTCTTTAGAAACTGGGAAACATAAACAACTAGTTCATAAAGCATCTACACTATCTCCCATTTATTTCATCATATCTATAGTCCCTTTTGGAATATCTTACTTAATAACATTCTTCCTGACTTGGGGAAAGAAAACATACAAAAGGGTGAGCTCAAATGATCAGTAAGGATAAACAAAAGAAATATCAATCACATCATATTCATAAGAACATAACATTTTGGAAATCATACCCTGCAAAAGAGATCATAATTTCATAACATGGGATAAATCATGGTAGTGAAATGTAATCACAATAATCATAACTTAAAACATGAAGCTTTTTGTCATATACACATAATCATATAGAATCAATTCTTATTATTCAGGACTCATTTCCAAGACCATCTTAGTGGACAAAGTCCATTTCTGAACCGAGTTCACTCCTCGTTTCAGTCCCGTCTCACTGAACCAGATTAACCTGTCGTTCCAGCCATGTCTATCTCATGAGATATAAAATCTTTAAAAAATGCATTAGAGGGAGATATAAGTCCCACCCATATCATAATTATACCATTTTTATGTGTTCCAAAAAATCATAAACCATACATCATAGCATAACCCATGTAATAAAAATGGGATTCTTAAACAACATGACTTCACAAAACAATTCATATAAGATAAAAGAATTCATAAAAATAATTCCATCACAACATAATCAAATAAATGTAATAATATGTATATAAACATAACCCTACATTATCTAAGATGGAAAATAATTTTGATAAAACACTTGAACTCCATTCTTGAGGAAACTATCCTTTCTACTTCAAAAACACGTTTCCTTTCTTAACATGTCATACAATTCTAATCTAAAATAAGTTTATTAAAAATAAACTTGAAAACTTGTAAAGGATGCTTCTTGGAAATAATTTTTTAAAAATCCATTCATTCCATATAAGTTAAAAAAACATTCTTCTTGTACTTTTTTCGGAAAAGTCAAAAAGTAACTCATATGAAAAACGACAAAAGATTCCTTTCATATCTTTTACTAAAACCTCACCGAAGGGTAAAATTGGATTTAAACCATTTTAGGTGGATGGAAATAATATTACATATTGAAGAAAAATGGATGTGGATGATAAAATACTCCCCCAGTAAATTCCAAAGTATAAACAATCTCGGATAAAAATGAGATTGTGATATTTCCCTTACCTTAGGTCCGATTTGCTTTGTAAGTGTTTGAACCTCATGTATAATGATTTAAATAATGTCATTTACTTATTCCTGAATTATACTAATTGTTATGATATCATATATGGTCATATTCTTATATTATTATTAGTAATATTTCATTGCTACTTGTTATTCGGGTGTTTATTACTTTTTGTTTTTATGCGTTTTTTGTCGAATAAATTCTTATTCTTCTTTTTAGATTATAGATATATCATTTCCAGAATGTTATTAGTGTAATATATATCATATTTATTCACTCAATTCATTTATGTAATCATTATGCAATGAAAATCATGTAGAACGAGTCGCATCACATCATGGAGACGGTATTCCGTACGTACGCACGAGCAATGATATCGTTCCCATGATCATGGAATTGTATTGTAGTGTATGTATACTATTTAATAATCAATATAACATTACAATAATCATATATATTCATTCTTTACACCATTATACCCATCCAAGTAAGGTGGTGGTGGAAAATAGATTACACCACGGCGTGGAGACGGTATTCTATACGTATGCACGCGCAGTGATTTCGTTTTCCGTAGGATGGATAGATGGTGAAATATGGTTGTTTCATACGTATAATAACATATCAGTATATGAATGATACTGATGTTATTAATTCATAATTAAACAACTAAATAAGAATTAGTGGAAGAAGAAATAATGTTGAAAGAATCGGTAACGGACATTACCTCTTCTTTGAAGTGCTTCTTTGAGACCTCCTTTTAGGTCACTAAAATTGGTCTTTGAAGAAGACCATGACCTCTAAGATGTTTCTAGGGAAGTTTATAGGAGAAATTTTCAGGGGTTTTCCGAGCATGAAGGCTCAAGGTGGTGTGAGGAAAAGAGGGAGGAGGTGCCCTTTTATAAGGGAGGAGAGGGGCACCTTTGGAAAAACTAAACATATTATTTTATTATAAAGACATATTCGATTTTAAATTGCTCCAAATTAATTTATTTCGAAGAAAAAGTGGGGATGGGTCGAAATAATATCATCCAATATAATTTGGACATGTTTAGTTTAATATTTTAACCTTATCATGTAGATTTAACTTTAAGTTTGATAATTTTACTTTTACCGTGTCTTTTTGTTTTCTTACACTATAAGGTTAATAAACCTACAATAACAAGCCAAAAGAACCCAAAGTTGTTTATTATTAATATATATAACCTTATCTAAGTCATTCGGTAGATCCATATATTTTTAAGAATAAAATAACAATTAATAATAGAATATTTGTTTTAAAAACTATTTTATGTCAATTTTGACACTATTTAGTAATTGATTTTTTTAAAATCATAAGAGAATGATTAGTTCGATAAAAGTTAATTAAATCAATACTAACATGTTATATTAACCTATAAAAGTAGTGTAATTCATAAAAAGTCTCAAATTACATTTATTTGGGTATTTATAACATCAATTATGTCAATATTTCATTAATAAGATAATTACTGCATCATCTTTGTGTCATAAATAAATTAAATTATTTAATTTCTAAAAATTACGAATTAAATACCATTATGTGGGAAATCGTCTTATATTTCTAATGAATATTTATAGTTGAGTTTATCTTATGTATAACCCTATATTAAAAATTATTTACTTATTAAACATTGATTTTAACTATTTTAACCCTTCTTTAAATAAATTAATAATAAATGCTCTAATCTAAACCAAGTGGGCCTAAATGGTCATATTTTATTCCTAAGGTTGTTTTTGGCCGAATTACAATTATCCAATAGAATTAGGACACGTGTTAGGGTAATAATAATATCATTTTAACCCTTAATTACCCTATTTACTTTTAACCGTGGTAAATAAAAGTAAAAAGTTACTATTCACCATAAATTATTATCAACTCATTGAACCACATTTTACTTACTGACATCAACTGTGTCTCTAGGATTTTTTAAATTCCACTCACAGAAGCGGTAAAATTACGTTTTATGTAAATTTGCAAATTCTCCTAGGAGGCGGGTAAAAGACGGTGAAAAGTTCAATAAAATTTTTATATATCTAAAATTATTATAAAATTACTCCAATGAATTACATTGAACATATATAAGTATTATGTATCAATTTTGACCTAAAATAAATTTAAATAAAATAAATAATTATTTAAATAAAAAAGTCTGTTTTTATATAGTAACCTAGTGTTTTCACTATTCATCAAAAATTGAATGTTTCCAGAAAAATACCAAAATTTCACCCTAGGATAATATCGATATTCCGAATCCAAAAATGAAGTCCATTTTGAAAAATAAAATTTACAAAATTTCAAAAAGTGGTTATTACTATTCATAACGGCTAGTTTTAATAATATTTTAATAGCATATCGTTGCTTAGTGAAACTCGGTATTGCGTACGATGCAAGCTATCAAGGAAGGTCACGATTACGTGTAAAGAAATCCAATCCTGTGTTGTGTATAGTGAAATATTTCTTTGATGATTTATATAAAATAAAAACAAAATATTTCTTATAAAAGTCTCGGGTGTTACATTCTACCCCCCCTTAATATGAATTTCTCCCTCGAAATTTGTCACTTGTAACAAACAGATGAGGATACCTCTCCCTCATCATATCCTCAAGCACCCGTGTAGCTTATTCTAATTGGTGGTTCCTCTATAAAACTTTCACCAAGCGAGTGGTCTTGTTCCGTAGGACTTTTTCACTACGATCGAGAATCTCCATCGGCTGTTCTTCATAAGAACGATCTTGTTCCAGCGGCACAACTTTTGAGCTGAGTACATGTGAAGGATTAGGTATGTACTTTCTCAAGAGAGATACATGGAACACATTGTGAACTTGAGAGAGATTTGGTGGAAGTGCCAATCGGTAAGCTACCTTCCCAACACGATCCAGTATTTCGAAAGGACCGATATACCTAGGGCTCAGCATTCCCTTCTTTCCAAATCTCATTACTCTCTTCCAAGGAGATATTCGTAAGAACAATTTATCACCCACTTAAAACTCTACGTCTTTTCTTCAGTTGCCGGCATAAAATTTTTGTCGACTCTGAGATGCTCTTATGTGTTGTTGAATAGATCGGACCTTTTATGCCATCTCATCAATAAGATCAGGTCCTAATAGATTTCTTTCCCCAACTTCATCCCAGCAAGTTGGAGTCCTGCATTTCTTTCCATAGAGAGCTTCATAAGGAGCCATCTGAATACTAGAGTGAAAGTTATTTTTATAATAAAATTGCACCAAAGGTAGGTGTCAATCCCAACCACCTTTGAAATCCATAGAGAAAGATCTCAACATATATTCTAGAGTTTGAATTGTACTCTCAGACTGACCGTCTTTCTGAGGATGATAAGCAGTGCTGAAACTCAACTTTGTATCCAGAGTATGCTGAGGACTTCGCCAGAACATTGAGGTAAGACTCAGATCCTGATCAGATATAATAGAAAGTGTTACTCCATGCAATCTTACCACTTCCTTTACATATATCTTGGCAAGCTGATCTAGAGAGAAATCCTCTCTAATAGTAATGAAGTGTGCATAATTTGTAAGACGATCAACTATGACCCAGATAACATTATTGCATTTGGATGTTTTAGGAAGTCCTGCGACAAAGTCCATAGTGATGTTTTCCCATTTCCATTCGGGTATGGGTAATGGTTGTAACATCCCCTTAGACTTCTATCTCTCAGCTTTAACTTGCTGACAAACCAAGCATCGGGAGACATATTCAGCAACATCTCTTTTCATGCCATCCCACCAGAAGTACTCTTTCAGGTCCCTATACATCTTCGTGCTTCCAGGATGAATTAAGAATGAAGAACTATGAGACTCATCCAGTAGCTCCTTATTTAATTCAGGGATGGGAGGAACACAAACCCGATTCCTGAACTTTATTATCCCATCACAATCAAGGTTGAATTCAGGAACATTTCTCAACTTCTTTTGTGTCTCTACATCTTCCTTATTTGCCTCTTTAATCATAACATGTATAGATGGTTGACCATTCATTTGAGAAAGATACGATTTACCCCTTTAATTATAATTCCAAGATGCATCCTTTGTAAATCTATAAATATTGGATCTTTTGTGATCCTCATCATGGATAAACTGGCATGGTCTTGTCGACTTAATGCATCTGCCACCTTGTTTTCTTTCCCAGGGTGGTAATGAATTGAGCAGTCGTAATCCTAAATCAGCTCCAACCATCTTCTTTGGCGCATATTCAGTCCCTTTTGTGTGAAAATATACTTTAAGCTTTTATGATCAGTATAAATGTCACACCTTTCTCAATAAATATAATTCCTCCAAATCATTAATGCAAAGATTACCGCAGTTAACTCCAAATCATGAGTTGGGTAATTTTGCTCATGGATTTTCAACTATCGTGAGGAATAAGCTATCACCATATCATTTTTCATAAGAACACACCCCGATCCCTTCTTGGATGCATCACTGTAGATCACAAAGCTTTCTCTACTACAAGTCAGTGTGAGCACAGGTGCACTGGATAACCTTCTTTTCAACTCCTTGAAATTCTCTTCACATTCCTCCATCCAAACAAACATAACTCCTTTCCGAGTCATACTGGTGAGTGGATTAGATAATCGTGAAAAATCATTCACAAAACATCGATAATATCCATCCAATCCATGAAAACTTCAGATCTCTGTTACTTTTGTTGGTCTCGACCATCTTTTGATAACCTCTATTTTTGCTGGATCCTCTTTTGAGATTATGTGACCCAAAAATGAAACTTTTTGAATCCAAAATTCACACTTGGTAAATTTGGAATAAAGCTTCTCCTTTATCAGGGTCTTCAATATAATTCTCAAGTTATCTTTATGTTCTTCCTTGACCTTTGAATATACAAGAATATCGTCTATAAAGACTACCACAAACTGATCAAGATATTCTCTAAAGACTCTATTCATCAGATTCATGAAGATAGTAGGGGCATTAGTAAGACCAAATGGAATCACTATAAATTCATAGTGTCCATACCTTATACAAAAAGCCTTCTTTGGTATATCCTCCCTTTTGAACCTTAATTGATGATACCCTGAACGAAGATCAATATTGGAAAAGTATTGAGCTCCACATAGTTGGTCAAATAAGTCATCAATGCACAGGAGATGATATTTGTTCTTGATAGTGATCTTTTTAAGTTCTTGATAATCAATGCAGAGTCTCATTGATCCATCTTTCTTCTTAACAAACAGAACAGGTGCTCCCCAAGGTGACGCACTAGGGTGTATGAACCCCTTATCAAGATTCTCTTGGAGTTGCTTCTTCAATTCTTGCAACTCAATTGGGGCCATTCTATAAGGTGTATTTGAAATAGGTAAAGCACCCGGTACGAGTTCTATTGAAAACTCAACTTCACGATTTTTTGGAAGACTCGGAAATTCCTCCGGAAAGACATCATCAAACTCTCATAAAATGGGAATATTCTTAATCATGAGTTTCTCACCAAACATTTGAGATAAATAACCTTCATTTAGTGGAATCAAGACCCATAAGATGGAAGAAATTTCCACTGGAAGGTTATGTTCATCCTTGCATCGATAGACGATCAAAGATTGATCTGGAATATGAAATGTGACTTCCCTTCTTTGGAAATTGATATGAGATCCATACAGAGAAATCCAATCCATGCCAAGAATCCCATAAAATTCCAATATAGGGAGGATCACAAGATTTGCAGGAAGCACTTTCCCACAATCTTCAATCAGAGAAGAATTATAAACTTTTGATGCGACTGTTGTGCCATTAGGGGTTGTCACAACTAACTCAATATCTAATTGTTGAGGTAATACGATGATAAACTTAGAAAATTCTTTAGAAATAAAGGAGTGGGTGGATCCAGAATCAAATAAAACATTTTCTACTTTAGAGTGGATGGTAAGTGTACCTTTCACCACTTCGTTATCGTACTGCACATTACTGATAGAAATTGCATGTTACTTTCCGTTGTATTTATCCTTAAGAGTTTTTTGACGTTGATCATCATCAACAACCCTTGTATTAGGGCATTGATTTCTATAATTCCCCATTTCCTTGCACTTGTAACATTGAAGTGTAGGAGGTGCACTCTGTGTAGCCTTTTCATTGTTCGCATCACTAGACATCTTCTTCTCATCATTACAGCATTAAAATGCCCGATGACCTTCCTTTCCACATTTTAAACATTTACTTGTCCCTTTAAGACAACTCCCTCCATGTTTCTTTCCACACTTTGAGCATAAGGGAAAACTCATCTTCTTTTCAGTGTGCTCTTTAGATTTTCCTTTGAATTCCATTTTCCTCTTCTTATCAAACCCATATGACTGATGGGTTACTCTAATCTCCATCTCAACTTTGAGAGCACATCGAACGATTTCTTCATAGCTATTGAAGTCCCTTATGGCTAACTCCCTTCGAAGACTTGGTTTTAAGCCACTAAAGAATCGATCGATCTTACTCTCAGGTTGGATAATAATACCAGAAGCGTACCTTGCAAGTCTTGTAAAATTTGCTTCATTGGTACCAACAGATTCATCATCCTTTTTCTTTAGTTCAAGAAACTTCTTCTCCATCTTTGTTCGGAGAATACGACGGAAGTACTTATTGAAAAATAAGTTCTTGAACTAGTCCCATTCCATGGACTCAATTTCATCTCTTGACCTCGTATTCTTGATAATATTTCACCATTGATCAACATCACCTTCCAAACAATACACAGCTAAGATGACTTTATCATGTTCAGAACATTGAAGAACTGAAAATATCTTTTCTGTAGTACTGATCCATTGTTCAGCAACTAATGGATCAATAGACCCAATGAATGAAGGTGGACACTGTCTCATGAAGGATTCAACATAATGTTTCTCCTTCCTTTGCTCGTTTGGAAGTCCTGCATGATTCATAGCTTGAGAAAGTTGTGTGATCATGGCTACATGATTTTTCATTCCACCTCCCATAACGTTTGGTTTCTTAGGGGGACAATCATTGCATTGCCCGTCACATTCCGCATTAACACGGTTCCTTCAGGTTCCAACGATTGACTAAAACCAAGAAGAATAGTGTGAGCAACAATAATTATAATAGGAAACCACATAATCAAGAATAAAATTTCACACTTAAGGTCTTATCCTAGGTTATTCATGGCCATTTCTAAAAAACTTAGATTGTGTTCTATGCTTAGACTTATCCTTTGGATTCTTACTAAGGCTTTCACATCCTAGTTTCCAAAGGTTGACTATACCTTTCCTCTGATACCAACTATAACGACCCTTAATTTACATACATTGTTAGTACTTCAAAATTGAAGTACACTTATTACAACATATAACAAAACCATGAAAGGACCGTATAGGTATAGTGTCTTTAGAAACTGGTAAACATAAACAACTAGTTCATAAAGCGTCTACAATGTCTCTCATTTATTTCATCATATCTATAGTACCTTTTGGCATATATTACTTAATAACCTTCTTCCTGACCTGGGGAAAGAAAACTTACAAAAGGGTGAGCTCAAATGCTCAGTAAGGGTAAACAAAATAAATATCAATCACATCATATTCATAAGAACATAACATTTTGGAAATCTTACCCTGCAAAAGAGATCATAATTTCATAACATGGGATAAATCATGGTAGTGAAATGTAATCACAATAATCATAACTTAAAACATGAATCTTTGTGTCATACACACATAATCATAGTGAATCATTTATTATTAGTCAAGACTCATTGCCAAGATATCTTTGTGGACAAAGTCCCTTTCTGAACTGAGTTCACTCCTCGTTTCAGTCCTGTTTCACTGAACCGAATTAACCTGCCATTCCATCCATGTCTATCTCATGAGATATAAAATCTTTACCTAATGCATTGGAGGGAGATATAGGTCCCACCCATATAATAATGATACCATTCTTATGTGTGCTACAAAATCATAAACCATACGTCATAGCATAACCCATGTAATAAAAATGGGATTCTTAAACATCGTGACTTCATAAAACAATTCATATAAGATAAAGGAATTCATAAAAATAATTTCATAACAACATAATAAAATCAATGTAATAATAGGGATATAAACAGAACCCTATATTATCTTAGATGGAAAATAATTTTGATAAAACACTTGAACTCCATTCTTGAGTAAAATATCCTTTCTACTTTAAAAACATTTTTCCTTTCTTAACATGTCAAACAATTATAAACTAAAAGAAGTTGATTAAAAATAAACTTGAAAACTTGTAAAGGAATCTTCTTGGAAATAATGTTTTAAAAATCCATTCATGACGTATAAGTTAAAAAAACATTCTTCTCATACTTTTGTCAGAAAAGTCAAAAAGTACCTCGTACGAAAAACGACAAAATATTCCTTTAATATCTTTTACTAAAAACTCACCAAAGGGTAAAATTGGATTTAAACAATTGTAGGTGGATGTAAATAATATTACATATTGAGGAAACATGGATGTGGATGATAAAACACTCCCCAGTAAATTCCAAAGTATAAACAATCTCGGATAAAAATGAGATTGTGATATTTCCCTTACCTTATGTCTGATTTGCTTCGTAAGTGTCTGAACCTCCTGTATAATGATTTAAATAATGTCACTGACTTCTTACAAAATCATACTCATTGTTATGATACCATATATGGTCATATTCTTAGCTTATTATTAGCAATATTTCATTGCTACTTGTTATTCGGGTGTTTATTACTTTTTGTTCTTATGCGTGTTTTGTCAAATAAATTATTATTATTCTCTTTAGGTCATATATAACTCATTTACAGAATGTTATTACTGTAATATATATCATATTTATTCACTCTATTCATTTATGTAATCATTATGCAATGAAAATCATGTAGAACAAGCCGCATCACATCGTGGAGACGGTATTTCGTACGTACGCACGGGCGATGATATCGTTCCCATGATCGTGGAATTGTATTGGAGTGTATGTATACTATTTCAGAATCAATATCACTTTACAATAATCATATATATTCATTCTTTACACCATTATACCCATCCAAGTAAGGTGGTGGTGGAAAATAGATTACACCACGACGTGGAGACGGTATTTCGTACGTACGCACGCGCGGTGATTTCGTTTTTCGTAGGATGGATAGATGGTGAAATAGGGTTGTTTCAAACTTATAATAATATATAAGTATATTAGTGATACTTATGTTAATAATTCATAATGAAACAACTAAAGAAGAAGAAGTGGAAGAAGAAATAAAGTTGAAATAATCGGTAACAGACATTACCTCTTCTTTGAAGTGCTTCTTTGAGACCTCCTTTTAGGGCACTAAAATTGGTCTTTGAAGAAGACCAGGACCTATAGGATGTTTCTATGGAATTTGGGAGGAGAAATTTTCAGGGGTTGGCCGAGAATGAAGGCTCAAAGTGGTGTGAGGAAGAGAGGGAGGAGATGCCCTTTTATAAGGGAGGAGAGGGGAACCTTTGAAAAAACTAAATATATTATTTTATTATAAAGCCATATTCGGTTTTAAATAGATCCAAATTGATTTATTTAGAAGCTAAGGTGGGGATGGGTCGAAATACTCTAATCCAATAGAATTTTGGCAAGTTTAGTTTACTATTTTAACCTTATCAGTAAGATTTAACTTTAAGTTAGATAATTTTACTTTTACCGTGTCTTTTTATTTTCTTACACTATAAGGTTAATAAACTTACTATAACAAGCCATAAGAACCCCAAGTTGTTTATTATTAATATATTTAACCTTATATAAGTCATTGGGACAAATATTAGATTTTTAGGAATAGAATAACAATTAATAATATAATATGTTTTTTAAAAACTATTTTATGTCAATTTTGACACTATTTAGTAATTGATTTTTCTGAAAATCATAAAAGAATTATTAGTTCTCAAAAAGTTAATTAAATCAATAATAACATGTCATATTAACCTATAAAATTAGTGGAATTTATAAAAAGTCTCAAATTACATTTATTTGGGTATTTATAACATCAATTATGTCAATATTGCATTAATAAGATAATTACTGCATCATCTTTTCGTCATAAATAAATTAAATTATTTAATGTCTAAAAATTACAAATAAAATACCATTACGTAGGAAATACTTTTAGCTTTCTAATGAATATTTATAGACTAATTTATCTTATGTATAACCCTATATTAAAAATTATTTACTTATTAAACATTTATTTTAACTATTTTAACCCTTATTTAAATAAATTAATAATAAATGTCCTAATCTAATCCAAGTGGGCCTAAATGGTCATATTTTATTACTAAGGTTGTTTTCGTTCTAATTAAACTAATCCAATAGAATTAGTACATGTGTAAGGGTAATAATAATATCATTTTTACCCCTAATTACCCTATTTACTTTTAACTGTGGTAAATAAAAGTAAAAAGTTACTATTCACCATAAATTATTATCATCACATTGAACCAAATTTTACTTTATGACATCAACCGTGTCTCTCGTATTTTTTAAATTCCACTCATAGAAGCGGTAAAATTATGTTTTATGTAAATTTGCAAATTTTCCTAGGAGGCGGGTAAAAGTCAGTGAAAAGTTCAATAAATTTTTTATATATCTAAAATTATTATAAAATTACTCCAATGAATTACATTGAACTTATATAGGTATTATGTATCGATTTTTAACTAAAATAAATTTATATAAAATAAATAATTATTTAAATAATAATTCATTTTTTAAATAGTAACCGAGTGTTTTCACTATTCATCAAAAATTGAAAGTTTCCAGAAAAATACCAAAATTTCACCCTAGGCTAATTTCAATATTCCGAATCCGAAAATGAAGTCCATTTTGAAAAATAAAATTTAAAAAATTTTAAAAAGTGGTTATTACTATTCATAACGGCTAGTTTTAATAATATTTTAATATCATATCGTTGTTTAGTGAAACTCGGTATTGCGTACGACGCAAGCTATCAAGGAAGGTCGTGATTGCGTGTAAAGAAAGCCAAGCTAGTGTTGTGAGTAGTGAAAGATTATTTTGATGATTTATATAAAATAAAAAAATATTTCTTATAAAAGTCTCGGGTGTTACAATTGGAGGTAAGGTCAACATCCTGATTTATTTAATTCACTATGATTTCTACAACACTATTTCATTTAAGACCTTCCTTCATGAATATATATTCATATTAACATTTTTAATGCAACCTACAAGACATTTGATTTATGTTACAATAGTTAAATATCAAATCACTCATAACTGGTATTTTGAATCATGCAACTATTGTATGAAAAAAGTTTAATCTGCAGATGAAAATATCTACTAATAGAACTGTAAAAAACAACAATTATGCTCTACTCCAAGGTATTCATTTAATGTCTTCCTTAATTGATAAATATTATTTGGGGCTAGGCTTACTATACAAAATAATTTTTACTAATATGACCTCATGGATTCTAACAACTATAAATTCAATAGGTTTAGAGTTCAAATACTAGTGAGAGATGAAATAGACTCGTTGTCTGTCGCTCTCTTCGACAAGCACATCATGCAATTCATAAGTAAAACAACTTATCAGTTGAGATATTCTCTGATAAAAGTAATCTTCTTAAACTATTTTTTCCTTATTTTTTTATTTGATGTTATTTTTTAACACACAATTTCGTTTCATTACATAATAGGAAGGGGATGAGTTTGGTTTTTCCCTAGAGTTAAATGTCTTCAAAACAAAAAAAAAATCTTTCTTGCACTGGATGTCACAAATTACAACATTCAGAATCAAAAATGATCTTCAGAACTGAATAGTTACACATGTCTCTTCATCAGTGATAATGAATATTATATCAGCACTTATCATCAATTTTTTGCAGACAGTCAGGTAAATGGAGTAATTACTCCCCAATTATTTAATTCCAACTCTTAAAAATATCTTATTAAAACATTCTCAGTAATTTTAGTACGATGTATTATTTTATTCTTCCTTATTTAGAATTCCTTTTACTTGAAAACCAATCACCACATACATATGATATTCATTTCAACCATCTGGTTTAGGAACATCACCGTGCTGGATCTTCAGTAGTCAGCTGTAATAGTGGTTCGAGATTCGATACAACAAGTAAAACTATATCTTAAACTCAGGTATTGTTTCTCTATAATCATTTATTATTACTTTCAGTGTTTACGTTTTGTAAATAATACTTCTTTATTCCTTCATGTTTTTTTCAATTCATTAAAAATGCAGTAAAGTTGTTTTCCTGATATTCCAACAGTTAAATATTTTATTGTTGCTTTATTGATGTGTCTTATAAATGATTACTACTACTCATTAGTTACAATGAAATCCTCATGTAGAAAAACATACTGACTAACTTCGATGCTAAAGATATTGTCAAACACAATGACTCGCTGTCTATAGACTATGCGCCAACTGATGCCAATGAACTACATCTCCATAAAATGGAGAACAAAAACAGAAATTCTGAAAAACTAGACTAATTGTATGCCATGAATTTCCAAGGTAATGGAGGCCTGTTGGAAAATCAGTCAGTTTCAACTATCTATTTTCATATTTAAAAATATACACATAATGTGTGATGTCACTTCATTGTGAATCTGTTGCGTTTTGGAAGGAGGTGTGAATTAAGGACCTTGCTATGATAGTTTTTTTCAATTTTAAACAAATATTTGATGTTTAGTAAAGTTTTTACTATTTAATTAACTTACTTACTTCCAAAATAATAGCTCTGTGATATAGAAGATAGTTTACAGTATTGGGTTTCCTTTTTTTCTTAAGTACATAACATTATCAACTGACAGATGCTTTTTTCCTACTATATAATAATAGAATAATGTGAATATAACATTCATGTTTGGGGCTGAAAACCATCATAAAATTACATTTATTCATGTCAAATATTTTTATTCATACTAATATGTGTTACTTACTCACACTAAAGTAGAATTACCTGTTTTAGGGATCAATATAACTGTCTACAAACTAGGTGAACTACTGCTGCTCTACATCGACAGATAATGTATGTACTAGGAGGATATTTAATTTTTCTTATTCATATTACATAACTTTGACCAGAACTGTAGTTTTACTAATATGTCACTTCTGATATATGTTTCTGAAAAATGGATCATGTACTATGTTTTCTATTTGACTTAGTTTTTAATTTGACCCGTGAATTTTTTTAAGATCATCGTGAAAATATTTATATGTGGTCATTGGATATCTTTAGCACACAACAAACTTTAGTCCTATACTATTATTTTTCTTCACTGTCATTCTTCCCCACTCAACAGAGTTGGATTTATGCTACTTCATTTGGTTATACTTCCATTGTAATCTCAGGCAAGGTTAATTAGATTTTCCCCTATATATTTTCAAACATATAACAATTGCAGCCGTCTCTAATATATTGCACTAGATGGACCATATTATTCAAATGATCTACACTGAAACAAGGTACATTATTCATCAAACGCTGATGTTTTCATGTTTATTCCATATGCTTGGGTTAATTTTTATCATTTTTCTGAAATGGAAAATTTTCCCAGCCACATAACACCAGAAAGACCAAGAAATGTCAAGTACATAAGGCTTTAACACTCAACACTAGCTGGGATACATGTACTGACCTCCAGAAATCTGCATCCTACTGTGTACTACTCAACCATGTACTCTCCTAAGATAGTATTGCTTCCAATTTACATCCATATTTGAGCATTAGTGTGTGGTTTTCCTTCATATCTATAATTAAATTTCATTAACGGAGGGTATAAATTATGAGTTTTCCTACTGTGTTGTGAAGTTATATCATACTAAATATAAGAATTATGTGATATTTACTGATTTACTATTCATATTCAAGTATTATTTCTATTCTGATCTTGCATATATTTCCGCTGTGTCGATCCACTACATTATTAAAACCTAGGAAAATTTTAACATCTAGATCTCTACGCTGTTACAGTTATGGGATGATTATATATTTACAAGGATTTATTACTGCCTGCTATGCATCTTCATATATTATTAACCCAACAGTAGTGATTTCATAAATAGGGAATCTGTTTTAACACCAAATGGAAAGATTCAATGGTAGTTGTTGTGTACTATTATGATACATTTTCATGAAATATGGATGAGGTACCATGTTTGAGAAATGAATACTTGAACCTTTAATTCCATTACAAGAAAAGGGGTGACATTTTATTGCAGTCTATAGTCATTAATTGGTATATTTATTATCAGTTAGTTTGTTTTTTTAGCATCACTATGTTGTCTGTTTTCTCTACATGCAATACTATTTAGAAGGGAGATATTATCTGGTCAGATTCGTCAAGCTGGAGAAGCAATCATGTCTAGTGAGATGTTATATCTTCTGTCATGTATTAGATGGTTATAGAGGCTGTATTATATATATATCATCAATATAAAGATAATAAATGCATATGGATGATGAATAATCATAAATGAAATCAATAATATGTGCATATTCCATATTAAAGAGTATATTGTGTAATGTTTATATATGGTAGAAACCCTTTATAAAATACACAATAATGTATAAATCTGTCAAAATGGACATATAGATTTTAATTATTATTTTATAAATATGATATATGCATTATTTATAGGTATATTTCAAATCAGAAATATGGAAATTTTGTACAGAGTATAAATTTTTTTTTCACCATGTCTTAATTTTTCATGCTCTAATGTTAATATTTATATTAATATTTTCCCTTCACATTATTTATTTTTCATTTTTTTATCCTTATTTATAATTTTAACCCCAAAAAAATATTACAATGATCTTTCTCTTCTACCAGGTGTTGAATGAGATTTCACATATAGGTATTTTAAATCCTTCAGGTAATGCAATGGAGGCATTACTTTGAAGGAACTCAACATGGATGAATCTAAAGTTGGTGATGTTTGTCATGTATAATTTTCCAATATCATTTTTATATTCATTGAATATTAATTTATGATATTTACAACATAAATGTTTTGTTTGTATGTATCATAAATTTTTTCATATAGTCACATAATCATTATTCAATATTTTTCTATATGTATTTGTTTGTTATGTGAGTGATATGTGTTTACTAAAATGTATAATTTATTCTATAGATTTGTCTTTTATTGTTTCATATGAGGATAATATGGCCTCAACTATAACATTAATTAGCGTAATGATCATAATTTGAATTATTTGATGTTTTCATTCATGTATTTGAATTCTTATTGAAAGTAAAATTGCATTATTTATAAATAATCTTAAATGTTTTTTATTATATTTATTATGTCCCACCAATTATGTAACTTGTATTTTAGTACAATGTACGACTATTTGTTTATTTAAATATATTCAATGTCAATGTTCATTTTTATTTTTGAATAATAGTATTCATATTTGAGGAATGTCCACATTAGCTGGTAAAAATTGGATATTTGTTCTACTGAAATTTTCTGAAGGAAAGGGTACAATCAGATGAAAAAAGGATATAATGTCCTCTTTAGAATTTTTTTGACTTCTTTTATTTTACTTTCTATTTAATACCTTTATGTTATCATTTTTTTATTTTAAAAATTCATGTGTTCTTATTGCAAGGATTTATTTCTATGCAGAAATGTTTTTCAGGCATTTGAAGTTGGATATTTATACACTGTGACATAGTTTCTCGGTGACATAAAGACTTCTAATGTATGTCTAGAAATGTAAATTTCCATTTGAATGTTTTTTTCATTCATGTTCATTGGAATATTGTGTTGTTTATAGAATTTTTTTATAATAAGTATTTCATGTACTTGTTATAATATCTCAGTGACATTAATACTTATGTAATTTCATCCATGTTCATTTTTTAAGTACTTTTGCAATTAATGTAGATTAGTTCTTTTTATTCATGTATTTGAAAATTGATACTTATAATTTTTTTCTACAACGTGACCTATTTACTTTTCCTTATTCTTTATATTTTCATACACATTCATTTCATTTTTTTTCAAAAATGTTGTTTATCATTTCAATTGACTATTATCCACTATTCTCCTATATGTTTTATATTTTTTCAAGTAATTTTACTTTCCTTCTATATTCTCTTATACTTTTCCCTTAAATTCTCCATCAAAAATTTCTATAGTTTATTTTGTATAGTTATGGTATACTTATGTTTTTCTTATGTATTATCATATATTCTACAATATGTTTTCAATATCATCCTACATATTCTTCTATGTTATTTTCTTATTCTTATTTTCATAGGTTTTTAATTCTATATATTTTATCTGATTACAGTTCAATAATAAGTATCACTATTTTTTTCAATGTATACAATATTAATGTTCTTTATTAATATTTCAATATAGTTTTGTCTTCTTGAAAGTAAGCATTTAACATATTGTCGTGCGAATGCACGAGTAAGTACTAGTTGTTATTTACATTAACACAAATATGGATTTAAAATATTATTTGAAGGTAAAAAATTAATTATAATTAATAATTTATGATACATTATTTATTTTATTTTATTATTGTACATGTTATGAAATATAAATATGGCTTTGTTATGTGTTCATTTAATTATCCAAAACTACACTTGTTAGACAACGATGTATGATATGTTTTTTTCTGTTGATTTTTTAAAATCAGAATCACAAAAATGAGATTATAATTTACTTATCATACTATGTTTTAGTTAGATATTGAGTATACAAGTAATTAATATGATTATATTATTTCTATAATTATTTTATTATCTCATCAAGAAAATAAAATAATGATAATTAATAGAGTATGTTGTTTTGATACATATGAAACATTGACAATGAATGGATCAAATATTATAAATTGGATATACAATGTAAATATATGAGTGATTCTGTTGATAAGAATTCTTAAGTAAATAAGAAATATGTTTTTATAATTTTTCATAATGAATAGATTCATGTAATCCAATATGTAAGTAAATGGAGTCTAAATTATAATATTTTAATATTTATTGATCCTTTATGCTATATTTCTATTTTTTTTAAAATAATACTAATAAAATTATAAAAATATTAGAGGTAAAGACATTGTTATGTAATTACTCTAAATTTTATGATAACTGAAAGTTATTTGTCTTATAGTGGTTATTCCATGAATAAATCAATATGTATAAATTATTAATGTTGTTCTAATAATTTTTTTATGTTTTAAATTTATTATACGGAAATTACACTATATAATAATATAATGGTTTAGTTGGTGATTGATTATATTTTTTGAAATGTGGTTTCAATTTTGAAAAGAGATCACTACCATGTTTTAAAATTTAAAACAATACATATATTTTTTAATTTTAATCCATGATTGAAAAGATGATTTTAGTTTTAACATTGTTATCTTTATCAGGAATTAAAGTTGATATTTTAGCATTAGTAGCATACTCTAATTAGGTTTGAATAAGAAGTTATTAATTATGGTTAATTTTATCTAGTTTATTTGATTGAATTTAATAAATTAATGATTAAGGTATGAATATCATGGTTATTTATGAATTATTTAACAATTATAATTTCCAATTATTTTTATAATTTTTAAAGTTCCCACAATTCTTCATTTTTACATATTGGATGAAAGAGTTATAAATCACAAAATGATATTTAACCCCTGTTTAATAATCACAGTAATGGAGATGTGATGGATATGTTATATAATTATAATGGTGTTATATAAGATTTCCATCATATTATTTTTTCATTATTATTAAATAATTCAAATTGACAACATCATTTAATTTATATTTGTTTAAATTTTGAAAAGTGGTTTTTCATACCACCTCTCCACTTGTTTTGATCACCTAGAGAACTACTATGTATTTATCTAGTATATATAATTCAATAAATCTCACAAGACGAGGATCCTTACTTTCTATTTTGGTTAAAAGATTCTTGTTGTTGAACTCCAGTATGAATTTATGTATTTTTTTTTCAGTGTATACCACACTGAATACCCCTATATACTTCTCAGGTATAATAAGAAAAATTAAGGGGAGTTAGTGACTACCCACATAATTGTTATAAATGTTTTATTATAAGATCATGCAATTTAATTTTTTATGTTAGGTAATTTGAAATTTAAAGAAGATTATGAAATTAATGGATGGTGGAATAGAGGGAAATATAGTGAGTTTTATTTCATGGAGTCCATCAAGTACTCAATGTCAGTGTATCGGGTACCTAGTGGTGTTAGGTAGTTTTGAAAGAGATATTGTCAACTGTAATGTGTACTACGTGTCTCTTCACCATGTTCCAGGTGAAAAATGTGGCAATTTTTACACCACCGGGTAGCTAGTCGGTCCTACATGGGGTTTCATAAAACAAATGCAAAATTTTAGTCGAACAAAAAATATAAATTTCTTACCAAATAGTCCCTTATATATATTTTTTATTTTTCATTTTTACATTCATGAAATATACTCTCAACATCCCTCTATTTTTCTATATGAGATCCTTATTTAATGTTATCTTGTTCATTCAATAAGATGTTATTGGAGTCCTATTTTATAGAGTCATAAGTGGGTCATTCCTCCATCTAATTTATTTATGATTCATTTTTAATAGTGAGAATGATTACTAATTTTTTTTCTTTTATGATTTTTGAAATTTATCAACATACACACATTCTTATTCATTTATCACTTTGATTAGGGTCTAATATTTTAATTGTTCAGTGTACCCAATTATATTATATATAATAATAGTGTAATGGATTTATGTGGCATGGGGTAGAGTTAAGTAGAATCTAAAATGGATTTTCACATAAAAAATATTTTCCTCAAATTGGTTTTCATTAATCTCGGCTATATTGAGTTGGTTGTTCTTCACATTAAATGTTATGCTTTGTTTAGTATGAGATACATAAATAATTTATATTTAATAATTATTTTCATTTTATATATGTTTTATCCTAGCATGTAAAAGTGTTTGGTGTATTTAAAAAATCCTTATAAATTTCTTATGCAGGAACCCCAGGCCACTAGTGATTTGTTTTATAAGTTAATATTATAATTTCTACTGGTTAATTAAATTTCTATTATGTATATATAATCATAATGTTCAAAAAAAGTTATAAACATTTTGATATTGCTATAAATTGTTCATAGGTTCCTCTAATCATTGATGAAGGAGCCTGTAGAGTGTTATATGGTTGTACCCATGGTGCATGAGATATTTTTCCTACTTATGTTTTGATTAGAGGAGGTATTTCTTAAATACCATATCATATTGTGTGATATATACAGGTAATTTGGTATGACATTCATGGATCTTTGGCATGTAATATGGTATGATGTAATGATATCTTAGGATAGTGTATTCTTATAGAAAATAATGTTAATTGTCGACGTTCTATAAATACTCCATGTATGATTTTCTAATATTTTTTGTTTAATGTTATGAATGAGTATAAAGTGATATAGTTGATGGTTATGAATAATTCATAATTGAAAGATTTAGATTGGCATTTCATAATGATTGAGTATAATCCTTGCAGGGTTTGAGAACGTCTAACAGATAATATATATATATATATATAAGACTCTACCATTTCAATAGGGTATTTTACTGAACATAATCTCTCCTAGGACATGGAAAATTTTCATGTACTCATAGATCTTTATTCTTCCTTCCTTCACAATGTTATTCATCCGCATGTCGTGGAAGGTAGGAGAACCCTCCCATATGATAACTGTTTAATCATATCCTATTTATATACCATGGAAAGGGTAGTACATTAACTTAACATATAGAAGATTAATCAAACATTATAAAGATGATAAAATATAATTCCCCAATGGAAGGTAACTATAAAAAGTTTCTCTATTTTTATGTATGCATGGTTTCAAGATACCACACATGGTGATTTTGATTTTTGGTTTCTAAATTGTTTTTATTCTATTGTAAAATTGGTATACTACACTATGAAACCTAATTATGGTATAAAATAAATAAAAGTTATTTTATTCATGAAATTATGTTTTTTCATGTGAAAATTTTAGATTGTATTGTGAAAAATGTTCAATAAATTTCCATTTATTATTTGATGTATGTCGTTCAAAACCAATGGAGGCTAAGACTAAAATTATGTTATGAGATAATGTAATCTGTCTTAGGTGTTCCCAAAATTATGTCATACACTATGATTATTTTAATTGGATTCCCTGAAGTTACATTATGTGATAATGTATTCTGTGTTGGAGTCCATTAAAATATGTTACGTGATACGACAATCTGTATTCACTTTCTAACATTACATTATTTAATAATATAATCTTTTAAGGGGACCCTGCATTATGTTTTGTGATAACACAACATATGGAAATGAAATTAGTTATGATATTAGATATCATAAGCCATATCACAATTTTTTTTCTCCAATTTTAACTATCCAATGATACACAATTTGGATGTTTTATGGGATTATATCTTCATTCTATGTTACAAAAACAAAGAAATTCATGACATGATCTATCGAGGTCTAACATGTGACTAACCTAATCCCACTCCTATTAGGATTGGGGCTGGCGACCAGTGGTGAGTCGGAATATCCCACTACTAGGATGTGTTATAATAATTTATATATACACACACACATGGATCCAAGTCTAAACAATTCTAAAATGTAAAATGACTGAAATAATGCATGAATACAACTAAGATCCCGCAATATAGTATAATAGTAAAGTACAAAAAGTGCACAAAGGGCCAAATACAAGCCCAAAAAAACTATAAATATTCCAACATACTCCACATGAGAGGACTATGTCAAATGTAATATCCTAGTAAAATATCTTGGCCTATAAAGCTCAAGATATTTTCCACCTACTCCCCATTATATGAGGAAACGATAAAAAGGGGTTTTGATTGTATTAGAAACGACATGTGTGGGAAAAGTCCATTAAAGGGTGGGCATAATAAAAGTAAGTATAAAAAACTAAAAAAACTAAAAATAAAGAACCAATTATAGTCATATCAGTAGAAGATAGGGAAATAAATGTATAATAGAAACACCCAGATATACTCATGAAAGACACCATACTACTAGGCGGTCATAGCTAACTCATAGCAATATGAATTTGCTCAAATAAATTTTCATTCTATGATAATACACTCCATGTGAACTAATACAATCAAAGACACTTGAAGAAGAGGTTTATCTCATTAGGTATCACCATGGAAAGCACATTACTCTGAGAAGACCCTGATACAAAGATAGGGGTCATGGAGAGGACAGTTGGGGGACACCAAAAACCCAATATGGATCATCCCTCTATATTGGAGATCATATTTCAATGATACCACCAACCCAAATGATATTCCTACCTCAATATTGGATATACTCCCTTATTAAGGAGGTTATGATGATTACACAAACCCCACGTAGGGAATATGGATGATAGAGGATCACACTCAAATCTTACAAAGGGACACTACAACTCTATATGAGACTCAGCCTATAGAGGGGATCACAATGTTGTGATTTGGATGTAATCATACATTGTACACTTTAGGTAAAGGGCCAAGGGATCATAATCAACCTATATTGGTCCAAACTGATTGAACAAAGAGCTGCCAAAACTCTTGAAGGGGGTATATGGAATGTACCAGGGGGTACAAGATGTGCCTATCTATTCAATGTATTCAGATGTTGAAAAACCTCACACATCATGTATTCTCTACATACATGGAATGTAGAATAAGAACCCAACATGAAGATATATATGGTATCCTTCCAGTTAATATATGTTGTGTTTGTGTACGGTGGTCATGTCTGTGTATGCAAATCCATGTTTATGTATAAGTACACAGTGTGCCACTTGACCATTTAGGTTTTCCTATGTCTCTGTACATCTAAAAGTACTTTCTGAGCCACATACAAGTGTTGAGATTAAATCTGTTAGGGGTCATACGTCATGTGATCCTTATCTTTATCTCAAAACCCAAGACACCATCGAATTTTCCCTTCATAGTATGTAATCTTGATTTACTTACCTTGTTGATCATGATTTTATATATCTATACTTCCTCTTATGTTGTTACATGTGCATCAATTCCTCCTTAATTTTTATAGATAATATATCTATATATCTTGGATCTACATCGACTGATCCTCACCGCTGCTAGCTCAGCCAAATCTAGCCTCAAAATGCTCCAGGAAAACACCTTCATTGATCGTAATGTCTTGTGTCACCTGAGAAGAATGAAAACCCCTCAATATGGCCTCATTCTACCTTTATCTATAAATCTTATTCGTTTTCCATCAATCATCAACTACCATCACATTCTGTAATCACATTTTCCATCCATTGCATCAAATAACGGTCGTTAAATGATCAAAACCAGGTATCTATCAAATCTTTGTCCATAAGGAATACCAATGAGGTTGGAATGAAGAAATTGGGGGATAATTCCATACACCATAAAAATAGAGTAACAAACCTCGACCATTGATAATTTGGTCTAGATTTATTATCATATAGGAGGACGAACAATGGGAAAATAATCAAAACAATGAAAACAATTCCATCATATTAAATATATCAGGGATGTGCAAATCAATTATGTTCTTGGAATTGATCTGTATTCACCTGAGATCAAATAACAGTATGGAAATCACAACGAAGAACATCCTAATGATATTTTGGATCAATGATTGATGAATAATGGTTTCATTTTTGCCCTTAATGAGATCATGTAACTCCATTAACGCAATGATCCAAGATTCGATCTCGAATCATTTTCTTCTACCAAGAACCCTCTCCAAAAATTTTCTTGAATCTATAGGGTTTGAGAATCCAACCCTATAGAAAATAATATAATGATACATTTAATGGAGAAATAGTCCCTATATCAAAAACAAACAAAATAAATAAATTATTTAATTTAATTTATTTAATTTTATCTGCGACGAATTTTTCAAAAAAAGACCATATTGACCAAGGTTATTTCGTTTATACGGTAAAACAAACATTATGAACTCAATAGAGCCATACAATTCTTTATCTTGTCCCACATTTCGGTTTCTTTACCTTTTTTTAGACAAATGCAATATTCTTACTATTTAATATATTTAATCTATTTCGAAACAATTATTCCAAGAACATCAGTACTCATAATCACATGTTGTCTTAGCACCTAGTCTCAAAAATAATCCACAAAATATCACAAAATAACACATAGAAAATCATAAGCATTGAATTCTCCCTACCTTAGGATTTTCATCCCAAAAAGAGAAAAACCAACTCAAAATGATGAGGGTATTGAGCTCACATATGGGTCTCCCACTTCCAAGTGATCTCTATAGAATTCATGTGATACCAAAAGACATGAAAAAAAGAAATCGAATTCCTAGAAAGGATCCTCTCAAGACAATCCACAATCCTCACCAGGTACTCTACAAAGAGATCTCCATCCTCAATTTCCAACATACCCCAATCGATAAATTGTGATGGTTCATAAACATACCTCCGCAACTACGAAAAATGGAAGACATCGTGTACTCGGTCTAAACTTTAGGGGTAGTGCTAAGAGATATTATACCTCTATAACTCTATTCAGTATCTGAATGGGACTAGTGAATATAAAATATAACATACAACTTCAACTAAATCTACTCAACCCAAGTTGAGGTGAGACCCTTAGGAACACATGGTATCATTACTTGAACACCAGAGGTCTCTGTCATCAATTTGTTTCAGTATTATTATGGATTTGTGTAGTCTTTATCATCTTTAGGATGAATTGAACCATCTATATAAAAAATTTCTCCATCATCAGGTCT
Source organism: Viscum album (assembly GCA_963277665.1). Classification (NCBI taxonomy): domain Eukaryota; kingdom Viridiplantae; phylum Streptophyta; class Magnoliopsida; order Santalales; family Viscaceae; genus Viscum; species Viscum album. The sequence goes on along the minus strand of OY728163.1, from coordinate 1,638,765,963 downwards.
ATAAGTGCTGACTCACAAAGATCAGTGCAACAATGTCATGACCTCCATGGTTTCCCATACAAATACTTGAATGGTACCAGACCAATGGTGGAGTGATAGTTGTTTTTTACACAAACTCCACCTAGGTTAGGTGATCCTATAAACTATACAAAAATTCCAAAATAAAATATTGTGATATGTCCTCTAAGACCTAGATGTTCTAATATTTCAGGCTATCAATCTAGAGATGAAATACCATGCTCAAGTGTAACTGATTCCCTAAAGACTATTATAATCCTCTCCATAACGGGGATGTGAAGCAATCATCATCGTAAGGGAAAATCGTCAAGTTAAATCCTTGGATTTAGACTATCTCTTCCATGTAGATGTGTTCTAGGATCTCTACTGATCTATGCACTTGAATAGATAAGAAGTGGTCCAACTTGGTGAGTCGGTCTACAATCAACCATATTGAATCACGTCCCCTGGACATATTTCGTGAAACCTTCATAAAGTATATGGATTTTTCATCCCATATACACTCTGGTACCTCAAGGTATTGACATAAAATCGATGGAACATGCTACTCAACCTTCCCATGATGATAAGTGAGGCATTGAGAAACAAAATATGAAAATACCTTGTTCATTCTTGGCCCCCAAAAATGACGTCGGAGGTTTGGATACATCATAAAAACACCTAGATATACCTCCAATTGGGATTTATGAAACTCTCACAACACCTCTTATCACAAATTCAAATGTAACATCATCTATCATCGAAAAAGGATATTGTGCTTCCCACCTTTAGAATATCCATTAATAGCATGTGCAAGGTATATATGAGTATAAACGGTTCGTAATTGGCCTCTCCTCCATGAGAATACCTAACATGCTTTAAAAGTGGAGGGGTGAAAACCTTCAACTGAAGATATGAACAACCATACTTTTCCACCAAGGAAAACTGTAATGAGGCTAACTTTTCTGATACCATGTCCAACGACTGAGAACAAGATTCCATTCTAAGAGTGTCTTCAACCATGTTCCCATTCTCATAAGTATAAAAAATTGAATTCATAGTCCTAGAAGAAATGTAGTTGTCTCCTCTACCTCATGATAATATACTTCTATGAGAAGATATACTTGAGGCTATTTTAATCATAATAGACAATAAACCACTCACCCATTAGGTATTATCTCCACATATTAAATGAAAATACTACCAATTCTAACTCAAGATCATTGGTTGTGTATTTCTTTACTAGAGATTTATACTAGAATGAACCATATGAAATAAAAACCTTCCTCTACATCAAAACCCAACGATTCCCTATTCTTGATGCATCAATGAACATTACATACTCGACACCCTCCTCCGACAATCTCAACATGAGGCACTCATCAACCTATATCTCAGCTCCTAGAAGCACTACTAAAACATTTAATCCCATACGAAAGGCTTCCCCTTTATAGTCAAGGTTGTCAAGGGTTCTATCTCTATGGATAACTCTGGTATAAACCTCTGATAGTTCCACTCCAATCCAAGGAAACTCCGCACATCGATTATACTCTAAGGTGTGTCCCAAGAAAGAACTGCCTCAATCTATTCTAGATCCACTATAACTCTATCCTATGTGATGAAGTTACTTATAAAGCATTCATCTTGCATCCGAATAAAACACTTTGATAGATTACCAGTGTTTACGACCGTACTCAAGTGTCTCATGGGCTCCTCCTTGAACACTGTATAAATAATGATTTTGTCAATGAAGACTACCCCGAACTAATCGAAAAAATGTTGTAAGATTCAGTTCATGAGTCCCACATACACTGTTGGAGATTTTTTTGTGTCTAACAACATCGTCAAGTACTCATAGTGACCATAATGACATCTAAAGACTGTCTTCAATATATCTGTATCCTATACCCGCAGCTGGTGGTAGTCAGATCATAGGTCAATATTCGAGAACAACCACACCCCTCAATCTGATCAATGTGTTTGTTTATCCTTTGTAGTAAATACTTATAATTTGAGATCACCAAATTCAATCACTGATAATCCACACTCAACCTCAATATCTCACTTTCCATCTTGGTGGAAAACACTGGGGATTCCCAGGGGATACATCGGGTCTCACAAGGCCCTTCTCCTACGAGTCCTATAATTACAACCTCATCTCTCAATGATTTATGGGATCCATCCGATATACTTGTGAAGATATCGATTCCTTCATTATATTTAAGTCATTTCATAAGTCTAGCTCTCAGTGGGGAGGTAAACTATTTTAATCCTTAGGAAAGACATCCTCATACCCCACCACCACTGTATGAAACTAATAGTGCAATGAATCCACTACTACATGAGTCATGATATCCAACTGGCATGTACTCCGCTTCACTATCCTATGCCAAACCTCATTATTCTCAACCAAGGATTCTATTTCACCCTCAAAATAAAATCCATGTTCCTTCACTATAGACACACCACATTCTCCACCTAAATTATTCAATATAAGAATTAATTTTAGACACCTTATCTATAACTAAGATTATTTCATAAGACCTTATTGCTATAAAAAATAGATCCCATATAAAACACACACCTCGAAGTGTGAGATATCTTTGTTGGAAAATGTTCAAAATCATTGACTCACCACTTAGTAGATTGTCTATATGCAAGGGTCAGCCAAAGGATCAATCTAAATCTATAAGTCTCAATCCAGAGAAGTGTGATGGAAGGAATGTATAGAGCCTATTTCAATCAATACTGAAACAAATGTAGAAAAGAAATAGATAGAACATTGTATCATCCCTAGATGCTCAGGGTTGTAGGCCTCAAATAATCCCTATGGCCTCATCCCTGTCTACCATATCCTTGATCCTAGTATGGAACACATGTGGTTGATGGTGGTAATAGGTTGAACCTTCAACCACCACTTTCTTCCCTTCAAACAACTTTTCCACATCTATCTCCCAACAACCCACCCTACTCCTACCTCTTTCTCTATCTTCAATGTTCCTCGACTGTCTCAAGATCATATATACAATGGGTTGGGAAATCTCAATCCAGATTTCCTCGATGGTCGCAGGAGAAACACTTCCTCTCCCATGGATGATTTGATCCCCTTTGAGAGCCTTGAACCATTTTCACTGATTCCGAGGATCATCTCCTAAATCATCTAACACACATGGAACCTTGTAACAACTGTTTACTACCTAATACTGATGTATCCACTATTGGATGTCCACTACTAGCTCCGACTATTGTTATCCATTATTCAAGAAATACCACCACCAAAATGTCTCTCTCATGAACCCTAATATAGGTGGGAATTCAATGGGAAGCCACTGAAGCCCTAATATCCCAGTTTATTACCTTCTCTACTGTCCGAGAACTGATGAACTGATGTTGCACCATATCCAAGAAGTAACATAAGAGATCTATAAACCACTTTGAGTTCTCCACTATTGTCATAAAACTCTACTAAAAATATAGAATCTCCAATATTAATACTAATCACAACATTTCTGGATAAAACTGTTCCATGCAGATTCACTCAATGTCTGTCTAGGATGGAGTTGACCCGTTGTGTCACTAAGTCACCAAGCACCACCATAATAAAAAAGAGTCTAGAATAAGACTCACCCTGAGGACTACTATTTGATGACATGCATCCTTGTTAGGAAGAAAATGTGAGTGTCTGCATCATCAACCTGAGGTTCCAGCTCACAAAAAAACGTAGGTGGTCAATACCTCAAGATCAATTGTAATTCACTCATCCTATGTCAGGACCCATCCCAAGGGGCCCATGCCATGACTACCCCAAGCCCGCCTTCCATAGGCCAGGGGCTGGAAACTAGCACCAAAGCTGTAATTCTCTAAAACTGGGAAGGAAATGCCTTTATAAACTATAACACACACACAAGGAAGCACACAGATGGACGAAACACCAAGTAGACTGTATAACTAAAGAGTGATGAAAGTAAAAGGTGCCAGAGTACAAACCCAACTTGAAAGTACAATTACAACTGAAATGAAATACAACTGAATAAAAAGAAAAGATAGCTATTGGATCGTTGTCTGAGGTTCCTACCTGATGGGTATGTACAAATCCTCTCCTCAGAACTCCAAGTATGTCTATCACCTCCATGTACCGACAAGCGGTATGGTCCACCTCTAGGTACCGTCCACTCCTGGTACTCTCAGCCTCAGTCAGCACTGTCTGTCATCTGCAACCAACACAACAATGTGCGGGCATATCCCGTGTAGGGGTGAGTATAATGATACGCAGTAGGGATCCCAAGACCATCATGGTCTCACAAAATCCAACAAGAATAAACCACAAATTATGAAATCAACTGATAACCCAACTTAGGTATTTTCCCATACATATACCAAAGTTATTAATCAATCCATGTCAATCACGAGGAAAACATAAAAGTAATGACTCATCTCAACCAAGATTTTTATTTTAGGTGTAGTAATAAGTAACATCCCCAGTTAAATTATGAAACCTCAGCTGCTGGAGAGCTCCTGCTCAATCGAATACAGTGGGCCTGCCGCGACACCAAGAATGCTTCCCACTAGCCTTGGACTGCTGAGGTACTTCTACTGTCGAGTACCATGGGTCTGCCGCGTCACACAAAGGAGCTCCCCACCATGGGTTTTCCGCGTCACCAACCACGCTCCCCCTCGCATCCTGCTGAAGTAATCCTCCTGTCGAGTATTGTGGGTCTGCCGCATCACCAGGTGCACTCCTCCACCGTGGATCTACCATGACACCAAGGCGTTCCCCATTGGGCTAGTAGAGTCACTCTGAGTCAAATGGTCAGCAGTCATCAGGTCTCAGCCATCTACTAGGTCTCCACACTACCTTCGCTCGACTCTGGGAGGATCCACTCCACGAGCTGTTGGTCAATAATCCAACTATCAAGAAGTCCCATGAAGAAGTATCTCAACGGTCGGCCAAGTCATAGGGGTCTCAATGCAATAGATAGCCTGTCAATCAGACACCCGATCTATGATTTATTAGTGTTTTAGTCTCAAGGGCCCGGTTAGACTAGTGCACGATCCAACCTGACTATATCTCAACTATACCCTAAACACTTGTGGGGTATACTAAAAGGGACTATCATGCTCCATGATTACCATCGCTGCTGAAAGTTCATCAAACGGATGTGTGGTGCCAAAGATATGGCTAAAAGAAAGTAAAGGATCCTATTGGACCCGATTCGCTCTGTCCCGGTCAGACCGACACGGCCTAACACAGTCTGAGCCGACCCGGTTCTGGTCAACCTGGCCTAACATGTTGGTTCTGACCCGACCCATTGGGTTCGGCCCGGCCCATTAGGCCCAGCCCTGCCGGCCGTGATGGGCGTTGGAGTGCCGTTTGGATGCGGAAAGGTCGCGAGTCGGCGTGAGGGAAATTCGACTTGGAGGGTGCCACGTGGGTGGCTCGGCCCGAGGCGCGGGGTGAGTTCGGTTAGGGAGCCGTGAGGGCATGGGCCGATTCGGCTAGGGAGGGACAAGGGACCAATTCGGCTGGGGGCACGGAAGCTCGGCGGGCTGGCGTGGCCGGGGCGGCTCGGGAGGCCGGCGGGCTGGCGCGACCGGGGCGGCTCGGGATGTCGGCGGGGTGGTGCGGCCAGGGCGGATCGGGAGGCCGGCGAGTGGTGCGAGCCGGCGGGTGGCGCGACTAGTGGGCGGTGCGGCTCAGCCCGGGGCAGTGGATCTGGTTCGGTCGGGGCATCGGAGCATTACGGGGGTGGTGCGGGTCGCGGAGGCCATAGGTGGTGTGGTCGTTGCCTTTATCTCCTTCAATGTCGTTGTCACTTCCTCCATTTCAAAGAACACCACAAAGAAGAACGGGGGGTCGGGGGGGTCGGGCAATGTTTTTTTGGCCTACACCCTCCACATTTAGAGTTGCAGCAAGTAGTTTATCAAGAACATAAACAAAGAACGAGCATGGAAGATATTTTAAAAAATCAATTCCCATAATTTCTCGATAATTCCTATTCCGAATCCCACAAAGGAAAAAGAGGGGAGAAAATGGGAATTGTTAATCAAATAATAAATAAACCCTTACAACTTCCTGAAACAATTTATTCCCAACCCATAAGAAAATAATAAGTAGATCAACTAGATAATTAGTTGATTTGTGTTCTCGGTTTTTCGAAGGAAAGAATCAAGAGAATAAAATCATACTTAATTAAAAACTGTACCTTGTTCAATGTTGGTTGACGTTGGCACCTGAAGGAGAACGTTGATTCATTGTAGATTCACACGTCCAACATTGAAGGAAGTTATGAGGAAGAAGGTCAAAGTGGTCGACATTATTCATGGAGGATGCGTTCTTTGTTGGAGAAGATTTCTCCCAAGAGCTCCTCCTCTCCCCAATTCCACAAATTAAAAGATATAGCCAATAATAAAAAGTGTTCCCCAATTTAATCATAGGCACAATTCATATTGTATTAAATTAAATTGTCTTAATTAAGTGGTGTGTTGACATCATTAAGGTGGAGGAGGTCAGGAGGCTCTCCCTCATTAAATGTGGGAGTTGAGGGTTTCTCCCAATTAAGGGGGGGGGGGGGTTCAAGGGGGTTTAATTTCGAGTGGTCCCCACCGCCATAACCTCTCATGGGAGGTTATGGTTCAGGTGGTCCCCACCACCTTAACCTCTCATGGGAGGTTAAGGTCTGGTGGAACCCACTTCCAACATCCACATGTATGTTTAATTCTGGTGGACCCCACCTAAAATATCCACAAGGAAGATCAAAACAAAACAAAATGAATTTTATTTTAATTTATTATTTCCACAAAAAAACAAAAACTAAATTTCTCCCTTGTCCAACTGTGTCGAGGTGAAATTATTCTTAAGAAAATATCGGCGGAGTGAGTTCATCAGCGCCCTCAGATTTCAATTCCGAGCACTAGTTAAAAAGTTATAAAAAACTGCTCGTATGTTATCTAAACGTACCCAGAACTAAATTCAGAAATTCATTTCGGTCACTCCGAGACTCAGAATCATGTGCTGTCAATTTTAACGGACTTGTAATATTCCCACATAATTAAAAAAATTATATGGAAATTTTGTGACTTTACATTCTCCCCACCTCAAGGCTCTACATCCCCATAGGCCACAACTAAAACGAGGTAAACAAGTGGGGGTACATATCATGAATATAAGCCTCCCACTCCCATGTGTTGTCTTGGAGGTTCCTATGATGATAGCGAACGCACACCAGAGGTATCGACCCAAAAAGGACCCGCTTTTTTCTATCCTTAATCTCTACTGGAACCTCCGTAAAAGTCACCCCATCGTCGACCTCCAGCTCACCATGGTTGATTATGTGAGGAGGGTCGTGCACATATCTTCTATGCTGGGATACATGGAAGACATCGTGCACCTGGTGCAACTAAAGTGAAAGATCTAAGAAGTATTCCACCTCGCCAACTCTACTGAGGACCTAAAAAGCTCTGACGAACCTCAGATGTAACATTCCACCTCAGACAAATATCTGCAAACCTCGTCATGGTGAGACCCGTAGAAAGACGTGGTCTCCATCCTCGAACTCTAGAGGTCTACGTCTCCTGTCTGCATACAAATTCGGCCTACTCTGTGTAGTCTTCATCTACTCCTGGATGATTTGCACCTTCTCAATGGTAGCCTGTACCATCTCTGGTCTATCTAGTGTTGAATCCCCTAGGTTAATCCAGCACAAAGGTGATCTTCATGGTCGCCTGTAAAATGCCTTTAAAGGTGCCATCCCAATGGTTTAGTGATATATATTGTTGTCTCAAACTCCACCAAATCCAAGTGACCCTCCTACCTGTGACCATAGTTGAGGACACAAGCATGCAACATGTCCTTGAGGGTCTGCATGGCTTGCTCAGTCTGACCATCCGTTTGAGAATGGAAGGTGGCGGTCAAACGAAGATGCATACTGAAAGCCTCCTGAAACCCCTTCCATAGCCAGGAAGTAAAACATGTATCATGAATAGAGTCAATTTTCATGGGTAATCCATGTAGCCGCACAATCTCCTACATATAGAGGCGTCACAAACTCTCTACCAAACCCTGCTCTCTAATCGTTAGGAAGTGGGCCGACATGGTGAGACGGTCAATGATAACCCAAATCAAGTCATGTCCCTGGATGTACATGGAAGTCTTGTGATGAAGTCCATGGATATCCCATCCCAATTTCACTCTGAAATCTCTAAAGGTCGAACCAAGCCTACTGGTACCTGATGCTCTGCCTTTACTTGGTGACAAGTGAGGCATCGAGAGGAAAAATCTTCTATTGCCTTATTCATTCCCAGCCACTAGTGATGTCATCAGAGGTCTTGGTACATCTTCGCCACTCCTGGATGTACCACTAGAGGGTATGTGTGGAACTCCCTCAACACTTCCCCCTGAAGTAACACTGGTACCATGGTACATCCTGTGAAGAAGACAACTTGCTCCCCATCTTCAGAAAATCCATCAGGTGCATGTCCTATAGATATCTGATCATGTCATGTCTCGCAGTCAGCATCCCCACGCTGCACCTCCCTGACTCACTGATGAAGTGGGGGAGTGACTATAATAGACTGTAGAAATTTTTCTCTGTCTCTATCCATAATGGATATCTTCAAAGAGGCCAGCTACTCCGTCGTCTCGCCTAGAAGCTGTATACCAGATCTTTTGCTAAGTTCATCTGCTACAATGATCCCCTTTCTAGGAGTAAATACAATCTCAAAGTCATATTACAAGAGGAACTCAAGTCAACATCATTGTCTCAGGTTCAATTCCTTATAAGATAAGATATACCTAAGACTCTTATGATCAGTGTACATGGTAAAACATTCACCCATTAGATAGTGCTTCCACATCTTTAAGGAAAAGACCACTGCTGCAAAATCCAGGTCATGGGTAGCATAGTTTTTCTCATTCTGTCTCAACTGTCGAGATCCATATGCGATCATTGCTCGATCCTGCATCAGGAAACATCTGAGTCTGGTCCTTGATGTGTCGCAGTATACTACGTACCCTACGCCTTACTCTGGAAGCCTCAATATGGGAGGCACTAGTCAGCCTATGCCTCTACTTCTGAAAGCTCAGCTGGCATCTCTTTGACCACAAAAAGGGTTACCCCTTCCTCATCAAGGCTGATAGTGGTGCTGCAACTCTGGAGAAGTCTGGCACAAACCTCTGGTATTATCCATCAAAACCCATGAAACTTTATACCTCTGTCACACTCTTGGGTGGCTCCCAAGCAAGTACCACCTCAATCTTTGCTGGATACACTACAACTCCAACCTCCGATATGACATGTCCTAGGAAGTGAACCTCTCGGATCCAGAACTAGTAATTCGAGAGAATACCATAAATTTTGTACTCTTAGAGTGTGTCCAGCACTACCTGCAAATGATAGGAATGCTCCTCCTTAGTAGTTGAATAGATCAATATGTCGTCGATGAAGACTATGATAAAGAAATCAGAGTATGGATGGAAGATCCGGTTGATGAGTCTAATGAACACTGATGGAGCATTGGTTATGCCTAAAGGCATAACCAAAAACTCTTAGTGGTTGTACTGACATCTAAAGGATGTCTTCTAAACATCCTCATCCCAAACACTGAGCTGGTGATAACCTGATCTGAGGTCTATCTTCGAGAACCACTGTTCTCCCTTCAGCTGATGAAAGAGGTCGCCAATCCTTGGTAGTGGGTACATGTTCTTCATGATCACCTGGTTCAGGTGCTGATAATAAACAAAAAGCCTCAAGCTCCCTTCTGCCTTCTTGGAGAACAGAATCGAGGGTTCCAAAGGTGAAACACTGGGCTAAATGAATCCCTTCTCCTACAAGTCCTCCAGTTGTACCTGTAGCTCTCAAAGCTCTGTGAGAACCATCCGATATTCTATTGTAAATATAGGTGTCATCCTAGGGTATATGTCAATGTAAAATTCCACCTCTCTGTGAGGAGGTAGACCTGGGACATCATCAGTGAAAACATCTGTGTACTGTTCCACCACAACAGGATAACTCGAACTCTGCACATCAATAGATCTAAGGGTAAGGCCATCCAACTGCTGAGTGATCAGCTACACTCTCCTCCATGAAAGTCCATAATGTGCTACAAAGGCTCCCTTCTCACCGGTGAAGGTAAACCTGGTCCCATCTGTGTGGACACACCACAATTTGTACCTAATATAGTCAATCTTAGGAGGGACTATAGATAACCAATCCATACCCAAGATGATGTCATAAGGCCTCATGCCACTACTAGGAGATCCCATCCAAAGTTCTCACATCCTAGAGTAAGCTCACACTGCCGGCACCCATGTGTAATCATCGAATATACTCCTGTGTGAATCTTTAGCTGTAAAGATCGAGCCAGCTGCTCTGTCAGAATCTCTGGGCATCGAACGAGGGTAGTGGAAATGAATGAATGACTGGAAAATGTGTCTATAAGTACTACGACTATGGTGGAAAAGACACTGACTGTACCTCGTATCATCTCCAGAGCGTCGTGATCATAAGCCTCAGCTGCTTGGAGCTAACCTCTCCCCTGTCCACCAACTCCCTACGGTCGGGGTAGACCTCCTGGTGGTGGTGGCAGAAATAACTCGAACTGTCGCCCACCGCTAGCTGCATGAACAACATCTTTGCCATATTTTCCTACTCCATGCAGACCACCTCGATCAAATCTCTGTCTTTTCCTGGATGGTCCTTCGACCGTCTGCTGATCATCCGAATGGCAGGTCGGACAATCATGAGCCATGTTACCCAGCCTGCCGTATGTGTAACACTGCCCGCTCCTGACATGTCTGTCTTCGCTTCAGGTGCCCCACACAATTGATCCTAAGTCATGTGGTCGTCTACCGGTAGGTTTGGTCCACTTGGACCTCTGTGATGTCTATCTTCTACTAGCTGTAGAAGGCTCCGCTACGTGATGATTGGGAGTGGGTCTCGCTGTTGGTGACTACTTAGTAAGGAAAATCATCACCAAAAGGGCTATCTCTAACACCCTCGCATGCGTCAGGGTACTGAGTGAGGCCATCGAAGCTCTGATCTCCCGCCTGAGTCCCTGCTAAAAGCTCTAGGCCCTTATGAATGGGTCAGACTACTTTGATACCAATTTTTCAAAACCCGTCCCCCAGGGCCTGTTCTGTGACTACCCCAAGCCCTCCTTCAATAGGCCAGGGGCTAGCAACTAGCACCAAAGGTTGTAATTCCCTAAATCTAGGAAGGAATTTCCTTTATAACCTATAACACACACACAAGAAAGCACATAGATGGATGAAACCACAAGTAAACTGTATAGATAAAGAGTGCTGAAAGTAAAAGGGTCCAAAATACAATCCCAACTAGAAAGTAAAAGTACAACTGAAATGCAATACAACTGAATAAAAATAAAACACAGCTACTGGATCATCCTCTAAGGTTCCTTCCTAAAGGGTAGGTACAGATCATCTCCTTAGCACTCCACGTACGTCAGTATCCTCCATGTACTGACAAGCCATATTTTCCACCTCTGGGTACCGTCCAATCCTGGTACTCTCAGCCTTAGTTAGCGTTGTCCGTCGTCTGCATCCAACACAACAAGGTGAGGGCATAACCAATGTAGGGGTGAGTATAACGATACTCAATAGGGACCCCGAGACCCTCATGGTCTCACAAAATCCAACAAGGATAAACCACCGAGTATTAAATCAACAGATAACCCTACTTAGGTATATGACCATACATATACCTAATTTTTTATGTAATCCATCTCAATTATGAGGAAAACAAAAAAGTACTGGCTCATCTCAACCATGATTTTATTATAGGGGTAGTATTAAGTAACATCCCAAGTCACATTAACGAAACCTCAACTACTGGAGAAATCCTTCTCAATCGAGTACAGTGGGCCTGCTGTGACACCAAGAGTGCTTCCCACTTTCCATGGACTGCTAAGTTACCCCTCCTATCGAGTACCGTGGGTCTGCTAAGTCACACAGAGGTGCTCTCCACCATGGGTCTGCTGTGTCACCAAGCACGCTCCCTCTCGTAACCAGCTGAGGTACTCCTCTTGTCGAGTACTGTGGGTCTGCCCGTCACCAAGCGTGCTCCTCCACCGTGGGTTTACCACAACACCAAGGTGCTCCCCACCGGGCTAGTAGAGTCACTCCGTGTCAAACTGTCAGCAGTCATTGTGTCTCAGCAAGCTACTAGGTCTCCGCACTACACTCGCTCGACTCTGGGAGGATCCACTCCATGAGCTACTGGTCAATACTCCAACTGTCACGAAGTCGAAAAGAGAAGTATCTTGAGGGTCCACCACATCATTGGGGTCCCAACACAACAGACGTCGCGTCAATCGGACTCTCGGTCTATGAGTTATTAGTCTTTTAGTCCCGGGGGGATGGTTGGATTCGTGCACGATCCAAACCGACCCTTTCTCAAATATACCCCAAATTCTAGTGTGGTATACTCAAATGGACTGTCATGCTCCAAGATGACCAGTGCCGCTGACGGTTCGTCAAATGGGTGTTTGGTGCGAAAGATATGGCCAAATTAAAGTAAAGGATCGTAGTGGGCCCGAGTATGGTCCGACCCAGCCCGACCCAGTCTGGGCTGACCCGGTTCGGGTCGACTCGGCCTAACCCATGGGGTCTGACCCGGCTTGCTGGGCCCAGACCTTCAGGCCGCGAAGGCCCGAGAGGGCGCGGACCGGCCGTGAGGGCGTGGACCGGTCTTTGGTCGGCATGAGGGCGGTTTGGCCTAGAGGGCGTCGCATGGGCAGCTCGGCCCCAGGCGCAAGACAGGTTCAGCCGGGGCACTACGAGGGCATGGGCCGGTGCGGATGGGATGCCGTGAGGGGCCGGTTTGGCTGGGGGCTCGGAAGTTCGGCGTGCTGGCACGGCCAGGGCGGCTCGGGAGGCCGGAGGGCCGGCGCGGCAGGGGTGGCTCGGGAGGCCGGCGGGCTGGCGCGACCGGGGTGGCTCGGGAGGCCAGCGGGTGGCATGGTTCGGACCGGGGCGGCAGAGCTGGTTTGGTTGGGTGTCGGAGCGTCGCGGGGGTGGCACTGGTCACGTAGGCCGTAGGTGGCATGACCGTTTCCTTCGTCGCCTTCGACTCCATTGTCGCCTTCCTCCATTTGGAAGAACACCCGAAATAAGAACAACAGGGGGTGGGGATGGGGGTGGGGGTTGAGCCATGTTTGTTTGGCCTGCACCCTCCGCGTCTAGAGTGGTAGCAAGTAGTTCATCATGAACATTAACAAATAACAAGCATGGAAGATATTTTGAAACATTAATTCCCATAATCCCTCGATAATTCCTATTCCCAACCCAGCAAAGGAAAAAAGAGGGGAGAACATGGGAAGTGTTAATAAAATAATGAATAAACTCTTACAACTTCCTGCAACAATGTATTCCCAACCCTCAAGGAAAATATCCACGGATCAACATGATAATAAGTTGATCTGCATTATTTGTTTTTAGAAGGAAAGGATTAAGGGAAAAAATCATACTTAAATAACACCCCTACTTGTTCGATGTTGGTTGACATTGGCGCGAGAAAGTGGTCGTCGATTCATTGTAGAAGAAGCCGTCTTTTGTTGAAGGAAGTTCCATGAAAGAAGTTCAATGTCATCAATGTTCTTTGTGGAGGAAGTATTCTTTATTGGAGAATCCTTCTCCCAAGAGCTCTTCCTCTCCCCAATTCCACCAAATAAAAGAGATAGTAAATAATAAAAAGTGTTTCCCCAATTTAGTTATAGGCACAATTCAAATTGGATTAAATTAAATTGGCTCATTTAAGTTGTGTGTTAGAAAGATTAAGGTGGAGGAGGTCAAGAGGCTCTCCCTCATTAATTGTGGGAGTTGAGGGTTTCTCCCAATTAAAGGGGGGTTTCAAAGAGGTTTAATCCCGGGTGCTCCCCACCACCATATCCTCTCATGGGAGGTTATAGTTCGGGTGGTCCCCAACACCTTAACCTCTCATGGGAGGTTATGGTCTGCTGGTCCCCACTTTCAACTTCCACATAGAGGTTTAGTTCTGGTGGACCCCACCTAAAATATCTACATGGAAGCTCAAAATAAAACAAAATGAAGTTTATTTTATTTTATTATTTCCACGAAAAACCCAAAAACTAAGTTTCACCCTCGTACAACTTCCGATGAGGTGAAAGTATCCTTAATTGAATATTGGTGCTGCAAGTTCAACGGTGCCCCCAGATTTCTATTCTGAGCACCGATTCAAAATTTATAAAAACCCACTCGTACGTTTACTGAACGTATCGGAATAAAACATCAGAAATTCATTCCAGGCACTTCGGGCCTCGGAATCACGTGCCCCCAATTTTCATGGACCCGTAAAATTCCCATTTAATTAAAAACATTATATGGAAATTCCAGGTCTTTACAACCTATGTGCATACCCAGCTAGTATTTTCAGATCTAACTATGGCTCAACCGATGGTAGTATTGCTGGTAAACCATCCAAGGATGTTATCATCCGTACATGACCATGTACCTATGCCTCTTCAATAAGCATATCTTCCCAATTATCATACATTGGAATCATGGCTAGCTATCGACGTTGATGCATCCTAAAATAAAAAATATGTACCATGGTCAAAAGACTATATATGGGGATATAACATAGTAAGGACAAGGAAAAACAACAATTCCAATATGAATCATGTATAAAAAAATTCACTAAAAAAATGTTTACATATACTGAGTTAAAATACAGGCGGTTAGAGTCCCGGTGAATGGATACGTTGGCCTCTACACCAACACTGGAATCCATATTCTGAAATACAAACTTGAAAAACTAAACATTATTCACCCAAACCAATCATACTGACTCTCTTCCAAAGGAATAATAGAATATCTTTAATTCTACTCTATGAAGATCAAACCAACCATGGTCTAACACATTAATACCCTAATCCCAACTCTAAAAGGGCTAGGGATGATAAACGGTGCTGAGTAGGAAAATCCCACAAATGGGAGGCATTATCCTAAGCTACCTATACAAATGCACAAATCTATAATCCCACATAATTCTGAAATGTACAATGACTGAAATAATTCATTAATATATATAATATCCCATAATAGAGGATAGCAGTAAAGTACTGAAAGGGGAAAAATGGGCCAAATAGAAGCCCAATTAAAATCTGTAAAGGGTAAACCTACCCCAAGGGTGAAGATTAAGTAAAATTAAATCTCCCTATAAGACATCCCAGTCTATCAGGATCTATCTACAATCCACCCACTCCATATCCTCCTTGGACACAGTCAAAAGTTCCATCATCTTCCTGAGACATGGAATGTCTGGATAAAACCTTATGCAGGGGTGAGTATAACAATACTCAATACGACATCCAATAAGAAATAAATATAAATCACCAAGTATAGTAAGATAAATACAATATTTGAAAATAAATGTATATTTGAGGCACACAGATATAATACAACAGACCACTAGAAGGTCATAACCAACTGTCACCCACATGATTTTTCTCAAAAAAATATTTATTCTGGTAGAATCCACTCCATGAGCCCTGTTATCTTCAGAGACACTCGATGAAGAGGTCTATCTCATTGGGCCTCACCGGAGAAAGCACACTGCTATGAGAAGTCCCTGATACATAGATAGGGGGTCACGCCACTGACCATTGGGGGACACCATGAACCCAATCTAGATCAAACCGATACAGAGAGGATCATATATCAACAATACCACCAACCCTACAGATATGGAATGATAGATGGATGATCAAATATTTGATTAGGGAGGTGATGATGATTCAGAAAATCCAACCTAGAGAATAACGATGATAGAGGAACTCACTCTAGGCTCGTGGAGGTAAAATACTACTGATTATGAGACTCTAACTCTATAGGGGTTCCAAATCTGTGATGTTGATAAAATAATGCATTTTATCCTTAAGGGAAAGGACCAATGGAAAAAAATCAACCTATACTGGTCCAAACTAAAAAAAATAAAGATTTACACACTACTTTTAAGGGGGCACATGGTGTGTACCGTGGGCTATAAGATGTGTCTAGGTATCCCAAGTCTTCCCTTTTGGGAAAGCCTAAAATGACAAGCAGTCTCAATATACATAGCATTTAGAAGAATTACATGGTGTGTATATACTCAAGGTATCATCCCAATGTTGCATGGACATTCCTGTGTATTATGGTAGTTTTTGTGTACCATATGGTGTATGCCATTCAATGTCATTGTGTATGTACATGGCATGACCCTTGGCTATCTAATAATTCATGTGTCTATGTTTTGAAGTACATGTTGAGCCACACGAATGGGTCACACATTGTTCGATAGTGGTCACAAAGTACATGGTCCTTATCATCATTTTAAAACTCTAGTCTTCACCGAATAGGTCCAACACGATGAGTAATATTGATTTACATGCCATGTTCCCTGTGATTTTCTAGATCTAGAGTTCCTCATCCATTCTTCCAAGTGCACTAATTCAATATTTATTTCGACCATGAATCACTCAGTATTTCATGGATCTATGTCAACCAAGCATATCCATCACTAGCACACCAAAATACAGCCTCTAAATGCACATGAAAACACATAAATTTCACGGAAATTAATGACCCACCCAATAAGTAAGGAAAAACTCTTAATCCAGCCCCATTATCCCTTGATCTTGCCACCATCCTCATTGTTCCACGATCCAAAACCACCATAGAATTATGTACTTATTGTTTCGATCCATTGCATCGAAGAATGGTCACAAAATGATAAAAAACTAGGTATTTTTCAAACCATTGGTTATGATTAATAACAATGATGATCGAATGAGGAAATTGGGGGAGAAATACACAAAACATAATAGGTGAGGATCAAACCTCAACTGTTTTTATTTTATCCTCAATACATTATGATATAAGAGGAGATACATAAATAAAATAATCAAAACAAATAAAACAATTCCATGAAAATTAATATAGCGATGAAGAGTGAATAAATTCTGTTCTTGGAATTAATCCACATTCAGTAATGATTATATAATAAGATTTAAATCACAAATAAAAACATCGCACATAATTTTTGATTGATCATTTCTGAAAAATAGTTGTGTTTCCATTTTTTATGAGATACTACAAATCTGTTGGAGAAACAATCCACAATCCGATTTTGATTCGTCATTATCTACAAAGAATGTACTCCAAATTTTTTTCTAAATCTCTAGGGTTTTGGTAGAAAACCATGAGGAAAATCCAATGACCACAAATATAATGGAGAAACAATCACAACATCAAAACTAAATAAAACAAATTAATTACATAATTTATCTAATTTAGTTTTTTCTACGATGACATTTTAACAAACAACTAGCGTTGACAATGAGTATGTCATGACCAGTGTAAAAAAACATTTTGATCTCAATGGTGCCATCATATTCTTGATTGGGCCCCCCCATTTGGGAATTATTCCACTTTTTCAAGAAAATTTTCTGCACGTGCGATTTAATATATTTCAAGAATTTATTCTAGGCACCCCGGACCTCAGAATCATACGTTGTCACTATGCGTGGCCTGAAAAGTAATCCATATTATATCAAAAAAATACATAGAAAATCCAATACATTACAAAAAATAAAATCATAAAGGTGATATTGATGTTTATCCTAGGATACAACATTCCAATAACTAAAGGGTTTACCTTATTTAGGCCACATATCATGTAGAGTGGTAGCCAACACATGCTGTGAATTCTTTCCCATGCATGGAATATCACCTCCCACAATATGTGTATATTGTTAAATATTAATCATTTATGATATTTATTTCCATTTTTAAATTAATAATTTAATAAAAAAAATTCTTTTTTTAAATTATTTGAAAAATAAATTTTAGCAATTTTATTAATTTATAAACATATTTATAAATTAGTTAATTGTAGATTGATTATAATTAAATAATTATTTTGCTATAAAAAATTTAATGAATAAATATATATAAATATTACATTTTAATACTAAAATACTATTTCCAAATTATATGTCATAACATATAATATAAATGTTAATTATTTATGTTGAAATTATAACTATAATTTGTAAAATATTTTATAAATTAAAAATATATCTAAATATAATAGTGTTTATTTTAAAATTAGGAATTATTCATAATTAATTTGAATTATTTAAATTGAACGTATCATTTTGAGAAATTACATAAACCTTTTCAAAAATGGATTTTGATTATTAATATAATCTATAATTTAAATAATAATTAATATCTGACATTTGGATTATTTAAATAGTTTAAAAATAAAAATTATAATGTCAAATGTTTATATCACACATAAAATCATATATTTAAGTAAAATTCACATAATAAATAATTTGAAAAAGTTATTATTTCAAAAATAATATAAATTATTTATTTTCATAATTATGGACTGTTCATAATGAATTACTAAATTATAAACTGTTAATTTTTAGCTTCATTTATTAATTTCTCGTAGATTTTTTTTTCTCATGAATAAATTTATGAAATGTTAGTTTATTTATTTATTCCATTATTTATTATTATTAATTAAAATTTTAATATTAAGAGTTTTTATATTTATGATTTAGTTTAAATTAGTTAAATTTCATCTACATATTATCAAACATACATCCCTGATGTTATATACTATATATAAGAGTGGATTTACATTTATTATACCATGAGGTTCACTTGTATTTAGTTATGGATATGAATTAATAAGATAATTATAGTTTATACATATTAGGAGTTATAAATATGATATAATTGTTGCCTCTTTCTAGTAAAGTATCCATAGGTAAAGAGACTTTGTGTTGGACTGCTCATTGTCCTAGAGGATTATGCATTGTTTAGAAAAGTGAGAGTTAACAATCTATGGCTCCATGCATACTAATGTGGGTATTATTAATTTCAAATTATATTTTCCTTTATATGAATGGGTCTCATGTACCTTATGCATAAGATACACTTGGGTATGTATGAATATAATTGGATTTTAATTTGTCTTAATATCATCATATATAAACTGTGCAAAGAGTTACACATCAATATGGTTTGAACATATTGACTTACTTGATGAAATAGTATTACAAAATAAATATTTAGATGCATTTATACATAAAGGGACTAACAATATATAAGATATTTATAATAAAATCCACTTAAAAATACTAAGTGTTTGATTTCTTCTAAATCAACACTTGTCAAGACCTCAATCATACAACCCGTTAAGTAATGATATTCATGGGTGGTTATTGATTATCTTCTGCAATTAAATCACGTAATAGGTGAACCTAATAGGGTTAGGTGATCATTATTTATTTATTATTTGGGTTAAACATATCAAGGAGACCCTAATATGATTAGGTTATTGAGTTAATAGAGTCGATTTTACTCATATAATAAAAGGGTTAAAAAGTATTATACTCAACTCTCCATGATTCATATTTGATATGACTATGATAATTTCATACATAAATAGTTTATTACAGAGAGATATTTTAATGTGACCCAATTCATAGTGAAATGTGGATCATTCCCCGTTAATGTGTATTATGAGTTCAAATGGGTCATCATTTTTTAAGAGTACATTTAATAAAATTCTTTGTTAATTATATTTTAAATATACAACTCATCTTGTAAAATATTCTATTATAAATAATATCCTAATCAACATCAAAATATAATTTTTAATCCTTCCATTAAAAGAAGACTCTTACTATAACAAACTCACAATACTAGTAACTTGCAAAATATTATTTAGAGAAGTTATTATATGTGTTAGAGAAACACATTTCTTAGTAACATAATATTTAATTAGCTCAATAGATGGATCAAATAGATTCTTATGAGAAGCATAGGATGATTCAATTAATGTTTTCAAAGGTATTAGAAGAAAAAAGGAAAAATTAACTTATGTTACCAGTTATAAACATAACATGATTGAGTATATTTGTGTTGGAGAGACTAGAGGACTCCTAAAGGTCTGTTCTAATTCTAGAATTCAATCCTTTTTCATAGTTGGAAACATTATAAAAAATATGGATAAATTTAATAAATTTTTACCCTATATTCCAAATGTGTCTAGAATTGATTAACTAGGTCTTTTAGTGTCCTCATTTTGGTGTTGTATCTATAGTATATGAGGGTAAAAGTTAAAATAGGTAGAATAAAAGTCAGTTATAGAGTCCCTAAATACTTATTCTACTATCCATATAAGGTCATTAAAATAAAGAGTTATAAGGAAGGATGAGTAATCATTCTATAAGACTGTATTTTATACAATACCTAATGGGGATTAGGGAAATATCATGGTTTATACATGTCAATTATCTATATTATGGAAACTAATCCTTTTATTTTGATAGATATGTGATGCAATGTGTATATTGTACAAATTTTATAAATATAAAATACATAAAAATCAAGAAAATAATTGATATATATTATCGTTTGTAATTTAACTAAGGAAGAAAAGTGTTGTTATATCAAAAAATTGAATGTAAATTAATATGTGTAGCATAAATGGATTTATGTAATGGATTTCATTCAAAATATATTTTCACATATATAATAGATTCAGTACACATAGTTTATGATTTTTCAAATTACATAACATATTTAAAAAGTATACAAGGATAAATTATTTTTATATAAGATAAATTTTTGTCCATATATTTTTTTAAACATGAGGAATTGAGATTCCACCACCATTATTGTAATATTTTAAAGAATTATACCCTTTTAAATAAAAATTAATCAAATTCATATTATGACAAAGATGTTATCAATATAATTACTTATTTTTTTAATATTCCCACTAAATGTAAATATGCTTTACTTCATAAAATAATGGAGTTTTTAATATTTAAATGATATCCAAAAGGGAATATATAGTCTAAGAGGATAATAAGAGCTTGATTGGACTTAATAAATTTATTTTCAATGATTTAAATATAATTCCAATCATATTTCAAAGTGAATATCAATTAATATCCTAAAACAATTTAGTATGTGTTGCAGATGTAATAATATAAAAAGTTACATTAGAATTAAAGGAATTTTTTTATAGAAGGGATTCCAGGAATTATAAATATATACTTATAATGAGTTTTAAGTACAAAAAAGAATTTATTAACATAAAAATGTTGGATTTTTTGGAGGAAAGTAATTTAATTATATTCAAGGAGATGAACATTATGAATTGGATTACTATGTATCACCATTATTCAAACTACCTTACTTCTGATATTTTACTCCATAAATAGTATATTGGGAGGGTTTTATCTGGTTGTTAAATATATAAGTTTTAGGAATTAATAATATATGTAATAATTTTAACAAAACCACTAAAAGTGAAGAAAACATGAGGCTGATCTACTAGTCTATCATATTGTACATGTTAAAAATATATTTTGTATTGTTTTTTAAATATTATTAAATGGAGTTTAATAATGTAATAAGTTTAACAGTAGTCAATCTCCAGCTTATCATTCATTAACATTGGATATATATATATATCATGATTTGAATTGGAAATTTACCTCTCAAGGTATGTGTAGAGACGCGAAGTTTGACGTAAATAGATATTACATTACTTTTGTAGAATACATAATACATAACAAAAACAGACACACAAGGACCGTAATAGTTTAGTGTCTTTGGAAACTTGGAACGTAATCTTCTAATCGTGGTGAAAGATCTTCAACATCTTCTATAAAGATCTTCCACTTTTTGTTTCCTTACCTAAAGCCTTTCTTTTCATCCTGGGGGAACATAAACATAACAAGGGTGAGCTCAAATGCTCAGTACGGGTAATCATGGATAAAATAAAACATACCATATACATTT
This sequence comes from Viscum album, assembly GCA_963277665.1. Lineage (NCBI taxonomy): Eukaryota > Viridiplantae > Streptophyta > Magnoliopsida > Santalales > Viscaceae > Viscum > Viscum album. The sequence goes on along the minus strand of OY728163.1, from coordinate 1,638,744,116 downwards.
GAACTTAAAAACATGAACAAAATGTTTAAACATCAAAATCTTGAGCAAAAACTTAAAACATGGAAGTACATAAGGCATAGATAATAATGGAACATAAATCATGATAACATAGCATGGGAATAAAACATGTAATTATGGAATACATTAAGCACATGTAATGATTTCCATAGAAGCCAAGGCATTGCTGCCAAGACCATCTTAATGGACAAAGTCCCTTTCTGAATCGAGTTCACTCCTCGTTCCAGTCCTGTAATACTGAACTGGATTAACATACCATTCCATCCATGTCTATATCATGAGATATAAATCTTTACCCATTGCATTGGAGGGAGATATTGGTCCCACCCATCTCATAATGAAATCATTCTTACTTGTGCCAAAAAATAAACATACATCATTCATAATAACCCAATAAATAAAATGGGTTTCATAAACATCATCCCATCATCAAATAATCCATATAATAGAAATGGATATCATTTCATAATAAAAAAAGTGAAACCATGTAAATCATAGAGACATGATACTTGGAACATACACATATGAAATAATGTCATCTTAGATGAAAAATGGTTTTGATAAAACACTTGAAATGAATTCTTGAGGAAAATATCCTTTCTTCTTCAAAATCATTCTGTTTTCACAAAATGTCATGCAATTTTAAAAGAAAAGGATTTTGTTGAAAATATTCATCAAATATTTTGGATGAAGCTTCATGAAAATAAGTCTTTATAAAACCGTAAAAATCCGTTCGTGCCGTATAAGTTAAAAAAACATTATTCTCGTACTTTTGCTGGAAAAGTAAAAAAAGTACCTTGTAATGTAAAAAAAAGAAAGATTCCTTACATAACATGTAGTAAAATTCAAAAATAGGTAAAAAGGAATTTAAAAATACATGAAAATATTTTTATAAAGCATGTAAATGGATAATAACAATAACCCCAGTAAATACTTACGAATAAACAATCTCGGATAAGAATGAGATTGGAATATTTATCCCTTACCTTAGGTCCGATATGCTTCGTATGTATCCGAAACTCCTGTATAATGATTTAAATAATGTCATTGACTTATTACATAATCATATTCATTGTTATGATATCATATATTTTTCACTAATGACTTTATATTACCCGTTCATTTGTAAATTCCATGTTAAAGAGTATTTTGGGTAAAATCGATTCATTTGTCTTCCGTGTTTTGACTTGTAATTATTCATATGATTACATAGATCATGATTAATTAATTCCAGAATATAAAACATGATTTATATATAATATATATTCATAATATACATATATATAATACATTGATAAATGGAAAGAAATACACCGTTCATGGAGACGGTAGGCCGTACGTACGCATGAACGTTGTTTTCGTTTCCACATTGAATTGAATGGAATTAATTGGATGACATACATATATATATACATAAATCCAGTATCATTATTATGTCATATATTTTAGTATTACTTATTATATATACTTTATAATCATTTGTGAATGGTTAATCATTGAGAATGAATCTCATCACGTCGTGGAGACGGTATTCCGTACGTACGCACGAGCGATGATATCGTTCCCATGATCGTGGAATTTTATTAGAGTGTATGTATACTATTACATAATCAATATAAATTTACAATAATCATATGTAGTTATTATTTACACCATTTTACCCATCCAAGTATGGTGGTGGTGGAAAATAGATTACACCACAGCGTGGAGACGGTATTCCGTACGTACGCACACGCGGTGATTTCGTTTTCCATAGGATGGATAGATGGTGAAATAGGGTTGTTTAATAATTATAATAACATATCATTATATTAGTGATACTGATTTAATTACTTCATAATGAAACAACCTAAGAAGAAGAAGTGTAAGAAGAAATAAAGTTGAAAGAATCGGTAACGGACATTACCTCTTCTTTGAAGAGCCTCTTTGAGACCTCCTCTTAGGGCACTAACATTGGTCTTTGAAGAAGACAAGGACCTCTAGTATGTTTCTAGGGAATTGTAGAAGAGAAATTGGTAGGGGTTTTCTGAGAATTAAGGCACATAGTGGTGTGAGGAAGAGAGGGAGGAGGTGCCCTTTTATAAGGGAGGAGAGGGGAACCTTTGGAATAACTAAAAATATTATTTTATTATAAGTCATATTCGGTTTTTAATACCTCCAAATTGATATATTTAGAATATAAGGTGGGGATGGGTCGAAATCCTCTCATACAATAGAAGTTAGACAAGTTTATGTTATTATATTAACCTTAAATTTAGTTTTAACTCTTATTTAATTAGATTGACATTTACCATGTCACTTTGTATTTTTATATTATATAGTTAATAAACTTACCATATACATCCAAGAGACCCCCAAGTGGTCCATTAATGATAAAAATATCATTATATAAGTATCTTGGACGAACCATAGATTTTTAGGAATAAAATAACAATTAATAATATAATATTTGTTTTAAAAACTATTTTATGTCAATTTTGACACTATTTGGTAATTGATTTTTGTAAAAATCATAACAGAATTATTAGTTCAAAAAAAAGTTAATTAAATAAATACTAACATGTCATATTAACATATAAAATTTTTGGAATTCATAAAAAGTCTCAAATTACATTTATTTGGGTATTTATAACATCAATTATGTCAATATTTTATTAATAAGATAATTACTATATTATCATTGTGTCATAAATAAAATAACTTATTTTCAGCCTAAAAATTACAAATAAAATACCATTATGTAGGAAGTCGTTTTACCTTTATAATAAATATTTATAGTCGAATTTATCTTTTGTATAACCCTATATAAAAAATGATTTAGTTATTAATCTTTGATTTTAACTATTTTAACCCTTCTTTAAATAAATTAATAATAAATGTCCTAATCTAATCCAAGTGGGCCTAAATGGTCATATTTTATTCCTAAGGTTGTTTGTGGCCGAATTACACTTATCCAATAGAATTAGGACATGTTTTAGGGTAATAATAATATCATTTTTACCCTTAATTACCCTATTTACTTTTAACCGTGGTAAAAAACGTAAAAAGTTACTATTCACCAAAAATTATTTTCATCTCATTGAACCACATTTTAGTCAGTGATATTAACCGTGTCTCTCAGATTTTTGAAATTCCACTCACAGAATCGGTAAAATTAAATTTTATGAAAAATTCAGTTTTTTAACTACCACTTAGTGGTTTCACTATCCATCAAAAAATGAAAGTTTCCAGAAAAATACAATAATTAGGCCTAAGAAATATTTGATATTATGAATTAAAAATTGATGTCTATTTTACCAAATTCAAAACATATCAGTTTCATTAATTAAGTTAAAAATTAATTTCCGTCGTCAAAACAAATAGCGTGTTCTTAAGAGATAATAACTATCAAAAGATTGACACTAGTTTATATCTGGTTTAAATGTGAAATTACATACAATGACCAACATTGTATTAAATTGTAAAAATATATTCTAAATATACTTTAAAACCACTCAAATTAATAATTTATCACTATTAATTATTTCGTTTAAAAAAGTAATTTTCACTATTAATCAAAAAATGAAAGTTATCATAAAAGTACCAAAATTTCACCATAAGCTAATTTTGATATTCCAAATCCAAAAATGAAGTCCATTTTGAAAGATAAAATTCATAAAATTTCTAAAATTCGGTATTAATATTCATAATAGCTAGTTCGTAATAATATTATAATAATATCTCGTTTAGTGAATCTCGGTATAGCGTACTACACACGCAATCGAGGAAGGTCGTGATTGCGTGTAATGCAAGGCAAGTCAGGGATGCGTGTTGTGCAAGCTCCTTTTGGTGTAGTGGACAACACAAGAAATTAATGAAATTAAAAAAGAATATTTTTCATAAAATCACTAGGTGTTACATTATACCCCCCTTAAAATGAATTTTTCCTTCAAAATTCGTCGGGGTTATAAATGGTTTACTAATCAAAAGTTTCTTTAATAGAAACCCACATTATAAAAAGGAATACCAAAACATGGCTTTAAAAACTAATGTATGAAATGTAACGGTTACCCAAATTTACTCATCACTGGGTTTCCATGTAGGAGAACATAGGTGAAAATATGGATATGGAAGAAAAATATAACCATCAAGTTCTGATGGAGAGTGGTAGAGAACATGGCTATGAAAAATCCAACAATCACAAAGCCATAAATTTGTGACGATCTAAGGTACCATCTGATTGATCGGATATAAGAGCACTAGGACAACATTTTTGATTTTTAAGATCATTTCCCTAAAGTTGATGAAATTGGAATTAGAAGAAATACTTTCATGATTTTCGTACAGTCTCACCGTTGGTCGTTCTTTGGACAATTTCCACTTCATCTCTTAAAGAAATGAAGTTGAATTTGTCATTAGTGATGTGTTAGCAGATCATGTGATAGAATGATGGGTCATTCCATCTGTCTGAAACAAAAGGATAGAAAAGTTAGCAAAAAATACATAATTCCATCTATAGTGAGATTAATCATATATGGTTCCTAAAATAGACTTATACTTCATATATCATACTGCTTAATATAATAAAACTAGTTTCTACTAAACAGGGACTTCCTGTAGGCCAGTGGTAGGCGATAAAGGCCAGTCGCACTTCAATTGTGTGTTCGATTCCCACAGCCTTGTCTGACACGATGGGTCGTCGCCCATCCTGCATGTTTTCCTTTTTCTAAAACTAAATTACTATAACATCCCATCACTAATATCGAAGAAAATTCTATCATTAAACAATACTAACTTATGTCCAACATAATCCATTCCAATCTTTAGGCTTATCCAAAATATTGTTGTCCAATCTCATATTATAGTGAAAACGATTACCAAAGTGTTCATATAACAAGCATGTTAATACCATCGTTGATCCCCATATATCATGAGATATGTCTTGTTGGTCACATTCCAAACATTCGAAGGCCTTAATCATGTATTCTCTTGAAAAATAAATACCCATTGAATCTTAGTGAAAACATGAGTGCTGTCAAAAGTTAACTCTTTTCACATACCAAAACCTCAAACCATGATATAACTATTTCCTTATATTAGTCATGAGCTCATGAATGCTATCAAACATTTCATTTTCTCTTTATCCCTTCATTATGCGCATATCATATTTTTTCCAAAAATATCTCAATCACTTTACATGGTTACCGGTACCATAAAATTATTGAAAACCACAATAGACCAATACATAAATATTCCAATATTCCAGGATACTATATATAACATTATTTTGGAATCCCATTACATATACACTTAATCATTCCACCACATCGTTGTAATATTCAACATCGCCAATAGTGATCGCATGTGACTTCCCTTTGTCCTTTTCCTTACGTGGTTGCTCATATCGATCATCACTAACCCTTGGATTAGGGAATTTATTAGCATAATGCACCATTTCCTTGCACTTGAAGCATTGAAGTGTTGGTGGTGCATTCACTGCAGTCTTTTCTTTATTCACATAATTAGAAACCACTTTTCTATTACTTCGACACTTAGCTGCTCAATGACCTTCTTTTCCACACATAAAACATTTTATAGTCCCTTTAAGACAATCTCCACCATGATTCTTTCCACACTTTGAGCATAAGGAAACATTCAGCTTCTTTTCACCATTATTCTGATATTTCTCCTTGAACTCCATCTTTCGTTTCTTCTCAAAACTATGTGTTGGATAAGTAACACCAACTTCCATTTCAACCTGGATAGCACAACACACAATTTTTTCATAGCTACTGAAGTCTCTTATAGCTAATGCCCTTCGAAGATTTGGTTTTAAGCCACTGAAGAATCGATCAACTTTACTTTCAGGTTAGATGACAAATCCAGATTCATACCTTGCAAGCGTTGTAAAATTCGCTTCCTATACACCAACAGATTCATCATCTTTTTTTCTCTAGTTAAAGAAACTCCTTATCCAACTTTCTTTAAAGAATACAAGGGAAGTACTTATTGAAAAATAAGTTCTTGAACTCGTCCCATTCCATGGACTCAATTTCATCTCTTGGCCTCGTATTCTTGATAAGATTCCACCATTGATCTGCTTCACCTTCCAAACGATATACTACTAAGATGACTTTATCTTGTTTAGAACATTGAAGAACTGAAAATATATTTTCAGTGGTACTGATCCATTGTTCAGCAACAAGTGGATTAGAAGACCCACTGAAAGAAGGTGGAAGTTGCCTCATGAAGGACTCAATATAATATTGTTCCCTTCTCTGCTCATTTGGAAGTCCAGAATGATTCATAGCTTGTGTAAGCATAGAAATAAGATTTTGCACTCCATCTCCCATAACATTTGTTTGTTTAGGAGGACAATCATTGCATTGTCCATTGCACTAATCAACATGGTTCCATCGGGTTCCAGCCATCATCTAAAACCCAAAAAGAATAGTGTGAGAGGAAAAAATCATTCTAGGGAAAACAACATAATAAAGGGGGGTACCTTCAATATCTAACATCTTAGGTTTAATTCTAAGATCGTTACTGTAATTCTAGGACTATAACCTATACTTATACTTAACCTTAAGGACATCCCTAGACATACCTTAGAAATATCTCTAGGGATCTCACTAAAGTTCTCGCATCCTAGTTTCCAAAGGTTGACTAAACCTTTCCTCTGATACCAACTGTAGAGACCCGAAGCTTGACGTACATATATATTACATTACTTTTGAGGAATACATAATACATAACATAAACAGACATACAAGGACCGTAATAATTTAGTGTCTTTGGAAACTTGGAATGTAATCTTCTAATCGTGGTGAATGAACTTCAACATCTCCCATAAAGATCTTCTACTTTTTGTTTCCTTACCTAAAACCTTTCTTTTAATCCTGGGGGAAAATAAAACATAAAAAGGGTGACCTCAAATTCTCAGTAAGGGTAAGCATGGATAAAATAAAACATACCATATACATTTGAACTTAAAAACATGAACATGATGTTTAAACATCAAAATCATGAGCAAAAACTTAAAACATGGGAGTACATAAGGCATAGATCATAATGGATCATAAATCATTATAACATAGCATGGGAATAAAAAATGTAATTGTGGCATCCATTAAGCACATGTAATGATTTCCATAGTTGCCAAAGCACTGCTGCCAAGACCATCTTAGTGGACAAAGTCCCTTTCTGAATCGAGTTCACTCCTTGTTCCAGTCCTGTAATACTGAACCATATTAACTTACCATTCCATCCATGTCTATCTCATGAGATATAAATATTTACCCAATTCATTGGAGGGAGGTATAGGTCCCACCCATCTCATAATGAAATCATTCTTACTTGTGCCACAAAATAAACATACATCATTCATAATAACCCAATAAATAAAATGGGTTTCATAAACATCATCCCATCATCAAATAATCCATATAAAATAAATGGATATCATTTCATAATAAGAAAAGGAAACCATGTAAATCATAGAGACATGATTCTTGGAACATACACATATGAAATAATGTCATCTTAGATGAAAAATGGTTTTGATAAAACACTTGAAATAAATTTTTGAGGAAAATATCCTTTCTTCTTCAAAATCATTCTCTTTTCACAAAATGTCATGCAATTTTAAAAGAAAAAGATTTTTTTGAAAATAGTCATGAAATCCTTTGGAGGAAGCTTCATGAAAATAAGGCTTTATAAAACCGTAAAAATCGGTTCGTGTCATTTAAGTTAAAAAAAACATTCTTCTCGTACTTTTGCCGAAAAAGTCAAAAAAGTACCCCGTAACGTAAACAAAAGAAAGATTCCTTACATACCATGTAGTAAAAGTCAAAAATGGGTAAAAATGACTTTAAACATACATGAAAACATTTTTATAAAACATGTACATGGATAATAATAATAACCCCAGTAAATACTTACGAATAAACAATCTCGGATAAGAATGAGATTGGAATATTTATCCCTTACCGTAGGTACGATATGCTTAGTACATATCCGAACCTCCTATATAATGATTTAAATAATTTCATTGACTTATTACAGAATCATATTCATTTTTATGATATCATATATGGTTCACTTATGACTTTATATTACCCGTTGTTTTGTAAATTCCATGTTAAAGAGCGTTTTGGGTAAAATCTTTTCATTTGTCTTCCGTGTTTTGACTTGTAATTATTCATATGATTAATTAGATCATGATTACTTAATTCCAGAATATAAAACATGATTTATATATAATATATATTCAGAATATACATATATATAATAGATCGATAAATGGGAAGAAATAAACCGTTCATGGAGACTCTAGGCCGTACGTACGCATGAACGTTGTTTTCGTTTCCTCATTGAATTGAATGGAATTAATTGGTTGAAATAAATATATATATACATAAATCCAGTATCATTATTATTTTATATATTTCATTATTAATTATTATATATACTTTATAATCATTTATGAATGGTTAATCATTGAGAATGAATCTCATTGCGTCGTGGAGACGGTATTCCGTACGTACGCACGAGCGATGATATTGTTCCCATGATCGTGGAATTTTGTTGGAGTGTATGTATAATATTACAGAATCAATATCAATTTACAATAATCATATTTAGTTATTATTTACACCATTGTACCCATCCAAGTAAGGTGGTGGTGGAAAATAGATTACACCACGGCGTAGTGACGGTATTCCGTACGTACGCACGTGTGGTGATTTCGTTTTCCGTAGGATGGATAGATGGTGAAATAGGGTTGTTTAATACTTATAATAACATATCAGTATATGAGTGATACTGATTTAATTACTTCATAATGAAACAACCTAATAAGAAGAAGCGGAATAAGAAATAATGTTGAAAGAATCGGTAACGGACATTACCTCTTCTTTGAAGCGCCTCTTTGAGACCTCCTCTTAGGGCACTAAAATTGGTTTTTGAATAAAACAAGGACCTCTAGGATGTTTCTAGGGAAGTGGAGAAGAGAAATTGGCAGGGGTTGGATGAGAATAAAGGCTCAAAGTGGTGTGAGGAAGAGAGGGAGTAGGTGCCCTTTTATAAGGGTTGAGAGGGGAACCTTTGGAATAACTAAAAATATTATTTTATTATAAAGTCATATTCGGTTTTTAATAGCTCCAAATTGATTTATTTCGAAGATAAGGAGGGGATGGGTCGAAATCCTCTCATCCAATATAATTTAGACAAGTTTATGTCATTATATTGACCTTAAAGTTTAGTTTTAACTCTTAGTTAATTAGATTGACATTTACCATGTCACTTTGTATTTTTATATTATATAGTTAATAAACTTACCATGTACATCCAAGAGACCCCCAAGTAGTCCATTAATGATACACCTATCATTATATAAGTATCTTTCCCGAACCTTAGATTTTTAGGAATATAATAACAATTAATAATATAATATTTGTTTTAAAAACTAATTTATTTCAATTTTGACACTATTTGGTAACTGTTTTTTGTAAAAATCATAACAGAATGATTAGTTCGAAAAAAGTAAATTAAATCAATACTAACATGTAATATTAACATAGAAAATTATTTTAATTCTTAAAAAGTCTCAAATTACATTTATTTGGGTATTTATAACATCAATTATGTCAATATTTTATTAATAAGATAATTATTGTATCATCATTGTGTCATAAATAAATTAACTTATTTTAAGCCTAAAAATTACAAATAAAATATCATTATGTAGGAAATCGTTTTACCTTTCTAATTAATAATTATAGTCGAATTTATCTTATATATGACCCTATATTAAAAATTATTTAGTTATTAATCATTGATTTTAACTATTTTAACCCTACTGTAAATAAATTAATAATAAATGTCCTAATCTAATCCATGTGGGCCTAAATGGTCATATTTTATTCATAAGGTTGTTTTTGGACGAATTACACTTATCCAATAGAATTATGACATGTTTTAGGGTAATAATAATATCATTTTTACCCTTAATTACCCTATTTACTTTTAACCGTGGTAAAAAAATGTAAAACGTTACTATTCACCAAAAAATATTTTCATCTCATTGAACCACATTTTAGTCCTTGACATTAACCGTGTGTCTCAGATTTTCGAAATTCCACTCATAGAAGTGGTAAAATTAAAGTTTATGAAAAATTCAGTTTTTTAACTACCACTTAGTGGTTTCACTATCCATCAAAAAATGAAAGTTTCCAGAAAAATACCAAAAATTAGGCCTAAGATATATTTGATATTATGAATTAAAAAATTATGTCTATTTTACCAAATTCAAAACCTATCAGTTTCATTAATTAATTTAAAAATTAATTCCCGTCGTCAAAAAAAAATAGCGTGTTCTTAAGAGATAATAACTATCAAAAGATTGACACTTGTTTATGTCTGCTTTAAATGTGAAATTACTGCCAATGACCAAAATTGTATTAACTTGTAAGAATATATTCTAAATATACTTTAAAACAACTCAACTAAATAATTTATCACTATTAATTATTTCTTTTAAAAAAGTAATTTTCACTATTCATCAGAATATGAAAGTTATCCGAAAATTACCAAAATTTCACCCTAAGGTACTTTCGATATTCCGAATCCAAAAATGAAGTCCATTTTGAAAGATAAGATTTATAAAATTTCAAAAAGTGGGTATTACTATTCATAAATGCTAGTTCATAATAATATTATAACAATATCTCGTTTAGTGAATCTCGGTATAGCGTACTACACACGTTATCAAGGAAGGTTGTGATTGCGTGTAATGCAAGGCAAGTCAGGGATGCGTGTTGTGCAATCTCCTTTTGGTGTAGCATACAACACAAGACATTAATGAAATTAAAAAAGAATATTTTTCATAAAATCTCGGGGTGTTACAGTATGACATTGATTTATTAATAAGTTATGTTTTTCATTGATTATGGTATGTAATGAGGAAATATTAAGGTTATTATGAGTAGGATTCTTGTATCGAGATACAAAATTTACTCATGATGCATAATATGAGTATTGTGATTTGGATAACCAAAGAAGTTCGCTATTGTTATACACTATTTATTTGGTATAAAAGCTATGAATGATCTATATTTTCAGTCTCTACTTCCTAAGGTTTGAGGTAAACTTAAAATTAGAACCTTAATACATTGGTACTTTCTTAAGTAATCCTTAAGGATTAGGTAATTAATTGATATTTTTATATTTTACTGATCATGTAATTAGTTGCAACTAAAAAAAGATGGAATAATTCATATTGTATAATGATTATGAGATCTAAGACCATGATTGAGAAAGAATATGGATGTGTACAATCATACATAGATTACACATATGATGTGGTTATCTATTTTGGTGAGGGGAATGAGATATTAACTTTCATAAATGTAAATGAAATGTGATCTACTCATCGACCAGGTAAATTTGTACTTGGAGAGTTGAAAATTTCTGAGTGGGATATATAGGATTGAAATAATTTGTATCCCATGTTTTCACAATTTATTAGACAAAGGGAACATTCAAAAATGTTATCTTTCACATGATGCAGTTGGTTGATGTAAGTATATAGAAACATGTATTTGATGGAGATCATGCCATATCCCCTTGTAGATTAAATAACATTGATGATTTTATAAAGTACGATATTTTCATAAATTTATGTGTATGGTGATTCATATTTTTCTATCACTACAAAGTCCCTTGTGGTTACAAATTTTGGTTAATATATGTGTAATTGAGTTTGACATATAAATTCAATATAAAAGTGATTTATAGTTTATCCCAACGGAGTTTTTTATGGGTATTCATAAGGTATTTTAGATTTTGAAATTCATAGTGAAGTTAATGATATATTTCCAATAGTGTTTTTGGAATATATTTAAAATATTTTTTTGGATATGGTTTCAAAAGTTAATCTATATGATATTATATAAGGTAAAATGAAACATAGACCATATGAATTTAGTGTAAGTGGTAGATTGATTGAGACATGACCTTAAGCACAAATTACATTATAAAATAAGTGCATGTCATTTGGAATGAAATGTGTGTTTATTTTTAATTTTATAAGCATTAATATAATGGTATTATATGATACTACCTTTACATGATAATGAACATTAATTGTTAATGTTTGATAAATATTCTATGTAATTATTCATTATATCAATAATTTCATATAATAAATAAATTTGGAAGTGATAAAAAAATTTATAAAAATTTCAAAACTAATGTATTTAATATTATGTTTTAAAACATTTCATTGAAATCCATTCAAGTTTTGGGAATGTGCAATGACATGTATATATAGGCCATTGCAATTAAGTGGGGGTATTCAGGTGTGCCAAAACTCACCAAAGCCTTTCTCAATTATCCCATGAACATAACTCATTATTCAACATTTAATTTCCATGTGAGATGATATTACATAATGGAAGATAATACAATATTTACCATGTGATGGTTGATTCATCTCAACCCATGGATACACCATGAAGATCTGATTTCATTGGACACCCATTGGTGATATTTATCACGAACTATCAGAGAAACTATGGATTGTATCATTTTATTAGTGGACATTTTTAAACATATTTTTTATTTGGAATCATGATAATCTTATTCATTTATAAAACTTTATTATAATTAATTAAATATAGTCTTCACATAAATGTTTATTTACCACAGTTTGTTAAATAAGAGCTTGTAATATAAAGATTAGAGGATGTAATTTAAAAACCATGGTCAATTAAACCTTATTTTATCTTCTATGACTAAAATTTAATTTATTTTTATCCTAAAAAATATTTTCTATCCATTACATGAACCACTTACCATTTATCCTTACCAATCTTTTTTTAATTGGTTTATTCATTAGATTGTCAAGCTGGTTGTTTATGAGGGAATAGTATGTTCTCAAATGCTATATTATTCTCTTCTCCCAATTATTTTCAAATTTTAAAAACCTATATGATATTTACATATGGGTTTTCAATGGGGGTGTTTGAAAATTTTCTTTTCAGGCTATAAAAGGTATGTTTTATCATGTAATTTTATCGTCTTGTTAAACTAATTTATTGAGAAATTATCAGGTACATAATGTCTGATATACATCATCCCTTTTCCCTATTCAAATCTATAGTCTAAATCTAATAATTATTTTAGCCTAAGAACAGTGACCCAATAACATGTTTAAAATTTTAATTAACCATCAATTTAATAGATTATATAATAAAAAATTATTTTTTATTGATTATTATTGTAGTTTTTTTGGTTTTTTTATTTTCTTTGACATTTTTTGTTTTGATTCATTCATGAATTTTGTTTTAGTTTTCCTATTTTATTTGTTAATATAATGTATATATATCAATAACTAAATATTTTATATATTTTCATTATTCTCATAGTTTCCAAAGAAATGGTTTTTTTATTTTATATAGACAATAAATTTTATATATTATTTGTATTCATTTCTTCATTATTGATTTTGTGACTACTAAATCACTCTTATGAATTTTTTGGATGATTTATAATTTAATACTGCAATACTTTCAATTTAATATTTTTAGTTACCACACATTATATTAATTTTTTTGTTTTTATTATTCAATGATCAGAGATATAACAAATATTTAAATTAAATTAGATAAATGTCACATAATTAAAATATAGTGGATATAGAATAAAGTATAGAATAGATGTTCATTTATTAATCAATTTATCAATAAGATATAAAACTAAAAACAGATATACAGATTTGATTTATCTAATATGTTATATTTTTCTATATGTTTTATGATATAATTATATTATAAAATATAAATTGTCAAATATGAATGATTATAATTATATAATATAAAATTATTTTTTCTAAGCCAAATTTTATAATTTCTAATATTTTAATTGATATGAATACATTATTATTCCATAATGCTTATGTTTTTTACTTAAAATCGTTTTATTTAATTAATGTGTGGTAGTTTTTTATATACATATTTATTAATAGGATACACATTGGTATAATATATAATATTTTACCTCTGAATTCATCTCAATATGTTATGGGTTTGGAGGTGTTTTAAAAATTTTCATTAGAAATTGTATTTGTAGATATAAGAATAAAATCACAATGTTTTGGATTGTAATTTTAGATAATGGTTGAATATACATAATGTCTATGAGTAGTTGATGTTGAAAAAATTTATTATTTGAAATGTGAGATGGATTTGGTACAGGGACATTGACATTGCATATATGTTAATGTGTGGCCATTAGTAGAATGAAAAACCTACTACCTTGATAATGGATAACAAAATTTAGTTCTTTATTTACAATGTTTTTGGCACTAGATCACAACATTATTAATATTTTAAAATATCTGCCTTTTCCACTGTCTAATTTTGTATTAATTAATAGAAGAGGGAAAATAAAAAAAAAAGAGTTTAAGGAATATTTGGACTATATAAATAAGGATTTATATGAATGATATATAAAATATACAAAATATCCATTTGTATTGAATATATACTATATCACGTGCTTATTTTGAGTTATAGATAATGTTATTTAGATGATGTTGGAGTTTTTTATGACGAATTTGATAAATCTTAAATCACTAAATAATTTTATGAGATTTGGAATGTTTTTAACTTTCTCAACCTAAATTATACAAAGATACACAAAAGAACAAATTATTACATGTGAAATCATGGAGAAGGTTTCAATATATAAGTGTGTAAAATATTTTATACATTTATAGAGAAATTGATGAATTGTGATGAATTTTTTAATACATTTCATATGAATAAAAAGATAAGTAAAAATATTTCAATGTTTTTACATTAATTTCTAATAAAACCATTTACAAAGCGATTATCCACATATCTTAAATCCCAAAAGTAAATAAATTTTCATGCTTTGGAATAAAACAATGGTGATTTTATATCACATCCCAGATATTTGAAAGCACGAAAATCCATTGATTATATATATATATATAGATATAGATATAGATATATATATTTCAAATCCTAATAATGTGAATTTGGTATTGGATAATTAAGGATTTAATAAATTATGGACTCTATGTACAACTCATAACATATGGATAATTATTTTTATCCATTATAATCAACCTTCATAGATTCCTATTAATTTTTATTTTATTATTTTGGTGATAATTCTAAGAATTAAATTGAATATAAATAAAATTCATATATAGATTTGGAATCTAATATAAGCGTTTAAATATTTATGATAAAATAGTGTAAATAAATATGATTCATAGACAATGAAAATTTTCAAAATTTACGTTATTTAATTATGGATGATTAGTGATTTCCCAAGATTATGAAACATGTAGATATGGAAAACTCACATTATCCAAGCCAGCCCATTTTTAAATTTTATATTGGGTCATAAATAATACCATATAGTAAAAAGTGGTGTTTCTAATTTCATTGTTGATTTTTAGATGCATCTAAAAGATATTGGTTTGAAAATTCTTGATTTGATGTATGAGATGATTTGAGGCCACTACTAACCATTTTATTAGGTTTAGAATTCATGTCACAATTATCTACTATTGTTTCACAATTTGTGAAACTATACCAGTTTAAAAATTTCATTGAAGGAGTTTAAAGATCATCATATATAGCTGGTACATAACAATAGAATAAATGATGTATTTTTTAAACTTCAAAATTTAGAAAATAAATAATTA
The DNA here is from genome assembly GCA_963277665.1 of Viscum album. Taxonomy (NCBI): domain Eukaryota; kingdom Viridiplantae; phylum Streptophyta; class Magnoliopsida; order Santalales; family Viscaceae; genus Viscum; species Viscum album. Next base: position 1,638,728,377 of record OY728163.1, on the reverse strand, counting down.
CATCAAAATAGTGACATTATTCACATTGAAAAAAATGTAAAACATGTTTTTTTTGTGATATTTAAAAAGTTGGGAAATTAAAAATATCAATTTCATGCTCATAAAAAATTAAAAAAATGAATAAAATGTGTGATATAAGGGAAAATGATAATATAATGTATATTATAGTAATTTTTTAAATAAAAATCCAATAAAAATATGTTTTTCATTGATGATATTAAAATGAGAAAGTAAATTACGAATATTCACATCACAATTCAATATTTATTGAATTAAAACATCATAAGAGTCTTATGATTGAATCCATGAATCAATTATTTTTATAGGTAAATTTATACCTTCTACCTTTAATAAATTATCTATAGAAAAAATAACAGTTGTTATAAATGAGTTTTTTCAAAATATTCAAACATATTATTGAGAAATTGTTTAACCCAATTGATTTTAATAAACTTTAAGAATTAATTATATCAAAAAATGTTCACTTGGATATGATTTCCCCCAATTTTGTTTCACTATAATGATAACATAACTTTGCATTTGACATAGGGGGTTAATGTTATGAGAATGTACATTATAATTGGTTGTATCATATAGAAATATATTTTCATATTATTTTTTATCATTAAAATATTAAAACATTCAAACTCATTGAACATATGATTGATTATTCCTTGTTTTATTTTTTACATTAGTTGAATAGGTAATTTAAAGTGTTTTAGGAGATAAAAGGTCAACCAGATATATTATTTACTAATTTTTATATATTTGAATAGTGCATCACATTTTTTGATCTATTTTCGTAATATTGATACATGATTCAATGAGTTTTAATAGGTTTATGATAATGATATTTAATTATAGTCATGTAGTAAATTAGTAAAATTTGTAACATTGGTTTATCAAGTTAGTTAAATATCATTAGTTTGAAAAAATAAACCATGGATGTGGATGAAGTTCCCATTTATCTTTGTAAGTATACATATTTATATAATTTCACATGCATATTTATCTTATGATGTTGAATTGTAAAATAAAATTCCAACTATGTTTTCTAAACTGTTACCATGAAATAATGATGGATTTTCATACTAAACGTGTTGTCTTATTAGGTTTCTCCAAATCTATTCGACAATGTTTCTAAAATTGTTCCATTTCTACCAAATATAGGATCCTATACTCTAGGAAACTGGACTATGTTTTTATGTTTAATATTGGATAAAATATAGAAGAGTTATAGAAGGATGAAACATTTTATGAGTCATAGAAAAGCAGATACATGTGTACATTACACTTAAAAAAGTATGATACAACATGAATATATTTTGAGAATAATATTTTCCATTGAATAATATTCTAGAAAATTATACATATTCCTCATATAGGTTTCCCGTTGAAATGATGAAAATAAGGGTTTTCATATATGTTAGGATTAGAGAATCATACAAAAACTTACATAATATTAACATAGTGGTAGTGATATAGAAATAATAAATGAGTAACATTGATCCTTAATCTACATAGAACAGATGGAATTATATATCCAAGAAAATAATTTATAACTATGAAAACAATAATCATTTATCCCATTCTGATGGAATGAATAATGCTAAATATCACAATCATTGTATCAAATCCATTTCTGAATAGACTTTCTTATCATGGGAAGAGGCATACACAAGAACCCAACATATTTCATCTTATGATACACTATTGATTCATGGATAGGCAATTTAATTCCTGCCCCACATGCCACATAAGTCCAATACATTCCCATAAGAGAAATTATGATCTTCCATAACATTGCCTAAGGAACGTATCACCAAGTAAAACATGACTATCAATATAATGAAAAATTATGAAATAAAAAACATTCATATTTAATTAAATAATGTGTATGTATAGAAAGAAATCACTTAATTAACTTGGAAGTCATGGGTTATCATTAAAGTAACATGAAGTACAATTAATAAGGAATTATAGTTTTGAGGGTACATACATCATTCTGGGTTATCCATGGAAGATAGAAATTGGGTTCAATAATTTTAATTAGTATTAGACCATGAAAATGGTAGGAAAAATCCTTTATCATGGTTCACTAAGAGTTTGGGAATATTTAAAAATATATTTCCTAGGAGTTCCTATCTAGGTGTGCAGTCTTAGGCCAACTCAACATGCATTAGGGTGTTGGTCATGTCAATTATCAACCAACCATTTTTGAGGTGATTACCCCGAGGTGCATCTGTTTTTCATCCACATACTCATTCTAGTATCCAAAAATGGATGTATTTTCTATGATATTACACACATTTTTACATTACCAAAAAAATATGATGGGCTTTTCACCCTGGAACAGGTAACTCTTGAATCAAAAGAAAATGATTTTAATATCTCGACCTTTTCTGGAGATGTCTCAGACTCGTTTACAGGGATACTTTTTAATTGTGTTAAGTTCTTTTAATTTTGGTTTTACATTAGGTTGTGTTTGGGTGAAATTTTGAGAAAAATTGAAGAAATAGTGTAGTGAGTGGTTGGCTCATAGTTTTCGTTAACCATGTTCCCTTGCCCAAAAAACCATGAAACCATAGACAAAGGGGAATCACATAGTTTTCACACAATTTTTCAAACCATGAACCATATTAATAGAAACTATGACCCCCCTTAAATAGGTACACAATTATAAATAAATGTGTTCCTCGAGAAAAATACCACGAGTATGTAATTTTAGTCCCCATAATTTTATTAAAAAAATCACAAACCATCATATTATACATTCGAACACTATAGCTCATCCCATAATCAATTTTTATCAATTCAATATCCCCTCAATGGGATTCCAAAACCCTTTTACCTATGTTCTAGGAAAATAGAAGTTGGGATAGAAAATCTACACCTCTTTTTGTATATGTTTTTTTTCGAACTGATTTCCCATTCTTCACGTAATCTATTAGTGAGTTATTATCCCATATTGTTTTGGATCTAGATCTATATATTTTTTAATTTAAATCATGGATTATTGGATCTAGATCATGATTTTTGAAATCTTCTTTTATGGCATCATGGATTTAGGTTTCGAAGCTATGTTGTGATTCTCATCAAATTCTTAATTGATCCTCTTTGAATTTGGGATTTCTATTGGGCGATCACTCATCAACATATCTAGGTATGTGGTACGTAATTCAAATCTAAAGTTTTGATTATAATTATTTTCATATAATTGTATAATTTCTATAAGATTTTTAGAGATTCAATGCTCAATTGAATTAGGTAATTTTTTAAATTAATTAATTATGGTAAATGTGAAATTGGGGATATTAGAATCATTGATTATAAATCATTAATTTATGAATTAATTATGGGACATTGAGACTGTCTAGCAGAATAATTAATTTCTGAATTAATTTTGAGATGCAGAAAATGCAAAATTGAATAATTATTTTTTGAATTAATTAAGGGATATTGAGATTGGGAATTAGAATAATTAATTTTTGAATTAATTCTTGGATATCGAAATTGTGAATTGATAAATTAATTATTGAATAAATTAATCTAATGGATATTATTAATTAATTATAGAATTAATTAATGGAATGAGTGTGATTAATTAATTAGTATATTAATTAATGGGTGTTATTATGATAAGAGGTTTAATGCTGATAAACCTTGATTGATGTGATATTGTCAAACATGTGATATTGAGATACATGTGAAATTGTGACATATTGGATATATGTGATATATGTAATTGATTGATATACAAGTATGGAACATTTAATGATGATCCAAATACCCATGTTCAATTGATTGATAAACAAGTGTGGGTCACATACTGTTGCCTCAACCACCCATGTAATGTAAAAGTGAATGCATGAGTATATTGTATGTCATAGGGACTGATTCATCAAATAAAGATAGGGAGTGGTATAAAGACTGACACTCTAAATACCCATGGGGTGCTTAATATAACATTCTATTCCAATGATATTGGCATTGGACAATGCTTTCAATTAGCTGTGATAGTGAATTGAAATGAAATGGATAATGAAATCCCAATATTAAAATTAATTGTGAATTGATCATGATAAATAGTTCAAATGTTGGAACATGTTGATGTAGGTATTATGGTTCAAGTGTCTTCATGAACGTATGTTATTATGTGGTTAAATAAATAATAAATTATAATGTGATAAATATTTAATTATTAATTATACTTATTTCTTTAGAAAAATACATACAATGTTATTGAATGGATATTGTTTTTTCACACCGTTGGTGGTGGCCTACTATGTTTTTTCCACCCTAATTAGGATGCCTGATCAGTACATAAATAGAATTCATGTTTTCGGGAATGGATAATGGAAATCACCATGTGTTCTATGGTTGATTTGGGATGAATTACAGATGAGGGAACCTGATGTGGTTCGAGACCTAGTTGGTATTTTTCAGTGTCTTTACTTTGGGGTTTTCATTTTTACACATGGTACGTACTTTAGCATGAAATATCGATAGTACAATTTTGATATTGTATCTCTAGTTCTTTCCTTATTTTGATCATGGTATTATTCTATTTATGGTTATGATTATATGATATTCAGTTATTGTTTCTTATTATTCACATGTGTATTAATATGATAAAAGTGGTTATAATTTTCTCATGATTGATATTTGAACCATAATACTAGTCAACATCCTCTGGCATATGTGGAAGTGCGCTAGAGGCCATGTAGTGGTCTGGCATGGAGAACTACCATGTGGAACCCATGATGAGACGTTACAAAGTTGTATCATATCCCAATTTTTTTTCTTTTTTTTTCTTACAATTTGGGAAATTTAGAAAAGAGATTATTGAGAGTCAAGCATTGGACATGGTCTCATTATTCTAAGATTCAAACCCATGTATGGGGTAAAATACAAAAACCTAGGGTGGGAATATTATTATTAATGTTTTCAATTACAATAGAATTTTATTTCACCTTGGGTGATGTACTTGTAGTGTTTTGTGAAAAATATTTGAAGTATTTTTTGAGATTTGACTCATTTACCAATGTGGAATGATAGTTGATTTTTCACGCATCATTATAGGTACTATGGATTATTATTACATGCATCATTTTAGGAACGCAGGAGAGAACATGTTTTTTTTATGTTGTTGAACTTGAACAAATTTTTTCCTTGTGAAATTGAAAATATGAAATCAAGAAATATAAAATGATTGAATATGTGAATAAATGAGTGTCTAATGATAAAATCAAATAACGAGAATGATTTTACTCTTTGGTAATCAATACCTAGATGTATGATGGTTAAGGGTAGTGATATAGCAACAATTTTGATCGTGTTGTGTGGTTTTGGAAAAAAATATGTTTTCCTTGTTGTGATATCCTCTTACATAATTGTCTTAAACATGTGTTATGTGTCCTGAATCATTCTTTTAGTATTATGGATATATTAATATATGATAATTATTTTTTAGAGGAATACATTAGGACATGGCTGGTGATGGTCTACTAGAAGTGGAACATGGGGAACCGATAGTGTCATATGAGGAAGTATGAGAGAAGATTCGTGAGGACATTGATCACTACATGAAGTTTATAGAAAGTGAAAGAGAGTGGGTAGTGAAATGTATTTATAACCATACAAATTAGTTTTAGTTATAGAACCCTCCTACTTTTACTATAGAGGGTGAACCGGAGGTTGTTGAGTTCTGGATTGAGTATATCCAGACTATACATGACCACTTAGAGACTATATTGAGACGATTGCCAAGCTAGATGCTCAAATGTTGTGTGGTCAATAGAAGTGATGGTGGGACATCTAGAATCAGGATGGACAACAAGAGAATATGGAGTGGAAGAAATTTTAGTATATGTTCCTATATAAAATTTATCCCGATATGCTGAGGTATGATAAACTAGGTGGGTTCATGTGGGTGAATCAAGGGAGCATTCCCAAGATGAACTATGTTGGATGATATATGGAATTGCAGAAATTTTCTCCTATGATTTACTGGTATAAGACTTCTACGACAAGAAATTTATAGGATGTAAATAAATGTTTTATTATGTCCCAATTTAACCACTTTTTGTAAAATAAGATTACTGAGGAGGTGGATTAGGATCTCATAGATGAGGGAAACCTGAAGGAGGATTACAATGGTAGGCATGTATTTTTTACTATATGATTTAGAGTTTCATATTCTATAATAAGCAAGAATAGTTATGAGAACTTTAAGTAGTTATGCGGGAAGAAAATTGGATAGTTAAAGGGATCAGTTACTTAGGATCTTACCTAAGTATTTTCCCCCAGTTCGGTAGGCTGGGATAAATTCATAATCATTCCCCTGACCAATGATAATGTGTAGAGGCTGTGTCAATATGGGAAATATATACAGGTTGTACGAGAAACCATAATAGATAGGGAGTGATAATGGATCTAAATAGAAACAAGGTGCAGGAAGGGTATATTCTACACCATATGAGTCTAGAAGCTTGAGTTCCAATGGATAAGGTGGAATAGGCTATAGATGTGGTTCTTCTTAGAAAGAGTGCCTGAATCATCAAGGTGGTGCAGATCAGGGGAGTCAGACTGCATCATTGGGAATAAGGGAAGGACTATTACCTATAGTCCAGTCTACACTTGTAGATAACGAAGCTATATTATCGACAGTTATTGGTAATAATATTATATCTTCTATGCTTTCTATTTCCTTATTTGATCATGATTCCTTTCAATGCATTATATATTCGAAACATGTTTATGATTTCAGAATGATAGTGGAGTTTTTTAGTGGGGTAATGATGATAGATACACATTTGGGAGTATGGTCTAGAGACATCTGTTTGTGAATGGGGCGTTCTCTCGATATCAGGGTGTAATATTTTTTTCTGAGATCTCTATATTCTTGACATGTCAAACTTCGACCAAATTATGAGTAAGGACTATTTAGTGTCATACCGAGCCCAAAAATGATTGTTACAGTAGGATAATGACTTTTAAATCGCATGTAGATAACATCTATATTCACCATGGAGAGTAGGATATCTAAGAAGGATATGTAGGGTCAATTACTATGCAATTTGAGAGATCTCACAACATAGGTTTCTAGTATGTTTCATGATGACATAGATAGAAAACAAGATGTATTTTAATCAGTGGTGGATAACATTCAGGATGTGTTTACTAAAGACGTATCAGGTATTCCACTTCAGATAGATATGAAATTTACAATTTAGATCATATATAGGGATGATCTAGTATCTATTCCACTTTACATCATGTCTCTGATAGAGAATTTAGAGCTCAAGACTTAGCTGGAGGAGTTGTAGGTTAAGGGATTTATCCATCTGAGTACGTCACCATGGGGATCTCTAATGTTTTTCTCAAAAAAGGCTGATGGTACTCTATGCTTTTATGTTGATTAACATATGTTTAACCATATGAGTGTGAAGAACTAGTATTCTCTTCAACATATTAATGGTCTATTTCACCAATTGAGAGAATATTATGTCATTTCAATGATTGAATTGAGATTAGGGTATCATTAATTTAGAGTTAAGACTTATGATATACCATGTATTGTTTTTTTGAAGTAGGTATGGCCTTTATGAGTTCATCTTAATGCCATTTAGGTTGATTAATGCACCATAAATGTTTATGGCCTTGACAAAAAATCTTTCATCCATACCTAGATTAGTTTTTTGTAGTTTTTGTTGATTAAATCTTTTTGTACTCCAAGTCTCAAGACAATCACTACCAATAACTCAATAATTTCCTGACTAAACTAAGAGAAGATTAGTTGTATGTCAATCTATCTAAGTGACAATTTGGGAATGATTATGTAAACTTCTTAGGTCACATAATCTCAGAGGAAGTTATGTCTGTAAAACCAAATAATGTTTATGAAATTTTATCTTGGTAGAATAAAAAAAATAAATATACAAGGTGTTATTAGGTTATATAGATATTATTTGAGGTTCATCCATACCTTTTACCTCTCCCCTAGTTATTCCTCCCTTCTATTATCCTTTCTTTTTTGGTTCCCTTTCTCTTCCTCGATTCACCGATGTATTTCTTATGAATTTATTCTCTGGTATCTACCCTATATTGATTCCCTCGACAGTTCTTACACAACACTTATTTCTGATTAACGAATTTCCAACCACATCTTGGTCGAGTATGAAAGTTCCATTGGGGTGGTTTGGGTTGTATCGGTTGAGTGAGTGTTGGTTTTCCAAGAGCATGACCAGTGGCAGTCTCCTTCCTCCTATTTTTAGTTCTATCTAGTGGTGACTCTTGTTCCAATTTTTGGTTTTATCTTGATGTTGGGGCCCTACATCACCTCTAAATCTTTTCTAGATTCCTTATACATTTCTCATACTCTATTTGGTTATTATTTTGGTTCTATAAATGGTTTTTAGAGGTGTTGTTCGGGTAGTTGACGGTGTCCTAGTTTCGTGAGATTCATCTAGTTCATTAGGGACATATGATGGTGATTCTATCATGATGTTCATGTTAGTTTACTGTTTGAGGTTCGACACATGGAATTTTGTTGGGTTTTCATCCTTAATGAAGTCTATGTTGATCCAAGATGCTCCAAGGAGGTTCTGATTTTGTATTACGGTTCAATTTGAAGGTGAAATCATGATATATCATTGGAGTGGTTTAAGGTGTCTCTTGTGATGGTGGTTTGAATCTCTGGTAGGTATTTCCCCTTATATTTCAAAGGTTTTTAGTTTTCAACAATGGTAACGAGTTCATTTCCAATGGATTTTGATTACCATTTATGTGATGAAGATAAAAGTTTGATTAAGAATTAGGGAATATGGCTGATGGTAGATCATGATTGTTGTGCATGAATATCAGCACAATAGAATCATTTTTTATTGAATTTGAAATTTGACTTCAATTTTTTATGTTTTGGGGTGGATTTTGAACCTTGGTGGATGATAATTTTTGTGGTGTTTGAAATTTGGTATCCAATTTGTAAGGATCCCAGTCAACCATAATGTGGTTTGTTCAAAAAATTTAAAAATTATTTAAGGTGGAAGAATGTGATAATTCAATCCATGATCTGAAAAAGTGTTTGGCATTGGAAGAAATATTGATCCTTCCCAAGTCCGGTGAGTAGAACACAATGTATTGTGACACTTCTGAGATCTGACTCGAAGCATTGTTGATGTAGGGAGATGGAGTTGTGGCATATGGATATTAACAATTGTGGCAACACGAACAGAACTATCCTAAAAATGAACTTGAGTTAGTAGTAGTGGTTTATTCCTTGATGTGTTAGAGGTATTATATGTTCGGTGGTAAGATTAGAGTTTATAATGATCAAAAGAGAATAATGTATATATCTTCTCAATGAGACTTGAATATTTGGAAGTGGAGATAGGTTGGGAATATGTAGTCATATGATTTTGGTCTATAATATATTATTATGAAGGGTAATTGTGTGTCACGTGTTTGTGTAGAAAAACCCAGACTTATGAAGTTTAGGAGTTTAGTATTGAGTATAGGATGATGTATTTTCTATCTTAGATGCATGTTGTGGTTCATGCAATTAAGTAGAAGATAACTCTCATATCTGTTTCAATGAATTTTTTATGTAAACTCCCCACCCCATAATCCCAGATCCATTGCATTACTTTATTACATTTGTACATATACAAGTTTCAAATCCCAAGGGACAGAACATTTTAGCAGTTTTGGAAAACCTTATTACATACATGATACACATATTAAATTGGTGAAAATAAAATAAAACATGATACATAATAAAAATAAATAAACAAAATATTTGAAATCTTAATTAATGATTTCTTCTTCATTACCAAGGAAAATGATACATAATAATGGTGAGATCAAATGGTCAGTAAGGCTAATTAAATTGGAATCAATAATGATCATATGATAATAATCAACATGGATCATTAAATTAATTATAAAACCTTCCATTAAAATAACTATTTAAGATGATTTATATATTTCATGGTAATAAACTAAAAAAATATTGCAATTAATAATTGAAAAAAAATTGGAATGCATTCATTGATATGATGACACAAAATATCCTGGATAGAAAATGATAACTGAAATAAAAGCAATGATTTAATATTGGAAAACATGTATCGGAAACATGAAACAATATAATGTAAATATCTATTCTAAGGAAAATTTAAAATATATTAATTTTTTCAATATATTCATCTCTTGATACTTCTAATTCATCGATATGCTATTTATAACCGATCCCCACTTGTCTCTACTAGTCCAAAACATTCCCCATATATCAAATAACCTATTTAATTAAGAAATAATGTTACTTACCATAAATTTTTTTTATTTAATAAAGGATAGAGATACATCAATTATTTACCCTTAGAGGATAAGTAACAAAAAGGGTTGTTGATGTTGATTAATGGAAATACAATTGAATTCCCATTAAAAACATTATTGGGGAAAATAATCATTAAACATTCCAAAGTGTCCCATACCACATTTTAACATTTTAGTCACAATACCCATGAAAGAATAAAATTAAATTGAACTTATAATGTCATGATAATAAATAGATTCATGATATAACATTTAAAAGGGTTTTATATACACCATGTAAAATGAATTGGTGCATAACAACAAATAAGTCTTAATGGATTATAAATTGAGACGAAATCCATTACCGTGAGTCTGACTTATCACATGGGTATTTATATTCCGAAATAATAAACTAATGTTAATTGTTTAATTTATTTATAAACTTAATAAAGTTTATTATTACTTTTAATTCACTTATTACAATGTTGTAAATAACTACTTAAACAAGTAAGTTTACAACGGGTGTTTTGACTATATTCGGTTTATGTGTCAAAAATTACTTCGGTAGGACAACTATGGTCAAAGGCGTTATTATATAAAGATATAAAGAATAAAAATATGGAAATAATTATTAAATTTATAAATATATAATAATTTTAGAACTAGTCAGGAAATATGGTTTTGAAAAATGAACCAATGTTACAATCATATATACAGTAGATCGTACATACGCATGAGTAACATTGCCATTCATTAGTGATCGTTATGGAATAAAGGAATGTAACACTATACCAATTCATAATGAACATTATATAATAAATATCATTTTATTTAATCATATATACTTATATATATATATATATAATTATTTTTATGTAAAAGGAATTACATCGTGTTGATGAGGCAGTTGTCCACATGTGCACGACCGACGTTATCACTTTTTAGTGTATGAAATGGGTAATAAAGAAAATGATATATTATATTTCTAGAAATATAATTATGTAATTTATATCATATATATTTCATTTATGTCAGATATATTTAATTAAAACCATCTTATATTTGTTCTATGTATAGTGTGAATGAATTTCATCACCTTGAGGAGGCGGTAGTCCACATATCCAAAAACGATATTATCATATTTAGAAAAAATATAAAGTATAGAGGTTTATGTTATAAAATAATTTTTGATTGATAAATAAATACTAAATATCATATATAAATATATATAATATATTAACCTTCATCATAATTCCCAATAATGATTGGAGGTAAAAAAAATGTACAGTGTGGTTTTGTTAGGCTGTAGTTCATCATACACATAAATGGTAAGTTCATTACCCATTAGACGGATGTGTGTCTAAGTGTATGTAAAAACATTTTAATAAAAAAATCTCATTATATTTAGTATACTTGTGTTATTATATAATAATGTAATAATAGTAAATTAAGGGTTTTAGAAACAAATAAAACATAAAAAGTTGGAGGAAGAATGTTACCTCTTATTTAGGTAACTCCTTTTGGTTTGCACCAAATGCGATTCATTGGATGTATTTATGTCCAAGATATTGGTTCTAGGTTTATTACAGGTATTTTTAGGATCAATTTGGTCTGATATTGTTCGATGAAATTTTTCTTGATATCTGTGAGTAAGTGGGAGGGGTGAATGTCTTTTTATAGTGGAGTAAAAGAACACACATACAATTTTTGAAATGTATTATGTGTTACCCAAGTATTAGAAGTTCTGAAGGTGTCCCAACGGAAAAATTTGTAAACATATATGTGCATTGGACTAAATAGTTCCATCCAATAGGTTTTGTATAAGTTTATAATTCATTTATCACCTAAATATTAAATTTTCGTTTCTTATTAAGCTTAATTTTACCTTAAACAATGTAATATATTTTAATTACATTCACTAATATTTTGGGACAAAAACTATGTTGAAATTATGATAAATTATAAATTATTTTCATACTAAAAATGGAATAAATTTTTATATATTTCAATCCCAAAAATGATAGAAATTGTATTAAATTTAATTCCACAGAAAGGATGGCAATATCGGTTTTTATAGTAAAAATGTCTCAATGTTTGCTCAGTTTTTATATTCAATATCAAATTAATTTTTTTCCAATGACTCAAATTATTTTAATTTATAAAAATTAATATATTTAATATTTAAATTCATTTTATACTATAATTTAACCTTACAAATAAGTTAGATGAAAAAATATTTTGAATTAAAATTCATTATTTTATAATATACATTAAAAAAAATCTTCATAGAAAAATACAAAAAATTCACCCTATGCTAATTTTTATGTTTCTATTTCAAAAATTATATATTTTGTAACAAATAAAATTATTCAACATTCCAAAATTTTGATTTAAATTTGTTCTCCATCAAAAGGCGGTAAACTTACTTTTATAAAAATAAAGGTTTTTATGTGTAATATTGGGTCTGTTATAATATTATACCTATAAAGTCAATTAGATGAATATAAAAAATATTTTATTTAATATATAACACAAAAAATTAGTTAAAAACATCCAATAATAGTAACTAATTTAACTTATTAAGATAACTAACCTTTTACACACAAAATAGTATTTTATAAGATCAATCCATTTGTATTCATTTGGTTTCAATATTCATTTATAATTAAAAGTTAAACAATGAATTCAGTTGTATATTTTAATATGTTAGTTAATATAATTTATAATAAAAAATTTTATATGTAGGTTATATCTTATTATATTAAATAATAATATTTTTAATAATCTATTATTGTTTGGTGAAACTCAGTCTTGCGTGTTACAAAGACGATTGAGGAAAGTCTATCTTCTGTTAAATGCAAGCTAACCTCAATTTTCTATAAAAAGAAAGATAAAATTTTTGTTTTGTATAAAATAATATCAACATTTCATTTCATATAAATCGATCTCGGAACAAAAAATTAATTTCATTATAAAAGGGAAATATTTTACTGTATTGGGTTGTTAAATTCTCCCCACATTAAAAAATTACCTCCTTGAAATTTAAACTTGATCTTAGTAATTAATGGTTAATATTTGAAAATAAAATTTTATTAAAGAACACACATTTTAAATATAGTTAATAAAACATCTTTGTAATAATAAGGAAACGAAAATGTGAAAGTCACAATGAAACTATGTAGTCAAGTGGAAGAAGATTAACAAAAACATGGTCCTGGAAGAAAAATATAACTATCATGTTCTGATGTAGAGTGATAGAGAACATGTTCAGCAGAATGTTTATGACCAAAAATTCTTAATCCACTTTAATGAAATGGTCATTGATATCAACAAAAATAATGATAATAGGAAAATATTTTTGTTTCAAGACAATTTTTCTATTGATGAGTAATTATTTCTCTCAATAGGAATATAATTAAATATATCATTCAATTTCATAAAAAAATATTATCCTTTGGTTTTTTCTTCAACTAAATCTACTTAATTTAATATAATAGGTTTCATCATATAGAGATTTAACACATTATCCCTAAATCATCATCCAATGATCAATTAAAACCGTTTCATGAATGGTTATATTTTCCAAAAATATTACGATCCAACACTTATGATGAAGGGTAACCAAATTTCCAAAATAAATATATATAATAACATTAAGTGGAATTTAATCATCACATAAAAAAGGTGAATATAGTGATAACATTAATTACAATAAAAACTTCTTAAAACATTCATGTTTCTCATTCATTAAATAAAACAAATGTTATTGGATATATTCAATAAATCCCAAATTGTTGTAAACTCCATCAATGATAGCATAAACCACATTGTCAATAAATCATTACTCATTTCAAATTTATTCATCACTCATATGATTTATATTATCCCAACCTATAATTTCTTTATCTAAACATCATAGTCATAATATTTGGATCATATTAAGGGTTATCTATACCACAACCATGTATTTTCCAAAAAAGTTGATCTTGCCATCGAATAAATTTTCTGGGTACCATTCAACAAATGATATCAAATCCAAAATTAAATTGCAATTAAATTCAATCCATTTAGATTTTATAAATAATTTAATGAATATATCATTAATAATATAAATTTAAAAATTATTTCATAGATCCGGATATAGAAGAACATTAATCATTCCACTTCATTTGTCTCAATAACACATTCTTGACCTTGATACCATAAGTTTATCTAACATAAATTCCCTTGATTCCTAGGGAATTCATTTTCATAGTGCCCCATATGCTTGCAGTTGTAACACTGAATAATATCCATTTTATTTTTCCACTTTCAATATTTATCATGGTGACCCTTATCTCTATGATTATAGAAAATTAACATTCCATTCAAAAATATACTAGGGTGATTCTTTCCATAGTTATCACATGTGGTAAAATCCTTGTTTCCCTTATTTGATGACTCATGCACATTTTCGTGGTGTTCATTAGACCTCATATTTTCTTAGATTCCATTGAACATGTAGGATATTACAAATTCATTCTATTTCTTTGTAACATCCCCAAATGATAAAGGGTTAAATGACTAAATGATATGACTCATGTCAACAAGGTGCACCTTCCTTTTCGAGAGCCTGTCTGATTAGAACTCCACAGTTAAGCATGCTTGGCCTGGAGTAGTGATCAGGATTGGTGACCTTCTGGGAAGTTTCCCAGGGTGTGTGCGAGTGAGGACAAAGCACACTGGAAAGGACATGTGTTGGCCGGTGGGGACTGTCATTATTCTGATGACCCGTTCAGGCATGTGGGTGGACCCTGGGGTGGGGCCCACGTGTCTGCGGGGCAACTGGTGGTACCTGGTGGGCCAGGACCTGACAGTCATGTTATTAAGGCGGGGTGGCTGTACTGTCACCGGGACCCGATTGTCAACTTTTGGTATCAGAGGAGGAACCCAGCCTTAAGTGTGGGGCACTGCCTGGGTTGAGATGTAGGGCCCACAACGAGGGTGTTGTGCTCTAAAGGGGGGGTGAATGTAACATCCCCAAATGATAAAGGGTTAAATGACTAAATGATATGACTCATGTCAACAAGGTGTACCTTACTTTTCAGAAGCTTTTCTGATTAGAACTCCACAGTTAAACATGCTTGGCCTGGAGTAGTGATCAGGATGGGTGACTTTATGAGAATATTCCCAGGGTGTGTGTGAGTGAGGACAAAACACACTGGAAAGGACATGTGATGGCCTGTGGGGACTGTCATTAGTCAGATGACCCGTTCAGGCATGTGGGTGGACCGTGGGGTGGGCCCCATGTGTTTGCGGGGAAACTGGTGGTACCTGGTGGGCCAGGACACGACATCCATGTTATTAAGGCGGGGTGGATGTGCTGTCACTGGGACCCGGTTTTCACATTCTTTATGGCACATAAAAATACTTTATCCTATGATGAAAAAGTCTAATAAAAAAGTTCCATTTTGAGATTTGGGTTAATACCATTAAAAAAGTGGTTGATGATGCACTCTTTATTGTGTATGTGATATTTGGAATACATGGATAAAATCTTAATGGTAGCTTCATAATTTACAACACACTCTTCATAATATTTCTTTAAGCTATGTAACTTTCCCTTTATGTCAATTTTTATCACGAGGAAAGTATTTATCAAAGAATGTCTCCTTAAAAGTTCTCTATTCCATGAGTTATGTTTGGTTACCCTCTCTATAATTATGGATCAAGGACCACCATTTATCAACATCTACATTGATACAATACTCTTCCAATGTATACTTTTCCTTTTCATCATATCCCAATTCTATAAGTATCTTCTCCAAATATTTATTCTCTTTCTCATCCACCATTAAATCAGTAGTCCCATTAAAATATGGGGGGCCTCTTTTACATATAGTGATCCAACATTTTAGATTCTATCTATGTAATAGGTTTCTCTATTCAGGAAAGGGTATTTTTTATATCCTAACTAAGATTCCCTAAAATATCCATAACTTTCTTAGTTTTAATACCAGATACATTGACTTCCTCAATAGATAAATATCTATATATTCAATGAGTATACATACCATTCTTCCTTCCATGTTCCATTTCTAAACAATTTCATATAATATAATATCTCATAAAGTTTTTAACTTTGTATTATTGTAGATGTGGTAAATTACTTAACATAAATTTAGGATTTGTATGTTTTAGATTCATAAACTTGGGTTAATTTGGGTACATGATTACTTTTATATCCATCATAATGGTTTATAAATAAAATGTGAGTTTCCCAAACTGTATCCCCTGAGAGTGTTATACCAGGTCCACAGTTTGTCCCATTCTCATGTACTGGGTTACACTGAGTCATGCCCAAAATCATTTTTAGATTTTTAACCACTAGGTTTCTCTATGCCAGAACCACATATAATTATAGTATTAAGATAAATGTTTTTTGAGGAATACCCACACAATCTATACCTTACCTATATTTTATGATTTTCTTCTATATTTATCATTAAAGTCCATAATAGTGTTATGTTCCATAATATCAGTTTTCTAAATATACATTCCAAGGTTGTTTCTAAACCTAATCAGATACCAACTATAACACCCAGACCCTAGAATATCATATACAGTGCTTTAATTTATTACATTTTCATAGATATAATCTCAAATGACAAGGGATTTAATATTATATATGTTTTGGAAAATAATGATACAAACATGATACCCATATTACATTGGAGAAAATAAAATAAAACATGATACATAATATATTGAAATAAAATACATACTTTATTGGTTATACAAAGATTTGTTCTTTATAAAATGTAGAAATGAAACATAATTACGGTGATCTAAAATGATTATTAGGGGTTCATAGAATGAAAGAAATAATGAAATGATGAAAATAGTAAGCATGGAAAGCTAAATTATTGATAAGACATGCCATTCAAATAATTAGATGAGGAAATACCAATATAGAAAGGTATGAAACTGAAAATAATCCATTTAATCAATGAACATAAAATGAAATTAATCCATTGATAGTTTGATGAGAAATGTCATGGATAAAAATGATAGTTGAAATGAAGGAAATTCTTTAAAAAGGGAAATCACATATCTGGAACATGAACCACTATATCAGAAATATATATTCTTAAGATAGTTCAAACTAATATTATTTGGATAACTAATTTAGGTAATTATACTATTGATGCATAGAGGGGTGATTTAACCCAACCCCACCCTTGTCTACTAGTCCAAATAATTCCTCATATATCAAATAATCTATTTAATTAATAAACTGGGTGCCTTATCATAAAATATCTGTATTTCATAATGGAAGAAAATTTATCAATAAATCCCTATAGTAGGATAATTAAAAATAAGGTTTGTATATTTTTATGAATTTAAATAACATTTAAATATCATTAAAAACATTTCGTGAGTAAAATAATAATTAAGCAGTCCAAAGTGTCCTATACCACTTTGAAACATTTAAATCACAATCCCCATAAAGCAACAACCCTAAATTAAACCTATAATATCACAAGAATAATTATATTAATGATATACCATGTCAAATTGTAATATATACATCATATAAAATGGAATTTGTGTATAAAAACTAATAAGTCTCAAAGGAAAGTAAATTGAGACGAAATCCCTTACCTTGGGTTCGTCTGGTCACATGTATCATTATATTCATGAATAATAAAATTATTTTAATTTTTTGATTTCTTTATAACCATTTCATGTGAATTATTACTTTTATATAACATATTATAGTTTTTCAAAAAACTTCTAAAAAATCTAAGTTTGCATCGGGTGTTTTGACCATATTCAGTTTACGCGTCAAAAATGACATTTGTAGGAAAAATATGGTCAAAGTGGTAATTATATAGAAGAATCCATAATAAAAAACATTAAACAATTTTAAAATTTATAAATTATTTATTATTTTAAAACTAATCATGAAATATGGTTCTGAAAAATGAACCATTGTTACAATCATGGAGATTGAAGGCCTTACAAACGCAAGAGTAACGTTCAAATGTTTCAGTGATTATTAGGGAATGGGGGTAAGTAGAACTATATCCTCCCATAATTAAAATTATATAATAAATGACATGTTATTAAATTATATATAATTATATATAGTATTATTATGATTTATTTGAAATCAAATCATGTCGATGAGGCAGTAGTCCACAGGTCCATGATCGACGTAGTCAATTTTTAGTGTCTGAAAAGGGTAATGATCAAACTGATATATTATATTTCAATAAAGGTAGTTATTTCATTAATATCATATTAATTTAATTTATTTAACTTATGTTCAATTTTAACCACCCTTTATACGTTCCTTTTATAGTGGGAACAAATCACATCACCATGAGGAGATGGTAGTCCACACTTCCTCAAACGATGTTATCATAATTACAAAAAATATAATGTATAAATATATTTATTATAAAATAATTATAGATGGATAAATAAAAAATATATATCATACATATCATATATTAATAGTGTTTATATCACAATTTCCAACCATGACATGTTGTAAATGAAAAAATGACATCGTTTTGTGAGGTGGTAATTCGCCATACACATAAACTGTCAGTTCTTTACACATTAGTTGGATGTGTCTGTGGGTGTAGGTATAAAAAATATAATAAAATTATATAATTATATATTAGGATAATTTTTTATTATATAATAATTTAATAATAATAAATTAAGGGGTGGAGAAATAAATAAAACATAAATAGCTTCAGGAAGAATGTTACCTCTTATTCGGCTTGCTACTTTTTGTTTACAACAAAGGGAGTCCTTGGAAATATTTTAACCAAATTGGATTCTTATAGGATGAGGGTACGAACATTGAAGATCTATTTGGGTAGATATTTGTTGATACAAAGTGGCTTGAGAGGTGTGAGGAAGTTGGAGCATTGATTGCATTTTTATAGTTGAGGGAAAGGACACACTTAGTATATTTCAAATGAATTGTGTGATACCCATGTATTACATGATCCCCAAATGTAAATATAGACTTTTATGGAACCTTAATAATATATAAGACTAAATATATCCATAAAATATGTTTTTAATAGGTCCATAGGTCAATTTAACCCTAAATATTAATGTTTATTCTCTTGTAAATTTTAATTTTACCTTAATCAATGTATTTAATTTTAATTTACGTGACTAATATGTTTTGGTAAAAACTCAGTTGAAAATAGAAGAAATTATGAATTATTTTGATTCCAAATATAAAATTCATTTTTCTAATCAAAAATCACACAAGGGGAAGAAATTAATTTAAATTCAACCCCGCTAGTGGGATGATGATGGATGTTTTTAAAGTAAAAACATCTAAAAGTGCGTTATATTTTATATTCAATTTCAATGTAAAGTTGATTAAAATGACCTAAATTTTGATAATTGATAAAAAATATAAAATTAATCTTTATAAATATTTTCAAATATAATTTAGCCTTATTAAAAAATTATATGAAAATTTATTTTTGAATTAAAATTCATTATTTTTTAATATTCATTAAAAAATAAAACTTCATATTCAAACACCAAAAATCCACCCAAACCTATTTTTTATGTTTATATTTAGAAAATTAATTTTATTTTTACATATAAAATATATCAAAGTTCCAAAATTTAAATTTATAATATGTTCTCCATTAAAAGGTCACTGAAATGCTTTTATAAAAATTTAGGTTTTAATATGTAATATTGTGTCTATTATCATCGTTTGAAAATAAAATAAAATGTATGAATATGAAAATATTTTATTGGATATATAACATTAAAATTTAATTAATATCATTTAATAATAGTAATTAATTTAACATATTTATATAAATCACATTTCCCACATAATGATAGACTTTTATTAAATCATACACTTTATATTCATTTGGTTTCTATATTAAATAATAATTAATAGGTATCCAATAAATTCAACTATATGTTTTCATAATTTTGTTAAATTTATTCATAATCATCAATTTAATGGATATTTTATATCTTATTTTTTTAAATGTTATTTTTAGTAATCTATTATCGTTTTGAAAAACTCGGTCTTGCGTGTTACACGAGCCATCAAGGAATGGTTGTCTTACGTCTAATGACAAAAAAAATCTAAGTTCCTTATAGATAAATATAAACACTACGTTACAAGTAACATAATTTTATCTTGTTATATCTTGTAAATAATTCTTTGAATATAAAATTTAATTTATTTGAATATGGAAATATTGTAATGTATTGGGATGTTACACTATAGTTTTGATCCTAATTAGAAACATGCAGAATGAGGATCCATAAATGTCTATCAATGAGGTAAAATATTGATGTTGGGGAGGCATCGTTGGTCTGGTTTATTGATGGGGATGAGATCTTGTATGTCAAGAATCGATTGTTTGTGCCTACAAGCATGCGAGGGGAGTTGATGCGAGAATTTAATGACTCAAAGTGGGTGGAACATCCCGGTGATACCAAACAGTATTGTGACCTAGGATGATATTTTTATTTTTGCTGATAATAAAATAAATATAGTAGAGAACATGAAACGTTTATACACCTATCAGTAGGTGAATGTTGAGAATCAATGACCTAGAGGTTTACTTTATCCATTCCCATTTCATAATGAAAGTGGGAAGGCGTGAATATAGAAATTGTTGTGGTTCTCTCAAGGATGAATCAGAGGAATGATGTTTATATAAGTGATTGTGGAATGAATGATGAATGTAGAACATTTATTTCTTATATGAGAGACATTCTTAGTATATAATTTGGAATTCATATACATTCGGGAGATAGTATATCTACATAGTATTCCAGGAACTGTAGTTTCAAACCACAACTCATGTTTTACATTGTGATTTTGGTAGGTCTTAGTGATGGTTCTTGGTACACATGTTCTACAAATTATGGGATACCACCCATAGATAGATGGGCAGTCATAGCATACTATACAAGTTCTTGAGTATATAATGCGAGCATGAGTCCTAGACTTTGGTGGATCTTGGGAGAAACTCATAGATTTGGTGGAGTTCACCAACAATAATAGTTGTTATGATACAATATATATAGAACCATATGAGGCTCTTTATAGAAGGCAATAAAGATCAACACTACGCTAGATGGAGGCTAGCGAGTGATATTTTTTTAGGATCATGTCTTACATAAGAGACGTTAGGTTATGCTCGATTGATTCAAAAACATATGGAAATGAATCCAAGTATACAGAATTCGTATGATGATAGACGACAGTTACCCCTATTGTTTATATAGGGTGGTAATGTATTCCTTCTAGTTTCACCTAGATTGGATCATTGTAGGATACATAGATAGGGATTGTTGGGGCCATGGTTTTTTGAACTATTTGAAGTTGTAGAGGGAATCAGTCCAGTGGGGTGTTGCTTAGATCTTCCATAGAAGTATAGTGTTATGTATAATTTTTTCCATGTATCATAACTACAACTGTATCACTGTGACCCTTCTCATGTTATATATGAGAAAAATGTTGAGCATGAGATAGATGTTCCCTTTTAGGACTACTTGATACATTTGTTGGATCAAAAAGGGAAAGTGTTTTCAAGAAAGATTGTGAAGATAGTTCTTGTGTAGTGTAAACATGGGTGTGTTCAGAAGTATACATGGTAAAGATAAATAGATAGGTAGGAACAATGAACTGATTATTTTGACTCAGAATCCTAGAAATTATTATGAGTGCATCTCGAGGCCTATATTTTATAAGGTGGGGAGATTATAAGATCCCATACTTTTCTAGAGATTTCTTGGGCTCGTTCAAGGGTAATTTTTTTCTTTTTGTTGAGTAATTTTCGTTTTGTTTTAACTTTGAGGTGTTTTGTGTGAAAATTTGAGAAAAGTAGAAGAACGAGGCTAGTTTAAGGTTGGCGCACAATTTTCTTTATTCGTGCGCCCGGGCCATGAAAACCATGAAACACTAGAAAGAGGGGAATTTCAGGGTTAGCGCAAGGTTTGTCAAACATTTCACCATATTAGTAGAAATAATAAACACCCTAAAATATGTCCATAGTTAAGGAACATAGTTATTAGATACCATGTGCCTCAAGTAGAAATCAAGGCATATGGGATTTTAATCCCTTGAATTTTATTAAAAAAAATCCAGAACCCCCATCTTATACCTCTAAATTACCTTGTTCAACATGTAATAGATTTCCCTAAACTCCATAGACTCTTAAAGATATTCCAAGGCCCTATAACCTATATTCATAGTTATTATTATCCATGTTGGTTGATATGCGCTTCTTTCTTCTTGTGGTTTCATACGGATTGACTTCCTGTTATTCTACCAATATTTTGGTGGGGTTTTATCCTATTTTTTATTGGGAATATATAAATATTATTTGAATCCAAATATAGGTTTTTTGGATTTTGATCTAGATAAAATAGATCTGGCATCGTTGGATCTTGAATTTAGTTTTCAAATCTATATTGTATTCCTCATTGAATTCGTGATTTATCCACTTCAAATTAGGAATTTCTATTGTCAACCAATCCTAAAGGAATCATGGTAGGTGTTCTATAATTCAAATTCCAAAGTCTTGATTACAATTATGGGTATGCAATTTTATAGTTTCTATAGGATGATTACCAATTTAATTAATTATTTAAATATTTAATTTTTTGAATTAAGTAATTTAGTAAAATGTGAAATTGGGGAACTTGGAATCATAGATTATGAATAATGAATTGATGAATTAATTATGATATATTGATGTTGTGATGTTTAATATTTAATTGTTTAATTAATTATGAGATATTGATATTGTGAAATTGAATAATTAAATGTTACAATAATTAGGGGATATTGAGATTAAAAGTTGAAAATTTAATTGATAAATTAATATTGGATATTGAAATTGTTAACTAATTAATTAATTGTTGAATTAATTAATATAGTGGCTGTGATTAAGAAGTCATAGAATTAATTAATGTAATGAGTGTAATTAATAAATTTATAGATTAATTAATGGGAGTTATCTTGATAAGAGGATTACTGTTGATGAACCTTGATTGATATGATATTGTGAAACATGTGATATCGAGATACATGTCAAATTGTGATATATTTTATATATTTGATACATGTGATTGACTGATATACACCAAACACATACTAGTGCACCAAATACCCATGTGTAGTAGATTGATAAACGAGCATGGGACACATATTAATGCTCGAAATACCCATATAATGTAAAAGTGAATACTTGAGAATATTGTTTGGAACATGGATTGATGATCCAAATACCAAAAGGTTGTGGGATAGAAACTGGCACTCCAAATACCCATAGTGTGCTAGGCATGATGTTCTACACCCACGAGATTGGCAATGGACTAGGGTTCAAATTAATTATTATAGTGAATTGAAATGATACAGATAATGAAATCCAATTTTTTATATAAAATGTGAATTTATAATGTGAAATGGTTCAAACATTGGCGTGGGATGAAGATGGTATTGAGGTTTGGGTGTCCTCAGGAGCCTAGTGGTATATGTTGTTAAATAAAGAATAAATGATAATGTGATAACTAATTATGTATGCATTGTATATATTTATTTATATAAATGAATACACTTTTATTAACTAGATATTTTTTATACATAGTTTTTAGGGGCCTTCTATGTTGTACTCACACTTTACTCGGGCTTCCTGATGGGTACTTTAAAAGACATCTTGTTTTCCGGAAAGGATTATTGAAAAGGGCCAATGTTAGATGGATGATTTGGGATGGATCATGGATGATAGAACCATACATGGTTTGGGAAACACTTGTGTGTTTTCATTGTATTTACATTACAATTTTAATTTTGACACATGGAACGTACTTTATCCTGGCATATCTATTTTACTATTTTTATACTATATCTCTGGTTTTGGTCATCTTGTGATCGTGGTATTATTCTATTTATGGTTATGTTTTTTTGTTATTTAGTTATTGATTCTTATTTTTTATAGGTGTATTACTATGATAATAGATTTTATAGTCTCCCCATGATCAATATTTTACCATCTCTATTAGTCGATATCCTCTAGTGTATGGGGAAGCGCGCTAGAGGTCACATAACAGTCCAAATCAGGGCACCAAAATTGGAACCCAAAACATGAAACTACAATGATAGAGGTATAAAAATATATAATTTTAAATCAATTAAATTTTAATGAGTAATATGGAAAAAATTCTCCCCTGGAAATTAATGCACAACACAAAAGAAAATATGTGGTGATTATATAGAGAGACTCAAATAATTTAATTTGAGACAAAAAGCCCCACTTATGGATTGGGTAGAAATTAAATAATAAAATATTGAATTTGAGGGGATAAAATTGATCCCCAAATATCACTAATAAATGAATTTAAGGATATGAAATCTCAAATAAGCATTATACGCACCACATAATGGAAACCTAGGGTATAATACAAAATACATCTCAAAGAGATGAATTTGAGATGGAAAACCCTTACCTTTTGTCCACACATACTTGAATGTAATTTAACCTAACATATTATAAATATCACTATATTAATCACATAATTGATAACATTACTCATATATATTTTCATTCACACTCTTCATAAAAATTTATTTTATATATAAATTCTCTTGATTTTCATTATCTGGTTTTTGTAGATTAGAACTTATGTACTTGTTTAATAATAGTAATGTTCATATTGTTTCTTCATCTATAGTACATGGTTACTAGGTAATTGATATTATTTTTATGGATTAATTATAATAATTTATGTTGTGTCAAATCCTTTTTAGTGTTTCATTCTTTTCCTTGAAGATGAAATCAATAATAAGAATGTTCTCATGATTCTTGATGATCAACGTGTATTTTCTTAATTAATAGATTAAATATTGATATATAAGTTAAAAACCCCCTAAAAACCTTTATATACATATTTATATTATATTATACTAGTTATTATGTTCCTATAGTTATTCATGATTTAAATTCCTAGTCTTGGTTAAGTATGTGTTTAAACCAACCCATACATGAACATTCCTTAATTTAATGAATGATTTTTGAGGTTTTTTGTTGTAATATAATTATACCATGAGAATATTAATAATATTTGAAGTTTATAAATTTTAAAAATGGAAGTATAAATAAGTAAAATAATTGGTTATGGATATTAAAATATTATACAATTCGAATAAAAATGTTATCCTCTTAGTACACTTATTTTAAATGATTAAAATAATGATGTTTGTTATTTGAAAATATAATTAACAATTTCTATTTTTTTATTTTGAATGAATTTAATTATATCATAAAATTAATATTTATATTTTAATAACATCCATATATACATCCTTATATGGTGGGGAAGGAAAACAGCAAACGTTACGTCGTTGATGCGGTAGTCCACACAATGCACAAACAACAATTTTGTATTAATGGATTGGGTATATAAATAAATAATTATAATATCCTTAACATGTTAACATTTATGTGTATAAATGATAATAATATAATTATAATAGAGTGTGTATATACTAAATTTTAGAGAATATAATTAAGATATATTCTAAGTAGTTGATAATACTCATGTCGGGGGGCTTGAATCTTAGTTGGAACACTGCTTGATTTCGAAGGGAGTATGGGGTTTTATGTGTTTTAAGTGGGTGTTAGGTATATTAAAATGGTATAGTTTAATGTGGTAATTTGAAACATAACTGAGTATTGATGTTTTGATGTTTTACCCTTTTATAAGTGAGTGGAAGGGAAATTTACAAAGTAACCATAACATTTTCAAGAAATTATGGTTTATATTCAAGTGTGAAAAAATAAAAACATGAAAAAAATTATAGAGAAAAATAATTATGGATTGAAAGTATCCGCATTATCTTATTTTTAGAAAAATTCGATTGATTTAGTGTTTTTTAACTCTTAACTTTTACCCTAATTTAGTTTTACCTAGGCCATTAATTTTTATCCTTTGTAAATTAATATAATGAGAAAAATTAAAATTTTAATTTAAACATATATGATACCTTTGATTTAAAAATTAAATTTTTATGAAATAAAATTTCTAATGCTGTGAAAATATTATTTTATGATAAATATTATTAATCTCATAAAAACAAATTTTTGTGAAATAATGTTTTTAGCTTTAAATTTAAATATATAATGTAAAAGTATTTTTGAGACTAATTTTAATGACCCATATTGATTGGTTATTAGATAAATAATGTTTATGATAATTTTAAGGATAGTTAAAATTAAATATCCCTTGAAAATGCATGATTCTAATAAAATATTAAAACATTTTTTATATGAAATCAACATTTAAATTATTCCTAAAATTATTTTATACTGGTTTTATATGTTAAAATAATATTTAAAAATGTACAATGTTATTAATTAAATTATTATTTGATTACATAACATATTTTTTTAACTTATAGTTCATTATTATATAATGTTAAACTCATAAAAATTACACGTATTGCAAAACATATTTTTTCTACAAAAAATGACCATTTTATGAAAAGGAGAAATATGGATACTATGACAAATTTGAAATAACAAAATTGAAAATGTAGTTATTTTTTCAATTTAATATATTAATTAAACCTATTAAATAAATATATGAATGAAGGCCCCTTAAATGCCGCATTACATGATATTTCAATATACAGTGTTTAATGGCTTCACAAAATTCCCGTATATTACAACATATAATGTATGTGTTTTGTTTTAATTTTTATACACAATTTATTTAAGATTACATGTAATTTTTCTACTATTACCTTATATAATAAGATATTAAATATTAGGATTCATTTTAATACCAAAAAATGATTGAAGACCAATCACCTTCTGATACTCATCATGTTTCTCAGGGGTTAAATATATTTGGAGTAAAATATTTTATGTCATAGAATTATTATATGTTTTAAATGAAAAATAAGATATATCAGAGAGATTATTCATTAATTATATTTTGAAAATATAAATTGGATGTTTTTATTTATTAGGTGTTCTTTGTATTCATATTTTAGTTTTTTACCATGTAAGTTAATTTCTATTTTAATTTTCATTTCATTAATTAAATATAAATTAAATTGATTTAATTTAATACATATATAATAATGTATCTATAAAAAAATTTCATTAAACAAATATAAATTTTTTGTATATTTATGGATCCATAATTCATTTAAATTCCTGAGAAATTCCTAAATAATCCTAGTGGAGTTAAATATATATATAAAAGTTTTGAAAAAACAAGATTACGTGTTGCTTTCAACCATTCCTTGATAAGTAATAATAAATTTATAATTGTGAACTGTTAATCCTTAAAGTTTTAGTCATGTTGAACATTATATTTTTTTAGAGAAAATTTAATGTTATGTGTATTCAATCCACACGGATGCAAAATATATTGGTTATTCTCTTTACTAAGAGTATCATGAAAATTTTCATGATTTGATGTATTTGTATGTTTTAATTTACTCTATTAGTTTTTTAAACAATTTTTTTTGTTTCATTGGTTTTTTAATTAATATATGAATATAAAATATGTTATGGAAGGTGTTTAATAAGTCACTTTTTGATAACAAGTCCAAATGAAGTTAGTTGTGTGTAAGTGAAGGTAGGTAACATATTTATTAGTTTATACTTCTTCTATATTACATAATTGAATTTATTATTTTCAAATTATTATTCCATAACATTAGTTTCAATATGAAATAAGAAGTGTAAAATGGAATTATTATGTTTTATGATTAATTTAGAAAATTATAATTACTATAATTACCAACAATTTTCACAAGTCCAATTCTATTATATTTCCATTCATTTAAATAAATATAATGATTTTTATTTTTAAAGAATTTATTGTTTTTTTTCGTTTTATATGACATTTAATCATATTCAATTAAACACTTAAACCACATTTTAGGATAACTTATAGACTAATCTATAGTTTTTATAAATTTTCTATTGTATATTAAAAATATATCTAATGTAGTAAATTTTTTAATGAATTCAATTTTGTTTAATACTATAGGTTGTATGGTTACTATGAAAAGGTTATTATGTTTTAATATATCTATTTTAAAAAATGTTATTGCTTAATCATTATATTTTATAAATTATGTCATCAAAATGACTTTTTAGAGAATTTTTTTTAATAAAACTTACTATTATATTCTCAATATTTGTATATTTAATCGGGTTTTCATTACATATCTTTATAACAAATAGGGATTTGAATGTTTCAATATATATACCTTTAGTTGGTATTTAAATTCATGTTTTATAATAATATTTTTTGATTATAGGTTTGATATCATTTTTTAATAACCGATATGAATTTTTTTAATGACATCTATATTCACATCACCTTTCAAATAATGTGAAAAATTAAAAATAAATGATGTTAAATGGTAAGTTTCTAGTAGATTTATGTCCATTGAATAGCCTTCCACTCTAGTGATGTCATGGAGATCATATGGAGCAATTGAGAATAAAATACCAACAAATCATATGGGGTCATAGTTATCATCACGCGAGTATCCGAGGCTGACTAGTATTGGCATGTAATTGTTATTGACAAAAATAATTTATTAGAGATTAATAATAATTTTTTATTTATTTATTTTACATATTAAAATTATAATAGTATATAAATGAACATAAATAAATATGTCATTTATAGGTTGAAATAATTTATTGTATTTGTTTCATTTGACATGATACAGGTGCATATAGATGACATCAAACGATTCTATTGCAAGATCTATGGGCAGTTTGAATGTGAGACGATGCCTCTCCTAGTCATCTATGATTACAGTTACATTCTCATCATGTGTAAGAATAATATTTCATATATAAAAGTAAATGTAAGTCAATATATTTTTTTAATTTTTTTATTTGATATTTCTATCAATTATAATTTTAATTATTTACACATATCTAATATATAGATTCTTTTCTGTTTTGAGTGAAGGATATTTTTGTGCATCAATAGAAACTATGATGTTTTGGGATGATTTTAGACATTAAGTATACTATATGGGGTGAGTTCAATTACACCTCTTCAAGTATACATCAAATATTAGAATGGTACCCAAATTGATGTGACAATATCATTGGATATCCTTTTGGATATTCATCATTATAATTTACATACAATATTTAATATTTTCATATTATATTGATGATAATTTATTGAAAATAATAAAATTTTTATTAATATTAAATCTTTATTTATCAAGAACTATATGAAAACAAATCAATTAGGGATAGAAAATTCATTCAACAAAAAATTTATTCCATAAGTTTTTCAAGGAGAACATTAAACCAGGTAATTTGTTAAATATTATTAAATATAATTTTATTTCATCATTCATACATAAATTTATATAGATTTATATTTTTTCCATTAATGATATATGTGAATGACGTTGGTCACATGGTATTTCAAATCAAGTTTTGGTTCTATGTGCACAACAAATATGATTCAAATTATGTAAATAAACCCACTATAAACATTTTGGTAAAAAAATATAAATTATAGTTTACTTTTTATAAAGTAATGTATTTTGAATTTTTTTCTATTTTCATAAACAAATTAAAGAGTCATGGGTTGTAAATGCATTATAAATATCATAATCCTCCCAGAGTGATGTAATTTTCCAACTATTGGGAAAGGGGAATACAAGTCACATGTAAGGGTTGGGTACTAGACACCCCTTAATGAGTAATTGTGATGAGTTCATATTCAATCACTATGATTCCTAGTCTTATAGATCCATGTAATGTTACAGTTCATGAACCACAAGAATCATAAAAGTAAATTTTAATACTCAATAACTGAAAACATGAGAAGAAGTTGTGGTGAAAAGATTTGTATGAGTTGTTTGAAGCGATTAGGATTATTGTGGCTAATATATTCAAGGAAAGACATAGAGAATTCCTAAAAATAGTACAACTTTGGTACAGACAATAGTGAATCTATTTTATTTATTTAAATATGATTATATTATTATGATAATTGTTCTAAAAATGTTTTACATGCATGATATATAATTAAACATAAATTATATTATAAATTTCATTTAATGTAGATATCATATGCAACTGAAGATGGTATCTTATAGGAAAATTAAAACCATACATCATACCAGGGTAGGTAGTCTAACTTATGGGAGTAGTGTTGATATTATATTATCTACTTCATGTGTGGTATTTTCCATCAAAAATTATATATTCTACCTATATAAGGACTAAATTAAAAAAATATGTTTTTTTGTTTAATAAATATTGTGATATAATGTTTATAATTATGGTATCATATCTTTATATATTTTTATCTATCATATATTGAATTATATAACTCTAGGATATATTTTTATTTTAAATTTTAGTTTGTACCATATTAGGAAGTACATTGTTTCATATTGTTTTTTTCTATTTTGTAGTGGTTTATACAAAATCTAAATTAAAAATACATTTCCTAATTTGGGATAATTAAAATCACTATTATATTCTAATAAAAAAAAATCTATTGGTAGATCGCTACAAATTATTTCAAAGTGTTTTATAAGGACCTTCAATTTAAGTAAAAATATAACATTGAAATAACCAAAACTAAATATTTAATGGTCGGTATAACCACTATTATATTTGATAATAATACACAATTTTTTATTATTGTATTCATTATATTAAATGATTCAAAAATTCAAAAAATTTTGATTTCAATGTGTTTTTACTAGATGAAAACTATTTAATAACTCACTCAATAATAAATGAAAATGTAGAAAAATAGTATGAATCAATGAAGGATAGTTTAAACGAACACATATTTTAAAAAGTTTATTGATAGTTATTATATTCCCTATGGTGATGTACAATGAATATAGTATAAGAATCCTTCACTAATGATAATTACACAATAAAAATTTCTTTATTTTTTCACTTTGTATGGTTTCATGATATCACACATGTTGATTCTCGTTTTAGGGATTCAAATTCAATATTTATTATTATACATACGTGTTACTATACCCTAAGAATCATAACATAGTTATATTTATCCTCCCTTCCAGTGGAATGTTATATTTCCCCTTTCTTGAGATATTGTAACACCGAAATACTTGAAATTATGTCTCTTTTTAAATTTTATCTCTTTGATGGCTTATATTACACGCAACAATGAGTTTAAATCCACCACGATCTATCAAATTACCTGTTAAAAAAGGGATTTTGAATAGTATTAACCACATTATGAAATTAATATTTTTCAAAATAGACTCCATTTTTTAATTTGGAATATCAAAATTATCATAGGGTGATCTGTTCGTATTATTCTGAAATGGTTCATTTTTTTGATGAATAGTGAAAAATGTTTCACTATTGTTAACAACCAACTATTTCATTTAAAAAAATATTTTACATTAAAATGACATTAATGTCCCAATAGTTAAATAATAAATTTATAAATCCTATTTAGTTCATTTGAATCCATTTATAATAGAATTATGTATCAAACATTATTGGACTTTTAAACAACTCTTTTACCCGCCTTCTTGCCACATTTGTCGGATTAACAATAAATGTAATATTACCATTTCTTTAAATTGAATATAAAAACACATAAATTCATGGATGTAATTAGTATGAATTATTTGTTCTAATAGGAACAAATTAATTTTTTTAATACCAATTTGTATTTTTTACCACTGTGAATTTTAATCGGGTAATTAAGGGCAATTATAGTATTATAAGCATTATAAAAATACACTAAAAAATTTCATAATTTAATAGGATGAAATTTTTTAGACCAAAATAATCATTGGGTCTATTTTGGTACAAATTGGAGGCACTTGAATGAATTTAATATATTTATATTGTTATATTTAAGGAAAATCAAATTTAGTTGTACTTTTATTTTAAATAAGTACAATTTTTTTAATATAAGGTAATATAAGTTATATTTTATACTATAAATATTATTTAGTAATATAAAATGTTTATCTACATCATAGTAATTTATTTATAATATTATAAAATAAAAAATTAAATTAAATGGTGACATAATAATGATGCAGTAAATGATTTGTTAAAGGAAATATCAAATAAAAGTCTTTAACTTTTTTAAATAAAATTTCAATTAGTTAATGTGAACCATAAATTTTATATGTTACTAAGATGTGATGTATATTTATTAATTGGTTTGGTTTGAAGTTATATTTCATCATGTATTTTATTTAAATTCAATGTAATGAATTACATCAAAATTGACACTATTTGTATTTTATGAAAATAATAATTTATTAAATTATTAAAAAATCATCAAAATAAATAAATTTTTTTTATAATGATATAGTCTAAATAGTATCAAAATGACCATTTATGGACAATTGACACCATATAATTAAAAAAATTATAACAATTTAATATTTAACATGTTATTAGATAATTAAAATTAAATAGATTTACTAAAGGTAAATAAAAAATATAATGTTTAAAATAAAACTAAACAAGGTCAAAAAATTATTTGATGTATAATATTATAACCTTATCACATTATTATTAAGTTTTCTAATGGAAACTTTTCCATTAAAATAAATTATATATTATTTAAATCAATAATAGTTACAAAATGTTGATATCTTGTATTTAATATATTTTATGTATCCACAATGAGCCAAAATCAAGATATGATCATATATAAATGTCTCTTATGAGATAAATGAAATTACTTCGATTATATAATTTTTTAAATTTTTGAAGATATATGATTACCTTTAATGTCACTTTAATTTTAAAACGATATTTAATTAATTAATATAAAAATAGGATAAACGATTTTAATAATATTAATTTGAATATATTTTTGATTAGTTTATGCGTCCAAACAATTCCAGATATCTATAAGATATATTAGAGATATTTGAAATAATTATATTTGAATTTCCCCTTTGTATTGATGTTTTTAAGTCAAATTAGATGAATTGTATTAAATTTGATAATAATGATATCTTATAGAATTAATTTATTTTTAAATTATTTAAAAATAAAAAAACTAAGAAAATAGGATAGGATATAGTTGAAAATGTAATCTAATTTTCATTTAGGGTCCTTTTTTTAGTATTTGGATCTTGAATAGTCTTATTATATTTTAATATTTTTCATGTTTTATAAAGTTCCCCTCCCCTCTCTTATAAAAGGAAATATCTCCTTGTCTTTTATTCACACATCTAAAGCACTTTGTATCAGAAATAAATATCCCATTTCCGCACCCAAAATCCCTCAATTCATCATTTCGGACATAATTTTGGATGATATCTAATATAATAACTCCTTTTTTCAAATAAAAATAAGATACTCAAAGAAGAAGTAATTGTTTTACCAATTCAATTAAATTTGTTTTCTTCTTCTATTCCCTATTCCAAGGTTGTTTCTATAATATGGTAATAACTCAAGTATCATCTATCTTATGAGTTGTTATTATGATTACTGTACAACAATATTATTTCTTTTATCCATCCTATTAATAACAATATCACCATGTGTGGGTACATTCAACTCACCATCTCCACATTATGGTGTAATTTGTTTTTTATTACAAATTTATTTGGATTGGTATAATAATGATTATAATGTATATAAATAATAAATATGACTTGATATTGATTATTTATAATTAATAAAATATCCAATTACTTATCATTTAATCTTTGAGGGAGTGATTTCATCACTTGATTGTACGTTATTCTTACCGTCTCTATGACTCGACGAGATTCATCCTCCACATTAACCATTAATGAATGATTATAAAAATATATATGATGAATACATATGAAATATATGACATAATAATGCTGCTGGAATTATATATATATATATATATCATTTATGTTCTTTAATTCAATATGATAATAAAATGGTAACAACTTTCTTG
This sequence comes from Viscum album, assembly GCA_963277665.1. Classification (NCBI taxonomy): domain Eukaryota; kingdom Viridiplantae; phylum Streptophyta; class Magnoliopsida; order Santalales; family Viscaceae; genus Viscum; species Viscum album. The sequence continues at coordinate 1,638,694,084 of OY728163.1, read as the reverse complement.
CATACGCACAACCAACCATCTACATGAATGGAGTATTACATTCCATATATTTTATATATGTACATAATTATATACTTGATATATAGAATATAAAAATCATTGTTTCATCCTTTAATTAATTAGATAATTATCTATGTAGTAGGACCATGAATAACAAGTCAGAACACATACGATTAACAATTTAGTTATTACCCGAAACATTTATTTTACATGGAATTTCTAATAAACGGGTAATATAAAGTAGTAAATGAAGAATATACGAAATGATAAACATAATTATGATTCTATAAAACATAATAATATGTTTAAAACCACAAAACCATAGTTTTAGACATTAATAAAGTGAATCAGACCCATGGAAAGGGTTAATTTCTCAATCTCATTATTATCAGAGATTGATTATATATAAGTATTTGATGGGACATATTTATAACCTATATCCATGATTCATAAAAAAATAAAAAGAAATATTTTAAGGATTTATATAAGAGACACATTAACAAAGACATAATCTTAAATGTTTCTATGATTTATTTCTCTAAATATTTCTCATTTATGTCCATGATTTCAAAATAGGTTATTTGAATTTATTTATAAGGACATTCATATTTTTTAAATATTAATTTTTGAATTTATATCAATTTTAAAAAAAGTGTTATAAGACACTTTTATTAAAGAATATATTTTTCAATGTATTCTTTTATAAATGCTCAAATTTTAATGAAATGATTTCAAAGTAAAAAATGGCACTTTTCTGAAGAATTTTTAATTATTTTATTAGATTATTTTTTTTATATCAATGTCATTTGTTGGATTCTATACCTAATTAAGGTTGACTATTTATGGTAGAATCTAAAATATTATATTGAATGGATTAAGATATTTTTTTCTAATGGATGTGCTATTTTTATATCATTCGTAGATTATGGTTAATGTGTTAACATTTCGTATGTTAATTTTAATACGAATGTTTTCTTTATTATGTTTCATCCTGTTTATATGAGAAATTTATTATAAAATGTAAGTTATGGGAGTGGAATGTTATCACTCCTTGATGAATCAATAGGTTTAATGAGACAAACTAGTATTGGACAGGGCCAAGGCTTTGCCCATTTATTTTCTGGTATCGATTTTGCTGAGGCCTTAACCATTTATTTTCATATGTCTTTGTTGAGGGCTCAATGGTATGTTTTAGATGTCCAAAATTTTCAATTACCTTATTAAGAAAATAGTTATTGATATTAAATGTGATTACCCAAATACTAAATTATCTATGTAAATGTTTAAATTGAATTATTTGATTTATCCTTGCCATATTATGCTCAGAATTAGGTATAAAAAGGTTTTCATTCAATTTTAAACCATGAATTATGATTTTTAAGGTTATTTAATAAATATTTTTGATATATTATTTACCCTTAGTGAGAATCTGAGATCGACCCTTTCTTATGTTTTCTTTTCCCAGTATTCCAAGATATGTATACTAATTGATATAGAGGGTTGAGCTACAAGAATAATGGAATTTTAAATGGATTATTTATATTGTACTTTATGTTTTTCATTTTAGTCTAAGGTTTATGTATTTAATATATTTTCTAAGACTACTAAACTGATCAGTACATTTGGATATGATTCTTAGTAATCTATTCAATGTATTAAAATAATACACCAACTCTAGGCTTCAGGGGTCAGAGTGTTATTGTTGGTATCAGAAGAGGTTTAGCAACAACCATGTAAATTAGATTTAAAAATAAATTAATAAAAACCATAACCCTCTGAAGGACATTGAGGGTAAGTCTAAGTATATGATATCATCCATTATATTTGGTAATAGATATCCTAGGTTAATCCTATTCACAGTTCGATTGAGAAGAATATAGATTCATTTACTGATCCTATAAATGATTCTTCATAACTATATCACTATGATTAGTGTTTCTCACATTGTGCTTAGGGTTTTTGTCAACGAATAGAATCAGTAATGTTATACATGTAATGGTTATATAGTTGATGTGGAATAGATTACTAAAAATGAGATGAAGCATCTATTAAGGAATTAAATGTGGAAGTGTAGATAATTTTTTAAGAGTTAAGTGAAATGATTAAGGTTATTTTGTATTTGGATTTATGAATTATTACATGAATGGTTCTATGGTTATATAATTCATGAGATATATAAGGATTTTATGACAATACATTCTCTATAAGGATATTAAATCAAAAGAGATTTCATTAAGGATTTAAATGTGATTACATATTTCAAATGTGAAAGTAAGATCTACATTACTTTGTTTGGGGATTCCAATGTTATAATAGATTTTTAGAAATCTAGAGACCTTTTTCGACTGTTAAATTGGATTGATGTATTTTGGAAAAGTCTTATGGTTTGAATGGTGTAATTTGATCATTGAATATAATTTTTTTGAGGTTAAAGTACGATTTATTAGAGACATTGGGAAAATATTTTCAATTTCAGTAAACATTTAGAGGATGAAGGAAATAATTTTAGTTCATATGATTTAGAAAAAGTTCTTAATGTGTAAAAATTCATTTTTAACATTAATTACTAGCTTTAATGGTTTAATGGAAAATATATCCAAGCACATCCAAAGGATGAGATTATGCTTATGACAAGGAAATAAATTAATTAAGTGTGTATCAAAATAGTAAAATAACTCTGATTCTCTTTGGAAAATATCTTATAACAAAAAATTCAATCCTAATTCATTTTTATGAATCAAATGGTCCCTTTCATCATTGTAGATTTATATCTTTTTGATTGATAACATTCTTCTAAACATGTTATTTATCGTCATATATCAAAACATGTTGGTCAAATTTTTCTTTCAAGTGAATTTATTCTTACATGTAACCATTATATGTATTATCTCTAGTAACGTTCATACTTCTCCTGCATTATTTTAAAGTAGATGTTTTATCGGACCTTATTCTAATGTGGTATTTCAATAGATGAATTTTGAATATTCAAAACCTATTCAGCATAGCCAAATTTTAAAATTGGGAGGAAATAGTTTTTTTAAGGATGAGATAATATAACACCCTAGTATTTTACATTATGCATCTTCTTAAATTTAATCTATTCGATATCATACATTGCACACAACACCATGTTTGAGCGCACCATGATCAATAAAATTAACTATAAAAAGCGATTATGAATAGTATTCACTACATTATGAAATTTAAAATTTTCAAAATAGACCCCATTTTTGAATTTAGAATATCTTAATTAGATTATATTGATTTTTTGGAATTTTTATGAACAATTTAATTTATTAATGAATAAAGTAAAATACAGCATTGTTGTAAAAACTGACTTTTTCATTTAAATAAGTATTTTAATTTAAATATATTTTAATGTAAAAATATAAAAATAGTAAATATATTAATTTAATATAGGTCATTGGAATCATTATTATAATAGAATTAGATATAAAAAATTATTGATCTTTTAATTTCCTCTTTTTCCCACCTTCTCACCACATCTACGAGATTAGCATTAATTGTAATTTTAGGTTATTTTTTTAAATGAATTTATAAAAATAGACATATATGTTTGTAATTATTATGGAATTTTTTTTCTAACATGAAAAAAATTATTTTCCCTGAATAGTAACAGTAGTATTTTTTTACCATGGTTAAAGGGTAAATCGTGAATTAAGGGAGAAAATAATAATATTAGCCTTATAAAATTACCCTAATAGTTTCAATAATTTAATTAGATGAGTGTATTTCAACCAAAATAATATTTTTTTAATTTTTTGGACCGCCTGGATCCAATTGGACAACATTAATATATCTACATTGTTATATTTAATGAAAATCCAACATTATTTTAATTTTTTTGACATGTAATATGTTTATAATATGAGGTTATATAAGTGATATAGTCAACCATAATTTGACTTTAGAAATAAATTTTTTTTATCTACATCATGTAAATTTGGATATATTTTAATAATATAAATAATTAAATTAAATTTTGGCACACAAATGATGCAGTAATTGATTTGTTAAAAGAGATATCAAATAAATGATATTAAAAATATTAAAATAAACATAATTTGAATTAGTTAAGGTGACCCACAAATTATATTCGTTACCAATACAATTTAGGAATGTATTAAAAGTTTTGGTTTGATCATAGGATTTTATTTTGATTTTATTTATAGTCAAAGTAATGAATACTGTCAAAATTTTCAATATTGATATTTAATGAAAACAATGATTAATTATACAATTTAAAAATCATAAAAATAATTAAAAATAAAACATGATTATTATATATTATAAAATGTAATAAAATTACCATTTATGGGAAATTGACACAAAATAAGTAAAAATTTATAATGTTTTAATATTTAAAATGTCATCACAACGATTAAAATTAAATAGATTAATTAAGGGTAAATCTAAATTATATGGTTTAAAATAAAACTAAAACATGTCAAAAACATATTGGATGAAGAATATTTTACCCTTGTAATATGATTTTTTATTTTGATCATTTTAATGGTCAATTTACCAAGAACATAAAGTATATATTATTTAAATCAATTATTGTTACAATATATCAGTATTTGGTATTGAATATCCATTTTGTTTTTGTATAGGTCCAGAATCAAGATATGAATGAATATAAATGTCTGTTTTGATAAAAATGAAATTATTATCATTATATAAATTGGTTTTAGGTTTTTATAATTTTTATAAATACCTTAGAAGTATCTTTAATTCTAAATAAATATTTATTTAATTAACATAAAAATATAATAAATGCTTCAAATAATATTAATTTTTATATATTTTGGATATGTTAATGTGCCTATTGAATTTAATATATCTCAAATATATATTATAGAAATTTTAAATCATTATATTCTATTTCCCACATTGTTTTGAGGTATTTTAAGTCAAATTAAATGAACAATATTAAATTTTATAGTAATTATATCTTATTGAATTAATTTATTATTAAATTATTTAAAAATCCCAAAAATTATAAATAATAACTGGGGATATGATATAATCTAAAATTTATTATAATTTTCATTTATGGAACAATTGTATGTATTTTTATCTAGAATAGTCTTTTTTATTTTAATATTTTGAGTGTTTCTTAAAGTTCCCCTCCCCTCTTTTAAAAAGGGTACCTCTCCTTCGCTTTTGTTCACACCTCAAAATCCCATTTTTTGGCTGAAAAATTCTTGTTTCTCCTCCCAAATTCAGTAACTTCATCCTAGATTCTTCACTTTTGGGTGAAATCCAACCTAAAAAGTCATTTTGTGAAAATCAAAAGGAGATACTCGAATAAAAGGTAATTGTTTTACTAATTGAATTCAATTTATTTTCTTATTCTAAATATTATCTAATTTTTTTCCATAGTAAAGTAATAAATATAGTATCATCTATATTATTTTACATTATTATGATTATTAGATAACCATATTCCTCATTTTATCCCTCTGGTGAATAACAATATCCCCATGCATGCGTATGCATGACTTACCATCTCCACGTTGTAGTGTATTTTGTATTTAATTACCAATTTCTTTAATTCAATATAATTATAAATATAATGGATAAAAAATAGAAATGAAAAGATATTTTTTTATTAAATACCATCTAGTTTCTTACCAGTTAACCATTAAGAGAATGATATCGTCACCCGTGCATATGTATGGATTACCGTCTCCACAACACGATTAAATTCATCCTTCATGTTAACAATTGATGAATGATTATGAAAATATATATTTTGAATATGTATGAAATATAAGATGTAATAATCCTACTGAAATTATATATTTTTATATGACATTTTCTTACTTCCATTCAATACGATAAGAAAACAGAAAAATCGTTCTTTTGTTTGTATAACCCAACGTCTCCATGAAGAGTGTATTCCATTATAAATATTAAATATATGAAAAATTTTATATACTAAATTTATATGATATATAAATCATGTTTTACATTATATAAGTATATAAATCATTATCTATGTAATTGGACCTTGAATAAAAACTCAAAACACATAAGATTAACAAAGCAGTTATTACCAGAAATGTTGCATTAACTTGGAATTTTTAATAAAAGAGTAATATAAAGTTATAAATTAATAATATATGAAATAATAAATATTATTATGATTCTGTTTAAAGTTAATAATATGTTTAAAACCACTATACAGTAGATTTAGACACATATAGAGGGAATAATACCTAGAGTAAAGGATAATTTCACAATCTCTTTATTATTCGAGATTGTTTATATGTAAGCATTTAATGGGGAATATTTATAATCTATTTACATGTTTATGAATTAAAAATTGGTTTCATAAATTTATTTATAAATAAATGAATATTTTTTAAATTTTAATTGTTGAGTATCACTAAAATGTTTCAAAGAAATATAGGACACATTGATTCAAAAATCTGTTTTTAAATGTCTTATCTTATAAATTTGTGACTTTTGAATAAATGATATCAAAGTAAAAGGGGTATTTTACTTATGAAATTTTTCATAATTTTTATAGGTTATTTTCATATATTTCAACTTCCTTTATTGAATATTATGCATGATTGAGGTTGATTTTTTTGATACAATATGTTACATTGTATTGAAGGGTTTATGGTATTTATGTCTGTGGATTTTCTATTTTATTCCATTCATGGATTATGTTTAATGTCCTGATATTTCATATGATATTTCTAAAATGAATGTTCATATTTATTTATGTTTCACCCTTTTCATTTGTAGAATGTATTGTAATTAGTCAGTGATGGGAAGGGCCCACTATAGCCCCAATATGCATCGATAGTTCTCATTAGAAAAACTAGATATGTACCTGGTGAGGCCTTTCCCATTTTGTTTGAAATATGGATTTCTCTGATGTCTTACCCAATTATTTTCATATGTCTTAGTTGAGGCCTCAACAATATGTTTTATATGTTTTTCATTATGGATTCCCTCCTTATGACTTTAGTTATTGATATTATATATTATTGTTCGACTAGTAGAATATCCATTTGAATGTTTAAATGGAATTATTTGATTTATTATGGACACATTATTATAAATATTATGTTTAAAAGGTTTGTGTTTTAGTTTTATACATATCTTTAAAAAAAAATCTTATTTTTGAAGGCATCTATTTTTTTATTAACCCTTATTGACCATCTGATATAACCCCTTTCTTATGTTTTATTATCTCATGATACTAAGATGTATAATATGATTGATATACAGGGTTAATCTAGGATAATAATGGATTTTTCAAAGGATTATCTATGTTGTGTTTAATGTTTTTAATTGTAATGTAAGGTTCATGCATGTAATATAATTTAAAAGACTTCTAAATAGATCAGTTCTTCAGGACATGATTCAATGTAATCATTCCAATGTATTAAAATAATGCACTGAATATGGGCTTTTGGGGTTGAAGATTTTTATATATCTTTCCATATTGATGGAATACATTGTATGTTTTCTATTTAACAATCTTGGTTAAACCAATGAGAATGTAGTCCCCAATCATTGATTTTGAGATTTTAATTAATTAGGTACTACCTGATTTTTTTTCTATAACATGGTTAACATATAGAAACTTACACACAAGTAAAATTATTTTATTTTGTTAAACACATTTTTAATAACATGATTCATGTTTTTTGTTTCTAAATTTACTACACTATTTCATTACAACATTCACTCAGTATTATGGTGTATAATTAGTGGTTGGGTGGGGACCACCTACTTGGTATAATCTACTCACCCCTCTATGTGTCCCTTAGGACATGTTAGACCTTATCACAATAATAAATATACCCTATAACAAATGGTTCAAATAGTTGTTATATGAAGAGAATGAATTGGTTTATCTTATACCAATGGTTTCCCAAACCCTTGGGTGAAACAATTTTGGGACAACCTTTTACCAGTGGTTTCTATGAAACCATTGATATAACACCCTCAGAATTCCATTTAACCAATAGTTTAATAAAATCTTTTGAATAAATTCTATACCAATGGTCTATTAAACCATTCGTATATACTTTTATCACTATATAAGATAAAAAATTCTTCCCAACAATGTCTAGAACCTACACCTGTACCCCAAACAACATGAAACCAATATAGAAAAATTGAAAAACAAATTAATGCATTTAATTGGTCACAAAACAAATTTTAAAAAAACATATGTTGCATATATTTCAATTGATTAGTTCCTAAATGAAAAAAATTATAACATATATATATAATCACATTCATTTATCCAACATTATGTGTCATAAATAACTATTAGAAATATAGGGGATTAATAACTCTCTCATTACTAAAATTTTCATCGTGATCACCACTAATACAATCATATGCATCATCATCAGATTCACAATCATCAACACCACTATCATCGCCTCCATCATCACCATCACCATAATGGGCCTCAAAAGTAAATTGTTTCTAATAAAAATAAAATATTTAGTTACGAAATAAATATAAAAGTTGAATGTAAGAAAATAATACATAAAAAAAATTCTTTTTGTGTCTATTCATTTAAAAAACATCTATATTTCATGTTTTTATTAAAAACACACATTTTGATCAAAGAACATGACCAATAATGTTAAATAACACCCTCTTCAATGAAACATAATATTGAAAAAATTTATTCAATAAGAATTTATTTTGGAACAAAATTAACTTATTATAACAAATATTTAATGGATAATAACCAAATCCAATTGAAATAAATTTCATATAAATTTATTTTTTTTATAAATAACTAAGTGAAAATAAAATTAACTATACATAAATGAAAAAATTTATATTTTTCAATCTAATCTATATTCAAATTCGTTTTTTTATTATTGTATTTAGTCCAGTTCATTTTTTACCGATTTGACTATGTTTGGAAAAATTTGTTTGCTTAATAAATGTTTATATTAATTTCACATTTATAATTTAAATTTTTCTTATTTCATTTATTAATAAAACATAATAATTAAATTTAGATTATTTCAATATGGTTTGTTTTTGTTTGATAATGTGAATTTCATTATAATTTCTACTAATTTATTATGTTTTGTTTTAGTTCAATTATAACAATTTCAGTTTCATTAAATCCACATTATATTTATTTTTTAATTAGATACAATTTACTATTTAGATTTATTTTATACTTGTTTTTATTATTAATCTCATTTATGACTTGATTTTATTTAGTTTGTCTAAATTTTACTATATTTATGCACGGTTTTCTCATGTCGGTTAGGGTAAGATTCTTCCCTATTGGTTAATTTTTTCAATATGTTCGAGTTGGATTTGAAATTTATTGTTAATAAATATAAATTATATTTAGTATCATTATATGTCCACCAATTTAGTTAATGTTTTTTTTGAAAAGTAATATGTTCATATTTAATGAATCTGTTAAATTTTTTATATGTCAATATTATTTGAAACTATATAAATGTTAATAATGTTCAGAGTTTACAAGTTGATATTTTTTATATTTAAAATTGTTTAAATTTCAATATTATATGAAGATATTTTTCATCACTTTTATTATTAATTTTTTATGTTTTTCATATTAAAAATTAATCAAAATATTTTTTGTTTAATTATATATTATCATATGTAATAAAATTAAATAATATTAAATTCCATATATGTTATATATTTTTTTATTTTTTTATTTTTTTTATAAAATATATATAAATTTTTAATATTATTTTAAAATATTCTACTTTCCCTTAAGCATGGTATTGAATTTGTTTACACATACTTAATTTTTTTTAAAATAATTATGTTAAGATTACCATTTGATAAATATGTTTTACCCATATTTAACATTAGATTTAACATATACTTTTTTTAATCATAAATAACTTTATTTTACCCTTAAATAACATTACATTTATCTTACAAACCATTATTTTACATTACATATCATTATTTTACACTCACTCATCTTTGTTTTACCCTTAATTAATATTATTTTACCATTATGTAACATTGTTTTACCCTTACATAATGTTAGTTTAGCATTAATTGATTGTATTTTAACCATAATCGACATTGTTTTACATTTAATATCTTTAGATTACAATTAAATATATTTATTTACCTTACATAACATTACTTTACTTTTGAACAACATTATTTTACAATTATATTTCTTGGTTTGACCCATACTTAACTTTAGTTTCCCCTTACGTATAAATTTTTTACCCTTAAGTATCATTATGTTACCCTTATTTAACATTATTTTACCCATAATTAACTATTTTTACTCTTACCTAACTATATTTTACCCTTTTAAAACATTGTTTTACCATTAATTAGCAATGTTTTACCCTTACGTAAAATTAGTTTACCCGAACATAACTTTATTTTACACTTATGTAACATTTGTTTCACTCTCACATAAATTTTGTATAACGTTACTTAACATTAGTTTACCCTGACATAACATTGTTTTACCTTTATTTAACATTATCATTCCATTATGTAATTTTAATTTATCCTAATATGCCTTTAGTTTACACTTAATTATCATTATTTTACTTATTCATGGATTTGTTTGACACATACTAAATATTATTTTTCCTTTACATAATTTTTTTACCAATAATTAACTTATCTTTACCCTTACTTAAATATATATTACCCTTAAATAACTTTTTTAACCATTAATAACATTATTTTACACTTACTTAACATTTTTTTACCTCATGTAGGTTTATTTTACCCTTATATAACAGTATTTTTCATTTTTTTATCTTTAGTTTACCCTGACATAACATTAGATTAGATTTAGAAAATTTTGATTACAAATAAATAATTTTATCATACTGTTAAATTATTTTTTTACACTTATGTAACTTTAGATTACCCTTGAATAACTTTTATTTACCATTACATAATTTATTTTAGTCCTACATCGGTTTAGTTTACCCTTACATTACTTTTTTACAATTAATTAACTTTAGTTTAACCATACATAATCATATTTTAACATTACATTATAGTGACCCATATTTTCATACATAGATATTGCATATTATAATATGAATATTCATTATATAACAAAACAATATATTCCAAAATCATAAATTACTAGTATTTTTTGAAACATTGAAACTCAAACAACAAATTCGTGAATGAATGACATCATCACCCATTATGTTCTTCATAAATATCCCTTTTTATATATATATCATAAGATATAAAATTATTTCATAACCTATGGAAAGGAATCATAATAAGGGGTGAAATCAGATGCTCAGTAGGGATAAACAAGCGAGATATCAACATAGCATGAGTATAAGTGTATGATAGCATGAGAATAAAATTTATAAAACATACCCTGCCTATAATAGATTGTAAACATGAGTCCTGAAATAAATAATGTATGGTTATATGAAATTAATCACCAAGTAATCAATTAAAAAAATCTTTGAGATCATAATATAGTAACATGTCATAGATTTGTTGAATACACATAAACATGGTAAATATTACGTCAAGGTTAACCACTAAGTCATTAATCGCATGTTTGTATTATTCTAAACACAGGTGTAATGCTTTGGTCTTGTGATAACATCTCGTGTAACCTATTTTTGGCATGTGATAACCTCCCATGTAGTATATTATTTCATGTTTTGACAAACTCTAATGTAACCTATTTTTGGGGCTTTGGATAGCCTTTAATGTACCCTGTTTGATGTCACAACCCCCTTCTTCAAGATGAATTAAGTTTCACGACCTTCCTTTAAGGCCGAGAAACTTTCGTGACCCTCCTTCTTCAAGATGATGAAAGGAAGATAATGACTCCCAAGTACCACCTATAGTAGGTCTTAGGGTGGATACACACACCAAGGGTGTAGAATCTCACAAAATGGAAGGCATTACACTTTTTATAGGATAGAATATTGAGAGGTAAGGTGGTCCATCCCAAAAAAACTCCAAGCACTTTATATAAAAGAAACAGAAAATCCATCCCAGTATATAGAAGAAATCTAAAATCTATCTCACATCCATGTTAATAAATAAAACTACTACAAAATACTACAAAACAATAAAATGTACCAAAATTATGGCTAAGAAGCGACATAGAAGTTATCCCAATGTTCGAGATAGTAATGACCCACACGGTCCATATACACCCCCTGGAAAACTAAAATCAGTTTTTTATACATAGAGTGAGCATAAAAGTATACTTAGTATGAAAAACCAATGTATATCATATAAAAGGTGGAGGGAGCGTACTAATTTCCCAATGATAAAATCTTATAAGACAATAACACCTAACAAGGTGTACTAGCCACCCCAATCTCTACAAGGTATGCACTCTAAATAAAGAAAGTCAAGTAATGTAATTTAATAAGCACATCAATAATTTGGGTACCCCACAAAACATCCTACAAGTTAGCTACTCATACCATAATTAAAAACATCCTAATGCTCCTACCTCTTCCACAAGCCCCACAAAACTGCCTACCCACGCACACCTATATCGAACAAACAACATCATATCCTACCCGCTAACACATGGGCCATAACCACATCACATTCCAAACGATAACACCTGGTCTATAGCCACATCACATCCTGCCCAAAAACAAATCTAACATAACCAATTAACATCCCACACAATAACACCTGGTCCATAACCACATCACTTCCCTCCCAAGACACCTATTCCACACGACCACACCACATCCCAACGACACTTGGGAATCACAACACATCTCATCCCAAATACACCAGGGAAATAACCACTCACCCAAAGACACTTGGGCCTCACAAAGCACACCACAACCTACCCAAGGAAACAGGGGCTACCAATGCCTAGAAGGGGGAGGAGGGAAGATAATATAACCATCCATCCATCATCCCACTGAGATGTTAGTAAAGACACCCTCCACCGAAAAAATGGGAGTGTTTAACATATATTTATTAACTACGGTGGGAGCATTTAGAAAACACATGTAAATATAGATATACATATATAATATCAAATAATCAAGCCAAACCTATGGGTTATCAATCAAAAAATCAACCACCCCATAATACTTCCAACTTTACTGCTACCTTTAAATGCATTTATCAACATTTTAATGGTCATTTCCAATGTTGATAAATTAATGACACTTCAAAAAAATGACAACTCAAATCATATCCCTAGCCAATTCAATTAACCAATTCTCATTTTATTAACTATTCATTCATTCATCCCATCACTATCTGGGTGACAACTAAGTACACCCCACAACAAGACACTTAGTAAAGGTCACACAAAAGATGTAAAACTATGGTATGTTAACCCACTTTATATTTCTCTTCCATTTAAAATCCATTCATAACAGTACCTATCTTGATACACATAGTGTTGCTTTATGGATGCTACTCATGGAGAAACTCCTAGAGAATTACACATACTAACAACATCCATCATCAATATGTACAATAATTCTACCCAATCCATCATCTGATCCACAACAAATCATCAACTCATAGCTTCAAACAACACAAATGAACTCCACCACACTCATCAGGCCTGTTGAGTGATACTTTCCTTCCATTCCACAATAAATCAATCTCCAAACCTGCGATTCCATTACACTAGTCGAACTACCCCACAAACATTTCTGTTATCAACCACATCACCACACAACCACACAAGGCACACATTTCTAGATTTAATAAGGGATCCAAATTTTAATTCTAGTTGTTAATTCATGTGTTATCACTGGACATGTTTGATCCTGAGGCATCCATTTATTTAACCAAATAAACATGTTCAATAAATTTCACATATAAAACCATTCCATATAAGATCAAAGAAAAGGATTCAAAACCAACACATGTTAGAAAACAAAGATCACCAAATTCCATGATTTTCAGCATGAATATAGCCTATAAAATCATAACATGGATCAAAATAACAACAAATCGTAATCATGAATAACATTACCTAGACCCATTTTTTTGTTTTAAAATAGATTCAATTATCATTATTTTATTTGGATTCAAGTTTATTCACCATAAGACATTCATAAACCCATAACACCTGATAAAAAATTTAGAGAGGCGAAGGGATTCCTAAATAAAATAACAGACGAGTAGAACCTCTTATTTCACAAAGAAAGGGGGTGCACATGCAGCAAAAAAAACTCCAGGGAAAATGTAATCCAAGACCACAACACAAACACACCACTCATTGGGAAAAAATACTCTAGGGAATATCCTGTTTCAAGAGAAAATGGAAAGACACATAGAATAATGACTCTTTTCTTTCGAAATCCCAGATCATATATCAATATTAGGAATGGTTTACCAATCCATTAAAGTATTATCTTGACCAAGACCACATTGTTTGGCCATTTATAAGTCACTTGAAATATTGTTAAAATAAATATATGATATATGGTCTACAAAATTACTTTAGAACCATATAAACATGGTCTTAAAATCATTTTACATTAAATAAATGAAAAATTGGTGAAACTTTAGTAAATGGAAAAATTGATGAAAATTGTAATTTTGACAAACTATCAGAAATGTCTTGGAATTGGGTTAGTCAAAATTGTGAGCCATAGGTGGGTGATTCACCGGTGCGAGCCACTGATGGAAGATTAACCATTGGGTGAGACACTGTTGGATGACCTAACGGTGGATGAGTCACCATTGTGAGTCACTATGGTGACCTACTGTTGTAACCTACCATCATGACTCACTGGTGCAAGTCATTATCACAACTCACCTTCAATGATTCATTGGTGTGAGTCACCATTGCGACTCACCATCAGTGACTCACCGTAGAAAGTCACCTTTGCATGTCACCATTTCGGATCATTTTCAGGGACTCACCATCACAAATCTACCATTATTACCTACTATTCCTAAATTATCAGTCCTGACCTAAAATTGAAAAAACTGGATTTTTGAGAAACTCTTGAAATGAGACATTGTGATCTCACATAACACTGCAAACACTAGATGTTCCAAAATTAATGGACCAAGGAGGTTCGGTCCATTATATAAGATACCCCTCAATCTATTCTCACCCTCAGTAATTAAAAACGAAACACGTAAATAAAGTAAGTGTCCAACCAACCACCTCATGTGATACCTCTCAAGGATCTTGCTGCAAATGAAACATATCTACCAATATAAAACTTCAACGATAACCACCAAGTGTTGTTCAAAAGATGGTGTTAAAACGGAACATCCAATAACACCTCCACCAACATCAGCTATCACAACCAACCAAAAGACACACTACAAAATAATAATAACCACATTTTCCTTAACACATTAATTGGGGAATTCCTCAATCCATGTCCAAATACTATTTTCTCTAAGAGACAATAACTTACCCACACAGTTTAAATCACAACTCAATTAATGTGTCTTGATTAAGAATTAGGTCCTCTAATGTTTACATGTCTGGACTTCATCGCACATTATGGAACAAAGAAACAAATAATCTCATTTAAAATAATGTTCAAACATCACATTACAAGGAAAACATAACAAGTCATAACTCAAAACAACTTTGGGTAGTAGGAACGCATATGTGCTTCTCACTCCAAATTACTCTCCTCTTGGTCACAATGCCTCCACAACACAATAACCAAATGACTGGTCTACCCCAAAAACACATTCTACCTATGATCCAAGATCTCTACTAGCCTCTCCACGAATTTCGATTTTTCTTCAATATATATCTCTCCCTAGTCAATGACATAGGGGTCATCATGAAGATTCTAACGGAGTTGAGAGATGAAAAAGATTTCATGGATCATTTCTAACTATATTGGATGTTTTAATAGATATTCCACCTCTCTAAATCATTTCAACACATCAATGGTTCCGAGGAATGTCATAGAATGATTTTCTCCCTCTTCTAAACCTTTCCTTCCCATATCGAGGGAAACCTTCAAGAATACGTGGTCCCAAACCTCAAACTCAAAGGGAATCCAACTATGATCGACATATGACTTCTTCCAAAATTGTTCTTCTTTTATCCTCTCACAAACAAGATGAAATTTCTCTATCATCCTCTGCATTAACTTATAAAAAAGAACAACTATCTCCCTAATCTCTTTCTAGCGTAGTCTTGACCGACACAGCCTTCTGTACAAATCATCATACTCAGCCATGCCAGTGGAAAAGTGATAGATATTATTGTAAGGGAATTCTACCAAGGGTAAGTGTCATACCTAATATCCATAAAATTCCATGATGAATTCCCACAACATATCTTCTAGTGTTTGTATTGTCCACTCTATATGCCCATCTGTTTGAGGGTGGAATGCAGTGTTGAGGCATAAAAAAGTGCCAAAATCATAGTGTAATCCTATTCAAACTCGTGAGGTAAAGAATGTATCTTGACAGAAAACCATTCAACTATACCAAGTCATCCACATCCCTCATTACCAAGGAATCCACTACACCTAAATCTGTGATTGCTAAGAAGAGATTGATTTAGTCAGTGGATCCCCCACTACCTAGATTGCAACACAGCCTCCCCGGGCCCTGGGTAACCCTATGAAGAATTCAATTAAGTTGTCATCCCACTTTGACTCAGTGACATCTAAGGTATGAAACAAACCACTTGGAATATAGTGGTTGACCTTCACCTGCTGGTGCACCA
The DNA here is from genome assembly GCA_963277665.1 of Viscum album. NCBI lineage: Eukaryota > Viridiplantae > Streptophyta > Magnoliopsida > Santalales > Viscaceae > Viscum > Viscum album. The sequence continues at coordinate 1,638,677,394 of OY728163.1, read as the reverse complement.
TGAAATTCTCCATAAACGTTGCCACAACATTTTTCATCCCAGGCCACCAAAACTGCACTTCCGAGCCATGGTATTTCATTGAAACTCCCCAATGTACAACTAAGTATGAGCTATAAAACATATGGAGGTATATCTCTTGAATCACCAATAGAACAAATATCCTTCCATAGAAAAACACATGATTTTAAACATCCTCTGACTATCCCTCCGGAGCATCAACATGGTCAACACAGGCACACATCATCCCTTCCTCTGAGTCTCCCCACTGCGACTCCTCCACCTACTGCATCAGGGAAGACTGAACTATCATTTGAAATAAATATCTTGTCCACCATCCATTCATGCATCCATGTGTTAGGATTACAACCCCTTAATCACCTTCCAGGAATCCACAAATTCCCCAACAACCTCCTTCTGTGACTTCTTTCTCAGAGTATTAGCCACAACATTTCCCTTCCCTGAAGAGTATCAGATCTCAAAATCATTGTTCTGAACGAAATACATCTACCGTTGTGGTATCATGATCATATGTCACTAGGAACATATATAACTCAAGCTATTGTGATCTGTGAAGACCACAATGCGCTTCCCGTTGTGGTAATGTCGCCAAAACATCATCGCAAAAACTGATGCTACTAGCTATAGATCATTGGTGGAATAGTTATGTTCCTGGGGAAATAGATTCCTAGAACAATGAGTGATCACTCTCACCTTTTTCATTAACAATCAACCCAAACTGAGAGAGGAAGCATAAAAAACACCTCAAACATCACCCCATCCTCTGGAAACTACAGACTAGAGAGATGACCAACTTCCCCTTTGATATTCGAATGTTATCTGTCAATACTCTCCCCTCACAAAATCCTGGTCCTTTCTGGTTAGAGATATCAATGGAGTTGTAACAATAGATTTATCAGGCGAAAATATTCAGTAATAGTATGTCGGACCAATAAAACTACGATCCTTTACAACAATCACATGTTTTTTCAAAAGAAACCACTACCTCGACCGTCAATGGGTCCACTGCTACACCCTTATGAGACTCCAAATGTCCAAGAAAATTTACCTCTCATGTCAAAAACATTATTATAGATAACTTCTTTTAGTATTTCTTGCATCAAAGGGCATGTAAGAGAGTTCATAGATAATTTGTATTCTCCTCCTCTAACGTTGAGTAAATCAAGATGTCATCTATAAATATGATGATGAACCAGTCCATGAACTAATGGAAGATGGAGTTCATGAGCCCCATTAACATGGATAGTACGTTCATAACAATGAACGACAAGACTATGAACTCAAAGTTCCAATAACCACACCTGAAAAAATTCCCCCAGATATCTCCTTCCATCACCCTTAACTATTAATATCCATACCACATGTCGATCTTAGATAACAAACTTTTCCTCATTGTTGGTCAAAAATATCTTTTCTCCTTAGAAGAGGGTAACAATTCTTGACCACACCAGATTCAACCTCCAGATGCCTATCTAAAACCTCAGACTACCTTTTATCATATTTGTAAACAAAAATTGAGCATTTCTTGGTGACACACTGGGCTTGATAAATCTATTTTTCATCATTACATCAATATGAATCCTCATATCCCTCAACTCAAAAGTGTCCATCCGATAAGGATCATTCGAAATCAGAAAATAGCTGGTTTGTAAGTCTATATCAATCTCAATGTCCCATTGTGAGGGTAGATTCAAAACCCCCTCTTGTAAAAAATCCATAAAATACCAAAAAACTCTATGAACCTCCAATGTATTAGTTTCCACTAATACATATAACAGTTTGACCAATAATGAACCAAGAGGCTATACATGCTAACTTTCCACTTGGATACTCTGCTCGCTAATGAAAACCACATGTCGACCATCCACATCTGAAAACTCAAATATCCACTAGAAGTAGATGATAATGGTATTCATAAAATACGACCAGTAGATGTTGAGAATAACATCACATGGAGACATCTATATTAATAATACATCCCCACGGATTGATGTGATCCCATAATCAGTTAACATCCTTGGTATACATGAAACAAGAAGGTATGACCTCCAACTAACGAACTCAACAGCAGGGGAACAAGAATAAAATCTACACCTAATCCCATATAATGGGATAGATTGGGCATAAAAAAGGAGTGTGAATCTCCAAAATGAAAAAAAGAACAAGAAATATTATTGAACAAACTTATCTTACCTCAAACAATCTTAGGCCATGCCGGAACTGTTGCCTATGCCACGTGCAGCTAACCATGCCCAACTCCTCTACTTCTCTACTAATGACCACATCACATAGCATTCCTAGTTTGGGTTCCCTAATGAACACTCTGAAGTTGGACGACATCTTCTCTATCTCTCATTGGTCGAGTAGGGGCCTCCTGTCCCCACTGCTCGAACTTCCCAACCGGCAACTGCTGCTCAAGTGGGCATTGAACCTACCCACCTACACCATTCTAATATTGAAAGGCTGTTGGGAAATAAATATGATGATTCCCATGGTATTAAAAATATATACTCCTTGGTCAACGGTTCGAAGAAAAGGTATGGGTTTGGATGTTGGATGTTCGAAAATAAAACTATTGAGGTCAATTACTCACTGGTCGAAACCTCAATGGCCCTGTGTCCTCAGACCTACTTCTGGTGTCCTTACCCCATGAATAAATCTACTAACTCCCCTCTTCTGGTATATATCCTCACGAATGAGTCCTATATGTCACCTCTTCTTTCTTCTGAACTGATAACTACATTGGTATGTTAAATGGAGTAACCACATGATAGATATAAGGAAAAAGCTTCTCCCCTAGGTATCTCACTTGAGACACCTTATTCAAAAAGTGATTTGGGAAAAGTGAAGGAGACCCTTAAACATAATCCCCAATTCTCATATTGATATACTCCCAAGTTAGAGGGAGTGTAACTCATGCCTCCTCTTAGCCATCATAATTGATGAAAGGAATTATACTCAGAACTCGTTATCGAAATCGACCCATAGAACAACTACCTCTTTCCTCTGCCCTAGGTATAACATCCACATCTAACATGAACATCCCCTTATCTAAATTACTACCAATAGAACCTAATATTCCGTCAGATATTGGATTAGACAGAAGGTGATATGAAGATTATCATGACTGCTCTCCATCACAATGTATGAAACACTACACTCATACTTCCCAAGGTATTATACTAGAAAGCTCATAACTTTCCTTTACACTGGTCATCCTCCTCCACTAGATCACCCTCTACTGATCAATCAGATTGGCCAACTGATCCTTGAATTACCGATAATGACATTGATGGATATTGAGTTCAATAGATGAAAACGTAATCAAGGAACTCCAATACTCGAGTAGTATAAATTTTTATATAAGATTCATTTTTACTCATTATTTTTTCAATTTCCCCCAAAAAACCAAATAAAAACTTGAATAAATTTCATTATAATAAATGTACCTTTCCTAGGGTCTCTACCCTACAAACGGTGTACCAACACTTTGTAGTTCTACAGGCCCAGATTCTTTGCATCAGATCAATGGGCGCCCCAAAATCATGTGTCATAGCCGGTAGTACCTAGCCAATGTCACACACCATGATAACCTAACACTATTTCGAGACCACCCCATAAAATCCTCACACTTCCAAACTCGAAACTCAATCATATCTCTCATCCCTCATCCTATAATACCATTTTATCATGACCCCCTTCATTCAGATGAAGTATGTGTCACAACCCTCATTCATGGTGGAGAAAGTGTTGCAAACCTCCTTCTTCCATATAAAGAATGGAAGATAATAACCCCCTGAGTCCCACCTCTAAGAGGCCTTGAGGTGGTGACTATCATATGGGGTTTAGAATCACAAAAAAAGGAATTCATTACCCTTTTATAGGAAAGAGGAACGAGATATAATATGGTCCTTCCAAAAAAATCTCCAATCACTATATATAAAAGAAAGACCAAATTCATCTTGATATATAAAAAAATCCACAATCCATACGACATGAACGTTTAAAATAAAACTTTTACATAATACAAAAGAACTCCCACAAGTACCAAAAGTAAGGGTAAAAAGTGACACTACAAATATCCCAATGTCTAATCTAGTAATTTCTAGTATGGTCTATGTATTACTCCAGGAATCATGAATGCATTTGTATATTCATAGGGTGAGCATAGAAGAACAATCAATTAAAAAAACCAACATCTCTCATGCACAAGTTGATGGAGCATACTAATTCTCTTGTGATAAAACAGTAGAAACCAATAGTACCTAATAAGGTATACATGCCACCTCAATCACACAATCACACACTCACTAAATAATGCATGCCATGTAATGTAATATAGTATGCACATTGATGATTTAGTACCCCATGCCACTTCCCACTGGATTTTTACTCATACCCCAATGACAAACATCCTAATGATCCAACATCTTCCACAATCCTCATGCCATAGCAGACCCACACACACCTGTGCCACCCAAACCACATATGATCTTTCCCACATACACATGATTCATAACCACATCACTTCTCACCCGTAGACACCTGATCCATAACCATATAACATCATGCCAGCTGATACCTAGGCCACATAACCACACTTAATCCCAAATACACTTTGGAAGAAAACACATCTCATCCTGAAGACACATGGGAATGTATAAATTTCCTGCAGACACCTGGGCCCCAAAAACCACATCATAACCTTCATGAAGAAATTTGGGCGACCAAAACCTAGAAGACGGAGCAAGGAAGATCAAGTAACCCTCCATACATCCTATGACTAGGACGTTGAGAAAGATATATTCCCTAATAACAATGCCAGTGTTAGAAACATAGTGATCAACTAGGGTCATGTTCATATAGAAAACATAAGGAAATACAATTATATATATATAGCATCAAATAACCAATCCTAACCAATAGGTTCTCAATAAATTAGACAACCACTGTATAACCCTGTAAACTTTACTTCTTCCTCTAAATGAATTTATCAACATCACTGTTGGTTACTTGAAAAGAAAATAAATGAAATCCACTTTACCAGAAGACTCATATCATATCAAAACCCCATCCAATTATATTAAACTATTCTCACTCCTTATTAACTATTCATTCATTAATTCTATAACTATCTACGAAACTAATAAGTACACCACACAACAAGACACTTAGAAAAAGTCACATAGAGGAGGATGAACAATGGAAAATTAACACACTTCATATTTATGATCTATTTAACACCTATTAATATCATAAAATACCTATCTCGAGATAGGGAGTCAAGATTTGGGAATCATACTCATGGAAAAACTAATGGTGAATTACCCATTCCATCCAATTCCATATTCATTATTAAAAAAATTTCTTCCCAATCCATCATCTCAACCACAATTATCCCCCAACACAATGCTACACACAACTGAACTTACCCCTACCACATTTGGCAAAGATGATTCAAAAACTACATATCTATTCCATAATTAATCAATCTTTCAACATGATATTCCATTAATCCACCCAAACCACCCCACACATAGTGATTCTATCAACTGAATCACCACATAATGACACAAGGAAACAATTTCTATATTCAATAAGGAATCAGACATTTCGTTATAATTGTTAATTAAGGGGTTATAATTAGTCATGTTTGATCCTAGGGAATACATTTATTCATATAAATATACATGTTAATACATTTCACATATACAGTCATCAAATATAATACCAAAAGCAAGTATTCACAACCCGCACAAGTATGCAACAAAAGACCTCCAACAACCACGATTTTCAGCAGGCATACATCCCATACAATTCGCAGCGTAGATCAAAATGACAATAAACCATAATCATGCATAACATTCACCAGCCCCTATTAATAGTTTATGAAAATGATTATATTTATTGAATTCAGATTCAATTATATAGACCATGAGATATTCATACCCCCACATGATAAATAATTTAGACAAATGAATGGATTCCAACCTCGAAGAATAGTCGATAAACACTTTCTTATTTCCCTATGATAGGGGTGTGCATGCAGCCGAAAAAATCCAAGGAAAACACAATCCAATCCCACAATACAAACACAATACTCCTATGGTTGAAGGGTTTTGGTTAATATCTCGTATCAAGAGAAAAATTAAAAACACAGAGAAGGAGTCTCGGCTTTCAAAAGGGAATATCCTATATCAATTTGGAGAAACACTTTTAAAATCCATTAATGTCAGATCCTGACCTTTACCACATGGTTTTTCCATTTATATGTCTTTGGGACTTTTGAAAAAAATAAAGATATGCTTTGTAGTCCACAAAATGTCTTTAAAACCATTTAAATATGGTCCTAAAACAATTTTAAATCAAATAAAACATTCAAGGGTAGAGACTATAGTAAACTAGAAAACTAGAGAAAACTAAAATTTTGAAAAAATGTCGGAAGTGGCTCATCATTGGGTGAGAAATCATCATGATTCACCAGTGGGTGAGTCACCAGAGTGAACCTCTAGTGGATGAGTCATCATTGGGTGACTCACCATTGGACGAGCTACCAGTGGATGAGTCACCATCGCAATTCACTATTGGAAACCTACCATTGCGACCTACCACCATGACTCATCAGTACTAGTCACCATTGAGAGTAACCATCAGTGACTAACTGATGTGAGTCACTGTTTCGAGTCATATTACTGACTCACCATTGTGAGTCTCTATTCTGAGTCATTGTTGTGACTCCTAGTTAGTGATTCACCTTCATGACCAACCATTCCCGACTCACCGATCTTGACCCACAATTGGAAAATCTTTATTTTTTACAAACTCTTGAAATGAGCCATCGTGACCTCCATGAATACCCCAAACACTGTATTTTAACTATGTAATGGAACAAGGAGGTCCAATCCATTGCATTCGATCTCATTGAAAATTATTCACTAACCAATGAAATATAGGGTATATAATCTTATGACCACCCATCACTTAATGAAAATAGTACATATCTGTTCCAAAATTTCAGAAAATATTCATGATTAACTAACCTATATATAAGAAATGGGTTTCACTAACATTTCACTATAGTATAACCCATTGAAAAGAAACGAATTTAATTTGCGTAGTCAATAGAAAATAAACTTGTTTCATAAATATATTTTCTTCATAATTATAAACAATCTAGACATATGATATGGATGGTACCATTAGTTCATTTCCCTAGTAAATCATAAGAAATATCTAAGGTTGTTGTTGTTAATGAATAGAAATACCATAACAAGATACTTTAACATTCTTGAGGAAAATATAATTTACATTTTGAAAACAGAAATTTAAAATATAAATACATAAAAAAATTGAAAAAAAACATTGAAAATAAATTAAAAATATTGAAAAGGACGATCAATATTATTTAGTGTAAATTACATCAGAAAATATTGTTCATGTCATGTACATTAAAATATTACTTTTTTAAATTTGGTTAATAGTAAAAAGTACTTGGTTCAGAAAATGAAAAATATATTACAATAAATTCATTCCAAAAAAATTAAAACATTTATAAAAATGAAAATAAATATTCTTTAGGGAATTTAAATAAATTAGTGATTTTTTTTTAAAACGTGGACGTGGAAGTGAAATGGTTTATGACCAAAGAGAGAAATAAAGTTAATTTTTCCTTAAAAAAATCATTTTGACTCTTTAGTACTTAATTGTAACAGAATTAAAAGAAAACATTTAATTTCTAGACAAAAACTAAAGGATAATAAAATTGAAGATTTTCTTGAGTGATATATCCTAATATTTTATCATTAGAATCTTAATCATAAATAATCATGAAAAAGAATTAGATTGTAACATAAAATCATTACCACGTTTTTATATTTTGAATCATATGAAATAAAAAAGAAATGACATTAGATTGATATTTTTATCCAATATCTTTAATGAAAAAAACATAAAATAAATTCAACCAATGTATATAAAACACACCAAAAAAATTGTGAAAATAGAAGGTGTCCCGCAAAAATAATAATGAGAAGAAAATCCCTTAACGTAAGTCTTCGTTTTCTTCATACATGTTTTATCCTACCAAATAATAAGTAATTTAAATATAAATATATTCTAGAAAAATATTAAAATATATATTTCTATATACAGTTAGCATGAATCCTTTTACCACAAATTTATTACTAATTCTTTTTTAAAACCATTTTTCTATGTAATAACTATTTTTTCCGGTATGTTTTGTTTTTATAATCATGGTAATTGTAATTTAATTATAGTTACATACTATCTAAAATGGTAATAATGATATAAATATCATATAAACTTATTATATAAGTATTTATAATAATATGTAAATGTAATAGATAAAAAAATCAATTACACCGTATATGGAGGTGGTTGGTTGTACATATGCATGAACTTTGATTTATTTTTTTGATGGTCAGAATTAAAGAAATTTGAATAGTAACTCACCATTAAAAAATAATATTTATATAAAAAATATCATATATATTAATTAACTCTATCCTTATTACCATGCATTTCAAAATAAAACAAAAAATGCATCACATCGCATTGTAGAGGCAATACTCTACACATTCGCATGAGCGATGTTATCATTTTTCAATGGATTGGAAGATAAAAATATATATACTATATTAAAATTCTAGATTTATAATTATTCCAAAAATAAAATGTTTATAATTTAAATACATTATTGTATCCAGGAATAATATTTGGTAATAGATAACGAATTACATCAGTTTGTGAGGTGGTGGTTTTCTGTACACTAGATCTACGAAATCGTTTCCCATTTTAAGGAATATGCTATATACATAGGTTTTGAATTTAACAAAGAAATATCAGTATATTTTTTATTCTTAATTTATTATTTCATATAAATTTAAGAATATTTTACGGAGTTGGTAGAAGAAATAAAACAAAATTTCTTGGTTAAGAAAAATTCCTCTTCTTTAGAAAAACTCATTAAGTTTTCACCAACATCATTCTTATGACAGTTTTATAATAAAAACAAATTTTCTAGGATAATTTAAGGGATTTAATTAAGGTATTTCTTTAGGTATAGTATAAACATAAATTATTTAGTGTTTTTAATAATAGATGAGAGGGGGTTCCCTTTTATAGTTGAGAAAAAGTGACGTTTTTGTAAATACCCAAAAGAATTCAATATTGAGAAGACCCTCTAAAATAATTTTCTTAAAAATTTGTTAAATTATTTTTAGTTGAACAAATATGGTTGAAAAACACCAAAACCAATAAAAACACAGAATTTCCAAACATGTTATCCCCTGAAACTCTATGTTTACATACGTTTACCATTTCACTATGACAATAAGTTTGTATTACATCAGAAATTTATATTTTAATACTAAAAATAATGTGAGTCTCATTTGATAATTTTGACACACATTTATAATTATGAAATCCAATTTATCCAATAAAAATCATATGTGTGTGGAAAATTCATTTAAACACAAGCACATGTAATGTGCAAAACCCCATTTTAACCTAAAGTCTGATAATTTCTTTTTAGTACATTTCATATTCATTAGGAAAAAAATTAATCTAAATTTAAATAATAATAATAATTGTGATGATTTAAATTATGGAATCCATTTTATCCAATTAAATTAATATAATGGCTTTAAATTAATTTAAAATTAAACACATTTTTGCAATGAAAATGAAGTTTTCCAAAGAGAAAAATTCATAACTATAAAAAGATCTTTTTCTCCAAATTTTCAGTAATTTTATTCAAAAATATATGATTTAGGTTAATAATAATAAAAAATTGAATGAAATTTTCTTTTAAAACTATTTTAATACCAAATATATCATTGTAAATTCTTTAAAAAAGACATATTTTAATAGAAATTAGTATTTCCCACATTTGATTAAAAAAATTAATGATTTCAGAAAATCTAAAATACACAGTATGATAATTTTTACACATTGATTTAAAAAATGAAGTTATTTTTCTTTCTAAAATTAAAATAATTAATTTTAAAATAATTTTCAAAAAATGTGACAAATCAATTTTTTATAAAAATACAGTTTTCACTATAAAACTAGATTTATTCCTATCCCATGCATAGAAAAAATGTTAAATAAATGATAAAATTTTTATTAAATATAATATATATATATATATCTATAAAATAATTAACATATACTGACTAATTTAACTTATAAAAACACATTTTTTATTTAAAAAAAATTTCATAACAAAATTTCTTTTACTTTTAGTTGTTTTTTATTTTATTTTTTAATTATTTTAAAACAAATAAATTTGTTTTATAAATGATTAAATCTTAAAATTGACATAATTTAGTTAGTATTATATATATAATCCTCTTAAATGGATAGGTTGTAACTTTCACATTAAAAAATTATTTTAATAGTATCAGGGATATTTTAAACTCAGTGTTTCTTGTAATACATGATATTAAAGAAACTAAATTTTTATTAAAAAAATTATTTCAGAAAAAATCATAGTGTTACATTATAACCCCAAATAAAATTAAATTTTCCCTCTAAAATTATGTTACTTTGATACAAACCATTGAGTATGATATCATCTCATCATATCCTCAGGTTCCCTTGTAGTTTCTTCTAATTGGTGGTTTATCTACGAAACATTGACCAAGTGACTAGTATTGTTTCATATAACATTATCATCAAGATCCAAACACTAGTGCAGAAAACATTTTTTACGTCGGTTATTTTTTATTATTTACGTCGGTTTTTAGGCGACGTTAATACGGACGACGTTATAAATAACGTTTTTTACGTCGGTTATTTAAAACCCGACGTAATATCCCTAACATCACGGTGGTTATCACGTCGGTTCATATAATAACCGACGTGATAAATATGCGCGGGGGGGCTTTATCACGTCGGTTATTCCCTAAACCGACGTGATAAAACGCCTGGGATATCGTTTATCACGTCGGTTATGTCATAACCGACGTGATAAACCCTTCCCCTGGCCTATTATCACGTCGGTTTCTTAAATAACCGACGTGATAAAAAGGCCTGGGAAACATTTTAGCACGTCGGTTATCCGATAACCGACGTGGTAAATCGATTCCCAGGCCTTTTAGCACGTCGGTTATATTAAGAACCGACGTGATAAAAGCCCCGGGAACGGTTTATCACGTCGGTTCTAGAAAAACCCGACGTGATAAACCCCTACCGATTTATTTACCACGTCGGTTATAAAATAACCGACGTGAATTTTTTATTTTATATTTAATAATTGCACTGCTCTCACCAAAAAGAAACCAGAAACCAAACAAAAATAACCATGCCAGCCCTCCCCCAATCCCCAACTGAACCCCACCCTCATCTATACCCACCTAACAACCTGGCCAGCCCTCCCCCACCACATTGGAGCCCCACCACAACCCTTGGACACCCCCCACCCCTTGGACAGCCCCCCCCCCCCCACCCTCATTTACACCCCCACGACCCCTAGTACAGCCTCAAACACCCATTGGACACCCCTCCCATATCCCTTGGACACCCTCCAGCCCTTGGACACCCCCCACCCCTTGGACAGCCCCCCACCCTCATTTACACCCCCAAGACCCCTAGTACAGCCTCAAACACCCATTGGACACCCCCCCCCAAACACCTTGACAGCCCTCCCAGACCCCTTGGACACCCCCCCCCCCCCCCGACCCCTGGACACCCCCCCGAGCCCTTGGACAGCCCCAAACACCCCTTGGACACCCCTCCCATATCCCTTGGACACCCCCCACCCCTTGGACAGCACCCCCACCCTCATTTACACCCAACCAGCCCCTTGGACAGAACTCCCAGACACCTTGGACACCACTCCCATATCCCTTGGACACCCCCCCCACCCCTTGGACACCCCCCACCCCTTGGACACCCCCCACCCTCATTTACACCCAACCGGCCCCTTGGACAGAACTCCCACCTCATTTACACCCCCCCCCCGACCCCTAGGACAGCCCCAAACACACCTTGGACACCCCTCCCATATCCCTTGGACACCCCCCAAACACCCACCCACCCCCTTGGAACCTCTCCCCCCATACCAAAATCCAGACCAGAAAAACCATCAACAGTAGACCAAAACAAGAAGTAGAGAAAAATTAAACATTCACTTATATAACATTCAAAACTTACACTGTCAACTTCAAAAAAAACTAAATCCAACCTAAACGACTACGAAATACACAATTACATTGACAATATTCAAAATTACATTTTACATTACAAACAACTAAAAGTCAATCAAACCTGTAAAATAATTTGACCACTCCACTTGTAAGTGTTTGATATCTTCAGCAGTAAAGGGTTGGGGGTCATCAAAAAGCTACAAAGGAAAAGGATAGTAGTCAACGTGTATAATGAATAAATCAAATTGAAATATTATGAGAAAGAGGAAATCTTACTAGGTCAAAACTCAGAACTGTCCCAGTTGTTATTATTTCATACATAAATCTTAACATGTAATATCTGCATTCGATGATTCCTTGTTCCTCATGACATTTCTGTTTGAATGAGTGTAAATTCAATATATTAGTTTTATGTAATAAATCAAAATGTACAAATTATAAATGGATATTTACCTTCGCATGTTCATATTTGATCTTGAAATTCCTTTTCTTTGCACTTTTTCGAAAGTGGACCCATGCCCTGTTAGAAAATAATACGAATGGGGTAAATTTAAAATTCATTATAATATATAAAACTATTGTGATATTGAAACTTACGTTTCCAATATATTCTTAAAACTTTCTCGCACATCATCATGGAGAGAGCATATCCAATAAAGTGTTTTCTCCCTAGGGAAAAAAACCCCTAACATCCAATGATCCCTGATAAAAGGAAATTTAACGTTAGTGGTTTTTTATGTTAAAAGATAATTAACTCTTTGAGAGGGATGTGTTTCATACCTCTCACAAAAAGGCATCATCCAACACTGTGTGATTACATTCTTTTCAAATCTATCAGCAATATAAAGCATTCTTTGTTCCTCATCCAATGCACATGCTTCAGGGGAAATCAATTGTGGGTCCACGAATCCATATACATCTGTCAGCTCATTCCTCTCACAAATTTTATACAGATACCTAATACAAAGCAGACATAAGTATACATTTTTAATAAATATAACGCAAGGAAAAGGTGTTAAGACTTACATGATAAAAATTTGCACCACGTTGATGCCCAACTTATCTCCAGTGACAAACTCCATGATATCAGTTTTCATAATCCCCACACATAGTTCACGTCCACAGACATGAGCTTCCATTGTAAAGTCATAATGATCCGCCAACAAATTTGAATATCTTGACAATTTGTCAAGACTGCTAGTATCTGCATCTGATGTCATAGCTATCTATCTTTGTTGTTGTCTATACAGTATTTCTTTACCTTTGAAGTATTCCTGTAAAAATAAATTGAAAAATATATTAGTTTTCAAATGATAAAACATTAATAAAAATATAAAATAAAAGATATAACATCCATACCTCTATGGTAATGAGTCGAAGAAGTCTGGATGGCCAAAGTAAAAAATGGCTGATACTATGTCCAACTGTCGTCACCTCATCTGTAGGTAATGGTATCCGAGCTGATCTATCTATAATATCCTGTACAGTGACCCTCTGATTCTCTACCTCTAACTGTTGATGATGAACTGTATCTCCTATACAATATACCATCCCATATGCAACTATATGATGTTGAGGATCATCAACATAAAACTCACAATAATTAGGTAGCTGCGGCGGAGGAGGAGGATCAAAAATGGGGTCCGCAGGCTGAGGTGGGGGAGTGGGAGCTACTGGGAGAGGTGGAGTGGGAGCTGCACCCTGAAATTGGCTTTGCAAGTCTGCAAACATTAACTGCACCGATGATCTAATCTTGTCCTCCATTGTCGCATTAATATTATGGACTTCAGCCTCCAAGGATTCTATTTTTTTTATAAACTCCCTCAACGTTAGAAGTTGAGGAACGTGGCAACACTTTTCTTACCGATACACCTGCCGGATATCCTCTTACACGGCCAGGATGTTCGGGCTTTCCCAATGCCACAGATAAAATATCTTCCCTCCCAGATGGTGTAAATGTCCCCTGTGAACTCTGCTCCTCAAGAGAGTCCTGTAATAATTAATTGAACATTTCTATAATGATTGGAAATATATGACGAAAATAGTAAACTTAAATAAATAAAATAGATATCTTACAATCCTCTCAACTACGAGTCTCGATTATTCCGAAAGATATTGTCCTTTTTTGCCCTTCCGAGCTCTTTTCCATTTCTCATGCCTAGATGGAGGGGATGGAGGGGCCACCTCTCCAGAGCTTGAAGACTCAGCTCTTAGTTGTTGAAATTTTTCTGCCATCATTTGTTCTTCCAATAATGCATACCCTCCACGAGATAAACTATGAGGGTATACATTTTTAGATTGGATCTATTGATGAGCTTTCCTTGTTTGCTGTAAATTAAGAATAAGTAATCATTAACAAAACAATAATAAGATCATTTATATAAGAAATCTTATAAAAGTTTACATTGCCCTTACCAAAAATGATTCTTTTCTTCTACTTTCAAAAAATTGTCTCCATGTGTCTTCATCTATAAAAGGATATATACGACATGGATTCTCACGACTCCTATGACCATAAATGAAATCAGATGAGAGGGTTGATTTGAAATCCCTCCATCTCCTAGCAGCCAACGATAAGCATTTCTTCCTGACTCCTCCAGTGTCACGAATATGAAATGTCATCTGATAAAAAAGAGGTTAAAAATATTATATATACTAGAAACATTTAAAGAACAGTCAAACAATAGCAAAAGATCTTACTAAAATGGTCTCCCACAGCTGAGAAATTATCGCCTTATCCACACTTCTCCAATCATCATAGAGAATGCTTACTTTGCTCTTAGCCTGAGTTGCTACAAAACCCTTAAAATCTTTAGCATTTGGACCTCTAGGAAGATCATCATCATCAAACTCCATGACTATCCTCTCCTCCTTCGTACGGGCAAGTGATAATTTTGGTAAACGTGTGCACCCACGCTTACCAACCTTTGAACTCTTTTTCGTAATAAGAGCATGTGAATGTTCCTCCCCAGATGTATGACCAATATGCTCATCTCCAGAATCATGTGGCTGATCAACTGATTGATCTGTCATTTTCCTTCAAATAAAAAAAACAAACATTAGTTCACAAATAGAAAAGTGTACTAAATTACATAATAGTAAACATTGGTAATATGGTAAGCATGTTAAACAATGATAAACATGGTAAACACAGGAAAAAGGTTGCCAAGGAGTTGGCCCAAGAAAGCTGAAAAGTGGACTCACTGAGTCCACCGGTCAGCCGGTGTGAGCTCACCGGCCAGCCGGAGGACCCAGGAAGTAGACTTGCCCACTGCCTGGTGCCACCGGCCGGCCGGTGGACCAGACAGCCTTCCTCTGTCTGGACCACCGGCCGGCCGCTGGATCACCACCGGCCGGCCGGTGGACCAGACAGAGCCTTCCTCTCTGTCTGGACCACCGGTCGGCCGCTGGTGATCCAGACAGAGAGGAAGGCTCTCTGTCTGGTCCACCGGCCGGCCGGTGGTGATCCAGCGGCCGGCCGGTGGACCAGACAGAGAGCCTTCCTCTCTCTCTGAACCACCAGCCGGCCGCTGGCTCAACACCGGCCGGCCGCTGGTGATCCAGACAGAGAGGAAGGCTCTCTGTCTGGACCACCGGCCGGCCGCTGGCTCAGCACCGGCCGGCCGGTGGACCAGACAGAGCTTTGTTCTGGACCACCGGCCAACCGGTGATCCACCACCAGCCAGCCGGTGCGCCCAGGACTTCTCCTCTTTACGATTTTTATTGTTTTATCGTTTTGGTTTGATACATGTTTTAATAAGTAAAAAATTTACAGTATCTAACATTATATGAAAAAACTAAATGTAAACAAGAAATAAACTTGTATTACCTGTAATTTTAGGAATGTACAGTTGGATTGTTTTCCCTAATTCCTTCGTCGTGATTGTTCCTTATGGCACAAACCATGTCTTCAACATACTCATCATTATGTTCTGTTAATCTTTCCATTGAAGTAGGGATCTCACATAAATCAGAATCTTCATCAAATTCATCCTCACCAACATATTGGTTTTTCCCTTGTAAAACAACATCCCACGGCATATCTGATTGATCTACTACATAGAAAATTTGTTTGGCATGTGTTGCCATTATAAAAGAATCAGCTGTGTCTTCCAATCTATTCAGATTAACAAGTGTCATTCCAAATTCATCGTGTCTGACACTGTTGTTACCGATAAACCATTTACAGTTAAAAACGGGAACTTTAATTTTAAAGTAATCAGCCTCCCATATGTCTTCAATCACTCCATAATATGCACTTGATGCCGAAATTGGGTTTCTGTCCTTAGCACTCGAAAAATGCATTGCTTCTGCAAACACCAATACACCACTATTCTGAACTGCACTTCTGTTGTCCTAAGCTTTCGTATGAAATGTATAGCCATTGATCTCATAAGAGGACCATGTTATCACATTTAAAGATGGACCACCCACTATCCATTTTAATGTCTCTGATACATCTGATCTACCAAGCAAGGTCTTTTTAAACCATGGCAAAAAAGTTTTGTTGTGCTCATTCAAAATCCACATTTCATTCTTCTTTGGATGACATTGTTTCAACTCATTAATATGCAATGTGATATAAGGTTGAACATCAGCTATATTATTCAAGATGTATGATTCTAACTTCTTCATATGTTCAGCTGACAGTGATTTGAATTTCAAGCCACGAATCCCCTTTCCCTCATTATTAACCCGTTCATGGCGAGATGGAGGCAAACCTATGTGTTGCGCCGTAGCCAAGTAGCTCGTACAAAACTCTGATACCTCCTCAGAAATATAATTTTCAATAATGGAGGCTTCAGGTCGATATGGATTTTTAACATATCCCTTTAATATTTTCATATACCTTTCAAAAGGATACATCCAACGAAGATATACAGGTCCACAAAGCCTTATTTCTCGAACCAGATGAATCATTAAATGCACCATCATATCAAAAAAAGTTGGAGGAAAATACATTTCCAAATGACAAAGTATAAAAATTGCATCCTTTTCCAAAATGTTCAAAGCATTCACATCAATCGCCTTGTTGCAAATTGAATTGAAAAAATAACACAACCTCATTATAGTCTTTCTGACACGGATGGGCAATATTCCACGCAGTGCAACTGGTAGAATTTGTTGCATCATGACGTGACAATCATGTGATTTCATACCTATCAACTTCAAGTCTTTCAATGAGACAAAATTTTTTACATTTGAAGAATAACCTTGAGGAACTTTGATATCATGAAGACACTGACAGAAGCTACTTTTCTCCCTCTTCGATAATGTATGACAAGCCGGGGGAAGAAATTTTCGTCTTCCTTTAAGAGTGGGAGCTAACTCCAAACGTATTCCCATTGACAGTAGGTCTAACCTTGCATTCAACCCATCTTTTGTCTTTCCTTTAATATCTAGCAATGTTCCGATCAAAGAATCACAGATATTCTTCTCCACGTGCATGACATCAATATTATGTTTGACTTCATGATACCTCCAATATGGTAGCTCAAAAAATATTGACCTTTTCTTCCAAATATGTCTATCATTACCAGATTTTTGTGTCTTTCCCAATGTCACATCAAGGTTTTTCACCCTCTCAAAATACAATTCTGGGGATAAAGGTTGAGGAGCAGTATCAAATTCTTGTGAGCCATTGAATGCCTTTTTTAGTCTTCTATAAGGGTGATCCATAGGCAAAAACTTTCGATGACCCATGTACACTGTTTTCCTCCCATGATGCAATTGACAATATGACGTCTATTGTTCGCAAATTGGACATGCTTTATGCCCTTTAACACTGTATCCAGACAAATTTCCATATGCTGGGAAGTCATTTATAGTGAATAGAAGCACTGCATGCAGTTGAAAATATTCCATTTTATAAGAATCAAACACCCTAATACCATCAGCCCATAACAGTTTCAAATCATCAATCAGCGGTGACAAGTATACATCAATATCATTGCCGGGTTGCTTTGGACCAGAGATCATGATACTCAACATGACATATTTGCGCTTCATACAAACTTCAGGAGAGAGGTTGTAAATTACCAATAAAACAGGCCATGAACTATGTGTGCTACTGAGGGTTCGGTATGGATTCATTCCATCTGTGCACAAGCCTAGTCTCAGATTTCTAATTTCATTTCCAAATGTAGGGTATTGGGCATCAATTTTCTTCCATTGTGGACAATCAGCTGGATGACGTATTTTTCCATCACATACCCGCTCATCAGCATGCCATCTTAACCTTTTTGTATCATGTGAATTAGCAAATAAACGTTTGAAACGAGGAATTATAGAAAGATACCAAAATACCTTTGAAGGGAGCTTTGTAATCTCTACATCAGCTTGTGATTTTTCTTTCACCTTATACCGTGATGTCCCACATTTAGGACACTCTTTCAGAAATTCATATTCCTTCCTATATATAATGCAGTCATTCGGACAGGCATGTATTTTCCTGTATCCCAATCCCATCGGGCATAATATTTTTTTGGCCTTATAATGTGAATCTGGATGATTGTTATCTTTTGGAAGAATGTCTTTCATCAATTGTAGCAGCTCTGTAAAACTTATGTCACTCCATCCATGTTTCGCCTTTAGGTTAATCAATCTTAACACCGCCGACAAAACCGTAAAATCTGTACAACCAGGATATAATGGTTTTTCGGCATCACCATATAGACGTGCAACTGTCGGTTTTATCTCAATTTGTTCTGCTACAATATCGCGAATCATTTCTTCAATTCCATCGGAGTTACCATCTTGCGATTCATTATCATCAGTGAAATTCTGTCCAGTTTCGCCATGCCAAATCCAAGGGTTGTAACTCGGATTGAAACCATGAAAAATCAGATGATCTTTTATCTCTCTACTTTTCAACTTCTTCATATTCAGACATTTCAGGAATGGACAGAAAAAAATGTCACTACTTGGAACATTTCGTTTAGCAAATTCCAAAAAGGCATCAACACCTTCCTCATATTCATTGCTCATTCGATGTGCCGTAATCCAACTTCGACTCATTATTACCTATAACAAATAGCAAAAATATATATATTTTTTAGATAAGACAAATATATGTTTATATGAAAAAAAATCATAATTTGAATGTAAACAATTTTGAAATATAAAACAAATCGATGTGTAAACCCCCCTGGACACCCCCCGACCCCTCTGGACAGCCCCCCACCCCTCCTGGACACAACCCCCACCCCCGACCTGCTTGGACACCCCCCTAGACACCCCCCAACCCTCTGGACAGCCCCCCCACCCCTCCTAAACACAACCCCCACCCCCTACCCCCTTGGACACCCCCCTGGACACCCCCAACGCCCACCCACACCCTTGGACATCCCCCCACAC
Organism: Viscum album; assembly: GCA_963277665.1. Lineage (NCBI taxonomy): Eukaryota > Viridiplantae > Streptophyta > Magnoliopsida > Santalales > Viscaceae > Viscum > Viscum album. The sequence continues at coordinate 1,638,657,850 of OY728163.1, read as the reverse complement.
CCACCCACCCCCTTGTAAACCCCCCTGGACACCCCCCGACCCCTCTGGACAGCCCCCCACCCCACCTGGACACCACCCCCCACCCCCTACCCCCTTGGACACCCCCTGGACATCCCCCAACCCTCTGGGCAGCCCCCCCCCCCACCCGGACAACCCCAAATACCCTCTGGAGAGGCCGCCACCCACTTGGACAGCCCCCCACACCCATCCACCCCCTTGGACAGCCCCCCACACCCATCCACCCCCTTGGACACCCCCCTGGACACCCCACCGACCCCTCTGGACAGGCCGCCACCCCCTTGGACAGCCCCCCACACCCACCCATCCCCTTGGACACCACCCTGGACACCCCCCGACCCCTCTGGACAGCCCCCGACCCCTCTAGAAAGCACCCCCACCCCTCCTGGACACAACCCCCCACCCCCGACCTGCTTGGACACCCCCCTGGACACCCCCCAACCCTCTGGACAGCCCCCGACCCCTCTGGACAGCCCCCCACCCCTCCTGGACACCACCCCCTACCCCCTTGGACACCCCCTGGACATCCCCCAACCCTCTGGGCAGCCCCCCCACCCACCTGGACAACCCCAAATACCCTCTGGAGAGGCCGCCACCCACTTGGACAGCCCCCCACACCCATCCACCCCCTTGGACAGCCCCCCACACCCATCCACCCCCTTGGACACCCCCCTGGACACCCCACCGACCCCTCTGGACAGGCCGCCACTCCCTTGGACAGCCCCCCACACCCACCCATCCCCTTGGACACCAACCTGGACACCCCCCGACCCCTCTGGACAGCCCCAGACCCCTCTAGAAAGCACCCCACCCCTCCTAGACACAACCCCCCACCCCTGACCTGCTTGGACACCCCCCTGGACACCCCCCAACCCTCTGGACAGCCCCGACCCCTCTGGACAGCCCCCCACCCCTCCTGGACACCACCCCCCACCCCCTACCCCCTTGGACACCCCCCTGGACATCCCCCAACCCTCTGGGCAGCCCCCCCACCCACCCGGACAACCCCAAATACCCTCTGGAGAGGCCGCCACCCACTTGGACAGCCCCCCACACCCATCCACCCCCTTGGACAGCCCCCCACACCCATCCACCCCCTTGGACACCCCCTGGACACCCCCACCGACCCCTCTGGATAGGCCGCCACTCCCTTGGACAGCCCCCCACACCCACCCATCCCCTTGGACACCACCCTGGACACCCCCCGACCCCTCTGGACAGCCCCCGACCCCTCTAGAAAGCACCCCCACCCCTCCTGGACACAACCCCCCACCCCCGACCTGCTTGGACACCCCCCCTGGACACCCCCCAACCCTCTGGACAGCCCCCCCACCCCTCCTAAACACCCACCCCCTCCCCCTACCCCCTTGGACACCCCCCTGGACACCCCCCAACACCCACCCACACCCTTGGACAACCCCCCACACCAACCCACCCCCTTGTAAACCCCCCTGGACACCCCCCGACCCCAAATCCATGCACCTATGCCATGGTTGTGTGTGAAGAAAGTAGTAACAACTGTAAAAGGGAAACCCATACAAATGGACACGCCCCAACCCTCTCGAGGATTTATAGAAAACGATGAAAAATTAGTGAAATCATAAAATTACTCAATATTGCAAGTTGAACAAATAGATCTAGGGATGATAAATAAGATTATGGTGCCAAAACGAGTTAAAAGGGTTCGCAATCGAAGAATCTTAGCTAGTTTCAACAAAAAAATCACAACACATATATATATACTATCCGCGAAAAAAAACGAACGAGTGGGAGGATTACCTGAGTGCTGCGAGTTTAGATGATTGATCCGAGGAGATTAAATATGAGAAACGATGATCGCAAAACGAATCTAAACCAACGAAATGGACGAGCCGATTCGGGTTTACACGCGAGAGAGACGAGTCGCGACTGTCGAAGGTAAACTCGCGAATGACAATCCACAGGTCTGGGTAAATTTTTAAATGAGTTATCACGTCGGTTATTCAATAACCGACGTGATAATTGTTTTAAAAACATTTATAACGTCGGTTATTTCAATAACCGACGTAAAAACCTTCCTCCGATTCATTTTTTACGTCGGTTATTTTATAACCGACGTTATAAAGGGCTCAAAATCCGCGTTTTTTTACGTCGGTTATTCCATAACCGACGTCAAAAACATCTGCGGATTCTTTTTTTACGTCAGTTATTTTATAACCGACGTAAAAAAGCCTTCAAAAACCGCGTTTGTTACGTCGGTTATTCAATAACCGACGTAAAAAGGCCTTCGAAAACCGCGTTTTTAAGGTCGGTTATTTTTATAACCGACGTAAAAAACGAAGGTGCACGATTAATAACGTTGGTTATAAAAATAACCGACGTTAAAGGTGTACCGAACACAGGTTTTTACGTCGGTTAGGAAATAACCGACGTAAAAAACCTCGTTTTACATATTATGACGTCGGTTTTATATAACCGACGTAAAAAATGGTGACGTAAAAAACGTTTTCTGCACTAGTGAAAATCTCCATCGGGTGATACTAATAGTAAATTTAATAATCTATTGGTATCAAATTTTATTTTAATACATGTGAAGAGTTGGGTATGTACTTTATTAGGATAGATACATAAAACAGACCTTGAACAAGAAATTGGTTTGGTGGAATCTCTAACTGATAAGATACCATCCCTACTAGATCAAAAATATTGAAAGGTGAAATATAACAAGGTTATATATTTCCTTTCATCGTAAATATCACTACATTCTTCCATGAAGAAAATTCAATAAAACCTTATCACCAACATCAAATTCTAGATCACACTGATGATTGTCAGTATGAATTTTCTATCAAATATAAGGTACCTTGATGTTCTAATAAATTTCTCTAAAATTCTATAAACTTTCCTCTGCCAGTTCATGTCCTAATATTTTTATTTGTCTAAATACATTGTTACATATTGGTGTTCTAAACTTATTTCATATATCGATTCATAATAATCCATCAGAATTATTGAGTGGAATAAATAGATTTAATAAAACTCTACTAGAGGAATGTATTGATTACACCAACAATTGCAAGAAATATAACAATATCATATCATATAATCTATATTTTTAATGTTTCTCTCAGACTGACTATCTAGGTGAGTATGATACACAATTCTAAAACATCCATCTATATCGAGAGAATGCTGATAATTTTTCTAAAAAATGATGTAATCCTCAGATCCTGTTAAGAAATAATAGAATTTAGTACTCCATGTAATAATAAACATTTCATTATTTATATCCTGAAAATAAGAACTAAACAAATATCTTCATTAATGGAAATTAAGTTCACAGACTTTGTATGGTGTTCAACTATAACCAAAATGTCATTAATACAATTAGACATTTTGTGGAGTCTGACAACAAAATCCTTGGTGATATTTTCCCATTTCCATTCTATTATATGTAATGGTTATCACATCCCCTATGAATTTTGTCTCTCAGAATTAAATTACTAACAAACCAAATATATAGAAACATATTCAACTGTATCACTCTTCATATTGTCTCACCAGAAACACTACTTAATTTCTCAATACATCTTTATACTTCTAGAATGAATAGAGAATGATGAACAATGATCCTCATAAAATATCTCATTTTTTATGTCTTGTATTGACTAGACACAAACATATTTCATGAACATTAGAATTCATTCACAATAATGGTTGACCAGAAGAACATTTCTTCCCCTCTTCTCTAACTTTAGGTCTCCATTATACAACTGTTTAATATTTACTTGGATAAATGGTTGAAATTTATTTTAAAATGTTATGATTCCTCCCATTATTTCAATACCAATAGATCCATCATTTAAAAATAAAAAAAAATATTGGATATTTTGTTATCATTGTCATTGATAATCGAGTGTGATCCTTTCAACTCAAATAATTCTCCTCCGTTTTCACATTCTTATGGTGGAAATGTATTGAGTAGTAACAAAAATTAATCAATGCCAACCAAATTTTCGGGAACATATTTAACTATTTATGAGTGAATTTATAGTTTAAATTTTAATGATCAGTATATATATCACATCGTTCTACCTAATGAAAATGACTTTATATCATTAATGAAAATATTACAACAACCATCTCCGAATAATGGGTTGTGTAATTTTTCTCATGGAACATAAATTTTTGGGAGGAAAAATATATAACCATGTAATTATATTTGTGAATCCATCCCATATCCTTGTTTTATGAAAAAATATAGATTATAAACCCTTCTCCATTTCATGGAAATTTATTTCAAATGATATGGATAACAGTTTCTCCAATTACTTGAAATTTTCTTCAATGTAATCAATATAGATAAACATGAGTCTATTTTAAGTTTAAATGGTGAGTGTATTTTATAGTTGTGAGAAATTATCCAAAAAACATCAATAATATGTATCCAATCCAAGAAAACATCAGATCTCATCAATAATGGTTTGTCTAGGCCAATGATTATTAACTTCTATCATTGATAGATCTATATATGTACCCTCTCCTGAGATTAAATGTCCATAAAACGTAACCTTTTATCCAAAATATACAGTTGGTAATTCAACGTATAAATTACCATTCTATTGGATCATCAAGTCAATTATCATGTGATCTTCAAGAAATTCATTTTCTTTGAATATATAAGAATATATTTTATAAATAAAACTACAAAATGATCAAGTTAATCTATATAGACTCTATTCATTAAATCAATGAATATAATAAGGGAATTTTTAAGAACAAATGAAATAATTACATATTCATAAAGTCTATACATTGTATGGAATACGATATTAGTACATCCACATTATTGACCCTCAAATAATGATATATAAAATGAATATCAATATTTTAAAAGTATTTAGATCCACGTAGTTGTTGTAAAAACTCATCAATATGAGCTAAATGATACTTATTATTGATTGATATCATCTTAAGTTCTTGAAAATAAATTAATAGTTACATAGATCCATATTTATTCAAAAAAATTGAACAGGTTCACCCCAAGGTAAATCAATTGGATAAATAAATCCCCTTTGCAAATCCTCCTGGAGATGCTTCTTCAGTTCCCACAACTCAATTTTTTCCATTATATAGGGATTCATTGAAATAGGTGTTGCACCAGTTATAAGTTCAATTGATATCTCAACTTCACTATTTAGTGAATGACTATGTTACTCTATTGGTAATATAACAAAAAACTCTTGTATGATAGGAACATATTTGATATTGAGTATCCCCCAAGAAACTAAGATAGACAACCCTTTTGAATAAGAATTAAGAAAAATTTAATGGATGTGATTCCCATCATAAGATCATATTTATCATTGCACTAATATATGATCATTGGTTGGTTTGAATATAAAATGTGACTTCAATTCCTATTTAATTAATGTGGTGTTTATATAGTGAAATCCAATCCATTACTATGATAAGCTAAAATTTAAATATATGAAGAACAATGATATTTTCTTATATCATTTTCCCAAAAACATCAAAAGAAGTAAAATTATAGAGTTGAGAAGAAATATTCAAACCATTAGGGGTTTTCTATACCAATTAAACAAATAATTATTGGGTTGGTACTGTGATACCCTTAAGAAATTTAATAATATATAAAATTGTGGGTAGATCCAGACTGAAATAAGATATTATCAATTCTACAATGGATGGTAAGTGCTCCATTCACTACATCATTATAATAACCATCATAAAAAATGTGGTCATATTAGATTTACCTTTTTCTACATGATTAAGTGGTTTTCAACATCTATTATTATCATTAACCTTATTATTTGATTATTGGTTATCATAATTCAACTTTTACTTACATTTGAATCACTGGATTATGGGTGGTTCATTTTTTGGATATTTTCATTATTTGCATCATTATGTAACATCTTCCGAACACTGCGGTATTCAAACTCTTGATGAAATTCCTTTCCAAACAAAAAACATTTAATAGTCATATTAAGATAATTTCTTCCATTTTTCCTTCCACACATTAAGTGTGAAGGAGATCTCATCTTCTTCTCTACATGGGTTTTAGAGTTTACTTTTAATGGTATCTTTAATTTCTCTTAAAATTGGAATTGATAGGTAACTAAAATCATTATTTGCAGCATGAGAGAACCTCAAATGATTTACTCTTACAAATAATTTAACTTATGTATATCACCCCTTATACACATTTTTTTTAGATATTAAAGAATCTATAAACCTTAATTTTAGGATAGATAATAATACCAAATGTGTACCTTGCATGTCTAATAGAATTTACCTCACAGGTACAAATAGATTTATCATCTATCATATTTAGATCAAGGAATCCATTTCCCATTTTTATATGAATAATATGATAATATTAGTTATTGAAAAATAATATCTTAAGCTTATCCCACTCTATATATTAAATTTACTCCTATTGTGTCATATTCTTGATAATTATACACTATTGACCTTATTTTCCTTCCAAATGATATATAACAAAAATTAATTTTTCATGGTATAAGCACTACATAATATATAATACCATATCAATGGTACCAATCCATCTAACTAGTGGATCAATAGTTAAACTAAATGACGTAAAATGTTTCCTTATGAAGGAATCAATATAATTTTGTTCCCTCATCAACTCATTTGGATGTTCAACATGATTAATAGCTAGAGAAAGTTGAGTGGGAATTTTAATGAGAATTTTCCTACCAAATACCATAACATTTGGGTTTTCAAGAGGAAAATCATTTCATTTTTCATCACATTAAACATTAACATAATTCATTTAGCTTCCATCCATTGACTAAAACCAAACAAAATATTGTGAAAATAAATAATCATAGTGGGAATCCACATAATCATAAAAAAAGGTATATATGATATCTAGACCATGAAATGTTTTTTTACCAGAAAAAACTAGGTTCTAGATTGGCCGACCTTATAAATTATTAAAATAAAATTATGATTATATTATTAAGAAATATATGGGGGTTTAAAATAAAATGGATGAAACACTACCCTCATGTATTCATCCACTAATGGTGGCCATAACTCGGGAGTACTAAAGGACCATTGTTTCCACAGACGAGTCTCATAAGTAATGGATTAAAGGGACCGATTATTAATGGGTAGTATACACTTTTTATCTGGTTATGGAGGTTCAATAATTAATTCATTCATTCTAGATTCACCATTTTTTCACCAAAGATATTTTTGCATCCCGAATGGTTGATTAAATGGGGTTGAATGGTGTGAAATCACTGATATTAGGTATAATATATTCAAATGGTCTCTAGTGGGATTTTTCGTGGATATAGAAATTTCCAAAGGATCACATATCCAGGATTTAATGACCTAATTTAAAAAGGCAGGTTCTCATTGTATGACTTTGTCAACAACACTTAATAACTTACATTGGTCAAGTGGATGGGAAATTGGGATCATCACACACTTTGGGGGTAACTAATTCCTATTCTAGGACTCTCCTATATAATTAGGATATGTTTTGGAATAATTTGGTAATACCCATGTGTGAATAAACATAATACATCTAGAATGATATATTATAAATAAACATGGGTTTAGAATCATTTGTATGTATCTAAGGTTCTCCATCAGTGGGGATATCGGTATGTATCTATGGTTATCCATCAACGGTACCCTTATATGGATAGATTTAGGATTCATCGGTCTTTAATTAAGATGATTCTTGTTTTAAATCATTTAATGAAGCTCTCTAGAGTTTATCTCCATCCATGGGGCCGTGAGTTTTTTGATGTTGGGATTGAACCCATAAGTTTGGATTCCTATATATCCTTATGTGATGAATCATAACCTACATAGTTTAGTTTCACTTAATTGGGGAATATAACCTTTTAAGGTAATGTGGCCAGGACCCAACCATATTGTTTAATGTCATGTGACAAGGATGCTGAGGCAGAAGGTGCCTATTCAAGGATGGTGTGAGACATACATAAAGGGAACCCCAGGGACTCGGGAGAGATGTGGTTTTCTAGGTAGATATGAACCGATTGAGAATATTTCCTAGAGATCTTTAGGGTTGATTTGGTGTTGGGTTTGGACCTCAGGGAGGATTCTTATGTATTATGGTAAGTTGGGAATCAAATCCCATGTAATTATATTCATGTTGGGCTTACGCATAGAAGTGTCCCATTTATGGGGGAATTATTAGGGCTTACCCATGGAAAGAGGACCATCCTGTGTGGATTCATTGCGATATGACCATTTGAAGGTTGAGTCATGGTTACTTAGATTATAATATGTAGGAGGCCCACATGAGGATTTGGATTGTGTGGAATAATGACGACCACTAACATATAAGCCCAGATGAGTCATGCCTGGTGTGAGAAATAAGTTTAAGCAATAGATATGATGATCACATGATATGCTTGATTTTGTAATGAACGAGTTAATGAATCCCAAATGGATAGGGAGAGGGTGTTAAGTGTGCCTATTGCCTCTTTTATTTTGGTCACCTGGATAGCTACATATGGCGATCTATATGGTCACATTCCAGGATGAGGTGAAGAGGAGAAAATGTTTCTCCTCCCACAAGAATGGATATGGGTTACTTCATGAGGAGTTCCCTAAAATTTATTATGGGAGGTAAATTAATATTCAAAACTAACCCCAACTGAATGGAAAGTCTAGAAGATACTCCCACTCCCTAGAATGGGGAGGTTCATGTAATCAACCCGAGGTGGGAATCTGTATTACCATGGGAACTTATACATGAAGATATTTTTAGGATCCACCTTACTACGGAGGCTACCCACATTAATCCACTCAACTGAGAATGTAAACTGAGAGGACATGCTAATATGCTCGATTATATTTGATACATTTTTGGTTTCTTTGGAATCAGCCTTGGCCTGATACCATTATATGGGTTCACGAAGGGGCCAACATAGGGGCCGATGAGATGATATAAGGGAATGATAGGATTTGTAGAGTAGAAAACCATAGTATACACGATTCATCATAGAATATTATTTGATGGGATTGAGTTCTCTCCATATATTAGAATTCTATGTGGGGGAGAGGACCATCCATGTAGTGCTATGATATGCAGACCTCGGTTCTTCCCACATAGTGCGCTACATTGCGGGGCCAGGTTCCATCCACATAGGGTATCTATCTATAGGGCAGAGTTACTCTCACATATTGTTTGACTACATGGGGAAGGGTTCCTCCTGCATAAAATGTTTCTATGAGGGGTGATTATCTACAAAGGGGCCATCTATTTATGCCTCATAGAATGGTGTTTACAAAGGGTTTTGAGTTCAAGTATGTGGTTAATTTATTATTTCCTACATCCTATTATTTTTTTAATATTTTACCTAATAGGGAATAAATGGAGAGATTCTGTTTCTTTGTAGCCTCATCAATCATCTCATTTTGATCTCCAAGTTTCATTCTCTTCAAGTTTCCCCCCACCTTAATCCCACTCGAGGTCTTATTTAATGATTGGAGGGACCGGATACTGGCCTAGTCGGTCATCCATGGTGGTCCACAAGCTATCATTTTTGGAAGATCATAGATTACTCCCCACCCAGTGAGTGACTTATTCAGTATGGAGTGGACGTTCATAGAGGGTAGTCATAGGTTGTGGTGAGAAAATCACTACCTCAGCCCTAAAAATGATATTTTTCATTTACAGGGCCCAACAGTTCCTCCTAGTGCTGAATACTATTTTTCTCATGGGAATATTCATTTGTAGGAGTTGGTGGAACCCCACCAATCTAAAAACTATTTTGTTCACACAAGCATTGAGACTAGGTAGAACACTATACAGAGTGGCAGGTAACAAGGAAATTTTCAATTTACGGTCTCATCCCTTTGAATCTTATCTTCATTCTTCTTCTAAATATCATTTCTATAATTTTTTTGCTCATAATATAATTCACTTCTTAAAAGAATAATTTTTAAGACCCACCAAATTATCCCCATCAGAATGGGATCTAATCCAGTCGAAAAAGAGTCTATTACGATATAGAAGCAGTCTTTACTCGAATGAAATATCAGATAATGATCTAATTTTTTCCTAACTCAAGGGACTCAGTGACCAAATTTTATATTCTTATAGGGTTATGAGAAATCCCCTAAAATCATTGTGTCTTATCTATAATAACCCTATTTTCTTCCTAGTCTCTCTTTGTTATTTTTGGGCATAACATGACATTTTCTTGGGCATCCCTTTACAGGGTTTTGACCCAACAAGCTTGGTTTATCCTTTTAATTTATTGATCAATATTGTTCATACCATGGATAACATATTATTTATGAGATAGTAATCAACAATTTTCCAATGTGACTTTTGTAGTTTTTCACCCTAACGAGTTTCATGTCTCTTTCCAGGGTTTTTTAGTGTTATAAAAATTGAATTAAGAGGAATAATGTTTTAGGTCAATTTGTTTTATCATGAATTATAGGTAGAGGGGCCCAGTAGGACTTAATGGCAGAGAATTACCTCATATTTTTCATTAATGAATGTGGGATTTTTTTGGCCCTATTTTTTGATTTCATAATCTAAAACCTGATATAGGAAATGTACATGAGGAGAAATCATAATGATGGTTTCTAATATAATGTTTTTATTGAGTAAGAATATAGGAAATGCCTCTCCTAAGGTGGATTTTCCTTTGGTTGACATACCATTTTTTTGTGGGAAACTTATGTAGAGAACGCTGGGGAATATTTTTAATAGTCATAAAAGGGTTTTATCATTAAATTGGCCCACCATTTTTGGTAGCCATGTGATTAGTGAAAATTTGGATTTTTCATTCCCAAAATGGATGGATTATCAAAGTAATTATGTAGGAAAATTGATGAGGGAGTTTGTATTTGATTATTATATGAATAGGAAACCACTCTAACATATATTTTGCCTTGTGTAAATCAGGTTTTAGGCATAGTTCAGTTTAAATTCCTTAAGCATTGATATTACCATTACAGTTTGATGTCTTATGAAAAGTAATTTCAAGGGGTACATTTTGTGGTCATTTCAATTTTCCAAATGGATAAATGATTTTCCCCATACTATGGTAATATATTCAAGAATTTCTTATTATACTAAAAAAGTAAGGAGGAATTTATATCAGCTATACTCTAAGGGGTTTCGAAATACGAGGAGTGATTTGGGACATGAACATCATTTAGAATATACAAAGGCTAGAGAAGTCTCACATGGTGATGAATTTGTATATGGTGGATATGAATTTTTGGGGGAAAATTATGTAGAGTCAACTAGGACATATTATGCATAATCAAACAATGGTTTCATTAGGAAACCGATCCTTCATTTCCAATGTCTAGGTAAGTTTATGGGGATTCGTACATTTCCAGACACAAAGATTGGTTTATGGAAGGATAGTTCGTAAATATGTGATCAGAATTTTATGAAAAAATTCTCCTAGAATGGGTAAAAATGTTATCCATGTACATTTATGACACATACATAAAAAATGAAGTAGTAATTGTTACCTTATGACTATCCCTGAGGTAGGAGACCCTGGTGTCACTATCTACCCTATAGTGACCGGAATCAGGCTAGATATTGTTCTTGGTTGTTTTCACTATTCATCTTTCAAACTCTAGTGAAGGTGAAAAGGCATTTTATTTTGAACAGTCGCTTACAAAATTTGAGGTGAGGCTCATAGTAACCTCTCCTATATTGATCTATCTCACTTATAATAGAATGGGGGGTTTTATTGTGGTCGAACCATGAAGTATGATCTGGGTGTCTCTACATTTCCCATAAAGGTAAGAATCAAGTTGTATTTATTTTTTATGGATTTCTCTATACAGGTCAGACCCATGCATAGGTAAAGGGAGAAATTTTTATCTCATGGATGGTCTTGGTATTATTGATCTTTGAATTTCTACATATCATGTAATAATAATAATAATCAATCTACACATAGTTATAAATATCATGTTATTTAGTGTCAAGCGATTAGGACATCCAGTTCATAGTTTAGTGTCATATGGTGAGGATGACATGGAATTATATAGTTTAAGTTCATATGACTATGACCATTTTTCATAGAGGCAATGAGTGGATGGATGCTAATCGGTTTTGGATGTCATAAAATACCCAAGACCTGGGGAGGGGAGGATGGTGTTTTCAATTATACCAGGGGTTCATGGAACAAGAGAAATTATATGAGGCATGGTAGTCATTATGGCTTACAGAGATGGAAGAGGCATCTCCTTAGGAATTTTTTTCCTTTTCATGATATGCCTTTTCTATGGGGAACTTATGCAGAACCATGTTGGGGAATATTTTCCCAAGTCAATCAAAGGCATCTCCAAGACACTATCCCTCCATTCCTGATAGACCTTTGAATATTTTGAAGATCCAAAATTGACTAGGGCATAGAGTATGATAAATAAAATAGAATTTCTTCAGTGTGTGAGAAATATTCAGATTATCATTATCCATCGATTTTAAAATTTCCTACATAGACTGACTCAAAAAAAGGAAAATTAATTTTTATTTCCTTGAAAGATTCCTGAATGAGTGACCCAAACATGAGATCCTTAGCCCTGATTCATATTTTTATACATTACATGGGGAAACTTGTTTTATTAGTTTCATGGATGGATCTATGAAACATGTCATATACATCACTACATATATTCCTGAAGCGAGAATCAAGCAATACGTAGTTCTCGAGACACCCTATAGTTTAATTTCTTATAGAGTGGACTTAATCTCCCCAATATGATGAGGAAATATAGGATATTCCTTTTAAAGTATTTCTGTTAGGACTGTAATAACCATAGTTAATATTTCTTGATCATGTGATGAATACCCTTCTAAAACTTTTAAGCCTATGTGAGCCTTTTTTGGTTTGAGATACAAGGGGCAGAAGTGGTTTATTTGACTACACATATGTGGCAAGACAATGGATATAGGAATTTTGAAATTTTGGTGGCTATACCAGGATGTAGAATCCAAGAACTGCTACAAATCCTATGTAGGTATGAATGAAGTCATGTGCATTTCTTGAAAAGGTTCCCTATTATGTTCAAAATCATTCTTAATGAGGATGAAATTTTTTATCTTTTGTTGTAACTAGTTATGGGATTAGATATTTGGTCATCACTACATATCTTTCAAGAATAGGAATCATGCAACATGTAGTTATTAAGTCACTTCCTGACACAGATCTGAGTTATGTATATGGAGAGTTCATTCTATCCATTTTTTAAAATGATTATGTACATAATACTTGTTTTGGATTCCCATGCCTTAATTTAGTTTTTTGATGGGGAGGGGATATTTTTATATTTTTCAGTGGGCCTTAGGACATAGGGTTCAAGAATCATTGTGTATCTCATTATGATGAGAATCAATCCATAAATAGTTCTTGTTAGAATTATACCTTAACTTTTGTGGAAAATACATGAGAAAGATGACACTTATTTGTGGTCGATGGACTAGTATTTAGAATTTGGGTGTTAGTATGTATCCTATGATGACATGAATCAATACATGCATGGGTATTGATGAGAATGATTTAGACAGGTCTTACTTGTATTTATATGGGGTAATTTGTTACTATTCCATTGGGGTAGTTAGAATAAGATATAAAATATATATGTCTCTATGTATCATGTGTGGATAAGAATCAATCTGTTCATAGTTCAAGAAATTTTTATGGTGGATAACTAATGTCTAACGTAAGGCTATCTTGGGTGAGAAAACTCAGGGTTTGTGTGGTTTAACATCATACAGTGAGGAACTTTTTCCTGATTTTTAATTTCATGTGATTAGGAAAATTATCATATAGATTACCATCAGGTGGAAATAATGATGGATAGATACGGTTTATCATTAGGCAGTAAAGAAAAGTTTCTCGTCGGATTACAATAGATACTTTTTTAATTACCATGAATTGGTGGGAACCATGGTGATATGTCCGTCAATTGAGATTTGTGAATAACCTCCAATTCAGTAGACCTTATTTATAACATAGGTTCCCCCATTTGGTTTCCAAATTTGGGGGCTTATTTCTAGGTATCATCAGAGTCCAAATAACCAAAACCATTTATCCATCAAGGAAATATTGGAGGTGAACAATTTTTTAAAGGCTCAAGTGCTATGGTTTTGATGGACTTACATATGATGCAAGGTATCTAATATTGTCTCATTCAGTCACTTCAATTCATTGAAAAATTTCTTGGATTTCTCATATATGGATATTTTATCTCCGATGTCTACATTGAGTGAAGGAAATTGAACTTTGATATACATTACCTCATATATCCCGTACACTAATGACATCTAGAATTTCTATGTGGTAGTGCGGGTTATGTTCTGGTATGGCCACAAGGAATATATGAGATTATCCAACCAAGAATTTTTATCCCTATATACAATCATATAGAGTATATTTGATATGGTATTATTTAAGGTCTTTGCATATACATTGGCTATTTCATGGTTGCAGACAAACAGTTAGACTTGATTTCATGCTAAAGATATATATTTTCCAATTTAGAAGAACATAAATTATTGAAATTTTCCGTCACTATTTTCTGATGGAAACCAAATCTACTGATTATGATTTCTATTATGAAGTTTAAAATATTCCACTCACCAAATTATTTTAGGGGTATGGATTTAGCCAATTTAGAGAAGAAGTCGGTTTTAGGAAGAATGTACTTGAACTACTCGTCTATATTGAGAGGACATAGTCCCATGACATCCATTCCCCATATAAAAACATACCAAGAGTACTTGGCTATGTGTATTAACTCTAGGGGTTAGAGAATGATGTTGGAATAGACCTAGAAGGAATGGTTTTTTTGGTAAATTTAGTACATTCATGCATCAGAGTGGGCCAGCAGTACCCATGCTTTTGGGTTTGGTGAGAAATGATGAGTTTGAATGGGGATCTCCATAGGCTAGGACATAAAATTCATTAATGGTAGTGACTATATCTTCTCTATAAATCTACATAAGGAGGAACCCATCCGGGCTCCATTTTTAGTGTTCACTTTAATGGTTAAGGATGTCATAGAGAACAATGTTAATTTCTTATCTCAATATATGCTCTCTCCTAACTCTATCTCATTGGAGATCTTCTTTTTGATGGTAGTCTCAAATTACTGTCATGTAGTTAGAGGTATGAATTTATTGTTCGTGTACATGGATAATCTCATCAATTTCTTCTATGTTATCACGAATGAAAGATGATATTATCCTATGGTGCATAGTGTTAAAGAATATTTAGTCCTACTTGGGATTAGCTAGAGATGTGGCGGCATATGCATCGACAAGAGAATTTTATAATTCTGTTACATGATTCAATGTCGGTTCCCAAGGGAATTCCTATATTATTGATTAGAATTGATTTAACTATGGAATTATCTCTTCCATTTTAATATCATAATCTCCATTAACCTTTTTTATGATCAATTATGAATTTCCATTTATCTTCTAGTGTTTCTCTTGTACTTGATTTTCCAGCTCCAGACCTACAATGAGAGCCTTATATTCTACTTCACTGTTCGTGTACCCCTCTGATTGTAGTAAAGAGTAAGGAAGGATATTCTTTTCTATTTATATTATCATTACTCCAAGTCCCACATTTCTAAACTCGGGGTACTCCATCCTTTTTCTTATCAAGATTCTAGATAAACCATCAAAATGAATCTCCCACATCTGGGGGTCTTGTTGAATAGAGAATGCCTCTTCATTGGGTAACTCTGTATTCAATGAATACATATCATCATAGGGTTTATATTCCATAAAAATTGTTCATTCATGAATATTGACTGATTTCTAAGGTATGAAATGGATGTAAACCCATTTTATAATGATTTCCCATCTAGACATACGCCCTGACAACATCAGATGACTAAGTATATAATTAAGTGGCTAGTTGTGAGATACCTAATGGACCCCATGGGGATTCAGGTAGTGACTCATTCCCTAGACAACAAAGATTAGTGCTAGATAGATCATCTCGATATCTAAATAAAATTTCTCAACATTAATTATCATCATATTATTTATTGATATACCATTATATTTTGTCATCAGAACCATAATCATAAAGAATCCCAACAAACAACAAGATTGTAACATAAAACTCTTACCCTATTGGTAAATTTTGAATCATAATCCCCATAAAATAAAGTTACTTATATGGACATGTATATAAGTTTACTTTTATAATAATAATAACAAAATAAATTTATTTAGAATGTATACACCACAAAAAATTATCAAATGGTGAATATGGCATGTGTCCCAGAAAATAAAATTGTGGATAAAATCCCTTACATTAAGTCATGAATTTTATCCTACACATTCAAAATTCATGTATAATAAGTATAGTATAATTATTCATCTATTAAAAAAACAATTATATATTTCATACAACATATTATTTACTTATATATCTTTGCAACCCATTTATTACCATGTTATTACTAAAATCACTACTTAGGGTGATAATTGCTTCATTTTTCAAGTATGCATTGGTTCATTAGTCTTGGTCCTTGTACATTGATTATGGATCCATAATAGACAAAATTTTAATAATTGTTTAAGTATAATATATATTAATTATTTAATTACATAGATTTATCCATAAAATTTAGTGATAGAATAATTAACTATACCATTCATGGAGACACTATGGAATCCATATGTGTGAATGTGGTTTTCATTTTTTAGCTGATGGAAAAAAGGAAAACAATAATAAACTTTTCAAGAATATTTTTTATAATTTATATAATATGTATTCATTAAATATATTTTTATTTCTATAGTTGTCTATATAAACTGAAAAATGTATCATGTGGCTTCGTGGAGGTGGTAATCCACACATACGCATGATGAACCTTATCATTTTTAAACAGATTGGGAGATAATAAGGTAGATATAATATTATAACTCTAAAAGTATAATTATGTCATATATATCATATATATATATATTTAATATATCATTATATTCATCTATGAGATATAGAAATGGAAAACGAATTATATCAGTTTGCAAGGCGGTAGTTCTCCGTAAACATGATCAGTGGTTTCATTTACCATTTTATAGAGGAGGGGTGGATATAGGTGTTGAAATTGACATAATAATATCTTGGTATGTAAAATATAATGGTGAATTTATTTCTTCATAGTTGAATAATATTTGAAATAGGTTTTAGAATAATTTAAACATCAATGATCAGATAAGAACGATACCTATTCTTTAGAAAAACTCTATAGGTGTCCTCCAAAATAATTCATTGAAGGGTATTATAATAAAATAATCTTCTCAGACATTAAAATTGATGTAAGACACTAGGTATGTATTTTATTAAATAATATATTTGTAAGTGAAAAAAAAGAGGAGAAGATGTTAACTTTTATAAGCAAGAAAGAGTGGAATTTTTGTAAATACCCAAAAAATTCCCATAATGTGAAGTCACCCTAAAGACATGTGCCGCAAAAATTGATATATAATGGATTGAATGGAATAAGTGTCATAAAAACATCAAAAAATAAAAAAAAAATTACATCTTTTAAACATAGTATTTCCTTAATCTCTATGTTTACTTTTACCAATTTAGTTTTCACTATGGTAACTATTTTTTTACCTTAGTAATTTATCGTTTAGTACTAAAAATAAAATGAGACTTATTAGATAAATTGGAAATTAAAAAAAAATATTAAATTTTTTTTATCAAACATAAATCTTATGGTTATGGAAAAATAATTTAGACACAAGAACACGTAATGTGTAAAACCCAATTTTAACATTAACTACAGTAACTACTTTTTAATATTTTGACTATTAATTGTGACCAATGAATAAGTTGAATTTATTAAAAGTATTAATTATTTTTTCTAAAAATGAAGAATATATTTTATCGAATTAAATTCATATATGTGTGATAATTTAACTTAAAATTAAACCGACAATAACAATGAAAAAGCAGTTTTCCAAAGAAATAGTTTTCTCTAGTACAAATTGTTTATGCATAAAAATTAAAAAACAATTTATCACATTCATATAAATTAGATTAATAATAAGACAATAAAATAAATTATACATTTAGAATAATTTTTAATATTAATAATTTTTTAATTTATTTATACGAAAATGCAGTTTTTAATAAAAATTAGTATTTTGACTGTTCATCTAAAAATTCATTTTTTCAGAAATTTATTTTAATTTCACTATAAGATAATTATTAAATGTTGATTTCAAAAATGAATTTTATTTTATCCAAAAACAATAATATCATGGAAAAAATTAATATGTTTTTAAAATATGATGAAAATTCTTGTTAGAAAAATAAGGTTTTTAAGCATAAAAAGAGATATATTTTTTTCCCATCCCTATACCAAATGTTAACTAAATGATAAATAAATTTATTTAATATATAGTATATAAAATTTATTAAAATAATTGAAAAGTATTGACAAAATTAATTTATTAAAATACTTTTCTTGCATAGTTTTTTTTTTCAGAAAAAGCATTTCCTTTATATTCATATCATTTTTATTTTCATTAATAATCAATTCATAACCTTGAAATTTATTTTATACGTGTATAAACCATAAAAGTTTCATAATTCAATTATTCCAATTAATACCCACAAATTTAAATACTAGGATTTTTCAATCACATCAAATAATAATAATCTAATAGAATTTTAGTTCATTTAAACTCGGGGTTCCATGTAACATAATATATTGAATGAAAATTATTTATTTGGAAAATATATTTCATAAAATCTTGAGGTATTACATTCCTAGATTCAGTTTACCCTTATTTAACTCTATTTTACACTTACTTAATTTTATTTTACCCTTATTTTACTTTGTTTTACCATTACATAAATTTATTTTACCCTCATTTAACTTTAGTTTACCCTTATATAACTTTTATTTACCATGACATAAAATTATTGTATAATTACATAAAATTATTTTAATCTTATATAACTGTCTTATACCTTAAATTAATTAAGTTTAACCTTACTTAACTTTAGTTTACCCTTACATAAATCTTTTTTACCCTTACCAAACATTAGTTTACCCTATCAAAACATTAGTTTACCCCTATGTCATGACCCTTCCTTAATAAGGTACCCCTCCTGGGCCAATAGTGAATGAAGAGAGATAATGACCCTCACGTCTCACCTCCTTTAATCCCCAGGTTAGTGACAAGCATAAAGGGTTTAAAAAATATAAAATGGGAGGAATTACCCTCTATAATAATAGGATCAAGATATAAGATATATTCTGACAATCAAAATGACGACATAATATAAATTAAATGCAAAAAAATACAGAAATGCATGTCTAAATTAATCATATATAGATGGAAGTCTCCAAAGTAAATACCCAAAATAGAGGCTAAGGCAGAGACATAACAATTGCTTAATGGTTTGAGCTAATAATGTACAACATGGTCCACATAGTCCTTTGTGAATCCAAAAAATAGTTTGTATATACAAGGGGTGCTCATACAAGAATACTTAGTAGAAAACCCAAAGTCTCTCATGAAAATTTGAAAAGAGCATAATAATTCCCCCGTGAGAAAATATAAAATTCCAATAACACCTAAACAAGTCAACTATCAAATTCCAACCTTGCCAAGTCACACTCAATAAATAACAAATCCATTTATAGTAACATAATATGAATCATATATTTAATGGGTACCCGCACTACTTTCCCACAAGTTTTTCACCCTCACATCCCAACATCCTATGTCATGCAACACCAATATCATATGTATATCCTAACATCAAAACCCCACCGACCAACATGGACATATCACATCTCATGTTTCCAATAGACACTTGGTCCATTACCACATCATAGCTCTCCTGCAGACACATGGGACATCACATCACAACTAACCCAAAGACAACAGATCCATAACTAGAGTATTAGGGTATCGTTAACATGTAGGACATAAGTCTAGTGTAATTATACTACCATGAATGACCACAAATATAATCCGCCTCATCACCTCACCAAAAATAGCTACCATTAACTTTTCACTTCTGGCCATCAGATCCCATGAAAGACAACAATGCTTGGGAGAGAGAGTGAGAAAGAGTAGGTATTTATACATCCATTCTGGCACCAGGATTTTGGGAGAAGAAAACCATATAAATATACGGGTGTTGACACATGTTTTTCAACATTGGTGGGGTGAATATAGAAAATCAAAAATAAAGGTAATGTTATATATATATAAGTACATAACTATTTTCCATTTAATAAGATAAAAAAACACATAATAATTTTTCATATCACATGTTCAATTAGTGAAAAAAAATCTCCAAACAACCATAATTTTTAGTGGGGAATCAAGAATGTACATTCACAATATCAACGGTAATATAAAAGCTCTAAGAACATGAGAAACATTCCCATTCCACATTCAATATAAATTAATTAAGTCAACTTTTTTCCATTTGGATGGATGAATAAAATTTCCAATGACAATCAAGAGTAAAACCCCTCTCTTATGAAAGACGTGAGGATAAAAAAGGGGTTACCTACCTCAAACATATATCTTTAATATATTACACAATATCGAACCAAGAGGAAAGAGACCAGTTAGTACCACAAGGAAGAATAATACCCTACAATCATAGAACAAATTAATAACATCATTCCCTTATCAAACCCATAATAAATCCCATGATGCCTTGAATAGAAACCCTCTCAGATGAAGAAATAGGAAGAAACAAGGAGAAAAAATTAAGGAAAGCCCATTTAAACAACTACAGATCAATCCACTTTTCTCAATAAAGAAATCCAATGAAATGGGGCTGTAATATTTCTTTGAGATGCACATAGATATCTGAAGAAACAAGAGAAATTTGATGGAATGTGGTTGGGACTAGGGGGATTCGTGAATTTATACCCAACCTAAAAAATTGAAGACCCCGACATAAACTCCAACATCACACCACATCCTACCTAAAATTGTTAAGATCATGATGTATTTATGTCCAATATGAATTAGTTTAGTTGAATAAATACCGTAGGAAAACTATTTGTATATCCATATTGAAGATCTCATAAAAGGAAGAGACAACCATTTTACATTCAAAGGAACTACATTCAAGACCCCAACCCATTAACCAGAATGGTCTACACTAGAACACCTACTCCACGATGTAGTGGTTCCAAAAATTCTAGAACCATTAAAAAAATATCCTTAGGACTCCATGCCATTGCTAGTGTATCCACGCCATAGCCACCATTTTCTAAGAAGGGATACACCACAACCATGGCTCCGCAGAATAACCACCCCCAGATTAGATGTAACAAAGAATAATCTATCCCAGGCTCCCTATGTTGGATCTATCATCCTCAATAACACATCTACCCTCCCTATAGTGAATATTATAGAACCATTCCATCCAAACTCTATAAATTTCAAGATGCTACCTCTCAATTCGCCCAACAACCCTAAAAACCATCTTTCAACACATCTACCACCAGAATTCAAATAAAGTATCAAGCTAAAAGATATGCACTGTTACATAAACTAAATTAAAAACCATTCTCAATCTCAAGAATGATAATTAACATGCAAGGAAAGAGTGAATAGGCTGAAACAACCATACCTTGAGATATCCATCATGGATCTATTTATAACTAAAACTCTACTACTAACCAAACAAACTCAAACCTAGTTGAAAATGTATACAAAACATCCCTCATAACAACACTACCACAACAAAAATCATAAACCAAAAACCTGTACCTTTTTTACACCACCAAACACACCAATATAACATCCTAAAAAAATATAAATCTAGTGATCGAATTTACTATCCAATAACCAAGGCCCCAAGAAAACATTTCATGGAATTCCATTTTCCATGTTTAGATATTATATTATTTGGGTGGAAATGACTCTGATGTAAGGTTTTAATCATGTCAATGTATAAAGTTACCTGATTAGAAACCATATTGCAAGTCTTCTAGTATTGTAATCTATATCATGCATCACATGAACAGGAAGAATAACATTTAATAAAAAATAATAACTAAACATCTCATTTTCATAACGAAATTAAGTAATGTTAGAGAAGAAAAAATTAAAAAAAAACTGTAGATACTATGAATGACTCTACATCTCAAGATCAAAATTACTCTCCTATAGGATACCATTCCTCTATAACACATAATCCAAAAGAATAATTTATCCATGAAACACCTTCTTTCAATGATCTCGAATATCCACTAGTCATTCCATGAATATCATGTCATCCAAGATATCCATTTATCAAAAGTAAAGGACATGTGATTAATTTTTCAGATACCTATATTGTTCTATCATGTGGAAGATTTCATTAATCTGGTCTTGTAATAGCTGAAGTGTCAACTGATAAGTCACCTCACCAGAACACAGTAACACCTCAAAAGGATCAATAAACTAGGGGTATCTTGTTTTCCCTACCAAACCTACACTACCCATGTTGAGGGGAAACCTTTAAGAACATGTGGTACTCAACCTCAAACTCCCAAGGCCTCCTCTAATGATTGGAATAAGACATATTCTATTCTTGTACTACATTCATCCACTCATGAACAAAGTGACCATTATCTATCTGGGATTTCATCGCATTGAGACTTAGATCTAATGACTCCCCAAACTCATTCTATCATTGTAGAGAATTACATGAACACTTATACAATGCCTCAAATAGGTCCACATCAGTAGATGAGTGAAACCTATTATTATAAGAAAACTCAAAAAAATTATAGTTTCTCTTAGCAAGAAATATAAAATTATAAGATTAATTCCTTCAATATATCTTCCAGTGTCTCAATAGTCCACTCTGTGTACCCATCTACTTAAGGGTGGAAAGTAGTTATGAGGCATAACTAAGTTCCAAAATTATGATTCTATCCCCTCCAGGATTTCTAGGTAAAATGTGTGTCCCAATTCAGGATATTAGAAATTGTAGCTCGTTGAAACCACACCACCTCGTCCACATACTTACTCACTAGTAAATCTAGGACACATTACTCCTTGACATTTAAGAAATGGTTTAATTTTATTAACCCATCCATGATTACCTTGATAGCATCGCTACCACCATGAGATCAGGTTAAACTTATAATGAAATCTATCAAGATGTCATCCCATATCCACTTAAGACCATCCATGGTGTATATAAAACAACTAGGAATATGATGTTATGCCTTAACCTATTCAAAAACCAAATATTGAACCACAAAATCTACCGCCACTCGTATTATCTCGGGCCACCAAAACTACATCATAAAGCCATAATAAATATTGGATACCCCTGGGTGTAAAACAAAAAGTGAGATATTAAACATATAAATGAAACCCTCAATAATATCTATTGTAATAAAAAACTCCCCTAAAACAACTTCCACTTATAACCATCATTCGAACATCCCACAAAAGCATCACCATGGCCAATACGACAACATATCACCTCTTCCTCTGATTCTCCCCACTAGGAATCCTACACATTCTATATAATGGAATACTAAACTATCATATGAAATAAGAAACCTACACCCTAAACCAAAATTTCATGAATGTGTAGGGATATTATACCCTCCACCACGTTCTATTTTTTCACAACTCCCAAACAAAATTCCTCTGTATGTTCCTTCTCAATGCACTGACCATGACATTCACTTTCTCTATGGTTTAAGAGATATCAAAATCATAATATTGGAAACAAGAATTTTAGTTACGCTACTACAAATTCATATAACACTAGGAAAAGTTACACTTCATGATTTTGTGGTTGATTAAGACCACAAAGCGCTCCCTAGTTAGGTAATGTCACCAAGTATATAGTGAAAAATCTACAAGTGCATGAATTAGATCAGGGGTGTAATAGTCACACTTCTTGATATATACATACCTATAACAAAAAGTGATCTAAACATTATATTTGATAAATAAGAATCCCAATACGAGATTAGAAGCATCAAAATACACCTCAAACATCCCCCCATCCCCTAGAAACTGATGCACTGCAGAACTGAATAATTTACACATCATTTGGTAAAACACTAACTAGAAATGATCAGTATAGATAAAATCATATTATTTCAAGGTCAAAACTATCAATAGGGTTGTAATCCATGAGGAATTAGATACCAAACCAATAGTAATTACCTATAATATAGAAGAAACTACTAAAATTTACCACATTGTTGGTCGCTTCCCAAGAAAAAACCTCCTCAACCTTAGAATGGTTTATATCCACACACTGTTGAGACACCATGTGACTAAATAAATGCACGTCTATTTCTTAAAACCAGTTCATGGATAAATTTACAAAGGGCTTGTTGAATCAATGGAAATCAGAAAATCTCTTTGATGATGAACATGTTCCTCCACTAAATTTATGTAGATTAATATATTTTCAATGGAAATGACTACAGATAGGTCTGTGAATTAACCATAGAGTTCATGATACCCATGAAAATAGTAGGTGTGTTCCTGACCACAAATGAAACGAAAACAATGTTGAAGTTCTGAAACATTAATTTGAATCCAGTCTTTGTGATATCACCCAAATTTACCAACAACATGTGATACCTAGACTACAAATCAATCATAGAGAACCATCCAAACTCACCTAAATGATAAAAAATTGTCTATCCTTGAATTAGGGTAAGAATTCATGATCATCACCTGGTTCAAATTTTTTTACTCTATATACTACTTAATAATACATACAACATTCTTGGATAATAGCACTTGATCATCACATTATTTCACACTAGGTCGGATAAAACCCTTTTGCATCAAATCAGGTATCGGATTTCTCAATTCCCTTATCTTTTATGGTACCACCTTTTCAGGATCCATTTAATTAAGAGAAGCATTGAGACCTATTTATATCCCAAATTAAACATCACATTGATGGTGTAACATCACAACTTACTTTTTACATACAACCATAAACTCTATAAAAACCCAATTTACCTCCTCTAACCCAGTTTCTAATGATTTTATAGAAAAATCAACCATTAAACAATGGAGAGGATCCATATGTTAATGACCAAACTAAAATCTATACTCACCAATGAAAATATCATTTTATCAATACAAATATAAAAACAGAAATCTATTATATAAGTAGTCAATAATATATTTAATTGAATATAACTAGTAAATGATGATATTGATATCCAATGGCTACATATAAAGAAATAAAATATACTCACATGACTAATGTGGCCCCATAATTATTATACATCCCCAAAAAAATTAAAAAAACTAGTCTAGCCTATAACTAGGGTTTTCAACACTTGGGGTGTGAATGATACAACCCGAACTTGTGATTAATATTTTATTTCCTGAAAATGTATGTTTAACTATGTCATAAACAATAAAACTGTATAAGTATAATTGAAATGTAACCATTGTGTTTTAACAGTTATATGACCAATAGTTAATAGGGAACCTGGAAACCATAATAATTTTTAACATTATAATTATTATTTTTAAATATAAATGAAAATGGATAACTAATGCAAAAATATGTTTCGATGGCCTCATCCAGTAGACTCGGTCTATATGAAGCCCACTTTTTTGAATCTTGGGAATGATGCAGTGTCAGTAGGATTTTCTCTGGACTATGCCCAAGATGAGATTCAACATGTTAAGCTAAAACATAATAACTATTTGGAGAAGATCATGTTGATAGAAATATCCAATCGGTCACCATACTCTTAGGTCATATGTGGGTGTTTTAAGGGGTTTTGTAATGAAACCTTAGTTACATTATGAAATCCATTGGTAAAATAAAATTTATATTATGGTAAAATAAATATCATTTATTAATTTCAAATGTCAAAATTAATCTAGGATTATTTTTTAGTATTTTTCTTTGAAGTGTCATATTATAGATGAATATTGAAAATATGAGTATTTTTAAAAAAAATATTCTTTAAATAATTGATATTGTGATGATTTTCGAAAAAAAAGACATACATGGTTGTCATCAATAAGAAATTTAGATTCAGATAAGTTCAACATTATGTTTTGATGAATAGTAAATTATGAATAGTATTATTTCCCTTATTAATAGTAATTTGACCAATAGAATAGTAACCTCAGTTAAGGAAGTATAAATATAATTTTGCAATCTTGAATGGTAAGGTGATGATACAATTTAGGTAAAAAACGGGTTTGGAAATTATTTGTTATGTTTTACTGTTTTTTGAGTAAATATTGATTTTACATAAAAAAATAAATTTATCATATATAGAAAATTATTTTCATAAAATGGAGTTCATTTTTTAGTTCATAACATTGATATTAGGTTATGGTAAATTTATAATATTTTTATAATATGTTTTGTTTTTCACTGAATACAAAAAATATTGTTTTTGTTTCTTCGATGTATTTTATGAAATAATAATGGATTAATATTTAAAATAAAAATATGGTCAACTCATGTGGATTAAAATATTTTATGAGGTGTCTTAAAATTCCAAAATAATAGAAAAATACTATGGACAAGCCATGGTTTTACAAATACCACAGATGTGGTGTCCACATAAATAAATAAAAAACACCCTCTATTTTACAATAAATACCAATACATTATATCACTTCCATTAATTCCAAAACCATTCTCAATGAATATTATATTGTATTAAGTCCCAAAGAGTCCTAACATGCTGTTCACATGCCCTTGTGGTTCCAATATTTGATTTTTCAATGTTACTCTTCAAGGTATGCGAATTTCAAACCCATTTTCCATTCAATGGGTTAACCTTTTACATTATTCATTATAAGGTATTAATATTAATTGTGATGAGATTTTTTTATATTATATTTTACAATTTGTATTTGAAGAGTACATGTATTTTCCTTCCAATTTATTAATTTCTCACATCAATTATATGATATTTTTTAATGTAATTCCCAACTTATCTTTTCCTTTTATTTTCACTTTTATATGGTAAATCTCCAAATTTTTATAACATGTTCTTAATTATATTTCATTTTGTCCCTATAAATTATTATGATTCTTTTATGAATGTATTACCCCTTCCCCTTTTCAATTCAATAATTTCTAAAACTCTGTTTCATTCCTGTTATAATGCCTGATTTTCATCTAAAAATTTCCTTCTTTTTATCATGAAATTATATTATTTTATATAATGAATACCCAAACCTCTATATTATCTAGGGGTATTAGAATATACATAAAAATAACATATTTCTGTTATGGTATTTACTTACATGAAATCCACATTCCTTTTCCTTGGGATTGAAATGATAAAATGAACTTTTTTAAGCACTTTTTAAAAACACATTGATTTTGATATGAAAATCATTTATTTTACTCTCATTGGGGAATTTATGAAATGTTTTATTATAATATATATGGATCAAATTAAAATAATTACATATTAATGGTGAGCCCTAATATCATTCCAATTCATTGTGTAAAGAAATTAATCTCTAAAGATTACAAGTTTTATGAAATTTTGGTGAATAACCTTGGTAATTTTTATGACACCTTGGGGATAGACCATGGTGATAGGATTATAATTGTATAAATTAAATGTTTTAGAATAATTTTAGTGTTTTTATTTATGTTTTTGTACTTATCATACACCTCCTTATCATTCCTTTACAATACTCCTCATGTTCTTATTAATATTTCTCAATATCACATGTAAAATGTTTTCCCTATTTTCCTTTACTGGGCCTTATGATCACTCTTTCCTTTAATGTATGTCCCTAGGTTATGAGATACAGTAAATATACATAGGATGAAATATTCATGAATCCAATTAATGTGGATTAAAATAATGTTATATGTTCATGTATTGTGTACCTTATCTCCAAGACAGAAGACTTCAAAGATCCTCTATTTGTAAAATGTCATGTAATGTTATATTATAAAAAGGTCGGATATCAAAGTGGGTATCAAAGGATTGTTTTGTTATTTTTTAAAAATAGGATTTTCAAATTATAGGAATCACATTAAGAAAAATATTAAATATAGGAAAACATCCTGGTATTTTGTTGAAATATTATATATGTGGTTTCATAAAAAATAAAAACATTTTTACATATTCACAAGTGGATGTTTCTATAGCATAGCTATATCTATGGGTAATACCCAAAATCACTTCATTGAGATAGACTCAAACGATATTTGGTACATGAAAAAGGTCCTTTATACACACCTGGTTTGACACTTCCAGGGGATATGTTTGGTTAATCACAAGTTGTTTTATTAATCATTGTGAAGGATCTATGGAGAAATGTAATTGTTGTTAGAGAAAAATATGTTTAAGCATGAATTTTTAAGACATAAAAATCCTCTATTTTTAAAATATTCATAAATGAAAAAATTTTCTCACTAAGGTTGTATTTTCTTTAAAAATGGAGATAAATAAGAAAATCGTGCAAATGGTGATCACAACAGACCATGCACTGACGAACCTCTGATAGAAGCTGGAATGGAGAATCTCATGAGAATGAATAACTAACTGACTCAAGTTATGGGTAATATCTTGAATCATGCTGAGAAACTAATTTTACTCAAAGAGGGAAAGACATTCTATTGAGTCTTTTAGGCACCAATGAACACCAATGTATAGTGGAATTACAGACCCATTGAATAATGAATAGTGGATCAACACTATCAAAAATATCTTTTTGGTCTTCGTTATTCCAAACAAGAGAAGGTCACCCTATCAATTTACCATTTAGTGGGAGAAGCTGATCAATTATAGCAATTGATTAGATACATGAGTCCAATATGGGATATTGAAGATTTAGGGTGGGAAGAGTATGAAGGGATCTTCTTTAATAAGTATTTCCCATGTTTACTAAGAACAAAAATGGAGAGGTAATACCACAATCTAAATTAGAAGGAGAATGAGTCTATTGGAATCTATAAGATTAACATCAAATGAAATTCTCGTTACACCTCATTAACTGTCATGAATTCTAATTGGAAGTTTGGTATATTCTTTGGTGAAATAAGATCTCATCTATTAAAGAATCTATCCGACCAAGGCTACGATAGCTATGAGGTGATCATGAAGAGTTCTATGAATGTAAAACTAGATTTTAGTGGGACACAATGGTACCATAAATACAATTAAAAGAAGATATCATTGGAGAATTTTTTTTGGAGGATATTCAATTAGAAAAATGTGGAAATCAATGGCAATTTATTATGTGTTAAAAATGTGGGAAGTTGGATTTGGGGAACTCCTTGCTCATGAGGGAAAGTGCAACGAGTTTGAAAGAGAAGGATATATCACTCTGAATTGTCATTGTGAAGTGATGAATCAACATCCAAGTGCCAATGATTAGGGTAATATGGTGAATTCCCTACCTAAAGTCCCATGCTTTATCAGTGGACATCTTGGGAACTTTTCCAATCTCTGTCCAAAATCCAAGGGCTATGGAGATGAATCACCATCAGCCTCAGTGTATGGAAAGAGATCAAGGTTGTGTAATTTTCTATCAATACAGTGGAAGTTGAAGCTCCAAACGGCGTGGTGGAAGTTACTTTTGTTGTTATCTAAAATCTAGAAAGTACATTGTTTGATTATAGTTCTATGAATTCCATTATTTCCTCTATGATTGTAATTAATTTTGAATAAACCCATTTATTGATAAAATTATAGTTACCGGTCAAGACTTTTAAATTAATTATCCATGAATAATCAATGTTTAGAAAATCTATTATTTACATTAGTGAGAACAATCTTATCACAAATCGCGTAGTCATTCATATGATGGAATTCAAATTTATATTAGTGATGGAATGGATCTAAAAGTATAATTCTAAGATAAAATGCAGAAGCATGGAAATATCAGTACACTTGAATGGAAAACCTACAACTATATTCAATGGGGAGATATCTTAACCCGATTTTTGTCTAGAAGCACCACCTGTAGAACAATTTGGGGAGTTGATCAATGAAGATAAAGATGGAAATGAGAGTATAAGGATATAGACTATCCCCATTTTTTAAGAATACAATAACATATTTCCTAATGAGTTACATGGACATCCCCTAGAAAGAAAGGAAGATTTCTCCATTGAATATGTACATAGATCTTGTTTGATATCAAAAACCCCATATGGAATGGAGAATGTGGAGCTTGAGGAATTAAAGAAACAACTACAAGATATTTTCAAGAAAGAGTTTATTTAACCATGGGTGTCTCATTGGGGAGCGCCAGTTCTATTTGTGAAGAAGAAGGATCGATCAACATGGGTATGAATTGATTATAGATAATTGAACATTATCATTGTGAAGAACAAATACCCTCTTCGAAGAAGTTATGACTTCTGACCAACATTAAGGGGCTAAATTCTTCTCCAAGATTGATCTTTGATATGGTTATCATCAATTAAAAATGAAGAAATCGGTTATTATGAAAACTACCATCTAATCAAGATATGAACACTATGAGTCTCTTATTATTCCCTTTAGTTTGACAAATGCACCAGTTATATTTATAGATTTGATGAAAATAGTATTTAAGGACTACCTTGGTAATTTTGATATATTTTTAATTAATGATATTATGATATATTCTAAAATTTAGGAGGGGTATGAGTATCTTATTAGGGTATTTTGGAAAAATATATGGAAGGATAGGATTTTTTCAATGTTTATAAAATGTGAATTTTGATTACATCAAGTTGCTTTCATGGTTCACATTTAAACCAATGAAGGAATCCCAGTTGACCCTGTATAGAAAAAGGATGTAGAGGAGTGGCCTTATCCTAAAAGGGTAACTTAGATTCATAGTTTCCTTGGTTTAGAAGGATATTATATGAGGTTTTTGAAAAAAATATCATGAAATTCCATTCCACGAACAATGTTAACTCCAAAAGGGGTCAAGTTCATCTAGACAATTCCGTGTGAGTAATGCATCCTAGATCTGAGGAAGATATTGGTAACTAAACCCATGTTAACTCTTCCCTCAATCTGTGAAGGATTCTTTATTTTTTACGATGAATCTCTAAAATGGATTGGGTGTGTCCTCATGAAAAATGAAACTGTCATTTCTAATGTATATTGACAGTTGAATCCGTATGAGAAGAAATATCTTTTGCATGATCTAGAGTTGGTTGCAGTTGTTGTTTCTCTAATGATATGAAGGTACAATCTTTATGGGTAGAAATGTGATATATATATATATAGATCATCAATAATTGAAGTAAATTTTCTCATAGAAGGAATTGAAAATGAAATAGGGGAGATGGTTGGATCTTCTTAAATACTATGATTGTTCAATTCATTATCACCATAGTAGTGAAATCAAAGTTGTTGATGCATTATGTAGGAAATACCTTGTTTTTCTAGAAATTATGAGGATTCAAAGAGATCCCTGGTTCAAAAACATAGTAAAATTGGACATGGGAATTATAAGGGAAGGGAAATCATAAACCTTATTCTCAATTATTTATCAACCATCATGATTAGAGATGATCAATAAAGATAAAAAACAATATTCGTTGTGACACACGAATTTTTATGTTGTGACTGATGAGAAGTTTCCTGAGTTTAATATTGATCAAGAAGGTGTATTTAAATTGCATAAAATTTTATCTGTTCCATATATTCTGGAAATAAAGTAGGATCAATTGGATGAAGTTCATAGTTCAAAATTATATATACATACTAGAAGAAAAAAATGTATTGGGAACAATGTGATCATTATTGTTGGGATAACCTGAATATAAATATTTCTAAATACACTACATGTTGCTCGATTTGATGGCATGTAAAAGAAATGTGAAAATTTCCTAAAGGGTTTTACAACCACTAACCATACCATCATCGAAGTAGGAAAATATCACTTTGGAACTTTTCACTGTTCTCTGAAAAACATCCAAGGGAAATAATGTGATATGTGTTACAGTGGACAGTCTCACAAATACTACCCATTTTATCTCCATTCAGGACGGTTTCTCTCTTGATCACCTTTCCAATATTTACATTAGAGAAGTGGTAAGGATTCATGGGGTACCACTCTCTATCATATATTATCAAGATCTAAGGTTTACATCAAAATTTTGGAGAAGACTTCAATATGTTCTAGGTATCGAGTTGAATTTCAGTACGTCAAGTCATCCTTAAAATGATGAAAAATATGAAAGGACTATTAAAACACTTGAGAACATGATGAGAAAATTCCCAAAAGAATTTAAATGTGGATGGGTTAAACATCTCCCATTATTTATGTTCACTTGCAACAACAAATTCCATTCATGAATTAAAATGGTACACTAAGAATGTCTATATGGAAATCAACGTAAAACCCCTAATTTTTGGGATGAAGCTAGTGAGATAAATATTCTTTGACCTGATCTTGTGCATGATATGATATAAAAGGTTCATTCCATTCAAAAAAAAAACTTTTTAGGATGATTAGAAAATGTAGAAGAGTTTGATGACAATCGTCAAAGGGAATGTGACTTTGAGGTTGGTGAAAAATTATTTCATTGAATTTCACCTTGTAAGAGAGTCATGTGGTTTGGGATGAATTGGATGCTCAACCCTAGCTACGTTGGATACTATGAAATATGTGATCTTGTTGGAGAAGTGGCCTATCACCTTGAAATTCCTCAAAATATAGAAAAATATCAAGCAGTTTTTCGTATCTCTCTCTTAAGGAAGTGAATACCTATCCATTCACATGTACTGAATATAGAGGCGGTACAACTGGAACATGACCTCTAATATGATGATTAGCCAGTGGAGATCTTGGATCACTAAGAGAATGTTCTAAAAATCTATACTAACCACCTTGTTAAAGTGTTGTGGAGGAACCAAAAATTTAAAAGAATCCATGTGGGAAATGGAGGAGAATATGAGGCATATGTACTCACATATTTTCTCTTCAGAGGGTATGAGTTCAAAATTAATGGATTAAATTTCATAAGGGGGAATAATTTAATGACCCAAACATTTTATTAATATTTTTTCCTAAAAATGTATGTTTTAATTTGTCATAATAAATAAACCTATATATGTATAATTGAAATGTGACCATTGAGTCTTGATCATTATATGACCTTTGGTTAATATGACCATTGGAAACCATAATAATTTATAATGTTACAATATTTGGTTATAAATAGATATGATAATAGAAATTAATCTAGGAATAAGAGTTGATGACCTCATATAGTAGACTTGGCCCATACGAAAACCATTTGTTAGAGATTGGGAAGAGGTAGCATCACTAGAATTTTCTCTATACTAAGCCCAAGTAAAGCTTCAACATTATATAATAGAATGAAATTGCCTTCAGGATACGTTCAGGTTGATAGAAATCATCACTCAAGAAATGTTGTTTGGGTCGTCCCAAGATTCTATCAACAATTCACACCCAACTCTTAGGTCCTATGTGGGTGTTATAAATGGTAATGTAATGAGGCCTTGGTTACTTTTTTTAATCCATTTGTATAAATAATATTGTTATTATGGTTAAATAAACATAATTTTTTAATTTTAATTATCAAAAATAAGCTAGGATGTTTTTTAAGAATTTTTCTTTGAAGATTCATAATATTGATGAATATTGAAAACAAGAGTATTTTATAATATTTTTTATTATTTATATAATTGACACTATGAAATGATTTTCTAAAAACAGACATACATGATTGTGATCAGTAATAAATTTAGATTTTGATAAGATAAACATAATTTTTTATGAATAGTAACTTATGAACTGTAATATTTCCCTATGAGTAATAATTTGACAAATGGAATAGTAACCACACTTATGGAAATATAAGTTTATTTTAAGTATCATGAATGGTAATGTGATATAATAGTAGAAGTTAATAACTGTTTTCAAAATTAATTGTTATGAAATAGTATTTTATTTATGTAAATAGTGATATTACATAAAAATTAAATTTATCATATTTAGAAAATTATTTTCATAAAATGATGTTCATTTTTAAATTCTGATCATTGATATTTGGTTAGGGTGAATTTATGAGATTTTTACAAAATTATTTGTTTTTTGGGGAATAGTAAAAATATATTTTTTTAGTTTTCAGTTTGTGTTATGATATCATAATGATGTAAAATTTGATTTAAAATTATGGTCAACTCATGTGAATTGAAATATTATATTTGGTGTCCGAAGTGGACAAAAACAAGGGCAAATACCATGGTAAATCCCATGGTTTTACAAATACCACCAATGAGGTGTCCTAAGAAATTAATAAAAAAATCCCTCTCCTTTTATTATAAATACCAAGCCATTACATCATGTTAATTAATTAAAAAATAATTACCCTTTATTATTAGATATTATTACCTCACATGGAGTCCTCCATAGGTGTCCTCAATCTCCCAGGGTCTTGATATTAGAGTTTTAGATGTTATCTTCTAGGTATGGGAATATTTAAACAAATTTCCCTTATTTGTGTTAACCTTCATCATTATTAATTATGTTGTATTAAAAATAATTGTGTGATTATATTTTTTTAAAATTATTTTGTATCATGTTTAATTATATTTTATATAATTATTCCTTCAATTTTTTAAATTTCTCACATAGATTATAGGATATTTTGTAATGTAAATCCCAACTTCTCATTTCCTTTCATGTTATCTTTTAGGTTGTATGTATTTAAAAATTCCATACCATGTTATTATTTCAATTTGGTTATGTCTCTATACTGTATTATGCTTATTTTATTAATGAGTGACCCATGTACCCACTGGATTTATTTTTTTCTAAAACTATGTTTCAAACTAGTTATATGGATTGATTTTCATCTTGAAATATATATGTTTTATCAAGAAATTATATTATTTTGTATTTTGAATTCCCAAACCTCTATATAATATAGTGGTATTCAAATATATTTAAAAATTATATATTTAAAATCTTGGATTAACATACATTAAACCCACATTCCTTTTCCTTGGCATTGAAATGACAAAAGGGATTTATTTTTATGCACTTTTAAAAAACACTGTGATTTTGATATGATACCCATTTATTTAATTATTATTGGGTTATTTATGAAATTTTTTATTATAATATATGTGGATTATAGGAAAATAAATACATATTAATGGTGTGTCCTGATAGCACTCCAATACATTGGGTAACGAAATAATCTCTAGAGATGACATGTTTACAATACCTTGGTGAATAACTGTGGTAATATTTTTGACACCTTGGGGATAGAGCATGGTGACATGCTTATTAGTGTATATATTAAATGTTATATCCACATTTTAATGTTATTATTCATGTTATTATTGTTATCATATGCCTCTTTATCATGCATGCACACAACTTCTCATGTTCTTTTTGATATTTCACAAGATCACATGTAAACTGTCTTCCCAATTTTCCTTTATTGGGCCTTATGCTCACCCTTTCCTTTGATTAATGTCTCAGGACGTGAGATGAAAAAATTGTACATAGGAAGAACATTTCAAGAATCCTATTCACGTGGATTAAAAAAAAGTTATATGTTTTTTATGTATTATGTCTTATTTCCAAGACACTATACAAATAAGATCCTATTTTTCTAAGATGTAATGTAATGTTTTGTTATAAAATGGTGATATGTTATAATGAAAATAGAATCTACATCTAGTCACATAGTTTGGACTAGATCAGGTACCAAAAACTATAGGAAAGCTACCAAATCAAACATGGCACAAAAAAATTATAGATAAAAATATGATCATACCTCTACCAATATTTGGAACCTAAGGTGATGTTGTCTCAAATAAATGAAACTGACCATGACTAGATCCATAGCCTCTCTAATAATGGACACTTCTATATCCATGATTATTTTTTGGGCCCCTAAACAAAAGGTATATCCAATGGATAACCCTTGACTACTCTATCTATCCCCGTTGAATTAGCCTACTACCTCTACAACTAAAATGGTCTTGTAGGATGTAGTTAATGAGGACGAATCTAATCCTATCCTCCTACACAAATATATTCGTGAAAAACTAATGAGAATGGATTTTCACTATGGTCATGAACCCCAGAGGCAAAAAAAGGCCAAGATCCCTTATAAAAAGAATGAAAACCGTTAGCCCATAAGGACGAAGGGAAGCTGCTGATGTCAACTCCCCACTTGTTGAAACCTCCAAATAACGACCACCTAAAACTTGATACTAAAATATATGATCCTTGTAGAACCCTACTAGTTCACCTGAAATGGTAAACTACCTTGAGAGAATATGTTATTGATCACCTCATACTCTCTCTAAACCTATAGATACATTGGAAATGTATATGAAGTAACTAAATATCAGATAGAGGTATGGAGTACCTCCTCAAGACATCTTCCTAAGAATCATTAGATGGACAAAGTATTAGAGAAAAATCAAAAAAAAATCCTTGAACATGATCAATATCTCCTAAAACAAAATATTGTCCTACTAAATATATAGTAGCTCATGTATCATTGCTACATTCATGGTAATTGAAAGGAACTCTTCCCAGAACTATTTCTGAATGTCAACCCATGACTCATCTTCCTCCTTCCACTCAATGAGATAAAATTTTCACCATTGACATGAAAATAACCATATAGAATAAATTAATAAGGGGACCCAGTACCCCCCCAAGGTAATTTATCAAATTTAAATTGATATCAAACTCCTCAAACCAGCTCTCTATCTCTAGATTAGTAATTCTACACTCATATTTAAATAAATCCTACAACTAATAAGTGAAAAATTCCCTCTACCATTAATCATCATCCTTAACTAGATCAACCCTTTAATGATAAACTGGATCATCCTGATGAACCTCCACCGCCTTAACCACATGTGGATAATGACTAAGATCCATATATAAAAGGGAACATGATTTCTTAATCCCGATAAAATGGAATTAAATTATGATTCTTTTAATTCAATTTAAATTGACCAAAACCATCCAATTAAAATAAGAACACAAGATAGTATTGATGAATCAACCTCCCCTAGGTCTTTACCCTACAATTAGTATCACCTCACTTGGTTTTCTGGTTGGCTTGGAGTCCTTGAATTTGATCATGGATGACCTAAAATCCTATATCCAAAATGGCCTTTCTTGGGCTATGTCACATACCAAGAACAATAGTCATTATTTCCATATCAACCCATACAATTATCACCATTACTAACACAAAACTCCACTGTATCCCCCAGTAATTCCATCAATACCACTCTGTCCTGACCCCTAACTCTTAAGGTACCACTCTTGGGCCAATAATGAGATAGAGAAATAATTACCCCCTAAGTACCACCCCAAGTAGGCCCCATTTGGACACTATAATTGAGGGTATAAACATTTATCAAATGAGTTACAATACTATCTATAATAAACTCATAAAGATATAGGATATCAATTTTCAATAAACATAATGGAGTAATAAAAAATTCAAAACCCTCCTACAATGCATGGATAAGGTAATAAGGTATTGATATAAGTATTAATAGTAATTAACCTAATTAAAATATAAGAAAGTGACAAAAAATTATCTAAAGTCTTAAGTAATAATGGCCAAAACGATGCACATAGTCTTCCTAAAAACCTAATAACAATTTTTAAATAAGTGGGGTGAGAATACATGTTTATTCACTAGAAAAACCAATGGCTCTTATGCACATGAGAAAAGTTCATACTAATTCACACATGAGAAAACAACACATGAAAATTGAGAAAAAAAGTCTACTACCCAATTCCAACCTCACTAAAGGAGTCTCACTATATAATCTTCCTATGTATAGTAACATAATTAGAATCATATCGATAAATGGTACTGCCCAAAACATTACCATTAATTTTCTTCCCTCACACCCCAACATCTTATATCATGGATCTTCCATCTCTCCTGTATAACATAGTAACACAACATCACCCCACTACATAGACACATCATATGTCATCTCACTTATAGACACTGGATCCATCACCACATTACACCTCACTTGAAGACACATGAACTATCATATCAAACTTCACATGAAAACATGTGGTCTATGACATTTCACCTCACCTGATGACACATGGTACATCACATCACGTCTCTCCCGAAGTCAATTAAGACATAAGAAGTGTATTAGGGAATAATGAACATGTATAACATTATCCGTGTATCTTCTTCCTACCATGAACTACCCCCACCATAAGCCACCTCATCACCTCATCAAATAACACCACCATAATGTTTGGAATAGTAGACATCATTGTATGTGCATGCCCACAACACCTAGAAGAGAGGTCATGGTAATGTAGATAGTTATACATCCATCCCCACATTGGGATATTATGAAAAAAACCCACATATAAATATATGGGTGTTGATGCATTGTTCTCAATGTGGGTGGGGTGTGTATTCATATTCATAAGGAACCTAAATGTTATATATATTTATCATCACATAATCCCAAACTATGGGTTCAAATAAAAGAAATAAAAAAATTACTATATCAATACCTAACACCAAAACACCACCAATTTCACTTCTACTACTAAATTTACTAAACAAAATAAGAAAAAATCTCCATTTCACCGTTCACATTATTTCTCAAATTATTCCTTTTTCTAGATTTCATATTAACAACCATTAGCATTTAGAACAACCAAGTCATTCCATTATTTATAGAGTATTGGTTTCACATTTAGAAGTAACCATTTAATAATCACATCCCTTGTATTACTAATTATCCGTTAAAACAATTAAACAAACGGTCCCCTGCCGTATCAAATAGTTTTTAACTAATTACATTACCACCTAGGAAACAAGTACATCACAACACCACAAAATCGAAAACCCATCATCCTCATCAAGAAAACCATTACCATGTCACCATTTCCAAACCACATCTCAACCATACATCACTTCTACATATCATATTCACACCCCATGTCCCCATAGCATGGTAACACATCACCACCCCATAGAATGATCATGACTCACCACCCTACAACACCTTTACACATCACTACCCCCACAAAAATTTCAAATAAAAACACACTAGACCCATACACTCCAACCACACATAACTACACTTCTCACATTAGAAGACATAATATTTTCAAATTCTATAATGTAATTTAATCAAATTCCACTTCTTTATTTAGGGGAATTATCACAATATCAATTAATATTAGGGAATCGATTTTATTGGAAAAATATAATTTTTTAACCAATTTCAATTTATGGTGATAATAATTTGCTCACAATAAGTATATATATAACATATCAAATTTGTGTAAAACAAATCCCCCAATACCCACAAATTTTAGTGGGGCATCAATCCCAGGCAATAAAAATATGAAAAATGATATCAAATCTATTATAATATGTGAATCATAATACATAGCCTTTTAAATGAAATTAAATTATTTATTTATCTCCATTATGATATATGAAAACAATGTACCTATATTAGAAAAGAGTAAACCCTCCCCCACCACACACGATACACAATAAGAGAAACAAGGGTTTACGTGCCACAAGCAGAGATTTCCAATACACTATTCAATAGTAAACAATGTAGGAATACACAGAAAGTAAAAAACTAATAAAGATACAAT
Organism: Viscum album; assembly: GCA_963277665.1. NCBI lineage: Eukaryota > Viridiplantae > Streptophyta > Magnoliopsida > Santalales > Viscaceae > Viscum > Viscum album. The sequence goes on along the minus strand of OY728163.1, from coordinate 1,638,618,198 downwards.
ACTAGAATAATACACAAAAAACACATCATACCCACATTAAAACATACCAAAACCAATGATTCCTTATACATAATCCCTCCCCATTTAATATACCAAGAGAAAATCAGAGAAAATGTGGAGGGAAACTCACCTAAAGAACAATAGATCAATCCAATGATGTCACAACTAAAACACACTAAATGGGAGTTGGAAGAGTAATTTGGGATGAAATTTGATCGTCATGTAAACCTAAGAAAATGGATAGATAGTTGTTGGGCCTATGGGACCTTAAAAATTTACACCCAGCTAGAAAAATAGAGGGCCATAGTGCAACCTCAAGAATCATGCTACAAACATCGTAATAATGGGGATGACGATGGAACATCACACCCCACTATGTTATATCTTGTCCAATAAATGGAACCTCTAAAAAACATGACTATATCTATGTTAGAGAACCTATTAAAGGGGAAGTAATAACATGAAGCATCCAAAGGCATTATGCCATAGACCCCCTTCAACCTATAAGGGTTTTTTTATATCCCCAACCCCATGGAGGAATGGTGAAAAAATTGGTTAAACCATTGAAAAACAACAACCAGGACTCCACACCAAAGATAGTGTATGCACATTGTAGCTAACGCATATTGAGATGGGGTATTCCATAGCCAATATTTTATAGTACATCTACCCCCGTATTAGTAGTTCCATCCAAAACTACACCATGGTCTCTGTATAATGCATAACACCTCCCCCATACACCATAACCACACTCTATATGGAACATATTATAGCTCCATGTTGATTGGCCTTTGTAAGAAATATTTTCTAGTGGCAATGCCCCATTTCTAGAAACTACCCTCAAAACCATCTCCGAACACCTCTACTACTAGAATTTATATACTATAACTGTTTATAAGGTCAGCACCATTACACTTACATAATTGTTTTATACATAAATAACTTCAGTTTACCCTTGCATAACATTTTTTCACTAATGTGGCATTATTCTAATAATACAATGCGTTATTTTACCGTTACTTAGAAAAATTTACCCTTATTTATTTTTAGATAACCCTTACACGATTTGTTTTACCATTTATTAAATATATTTAATCATTATGTAACTTTGTTTAACATTAACTAATATTTTTTACATTACATAATTTTAGTTTACCTTTACATAACTTTTGTTTTCCCATGATAATCTTTTCATTACCCTTTCATAAATTTATTTTACACTTATATAATAATTTTTTATCATTAAGTACATATAGTATACACTTAATTAACTTTATTTTACAATTAAATAAGATTAATTGAACCTTGAATAACATTTTTACCTTACCTAACTATATTCCAACCATAAAAACATTTATTTACCCTTAATTCTCTTTATTTTACCCTTACTAAACGTTATTTTAGCCATAAATAACTTTATTTTACCCTTAACTAGCATAATTTTTCCCCTAATAAACTTTTTTAATCATTACATAACATTAAGGTCCTATGTAATAACATTATTTTATGTTTAATTAATATTTTCTTGAACTTAATTAATTTTATTTTACCCATAAATACCTTTTTTAATCTTACATAACTTTAGTTCACTCTTACCTAACATTGTTTAACCCATATTTAACATTATTTTCCAATTAAATAATTTTATTTCACCCTTACATGATATTGTTTTACCATTACAAAACATTGTTTTATCCTTACATAAATCAATATTTTCCCATTCTGAAATTTTTCTACCCTTAATTAACATTATTGTAAACTTACATAGCTATATAATTCCCTTAATAAACTTAAGTTTACACTAACTTTTTTTACCTGTACCTAACCTTTTTTACCCTTTAATAACCTTAATGTACCCCCACATAAGTTTGTTATACTCTTATATAACATTTGTTATAAATAATATATTTATTTTACCCTTAAATAAATATATTATAAAGTTAAACAAATTTATTTTACCCTTACTTAACTATGTATTACCATTATGTTACATTAGTTTACCCTTATATAACATTATATTACCCTAAAAATACTTTTTTACCCATAATGAACATTAGTATAGCCTTAATTCACTCTATTTTACTCATGCACTACATTGTTTTACACTTACTTAACATTACGCTACCTATACATAACATTTTTTTACCATTACATAACTTTATATAACCCTTAATAAAATATGTTTCACACTTAATTATATTTTCGTTGCACATATTTAACTTTATATTACCCTTAAATAAAATTGTCTTATCCTTAATTAACTATAGATTACCCATATTTAAATTTATTTCCGTTAATTAACATTATTTTATTGTTATATAACATTATTTCACCATTACATAACATTAGTTTAGACTAAATAACTTTTTTACCCCTTACATAACATTGTCTTCACTTAAAATTAGTTTACCCTAACATATCTACTTTTTACCCTTACTTAACATGATCTTACCCTTACATAACATTGTGTTACCCCTGCATAAATTTGGTTTACCCATACCTTAAATTTATATTACACTTCTAAAACGTTGATTTACCCTTAATTCTCATGAGTTTACCATTATCTAACTTTAATTTTCCCTTACATAACATTTTTTACACAAAATTAACTTTATCTTACACTTAATTAACATTTTTTACCAATAATTAACATTAGTATATCCTTAACATTTTTTCCATTTCATAACATTAGTTTTACCCTTATTAAGTAAAATATTCTGTTTACAAATACTTAACATATATAATATTCATCTGACCATTATTAACGTAAATAAAAATCATATTACCTTTCCCCAAAAAAATCTATTTACATTTATTTGGATACTGTATATTTTGATTTACCCTTATGTAATTCAAAATAAAAAATGGAATCCTAATTTCTTGAAAATGTTTTCTGCCATATTTTTATCATAACTTGAGATATATAGTTCAGAATTGATATAAAAACCATTTTCAGATCTATTCGTAGATATTTAAATGTTTGTTTCCATGAAAAATTCATTATTCATTTCATGTTACATCATTATCATCCACCCCATCATGTGCATATACTTCAACAAATCCTTTTTTTCATTTATTATTCAGGTTTCCAAAAAAATAATTTTTAATCACATAGAAACAATTATTAATTCAAATCACAAATATTTTAAATAAAGAACCTCAATGTTGATTAATACCTTTAACTCATCACTCTTTTAATGAGAAATCATTTTTCGTGATATAATGTTTGTAGACAATCATTCAATAAAAGTATAACCACTAAATCAGTTATGGTATCGCTCTTCATCTAGAATGCATGGGGTCTCGAGGCACAAGAGAAGTGCGCCTTCATGGAAAATGTGACCCGCAAACATAAGACCTCTCTCATGGGAATCCTCGAGCCCTAGAAAAATCTATATAAGTATCACATAAAGGCGTTTAAATGGGATATTCTATGTTTTTTCAAGGGAATCCGCAGAATACTCGTATATGGGTTTACTAGAGGAACAATCTTGCATTGGAGTTGGTTGGGCTCTTATCACAGTGCATGGATCTCAAAATTTATGGTAATGGTCTGGGAATAATTTTTAGTACTGTGTATTCAAGTGAAAACGTGTAAGAGAGAATGATTCTATGGAAACATGTGGAGTATATACAAACAAATAGTCTACCATGGATCATAGGGGGTGATATCTACATGATACCGGACCTCTAAGAATATAAGGGCAGTTAGGCATCTGGATCGAAGGGTATGTATGATTTTAAGAATTTCATGACTATGGCAGGACTATTCGACATGGGGTTTGTAGGCTCTATGTATACTTTGTGCAACAATATAGGGAGAAATAACAGGGTATAGAGTCGACTTGATCGGTTCCTTGTCAATATCCAGGCGTTTGATTTTTTTCTCCAAGACGAATGTGAATCACATCCCTCGGGAACTCTCATATCAAGCTACACTGTTGTTGGACGTCAAATGGGAGTAGTCACGTAGGAAATCATTCTCCTATAACAACAACTAGAACTAAGAATAAAGTTTCTGGTACATGCATGAATGATTTTGGGCTAGAGAAGGTGCTTGGTTTTCCTACAATGGTCTATCATGCTGGTTGAAACACATTAAAGATGATATACAGAGCTAGATAGAAAATAGGAAGGTAGAAAATTTAGGGGTAAAATTCTACAAGATGATATTAATATTTTGGAGGAGGGTCTTCTGGATGTGTTTCTTGATAATTATTTCATAATTCTTTGTCATAATAGTGTGCTTATGGAAGATAAGCTGTTAGAGGTTGAGAGGGACCATAAAAAAACGGTCTCACATTAAGTTTCTTAAGGGGATTAGAATAGTGATTTTTTCCTGCATTTTTGAAGGGGCCGAGTTGAACGAAAATGAACCTGAATATGGGTAATTGAGTCTTCACAATGTATGTGAAGGTGTCTAGTCAGTTGGAGTTATATAATTTTAAAAGTCTATAGGTGGAGGAGGTGGCTGTGAGTTGCATGGGAAACCATGTATCATTCACTAAAGAGGACTTTATGAGTTTCTTATCTCCTATTCTTAATGATGTGGAAAATATGAATATTTCTATATTACCTAAAGAGGTGTAAGTTAAGGAGACAATTTTTAGCATCCCTCGGGATAGTGCTCTAGGTCCATATGGATTTCCGAGTGCATTATATGTTGCATCGTGGGAGGTCGTTGGTCCTTAAGTGGTGGAAGCGGTTTGGGATTACTTCAGTGGGGGTTCGTTGACTAGATCTATTTTCACTTCTCACGGTGTTCTTATTATAAATGTCAAGGAACCAACCAAAATTGTACAATATAGACCCATTTTCCTCAGAAATGTTTCTTATAAGATATTATCATATTTTATTTCAACCAGGATGAGCAGAGTACATTCACAGATGGTTTCAAGGGAGTAAAAAGGCATCCTTAGAGGACGTAGCATACAGTGGGAATTAGGATTTCAAGTGAATTGGTGAATGATATTAACAGGATGTTTGTGGGTTCAAATGTTTTTTTATATGTGGATATGTGAAAATCGTGTGATCAAATATAGTGGATCTTCCTTATTCGGGTGATTAGGAGGTGTGGGTTTCATGAGTGGTTCTGTGATATTTGCTTTAGTTGTTTCTCGTATACTTTTCTTTCTATGTCGATCATGGGTAAATGCTTTGGTTTGTTTAATCTAGTTTGTGGGGTTTGGAAGGGGGATCCCCTTTCCCTAAGATTGTTTTTTTTTTCTCAAAAACACCTTTCTTGGAATATCTACAAAGGAAAGGAGGAGGGAAGGCTGGCTACTTATTGCAGCAGAGGTGGAATGGTTATCATATCACACTTAATGTTCGCTGGCAACAATTTAATTTTCACTAAAGGGAGATGAAGATACATGATGAATTTCATGAATATTTTGAGCTCATATGTGTAGTTGAGCATGCAGGTTATCAATGATTCAAAAGCCATTGCATTCATCTCTAAAATGTGTTTGCGGTGGCGTTTTTAAGAGCATTCTGGATATTATGGGTTGCCAGTAAAGACATATGTTGATTCCCTACTTGGGGGTTTCTCTTTCATTTGGTCGCATCAGGAATCATCATTTTGAGGATATCATTTATCGGCTACTAGGAAGTGTCTAGAACTGGAAGAGTAAGTTTCTTTCCTTTGGTGGAAGGTTGGTTTTGGTTAATAGTGTGTTTTCATTTATACCTATGCATGTGTTCTCGGTGCTTCATCTACACAAAGGGGTTGTTAAGCGGATCATGAACATTCAGAATTCATTAGTGTGGGATGACTATCAGTTGGGATGAGCTCACTAGGCCTCTTTGGATCGCATGGTCTGAACGATGGAAGAGGGGGGAGTGGGTCTATGTGATGATAAGGGAGCCATGCAAGGCATAGAAGGTAGGCTGGCTTGGGATATTATCACGGGCGAGTCGTTGTTGGTTTCATTTTTAGGGGAAGATATGAAGATCAATTGGGGGTGTCAACTACTGGGTCTGGGTACGCATGGATGGGTTGGTGCACAATGTATCGTATTGAGGCTCTTTCGGACTAAGCAAGGTGGATTTTCAGAACGGTGGATTTATGTTTCTAGACTGTCAATTGGGTGTGGGAGAAGCTGTAGTTTCCAGGCTGTCCACATGCAGTCATTTGGTATAAGGAGGCATGCCTCCAACTAGATTTGTTGCTTGATTTTCTCAATTATAAACATAAGAGGATGCAAGAAGGAATCATCTTGAATGAGGTCCCAGATAAATGTTACATCATAGGTTCATCTTTTGGAAGGTTCTTCACTAAGGAATATAGGAGAATGGTGATCTTCAAAGATCTGCAGGATGCATAAGCAATCAAGGTGTGGTTCAAGGAGATCCCTACCAAGATGAATTTTCTTATATGGCGGATTAGGAATAACTTTTTTCCTACAGATGAAAACATACAATGGAGAGAGATTTATTTGGTGTCTTAGTGTTTTTTATGTGATCGGACGCAAGGTGAACCAATTGTCCACCTTTTCTTTTGGAGTAGCTAGGCACATTACATGTGGTATCTATTCTCCCCACAACCTTCCCTCACAGATGAACAACTGTTTGTGCATAGGATCATCGATACTTGGTTTCATAAATTGTAAGGTTGGGTTGTAGGATGCAATGTTGTGGCGTTCATTCTTGCATTAGTATTCTGGGTCATCTGGGAGGCTCGTAATCAGTTTAGAGGTTGTAACAGGTGTCCTATCTTGCTCTTGCAGGTACATTTGAGGTCGCTGATACAAGATCTGGGGTTTCTATTCATGGGGAGTCAATTTATGGTTCGGTTTAGTGGTCTTAAACAAGGACTAGGTAGTCTCATGAAGAAGGATGGTATGTGGTTTAAGAGGTTACCACCTTCTTGGGGTTGGAAGATGAATGTGGATGGATCATGTATGGGGGGTCTAATGAGTGGAGGTGGTGCACTTTGGTATCAATGTGGTTCAGTTTTATTCGATTTCAGTGAATTTTATAGAATGGGGTCTTCTTTTGGGGAATAATTGCATGCCCTAGTTACTAGAATAGTGATTTTTAGGGATCATGATATCTAGGTGGAGAAGATTCAGTCTGATTTGGAAATTCGGGTGTCCTCTATTTAGAAATGGCTGGAAGCTCCTTGCAACTTTATTTATCTGCGTCAAAGGTGCATCACAGAGTTCAAACATAGATAGAACCTTCTCCATATTTGGAGGGAATGTAATTTTGCAGTAGACTCGCTTGCTCATTTGGTGTATTATGCAGATAATCTTGTAATCTATGATAGATTAGGTTCCCATCCTAAGGACTGTAGAAAAATAATTGAAGTGGATGCACTGGGCCTACACCACTTAGGTCCTCCTTGATGTGGTTTTTCGATGTATTCCTTAAAATATTTAATAAAAAGTAAATGTAAAAAAAAACTCTATGAACACACCCATTATATAACTCATGTTTATTTACTCTCCATAGATCACTGAATTATATTAGTTGTGTATCCCTCACAATCTCACCATCAGGAAAATAATAACAATGTTTCTACCAAATTGTTAATTCCTATACATATAATAATAATATAACATCAAATCTAATAAATTTTATAACCCATATTCGATCCCAAGAAATATTATTTATTTCATTTTCAAGGTGTATTCAAGATATTGACTTAATGAAAATAACTTCAATGTATTTGGAAAGAATCACCATAAAAAAATTGTATTTAATTTGAAATTTATTACTAATAAATAATCCAAACAAGCATGAATAGGTGAGATGAATTAACTAATTTATAAAAATTTTCATTCCAAAAAAATGATAGGCAGTGACATAATATAACCATATCACTTTTAGAGGTAATAATTTCAAAACATGAAAGCAGAGTCATTTAAAACTAATACATTAAAATTAGTATTGTAATCATGATTATGATATTTTTCTAATTATATTTCCAATTCTATCCAATTTTATTTGAGATGGATCATCTAGTACTTTTTGGTTACCCAATTAGGTCATTTAGAAGTTTTTTTGGTTTGGTTATTTGGTTTATATCTTGGGTTAGTTCATTTCTCCAATAAAATATGATTCATATCAAATAAATTTTAAATCTCTTTCCATTTTTGTGTATGAATAACAAATTTAACATACATTAGTACATCATTATAAAAATTATTACTTAATCAATATTGGAAAATGTAATTATATTAGGTATTTTTTTGAAATAATTCAGACTATATATTTATCACCCATATAATTAATTCCATAACTCAATCCCATAATATAACATAATACAATATGACAAAACTATTATTTTGAAATCCCTTATATCATTGTGAAATAAATATATATAATAAAACATAATATAGTTTATGTATGGAATAACATATTAACTAGTCCATATATGTATTATAATATAATAGATAACAATGTATATAAAACATTAACCATAATACATATATTATTTTAATGAACAAACACTACAAAAAACATGGAAATATATAAGGATTGTAAATAACTAGATAATATTAGTAGTAAACTATGTAAGTATTTTGTATGAAATAGTTTATAAAAATTATTACTCAAACAACCCACACATGGAACAAGTTCGAAAAACACCACTTTAGACATATCAAAAAGAAGGAAATGTTCCTTTATATAATTATGGTTTCCACATATTTCACATAATTTAAGAATAATGTTTATCTGAAAATAAAAAACTCCATTTATATTAATGTTTTTCATTCACCACACATGTTAATAGTAATGAAACATTCCTCAAAATATATATACTTAATTTAATATGAAAAGTGTGTTATTAGAAAATATATTTTAAAGTTGAAAAATATACCTAAATAGAAATATATTTGAGACAAATTTAATTAAATAAAATTACTTTTTAAATCAAATTTATTTTCAAACTTTTATGAAAAAAGATAAATATATATATTAAAATAATATAACATACTCTAAATCCAAAAATTTATAAGACCTAAAATGAATAGTCTAAATGATAAAAATAAAACATTGAACCCACAAAACATTTTATAAACAAAAAGATACTACAATTAATAATTTGATATTTACCATATATTTCACACAATATAATAGATTTATATTATATATATGTAGAATTGGTGAGTATCTAAATAAAAAAATAAATAACATACAATCAAATTTATTATGAAATAATATAACATATATAATCAAAAATAACCCTAGTTCAACAAATCAGGATGAATCAGACCAAAAATAATCTAGGTTAGTGTTTTATTATAAGAAAAAAAATTAAAATTGTTCTTTAATAGGAGATATGATAGATTTGTAACACAGAAATTTGATTTTAATGAATAATGAAATCAATATACCAAGTGAGGGGATATTTTCCATATGATGGAAGAAGGGAATAACCCTCATTGGGATGAAATCGGGATGGGAATGAGATGTGGGGTTTGGGGTCCATGTGGATAGTTGATGTAGTATTAAAGATTTATTAATGGTTTAAAAATCCATTGTTATATCCTCCCTCTATAGAAATAGTTTTAAAAAAATATTGTTACAACATTATATATACTAATAGTTTTTGTAATGATTTGGTATATCTTTTTTATAAACATTCTATACCCACAATATTATAATAGTATTTGTATATTTATATTTTAATAATGCCTATTTGCAATAGTTTATTTTTAATAATCTAGTTGATGAAAATTCCACAACAAATAAGGTTTCCTAGTACATAGATTCATGTGTAATAAGGGTATTTTTGGGAGATGATGGGGGATGGTATATCAAAGATGGATGGGGATTTTTTTTATATTTTATCTTTGGGTATATAGGATACAAATTACACATAAATTTTGTGCAATTGGATTATAAGGAAAATAATTAATAACAAACGATGGGCAATCCTGGATCTAACCTCACCCCCACCCAAAGGTTATATATGAAACCAATCTATCCAATTATAATTTTGATGGTTGAAAATCCATGCTTCCCAGAAGAATTTTTTTGACCCAAATGCCCAAATAATGTGTATCCCTACGTACTAGTTTTCTAATGACCCATTTCGTGGGCAATAGGTCCAAATATTGATGAATCTTAATCCTATTTCAATGCCCTTACTACCAAAGAACATTAAAACTAAAATATTTTTCTATAGTTCCCACCTAAACGTTGTTCCTACTTTTAATACTGGATACTATTACGAAATAGTACATGCTAAAGAAGTGTGATAGTACCCATGGAAAAATATTCCCCAAATTGGGGTTCATCATAGGTCCAACATCTATCTTCAAAAATTTCATGCAAAAACCTATATTTTTGGAGTCGGTGCCTTAGAACAAACTTAATTTGTACTTCTGATTGTCTAAATATTTAAACTCCAAAATATTAATAAATATCATATTAAATGATTATTATTCTTCAATAAAACATTAATTTTATAATGTCTTTTGAATATATGTCACATCTAATGGTCATAATAGTTCACTGCTATAATGATGACCGTGAGGCTATATGATAATATTATAAAACATATCTCGTACAATATGATGGATATTTTCATATTGAAAACAAATTATATTTAGACCATAAAGTGTTGTATGCTTGTAATCATATCAGTATACAACTCATGAAGTTTCACACTTTGTAATCTCTATGAGAAGAGACTATGAGGATAGAAATTTTAATAATAGTCCACCGATTATATTTGAATTGACATTACTATTTCATGATGTGATTATTCATTGTTATACATGAGATTATTATTAATTAATATCATGAATTTTATACTTTGATTTATTACAGAAAATCATGATTACATTTTCTTATGGTATAGCTAGATACATTAGATTATTTATATTTGAGAATATATTAATAGATAAAAAATGAAATTAATTATACCTATCTAGATTAGGAGTACATATCTTAATATCTCTGATTAGAATAAAACTTTATAATTAAGTCTATGAACAAGGATTTTTATCGATGAGTTCATTTCATAAAGTAGAGGAAATATATTAAAGAATATAGATTGATGAAATAAGTATACAACCCTCTTGTGAGATATCAAGTAAAAGGGATTATATAACTCAGTAATAATTCCTATGAGATTTATATCATTGTTCCATTAACTGTTATCTTAATGGGTGCCTTATTTTTAATCATTAGTTATTTCAGTTGGAAAAATATATCATTCTTCATTTAGAGGGATAATAATTATTCAGGTTATATTGATTTTATAAATTTCATCATGCATTATTCCAGTTGGAATATATTAATATTGAATATTACATTAATATTTATTTTACTATTATTGAATATAATATATATTTATTTACTAAATGAAAATTTTAATTATATATATTTAAATAAAAAATATATTTTATATTAAATTTTTCATAAATGATGAATATGATTGATGGGATGAGTTGAGGGCCCTAAATGAAATGATATATTTATAAAATAATATTTGAATAAATATTAACTTATTTATTATGTAAATTATATTTTCTATTCGCAAGTTTTTAAACATCCTGGTATAAAACCCTTATCATGTAATATTTAATTAAGGAAATTCTTACAAGACTATGGCAAAAAACAAAATTCTAACCCTATTTATGTTTCCCAGATTATGTCTTTTTGAGGTAATGTTATTTTTGTGAACACCATTTATATCTAGAGAATTATCTCATGTATTAATCAAAACCTATATAAAAACATTAAGAAAAAAGATAAATCCTCCCCCTTCTCTCTATCTAGATTGAGAGAACTAGAAAGGTTCCTCCAAAATGTAAGGGACTCTAATTATAATCAATGGATAAGATCATAACATGATTGAAACATTTTTTTCATTGATAAAAATTTCCATCGAAAATGTTCATAAGTTTTTAGAGAATTTGTGGATACCATTATAGGGATTTTAACTTGGATCGTTCACCCTAATTATTTCATGAAAATAATGTAAACTCTAATCATTAATGGAAAAATATTTCCATGAGAAGGTAATACATATTGATAAATATATTATAAATTATATGTTTAAAGATCGTCTATTTTGATATTTTAGGGTTCCATTCATAGAAATAAAAAGGAATTAATCTTAAGAAGGCAATTAAAAACATTTTTTGGAATGGTCTTGACCACTTCAGATAAACCCTAGAACATTAAAATGGTATCAAGGGAACCACATATTAATTTATAAATATTTATAAGTTATTTATTTATTTTAGAATATATTTTCTAGTTCCTTTTTCATTTCTAGTTTTTAATTATTAATCCAAATTTCTATATAATAAGATTATTCACTTTGGTCTGAATAATTATAGAACATAAACATATAACGAATTTTCAAATACCCTATTCAGATGTACCATGGATTCTTGCTGACGGACATAGATACACAACATGAAAAAGGCATAAGTTCTGTAACCATGGGAAACCACACCAAGATGAGCTATAAGAATCATGAAACTTTGTGTGGGGGAATAGTATAATGTTTTATTACATGAAACATAATGACCACAAAATTGGTACAGGAGTTAACTGGGTTACGTGGTGTGTAGCCAGTGTACAGTCTATTAAAATCCAAATGGTTCAACCCTATGAGAATCAAAAAAAGTCCAAAGATTAGAAAATGTATATAAAAATGCATCATTAATACACGTAATTCATTGAATATCAACTAAGTGTCTTAGTATCAATGTGATTAAATGGAAATAATTTCAATTACCATTCATGTAATAGATAATAATTCCATTTATAAAACACATAGAGACCTTAGAAGTGTTGTATGTGAAACTAGAGAATGGAGTTCAAGGTATGTTTATTGGTCTACATGTTTTGTAAATTATACCCACTAATAAATGATATGAACTGAGACAGAAAATTAGTTATGTGTAATTAAATATAAATTATATCACAACCTAACTACATGGTGTGTAGTTCATTATAGACATCATGTGATACATTTTATCCAAAAAATACACTTCAGGAGATTTTTGGTAGGTTGTGTGAAATTATATTATTAAATTACTTTTTTCATGTTATTATAGAACTACATGATTTGTATTATTATTTTACACACCATGTAATTCACAAAAACTACTAATGATACACAAAATGTATATTAACGGAATGTTGGTTGACTATACATGTTTTTCAAACTACATATTTTGTCCCACAAAACATTATAACATATAATATCATGACAAACATTGCAGGATAATATGTTGTATAAGTACACGTAACATGATAGGGACTATATAGAGCATAATTCAAAGTCCACGTGAGTGACAATACACATCATCTAAAATAGAATGGTATAAATTATGATTCATTTATTGTATGTCATGTTTTTTAAATCTGAAACTAAATTTAATACTACCTATATGGGTACACAACATGTTTCTTATCATCATAATAAATGTTTAAATTAATTTTCTTAAATTTATTTAAAATTTTAGAGGATGTTATGATCAAGGACTTTTTGGATATACAATTCTACAGAAATAATGAACCAATTAATTAGGACACTAATTCATTAATTCAATAATATTTTCTTAATAAGGAATATATTTAAATAAATTTTAGATAATTTTAAATATGTTGTGATTAAAAGCATAGATGATCATGAACATGACCGACCTATATATGTGATTGGTTTCTATTTAATTTAATTATTATTTCTTGGATTTTGTGATATTATTAATAATAAATTGAATGTGATAATATGTGTATAATCACTTTCTTATTATTATGAATGGGCTTATGTTTCAACCATTTCATTTATATAAAAACAATCCCCTAGTTCCCTTCATTTGTTTGTGAGTTTGCATAGGTCAAGGTTGTTGAACTGAGGGGAAATGATAATACTCCATATGTATCTATGGTGAAACCAAAATAAGATATACATAGGTTAAAAGGTAGAATACTACAACTCATTCCATGCAAAACTAAAGGTGAAATTCCCCTAGGTCTGAAATCTTGTACTATCATCGGGTCAATAAACCAATCAGTTGTAAAATCTCATGATCATATCATTAGTTTAATATATTTTATCTAATGAATGGTTAAATATTTATTAATAATATTCTTCTCTATTACATCTTTAAACATGTTCATATAAATCAGTTTATTTACCTATAATTAAACATTTAATCAAAGAAATTTATTATACATAAATTTTTTAACTAATACATAGTAAATTAATTATGTAAAATACATATAATATTAATTGGAATGAAAATGATAAAATAATAAATATTTATTTATAATATTAAAAAAATACATAATAAAAATATTAATTCATGAAATAATTCCATGTTCTTCATTAATATTCAATCATAGTTACAATTTTAGTTAGGCTATAATTGAAGACAAGTTTAATTATCTCATACTCTAAATAAACGAAAATAGGTCAACTTAACCAAATATGTACTAAATGTAATGGAAATATTCTATTAAATGATTTTTGGAGGCAAGTGTTGATGAAATATTATTCTAGGATTTTATTATTGGGGAGTCTACTCAATATATCAAGGTACTTTTAGTTTATACAGTTAGACATATCATAATCCTAAATATCATGGAGAAATGTTCATGATTATATTCTATATTATATGGAGGTGAACATGGAGAATTTACAAAAAAAATATCCATGTTGAAATATATTACAAATTCAATGGTGAAGGCTGTTAAGATTTTAAAAAATAGTGGGATACTAATAAAACAAAATGTATTACATCACACTTTTGATAATGAATATAAAGTATTAGGACATTCTTTTATTTATTTTTATATAAAATGGAATGAAATGCATCCCTAAAATTATACCCAAAGCTGATATTAGTGAACGAAAATATCTGCATCCGCCTGAACTTTCTGGAGTGGTATAAGAACTTTGGAATCATTCTACTCAAGGAGAAAAAGTTCTATATGATAGAGTCCTTTGTTTCCGATAAATATCCTCAAAGGTGGCTATAGGGGATGGTCATACTATATGTTGGAATATGTAGATAATACATTGGATGTATAATGCCTAGAATTATCATCATGTCTAGAAGGTTCCAGATGATACAGTGGATCATGGATGTATATACAATTTTTTCTATCTCAATGATCTTTATATAGTGAAGGTAAGACAAAAAAGGTATGTGATATCCATGGAAGTTTTCATATGTCGTCTTATAGAAGGTGCACCCGTTAAACCAAATTTAGTCAAGATGTTTAAATATATTAACCATATAGAGATTCTAGATTTCACACTACCCATTGTATTATGAACTAACCTCCTACTTGCATCACTACATCAAAAATTCTGCCATTTTATTTTGAATTTTACTATGAACAATAATGGAAAGTCTCTATTGGATCACTTTACTCATATTATCAAGGAGTGTAAAGTCATGAGGCGTGAAAACCCTTCAATACTTATTTTGATTCAGTGGATGTTCATGTAAATGTTTTTCAAAAATAAAACTAATTACAAGGATTGTTCAAAATAATTTACCAAGAGGATGAGGGATAAGGGTTCAAAAAAGGACAAGATGTCATGTATTTTTTAGATGATAAGATGATCCACTAGAAGTTGAACTAAACCTCATTAAAGAAGAAAAGGGAAGTTTTATGTGTGCTTGTAATAAAATATTATCTCACTATTTCCACTAACTAATATTAGATTTATCTTGAAGAACTCGCATTGAAACCAAATATAGGAATTTAGTATATATAGTATACTTTTAGAGGTGAGGGGGATTCTAGTTCTACTAATAGATATCGACTAGTTGCACTAAAAATATGAGACTACCATATTACTTTTACAATGTAATGTATTCTAGTTTTATGTATTTTTATTATATCCCCAGTGTAAAAAAATTATATTTGTGTTCTATTCAGATATAGATTGATTTGTTTTCCGGATTGGAAAAAAGAGCTACTACTTTTAGGAAAATTACAAATCCTATAGAATAAAACAAATTAATAATATCCTTTTATAAAAAATATAACAATAATTTGTTAGAAATTGATAATTAATCATGTACACATGACTCTTATCACACACTATTATTGTATCACCTCCTTGTTCATGTAAATGAGAAGTGTTTTACATAGATATATCAAGGATGGTATTTCGGTTCATTTGAAAAAAAACAATGTGATATATGCCATTATGGTTTTTATGGTAAAATAACCAATGTTCCATTAAGTGGAAAGGGTAAAATCTCCAAAAATATTTTTGAATTCGGTTATACATACATGTGTGGAAGTTAACTAAGTTAGCATTGGATTATATCTAAATTAATTCATTTGTAAACACCATACTCTAATGGTGTCTATGAAAAGAGAAACCAACCCTTATTAGACATGGAGAGATCTATGATGATAAATATAAGTCCAACACTATCCTTTAAATGATATATTTTACTTACTTTTGCACACATTATAAACCATGTTCTAATTTAATTCAAACACGATATTCCATATGATATCTGGTATAGTCATAAACATGCTCTATCTTATATACATGGTTGGGGATGGGGAACATTTGTTAGGACTATATCTAGAAATGAAATTAGACCCTAGGGACATAAATGAACCACAATATGATATCTTATAAAAACCAACAGATATTATCAATACAACCCCTTAGATAAAAATATTATTACAGATTGATGTCCCACTATTTTTGAGATGGATCACACCTATAAAAGAGATATTGTGAGAAGGATAAAATTAAACCAATTTGATGATTTATATACTTAGAAGTTTGAATGAGAAATGATTACAGAAATACCCATGGGAGAGGTTATTCTTGAGACACAATTACTACCTAAGACCATAGGAGAGGTTTGATTTTATATTCACTAAGTATGGTGACTCATTATAAGTTTATTATGATGAACCTTTATCCAACAATAAAGTATTAGGTTTCTTCATAAGTTTCATAGTGGAATGAATACAATTATCTTGTGATGTATTTCATAAAACATAACCGTATCTAGGTTCTAGTAGATCCTCTAATGGATATTAACAATATTTGGTATAAATGGATAATCAAGAAGAAAATAGAAATGGATAGTAAATTCATTACCAATAATGAATGGCTATATGAAAAAAATTTCAAAAAATGATGAGGCCTAAAATATATAGAAAAAATATCACCAGTAACTATAATAAAATCCATTAGAATTATGCTTCCCATTAAAGACTACCTATAATATGAGATATGGAAAATGTATATCGATAGATATTTACTTATCATAATGCTTATGGAAAATGTCTATGTGACATAACTATAAGGGTTTACAATTCCAAATAATACTAATAAGTTATAAAAATTTGTAGATCCATTTATGGATAGAAGATTCCAGATAATGGAATTCTAATTTTGAGTATTACATGGTAATACCAAGATTTATAAAGAATAAATCCAATCCCTATTTTTATTAATGGTTTAGTTGAAGTTTATTACTTTTCCTAGATGTATATGTTGATGATATATTAAAATTGGGAAACTAGATTCATGTCATAGAGTTTTTTAAGATGTGGTTGAACACATGCTTTCTTAGGAAATACTTATTGAGGTAGTTTACATTCTGGTGATCTAGATCCATAATGATTGATCTAAGAGGATATTTTTATGAAGTAAAGGTATAAAAATTTACAAAATACCAATGATATTAAGTATGGGAAAATTAAAGAGGGAATTTTTTTATAAATTCACATTGTATACTTCACTCGATGTGAATGTGTCCTCACAAACAATAAGAGAGTTGGGGGAGTATGACCAAGATTCCATAGGCATCAGTGATATGATCTTCCATGTATTCAATGTTCTATACAAAGATAAATGTTGAATGATCCTTGATCATGGTAGTTACATATATTTCTAATTATGGAGTATATAATTGGAAATTTTTTAATAATTTCATAAAGTATCTGAGTCATACTAAAGATATGTTATACATTAATTAAGGAGATGATGAGCTATTAATCCAAAGATAAATAGGTATAATTTTCTATACATATAATAATGATATGTAATCAAAATGTCCATATTAATTAATCCATAATGGAGTGGTTATAATCTTAAGATCTCAAAAAAGGCAAAAATCATTTATTCTACAGTATAGTACAATTATATTCCACACTTTTATTTATTTAATAATGGATTTTTGATATAAAACTTCCTCTCTGATCCTTATGTGGTTTTTAATAGTACAAATTATATCACATTGTGTTTGGATAATACTAACATTGTTTTCTTGGATTATTAAAAAATGTCATATTAATTAAAGAATTGAATAATTAAAATGTATCACCAATAATTGGATTTTCTAAATGTTTTCAGGTCATTGTGGGATTATTTTTCAAATAGGACAACATAGAGGACCCATTTATTACATCCTTATCATAGAAGAATCATGAATTTCAAGTGATATATAGTATACTAAAATACTATTTCAACATGTTCTTGTGAAAGTGAGAATTTTCTGTAATAGGTTCCCTCGAACAAATTTATTGTGTAATTTTTATTACTTATATATTATAATACATGAATATTAATAAATATCTTATCACATTATCATTATTTATCTATGTAATATTAATTTTACAATATACATAAGATATTTTTCACATTGAAACATTATAATATTTCACCACTCTTATGAGGAACTAGATCTTATATGAAAATATAATTAAACATATTTTCAATAGTCTCTATGATATTGTCTAATAAGTAATGAATAATGTTTAGACTATCAAGTGTTCAATGCTGGTAAGTGGATGATGGTTTAGATCAGGAAGATTCACATTTTGTAATCTTTATTAAGGTATTTTATAAGGTTAAGAACATCAATAGGAATTCCACTTGTTATGTGTCATTGGATATTCATAAATGAATATGTGTGTATCATCAGATAGAATGGGAATTATTATTAATACATATAATGAATTTCATAATGTGATGTATAGTAAAAAACTGTGATAACATATTCCCACAACAATGTAGAATGTATTTAGTGGGTCATAAATGATATGATAGTGATAGATAAGTCAACAAAGTATTTTTACATTCCAATAAAATAAGTATATATCTATAGCCTTTTGATTGAAAACAAACAGTCAAATTAAGTCAACAGTTAAGGGAGTTTATCGATGAGTTCATTTCTAGATGGAAAAAATATATATTCAGGAATTTATATTGGTGAAACATGTATGAAACCAAATTTTTATATATCAAGGGAAAGGGTCTATATAACATAATAAGTTTTCATATGAGGTTGTTTTCATTATAAAATTAAATAATTTCCATATTGATTCATTGATTTCTTTCTAGATTCTAGTATTATACTTTTGGGATTCCCTATCGTAACCTAACCCATAGGGGCCTTCCTAGTTGATAGTAATCCATGTGTGAAACCACAAATCTGCCTCCAATAGGCCAGCGATTGGTGACTAGGGTTGAGTAAGAATATCACACACACATGATAGGAATTAACTTAAGGTACTGGTGCACATTCATTCATATTCATAGACCAATATAACAAAAAATGATAATCAATTGATACAAAGTAACCTATTTTAAACAAATCACACATCATATTATGAAAATGAATACAACAAAAAAGGTCAACTAAAATAAATCTAAAAATATAATAAAATTTCATCCTTTTAACAATAAAGGACTACTATCAAGATGATAAATCCTAGAAATATTTAATGGCCCATCTATCAAAACCGAGCTCCACTGACTCCTAGTCCTCCTTAGACATCATCGAAATGTGCGTCATCAATAAAGAACTAGACATGTGTTGGTAGGGCCCATGTAGGTGTGAGTATATATATATAGAGAAGGAAACCCCTAAACCACCAATTAGTAGAATTCGTAGAGGAGGTCAGAAAAAATCTCAAATCCAAGTGAATGATCGAGATAACCTAGAAATGATAATATGAAATATTGAAGTCTCATGGTATAGTTGTCCTCACTTACATCTTAGAGAGTCTTATTAGGATTCCAAGATGCCATTAATCATTGAGAAATCACCCATCAGGTCCCACAAAACTAATTTCACTCATTTGAGGGGTCATACATGTTAGGTATTCCCATTAAAAATCATGATGAAATAGAGATGTCTCATTTAGGATAGCCACTCGATAGAGATATTGTAATACCGCAGACATTGTTTCCTAGATTTTGTGCATTATTTCATTACCTTGGAATGATCAAATGAAATGAAGTCCTGAATGACCATTCAACTTAGTATCCTAGAAGAAAATACATAAAAACATAATTTTTCCATTAAATCTAGAAATAAAAACAACATAGTGTCTCCTTTTAATACACTCATATCCCTTGGATTAACCCTACAGGTCAATCCTAATATACTAATTTTCAACTTGGGGAAAATGAAACATAAGTATGGGGTTGGATGAGATGCAAAGTAATGATAAACAACATATTTGATTCTATCATAAATAATTATAAAATTTAAAGGAAGGTATAAAACTAAAACAACTGCCTTTTAAACATACTCTTTAGTATGATATTGAAAGAATAAATAAAATAATACCATTTATTCATTCACATAGATATTCTAATAGTTGAATACTCCCAAGGAATATCAATAACTAATCTCATAATGAGTGAATGTATAATGTAGGACATAATAACCATAACATCAAGGCCTCATGATAAGACCACAAATAACCACACTATTAAGGCCATATGCCAAAACACTAGTTTGTCTCATGAGACCAACTGAGGAATTGGGGGGATATAGCTGGCCTCCAACATCACTTACTAAGTCCAAATCATTCCTCATATGAAAAGTGAGAAACATAACATATACATTCTTATTAAAACTATCATAAAAAATGTTAATATAATAACTATAAAACATGAATGTAATAAAACTATAACACCCAAAGGCAAACATTTAATAAAACCTTCAATTCAATTTGGGAGATTGTATCATAAAAAATCAACCTCATTTATTCATAAAATCCAACAAAATATGTTGACATAGATTAAAATATTCTACTAAATTCATTAAAATGCATTGAGAGAAATATATCTTTTTTGAAATTATTTAAAATCTCCAAAATTAAAAAAGAAATAATTTCTTATGAAAATAACCCAGTAAGATTTTAAGGTTTGGTTCAAAATGTTAAGGCTTCATAATGATGGAAAATAGTCGCTCACTCCATATATGTTAAAAACATTCTATCCATAATTTTTCAATATGGATATAATGTACCTCATTTGTAAAACAAAGGAAATATTCATTTCATAACATTATAAATAGAAAGGAATAAAGGGTAAAAATTTCTTCAAAAAAATTTAGATAAAATTATGAAATACAATTTAATAAACATGTAAATGGATGATAAGGAAGTCTTTGTAGATACTTATGTATAAACAATATGGGATAATAAAGACATTGTCAAATTAACACTTACCTTATACTTTCCTTCAGTAGAGGGTGTTTTAATGTATTTTATAATTGTTAAATAATGTTATTAAATTATACCATGACTATATACATTTTTATAATATCCTATAAGATTCTATTTTATCATTTTTAATAGTATTTCAATATTACCATTATTTTGAGTGTTAAATGAAATATTTTCCCATTCCCATTTTGGCATGTAAATCATGATTGTTATGAATAGAATGTATTTTATTCATATAAATAATGAATTATGTTCATAATTATTATTTTTACTTATCATATAAATTTTATAATCATTCTTGAATGGTTAATGTGGAGAATGAATGTCACCGCGTTGTGGAGATAGTAGGTTGTACGTACGCACGAGTGACAGTATCATTACCTTAATGGTTAAATGGTATAGAATTGGATGGTATATTAATTATATAGATTCATTATCATTTAATATTAATTATTTATATTCATTATAGTCATCATTACATTTATACCAATAATGAAGTGCTGAATAAAAAATTACACCATGGCATGGAGATGGTAAGCCATACGTATGCACACATGGTATATAGTTATTAGTATGATCAATAAAAAGAGGAATATGAATATACCATGATTATAAAAAAAATAATTATATGTATAATACTAGATTTATTACTTGGTTTTGTAAAAAACATTGAAATGGGAAGTAGAAGAAGAAAAGAATTTGGAATGTTGTGATAAAACAATTATCTCTTTTTCAGGTATCTCCTTTTGATTTGCACAGAAGGATTTCATAGCATGGATTTAAACCCAAAGTATAGATTATAAGATGTAGTGAGGGATTTTTAGAGGATAATTTCTCAAGTTTTTTCCAATCCAAAGGCCTTTATATGTGTGAATTAATTAGAAGGAGAAGTTCCCTTTTATAAGAGATGTGAGGTGCACTTTTGGAAGATCGTAAAATATTAATTTATTATAAATTTATTTTTTGGTTTCAAATAGATAAAAAGTGATTTATTTCTAGGATAAGATGCGAATTTTTTCAAATCCACTCAGATAATGTTTTTTAGAAAAGTTTAGTTCATATAAGAGATCTTATCTTTTTTGATTAACCCTCAATTAAAGTGTTTAACTCTTACCATGTCTTCTAGTAGTTTTTCATTATAGGGATAATATATTTATGTTAAAATTCAAAAATAACCCGAATTATATTATTTATAACATATTTAACACTATAATTGTTAGTTGTATGAACTTGTGAATTTTATTTATTTTATAACATTTAATAAAATATTATTTATTTTAAACTATCATTTATCTCAATTTTGATACTATTCAGTATTTTCATTTTTAAAAATATCAAACCTACATGATAACATTAAAAAAATGATTCAATTATTTCACTAAAATGTGTATATTTTCTATAAAATTAGTTTATGTCATTAATTAATTCAAATTTTATTTATTTTAATATTTTTAGAATCATTTAATTGATTCCCCCTTTAATAATTAATTTGCTGCGTCACTATTGTGTCATCTTTTAATTTAAATTTTTATTTCCTATAATTATAAAAATATTACCATTAAGTATATAATAATTTTATATTTATAAATATTATTTATAGTTGAACATATCACTTATATAACCTTATATTAAAAATGATATAGTTATAAAAATATGAATACGACATTTTTAACTCTTCTTTAAATAAAATATAACAAATGTATTAATCTAAAAAATGTGGCTTAAAAAGTATAATATATTATAACTATTGTTGATTTTTGTCAAAACACAGTAATCCAATGAAATCAAGACAAGATTTTGTGTAATATTTTATTATTATAATATTATTTTTACCTTTAATCACTCAATTTCCCTTTTACCATGGTATTTAACACCCAAAAGTTATAGTTCAAAAAAATTATTTTGATCCTATTATATCAAATTTTTAATACTAATTAAATCCATTTACGTCCATTTTTCTAAATTCAATTCATAATAGTGGAAAAATTAAATTTAATATTAATCCGCAGATGTTCTTAGAAGGTGGTGAAAGAGACTTCGAGTAGTTCAATAAAATAATTATAACAAATTCTTTTTAAAAAATTATTCCAATGAACTATATTGGATTAATATATGTATAATGTAACTAGTGTGACATTATAATAAATTTAAATTAAAATAATTTCTTAAATAAGAAACTAGGTGTTTAAACATTAATGTTGAATTTTTAACGATTGACCAAAAATTGATACATTTCAGAAAAATAAAAAAAACCACCCTAATATAATTTTGATGTTCCAAATTCAAAAATTAAATCTATTTTGAAAAAAAAATTATAAATATCATAATTTTTTTAATTCTATTTTTAACCTCTTTTTAAATTGCTAGTTTTATTAGGTCATGATGTGCTCCAACAAAGTGTTTCGTGTTGATAAATCTATTGAAATATTTAAAAAGAAGCATATTATAGAAGCTTGGAGTGTTACCTTATTCCCTACTTCAAATAATTTTATCCTTCAAATTTCTAGAATATCACTTCATAAAAATATTTGTGTGGTTCTTCAACATAAGATCATTATGTTCCCACATCCCATCTTCCAATTTTTGGTTTCTCCAAAGAAACATTACCAAACAAGTATTTTGATTTCTCAATAATTGTTTTATAGTATTAAGAATCTTTATAGGATCTTCACAATAAGATAGATCAGATTCTAATTCTATTTCTTCATAGGTTAGTACATGTGTTGGATCAGGCATGTATTTCTTTAACATTGATATGCGGAACACATCATGGACTTTAGTGAGACTTAGAGGAATTTCCAAATAGTAATCTACAGATCCAATTTGTTCAAAAATCTCAAAAGGTTTAATGTACATGGGACTTCATTTAACCTTCTTACCGAATCATATAACACACTTACCTATATATACATTAAAGAAAACAAGATATCCTACATGAAATTCAAAATCATTATTTCAGTTATCAGCATATCTCTTTTACCAACTCTAAGATGTTTTGATATGGGTCTATATTGTCTTTACATTTTTTTCATTTCCTCAACAAGGTCTAGGTCTAAAAGTTTTCTTTCACCAAAATCATACCATCAAGTCGGTGTACAACATCTCTTTCCATATAATGCTTTATATGGTGGCATCTAAATACTTAAATAGAATCTATGGTTCTCGGAATATTGTACTAGAGGTAAATAATGATCCCACATACCTTGAACGTCAAGTGAGCAATACCTCAACATGTATTCTATGGTTTGAATAGTACGCTCCAATTTTCTATCAGTTTGAGGGTGGTAGGTAGTGCTCATAAAAAGACTAGTATATAAGGCATTCTAGTGACTTATCTAAAATTGTGATATAAACGAAGATCACATTCAGAAAAAATCTATTGAGGTACACCATAAAGTCTTACAAATTGAATAATATAAAGTCTTTCTAATATTTAAAGGGGTAAATTCTCTCTTATAGTATGGTTATGAGCTGATTTGGTAAGAAGATCAATAATAAACGAAATTGAATAATATCATCTAGGAGTCTTTTATATCCCCATGAAAACATTTATCATAATATCATAACATTTACACAGAGGTATAGTAAGAGGTTGCATGACTCCTCTATGATGTTGTCTTCCAACATTCACCTATTGATAAACCAAACATATTGACACATAATCATCAATATCCCTCTACATGTTGTCCCACCAAAAAAATTCCTTCAAATATATATAAATCATAGAGACACTTGTTGGTACAAGAAAAATGGAGCAATGAACATCATCTAATAATTCCCTTTTTCGCTCAGGTATAGTCAGAACACAAATCATCTTCCCAAATTTCAAAATACCATATTAAAATAAAAAGCCATCCAGTCACCCATAATTCACATATTTAATTTTCTTTTGAATCTCTTCCTCATCATACTAAGAACATTTTATCCCTTCCAGTAAAGATGGTTTGAAAAACCTTTGATATAGTAGTAATGTTTCACCTTCCTTGATAATTCCCATATTCATTTTTACTAGATATATGGACAAAGAATGCTTTTCAACTCTCATTTTTTATAACTCCATGTAAATATCTACTCCAAGAATTCACCAACTTATTTTCCATCCTTGTGTTGAAGTGTTCTATGCAATTATAATCCTTGAGTATCTCTAGCCATCTCTTTTGTCTCATGTTGAGTTCTTTATAAGAAAAAATATATTTCAAACTCCGGTGATAACTATATATCTCACATATTTCACTATAGAGATAATGTATATATATCTTTATAAAAAATATTACTTCTTCTAACTAAATATCATTGGTTGGGTAGTTTTTTCCAGGAATTTTTAACTACCTTGATGCATATGCAATAACCCTATCATTTTTATAATAACACCACCATTTCATTTCCTTGATGCATCACTATAAACCAAAAACCCATAATTATCAGATAGAAATGTTAAGATATAATAATTGACTAATATTCTATTCAATTAATAAAAACAATATTCATAGTCTTTTTTCAAATAAAAATTAACCCCTTTACATGTGATATTTTTAATGGGTTTTGCAATTGGGAATATTTATGGATGAAATGTCGATATTACCCTGTAATGAAATAAAAATAAAAACCTTAGTTATACTCCCTAGTGGTGTCTACTCTAGGATTTCTTTTGAATTTTCACGAAAAATTGAAATTCCATCCTTAGAGATAATATGGCCATGAAAATAAAATTCTTGAATCCAAAATTCACACTTAGTAAAGTACCAATATAGATTATTTATTCTCAGAGTCTTCAGAACAATTCTCAAGTAGTTTTCATGTTCTAAGTAGATTTTGGAGTATTCTAACATATCATCAATAAATACTACGAAAAAATCATCTTGATATTCTATGAAAAAATTATTCATTAGATCCATGAAAACTAAGGGTTAATTAGTTAATCCAAATGGAATTACTCGAAATTCATAATGACCAGACCTCATTTGGAATGCTATCTTTGGAATATCATCCTTTTTTACATAAAATTGATGATATCTAGAATGAAGGTCAGTCTTAAAAAAATAGTGATCTCTATGATGTTTATAAAATAAATTATCAATCCAAGGGAGAGGATATTTGTTATTTATTGTAATAGCATTGATTCCTTTATATTCAATGCACAACATCATTGATCCGTCATTCTTTTTTAACAAAAATAAATATGGATCCCCATGATGAAACACTAGGGTGAATAAATCATATATTACTCAACTCCTCCAGTAGTTTTTTAAGAATACTAATTCTATTGTGTCTATTCTATAGGGATTTTAGGATATTGGACTTCCATAAAGGATTAAATAAATAGTAAACTCAACTTCTCATTCTGATGGATGTCTAGGTAAATCCCCTATAAATAAATCAATAAATTCTAATAAAATAGGTACATCATAAATTTGAATATTTAGGTATTCATCTATATTTTTTATTTTATCTTCCTCTCATGAATCTCATTTAGTAAATCTAATAGGGGTGGATTTTGATAAGAATTAGGTGATGAGATTTCTTCTCTAATGATAATGGATTCAAAATATTCCTCCCAAATCACAAATTCTTTCTTCTTTTTATAAATTTTTGTATCATTTTTTATCTCCATCCCATATAAAGGATTATATAAACTTTTTCCATAGGTATGATGATAAAGTCAGTATATAAAAAAAAATTTATATATGAGCAACAAAATCATTATATTGATGGTGAAATCTTATATAATTGGTTGGTATATCATATATACAGAATAATTAACATGTTATTTTTATTATTTAAATTAGTTATATTCATTATTATACTCATCCAAAATAACAAATTGTTTGAATAACAAACTACACCACGACGTGGAGACGATAACCGATACGTACACATGTATGGTGAATTCGTCATATATAGGACGGATCGAATAATGAATATGGTTGTACCATATTTTTAATAACATCATAGTATATAGAATATACTGGATTTATTATTTTAGAATGGAAACAACAGGGAAAGAGGAAGTGTAAGAACAATAGAACTTGAAAGAGGTGATTAAATATTTACCTCTTTTTTGGGTTCTCCTTTTAGATTTGATCAAAAGGGATCCATACGATGTCTTTCTGACCAAAGGAAGGCCTCTAGAATGAGTGGAGGAAAGTATTGGGGATATTTGGTTAGGTTTTGGCAGAGCCAAATGGCTTTGGTGGTGTAAAATTAAGATAATGATAAGTACTATTTTATAAGATAGGTGAGGGTCACTTTAGGAAAAGCGCGAAATATTATTTTATAATAAAATAATTTTCGGTTTCTAATGGCTCAAAAATAAATTATTTCAAGTATATGGTGGATATGGGTAAAAAACCTCTCAACCAGAAGGTTTTAAATAGGTTTAGGTTACCATATTAACCTTATCTTTTAGATTTAAATATTTGTTAAATAGTTTTTCATTTACCATGTCGCTTTGTATTATTATATTATACAGTTAATAAAAATACTATAACAATCCAACCAAACCCCAAGTGGTTCATTATTAATATATATAACCTTATCTATGTTCTTTGGCCGAACCATAGAATTTTAGAAATATTATATCAATTAATAATATAATAATTTTTTAAAAAAGTCAATTATGTTAATTTTGACACTATTTAGTATTTGGTTTTTGAGAAAATGATTACAATGTGATTACTTAAAAAATTATTTAATCAACCATAACATGCCATATTTGTCTATAAAATTAGTTTAATTCATCCATAGTTCTAAATTACATTTATTTTTATTTTTATAATATAAATTATTTTAATCTTTCATTAATAAAGTAATTACTGCATCATCATTATGTCATAAATAAATTAAATTATTTAATGTCTAATAATTAAAAATAAAATTTGATTATGTAAGAAATATTTGTATATATAAAATGAATTTTTTTGTCGAATTTATCTTATTTATAACTCTATATTAAACATTGTTTAGTTATTAAACATTGAATTTAACTCTTTTAACTCTTTTTTAAATAAAATAATAACAAATGTTCTAATATTATCAATGTGGACAAATGTGGAGAGTATTTTATTCCGAATTTTTTTTATCTAATTACACTTATCCAATATATTTTTTACATGTGTTAGGGTAATTATAATATTGTTTTTACCCTTAATTACCCTATTTACTTTTAATCGTGTTAAATAAAAGTAAAAAGGTACAATTCACCAAAAATTATTTTAATCTTATTGAACAAAATTTTACTTACTGATGTCTATCGTGTCTCTCAGATTTTTTAAATTCAACTCACAGAAGTGGTAAAATTATCTTTTATGCAAATTTTCAAATGCTCATAGGAGGTGGGTAAAAACGGTAAAAAGTGCAATAAAATTTTTATATATCTAAACATTTTATAAGATGACTCCAATGAATTACATTGAACTAATATATTTATTATGTATCTATTTTGACATAAAATAAATTTAAATAAAATAAATAATTATTTAAATAAAAAATTCAGTTTTAACTGATAATGCAGCATTTTTTACTATTCATAAAAAATTGAATATTTTCAAAAAAATACAAAATCTTCACCCTAAGCTAATTTCAATATTCTGAAATCCAAAATGAAGTCCATTTTAAAAAATAAAATTAATAAAATTTGAAAAAGTGTGTATTACTATTCATAATGGCTAGTTTGATTGGTCGCGGTGTGTTAGAATTTCGAAGTTGCGTACAATAAAAGTTATTTCATTATTCAAAGGAAAACGTACCATGGAAGCTTGGTGTGTTACACCCAAAACAAGACCATATAAAAACAATGATCCTAAGAAAACCTGCCTTTGATACCACTCTATCATGACCCAATTCACCATGGCCCACCTATATAGAGGTAAGTTGAGTGTGACACCCTGATACAACCTCCAATAGAGGAGGTTGTGACTAATGTTGTGCAAGAATATCACACCCACATTGAATGATTAACCAAAATTACCCATACCCAAATATAAATATCCATAACCTAGTGTAACAAAAAAAGGATAACAACTGGAATCAAGATGCATTCATATAACTATCCCCACATCACATTATCACAATGAGTACAACAAAACAATAAAAGTATAAATAAAATCCCATCAAAACTAATAATATGTCAAATAAACTAACAAAAAAGGACTAATAATATGATAGAAACTCAAAAATTCAATGGTAGAAAATCTATTTCTACCAATATCTACATTCCTATATTCTACCTCAGACTCCATCGAATTTCCTATCATGTATAAAAAAGACAAGTTCACTCAAAGAACATGCTAGGATGGTAATTAATATACCTAGTATGGCACCTAGAAATCACCAAACACCAATCAATATTGATATATCAAATACCAATAAAAAAGCCATGGGAATAAAAAAGATAAGGTTGATATAGTCAAAATAAGTCTCCAAATCTCATAGTAAGGCCTTCCCTCACTACATGCCTAAAGAATCTTCTTGAGGTGCCATGAAATCATTGATCTGAGAGAACTCACTCATTAATACCTAAAAAACTGATGAAACTCATCTGAGTGGTCAGACTCATTATGTCTTTCCATGAAAAAGAATTAAGAAATGGAGAGGGATTATTCAAGACACTAAATCAGACCACAAAAAATTGGATAAAAAATATGTTAATAAAAAAATATAGTGCCACGCCTAGGGATTATGGGAGATACATAACTGTATCTAGATAACCAACTAGGAATTAGATAACACACCCTAGATGTTGGAAACAGTATACAAGGCCCATCTAGGGGATGAATGATAGAGGATCACACCTTGGTCCAAATAGAGTGATACATGATACTATTTATCACTAACCCATACATGGAATCACTCATCTCGTCATTAGAACATGATGTGTCTCAATAAAATCTTATGGACCAAGGGTACACACAAAAAATAATAGTGAAACTAGAATGATGAAATAGAGGTCTCCAAGAAACCATGGATGGAGTATACATCATTTCATCTGGTAGACATATTGTGTGTCATTTTGTTTGATTCTTCCTTTTCCTTACTATCTCGCATAACAAGTATTTCTCTAGATATATGTGTGTCAATAAAATTAAAATTTTTAGAGGCTATCTTGGAACTCAATGTGTTCTATATTCCCATACCCATGCACTTTTCGATGTACATATGGTGTCTCCCGACACAGATGACTTGTGGGGTCACAATGCATCTTGGGCATGCACTCCCAATACACGACAAGCTAGATGGAAAACGGTCACATCGACTGGGGTTCCCTCACATATCTTGTGGTGTTTAACTCTCTACATAAAACCGATCAGCCACATACTGGGGTTTACATAGCTTGTGTTCTTATGAACTACACATTGTGTAGCTCATGATTTCATAAAAATTCATATTCTTCACACGTATCTTCCCGAGTCACATCCTCCTTCACTCTAGAAACAATTCTAACTCATAAGGACCATATATAGGATGAGTGATCTATTGAGTGGATCTGTGAACCACTTTATATCTTTATAATTACATAATGTTTTTTATTTCCTTTAAAAATATATAATTATTATCTTAATGTATACATAAATTATTCTTAACTTTTATTATCATTAATTTCATGAAATATATTTAAATTTTATGATTTTAGTATTCTTAAAATGTTCTCCAAGTATCATATCGATCTATATAGATAAATAAGTCATTTGGAACCTTTAAATATTATTTTACCTAATTTTTAATATTCATACAATAAAAATGAAATGTTCACCACGTAGCTAGTTACAAATCCATATAGACAATTTCAAATCCCCATAGCCTAATTTCACGATCTGTTCGACATATGTATTTTGATATTATAATTGGATAAAAACTCCAAATTGAGTTATTCTTATTGAATTTCAATTCAATAAAATAGTAAAAATTTAATTAGAGGAAATAAGATTTAAATTTGATCTCTATCATATCTAATATTTGGTTAGAATTCACTGTAAGTTTTCAGTACAGATTTTCATGTCTCCCAAACTATTTTTATATAAAATTTTTATGACAACATGAGCTATATAAGTATGATTAATGTGGTAATTTATTATTTATACATATAATTAATTTTTTAAATACATGTAAACTATAATTAAATCTAATTTTATCATTTATAAGGTATTATATGCTTATTTAATTTGATAAATCATGTTTAGAAATTTTTAGAATCAACTATGTGGATATGATTAAGACAATAAGATATATAAATCCCTTACAAGTATTGGATATATAGATAATTCTATGTTAATTACATTATATGAATCAACTATGTAGATACGGAAATATTGATTCACTTATGTGAAAAAAAGATATATGAAAATCACCTACGTAAATTTGACTATGTTGCCCTTTGAATTTATATATACTATTGTCAAAACTAGAAATAAAACAAAATTTTACAATTTGTTTACATTTTAAATCATTTATAATGTTATTAGGAATATAAATAGTGTTTATTTCATTATATAATTACAAATTATTTTGAATCCATGAATCACACATTAAATTATTTCCTGAAGATTTAAATATGATACACTTGATTTTTAAATATATTGATATTACAAAATATAATTTTAAAAAATTGAGATATTAATGTTCAAACCAAATTAAATATAACGATTTATCCTCAAATATTACCATGATGACTTCTAGGATATTAATTCTCATTATTTTTTTGGTGGATCAAATTTTCTGACAAGTTGCAATGTATAATTTTTATTAATTATTCCTGATATCAATAAAGACTCACATGAATATTATTTCTCATTTACACATGTATTATCATATGAGAAATTATCATTGAGATCATTTATGTATTTTATTGATGTTATATGAACAAGATTTTCTTCAGAAAAAATTGAAGATTCAGTGATCATCACATTTTATAGATGTCGTGAATAAATAATCTCTATATATAGAGAGTTTATTGAACTAGTTCAGGAGGATATATGAGAATAATGCTATTATTAAATTGTATAAGTGCAACATAGCATAGTTATCAACAACTTATTTCACCAATACTGCAATTGTTTGATCGTTTGATTCTTGAGACCTCATTACTGCCTTGCCAATGAGACTTTGAAGATTTCACCAGGTTCTCTTGTTTATGTTCTTCCTATTATTTTTTAATGGGTGTGATTTTAAAGGCTTTTACTACATATTAAAATGTAGGACAATGGGTTTTGACTCCCAAAAAATATTCAGTATTGTGTTGTTTCTTAATGTTGAAAAATAAAGGTTATTTCGTTTGTACCAACTAGTGGAAAAAAATTTATGTTCATTTTTTATTAATCATATAGGGAAAAAAGTATTTGATATTGGGTTGTGATAGTAGGTGGAAAAAATTAATTGTAATGTTCTGTTATTTTGTTATAGCGGGTTGAATATCTCTCAGTTTGTGATAGGGTAAAATATTGCAAATGTATCATTGAGATCAAAAAGACTATAAAAAATTATAGTGTCCTTTTATTTTTATTTTTATTTTTATACAATATTAACTAAATATATATAATTGGGATTTAATAACCTCTAGATTTATATTTACTTTTAAAAAGTAAATTTCACCCAACATTCTAATTTTATATCTTCCCAATGTGACCAATAATTTTTACCAGATAACGTCACCAATATCAACACATATTAACTTTCATTTTACTAAAAAATTCATAACATCAAAATCTAGTGGATATACTCATATTTAAGATGCTATGAACCAGTTCAAATAATGGGTGGATACCATAAACAAATTCATTTAAATAGTACATAATATGGATATTGGAAATAATTTAGGGAATATTCATAATGTAACTCAGCATCAATCATTGGATAATCTTGGAAAAACTGTACAAGACACTAGATGGTTAACTTGAACATTCAGTTGGGATTGATGGGATAATTTATATTTTGAACAAAAAGGTGATGAATAATATATATATTTTAATGAATATAAATTTTTTTGTTTTGTTTCAGCATGTGAAACTTCTCATAATAATGGAAATATTCTAAATGATACACATTCTAGTTCATATAATCTTATTAGAATATAGATGGGATTGTTAAGGGAAGAATATCAAGAAGTGTGAATGGGTGGAGAGGAAACTGTAAATCATATATTTCAGGTATTTACTAGTATTGAAAATTAAATATGTTATTTAGGATAAAATCATTAAAATCATGTCCATGATGAAAGAGATCTTAGAGAAACTCTTATTTAGTTTTATGATAAAATGGATGATATAGTTGAATGCAATAACATTAAGGAAAATACCCTATATGATATTATAATATGATTAGTAAAATATTAGTTTGAACTCAAAAAATTTATGAATAATATATTTCCATGAATATGGGAGTTACTTTTAAATCAAATTTATTTACATACTCTTCTAATTCTATGTTACATGGTACTGATAAGAATGATACTGCATAAGTTATAAAAGTGGGATTTTAAAGGAATAAATAATACTAACAGAGATCCCAAAATTATTTTCATATATAAGATACAATGAAAATGAAAAGGTTAATTCTCACTATTATAATGAAAATGAAGTAATTTTGATTATTGGAAAATGGGGCACATCCATCTCAATTACACCGGATTAAAGATTGGAAAAATAAAAAGGATTTAATTCAAGAGATAAATGAAGGCAATGATTATAGGATGGAGTTGCACCGAGGATTCATGTTATGATGAATAATATAGTTCTGGAAAGGATTATGATTCATGGCCTCTTTTTATAAATTATGTTACTATACTAGTTATCCTTCTTTTGATCTGAATCTAAAAAACCCATTTTGAGGAATGTTAAAAATTGGTTGATAAATGTGAACATAAATTTAATAAGATCATTATATTATACAATAATCCTTAGAGTAAACATAATGTTATTAAAAACATAAATTAAAATGGTATGAAATATATCTAGGATGTTAAAAAAATTCTTATTCAGATCTGGGAATTTTTCTAGAATTAAATAAATTATTTTCATGTTGAAAATGAAAATTAAAAAATAGAATTTGATTCCATGTAAAACATTCATGATGTTGGAATAATTAATTTTGATAATTTTCATGAAGAAAATGAGCATCATAAAAATTATATTGAAAGTATAAATTCAAATTTAACCATTTTTTTCAAGGAAGAGAAAATATACATGATGTGATGAGTTTCAGCAAAATAAAAAAAATTAATCTATTATTTATTATGATAATAATTTTCATAAAATGTACAACAAATTTTTTAATGGATTGAATATAAGTATACATATTATTACATGTTTTAGATGAAAAATTATTGTTTATTATTCAAATACGTTTTAATGAGTTTTATAAAATATCTTGGGAAAACCATTTCATTAATTTTTAAATCATTATCTTGTATATTTACAGTAGACAAGTATTTAAAATGAGTTTTAGTTTCCATGAATTATAATGTTAATCCTATCAGACAAAAATTATCTTAGGTACCAAATAAGTACTGTTTTTTTTAGGAAAAGAGTATATAGAGAATCAAAAAAGATATTTGGTACATTGATAGTGGATTATCAATATACATGACTAGTGATATGTCAAAATTTATGGAATTAAATCTATTTGAGGAAGGTAATGTTATGTTTGGGGACAATTCAAAAGGAATGGTAAAAGGGTTTGGTGTGGTTGGAATTTCAAATTAAGTTATTATTTATAAATTTTTATATATTAAAGGATTGAAATATAATTTAATACCAACTTCACTAACATGGGTTGATATAATGTTTGTTAAATTTAAAAATGAAAATTGAATTGTTTTCAAAGACGAATTTAATTTATGAAAACAAAAAAAATGGAACATTTATTCAATTATTTTTGATCATTTAACATATTAGTATTTCCTATGTTTAAATGTTTTACAATGTGATAACACATTTTTGATAAGATTATGGGCATGAAAATTTCTAGTTAATTCAAAAGCTATCATAAAACTAAACAGTTTTATAGAAACTAAATGTCCTTGTAGGAAACACCTTTCTTTGTTAGCCATCCTTGAATGGAAAATGAAAAAGAAGTAGTTTTAGGTCAATAAAATATGTAAAATTATCTAGGTATCATAATATTATATATTCGGAATAATTTGGTCTAATTAAACCTTCAATATTTGGTATTAAGAATTATTGTTTTGATATAATTTATGATTTTAAAAGATACATATGATTTTAATTTCATATAGGTAAATTTGAAATTTATTTAATTTTAACACATTTTTTAAAATAGTTCAAAATGATAAATGAAACATAATTATATAAATTATAAGTGATCATGGTGGTGAATTAAAGAATCATTATTTTTTACATTTTGGTTAGTAAAATGGATATTTGTTCAAAATTTTCTTCCCCCAGTACACAACAAAAAATATGGTGTAGTAGAATGAAAAAATATAACACATATGTAAATGGAAAGGACTCGGATAAATGATATTAATTTAACTATTTATTCTTGAGTGGAAGTTTGGGAATCATTTTTTGTGTTATCTTTTTTTCTTTAATAACTTTGTTGAAAAATACACCTTTTAATCTATATATGGCTAAATAATAAAATTATTTATTTTATAATTTTATGGTGTAATTTTTTTATTCTTAATACTAAGGATTATTTAGAAATTTTGGATTTAAAATCCAATAAAGGTATTATCCTAGTACATTTAAATAGTTTTAACGAATAATGATTATATAATAAACAATCACCGAATGCTTTAGAATCAATTTATAATGAATTTGATGAAGAAACATTGAATATTATGATTGATGAAATAGAAATTTTTTTGGATGAATTTAGAGATTTTAGTTTTGAATAAGAAGAATCCCAAGATGAATTTGAATATGTTGAGGGGGTCATATTTCTTCCCAATATGAAAATATTAATGACAAATAATTGAATACACAAAGAGATCACCATATAAAAATGTGATCTATAATGTTGAATCTGATGTCCGAACCAAAATATTTGTTAGGGATATTTGTTCTTATCATGATTTAATTTCCAATTTTTTCATAAGAATAATGGCGATTCCTTAGATTATTCTCATTGGGTATCAAATATGATCGATGAATTAAATTAGTTTACTATGAATAATTTATAGAAATTAGTTATTCCACTAAATGATTACCATGAAATTTTAACTAAACAGATATTTATAAATAATTATGATGAATCAAGAAATATAGTTAAAATTAATGCTTTATTAGTCAATAAATGTTATTTTCAAGAAGAATGCATTATGTTTGAAGAATATTTTTATCCTATTGAATGAATGTAATCAATTAAGATATTATTATCTTATGTAGATTTTCATTATTTAAAAATATTTCAAATTAGTGTCAAAAAATCGTTTCTAAACAGTTATATTTCTGAAGTATTATATTTTAGACAACCCCAATTTTTGAAAATTAAAATAATCATGATCAGGTTTTAAACAGTATATGGATTTATATGGTCTTAAACGAAATACTAATGCATGGTATGAAAGGTGGAATATTTATATTTTTAAAATAAATAAATAAGGGTAATTATGATCATACTTTTTTTCTTCAGAAATTATTGAATGATTTGTTTATTTTGAGAAATTATATTTATTATATTATTTTTTGATATTCAAGTGAAAATAATTATAATGAATTTTCTTATATTATGACTTCTGAATTTATTATCTATTTGATGGGGAAATAGAATTACTTCCTTAGTTTATAAATATATTAATAAAATGATAGTATTTTTTAAACTCAAACAATGTATTCTAAAGAGTTAGTTAATCATTTTTCATTAGAATATTATAAAATAAAAATACTCTCAAGAGTACTAATTGAATGATAGAAATTAATACACCTACAAATTATTTTTATGTCAAATCCTATAGAGAAATTTTCGGAATTTTTTTATATTTAACTACTTCCAGGAAAGAATTAATGTTCTAAGTTTTCATGTGTGCTAGAAATAAATGTATACCTTGGGAAATTCATATTAAATATTTTTAAATGAATTTTATATATTTTAAAGGATCATTAAATCATGGTTTCTTTAATTCTTGTAAAATTAAATTATATTTGAAAACTTATTTAGATTCTATTTTTTGGATTCAAGATAGAATCAAAAAATCACATTTCGTATCTGTCATTTACTTTGTAAATCATTAATTTATTAGGATTTAAGGAAACAAAATTTTGTTTCTCTTTTAACTATTGAATCTAAATTTAGTACTATAATATCCTTCTAAGATCAATATTTTTTAATCAACCTAGTTCTTTATAATTTTTGTTTTTATTTTGAAGATATTATTATTTTATATGACAACAATTATTCAATTAATATTTCAATAAAATACCTCACAACAATCTAGAACTAAGCACACTAACATTAATTTACATTTTCATAGAGATAAGATAGAAAAAAGAAATTTTAATTTGGAATTTATTTCTATAGAAATTATAATTATTCACGTGTTTAGTAAGCCACATGAAATAAATAAGTATTTGAAGATTATTTTTAAAATATATATGATGGAGACTTAAATTTAAATTTATATCTATCATGAAATTTGGGGAGTTTGAGTGTGTTTTTATGATCAAAATTTCATATTCACATGAAATATTTAATATATATAGATTTATTTTTCTATTTACTATTGATTAATTTAAATAAAAATTTGATTAATATATTATTGTTTTATGACTTTTCTTACATACTAGATTATGTCAGCTTACTATTTGATCTTTTATTTTTAAATAAGGATATTTTATGAAGGTTTTTTCATTATTTTTCAAAAACATATTTTAAATGTATTCTCACTATATAAAAATTTTGTTTCTAAAAATGTATGTTTGTACATTAGACCATTTAAATATTTTTTTTAAAAATTAAATTCTATGGAATATATATACCTTATTTACATTCATTTCAAAGAGAGATGATTTTATACTAATTCTTTATCTTTTGGATAATTTCAAAAATGGAGAGATTTTTTAAAATTATAATTGATTTTGTGATTATAAATTAGGGGAGAATGTTGAGTGTATCCTTAAACGAATTTATGTATTAACAATTAACAATATTTATTTATTTAGTTCTGTTTAAATGTATATATTTGTTATCTAATTTTTTGATTAAAGTATAATTAACATTGGTAATAGTTTTTTTCTTAAAATATATTATGATTTAAAATTTTATTTATTGATAACATGTTTTACATGTTTTATATTGGTCCACAGGAAAATATAAGTCATTTTATTCCTAGAAATATCATTTTAAATGATTTTTCTTTTTTCCATATAGCCATTTGTGAATCCACATAGCACATTTTAAATCCAAATAGGAAAATTTATAAATTTGTTTACCTTCTATATTTCAATTAAAAACTGGTCTCCAAAAAATAATATTTAATGATCATTATTAAGCGGGTGATATAAGAAAATTATGTACATTTAATTGTAAGACTTAATTATGAATAAATATCTATCATGTCTAAAATTAGTTTATAATCCACTGCATGTTTTTAGTATTAAATATACATTTTTTCTGAACTATATTTCAATTATATTTTTATGATACCTTGGGATTTAAAAGTCTGATGAATGTTATTATTGATTATATTGATGTATAATTAAATTTTGTAAACATATTTCAACTGAAAAAATCTGAATTCATCATTTATAACATCTAATTTTGTTTTAAAATATTGATAAGTCATTTTTGGTACATGTATCTATATTCGGAAATGTTAATTAGGGTATGTGAATTGGATTACATGAATTTTATTTATGAATTCCATAATGTGTATAGGTACATATATTCATATATGTGAATTCCATTACATGAATTAGTGATGTAGTCTCAGCTACATCAATTCTTTTAGGTGGTTAAAAATTGATACACGAAAATCCCCTATCAAAATTTATATATGTTGTTCTATGAATTTCTATATGTAATTTTAAAACACAGAAATATACTTTTTCCCATATTATTTTACATTTCAATAATACGAAAATTTATTTTTAATATAATAATTATATTTTGTTCTAAAATTAGAAATTAATTATTTATAATCAACTCCAACATATTTTTATTTTTTTCATGTTGAATTAAATTTTATTTTTATAAGTTTTATATATATTGATTATAAAAATGAAATTTTTTGAATTTGTGATTTTCAAATTTAAACAGAATGAAATATGAAGATTCAATGTTGAATATTATCAAGGATTATTTCTTGGATTTTAATGATTTTTATTTTTTGGTGTATTTAAAGATCCAATGAGTTCCACAGTGTAGTTTTTTTTATTAATTTTATAAGATATTCATAATTACTCATTGGAATATTAATTTTCATTTTTGTATGGACATACATATGGGAATTAAGAAATCAAAACTCTGATGCAATTCATCGATGTTTCATGCGTAACGTTTTTTTTTGGAAAAAAGCGATTCATGGTTATATAGTTTTATTTATTCCTATTCTCCTTGTGTGTATATATATTTAAAGGGATATACCACAAAATAAATGTTGGGATTATTGAATTTGAACCCCAAACAAAATCCATGCATTATGTTGTGACATAATATGGGTAAAAGAAATATGTTTCAGTTGTTCTTCCAGGTGTGAAAAGGAAAATATTGTTTTGGTTTAATCTTCTAGTGGAAAAAATTGTAATTGAGTTGATAATGCATGTGGTAAAAAGATATTGTAATATTCCATTATAATGGTTATAGTGGCTGATGTAACGTCCCAAACCGTCATTAATGGAAATTCCTCTTG
The DNA here is from genome assembly GCA_963277665.1 of Viscum album. Taxonomy (NCBI): domain Eukaryota; kingdom Viridiplantae; phylum Streptophyta; class Magnoliopsida; order Santalales; family Viscaceae; genus Viscum; species Viscum album. The sequence goes on along the minus strand of OY728163.1, from coordinate 1,638,577,961 downwards.
ATCTAATAAAATGTATTATTATGGTTATATAAATTTTGAACTTCATTGGTTTTATGTTTCTGGATTTTAAAATACCGTAATGAATTGTGACCATTGTTAATATAGCTGTTGAATAGTGATCACATGATTAGAATAAATATTGGGCTTTAACAAATCCAATTTACTCAAACAAAGGAAGTGATAGTCTCATCCAGTAGACTTCCCCATTACGAATCCCATTTGTCGGAGCTCTAAAAGGAGGTCGCGTCATTGGGATTCTCTCTTGACCAAGCCCAAGATGAGAATGATCATGTTATGCTTGAGTGGAACCGACTACGAGAGAAGTGGAAGTTAAAAGAGATTAACACCCATGTGATGTTATCTGAGCCAACCCAATAGTCTGTCACCATCACACACCTTACTATTCTGGCTTATGCGGGTGTTATAAGTGTTCAAGTAATGATACCCTAGCACTATGACTATGTACATTGTTCTTGTATTGAGAATATACATTCTTATTATTGTTACTTTGTAAATAGTTTTTAATGCACAAATAGTATTTTTAATTAATATTCAACTAAGATATCTATTTTTTTGAATTAATGTATTTTTCAATTTAATAATATTTTAATAAAATATTATTATTATTAAATTAATTTTTTTTTAATCTAAATTATTGTATAATTTTATGAATGTTGTTGTAATTTTTATTAAGGTTTGAAAGTTGTTTTTGTCAATACCCATTAATTTTCTACAAATGTCTGATTTTATTTTAAAATAATAAAATTCACATATTTTGTAAAATATTTAGATAAAATGAATATTATTTTCAGAATCAGAATTTCAAAATTATCCAACGGTGAATTTTTTATAATTTTCTGATAGAGTCGAATTTTTGGGTATAAAATATATACCGTTTAAATATATAATATGTTTTATGACGTCATAATGACCAAATAATGATGTAATAAAATACTATAAACATTATGTTCGGCCAATATATGTGTTAACATAAAAATAATGTGATTTTGGGTATGATTGATTTATTTGACAAAGCTTTAGTGGACCCATCAAGGATCAAGAAACACCTATGATCAAATATTAAGCTCCCAATTCTACCACCATTCAAGATGAGGGATGTACCATCATAGTATTTTCAAATATTTCACCATATCAAAAGAGTACGATGTATTATTTGATTTTAGAATAGCTCTGGAAGAGGGAGGACTCCTACTAGCCTATATATATATATAGTCTTGTATTCCAGTTTATTTGGAAACATAGACAATATATTAGAACCACCACATTTCAAAAATTTCAAATTTGACTCTATCAAACTATTTTACAAAAACATGTACATGGTGATGTTTTGAAACTGTATGTTAGAAACAATTTTTTTTAAAGTGCATCATATTTTCCATCAGTACGATCCATGTTTTATGGACTCTGACTGTACTAAGGAAGTGGAAGACTTTGAATGTTCATTGAAGTATTGTTGCACTAATTGGACATGAGATCTCCATTATTGATGTGATAATGAGGGTTGGGGAATGCATAATGGTGGTGGTTAAGCAACCCTGAAATAATGTTTAAATTTCAGAGTTCTTTTTGTATGTAATCAAATTGTGAGGACACATTTTTTTAAGGGGGGAAGATTGTAATGACCCAAACCTTCATTAATGGAAAAACCTCTTGATCAAATTAAAAGACTTATTATAGTTCTATAAAATTTGAACTTCATTAGTTTTATGTTTCTCAATTTTAAAATAACATTTTGAATTGTGACTATTGCTAATATAGTCGTTGAACAGTGATCACATGATTAGTATAAATATAGGTCTTTAACAAATCCTATTTACTCTGACAAAGGAAGTAAGGGCCTCATCCAGTAGACTTTCCCCATACAAATCCCATTTTTCGGAGCTCAAAAAGGAAGTGGCCACATTTTTCTTCGCTCTTGACCAAGCCCAAGCTGAGCTTGAACATTTAATGCTTGAGCAAAACTGACTATGGGAGAAGTGGAAGTTAAAAGAGATTAACACTCGAGAAATCTTATCCAAGCTACCCCAAGAGTCTATCACCATTGAACACCTTACTCTTTGGCCTTATTCTGGTATTAAAAGGGGTTATGTAACAATACCATAGCACTATGACTATGTACATTATTCTTGTATAGAGAATATACATTCTTATTATTGTTACTTTGTAAATATTTTTTAAAGCACAAATAGTATTTTTAGTTAATATTAAACTAAGAAATCTATTTTGATTAATTAATGGATTTTTGAATTAAATAATATTTTAATAACATAATATTATTATTAAATTAATTTTTATTAAATATAAATTATCGTATAATTTTATGAATGCAATTGTAATTTTTATTAAGGTTTGAAAGCTGTTTTGGTCAATACCCATGAATTTTCGATGAATCCCAGTTTTTATTTTAAAAGTAAAAATTCACATATTTAGAAAATTATTTAGATAAAATGAATATTATTTTTGTAATCAAGACATCGAAATTATCCAATGGTGAATTTTTCATAACTTTATGAGATAGTCGAATTTTTGGGTGAAATTTAAATACCTTTTAAATACATAATGTGTTCTATGGCATCATAATGACCCAATAATGATGTAATAAAATACTATAAACATTATTTTCGGAAAATATATGTTTTAAAATTAAAATAATGTGATTTTGGGTTTTTTTTTATTTATTTTAAAGTGCTTTAGTGGATCCTTCAAGGCTTATAAAATATTTTGTCTTTCTAAATTGTTTTCCGTGAGAGTGTGACTCACATCCACTTAAGAAACCCTGTTATTTTAAGAAGTACGACCATTGGAATTATAAAATATTGTTTTTCACATCCATTTTTTAAAAACCAAGGGCTAAAACCATGGGCTTGTTTTTGGTTTGGATTTGTTTAATGTGAGATGTCCCAAACCTAAATAATAATGAATTCTTTCTCCTTTCCTATATAAACCCACCCAATATCCCACTTCATCTTCACTAAAAGCCTTTGGAGTTCAACCAACCCCTTCCATCCTCTCCCTAGAATCCTCCCAATGGGCCCAAGATTCAAATAAGCTTCTCTCAAGCCTCTCCCAAGCCTTTGGTATCACACATCCATGTAAGGGATTCCTACCTTTCTCTTTTTATCTATGTTTCTCAATATTTTTTTGCCCTTTTATTTTCAATTACGAATGTTGAAAAATGATTTCATAACTCCCCCATACTTCCCTATATATGTGTTTATGATGGGAGAACCCTTTCTCTCTCATTAGTGCCTCCCATGTACACTCGTTACCATGCTTAAATTCTGTGAGGGACTTCTCTCTCCTCTTCTACATCCAAGTAAATCTTTTTTATTGTGCATATAAATTCCTTTATGTTTGTTGGGACATGTATATATATGACTCCCTTACTTTCCATCTCATGTACATCTGATGAGACACCCCTTTATCTCTCATCAACCATTTTTATGAGTCATTATGTCATATCGTTACATTGCCAAAATTGCACCATGTTTTTCCAAGCCAAGATCATTGTGTGGTGAATACTATACCCATGCCTCTATCAAGGTTATTTTCCTTTATACATATATTCATATTTAATGGTACATCCATGTTTTTATTCCACATTCTTTAATCGTGAAATAAATTTTGAAGTTGATCAATTCCAGGTTATATGATCCAGGTGGCACATTTATGCCAAAATGAAATGTTTAAGAAATGTTACTCCCTGATATCGCTCCAATGCATTGGGTAATGTATAGTATCATGATACTTCATGTGAAATGAGTTTTGATTCAGGATAGCTCAAGTGTAATGAGGGTTTTCTCATGCATCATGTTCAATGATGTTTTACTCATTCTCCATGTGAAATGAGTCTTGGATCGTGCTAATTTCATGTTAAGTGTTGCTGCCACATTTCCATGTTATGATTACCATTATTAATCATGCTTTTATGTTCGTATTTCTCTTTTTCTCCATTAATATGACTATTTTCTAACATGTATTGTATTCCTCATGTTATTCCATGTTTATTACTTTACTGGGCTTTATAGCTCACCCTTTTCTTATGCATGTCCTCAGGTTATCCCAAGAAATGCTTAGTACGAGGGAATGTAGTGGTCATGTAAATAATGTTTTCAATAAAGATGTTTTATTTCATGTTTTATGTTGTTATGTAATGATATTAAGCCCTAAAGACACTATACCTCTCAATCTATCATGTTGTATCAAGTGAAGAGTTTATGCATTAAATGATTTTTATGTTTGTAATAAAGAACATGGTTATTATAGCTAACATCTATATTAATTCATGAAAGGTGTGGAGATTTGACTAAGATCATTTAGATATGAACATCTATTAAAACCATTATGTCTATTATTTTTAATATTCCATTTATTTAACTTAATAACAATAGCTCTAACATGACAACTTTGAAACATATATTTATTTTTAAAATGGCATATTCACCCCCTCTTTGATATCTAACATCTTCCCCTTAAGACTAATATGATCACAAAACATCCCTAATAGGTGAATTATAGAAATTTTTTTGATTTAAATGTTTCCTTCATCGACATCTCAAAGTTCCTACATGGTCTAACTCACGAATACACTATCATTCCTTACACAATCAGATCATTTTCGTTATCATCACACATATGTCACTTCTAATAATACCTAAATCATACTTACAAAAAAAAGATATATTATACCAAATAGTGAATAAATAATGGCGTTATTATTGGGTAAAGTGTAATGATCAAAAAAATAAAAATATCAATGATTTACATCAATAAATGGAGGAATAAAGGAGGAAAAAAATTGATAATTAAACATAGGTGGTTTTTATTTTCCATAATTGGTGAAATATTAAGAAAGGGTAGAATAATCAAAATAACATAAATAAGTTTTAAATTCTTATAAAATTAAATAAAAATTGGAAATTAAACATTAGAAATGTGTGAACTGATTTTTAGTGAATTTAATTCATGTTTAACACAAAGCATCATGAAAATGGATTAAAACCATAAAAAATCCTAACATTTAGTTTGGGATATTTGTCAATAAAGAAAAAATATGATTCAATGTCATTGATGAGATATACTATGTTTATTGTTGGATCCAAATTTCACCACATTCATTATTTTAGCATTGATCTTGAGATCACTCATCAATATGCTCCCCACCGACTGAATCTCCATCCTTTCATTTCATCTAGGTTTATGTGCATAACCCTACGGAATTTTCTAAAGAGGGAAATAAAAAATCATTGGGGGTTAGATAATAATATGTACAAAAATTAATATATTAATCTACTTAATCATCACATTAATTTACTATAACAAATATATTGACATTGAAAATACTCCCATTCTATCAAGGGTAAAAAAATCATTATCTAACAGAGGTCTCTTTTTTCCTTTTCAATTAATCATTAAAGAGTTAAACCATTGTTTTAAAAAAACTTTAATGTGATATATCCTATATAATATTTTAAATGTATCATCTCTATTATACCAAGAGACCCATATATCTATACCGACCTCACACCCATCTCTAGAAATATTCATTGAAATAATCATATGTATTGAACAAATATTTTAGGGATGCTACAATCTCATCTAATTCCACTGAGAAAGTGGCGTAGAGGTACATACACAAAGTGTATCATGAAACTATGTTAAATTCAATTTTAATTTAATATTAGAACAAATATTATATTGAATAATGGGAAATAATAATTATTCCAGTTGTATTGATAAAATAAATTCAAACATAGGTTATTCCAACTTTATTATATGTTACTTTAATATCAAATAAATATTTAATCTCCAAATATTGAAAATAATTCTTATTTGTTTATTTAATGTAGAATATGGTGATATATATATTTAATTTAATAAATTTTAATTATTATAGGTATGATAAATTCTAATGAGGATTTACTAGTTGAGTTAAAGAACTAGAAAAAATGATATATTTAATTTAACATCACTTGAATAAATATTTGTTTTTTTGTTTTATGAATTTCTTTTTATATCTAAGGGTTTGTGCATGCCAAGTGATATAATAATATTAATTTTATTATTTTTATTTGTGGGGTTTAGATAGAATTATGTAATTTTTTTATGGCCTATATTCAATTATTAATTTATAAATTAACGTATATAATACATATCATGTCATTGTATAAGGGGATGTGTTTTTTCAACACCAAATTTCCATCTAGGTAATTCTACCATGTTTGATGAGGAATTTATCTAGAATTATCTCAATAATTAAGCATCATTATCCTCTCGCTATATATAAATATCAAGATAAAGAGGAATAATCCATTAATACAGAACAGATTCTTATTGTAATCGATGTTAGGTGATGAAAGACGATTAGAACCTGCACACTAGCACCTTGAGTTTTATTGGTTATGTTATGAGTTTCAGGGAGAATATTTGGATACCACTACGAGGATTCCACCTTGGATTCTTCATTGAAATTATCATTTTAAATGAAAGTCGATTATAATTTCCATCGAAGAAATATTTCCATGAAAATGAAATTCTTTTTTTCAAATTATATATATAATATAGGTGAATGGTTCCCCTCATTTGATATTTAAGGATCGATTTCATCTAGTTAAAATGATTTAATAAAAATAAGTTAATGAAAAACATTATTTGGTATGGGCCAGAATTCTTGTGTTACACCATAAAACCTAATAAATGTACAAAAGAAGTGACATATTAATTTATAATTATTTTATTAATTTTTGGATGATTTTTTTATTTATTTATTAATTTTTTTAAAATTTCTTGATTTTAATTATTAATCTAAAAGATGGTATTATAATATCCCCTACCTTTATATGCATATTAATGATAAAATAGAAGATGAATAATTCTTAAGGATCTAATATAATGGTGCTAAAGATCCTGGAATGATGACTTAGATACACAATATAATAAAAAAGTTCATTTCATGTACCCATGGTCAACCACACAAAGAAAATATGCATGAAATAAAATATAACATATGAGAGAATATAGAAAGACATAATTTCACATAATGTATTCATTAGAATGTTGGAACACAGCTGGATAGGTTTACATGATGTCTAGCTAGTGTACATACAATGTCACTCCCCATGATTTGACCACACATGAATCACATAAGATGTGTGGTTAATGTACATGGAATATAACTAAATACATGAAATGAATACACACCATATACTGACAGTCATCCAAGAAACAAGGTTTGATTGTGACTACATGGAACATAGTTGGATAATAGATGAAACTAATATTTTCATTAATTTTATTAAATAATTAAATGTTCACCTATAATTAAATATCATAGGGGTAAATATATTGTTTTTATATTCCTTGTAAATATAGTCAACTGGTGAGAAGTCTTTATCTCTACATTCCATCCCCTCATATATAACTCTGTCTCTATATCCTATGAAATTTAGATATGTTAGTGTATTCATTCTAGTTAGATTCTCACTTATTCGATAAATCTTATCATATGATATAGAACACACCAATATATTATTTTAATATATTAAATTCCCTCTTTCTCCCATATTTATATATAATTTTGCTCTCCGCTTTTATAAAATAAGAGGATTATGAATACATAAATAAACACTTGTTTCACCATTATGGGTCTTTGAAACATCCCATGACTCCTCTATGATTTCCATCATCACCCCTTAGAAGATAAAATTACTTCATGGATCTATTTATATCTCATTAAAATAAATTAAATTTAAATTTAAACCATTATTTTAATTGTGCCAATCCATATTTGATCCCATCTTGAATCATGATATCAATTCAAGGAATGTGATTATAAAATCATTAAAGTTTTGATTATGAATCGTCATATCCGACATCTCTATATGTGGAATTTATCGATCCAAAAGGACCACAAAATGGCTTGCATCAAAAAACACAGTGCGGAAATTTCTATCTATGAGAGAAGATCTATTTGAAAAACAAAAATCCACAGCCAATTGGTTGTTTTGTCAATTTTCGTATAACTCTAAACATTTATTATGACATTCCAAAGAAAATACCTTCTCCATAGACACCACCACAACCATTTTGGTCCAACCATATCTCATATATAGATTATAAAATTCAGATGCCTAGAAAAATGAAATCATGATAAACCAATTGATGTTTGCAATGAAAATGGCTACATCTTCGGAATAGTCCTCATCATATTGTTGATATTGCCATAACCTCCGCAATGATCATTTTGGGATTCCCAGTTCACAATGGTGATCATCCAACATATAATAGCCAACTTTAAGTTGTGTTGATCTCCAACTAGATTTTTCCCATCTGCAGATCATCTATGTGCATCATGCATTGAACACAACCACTAAAACACCCATATTGGGATTCATGGTTTCACCATGCTAAACTAGAACTCCACCATAGATATAATCATGATGCGGTCATTACTGTTTGACCATTTTCTAATATATTGAATTTGAAATCCATGATTTCTATATATGAATAGATTATGAACTTTATTCCATTATCCAAAATGACATATCAATTAATCAATCATAAAACCATCATGAAAATTATCAAAAAAACTATCGCATATCCTTCCATGTTCTTTTATTATAAATGAATATCTGAATATAATTTCTTTGTTAAAGATTCATCTAACACCAATGACACTTCACCTTTTAAAAAATTCTTAGAAAATACATTAAACATATATTTAACTTTTACTCTTAGATTCAACTATTATTATAAAAAAACTAACACAACCCTTTAAATTAATAATAGATCTATCGATTGTATTTTTTATGGAAATAAATAACACCATTTTGAATATTTATTTTCTATATATTGGAAATTAAATACAAAGTGTCATTCTACCAAATGTTTAAAATAACAAAAAGTTTCAAACATGAGTATAATATGATTTTTGAATTCTCTCTCCCAATGGGTAATTGGATTTGATACCCCATCATAAAGGGGTATATTATTGTCAAACAAAACTCCCCATTTGAATAGGGTCATTTATTTTAACTTTTATCCAAAAAGAAATTATCCTTGATGTGTGGGAAAAATCACTAATAGAATCAAATATGTATTTGAAAATTTAGTTAATCTGTTGGCCCCAATAACTTTTGAGGGAATATTAGAGAATTATAAGTTTTTTATTGGGATTTATAAATATAGGATATCCTATTTTAAAAATTCTAATACAACCACCATTTTAGATATATTTAGTCAAGAGATTCATTGAGTGAATTGACCATATTGTCTTTGGAACATCAACAAATCCCTAAATCGTACTTATCGTTGACTTAGTGTAGGAAACATGAGTCTTAGTCAACATCTAAATTTTTTTTATATCACTAATATATACCAATAAAAGCATATCAGTTTTGAAAATTTTCAATTCTCAATGAAAAATATGATCTCCTTCACTTTAACACAAATTATATTAAATATAAATAATAAATAACACAGTAGTGAGGATCATAACACTTGTTAGAACTAATACTAATTAAGAAGGACATATTGACACCAAATGAATCTATTTATATTCATATTATTAAAATTATTATTAAATATATGAAATATTCGAGCAACCTTTCAGTTATGATTACCCCCAAACTTTATCATTTTTAACTAATTACTATTTCTAATGTTGGGTATATCACTTATTAAGGAAAAAACATTGTTATCTTATTAGTATTTGGAATCTGATTTATCGGTATAGTTGTAACCAATTAATAGAAATAAATATAATAATATAAACCTCCTTAGTGCTATATATTTCCACAATATTTTATTTTTTAGTTTTATTATACCACTTATTTTTAAACCATATTCCAATTGAATCATAGTATGATACCAATTGATATATTCTACCATTCATTATGATACTAAGGGTAACTGGAATAAGTAATTGCCATATTTATTCCATAGTTAGAGCCCTTTATCCATAGAATTTTCATCATAGAAAATATCCACTAGCATCCACTTTATGACTGATAACAAATATGATACCATCTATCATTTGAAACTCATTGAATTAAATTGTTTCATGCTTCATTCAAGTGTCAAATGAGCATCACTCTGCTCCAAAACAAGTTCTTTTCTAGAATAGTCACCCCTTGGATTATATCTCCCACTAAATTATGTAACTTTTCACAAATAGTTAGTAACACTAAATCATATGGGAATAAAAGTTCCAATAATTACCTCAAGATGAAGAATTGTTTTTTCCAAGATAGATCAAACTGTATTTTTCAACCATTCTCTTTCCCCTTCTCATATTTAAGGAATAAAATTTCATCAACTCATGAAACTCAGCTTTTCTTATACTACCCTATAAAATGACAAATTTACTCATTTTTCAATGGATCTTACATGTGTTATGACTCTAATATACATTTATTTTTGGATTAAATGATTTTTTCCTTACATGTCTTTGGATTTTCCCCAATTGTAGAATTTATTCTGCATGAAAAAATTTCTTCATCCAATTTAGTTTTAGAAGATAATGATTTTGGATTATTTCACTATTAAATTGATATTATTACATGTTTCAACAATTTCCTCTTAGTAATTTTTATGAGACCACTTAGACATGCCTCTAATCTCACATCTGGTTGGCCATCAGTTCTATCTCAAACATTTCCTTTCGCGAGGCATTCCTATTTACTTATTCCTAATCAAATCACAAAACTATTAAAAATAATTTATTTTGTTTTTAAATATTATTTAAATATTTTAAATAGTTCTATTTTGAGTATTGTAATTTTTTTATTTGATGAAATTTTCTTTTAGATGCATTCTTGATCTCTAAAATATTGAACCAATTTTTTAGATGAACATGTTATTTCATTAAATAAAACCCATCCTTGTATGTAAATGGAGTGGAGTGTCTCCATATATAATATCTACCATTACATGTATTCTTCCAACTACAATTCCATTACAAATGAATGGGATTATTATAGAGAAAATGAATAATATAGTAATTATACCTAATGTGGTCTCTACATGATTTCGATATATCCTAGATGAAGTTATTATTTTATTTTTGGGATTCTACGCTTCAAAGTACATGATCATAAGGTTTATATTTCTTAAAAAATAATATAATTTCAGTGTCACATTCTTTTATAAATATGTATTTCTATATTCATTATGGATAATATATTTTTCTCTTGTATATTTTAGATCTAGAATCCTTCTTACTATCGAAGCTATCTTTAAAGGGAATTTTGTCTTCCCATTTGAGTGGTTTATCATATCCATAAGCTAACTGATATTTTTATCTTTAATCATTAATTATGTTTTAATTAATTTCTCTATTGACTTATAATACATTATTGATTATCTTCCTTCTCTATGGTATGTTTTGTCAGGAATTATTATTTCCTCAAAATAAAGTTCATAGTATATTTGATTTATGCTATCTATAGAAATATATTTAATCATATATATTTCTACTTTTATTTATTATCCCATATTATTCATTTAAAAATTCATAGACTCCTCCTTTTTCGTTCCTCTTGTTATCTAAGGGTAAATACTTTAAACATCTAAGTATTACTTCATGAGTGAATTTTAATTGTTTTATATTCTCTTTTAAGGTTTGGATCTCATCTTTTTCACTTCAACAACACCTTCTATATTTGAAGCATGATGTCAGTGACACATCATCATAAAATATTTTATTCAGATTCGTTATAGTGTCTAAAACACCACATATTACTTGAAAATAGTAATATAGTTAGATATAACAATAGAATTCGTTACCTATGTTGGAGATATGTTATTTATGGTTGTCTTACTCTTTACTTTTTCTTTTTAAAATATTACAATTTCCATTTGGACTTTGTTTTTTCCAAATTATTCTTCCAATAACATCCCAATTCATTTAGATAATATTCAATGATTAATATATTTATACACATCATACTCAGGATCATCCATTAAGCCTTTTTGACTCAGGTATCCATCTAAATATTTCATTGAACATTTTTAAAGATAAATCCATGTCAGCTCCATAAAAAAATCAATTATAGTAAATCCTAAATTGTAAATCAAAATTAAACTCCTCTTTTCCATTTTTGAAAATACATTCTATAAAAAAAAGTTGTCAATAAAATTTCAATTTCAATTCAATAAATTTTGGTCAAGTCGAAGGAATAAAAAATCAAAGAGAAATAAACCTACCCATTGATAATTATTTAAATTTTAATATGGGTATCATGAGATATGACATGGGGTGCTGAATTAGGGTAAATAACATTATAAAAATATTATACACCTTTCCTCAAACCTTTCACAACCTAAATGGATATTCATCTCTTATTATATGAGTCACACATTTTCTTATCTTATGAAAATTAATATAATTATATTTACTCTTGATTGGCCTTTGTTATATATTATATATGGTTCTCTTTACTAAATTTCTATATGCATGAAAAAAATAAATAGGACACAGTTTGTTTTTAATTGGTTCACAATTATGGTTCAGTCCAAGGAGTATTTGATTGAAAATTTTTTGCTGCACAAAATCATTAAAATAACAATGCTCTTAGATTGGGGATTAGGATATGTCACTCATTACCAAGGTCACTCTCCTTAAATTTTTATAGAAATCTCACTTATTCCCAAAATGTCTCTCCTTATAGCTGTGTTTATTTGAATAACTACTCTAAAAATAATTACCTTCACATAGATTATGAACATTTTGGTCCCTTAAACAACATCAATTGTGTATATGTACTGATTATATATGAATGTTATTGATTTACACTTACCTATCATCATAGAATAACTATAATTTACTTCATGAACTTCTTCATTATATATCCATGATACATTATATAATATCATTTTTTTTATATTATTAATGGGATTTAATTATTATTATTCAATTTCAAACCCCTTGTTTAGAACTCCATATACTTATCCAAAAAATATATATATAGTAGTGTATTCACTCTAATCCAAAATATGCATTCTTTTTAATATGTTATCATGTGATAAAAAATTCATTTCTATTCTATTAAAATATTCAATTTCCTTTTTCATAGATATCTAGAACAAATGTCAAGCTAACATTTTAAAAAATAATAGGATCATGTGAAATTAAATATCCAACAATTTATCCAATGTGGAGCTTCACAAACCCCCCATTACTACTATATTATTTCAAATATAATGAAATCAAATAAATAACTACTTTGTGGATCCATTTTTATATACTTAAATTTGTATTTGAATTAAATTAAATTAAATATTTTAATTTCTACAATCACTGTTCAATCATGTTTTGAATCGTGGAATGAATTTGAAGAACATGATTATAGAATCCTTAATGAATAGTTTATAAATCATCTAATTTAACATATCTATATTTAGCATGTATCCAAATGAAATTTCCACTTAAATAGCTTGTTTCATAATTACACAATGTGACTTGTAGAATCTCATTATGAAACACCCTAAAAATCCACCTCCATGGTATATTGTTATGTTTCAATTTTTCTATAGAATTATAAACACAATTTACAATTTCTCATAGAAAATAACGTCATCAAAGGCCCCAGAATATGCATTTTGGTCTCACCATTTCTCACAGGTATTCCTTCCACATGGAATTTTTTTAAAAAATTTAATGGTGGGAAACCACTATTTTTTTAATATAACACAAACACTCCTATATAGTGGTCCTATTCAATTTTTTTTAGGAACCAGATCAACAATTGTAATTTTAGGCTTCTCATTTCAAATGGGTGAACATTAAACCCACCACACCCATGGCATGTTGACATCTAGCTATCCATTTTGCATATATGAATCATATATGTCATTAAATCCATAGAAATTACCTCTAATTCTACAAAATTATACTTCAAAATTTCAATCAGTTGTACTAGAAATCCACCAAAATGGATTCAACAAGGTGTTATTTATAGTTTGGATGTTTTTTACTCAATTGAAATTCCCACCCATGAGTACATCTTCAAAATGAATTCTAGACAAGATTATTTCATCAAAGATACCTAATCACCAAATCCAACATAAAAAATCCTGATCATTATCAAAAAATATATAAACTCCTTCTATGATCCATGCCTCTGTATTAATTCTCTAACATCATTCATTCGATGAGAATTTCTCAAACACCAATATGAATTCTTCTTTCAAAATGTGATCAAAAAATTAAAAAATAGTATACCAAACTTATACTTCTTCTAGATTTAACACTTGTTTTCAATAATTATAACTAAACACTTTAGGGTTCTAACAAAATTAGTGAGCTAAAATTCTAGGTTATGGGAAACATATTGTCATTTCAACATAGATTATATCAAAATAATTTGTGAAAACATGAACATGGGAGAAATACATTATTTAAAGAAAATGGAATAATAATATTTTTCCCCTAATTTGTTATATAAGGACATTAAATCTCAAATGAACAACATATACCATAGATTAAGTGAGTGAATTCATGAGATAGTAATCATGACCAATGGAGCATAAGCAAAGGAACAAGGTATAAAATTATTACATGAACCTGAAACATATCATAAAAAATAACATTAACACAAACATAAGCACAAGAAACGTCACCTTCATGTGTTACAACATATGTATACTCCTATGAGACATTATAATTTCACCTACATATATATCACCTTTGGGAGATACATTTCACACCCACATAAGAAAGAAATCAAAATTACACTCATTTATACATATATCATGAGATTTATACTTCCAAAAAATTAACATAATCGTGATAATGTTCCCCTAAAATCAATCATACTTACATATGTGTTCCACATGAAGATTATAATTCATCATATCATAAATAACCGAAAGAAAGAGAATGGTTTTCATTTAATTTTAAAATGGTATCACATAATGTAACATTATGGATTATATAAATTAATACCATCATTCAATCACCCAAAAATAGTAATTCATAGAGATATTTATAGGGTGATTCATAAAATATAACTCCATGGTATATTAATATTCTAAATAGGATATTTGAAGTAAACCATGTAAACGAGATTTTAAAAAACATACTATAGCATTGTTGTAAAGAGATGAAATTATGAATTACCGTGAAAAATAATTCTCAATAAGGAATCATGGAAATATTTTAAAAACTAAACTACAAAATAAATCCCCATAATGTATCCAAGAAAAATACTTAAGGGTTTCCCATACGAAATTTGTAGATGGTGATAAAAATATAAATATGAAGGGGAAATTAATTTTAATATTTCAAAACTATTTTATTGAAACTAAATAGTTAATAGGGTGGTAAATAATTCATTTAAAAAGTATAAAATAAAAATTTAAAAATTACCATAAAAATATTTTTATTTCAAGATAAAAAATGAAAATGTTTGATAGAAAAGTGAACATAGATATAAAATAAAAGAGATCGTTTAATGAGAGTGGTTATTATTATTATCAAAATCAAATTTTATGATGAAATTTATACATAAATATAATTAAAAGGAAATGAAGGAGTAAAGTAATTGTAATATAATATTATAATATAATAAATATATCTTTTAAATCCATAGTAAAAATTGTTATCATGTCTATAGAAATGAAGATGAGTCAAGTAAAACCCATTATAAACATCATTTTATAAAGTAAGAATACTTTTAAACGGAGTTTATAAGAAATAAATGAAAATTAATTAAAACACGAGAGTAAATACATCAAAATAAAATCATGGTGAATAATTTACCCAACAAATAATAATCATGTTCAAAAATAACAATTATAACTTACTAAAAGGATATTGAGTTTAGAAACACCAGTACCTTTATCTCAAAACATTCACAAAAGATCAATAATATACTATATTATAAACATAACCATATTCATAACTTATTTAATAAACTTAATGACATAAATTTCCATGTATACTCTTTAACTATAACAATTTCTATACATTTAATTTTTATTTACAGTTTAATTTTATTACCAGATGTTATCAATTTTGATTGTTTCAAGAAATAATTAAGGTGTTCATGTTGATTATTGTTCATTGATATAGAAAATTAAAAATTTATATATATTACAAGGTAGTATACTATTTTATTTTAAATTTTTCACAAACCTCTAATATTGTTCTAGGATATTTCATGGTGATTATTATTAAAGATGGAATCAATGATGATATTTTTTTGGTATTTTTTTATGAAAGAAATTCAAAATGTTTATAATATTTTAAATATTAATATAACCAATAATGAACAATAAAAAATATTATTTTAATTTTTTTAGTACAATTATTTAGGATTCAATATTCTTCCATGTAATAAATTTATCTCATAGTTCACATTGGGGGTTAAACTAACTCAAACAAGAATATGCTATAATCGATGGGTGATTCTTGTTATGCAAGTGACTATTTGGGTATAATATCATTATCAGGTAAGTATAATGATTTTATTTTGATTTTTTAATTTTTTTTAATTATATATTAAGATATTTTTATATATACTAAATTTATATATTAAAAAAAATATGTTTCTTTGTGGAGACGGTAGTTTGCATGTATACACAATCATCGTTCTTATTTACAATAAAACATAAAGAATGTAGGAATTGGAGTACATTTTTAGAATATAAAAACTATTTCAAATTTAATAGTTATTATTAAATATCATGTTTTAACCAGCCATGTATGTTCATTGTGAAATATAGATCATGTAACATATTGAGGTGGTAGTACACATGAAACAGAAGCGACATTTTTGTTTTTAGAATGGTTGAAAATCATGAAGAAAATGGTTATTCAAAAGATATTATTACATTAAATTATAATTATGATATTTTTTTTAATTATTACAAATTATTTATATTATATTAATAGGAGGTAGATAATGAAAAAAATTAAAAGGATATAAAAAATGGTTAATAAATAATTTTACCTTACTCCTTCAAAGAGCTCCTTATCATATTGGATTAAAGATTTATGATGTGATATTTTTATAAGAAAAGAATCTATAGGAAGTTTCTATGAGTTTTATGGATTAATTTAGAAGTGTTTTGTCTAACATAAGAGGCATGGAGTTTCTGAATAAGTGGTGTGGTGGTTGATTTTTTTATATGGGTGAGGAGTTATATTTATATAATAATATAAAGGCTAAAGTCACTATTCAGGGATCAAGTGGATACAATAATTAAAAATAATGGAGTAGGGTATGTGGTAAGGTAGATAAATCCTCAACCAACAATTTACAATCATGTTTTCAAAATTATTTTGAGACCTTTATAATAATTTTTTTCACTTTTTCCTTTTTTTTCATTTTATCATGTTAACAATGTTTTATGTAAATAATTAAATTTTAATTCCATAAAAAATGGAACCTATTAAAAGTAATAAATGATAAAATTTCCAAATATTAAATCAATTTATTAAAATAAAATTATATAGGTTGAAAAATTAAATTTTAATATTATTCCATATAACGTGTGACCCCAATTTATAGAAAAGTGCATTTTTTTCTTAAAAATATGATTAAGATGAAATTATCCATGTTTTTTATTTATGTGACATAAATTTTATTACTGGTTACAAAATAAGATATATGTGAATTTAAAAAAAATTTAAAACCAAGTTCTAGATTTTGGATACTTGGTAAAAAAGACAAAAAATAGTTTTTTATTAGAATAAAATATGAATAATGGTTCAAAAATGGTAAACACGGGTTTTATAAAATATAAATTGTATTTATAAATTCTTTATTTTAATTTATAGATACACATTTTTATAAAAAATGGTTTCATAGGCAAATAATCATATTTTAATTTTAAAACTGACATAAAATTGACAATATTCACCAAATCAATAAATTATTCAACCCGAAATTCAACATTTTCATAAAGATCTAAATAAATAACCCTAAGATAATTTGAGAATTATTACTCAAAAAATAATGTTAATTTGGTACAATTTTATTGCAACAGTTTATTAATTTATTTTTTAGAAATATAATGGGAATTGATTTCAAATGAAAATAAAATTTTAAAACATCAACTGTTCTCATTCTTATTCAATAAAAATTAATAATTAAATTATAATTAATATGTTATTCATATAAAGTATAATTTATTCATGATATATTTATTTTCAATAAATAAAAATTCTTATCACATAAAAGATAATTTTTTTAAAAAAATAAATTTTATTTGTAATATTTTTGTATTTGTTATTTAGTTACATTTATTGAGTTTTATCAATGAATTTAAATTAAAAACAAACTAAATATTTATTTAAAATCTAAAAAAAGATTTGTATAAATGAAATTTTATATCTAAATAATTAATTACACTAATAATTCCATATTTATATAATATTAATTTCTCATTGCATAACTATTGAAGACCACCGCGTAAGATTCAAGCATAAGATATACTCTTGTGGTTGTCTAGATATCATGGAACTCATAGAAATTTCTACAATCTTGAAATTCCCTTGTATATTATTTCATTCATACAAAAATTATTGGAGTTATTTTTGGGGGATGTTTATAGAAAACCCTAAAAAAGACACAGCATTTACAAACTAGGAAAAATGACCCTCATAACGAGAAATCAATTTGCTCAATGTCGTTTTCCTACTATTTACATAGATTTAATAGTGTGGTTGCAGTCATATATACACATTAATTTAATGGATATATTATAATACTCAAACGTTTTGAATTCTACTTTAAATTATCATTATTTTTTCTAGATAGGTGTTGGGTATGATAAATGATATCAAATATAGTATTAATTTAGAGAGACATATATTCAAAAATATTGTTGTATTACAGTCCCCCAAAATGAATAGTGTCCTCATATTTTTTAATTTTGGAAAAAATAAGATTATCAGAAAGATATTTATAACTCAATAATATAATCTCTAGAGAGGTAATGACCTAGGAAACATATCTCATTCTTCAGAAAAGGATTATCCTTAATATCGAGTTTTTATCCAACTATTTGACCCATGAGTTTATATTTTTTTTCTATCATGACCAACATTATATAATTTTCTTCTAAATGGTGTTTATAGCCATACATTAATTGATAATATATTATCACATAATATGAAATGATATTTCGTTATTTTTTTCAAAAAATCCTAAATGTTGAGAGAATCAATGAGCATATAATGTCACATAATATTCTTGTAATGTGATTTAATCAAATAAATTTATCATGAAAAAAATTGGATATAGTAATCATACCAAGAGAATTTATTATTAACAATTAAACATATAGTCTTCAATGTTTTGATTTTATGTTCATATAAAAAATTATAGGTATAATGTAGTGGGTTATCGAAGATAAAAATAAAACATTAATAGTTCATGAGAGGATTATTTTTGTTCCTCGCTCAAAATCATTTTCACTAAGAAATAATTTAATTTCTAATGCCTATTATTTAGAATTTTCCATTGGTATTAGGAACTTGTGATTATTATGATCATTGTTATCCCTTATATCTAGAAATTTACATAGATAATTCTAATGTCTCCATCAATTGAGAAATTGGAATATTAGTGGTACCTTACGACAAACATTACATCCATCCATTATATAAACTGAAATATTAACTTTTCCATAGAAGGTTCATTCATGATTCCCTCTCTTACCACATATAAAACATATTCTAGTTCTTTAGATCCATTCCCTTGGATTCCACTTCCAACATCATTGACTAAAAGAAACAAAATATTCATTCCATAACCATATTCATCAACTATACTTTTATAATACATCATCCACCTATTCGTTAGTGAATTTGGAAACTAAACTATGTCAAAATTCATAACCATAATTCATGATATATAATTAGTAATAACAATAACATGTCTCACCCCAACCATTTTCTCATTAGGGTTCACATTAGGAAAATCAATGTATTGTCTATGGAATTCATTCTTAAGCTGGTTTAATATGGATTTAGTCATTACTAAAACTGAAAGTGGTCAATTTAAATGATGATTAATTAACATCATAAGAGAGTTATCATAAATGGTCCCCAAAAAAATTGATTGATGAAATGTCTTACTATTAGAAACAATAACATTAGATTTTAGTTCAACCTCAATCACTCTTGGATCAATCTACGATTATTTAGGCTATGTTATCTCATAATTAATGACCATATTTCTTAAAATAATAAATCTTTATTAATTAATCAAAAATATAATGTGATTTACAAAATCATATCACTATATAGTGTCTAGTTATGTGGGTATTATTAGGACCACTCATCATGCACCAAGTTAAGAGATAGTTTATACTATAATAGTTTTTCTCGGTTTATTACACCTAGTTGAATCTATTCTACACGTTATTCCACATTCTATTATCCATTCATGGATATAATTTCTAGGAATCCAAAAAATACCAGTATTACCAAAACATTAGAATGTTATCCTACACATTGAATCTTCTCTAGGTTGTTCACTAGTGTTCTATCATTATAATAACTAAAATAACTACACTAATTCTAAAAACTAACTAAAAATTACTTCAATAGAAACTGAGGCACCCTATACCCATAATATTGTGTCCACTAATGAAAATAAATAATTTCTACATACAATTTAATACCACGTGAGATAAATCGAGTTATACATATCATCATCTTATGTCCTTTTAATAACATACACATTATATCTCAGAGATAATTTCATAATCCCATGAACCAAAGGTTTAGTGTCATTGAAAACTTTCTATATAAAAAAAATTATTTTAAAATACAAGTGAATATTTTTTAATATTATACGGACATTGGATCCCCTTCTAGAATTATCATATGATATACTTCTATTAATAACATGGGGGATGGAAACATAAGAAGGGGTTGAGCTAAAACTCCTTATAAGGGAAAACATATCAGTATATCATCAAGGTTCAGATCAAATATAATTTTAAAACATTAACATAGGATAAATATCTTATTAAAAATAATATGGAACAAGAATAATTTTCCACAATCCATGATTAATAAAAATTTAATCTCAAATGAACAATATATACCACTGAGAAATAGTGTGGATTCTAGAGATAGAAAAGATGACCCATATAGAATAATCAGAGGCATATACTGTAGAAATGTAACATTCCCTTAGAAAATATAAAACTAATTAAATATTTCATAATCTTAAGTACTAGGAACATTGCATTAATGTGTCACCACTCATACCCAAGCTAATTTGAGAACATGGTTTTTTTCTAAAAAACAAATTCAAAATATATCCACATAGAATATCACTTAAAATGACATAATTTTTTTCAATGGTAAATGTGGAGTGAAATATAAAAAAAGAACATGAAAGGGAAATTATTTTTAATATTTTGAAAATGATTTTTATAAAACCCAGATTATAAAGAAAATGATAAATTCTTTATTCAAAAATAGGTAAAGAGACATGTGAGGATTAATATAAATAAAAAATATCTATATTTCATGTTAATAAAGAAAATCATATATGGGAAGAGTTAATATATATATATATATGGAAGTAAAAGAGCTCGTTTGAATAAAATTAGAGTTATTCATAATAATACTAAATTTTATTATAAATGAAATCCATAAATGTAATCACTAAAAATATATATTAATGTAATTATAATATCATCATAGAAGAAATGAAAACCTTATTGTGAAACCATAGTCAAATAGGAATAATTTGGACTCAATAAAAGAAATAGATTAAAAACACCTAATAAATATCATAATTTTTATTCAAAAATCATTATAAAGGGAGTTTATAAGAGGTAAAATTAAAACCCAAAACACAAGATAAAATACATAAAAATATAATCATAAGACATAAGGAATCCAAAAAAATAGTAATTAATTTCAAAAATAAACATTATAACTCAATGAATGGATATTGAGTTAAGAAAAACCATTGCATCTTACTCCCTAATTCAATAAAATATTTTTAATCTCATATATCATAAACATAGACATACTGATAAACTATTTTAGAACCATATTTAAGTAAATTTTCATTTATAATATTTAATTATAATAATTCATTTTACATTTATTAGTTAGTTATAGGAAATTTAAATCACCATATGTTAGAAATTATGATTATTTCATGCATACATTAAACTATCAATGTAAATTATCATTAATTAACTGAATTAAAATAATTAGTATATTATGTAAGGTACTATTATATGTTATTCATAAATATATATTTTCATTGCATTATATTTTTAGTCATGATTTTTGACGATGAAATCCATGATGATGTTGTTTCAGTAATTTATAGTGAAGAAATTCTTGTATTTTAATAATGATTTATATGTTAATATAAAATTTATAGAACCCGAAAATAAATATAAATTTATCATTAATGTATAATAATAAGATTATTAAATTTTCTATAGTCATGCATGATAGAAATTTATATTATTGTTCACGTGGGTGATAAAACTGACCCAAATAAAAAAAATTAGAATCAATTGGTGATTATGTTTAAGAGAGTTATAATTTTGGATTAAAATAAATATTATTTTATTGTAACGGTATTTTTTTAGGATGGTGAATCGAAATTTATGATTTTTGTGTAATGAAGTAATGTCCATATCAAAAAAATAAAATACACTCCTTCTTGGAGATGATAGTCTTCATGTACCTATGGGTGTCATTCCCTTTTTCGAATAAAGCAAGTGAAAGTATAAAGTGGCATATATTTTTAGAATATTAATAATTCATCAAATATAATATTTATTAATTAAATAATCCCTTTAACCATACTTTTATGGTTGTTATAAAATATATATCATTCCACTTTTGGAGGTCGTATTCTCCATAGAACACAGGTGGCATTTTAATTTCTCAAACGGTTGGGAGGAGGGTATAAAATAGAAATCCAAAAAAAACATAATATAATTTATGTGTACATTTTTATATAGACTTGTGTATGTTGACATGGGTAGTGGAGAGAATGTTTTATAAGAATATACAATTTAAAATCACGAATCTAAGGAAAAGTGGATCCAATATTTGAATATAATGGAGTTAGGGATGTGTGATGGTAGAGAAATCCTTAAACATACATTTTCACACATATTTTTAATATAATTTCTGTCATTTACTATTATATTTTTCACTTTTATAATTTTTTTATATTGTTAACTAATTTTTACATAAGTAATTTAAATTTAAAGCCTAAAAATAAAATAATACTTGTTACATAATTTAATCCTAATGATTCCTAGTATGGAATGAATTTTATCATATAAAATTTCTATGGTTGATAAAAAATAATATTAACAATAGCCCATATAACTTGAAAATAACATTTTAATATTGATTATATTTATATTCTTAAAAATTATTATTATTATAAAATTATCAATGTGATTGATTTCTAAGACAAAAATTAGATTATTATTAACAAAATAAGATTTATTTGGCTTTAAAAAAATGTAAAACTGAATTCCACCATGTGGATACATAATTAAAATAACCAAAACAAAATAGTTATTTATTTGATTAAAATATTACTTAATCGTCCAAAATGTGGACATGTGTTTTATAGATTCAAAATTATATTTTTTATATGATTTATTATAATAAATAAATATATATTAATATGAAAAAAAAGTTTCTTAAAATACAATATAATTGTTTTATTATGACAATGTAATAAAAGTGATATTATTTTGTAGGGTCTTGAAAATTCCGCCAACGGAAGAAACTACCCCCCCACAGCAACTTTGTAGATGGAAGAATGTACTCCAACAAGTCTTGAAAGTTGAATGGACTAAAATTAAGTGGAATGTTTCAGTAGAAATTTGATGAAATGAAATTTTTCATGGATTTTCATGTGGCTCGTGTACCATCCTAGGTAATGGTTTGCGGACCACCTGGATTGCAAACCACTAGGTACATGGAATGATCCACGAGGCACTGGCCAGCAGATAAATGACCAGCAAACTCAATGGACCACACACTGCATCGCCGAAATAATCATGCATGCGAAGGCTATCTAGATACCATTCTTTGAACTCACTAGTTCGTGGACAAAGAGAACGGGAAGGGTTCAGGGAACCATTATCGCGAACTGTAGCCTCCTCCAAACCCTGGTTGACTGAGTCTTTTATGGTTGTAGATATCACCTCATGGGCCTCTAAAAATGGTGTTTCATGACCATAGATATGATTTTCATGATTCTCTTTAAACGGATCATTGAATAAATTGAGTAGAGGACGATGAAAAACAAACGATGAAAGATTCAATGGAACGCATAGGTTAGAATAAAGAGTTGGTAAAAAATTCGGGCTTCAATCTTGATTCATCGGCGGGGCCTGAATCCCAAAACACACTCACCGCAGGTACAGCCGGCGATGAAACATAAAATAGGGGAATTGAATAATAATAATAATAGAACTGCAAACCTAATGTGGGATCCACAAACCACATACCTCTCATGGATGAACATCCCATGAATGGTAAACCCCAAGACCCCCCTTCAATATGTTGCTCCGGGTAGTGAACCACTACGCAAACTGAACCTAGAACCGCGTATTGTATCAGTATGTGGATGGAACCCAAGGTTGCGTGATGGGCCACATACCACTATGGTAAGAGGTGATATATACTCAGGACCACATACCGCATCGGTACACAAACAATCCCTCTGGCCGCATACCACTACTATATGCAGAGCCTCCCCCATCTCGTATAATAAACCAGTATACAAAATTGGGTATTTTTTGGTATTGTTTCCTCTAATTCCAAACTCATCCTTCCATTACTATCCCATCATATTAACCCCTATGCAAAAAAGACCTTCGACATCAGGCCAAATCCTCCTCCAAATCAACAAGACCCGTATGATCATACCATCAGGTGCATCAGCACACCCCATTGAGTCTACATACCCATGGTAAGCGGATTCATAAAGGCTCTCCCCACAACAGTTCGGGCTTTAGGAATGTTTTTCGGCATACATTCCCATGGTAACCCGCAGTCTAACATTGGGATGCCAACATGAACCTCCATGTTTTAGAAATTAAGGTTCGTCAATTTCATTTCCATTCAATGAGGAATAGTGACCAGAATAAGTATTTATGTTTGCCTCTCATTTTGATGAGTGTGAAACTCCTCCCATTTCCGATAATTTATTCTAGGGACCCTCTCGCTGAGGTAATTCCCCAATTTTCTATGGTCAAGCTGCATTATTTTCAATATCATTTCACATTGAATGTTTCATCGCTCCGCATCCCCACCCACAGTCGCCCAGGCCTCTTTGTCCATGGTCTTTCCCTCTCCCACCAACAAGATAAGAAGCATGTGTTTAGTAGGATCTCTTGTATCCTATTGTTTTCAACAAAGGGAATGAATCATATGGTATTAGTGGTTTTGTATGATTACAACATCCACACTTATGAACTACGAGAAATTTGATTCATGATCAAACCATGATACGTGTGAAGCCCACTGGAAGGCCAAACTCAAAAGGTTTCCCATCCAAAAGGGTTCAATGAATCATGTCCTCTTCTTTGGAAAAATTCCATGAATATAGACCACATAATTCCTAACTATGTGGGTTCTAATTCCTCCTTGTAGGATATGTAGGAAACCCATATAATTGGTATGATCCCAACATCAAATCACCTTCTGTCCCTCATGGATGATGATAAAATTCAGAGTACCATATTATATGTCTCAAGTCCATAGTACCTCTGTATTATCAAATATATTCATGCCTACGATGATCTTGAAAATCAATGGTGGCTCATGGAAAAACACTTCGATAATGAACAAACAATTCAATAACATATGAACACTAATTAAATATATAAGAGAGTCCCAGAACATGCAATAATATTTCCCTAGAAGGGTGTAGTTAGCCTGACTTCTCATCCTCTCGACCAATGGAGTCCTTAAATGTCATTGGCTGAATCATCAATAAATGAGTGCCTTAATTTGGAAAGCAGGTCTATAAGTCATGGATACTAGAGTCATTAGGTGTTTCAGGCTCCACGAATAAACTGGTTAGATACCATCCATTGAAGTTATATCTGAGGAGAATATATTGCACAAGTACTTGACCCCATGCTATCACCTGCTGGGACCGACAGACTATGGAATATCCTTCTTAATGAGAAAGGGGTGCATTGTCCAGTCCTCCTATGGTGAATCCATCCTTCTTTAAAGGATAATGATGTAGAACATGTCAAAAAAATGAAATGGTGAATTTGAATGGAAGTAATCACTATAAAAGGGATGGGTGATGATTCTCATTAGACCATTTCACCATCACTAGAAGCATGCCACCTCAGAGGCAGAATAAAATGGTGAACCTGATCTTAATTCTTAAACAAGGTTGTGGTTCAACCCCAATGATGAAATAAAAAAATACATTGGATGTCAGCCTTTTCTTTTCCCTGACATGCGAAAAGTGCGACACCTCGGAGGTGGAAAAAAATGGTGAAGCCAACTTGAATCCTTATCCATCGTGGCAGTCTTACCCCACTCAGACCCCTTCTCCCTAAAAAACGGATAGGAAGGGGGCTGAGATGAATCATCAGATATGCACAGGTTTAAAATAATTCTACCTTGAAGAGGTTTTGTTGTTTCTATGTCATATA
Organism: Viscum album; assembly: GCA_963277665.1. Classification (NCBI taxonomy): domain Eukaryota; kingdom Viridiplantae; phylum Streptophyta; class Magnoliopsida; order Santalales; family Viscaceae; genus Viscum; species Viscum album. The sequence goes on along the minus strand of OY728163.1, from coordinate 1,638,551,294 downwards.
TGTATATTTCAGGTTCACATAGAGCAGCCTTCAATCCAAATGAAATTTTTGTAACCAATGTAGACTCATGCATCGGCGATCCTGAAGGTGGACCGAGGCCCAATAAATAGAATGAACCCATCGCCTATGCATCATCTTCAACATAGGGTATCCACCACGCTGATCAAATAGTACCACCGAAATAGTAGTATCCTCACACTAGATGACATGAGACAAGGCCTCCAGTCGGCAGAGACCCACTAGCCGCCTCCTCGTCCGTGTCCATCACCCCATCACAATGGGGCCCCAAGATCTTCTGAAACGGTTTTGGGTTCCTTTCCCCGGAATGTGAAAACAAGTACCTCCCATGCCATTGAAAGGGAGATGAAATTAATGTGGAAAACTTCATATCAACTGCACAGGGGTCCTACTTGCGGGCCCACACCAGCGAGCGTCACTATCGACACATGACAACCCAAACACCTCCCGTTGAAAAGGACCTTATGTCGAAGGCACCTGCTAAAGTCCAAGAGAGATGGGCCCCTGAGGCTTCCCTCCAAGGGTGGTGAATATATAATCAAGAACACACTATCACCCTAGTTCATAGGGAGAAACTCATCTAAAATAACACAGTATCATTTAACCAAAAGACATATGACTATACCCCCCCCCCCCACTCAAGCCCACCATAGAAATAGGGTGGCACAATATGAGCAGAATCACATTCTTGCTAGTGCTCGTCGGTCCAACCGTATAGACAGAGAAAAAAACTACAAAAAGATGCAGATATCAACCGATACAAATCAAGAGTGTCACCCAAATAGGGTGGAAACCATCTATACATAAGTTCAAATACCTGCTAATGCATTTCATGCCCTCCTTTCAAATAGGGCAGCAAACAAATATGAACATAGTCAAATTCTTGTGGATTCATACAAAAACCATTAGACAAAAATACAATGGTAAGAGAGAAGATGAAAATTCATTCTTTTCAATATGAATTCCATGAGTGAAATACATTGGAAACTAGATAATATTACTGATGTAAAATTCATTCCTCAATCCCATCATAGGAGAACTGCCAGTATCTACTTGCAACTCATGGAGGACAGGAGCAGACACAAACTCATGTTCCGATATCATAATAGGCCTTCATACTCAATACATCAAAATATGTATCTCAGAACATCCTCACAATTATGGAAGATCCGACTTTGATTCCAGCATATATCCTCCAAACATGCCATGATATCATTTCATTAGTGGCCAATGCGAGAAATCGGGGCCACGACCCAGTTTCCCTAAATGCATTGACTCACTCACAAAATGAGTTAGTCATTATGAAGTAGTTATGCTTCCATGCTCTAGTCCCATAGGGTCGATGTCAATATCCCATGATACACGGATATCTAGATCAGAAAGAAATACCCACTCAAACCAGGGGACACCAGTCCAATGTGGTGGCTTCTCCAGGACATGCATATATTCCGGCCAAAACTCATGATGTTCGGAGGCATATCCCAACGACATCACGAGCCCCAAAAAATAGGGAACCATATATAAAATCCATTACCAGTGAAAATGGCCCCTGTTACCCATAATAGAGAACTCAAAAAAGAAACTCACTAAAGGAAACCATAAAATGAAGAGCACATATATGATCATGTTCTAAAAGAATCTAGGGTTCCTGAAACCCTCAAACATGTATCAATAAAGGCTCAAGACCATACCCATATATTACCAAATTATGGAAGTGGAAGTAGTAGTTGGGAAGGCACTCCCCGCAATGTCACTACCAGCAGCTCTGAAGGTCCTTCAAAGATCACCCACGGGGGCTCACTCTGTGTGTCATGAATTATCAATCACAATATCCTTTCTCCTAATGCATGTCAGGGTACCCCACCCCTCGACCTAATGATCAGACAATAAGAAGGTCCTCCCCTTGTTGTCATCTTCCCCAATGGTCCTCCCCAAGGTATATAATGTAGATATGCTTCTCCCTATAGTCGTACATCAAGTCATGATGGTAGTCCTTGCATTAATGAAAGTCAATGTGAAGACCCTCCCTGTAATTGTAGTTATTGTGAAGGTCCTCCCCATAGTATCACTTAGAAATGAGAAGGTCTTACCCTAATTGAACTACATCCTTAAAGGCTTACCCTGGATGTGAACTAATTAAATGATCCTTTTGGCCAACTATTATGTCATGATGGTAGTCAATGCCTTGATGACAGTCATTGAGAAGGACCTCCTCATAATGGTAGTTGATGGGAAGGTCCTCACCATAGTGACATCATAATGCCAGAAGGTCCTCCCCTTATTGTTGTCCACCCTGATGGTCCACCCTTGGTTATGAACTATAGATATGCTTCTCCCTGTAGTAGGAAATTAAGTGATTATGGTATTCCTCTCCATGATGAAGGTCATTTCAAAGTCCCTCCCCACAATGGTAGTTGTTGTGAATGTCCTCCCCACAATGACATCAAGCTGCAAGAAGTTTCTCCCCTTGATATCATCCACCCTGATGGTCCTCCGAAGGGTAAACACTGTAGATATTCTTCTCCCTATAGTTGGAAATCAAGTAATGATGGTAGTCCTCACCATAATGATAGTCATTGCAAAGGCCCTCCCCACAATGGTAGTTGCTGTGAATGTCCTCCCCTGAGTAGCTCCAAGAAACAAGAATGTTCTCCCCTCATTGAAGTACATCCCAAAGGCCCTCTCTAGGATGAGAACTTCAGAAATTATCCATCCAGTTGGGTATCAAGTAACCGTTGTAGTCATCGCCATGATGATAGTCATTGAAAAATCCTTCCCTACAATGACAGTTGGTGTGATGGTCCTACCTATAGTAACACCAAGAAATGAGAAGGTCCTCCCCTCACCGTAGCCCACCCTAAAGGTCCTCTATAGGTTATAGTCCAAAAAAACACTTCTCGTGGTTGGGAGTCAAGTTTAAATAGTAGCCCTCACCATTGGAGCCCCAATTGCGATGGTCCTCCCCACAACCAAAATTCAAACTGGCTAGAAGTTCCTCCCATTGCCAAAACAAATACGATAAATACCTCTAATGATGAGGCCCTTAAACTGATGGAGTTAGACAGACTGGGAACTTTGTCCATCTCAAGTGATTTCCTATCTCAACCAGAGAATGGACCAGTGCCATACTCTTATTCTAAGCCACCCCTGCACCATCCGCAGATCAATAAGGCTCCCACTAGCCCAGTCACATCGAACAAAATTATTAAGAAGCAGTCGAGTAGGGAATATCAAGTAGAGTATCCTATGGAAGAACAATAGGAAGATATGTTTCTTGGAAGACATCAACTAGATAAGGATAATATAAGAGTGATGTATTATTCTATGGCCACTTCTCACTTCAACATACCAGCAAGGATTTCAGGGGAATGAATGCATGATAGTCACCACAATATGTGGATGACTCTTCTTGATCTGAATGAAAAAAACCTACCCTATGAAGTGTATGTAGAAGATGTTAACACAATAGGATAGATTCCTCCTATAATAGACCTAGAAGTATTCCTATAACCTTGGTAGCCACAATCATAAAGGTGAATGAAAACCTTTGAACTGTCTTGCCTTCATGCACTGCATAAGTTGTGTCGCCTCATTGGAGACGCCCCGACTGGACATCACATTCGAGGATGAGGAGAACATAGAGCTCTACACTTCACCCATAATCTCATCCAGTAAACCCCATTGGAAATAAAATCATGCAATTTCATCACCCAAATGCAGCATTCAAGTGAAATTCCTACTCATGAAAAGATGGGATCCTGATCAAAAACCATCTTACAGCCATACTTTCCTCACACCCTTGAAGGAGTACATGAAATTGAAAAGGAGGAAATAGCGGTGGCTACCACAACAATCCAGGAACAACCCCGACCCCTATGGCTGGGGGAATTTTTAAATCAATGGTCCCCTATAAGACTAACAAATCAAGACCATGGTGCATTAATTAACGAATGGGAACAATCCCAGCTAGCAGAGATGGGGGAATTTTTACCTTAAGTCCCCAAATAGTGGAAATATATCTTCAAATTTCTAGGAAGAACAATGGATAGAGGAGTCACATGTTCCACCCCTTCTCATGGTTCGCACCCTCCAAGTCAACGGCATGTTATGTGGTAATTCAAGGTCACCCTTCGGGTAATCCTTAACCAAGAAACCTGAAGATTACCACAAAATGGAAGGAGAAATTTTAACAAAGGACACAAAATTCATTCCTACCATTCGGCACTGAGTATAAGACCCCCCAATACGGTATGCCTCAATGAACATGGAAAACATCAACCCCATAAATCTCACAAAAAATGATACAGAGGGAGAAGACATGAAGGAAGATAGTTCCCTCCTATAGGCATCCCACACTGAGTTTGATGGAGTGCATAATCAGAAATAGAGAGTGGTTCAAAATATGGGTGCCCCCTCAGTTAATCCGAAATAACAGCCCATGCGAAACACCAACAAGGAGAAAAATAAATCAAAGGTTTTCTATGAACCACTTTTTGATCCCCCTAGAAATGAGTCTCTCACCCTTGAGGAATAGTTCACCAACCAGGAAGATGAAAAGAAAGAGCTCAGGTGGATTAATGATGAGCTACATCGAGGGAGCTATCTAGCAGGATGTGTTCACCCTAAGGAATGTCAGCAGGTGCTCCCAGAATTTATTCTTATATGAATTGCACATATCCCGGAAAATGAATCCAAGATCAGAGGCTCATCCAATCCAGCATCGGGACTGGAAACCTACTTAAACTGGGCCCCAAAATGACAAAAATGCATCCCCCACTAGAAAGGAATCTAAAATATGTTCAGGTGAACCCACAAAAGATACCCCTCAGCTGGGTATCAACCTCAAATTCTCAAAACACCAGCACACCCAGTCTTGGCCACTACTGCCCCATACCTAGATCAAGCATGGAAGGATATGCACCAAGGTCACTTGAACACCATCAAGCATTTAAATACTCGATAATATGCAATGGAGGGGCGGTGCGCTCTGATATAGCCAGATCACAAACCCTACCCTGAATGGGTGAGAAATGTTCCTCCACCTCCAAATTTTGGCAACCCCATATTCCTAGTATTCAATGGCTTGGGGGACCCAAAACAACACTTGATTCAATACGTCTCTTATTGTGACCCCATGATGGGAAGTTCAAAGCAATAAAAATAAGTAAACCTTAGGTTCTTCATACGAATCCTATAGGGATCAACTTTCATAGGTATAAATTCCTTCCATCTAATTCAATCACAGTATAGAATTACCTCCTAAGACAGTTTATCTTCCAGTTCAGTTCATCGTTGTTTATGACGACGGTCAGAAACCTCATGAACTCCAAGTAGCTAGAGAACCAAAGGGCGTCGTACTTCATTTCCATATGGAAAGGCCATACATATTTCCAAAACCAACCACTTCCCAAAGATTAAATGCTCTCTCTATGCCTAGATAACCATTAGGATTAATTGTAAACATTGTTCATCCTGGTAATGTACACAAGTGGGATTAGAGATTTCTCTATGATTTCCAATGGAATAGATGACTCCTTGCAACGGACCAACCTCAATTACTGAGTGGCCCCATCAACCCCTGGGAAAGGAATGTGGAAAGAAGAAGTAGCTTATGTCATGCTTAAGCCACCCCCAACACCAGCTCAAGTTGAGAGACCCCCCTGAACTGTGTATGACCCCCTAGATGCCAACACACACCCCACCTCAACAATATGAGCGATGGGGTACTAAATGAAATCACTATAAAGAACGAATAAATATATTTTACTGATTCTGAGATGACCAGGTATGCGTCTACTTCATAGCCTCCATGAATTGAATCTTGCTCAGGCTTCCAGAGCGAAAGCGATCTGATGATGTGGGTCATGATTACTGTCTATATTATTGTCCCTACCAACAAATACTAGGACATACGATCCATGAATTATTATATTACAAGGATCTCCTAAAAAATATAGTGGATTCCAGGAATGTTAAGTTGGGCCCGCCATCTGCACAAGTCACATAGGTTTCCACCTTAGACCCAAGAAAAGTAGTGGAATGGAAAACAGTCCCCAGTAAGAATGAGAAAATTTTTTACAATTGGATGACCCAAAAGGACTTCAATCTAATTCATGGAAACCTCCAGGAAAAATTTGAGATAACCAACGATGCCCCCAAAATCTCCTGATACATAACATTCATCCTCCCCAGCCCTGCGATCCTCAAAAGTTCATAAGGGTAGAAAGAAAGAGAAAGAAGATGAGATGAAACCAAAGTCAAAGTCAATTTTGATGTTTTTAGACATCATGCCAATAGACATGGTACAATGAGCACCACCCCACCAAACAGTACAACAGGAATTGCCCCACGAAATGGAAAAATCAGAAGGAGACATCCAGACAATAAGAGTGTTAGATTAAGAGCTGATCTTTTTTTTCATTAATTTCATTCACATGATAGACCCCTTCTCAAATTGAGTCATTGACCACAAACCCAAAATTCCCACCCCCAAATGGAGATCCATATGAAGAGGCTATAGAGTCCGGAGGTTTCATGTGGGTATGATCATGGTAGGATTCAAATTTATAGCCACACCATAAGTAAAACTGTTAACAACACATAAACTCACAGAAGGGCCCTCCGACAGACACAACAAGAATTACAAATCCCCTCCTCCCCCGTTGGAAGAAATATGAGCCTTGTTATCTTGGAATATCCATCAGGGGATAAAAGATATCAATTCTCCCAAGGCATGTAGGTGGACCAGTTCATCCAAATATGGAATGAAACACATCACAATAATCCCCAATCATATATTTCGAACCCTCTATTTCCAAAGCCAAATCCTCTAAAGTGTCTATGAAAGAGAAACCTCTATTCAAGAAGCACCAACCTTTAGATAAGAAGTATGATATTCCAAACCAGCTAGCATTAGTACTAGAAAATTTATCAATCCTAGATGCATTATGTCTATTTTTAGATCATAGGGAGGAACTCATTGATGCCTTACTATGTCCTTAGGTGTTCACGGATGAAGTAACAGTAGCTGAATTATATAGTATAGAGACCAGTCCCGAATAATTTCATGTTTTCATCTCCTTCGCAGAAAGGGATAAAGATTCCTTCTTGCAAGGGAATGTAAAAACCTTATATGTATCCAGAAAGATAAAAGGAATTGATTTCTGGATGATCATCATTGACGACGGCTATGGAGTCAACCTCCACCCACTACAAATAGTTCGTATATTGAGCTAAGATGAAGAAAACTATACACCATGCACTACAACTCTGCTGGGATATGATAAAAATGAGCAGAAAGCATTCTGACAAATCATGATTAATACTCGACTATAACATCTTATATTGGATTCCATGTTCCTAGTAGCATGACAATGTACAGCCTTCAATGTCCTATTAGGGAGGCCTTGGCTGCATCAGCATGATGGAATTCCATCATCATACCATCAGTGCATCAACTATTTCACTCATGAAAAAATAGAACATTTCATGCCAATAAATCCCTATTTGAGTCATGTGAGTCACATTGTATCGACGCAAGTTTCTATAAATTGTAAGAGAAACACATTTTGGAAAACAACATTGAATGGATTACTACACTGAATGGACAGGAAATGTATCCCACTGACCCCCTACAGTTTCTTAGGGAAGAGTATGTATTACCCATTAACTAAGTTGAATGAACAAGTGTAATTCTATATGCAGATTCAATTGTCTAAATGGTCTCTATTGAGTCCACCAAGTCCCAAGACATGGGAAAGCAAGCTGACTCCCTTGTTGTCTGGAAAATACCTAACATAGATTCTCATGGCCCATCCCTAGGACCTCAAGCTACCCCCTCCTCACACACTAAGGAAAAAAAGATGATTTCTCTCCCAACATTAGAGATTTTGTATCAAATATACCCTCTCAATCAGAACTGAAATAATATGAAAAAGAGGAAGAAGATGGAATGATGTAGATAAAGAAGAAGAAGAGCAAGAAAACCTTAAAGATACCCCTCCCACATTCGAAGAAGGTGTCTACACCATAATAAATGTACTTATGGAGAAAAAAATGGCAACCAAAGAAGAACCTCAACCCACTCTGATTAGTGTGGATATGCCTGTCAAGGAGTAGGAATCATATACATCCTTCCAAAAGAAGAATCAATATGTGTTTTCCTAGAACTACACAAGTATTTTAAGCCTCGGTCTTGAGGTCGCCACTCATTATCTTGGATTACCAGAAGATCATAGGGGCTATAAGTAAGTAACCAGAAGGACCAAACCGACGCATGCATCCAAAATAATGGTTGAGGTTGACAATATTATCAAATATATCTTCTAAGGGGAGGTCCAATATCTGATCTCACTGGAAAATACAGTCACTATCAAAAAGAAAAACAGATAGATTAGAATTTTTATTGACTTTACAGACCTTAATCAACATTTACCAAAAGTTGATTTCCTGGTCCCCATCACAAAATTTTTGATCTATTAGACAACCATATATGAGGCCCTCTCTTTCGTGGATAGCTATTCTGGGTACAACTAGATCTGGATGGCTCGAAGGGATGAAGATGTAATTGCTTTCAGGGCCCCCTAGGGAGTGTTCTATTATAATGTGATTCCATTGTGTCTAATGAATGTGGCCACTGCATATCAATGTTCCATGAATCACATCTTAAATACCTTGTTGGAAATATTCGATGAGTGTTATGTTCACAATACGGTGGTTAAATCACAATAGTGATTAGACCATTGGTCCAATATTGAATTTATCTTCAACAAATTATAGCAGCACAGTTTAAGGATGAATCCCATAAATTGTGCCTTTGGTGTTAACTCTGGAAAACTTCTCAGCTTAATCTTATGCCATCGCGTCATCGATGTCATGCCCGATAAGACAAAATCCATCATTGGCATGTCCCCACCTTGCAACCTCACCGAGTAGAGAGGACTCTTGGGAACATCACCTATATTTGGTGATTCATATCCAACCTAGCAGGTAAATTATTACCTTTCACCAGGATCACGAAGAAAAGAGTTACATATGAGGGGGATAATGATTTCCAAGAAGATCTCATCAATCTCAAATGATATATCATATTCCTACCTATTCTAGTGCCACTAGTTTAGTGGAGAATTCCCATTTTGTATGTAATCGTGCTGGAACGGTCATTAGGAGCCTTCCACATGAAGAAGAATGATGCCAAAAACAAGAACAACCTCTATTACCTCTACTGAAAAATGATTGATGCTAAAAATCAATATTCAAAAATTGACTAGAACTGCATAGAACTAATCTTAACGGTTCAGAAACTCATGCATTACCTACATCACGAGGAGGCCCAATTGGTCTCTCACTGTAACCCACTCAAATATATCCTCAATTTATACGAAGATGAATTGATTCCTATCATGATGATCGGTAACCTACAATAGTTGGATATATCGTACGTACCCGAGAATGCCATAAAATTCCATGCGTCAGTAGACTTCCAAGCCGAGCATCCCTCAAAATAAATGACACCATTGGATGGAAAACATCCAAACGAAGAAGTTTTTTCAGTCCAGGAGGACCCCCATATATGGTAAATGTACTTCAATGATGCCTTCTGAAGATCGATAACTAAAAGGATGGGGGATCCCAAGATCAATAAAGTGGGGTCGGGAATAATACATGTACCCCCATAAAATTCTGTCTTTCCTTACTCTTTCCTACTTTCAGAAGGGTGTACAAATAATGAACTAGAATATCAGGCCCTCATTACTGGCATGGAACTGGCACTTCTTATGCAATCCAAACACCTAAAAATAAATGGTGATTGAGAGATAGTCATAAAATAGGTCAATGGTGGATACACCATTAACAAAGAAATATGGTTCCCCTTGATGAAACATGTTCAAGAGGTGATGGAAGAATTCTCATTAGAACCAACGTGGACTTATGTCCCCCAGACAAAACTTTCCCAAGCCAACACTTTGGAAAATGCATCCATAATTTTTTCGGATCCATACCAAGATGAAATGGCCATCAGAAGATCCCACCATCAGATGGTCTTTCCATTTATCTAGAGCAATACAGAGTACATTAATGAAATTTTCCCCATTTTGAGCCTTATGGTCACACTACCAGCTAGATGGCACCCATTTCAAATTACCTTTGGAATGGGGAACTCCCACTAGATAGGGATGGATGGGAGCCGATCTGAAGACTGGAAATCAATTTTTGTCTTGTATTGTGGGGAAAACCATGAAAAGTTTCTCTATAAATGAGGCCTTGATGGAATCCTTATCAGGTGCATAGATGGAGAAGAGACTTCTTCAGTCTTTAATGAAGTGCACGTCAGATATTGAGGAGTGAATTAATTACTAACTAGGCTCTCTCACCAAATCCCAATTCTTGGGTATTATTGGCCTACTATGATACAGGATTGTGACATATTCACAAAAAATTGAATTCCTTCCATGTTCATTCCAATTTCATACACCGACCCCCGAAGTTACTTCTTAAAGATATGTACTTCTGGCCATTCGCCGCCTGGGGATGGATGTTGTAGGACCATATCCTCCCAGCATAGCCATAAAATTCAAGTTCATACTCATAGTGACCAACTTCTTTTCCAAATGGGTTGATTTTGAACCACTTAAAGAGTTCAGGGTGAAAAAATATTTTTTTAGTGAAGGCCAGCATCATTACTAGATTTGTATCCCTCATAAAATATTAACGAAAACCGACACCAACTTCTACTCTACTGAGTTGGACAAGTTATACTACGAGTATGGAATTAAAGGCAACCGTTTTTCATGTTAACACACATTGACCAATGGGATTATAGAGAATTTCAACAAGACATTGTATAACATACACCAAAAAATTGTTGATAAGGATATAAAATCATGGCCAGACAATCTTATTCATGCTTTATGGGCAACCCAAACCATGACCTGCACTTCCACCCAGACAACCCCGTACTGACTAGTATATAGGGAAGAGGTGATTTTTCCAATCAAAATTCATGTTCCATCACTTTGTGTGGCCATTTGAAATCAATATTCCATGTACGTGCAATCCCAGAGATAGTTTGATGAGTTAGAGAATCTTGATGAAAAAATGTTGCACACTATGAACCATTTAGAAATATACAAACACCATATTGAATGAGCCTTCAATAAAATTGTTCTCCTTCAATCATTACACAAAAAAATAAATGGTGTTAGTCCTCATAACCGAGATGATACTCGAGAATAAACCCCCTAATCATGAACCAATTTTGGAAGGACCATATGTCATAAATATGGCCTATTTTAGTGGGGGCATACACCCCAATAATGATGGATGGACAACACATCATGGTTCTCACAAATACAATGTTCTTCAATAACAATTTTTTGTAGTAATATGCCAATTCCATGGTCCAAACTCTATTTCCATAAAATATTAGTACAAATAAATTCAAGCCATATTCCAAACTCTAGGACCTTAAACAATGAGTACAACAAAGCCATTCCATAGTCCAAACCCTATGACCTTAAACTATGAGTACCAATAAACCCATGCCATGGTCCAAACATTAAGACATTAAACTATAAGTACCAATAAATACATTTCATGTTCAAAATGTTAAGTCCTTAAAAAATGATTACCAACAAAGTGAACCAACGGTTTTGGCCTTATGGCCCTGAACTATAAGTTATAGTACCCCATGCCATGGTCCAAACTCTAAGACCCTAAACTATGAGTAAAAATAAAATGAATCCATGGTCACAACTCTAATACCATAAACTATGAGTACCGATAAAGTAATGCCATGGTATAAGAACTATGACACTAAACTATGAGTTGTAGTACCCGATTCCATTATAAAAACTCTAAGACCATAAAATATGAGTACCAATAAAGTGAATCCATGGTCTAAACTCATTGAAATTAAACTTTGAGTACCAACAATGTGATGCCATAATTCATGCTCTATGACCCTAAGCTATGAGTTAAAGTACCCCATGCCATGGTAAAAACATTAGACCTTAATATATGAGTACTAGTAATGTCAATTCATTGTCCAAACTCATTGAAATTAAACTATGTGTCATTGTCCTTTCCACATGACATTAAACAATAATGTACTGGTCCCTGAAACATGACATTTTATTGTGACTCACATCCTCACTATAGGATGTTAAACTACATGGAAAAAATCATCCTAATCACATGACAATAAACTAAATTATATATCACATAACTACGTATGGATTGATTCTTTCCCTTGTAGGATAAATAGTGACACCTCTATCCTCGATCATAGCACAACCTGCCCCCTAAAAAATGCCACTATCATATCCTCTAGATCCCCACACATGTGACAGATAACCTATGTACCATCATTATGTCTCGCATAAAGTATAAATCACACAAGCATAGGATCTGTGGTAAGTATTATCTTATGCAAACAAATATAGGGAAATATGGTAGACCTAACACCTGTAGAAAATGAAACATAAAATTCCCTCACATGCCCTCACACAAGGAACAAGACAGATCGGCCCTGGAAACATTCAGAACTATGTATGGATTGATTTATTCCATTCAAGGATATGTAGTGATGCCCATATTTGGCATCCCGACCCAGCCACCATAAAAAAATTCCCCTTTCTCCATGGGTAGGTCAAACTTGTATGAGGTGTCCATGAAAAGTCTTAATCGCATGACAATAAACTACAAAATTCTTCAAGAATTATTTGTGGCCTAATTCAAAGCTCCATGAGATCCTGCACATTCCCACCCCCCCCCCCCCCCCCCCCACTCATGGAAAGTCAAAAGATCCTACTTTCCCCTATACATATGAGTTAGTGAAATTTGTAAGCTTTAGTAGTGCACAGTTAGTTATAGTCAGGGTATTCTTTACATTCCTAGGAATATTTTTTCCCATTTTTCAAACCACATACCCCGAGAAAACATGGATCCCCATAATCATTGAATTCCATCTAAGTTAGAAGGCCAGTGTCCTGTAGACACCTTTGTTTGACAATTCACATCTTGCCACGGTGGCTATATATATGTTGCCAAAAAAATGACTAACAATAAAAGGAAAATTCGTCCCCATGAGAGTCCTATATTATCATAGTACTCAAAATGGCTTATAAGCCCCATGTCATTCCTCCTGATTCAAGTTTTCCCTAGGACTATGGTTTACACCTTCTGTCATCACTCGTCTCTATAGAATGTCAGAAAATCCAGATTGTAATTAACTCAAATCTATTAATGATCTTTATAACAGCATAATAGTCCTCACTACATGACTCTAAACTGCACAACATCATGTCCTCACCACATGACATTAAACTACAATGCCAAAATAATCCTTGATGTATGACATTAAACTACATAATAATGGATTATGGATAAATTTACCACTAATATTGATTTTTCTATTCCGAGGTAATGACACGAAATCCTCGCAATCCCTTATTTCACACACCAATAATAGCTCACGTGAGCTTAGGGATCATCGTAATAGATCTACTATGACATGAAAACAAAATAGTCTAGTAACTTGGTCCTATAATCATGACCCTAAAAGGCATGTTATGGTTCCATGCCATGATAAGAACCGTAAGACCTGGTCATGGGACATTAAATGACTAGGTACCCCAATGATGGAACAAATGACTCACCCAACATAAGGGTCGGATCCATATAAGGGATACCTGATTCCATGAGTAAATTGCAGCCCAAATGTCCCCAATATGTCCAAATACACTCCTGACATACTCCAAATTCTGTGCTCTGAGAGATCTGGAATCCCCATAACTCTCCAAGGCCATCTGAGACGGAAGGCTAGTGTTCTACAGACACCTTTGGTTGACTATGCACATCATGCCTCGATGGATATCAATACATTTCCAACAAAATGGCTATCAATCAATGGAAAATTCCTCCCCAGGAGAGTCCTCTCCAATATCAGTTTGCCCAATGGATTCCAATCCTCAATCAATAACTCCTGATTCAAAGGCCCTCAATGTCGTGGTTTACATTTTCCAACGTACAAATGTCCTAGATATATCAAAACATGTGGTCCCGATTCATCTTGGGTACCTTTTGATGTTTCTAAAGATACCTCATCTATGTGAGTGAAGTTTATCTGCATACAAAAGAAGAGTGCCCCCACTCATATTTTGGAAAGTTCAGTTAAAAAGATCCATTTTTTGTTCAGGTGCACCCCTTATCGAAGGTCATATGTTATATTCAGAATGTTTCCAATTTCCATAATCTACCATGGTCATCAGAGATAGAAGGTATGTTCCCTGTGGATACCTTTTTTTCACTATTCACATCATGCCCTAGAGGTTCTTCATATATCACCCAAAAAATTTCTGTTAATCAAGGGAAAATTTGTTCTTAAAATAGTCATTTCCAGCTTCCGTATGCTCAAATGTCATTCATGTCTTGTCACACCCTCTAGATAAAAAAATTCTAGATAATGGTTTTTATACCTTCTTCTTTCTAAGTTCCCCTAACATAATAAAGGGTTAAAATTAAATTATCCTTTCACTAGCTCTCACTCATGAATGTAAGAACAATGCGAGAACATTTACCCCCTCAATGTCGATATGAATATCCCAAATATTTTCAGACACCACTATTTTGGCCAGCCACCCATTGTGTCTCCCAACATACAAATAAATTCAAAGTGTTTTAAATTCTAATAAGGCCATTGTAATTGTAAGTTTAGTGTCCTTAATATGCCTTTAATTAACTTTTCACATCATACCACGGTGGATATGCACATATTTCCCAAAAAAAAGATCATCAATCAAAAGAAAATTTGTGCCTAGGAGAGTCCTTTCTTACTTCTGTATGACTAAAATAGATCATGAGCCACATAAATGCCCAAAATCCCAAATCAAGGTCAATAAAAATCTCTAATACAAGTCTAAATGATATTTGTGCATTTCGGGCTGATGGTATTTAATTAGGGCCCTACCCCATTAATTTTTTTGTGAATGTTGTTAGACCTAAAACAACTGTAATAAGTTTTATTGGTAGGAATTTGAATTTCGAAAGAAAAAGACACCATAATTTCTTGAGGGAAAATCCAAAGAAGTCACCTCTGGTAAAAAGTCATGTTTCGGTTTGTTCAAAAAAACATTGAGCCGTAACAAAAGGCGTAAATCTTGTTAGGTCAAATACCCACAAAGGGAGGCCTAAGAAAAATTCATGTTATTCCATTTAATCTTGTGCCATGAAGTCTTAGTGAAATAATAGGTTAATAATGAAAAGGGCATAATATTTCATGATGTGTTCCATAAATCCTCAACAATATTTGAACAATGCTCACTCAGTCCTACGACGCCGAAAAAAAGAAGTGTGCGATATGATTATTTCTATTTTCTGGTTTCAAATAATGGTTTAAATTTAATACCTGATTGAAATGATGATGATTTGATTGATTATGATCAATTGACATAATAGTAAATGGGAAAAAATGGATTTAAGGAAAATAATTTTCATTGAGTTCTACAAAAATGTAGGAGTATCCCCAGTTTAGAGTCTCTCAAAACAATCAAAAAAGGGAAGAGTACATAGCATGATTTTGGAAAATATTACAACATGGCTTGGTTTTACCTTTCTAGAATGATGGAATTTTTTTTCGGGTTTCCAATAGCTTTTCCAAAGAATATCTCTCCTCTGTTTCATCCTTGATCATCAGACTCACATGTTCTAGAATAACTTTAAGGTCCTGCCCTTTCATTTGGATGGCTTCATTGTTGGAATAAGAATATGCTAGTTGATCCCTCAACTATGTTGTGTGGTCCTGGCACTCCCACATCTCTTCCCTTTGGGTGTCCACAAAATCATGAGCAGTCACCTCCATAACTATTAGATGATAGAATTCTTTCAAAGCATCTCGAAATGTCACCTCCTGGTGTTGGGAAGAATTTAAATCGCCAGCTTGTCATTGCAGGAGGCAAGGTCTTCTCAAGAAATGATGATTTGGTAGATGAGGAGGTCCATGTTTTGATAATCAAAGCTGTCAGAACACAACATGGTGGATAATTTCTGTAAATTGTTTGTCTTGTCAGAAAATTTCTTCGTAGGTGTCTCTATCATATAAACACAAAACTGGCGCCATTATTTTTTTCCCACTGCCTGGTGCCTCATCCCATCACATGTACCTTGGTCTTCCTCTTATGTAATGTGTCTACAAGCAGGATAATTCATTACAGAAGTGGGGTGGGACCAAATATAGGTCACTAAATATGGGGTACTCTCTTTTCCCTCTGATGGATCAACCGCTAGAGCCGGGTGAGAGGACTTTCCACAGCATCCATGGTTGGAGGTGATACTCTGTTGGTACAAACATCATTAATATCTTGGAAAGTGCCTTCAGAAGGGGATAAGTCTGAGTCACTCCACAATAAAATAGGTTGTACCGATGCAACCCCTCCCAGATGATTCTGATCATGAACTGAGGGTCTTCTTACCACAAGGGCAGGAATATATGATGTATCCATTGTGGATGCTTCTAGAATAGTATTAGAACGTTTTACTATCATACCCATCATAGTAGAAGAAATTTGTGGCATTTTTTTGGGGTAAGGATGGGGAAAGAAATGGTTAATGGTTTCTGCACCCGCTGAACTCATTCTCTTATCGTCCTATTGGAGTAACAATCTTCCCACAATTGGGCATATTTCAATTAGAGTAATGTGGATTTCATTGTACTAGGGATGATATATTACATTTTATCTCCATCATTAATAATCATAATCTATAACATGATAAGAACTATGGGGTGAGACTCTCCCCTTAAATGAACACCCTATAGTAGAAAATTCTATTGAAGGCATAAAAATTGGGTGGCAAACTGGTAGGGGAGGTATGGCTCACAAATGACTACACAATCTATACAAGTGGTAAGCATCCCGCCCCAAAGTGTGATGAGGTATGAGAATTCATCCAAATAACTAAACATGTCACCTATTAATGACCCGAGTGGGGTAAGATGCGGTAAAAAAAAAAGAGAATTGTCATTCAATAGCCCAACTGTATTAATTTTTCTTAGAGTCTTAGGAAGAAAAAAAGAAAATATTGAGAAGAGATGGTTTAAAGTCAGAATGGGGAACCCTAGTAGTTTGCTGATAGTCATAATAAGGGAAGTGTTCGTCCATCCACCCATATAGAAATTGAAATGGTTTGCTGAGATTATGTGGTGACTACATTATATTATTTTCTCCAATAACTCATAAAGTCAAAAGAGAGTGGGAAGGGCCCAATTAATGGGTCGACACTCTGCCAACGTGACCTCCCTCATCAAAGTATAGGCCCGAACATTGGTATAGATTTCATGGGAAGGGAAATTCTATCCATTAAAAAACATGGAAAATAAACCTGCTAATCTAAGCATAGGTGATACATCGGGTTAATGCTCATATCCCCATGTGGTATATCATCCCACACTAAGGGTATCACAATATGTCCCTGGAGTCTAGTGAGATTAACAGGATGGATGGGTTTGATTTTGGCGAGCCCTCAACTTTCATCCATTCACCTGCATGAATGATCATATCCACACCTCAAACTGGATGAGAGTGAAAACTTGAAGGGGATGATTAATTAATCCAACCGCCATGACTAGTAAACTCCTTGTCAAAGGGGACACCTGGTCATTATCATTCCATGTAGGTGCTTTTGGGAGGAAATAATCATAAATTTGTCCAAGGATGGGGATTCCTCCATGATAGTGGACTTCCCATAAGATGATTTCCACCTCCACATGTAATAATTTGAAGGGGTTGGTTCTTGAACACCATTGGATCAGTTACTCATGAAGAATTTCACCTAGGGAGATGACTGCAAGATGAGAAACCCAGGCTTCCTGATACAAGCCAACTACTTCCAACATGTTGGGGGATTCTAAATAGGTTTGATCTACCCAAAATTCTTAGGACCAATCATTGGAGAAACATCCTATTACCCACAGATCCCCCTTGGTGCTCAAACCATTTTTGGGATTTTCTTGGGAGATATTGATAATGGATTGTTACTCTCAGGTGCCTAATCTTGGGTCACCATCGCGACACCATCAGTTTCCCTGAGTCCATGTCGAGCCTCATAGCATGATGACGTTCTCTTGAATCAGATTTGCTATAAATTCTTCTACTAGGGAAATTTTGGTGTGATTATGTCCTTGTAGTGCCTCTAAGAAGATGAAATGGGTATCAGGGTCATCCAATGGTAGAGGAATCCTTTAAGGGAGAGCAAAGCTATAAAGTGGAATCTGTATAGATAGTGGATAAGCTAGAATCTCTGGAATCATGTAATATAGTAAGATTCTATTACAAATAATGAAGTAGGCTTGAAGATGATCTTCACTATTTCCCT
This sequence comes from Viscum album, assembly GCA_963277665.1. Classification (NCBI taxonomy): domain Eukaryota; kingdom Viridiplantae; phylum Streptophyta; class Magnoliopsida; order Santalales; family Viscaceae; genus Viscum; species Viscum album. The sequence goes on along the minus strand of OY728163.1, from coordinate 1,638,532,907 downwards.
CCATTGTATCCCTTATATTCATCGATTTTATAATAGATTGTGATACAGTCATACTATCCTACAGAAGAATATCAAGAAGCTGACAAAAAGTCAATACACTAATTTTTTTTGGATAAATGCTAAGAAAGAATGGCTAAAGGACTCAAAATATATCTACATAAGGCCCTATATACTACTCCTGAAAATGTTATGTGGAATGGCACAATCCACATATTGAATGTTAGGCGAAAGGAAACCCACCTACGACTAGGGTACATATATGCATTTCACGACGTAAAATCATGGTACACAAACCATCCAGGAGGTGTTGGCACATGGATCATTGGCTGAAGAATAGAATGGTTCATGGATGGTGGATAGAAAGAACCTAGTACTTTATTAAGTCAATTTTCAATGTCATAACATAAAATAATATGTTTGGATTAGTAATTCATAAAGTTCTATTTTTCGATTCAAGATCATTATGCAGACACAGAAGTATTGTAGCATTCTTCAATGTGGAATCCAGATATTAATTTTAAAATTTCACAATTTTGTTCGTGAAAACTGAAATGTGTATCACATGTAGTGAAATATCAGAGTGTTTGATTCATGGAAAACACAAAGCAGTTCACGAAATTTTTTTTGCAAGAAGCATGATATTCAAATGTAGAGGAATCCATGGGAAGTCAAGAGCACATATATCCATGAGAAATGGTAAAAATATGACATGGGCCCCTATATATAGGTTTGGTCCCCTCCTACTGGCCCCATCAGTTTGACTATGAACCATTTCAGTTCAGGACCACTTCTATATCAGAATAGTTCCTTTTCCAATCCGAACGGACCCCATTTCAATCCAAGGGAAGAAAATACCCCCACAACTACTTTTAAGAAGGAAGAAAGTACTCCTACAAGTCTTGAAAGGTGAATGAACTAAAATTAGGTTGAAAATTTCTGATGAAACTTAACAGAATTCAATCATTCAAGGATTTTCAAGTAGCTCGTGTACCATCACTGGGATAGGTTCACAGACCACCTAGATTGAGAACCACCAGGTATACGGAATGATTCGTGAAGTAAATCTCACAAGGTGATGGCCAATAGAGTGAGGAACAATGGACTCAACAGACCACGAACTATGTCACTGAAGGAAACATGAGCATGAAGGATATTAGCGTAACTTTCTGAGAACTTATCAGTTCGCGGACAAAGCGAATAGTTAGGGTTCTGCGAACCATTATCACAAACTGCAGCCTTTGTAAATCCCAAGTTGATCGAGTCTTCGGCAAGTGAGTATATCTCTTCATGGGCCACTGAAAATGGTGTTTCATTCCCATAGATATTATTGTACCAGTGCTCTATCAAAGGAGAACAGAATGAATTGAGAAGAGGAAAATGAGAAATGGACAATGAAATATTGAAGGGAACCAAGAGGTTGGAAGAATAATTTGGGTGATGATAATGGCTTCAGTCTTGATTCATCGGCTGAGCCCGAATTGTGAACCACACTCTCTATAGGTACAGCTGACTGTGAACCATAAAATGGTGGAATTTAATAATAATAACAATAGAAACGTGAACCTAATTTGGGAACAAAAAACCACATACTTCTCGCGGATGATCTTCTTGTGAAAATTATTCATCCATACCCTCATTCAATATGGTGCTCTGTGTAGTGTACCATTATGCGGACTGGACTCGGTGCCGCGAACAACATCAGTATGTGGATATAAGCCAAGGCGGGGTGATGGGTATATACCACTATGGTACATAGTGATATATACCCATGCCCGCGTACCTCATCGATATGCAGACCTCACCTCTTCTCGCATACTAATATAGTATGTGGTGCCTCCCATTTGCACCATAAGAAACCAGTATGCGGAATGGGGTATTTTCAAGAATTTTTTCCTCTAGTTCCAACCTTACCACTCGATTACCATCTAGTCCTCCATGATCCCTCAGCGAACCAATCTTTCAGCATCAGGAAAAAACCTTCTTCAAATCCACTGGACCCGTATGATCAGATAATCGGGTGCATCATCGCACCCCTTTGAGTATACATACCAATGTTAAGAGGAGTCATAATGTCTTTCCCAACAACCAGTTGGGCATTAGGAATGTATATGGGTCTACATTTCCATGGAAACCCGTAGTCCAACCACGGGATGCCAACATGAAACTCTCTGTTCTAGGGATTGAGGTTGATCGCTTGTTTTTCCATTCAATAAGAAATAGTGATTAGTAAAAGGATTTATTTTCACTTCTCCTTTTGAGGCATATGAAACTCATCCTCTTTCCAGAACATATTATGGGGCCCTCCCACTGATGTAAGTCCCCAATTTTCTAAAGCCGAGTTGCATGATTGCCAATGTCATTTCACATTGAATGGTTCATCACTCCACACCCTCACCCATGATTGCCCTGACATCTTCCACCTTGGAATCGCCCTCTCCCACCAATAAGATAGGAAGCATGTGGTTTGTTAGATCTATCATGTCATCTTGTTTCTCACACCGATCATGACTCGTGTGGGATTAGAGGTTTGTGAAAATTACAATATCCACACATCCGAACTATGATAACTCCAATTACTGATCAAACCAAAATACGTAGGATGCCCACTAGAAGGCCTGATCTCAAAAGGGTGCCAATATAAAAGGGTTTAACCAATCATGTTCCATTCAATGGGAATCTTCCATTTGTAAGCCCCACATAATTCCGAACTACGTGGGTTATAACTCCTCTCATGTGGATACATAGGAAACCAATCTTATGGGTCAGATCCCAACATCAAATCACATTCCAGCCCTCGATGTTGTTAAACTCAAGAGTTTATTATTATATGGATCAAGTTAGAAGTACCTCCGTATCATCAAATATATGCAGGCCTCTGACGATCTTTCAATTCAAGGGGAGGCCATGGATGCACTTTTCGAGATTGAACCATGGATTCATGAACAAACGAACTTGAATTAAATCTATAAGAGAGTCTCATAACAAGAAATAATCCTTCCTAGGAAGGGTGCAGTGAGCCTGACCACCCATCCTCTCGACCAATGGAGTCCTTAAGTGTCATTGGCTGATTCATTAATCAACGAGTACCTGACTTTGGAAAGAAGGTTAATGAATCAAGGATACCAGGGCCGTTGGGTGTTTCTGGCTCCACGAATAAACCCGTTGGCGACCATCCAAGGAAGTTATATATGAGGAGGATCGATTTCATAAGTACATGACCCCACGCAATCACCCAATGCTTATGAATGACTATGGATTCTCCTTCGCAATGTGGAAGGGTTGAATTGTATAGTCCCTACGATGCTAATAAAACCTTCTTTAAAGGATAATGATGCAGAACTGATCAAAACAAAAGAAATGGTGAATTTAATAGGAAATTGATTCTGATAAAAGGGATGGATGATGATCCTATTTGGTCCATTTCACCATCACCAGAATACCACCACCTTAGTGGCGTAACATATTTTACAAATATGTATTTTCACTATTCAGTGAAAAATAAATTCTTTCTTGAAAAATCAAAAAAAAATCATCCCATGATAAATTTTTTAATTTAAATCCAAAAACAAAGATAATTGAGAAAATTTAAATTTCTAAAATTTTATATATTCACTTTTAAATAAAAATATAACAAAAAATTGTTTTCATAAGAAAGTAAAATTTTAAAATATTAACTATTCATATTCATATTTACTATCAATTATTAAGTACATTAGTGTTAAAATTTTATTTATATCAATAATATTTTATACATTATATATTTATTTTCATAAAATAAAAATACATAGCACCTAAAAATTAAATTGTTAAGACCTTAAATTTGAAAGAATAAGCTGATATTTTTAGTTATTCAACTACATTTATATAGTTTTATTAATGGATTAGAATGAAAAATGAACTCTCTTTGTCTTCAAAATCATAAATGTGAAATATATAAAATAAATTTGATATGTACATAAATTATTAACTTAATAATTAAAAATTTATACTTTCTTAACTTATACAAACATAACCCCTCAATATCATCACATTAGTTTTAAACATAACATATGTTTTAGAGGTAGAATTGGGTGGTGGTTTTGAAAGAACATATATCATGGAAATTTCGACAATATTAAAACACTCTCGTATATTATATTTCTAATATAATAATTATTGGAGTTCAAATTGGGCTTGGTTTAGTGAAAACCTAGGTGATTCAACATTTTTTCCAAGATCTGGTTGGTGAGCCTCATAAGGAAGACTGATACTGCTCGATGTAATCTCTTCTCCTTTCTACATTGTTTTATTAGAGTGGTAAATTTAATTTATAACCATTAATTTAATGACTATATTATCCATTCTAGAATAATGATTTTATTTAAATGTATCCTGGTTTAGTTACAATTTTTTGTTGCTATCAAACATAGTACTAATTTAGGGGGAATTATATTAAAAAATATCAAGTAATTACACATGTCTTAGCCAATACCTCGTGGTCATCATAAGAACATTATTTTTTTCAGTGGATCGTGTGCTTTCATTAAATTAAATGATGGAGTATTTAAATATACTTAAAGGAATTTAAAAAAATTTATATTACTACCACCTAAAGAAAGTTGACTAAGAAAAATAATTAATTGTTTCTAATTGGGGTCATATTATAATAAATTATTCATTTGATGAAATTCTCCCCGTGAACATTTAACCTATTAGAAGAAACCACTATTGATGCTGGCCAAAGACTATTGCACATTTCCTAATTAAAACCCTTTTTTCCTTTACTATAAAAAAGGTATTTGGGAGGATTTTTTCCCAAATGATCATATCATTAGACTTTTCTAGAATAATATTATGTGTTTTAAATATAATAGTTCTCCCAAACCCTCACTCTTCCATTTTCCATATTTTTATTCATTGACTGTAACTTTCTCATCTCCATGAAAATTGAGAACTAACTTGAGATATTTATTTGTAATGACCCAATGTTTTATCAAAGTAATTAACTAATTATAATTATGTCTTATAGTATAATAACATAATATTACATATAGAACACAATAAAAACCATATAAATGAATAATGATTGAAAGAAAAGGTATATCTAGATGTTAATTAACTTTTATCGATTAAAATAGTAACTAGACCTTTGAAATAGTTATGCTACCCTTACGAATAGTAAACTAGCCATTGAAATAGTAATCTCATCAATGAAAGTATAAATAAAATGTACCCATCTTATAAGTGACAATATGAAATAATTGTATCATAGTAAAAGTGAATAATTATTATAATGATTATTAATTATGTGTTGGTATTTTTTATAATTCATGTATATATAATTACAATTTTATGATTAATTTAATAAAACAAAAGATAATTTATCTTCATAAAATGTACTCATAAATTAATAACTTTATTTCTTATTTTTATAAGAAAATTTTATGAGACCTTAATTAAAATTTTAATGTGTTAGAAAAGAGGTTTTAATTTTAAAATTTGTATTACTCAAGTAAATTATGGTTTTAATTAAAAATTAAATATCTCATATTTATAAAATTATTTTCAAAAAAATAGAAAACCATTTTAGATTATACACATTGAGAAATATTTATGGTAAATTTTTGGGATTTTTCTAAAATACTTAAATTTTTGGTGAATAGTGAAAAATAATAATTTATATTAAATATACATTATAAGTTAAATACACTATTTATTGATTGATGGATTATGTAAGATGATTTGGTTCCAACTGACATGATTTAATTAATTTATTTTGTCTCAATATTCATCACTATTGTGTTTCTTGAAAAAAAAAATATGATTTAAATATATAGAAAACTCCCATATCCTCTACAATAAAAAAACACCCATCCCCTCCTATTATCCTAACACCTCTCTAGCCTTGTTCATTATTCAAATTATACAAAAATATCACTTTAATACCCCCTAAAACCTCTAAGATAACTTTGTCTCATTAAAAGTACAAAACCTCTCCCCTAAGGAGGTTATCAAGAAGATGGAATCAAGAGGTAAAACCCTCTTCTGTTTTCTTTCAATTTATTTTCAAGTTCCTTGGTATTCTATTCTAACCTAACATATCCTCATCTAAATGGAAATATAATTTTGGTACCTTAAATTTAATTTTAATTTTTTTTATTTTAATGGAATAATTAATCAACATCTATCATTTCCCCACCATTAATATTGGAAATGAAAACACCATCTGAGATATGTTAATTTATCATAATCAAGGATGACCAGTTTTCAATTTTTATTGTCGTCGTCAATTCAGGACATGAAACCATTTTTTTTGGTTGAAAAAGAATATAATTTATGTTTTATATCCTATTTAATGTTCTAGAATCATTTTGTAAAATTTTTTATAATTTATAAAACCAAATGAGTTCTTTGTGATCAAAAAACTTCCAATTAACCCAAACAGTTATCATTATTGTTTTATATAACAATTCATTATCACTCTAGATAAAAAATATCTTTTATAACCGTTTAATCATATGGATGATATATAATAACGTATAACATCAATTATATTAAACCATCTTCATCTTATATGATTATCTGTACATGAATATAAGTAAACTATTCATGACAACCAAGGAAACAAATGCTCCCAAACAATGAAAGTGAACATCTTAACCCATAAAAAGGCCATGGATTAACATAATAAGGTTATAATAAATAAATAAAATGTATTATATGATAAATAGTTTCCATTAAATGAATCAAATTTTATTATTCTAGATACTAAGATCATGTGAAGAACACCTTCCGACTTAAGGTATGGGATTCTACCCGAACCTCCATAATTCCTTTGGGATTCTCTATCCTTCCATTCAATCCCAATATGGTATCTTTTATTTTTAGGTAAACATTATGAATTCTTTTTATATGTTAAAAACTCATTTATCAATATCCATTAATTCTTATCTTTCAGTTATATATGTTTTTAAGTGGTTCCCTTCTATGTTCTTCCTGATAAGCAGCCTCGTTTTAAGGTAACATCTTAAATTCTTACCCAATTTCCTGTGAAATCTATAATATGTATAAAGAAACAAATATTATTATATAATAAATCATTTTAATATAAAACCATCATGGGTCACTTATGAATTTATATAAAATATTTTTCTCTTTGAATTTTTAAATGATCTGTGATATTTTCAACAAACTGCACTAAAATGTTTTAAATCTAAAGTCTCTTAAATACACTTTTTACATGATATAACTTCAATTTGAAATAAATTATCATGATATATTCCAATTATATATTATTATTGTCCATTAATTATATAATTATATTCCTTCATGGACACTTTTATGATACTCCCATTGGTTATGCTTTATTCCATGAATATGATACACATTTCATTACATTGGAACCCTTGTGTTTATGTATGATTGATTATATATGATTATTTAGGGGTAAAACACATTTAGGGACATTTTCAGATGGATGAAACCATATAGTTATCTAATTAATTGGGTGAAGATTAGTCTCATGAGACTTCATGTGTAATGGTCTTGTCAGTTAGCCTTGACTCGTGTCCCACGTGTAATGGTCTTGGTGGTTAGCCTTGAGTCATGATACTCTATGTGAAATGACTCATGAATCATGATAATTTAATGTTTTATGTTTTCAACACATTACTAATATTCCATGATTATATGATCCCATGTTCTATATGTTATGATTCCTTGTGTTTAATCATTCCCTGTGCCTTTTTATATCATTGTGTCATGGCTTATATCCCACATGCTAATATTTATTCTCATGTTTATTACTTTACTAGGATATTATCGCATACCATTGTTCATGTTATCCCAAAGTTATTCTATGAAAATATATGAGAAAAATGGAATTCAATATCTCATTATAGAAATTAAATACAATTTTCTTTAATGAAGTTTATTTATATACCTAGTCTTCCAAAGACTATAGACATTAGGATCATGACTTTTATTTTGATATTTAATTACTCTTTAAATAATTTAATAATATGGGTTAATGTATATGGTCTCAATATTTGGTATCAGATAATGTTTTATCTATTTTTAGATACTAGGGATAAATCACATTATTAAGGACCCTAGGTATATGACAAAGTATAAAAAACATCCCTAAAATTTGGTTTTTATTTAGTAAGTGTCTTATCAAAAAAATAATATCCATGTCTTGATTCTGAAAGTGGATGTGGTTCTTGAAAAGGTATAACAAGGAGTAAAAACTTTAAAAAGGTGTTCTAGGCCTGACTTGGGGTAACCTGGTACACGACCATGGGCCTTAATACACACCTTGTTTGACACTACCATGAGATATGATTTGGTGAATTATTAATCTAATTACAAAAAAATATTAAGGGAACAAAAAATACCCATAAGAAAATCTATGATAGGAAACATATCATGGATGACCTATATTGAAACCTAGGAAATCACAAGTTTGGATATAATTTTCCCTAACATTTTTATCCTTTTATGTATAATGTTTACTTTTTATGAAGATTAGTTATGTATTCATGCCCCCTCATTGAACTTTATTTTCAAAGTTAATTGAAGAAAAATTTAAGAACATATTCAAATAGTCAATATGATAAAGAATGTGATGATTGACATAATGAAATTCCAAATATGATGGGAATGGGTGCTAGAAACATTAGGATAGTACCTGATCAACTAGTTCATGTAATGAATAATAAATTATATAGAATGGAACACCCTCCTTATCCAAGGAAAGATAAAGTTTCCTTTGAATCCATTATGCGACAATGACCCTCCATATTAGTTGATCCTTTTATCCCCTCCTAATGAAACAATGGATTAACTCCATTGAAAATATAATTTTGGTCCTTCAGTGCTCAGAAGAAGAAAAAGTTTTACTGGAGGTCTATCATTTTCCTCGGGAAGCTGATCAGTGGTGGACACTAATAAAAAATATGAAATCCAAGGAGGAATCTGATTGCATGGATTGGGAAGAATTCAAAAAAATTGTTTTTCAATTAATATTTTATCTAAAAGCTCAATTACAAGATGGAAAGACAGTTCCTCGAACATAAGTAGAAGGGTGATGAATCTACCGAGGCGTATAAAGAAAACTTCACAATTCTTTCTAGATACGCCTCAGGATGTTCATGAACACTGAAATCAAGGTGGATTACTTCTTTAGTGGACTAATGCGGAGTCTAAAAAAATAATCATTGATTCCTGGATTCAACAGTTTTGAAGATATTTTATGTTGTGCCCACAAGGTTGAAATATATATTGAAGATTCTCAATGGTTTTGTGGGACCAGTAAATAATAGAGTAAAATGAAGTCTAATATGGGTGGATCAGCAAATAAATCCCTTGATAGAAAGAAGAATGAGCATCCCACATGTGAAAATTGGGGGAAGAATCATCCTGAGAACTATTTAAAAGGTACCTGAAATTGCTTCAAATGTGGAAGAATGGGACATATAGCTATGAAATACTGTAGGGATATGAATAATTCCTCTAATGTAAAAGAATAAAGGAAGGCTCATATCAACACTTATCCTATAGTGTAGTGTTACAAATACAATGAACATGGGAATTAGGTGAACAATTTCCCTATACCAATGGTGTTTTGGGGAAATCAACAATGACCTCCAACGAAATAAAGAAGGGATTATGCTATCACTACTACTAAGGTGGAGCTGGAGAACGATGTGGTTTTAGGTATAGAAGTTATTCCTTAAAGAATAGTGAGATTACAATGTGAGTATAGTTATACGAATTCTTTCATATCATGATAGTTTAGTATAACTATTGAAACACCATCTCAAAATATAGAGATTTACTTATCTATGAGAACAAAAAATGGGGCAATTATTGCATCAAAAGTATATAACTCCTCCCTATATAATTTTTGTGGACTGAACATCACATTAAATATTATCAAACTTCTTTTGGTATAGTTTGATGCTATTTTAGGCATGGATTGGATATCTTTATATAAATTCACCATAAACTGTCAAGAAAGGTATATCACTCTTCAAATCCTAGAGCATTCTCCATTCTTGTCCAAGTGTAAGGAAGAAGATGAATCTATATTAGAATCATTTTCTCAAGTGTGGATATTGTTTCCTTATGAGATATTATGTCTTGATCAACTGATTGAAACAACTGAGAAAATCATGCTCGAAGACATTCCCATCATAAGAGATTACATTATTGTGTTACTTGAATAGTTCCATGGTCGTCTTCTTGAACGAGAGTTTTATTTCTCAATAGAACCATTTCCTAAATCTCAGTCTATATCATTGACACCTAAAAAATGGCCACTGTTGAGCAGGAGGAGCTAAATAAGGAGTTAAAAGAGAATTTGGACAAGGGTTTTATATGCCGAAGTGCATCACCATGGGGAGAACAAGCTCTCTTTTTTATGAATAATTATGGATCAATGCTCCTCTATAATGATTATAATTTTCTCAGTGAAACCACAATAAAGAACAAGTATCTCCTTCTTCAGATAAATGACTTGTTCGATCAGCTACATGGATCAATTTATTTCTCTATGGTAGATCTTCGGTTCACATATCCCCAATTATAGTAAAAGAAGGAAGATATTCCCAAGAATCCATTTGAAACAAGGTATGGAAACTGTGAGTTCCTAGTGAATCAATTTTAACTCACTAATTCTACATAAATTTTTAGGGATTTAAGGAACAATGCCTGTAGTGATTACATATAAAAGTGGGTAGTTTTATTTATCGATGATATTATGACATACTGCAGGAGAACGAAGGAACATGAGGAGAATTTGAGTAATGTGTTGAAGACATTGAAAGGGGAGAAGTTATACAAAAAGTACAGTAAATGTGAGTTCTGGATAGACGATGTATCATTCTTGGGGCATGTCATCACCAACAAATAAATATCTGTGGACCCTTCCATGAAAATGGTGATTGAAGAGTGGCGAATACCCTCTTGTGTAATGGAGATCTATAGTTTCCCTAGACTAGCTAGATATTACCGAAGATTTTTGAAGAACATCTGAGGGTTGTCAAACCCAATGATCATGCCAACACAAAAGGGAGTAGAATTTTTCCAGACTCAATAATGTAATGAGTGATATAAGTATATCAAAACGAGGATTATCACTACACCAGTACTCACACTACCGACATGTATAGAACTGTTTGCGGTCTACAATAATGATTCAAAGAGGGGATTAAGCTGTGTATTGATGAGAAATTATTAAGCTATATCTTAGGCCTCAAGGAAGTTGAAAACTCCAGAGAAAAACTATCCTAAGTATGATATGGAGTGGGTAGCTATGATATTTTTGTTGAAAATATAGCAACATTATCTCTATCAGGATAAGTGTGAGATATATACTGATCACAAGAGTCTCAGATATATATTCACAAAGAATGAGGTTAATATACACCTATAGAGATAGTTATAACACATCACCGATAATAACTACTCAATTCACTACCATTATGGTAATGAAAATAAAGTGGAAGATTCCATAATTAGAATGAATCATGAATCTTTATCAATGATAGGAATTTAGAAGGATCCAATATTAATTAAGTTTCAAAAAATGGGAATGGGAATCATTATGGGAGGAACATCATCAATAAATTATCAGATTATTCATCAACCATCCCTATTAAAGAAAATAATGGATGCTCCACGAAATGATTTTGAAATTATGAAAAATATTGAAGCTATTAGATATGGTAAATCCTTTGAGTTCAAGATTGATGAGTAAGTAATTATAAGATATGTGTCATGATTATGTGTACCATCCGATCGAGAGACAACGAAAGAGATTCTATATGACTCACATAGCTCAACCATATTTATTCACCAAGGGAGAATGAAGATGTATCATGATCTCTGAAAGAACTATTGGTTGGATAGTATGAATAAGGATATTTTTTAATATACATCAATGAGCCTGGTATGTCAAAAAGTCAAGGCTGAAATACAAAACTCTAAATGGTTGATGCAACCACTACCCACACCAACATGGATGTGGGAGAACATTACCATGGACATTTTCACTGGACTTCCAAGGTCATCAAGAGGAAACAATGCTATATTTGTCAATATGGATCATCTTATAAAGACATATCAATTTTTCCAAATTTGAGAGGAAATATCATTGTATCAACATGAATTAATATACTTCAAAAAATTGGTTAGGTTGTAAGGAGTACCAAAATCAATTTTATCTGATCAAGATCTGAGATTCACTGTGATGTTCTGAAAAATGTCCCCAACATGCTCGCGGAACTGAGCTGAAATTGTGTATAGCCTATCTTCTCCAAACTGATGGCCAATCTGAGAGAACAATTCAAACACTAGAAGACACATTGATATCATCTTATATGGACTTCAAAGGAGGATGGGACCAACATATACCTCTAGTTTAATTCTTTTACTGAAATAGTTTCCATGAGAGAATTTTAATGGAATGATATGAAGCCCTTTACGAGAAATGGTATAGAAAAACAATATGCTGGGATGAGGTTAGTGAACATAAGATTACAGGACATGAAATGGTTGATAAAATCATGGAGAAGGTGGAAACAATTCCACATAACATCATGGTAACCCAATTTTGACAAAAGAGTTATGCGTAAAATCATTGATGAGATCTCAAGTTTATGGTCGGAGACATGGTATTCCTCTACATATCTCTATGGAATAGGATCATGAGATTTAGGATGAAAGGGAAGTTGGGTCCTAGGTACATCAGCCACTTTGAGATCCTTGATCCCATCAAAGTTATGGCCTATCGACTAGCACTTCAACCAACCGTGTATCATGTACATGATGTATTCCATGTATCACTCCTTTTAAGTACATACCATAGTAAAATAGTTTATTATTATTATGTGAAAAATTTTGAAGAAAAATTGAGAAACCATACATGACTTCACCATTTCTTATGAGGAGCATCTAGTGAACATTTTGGATCATAGAGATAATGTTCTACATAAAACAAATACTCACCAAGTAAATGTAATATGGATAAACTATAAGTAAAAAGAATAAATATGGTAATTGGAGAAATCAATGAATGAAAAGTACACACACTTATTTTTATTCTATAATTTAAATTGATATTTAGAGGAGGAAATTTCATAGCAAGGGAAAAATGTAACGACCCAATGTTTTATCAATGGAATTCCCTTTTTATAAGTATATCTTATATTATAATCACATAATATTACATATATAACACAATTCAAACTTTATAAATGAATAACAAGTGAAATAAAAAGTATATCTATAAGTTAAAGAACATTTTTCGATGAAATCGTAACCTAACCTTTGGAATCATAATGTGACCCTTATGAATAATAAACTAGACAATGAAATAGTAACATCATCAATAAAAGTATAAATATAATTTATCTATCTTATAAGTGCCAAAATGATATAATTATATCATAGTATAAGTAAATAAATATTTTAAAAATAATAAATTATGCGTTGGAATTTTTTTAAGTCATTTAAATCTAATTAAATTCTTTTGGTTAATTTAATAAATTAACAGAAAATTAATTTTCATAAAAATTAATAATAAATAAATATATTTATGTATTCTGATTATAATATAATTTTATGATACCATAATAAATTTTTCAAAGTGTTAGAAAACAAGTTTAGATTTTAAAATTTAGATTCTTCATGTAAATTATGTTTTTAATTAAAAATTAAATTTCTCATATTTAGAAATTTATTTTCATAAAATATAGTTCATTTTTTTGTATTCTACATGTCAATAAATGGTTGGGTTGAATTTTGGTATTTTTCTAAAATACTTTAATATTTGGTAAATAGAGAAATGCTGAAAATTACAGTATATATATATATTATAAGTTAGATACACTATTTATTGAGTCATGGAGGATATAAGAACCTTTTGTTCAAACTCACATGATCTAATTACTATATTTATTTTCATTAATATTCACTATTTCTTTTATTTTTTCAAATAATAAACAAATGAAATAAATATTTAGAAATCTCCCCTATTATCCACTATAAAACCCACCATCACCACCTATTCTCCTCACACCTCTAAATCCTTGTTCCTCGTCCAAATTATTCTCAAATTTATCCAAAATCCCCTCTACCACGTATTTGATCTATTGGTCTCACCAAAAGTCTGATACCCCTCTGCTAAAAAGGTTATCAAGAGGGTTGAATCTAGAGGTAAAACCCTATTCTCTTTTCTTTCGATTTTTTTTGTTCCATTATATTTTTTTCTATCCTCATATCTCCTCAAACAAATGGTGTGATAACTACATTACCTTTAATTTAATATAATATTTTTATTCTAACGAAATAACTTATTATAATCTCTCTTTTTCCATCCTTTTATACTAGAAATGAAAACACCATCTGAGATGTGTTAATTTATTACATTCAAGGACGATGTGTTTTCAATTTCTATTACTGTCATCAATTATGCTCATAAAACCATTTGTATGCTTTAAAAACACTATAATATATGTATTAGATCCTATTAAATTATTTATAATAATTTTTTACAAATGGTATTAATTTATAAAACAAAATGAGTCTATTGTGATAAAAAAATGCCAATTAACACAAACAGTTAGCATTAATGTTTTATATAATGATTCATCCTCACTACAATTAAACAAATAAATTTTATAGCCATTTAGTCTTACTTATGTTATCTAATAACATATACCTTAAATTATGAAAATAAAACTTCATCTTATGTGATTATTTATACATGTATATAAGTAAATTGATAATAAAAAACAAGGAAAAAAATCCTCCCAAACAATGAAAAGGATTCTCTTAAACCATCAAAAAGTCAATTAATGAACTTAATAAGGTTACAATAATTCAATTACATGTATAATATGTTTTAAATTTTTTAATTTATGATTCTTATTTTATTATCCAGGACAACAATATCAAGTGAAGAACACCTTCAGACGTAAGGTAAGGGATTCTACCAAATCCTCAATAATTCTTTTGGGTTTCTCTATCATTTTTTTACCCAAATAAAGTTGTCTTTTATATTTATGTAGATATTCTGAATTATTTTTATATTTTCCAAACTCATTTATTATTATCCATTCATCCTTATATTTTGGAAATATATATGTTTTTTTGTGGTTCCCATCTTAATTATTCTAGATATGCAAGCTTGTTTTAAGGGAACTTCACAAATTAATACCCAATTTCAAATGTGTTTTATAGTCCATTTATGTTGTGATTACCCTTCTAATTTCAATATTTCTTTAGTTAAAACCATCTTCATTCACTTCTTTTTTTATATAAAAATTATTTTGTTTCTTTTTTTAATTATCTTTGATATTTCCTTTCAACCACACTAAAATGTATTAAATCTAATGTATGTTAAATACTCTTTTTTAAGGATATCACTTCAATTTAAAATAAATTATCTTGATATATTCCTATTATTTGTTATGATTTTGTATTCATGATCTAATTACTTTTATTCATGGAATCTTTAATGATACACCATTTGGTGTGCTTTATGACAGGATTATGATACTCATTTCATTCCATGGGTACCCTTATGTTTATGTAAGATTTACTGTGTATGATTATTTATGTGTAAAAAACATTCATGAATATTTTATGATGGGTAATCCCAGATAACAATCCAATTATTCGGGTAATTTAATGTCTCATGATTCAACATGTGAAACGATCTTAGAGGTTATCCTAGACTCCTGCTCCATGTCCAACGGTCTTGGTGGTTAGCCAGGACTCGTACTACACTATGTACAATGAGCTTGGGATCATGATAAAGTAAAGTTTTATGTTTCTTCCACATTAATATGATTCCATGACTATATGATCCCATGTTATATATGTTCTGATTACTTATTTTTAATCTTGTTATATGCATTCTTTTATCATTTTTTCATGCCTACTAACCCATGTGGTATGCTTTATTCTCATGTTTATTCACTTATTTGGATTTTCGCTCATCCATTTTATCATGTTACCCCAAGGTTATCCTTTGAATATTTATGAGAACAATTGAAGTTAAGAGCTAAATTTGGAGATAAAATAAAATTTTCTTTTATGTTGTTTATTTATGTACCTAGTCATCCAAAGACACTAAAATTTATGATCATTAGCTTGTATTTTGATGTTTAATTGGTCATAAAATCATGTATTGATATTTATATAAGTATAGGATCACAATATTATCTAATTTTTGGTAAAATTAATTAAATGTGTTAATTTTTTATCAATATTTTAGTTTGTTTTATTCTAGGAATTTTCTGATGGTTAAATGATTAGGGTAATATGTTTCTAATTTTCCTTTTAATTTGTGTTCTTCCTAGTTCGTTGATATATGTTCCCATTGTTATTTATGCCATTGATATGGAATATTTTTTCTTATATAGTTTTAGTAAATTAATATGTATCTAAGATGATCATTTGAAGTGTATTTCCCCACATGTAGAGGTCTTGGTGTGGGGTAATAACAATATTAACCAGAATGTGTAATCTGATTGGTCTTTATCACAATATTAAATATAATAATTATAATAATTTTTTAGAGAAATGATAACATCATTATGAACTAGGAATAATATACCCCCTTCCCAACATTATTTATTTCTCAATTATTTCATTCTATCTACATGTACACATTGAATTTATATCATATGAATTCTATAAACCACCCCACACTATATCAGTTTTCATTTATTCTATATTTTAGATTATAAGTTTAGACCATGAATATTTAGTGTTGTGTGAGTGTTCTAATTCTATGATTTACTATAGTAGTAAACTATATTGATTTAATATGGTACATTAGAAAACATTGAGTTTGGATTTGTGATAAAATCCATCTAATAAATTTTGAATCATTTTTGGTAAGGAAAAAAATTTAACATAACTTTTTAAATAAAAAACCAAAAACACCATAAATATAAAAAACATCATTTCATATATTTTATTTCTTAGTTCAAGATTTATTTATTCAATTATTTTTTATATTATTAGACTCATGTTGAGCTTATTAGTAATGATTTGTTTAATATTTATGTTCATGCTTATTTCTAAATGATGGAAGAAATGAGAAATAAAATAAACAATCTTTCTAATTCTGTTGATAAAATATTATATTTATTGTTGGAATAACAAAAAATTCATGATGAAAAAGAGGTATATTTAGTTCCCCCTATATTCATATTCAATTTAACCTATGAGTTATAGAGAATGAAACATGATCATATATCATCTAACCTTACCCATACACTACTATATGATTTTATTGAAGATCAAATTCTAGTTGATATAAATGTTAGAGATCAATATGATTTGGAAGATGATTACTCTAATTTTTACATATATAAATTCCAAGTGATTCCCATCTATTTAAATAAAAAAATAATTATATTTATAGGTGTCCCCTTCATGTGAATAAAACACCACTAATGTGGGGTAATTTTAGGACATGTTGGAGGAGATTGACTACCTATCTTGAACTCCAGTTACTCAACTCCAAGTAGATCTAATAAAATAAAATGAACATAAAGTCAATAGTAATTATGAAAATGATATTTTTTTTTAAATGATTTCTTTTTTATTTTGATAAAACTGAATCAAGTATTACCTCCCACTTATTTCAATTTTTATATTTAGATAATATATGGATTTTATTATCGAATTAAGAAGAATAATAATATGTACCTATTGTGAGTTACTTCCCAATGGACCTATTTAAAGAGATAAAATTTCATTTTTACCTAATTTAAGGGGAATATTTTTATATTAATTCATTTTTTTTAATTTTTTTCAAATTATGATTTTAATTCACTTACCATTTGTGTAAATTATTAATACAAAATCAATGGATCAATCTCTGGAAGTTAGAGAAGAATCTATAAAATTAAAGGAAGTATAAATACTGGACCCACAGTTTTCTCTTCCCCAACATTAAAATATATAGTTTATTTTTATGGGTATAGACTTATATTAGACAATACATGGGGTCTTCTATTTTTTTGAAAGATTAATACCATTAGATTCAAATGGATTTCGTGATCTATGAGCAAGAAACCACTCCCACCTTCAGATTGGGGATAACAAACTAGAATTTCTGAATGGACATAGTAAAAACTAGTACCCAATTTGGGGCTCAAAGGAAAGATTATCTTCCCATTCAATTTCTCTTACTTTATTATGTTCTATTAATTTTGTTTAATCTAAATATAAGGGTTGTTGAATTATTATTTTAGAGGAATTATAACATGTTTTTAGAAATGTTTTTTGCTAAATTTTTTATTTCTCAAATTATTTGAGAGAAATATTCAAGGTTTATATTATATTTTTCAAATATAGATTTCACTCAGGACTCTGGAGATTAATTATTACATTTTTTAAAATTCATACCATATTTTTATTCATAGAATATTTCTTGATTCCAATATTTAATGTATTAAATGGTTATTTATATGGATTCATCCCTACTAAACTGTATTTCCATATATGAAATTTTATTTTATTTTGAAACTCATTGGCACAAGTACTATAAAAATAAATATATCTCCACAGTTGAGAGATTTATAAACATTTTACAGATATTATTTATATTTATCTTTTTTTTAGTATTTATTCAGGTTTTAATATTCATAACTTTCTATTTTATTCATTCTCAAATATGTAAGAGTTCATTGAATGTCTTAAATATGATTGAGGTACCATTTTAGGTATATTTTTTATATTTAACTTTTTTTGGACATTGCTTACATTTTAAAATTATTAAGACCACAATTTCCACAAAAACCCATGATAATAAGGCACGTTAGAAGTAATTTATCCAATTCTTGCATGATCTAGAAGTTACAAGTTAGATTATTTTTTAAATCCACTGTGTGGGTATTAGCGCTATGTTTTATTATTCTAGAGATTTTTTTGATTTAGAATATAAAATTGAATTAACTATTTAATAGTATTTTATTGAATAATATCAAGATATTATTATGTGAGTATGTATATATATCATTTAAAATATGGCTTAGTATTTCACACTATATTTTTAAGGCCAAAATATCCTCTCTTCCTTCAAAAAACAAAAAACCAATGGAATTTCTTATTTGAGAAAAATATATATTTATATAGATAGAAGAAAAATATATATACTATTTAAATACTATAGTTTTTATTATCCATGAAAATATATGTGTGTTTTAATATTATTTTTTTAAATGGAAGCGAGGAGCACAGCATTTTTAAAGAAAAAATATTGATATGAATTTACATAACATTAAATTCATAACTTCATTATTTTTAATTGGTTATATTTATATTTGAAACACTCTAACAATCAGACATGGAAATACCATATAAAATATCTCATGATTGACACATTTTGTGGATCCGTGAAGTGGAGAGATTAGGAGGATAATAAGCCTATGAATATCTGGTATGTTCTTGAGAGTGGAAAAAATTTATTTCAAAATTATTGAGTAATGAGATAAAAATTTTCTCACTCACCTAGGTACAACATTCATATAGGGATTAACATGAGATAAATGAAAAATTTATTATTTATAAGGAGTTAATAAATTTATATTCTTGTAGGAGGCATGATGTTTCGTTGGGTGCTTTAATTGATTAGTGTGGCCATTAATACCCTAAGAAGATTTTTTTTGACCATAGTGTAAATGATTTCTAGAGAGTGAATATTTATGTATTGTAGATTGATGAAGCAAATATTTTCATTTATTTTATTATATAATCAAATATTTTAGACCCCACCAATTTATCATTTTAAGGGTAATTAAATCATTTATGGAATTTTAGAATAACTTAAGCATAATTGTTTGAATTGATTAATTCTGGAGTTTTAAATATTTTTTATTCATTTCAGGTATTCATTTGAAAATCTATGAATTCATTTATTGTTTTATTAAAATGTTTTTTTTAATTTTTGTTATGTCGTTGTAATGTATGGTTTTTCATTTATAAAAAGTATTTATTATGGAAATCTATGTTCAATGGAAATGCCTTGGATTTATTAGTAATACCTAACATTATAGGATGTTATGTATGGTATTTTACTATTTATATTGAATAGGACAATGACCATGTGTAGCATATTAGTCAAAAAAGAAGAATATTTGGTGGTAAAAGAGCTAAAATTAGAAATGTTTGGGATGCATAACATCATTTTATAGATTATTTATGTATTTTACAAGAAGGAGTATATGTAATATTTTCTATTTTCAATTTAAGTTTATTCCATATTTTAAATATTTCATAGAGGAAATATGATAAATAATATAAGTTTCTAATGATGAGTTTATATGTAACTATACTAAAGAGGAAGAAGGCATGTGTTATATTTTTTATTTAAGAGATTTTAATCTAATTATAATTCATAAAAGAAATTCATTTCCACTAGGATAATGTATATGTTTTTAAATATTATGAATAAAATTTAGGTAGACGAATTAAGTAGCTACTACGAGGCCCTAGAATAAGTTGTCGATGGCTCATAGTTATATTTACAAAAAAACATGAAGAATATTTTAGAATATTTTTTATTGGGGAAATATAAAATTGATAAATGAGGAATACACCGGAATAAGGCCTAGTTAATTGAACATGGTATTGTATAATTTCCATTTTTAGAAGTACAGGACCAACTTGATACATTACATATCATGGTGAAGGAATGTTTTCTATGCAGTGAACTCCATATGACATTCCTTTTTCAAACACATTGTGTTCATCAACCCATGTTCATCATGATATAGATGTCGAATTTTTTTTGGAGATCACATGCATTAGTAAAATACTAATATTGAAAGATTGATGATCATGAGAGGAATTTAAAGAACATTTAAAGTTTCTACCACATGGAGAAAGTTAATTATGGAGAATAATGACATGCTACCACAAGGAGATAATATTTTATGAACCGTACAAAGAATGAAATTTTCCCATGTTCATTGAATCTTCTAAATCCCAAAACTAACTATGAACAACAAATGATATTCCTAGATACCTATTAAAAATCATTTTTTCACTTTAGAAAAAGGTATTAGGAGGATTTTTTCATAGATGATCATAACATTTTGGATTTTTTAATGGAATTATTCATTTATTATTTATTTGATTTATAGTATCTCTCTTTCTATTTTTTGTCATGTTTTCCCACTATAACAGTATCATCTCCATGAAAAGGGATAACTAACTTATGTTGTTGTTTGAAGATAGGTACTAATGGTTTCATTGAGTTATTTATTCCTTATTATATCTCTTCATTTAATTTTGGGAATTCATGTATAGTTAAACTCATTATGGTGGGCAGTTTCCCCCTTTTCCTTATCGTATTTTTTCTCCATTGTTAATCAGTATTTCCTCTCATAAATATTTATTTCATTAATATAGTTTTGTTTGGATTAGATAGTGTTGGTCAGTGAAATGGTCACTTTGATAACATTAGGAAGAGAATTATCCCACATAAAAATGTATCTGTGTGGTTAACAAGAGTAGAATGATGGGGGTGTGATTTGATACATATTGATCACTACATTGAAGAGAGTATTGAGAATAATTATAGATAACAATGATGACATCATTGTGAACTCCCATGATAAAAACCCCTTCATTTGTTTCTTTATTTCTCGCTAATTTCATTCTGTAAATATGATCTAGTTTTACACACACACAAATATATATTTACATCATATACATTCTATAAATTCCTCTATCTACTTTTATTTCATTTTTAGTATATATCATATTATAAGTAGTGATAATAAAACATTACTGTATTATTAGTCGACTCCTTATGAGATCTACCAAATGAGTGCGCTATATTGAATTCTTAGGAAAAATAAGAAAATATTTAGATGGGATTCATGAAAAAATCCATCTCACCATTTAAATATATTATAATGCATAAATATACTATATGGAATACATTCTATGTCCCTTGATATGTTGTTCCAATGTCCAAAGAAAGGATTATAGGACATGTGACTAGTTGTACCCATCATGTAACTCACACCCACTCATGTAGAATACATATTAAGACAGGAATAATGTGTGAGTAAAATATATGAAGATATATATTAATTATATAGAAAATAAACTACAAGATATATAGAAATAAATACACATCATGAAATATGGTCTTTCCCATGAAATTCACATTGAGACATTTTTGGTGGGTCTTGTGGAATAAAATTATTAAATTATATCATTTTCATCATATTTTTAAACTTTGGGATTTTTATGGTCTCCATACATGCTATGTACTTCATGGGAACATCCAATGATACACATCACATTTATTAGTTGCATATTGAGTGGTCATGCATATTGTGCGGACTACACGGTTAGACCCATAAAACAATATAAACATTTAATATCAAGATATTCCATGTACTTATATAGGGTTTTTAAGTATATAGTACTTGAAAAGAATTATATTGAAATTAATTCATATTCGATGTGAGTGATAGTATATACCATGTAAATTATAAGGGTACACACTGTGTTTCCTCTAGTACATGTCATGTTTACTAAATTTCATATCGAATATTATATCGACAAGAAATGTATATTCTATGTTCCATGTTCATATATGTTGTATGTGGATTAATATTAAATTTAATTAATTTTATTTAATATATTTCAAATTACAGGGGATGTGAATCCTAAGTACTATTTGGATGCAAAATTATGATAAAATATATAATTAATTAATCAAATAAATAATTTATCTATTATATAATTGTATAATAAAATATAATAGACTAAAAGGGATTCTAGGTTATTTTAAATGCAAATTCACTATATCTATATCTGATCATGAGGTTGACTAACATATATGTGTGTGTGTGTGAGTCATGTTTCAAAATTAATTTAATTATTGTTTCATGGTTTTTTTGATTGTTTTATTATTAAATTAAAAATTTTGATATATGTATCATCTATTCCTTCTTATTGTATACATGACCATGTGTCAAACATTTCATTTATGTAACCCCAAACCACTTGTTTTTTACACTTTCATGTGAGAAAGAACTTGTAATAGAAGGAGTTCTCTTGTGATAGGAGAGGGTTAAAGACTAATTCATTGTTAAAAAAACATAGGATATATGGATATTAAAAGCAGGAATGTTGTAACTCAATCCAATCTTAGCAGAAAGAGTTATTTCCCTAGAAAAAATTGTAGTTTTATCATCTTCTCGATAAGAAAACTAGGTGTAAAGTCTCATGAACGTACCATTGGATTATTTTATTTAATCTAATTCATGGATAATTATTTATCTATGAGATAGAAGTTTATTATATATTTAAATGTGATCACACAAATTAAATTAATTAACAAGAATACAATGTGGAATAAAATAAATTTATTATGAATAAATCATTTTATCAGGACATGGATAATTAATTATGTGAAATAAATATAATATGAAAAATAATTTCAAGTATAAAATGTAAACAATATAAATAAAATTAAAAATTCCATCAAGAAAATATTATGTCAGAAATGACTTTTATCTTCTATATAAAGATTCAACAATAGTTAAATTATTTTTTAGGATATACCGAGGTGAAGTTTTAATTAATATGAAGTCATAATAATATATTATAGTTTGACTTACCCAAATATTTATTCATTGTAATATTCATTGTCTATTAAATTTAACAAGGATGAAAATATTAATTAAATATGAGTCTTGGATTTCTAAATTTTGGATCTCACTCTATGTATAATTGATCACACAGATTATGTTGTTAGCTAAAACACCTACCTAAATACCATCATGTAATTGTTATAGCCATAGTAAGGTTTATGTAATGGGAAATATAGATCCTTTCCACTAGAATATCCATATGACTGAAAATTTCAAATCCAATGGTGATAACAATTTGGTTTAGAAAAAATAATTTGAGAGTAATAAATTAAATTCATTATGTCACACTTTTGGTAATCATGGTAAATCACTAAAACCTAATATTATGTTTTTATATAATAAGATATTTAATTTAAACTCAAAGTTATCACTATGATCGATATAATAGAAATAAACTATACTCACTAGTATGATATTTCAGGATATTTACTAAAGCTTTTACCTCATTCTGCACTCGGATGGATTATCTATGTTTTAGAGTCCAATGTTCCCAATAAAGAGACTTCTAAAGAGGTTAGTGAGTAGGATCACACTATCCTATGGTAACATGATGACAATTATTCATATTTCTAATTCCACATTTATCACACATGTCTAGAGATCTCCTGAAGCATCATGTGGACATTGATGCATATTCCATATTTTCATATCACTATGATCTTTATCATGAGAATGTAATATAAGAGAGGTATGAGAACTCTACGTATCTTTTCACATGAAATATTTTTTATGGTGTTCCATTCAATACTTTCATAGTAAATATGATTGGATATATTCTTTTTTTAAAGACTTTGGTATTCCCACTACCCAAACAATTGTTTAGGGGCCTCATACTTTCCTCAATATCTTATATATTCTGTAATTTTATTATGAATTTTAATATGAAAATTATTGATTAGTCACCCCTAGATCTCCTTACACTAATTTTCTAGCAGATAAATACATAAGGAATGAAAATTCATTATTTCTTATAGTGAACAAGGGGAAGGGAAATATATAAGAACCTATGACTAACACTATGTCTAAGGATTCTTTGAAACTCTAAACCAGGATTCTACAGATAAAGGGGTGGGATAATGATCTTGATGAATTGTTTTTTCATATGGAATAAAGGTACATTAGAAGAATAACTTCACCCCTATGAAGAAGTAATTGAGATATTTAGGTACATTTATTATCAAATGTAATCTCCCTATATTGACTAATTCGGTATTGGAGATTTTTTTGCTTCTCACATCTTTATCCAAATATAGTAACCATGTTGATATAAAAAAATTCCCATAGGTGGGTTAAATTTTCAAGCTATCAATTTCTCTATACTAGATGTACTACCAATTGGATATTTCTATTTTACCCAAATAATTTTATTTATTTTAGTTTTAATGATTTTTTTATTCCCAGTTTAACATAAATCATTATATCCCAATCCATTTTATATATATATATATATATATGATTTTTTCATATGTTTTGAAATTAAATATGTTGGTTTTAAAAATATAACATATGTTATGGAATGAAATATCATAATATTTGTGTTTATAAAATAGAATTTAAAAAAAGTTTAGAAATTGATATAAATCATGTTTACACGATTCATATCACACTATATTAGAGAATCATTAACATTCTCATGTAAACAAGAATCACCTAACACAATTTTAACAAATAGAGAATTAATATTATTTTTAACTAAAACAAATGATAAAAGACGCACTTGTTTATAAGGTAAAATGTTCAAAGACCCATTTAGTTTGAAGGGTTAAATAGATACATTTTATTTAATAGTTCATACTAGAAAATGTTGATATTTTATTGTTTATCCTTGTGTTGAATATTCATACTTCATAAAATTTACCTACTTCTTTGGTATATATGGTTTTATCTACATAATGAGGTATAAGTCCAAATCTATTTAAAAATTTTAGGAGTTAAAGAATAAATTAGAGAACCAAAGTGGTAATAAGATACCAAAACTCTATTTAGTATATAATGGAGAGTTTCTTAAACATGATTTATTCAAATTTTCTAATTGCTTTTGGGATTCATTCCCTACTCCCTTTTCTTTATACATACTAGTTATGTGGTTTCATTGAAAGGAGGAACCAAGCCATATTGGACATGATGAGATTAGTGATGGTTCATAAGAGTCACCTGTTATTCTTATGGAGGTATATTTTATAGGCCACCACACACATAATAAATCAAGATACAACTAAAGTAGAAAATGTTATTCTATATGAGTTGTAGTATGGGAATATACCCAATTATCATCATATACTAGTGTGGCATTGAAAAGTGTCTGTTAAGGCTATCTATAGAAATACTCTACAACCCTAAGGCACTAAATATATCATTAAAGGATACCATAAGAAAACAAAAGAATATTATCTATATAGACTCTTAGATAAAAATAACATTATTCACTAAAGTCATACATTTCTTGAGAGTGAAAATGTCTCCAAAATATATTGTGGGAGTAAGATCATTTTTAATGAAGTTGAGTCTCAAGATTTACAAGAGTTGGTAGAGGAAAAAATTTCAAAAATCCATGTGGAATAGATTGTTCCATAGACACATGTACTACATCATAGCACCAAAGAGGTTATAGAACTAAAGAGGTATGATTTTATGGTAACTAGGGATGGTGAATAATTATTATTTTATAATGTTTATCATTTATAATAAAAAAACATTTGTATGTAGATAAAAAGATTCAAGTAGAAAATAATTCATGAATGCTAAAATAGAATCCATATATCAGAAAAAACCTCAATTTTTGTAGATCCTCTAGTGGATATAAATCCTACTTAGAAAAAAAAATTGGTATTCAATAATTAACAATTTATGGAAGTAAATTTAGTCAAAATAAGTAATGACTTATAGAAAAATGGATTAAATAGTGTCATTTCATAGACAATGAAAAAATATTTTCATCATTTACTATGCTAAAATCCTATAAAATTATACTTTCCATATGACGTTACCCTTATTATGATATTTATAAAACGGATTTAAAAATATTTTTAATTGATAATATCCTTATAAATAATTTTTATTTAAACAACCATAACTTTTCGTGTCACTAATTTTTTCTAATATGGTATGAAGGTTTCAAATATTCATTTATGGATTGATGAATGAATCCAAATTATGGAATATATTTTTTGATGAAGCAGTTAGATAATTTTGTTAAAAAAATATAGTAATCCATGACCAGATTATATAAATGGTTTGTAGGGTTTGAATTTGTTTTCATAGTAGTATATGTCACTTATTTATTACTCATGGGATTGAGATACCAGACATGCGGTTTTCTAAGACTTGGTTGAAAACATGCTCCTCCATGGAAAACATTGGTGAAGTAGCTTATATTTTTGGGACCAATATCCATTTTGTTAGATTTTATAGGATTCTTATAAGTAGACAAGGTACATAAATTGGAATGTTAACAACACGATTTACTATGGAAAATTCTAAGAACATATTTTTTATAATATCATTTGGTATATATATTTCCATTAAAATGATACCTCTAATGAAAAAAAGGGATAAGATGTACAAGGATCATTATGAATCAATGATATGATCTCTCATGTATTTATTTCTTTGTACCAAGATTTATTTATAATATTCCTTAATCATGGTAGGTATATATCATAAATATTTTGGATTAAAAAATTGAATGGTTGTTAAGAATGTCCTATTGTTAATAAGGTGTACTAAATATATATTCCAAGCTTAAGGATGAGATGATGAGATAATCAATAGGGGATATATATATATATATATTCTAGTTTCTGGATGGGATAGAATAATAAGAAATTATAATCATAGTATCTATTGTGGCTTAGTGTAAGATATATGAATTTGAAGACAAAAATCAGCCAATATTAACTGATTTTATAGTAGAGTTTGAGTATATCACAACTTCTAAAGCAGTAAAAGAAGATGTCGGGAAATGAAACATCATCCAGGGGCTAGATGTTTTTCTAAAATGTACATATTCTGTCATATTATATAATATTGAAACAATGATCCTAAGTAAAGATCCATTTTCACATTAAGAAAACAAAGAATATAATTTTTATGTATTACCTCATGAATGATATTTCTGAAATGGAAATACCTATGTATGTGAAGATTTTCTATAGTTTGGAACATATTTTAGGATAGCTCACAAATGATGTTTAGACTATAAATTAGTAGATTCTCATAAGATGATGAGACTTCAACTGATGTTGTTTAATACTTGGTAAAATCCGAGAAAAGAAATTATGAGGGTTGTCTAAATAGTAATAATTACACAAGATATGAGTTTCATGATAGTTTTATATCTAAAACTATGATGAAAAATTCTATTAGTGAATTATGATATATTGGTGCATCATAAGATATGAGATATTAATAAATAATACATGAAATGTTTTTTCACATCCTTGAATAGAATTAGATATTAGAACCATTTTGACGGAAATAGAACTATTAATTAAGTCCATGTCCATGATGGTTTATCAACAAGTTCATTTTAAAAAGTCAAAGAAACTAATTCAAGAATATATATTAATGACACTAATATATTACTAAAATGCGAGATATCATGATAATGGGATTATATTATATAGTATGTGTTCTTATAAGTTTATTTTCATTATCATAATAATGAATTTCATTATGGTTACCTTGATGTATTTATAGACATCAATTTTTTACATTATGCCATCTCGCATAATTCTATTAAGAAAGATGCCTAGAGAGTCACAACATATGTATATAAAAAACCTTTGTTAAATTTTATTTTAATTTAATATTAGAATAAATATTGTTCACCTATTCGTGTAACAATAATTATTTAGGTAATATTGATTACGTAAACTCAATAAGTAGTTATTCAAGATTGAATAAGACAGAATTGAATATTTAAAAAATATTTATTCTCCAGTTAATGGATATATTATTTATTTAATTATTGAATGAATATTATAGTTATATATATATATATATATTAATAAATATTTGTTATTAATGGTTTGATAATTGAAAACGATGACTGATAGACTGATTGGAAGGCCTATACATAAATGTTACATTTTATTTAACTTCATTTGAATAAATAAATATTTATTTACTCTATAAATGTGAATTTTTATTGAAATGTATGAATACATCATAAAATCTATTTATATTAATATTATTAATATTGGATGTGGGGTTTTCCAAGAATTAATGAATTTGTTACGGGATTATGTACAATTATTAATTTATAACCCAATACATATAACACATATTATGTCATTTCTAGGGAATGTGATTTATAGGAATAAAATTTATCTCAAGAGAATTATCTAATGTATAAAGATATTTTTCGGAAGAAATCACTTAACAAATTAATAATTATTATCCTCCACCTCCCTCTCAAGAATGATTTAACAAAAAATAATCCTTCAATATCAGTTGGATTCATACGACAATAATTAGAGAGAAATTCATGATGACTAGTTCCTCTAGGATAGCACCCAAATTTCCATCAGTTACATTTTGAGGTTCATTGAGCATTTTTAGATAAAACTTGAGGGATTATACCTTGGGTAATTACCCCAAAAATGTAATAAAAAGTATGATAACCATAATCATCAATGAATGAATATTCATTAGAAAATTTTATATTTTTTATAAATTCAATATTAAAGATATAGTAAAAGATCGCCTCTTTGGATATTTAAATGTCGTGTCATTCCATTTATGAGTACTTAATCCCAAAAATATGATAAGTATAATTATTGAATTTGGTATTCACCATGTTCACTTCACCCGATAACCTTAAATTATAATCATTACTATGTTACATAATAATTCGTATTATATATTATTTTCAAATGATTGCACCATTTATTTGGAAGTTTTTTAAATTTATATTTTATCATTCTTAATACCAAAGTTTTGAAAATAAAATATTTAACTTTAATATGATTAAAAAAAGAAAATAAAAAATGCAGAGTTATCAAATATCTCATCTAGAAGTTTAGAATGTTCATGATGTATGACAAAAATA
Source organism: Viscum album (assembly GCA_963277665.1). Lineage (NCBI taxonomy): Eukaryota > Viridiplantae > Streptophyta > Magnoliopsida > Santalales > Viscaceae > Viscum > Viscum album. Next base: position 1,638,503,174 of record OY728163.1, on the reverse strand, counting down.
TACAATGTGTATCCAAAAAGTACATGTCATATACCCATGGTCAATAAAACCAGGATGTGTCACATGAATCATATCATGTTAGGTGGGAGAATAATATGTGGCATCATTAAATATCACATGTTTACTGTCTTGTTAGATAATGAATTTATGGATTTTTATAGCATGTACCTGATATGCACATTATATAAATATACATTGTTTTATCCTGAAATAATTGTAGAATCCCAATAGTTAAAGTATGAATATTATAAAAATACACACACTATTAATAGACATATTGTTTTTACTATGAACCAAGATACATTGGAAAAACATTATTTCAAGATATGTAGTTGGCATGCATTCCATGTAACACATAAATAACCAATTCATAATACAAATCATATCCCTCGGTGTGTTGTGTGGGTGACAAGAGAAATATGTACTTGATAAGAATCTAGACGAACATTCCATATAAATCATAACCACACATGAAAAAAGAACACACTAATACCATCATTACATTTGGGTAAATTATTTGGAATTAAATAGTAATTATAGAAAAACCTAACTACCCTACATATAGTTGGTTGTACACGAAGTGTGACCAGTATTTTCTCTATAAATAAATACCAACTATTTTATAGTGGTTATTATAGAATTAAATGATTAAATTAATTATTTTATAAGTTATTCTAGAACTAAATTACATGAATGGTTCTTAAAAAAATCATTTAATTCACATGAACTATTAATGGTACACAACATGTATATTAATGGTGTGTTGTGTCATCGTACATGTCATGCTGACTACAATATTTAAGCCACAGAACAACACACCATATAAGATCATGAAAATTTATAGAATAATACTTGTTGTGTAAGTACAGAGTACATTAAAAATTCCTTATTGAGCATCAGTCACAAGTTCTGTGAACAAAAATACATTTCATCTGAAGCATAAGGGACATGTGTTGTTTCCTATAGTATATGTCATGCTTATTAAATTTGAGACTAAATTTAATACCAATGAGAAGGTTATATGTCATATTCCATTTTATTATGATCCCAATGTATGAAAAATTATTAAATTTATATAAAATTATAGAGCATGAGAATCTTAGGGACTATTTTGATGTGTAATTAAGATAAAATAATTTATAAATAATATTATTGATGAATTTATTTATGAAATATATCTGAATAGAGAATGGATTGAAATGAATTCAATATAGTTGTAAATGTATATATTTTTCATATGTGGATTATCGTGATCCTAAATGGAATATGTTTGTGTTGGGTATTAATTTAATTTAATTTTTATTTTATGGGTTTCTGGAAAATTATATTACAAAATTAAATATGATGGTTTTTATATTATCCCTTCATCTATATTATGTACGATAAGGTATTCCCACTATTTATTTTATTTAACCTAAATCCAATAGTTAACCTCACTTGTGTGTGAGTATTGACATGTAAATAATTGATATCCTAGGTGAGAGGTCATGGTTCCAGATAGAGCTGAGGTGGAAACATCCAAGTATATACATAAGATAAAAGGTGGAATAACGTAACATGATAGAATCCTAGCTCAAGGACAAATTCCTTAAGATTCAAAAGGTTTCTTTGTTGTGAAGTAGATAAACCAAATAATACTAAATGTTAATGATCATACAATTAGTTTATTTTATTTTTTCTAACTCATATTTAATTGATCATTTTTCCTATTAATGTTTATTAAATGTATAAACATGATGACTTAATGTAAATGAATTTACATGCATGAAAGAAGTAATAAAATAAATAGATTAAACGTAAATTATTTTATCATGACATAATTAATCAATTATATAAATGATAGATAATATTAAGAATCATATAATGGATAAAATAAGAATTATTCCTATATAAGATTAACAAATCCCACGAGAAAATATGATGTTTTGAAAGGTAACCATAATCTGAGTTAATATCCACCCATTTTTTAAGTATTGAATTATCCATTAATGAGGACAATTTTAATTATTATGGAATCTTAATAAAACAAAATATATTGAATAAAAGAAATATTTAATGAGTTCAACGTCCATAGTTTATTAAATAAAATTAGAAGGAAAGTGTTGAGAAAATTTTAATCCACAGTTTTCAGATGGGGGAGTCTTCCCAACATATTAATGAACTACATGTTTGTGTAGTAGGCTTTAATTTAAACCTAAATACCTATAATCAATTTGAATGGTCAAAGTTTTGAGGGAAATATGGATCCATTCAACATGAATATCAACATGGTAGGATATTTTGAATCCATTATTGAGGGCAGTAGATAATTGATAAAATAATGAAAGAGTAATAAAATCATTTTTATTGTGTCACACTTTAGGTTATCATGATAAAGCACCATTTTTTAATTTTTTAGAATATATAATTTAGTAAGAGATACATATTATTCATATAATCAATATTATAGAAATGAAATATCCTTAATGGAATGAACTTTTAGTAGTGGTACATGCGCTTTCACAACTTACTATACCAGGGGTATAAGTTCTATGTGTTGGAATCCCATATTCAAGATAATGTGGCATTTAAATAGGATAGTGAAGAGGATTATATTTTCATCTAGAAACATGTAAATAATTAATTATATTTCAAACACATTAATATATAATATATGTACTATGATATTCATAAGCTTCAAGAGAATATGGTTCCATATACATATTTTCTCATCTCAGAAATATTTTTTAGAAGAAGGAAAGACAATAGAGTTTTAAGATATCCAAGAAAGTTTTTAAATGGAATCTTGGTTTAGATCATTTAGACATATGTCATGTTGTAAATCCAAATTTTATATATCATCAATTTAGATATTTTTTGGCTTCACTCTACTTTAAGTATTATGCCAAACCTCATACTTGCCTCATTACCAAATTTTTTCTCCCATTTTTCAATAACTTTTGACATGAAAAATATAGGGAAGTCTATCTCATATCTAGATGATCTAATTATCTAGGTGCATAAATACCTAAGTTATAAAAACCATTTATACTTATGGTGAATAATATGGAGGCTATTTAAAATGTGTCTAATACTAACATCAAGTCCAAGGCTTATTCGCAACACCCAACCTGGAGGTGGAGGACCGAGGAATATGCTTGGAACTAAGAAACACTGTATATTGAATTTGGAAAGACTGGGATAATGGATGATAAATTGTACCTCACTTAGGAATGAAGGGTATTCTTCAATATAATATCTCAATTTATTCTTAAATGGTATTATATATATATATATATTGTGGTGCTCACATTTATATGAAAATTTTCTGAGATGGTTCCCGAGACTGAAATACATTTTACATTAAATCATATTTATATTCACGGCCTTGAATATTAATAAATATATTATCATATTATTATTTTTACTATATGTATCTTTATTGTGATAATTTCCTCAAAGAGTCTATTTCATCAAGAGATCGCTGCATTTCTGTGATATTTTTAGAACCTTAATGATCAATGATGATATTCTTAATTACATTATCTATGGTTATATTACATATATATGGTGGGATAAAAATATTATATTCCATTTGGATTTAGAGGTCCATAATATTTTAATACTTCATCTCATTAAGTTCTCACAATGGATATATCTAAGATGGGAGGTTATGAGAACATAACATCTCATAGGACTTCCAAAGGTTATACGTGTCATTGGATAATATTATATTTGTATCTATGTGTTGGTCCATAGACATGATATTTTAATAAATCAATATCATATATTATGAACTTATATTTATTGATGAAAACTATGATTCCATATGCTCACTAAAATGTAGGATGCATTGTGTTCTCGTGAGTGATATGAAATTATTGAATAATCCAAGAAAGTATTTTTACCCATTGATGTTAATGGATGTAGATATCTTATGTCTTATAATGGTATTGGAATAATTTGATCTGGTCTTGACCATGTCATTTTTATTGATGAGTTTATTTCAAGGATTTAAAATAAATATATAACACCCATATTGTTCAATGAAACAAGTAATGAAACCTTCTTGATGAGATATTGATACAAAGGTATTAAGAATATTAGTTATAGCCTATTTGATTCAAATATTAGATAAAATATAATTACCATGATCCAAGAAAAAATTATTATTTGATTTATTTTGGTTCTTTTATAATGATTGAATTTTTTTGTTAAATCAGATGGTCTAGCCCTCTATTACATTAAGCCCCATGAGTGCCTAACTCTTTTATTAGCAAAGTATGAATGAATGACTTAGTACGTATATAATTTATTTATTTATTTAAATAATAAGGTTGTGATATATATTTATTTAAATAATTAGACATTAAAAATGGTTCAATAAATACTAAGAGGGTTGTTATATCGAGTAACGAGTCTAGTGGATATGGTATATCTAATATCATTTAAATAAATAAATACTTATTTATTTAGGAAATATTATTAAATTATACATGATTTTATAGCTTTTTGAGGAAATATTATTATTATTATTATTATTATTCTATGTGGGTTTTTATTGTAATTAAGATATTTTTTAAGGTCTTTTGTGAAATAAATATTCTATATTCCTAAATATGTGAACCTTATCTTATCATTTCAAGGTTTAAATGTTTTTGATCACTATAAAAAATTCTATTTTAAATTCTCTAAACACTAGAATGAAATTTCCCTAAAGTATTATCAAGAATAGAGATAATATATCTTCATAATCCATCTCAATATTAGATATAACTAGAGGAATCACTAATGTCTGAAATGGGTTCTATTTGTGATCAATGGAAAATGGAACAATATATTTTGTTCTTCATCACTAGAACTCAGAGTACTAATATAACTGTTTCAATGTTCATGGGGCATGTGTGTATTACCACTATATGTATTACACACTTGAATCCTTCATTGTAATGATGGTATGATAATAGTGTTATATCGATTGGACAATGAAGAAAGAATCTCATTTAAATATACTTATTATTCATGTAAAATTGATATAAATTATATGTCAAAAAGATCCTCTATTAAAATATCTTAGGATTGACATCATCATGCTATGAGGATTTGTCCAAAGAAACCAATAAAATTTATTTTCGGGCGTGGGCTTGACAATAATCCAGTATTCCCTAATGTCTTTATGGTTTATCAAAATTGTTACATATTAATTTATAATGTTTTATTATTTTCTGATCATAGAATACATTTTTTATTCATCATTTATTTGTTCACAATATGATTGAAAAGACAAGAATTTTATTCAAATTTAAATGACCGAGAAAATTCCTTGAAGATATGAATAACACTCAAAGATCACATATTGAGTTGATACATAATATAAATGGAAGACATTATTACATAAAGAGTAACTAAAAATTTCACATTTTGTGCCCTTATTCTTTGGACTGAGATTGGTTGTGATAATCACATCACATCATGTGGGAGTGGAGTACATAGTGTCATTAAATATCATGTATTAACTAACCATTTATAAAATATTTTTTAATATTATATGTTTTGTAGTTATCATCCCCACTATATAACCTAACATGGTACAATATGTGAGAATCATGAAAGTCGTGTGGTCAAATAATGCATCTTGTAATTGACACACACCATGTAATAAATTTTAATCAAGAAATATAGGATTGTTTTGGCTGAACCATATTTTGTTGGCATACACATTGTGTAACACAAATATTCCCATGTTGATTACATGTGGATTCCCTATGAATGTTTCATTGGTGGCCATAGAGTAGACTACATGGTATGTGGTGGGTTATACACTCCATGTGACTTATTAAAATTTTGGTGAATTAGATACCAATCAGAGTTTTAAATGTGTAAATTACATACATGAAAAAAATATTAATTTTAGTATTAAACTTCACTACATGACATATAGAGAATATACAAACCATATGATAGGATTTTAAGAATATTAAATGAAAAAAATAATAATTTAGGAATAATTTTATAACTAAACCTAATTTATGGTTTTCATTTGCACCATCAACTTCATGGGAATTACTAGCGGTGCACACCTTGTATATTAATGGCATGTCATGTGTCACAAACACCATATTGAATATTCTACTTGACTCATAGAACCATACTCCATGTAATAATATAAAACATCATGACTTCTATATGTCATGTATGATAATGTAAAGACCCGCAAATTTCAAGGAAATTTTTTTCTTAATTTTCTTAGGAATTTTACAAGAGCGCAGCTTCAGACGGCACCTGATTCCGAGGCCCGGTGTGCCCGGAATCAATTTCCGAAGTTTGGCTCGGGTACGTTCAGTGAACGGACGAGCGGGTTTTTCTATCTTTTGAACCGGTGCCCGGAATCGAATTCAGAGGGCACCGATGAAATCGCAGCGCCGGTATTTGCTTAGAAACGCCTCTTCCGGAGTTGCGTTTGCTCAGACGTGGTTTTTTTAAATTTTACGGCTTAAGTCAGAAATAAAATAAAGTTTGTGCGACAACTTTATTTTATTTCACTTAAGCTGCTTGGAAGCCACTTGAAGTCACTTAAAGACGGCTTGAACTGAGTTGAACTGGATAGGATGCTATCCAGAAATATCCTACCCCTTGGTAGGATATTTGTGCGGTGGGACCCGCACGAGCCACGCCGTTTCTTTCGCTAAGTAACGCACCCGCGAAAACCCGTCAAAGTAACTGAAAAGTCAACCGACGCGTTTTCTTAAATTCTTAACAGACCATTTAATTGGGCGGTTTATTTCGTGAATTAAATGGACTGTTTCTTCGTGAATTAAATGGGTCGTTTCTTTCGTTGAATTAATTCAACGAATTGATGGATCGTTTCTTAACCAGTTTCGTGTGTTGGCATGTTTATAAAATAAGACCAACCCAAAAATCCTTGGAAAGGATTTGAAAGAATCTTCGTTCCTCCACCCTCTCCGCGAAGAACGCGAAGAACGCGAAGAACGCGAAGAACGCGAAGAACGCCGGCGACCGGAATTCGACGACGCACACCAAGATCTGCGACGTCGACGAGATCTACCCGCGACATTCTTCGGCGACGCCTCTTCTTCCGCGGCCGATCCTCGTTCGGCAACTAAGGTGAGAATCGGATCTTTTCTTCTCCCTTTTTTTTTAATTTCAATATCCACGGATTTAAACTAATTAAATCCGTTTGATCTTGATCCGGAGATTGGCGACGCGACGCCGGATACCGCGACGACGCGACGATCTCCTTCCTCCGCGACGAGCGATTCCGCGACGACCTCTCGTCCGACGACGACGACAAGGTAAGGGTTGATTGGAATATTTTTCCTTCCCGTGATTTTATTTCTTTTAAAGTAAAGAACTTGATCTTCGAACAATTTTAACATTTAAAATTGTTGTTGATTGTTTTATTGTTCCTCCCGTGGATTATGACTAACGCGGAGGGTGCGGGTCTAACGAACAAGACCTGGCAACCCTCCGCCGATCTTCTCTTTTTGTGCGGATTTGGCGGACGACGACGAACCGTGCGGCAAGGGCAATTTGTTGGCTCCGCAGTGAAGATCGTCCCCCGAGAGGAGCATCGGCGCAGACGGGAAAGAAATCGGGCCACCGGAGCATCTCCGGCGGCCCGCGGAAGGCGGCGGCGGCGCGGGTCGCCGGCGCGGCGGCGCCGGCGACCGGAGGCGGCGGCGCCCGGCGCGCCGCCGTGGAGGAAGCCCGCCGCGGCTGAAGCCGCGGCGGCAACGGCGGCCGGTTCCGCGGCCGCGCGGAACCGGGACGGACGCGGCGGCCCGGCCGCGTCCGCGTGACAGGCGGCCCCCCGCGGGGGCCGCGTCTCCTTCAAAGCCGCGGGTCAACCCCGCGGCGGCGGCTCTTCGGCCGCTCGGCCGAAGACCGAGCCGGCCGGTCCGGTCGGCCGGGCCGCGCCCAGGCCGGACCGGACCCGGCCGAGCCGGTTCGGGCCGGGTCGGGCCGGCCCGGTTCGGGCCGACCCGGTTCGGCCGACCCCAGGGGGGGTTCGGGCCGGGTCGCCCCGGACCCGGAACCCCCGTTTCGGGCCCTCTACGGTCTTTCGCCCATATCTTGGGCCTGGGACCTCCGATTGACGAACCGTCAGCGGCTACGCGATCCTTGGATCGAGACGGTCGTTTAGGTATATTATACTCAAGGTTTCGGAAGACTTTGGGTTCGGCCGGGTTGGTTCGTACACGAAACCAACCGGGCCCTCGGAGCGGAAACGCTCATAACTTGAGCTACGGACGTCCGATCGACGTACCGTCAGCTGTGGTAGTTTCCTCTAAGTGAGACGGAACTTTTGGCATACTCCTCCCGAGGATCGGATACAGGCGGAGTACGGTCGGGTTGGTTTTGCCCTAAAAACCAACCGGGCCCCTGGGACAAAAATGCCAATAACTCTCAGACCGGGCGTCCGATTGACGCGCCGTCTGTCGCGTTGAGATCCTGTTGTCGATACGGAACTTTTGGATACATCAACTTCGGACTACGTGTCAGTTGATGTATCAGCCCCTCGGCTCGTGGAGCGGACCCTCCTAAACGAGCTCGCTTCGTGCGGGAACCCTAGCGCTGGCTGTGACCTCGACGACAGAGCAGAGATCCTCCGTGGACTGCGACGACGGCAGAGCAGAGATCCTCCGTGGACTGCGACGACGGCAGAGCAGAGATCCTCCGTGGACTGCGACGACGGCAGAGCAGAGATCCTCCGTGGACTGCGGCGACGACTGTGCAGGGATCCTCAGTGGACTGCGTCGACTACTGCACTCAGCGATCCTATGCGGATCAGTGCCCGATCCTATGTGGGTCCTACTACCGGTTCTGTGTGAGCCACTGCCTACCGGTTCTGTGTGAGCCACTGCCTACAGGTTCTGTGTGAGCCCGATCCTGTGTGGGTCTTCTGCGGGGGTTAGTACCTATCGATCCTTCGTGGGTCCGACGACTTAGACTGATCAGTGATCGTCTTTGACGTCATCTTAAAAAGTATACCTGGTTGAGCTGAATCTTATGTTACTCTCCTTTGTGGATTGTGTTGAACTATCCTTTGTGGATTTACTATTTACTCTCCTTGTGGATTTGAGTCTTGCTTTCCTTTGTGGATTGAGTTGTTCTTGAGCTCGTGAGCAGAGCTAGATTTGGGGACTTAGGTATATTTATGGGCATATACCTAAGTCGAGTCAGATGTTACTTCGTGATTGCATCTTTCTTTTGTGCTATATCCTTTGTGGATTTCGGGAGACCTTCGGGGGTCTCGGGGTCCTTACTGAGTAGCTTGTACTCACCCCTGCACGGGCTATGCCCGCACTTCGTGGTGTTGGTTGCAGACGACGGACAGCGCTGATCACGGTTGGGGCGTGGAGCAGGACGGTACCTGGAGGTGGACCACTGGGCGGGACGTGCTCGGAGCGGACGTGGGACCCGAGGAGCCTGGAGGCTATCTGTACCCACCCTTCAGGTGGGATTGCCAGTGGACGACACGAGGCCGCCGTCTTTTCTTCAGTTGCTGTACTTTACTTTTCAGTTGTACTTTACAGTTGGGCTTGTATTTCCGGCCCCTTTACTTTTCTGCACTTTACTTTCCGCTTGCTGACTCTGTGTGGTTGTTACTTATAAAGGCAATGCCTTCCCTGTTACTGGGATCTTACGCCTTGGTGCTAGTCGCCAGCCCCTGGCCTATGGAAGGCGGGCTTGGGGTAGTCACGGCACGGGCCCCGAGGACGGGTCGTGAAAAATTGGTATCAGAGGTGGTCGGTTCTACCGCAAACTCTGATCGTCCTTTCTTTCTATGTGAAGCAATAGTGTTTAGTGTATTGAGTGTGGTTATCAGTTCAGGGAGCCCAGTGTTGGTGCGGCGGCCGACGTATCCGTACACCAGGACCCTGACTCCTGATTTCCGACTTAATGCATGAAAACATTGATTGCGTGTGTGTTTCAAGTTTTTCCTTGTGATTACTTGTGTCAGCTCACCGGGTATACTGATCTGCTTTATGAAAGTCTCAAGTTTTCCTTGTGATTACTTGTGCCAGCTCACCAGGTATACTGTTCTGACTGTGGTGCTCTTGTTCTCCTTTTCAGGATGGCCCCGCGACGACTGCCAGCTAGGGTTCCGAGTGTAGGGCGCGACGGCAGCCCACCGAGCGACGAGGCCTCGGTGCAGGGCCCTTTGCCAGCTGTGGCACCGGCGGTAGCTTTACCCGCCGAGCCACCGATGCTACTAGTACCAGACGCTGACGATGCATGTCGCCTCAGGGCACTGCACGAGTTTCAGAGCCAGCGACCGCCCAGGTTTCGCGGTGAGGCGGACCCCCAGGCCGCCGAGGACTGGCTAGAGGCGGTGGTACGGATCTTCAGGCTAGTGAGGACACCAGCGGATCTCATGGTGATCCTCGCAGCGAGCCTCCTGCAGGCGGCGGAAGGACGATGGTGGAGCCTGATGCTCCAGGTTCACGATGAGGCATCCTTGCTCTGGGCGGACTTCGAGAGCCTCTTCCGCTCTGAGTTCGTCCCGGCCACCCTCCGAGCGGTGCGCATCCAGGAGCTTCTCCAGCTGCGCCAGGGCAGCATGACGGTCGCTCAGTACGCGGCGAGGTTCACGGACCTATCTCGCTACTCGACCGACATGGTACGGGACCCCTTCTTCCGGGCCCGGACCTTCGAGCAGGGCTTGCGACAGGAGATTCGGGCGTCGCTGATCTCTCTCAGCATTCCGACCCAGGCGGGAGTGCTGGAGCGAGCCCTCCTGATCGAGAGCTTCCTGGCAGAGCCTTCTTCAGCGGCGAGACCTAGCGCAGGGCGGCAGGTAGCTGAGTCATCGGCAGTAGGCAGCCGACGGATGACTCACGGGTCCAGGCAGACCAGACCCCCTCGCAGACGGCCTCAGGACACCGGCTCAGCGGTGCGGGGCACACAGCGGAGTGCCAGCCTTTCGAGAGGCAGGCTGTGCTACTCTTGCGGCGGGCAGGGTCACATGGCTTGTGACTGCCCGACTCGCCGACCAGAGGAGCAGCAGACGGTGGAGGGGCCACCCAGGCAGAGGCAGAGGGTCGACCGTGGCGGTCCGCAGGGAGGAGGCGGACGAGGCAGAGGAGCTGGCCGAGCAGCAGGTGGTGGGCGACGCTTCCAGGCTCTACCCCCACCACCACCAGGAGGGCCACCTCGACCACAGGGAGCTGGAGGGCAGGGACAGGCCCAGCTCCAGGCAGTGGAGGCCTACGACCCCGACATTCCAGAGATGATTCGAGGTACGATCTGTGTCTATTCCACCCTTGCTGCAGTACTTATAGACACAGGAGCGAGTCACTCTTTCATAGCCTCTGCCCTTGTTCGGAGCTCGGAGATTCCGACTGAGCCGTTGGCTCGATCCTTACGGCTAGAGACTCCTACGGGAGCAGACTCGACGATTACGCACTGGTGCCGGCAGTGTGAGCTTACTCTAGGAGGCGAGAGCTTCGGCTGGGATCTCCTTGTAGCGGCGTCGAGGCCTTACGACGTCATCTTGGGCATGGATTGGCTATCCACGGTTCATGCCCAGATCGACTGTTTTAGGCGCAAGGTGCGATGTGTTCGTACCGACGGGAGCAGGTTTACCTTCACCGGCGAGAAGGGAACCTTTGCAGCACAGGATGGACTTCCGCGGAGGAGAGTGCAGCCCATCTCTCATCAGTTGGCTAGCCTCATCCTAGGAGCAGTGGATGTGCGGAGTCCGGCTTTTCCTGCAGTGGTGGACCAGTACGTGGACGTCTTTCCCGACGACGTTCCAGGGCTACCTCCTCGTAGAGAGGTAGACTTTTACATCGACTTGTACCCCGGGACAGCCCCGATATCTACTCCAGCATATCGGATGGCCCCCGCCGAGCTTCGAGAGCTGCGGGTACAGTTGGAGGACTTGCAGAGCAAGGGGTTTATCCGACCCAGTGTTTCACCCTGGGCTTCCCCGATTTTGTTCGCCAAGAAGGCGGACGGGAGCTTGCGACTATGTGTCGACTATCGTCGCCTGAACCAGGTGACAGTGAGGAACAAGTATCCGCTGCCACGGATTGATGACCTCTTCGATCAGCTCAAGGGAGCGCGGTGGTTCTCGAAGATAGACCTCCGGTCAGGCTATCATCAGCTCAGAGTTCGAGACGAGGACGTGCAGAAGACGGCCTTCAGGTGTCGGTATGGCCATTATGAGTTCTTGGTTATGCCATTCGGCGTAACCAATGCTCCAGCAGTGTTCATGAGCCTCATGAACAGGATCTTCCAGCCATACCTCGACCGATTTGTCGTTGTCTTCATTGACGACATTTTGGTATACTCGACGACTGAGGAGGAGCATGCCTACCACCTGCGAGTTGTGCTAGACACACTCCGAGAGCACCAGCTTTATGGCAAGCTCTCAAAATGCCAGTTCTGGTTACGTGAGGTCCATTTCTTGGGGCACGTCATTTCTGAGGCGGGAGTTGCAGTGGATCCCGCGAAGATCGAGGCGGTGCTAGCTTGGGAGCCACCCAAGAGCGTGACAGAGGTGCGGAGCTTCTTGGGCCTAGCCGGATATTATCGGAGATTCGTGCCAGACTTCTCCAGAGTTGCAGCACCACTCTCAGCCTTGACGAAGAAGGGGAAACCCTTTGTGTGGTCAGACAGATGTCAGCAGAGCTTCCAGGAGCTGAGACAGAGATTGACCAGCGCACCTATCTTGAGGTTGCCTGAGGAGGGAGTTGGGTACGTAGTTTACTGCGATGCATCAGGGACTGGACTCGGGTGCGTCCTGATGCAGGAGCGGGCCGTGATCGCCTACGGATCACGTCAGTTGAGGCCGCATGAGCAGAACTACGCCACTCATGACCTGGAGTTAGCAGCAGTGGTCTTCGCTCTGAAGACTTGGCGGCACTATCTGATGGGCGAGCGCTTCACGGTCTTTTCTGACCACCAGAGTCTCAGGTATATCTTCTCTCAGAAGGACCTGAACCTGAGACAGTGGAGATGGCTTGAGTTCCTCCAGGACTATGACTTTGAGATAGTCTATACTCCTGGGAAGGGGAACGTGGTAGCCGATGCCCTCAGCAGGAGGACGGGCATTCAGCTACTTGAGGAGGCGACGGAGCAGCTAGCCTCCTTGCAGATATCCTTCGTGGATAGAGACGGAACAGCCTTTCTTCAGTCTCTCACAGTATCTCCTCCACTTCTACAGCGGGTCAGAGAGGCTCAGCGTGGGGACGCTGACTGTGAGACCCGGCGTGCACTGATATCCTCAGGTCAGGCGCCTGATGGTTTCTCCCTTGGAGCAGAGCACGACATCCTTTTCAGAGGGCGTACCTTCGTACCAGTTGCTTTACGAGAGGAGGTGCTGAGAGAGTTTCACACTTCTCCCTTGGCGGTACATCCCGGAGTGGTGAAGATGTACCAGGATCTCAGACGACAGCACTGGTGGCCGGGCATGAAGAAAGCTGTGGCAGAGTTCGTCTCACGATGCCTCACCTGCCAGCAGGTGAAGGCAGAGCACCAGGTACCAGCAGGCTTGGTACAGCCCTTGGAGGTCCCGGAGTGGAAGTGGGACGGCATATCTATGGACTTCGTGACTGGACTTCCACGTACTTCCAGAGGTCACGACTCCATTTGGGTGATTGTCGACCGACTCACCAAGTCGGCACACTTCTTACCCATCAGAGAGCAGGGCTCAGTGGAGAGCTTGGGACGTCTTTACGTCCAGGAGATCGTACGGCTTCACGGTGTGCCATCATCTATCGTCTCCGATCGAGATGCTCGTTTCACTTCCCGGCTTTGGAAGGGGTTGCAGGAGGCGTTCGGGACGCGGCTCCATCTGAGCACAGCCTTCCACCCTCAGACGGATGGACAGACAGAGAGGACCATACAGACACTCGAGGACATGCTCCGTGCATGTGTTCTCGACTTTGGTCGCAGCTGGGAGGACCACCTACCCTTGGTGGAGTTCGCGTGCAACAACAGCTACCACTCCACCATCGGGATGGCACCATACGAGGCGTTGTACGGCAGACCCTGCAGATCACCGTTGTGCTGGACAGACCCTGGGGAGTCAGCACTCGTGGGACCAGAGATGGTCCGAGCCACGACAGAGAAGGTCCAGATCATCCAGGAGAGGATGAGGACAGCTCAGAGCCGGCAGAAGTCATATGCTGGCAGGAGGCGGAGGCCACTAGAATTCGAGGATGGAGACCACGTCTTTTTGCGTGTCTCACCTCGACGTGGTTTACGGAGATTTGGCCGAGGCGGCAAGTTGTCTCCACGCTTCATCGGGCCTTTCCAGGTCCTCAGCAGGATAGGAGAGGTGGCTTATCGCCTGGCTCTACCACCTCAGTTGCACCGGGTGCACGACGTCTTCCACGTGTCTCAGCTGAGGAGATACGTGCACGACCCGACGCACATCATCGACTTTGGGGAGCTGGATGTGGACGATGGGGCGACTTTTGCGGAGGTCCCAGTGGAGATCGAGAATCGACAGGAGCGGGTCCTACGTGGGCGGTCGATTCCTCTTGTGCGCATCAGATGGCAGCACGGGAACCTCCAGGAGAGCACTTGGGAGCGGGAGGCTCAGATGCGTGCTCAGTACCCCCATTTGTTCCCCTAGTTTTTGATATATCTTTACGGGGACGTAAAGCCGTGAGGTGGGAGTAATGTAAAGACCCGCAAATTTCAAGGAAATTTTTTTCTTAATTTTCTTAGGAATTTTACAAGAGCGCAGCTTCAGACGGCACCTGATTCCGAGGCCCGGTGTGCCCGGAATCAATTTCCGAAGTTTGGCTCGGGTACGTTCAGTGAACGGACGAGCGGGTTTTTCTATCTTTTGAACCGGTGCCCGGAATCGAATTCAGAGGGCACCGATGAAATCGCAGCGCCGGTATTTGCTTAGAAACGCCTCTTCCGGAGTTGCGTTTGCTCAGACGTGGTTTTTTTAAATTTTACGGCTTAAGTCAGAAATAAAATAAAGTTTGTGCGACAACTTTATTTTATTTCACTTAAGCTGCTTGGAAGCCACTTGAAGTCACTTAAAGACGGCTTGAACTGAGTTGAACTGGATAGGATGCTATCCAGAAATATCCTACCCCTTGGTAGGATATTTGTGCGGTGGGACCCGCACGAGCCACGCCGTTTCTTTCGCTAAGTAACGCACCCGCGAAAACCCGTCAAAGTAACTGAAAAGTCAACCGACGCGTTTTCTTAAATTCTTAACAGACCATTTAATTGGGCGGTTTATTTCGTGAATTAAATGGACTGTTTCTTCGTGAATTAAATGGGTCGTTTCTTTCGTTGAATTAATTCAACGAATTGATGGATCGTTTCTTAACCAGTTTCGTGTGTTGGCATGTTTATAAAATAAGACCAACCCAAAAATCCTTGGAAAGGATTTGAAAGAATCTTCGTTCCTCCACCCTCTCCGCGAAGAACGCGAAGAACGCGAAGAACGCGAAGAACGCGAAGAACGCCGGCGACCGGAATTCGACGACGCACACCAAGATCTGCGACGTCGACGAGATCTACCCGCGACATTCTTCGGCGACGCCTCTTCTTCCGCGGCCGATCCTCGTTCGGCAACTAAGGTGAGAATCGGATCTTTTCTTCTCCCTTTTTTTTTAATTTCAATATCCACGGATTTAAACTAATTAAATCCGTTTGATCTTGATCCGGAGATTGGCGACGCGACGCCGGATACCGCGACGACGCGACGATCTCCTTCCTCCGCGACGAGCGATTCCGCGACGACCTCTCGTCCGACGACGACGACAAGGTAAGGGTTGATTGGAATATTTTTCCTTCCCGTGATTTTATTTCTTTTAAAGTAAAGAACTTGATCTTCGAACAATTTTAACATTTAAAATTGTTGTTGATTGTTTTATTGTTCCTCCCGTGGATTATGACTAACGCGGAGGGTGCGGGTCTAACGAACAAGACCCGGCAACCCTCCGCCGATCTTCTCTTTTTGTGCGGATTTGGCGGACGACGACGAACCGTGCGGAATGGGCAATTTGTTGGCTCCGCAGTGAAGATCGTCCCCCGGGAGGAGCATCGGCGCAGACGGGAAAGAAATCGGGCCACCGGAGCATCTCCGGCGGCCCGCGGAAGGCGGCGGCGGCGCGGGTCGCCGGCGCGGCGGCGCCGGCGACCGGAGGCGGCGGCGCCCGGCGCGCCGCCGTGGAGGAAGCCCGCCGCGGCTGAAGCCGCGGCGGCAACGGCGGCCGGTTCCGCGGCCGCGCGGAACCGGGACGGACGCGGCGGCCCGGCCGCGTCCGCGTGACAGGCGGCCCCCCGCGGGGGCCGCGTCTCCTTCAAAGCCGCGGGTCAACCCCGCGGCGGCGGCTCTTCGGCCGCTCGGCCGAAGACCGAGCCGGCCGGTCCGGTCGGCCGGGCCGCGCCCAGGCCGGACCGGACCCGGCCGAGCCGGTTCGGGCCGGGTCGGGCCGGCCCGGTTCGGGCCGACCCGGTTCGGCCGACCCCAGGGGGGGTTCGGGCCGGGTCGCCCCGGACCCGGAACCCCCGTTTCGGGCCCTCTACGGTCTTTCGCCCATATCTTGGGCCTGGGACCTCCGATTGACGAACCGTCAGCGGCTACGCGATCCTTGGATCGAGACGGTCGTTTCGGTATATTATACTCAAGGTTTCGGAAGACTTTGGGTTCGGCCGGGTTGGTTCGTACACGAAACCAACCGGGCCCTCGGAGCGGAAACGCTCATAACTTGAGCTACGGACGTCCGATCGACGTACCGTCAGCTGTGGTAGTTTCCTCTAAGTGAGACGGAACTTTTGGCATACTCCGCCCGAGGATCGGATACAGGCGGAGTACGGTCGGGTTGGTTTTGCCCTAAAAACCAACCGGGCCCCTGGGACAAAAATGCCAATAACTCTCAGACCGGGCGTCCGATTGACGCGCCGTCTGTCGCGTTGAGATCCTGTTGTCGATACGGAACTTTTGGATACATCAACTTCGGACTACGTGTCAGTTGATGTATCAGCCCCTCGGCTCGTGGAGCGGACCCTCCTAAACGAGCTCGCTTCGTGCGGGAACCCTAGCGCTGGCTGTGACCTCGACGACAGAGCAGAGATCCTCCGTGGACTGCGACGACGGCAGAGCAGAGATCCTCCGTGGACTGCGACGACGGCAGAGCAGAGATCCTCCGTGGACTGCGACGACGGCAGAGCAGAGATCCTCCGTGGACTGCGGCGACGACTGTGCAGGGATCCTCAGTGGACTGCGTCGACTACTGCACTCAGCGATCCTATGCGGATCAGTGCCCGATCCTATGTGGGTCCTACTACCGGTTCTGTGTGAGCCACTGCCTACCGGTTCTGTGTGAGCCACTGCCTACAGGTTCTGTGTGAGCCCGATCCTGTGTGGGTCTTCTGCGGGGGTTAGTACCTATCGATCCTTCGTGGGTCCGACGACTTAGACGGATCAGTGATCGTCTTTGACGTCATCTGAAAAAGTATACCTGGTTGAGCTGAATCTTATGTTACTCTCCTTTGTGGATTGTGTTGAACTATCCTTTGTGGATTTACTATTTACTCTCCTTGTGGATTTGAGTCTTGCTTTCCTTTGTGGATTGAGTTGTTCTTGAGCTCGTGAGCAGAGCTAGATTTGGGGACTTAGGTATATGTATGGGCATATACCTAAGTCGAGTCAGATGTTACTTCGTGATTGCATCTTTCTTTTGTGCTATATCCTTTGTGGATTTCGGGAGACCTTCGGGGGTCTCGGGGTCCTTACTGAGTAGCTTGTACTCACCCCTGCACGGGCTATGCCCGCACTTCGTGGTGTTGGTTGCAGACGACGGACAGCGCTGATCACGGTTGGGGCGTGGAGCAGGACGGTACCTGGAGGTGGACCACTGGGCGGGACGTGCTCGGAGCGGACGTGGGACCCGAGGAGCCTGGAGGCTATCTGTACCCACCCTTCAGGTGGGATTGCCAGTGGACGACACGAGGCCGCCGTCTTTTCTTCAGTTGCTGTACTTTACTTTTCAGTTGTACTTTACAGTTGGGCTTGTATTTCCGGCCCCTTTACTTTTCTGCACTTTACTTTCCGCTTGCTGACTCTGTGTGGTTGTTACTTATAAAGGCAATGTCTTCCCTGTTACTGGGATCTTACGCCTTGGTGCTAGTCGCCAGCCCCTGGCCTATGGAAGGCGGGCTTGGGGTAGTCACGGCACGGGCCCCGAGGACGGGTCGTGACAGATAAGGTACAAGATGAAGACCATACAGATCATAGTCAAATGCTATGTGAGTGAAAATACACACAATATAGGTAGACACATATTGGTTTTCCTCCAGTATATGATGTGTAAACTTTGAGATATAAACTTATTCTAGAAAAATTAGTATACATTATCCCCCTTGTCAGCATAATTCATGTACATATTATCTTTAAATTAAGTTAAATTATTTTAAATTATAGTGGATTGGAACCCCCTAGTCTTCATGGATGGAAGATTAAGATAAAATAATTAATTATCAAATATGGTAATTAATTTGGTAATTCAAAAAATATCATAATATGGAATGATGTAAAATGAATTATAAATAGTTTTAAATGTGTATCCCCTAGATTAATTGATGTTAATTATATTTTTGGACCAATGTATGTGTTGTATTTCATTTAATTTAATCATTATGGAATTTGTTTTTTAATTATTTTTAAATTAAAATAATGTTTTATTTAAAATTCTCCGATATAAATTAATAAATGTATTACATGTCGAACATTTCTTTTTGATGACCTCATACCCCATGTTCCCCTCAAATTCATATGAGTAAATAATATGTGAATAATAGATATCCAAAGAGAGTAGATGTGGTTCAAGGTGGAGCTGAGGTGAAACCAAAAAATGAGATACCTAAGTGTACATGTTGAATTCTATAACTAAAAAAACGTGGTTTAATGAGTTATTCTTCTAGTATTAAAGATAAATGTATCATCTGGTCGATAAACTGACCAATAGAACTACTCATGATTATGACACATATATTTATTTTATTTTATTCAAGTGAATGGATAATTATTTTCTTGGTATATGAATGTGTGTAGGTGATCATATAAAATAAATGAATTAAAAACAATAGAATATAGAATAAAATAAATTATTTATGCGTAAATGTTTTCATCAATACATGGTTAATTAATAATATATAATTTACATAATATTATGAATCGTGTAAAAGGATAAAAATGAATATTTATGAATAATCATTTAAACCCCAAAAATAAAATATTATGTTTATATAGACATACCTTATTTCAGTTAAAATATAATCATTGTTAGATGTTCTTCTCTAGTCTTTATCATGGTTATTTCAATTATTGGAGAGTTTTATACAAATATTTAGATTGAATTAAACTAGATCACATTAAGGGTTGATCTCGTCTATAAGACATGTTGCATCTAGGAGGTGAGTGTTACGAAAATAAATTTCTATGATTTAAAGATTATAGATTACACTCAATAGATCAAGGAGTCGTGAGTTAATGCGATGGAAAAGATACAATTAATTAAATACATTTCAGTATCTTTCTTGGATTCTGTTTATTTTATGAAAAGGGATATAAGGAACCATTTTATTGGAATATACATGTGATGGGATATTATGAATCAAATGGTGATGTCTATAAGGATGTGAAAAAATAGTGGGAGACTAATAAATAGAATTTATCATGTCATATTTTCATAATAAATATAAAAAAAGAAAACTGGATTTTATTTAATTTTTGTAGAAAATGTAATTTAAAGTGGCAAAGAAATTATATTTTTTTTCATTATTGGGGTAAGAAAACCTCATGACTGTTAGTAGCTTCTAGTAGTGGTATACATGATCACCCATCATATTGCACTAAGATAGGAAGTGATACATACCAGAGCCCCATGTCCCTAATGTGAAAGTGAGGAGGATCACTCTGTCAACTTCAAACACTAGGACGATTCAATTTATTTCAACTATTTTATTATTCATTATATATCTGGTGAGCTTCATAAGTCTCTTGAAAACATTCTTGTATACACCATGTTGACCCGTAACAATAATCGATCTAAAAATAATTCTATAAAATAGAAGTATGAGATCTCCTAGAAAACCATTACATGCACACTAAGAGAAGGTTCACCTGTCAAAACTCATATACTCATGATTATTGTCTATATTGATTATTTGAATACATTATATATTAATCTACCCAATATGTTTTTCAGAAATAATTTTTTTATTCAACGGTGAACAATATAAGTAGATGGTTTAGGAATTAGAAAAAGTTAATCATTGGATTAATATAAAAAATAACAATACCAATGATGGAACCCCCAATAAAATGGTCAAAAAACAGGTTAGAATTAAACAACCACATTTCACTGGAGATAATTTATCAAAGGAATCATGGTCAAGATCCATTATATCATTCACAGATGGTTGAAATATTATGTGAATTTTAATCATAGATAGTCAGGTGCTTGAACAACAATCCAACAATTCCTCTTACATCATGATGATTACCACAACACTGATCCTTTGACCCCTGAATAAGAACATATATTGATTTCATAGATTGACTTCTTATCTCTATAGGATGTAAGATATATTATAGGGATGTTCTCAAAGTCTATTCTTGAATAATAACTCAAATGGGATCCACTCTTCACTTATAAAATATGGCATTAAATACCAAAATATGGCTCTATGACCCAAAAATTTGTTTTACACACAGTATAATTCATAAATGATATGTTTTGAAAAACTAACTATGTCATAAACATCATCCATATTTTTACCAATTTACTATAATATAATAAACATAATACATGATACAAGTGATCCATTAACTCATGTCGTTATTTGGAAAAATATTAAATGAATCATGAATATTAAGGTTACTTTTATTCATTAAATATTTTCCCTTGTATTCACTTATATTCTAGTAAATACATGAAATAAATAAATTAAATTCTAATTTGTAAAGAGCCGTAAATTTCAAGGAAACTTTTTTTGTAAATTCTTTGGGATTTTACGAGTACGCAGTTTCTGACGGCACCTGATTCTGAGGCCCGGTGTGCTCAGAATCAATTTCAGAAGTTTAGCTCAGGTACGTTCAGTGAACGAACTAGTGGGTTTTTCTATCATTTGAAACGGTGCTCGGAATTGAAATCCGAGAACCGCAGTGCCGGTAATTGCTTAAGAAGTCCATTACCGAAGGTGCATTTTCTTGGGAGGAGTTGAAAAAAAATGTGGATTAAATGAAAAGTAAAATAAAATTATGTTACAATTTTATTTCTTTATCTAAAGTGGTTTTAATCTACATGGGGAAGTTGGGGTGGGACCCACAAGTTTCTAACTACTCAAGTTAGGATATTTGTGAGGTGGGGCCCACACGAGCCCCAACCATTCAGATTCCCTAACCCCTTAACTCTCCCCCTTTAAACTTGTTAAACCCCCTTGTAATTAAATGGGTGACTTCTCCTCTCCCCACCTTCCCCACATTAAATCATTCCAACACACTTAATCAATTAAGAGAGTTATGTGTTTGAATTTTAAAATTTAAATGTGTGTCATTAATTAATAAAATAAGATGAGACTTATTTTATTTTGGGGTTGGCTTCATGTGTTATGAATTGGGGAGAGAGCTCTAGTTCCTTCCGTGAAGAACGTCACCCTTCGAAGAAGAACATCGTCACCATAAGGAGAGACAACGTGCCATTCCTTCATCTCTTCGCAGCTAGTGTGAGACGTCGTCCCCTCCTTGGATGCATGCCAATTCCGTCTTCGAAACCTTACCCCACGGTGCCATCTTCAGCATCACCGGCAAACGACATCGTTAATCGAGGTAGGGGTTATCTTCGTTCATGTTTAATTTAATGTTCTTCATTGATTAATTTGGCTGAATGTTACCAACGTAATAGGAGGAGGTCGGACCGCACAAACATGACAGATTTCTCCTCCCCTCTTTCTTGTTGAGCAATGTTGATGAGTTTTGGCGAAGACGGTGCGGTGCTGTTGCACCGGTGGGAACGAAGAGAACCATGGCCAGAGAGGGCCATGGCGGTGGTGTGCGGCACTGTCGCGCCTCGCCAGTGTGGTCGAAAGAGGCTGCAACTAGGAGCAGGCCGTGACGGAGGGGCGCGGCGCCATTGCGCCGTGCCGGAACTTCAACGGGGTCATGGTCGGTGCATGTCGTGGTGGAGGGGCGTGGTGCTGTCGCACCGCACCGGTCAGATGGGATCCATGGCCTAAGGCCCTGGCGGTCACCAGAAGGGGAATCCGGGCTCGGCCAGCCACCGGCGCTCTAGAAGGCGGGACCCTCACGAGTCTCACGGCAGCTCACACCGGCAGTCCATTATGGCTGGCCGTTTCCGAAGAAACCAGGGGGTGTAACCCCCCGGACTTGTCTAGGGCGGACCCCACCAAGAGGGGGATTCCATTTCCAAAAAAAGGGGGATGCACCCCCTTTGCACCCTGCTCGGCCACGAGCCGAGCCGCGACCGACCTCCGAGCCGGGCCGCAGGACGCGCCCGGTCGCGTGTCGGGTCGTGCCCTGCCACGGGTCAGGCCGTGCCCCGCCGGACTGGTCCGGGCCCCACCCCGCCAAGCCGGGCTATGCCATCCGGGCTGGGCCACGCCCAATTAGGCCTGACCTAGACCCGGTTTGGGTCGACCCAATTCGGGCCGACCTAGTGGGTATCAGGCCGGGTCAGACCGGGCCCAAACCCCCTACTTTCGGATCAGGTTCGTTCAAACGCCCCTATCTTAGGCTACGGACCTCTGATCGACGCACCGTCAGTTGCGTTGGGATCCTTGGATCGAGGTGGTAATTTAGTTATATTATACTCGAGGTTTCAGAAAATTTTGTGTATGGCCGGGTTGGTTCGTACCCGAAACCAACCGAGTCCTTGGAGCAGAAACGCTTATAACTTAACCACCGGAAGTCTGAATAATGTGCCTTCAATTACGTTGAATTCCTCTTAGTGAGAAGGTTCTTTTGGCTTACTCCTCTTGAGTTTTGGACTCAGCTAGAGTGCGGTCGGGTTGGTTTTAGCTTAAAAACCAACCCAGCCCCTGGGACAAAAAAACCAATATCTCTCAGTCCGGGCGTCCGATTGATGCGCCGTCTGTTGCGTTGAGTTCCTATTGATGAGTCAGAACTTTGTGATACATCAACTCTATACTTATATATAGTTGATTTATCAACCCCATGGCTCGTGGAGTGGACCCTCTCGGAATCGAGCGTGCTGTGTGCAGAAACCCTAGAGCTGGTTGTGACTGCGATGACGATGGAGACTGTACTAGGATCCTACATGGGTTCGGAAGTGAGGACGACTGTACATGGATCCTCCATGGGTTTGGAAGTTATGACGATTGTACTTGGATCCTACATGGGTTCAACAGCGATGGTTACTGTACTTGGATCCTACGCGGGTTCGGTAGTGATGACATCTGTACTTGGATCCTACGTGGGTTAGGCGGATGAGATGATTCAGAGGCTCATCTAATCATCCCCAACCATATTCGTGAGTAGTATACATGTTTGAGCTAGGTCTTGACTTTCAATCATTATCTTCGATATGATTTACTTGGTTTCCTGTGTGTATTGGGTTGTGCTTTCTTGTGTGGATTGGGTTGTACTTTCCTATGCAGACTGGGTTGAACATGGGCTCGGAAGATAGAGCCGAACTGGAATTGTTGAATTAGGTATATGTATGGTCATATACCTAAATATGTTGGTTGATACTTCGTATTTGTATCTTTCCTTTGTGGTTTATCCTTTTTGTATTTTGGTAGGCCTTCGGGGGTATCGGGGTCCCTACTGAGTATTGTATACTCACCCCTGCACTGGCTATGCCCGCACTACGTTGTGTGGGTTGCAGACAACAGACAACACTGATCGTGGTTGAGGCCAGAGGAGCGGGATGGTACATGGAGGTGGACTATCTAGTGGGACGTACACGGAGTGGAAGGCTAGACCCGAGGAGCCGATGAGACTATCTGTACTCACCCTTTAGGTGGGAGTTCCAGAGGACGTCTTTGTGGTTGCTTTTTTACTTTTCAGCTGTTGTACATTCTTATCTCAGTTGTACTATACTTTCAGTTGGGTTTGTATACTGGCCCATTTACTTTCTAGCACTTACTTTTGTACTCGGTTTACTTAGTGTTTACTTCATCTTGCATACTCTGTGGTGTTTGTTTTCTTATATAAAGGCAATGCCTTCCTTTTTATCGGGATTTATGCCTTTGGTTCCAGTCGCCAGCCCCTAGTCTATAGAAGGTGGGCTTCGGGTAGTAATGGCACAGGCCCCGAGGATGGGTCGTGACACGATTATTCTACAAATGAGTAATAATGTATTTATTTATTCTTTGTAGCTCATTAATACTCGAATATCTATCAGAACCTATAGTGGGTTCCCCAAATGTGAACTACAGTTATCGATTAGAATAGGTCATCATTTTAAATATTCTAGGTGTGTGAACCTATAGTATCTTATCTAGGTAGAAGTGATTATTATTCGCAGACACAGAGAGGGATTTAGAAACCCACCAATGCTGCCAAGGAGATAAGGAATATTAATATAAATGATAACTTTCCTATGAACAAACACTTTGTAATATAATCTTTTTGTATCGTTATATCTCACATAGTTGGATTCACACATTTTGTAATCATAAATTATTTATTTATTATTTATTCACCATACTGGATGGAATTACCTTCCTCTACTATGAGCATGGATTTTTTGAATGTACTACAATCTTGATCAGCTAGGTTCAAGATAAAGCTTCCTTTTAGGTGTCGAAAATTTTGTACTTGTTATTCAATCAATGTCATACAACCAATTTCTCTCCCAAAATAAGCTAAATGTCCTTGAAAATAATTCTTAGGGGTTTCATATTTCCTCCAAACAAGTAATAAAATAGAACACAATGATTATAATCTCATCTTATGAGACTATTACACATGTTCATAGTTATGAACTACCAATGAAACCAAAAACAAGTGGTGTTATTATTTGCTGGGAAACAATCATATTCTCATCCACTCAAGATTACCATGGTATTACTCCATGAGAATAATTATTAAGGCTTACAAGCCTCCATCTACAGATGTTAAAACTTCATCGTTGTATAATTAGTGTGAATCATCAATAAAATAGGAAATATTTTTATTATTAATGTCAAAATATCTGGGGGTTCTCATTATATCTTTATCTATTATAAACTATTGAAATGATATATAATACATAGAAATTTCCATATAAATAGAGTATGAAAAATTGTGAATGCTATTATTATATGTATACATAATCCATAACTCTCTATATACAATTTTTGTTAATCAAAAGGTACTTTTCATGTTGGTTCAAGGGAACATACTCTTAAAACATTGCTTCTTTCACAAGATCCAACATGATAATTATCTTTATTTTCCCTTTCATGATAAAATAATTCTTTTCCTAAGATATATATTTATCCATTAGGTCTACTATATATTCGTTGTGTGGATACTCAGTTATCTATGAATTCACCTTCATAGGAAATAATACACAAGAGATTACATCCCCATGTATATTTATTTTTTCCACTATCTAAACATTACATATTTTCTAGTAACATTATAGTAATATTATTATAATCTAAATTTTAATAATATGTTTCTTTCTTTGTGTTTTCTCAAGAACATGACAAAATCATGTGTATTTTTTATTTCTTCTTTAGTTGTATCAAAAGGTACAATGCACTCATTATTTGTAGACATGGTTACCAATTAGTTTAATGATAATATCATACTCATTTCCTTCTCTTGATTATGATATTAGATTATATTGATCTAATGGAAGACTATTTTGTGTCCCCTTATAACTAATGTACCTTCCTCTACAAGTACTAGGAACATACCCCTTGTACTCTCTCAGGTATAATTGGATAGTTCTAACTTCTTCCCATGCTGTTATCCAATATTTTACTTATATTCACATACAATAAAGTATATGATGGAAATATAATATATTGTACATAACATGGAATAGGATATAGATCCATTATTATTGGTCACAAAATTCTTCTCACCACATTAATCTCCTACTATGTATTATTAGAGAGATTTATTCCATGCGAAATTATAAACAATTATCTATATAATTTTTGAAAGACCATATCTACATATGTAATTTGAATTAGTCTAAGAAACCATTAGATCTACATCAATAGATATTTCCCCCTAAAATTTTGGTGGTTACTCTATTTAAATATTTGGAGAGTTACTTTAATTCTAATCTTACCCAAATATAAGGAAAAAACTATTTCCATATGTTTTTAAAATATTTTATTTGTAAAATAGGGTTTCTCCTAATAAACTCATTTAGAAAATTTTGAAAATTCTTTCCGAATATGATCTTGTTACTTGCATAAATCAAAAATTCTATTTGTTTAACTTGATCATCTTACCTTCATTCTACGGTGCTTTTAAATATGCATAATTTTATTATAGATAAACATTAAAAGAAATGTGTTATTAATATCTATTTCCAAATAATAAGACTATAGAAAGCATCTCTGAAAAAAAATAATTCTAATGGATTTCGGTAGGATGACATAGAATAACTAGTCGATTATTTTTAGTAGCATTATTATACAACCCAAGTATAGTCTCTCTCAAAAATCCACTAATGTTTTTAAATCAATTGAGGAAAAAACCATAATATATACATGATTGTGATATGTGGAATGTGTTCCCAAAATTCATATAAAAATTCCAATTATAGTTTTTTTTTCATTTACCACTTCTTTATAGGATCTCTTATTCTCATTGAAGGATGTATAACCAACCACGATGAATATAAAACGACCACTATGGTTTTATACATCCAACATGGTATATGTATCGGGAACATTTCTTTTCCATGAAATCTTATAGAATTTCTTCCAATGCTAACCATTCATGAATTTCAGACATTCACTATGTCCAAGTAAATATTTCTCCCACTATCTATAATAGACATGTTTTTCCATTTATAAAAATATATTTCATAACATGAGTAGAATTATTATATTATATATATTAATATAATTTCATACATGAACATTGGGATACTAACAGAGCTGAACACTGCATTTTTCTGGATATAAGTTTTTTTATATCATTGACAATCTCTTTACATTTATGGACATGTTATTAAAAATTTTGTATTTATTTGCTACAATAAATCATATGATATCATTTTTTTTATTTCAGTTCATATATTTTTATGGGATAACACCCCTACTATTGAATAATTTCTCAAAAAAAAAAAATCAATTCATATAATTTCATCATTGATGTTCATTTTACTAGAACCATGAACCTGATATGTATAAGGAGATGTTAATTTTGGAATTTCAGCAAAATACATTTTAAGGATCAATTTTCTCATATTAGTCAAAAAACAAATCATCCTTCTACTAACATCATGGATTAGCGTTGAATAAGGAAATGTGAGGTTAGGAATTACTCCAATCAATATTTTATATGATCAATGAATATACGGTTGAGATACTCTTCATCTAAAGGGACCAAATCAAATCATATCTTATAACCATATATTTTCCTTAATTAAATTTACATT
Organism: Viscum album; assembly: GCA_963277665.1. Classification (NCBI taxonomy): domain Eukaryota; kingdom Viridiplantae; phylum Streptophyta; class Magnoliopsida; order Santalales; family Viscaceae; genus Viscum; species Viscum album. The sequence goes on along the minus strand of OY728163.1, from coordinate 1,638,475,590 downwards.
CCTTGATATTCATAATTTAATATCATAAATAATATGAATTTGCCTCTAGATTCTTGTTGGAATCATTCACACACTATTGTTGACCAAATTTTGAACACTCTACGGTATACCTATATTTTTGATGTTTTATTATCCCAAAGCTACATAATTTATTATATCTATAATACTTAAGTGGTTAGTCTATAATTTTTATAAATACCAAACTTCATGGATCTTTTAAAATAACTTTTAATTTTACTAGGTAAGGAATTACCATTCCACAACCGGGTATTAGAGTCTTACATTTTATATCAATTGTGTATTTTAAATGATTCATGTATTAATAAATATTTTTTACGTATAAAATATCATATGAAAAATTCATTCCCAATTGTAGAATTCAATACCAATATATAGTTGTATAAGAATCATTCACATAGAAAGAATATTTTTTCTTCTCCCCACTGATGTGGTTATAACCCTTTATCATCCCCTTGGAGAAAACACAATGACTTCTAGTAATGTTTTATGACTTCTATGGTTCCTTTATTTTCAAAAAATATATGTATGGACGTTTTTATCAAATAAATAATAACTATAAGTTAAATATTACTTTTAATGATGAAGATACCTATAGTATAAACTCAATAATTCTTTTATTTAATTCATTAGTGGTTCCTTTTTAATGACTTATCTTTCCACATGAAATGAAGTTAACCTCAAGATAAATTCTCTCTCTCTTTACCATTGGTTTCTTAAAAATTTGTTCTAAAAACTCCATTTGTTTTGTACTTACAATTGTAATTATATATTTATCATTATCATTGTTCACATTAAGAATTAAGTATTTACAGTATTTTAATTATCATCTTCTTAGAAAACCTATCCCAAAATACATCAAATTTATTTAAAAAAATATTAATTTGATAACTCTTAATGAAAATATAGAAACTAGGTGGTATTTATAAGATAATTTCTGGAATTTAATGTTCTTGATCCGACTTATATCCAAATACTTCAAGTCATTCACTATACTTTATATTCCCCAATACATGAAGACTATCTTGAGTTCAATCTGTCAATCTATACATGAGTAGTTTGATCAATATCTCATTGATTTATTACAGCAATTTCTTTTTATAGACCTCTCAAAAATTAGACATTGTTGTATATCCATCCATGTCCTCGTGATTCATTTATAACTATTTATTAATTGATGCTATAATTATTATATAAACATAAAATATTATATTCATGACTCTCAGGTAATAAAATAACTCATCCTCGTGTGTTTCCTGAGGAGGTGTATTAGGCAATGCTGACTCCAACACATGTAATTTCCATTCATATCTTGTAATATTCATGGGTTCTTATACCACTCTTGTAAATTTATATTGTTGATGCCCTGTTATTGTTTCAAAAATGTTCTCCACTTATATATACTATTAGTTTCAATTTTTAAAAAATAAATAGAACAATTTTATTAATTATAACTTGATAACCAGTTGATAAAAATTATAGATTTAACATTTTAAATGTATCCCATCATTTTATCATACCTTTGTATCCCTCAAATACTATATTTGGAATACCCTATATGGTGAGTATAATAGTGTCAAAGATACATTAAATTTATCATTATAGTCTATGATATGGATAGTCCACTACTCAATGTGTTTCAAGGTATGATTTTAGCTGGATAGTCGTATTAACTCACTACACCTTGAATTATATGGAGGAGTCTCATATACATGGAATTAAACAATGATTAATGCATGATTTCACCTATAATGTGTAAATAATCTAGTTATGACTTCTTATTTTCTACCATCACATGTTAAGTCAAACTATTATTCTCATAATAACTCTTTATTAGTATGAGGTGCCAACAATTAGGGATGATGATCACCTCATACACCCAGTTCTTTTCAAATTCAAATGAAATAAGTCATTACCAATTAATATTAGTTTGTGTGTTTTTCTTATTTCTTGAAAAATAAAATAAATTTCTACTTGATATGACCTTAATATTTGATGACACAGACAACATTAAAATTAATTTAATGGAAAACATTCATCATGTCTTAATTTGGTTAAATCTATGCATTATTTTTTTATGTGATCGGGTAAAATTTTATATTAAAAAAATAATAAACCATTCATAAATTAAATATAAAATTAGACTTATATTGGGTATTTATTATTGGTTGATCCATTGAATATAAATATATCTATAAATACCCTATGGTTTTATTACCTAAGCCACGTCTGATTCATATCGCAGCTCACACCCATGTACAATGTAGTCATGTCTCATCCTGAATATTGTCTAATAATGGTGTTTTCTATATCGTATAACATAATTGACACAAAAAACAACCAAAAACATTAAAATATATGTAGAGTAATACAGATGAATCCACATTTCATAATAAATATAATATTACGAAATACGATGTACACAACATCAAAAATAAAATAATTATTACAATTGTCACCTAAAATTGTAATAATAAATTAAATAAATCAAAATGTAGGAAAAACATTGGTTGATAAATTATCAAGACCCACCAATAAGCAATAATTTTGTATAATAAAATGAAATTTAAGATAATTCAACATTTGGGAATAAATTATGAAATAAAATATCTTTAAATTATTTTATTTCATAACTACATTACTTATCTATCACAAAATTATGATTTATTAAATTCCAAATATTATAAATATTTTTGAATTTTTCATTAAATTTATGAGATTTTAATGTATTAAAAATACATGGGGAGGAGATATGGGTATTTTTAGACATGTTCGAACTGTAACCCATGTGTACTATTTATATGAATTAAAATATGGTTATTTTTACCATATATATATGTGTGTATCTTAAAATATTAATATAAATAAATATATATTAGAAAACATGGTTAACCCAATAAGTAATCCAATTGAATTTAGGCTTTTGTTCATGTGCAATGTAACCATGGTACAATTCACATGAACAACACTCTAAATTAATCATTTTTTCTTTTTTCTTTTTTAGGTTTTTTCCCTAACGACTTCCTTAAGGGGTATGATTTTTTTTTATTTCCACAAGAGTGGAAATTTGGTTCATCAAGAAAAAATTATTTCATCAAATATATTATGGAAGGAATATTGGGTTTAATATGAAAACATTTCCTGAAAAACACACACACACATAACAATATATATTTATATTTTTTTCAATTTAAAATCATAATTAAAATGATTTTGACCTGATTTCACTCTTTATATGGTCATAACATGGCCGTACAAGATTGGATCAAAGCATGGTTTGGTGTAATGAGTCTACAATGATTCCATCCGCATTAATTTAATGTAAATATAGTTTTTATTATCTTAAACCATCATTATATCCCTCTAATACCAATTCTTGGTACTGGGGTGCTTAAGAGAATCATATGGGTTAAGAACATTAAATGTTACCCAATTGGATCGATGTAAAAATGAAATATTAAGCAATGAGAACCCCTATAAAGGGGACAAAGACCTTATGTGAATGAATTTGAGAACAAATATTTAATTTAATAATTACCTCATTAGATTTGAAGGCACCATTGATATCCTCACAACGTTGATAACCATTTCTCGAAGGAACCAATGGTGAATCCCTCTAGGTCATCCACACATTCATAAAATATCTATATTAACATTGATTGTTGGAATATTGGTTCATGAACTATGATTTTATGAAGTCTTTGGAATCCTAACGATCATCACAATTCCAATCCTTCATTATGTAGAGAATAAATTGGATCGATTACATAGATTGTCTACATCTATCTCCATGACGTGTTAGAGATGAGAAAGTGGTTGTCAAATTCGAGTGGTGAATTGAACCTCAAATGAGATTATCCTCTTACTAATGTTGTATGGAATAAAATATTATGAAATGGATCTCTTCCCCTTAATTATGTATTACTAAATTAATAAGTTATAAAAAAGTTGTTATAACCAACCAATTGTGTCCTATATATCATTTTTATGTTTATAACATTGTTTTAAAATAATAAATATATTACATGACAATAGAAAACCATCAACTCGACTGATTATTTATAAAAATACTAAATGAACCTCAGATATTAAAACAATTTTCATTATTTAAATATTATCCCATATGTTCACATATAAATTATTAAATACAATAAATTAATTAATAAATTAAATTCCAAATTTTAAAAACAAAAATAATAAATATTTTATTTATTCCTTAGTGATAGTTAATATTTAGAAATCTCTCAAGACATGTGTTGGATCCCACCACATCCTATACTCATATTATTTGTAATATGGGTAGATTTTGAATAGGATAAGTGTTTGGTCCTCTAGTCTATTATATCCATGGCAGTAAATGCTATTTATATACCAAGAGTTAACTCTTGAAACCCACCAAGACCTCTAATGAGATATAGAATTTTCATAGAAATGAAAATCTCTCTAAATAATACACTATAATACAATATATTGTTATCATGATAACTCATAAATCAGGATGCACACTTTATATCCTCCTCAATTATTTCTTTATTATTTTATAACCATACTAGAATAAATTACCTTCTTCTATCATGGACTTGGATTTAGAAAATGTTGTATTATCCTTATTAATTGGACCTATGATATAACTTCTTTTTAGAAGACAAGAAATATATATTGATTATTTAATCAATGTCATACCATAAATGGTTCACCCATAAAATGATACCTCTCCATAACATAAATGTAATGGTCTTCATCTTGAATCAAATTATATAATCAAATAGTATAAAATTATAAAAATATCAAGTTAAGAGATGATTACTTATGTTCGCGAATACTAACTACCAGGGAAACCTAAAACATGTCATGTTCCTATTGGGGGTTTGGCCCTCATGATCTCACATACACGAGATAAACAAGTTAAAAATTCGTGAAAAAAATTATAAATGATTATGATCCACCAACACCTGATTTCCAGACATCATTAATATTTATTCACTAAGATTCATCTCGAGTAAAATACATATATTTTAGTTTAATTCTATAGTATATAAAGGTTCTTATTATAGTTGGGAAAAGTTATAATCTATTTATAAAAAAATTTATCTAAGGTAATTACTATGTAAATAGTTAAAACAGAAGTAGAAATACAATTATCATAAGAATGCATTATGAATAACTCTCTGTAAACCTGATTTTGAAATATAAAATTAGTATTCATGTTATTTCTAGGGAACCAAATTTTATAGCACTGAAAATCCCAAATGGATGGTTGATGTGTGTGGTTGTATTTTCTTTAATTAATAATAAAGAGTTAATTTCAATTTATGAACAATTATTATATGATTAGTTATATATCCTGGAAAGATAAATATTTAAATCCGTAGATAATTATTAAATAAGGATCATGATAATGTTTGTTGATTTTTTATGGACTCGTGAAATGAAAATGGATTTCATGGTTGAACAATTCTCTATGTTTTAAATTTTATGTTTTTTAACGATTCTTAAGATAAAAGACTTGTTCTAAATAAAATTGGAGAGTTCGAATTGTCTCAAAATTTTAACATGTGAATGACCATGATAAATATTAATTTTTATGAAGATAATTTGAAAAATGTCATTTAAAATATATTTTGTATGATGAATTCTTCAAGATATGGAGATGAAGACAACTAGAAATTTAAATTAAAAATAATTAAGTATATGATTTAAATGATGATATAAGAATGTTGAAGACTATGAAAAATAATATTTTTCAAGATTATAAAATAGTAAAGAATTGAAATTAAATTATGACATGCAATATAACTATTATTGCATGATGAGTTATTTGAAGTCCAATAATGGAGAATATTTGAAGATTATGTTTATAATTTTACACTTTTTATATATTATAATAATACATTTTTTAACTAGGTATATTAGTTTGGGGTTTTTCTTAAAAAAGGATCCCACCATAGGCCAACCCAGGACACCCACAACCTCACATACTGGACCCAAGGGTTGAACCACATTGGAGAGGGTTGACCCAAACATCCAAAGAGGCATGGGCATGAGTGCCTGCATGCATTTCAAGTAGGTTCTTTGAGAAAGGAAAATAGAATACACATTATGTGTGGAGTGGTTCATAAGAATATAGGTTGGTTGGCTTATCCCATATATGTGTGGTTCGGGCTATGAGGGCAGAACCCCACTGCTAGCTCAATGGTTAAGGGGAGTAAAGATTAATATTAAGAAATGATTGTCCTTTTAAATAAAAAATGTGAGGAAAGTGCACAACATGTTACAATTTCAATGTTAAAAAAATGTATGTACATTTCCTCTGATGTATAATCCTTGATATCTTTTTCATCTGATCATCATGTTCAACCTCTGATGTATGATGGGATATTGTTTTTTATAAAATCTATGTGTTGTTAACACAATCTTTGAAATGAATTATAGTCACCCTCTCTGACTAAAACCATGTTAAATATTTATGATTTTTCATCCCAAATACATATAAGAAATGTCCATATTGCTTGCATGAGATAATTTTAAAAAAAATTCAACTGATTTCTTGAGAGAATTCATGAATATCATTTGTCCATCCAAGGAAAAATAACTAACTTGATATTTTAGAAATAATGGATCATACATTTATCATCACAATCAAGTGAGACTTCACCAGAAGATAAGAAACAGATCATCAAGGAGATGAAACCATTTTTATTGACATCATCATGTGATAAAAATTAAACTCATGTTCGATGAAAGTATAATTTCATGATTATAATGAATTTAAAAATGATTCACACGGCTTGAATTTTTTGAGATTCAATGCGACATGAAATTTGGAGGAGAGGTGGTGAACCCTTTCCTATAAATACCGAGGGACTGAGGTATATTATTTTTCTTCCATTAAAATTGTTGTGGCTCTCATTTTCCATAGAAATAGAACCAAAAAATTATTTTTTGAAGAAGGAGTTGTGCTTGAAATGGTAAAAAGAAGAATAAATCCCTCTTACACACTATGTTATGTGAAGTATGATGAACCATATCCTTTTGACATATGAATCATTCACTCTAATTTCTTATTATGAAATTGTGAAATTGTTCATTGGGAATTAAGGATTCATGAATATCATATTATTTTTATAATTTATTTGTGTACACATTGAAGAAATATTACATAAAACTTTTTTTTGACTAAAAAATAGATTTTATATTTACAAATACTTTTGTGAAAAAATGAGAAACCACATAGGTACAATCAAATCTGAAGATTAGACAACACTAAATGATATCAGAAAATCATTGAAAACGAAACTATGTTTGTTATAACTACATATATGATATAATACCCATTGAAGTGCTGCAACCTTCTTGTACGGATCACCGCAGATTAAATATTCATAGTGGGTATCTAGCATGTTCCATGTTTTGATATATTCCTCCACACTGATCTTTCATGCATTGAAACCCCGTGCCAAAATAAAATCTATTATGCTGATCCATTCTCTTTGTTCCTCACTAATATCCATTTTAACCTCTCCTTCTTGGATTCTTTTGACCTCCTTCCTTGAGGCATTATGTTTGATATACTTTTCATGTATTTCTTGATTATAATAAAGAATTAAGTCCAATAATGAGTCTATTCTACTTCCTTCATTCCTACCACACCACCCACCGCATTGATGTCTCTACACTTAGCTTTAAGATTTCCAATTCTTAGGACATAATATTCTAGATCATGAGGATTTGATTTATAGTCCTTTTTCTTTGCCTTACTAGATACTCTTGTTTCCATCGGCTTAGGAAGCAGGGAGTAGTCCTTCCTCATTTTAGATCCTTTCCCTTTAGTCATAATACATCTCATCAAGTCACGGTTCTCATTCCGACCCTTATTCGTTTTTAAGCTATGGAGACCTCTAATTCTCACTCACTCCACACTATTAATAGAATATTTACTGGAGTCCATAGCTTCATTATCACCCTCCGAAGGAGCCTAAACTCCCAACGTATATTCCACTACCAATGGTGCCCCCACATCAGGAGTAGTCCCTAGGGCCTGAACTAGGAGGTCAACCTTCATGCCTCCACTAGATAGCAGGTCTGTTTCCTGGTCCTGAACTGGACTGTCCACCATCGAGCCCTCAAAACGGTTATCAATACTAAGGGTTTCTTGATCATTTTTGGGTTTGGACATGTTCATTGTATTTGATCCATCCTATGTAGCTTTTTCCCCTTGATACCTATAGAGCCTCCCTTAATTTTCGCCTCAGCCACACCTATAAGGTCATGGGGTGTGATCATAGAAACCTGTATCATCATTCTGTTTCATCGATCCTATCTTCTAAGGGACTGAAGTATTCTGATATATCACAACCCCAATTGGAGTCCTGACATTGGATTCACATCAACCATCTTGAGACTGTAACCTGAGGAACCATCCTGCCCATTGAGCAATCCTCCATTGTGTATAGTTTTGGAAAATTAAGGAGATACCAAAGGAGAAAATATAAAGCCTCTTTCTAGAACTGTTTCTGCTTGATGGTTGACACCCAAAACACATTTAAAGGTATTAAAGAAACCAGTGACCTACTAATCTTCATGTCCTTTTTCTTTATATAGATTAAAATTCGTCCATGATTCCGTAGAACTCAGAATGTCTACTACGAGAACCGAGGGAAATACAGACTCATTTTGTGGAACATCCATCAGCACCCCAAGGAAAATTGAGCGACTCTTCCGAGATGCAATGGATAAATTCCCCAATAGATGACATGATATGCAAAATTCTATTCAATATTCAAAAACCATAGGTTGTTTTCACCGGAATTCCTCCCCGATGCTGATCCAGATGAAGTCTATGGGAATATTAGAAGTATCCACCTCAACACAAATGCATGGGGAGATGGGGTGACACACATATTTAGTTCTTCTATATGAACACAGAAATTATACAATCATATTACCAAGCATACAAATTATAGTGGGATTTTGGAAGGGAAGGGGGTTTTTAGGAAGACTAACCCACACAGCTATATATGGGCTTTCACGTTTCATGTACAAATCATAGGACCAGTGAGCAAAGAAGAATCAATATCTGTTTCATGCACAATGAGCTCTAGACCATGCCAAGATCAGGTCTTCCTCCGACAAGAAATGAATCATCATGTTCCTATTTTCAAGGACCCCACAACGGCTCTTTCATGAAAACCCCAGGAAGGGAATAAAAATCTATCAAAATTTTCAACTGAAGGAAAATGATGCTTAAAATGTTCCAATGAGGTAAGATTTGCTGTCATTTTTTAAAGAGAAATGTGTGTTCTATGCACATCACTTGTGTGAATAAGGTGACAAGAACTGGTTCATTAATAATACACTCTCACCGATTATTGTGATGAAGAACCCCACATATCTTGTGTGAATAAAAACCATGAATATCTATTGTTTTTTGAGGTTTTTGAACCATATACTTACTATTGAAAATTTAGAATAAGTGATCAATGTACTTATTTATGTCAATGAGAATGATGGTTTGTGAAACTGTTATCTTTTAGAAAAATAATTTCCACATAACTATTCTACCTTACGTGAAGAATCCTTAAGGATCAGTGTTTTACTTCAAAGGAACCATCTAAAACAAATATATTTGTTTTTCAAATAAGATGAACTATATTCTGATATTGAATATCTGGTTTAGTTTTCATGAAAAATAATATCACTATATATTTTTTATCTATTTGGATAATATAATTAATCCCACATGAAATTAACATGTGAAGATTGAATAAAAAGCATGTGATATTTTAATAAAATCAATTTGGTTTTATAAGATTCATATAATCTTAAATAAGTATAAATAGAAGCACATGAATTATTAATATGAATTTATGTAGTTTATAAGGTTTATTCATCGTACATGAATCATGTATTATGATCTCATATAAACCAAACAATGGTTTAAAAAATATAATGGATTGTGTAAAAGGGTTATATTATATAAAATATTATTCATTAATGTGTGTGTATATAATGAACTCATTTAATTGGGGATGAGAACTTATTCAATAGAAAAAGAGCAACCTGATCGTTTGATAATTGAGGGAAAAGAAAATTTGGACTCTTCTACAATCAAAATACACTCATTATTTAGATAGTTATATAATATATCCAGAAAAACTAACATTTAGTGCCTTTAAAATTTCATTGGATGTTGAAGATATATTTAACAGGGATACATATTTTACTCTCTCTGAGGTAGTGAAAACATATATATGAATGAGATATCTTGTTAAAAAAGTATTGATAGGATTATTTGTAGAATTACGGGTGCCAGTGTAAAACATTCCATTAAAGATTGGTAGATTCACTAAAAATAATGTCATTTATCATTTACAATGCATGAATATTACCTATAAAACTTGTGTGTGAATTTATCTATACCTGTAATCACTATAAATTGATATGATAACAAAATATGTGGAATAACCAATGGTTTATCATAATAAGTATTATGATCTCTCATTGAAGTTGAACCTAGTAAAATATCTTTGTCTTTTTATATTCATCATTCCATATGCATGTGACTATTCATAGCACATGTTAGATTCATTTCTCTTAACTAGGGAAATTGTTTTATTGTAATATGGGATGATTTAAAGGAAATTATTTGTTCGATAAAATTTGGGTACACTTATTCACCCCCACCATCTCAATATCGCTACGTGATCCATCAGGGCTTTGTAAGTGCTAATAAATCATAAGATTTCCACTGAATGGGGTTTTTAAAGACATATTTGAATTGTATATTTGAATTTGAAGAATTATCAAAATTTATTCACATGGAAAATTCATTTCCTATATCTATCATATCCAACAAGTTTTTTTTTGTGAAAACCATGATGAACAACAATAATAAAAACAAAAGAAAGAGGGAAAAGGCATAATGAAGTAAGATGGAACACTAAAAACTTCCTACATTTCAAGTGGTATTCTATCAATAGTATTAGTTAAATATGTTCCTAGTGACATGATTGATGATTCGAGATTGGTTAATGAATAAGAAGAGATTATTAAATTACTTATAGATTTATACTTAAATGTCATTTTTTAGTTGAAGAAAGTTCCCATTGATAATTTCAAAAACATATTTATGTAATTAAGGGACTATTTAATGAAACATCATAGCCTAAAGATAAAAGTGGGAATTTATAGAATTCCATGACAAAGACATTCCAAATATTAAATCATCTCACACAACAAGTTGAAGCTAAATATTAAACTGTATTAATTTACTTTAATTATATCATTGATATTGAAGAAGAGTTGAAATGAAATGTGAGTGAGAATGAAAAAACTATAAGAGTTCTTATTGAGATAATCCATTAGCATAAATAATATTATAATCTATCAATTAATATTAAGAAAAATCATTTGAAAATAAAATACAAATATGAGACATTCACCTTGAATTAGGAATCAAAAGAACATATTGTATAACTTTATAATGAAATATTCATTCATGATGAAGATAAATTACAATATGCAATTTGTGGGAAGGATTTCATTGAGAAAAGGTTTTATAGAAGTAATCCATCTATCAAAGAAACTACCCTAAACATCTATATATGTTATTAAAGCATATCTATAGGTTATGTTTAATGTGAATAAATAGTTGAATAATTATTTACAATAATTAAATCAAATAAATTAATATAAAATTCAGAAGATTAAAAGTCAATGGAATGATAAAATGAAGGTTATTGATGATGATGAAAACTTACTCAACCTAAAATGTATTGATTTAGACATTAGATTGAAAAATTAGAAAGATATAAAATTAAAAACATTCCATAAATAAAGTAAAGAAATGTTGAAATCACTTTAATATTAGATTCCCTCTATCAATCATAAATGTATAGTGTTATAGCTTATTTTATAAACTCAATAGAACACCCAAGAATAATCTATAGAAAAATTTAATGAAGACAGATGGTCAGTATTTTTTAATATAAGAGAATTACATCATAACAAACTCTTTATAATGAAAATAATATCTTGATGTTATATAAATATAAATTTGTTTCAAGATCATTTAAATGGGTAACCCATGTCCCAAAAGTCTATTTTTATACTTATACTATTTCGCCTTCTATTATAGGTTCCAAAATGAATTCTTGTCAAATATATGTGAGAAAGAGTAATGAAAAGACAACCATATCCTGAATAATTGATGTGCAGTTGAGTTGGAATTTGTATTCCCTATAAAAAGGTAAAACAAAAAACCATATTATCCATAAAAAGAAAGATATCAATTAAAGTCTCATTATACTAGAAAATGATAAATCATAATTTTTTTGTGATATCGGAATTTACGGCATCATTCCATCAATTATTATCTTAATGTGTTAGTATATAAAAACTAATGAAGGCCAATATTTTTGGGTATAAAATATGATGTGGAGATGGATCTTGTAAAAAATCGGAATACACCGATGAAGAATAAATTTACATCAATAATAAATTTCTGAATCAATAATACTTCTAGGATTACTATAAAAAATTTATATATACCAACCATGCACTACTCATTAGTTTATAAAAAGTAAAGACTATTATTTTTAAAAAAAATAACAAAAGTATAAAATTATTCCTTAGTAAATAAGAAAAATAAGGAAATAAATAAAACTATAATGACAGCTACACTGATGAATAATTATAAAATTTATTTCAGTCCAAATAATATATGCTTCTATTGACGAAGAATGTTTCATATCATATACCTTTTAAAAAATTCCATAAATAATAGTTTTTGTGAAACAATGATAAATTAGAAAGGGAAATCAATCTCAAAATCATATAAAAGGGTTGTTTTTGTATGTAATTCAGGATGCAAATTCTTATTTTGATGATAGGTTATCTAAAAAGGATAACCATATGACAACTGGTCATTTGTGAGGAAGGTGAAAAATTTCTGGGCATATTTCTATCAAATATATGACATGATTGTTTGGAGAAAAATAAATATTAAAGAGAAAAAGTGAAAACATCGGTGACTAATTATGCTAAAAATGATATTATGAAAAAGGAGTCTATAAACAAGAATAATTTTGAGATTGTACCAGACAAATTCTTAGTCATATGGGTAAAAAACTTTAATTGGATAATAATATGTTGAAATAATAGAAGAATTAATGTGTACTACCTGATAATTTGAAGAATCATGATTTATAAAAAATGAATGACAAAGAGTTAAAGAAGTACATGATACACATAAATGACAAAATACAGAAAATCAATTAATGAGAAATCATAAGGAGTCCTAATTTATCTATATCGGAGGTGGATAAAACAATTCCACAAAATGAATATGGGACTAAATAAGACAATAAAATGGATGAGGCACTGAACAGAAATAAGAGTCCAAATAAATCCTACTATAATGATAGTGGAAGAAAATAATGGCCTAGATTGAGAGGAGTCTATGATGATGAATATTAATTTCTAGAAATATGGAAATCCCTACGTATTCCCTTTTTTATATTCTAAGATAACATATATATGAAATATAAGGATTAGTTTTAGGCTATCAGTATTGGACATCAAGAATAGATTTTCCTTTATGTAGTTTGCTTGACTACAAGAAAAAGAATGAAGTCAGTCACCACTTGAGGGGGATAAAAAATATTAGATTCTATCAAAGATACATTAATGAATATTTTCAATTTTAGTCAATATCTATGGAATTTTAAAATTTAGGATACCCAATTATGCTTTTAACCCTTGTCATGATTAATTCAAACGTGTGCATAATGGGGGCCTGATGGTTTATGAGTAATCTTATTGAATGGGGGATTGAATTTTTATTTCTCTTTAAATTTTTGATGTGTTTTCTAATGTGTGTAGGAGAATATGTTTCTTGATTAATCAATTTATGTTGTCCCGTTTTGAGATAAAAGTATGTTTTGAGCGCGATATCATGTGCATGGTTTTCAATTTACAATAGAGACAACCATTTTGTGTCTTTATTTTTTCTAAATTAGGCTAGTGCATGTATACATAGAGAAGACCAACTATGGGATCATTTCTAAGATTACCATGTGTTTTCATTATAATTTTTGAAAAAAGATAAGATAATATCAAATTCATTGAGAGGAATAATATGAAATGAGAAACCGCTAAATTAATCCTTTTCATTTATTATCAATAAGGGGAAGAATATTCATTGAATTTATTTAAGAAAATTTTAATGATAATAAATCCAAAGGTGGGATCAAGAAACCCATATATATTTTTAATGAGTATGTGTTTATTTTTTTTACAATATATAATATGGAATCAAATTCATTGTATGATTAATCACTCTATGATTAATGATTAATAAAGAAATGTGATTAATTGAAAGCCCCTTTGAATTATTAATTATCTATGGTGATGATGCTTGGATAATTATTATGGATTCAATAAATTGAACTAGATGTCATGATCGGACAGTTCTCCATGTTTTATGTCTTATGATTATTGAATAGTTCTTATGCTCATATACATGTTCCAATTACACTAGGAGGGTTCAAATTTTCTATAATATATATGTAGGTGAATTCCATGAAAATATTTATTTTCCATGAAGATAACTTGAAAAAGGTGATGATAAATATATTTTTATGTCATATTTATGAAGAGTTGGAGTTCAATGGGATTTATAGAAAAAATTAAAAATAAAGAATAATATTATATCAAATTAGATTTATAAAAGATAAATACCAAAAAAATAATATATTTCTTGATGATGGCATCAATAAGAAGAGAAATTAATTAATACCGTGTTATTTAACTATTATTCCATGTGGTGTTATTTTAAGTCCATCTGTAAATAATATTTGAATATGATGTCAATAATTGAACACATTCCATATAATGGAATTATACTTATTTTTTACTAAGTATATTTGTTTGGTGTTTTTAACAAATAATGAGAAACCCATAGGACTAATAAAGACCCCTCAACCACACATGTGCATCCAAATCATCGTCCGATAAGGGAGAGGGTTGACCAAGCTGGCCATAGTGGCATATGCATAATCACCTAAACGGGTAGTAAGAAGGTGCACAAATAAAGGTATAAATCACCCACAATTTGCCTACGGTGGGGAATAATGGGATATGTGTGTCATCCTTCTACATATATGTCTATGAAATGTTGTGGTTGGAAAACACTGCTTCAATCTTGAGGGTTATGTAGCATAAAGAGTAATATTAAAAACACTCATTTTTTTTAGGAATTCTTGTGAGATAAGTGAAATAAAGGTAAAATTAACCATGTTAAATTATATAAAAAATTCCTCCAATTCCAGATCCACCACATCTTAGGAGTCTGATCATCATCTTAATCCACTAATAATCTATAAGAATTTTTTGATACCAAAATATGTAATCCACAAACTCCAAAATTCAAACTAAAATCTTGTCGCCCTCTCTAATTAAAACCATCAATAAGAGTAATGATCGATCATCTTGTGTCCATTAAAGCATTCTATTTCTTTATATTAATTATATAATTCAGAAAAAACATTTCTTGAATTCATTAGATAATCTAAGAAGGTCATCTATTCATCCAAAGAACATAAACTAGATCAAGCTTCTAAAAATAATGGATCTTGCATTTATTATCATATACATGTGAGAATTAATTAGATCAAAATAATATGATCATAAAGGATTATTTTCCTTGAATATCAATGTTATCATGTGAAGAAGGTAAACCTACATTTAGTGAATCCAAAATTTTATGAAAATCACGAATTCAAAGAAGGATTCAAATGGAATAACTTTATTGATGTTCTAAATCGCATGAAACTCTAAAGATAGGTGGTAAATCCTAAAATATAAATACAATGGGACATTGAGTTATTATATTTCTTTCATTCAACCTTATTGAATATATAATTTTCTATAAATAGAGAACATCTAATAATTCTTTTAAGAAATAGGGAACCATGATTTATATAGTAACATGAAGAGGAGATCCCATGTATGCATTATGTATTATTATGGTTAAAATATAGTAGCCTCTTGAATGTACTGTAACGGTGTCATGAAACTATAGAAGTGGCGGGTACTGTGGGTACTGTAGCATGCACTAATGCATTACTGTAGTGATACTGTAGCAGCAGAGGTACTATAGCAATGACTGTACTGTAATAGCGACATGACATTGTAGTAGTAGCGGGTACTGTGGGTACTGTAACAGGACGGCACTGTAGCAGTACTATTCATAGAATGGGCCTTGAGCGAAAAATCTAGGCCTACAGGCCTTATAATGGGCTACATGCCCACTGAGCCTGCAGGCAATGTAATGGGTCTACCTCTACCCAATTAAAAGAGGTATTTTATTTACATTAATAATAAAAATTATGCTTTGGACTCAACCTTTAAAAAAATAGAATAGCCTCTTGACAAGTGAAACTCAAAATCCAGAGTCTCTTGATGAAGTTGTGAAATTTTTTTGGGAGCACCAATTTGTTAATAATATCATTTTCCACATATAGTTTTGGAACTTACGTCATGAAGAAAGGATAAAACAGAACCCACATATGATGATAAGTGAAGAAGAACAACATCACATGATGTTTAATGTTTTTAAATATTTTGTATCAATGAAATCCTATATAAATCACCCAAATTATCATTTTTGGCATAAAACTCATGTAATAATGACTATATAAGGCATAGGTCATGAGCCTATCTTATAAAACAATATCCCTCGTGACTGAGAGAAATTTATAAAGAAATGAAAATATCTCATTTTCTCTTATAGATAAATAGAAAATTTATAATACCATTTTTTGGAAAATAAAAGGGTGTTACACACACCTCTCTTTTATGAAGAATGTTCCACATTCAATTTCTTTAGTCGTATACACCCATTTAGCATTGCTAAGAAGAACCACACATATACTCTGTAAAGAAAAACCATAAATATATATTGATATCATGAAGTATAAAACACATCACATCAATTATACAAGAATTATAAAACATCATCTAATTAGACAATTACATAAAATATAAATATGGTTCATGCAACTAATATTTTCTAAACAAATAAAAAATTCCATGTACCTATTCAGTTTAACAAAAAGAATCCTTGATAATCAATGTGTTACTTATATTACAAAGGAATGAAGTAAAGAAAAGGAATTTATTTTTTTATAGAGAAGAACTAGAAGGTTTATCCACATATCATTTTTAGTTTTCATGAAAAATATTTTTACTATTTAATGTTTTTCATTATTGTGAATATCATGTATTTTTGGTAAAATTCACTTTGAAGGAATAAAGCACATGAATATGATACTTTCATAATATCAATTTGGTATTAAAAGACTCAACAGAAATCAAATTAATATACATGTGAAGAACATGAAACATTTATAAAAATATTTTTATATATTTTCTTCGTTTTATTCATCAAACATGAGTCATGATTGATGATGTCAAAAAAACAATCTAAAATTTAAATAAGATAAGGTAATTTAGGTGTGAAATATTTATATTGAATAAAATATTGTTAAATAATTTGTGTGCATATCTTACAAAGATAATAATTATTCTCGGAACTTCTTTAATAGAAGGAAAGAAAATCAAGAATTTTAGAATCAAAGGAGAAGATAGGGTGGATTATTTAGTGTTCAATAAGAATTAATTATTTTGATCCTGATCTAATATAACATGATTGAACAGAAAACAATATATTTGATATTTATTTTGATTTAAATGAAAAAATTATTGAGGAAGAAGATCATATTATCTTTGATGTAGTGGTATCCTTGAGCTAACTATGTGATCATTTTTAGAAACTGTTGAAAGGAATCTTTGATGAACTGGAGGTTTATACATAAGAAACACCCTTGAATACTTGTGATGAGCATATAAATAATACCTAATAACTTTTATCAGATATGGATATTACCTATCCAACATCTATGGAAATATAACTACACATATAATCATTTAGAATTATATTGATACTAAAATTACAAAAATTTCTATAGGTTGATCATGACATGTATTATTCTCTCTCATTAATGTCAAAAATTGAAAAATATCTATGATATTTTAAAATTTACATTACTTGTACATGTTATTGTTGATAGTGTATAATAGATTCATTCCGTTTAAATGGGGTATTGGTTTGAATGTAATATGGGATGATTGAAAAGAGTGTACTAACCTAATAAAAGTATTGTACATTAATTCACCCCCACTCAGAGACTATGCATGATCCTTCTGGGTCGTACAAGTTGTATCAGAACATAAAAACTATTATAATCAGATCACTATTTCCCTATAAATACATTAATTATACCTTTGAATATGAGGATCCATTAGTATTTTCTCAAATATGAAATTGAGTTCCCATCACTATCAGTTCAAACGAGGAGGTTTCTATGAATCCCAAGAAGAACCTATAGATGAAAGAGGCAAGGAAGCTAAAAATGGTTTAAAGAAGAAAGAGACTACAACAAAAATTGAAAACAGTTGAAGTGGTATCCTATCAGCCATATCTATTAATAAGTTGATAATGACCCAGTTCATGATTCCATACCAAGTAGTCATAATGAATAGCATATTAGACAACATAGTGATTTCTTATTCGTATAAAATGATTATACGAAGAATGTTCCTTTCCTTTTTTCCACATACATGTTTAAGTACATGAAGGGGATATATGACAAAAAAAATCTTAAATTGGAATATAAGTATATGGAGAATGTCATGGCTTAGATATTTCAGAGTTCATATCTTCCCACCAAATTTTTTTAATCCAAATAAGAAACAATATTACTTTTCAATACATATATCTTATATACTGAAGTAGAGTTGTAATGGAATTTATGGAGAATGTAGTGACTAAAATATTTCATAAAAATATAATCCTTGAGCTGGAATAATCATATAATTAATCCCATAATTTTTAGTAATCACAGCTAAAAATCAATGATAATGATGGGAAATTCACCTTGACGATAGAAACAAATTAATATATGGAATCACTTTGTATTGAAATATTCATTCATTTCAAAGATGAATCAGAAAATACTTTTTGGAAGAAAGTTGAGAATGAAAACGTTTTTATAGACGTAATACCTTCATCAGATACACTACAGAAACCCACTATAAATTTCAATAAAGCCTATATAGAGGTTATGTTTAAGATAATTGAAGAGATGAATAATTATTTACTAGAGGTAAATCAAATTCTTTAAGAGAATATTAAAAGTATGATATATCAAAGGGAAGACAACCTCAAAGTTTACAAAGTTGAGAAAAATTTCCACAACATAAAATTTCATGAGTTGGAAGATAAATTAAAAAATATGGAGGAGATACAATTATATACATACCAAAATGTATGTGAGGAAATTTTGAAATAACTTGAAGATGAGAAGATCTATATAAAAATTAAATATCATGAGTTTTAGGTGATGGTTATAAATCTATAGAATTACTAAGTTGAATCTTTACAAAATTATAAAAGAATAATAATGGAAAAGAATATTATTTATAAGAGTCTTACAATAGAAGAGACTCAGTCTAATGATAAGTGGAGTTTGATATTATCTAAAGACAAATCTATTTTATTCTCATTGAAATATTCCACCCTTCTTCTAGAGGTATCAATTTATACTAATAAAATTTATATTACTTTTACTGGTTCCAAAAGGAATTATGGTAAAATATGAGCGAATAAGTCAAATGGTAACCCCCCAACATCATCAAATGTGGATGTCAATAAGTGTATAAATTCTTTTCCCAAAAAAATCTAAATGAATATCCATAATATCCAAAGGTAACTATATGTCGATTCCAATAAGATAATATTACAAAATAAGAAATTAATTTTTTTTTTTGTTATTTTCAGTGCTTCTAGAAATTTGTGCATCAGGATATCTATTTTTGGCGTAATGGTTCGAAATATGAATAATAAAAAGTCCATTTTTAAGGGGGGGTAGATTTTACTTGAAGAGAGATCCTAGAAAACGGAAGTAGAATACATAGATGAAGAAGATTCTATTTATAAAGAATACATTTGGGTGTCTTATAGAATTATATTATTATTTTTATATGTGTCGTCAAAGATAAGATGATTTATATTATATAACAAAAATAAACTCTGCATATATTCATGAGAAGAAAATACCATGAAAAATGTAGAAGAAAAGAAAAAAAAGTAAAAAAGTATTCCTTGGGTTTTAAGTAACCAAATATAGTTAATAAAACTATAAAGAAATATACACCAATTAATAACGATAAAATAGATATCATTCCTAAGAAAATGTGAATTTACTTTGGAAGAAGGTTTTATACCATGGATCATTAAAAAAGGCAATAAAAACCAATTTTAGTTGAATTAAGAAAAAAATGAACAAATGTTACAAACAAATAAAAGGTTTTTTTGTTGCATGACATTCAAGATGAATAATTCAATATTCATGAGAGGTTCTCTAAAAATGATAACCCTATGACTATTTCATATCTATGTCAAATCTATATAATGCCTAGGAATATTTCTAACAAATGCATGACACTTTTTTGTCAAACAAATAATGAATAAATAAAAAATGGGAAGGACCAGGGACTTATTTTTCATAAATAATACTGTGAAGGATTCTATATAATGAAGACTTATAATCACCTAGAAAAAGAATAGTTAATCATATATAAAGAATATCTATAATTGGATAAAAAGTTAGAGAATGAATAGAATAATGAATGTTCACTACATGATAATGAGAAGAATCATATTCAATATAAGATGAATGATGAAGAGTTCAAGAAGCCCAAGTTTCTATTAAATGATAAAATTTACAAACTCAAAGAAGGATAAATAATAAATAGTCTACACTTATCATGAGATGAGGTGGAGAAACGTATTCCATATAATGAATATAAGAACAAAGAAGGAAATAACATTTATGATACTATAAACCTAAATAAGAATTCAATGAAGTTTCCCATACTACTATTGAAAGAAAAGAATGTCCTAGATTGTGAGGAATATCTTAGTCTTAATGTATTTTCTAAAAAATAGGTTACTCTTTTTAGATTTTCAATGAGCTAACATCTTAGGTATTGATGGATAAGTTTGATGTTTTCACTATGGTATATCTAAATAAAATTATCCTTAATGGATTCTAATAACTACTAGGAAATGAATGAAGTGGGTTCTCCTCTTGTTGGGGAGAAGACATAATGGAGATGTTATTAGTGTTTGTTTCATGAATATATGGAAGATCAAGTCCTCTCAACAGAATTTAAAAATTGAGGTAACAAAATTACACTTATTACCCATGGCTTGAATATATCAAATATGTTCATAAAGGGGGAGTGTTGGTTGATGAGTAATCTTATTTAAAGGGGGGAAAATTAGTATTGTAATTTAAATTTTAGATGCTTTTATTGAAGTGTACATCAATGGGTGTTTCTTGATAAATATTTTTTATAAACTCCCCTTTTTAGAGATACGTATGATTTACTAATTATATTACATGCTTGTTTGTTAATTTAGATCATAAAAATCCTTTTTTGTACATATCTTGTTTTCTATATGAAGATAGACCAAGTAGACATAGAGAAGAAAATCTGAAGACTCTTTGATAAAGGAAAAATGTGTTACCATTCATCATTTAGGAAAAAGGTGAAGAGAATACAAAATTCCATGAATAGAAGTGGAAGATATGAGGAATTGCGTGCAATAATCTTATTCATTTATTATCTATAAGGGGATAATAAATATTGAATTTATTTAAGTAAATTGAATTGAAAATATAACCATTAGGGGAGATTGAAAGTACCATATGGATGGTTGATGAGTATGGATGTATTTTTTTAATATATAAGAAGGAATCAAATTATATATCTGATGGATTCCTCAATGATTAGTGATTAATCATGGAAAGGGAAATATTTAAATCCATTGATAATTATTAAAGAATAATGGAGACGATTCTTATAGAATTGTTATGGACTCATTTAATTTCATTAGATGACATGATTAGAACCTTTTACCAGTTATATGTATGATAAATTTTAAAATTTACCTACTTTCAAATTCATGCCCAAATTTCACTTGGAGGGTGCTCATTTTCTACAAAATTTTTACAAGGTCAATACTATAAAAATATTTGTTTGGATGAAGGAAATATTAACAAGTTTGTGAAAAAAATAAATTATGTGAGGAATTTTAGAAGAGCTAGAGATAAATAGAATATAAAATTTAAATTTAAAAAATGAATAGCATGAATTGAAATAATTTAGAATAATGATAAAGACCATGAAAAATAATATTTTTCATGATGATAGCATGAAGACTATGAAACATTAAATAATATAATTAAAAATAAATATTATTACATGAAGAGTTTATTTGAGGGACATGCATGAAAAATATTTAAAGATGTTGTTGATAAGTGAAAAAAATTATTTATTTGTAACATAATTAGTTTATTACTATTTATATTGGTTTGAGATTGTTAATAAATAATGATTCAACCACATTCTGAAAAAGGACCCCATCAACCACACATGTAGAACCCAAGGGTCGAATTATGTGGGAGAGGGTTGACCCTATACACATTGAAATATGGGAGTGAGATCTTATATGGGTAGGAAAGAAGGCTCCTAGATAATGGAAAAAATCACCCACACTGTGTCTGATGTGATTCATAATAGTATATGAAGTTTGGCCTATCAAATACTGATGTAGAATGTGTTGCAGGTGTAAAACATCATTTTTGAATTAGGGGTGAATTATCATAAAGAGTAATATTACTAAGTGATCAACAGTTTGAATAATTGATGTGGGACAATGGATTCATGGTCTGTTTTTCTCCTGTTAAATAATTTATAGAATCCCCCTCACTTCCTGATTCAAGTCATCTAATCTATTTGACTATCATCTTTAAAATCTAACATTTGAATGGCTTTTTTTCAGAAAATATCCATGATCTGACCTCTAAAATTAAACCAACATTCATTAACCCTATCCTACTAAACCCATGAAAAATTTTAATTACCATTCTTCCTGAATCCTTTCATTCAATAATCTTTATTTAGGTTGAAGATAATTTAAAGAAAAAAAATTGGTCAAATAAATGAGATAATTTAATGAGGTTATTCATATATCCAAGGAAGAAACACTAGCTCAATATTTCAAAAGTAATGAAACAAGCATTATAATCTTGTGCACATGATACTTCATCAGATAAAAATAAAATAATCATAAAGGATAATATTCCATTAATCTCAGCATCATCATGTGATTAAAAGTAAATCTTCATTTGACTAATATAAAATAATGAGATCATCGAGAATACATTACAAGATTCAAATGGTCTTATTTTTAGGATAATATATGAAGAATGAAACTCAAAAATTGAGTTAGTGAACCTTTAATTAAAAATACCTAGGTAATGAGGGATATGACATTTTTTTCCTTTGAATTTTTTAAACATCTCACTTTCCATAAATAGTGCACAATTTTTTTTCGTAATGATGGATCCATTCATGGAATAGTTATGAGAGTAGGGTATATAGTGTACACACATTTCTATGTGTAGGTTGAAATACCACCACCTCTTGACATGATAATGTTTCACTCAAGAGACACATGATGAAACTATGAAATTATTTTTCCAGAATAAAATAATGGTGAAGACCATGTTTTGTGTATTGTTCTTGCACCTACGTGATGATGAAAAGATAACAGAACAATATTTTATACATATAAATGAATAAGGAGAATAACATTTGAAGTTCAATATACTAATATCATTGGTAATATTGAATGTTTTTTTGAATCTCCGCCATTATCATATATGAAATGAAATTCATGACCCAATGAATACATAAGGGAAATTTTGGGAATCGAAAAGGGTGTTCTATTAACATATATTATGTGAAAAAGGTTTTATGGGCCAATTATTTTGTAATATACTCCCGCTAATATTTTTGAATAGTTAATTTGCATGTCTTGTGTGAAAAATTACCATGAATCTCTCTTAAGATAACATAGTCTAAACCACATAACTTATATATTATATAAAGAAGAGGAGGAAGTAATATGCATAATTATTTATGTCAATGAGAAAGAAGGTTTGTGAAAGTGTTAGTTATTTAGAGAATACAATGTTCCACATGCCTATTCCTGTAAAATTGAATGGCCCTTGAGTATCAACATGTTACTTCTAATGCAAAGGAATTATGTTATTTGAATCCATCCGTATTTGTGAAGAAGAAGCAACCAATGGTTACACTGGGTATTTGATTATATTTTCATCAAAAATAGATTCATTATTGAAGGTTTACGCACATGTATAATAGAATTCTTGTGTGGTAAAATTCACTAGAAAATAATGAATCACATTCATGGGATATTTTCACAAAAATTATTTAGTTTTAAAATATTTACTGCATATGAAACAAGCAATCTTGATTAACACATGAAATATGAATAAGAATTTATATATGTTCTAATGTTTATTTATCACACATGAATCAAGCATGATGATCATGAATAAACCAAACAAATGTTTCAAAAAGCGAAAATAATAGAGGTGTGGAATTTTTTTCACACAAAAAATAATATTGAGGAATATTTGTTTATTTGGTGAACATAGTTGATTAAGTCTAGAAACTAATTTAATAGAACTAGATATGCCTAAGTATTTGAGAACTAATGAAAAAGAAAGTGTGGATTCTTCTCTATTCAATATGTTATGATTATTCTAATAGTGATCTATTATAGTATGAAGGATCCTATTGAAATAACATTGAAATTTATTTTAATATTTGATATCTATTTATTAAGCTTTTAGATATTATTCTATTTTATGGAGTGACATACTTGACCTGATTAAAATATCTTATTTCAGAATTCAATGAAAGTGATATTTTAGTAACTAGTTGTTCCACAATCAATATTTACATTAAATAATACCAGTTCTAGTATAAATATTTCCACATATCCTTTATAGGATTTGGGTATTACCTGCTAAAATTGAATGTGAACTGAATTTGACTGTTAAACCCAATAAATTATCCAGATAATATTTTCTATTAAATAACCATAGGTTGATCAATGCAATAAGTAAGATCTCTCATTGTATATGAACCTTATAAAATCTCAATGAACTGTTATATTTTTCATTATATGTGAATGTGATTGTCGAGAGAGCATATAAGATCCATTCCTATTAACTGGAGAATAGGTTTGAGAGTAAGAGGTGCTGATTGAAAAGAAATTACAAACATGATCAAATTTTGATACATTAACTCATGACTCTTGTCATAGTGTCCATGAATTATACATCTAGGCTCTAAATTTTTTATCATAGAATAGGTATTCATGTGATTGAACCAAAAAAATTTCAAACATACCTAAAGAGTATATTTGAATTTGAGGATGTATTGGAATTTCCCCATATAGAAAATTTAGTTCCTATCACTGTCAATTACAATAAGGAGGTTTATTTGATAACCTAGGATAACAGAGATAATAATTATGTAAAAACTCTGAAAATGTTTGTATAAGAAGGTGGGTACACCATAAACTGATTATAGTTGATGTATTTATCTACCAATAGTATCTGTTAAATTTCTTGATAATAAAAATTTTGATGATTCCATATCATTAATTGATCAAGAATACATTATTAAATAATATTGTGATTTCCACTTAGAATTCAAATATAGTCTGAATAAATTCCATATCAATGTTATCACTTAATTGTTTAAATAAATCAAGGGACTATATGGTGAAAAAAATTCAACTTGAAGAGGATTCTGAGGATATAAAGAACACATTTCATACAAAATTTTAAAGAAAAAACTTCTCAAACCAATTTTTGAAGACAGTGAAGAAACTAAATTAATTTAATATTAAAATATATCCTATACTAAAAAGGAGATAAAAAAATTTGTGTGGGAAAATAGTCAATAAAAGATTTCTATTTGATATGATTCATGAGAATAAAGATTATTATACTATTCTATGAATGTTAAGGAATCTCAATTGAAAATTAAAGACAAGGATGAGGCATTTTCCTTGACTAAAGAATAAAATGAAAAAAATGAATCAATTTTTAAAGAAATATTGATTATTATTAAAGATGAATTAAATAAATATATTTGGGATAAGGATGTAAATGAGAGTGTTTTTACAGAGATAATCCATACATCAGAGACATTACACAAAACATATATGAGTTTTAAGGAATCCCATTTACAATTTATGTTAGGGGGAACAAAAGAATTGAATAATTATTTACTATCAATATATTAATGGTATAATGATTAGGTTCATAAGATTATATGTCGGTGGGAGGAAATAATGAATGTTTTTAGGATTATAAAAAATTCTTCAGCATGAAATGTATTTACCTGGATGTTAAATTAAAAATTTTAATGATGTATAGTTAAAGACATCCAAAAAATAATATGAATAAATGGTGAAATTATTTTAAGATTATAATAAATATATAAAATTTATATTTCATGACTTGGAAGTAATGTTTAGAAATTTTGAGAACATACAAGTTGAATAATTACAAAATGAAAAAAGATGAAAGATAAATAAAATATTATGATACGTGTATTAATTCAGGAAAGACTCATTTCTATTATTATAAGATCATTATATTATCTTTAGATAAATATTTTAAAAGATCATTCAAAAAGTTAAACCATATTCTAGACATTTTTATTTATACTAATATTATTTCAACTTCTTGTATAGTCTCCAAAAGGAATTATGGTAAAACATGGGTGAAAATGACAAACTATAAACCCACCATATCCTCAAAGGTGGATGTGATGAATTTTAAGAATACATATTCCCTAAAAATTTGATGAAATAAGAACCATATTATCCAAAAATAGTATGATGTTAAATATTGTCATGTATTACTTCAAAAGAAGGAATCAAAATTTTGGGATATTGTTGGTGTTTTTATAAATTTTGGCATCAGACCACTGATTATTGGAATAATGTGTCATCATATAAAAACTATATATGCCCCTTATTAAGTTGTAGTATATCTTATATGAAAAGATATATTGAAAAACTGATGCAGAATACATAGATGATGAAGAATGTTTATATTAAGAATAGATTTGGGTGCCTTTAAGAATTATATGATTATTTCAAAATAAGTGGTCATAGTTATTAAGAGTTATGGTACATATCAACCATGTATTTTTTATATGTTCATGAGAAAAAAAAGTCCACAGAAAATGTTGATGAAATGTAGAAAATAATAAAAGTATTCCTCATGGAATAAGAAGAATGATGTAGTTAAGGATATTATAAATCAAGATACACCAACTATGAATAATATAATTGAAGTCATGAAAAATAAAGTGTTTATCTAATATGTAAAAGTAATATATATCATAGACCCTTTTAGAAAATCAATAAAAACCAGTGTTGGTATATGAAAGAAAAATAATAAAAATCAATCAATCGTAGAAACAAATAAATGGGTTATTTTGGAGCATAAAATTAAAGATATGAAAATCAAATTTCATCAAAGGTTTTAAAAAAATTATAACCTTGTTACCACTTAATATATATTTATAAGGTGTATAATGTTTTTGAATATTTAAAATAATGAAAATCGTGGTTTCGGTGGAAAAAATAACCAGTAAAGAAAAAAGTGAAAGAACCTGTGATTTCTTCTTCTAAAAATGATACTATGAGGTAGTATATATAGATGAAGAATTATGAGAATGTACTAAAATAATTATTATTGAAATTTCTATAAAATATGGAATTTCAAGAAAAAAATTGCATCAGGAAAAGAATAATGAAATTTAACTTCTTGAAAATGTGAATAATTTTATTTCACCATGGATAAATGAAAAAGAGTTCAACAAGTCAATAATGTTGTTAAATTATAAAATTTGGAAATTCAAAGAAGGTGAATTCCTGAACATCCATGATTTATTTATAATTTAGGTAGATAAAAATATTCTACATAGTGAATATAATACGAAATAATAAAATCAATCAAATGAGACTCTCAACAGAAATAAGATTCTAAAAAAATATTCCCATAATGAGATTCGAAGAAAATAATGGAATAGATTGGGAAGAATCTCTATATACAAATTATATTTATGAAAATTATAGAGGTACCTCCATATTTACAAATTTATTATATGCTCTGAGCTCATATGGAAGGAATTAATGTAAACGTTTGAGGAATCCACTTTTGGCTGTCAGGAAGATATTTCTATTCATGGATTTTTAGACTACCATAAAATTATTAATGGGAGTGTATATATTGAGAGGGATAAATCATAAAGGATATGATATCAATGTTTGTATCATGAACATCTATAAGATCATGTCATCAATCTAGAATTTGAAAATTGAGGTAACCAAGTTACACTTATTTTCCTTTTCTTGATTTTATAAAAACTGTGCCAGAAGGGGGAGTGTTGGTTGATGATTAGTCTTATAATAAGGGGAAATATATTATTCAATCACTTGAAATTTATTATGTGTATATTGAAGTGTGCAGGATTCTATTTTTCTAGATAAATATATTTATATAGTCCCCTTTTGATAAATTAGAATGTTCAGAACATTGTATCACAATAATGGTTGTTAATGGATAATATAGACATTCTTGGTTGTATCTATCTTGTTATATAGACTAGCTTGTGACACAAATACATAGTGAAACCCAACTAAATTACATTTTCTATGAGATCCGTTTAGAACCATCCATCATTTTGAAAAAGTACAATAGAATCCAAAATTCTAGGAATGGCCTAAGAAGAAATTAGAATACCCCTAGATTAATCCTTTTGATTTATTATTAATAATGGGGATAATAAAAATTTAATATATTTAAGGAAATTATGTTGAAAATTAATCATAAAATGTCGACTGAAAATCCCATACGGAAGGTTAATGAATTCAGTTGAATTGTTTCTCAAAAATATAATAAGGAATCAAATTTAATATGTGATTAAGTACCCTATTATTATTGATTAATCATGGAATGAGAAAGATATAAAATGTTTTATAATTATTGAATATGGCTGGTTTGGATACTGGTATAACTGTTATGGATTCATTATATTTAGTGGGATTTATTTCTAGTACTATTCTCTATGTTATAAGTTGGATGCTTCTGGAAGAATTGTAATGGAATCATCAAATGGAATTGGATTTTATTATAGGAAAATATCTATGTTTTAAGTGGGATGATTATTAAACATTAATTATGTTTGAATACATGTTCTAATTGCACTAGGATAGTTCACATTGTTTACAAAATGTTACTATGTGAACACTATAAAAAATTTTATTTCCTTGATGATAATTTGAACAAAGACATGAAAAATATATTATCTATAATGATCTGTTGAATATTTATAGATGAAGGTATTTGAACATTCAAATTAAAAATAGTGTAAAATTATTTCAAAAAATATTGGTAAATTAGAAGACCAGGAAAAATAATTTTTTTCACGATAATGGAACAAATAATAACAGAAATTAATGTAGACCATGTAATATAACTATTATTTTATGAGGAGTTATTAGTAGTCCATGCTTGAAGAATATATGATGATAATGTTATAAAGTAAACACATTTTATATATTTTAATTATAAAATGTTTTATAATAAGTATATTATTTTAGGGGTATTAATAAAAATGGATTTTACCATATGCCATCCGAGGACCCCCTCAACCACACATGTGGGACTCAAGGGTAAATCCACATAGAAGTGGGTCAACCCAGATAACCATGGTATCGTGAATATGAGATCCAACATGGGTAGTCAAGATTGTGCAAGGATAAATATTCATAGATCATTTATTGTGCATGGGGTAGAGAGCAAGGGGATATGAAGGTATGACTATCATATATGGTTTTGTGCACTGTTTCAGTGTGGAACCTAGTTTCCGGCTAGAGGGTGAATTGACCTGAAAATTAATGTCATGAGTAACATATCCATTTGAAAAACTGATGTGCTACATGTGCAATTTGGGATTCTATTCCCACATTAAAAAATTATATGGACACTTCCTCCACTAATTGATTCTACAGGTTTCACCCATCTAATAATCAACATCACCCTTTGATGTTCAAAGGGATTATGTTCATCATACAATATGAATTTCATGGACTCTAAACATCAAAAAAATCTATTCACCCTATTTGGCTAAAAACTCCAAAACGAGGCATGGTAAATCATCCTATAACTATTCATTCAATCAATATATTTTATCCATGAGATAATTTGAATAACAAGTTTTGTGTAAATGAATGAGTCAATTAGAGAAGGTAGTTTACATATTCAAGGTAAATGCATTATCCATAGCTTATAAAAATAATGGAGCATGTGTTTATCATCACATGCATGTAAGAATTCAGAATAATATAAAACTATGATCATGAAGGAGAAGATTCCATGATTCTTGACATCATTATAAGATAAAAGAGAAAAATGTATTTGAAAAATTAAAAATAATGACATTGTAAGGAATTCATAAAATTATTCGCATGGAATGATTTGTAGGAAATTATATATGGCCTGAATCTTTGAAGACATGCAGCGAAACCTCAACAATAAATACCAAAGGATAGAGGGATATTATGATGAGACTATTTGAACTTCTAAAGATCACATTTTTAAAAAAAAGCACCAAAATGACTTTATTTCATGAAGTAGGATCTCTGCTTAAAATGTTTTTTAAAATAGGAGATTTCATATACATGCTGAGATCTCTGTGAAACAAAAGTTTCACGTGGTATTTAATTTTTTAATATATTCAACCTAATCTTCATCCACCAATATTTTTTCATTGATATGAACAATAAATGTTTTTTGTTTTTTCTAAGTCATAAACACATAAATTCCATTTAATGTGTGGAAGTAGAAGTGACCAATGTACTTATTTATGATATAGTGAATCACGCTTCACACAACTAATAGATGTTCCACAAACAATAAGATCCACATGCCTATTATATATTATGTGAAGAACACTTGAGTATTACTGTGTTACTTATAAAATGTAACTCAGTTACATGAATCCGTATTGATTTTCCAAGAACCATAAGGTTAATTTGGGTATAATTTTAAGTTTTCATGAAAATAAATACGTTGTTTATGGTTTTTCTTTGTGGTTAATAGCATGATGTGTGCTGAAATTAAAATGAAATGAATGAATCAAATGCATTGTATATTTTCATACAATCACATTAGTTTTAAAATATGCACAGAAGTTAAAATAAATAGACATTAGAAGCACATGATATATTAATAATACTTTCTATATATGTTAATTTTTATTCATCACACTTGAATAAATCATTATGTTCTTGAATAAATAAAGAATTGATTCAAGAACATACAAAATTTTTTTTGTGAATGTTTTTTTAATAAAATAATATTAATGAATTTGTGTTCATCTCTTTAACACGTCAAATTTAAGCCAAAATCATCATTAATATATAGAGGGATACCCGATCCTTTAAAAATCAAGGAAGAAGACATCTTGGATTCTTCTATATTAAGAAAAACTAATTATTCTCACATTGATCTAGTATGATGGACTGACATGCATACAATACCTTTTATATTTTATTTTCCATCGAAGATTAGTTTGTCATGGAAGAATATCGTAATCTATTTGATGAGGTATCACCTTAGAGAAAACTAAGTAATCATGACCAGAAAGTGTTGAAATGAATCATTAAGAAACATGTGGTGCAAAAATATTCAACACTATTGAACATTGGTGGTTACAATATGATGAATTTCATATATTCATTATAGGACACTAATATTACCAATCAACCATTTTTTAAAATTAATATTCAATTTTAATATTTAAAAATTATAGTGATAAAAAAATCTATGAAATAACCATAGGTTGATAACATCATGGAGTAGGGTCTCTCATTGAGGATGAAAATTATAACATTTTAATTCAATTTTATATTAAAATTTACATGTGCATGTGATTTTTGAGATAAAATATTATAAACAAAACTCTTAACTATGGTATTGGTGTGAGTGTAACTAAGAATTATTGAAAAGAAAGTGAAAAGATGATAAAATTTCATTACACTGATTCCCCCCCCCCCACTTTCCTTGCATGATACATATGTTTTATTCAAGCATCTTATACTTACCTAACTCCCTTAAAACTTGATTAGTTTTATTATAAATTATTATATGAATAATATTTATAATCCAATAAAACATAATCATACCTTTATTATCCGAGAAGATAATGACATTAGTAATAAATAACATTAAATACTTACAACGAATAAGAGGAAGGGAACTAAAAAGTACCCTATGTTTAACTCGGAGTCTAGGGGTTGTTCACATCACCCTCATGATAGGATGAATATCTAGAGGCAATAAAAAAGAATAAGAAATATAATATTTTGAAATCGAAAGAAGGGCCACTAGAAGAAGACCTGCATCACAACAAGGAAGAATGGGGAATATTTAGGTGTGATTGTTATCAAATGTAACATGTCTATATAAAAAATTTATGCATTAGATACATCTTATGGTGCTCATTTTTATATCCAAATAGATGATCCCAATAGATTTACGATGGTTGTCAATGGTTAGGGGGGTCATCGATCTCTAAATGGTGAAAGACTAGCTATACTAAATATTGAAGAATGCCACCATACATTACCAGCATGAATGATTATAGTTTTTATGAATTGTTAGTACATGCATAGTTTTCCCAAAAAATAATAGTCATGCCCAATTTAGACATTGATGTATTCATATTAATGTTTGCAAATAAATCTACTTCATTTATAAAGATAACATTTATTATGGTAGGTAAAATCATAATAATAGTATTAATGTACTAGAATATAAAAAAAGTATTCATAAAAAATAAAAATCAACTTTGAAAATTTTATAACACTCCCAATTTTGGATTCACCAAATTAGTCTAGTAAACAAGATGTGTACAATAATTCTCAATGAAGATGTGTGTTATATTCTTTTGAACTTAAACTACATGATAGATGGGACACTTGTTTATAGGGAAAGATAACTAAACCACCATTTTATTGTATGGATGAAAGATAATTAGAGAATATTTATTTAGATCATATAGACGTGTGTGGAACATTAACAACTGAATATGTACGTGGATACTCACATTTAATTAATTTTATTGATATCATTATTATACATGGATATGTCTACTAAATAATGTATAGGTCTAAATCATTTTGAGGATTTTATATATTTAAAAAATAAATTATAGAATTATCCTATAAGGAAGATAAATAAATTGAAATCAGATTTATATGGAGAATGACATAAGAAATAGTTCATTGACAATCTCATGGATTTCTGTACTCTATATAAATTCACTCCTCCTAATACACCCTAGAGGGAACAATGTTAGTGAAAAGAATAACTACACCTTCTTAGGCATGATGAGGTTAAAGTTGATTAAATAGGATACTCTATTATCACTTTGGGTAAATGAATTAATGGTCATGGAAAAAAATAAACCGTGTGCTAATTAAAGTGAAAAATATAAATGTATATGAGTTAATGTATAGGAAGAAATATATGATGTCACATAATCTTGTATGGGGTTGTAATGTGTTTTTTAGGCCATCTATGGAAACA
Organism: Viscum album; assembly: GCA_963277665.1. Lineage (NCBI taxonomy): Eukaryota > Viridiplantae > Streptophyta > Magnoliopsida > Santalales > Viscaceae > Viscum > Viscum album. Next base: position 1,638,441,886 of record OY728163.1, on the reverse strand, counting down.
AACTAACACCCTAGGTCATAATGTATATCTTTGTAGGATATCCCAAGTAATATTACCCATAATTATATAAGATGGTAATAGATATAGATTTCTTATTCCTTGAGAGGTAGAAAACTACAAAAGAGATGGTGGGAGGATTATCAAATGTGATAAAGTTGATTATTAATATACACATGTTTTATCCTTGTTGAGATCAAGAGATATATTGGAGAAATTATGATTTTTATTGAAATGAAATTTTTATGTGATGTGGAGTTGAATTATATATTCTTATTATGTTTGATTTTATTCTCAATACATAAATCATAATCAAACTTACAGAATATTATGTGTGGTAATAATATTTGGAGGATTTGGTAGGTTCTAGTTTTATCTAATGAACTCCATATTTAAAAATTAATTTAATTGAAGGTATGAATAATTAAATACATAGGTAAAATTTTGGTGTCAAGGTAATAATTTTTCTTTAGTCTTGGTAAGGTTGTATGATTTCATAAGGATAATTAACATTGGTGTAAGGATCATCTAGGTTTTCATAAGAGTCTATTTGGGTCTTTGTAAATACGATTACAATAAAACATAAGGATTTAGATAAAAACATCACTTGTATGATTAGTACAGCCTATTAATGAATGAATACATTAGAATCATTCCTTATGTTAGTAAGTATCATCCACTTTTAATGTATGAATCTCATACTATGTAAGAATGAATACTAGTGTAAAAATCATTTTGTTCCATTACATTATTAAAATGTGAAATTGTTGAAGAATGAAAATCCCATAAATCTGAAATTTATTTTAATAATAAATATTTTAACTCAAACAATTCATGGTGATCTTTTCCAAAATTAATAAATATGATAATTATAATGGATTTTGATTCTTGTAGGTTTTCGAGTATCCCACACTACAAATAAGAGTACCATGACATAGTTCATGCATGTTATCATTGACATTTGACTACAATTGAATTATTTATTCTCTAGTGGTTTTTTTGTGAAATTGTTGAGGATAAGATAAGGATTATATTTGGGGAACTATTGAAGCATGAGATCATTGTGAAATGGTGAAGTGAATTTCAAATTAGATATTAGAAAATCAGTATAGTGAGGAATATGGAGAATGTTTTAGGAGTTGTTGGCCTAGAACATTGAATAAAACCAATAATAATATGATTATGAAAAATATTTTTTATATAAAAAATATTTATAAAATAAAATAAATATTAAAAATTAATGAATGAAGAAGGTGGAAAAGTTATGAATTATAAATAATTTTGGATTACTTTCAATGGTGGAAGTACAAAATATCGGAGAGTAAAAAATAGAATAAGATGAAGATAAATAAGAAGAATAAGAGAAATAAATATAAACATATATACATCGATAGGGGGTTCGTGCTCACTGTTTTTAAATAAAAGTAAAAAAACAATAAAATATATTATATATTGCATGATTAAATGCATGAATGAACATAATGATGATGTGATTGTAGTTTTCATGGTTAAAGGACTTTATTTTTGTTACCAAACCATTCATAATCATTATAATCAAGTGTGGTTCAAAGAAAAACCAGGATACTCGTAACCAGAGTTCATGGATAAACCCTTCTAATTATAATCCAATGGATGATACTAGTGGGTAGTGTGATCATAGGTGATTCTAAATCATCACATGGATTACCCTTCTCATTTTATGATGGGAAACTTGTAAAACTATTTTGACTTGTTCTATGTGTTCATGTGTGGGTTCAGTAGTGAATTAAAATCACTCTAATTGTATGGGAAACATTTTAAAAAGGGAAAGTTGAAGATAATTTTAAATCACTGATTTAGTTTGCCTCATAGAGATTTTATTGATACAAAGAGTGGATTTTACATCACGTAAAAAAATTCTTCTAGATCCTAGTTAATATATTATTTTAGAGACATTAATATTGTGTAGAATCATTATATTGGTTATAGAAAATATAAATATGGTTTTAGAGTCATAGAGAATGTCGGTTCATTATTAGTTGATAATGATGACATTATTTTCAATATTAAGGTTGTGTGATTATTATAAGAAGGAATGTGGAAAAAAATATGTAAATAATTAGATAGATTCTATATACTAGAACTATGTTTGGGTTCTGTTTGATCTAACATTGTTTATAATGCCTATTATTTTAAAATCAGTACTTAAGTTGAAACTTGACATTGAATGTTATGTTATTACCAATAAGTAATGACTAGTTGATACCAAGGTATAGGATATGATGAATCTTTTTCCCTAGTTAATATAATAAAATGAACCAATTTTTTTACTATAGTAAATTACCATGATTATTTGATTTTTAAAATGGATATAAAAACTACTATATTTAATGAAAAACATATAAAATATTACTATATAGAATGACTAGTGGAATTTGAGAATATAATAGACTCCAATATGTTTTTCAAGCTACATAGATCCATTTATAGATTGATATAAGCATCTAGATCAATGAATATTCATTAGATGGTTGAATAAATTAATTTTGTTTCATAAAAAATGATTGAGAGCCTTATTCTTATAAGTAGAGTAGTGGGAGTGAATTCATTTTCCTAATAGTATATGTTGAATACATATTATGTTTTTGGAACTAAATTCAATAATTACTATAATTTAAAAAGTGACTGGTCACATTAATCTCCATAAATAACATAGGTGAAGAATCCTTCATTTTATTGATAAAGATAATTTATGATATATATAATGGGATGGATGCACTAAGTCTTGGTTTGTACATTGAAAAGATTCTCATAAGATTTAGTATGGACGATTATAGGAGGTAACTATTAATTTAATACCCTAGAACACCCATTGAGGGGAGGGGTTAATCATGGTGAAATGGTTTCCTTCAAGTGGGAAGAATATTTTTTCCAATTTGATAGGAAATTTTTTAACATGTCTAATGGAATCATACATATATAAAATTCCCATATGCAGAAATAGAAGAAAAAAATAGTAGTTTTAATTGGTTGACTATTAATGGAGAATATAAGGAGAATATGATGAAAATGTATTAATCATTACTGAATCCATTAAGATTTAAAAGAAATTATTTATTACAATTGATCATATATGGCCACTCTATTCCCGACAAACATAGATTAGTAGAAATTTAGGGACAGTGGACTACCTATCTTAGATGACTTCTATCCAATTCCCCTTACTCAATTCTTTTTATGAAATATTTCACATTTTATCAACTTGAAGGTCACTTCAATATCAGAGCATATGAAGGTGATTTTTTTTCATCATCTTGGTTCAACTATGATGATTCAATACATTCCAAAATCTTTTCCCATGTTCTTGTATTCTCACATAAGGATACTTCATGATACATTTTTTACCCCATTTTTTTAAATAACTATCAGGTTTCACCAAAATACACACTATTGTGAAACTCAAATCATTCATGTCTTTACCAAAACAATCTTAATTAGTATTAATTACTTATCAACCATTCTTTTCAGAAAATTTGTGTTCGTGTTATGTTCCTTATTCATGTAATAATTTCATTCATATAAAACATTTTTAGAATATGAGAGATCATCCCACCCAAAAAACATTTTTTGATTCTCATATGAAGAGAAACAACCTATATGTAGAAATTTTATCCATTACAACAAACATTAAATCTCACCACAACTTTTCCATGAAAATATTTATTCCTGTTTTTGAAACACCATTTCTCTAAAACAATTAGTAAATCTTCCATTCTAGAAACATATCTTAATTATGTAACATAGAATCATTCCTTTAAATCTCAATAATATTTCAATAAAAAATTTATGTAAAATATCCAAACCTTCAAGATTCCAAAAACTCACGAATTTAAATACATTTATATATTTTTTATTGGAATTTATTAAAATCTATCTTTCTTGAAACATGTCCCATCCTATGAATTTTAAACCCCATACTTTTGGAAACCATTAGCAAAAGAAAATAGCTTCAAAAATAAATCCAACTTCACTGAAAGATCATTTAGCATGAAAACTCTTTGGTCAACCCAGTGTAGATTGAAAAAAAAACACGAAACAAAATCTATTTCTAACTGTGATAACCCTTGGATCCAATTGTAATATTTGTTACATATAGTTTATATCACTATGAAAATGAATCATCATATATAATTGGAGAGTCATATGAAGACAATAATTCCTTGTGAATCATGTATATGGTCAATGATTTAGGAAATTATATATACCAATCGGGATATAAATAGATACACGGTCCACTATAACATTCCTGGTAGGTTGAAGGATGATCTACCACTACCCCAAGACTACCAACAATAGGCCCTGGCCTGATGACTGGCATCAAGTTAGTAGGATACACACATGGGCGGCCTTATACTATTATAACTATATACATTCACACATAATCATATCTATGAAATAGAGAAAAGGTAATGAAAACAATTCATTCCAAATGAATGAATACATATATATCTGAAAAACAGTGCATGATGGTACTTGAAAGCATGAAAGGGAAAAATAAAATCCCCAAAAAACTAAAAAAGTGTCAAACCTTCTCATAAGGAAGGGACTTCTTTGAAATTATTTTTTGGTAAATTCCTTTCTCAGCCTTACCCAAAACTATTCTCCACCTACTCTTGGTCCTCCAAGGACACCGTTTTGGTACCTATCTCATGTACAATACATGATATGTGCAAGAATATCTTGTGTAAGGGGTGAGTTTAAAAATACCATGTAGGGAAACCAAAAAGAAAAAGTAAGTGGTATTAACAAAACGTAAATAGTTAGCTCAACCTAAAAGACAGAGTCTGAAATACTAGAGAGAGAGAACAATGTACTCTATCTTGACCACTCCACAATGATTGATGAAAAATCATCTCATCACCACCTTGTATTTCAAACAAAATGACTCTTACTGGGTGCTCTACCCGAATATCTCTTATATACTCATAATCGACTCCATGTATCATGGTCCCAACCATATAGATAGCCACAAAACCTACTTGATTAATAAATATAAACTCTTGTTCAGGATAATTCACTCCATGATCCATTCCATCCCTAATGGAAATCAATTGAGAAATACCACTCATCATATATCGCTATAATGATGAAACATCCCTGAAATCAATGGTGTAATGCATCCAAGAGAACACGATCCTTGGGTTTTTCTATGTTTAATGGTCACATAAGAATCTAAGATGTATCATCTGAGATACATAGTCTATCATACTAATACATTATTAGAAGGATAAAATATTGATACAAAAATAGGGTTTCAATACCTAGGGCACAATGGGTGACTTCGTAACCTATGAAATTTATCATAATAGATAGGGGATTAAAACATGTGTAAATATTGGTCACACCAATTACAACAACCCAAAATAGGGGGAATAAAGAAAATGAGGATCATTTAGGGCCACTCAGAGTGATACATTCCATAATTTGCTGAGTGGTATGATGTTTTATACATGGGACCAAATCCCATAAAAACCCCACATGGAAGATAAATTAGACTGAATCACATGACAATAAGGGAAATCACCCACACTGCAAATGATCACAGAATCTATAGAGGTTTCAAGATCATATGATGAGGATATAATTCCACTGAACCCTTATAATAATAGAGTAGTGGAACTCACTAAACAGAAATTGGTCCCTACGCCACTAACATAAGCGACACACAAAATCACCTCGTCTAACACCAACAATACCTATACCATGTCCACCATTATGTTCAACAAGGAAATATATGAATTATAGGATACTCAAGATCCTCTATACAAATCCTTAATATTGATATGTGGGATGGAAATGTCTATAAGAGAATTAAACATTGTGTACCCATAGAACAAGACATGTCTCTCATAACCGAACCCTATCCATGTTCCCTCTCAATATTTCACATGAAAAATAAGACGACAGGGTGTGCTCTCATTTCATAGACCATGAATCATCATCATAACCCTAGGGAGTGTCCTCACCCATACATGGACAAGTAGTTCATGTATCCACATTGGGTGTGTACCATTGGTACATTGCATGTTCCTCTTGGTTTTTCCCAAAGCTGAAATACTTGGTAATTACCATGTAACTTAAACAATGCTAGTTTCCTCTATAAATGTTCTAATACATGACCATTTCACTTGACATTGTGATTTTTCCCAAGTCTTTATCCACAGGACTTATTCTCACAAGAAGGTTTGTACCTTCAGTACACAGTTTATCATCCCCAATGTTCATATTCCCCGAATGTGAAGAATACACAACATGTTATCATTCATGACATGCCATGTGATCAGTAATTCCAATCATAAAATCCCTACAAGCCACCCTTACCCCCTATTTTTTAGATATGTCATAGATTGACCCTCATGGTGTCCTTTGCAATTATATAAGGTCTCAAAAATATTAAAACGATGCATTAACATGGATCTGAAATTAAATCTCATAACTTTTCATACCATATAGTGAAGATAACCATATTCATGTCAAACTCAATTCCAAAAAACTATTAAACCTCAATTCGATTAGTATTTTCATCTAAAACAGGGTCTGGTGGCACCTCCTCACCCTGATTACATTACAATCAGTCGGTCACCGTGGGAGTGAACCTCTCCTCCCACATTCATACATAAGAATAAAAATTGGATGGAGTGGTTTTATTAATTTAAAATTTATTAAATAAATAAACCTCTATTTATCACCCTTCCAATGGTCACCACTAACTGGGAACCCAACACTGAAAAAATTTATTTTGAGCCTTAGGTAAACCCTTTGTTTTGGGATTAACCGTGGTATCAAATTTTTGATCTGAGATTATAATTGATATTTACTCCACATTAACTACTATATCATTCACACAATGTTAAATATATTTAGCATTTTAATATCTCCTATTTCATGATCTATACGCCTCCAAATTCCACTCTTACATGTCACCTCGATTCAAATATATTCATAAAAATATTCTAAATCCTTACATCGAAAAACCAAAGTCTCTATAATGTTTCCTATACTTTTATTATGGTAGAAATATATCAAGTAAAACCATGATACTATCCATGGATGACAATCAATACTATACTAAATTACCTTGGGTAGACTAAAGATATGTTCATATTTTATAAAAGAGACCCTGAGAAAGTCATCAAAGAATATACATGTTATATTTTCCATAATAACTAAAATTATTTGAAATTACCATTGGGATATTTCTCCTTCTATAATAGATGATTTTTTATACGTATGTCCTCAAATATTCATGTGGTCATTATGTTTACAGTAGATTCTGAGTATATTGTTTCTATTGATACAGCTTGATAATAATTTTAGATATTAAACTTCGTATCATTTATTTATGTGGTCTCTACCTATAAAAAACATATCACATTGCATAGTGATAGTTTTTCAATTATAAACCATTTCATGGACCTATGTCCAGATAAATGGATAAAGCATATACATTAGAGCTATCACATCTTGATTGATTTTAGGATAATGAGAAATATCATAGAAATAATATTTTCCACAATGGAGAAAGTGGAAAACCTATGGAATAATGCCTTATCTCAATAAATGTATGAATATATGGTTAAATAAAATTCACTCAAATTTTTAAGTAGATACAATTATGTTCTTTAGTGATAAGTTGAATGATTCAACAATGGTTAAACATATATTATATATCTTGCAAGATTTATTTTATTAAAATGTCTTATCCATTGAATATAGAGATCTTGGTAAACATTATAGATGATATAAATAGTATTAACATATCCTATAAGAGGAGGAAGGAAAATTTTACCTATAATAGAGATTTGAATAAAAAATAAATCTCTTTTTAAGAATTAAAAAAGAGAAAACAATAAGGATGTATAATATGATGAGGATAGCTTCTTTGAATCAAAATAATAAGTGGATTAAAAGCTTGAAAATGTTTTAACTCTTATCTATAGAAATTGATAATAGTGATATGTAAATATAATGGTAATATTATAATAAAGTTCTTCATGTGTTTATCTGTATGAATATTTTTTACAAACTATCCAAAATTTAAAGAAGAAGAATCAAATTATGAATAAGCGGAAAGACCAAGATATATTAAAATAATAATGAAATAAAGAGAAAATTTTATTCTATAGGCAGGGTTATAAATGTGTCGAAATAAAATAGGAGAAATTTCTTATCTAATTACGAAGAAAGTAAAGGAAATAATGAATAAGAAGATGTTGAGACTTTTATGTATACTAATGAGAAGATAATGTTTGCTATATTGAAAAAAAGTTCTCACAAGTTGTGAATATAGTAATTTTGGGAGTGAATAAGAAAATAAAATGCATTTAATGATTAAGATATAGTTAATATAATGTATTTAAAATACTTAAACATTGGATATGGTGATCAAATAAATAATTAAATAAAATTAGTATAGTAGTTGTATGAAATATAATTTCATTGAATATAAAAAAAATATAATGAAATTTTTTGATGATTTAGTGATGTTTCATAATAATGAAAATACTTTGAATTCCAATACATAAGTAAAATTTACTGAAAAGGATAATAGTATTTATCTTTTTAAATAAAAACTTTTTGCTGGAGAAAAATAATTTGACATGATGGGGTTTATCATTTAAAATATAGTTCAATATGTCCGATAAATCTCCAAAAAATGATTTTTAAGAAGATAAAAAACCTCACTCAATGAGTTAGAAATATATTGAAATGGAGTATGGGGAGAGTAAATTGAATGTTCAAATTAAGAATTCTATGTTTGTTTCTAAATCATGTGTTTCCAAGAAATTTAAAAATATTAGGAACACCATCTTGATAGAAAAAACTACAACTGTTGATTTATATGAGTCTATAAATAGTTAAAGAATCATGAAGAATATGTTGGGAGCTTATAATAATATTGGATAAAAAAATAAGATAATATTTTTGGTCAAATAAAATAATAAATATAGGTCAAAAATTCTAGACACTATTTTGTTTTTTGAGGTAGGAAAGATTTTTATAGATACTACTGGAACTATAGAGTCTTTAGGAATATCAGAGACAATGTTTTGGTTTAATTACCAAAATTTGTAGGATTTTATATTATTTTTAAGGATGGGTTTTATGGAATTAAATCCCACTCGAAGAATACATTTTGATAGATAACATAAAAATTATAGATTCAATAATGAAAATAGATTTGAAATATTTGAAGATTATTTTGAAAGATTTGAACAATTTGATCACTTTTATAAAGTTTGTCTCACCATGATACCATACTAATGGGGTAAAGATTCATATAATAATTTAGTTAAGAAAATAAATATAGAGAGAAAGAGAAATCTCTATTTTTTGAAGCTTCACATTGTTGGTTCTCCTTTGATTGGAAAAAATCCATGATTAAGAATGAAAAAAGTACATCGGAAGAAAACATCAATTTCACCAAAGTATCTACATGTCTTACAAGAACATTCATTGAGTCCAAAGTCCATGAACCCATTTTAATAATACCATGTTGTCCAATGTTCCAAATCCACTACACCATAGTGGACATGCACAAACCCACCTCTATACTAATGTCCTAGGCACCTAGGTATCAATTTTTACCAATAAATAAACCCTTTGATATCTTACATGGGAACAAGATTCACCCCATAAATAATATGATGTGAAACTTACATCCTCCTTTATTGAGGTATCCAGAAACCCTCCATATAGTGAATTATTCTAAAAATAAAAAAAAATAACCAAAAGGAAATTTAATTGAATTTTTTGAAGGTAAAATCTTCACGGGATACCATTTTAACCCTAGATTGTTGCACCCGGTTGAAGGAATAATATCTTCATCCATACATGATTAATGTGATCCAATTCCCCAGATGATGAACCACACAATATATAAACTTAACAAAGATCCCCAAGAATAATTCCACATATGAGAGAGACACTTCACTTGACCATCATTGGGGAATTACCCTTTGCACCACCCTCACTAGAGAGACCCCCTTATCTCGTCTCTTACTAGGGAACTCACATTATAATGACCCTCAAATGAATGAATCTATCTATCCTGAACATTATTGGGAGAACCACTTATCCTATCCTTTAATTGGTAGAATCATACCACCTATCCCTCACCAAGTTACCCTGAACACACTAATTTCAATGGCAGGGTATCCCTTTTCCCCGATTTCCAAATTGTGTACCTAGTCATCCACGCCTCCTCCAAACAATTTGATTCACATGGTTATGGAATAAACAATAGCATTAATCCATTTTATCAGGTATTTCCATTAATTTAGGGTTATCTATAATAATCTTACCTAATAAATAGAACCCTCTGGTAAATTATAATTTTGTATCCCCTTCATAATGAGGGTATCTATTGGGAAGAAATTGTAAAAGTATGTTATGGGTCTAGATTCTCTTCCTATCTCCCAATTAAAATCAATTATCATGGTAAATATGGTATTCCTTTATTTATAAAAGCCCGAACCATGTTTTAATTGGGTATTTCATCACTTGGGGATATCAAAATGCGAAGATCATTTGAATTAGTGTGACCCATTTGTAATCCCCGGTCATTTTCTCATGAGGCTGTATTCCTTGTGAGTCTACTCATCCCTCTTTATATTTTTACCAAAACATAAGTGATAGACAACCACTATTATGTGAATACAATTCTTTAAGTCATTAAAATTCATATAGAAGACACACATTCATGTTTAAGCACCACACATACATTCCCAACTCCCATGTTGCATTATAGGCATCCTCCTCAAGTGTGGGCATTAGTTCATTTCACTAAGGATTATCTTCTTTGTGATGAAAGAAAATAACCAAAGAGTAATAACCAAAAAAATCATATTTTATGACCAATATTATAAAAAACATTTCCTAGTTTCATGATTTAGAACTTCAGAACAACCTTTTAATATCACAACGTAATGTTAGTGAAAAAAAATTTTACTGTAAGATTATAAACTATATAGTTGGGTCCAATCTATTGACCATAAATTGTGGACCTCAAAGTAAATGGTAATATATTCTTATAGAGAAGGATACATGATATTACTATTTAAGGAAAAAAAACCAACATCTTCAACCCTTCATACTCATTCTCTCAATTTCACATTCCTCATGAAGTCCCAAATATCATTCCTCCTTAGGTATTATTCACCATGAGTCAGGACACTCATTCACCAGGATATAATCTTAGTGCAACCATATCACTCACCAATCTATATTATCAATGAATAATTCTCATTGCACCATATTGTTTTATGATATCATTCACATCCATCCATAAATCTATATTCGTATTAATTTTCAAATCATTGATCTGCGAAGGTCTATATTCCTTGAGTGTCAACCATTATCAAAGGGATATATTCCCCAAGATCAAATTATTCTGAGAGGGAAATATTCCTTGATATATAACCATCCAAAGTGGAATATATTCCATAAGAGAACAATATAATGTTTGTATCTTGTGTAACTCCCATTCCACTCATCTCCTGGTACATTCCACTTAATAGTCCACTACACACAACATTAAACTGCTTGGAGGTTGTCCTAGACACACAATCTTAAATTAAACTTCACCAGGTCATAGATGAAAGACATTAAATTTGACTTTATATTTTCATTCATTAATGGTCATAATATTAATTTTATCTATTCATGACTAAATGACATTAAATTAATCTACAATGTCCCTTGTCACATAACCTTAAAATGTAATATTTTCCACCATTAAGTGCAACCAAACTACATGGATTCAGATTCCTCTCATAATAAAATTTAAATCCCCTATCTTGGAAATAATACCAACTTTAAAACACCTTATTCCTCACTATATGGTGATAAAAACACACGATCCTAGCTTCGAGGCATTAAAAAAAGGCCCCAACAATCATTTAAATAAAATATGGAGAACAACTGATATGTAAAAAATGGTACAATAAATAGAGAACATATTATACATAAATGTGATTCAATTTATGAGTAAATTTTATTACATATAGATATACAGATAAATATAGGTTACCGATCATATAATTATTTTAGTGGTTACCAGTCTCACATTGGGATTTGGGTTGGATTCACAAATATTACATAAATATATAATAGAGTCCCAGAGTGGGAAATAATTCCCACCAAAAGGATGATATGAGACTTACCTCACATCTACATTAACATTACACATTTTATAGTGTTTCTAAAATTTACAACCAATAATATACCATTGGAATGTAGGTCCACATTGACTCAAAACGTTGTAGCATGATGACACATTGAAAAAAAATTATACCTTCTGTAAATGAGTAAACTATGAAAGAGATGAATCGTTCCTGAAATTACATATGATTCATTATTGAACTATTTTCTTATATTTATTTTTTGACCCACCCCACCCCCAATAAATTCTAAAATAATATCTCCCATTTATTAGAAAATAAATGGCATCATCAAGTACATCCTAACCCCCATAATTTTTTGTGTCCTTAAAGACCAAAAGGATAATGTCACCCACCAAGTGCCTTCAGTGTGAGGGATAAAAACACTTATTTGAGAGTATTGGCGTTACAATTATATCCCAACCATAAAGGATTAATGATAGAGTCTTTGAGACATGAAACCCAACAATCCATCCACTCAATTATTACCTATGGAGAAATATGAGATTCTTATCGCTACCTTTTACTACATTAGAAGTCTTTCCTTGGAGTGTAGTAATATTCACCTAAATTATATAATAAAGGTATATGAAGAGGTAATATACAACCCCAATACATCACATGATTCATAAAAGAGGGATCCTATCACTAGTTTTTGTTGTATTCAATGTCTTTCATCCCCATTTCATTTTTATTGAACTAATGAAGTCTACCCCAAGACCCCTTCCTTTTACACTCAATAATGAAGAACTATAAGAATAACTCTCCAGGTTAATAAACCCCATAATCACTAGGAATATCCACATATCTGTGTTTCCCATGAGGATGTTAATTAAGAAATTCTATAGGAGGAGCATACTCATATCCCTAATAATACCAAACAAGCTTGTCAGTGTGCTTTGGAAATATCAGAAGGAGTTTGTCGACATATTACTGCATCAACTTTGAGGTAATCCAATATAATTTTCCCTAAATTTAAATTTCATTGCAATATCTAGATGGGAATTTTAGGATGATGGTGGGATCATATCCCACCAGTGAATAATTTGTACATATTCATGTTCTATTTGCAGAATCCAAATGATATATCAAAATGAAAATTGACATGAATTATTTTATCCATACCCATACTATAGAGATATATCATTATATACTAGAATTGATATTCTATAATAATCATTAGAATATCTCAGTGGTTAATATATGGAAACCCCATATCCTTTTTACCTTCAACATTGAGGTGGTTCATCAACATATACCAACAACTACATAGGTTTGGTCCTATATTCCCCCTTCCATTAAAGAAGATATTCAACATGTATTTTTGCAGTATAAATAATAATATCAGTATAATTATACTAATATAGAACGATTTCCCCAATATATCTAGGTAGGTACTCTAGGGCATGCAAATATACCTTCCAAATTCATAGATGATCATTAGCTCACTCTAACAATTGATCATGATTAGTTTCATATCCCTACTCACCATTAGTATATAGAAGGCCAAAGTTATATATATAATTTAAACTTGAATTCGTCCTAAATTATTATCATTGTTGAAGAAGACCATCAATATATACTAGTTTCAAAAAATGGGAAGTCATATATTCATGATCTATCATAATTAGTTAATTGGCATATTCTAACATTAACATGGGAGTTAACTAGGAGGGATCCTAATCATGTAGGTTATTTTTCATAATTCACTGGCTCAACATCCCAATTGAGATCATCTATGAAGAAATATCACTATTGGAAACACATAAGGTAGGTTTATACACATATTTCCACTCTGATCATTATTGGTGTTTCTAAGGCCCTTCAATAGCACTTGGTAGTATCCCATTGATCTTTTATAACATCATTATGAAGAGATATAATCTATAATTTTATTGATCTACCTCAAATTACTCTGATTAAAAACTCTATATTTCCTCTTAATAGTGTCCTCCATAAAGGTCCTCCTAGTGGAAACATAATGACCGGTCATGGTAATAACTATTTTTTTTTGGGGATGTTAAACCCATCCTCATAAAGAGAAGGAAATTTGGTAAGAATTTCTTCCCCTTTTGATACATTAAATACTTGTAAAAAATGATTTTCCTCCTTTTATTTACAATATTATCATCCCCAAAGTACCTCCCTTGAAAATATTATCAAGACGCCCTCCCATTGGATAACAACAAGAAAAAATTTAAGTTGTCCCTATCACGAAAAATATGAAGGTGGTCATAGAGGCCCTCCACATGGAATCCCCCCACATAGAATCCTCTATAATGTTACATCCCACAGTATAATATCATTATAATAATAATGTCATATATTTGTGATAACTAATTTGAATACACCCTCAAACTGAGTGGCACTTGATGTTTTGGGATGGTCTTTATCGAGAACCTCTTCACTAACTTGTGAAATCTCAACCCATCCGAATGAAATTCATGGGTTTCTTTAATAATCTATTCCTCCCCAGAATTTATTATACTCCTATATTTTTAAGTAATCATCAAATGACCCCTCTCCACTTTACTAGGTTGTTGGGAACCATCCAAGGTATACATGTCTAGTAGAGTAATATCTATTAGATGATGAAGTGATTTTTAGGAAATAACTAGTTGATTAAAACACACATGTTTTGTTCTAGCCTGTATCTACCACCTAATAGGAAATTCTTAAGATATTTAATGAAAACATTATAGATTATATTCATCTGAATTTTCCAACAAATCATCTCCATATAAAAGAGAAACATATATTTTGTGATTAGTGCACCAACCACATCAATAAAATAGGTTAATTCTCCTGTAAAACTAATTTTGATTCCCTTTTAACATCAGAGTGACCAAACATAGGAAGATAGAACATGAACCTCTAATAGTATGGACTCAATGCATTTAAAAATCTCAACCATAAAATTTATGATTTCATAATGATTTTATACATTAGAGGGTGGGTTGAACATGGAGAACATAATTTTACTTCACTTCCCAGTAAGTAAATTCTTCCAAGACATCCTGAAATTTCATTGATTAATGATAAGTTTCATTTCCTTGTAATGAAAATATTAGATAATATGTCCACTAGAACCCCGTAATATCTAAGGATTTGAAACCACACACGTGAAGAATTAGAACAATCAATATTATCCCACCTCAGTAATTTAAAAGGATCGATATGCATCTTTCTTGATAAAAACAAATCCTTTAATGACAATATCACCTTTATGGGTATGTATCCCACACACATAGCATGTTATTCATATAAATCATGACCTAGAAAAAGAAAAAAACATAAAAATTATTCTATAAAATATTCCACCATGGAAATATATGAGAAACCTCATTCCATTATTCTGGTGTAATTTTTACCACTACCACCACATTTAGGACAAAAAAAATCCCCCGGGATCTAAACTTTTTTTGGAGTAGAACCAATTCTACCACAAATAATTGGCCTAACAATATTTATATCCAAAAATATTCACATCCCATGAATGTTTGTGTTTTTATTATTGGGGTAAAGCTCACAGGAAAGGCCTTTATAGTTCACATTACTATATGACCCATCAACTTTAATTGGGACATTCTTAGTAAATATTATGGGGAATATCCTCAAAATTACCCTACAAAATCATTTCTAAGATAACGTCAGGAGTAGGTGGAGGCATTGCCTCATGGGGTTCAAAATCCAAAATTATTTTCCAAAAAAATATACACTAATAGGTATTATAATTATTTCATTGATATTTATTAAGATGGTTACATATCATAATTTATTTTAATAAGGATATGATTCCAAAAATATGATATGCATCATTTCATATCATCCTCATTATCCTCTTGAAAAACATATAGCATTACTCTATTATGGAGGGGAATGATAAGAAAGCATCTATCTGGAAAATAGTCTATAATGAAATTATTAAATATGGTGTGTGAATATTGTATCAAAAGAAAACTCGATGTTATAAATGTTATTTAAATATATAGTTATCACCTTTGGGATCCATAGTAATGTTTCTCTCAATTTAATTATATATACATTACATTATATTGAACAAAACACCTGATATTTTAACGTATAGTTTCTTAGAAATTAGAAATGTAATAGGATAAAACATAATAAATTAATAAAATACACTTGAAATTATTCTTCATCGGTTCATCCAAATTTACTTTAAAACAAATCGTCCCCTTGAAACATACAACAAAAAAGGGGTTATCATAAATCCCATTAAGGGAACAATAAAGGGATTCATTTATCATGTAATCATATAGTATGAAAATAAGAAGCAGGGGAACACAAATATCGAATGAACAAGAGAACATGAAGAATATCATAACAAAAAGAATACATATAATAACATTGAAATATGGATACAATATGAAAATGAGCCATTCACAATCATGTAAATAAGGTTTATCATAATGTTTTCATAATTGAAAATTAACAGGTTTATTTACCATGGTATGATAAAAAAATGAATCACTGGAGATTAAATTATTTACCCAATTCATTAGAATTATATCAATGAGTACCTTTCTTATTTATTAATTTCATGTGAGCCACTTTAACGCCCCGACCCCAGTTACTGAGAGTCTAGGCATTGTTACATAACATTGGCAATATCACAAGAAAGATCAAGTCTCGAAAGACCGATTAGTTTAGTAGCCTTGGAATAACTAGATACAATCATAAAGTTTACATTACATCATAAAATGAAAACTAAAAAAATATAGTCTCCATAGTCCACACTCTTATCCCCTCATACTATCCTTGCAGGTCATTCATAAAATACTTCTTCACATCCTGGGAAAAATAAAACATAGAAAGGGGTGAGCTCAAATTCCCAGTAAGGATGAAAATATAGCGGGAACTTTCATAAATAAGAATGAACATTTAAGGCAATGTATAACTAAAAAAAGCCTTTAAACTTGAACATCAACATAATATGGCAGAAATAAAATGAAATAATTCCATTTACTTATTCACATGGATATTCTATTAACCGAATAATCACGTGAAATATCAATAACCACTTTCATAATAATGGAATGCATAATTCCATACTATCATAACCACATAGCCAAGGCCTCGTGCCAAGACTACAAATAATATTTTTTTCAAGGACTTGTACCAAGACACTAGTTTGTCTCATGAGACCTACCGATGCATCGAGGAGCTATAGAGGGCTCCACCCGTCAGTTACTAAGTCCAACGCATTCCTCATATGAAATGTTTGAAATATAACATAAACATTCATATTCAAACTTGCATACGAAATGTCAATACTTGATCCATAAACCATGAATGGTATAAAAATATAACATCCATAGTTAAACATAACTCATTCAATACAATATGGAAGATTCTATTGTATCAGATTAACCTCAATTGAGAAGAATGAAGGATATTTACATAGATGAAAATAATCATCAAAACTATTAGAGAGAAATATCCCCCCTTTTCTTGAAATCATTTAAAAGTCACACTATTTGTCAAGAAGCCATTTAAAAATAGATTTTTGAATCAAAGTGTCCCATACCACTTTGAAACTTTTGAAAAAATTATTTGAAAACTTTAATGTCCATATAAATAAATACTTAAAACTATTTTTAAAACATGGACATTAATGAGAAACATTTAGAATGATAAATCTTTAAAACATTTAAAGTGATATTTTAGTTAGAGTTCCTAACCAAAAGAGAGACACTTAAATACAAATAATTGAGGTAATAAAAACATTTTAATATCATGAGAATACAGGGATTCATGATATACTATGTAAAAGTAGTATATATACACCATATAAAAGTGAATTGGTGTATAACAACAATGAAGTCTCAATGGAATGTAAATTGAGATGAAATCTCTCATAAAGACTGTATCCTTAGGTTAAGGATAAATCAATGACATAATTATGTGTGAAAAATATAAATGCACTCAATATGATTGGATATTCAGTGTAAATAAATCAGAGGACATTCACACATATTCTTGTAAAAACAACACCAATGAATTGGATATTTAACTCAACAAATAGAGATTGAGTTAAAAATTACTCCTATCAAGTTCATACCGATCACTTGAGAAGTTATAAATGGGGTGATTATGTGTATCAAAAGTATATCCACAGAAAGGGGAGTATAAATTATGACATAAGAAAATGAATACTGATTCCACACATAATCTTGGAGTAAAATAATCAATGAAGTATGCGTTAATCCAAATGAGTGGAAATTGGAATTTCAAATTCCCTTATTGATTTGGTAACTTAAGAAACATACACCCATGAAATAAGTATCATACAATGATGATTTAAATATACATAAATTAAAGTATATTACACAATGAATACAAACATGGGCAGTACACACACCACATGCAATAAATAAGTGGTGAACAATGGACATCTCGCGAAATTAAGAGTGAGATAAGAAACCCATTACCTTGTACTTTTACTTAGTTGTGGGTAGGTTAACCTCATGTATAATGGTTAAATAATTGTTATTAAATTATAAAAGAATCATATACATTAATATGGTATCATATATGATCTTTTAACATTTCTTTGTTAATAATATCTTAATATTATTGTCGTTTCGGGTGTTAACTTACTCATTTTCTTTTATATGTTTTGTTATTTGATCCATTTTTGTTATGGATATTTTGTATATTATTCATATCCAGAATGATATTATGTCCTTAAACATTATTATTAATCATAAAATGAGAATTATACTTGAATGGATACGATGGAGAATGAATCTCATCGCGTTCGTGGAGACGGTAGTCAGTACGTACGTACGAGCGATAATATCATTCTTTTGATATTAAAATAATATTTAATTGGATGTTATATCATATATAGAGAATCATTATCATGTTATATTTATTATTTAAATGAGTTACACATCATTATTATAACCATCTAAATATTAATTTTTTGAACAATAATTACACCACGTGGAGACGGTAAGTTGTACGTACGCACGTATGGTGACATGTCATTCAAAGGATGGATAGAATAATTAAATATGGTTGTACCATGTTTATAATAACATAAAATTATATATAATATACTGGAATTATTATTTTAAAATGGTAATAACAAAGAATGAAGAAGTGGAAGAAGAAAGGAACTTGAAAAAGGGTGGTGAAATCATTACATCTTCTTCAGGTTCTTCCTTTTGATTTGATCAAAAAGGCTCCATAGGTTGGCTTTCTGACTAAAGTAATGCCTCTAAGATGAATTTAGGGATGTTTAGAGATTATTTGGGTAGGTTTTCGCCGAAAAAAAAGGCTTTGAAGGTGTGAATTAATGATAATGGGGAGTTCCCTTTTATAAGAGGGGTGAGGGGAACCTTTGGAAAAGCTAGAAATATTATTTTATAATAAATTCATATTCGGTTTCTAATGGCTCCAAGGTATATTATTTAAAGGTTAAGGTGGGTATAGGTCGAAAACCACTCATCAAATAGTATTTAGACAGGTTTGGGTTACTATATTCACCTTATCATTAGGTATTAACTCTTAGTTAACTAGTTTCACTTTTACAATGTCTCTTTGTATTTTTATATTATATGGTCAATAAACTTACTATATACATCCAAGATACCCCCAAGTGTTCCATTAATGATACAACTATCATGATATAAGTCTTTTTTTAGATCCTTAGATTTCTAAGAATTTAATATCAATTAATAATATAACACTGTTTTAAAAAACTCTTTTATGTCAATTTTGACACTATTCAATAATTGATTTTTGTAAAAATCATAACAGAATTATTACTTAGAAAAAAGTTAATTAATTCAATCCTAGCATGTCATATTATCCTATAAAATTATTTTTATTTATAAAAAGTCTCAAATTACATTTATATGGGTATTTATAATATCAATTAGTCTAATTTTTCATTAATTAGGTAAATAATGCATCACCATTGTGTCACAAATAAATTAAATTATATAATGTCTAAAAATTATAAATAAAAAACCATTATGTAGTAAATCTTTTTATCTTTATAATGAATATTTATAGTTGAAAAACCAACATATATAACCCTATGTAAATATTGTTTTTCTAAAAGATATATGCTTTTGTCATTTTTTGTATTTATTTTAACTTAATTAAAATAAAGTGTCCCTATCACCTACAAGTGGCTTCATGGGGTCCCAAAATAGACCCAAAGATTCCCATGGTAAAACATGTATCTAAAAATAAGGTTAGGACACGTTTTATGGTAATTTAGTATTATTATAATATTATTTTTTTATCCCTTATTTACCGGATTTACCCTTTAACCATGGTAAATAAAATATTTTCCAAAGTAATTATTCAAAATGTCTAAAAATAAATGTTACCTATTTACAAAATTTAGAAATCCTGATTCCAAATATGGAATCCATTTTTCCAAATTCAAAACACAGAAGTGGCAGAAATTAATTTAAAATTAATTCCCGTTGTCAAAACAAAAAGCGTGTTTTTAAGATATAATAACTATCAAAAGATTGATACTTGTTTATGTCCGTTTTAATTGTGAAATTATGTCCAATGACCAAAATTGTATTAAATGGTAAAAAAATAAATTCTAAATATAATTTAAAACCACTCAAATTCATAATTTATCACTATTAATTATTTCGATTAAAAAAGATGTTTTTAATTAAAATTTATTAATTTTCACTATTTATCATAATATGAAAGTTATCCAAAAAGTACCAAAATTTCACCCTAAGATAATTTAGATATTTAGAATCAAAAAATGAAGTCCATTTTGAAAGATAAAATTTATAAAATTTCAAAAATTGGGTATTACAATTCATAACAGCTAGTTTTATTAGTTGTGGTGTGTGTTAGAACTTGAAGTTGCGTACAACACACGCTACTGTATTATTCAGAAAGAAGCATTCCATGGAAGCTTGGGGTGTTAAATTCTCCCCTCCTTAAATAAATTCTGTCCTATCAATTTTTAAAATTGGGATTGGAAATGTAATGGAATTTCCCACATCAGAAAAAGATTCAATAAAACTATCACTTTAAAAAAAAGAAAGAGAAGTACAAAGGTCACCCGAGATAACCTGTACTAGGATTCCATGTAGAAAAACATGGATATGGGTGATAAAATAAGTGCCATGTTCTGATGGAGAGGGATAGAAAACATGATCAGGAGAAAGTTAACAATAAGAAAACCTCAAACTTTTGATTGGACAAACAGTCATTAGTTTCCCAGTAGGAAAAGTAAACAGGCAAACATGTTTATAATTGTTTTAGATACATTACATAAAGATGAGGAATTCATTTCTGATATTGAATAAGAACATAAAGAGATATACTTAATTTTTTTGTAAAGTTTCATTCTTTAATAAATTCCTACTACTAACTCATTTTTAAACGATGAGTATTCAAGAAGACTTGGTCACACTAGAAGAGATAAAATAAACTTCTTATAGAATCACATGATCCACGAAGGATAAGATATATATTTACCTTGACTTTAGAGATTAATCAAAACCAAAATGGTTACTATAAGATCTAATAATCCCCCAAAAGGATATTCTATTAAAGAAACACTAATATTAATTTCTAAAATTAAACCAACAATACCCCAAAGATAAATAAATACCATTCAATAAACAATTGTCCTTAAAATCCTTCAATATAATCCAAACTAATATTGAATCCCAAAACATAGAAGAATTTGGTTATGTAGTCTTCTATGTTAAATTGTATCTCCAAATGACATCAACTACTCTTAAAGTCACATACTTAAAAGTAATTAACCTAATCACATATTCTCTATTATAGGTTAATCATTTCCATAAATAACCCAAATCACTATAAATCCACAATAAAAACATAGATAAAAATCAACCATTACTCCTCAAATGAAATCACACACTATTCAATTTTCCTTGGGCATATAGTGTTCCCAACAAAGCGAACATATTCCAAAATAACATTTATCACTTAATCACCAAATCATTTTCCTATACTAAGGGTATTCATTTGATAAGACATAAGATCCCAAATCAAATTATTATTGATCAATAAAATCATTTTACTAAAAAAATAGTCACACTAACCAGGGACTTCACGTAGTCAAGTGGTAGGTGATAAAACCCAATCACACTTTAGTTGTGGGTTCGATTCACACAGCTTTGTCTGACGTGATGGGTTGTCACGCGGTTTGCGTGTTGTCCTTTTTCAAAAACAATATTTTATAACATTAAAAAAATCAGATAAATTCCTCAAAATAACCATAACTTAATTTCAACCAGAAATTTTATCTCATACCTTTCATTTTCATCCCAAAATATAATAACATGAAATTTCCTCAAACCCAATGATCATATAAAACCAAATGGTTATTTATAACTATATCCACAAGGGAAAAGATAAAAATTCCTCAAATATCATTCTCACATGGAAAACTACGGGGTTACAAATATAAGAGAAAATTATTCCAAAGTAATCCCATCAACAAGGATAACTAATAATTTTATACATTTATCCAACCATTTATTTCCACATAGCTTCTTCTTTGACTAAGAAAATATTCTATAGAATAGGGCATTCACTCGGGTAATGGTCAGGACCCCTACATTTACGGCAAATGACTTTAAATGGATTCTTGGGACCGTTTTTATTTTCATCCATAGTACTCTTCATTTTTCTTCGGCAATTATTCAATTTATGTCCTTCTTTCCCAAATGTAAAGCATTTATTTGTTTTGTTGAGACACTTTCCTGGGTGTCTCCTTCCACATTTCCGGCATGATGGAAATTGAGGATTCCATTCTCCATGGTCTCCACTGCTGGAGCTCTTATCATTTATCACCTTTCTCTTGTTTGTTGAGTCCAGAAATTAGTTAATATATATATTGTTGATAATATTTTTCGAAAATTTATTTAGCATGAAGACGATATTTTTTACGCCAATCAACATTCCATTTTTTTGCTCATTTTCACCATCGTTCCCACCTTGTACATCATTCTCAAATTCACTATGACTTCCTCGTAATCCATCCATTGACTAAAACCAGAAAGCATTGTGTGAGTAACAGCAGTCATAAAATCATTTAGAGAACATCATGTCACCATATTATCAATTTTAAACACATTAGGATTAACCAAGGTCATTTACTCTCATCTTATATATAATACTTCCAATTGGTTTGTAAAGAAAATATAAATTATCCTAATCATATCCTCCGGGTGTGTCGTAACCAAGAGTGCAGCAAGGCCCGTTGTTGTGCACCATTTCCCGTTCGAGTCTAGCTCAAAGCGGTGTTTTTGGGTTTTACCCCTAGGTATATCTGTACTAGAGCCTCCTCTATGCGCTCGTATCCAGATAGGGATGTATTTCTCAGAAAACTCACAAAATCTCTACAATACCAAAATTCTAGGAAGTTCTTCTATACTAATCCTCGAAGTCCATCTTAGGTTTATGTGCTCTAAACAGAGTTTATCTAAATCTAGCTTCCATGGTTTGTCCTAAACTTCCTCTGATACCAACTGTAACGCCCCGACCCCAGTTAACCAGAGTCAGTGCATTATTACATAACATTGGCATGATCACGAGAAAGATCAAGTCTCGAAAGACCGATTAGTTTAGTAGCCTTGGAATAACTAGATACATTCATAAAGTTTACATTACATCATAAAATGAAATCCATAAAAATATAGCCTCCATAGTCTACACTCTTATCCCCTCATACTATCCCTGCATTTCATTTATAAAATACTTCTTCACATCACGGGAAAAATAAAACATAGAGAGGGGTGAGTTCAAATTCCCAGTAAGGATAACAATATAGAGGAAACTTTCATAAATAAGAATGAACATTTAAGGCAATGTATAACTAAAACAAAAGCCTTTTAAACTGGAACTTCAATATAATATGGAAGAAATAAAATGAAATAATGTCATTTACTTCTTCACATGGATATTATATTAATCAAATAATCACATGCAATATCAATAACCACTTTCATAATGATGGAATGAATAATTCCGGACTATCATAACCACATAGCCAAGGCCTTGTGCCAAGACTACAAATAAGATTTTGTCAAGGACTTGTCCCAAGACACTTGTTTGTCTCATGAGACCTACTGATGCATTGATGAGCTATAGCGGGCTCCACCCGTCACTTACTAAGTCCAATGAATTCCTCATATGAAAAGTTTGAAATATAACATAAACATTCGTATTAAAACTTCCATACAAAATGTCAATACTTGATCCATAAACCATGAATGGTATAAAAATATCACATCCACAGTCAAACATAACTCATTCGATACAATATGGAAGATTTTATTGTATCATATTAACCTCAATCGAGAATAATGAAGGATATTGACATATATGAAAATAATCATCAAAACTATTAGAGTGAAATATCCCCCCTTTTCTTGAAATCATTTAAAAGTCACACTATTAGTCAAGAAGCCATTTAAAAATATATTTATGAATCAAAGTGTCCCATACCACTTTGAAACATTTAAAAGTAATTTTGATTTGAAAACTTTAATGTCCATATAAATAAATCCTTAAAACTATTTTTAAAACATGGACATTAATGAGAAAGATTTGGAATAATAAATCTTTAAAACATTTAAAGTGATATTTTAGTTAGAGTTACTAACCAAAAGAGAGAAACTTGAATAAAAATAATTGAGGTAATAAAAACATTTTAATATCATGAGAATACAGGGATTCATGATATACTATGTCAAAGTAAAATATATACACCATATAAAAGGTAATTGGTGTATAACAACAATGAAGCTTCAATGGAATGTAAATTGAGATGAAATCTCTTATAATGACCATATCCTTAGGTTAAGGATAAATCAACGACATAATTATGTGTGAAAAATATAAATACACTCAATATGATTGGATATTCGGTGTAAATCAATCAGAGGACATTCACACATATTCTTGTAAAAACAACACCAATGAATTGGATATTTAACTCAACAAATAGAGATTGAGTTAATAATTACTCTTATAAAGTTCATACTGATCACTTGAGAATTTATCAATGGAGTGATTATGTGTATCAAAAGTATATCTAAAGAAAGGGGAGTGTAAATTATGACATAAGCAAATGAATAGTGATTCCACACATAATCTTGGAGTAAAATAATCAATGAAGTATGTGTAATGCCGAATGAGTGGAAATTGAAATTTAAAATTCCCTTATTGATTTGGTAACTTAAGAAACATACACCCATGAAAAAATGATCACAAAAAGATGATTTAAATATACATAAATTAAAGTATATTACACAATGAATATAAACATGGGCAGTACACACACCACATGCAATAAATAAGTGGTGAACAATGGAAATCTCGCGAAATTAAGAATGAGATAAGAAACCCCTTACCATGTACTTTTCCATGTTTGGGGGTAGGTTAAACTCCTTTATAATGGTTAAATAATTGCTATTATATTATACAAGAATCATATATATTAATATGATATCATATATTATCTTTTAAAATTGCTTTGTTAATAATATCTTCATATTATTGTCGTTTTGGGTGTTAACTTACTCATTTTCTTTTATATGTTTAGTTATGTAAGACATGTTTCTTATGGATAGGTTGTCTATTATTCATATCCATAATGATATTAAGTCCTTAAACATTATTATTAATCTTGAAATGAGAATTAGACTTGAATGGATATGAGGGAGAATGAATCTCATCGTGTTCATGGAGACGGTAGTCCGTACGTACGCACGAGCGACAATATCATTATTTTGATATCAAAATAATATTTAATTGGATGGTATATCATATATATAGAATAATTATCATGTTATATTTATTATTAAAATGAATTAAACATCATTATTATAACCATGCAAATAACAATTACACCACAACGTGGAGACTGTAAGCCATACGTACGCACGTATGGTGACATGTCATTAAATTGATGGATAGAATTCTGAAATATGGTTTTACCATGTTTATAATAACATCAATGTATATATAATATAGTGGAGTTATTATTTTATAATGGTAATAACAAAGAAAGAAGAAGTGGAAGAAGAAAGGAACTTGAAAAAGGGTGGTGAAATCATTACCTCTTCTTCGGGTTCTTCCTTTTGATTTGATCAAAAAGAATCCCTTGGTTGGATTTCTGACTAATGGAAGGCCTCTAAGATGAAGTGTGGTAAGTTGAAATAGTATTTGGTTAGGGGTTGGCTGAACCAAAAGGCTTTGAAGGTGTGAATTAATGAGAATGGGGAGTGCCCTTTTGTAAGAGAGGTGAGGGGCACCTTTGGAAAAGCTAGAAATATTATTTTATAATAAATTAATATTAGGTTTATAATGGCTCAAAAGTGTGTTATTTAAAGTTTAAGGTGGGGATAGGTCTAAAACCACTCAACAAATAGTATTTATACAGGTTTGGGTTACTATATTAACCTTATCTTTAAGTATTAACTCTTAGTTAATTATTTTCACGTTTACAATGTCTCTTTGTATTTTTATATTATATGGTTAATAATCTTACTATATACATCCAAGAGACCCCCAAGTGGTCCATTGATGATACAAATATCATGATATATGTCTCTTTGACGAACCTTATATTTTTAGGAATTTAATATCAATTAATAATAAAATATTGTTTTTAAAAACGCTTGTATGTAAATTTTGACACTATTCAATAATTGATTTTTGTAAAGATAATAATATAATGATTACTTCTAAAAAAGTTAATTAATTCAATACTAACATGTCATATTATCCTAGAAAATTATTGTTATTTATAAAAAGTCTCAAATGACATTTATTTGGGTACTTATAATATTAATTATTATAATTTTTCATTAATTAGGTAATTACTGTATCACCATTGTGTCATAAATAAATTGAATTATATAATGTCTAAAAATATAAATAAAATACTATTATGTAGGAAATAATTATATATTTCTAATAAATATTTATAGTAGAAAATACAACATATATAACCCTATGTAAAAATTGTTTTTCTTAAAGATATATGCTTATGTCATTTTTGTATTTATTTTAACTTCATTAAAATAAAGTGTCCCTATCACCTAAAAGTGGCTTCATGGGGTCCCAAAATAGACCCAAAGATTCCCATGGTCAAACAGGTATCCAGAAATAAGGTTAGGACATGTTTTATGGTAATTTATTATTATTATAATATTATTGTTTTCACCCTTATTTACTGGATTTACCCTTTAACCATAGTAAAAAAAAATATATACCGAAGTAATTATTCAAAATGTCTAAAAATAAAGGTTACCTATTTACACAATTTGGACATCCTGATTCCAAATATGGAATCTATTTTTCAAAATTCAAAACACAGAAGAGGCAGAAATTAATTTAAATTTAATTCCCGCTGTCAAAACAAAAAGCGTTTTTTAAGATATAATAACTATCAAAAGATTGATACTTTTTTATGTCCGGTTTAATTGTGAAATTATGTCCAATTACCAAAATTGTATCAAATGGTAAAAATATATTCTAAATATACTTTAAAACCACTCAAATTCATAATTTATCACTATTAATTATTTCGATTAAAAAAGTTGTTTTTAATTAAAATTTAGTAATTTTTACTATTCATCAAAATATGAAAGTTATCCGAAAAGTACCAAAATTTCACCCTAGGATAATTTCGATATTCCGAATCCAAAAATGAATTCCATTTTGAATGATAAAATTTATAAAATTTCAAAAAGTGGGTATTACTATTCATAACGACTAGTTTTATTAGTTGTGGTGTGTGTTAGAACTTGAAGTTGCGTACAACACACGCTACTATATTATTCAGCGAGAAGCATACCGTGGAAGCTTGGGGTGTTATAGTCACATTGATGGTAATAATTTTTTTTTCAATTACTCATGGAGAATAATTTATGAGTCTCATAAAAATCATTGTCTATGTAAGTGCATAAAGCCTTGACTATAACATATTTTTAACCTACTAAAAGGGAATTTGGGTATTTTACATTTAAAAACATAAATAATTAAATTATATTAACATGTAATTGAATACACCGGGATAAATAAATGGATTGGATATTTAAAATATAATAATTTTTCATGTAAAATTGAGAAATTTGAGAAGTAAATTTGGCATCATGACGGTTATAAAATATAGATTTAGAAAAGGGTAAATTGAGAGAGAACGGATGTCTCCTATTGAGAAAAAAATATTTTTCTTTTAATTTTATGATGATAATAATAATAATAAGGGTAACATACCCTTTATATTATGTACACAAAAATAATTACATGAATGGAAATTAATATAATGGGAATTTCCTTATATTGAAAAGATTCTCTGAAAACATGATGATGAAACCATAGTAGTCTTAATAACACCTTAGGGGGAACTCTTGGGAGGATAATGAATAAAAATATATATAGGATTTATTTGGAATGAACAAGAAGGGTGAAATGGTAGGGTATTTATATTAAATGTGGAAAAAGTTTATAATAATTTCTAAATATAGGTCTGGTAAATCTCAGTTGTGGAAAATAAAAAAAAATTGTCTTACCCATATTTTTTTCTCAAGATAGTAGTCATTTGAGTCACATTTTATGATTTTTTATTATATTAGAACGAAAACCCATTATTTATTACTTGTTTTGACCTGGAGAAGTTCATATTCTACAAATTTTTTTAATTCAGAACCTTCATTTTAGAAATTGGAAAATCACATATAGGTTTAGAAATTGAATAAATATATTAGACTAATTAATAGAACTAAAACATAATATTTTATATATTTAATTGTAGTTTATTAATTAATAGATAATTATAAAATAAATTGTATGTCATAAAACATATTTAAAACCCAAAACTGTATTTTTACAATTCAATAATAAATATACTATTTTATAAAATTATTTAAAAATTCCCCCCAATAAATTTTTGACAAGTTGATTTCAAATATAAAATTTATTTGATCAAAATAATTCTCTAAATATGATAATTTCATATTTTATATATCAACATACTTATTTATTGAGAATTAACTGTTTTTATGTTACATTCAAATTTATGATAATTATAAAAAATTACTAGGATAATATAAAATTATTTTAACATTTCTATTTAAATAAGTTTGTGTTAAAATAAAATTTCATTAAAAAAATATTACTTATAATAACTGAGTTTATTATAAAAAATTTATATACTTTATAAAGATATAGTTATGTTTTATTTGCATCGAACAATCAATTTATCAAATTGGTTTTACTTAAACGTATAATTTATAAAGTAAAATTATTCTAAAAATGGGATTGATGGAATAAACATTTTATTAATTCAAAGTAAATTAAACATTATGTAACTAAGGATTTGAAACATAACAACTTAATTCAACCTTGTATGGACTAATAGAATGGTGCATGATAATGGTAGTTTCAAGTGGTGGCTCTACTAACGTTGATCGAGCGGTAATCTCCACTAACATAAACTTATCTAGTATATGATTTTTTTCGATCCTCAATTATTAATTCTCGGCATGAAATTGGACATGGTAAAACCCCAATATTGCTACATCTCTCCAATGTTCTAGAAAAAGGGATTCAAATAGCATTACTAAACTAGTTGGTCTATCATTTCTCCTTTTCTATCATTTATCTTGTTTTCTTCACTATTATAATCACTAATTATAAAGGTAAAATTATTACAAATTGGTATAGTACCCAACGGTCTAGTAGACTAGTGGTTATATTGACCAAAATACAGTTTACTATAAAAATTGTCACATTTATCCTAAAAAACTTTATTATTTAAATCAAAATTGATTAATAATCCTCCTAAAGTTACATTTTAATATTCTAATATTTTGATTAGTTTACAAGTAATATGTTTCATTTATATAGTGTTGGTTGTGGGGTGATGATTCTTGTGGATTGGGGAGATCTATATTTTCCCATTTTAGCCTTTATGTATTATATTTTTTGTTCAATTATAATGATTTGAATTTTTATTGATTTTGTAGCTGACTGATGTTTAGGTTTTTATTGATGAGAAAAGGTTTTTTTGGTTCCTCTATATTTTTGATGTGTATAATATTAAATAATATAACAAAAACCTCTCTAGGAAACAAATATCATTCCAAAATCATGGGTCGTTTCACTCTTCCCCCATCTAAAATTTTCATCCCATATATTTAAACACATATTCTCAGTTGAGAATTGATGAGGTTACTTTTTTTAATTATTTCCTTGGGTTCCCTTGTTGCCTTTTCATGTTTATGGTTCCTCTATAACACATTGTCAAGGTGAGTTGTCTTGTTGTATAGAAAATTTTCATTATGGTCCAGGATCTCCACTGACATCTCCTCAAAAGTATGTAGATGTTCTGGTTTTACCTGCTCCAGAATCTGTACATGTGAGGGATCATGTTTATAATTACTTAATTCAGATACATGGAATACATAATGAAATTGGGCTAGATTTGTTGTCAGTGTTTTTTAGAAGGCCTTTTATCTTATGTTATCAAGTATTTAAAATGGTACAACATACCTCGGTCTAAGCTTCCCTTTCATTCCAAATCGCTTGAATCTCTTCCATGTAGATTTCTACAAGAAAACCGTTTCACCAACAACAAACTACAACTCCATTCGATAGCTTTAAATATTAATCTTCTTCATAATCTAAGTAGTTTTCTATTGTTGTTGGATGGAATGATCCTTTTCATTCCTCTCTTTCACAAGATTGGTACCAAGTTGTTTCCACTCACCAAGATCATTCCAACATGGTGGGGTTCTACGTCTCTTCCCATATAAATCATCATAGGGTTCTATTTTAATACTAAAGTAGAAGCTGATTATGTATGAAAACTAAAATAAGGGTAGGTGTTAATCACATCCACCTTTATATTCCATTGATTATGTTCTCATAATTTTCTACTATTTTCCATAGTTTGTTTTTATTGGCTATTAGTTTGGGGGTGATGGGTGTACTTAAATTAAATTTAATGTTTAGATAGTGTTGAATACTCATCTACAATTTTTATTTGAACCTTGGATTATGATAAAAACAATTGAATGTGGCACCCCATGCATCCTCTCCAGTTCCTTTACATATATCTTGGAATGTTGGTAAAGAGATAAATAGTTCTGAATAGTGAATAAATGGTTATTTTGGTGAGTTGGTACACTATAACCAATATTTCATTGTTTCCTTAGTATTTTTTTGGGAGACCAAGGATGAAGCCTGTAGTGATATATTTCCACATCCATGTTTTCATGGGTAGAGGTTGAAATACCCCATTAAGAATTTACCTCTACAACATCACTTTTTGACATTCCAAGCACCTTTTTGGGTATTTTTAATTCTCCCTTTTTATTTTATCCCGATGATAATGATCACGAAGGTTCCCTAAACATTATAGTTCTTCTAGGATGTATTTAGATTTCAGAGCTATGAGATTCATCAATCAAATCCTTATTTATTTCCATGATATATGGGTCACATATGGTTCTATAATATCTAATTACGTCTTCTTGATCAATATTGATCTCAGGAAATATCAAATTCATCACAGAATATATCTAATTTTTTATAAAAGGATATTATCTTTGAATTATATTGATATTATATTTTAATTAAGTTTGGTAAATCATATGGTATAGGATTAATAATGTCCCTTCCCTGAAGATTCTTATGTGCTTCAATCATTATCATTTTCAGTATGATAGGGTATTTCATTCTTAATGCATTAGTGACATTGTTTTCTCTTCCAGGGTGATGATTAATTGAATAGTCATAGTCTTTAAGAAGCTTTATCCATAATCTTTGTCTCGTGTTTAATTTCATTGGCATGAATATATACATAAAACATGTATTATATATATATATAACATTTATCCTCATAAATATAGTTCCTCCATATCTCCAAATAAAAAATGGACAAAGATAACTCTTGGTCAAGTGTTGGGAAAAATAATAATGAGACATTAACTTTTGAGATGCATAAGAGATCCCCTTGTAAATTTTCAGGACAAATCAAAAACAACATTTTGAAGATGCGTAATTTTAAATAAAAAATTCTTCTCCGATAGAGGGTATAATATATATAGGTGTAATAACCTATGTCTTCTTTAGTTGTTGGAATTCATATTCACACATCATTTTCTAGGTGAACATATCTAATTTTCATGTTATCATACTTAGTGGAATAGAAATTCATGAAATGTTTTTCAAAAACATCCAATAATATCCTACTGAACCATGGAAACCACGAATCTTAGTCACTATTACAGCACGAGGCCACTTCTTTATATAATTTTACCTATAAAAGTCAACTGATATTGCTTCAATGGTAACAATTATCCCCCAAAATGAATCTTTTTTAATCATGAATCTACCTTTTATAAATATTCCAAATAGTTTTTCATTCATTCGTGTTTTTAATATAACAAATATATTATCCTCATGATCCTTACGAAAACATGAATATATCATAACATCATCAATATAAACTAACAGGAATGTATCATGGTAGTCCTTAAATACTCAGTTCATCGAATCCATAAATATTAGAATGTAATTTTTCACAACCTAAGGCTTAACTAGATAATCATAATTCCAATATCATGATTATAGGGATGTATTTGGAAGATAATATTTCTTCACCCTAAATTGATGATACCCATAACATTAGTCAATCTTGAAGAAAAATGTATCCCCAAGTATCTAGTAACATAATTCATCAACAAATGGGAGGTGGTAATTTTTATTTAATGTTATACCATTATGATTCATAGCATCAATATATATCTATATTGATCCATCATTATTCTTCACAAAGAGAATAGGTGATCCCCAAGGAGACACACATGGTCAGATAAATACCTTATCAAAAATATCTTGATGTTTTTTATTTAACTTCTCTAAATCCAAAATTTCATTCTATATTGATTCTTAGATATCAGATTGGATCTAGGTATGTATTTAATAGATAACTATAATATTCATTATAATGGAGGTAAATGTATCTCTTTATGAAATATGAAAATATATTCATAAATGATGGGAAAATTTCAAATACTTATATTATAATTTCCTTCTCCATTGTCACTAACAATATCCATAAAGAGGGATATGGGAGGTACTTCTAGACAAATCATAGGCCAGGATAACTCTCCTTCAAAAAAACTATAATTTTTCATTTATGAAAATTGAAATTTTATTTCTCCTAAAGTTTATATTAGATTTATACTTTCATATCTATTCAAACCCTAGTATAGTGTGGAATTTAACTATGGGAATGACTACTGGATTTGTGATGAGATTGTACATACCTAATAATATTGTTTTTATACACTACTTATTCTGGGATAATATATATAGGAATTGTGACTGATAACTCTACTTCTACAAGCATATGTATTTATTTTATATTTTTTGTATACATGAATTAAATAAATGAATTAGTAGAACCAGAATCAAACAAAATACTTTTTTGTTTTGAGAGCTTAAGGAGTATGCCTTCCACGGCAACATATAGAGCCTCTACTTCAGCCGCATGATTAAAAATGTATGAACATTGTCTGTTTTCATGTGATGTGGTTGATGGTAGTTTCCTTATAATATATTTTTATTTTTTACATTTATTAGAAAACTTCACATGTTTTCTACACTATAATTAATGAATATCTGGTTGGGCATGAACCATCATTACTTTTTTCCTTAGTGATGGCAAGTTGATGATTCACCTCACCATGAAATTTTAGAGCTATATGAAAATCCCTAACACACTTTTTTCACTTCCCAATCCTTATAAAGTAGTTCCATGAATTATTCTTCCCTTTTTTTCTCATGTGGGAAGTTGAACTTTTTGTCCTACTATTCTGTTATCAAAATTATTCCCTGGGATTGGCTCCATCATTGCAATCTTTTAATTCAATCTATATGATATTGTGTCTCTAAAAACACTAATTAAACATTCATATAACTACACATTGTCTCTTTATCTCATTCATAGACATTATTTTCTATATTGGTCCATAGATGGTGTCTCAGAACACCAAAAAATATATCAATATATTCTGTAGGATCCATATCAATGTTAGAGGTGTATTGAGGAAGTCTTGTAATGTTAAATTCATAGAATCCCACTAATTCATTTTCATTATTCTTAAAATATAGAAATTACTTCAGTATTTTTTTTCCATAGAAAAAGTAAAATAATTATTCAAAAAGAATAACCATAATTCTTCCCACTCCATAGCGTCAATCTCACTTCTTGGATTCACATTATTAATCAGTTCCCAAAACCTATCATATTCTCTTTATAAGTGGTATATTTATAGGTTTACTTTATCTATCTCTAAAAATTGGAGTTAAAAAATAACTTTTAATATATATTTAATATGTTGTTCAACAATCAATGGGTTAGTATATCCATTAAATGAAGGTGATCGTTTCTATTTGAAGAACTCAATGATAATATTTTCCATTTAAGGTAAATATGGCATCTCAACATGATTCAAGTAAATATTCATATCTCAGTAAAGTTGATTCATTATCCTCATGATGTTTTCTATTGTAACATCAATCATGTTAGGGAGGTCACCATTGTATCATATGTTGAACTCAATAATTATGTGGTTCCTTATATTACCCAAAATTTTTATAATAGAAGAAAACCATAGTGATAAATGAGTTACTTTTTTAATTTTTTTATTCTAAATTTATTTTATGCCTTAAAACATTATTCATAAATTTTTTAATCATTAATATCCTCTAATAACAATTAAATATTCTCTATATCCTTCATAATGGTTCATAAAAATCATGTGATTAACCAAACATATCCCCCAAGAGTGTTAAACTACATATGAATCAAGGCATGTTATCATATACCAATTCCTAATCAATTCTTTCTCAATACAATGTTTTTGGGGTAGTTACCCCTATGTACATATTTTCTATATCAACATCCACTTTTAATATCCATATTGAGATTTCATTTTTTAGAAACCACTCACTTAATACATCACAAAAATTCAAGTATTTTTTCTATTATTTAAACCTTCTTCTAGGGTTCTAAAAAATGCGGTAGGTCATTATTTCAAAAAATAACTACACCATAATTTGATAAATACTATGGCATCCAACTATTTTATAACATAAAATTTTCTCTATACAGAAGAAAACACATAATCATATAAGGTTAGGTTTCTTCAAAATTATAAATATAATATAAGAAAACATAAAATAATATTTTAATACACATTAAAGTCTTATTTATTGGTTATCCCTAAGTTCTGTTTATATCATCTCATTTCCTAGAAAAATACTTAAATAAAAGCGGTGAACATGAATCCTAGTAAGGGAAAAAACAATGGATAATTTAGCATGTGGTCATGAAGCATAAAATTAAGAAGATGAGGAACAATAATATAGCATGAAAAATATAACATGAGTCATATATTAATAAAAATAACATATATCATAAAATGAAAACATTTATAAAACATAATAATGAGTCATTAATAAAAATATCACCATGTTTTATCACCAAGGTGTCATAAAGAAAATTATAATGGTAATTAACCAGTGTATCATAAAAAATGTCATCTCTAGAGATTATATTATTTACCCATTGAATTGGATTTCTATCATAGATAAACCTTAACATGTATTAATTTCATGTGATATACATTTATTTTAATAAATAAATTTTTTCAATATCCCACGGTAAGTAAAGTAAGTGTTTTGTATAAAACAATTTAGTACATAACTTATTAAAGACTTGACCATAACATAATTTTAAACAAAAATAAAAGGAATGTGTGTTTCATTTATTTAAATACCCAAATAAATAAATGGTATTAACATATTTTTTAATACCCATTGAAAATTAAATGGGATTGGTTATCAAAAAACAATAATTCCTCTGGTAAAAAATAAAAATTTTATAAGTAAATTCTGAAAATTGATGGTTATAAAACTAGGATTTAAACAGAGAAAATTTGAGATAATTAAGGTCTCCATTTGATAAAAAATATTTTATTAATAATTATTTTTTCAAAATAATAATAAATTAAGGTAAATACCACTTTCGAATACAAACACAGAAATAATTACTTGAAAGGAAACATTTACGAAGAAAATTCCCTTACCATAAAGAGTTGCTCCAGAAAATTAGGGTGGAACCTTAAGGTCTTACGTAACATTTGGGGGACTCTTTGGGAGAAAAAATTACCATCAATTCATAGATGATGTATTTTTAGTTTAGGGGGTGAAATGTATGGGTATTTTTATAAAAAGTGTAGGAATTGTTTATTAATTTCCAAATCTTGGTTTTTGAAATCTAGGCTCTAGAAAATGGAAAAACATTAATGTTGGACTCAACTGTTTTGATAATCTCAATTACGTTTAGATATGCTTTGATATTCTCAAATAATGTCTATCTCAATATATTAATTATACTTTCAAATTGTGAAATCATGCTAATGATTTGATATGAATATCAAAATGATCATATCATATCATTTTAATATGTTTCAATGTTTATTTATGATTATAAATGTTTAACATTGATTAATCTTGATACTAACTCAACCTGGAAATGAAATTCATAGAACAGATACTTTATAAGAATTTGAGTTTGAAGGCCACTGATACAGACTAGCTCACGAATACAAGCTACCGATAGAATGAAGCTACCGATAGAGGAAGCTACTGATAAAGAGAGTAAGAGTTACCGATATAGGGAACTACCGCTATACATTGAGCTGCTGATGCATCGGCTACTGCTACAAGAGTTACTGTTACAAAGAGCTACCGAAAGATGGAGATAATGATACAAGTAAATACCGCTACACAGATCCACTGATACAAAAATCTACTGTTACAGAGAGTAACAACTATCAATGTAAGACCTTTCGTTACAAGTCGACCGCTACAAGTTCACTGATACAAAGAGCTACCAATGGAAACCGGTCACTGTTTCTCTAAACTCTATCTCTATTTTTTTATTCTCAACGGTCAAATTTTTTGCTTTTGATGCAACTAATATTAATTAATGATTTTTTTTGAATTTCAAGAAACCATACCTCGTACCTGTAGAAGTAATCACACCTTATGTCGGAAATTAATTAATGATGTTTGTTGGATGTCAAGGAACCGTACCTCGTACCTGCAGAAGTAATCATGCCTTATGTCGAACCACCGCATGAGCTATATAAGTAAAATAAAAGTTGCGCATAAATAGTGGGATATAGAGGATGCACATATAGATGTATGATGGAGAAAAAGGAATAGATACATGAGAGCTTCAAAGAAGAACTTTTCTTGAAGTTCAAGGACATTGATGTGCTACAAAGAGTACTAAAATCTCAAGAAAAACAATCATACCTAGAAATCATGAAAAAGAACCAAGATACTCTTTTTTCTAGAAAAAATTCAGAGAAGGACTCAAAACAACATCTGCTCAATCCAAAAGAAGTCCAGAGCTGCATCACCATCACATAGAGCTTTCCAAACACATCTAAATATTATTATATCTATTGTGATTTTTTTATTTACATTTCAAGCAGTGTTTGTGATTCTGTTTATCTTAGACACACACTATCTCCTAAGCATAACTGGAGGATATCTAAAATCCTCACTCAAACTTTCTAAACCTTCTTGTATCCCACTTTGATTTGTGGTATAGGTCTAGTGTGACCTGGATAGCTTCTGTGATATTGTTATAGTTTTTACCACGTATAATTGTGGTAAAGGTATTAGTACCTAGAAAGTCTCAGTATTGTTGTTTACCCCAATCCAGGGTTTGGATCAATGTTTTATATAAACTGTTTTAGAGGAATAAGTCTTAGATTGAGATTGAACCTCTTGGTTAGAACTCTTGTGCTTCTTATTTTAGTTTAAAATATCTTCTCGTTTCCATTGATAATTATTTTGAAATTAAAATATATGTTAGAGTAACTCAGATAGTTGAAATTGAAAGTGTTTGAAATTATTTCTAGCTAGTAAGTTAGTTTCAAAAGATAACTTAATCTTCTGATTAAGTTAACTGAGAAATAATAAATCTTTAAGAAACTAATTGAACACTTACAATCATTATAAATTCACTACAGTTTAACTTGTTTATTAAATTGGGATTTTTAATAGAAATATTTTAATCAGAAATTTTTAATAGGAACTCAATTCACCCCCCCCCCCCTCTTGAGTATCCTCTCCGAACAAAATTTTGTATCATATGGAGTAGATAAACATTTTTCAAAAAACTC
The DNA here is from genome assembly GCA_963277665.1 of Viscum album. NCBI lineage: Eukaryota > Viridiplantae > Streptophyta > Magnoliopsida > Santalales > Viscaceae > Viscum > Viscum album. The sequence goes on along the minus strand of OY728163.1, from coordinate 1,638,403,407 downwards.
TTTTTTTGAAAAGTTTTCAACTGTTATTTTAGTTGTATCTTAAATATCTCAAAATTTCTATTAATTCTAAATTTTTATATATTTATATATCTTTTTAAAATATGGTGATTATGAATAATAGATTATAAGGTGTAGCTACCAATAGGCCAGCTTTCTTTAATAGTGTTAATTATGACCAATGGAAAATCAAAATGAAAATTCACTTCAAAATTATGAGATTTGACATTTGTACTACTATAGAGTTAGAATATGAGATTCCAAAGACTTCTAGAACTACTTGGAATGATTCTTCAAAATTTGATTACAAAAATAATTGTAAAGCAATGAATTCTATTTACTTATCTTTAGGAGATGAAGAGTTTAACAGAATTTCTGGTTATAAAACAACACATGAAATATGGGATACACTGGTTGTTTCTCATGAGGTAACAACCAATGTTAAAGAGATTATATTAAACACATAAACTATTAAATATTATAATTTTAAAATGAGGTCTGATGAAACTATTTTTGACATTTATCTGAGGTTCAATGAAATTTTTAACACTATGAGATCGCTAGGAAAACCTATTCCAACAAAAGAGAAAATCATGATAATACTCATATGTCTTCAAGAAAGATGGAGAGGTACATCAGTTTCAATAGGTGAATCGTTCGATATAATTTCATTAACTATTAAAGAGAGTATTGGTAAGTTGATGATGTATGAAGAAGAGATGAAGGTAAACAAAGAGGAAGATGATGAACCTAAGAGGAAGTCAGTGGTATTTAAGTCTACTGCCTCAAAGACCAAGGACAAGGAGAATGTTCACATACATGTTGTAATCTCAACAAGTGAAGGTTCTGATTTAGATAGTGATGAAGAGATGGCTCATATATTTAGTAGATTCAAGAAATTCTATAGGAAGAATAAATTTTTCAGAAAATCAAATTATAAGGGTAAGTATGACCAACGATGAAATTGGAAGAGAGAATGGAATAAATATGATAAAGATGATAAGATAGCCTTTCATGAATGTAAAAGGAAACGACATGTCAAGGCCGACTGTCCAAAATTTATGTTTTAGAAGAAATATGATTACAAGGTAAAAAATTTAAGAAATCTATGAAGGAAACATGGAGTGCTTTGGAAGACAGCAGAAGTGAGTGTGGGGCTTCTGATTCTGACAAGAATCATACAAACATGTGTTTCATGACTGAAACATCTAAGTTAACACTTAATTCGCCTATTCTCAATGATTACTATTCTGGGAATGAAATTGATTCAAATAATGATGATAATATTTCTAAATCCAAATTATTTTAATACTTTAATATGTTAGAATATACTTTTAATGAGAAGAAAGATAAGTAAAAATCATTTAAGAAACAGTATTCCACGACTACTACTGTTAAATCTGATCTTAGTATAGAAAAAGAAAAGAATTATCATCTGTTAATGGAGAATATTGAACTTAAATTGTCCAATGAGAAACTTAGAAAAGACTTATAGAAGTTCACAAATGGAAATAATACTCTAACTCAAATGATTGGAAAACAATTTGCTCCAAAGTATACTACTGGTTTAGAATACAAACCTGGACTAAGACAGTTTGATAAGAATAAATTAATTCCAAAATTTGGACAATATGCTGCTAGTTCAAGTTCTGGCAATTCTTATGCATCATCTAGCTATTCAGATTCTTATAGACCAAACAATGTTTATTTGTCAAACTCTTTTGAATCTGTTAACTATAGGAATTGTGTTAGAGAAATATGGGTGCCTAAGTTTTTACTTTCAGACCTGTCTGGACCCAAGAAAATTTGGGTACCAAATTTGTTTTTTGTTTAAAACTATTTTGTAGGAGACCTACTTGAGGTGTTCATGTAGGAATATATGGTACTTAGACAGTGGATTTTCAAGGAATATGACTGGAGAGTACACATTTTTTAAATGTTTAATCAAGGTTGATGGTGGGCATGTCACCTTTGGTGATAATTCTAAAGGAAAGATCATAGGCTTAGGCCAAATTGGTAATAATGATTCAATTTTAATTTCTAATGTATTATTCGTTGGTGGTCTGAAATACAACCTATTAAGCATTTATCAGTTGTGTGATGATGGTTTCAATGTTAAATTTGAAAATGATGAATGCAATGTATTTGATTCTAAAAATATTTTGATATTTACTGCATTAAAAAAATAAAATGTATATGTTGTAGATTTGAATTCTTTATCTAAACAAAATTTAACTTGTTTAAATTATTTTCATAAAGAATCCTGGCTATGGAATAGAATATTAGGACACTAAAATGTTCATTCACATAGAAAACTGACTAGGAATGTTTTAGATAGAGACCTACCCAAACTTAAATTCCCAACAGACAAAGTTTCTAATCCCTATCAAAAGGGAAATCCACATTAAGTTTTATTCAAATTAAAGAAAGAAGTTTCAACTTCTCAACCTCTCGAGTTGGTTCACATGGAGTTTTTTGGACCATCTATAATTTCTAGTATAAATGGGAAGCACTATGTCTATGTTCTAGTAGATGACTTTTCTAGATACACTTGGGTATACTTTCTTTCTCACAAAAGTGAAGCTTGTCCCTATTTTATTAAATACTCCAAGTCTGTAGAGAACATTATTGGACTTATGATTAAGATCATGAGAAGTGATCATGGTCATAAGTTTTAAAATCATGACTTTTAAACCTATTTCTCACACAATGGCTAGTCACAATTTCTCTGCCCATAGGACATCTCAACAGAATGGTGTAGTAGAAAGAACGAATAGAACCCTTCCAGAAAATTCATGAACTATGCTCAATGAGTATGACTTACCTATTTACTTCTAGGGAGAAGCTATAAATATAGATTGTTATATTGTAAATAGAGTCTTGATTGGACCTATTCTTAATAAGGCCCCTTAAGAACTGTGGAATAATATGAAGCCTAAATATAGTTACTTTACAGTTTTTGGTTGCAAAGTCTTTATTCTCAATACTAAAGATAATCTAGATAACTTTGAATTCAAAAGAAATGAAGGAATATTTCTAGGTTACTCTATAACCAATAAATCATATAGAGTCTTTAACAAAAGAACCAAATGTGTGGAAGAATTAGTACATGTCACATTTGATGAAACTGATCCGCATGAACATAAGTATTATCCTAAAAATCTTGAAGATGACCTGTCTATTTTAGACCTTAACGATAAAAGTAGTGAACCTGCTATAAAAACAAGTAATTCTAGAAATTTTCTATAACATGTTTCGGTTGGAACCGAACCTATAGAAGAACCTGAATTCTCTAGCCCTACCTTGACCAAACCAACTAGGATTCTAAAGAACCATCTTTTAGATTTTATTGTAGGATATTTAGATAGAGGAACAAAAACTATAGATTCTCTAAGAAATCAGGTTGAACATCATGATTTTCTTTCACAGTTAGAACCTAAAAATATCAATGATGATATCAATGATGAATTTTGGGTCATGGCTATGCAAGAATAATTAAATAAATTTGAAAGAAATAATGTCTTTGAATTAGATGAAAGACCTATAGACACCTTGATCATATGCACTAAATGGGTTTTTAGAAATAAAGTTGATGATTCCATAAATATATTGATAAAAATAGATAGGATAGTTGCACAAGGATATATTCAAGAAGAAATAATAGACTATGAGGAGACCTTTGCACCTGTACATAGGTTAGAAGCTATTAGAACTCTACTTGCTTTTTCTGCTCATCTGAATTTCAAGATATATCAAATGGATGTTAAAAGTACTTTTCTAAATGGTTTAATAATTGAAGATGTTTTTTTGAATAGCCCCCTGGATTTACTAACCCTCATTTTGCAAATCGAGTTTTTTTCTTTCTAAAGATTTATATGGTTTAAAACAAGATCCACAATCTTGGTATGATAGACTTAGTAATTTTCTTATTTGAAAAGGATTTATTAAAGGGATTGTTGTTATAACTCATTTTATGAAAAGGACTTCCAAAGATGTTTTGATAGTGAAAATATATGTTGATGATATTATTTTTGGATCTACTAAAAATGCTTTGTGTATTGATTTTTCAAAGAGTACGAAAAGTGAATTTGAAATGAGTTTAATTGGAGAACTCAAATATTTTCATGGATTTCAAGTTTTTCAAAATGAAAATGGTATTAATTTAAATCAATGTAAATATACAAACGATCTTTTAAAATGTTTTTGTTTGAATAATAATAAGAAAATTGATACATATATGAGTACCACATGTAAATTGGATGCAGATGAAATTGTGAAACCAGGTGGTCAAACCAATTATAGAGGTAATATTGGGAGTTTACTTCATCTTCCTTCTAGTTGACCGGATATTATGTTTAGTGTGTTTATGTGTGCAAGATTTCAAGCTAATCCAAAAGAGTCACACTTTCATGTTGTTAAATGTATTTTCAAATATCATAAACATACTACTAATTTAGGATTATTATATCCAAAATGACAATAATTTGATTTAATAAGTTATTCAGATGTTGACTTTGCTATTTGCATGTTAGATAGGAAGAGCACTTCTGGTACAAGTCATATTATAGGTAAGTCCTCAGTATCTTGGTGTAGTAAGAAGCAGAATTATGTTGCATTGTCTACTATGGATGCAGAGTAAATAGAAGCTGGTAGTTGTTGTGCCCAAATTCTGTTGATGAAACACACTTTATTGGACTATGGATATCAATTTAGACATGTATCTATAAACTATGATAACACTAGTGCGATCAATATCTCTAAGAATCCTATATCTCACTCTAGGACTAAACTCATTGATGTAAGGAATCACTTTTTGAGGGATCATTATCAAAAGGGTGATATTACTCTTGAATTTATAGGCATTGAACATCAATTTGCTAACATATTCACCAAGACCTTATGTTCGGAAAGGTTAAGTTACAATAGACATGAGTTAGGAATGATAAACTTTCCAGAAACCTCACTGTTAGTAAAAACCTCACCATTAGTAAAAACTTCACCATTAGTAAAAACCTCACCATTAGTAGAAACCTCACCATTATTAAAAACCTCACCATTAGCAAAAACCTCACCGTTAGAGAAACATCGCCGTTAGTAAAACCCTCAATATTAGTAGAAACTTCACCGTTAGAGAAACCTCACTATTAGGATTCTCACCACGAATTGTCACCGATATGTTTTTGGACTGTCTGGATTTCATTTTTTTATGGAAACATTTATTATTTCTAAATTATTTCTTTTTACTACATCTCGATTCATAAATGTTAAAAATTAATTCTAAGTTACATTTCAATCCACCATGACCTCTCTACACTTCAAACCTTACTTCTCAAACTCCCTCATATCTTACAGACCCTAAGCTCTTCAATTCATAAATGGAAAGAGTAAAAATGTCAGTAGTCAGAGATAAAGGTGATGCGTCGAGTGCAAAGAAGCATAATGAAGGCTCTGAAGGTAGTGGTAGTGGAACAAGTTGTGAGAAGAGTGCAGCGAACCCGCACTTACTGAATAGAAATATCGTAATCGAGAAAGAACTCTGTGCAGAATGGATCATGACTAGAAAATAATTGGTTCTAAGGATATTGGAGGAACAAGGGTGGATCAAATGATTTTTGAATTACAATGGTCCTTATTATCTGAAACTGGTAAAGGAATTCTATGATTCTGTTCATTTTGAGAAACCCGAAGGTGAGAATAGAATGGTATTAGTAGTGAATGACAAGATAATATCTTTTTCTTCCATTGAATGGGTGGAGTGATTGAAAGTTCAACACAAGGGTGAGTTTGGATATTTCTCAATGTCAGTACCTCCCACTAGTGACATTTTTGAGTATGAAACTGCTTTGGAAAAGCTCACTGGAGATGGAACACCAAGAAAAGTAGTTCCAATTGAATTGGATGGAGAAAACCAGTTGTTGTTCAAATTTATCCAGCATGATTTAAGTCCAAGAAAATGGGATTTTTAAAACCTTGGATTACAAGGTATATTCTTGTTGTATCTGCTAAGGAATAGTGTCAAAGTAAATTTGTGTAGGCTTCTGATGATTCAAATTGAAGATATGACAAGGCTAAAATCAAAAACAAATTCTCTTCTATTTACAAAGATGATTTCTTTGATGATCAAGGTAAAAGGTGTGGCTGAGTCTCAGGATGAGATAGTGGTTGTACGAGACAACTTTTGTATTAAAAAAATAGTTTGTAAGTACATGAAGATTGGATGGAACCCATGGAAAAGGGAATGGGTGAATGATCATGAGAAAGTTTATGATAAATTTAACCCTATTGAGCATCCCAATAAGTCAAAATATAAGAGAGACCAAGGTCTAGGACCTGATGAGGAGGAACCTCAATATAGTGATGATGATGTTGAGGATGATACCACTATAGAAGATAGATGGGATCCTGATTTTCCTCCAAGCCCAGTTGCTAAAAAGGTATCATATGGAATGGAAAATCCACCTATTACCCTACCTAGAAGGTAAGCAGTTCAAGGAGAAATTGTTAGAGAAATCTCTGTATATGAGGGAGACCTTCCTAGATCAGATCATAAGGAGACTGCTCCAGATTCCAATAGTATTGATGCTAAAGAAGAAAAAGTATATGAGAATGGGAGTACCTATTTGATTCTTTGTCCTCTGATTGAGAGCTCTATTATGCCTGTTGAGGAGGTTTTTAATGTGGATTGACCAGTACCTATTTCTTAAATACCCCATCCTGTGCCACATAGTTTGGATATGAATATGGTTGTAGATGACTCTACTGAAGAGGATGAATCTCCACTTTGGGGGAGAAACCTGTAAGGATTAGATCAGTTTCTGTGACCTATGATGTGGATGATTGGTCGGTGGATCCAGGATTTGTTGTTTTGGTACTAGAATACCTTGATTCTGATGTTGAGACACCCATTAGAAGACATCATGTGTCTTATGATATTTTCTCAATGGAAGTTACTTCTCAACCAGTAGCTCCTCTAGCTCTGCCTGAAGACATTGTGAGAAAATGGGATCATGAGGCACTGAAATCTGAATTGAAAACCTGTTTTTTTGAAGAGCTATGTAATATGGATAGTTCTTTTGTATCTTCTCTAAGAATTGTTTTGTCAAGTGTTGTGATAGAAGTGATGGATGAAGTTAAAGTGTGACAAAATCAGATTGGGAGTTTGACAGACGTTGATGATTCTTTGAAGCAATATGTTACTTCATTTGATACCTTTTTTAGTTCCCAATCTCAAGTTGATACTGACATAAACTACATTCGAGGTGTAGTAAAAAAATTTGTGCATGTTTTTAAGAGCTTTAAACAGACCATAAAAGAGCATGTCAGTACTCAAGATTTAGTTGTGAAGAAACTAATAAGTAATTTTACAAATCCTTCAAATAAACAGAAGCTTTTACTGTAAAACCTCTTTGTACCTCCAGAATTTTTGTTGATGTTGATAAGTTTAGATCTGTGCTGAAATAAGAACTTGGTAAAGTTAGTTCTAGTAGCTCATTTGACTCTTAGGTGATGTCTACCAAAAGGGATATCAGAAAGATCATTCTGGACTATATGATAGATGCTACTACTGCCCAGAAGGAAATCAAAGACAAGATTGATCTTTATATTCTGAAGGTGTATACCAAGCATCATCTTAACAATAATTTCAAGCTTTTGTTATAAAACTTGAAAATACCCCCAATCACTCAAGATTTCAGAGATCAATTCAGTAAGCTCAGGGAGTTGACTCCTTCCTTGGACAAGTTTATGGAGAACAAGGATGATTTTATCTCTGCTATGGAGAGAGGAGGAGGAATCATCATGGATTTTAGGAACCTGTTACTTCCCTTTCTGCATGTGGACAATACACCTATTATTCTACCTCCATCCCTACCTGCCTGTAGTCAATATGCTTCCACACCTCATTTGACTCCAGCTCAAGCTATTAGAAGTCTTAATCCTATGATCTCACAAAGGAGTATCCATTATAAGCCCGACAGTGTTTCAGTAGCTCATTCCTCTTTGATCTTCACTGGTGTTCCTAAGCCTTCACCTACGCCTACCAATCCTGAATTCTCTTCTGATCTCAAAGGAAAATCCAAATTACATATTGGGGAGGTGGATTGATTAGTGCCTAGTACATTTGATAGGGATCACTTTTATTCTATTCGTATCATTTCTGTATTTCTCTGTATTTTTTCATGAAGTAATACCTACCCAGTCTAATTCTCTTTTACTTTATGTTGTTTCTCTGCACAATTTTTTTAGTCATTTTTTCTAATCACAAAGGGGGTGAAATAATGATATGGAGAATTTAGGGGGAGAATAATATGGATATGGATAGGGATAATGAGCCTCAGATAAATAATTAATCTATTATATATATATCTCTCTACTTTTGATTCATTTACCATTTATACCATATTCTTTGTTTCATTTGAAATTCATTTATGGTTACAAGGAATGATATTTTGACATCATTTGGAAATATCATTGAACACACTGATAAGCAAGAACAAATGTAATTTATAATGATACATTAATGATTATTCTGGGTTATAATTCCATATTTTTGTACTAACAAAAGGGGGAGATTGTTTGACTCACATGTTTTGATAATCTCAATTATGGTTAAATATGCTTTGATAATCCCAAATAATGTAAATCTCTATATATTAATTATATTAAAAATTATGACATCATGCTGATGAGTTAATATGAATATAAAAAAGATAATATCATATCACTGGAAAATGTTACTCAATGTTTATTTATGATTATAAATGTTTAACAATGATTAATGTTGATACTAACTCAATCTGGAAATGAAATTCTTAGAACAGATACTTTATAAGCATTAGAGTTTTAAGGTCACTGATACAGACTAGCTCGCTGATACAAGGTATCGATATAATGGAGCTACAGATAAAGGAATCTACTGATACAGAGAGTAACAATTGCTGATACAAGGAACTACCGCTACACATGGAGCTACTGATACATGGTCCACTGCTACAAGAGTTACCGTTACAAAGAGCTACCGACAGATGGAGATACCGATACAAGGAACTACCGCTACACATAGTCATTGATACATAAATTTACCGTTACATAGAGTAACATCTACTGATTCCAGACCTACCATTACAAGTCCACCGCTACAAGTTCACGGATACGAAGAGCTATCGATGGAAACCAGTCACTGTTTCTCTAAACTCTAGCTCTGTTTTTTATTATCAACAGTCATATTTTGTGATTTTAATGCAACTAATATTAATTAATGATGTTTTTTGAATGTCAGGATACTGTAACTCATACCAGTAGAATTAATCACACCATATTTCGGAAATTAATTAATGATTTTTGTTGGATGTCAGGGAACTGTACCTCGTAGCTGCAGAAGTAATCATGCCTTATGTCGAACCACCGCATGAGCTATAAAAGGAAGATCAAAGCTACACATAAATAGTTGGATATAGAGGATTAAAAAAGATATGTATATTGGAGAAAAAGGATTAGATACATGAGAGCCTCAAATAAGAACTTTACTGGAATTTGAAGGATATTTTTGGGCTACAAAGACTACTGCAATCTCATGAAAAATACTCAAACCAGGAAGTCAAGAAACATAACCACGATAATCTGTTTTCTAGAAAAAATTCAGAGAATGACTCAAAAAAACATATGCTCAGTTCAAAAGGAGTCCAGAGCTTCATTTCCATCACATAGAGCTTTCCAAACTCATCTCAATATTATTAGTTCTACTGTGATTTTTTATTTACATTTCAAGCAATGTGTGTTCTTCTATTTATCTTAAACACACATTGTCTTCTAAGAATAACTGGAGGATATCTTAAATCCTCACTCAAACTTTCTAAACCTTCTGGTATCCCACATTGAATTGTGTTAGAGGTCAAGTGTGACCTGGACAACATGTGTGTTATTGTTATTGTTTTTTCCATCTAGAACTGCGGTAGAGGTCTTTGTACCTAGACTATCTTTGTACTGTTGTTTACCCCGATCCAGGGTGTGGATCAATGTTTTATATAAACTTTTTGAGATGACTGAGTCTCAGGTTGAGATTGATCCTCTTGGTTAAAATTGTTGTGCACCGTATTTTAGTTTAAACTATCTTTTCATTTCTGCTGCTAATTACTTTGAAATTGAAGTCTATGTTAGAGTAACACTAATAGTTGAACTAGAAAGTGTTTTTAATTATTACTAGCCAGTAATTTAGTTTCAAAAGCTAACTTAATCTTCAGATTAACTTAACTGAGAAATAATCAATCTTTGAGAAACTAAATGAACACGTACAGTCTTTATAAATTCTCTACAGTTTAACCTGTTTACTAATTTGGGGTTTTTAATAGAAATATTTCAATCAGAAATTTTTAATAGGAACTCAATTCACCCCCCCCCCCTCTTGAGTATCCTCTCAGAACAACAATTAACTTACTCATTATTTTGGAAATTTGAGTCATGTTTTATTATATATTAATCCATTAGTGTATAACACCATTATTTTGAATGTTAATTTGCAATGGAAATGTAATATTTCATAAATTAATTTGTTTATAATTAAATTTTTCATTTTAGACTTTGGAAATTCATTTATTGGTTTAAAAACTCATTAAAATCTACTAAAATAATTAATATTAATAAAATACCATATCTTAGTCCATAAATTGTTTTAATAAATTATTTCCTCATTAATAATTAAATATGATGTCATAAAACATTCCAGAACCCCAAAACTATTTCTGTACTATTCAATGTAAAATTAAGTATTTTAGAATTTTTTTTGGAAATTCACAGTCACATAATTTTGACATTCATATTTAAAATTTAGAATTTATTTCATTAACAAAATAATATAAATACGATAGTTTTTACATTTAATTATAAAAATCCTTATTTATTGAAAAGAAGATATTTTAGGGACAGTATCATATTTCTAACATTAACAAACATTTCTTAGGTCATTATATAATTATTTTATAATTTCAATTTAAATAATATTTTTCTATTGTAAAATTTCATTAAAAGAAATTGTATTCATAATAATTTATTTTATTATAAAATTATATATTTTTTCTAAATATACATTTATGTTTTTTATGTGTCCAACAATAAATTTATCATATTGGTATTACATTAATATATATTTAACTAAAAAAATTATTCTAAAAATGGGATTGATGGAATAACCATTTTATTTACTCAAAGGAAATTACACTTTATATCACTAAGGCCTAGACACATATCCACATATTACACCCATGCACAACCTATAGTTAATATGGGTGATACTATTAGATTTATGGTGTGGATTTACTAATATTGACCAAGTGGTATTGTCCACTAACTTGAACTTCTTATGTAGATGTTTTTTAAAGTCTCACTTATTGAAGCTCAACTTGGGATTGGTCATTGGTGAACCCCAGTGATACTACCTCTATTCCCAGTTCTAAAAAATGAGATTCAAATGGCATGACTCTAATTATTGATACCATGATTTCTCATTTCTTCATCAATTATCCTTTTTCATTTATACATATAAATGGTAATTATAATTATAAAATTATTCCAAATGTGTATAGTTCCCAATAGTTATACAACCAACATTTATATTGACCAATAGTCATATTATTATCACAATGGTAGAATTATCCCTTACAGAAACCACATTATCCTTTCACTCAATATTCACTATAATTCCTCCTATGGTAACATTTTAATTTTATAATATATTTATTGGTTTACTAATATTTTTTTATTTATATAGTTTTGGACCTGGAGTGGTGATTATTGAATATTAGGAACATCAATATTTCCATATTTTATCTTTCATATTTTATATTTCCTGTCTAATTTTAATGTTTTGAATTGATATTGGTATTGTATCTGACTGATGTAATGATTTTTATTAATGATTTATGGTCTATTTGGTTTATATATATTTATTATTTGTATAATATTATATAATATAACGTATTTTTTAAGAAATAAATATCACATCAAAATCCTTGGTTATTACATTATTCCACCCTTTAGAAATTTCATCCCAGAAATTTCATCTAATATTTTTAGCTAAGAATTGGAAACGGGACATATTTTTCATTATATATTCTACTTCCCATGTCACCTCTAAATGATTATGGTTCCTCTTAAAAACATTGACAAGGTGATTTTCCTTTTTTCATAGAAGATTTTATCTATGGTCAATTATCTCCAATGGTAACTCCTCATAAAAGCATTCATGTTCCTGTTGTACCACCATTGAAGTTAGTACATGTGATGGATCAAGTATTTATTTCTTTATGAGAAAAATGTGAAATTCATCATGAGAATTAGCTATATTTGGGGGAAGTTCTATCTGATATGACACTGCTCCTATAAAATCAAGGACTTCAAAGGATAGAATGTACCCAAGGTTAATCTTCCTTTACCTTAAAAAATGCATGACTCTCTCCCATGGTGATATCATATAGAAAAAATTATCTCTAATACAAAACTACATGTCTTTTTGTTGGTTTTCAACACTTCACTTCTTCTAAATTTGAGTAGATTTTATTAGTTTTTGGATGGTAAGAAAATTTCCTAGTGTCTATTTCAGAAGATCTACAAAATGTTAATATCTCTCACTAACATAATCCCAGCAAGTTAGAGTTCTACATAGCTTCCCATATTGAACTTCATAAGGTGCCATATGAAAACATTAGTTGAAGATATTTTTTATGAGAACTCAACTAGTGAGAGATGATTATCCCATCCAATGTTAAATTCCATCAAGCATGTTATTAGTATTTCCTCTGGTGTCTGAATATAACTTTTAGATATTCCATATTTTTGGGAGTGATTGGTCATAATGAAATCCAATTCAGAATTTATATCATGTTGAATACTTATATAGAATTTAGATTTATACCATTGATCACCATAATAAAATATTGAATGTGGTTCCCTATGTAGCATCAAAATTTTTTATGAATATATTGGAATGTTGTTCAATAGATAAAACTTCCCAAATTTTGATGAAATGGGTAGACTGGGTGATTTGATCCATTATAACCCATATTTCTTTATTTCCTTTGGATGTTATTATTAGGTTAGTGATGATTTCTATAGTGATATTATCTCACTTCCATGTTGGTATGTGTAGATATTGTAATAACCCTTTAGGAATATTTCTCCCTACCTTCACTAGTTGATATACCAATAAACTTTTAGTGTATTCAGAAATATCGCTTTTCATATTATCCCACCAATAATGATCCTGAAGATCCCTATACATATTTTTGATTCTAGGATGGATATAAAATATTGAGATACGAGATTAATTCATTAGTTCATTCTTTATCTTCATCATATATGGGGCACATAGCCTTAAATGAAATTTCAATACATCTTCTTGATCAATATCGAACTTAGGAAACTTCCCATTCTTCAAAAACCATTTCACCTTTTTTATCAAAAGTATCTTATCTTTGACCTCTCTTCATCTCCCATATTAATGATGAATGAAATATCATTTAGGATAAGAATGATGATTTAACTTCCCTTATGATTCATGTGTGAAACCTTACTTGATCCTTGATAAATGGATCTCCTTGAACATTCATAGTCTTTAAGAATATAAAACAATGTACTTTGTGTAATGTACAATACATTTTTTATGAATATATACTTCAAAATAGAGTGGTCTATATATAAATCACATTCCCTACTAAAGGTAGTACCTCCATATCTTTAATGTAAAAATTATTGTGGCTTACTCCAAGCGATGTATATGAAAATTTTGTTCCTAAGGCATTATCTATCAATATATATATGTGGTAACATTTCCATTTTTATTGAGGACACACCCCATACCTATTAGATATTCATCACTATAAATAAAAATCCTTCTCAAAAAAGAGTGTATAGGTAACTTAGGTTTAGTAACCAATCTCTTCATTTGTTCATGGAAACATTCTTCGCAATCCTTTATCCAGAGGAACATATCACATTTTGAAGTTAACTTTTTAGTGGATTATAAAGTCAAAAAAAATTTAAAGGCCTTTCATAATATCGTATTAATCCAAGGAAAGTATGAATATCTATTAATTTTGTTGGATGAGGACACTCCTCTACAGCCTTTATCATGTAAAGTTCAAATATGATTCACTAATTAGTTAAAATGTGCTCCAATAATATAACATGTTATAACTGTAATTCATATTTGTGAAATTTTCCAATAAGATTCGTTTTCCTAAGAGTTAAGGTTTTGAAAAAAAACATTAAATGAAAATATCTTGTTCTGAATGTAATATTTGGAATATATAATTTCTTCACTCTCAATTGATGATATCATATCTGAGGTTAATCTTGGAAAAAAATTATTCCCCGCAAAGATGGTCAAATGAATCATCAATCACTGGGAGAGGGTACTTGTTCTTTAAATTTATCCCATTAAGTTTCCTATAATCAATGTTTACCGACGTTGATATATCCTTCTTCTTTACAAATAGAACAAGTGATCCCCATTAAGACAAAATTTGTTAGATAGATCTCTTCTCCGAATAATGTTGAATTTGTTTTGTTAATTCCTCTAACTCCACAATTTACATTTTATAGGGTCTCCTAGATAACAATTTACTGATAATAATGAGTTTAATATAGAACTCTACCAATCTTTCTATAGAAGGTCCAAGTTAACCTTAAAGAAATATTTCAATGTATTCCGAAATTATGTAGAAAATATATATCATTACTTTCATTTCCTTCCCCCACTTCACTAATGATCTCTATAATAAAAGGATATAGGAAGTTTTTCTAGAAAAAGATCATTCTAGGATATCTCTCCTCTAAAAATGAATATTGGTTTTCCATTCAATAAAATTAAATTTTTTTTGAACCTACAGTTGATATTAGAATTATAATTTGAGTTATAGTCCATCCATAGTATAGAGTTTAATTCCACCCTTGGAATTACTACTAGATTTTCACTAGGACGGTACTTTAAAAATTCAATGGTAGTTTTTATACACTATTGATTCTTGGATAACCCCTCCTTGGGTCTTTAATAATAACTCTACTTCTAGTATCTGAGGTATGGGTTCTATATTCTTTTAAAAACTGGATGAAATAATGGAATTCATAGATCTAGAATCAGCGTAATTGGTTTTTTTGAGAGAAAATTAGTGAAGCTTCAACTATTTCTTGTAGAGTCTCTACTCCATCCATCATGATTGAAAATTAATGACCTTACTCCCTAGGCCTATGTTGATGTTTATGAAGTTTTTCCTCAACTATTTTCTGATTTTTATAATTATTTTAATGGTTCCCAATATGTACACACATGTATAATTGAACTTTAGGATGGGCCTACCTCATATTTTCTTTTTCATTAGTGTTGAAAAGTTTAGGATTCTCTTTACCATGATAGTTTCAAGATATATGAATATCTATTTTGATATTTTATCACTTTACATTACTACGATTTTAGTTCCCTGAATTCTTTTTCCAATATATTTTTTTTATTTGTGAAGTTTTATTTTCTTTCGTCCTATTCCATGATCCAAATTCTTGAATGAAATTGGCATTATTTGTCTCTAATATTCATTTGACCTTTTTGAAAACTACATCCCTACCAACTCATGTTAAAACTTTATATCACTCTACACTATCTCCTCCAAAATTTCATAGTCTTGATTTTTTATATTCATTAGAATATGGGGTATAAATAAACCAAAAAAAAATCAACTATTCCCTTGGAATCCATAAGAAATCTAAAGTTTTATCGAATAGGTCTCTTAAGGTATATTTAACAGATTCCCACTAATTAATTTTTTTTATTCTTCAACTCTGGGAATTCCTTTCTAAATTCTTCACATAAAATGTGAAAAATATTTGTTAAAAAGTATTAACCTATACTCTTCCCACTCTAGAGAGTTAGTATCCCTTCATAGAATCTTGTTTTTCATCAGTGTTCACCACTAATTATCTTTAACTTCTTTAAAGTATACTACCTGGGTGACATCCTCTGAATCAGGATAGTGGATTATAGGCAATATGTTTTCCATAGAGGTAATATATTTTTCAATAATTAGTATATTTGGTAGATCCACTAAAACAATGTGTTCATTGATGCATGAAGGACACAACAACATTTTGTTCTCTTTGAGGTGAATTTATTCAATAAAATTGATTCATTTTATTATTCATAACTCAATATAGTTTATTTATCATCCTCATGAAGTTTTCTATTCCATCATCAAAATGTTTTAAAGGTCATCTGTACATTATCCATTACACTCATCAAATACATAGTTCCTCAAATTTTCTTCTATTTTTATTATAGATGAAACCCTTACTGTGAAAAATATTACTTTTAAGAATCTTACCATTATAAACAGAATGTACTTATTAAAACATAATAATTAAATATGTTATTAAATAATATAATATAATAATAATTACATTTTTATGTCCCTCATAATGGTTCATAAAATAATTGTAATTAACCAAAAATATCCCTAGGGAGTATCAAACCATGTATGTATCAAGGATCATTTTCATTAACCAGTTCCTGATAAATTATAGTTAAACATGTTATTTTTGGGGTAGATACCCTTAGGTATATCTATGCAAGATCGAAATCCACTTATAGTTTATTGATATGGAATTCATTTCTTGGAAACAAGTCACTTAATACTTCACCAAAATTTAATGGGGTTTTCCTATAATTAGACTTATCTCTAGAGAACATAAAAATGTTTTCAGGTCCTAATTTTCTCAAAAAAAGAAACCATACCATGATTAAAACAACAGAATACAGTCTTTTTATAAAATACACTTTTCTTTACACGGAAAAAACATAGGTTCTTTAAAATTTTAGTGTCTTGGGAATTTGGAACATAATAAAATAACAGAAAACATCCTTATAATCCACATGAAATTATTCTTCACTAGTTCACCCAAACATAATTTTATAAAATATCATATCTTGGGGACATACATCAAATGAAAGGGTTGATCATGAATCCTAGTATGGGAATAATGAAGGGAGATATTTAGAATCTGATCATGAAGCTTAAAAATAAGAAGAGGAGTAATAAACATTAAAGAATGAAAAAAGAGAACAAGAATCATATCATAAGAATAATATCATTTATCATAACATGGAAATGTGTCTATAACATAGAAATGAGGCATTAATTATCATATCCCAAAGCTTTATAATTTTTTTTTCATAAATGATAATTACCACGGTTATTAACCAAGGTATCAAAAAACATGTCATCGCTCAAGATTAAATTCACTACCAAATTAATAAGTGTTCTATCAGGGAACAAACATCAAATTTATAAATTTATTGTGATCCATATATATCATGATAAATATTTTTTTCAATAACCTAAGGTGAATAAATGTTAACATTCATATAAAATCATTGAGTATTTATGTTCCAAAAGGCTTGACCGTAACATAATTCTTAACCCATTGAATGCAAATGTTGATTTTATAGATGTAAATAAAAATTAAAAAATAATATTAAAATCTTGGTGAATACCTATAAATAATGGAATGGTTTGGTTATCCAAAATATAACAATTTATCATTTAAAAGAGATAAATGTTAGAAGTAAATATGGTATCATGACAAGTATAAAATGTGTATTTTAACAAGTTTCGAATAATAGATAATAAATTAATCCCATTCATAAAAAATTATTATATAATTAATGGTTTGATTAAAATTATATGAAAAGAAATTAATATACACTTTATAAAATACACATAAAAACAATTACTTGAACTGAAAAAAGATTAATATAATTCACCTTCCATAAAGTGCTTCTCCCAAAACATCATCATAGAACCTTGGGTGCTCAAGAACACATTGAGTGGACTCTTTGGGAGAAAAATGACTATAAAATTGAAGGGTATGTATTTTGAGAAAATAAGAAGAGTGTAATGGGAGGGTATTTATAGAAAAAGTGGAGTAATTGTTTAATTATTTCAAAATATAGGTCTTATAAATCTACATTGTAGAAAATGAGAAACCACTGGCTTAATCATGGTTTATGATAATGGTTTGGAAATTTGAGTCAAATTTTTTGATATTTTAATCAATTTGAACTAAAAATATTTTTATTAATAATATTTATGTGGATGTGTAAATTTTCTATACAATAAGATTTTTTAGAATAAAATGTTCAATTTTAGGCATTACAAAGCCACTTATAAGATGGAAAAATTGATTAAAAGATATTAAAATAATTAATATTAGTAAAATATAATATTTTCGGTCATGGATTTTAGTTAATTTATTATTAAATAATTATACAATAAATATGTTGTCATAAAACATATCGAAAAGCCAAAAATGTTTTTTTACTATTCACTGAATAATATTTTATTTTATAAAAAAACAAAATTCACCCAGACCTAATTTCAAAGTGCTGATTTCAAATATAATATTTATTTTATGAAAATAATTATCTAAATATGATAAAATTATATTTTAAATACAAACATCATTTTTTATGGGAAATAGTAGTTTTTAAGACAAAGTCTAATTTCTGATAATTTTAAAATTTCCACTAGACAATATAAAATAATTCTATCTTTTCTATTAAAAAAAAAGTGATTTCATAGAATATTCATTACTAATTTATTTTTGATACCATAGTATAATATAAAACTGTATGTATTCTCAGAAAATAAAATTATAATTTATATTCGTCCAACAATAAATTTAAAATATTGGTCTTATTTAAATAGATATTTCATTAAAAATATAGTTCTCAATAAGGAATTGATGGAATAAACTATTTTATTTTTATAAATTAAATTAAAATTTCTATAACTAATTCATAGAAATTTAACCTTATATTACATCCACATACATCCTAATGGTATGGTGTTTTGATGG
Organism: Viscum album; assembly: GCA_963277665.1. Taxonomy (NCBI): domain Eukaryota; kingdom Viridiplantae; phylum Streptophyta; class Magnoliopsida; order Santalales; family Viscaceae; genus Viscum; species Viscum album. The sequence continues at coordinate 1,638,384,516 of OY728163.1, read as the reverse complement.
TGGTACTTTCATCTAGTAGATTAACTAAAATTGAAAATTTTGTAATCTCCAATAAATTAAACATATCCAATAGATTATTACATTCTTGTATCAAATATAGAATCTATAATTGGGCTTGGTCATAGAAGATCACTAGTGATTCTACCTCCCACACAAGTTCTAACAAATGGGATAATTCAACATAACAATATTAGTTGATGCCTTGTATTCTCCTTTAGTATCAATTATCCTCTATCATTACTAATTATAATCACTAATTATAATGTAAAAATTATTACAATGTATATAGATCCAAGTATAAAAATATACTAATGATTATATGGTCCTATGGTTATATTACTATTTAAATGGTCATAATGTTCCCTATAAATACCACTTCATTTTTTCAATCAATATTCACTATAATTTCACATATAGTTATTTTTTCAATTTAAAAATTTATAATTGTTTTAATAATATTTTCTTTTAATTATATATTGTTGGATATGGGGGAAATGATTCTTTTCTATTGGAGAAATCCAAAATTTTACATTTTAATATTGGTATTTTAAATATTTTTTCCAATTTTAATTTTGGGAAACATTAATGTTTTGTTGGTTCTTATATATTTTGTATGTGTATAATGATATACAATGAAACACACATTTTTTTAGTAAAAAATATCATTTCCAAATCCTGGGTTACTAATCTCGTCCAAATAAAAAGGGAAAGTTGTGGTCATATCTACCACCCACCCTCCAAAAGAGTTAATTGAGACTATCACTTCTAAGGAGAATTCAACCAATGTAAATTACAGTGGTATAAAATAAAGAGACTCAATGATGAACTCCATAGGTGAAATATTTCCCTTGGGTATAACTTCTATAGAGAGACTCATATCTCTCCTTACAAAAATTTACCTCAAATAGAAAAAAAAATGAAACACTCATAAGTGCATAATCTCATAATTTTGTCAACCTAGGACATAGGGAATCGAAGTATCTGAACATAATAGATGATAAATATTAGTAATATTATCCATTATGGAAGCTGATGTATCCATTTCAAGTGAAATACACAAACTAGACTCACAGTAGATATCAGTACAATCCCATGGCGTGTTGACTATATCAGGCTTTATATACCTCTACTTGATAATTTTCTATGTTTTTAGTAACTATAACATTTAATGACTCCATTTAGTACCTAAAATATTGAATGGAATCTATGGAAGAATGATTTTCACCTATTTACCTGAAGTGGAATTCATACCCTGAGTGGGTGGTTGAAACTCCTCTTCTACCCAACATAATGAGCTCATCCATACAATTACACAATGTAACTCGGGTCATAAGGTATTATCTGATTCACTATGTTTCTCTATGAGGCCCATTTATAGGAATTTTTTAATAGTAAAATGAAATGAAATTTTTCTTCTTTTGGTAGACTCTAGAATGACCAATTTTCAATTAGAAAAAATACCTACCATTCGGGTCCATAAAATAATGTGATAACATTTCATGGGAATTTCTATATCTATTTAGCTCAATGCTCAGAAGAAATATGATCCTAAAACTCTCTAATTTAAAACATATGATAATGAAGCATTCACATACTTTATTTACAGATAAAAGTGTCTAACCTTATCCTTAAATGTGAAACTACCATAGGAACAACCACTAGAGATATGTGCAAAAAAATCTCTGGAATGGGATGAAGATGCTTCTGATTTCACAATAATACCATATATTATTTTAGGAATTCCTAGTAATTGTCCATAGGTCAGATTAATTCATCCAGAGTTTAATGCCCAAAATATCAGCTGATACCAGGAGATTTTCAAAATAGGATTGGAAAAGGGAAACAGAAAATGTTTTTGTCAATCTTAACTAATAATTGAGATGAAACATAAAACCATGAAATTCTATAAGGTACCTCCTCTTCATAAAAAGATAAAACAGTGACATCCCCTATAGTAGGGAAGAAAGGAGCATAGAAATCCATCATATGAAGATGGTATCAATAAAGTATGTTCTTTTTTAAAAGATAAGGTCTCATGGATCTTTATTGATTCCATTTAAAAAAACATTCTTTACATGGTAAAGTCTAAAAAACCGAAGGAAATTAGTCTCAAAAATTGATTAGACTATTTCCCATACCATAGGATGTAGGGGGAAAACATACATGAGTTCTTTGTCATATAATACATCCATTAAAATAAGTTATATTCTAGTAAATTCTTCTAGGGTATGATTCTATTATATCTGGCATGTTCCTCTACCATCCCCCCAAATGAATAATAATAATATAAAGTAGACTAGAGCATGGTCAAATATATTTTCATACAGGATTTCAATTATTTTTTTCAACTATGAAGAGGTTACTCACAAGGTGTAACAAAATCAATCGGTTGGAAGTCTAATTCTATCTTCTATAGTTGAGCCAAAATTTTTGGAATCACGATACTTTAAGGGATCATTTTCTAATAACTTATGAAATGATGATAATAAAAATAATGAATTAGGTGGAGTATCAATTATAATTACTGAAAATAGTCCTAAATTGTTTATAATTATTTCCTATATCACTCGGAGAATGGGAACCATCCGACCAAATAACGTAGTTAGAACCACCCCCTCAATCAAAATTTTCATCGTACAAAGAGTTCCAAAAAAACTATTAATGTGATTAATTTTTTAAAACACTTTTCAAATTATGGTGATACAAATTAAATTGAATTCTAGTACCGTAATTTTGGAGGAGGGGAAAGAGGCCCTATAATATAAAGAGGTCGAGGAAGAAATTGTCAACATGGATTCCAACATTAAGGAAATGTCTCTGATAAATCCATATATACTTCAGGTATCTAGAGACATCCACTTGAGGATGATCAAAAATAGAACCACTTAACTTTTGAATCATCCAAGTAATATTTTATTCCAATTAATTTATAAGATCTCTTGGAAAATATTCACTTTTCAAGTCTAAATTAAAAGGTATGATGGTTTGATCATTCTAGTTCATAAATGGTTAATATGACACCAAATTCAAGTCTGGTTAACAAAATACCCGCCTAAATAGCCTCAAGTACCTTACTATAGTCTTGGGAGAAACATAAAGATAAGATGTTTCATCCTTTATTTCATAAGTATGATATATTTAAGTATTTCCCTATTTTCCTTGCTAATATATCCATTCCCAATTTACTCCACCTCTCAAAAGATTATTGAAAAGATCTTTTGGAAATTATTTTATCTACTCAAGAGTTTGAAATATAATTAAATGCCATTTAATTAAATCACGAAGGTATAAATATATCTAATATTTCTACAGACATCAGTTTCCTAGTATAAGACATAGAGACAATGAGAAAAGGAAATATCAGTGTCTTGTACATATCCAAAAAGTTGTAAAACATTTATTTCTATTAACATCTCATTGAAATGGATCTAAAACAAATATTATACAAGTTTATAACTTTTGTTGATTGGTTACATTAATGATTACTTGCTTCCCTCCACTCTAGAAATCTAAGAATATAAAAAGATTGGGTATATTCCTCATATCTAAATCAATCATAGAGATCAATTTAGAGGCATTATCTTTGAATCTAACTTCATTATTATCCACTAATATACATTTTTCATTTATCTACTGAAAATATCTTGTATATATATTCATATTGTAGTGCCCATATGAAAATATTGGGTATATTCTTTTTTTTAATGGTGTTTGTAATGGGTTACCTCTTTTCCCATTCTTCAAAAGAGGATTTTATTTTTATATTAATTAAGGAGGATATTCCACTCTTCTTGTTCAAAAAAATAAGATGTATTCACTTGGGACAATATAAAAATTATTTGGTAGGTCCTAAATGTGGCTACCCATCATTTAGGTCTGCCATATAACCACCACGGTTTTATGCAAGCTATTAAGAGAATGTATCGAAATCATATTTCTTATGTAGAAACTATATTTAATAATCTACTCAATGCCCAATTCATTCAAGAGGCCCAATATACGAATTAGATTTCCAATATTTCCCCCCAATAAAATAGAGTATTAGGAATATATGAGTTTGTATTTATTTCGAAGATGTTAATCGGGACAACTCGAAGGATGATTTTCTAGTATCAATAACCAATCTTTTAATTGATGCAACTATGAGTTTCTAGTCCCTCTAATTCTTATATATATTTTTTAAGATATAACCAAATAATTATGTCCCCTAAATATGAGAAAGACACATATTTTATAATACCATAAGGGGTTTATTTATATAGATTAATTCTTTTTTTCATGAATAACATGGTATCTACCTACCAACATGTCATTTAAGACATCTTCAGTACATTCACAAGGAAAACCCTATAATTATGTTGGGATGATTTGGTTGTAAAATAATAATAGTTTTGTGATAATACTGAAAATATGAAAATGTATTTCAATACAATTCTTGAAAACAATTTGAATATGAATCCTATTAAATCTTTTTTTTTCTTGATGTTAGAAAAATTTCTCAACATTATGGTTTGCCATAATGAAATAGATTTCAAACCTAATATTTCCATGTTGATATGTTAAATTCTACCTCTTTATTAATCTAATAGTTTAAAGGGATGCATGGATACCTCTCATGGATCATATTCTTCATTTATCCTTTAATAATGTCATCAAAATTCTTTTTTTCTCACTAATAGTATTTTTACCTATAGAAGAGAAGGTTGTTTTCTATATGTGAGAAACTTAGAGAAACCACTTAGTGCCATTTTTTGTATAAAAGGATGACATTTATAAGAATAATATTCAATATTATCTTATCAAAACTATATTATATATTGAACCATTCAATTATAATATCAGGGGGGAATTATCTTGAATTAATCTTCATGGTGTATAAAATGATGTAGTGCCAATAAATTCATGAGGTCAATTAAATATTTCATATTGATCTGCACAAATAATTTTATGGTCATCCAATACTAAAAGTATATCTAGAATAATGTTCTTTCATTCTACATCAATTTGACATACAGTTCATGTTAATGAATGTTGTTAAAGGGACAGTGTTGGAAGACTTTCGTAGAACATCCAACCCTAGATAATACTACTATAAAATCCAAACTCTTTATGGATAGTGTTTTCTCTATTTGTTGAACATCCTAAATTTGGGACATGTATTTTGATAGTTCCTATAGAATCCAAAATATAAGATGATTGGAAACCTGAAATCTTAGGATAGGGATATGGGGATTCTCCTAATAATTATATAATTGATTTGAGGTTATATTACTTCTTATTTTTAGTGGGATACACCAGTAAAGAGGCATAATAGGAAGATCGCATTTCAGGCTTGGATATGACACTGAAAACACCAATATCCTTTCTAAATATCAATGGTGATTTATAGTTGGTATTATGTGAATTAATGGTGAATATTTCATAATGAAATAACAACTATCCCCAACTATATTATGTATGATGGGTAAAGGTTTCATTCCTCTCTAATCCAACACTCTGTCACATTATATGATCATATAATTCCTATTAAAATGCATTGGATAATAAAACCAAATAACCGGTAGTCCCATACAAAGATGAGAAATGTAACGACCCAATGTTTTCAAAGAAAATTCCCTTCTTATAATTATTTCATATATTCACATGTAATCACAACAAAATGAACTACTATGTACTATCATACATTTAAACATTAGTTTTTCACTTCTGTGATTTTAAATTAAAAAACTTGACATACATGATTGCGATTAGTACGTTATTTGGAGTCTAATATGACCAACACAATTTTTTGATGAATATTAACATGCCCTTTTGAATAGTAATGTTAACTTTATGAATAGTGATAAACCTTAATTAATGGTAACCCTACATATGAAAGTATATAAATATGATTCTTGTGGATGTATTATATACCTTTATATGGAAGTAAGAAATTGAATGTTTTAAAATTGATATGTTTTGAGAAAATTTAAATTTTATTTAAAAATTAATTTAATCATATTTAGAAAATTATTTTCTAAAAATGGAGTTAATTGTTTGATTATACACGTCAACAAATGGTTTGGGTGAATTTTTTGGTCTTTCCTAAAATACTTGAATTTGTTTTGAATAGTAAAATAAATTAATTTGGGATAAATGATAATTAATGGATTTATTGAGTCATTGATGATGATATGATGATGTAAGCCCAATTGGTTCAAAATCACATGAACTTAATTCGATTTTTGGCCATGGAATCATCACTATTAAGGTCATTAAATTCCAGTAATGAACACCATTGGACTTAAAGTAAGGGGTCCTCTCTATTTCACTTTTATTCAACATTATCCTTTATATTATGCCCCTTTATGTGAAATTCATAGTGATGGGTAATGATTACACAACTCTCCCATACTATCCTCATGATGTTTAAATGATGAAAACCCCCTTTCCCTATCATTAATACATCTTAAGTACACACGATACCATTCTAATATTCGGTAATAGATTCAACCTCAACCTCCTTTATTCCATAGAGTTTAATTATCTTTATTATTACTTAAATGAAGATATTTATTATGCTTATGTTCATCTAAAATATTCTATGTGAATGTTCCAAAATCATATTTCATGTTCAATTCATCATTCTCTTTCATAGAGATACATTTTTTTAGTGATTCCCTCTTCAACACTTCTCAAAAAACAAACCTATTTTGAGGGAGCTTCCTAAATTTTTACCAGATTTAAAATAAACTATATCTTCTATTTAAACCACTATTTTCATTATAAAATAATTTTTTTTATTTTTGGAAACCATACTGGTTCACATTTGATTTTTTATAAATGATTATTCAATTTTTTATTTTAAAGGCCCTATAATATTTTCTGTAAATAGCTCAATATTGATTTTATGCTAAAATTATGTTAATAATTTTATTACATGTTGTCCCTTATACTTTAAGTCACTAACCATGAAACATTTATAATTTCACTTATGAATTTTCATGTATACTTTTGTTCCCTTCTTTCATGGGAAATTTTGTGTTATGCCTATCTATTATTCTTTGTGTCATTATTATGGTACCCAATTCATTCCATGGGTATTAATTATGTTAATATAAGATTTATTATGTATGATTATTTATGTCAAAAACATATTTGTGAAAAGATAATGTGGGTGTTACTAGATAGAACTCCAATGCATTGGTTAATGTTATGTCTCATGAGATGTTATGTGATACTGTCTTATTGGTTAGTCTTGGTATGTTCTACTATGTTAAACGTTCTTCAAGGTTAGCATTGATTCAGAGTAAAGTAATGTTTTATGTTGGAGACACATTTCAATGACTCCATTTTTATATGATTCCATGTTTAAATGATAGTGTTCAATATTGTATAGGCCTTTTTATATCAACATAGAATTCCTTTTATTCCTTTTTATAATGCTTTTTTCTTATAATTATTCCCTTACTAAGCTTTTTTGCTCTTCCCTTTGTTCATGTTATCCCTAGGATATCCTTTGAAGATGTATGAGCATAATGGATGTTAGGGGATCTTTATTATTACTAAATAAAGAAATGTAATATTTAGTTCCTTGTTTTTAGTTTTAAATACCTAGTTTTCCAAGACATTAGTCTTTATGATCCTCGGTTGGTACTCTGATGTATAATTATTATTAAAATCATGTAATGTTATATGTAAAATGCTAGGGTTGCTATAGTTGGTATCAAAGGATGGTCTAGTTATTTTTTTGAGTAGGAATAGAGTAATCTATTAAGATGTTTAAGGATGATACGTCATATAAGAAAACACACCTAAATTTTGGTAATTATAGAGTATGTGGTTTATCAAGAAAATATATCCCTATTTGGATACAAACTAGTAGAGGCGACTCTGGAATAGATGTGCCTAGGATTTAAAACTCAAAAAATTAGTTTCGGTCCTAGCCCGGGGTATCCCGGTACACGACAACGATCCTTATTGCACTCTTGTTTTGACAATACAGGTGGATATGATTTGGTAAATTCATAAGCTTGTTACATACCATTATTAAAAGAATAAAAAATCCGATAATAATATAACTTATGAAATAGATAAAGGATAAACTAGAATTAAACCTAAGGAATCACATGTTTGGATATACTTCTCCTTTACAACTTTATCCTTTTATATTCAATGTTTCCATTTTATGCTCAATAGCTAGGTATTCAATCCCTATAATTGTATGTTATTTTTCATAGTTAATGGTCGGAAATACAACAACATGTGTCAAAAATCAATGTGATGGGGAAATTTATGATTGATGAGGATTGATTTGTAATATTTGGTTCATGATTATGTGTATTATCCATCCTAGATATAACAGAGCTTTTGAATGACACACATAGCTCAACATTCCTTGTGTTCTTTAGGGTACCATATGTAGTTTTTTGAGCACAAGGGAAGTTAGGAGATCAATTTGACGATTAAATAATGATGTATTTTCTTAGCCCTATTTTTTTTGTTTTTTTACATTGTCTTTAAAGACACTTGACTTCACGATCCATGTTTTGTACTCTAGTGTATAATTATGCCTAAAATCATGTAATGTTATCTGAAACTGCTAGGGTATCTATAATGTAACGAACTAATGTTTTAAATTAAAATTATTTTCATATAATAATCTTATATAATCACATGAAATAACCACACAATGAACTAATAAGTACTATGTTACCATTAAATATATGGTTTTCACTTCTATGATTTGAATTTTAAAAATCTCACATACATGATGAAGATTGGTAAATTATTGGGAGTCTAATAAGACCAACATAATTTTGCGTGAATAGTAACATATCTTTAGAGGTATTAATGTTACACTTATAAATAGTGATATTCCCTAATTAATAGTAACCTTGCCTTTGATAGTATATAAATAATATTGAAGTGGAAGTACAATATACATATATCAGAGTACAAAAAAGTAAATGTTAAAAATAGTTATTTTTCATGTAAATTGTGATATTAATTAAAAATAAATTTAATCATATTTAGAAAATTATTCTTGAAAAAATGAGTTCGTTTTTTTATTCTACACTTTGAATAATTGTTAGGGTGAATTTTTTGTATTTTCATTAAATACTTGAATTTTTATGAATAATAAAATATGCTAATTTATGATAAAATATAAATAATGAGTTTATTGAGTCATTGATGATGATATTCTGATGGAAAACTAATTAGTTGGAAATCAGATTCACTTAATACTATTTTTGGTCATGTACGCATCACTATTTAGGTCATTAAGATCAAGCAAAGAACACCATCATACATTTGGTATGTGATCCTCTCAATTCAACTTTTATTCATGATTGTACTCTATGTTATGCCATTTTATGTGTAATTTTTAGTGATGGGGTATGATTAAAATCATTCCCCATACTATTCTCATGAAATTTGAATATTGATAAACCCCTTTCTCCCTCATTAATCCATCATAAGTACACATGATACCATGCCCATATTTTTTAAGGGATTCAACTCGAACCTCCTTTATTCTATCAGGTTTATTTATATTTAATTATACTTAAATGAGGTTTTATATTAATCATATTTTTATATTATAAATTCTATTTTAATGTTCCAAACTTATAAATCAAGTTCCATTCCTTATTCCCTATAATAGATATACATATTTTTATGTGATTTCCTCCCTAATACCTCCCGATACGCAAACCTATTTTGAGGGAGATTCCCGAATTCATACATGATTTAAAGTGAACTCTATATTTCATTTTAAGACAAAATTGTCTTTATAAAAAAAGTATTTTTATAGTGAAAAACTTCTTGGTTTACTTCTGGATTTTTATAAAGGATTGTTCCCTTTTCTATTCTAAAGGTTCTATCGTATTTTCCTAAAAAGTTCCCAAAAATGTTTTTATGATAAAATTTCTAGAATAATTTTATTACATGTTGTCACTTTTACATTAAATCACTCACCGTGATATATATATATATATATTCCATTATGAATTTACATGTATAACTTAGATTCCTTCTATCAGGGACAGTTTTGTGTCACACCCATCTTTTATGCTTTGTTCAATGACTATGGTACCCAATTCTTTCGATGGGTAATTATTATGTTAATGTAAGATTGATTATGTATGATTATTTCTGTGGAAAACATTTTCATGATATGTTAATGTGGCTTCCCACTGATATCTCTCCAATGCATTGGGTGATTTTATGTTTAATGAGATGTTTTGTGCAACGTTCTTGGCGGTTTTCCTTGGCTTATAATACTATGTGAAATGATCTTGGCAGTTAGACTTGAATCATACTAAAGTCATGTTTTATGTTTCCATAAAAATACGATGACTCCATGTTTATATGATTCCATGTTTATATGTCATTGTTCCATATGATACAATCCTTATTATATGTTCATGACATGCCTTCTATTATTTTTCTAATGCTTTTTTCTTATGATTATTACCTTATTGGGATTTTTAGCTCATCCTTTTATTCATGTTATATTTAGTTTAACCAATGAAAATTCATCAGAAAAATGGATATTAGGGGCACTTTATGAAGACTAAATAAAGAAATATTATATTTAGTTCCATGTTTTTAGTTTTATGTACCTATTCTTCCAAGACACTAGATTTTACAGTCTGTGTCTTGTACTCTAATGTATAGTTATGATGAAAATCATGTACTATTATATGTAAAAGGATAGGGTATTTATAAGAAAATCAATCACATCACACGGTGATGAGCGTCCTCTCAAATTATCAATAACAATATAGATGAAATCAATTAGGTCACAAGAATTTTAGAGAATGGTGATATGATATTCTCACAAGTCGATACCAAAATAAGATGGATGTATTTATTAGTAAACTACCTATAAAATATAACACTTCTATTGGGTTGAGGTGACTAGGAGAATATCTGAGGATGAATAGTGAAAATATTTCATTATGGAAACCCAGATTCATTAAAATTCATATATAAATAAGGATTTCCTGGAATCCTCTAATTCAATTAAGGATTAGAGAGACATATTGTTTTGTAGGAATTTCATGATAGTGCATGTGGTGCCCATCAATTAGGAACAAATCAAATCAAATATCATGGGTATTTTTGTCTATCGATAGAAAAAAATCATTGAGTTCACTACAAAATTCCACAATATCTAGATACATTCCAATTTAATTCATCATCCGTAAAAATTATTATATACTATAAAATATTATTCTCCATTTATTATCTAGTGAATTGATATCATAGGTTCATATCCACCATCTACAGTTAGGCTATTAAAGTACATCATTAGCACCGCTAATTTCTTCACTAAGTGGGTTGAGGCTATATCCCTCATGGATGTTCAGAAAAAATCTATCGTTAACTTTAATAAGTCAAATAACATCCCCAAATTTTATGTCCTTAATACAATATAAATAAAAAATGAAAATAATTACTTATACTCTATCTTTAAAAGAAAATATTAGTGTTTTTACCCTTGGCAGGGCAGCCCTAAGCTCAATGTCTTCACATCAGGTCACTACTCCTATATCAGATTGTTTCAAATGAGGTTTATTCATGGAGGTGAAAACACTAAATGGATCCCACATCCATGAAAAAATATGGACCCAATTTCCAAAGGTAGGTGGTCATTGGGGCTCCTAACTAATTACAAATAGGAACTAACACTGGTTTTGAGTATATGATATTAGAATCATTGTACCCAATTAGATGGAGTTATTTCCCACAATGGGACTTTCTTATGCATTTATGTCATGATTGTGGGTTTTTTTCAAATACTTATATTGTACTGTTCACCCTCAAGTAATCATGCAATTATTTTCATGCAGAGATTTGAACATATATATGAACTAGAGATATGAAATAAAGGGGACCATTTATATGTCTTAGAGGTTATCCATAATGAAATCATTTGTATTTATCTATGGTTCTCCATATTTATCTATCCATACATAATGATGCATATTTAGGGGTTTCAATGTTTTAAATACACATAGTTGGGTACTCAATATTTGTCCTCCATCAAAGAAGTAATTTGATGTTTGTGGTGTATATATTAGGACCACCAAAGGGTCTTCCTATGTACCCTTATGAATGGAATCCAAACCATTGTAGTTCATTTCAACATATAGGGGGATATAATACCTTTTAAAGTTATGTTATATGGACATATCAATGTAGTTTAATGTCATGTTGTAAGGATTAATATACTAAATATTCCTTTTAAGGGATGATATGGGGATCATGAAATAGAAGATCTTGTTGGTTTACCTTGAATGGAATAAGGCCCAACAAAATTGGATTGAACTCAAAATGGATGTTTCCCTATGAAGGTGGATCCAATCAGGAATATGGAGTGATGAGGATGATTTTAGGAGAGCTATAATTAAAATTCCCCTCTATGTGGGGGCATGAAACAATTAGGGATATGGCTCAATTAAATGATTTTTCATTAGAAATGTGTACCGCAAGGTTGATACATTCGAACTCATGGAATAATATCCTTGAGAGGGAAAGACATAAAAGATCTCATGAAGAATATGGATTTATTATGATAGAAATGAAAGATTTATGATATTTTGTTTCAACATAAGGTAGGAATCTTACATATCCCATCACAATAAGAAGCAAATCCCCTATAGTTCATGTGACTATTTTATTGTTGTGTGACATGACCATACCATGCACTTTGACATCATGAGGTAAGGATGTTATAGTACATTTTAACATCGTGAAACTAGAACATTTTCCATGTAGTTTAAATTCATGTTGAGTGACATATATGAGTATATTTTAGTATTTTATATGGGAATAATTCCATAAGTATGTATCCTATATATCTGTTAATGATAATATTCCGAGTCCATGTAGTTCTAATTTTGAGGACATATGTGTTATAAAAGGTGAAACAATATAGGATTGATTGGGGATTATTATATGGGGTTCTCTTGGATGATTCATTAGGAATATGGTCCTATGAACGGATAAGAAAAAGACATTGAGGATTAAACAATAAGAGGACTCCAAAGAAAATATTTCAGTGATGATGATGTCATGGTAAATTGATATCTTTAGGATCATGTGTTCATTTATCGATAATAATAAAAAGAGATCAAAGATGTTCAAGATCATTACAAAATATTGTGAAACTATGGTTGATTGGGGCTTATGCACTAAGGTTTGTATTTGATGATTCATTAGGAATATGGTTTTTTATGGAATAAGATATTCTTACTTGGGATTACACCTAAGGAGGAGGTCCATGGAGGAATTTCAGTGACACTAATGGCATGATCAATCCATATCTCCAAGCCCACATGTTTCATGCTCTGTATAAGAAACAAGTGACAACCGAAGGTAATAAACTATACATGGGAGTGTAACACTAGGTTTTAATGGGGTTTATACAACAAGGATGCCCGATATTTGTTATTTATACCTAGATTTCGATGATTCTTGATTGATGAAATAATCAATGGGAACCTCATGATGCTCATTACATGAATGAAACCTTATCCACCATTTTCTAGCCTATTTCATAACCAGGAAGGGGTATAAAATGAAGAGGTAAGAATATTATGAAAACTAGTAATAAAGAGAATGGGATTAATCTAGGAGGGGTACCATTTTTCACTTATTATGGAGGAGATAAGGTTATTGGGTGGTTACCTTTAATGGTTCCACCATCGGGATGGACACATTCATTTTACATACATGATTAAAATGAAAATGGTTCGGATGTCACCTATTTTAGGTATCATGTAGGTGGCCTGCTCTTATTCTTGGGAATATAAGGGTCAATGTATGGCTTACACCAATTGTGGTTGCCTCTCTTCCTGGGAGGACATAGGCATCCACCATGAACCCATGAAAATCAATCTCAAATTTTTTTTAGTAAACTGTTTCCATATGTTCCTAGGGAATTCTCATGATCATCCTTAAGATTAGAGACCACCTTATCAAGGGAATACATGTTTGAAAAACCCCATGAGGATCCTATCAATTGATAAAATTATGACGATTGTTTCTTTTATCAAACGATGGATGGATTGGTAAGGGAGGACACTTATGTGCATACCCAGATTATGGGAATTTAGTGAATTTATAAGTAGTCTTAATAATTAGTGGTATAAGAGGAAAATTTGGATGAAATAATACGATACCATCAATGATAGAGTGTTCTTGGTTCTTAAGAATTAGTATGGGGAAGGATGTTGTTCCATTATAAAAGTATATAGTAAGACCTCACCCATGAAATACTGGGGTCAGTAGGGAGGGTTATCCCAAGTAACACAAGGGAAAATATATGTGACCTTCATCAATGTAATATTTGGGTGAACTAAAGAATTATTTTCCCAAGTGATGATATGAAAAGTGATGAATCCTTTTCAAAAGTGATACTAGGGTGATGTGATGAATGATTTTCTCACATGATGTAAGGGTGAAGTGTTGTACCAGGTGATAAGACATGGGTAAAGCTTCACAACAGTTTTAGGGGGGATCCACAGATTCCTTGGTAATAAGGGAACACAAGTTTATAATTGGGAAAGTGTCCTTTACCCTAGTGTTATTAAACAAGAGATAAAGTGGTCTCTCATAAAGGTTATTGATGTTTCACTCCATATTTAACTCAAGTACCCACCCATTTTGTCAACTCTATTAAGTTTAATGATTGAGTAATATTTTTGGGGGATTTGATAACTTTAGTGATAGGATCGGATGAGAAAATATCAATGATATCCCCTTAGCTTCCAAAAAGTGAAAACGAAAATCCCAAGGGTCCTATTTGTACTAAAATTTAATACCTAAAAAAGTTGTTATCCCATACTAGTTATTAATTTAGGTGTATTTTACATGAGGTAATTTTTCATGAAAGTGTCACACATAGGGTCTACTTGCGAAAAAATCAAGAGCTTTAAATAGGATTACATTGCCTTTCCATATACCTTTTCCTTCATGTGTTTGAGATTTTCCTTATTATTGATCATAATTATTTTCATGAAAGTAGAGAGACAATAAATCTCCTCTCCCCCCTCCAGATTTTATCCGATTAGAATAAGGATGATTTAATCCTGAGGTAAAAGTGGCACTAGTATGAATTAATTTTTGAAAGAGGATACCATTAATCTTAATGTTCTATTGGATCATGTTGGGGGATGTATAAACCATTCACCCAATTTTCCAATGTGAATATATTGTTATTTCCCACACACAATCATTCGGAAAGCACCTATAAAAATGGATGTGGTACCCCCCATCCATCCATACCTTTTATCAAATGAATCAATATATTTACATTTGGGGACCCTTGTATTTCATGTTATCTCGTGGTATGAACTCTCATTTAGGATTTAACCTTCGATTAATGAGTTAATGTTAGGTGAAATTATTGGGTGAAGATTTTATTGTTGGTCTCTAATAAGGTGATTGACTAGGGAGAGACACAAAAGATAAGTACATAAAGGAAGAATTTGGGTGAAACATATGACTTAAGTGAACATATTGGGTGAGTGAATTTATACTTTCCTAAATTTCTTACTAATTTTTGGTGAAATACCGGGGTGGGAAAAAGGTTTGAATTATCAATTTTTCACTTAGTTTTTTATGTGTTTTTATTTTATTAAGAACATTTTACTTATATAAATAATTAAATTTTTATTAACCATTATATGATTATTATAGAGATATAATAGAGTAGAATATGAATCATATTTAATATTGTTAGGTTATTACTAAAATAGAAAAAATTATTGAAATTAGCATACTAGAATCTTGTATCTCATTCAAAATTTTCCGATTGTTCCCCACCGGAAACATGAAGATGTGTCATCTATAGTATCTACTAAGTTAATTTATTCTAGAATTTGGTTATGTTATTATAATAAATGTGGACATAATTATTATATAAAACTACACAAAAAACACTTGGTTTATTGAGTATATGAACATTAATACATCAAAAATTTATGCTGAGGATTCCGATATCAATGTTGGGATACCACCCCATATATTCTTAAGGCACCACATTATTGGTATTTTAGACATGAACCATAGTATATTTTATCAAAATACACATTATTTTTTATCCATTTTTCATTTTTCTATCACTGATTAGTCATAATGATAGATTGAATATTGGGACTTTCATATAGGAGTGGGAGTCTAGAATGTATAGATTTGGGCTTATTAGGTTCAAAATATGTGTGATGAACTGGAAAATGAGCTTAATCAAATTTACATTTATGAATACATATGGTTTTCTCCAAAATATATATAATCTTTATTAAATAGTCTCAATATTTTTTAATAAATTGAGTCCTTTGAATAAATGTTCCCTTACGTATATGATGAAGTACACTGCATTTTATGGGATTTTTAAAAAGTTTTGGTATGTCCCATATTTAGAAAAATATATCATAAATTCATGTCTCTAAAAAATTGATGGAGGATTCTAAAAGGATTCCCACCATATCCCACAAATTTTTAAAACCATCCTCTAATGTCATAGATAAATACCCTCACACAAGAGAATATTACTATTTATAAAAGTTGATGAAAATAATCACAAAACCTCAAGGTAAAGGATCAAGTTATAGGCACCCAATAGGATTACCCTAAATGGAAAAGCTGAGAATAATAGGAATGTATTGGTCTATACTGGAATAAGTTCAATATGATGAGTAGGGATATACCATTGATCATAATGTCCCAAAGAATAATTGAGTAGTTGGCTTCCTTTAAATTTTTCTATGATATTATTTTCTTACTACTCATAATTATAATGATCATTTTGGGCCATGATCATTTTTTATAAAATCCCTATTAGCATACATGGATCATATAGGATTGAAAACATATTTTTTTGAAAATTTTTACTTTTTCTGGATGCTTGTTTAAATGGGGATGACCTTATTTTAATTTTGGGTCAATTCCAGGTATTGTGGAGATGGATAATTGTTCATTTTATTATATATTTGGTACTTAGTGAGTTTGGTTTTAATAGATTTTTTTCTCCTCTTTTATTCATGTTTCCCCTAGTATCATGGACCAGTATTTATAGTATGGATATTCTCCTTTGATCTTGATCTTATCAAAAAAATATTAACATAATTTTATGATGTGATATCCCACTGGAATAATTGTTAACAACGGTCTTAGTGACTAAAATTAGATGTCATATATGATGGATTTTAGAGAATATGTTTTGGAGACATGGATTGATTGAATGGTCATATCTGAGTCTTAGGGTCCTTATAAATTTTCATGACAACTTTGGTTTATGTAACTTCCAACTATGTCACCTCTAATGGACATCTGATAAAAATAGAATTTGATTATAGAAAGGAGTCCCGATGTAAAAATTGGCCATGAAGTCTCTCAAGAAGTGAAAAAGTTGGCTATACTAAGATATTTTGTCCAGTTAACCATTGGATATTCCATGTATCAGATTTCATTATATCCTCAATGTATTTTGGTGAAAACCAACTCTCTAGATGTTTTAATTGTGACTATAGGATGTGGAAAACTACAAAAAAAGTCCCATATAGAGACCTATAACAATGATGTCCCAAAATCACCATAACGACCATGTCTAATGGTTGAAATATTTCATTGACTGGAGGATCTTGAATAACCTTCAATTGGATTAAGACATCTCAGTCATTATCTCTGAGATGATGCCCAGGACCCAGTTCTTTTGACTCTAACTATGGTATAAAGGCTTCAAAAAACAATGATGTTAAAATATATTTTGCACCATTCATAAATGTTGGTGGAGTCCTTATACTATTTACAACCTATGGTGACCCAATTCTAGAAGAAAATTCAATAAAATGTCAAGGATATATGGTTTAATCTTTTTTTTGTGTGTGTATTCCTCAACTCAAGGATATATTGGCATATATAGAATTAAATTATGATACTAATAATGTGTAGGTAATAAATTTCATCCAAGATTTGTAGATTAGCATATATGAAATCAAAGGTTAAATTCATGAAACGAAACAAGTGAGGGAAATGATGAAGCAAGGCACCACTGAAGGGGTGGTTTATCAAAATACCAGAGAATGGGAGGGATTTATCCATCCTAGGGATGTATTAATCATAAAATCATACTTCTTATTTTATTCTTTTAAATGGGATATTATTGCTGAAAAAATATATCATATCAGTTTTTATGGTGGATATAGAATCATTTCCAATGAAATCACTAAGGGATACTATATGAAGTAGTCCCATTCATGTAGGGTGGTCATATTATTCCAATGTAGGGGAGTTGTCCCTAGGGTATAGGTTAACATATGAATATATAGAGGGAGTAAAATCTCAATTTCCTCATCAGATACCATTATTTGAGAAGGTATGTTGAATAGTTAATATTTCTACTATTTTTCATATCTATTTAAATGATATAAACCCCCACCAAATTAAAAAATTTAGGTGAATAGAATTGTTTTTAGATTTTAGGGATGTTTTGTGCCTACAAATGACTATTTAGAAATTTGGGAGTTTTAATTGTTTCTAATCACATACTTATTTTTAGAATAAAAGTTTCCATATTGATCCAAATAGATTGATTATTTTTTTTAGGATTCTTAGGATCATTGGATATAACTTCTTCAACTAGAACATGTGTTTATCTTAACCTATAAAGGTATAAATAATAATTTATTTGTGGGAAACATTTATAGATTATAAGATGGAACCCACCTCATTCAATGGGCCATAATGTTGGATACCGGTGTCAAAAAAAATTATTCAAACTATAGATGAAATAGACCTCAAATTAACACATGAATAATGAGTTTCATGGAAAAATTTTCTCATAAATCCAGTCTATGAGTGAGTTAAAAAAGAGGAATATAAAAGGTCTCTCTAAGAAGAAAATTTTGTGTTATGTAATTAATTCTTACTGTTTCCAAAACACTTACCAATAATCGTACATTTTTAGATTATTTTGATAATTTAATTTATAAAAACTCTCTATAAGAAGCTAGATTTTGGTATAGTCGGGAAGGTTGATAAAAATTACCATAATATGGATGGAAAGAAACTACACAATAGATTTTCCTCCCTCCTTCTCAGTTTATTTTCCACTCCTCATCATTCCATGTAAGGTTTCCCTAAGAGATTCGATGTAAGGTTGAGATAGAAATCGTTTTGAAGATGTATTGAATCAATTTTGGAATAAATAAGATGGGTTATTCTCATGTAATGTGAGGATTAGCACCATGTGTTTGTTGACAATGAAAACTGATAGATACTCTCTTTTAAGTTGCAATCTTCTTGTGTAATCTCATTTTAATTTCTCCTGAAAATATATTATTGAATTAATGAAGTTGTTTTTTTTTTAAATTTCCATTAAAATACTTTTTATGTATTATTCTTCAATCTATGAAGTAAAATAATTGACTTTAGTATTTAAATTTTTTCTTTGCAGTTTTTCCTTGGATCAATGTTTTTTTTATTAAGTTTGATTAATTAGAGGTATTTGGGAAATTGAATCACTTATATAGGGGGTAAAACAATAATATTGAGGTCCTGATTTTATATCCATGAAAACTAGGAGGTTCACCTAGGGGTCCTTGTGTTGGAATTGATAAATTTAATTGGAAAATATTGTCAAACAATGAAGAGGGGAGTGTCCAAGAGGGTTGAGCTTGTCCAAAACTACTATTTTTTATTCTGATTTAAAACACCATTTTTCTCAAACTTTTATATCCATATCTTGAATATTATTTCAAATTAGTTTATATTAATTTTTTTATAATAGCATTTAATCAAATCTGAAAATTTTTATTCTTGGGAAAACATTCAAAAAAAAGTAACAGCTTCACAACTTAAATTGCAAGCAACTTGAGAGACAATATAGCGAATGATATATTGAATTTATCTATGAGATAAATTACCTGATTTAGGTTTTCATGAAAAAAAAACCCTCTCATAAACTAGCATCATTTCTTGTGAGGTTTCATGAGTTGATTTTGGTGATTTTTTTTTCATGACAAAAAATTTTGTCTTGAACTTGTTACCATTGAATTCTTAAATTGATAGAACATTTTACTCTATGATTATAACATTTGAAAAAAAACCCCAAAATGTTTTTCCATTGTGACTACTCATTTAATTTATCTAATTATCTACAATATGTAGATCATTTTCATGCTGAATTTTTTAAAATATCAAATGCAAAAAATTGTTATGATGCTATAATAGTAAGCTTCCATGATTCAATAAGTAAGAAAAAAATTGATAATTATTTCCAATAATATAAAATAATTGAAATAATTTGAATATAAAAAAGATTTAATAGAAATAGAAAATATTTTCCAACAAGATTTTTATGTTTAGGAACCCTTTGTGTGTAAGTTTCAAATTGATTTGGGGCGACTTTTTTTGAAATTGATAGAACAAATCATCACTAATTCACCAATCAATGTGTATTTTAGAAATAAAATGTCTTCAATAAATAATTTTTTCTACTAAATGGAAAAATAAATTTCATGTGAAGCCCAAAATTTCTAAATTTAAAATTTATAACCATCGAATGAATCTTTGGCTGAAGAGGAAGATAATTGCGAGCCATTTATTTTTCGTATAGCATATGGAGGAACCTGGGTTGCTTCAAACACTCGATAAAACTCTCAAAAATTCCCAATAATGAATAGAACATGAGATTACCAAGGGAAATGTCTCAATTATTCATCTACAATTTCCAAATTATTTTGATTAGAAATTCTTAAAAACTTCTCCTTGTGTAGATTTAGATCACATTACTTCTATGTTGACTGATTTTTTAGATGAAGAAGTAGTCAAGGATGATATAGAATAATTAATTGTGTTTATGGTTAATGATTACAATGTATTACTTGAGTATGTTTGTTCTGATATGACTTTAAAATAAGAAATAATTGTTGAAGATGAACTTGATGACGAACAAAATCCTAAGAATAAAATTACGTGACCACACGGATGGTGTTTCTGATGATATATTATTCAGAATTCACCCTTATATTTTGTTATCTATTCCACTAAATCATTTAAAAATCAAAGACTTTGGATTAAAACATAATAAATATATCATTGGGAGATTCTACATTCTGGGGGAGATGAAAATGATTTAAGAAATTTATTTTTGGTGGTTAAGGAGAAAGAAACATCACCCACCATCATATTGGGGGTGATCTATTATAACTACATTTCTCGGGGTAGTGGAATCCTAGTACCCACATTTGGGTTTGAAAGAATCCTTTTTATTTACTTTTATTTGTTTTGATTTTTCTTCCCTAGATTAAAATTAAAATCATAATGATTAATTTTTTCATGTAGCTTTCCATGTTTCAACTTTTATGTGGCTAGTTCAGGTCTTCTAATACACATTAAAACCCATGTTCTGTTTTTCCTCTCCACATATTTTTTCAAGTATTATCTTCCTGTTTTTCACTTATTATATAAACTATGAACAATGATAACATTATATAATATAATATTTGGGGAGGAACATGATTGGTAAATTATAAAAAAAATCAAACTAGGATGGTGTTTCCAAACATTTAGTGATGTAGGACGTAATAATGTTGGTCTCTAAGATCAACCTGATCTGGATACTTCGGTTTTGGAAGAATTATCATTTTCTCATCTAAGGATGTGATGAAATATATAGGGACATGGTTATTATAAGAACATAAAACTCTATTATTAAGTTCCTTATATGGTTCATTCTTTTTCTATTATATCAACTCTCAATAAAGGAATCGATTTAGTTGTATTTATTTAAGAGGGGGAACCCTGTGATATTACATAGGTTTAGTTTTTAGTTATGGAAAAAGTGTAATATTTTATGTATCTTCCTTTTCATTCCTCTTTACTTGATCTATTAGTAATATTTGAGTCTTGGAATTGATCAATTGGATGGATCCCTAAATATTTTTCTTGACTATATAAATCCCATGTAACCCTCCTAGGTAATTTACAAAGATGAGTATAATTTTTAACTCATTACAGGGGGTTTTAATAAATAATCATAGAAACTCTTCCTAAAAGATTTATATGTTCAAGGAATAGGATAGAAATTTCCACTAAGAAATAAACTCAGTAGATATATTATTTTCATGTTGGCTTCAGTTTTAGTGTTCGAGGAATGTCTTCATCGAAAATATTAAGTTAAATTAGATCAGTAACTACTGATGGAGGACTTCACATGTTGTGATTTACCTTGAAGGTAAATTACTATAACTGATAATTGTTTTTTTATATGGGATTTTCACTAACAACCTAATCTTAGCTACCGATTTCTATTTCAGTTTTCCCATCATGAGGTTACACTGATATAAAAAATTCATCAAATGATTCGATAAGTACCTACTTACATTGAACTGTGGAAAATTTGAATTTTCAATGTGAAGAATAGGAAATTTATGGTCACCCATTCGATGTGTGTTTTTATTTCTAGTCACACTTGTCCACTCCACCCTTCCATGGATTCTATTTGAGTTTTTAATTAATAAATAGTGTTAATAAGCTCTGATGTAATAGTTTCCATGATAAAAATTTGAGTTGTTGGTAGTGAAAAATAGAGCATACCATGCTGATTATTTCTACATTCATTACTCAGACACGTATAATTTATCCTAGGGAATCTTACATGAAATGGTTTTGGATACTTCCCTAAAGGAGGTATTTACACATATTTATTTTCCATAGGATCAAATGAATTTCTTTTAGATCCCATAAATTGATGATGAATTACCTATTCTCTTTCTCGAATGGATGACACTTCTTTTCATTGTTAATATGTTGATAGTGAAATGTGAGCCTCTGCATGTACGGTATACCTAGCAAGAATATTTCTCTCGAGTAACACAAAATTTAATATACATAAATCTATATCTATAATGTTTTTAGAGAATGTTTCCTTGGTTATAGGGCATTCATATTTTTTGGGTAATGGGTGGGAAATATCCATGCCCTGGCCCTGTTGTTTTTTTGAACCATATTAGAGATATTATAACAGATCATTTCCCAAATCCCATAAATTTTGGTCTTTAATTTGATTTCTAGTATGAAATCATTCTTCAACTATTTCGGTGGGGACCATATTCTGAATAGAAATATCATCCTCCTAGTCTCGTATACTAGCTTCATTATCTACATCAAATTCAAGGTTCGTGTAGATGATGTTTACCGATGCATAATGTGTTGTATTTACCATATCATCATTATAATGATAAAGATTCTCATCATAATTGGTGTATCTATCAATAATTAAGTCACAATCCTCTTTAGTGGTCATCCTCTTGAGGGGATGCTTCTTGTATGTGGACCCTATGTGTCTTTATATTTTACTTCCATGACACCCCAAAGATTTTTTTCTGAATATAAATCTAGGGAGTGTCCCCATAAACTCATATATAATATAACCCCAATGAGAAATATGGGTTGTGAAATGGGTGACATTATGAAGGCCTTTATTATGAAAATTATCCCATTAAGAAATTTACCAACTTCCATGGGGGATTATAAAATTTTAGTAAAAATTCTCCCATCAATATAGGTTGGGATTGATCGGGTTCCATCATTGAAATATTTTCGACCCTCTTGAGATTTGGAAACATTTGGGGTGTAAGTGGTAGTAAAAATTACATCTTCCCTATGGGAAGGGGTTATTACTGGATTTCTACAGTTATGGATGCCACTACTTCCCTCTCAATCTTGTAATATTTTTTCCAATCATGAGTCAGATACAGTGTATGACCTATGTGTAAACTACTTATTGTTGAACGAAACACTATTTCCGATGGTTTGGGATTTCAAAAATGACATAATTTTTTTAAAAATATCAGAAGAATGATGTCATGGTATTTTAACATCTCATACTCATTGAGTTCAATGTTTCTAAGACTTTGATATAATATAATCCTATTGGGTGTTCCCACTATCATGCATAATTCATGTCCATAAAAAGTGAATTTACGTGAAGTCTCACTTAAAGGGACATATTTTTTAAGGAGTGGAGTGAAAATTAACTCTTTATGTTTCCCCTATCATCTAATATGCACTATGGATGGAGAGTTTGAAATCATATAGAAAAAATTCTTCAAAGCATCAAGGAATAAATGTTAGATATTATCACTATACATTTCTATCTTCTGGAACTGTGCCACTGAATGTCTATCCTTATCAATGTGTACACAATATTCTAATATTGGCCTAAATTCGTTTCCATATTACATATAAGTTATTGGGATTCCATGAAAATGAAAAATATTCAATAATAAATTTAGATGATTACTTTTTTTACAATCCCCTTTCAAAGATCTCAAAATACTATACTGAGATGTGGTGATGGGATATAACATGACATGATTATTTTCTCTAGTTGGTTCTTTATTCATAATAATGGTGTTATATTTGAATTTTGTGAGAGATTTTTTCTACTTGTTCTAACTAGATTTTCCATTTTCAAAAAACTATACTTTGGAGATCGATGTTAATAGTAATTTTATGTATTGTGGTGAAGGATAAGTGATCAGAGGGTGGTTCATAGAGTGAGATTTATCTATGGCTAGATTCTGGGTGAGATAAGTCACATCATGTTAATGGCCTCAATTTCTTGAGTTCCTTGCGATATGAGGAATTTCTCAAAGTTACTTAATAAAGAGGGGGAATAACCTATCAATGTAATATGAAACTATTAAGAGATCCTTTGTAGTGATCACCATTATTTTGAGGACTAACATTATGGAAATATTTCTAGCTATAATGAGAATTCATATAGTATATACCCAACAATGGACCATTATTGTAGGTAGTGTAAAGGATATGAAATTATTATATCATGATCATCTTCCCATGAGGTGTATTTTCATTGTTCTCAACATGAGAAAAATTCATATTATTAATCCTGATACTTCCATGGTGAAGACCTTTGTGGTGAGTATTATGGGGAGGGCCTCCAAAGCTCTTGTTATTAATATCAGGGGATATCCTTAGAGAGATTTATTTTAAATTCCATCCATTTGGTAGCCAATGTTTCTTATTGCATATAACATCATTCATATGTGGGGTCCTCCTTGGGTATCCCACATTTTTTCATTAGATGGGTTCAATAGAATTATTTAGAAGAAGAAGGAATATGTGCTAAATCATGGTTACTATTAAGATATAATGATCATATTTCATGCACTAAAGTATAGTAGGAATATTTTCCTTCTTCTAGGTACGTATTAGAGTATTCTATCAATCCTATGGTTATTTTAATGCATTATGTGTCAACCCATAAGTCCTGATTGATCTATAGTTGAAACAGGAATTTTTTCCCAATCCTATTGTTTATTTCATAAACATGTACCAAATATTACCATGAATGGGATAATGAATGTGTGTTTTCTCTGATTAATATCCTTATATATTTGGAATATCTACTCTTGTAGTGTTTTTGGGAGTTTTTCCTACCCCCTGATGAGTGTCAGTGTATGCTGACAATAATTTATTGTTGTTGATATAAATATATGATGACATATATATTAAATTTTGGAGGAAATATTGGCATCTCTATCCATTTCTATCAAATGTTTTGGTAGGTTTTTGAATTGATAATAGGGATATATGTTCATTCATTTGTGAAAATATGGATATGAGTCTTCTTATATACACATATTGTCATCGTTTCATATTAGAGGGTATGATATATGGGGGTGGGAATGTTTGCTCACCTTATTTTTATTATCAAGATATGCCGATAAGATTATATTAATGTTTCAAGAGTACACTCTATGGATTGTTGAATGTGTTCAAGGGTTTTTGTTTATCCACCAATATCCAAGATTATATATTATCATACTTCTTTGGTGTAAATGGGGATATTGTCCTATTTCTTATGATTAGAGTCTCTCAATGTCAGATGAGATCTCCTGGATACTCAAGTCTGAATGACGGGTGAAGTGGGTTCCTAGATGGAATATGTATTCATCTATTGAGAAGTAAGAATCAAACAATGATAATGATAGTGGTTGATAGGATCCCTCATGGGTGACTCTTGAAACACGGTGATTTTTTGCCCAAATCATTTGTCACCATCTCCGTGATAAGTCAGGTATTTTTTTCAATGGGTAGTGGCTCCTTAAGTAGATTGAAGTGGATGAAGTTTCCCCATACTCCTCGTCCTGTAATTATGAAGATGGTCATTGAGGATTTATATCAATGAGGTATTGATGTGATACCTATAGAATTGTAATAATACAATTAAAATGTTACCCAAAAATAAGTGTATTCGTTATGTAATTCTAATGGTGATTGTTAGGTAATAGAGTATGTTGATTCAATGAGGCCCCAACACAAGATGTTGTTGTTGTATAGGTCTGTCCTTGAAAGGATTATATTTTAATACAAGGGAGATATAAATATGGAGGTCCTAGGAGGGAACAAAAATTTGGAACAAAACAACTCACCAATTCTTATCATGAAACATGCTTACCTAACTGCATGTAGGAATCCCAATTATCTTTTTTATTGAAAAATTCAATTGATGTTCACTATTTTTTTATAAACATAGGATTCGGCCCTTCACTAATTATCTCTTGATTGAACCGGAATTCTATCAATGGAAATTCCCTTCTAATAATTATGTCATCCGGTATAATCACATAAGATCAAATTAATAACACAACACAAAATTAATAAATGATCTATTAATGATATAAAAAATCATTTTTAGATGTTAAGAATCATGTACCAAAAGAATATTAACATGAACTTTGAAATAGTAACTTGAACCTTATGAATAGTAAACCAGACAACTGAATAGTAACCTTACCAATAAATGAATAAATAAAATTTACCTATCTTAGATGTGACAGTATGATATAATTATATCATATTATAAGTAAATATATATATTTAAAATTATTTATTATGTTTTGGTATTTTTGTAAGTAAAAAATATAAAACTAAAATTTTATGACTAATTTAATAATTTAAAAGAAATTTTATTTTAATATAATGTATTCATAAATTATCATTTTAATATCTTACTGTTATAACATAATTTTATGATACCTGAGCTAATTTTTCAAAATGATATAATATCATCTCTAATTTTAAAATCTTTATTTTTTAAGTAAATTAAGATTTTAATAAAAAATTAAATTTATCATATATAGAAAATTATTCTCATAAAATGGGGTTAATTTTTTAATTCTACATAGAGAAAAATTCTTATAGTGAATTTTATGAGATTTTTTAAAAACACGTGGTTTTTTTGTGAATAGTGAAATACAATAATTTACGATATGTATACATTATAAGTTAAATGTACTATTGGTAGAGTCATCACTGGTATAGGAATAATAATCTCAAACTCCCTTTTATTATTTTAATTATTTTTATGATAATGATCAAACTATTCATTGTCTTGATCCAAAATAATATACTAATTATTAAAATAATGTGATAACACCCCTCTCCTTCACTTTAAATACCACCCCTCATCGCCTCATCTCCTCACACCTCTCAAGCCTAGATACTTGTGAAAGTTTGGATTATATATCCTCAAAGGCCTCTTTTCCACAACCATGATATTTTTGTCATAACACAATACCAAAACCAATCCCCTAAGGTTCTCAATAAGAAGGAATCAAGAGGTAAAACTCTCTTCCCTTTCTTTTAATTTCTTTTCAAGTTACCTTCTTTTCTTTTTACCTTCTCACCTACCCTAATCCAAATGGTATGATAATGCCATTACTTTATATATTCTACAATTCTTTATGAATATGTAATAATTCATCATCATCTCTCTTTTCCCCTAGTTTTATATTTAAAATGAATGCATTGTCTATGGTAGGTTAATTTATCACATTCAAGGACAATGAAGTTTTCAATTACCATTATCTTATTCAAGTATGGTCATGATAAAATTTTATGGTTCATTTGGATTATTATATATGTGTTATATATTATTTAATGTTCTTGAATCATTTTTTACACATGATATTAATTTATAAAACAAAATTATTTCATTGTGATTGAAAACTGCCAAAATAAATAAAAACGATTATCATTAACTTTTTATCAAATGATTCATCCTAAATCCATATAAAAAAATTAAATATATGACTAATTTTACCTATATAATATCAATAATAACGTATCAGTTCAATTCTAGATAATTATCCCAACTTTAAATGATCTTTCGTACATGTCTACAAGTAAATCGATCATGAAAACCATAGAAACCAATTCTCCCAAACGATGAAATTGGATTTATTAACCCATAAAATGCCATAAATGAACTTAATAAAGTCATATTTAATCAAATAAATTCATAAATTTTTCTGGAATTATTATTTAGTGAATCTAATTTTATTTTCCCACGCATTGAGATTGATTGAAGAACACCTTCAGACTTATGGTAATCAATTCTTCCTTAACCTCCTTTATTCCATCATGTTATTTTTTCTCTCTTCAAAACCAACTGAAATTATCTTTTTTTTATGTGAATCATATAAATGTTTTATATATTTTTCAAACCCATGTATCAATATCCTTTCATCCATATTTTCCATGTAAATACATGTTTTTAAAATGTTCCATGCTCGATTATTCCTGATATGTAAGCCCGATTGAAGGGACCATCCTGAATTCTAACCCATTTTCAAATTCACTATATAATATGTTTTGATCCAAAATTATTTTTCTAAAATATCTCATTTTATTATAAAAACATTCTTAGTTCACTTCTAGTTGTAAATAAAATATTATGTCATTTTATGATTTAAATGATCTTTAATATCGACCTTAAACCACACTAAAGTGTTTTAATTCTAATGTTTCTTAAATAATATTTTTAATTGTTATGAATTTAGTTTGACATCAATTATCATGATATATGCCTATTTTCCTTTAGAAATATCCATTCTTGATATAAATCCTTTCTTTTAGGGATTCTATTATGAAAATTTCTTGTGTTATGCATTTTTTACAAGATAATGATACCCAATTATTACCATGGGTAAAAATTATATTTACGCTTGATTCCTTACATATGATTATTCATGTGGAACACATATTAATGAAAATGTAATTATGGATTAACCCGAAAAAATATCCATAGAATTTCGTAATGTTTTGTCTCATGAGCGGTAATGTGCAACAGTCTTGGTGGTTAGCCTTGACTCCTGCTCCATGTGAAATGGCCTTGGTGGTTAACCTTGACTTGAGCTCCTTCATGTGTGATTATCCTTGACTCATGATTATGTCATTTTTTATGTTGTTTTTGAATATTCTATGATTCCGTGATTTCATATGTTAATATTCTGTTTGTATATCCATGCCTTTTATGTCATCTTATTAATCCAACTAACACATGTGTTATGCTTTATTATTACAGTTATTCCCTTACTAGGATTTCTAACACATCCCATTTTCCATGGTATCCTTAGGTTATACTAAGGTCTTAAAATAATTTATGAGCTCATAATGGATTATAAATAATGAAATTTTTTATTCGGTCCCATGTTTTTAGTTTTATGTACCTAGTCTTCCAAAGACACTAAACATTACGATCTTTGGCATGTAATTTGATAGTAAATTTTGTTCAAAGTCATGTAATAACAAGTGAAAAATGATAGGTTTTCTATAGTTGGTACCATAGGAAGTTCAATTAATTTTTAGATATTATAAATATAGAACTTTTGTAAGAACCATATGGATAAGACTAAGTCTATGAAAACATCACTAATTTATTTAGTATAGAGTATGTAGCACCCCAAACATTTTATGGTATGCTTCTCTTAAATAAATTATAGTTATAGAATATATTTCATGAATCACTGAGCCTCTATGGAACAAAACTTCGGTATTTGTAGGAGATAGTAATATACTAGCCATTAAAATTAAATTTTCCCACTCTGCGATTTGAATTTTGAAAATCTGACATGCACGGTTGTGTTCAGGATGATATTTCGAGTCTGATTGAATTAACAAATTTTTTGGTGAATATTAACCTACCCCTTATAAATATTAACTTACCCTTATTAATAGTAACTAAACTTTATGAATATTAATATGAATTTTATAAATGGTTTCCATACCCATGAATGTATAAATAAATTTAGGCACCTTAAAAATTATGATGAATATTTTAAGTGTTTATATTTTTCAACTAAATAATTATTTTAATTAAATATTTTATTAATCATATTTAGAAAATTGTTTTTGAAAAATGGACTTCATTTTGGGATTCTACACATCAAAAAATGGTTAGGGTGAATTTTTTTTATTTTTTTTGAAATACTTGAATTTTCATGAATAGTAAAATACATTAATTTACCATATAAATACATAATAAATTAAATTGACTATTCATTCCATCAAGAGTAATAAAAGAATCCAAATATAGAACTCAAATTCTCTTATTACTATTCTAAGTCAAGGAATACTCACTATTTCTTGTCATGGGAAGAAATAATAAATTAATGATTATAATATTAAGAAAACTCTCTACCCCTCCACTATATAAAGCACCACTCACCACATCTTCCTCCCACACTACTCAAGCATCAAGACTTGAATAAATATTTCACAAGTATCTCCCTAACCTCCTACCCCACTTCTAATACCTACTAGACTCACCAAAAGTTCAAAATTAAAGGTCTTACAGAGTTTCTTAAAGAGAAGTACTCAAGAGGTGAACATCTCTTCCTTTTTATTTCAATTTCTTTTACAAGGTCCACTATTTTGTTATCTATTCTCACCTCACCCCATACAAATTCCATGATAATTCCAGTACCACACATGTACTGGATTTTAATTATTCTATAGAAATATTTCATCATAATCTCTTTTTCCCCTCTTATATAATAAATGCAAACACCATTCGAGATGGGTTAATTTATCACACTGAAGGAAGACATGTTTTCAATTTTCATAACTATCATCAAGAATGGTCATGAAACCTTTTCAATGGTTCAAAAAGATTTTAATATATGTATTTTATCATGTTTAATGTTTTTTAACCTTTACCCGCAAAAAAACTGAATAATTATACAAAACAATATCATTATGCACAAAACTCCCAAGCCAAATCCAAGGGTTTATCATTAACTCATTGAATGATTCATCCTCATGGTATATAACCAGAATCATTATAAGATAATTTATATATCTATAATGTAATTAATGTTATATATTAATTATTTCTTATTTTTAAACACATTTCAAACGAACTTCAATTCATGAATACAAGTTAACAAATCCTGACACCACATAAGAAAATGCTTCCAAAACAATAAAATTGAATCACTTAAACCCATCAAAAATGCCATTAATGAACTTAATAAAAATATACCATATCAATTAAATGTTTATGATGTTCTTTAATTATTTATTAATGAATCTAAATTTGATTATTTAGGTCATTAAGAACAAACAAGAACATTTTCGAGCATAAGGTAAGGGATCCTCTCTCTCATTCTTGTTGAAGAATACCCCCTATATTGTGCCATTTTATTTTTAATACCTAATGATGGGGTATGTTTTTTCACCACCCCCATACTTAAAATATGATATATAAATAATGGTATACCCATTTATCTCTCATTAATCCCTCGCAAGAACACTCGTTACCATTCCGAAATATTTGTAAGGTGTTTTCTCATCTCACTTTGAATTTTGTTGGATTTCCATTGTTTGCCTCTTATTTCTTATATGTGGTATAGGTGTACTTCCATTTGATGTATATTATCATGATTATTTTTATATTCATGTTATTTTGTGATTCATTTGTTGGTTATTTACTTTTTTTTCATATGACTCAATTGATTACAATGTGGTAACGAGCATTGTCTCAATTTTCACTTCATTGTGACTTGCTTAGTATTGTGGACCTACTATATATTATGTGATGTACCTACTTCCCATTTGAGATCACTTTTCACTTGAAATTATATCCCATTTAAATTTCCATATTCTCGTATCATTGATATGATTATTGTCTAATTCATGTACCATTTTACATACGATATTTATATTGAATTTTGTTTTGATTGTGGAAATATTGATGAATCTGAATCATCTATTTTATACAGGTAATGTAAAGGAATATTGATCATGTGTTGAATCTATGTATAATAAATTATTTGGACATGGATGGGTGGGAGGGGCTATCTACATCCCCTCAATGCATTGGTAGGTCCTGTGAGACAAATCTGTTGGTGACAAACCCTTCGAGTTTGTTTCTAAAAAATCAGACGGGTTTCTACACATAGAACTAAACCATTTTTACGGTATTATGTTTTTTTGTGCTAGATAAAATACTTCAAATTTATAATCATTCTCTTTATTCATTATTAGTTATTACTATCCATGAGGTTTTCACTATGAAAAAATCTATGGATGTAGATTTATTCTCAGTTTATTAATGGCATGAGTTTTTCATTTATTCACCGTGCCCTATTGATTATGTAAAATTGTTTACAAAATAGTTTTTATTGATTCATGATTCCACTATTTTTAACCCTTACATAGTGTTTGAGTTCACCCCTTTCATTGTTTACCTTCAATAGGGGATGAAGAGGAGATCATTTATTGAGTTCATGTGGTTTCTGTTTTTAGTTTTTGTTATGTATTGGATTTTGTAACCTTTTCCAATGTAATTTGAGTTACATCTTTGTTTCTAATTTCTTCAAAACTAATAAACTGATAGTTTATTCGAGATTTTTATTCTTTCTAACCATAAAAATTTACTTAGTAATGCACCCGCTCCAGTCTAGAGGGTTCGTGGTGTTATAGTTGGTATCAGAGAAAGTTTAGTACAAAACTTGGAAACTAGAATAGGAAATTCAAGTAGGGAACAAATCCCTATGGTTGTATTTGAGGATAAAACTACAATAACTACATGGTATTTTGGTAAGGAATATATTGTGTGAATATTTCTAGAAAATACATCCATGTATGGATATGAGCAGGTAGAGGTGGCTCGAGCAAAGATGTACCTAGGAGTGAATGCTATGAAAAGGAGTTTTGGGCATGACTCGAGCAATCCTGGTATATGACAATAGGACATTAAACCCTCTCCTTTATGACACTCCCAGGGGATATGCTAAGGATAATTCATATTTTCTTTACAAGCCATTATAAAGGATTGAAATGTAAATTATTTCTCAAA
This sequence comes from Viscum album, assembly GCA_963277665.1. Taxonomy (NCBI): domain Eukaryota; kingdom Viridiplantae; phylum Streptophyta; class Magnoliopsida; order Santalales; family Viscaceae; genus Viscum; species Viscum album. The sequence goes on along the minus strand of OY728163.1, from coordinate 1,638,351,344 downwards.
AAAAACTTTTCTGATTATGGGATTATCCATGTCTAGGATCTCAATTTATGCTAAGTATTTAGTTAAGTTATGATTATAAATTATGAATCGTACCCTAATATAGTGTGTGTCATTATTTAGAAATTGAGTCTAATGTAAGACAGGGAATCAATAATTGTGGCCAATATAGGGCTCTCCCCACTAGACAAGTCAACACAGTCAATGTTGGAGTAGATCAGATCATGACCATATTTGGACAACTTATTCAGTTTTTGATGAATAACCATTCCACACCTGTGTTGGATTGTTTCATGGGACAGAAGCCCCCATCTTTCAACGAGACTACAAATCTTGTGGTTGCTGAAAAATAGATCAAGTCCTTTGAAAATACATCCATGCCATTAAGATGCAATGAAAATGAAAATGTAGTACTGGTAGTATATTGTTTCAAGGGATACATTGATCAATGATGGTACTTGATTTAGAATACCAAGGAGGAAGAAGAAATAGAAGATATGGAATGGAGGACATTTAAGGAAATATTCTTTGAAAAATATTTCCCTTGTGAGCAACGAACCAAAATAAAGAGGAAATTATTAGGCTTAAAGCAACCGGAACAAGATAGTGTTGTAGATTATGAGGATACCTTCACAAGGCTATCTAGGTATGTAATATATTACTTACGTGACTCAACAGTGAAGATTTTTCATTTTGTTAAAGGTATTAAGCCATGTCTTTGAAGGGCACTGTCTTCTCAAACATTTTCATCATGTAGTGAAATTGGTTCAAGTTCCATCAAAACAGAGAAGGAATATACTAGATCACATTAGTTCAAGGGAAACCAAGATAATCAATAAGTTCTATAATAACCAATGGAATGGTGAATCACCAATGAAGAATGATGGAATGAAGAAATTCCCATTATGCGAGAACTATGGAAAGAATCATATCATGAAATTATTGAAAGGCATGGGAGTCTGCTATAAGTGTGGAGAAAATGGGCATCTATCTAATTAATTTAAGGGGAAGAAACAATTTGATGAAGTTAAATGCTACAATTGTAGAGATATGGGACACTATTCAAATGATTGTCCTAAGTTCCATAGAAACATGTCGTAGAAAAGGCCAAGAGATAAAGGGGTAGCTTATGCAATTACAACCGTGGAAGTTGAAGTTCCTAATGATGTGGTGGTAGGTACTTTAATTGTTTCCTCAAACATAGCCAACACATTATTTGATTCTAGATCATTATATTCATTTATATCTTCTCAGTTTCCTAATAAAATTAGACATGTCAATTTTATTTAATAAAGGATTTAACAGCAAAAACTCCTAGGGGATGCATCATTGCAACGAAGGTATGTCTACTAGTCCCCCTTGTGACACATAAATGTTCTTGAGTTTCTAACCTTATCATCATACCAATGAATGAATTTGATATAATTATCTATATTAAATGGATATCAATCTATGATACGAATATTTATTTCATGAAAAAGGAAGTTATAATTTTTGAAAATGATGTACAATCCCTTATCCTTAGAGAAGAAACACTGCCATCTAATTCCAATCTAGATCCACCCCCAATAGCCCTACTATAAACAATACATGGAGAAGTAGATAAAACAATATCTATTGGTGATGAATGAAATATTCAAATTCAAGATGTGCATATAGTTAAGGAATACATTGATGTATTTCTAGAAGATTTTCCTGGAAATCCTCTAGAGCGGGAAGTTGAGTTCTTTATTGTCATAATTCCTGGTGCAAGACCTATATCAAAGACCCCCTATAGAATGGACCCTATGGAGTTAGTGGATCTAAAGAAAGAACTATAGGAGTTGAGTGACAAAGGATTTATTCGACCAAGTGTCTCTCCATGGGGAGCCCCAGTCATGTTTGTCAAGAAGAAAGATGGATCCATGAGGCTATGCATTTATTACAGGGAAATCAATGCTATTAAAATAAATAATAAGTATCCTCTGCCCCGGATTGATGATTTATTTGATAAACTTCATGGAGCTCAATACTTATTGAAGATTGACCTTCAATCTAGATATCATCAGATATGTGTGAGGAAGGAAGATCTTCCTAAGATAGCATTTCAAACTAAGATTGGGCATTACAAGTTTACGGTGATGTCTTTTGTACTGACTAATGAACCCTCTATTTTCATGGATTTAAGGAATATAGTTTTCAAGGAATATCTTGATAACTTTGTTGTGGTATTCATTGATTATATCCTTGTGTACTCAAAAAGCTATACATACCATGGGGATCGCTTTTAGACTATTCTAAAAACACATAGAAGAAATGAATTATATGGCAAGTTTAGCAAGTGAAAATTCTGGCTTCAATCAGTTTATATTCTAGGACCTATTTTCTATAAGGATGGAATCCTAGTCGATCCTGCAAAGAAAAAGGGCAGTCCATGATTGGCCCACACCAACAAACATAACCGAGGTATGCAGTTATATTGGATTAGTAGGTTACTATTAGCATTTCGTTCAGATTTTTTCCCGACTGGTTAATCTGCTAACCAAACTCACATGTAATGGCGTTAAGTTTGTATGGATAAAAGAAAGTAAAGAATTATTTAATGAATTGAAAAGAAGATTAGTCAATTATCCAATTTTGACTCTTTCACCTAGAAATGAGGGATTTGTGATATACAGTGATGCATCAAATAATATACTAGGTTGCATCCTTATGCAAAATGATAATGTTATTTCTTATGAATCAAGATAGTTGAAGACTCATGAGAAGAATTATCCAACTCATGATTTTGAGTTAGAATCTTTAATCGTTGCTCTGAAAATATGGAGACATTATCTCTATAGAGAAATATGTGATATTTATAAGGACCACAAGAGTTTGAAATACATATTTACAAAAAAAGAACTCAGCATGGGGAAAGGAGATGGCTCGAGTTACTCATAGATTACGATTGTTCAATACAATACCACCTTGGAAAGGAAAATAAGGTGTCATATTCACTTAGAAGTAAATATCATGGACTCCGGACCCAAATGAGGATTAAAAGAGATCCTATATTCATGGATCTACTAAATATGGACATGGAAATTGTAATGGAAGGGGAAACATCTTTCCTCTTTCAAATGATTGCTAAACCATATTTATTAGAGAAGATAAAAGTTTATCAATATGATGATGAGAATCTTCCCAAGAAAATTAATGTTGTCTAGGATGGGAGATTGGAAGACTGCATGTATAAACAAGGAGTTCTGAAATTTGGGAAGAGGTTATGTGTTCCATTAGTAACTGGTCTAAAAAGGAACTATTAGATGATTCTCATAGATAAAAAATTTTTGTACACCTGGGTAGCACAAAGATATATAGAGATATGAAGGGATATTTTTGGTGGGATAATATGGAGTGGGAAATTGGGGACTATGTTTCAAGGTGTCTAGTTTGTCAACAAGTGAAGTCAGAGAGACAACATTCTAGAGGAGTGATGCAACCTCTACCGATTCCTATGTGTATGTGGGATAACATTATGATATATTTTTTCACCGGACAACTGAGGACTCCTAGAAGGAACAATTCAATATGGGTAATTGCTGATCATCTCACAAAATCAGCACATTTCATTTCTATAAGTGAGGATTTACAACTTGAGTGCCTAAAATTCCATTATATTAATGAAGTTGTAAGGTTTCAGGGTTCACCTCTACCGATTGTGTCCGATCAAGATCCCTGGTTTACATCAAAATTCCGGAAAAGTCTCCAGAAGTCTTTGAATACTAAGGTTCATATGAGTACTACTTATCACCCCCAAACTGATGGACAGTCTTAAAAGACTATTCAAACTCGAGAAGACATGTTGAAATCATTCTCTTTTGACATCCATGGTATGTGGGATCAATACCTTCCATTAGTGTAATTTTCGTACTACAATAGTTTACATTCTAGTATTCAAATGGTTACATATTAAGAATTATATAGAAATGTATTTCAAACTCCAACTTGATGGGATGAAGTTGGAGAGAGGAAACATATAGGCCCAAAACTTATTAAAGAGACCACGGAAAAGGTGAAGACAATTCCAGCCCATATTAATGTAGACCAAAATAGGTAGAAGAGTTATGCTGACAATTGGAGAAAGGATTTGGAATTCCAAGTGGGATATCATGTCTTTCTAAAAGTATCGTCATTAAAGAGTGTATTAAGGTTCAGTAAGAAAGGGAAACTGAGCCCTAAGTACATCAGACCATTTGAAATTATGGAAAAAATTGGTGTTATAGCTTACCATTTAGAAATGCCGCCGAATCTCTCAAAAGTTCATGACGTGTTCCATGTGTCATTGTTGAAGAAATACATGCCAGAACCTAAGAATGTACTCACCTGTTAAGAAATAGAACTGGAACCTGATTTGTCATAACATGAAGAGCCTATCAGGATCCCTGACGCAAGGGGTCAGGTATTGAAAAATCTCACTACTTATCTAGTAAAGGTTCTTTGGAAAAACCAGAATATAAAGGAAGAAACATGGGAACCTGAGGATGTTATGAAGAAGAACCACCCACATATTTTTAGTGGTATTTATAAATGAAATGTTTTGATGTTGAAATTTCTGAAGGAGAGAATATTGTAGCACCCCAAACATTTTATTGTATGTTCCTCTTAAATAAATTATAGTTATAGCCTATATTTCATGAATCACAGAGCCTCTATGGAACAAAACATGGGTACTTATAGAAGATAGTCATAACCAATCCATTAAACATAAATTTGGTATCTCTAAAATTTTAAAAATATTACATACATGGTTGTGTTCAGGATGATACTTAGAGTCTGATAGAATTAACATAATTTTTGGTGAATAGTAACCAACCCTAATGAATAGTAACCTACACGTATGAATAGTAACTTACCCTTATGAATAGTAATATGACTTTTATTAATGGAATCCATACCCATGAATGTATAAATAAATATAGGAAACTTAGAAATAAAGATAAATATTATAGGTGTATATTTTTCGATTAAATAATGATTTTAATTAAATATTTAATTAATAATTTTTAGAAAATTATTTTTGAAAAATGGACTTCATTTTTGGATTCTACTTGTTAAAAATCAGTTAGGGTGAATTTTAGGTATTTTTCTGAAATACTTAAATTTTGGGTGAATAGTAAAATAAATTATTTACCATATAAATACATTATAAATTAAATTAACTATTATTAGCATCATGAGTGATGTAAGAACCCAATTCTCGAAATCACATTCTCTTATTACTATTATAAGTCAATGAATACTCAATATTTCTTGTCTTGAGGAGAATGATAAAATTAATTATTATAATTTTAAGAAAACTCTCTTCCCCTCTACTCTATAAACCACCCCTCACCCCCTCTTCCGTCCACACCACTCAAGCTTCATGTCTTGCCTAAATTCTGCTCAAATATCTCCCTAACCTTTTACCCCGCGTCTAATATGTGATTTTATCCCCAAAAGTCCAAAATCAAAGGTCTCAAAGATTTTCTCAAAGAGGAGTACTCAAGAGTTGAACCACTCTTCCTTTTTATTTCATTTCCTTTAACATGTTCCATTATATTGTTCTCTCTTCTCACATCACCTCATCCAAATTCCATGATAATTACAATACCATAAATTTAATATATTTTCATTATGCTAATAGAATATTTCATCATAATCTATTTTTACCCCTCCTTTTATACAATAAATGCAAACACTATCCGAGATGTGTTAATTTATCACACTCAAGGAAGATGGGTTTTCAATTTTCATTACTATCTTCAAGACTGGTCATGAAACCTTTTCAATGGTTAAACCAGATTATAATATATTTATTTTATCATGTTTAATGTTTTTTAACCTTTTCACACTCATAAAATGGAATAATGATACAAAACAAGTTCATTGGGTACAAAACCACCAATACAAATCCAAGGGTTTATCGTCAACTCATCGAATGAGTAATCCTCATGGTATATAACCAGGATCATTATAAGATAATTTATATCTCTATAATTTCATAAATAAGACAAATTAATGATTCTGGATGTTTAACCACATTTCAAATGAACTTCCATTCATAAATACAAGTAAACAAATCTGAAAACCAAGTAAGATAATGCTTCCAAAATAATGAAATTGAATCTCTTAAACCCCTCATAAAGGCCATTAATGAACTGAGTAAGGTTATAAAATATCATTTAGATGATTATGAGGCTCTGTTATTATAAATTAATGAAGATAAATTTTATTATTCAGGTCGTTAAAAATAAACAAGAACACCTTCGAGCATAAGATAAGGGATCCTCTCTCACACATTTGTTCAAGAATCTCCACTATATTCTGCCATTTTATTTTAATACCTAATTATAGGGTATGTTTTTTAACCAAAACATAATTTCCTTATGATATATAAATAATTTGATACCCCTTTACCTCTCATTAATCCCTCGCAAGAACACTCGTTACCATGAAGAAATGTTTGTAAGGGGTTTTCTCATCTCACTTTTAATTATGTGGGATTTCCATTGTTCGCCTCCTATTTATTATATGTGGTATTAGTGTACTCTAATTTGAAATATATTATCATTATTCGCTTTATATTCATGGTATTATGTGATTCATTTGGTGGTTATTAACTTTTGTTCATACAATACAATTTATTACAATGTGGTAATGAGCTTTGTCTCAATTTTCACTTCATTGTGGCTTTCTTAGTTTTGTGCACCTACTTTTCTTATGTGGTGTACCTACTGCCTATTTGAGATAAAATTTAAATGTAAATTATATTCCATTTAAATTTCTATGTTCTCATATCATTAATATAATTATTTTCTAGGACGTGTACCATTTTACATATGGTATTTATTTTGAATGTTGTTTTGAATGTGGAAATATTGATGGATTTGTATCCTTTATTCTATAAGGATAATGTAAATTAATATTGATCTTGTGTTGAATATATGTATAAATAATTATTTGGACATACAGTGGTGGGTGGGGCCCACTAAAACCCCTCGATGCATAAGTAGGTCTCATGAGACAAATCAGTTGGCAACAAACCCTTCAAGTTTGTTTCCAAAAAATCAGACAACTTTCTACCCACAAAACTAAACTGTTTTTACAGTATTATGGTTTCATGTGATAGATATATGATGTCCAATTAATAAGAATTTTCATAATTCATAATTATTTATTATTATCCCTGAGGTTTTCACTTTCAAAAAATATATGGATGCAGTTTCATTTTCAGTTTATTAATAGAGTGAGATTTTCATTTATTCACTGTGCCATATTGATTATGTCAAATTGTTTACAATTTAGTTATTATTGATTCATGATTCTGCTATTTGTAACCCTTACTAAGCATTTGAGCTCACCCATTTCATTGTTTACCTTCAACAGGTGATGAAGAGTAGATCATTTATTGAGTTCATGTGGTGGCAGTTTTTAGTTTTTTTATGTATTGAATTTTTTAACCTTTTCCAATTTAATTTGAGTTACATATATGTATCTAGATTCCTCAAGACTTTTAAATAGACTGTTACATTGATAATTTCAATCCTTATAACCATTCCATTGTACTTAGTAATGAACAGGCTCCAGTCTAGAGGGGTTATGGTGTTACAGAGCAAGTGGTTTATCAAGTAATTACATCCATGTATATATAATAAATGTTAATGTGGTTCTAGCATAGATTTACCTAGGAGTACCGACTCTGAAAAGGTGTTCTAGCCTTGAATCAAGGTAACCTAGTACCTAAAAATGGGCCTTACTATGCATCTACTTTGACACTCCCATGGATAATTATTTGGTAAATTCATAAGATCATTACCAACCATTATTAATGGAAAAGATTCCCATAAGAATATATGATAGGAAACATATTTTGGATAAGGTTGATTTAAAACTAGGGAATCAGATGTTAAGAAATACTTTTTATTTTCATGTTAATATATTTATATTCAATGTTTCCTTTTATTAGGATTTTAGCTAAGTATTAAATCCCCATAATTGCACTTTATTTTTATTAGTTAATGTAGGGAAATAGAGGAACTTGTGCCAACAATCAGTATGATATGAAATTTTACTATTTCTCTAATGATATGCCCAATATTATTGTAAAGGGTGCTTGAAATATTATGACAGTACATGCTATGATGGATCAAGTTATGAATAATAACTTGAATCATGGGTAATTCCCTCCTTCTATAAGGAAGGAGAAAGTTTCTATTGAATCCTTCATGGCGGAAAGGCCTCCCTTGTTTAGTGTATCTTCTGATCCCCTCCTTACAGAATAGTGGATTAACTCAATTGAAATGATATTTTATTTCTTCCAATTCTTAGAAGAATAGAAAGTTGTGTTAGTGGCCTATCATTTTTATGGAGAAGATGAATAGTGTTGGAAACTAATAAAAAATATGACTTCCATGTAGTAAATTAACTCCATGGATTGGGAGGAATTCAAGAAAATGATTTTCAAGAAATATTTTCCCCGAACTCACCATCTTAACATAAAAATATACTTTGTCAGACTTAAGAAAATAGAATAATATTCTATTAGGATCTATAAATAAAACATAAAAATTCTAAAAAGATACACCATTTGATTTTTCGTGAACACCAATAGAAATATGGTTCTCTTGTTTATTATAAAAAAGTTGATTCTAAAAAAATCTTTCTCGATTCAAGACATTGATAGTTATGATGAGATTGTTCATTTTTCCCCCAAGGATGAAATAGATATCATAGACTCTCAATGCTATCTTGGAACTGGTTAATGAAAATGTAAAATGAAGTCTAACATGGGAGGATCAGCAAATAAATCCCATGATGTGATGAAGACTAAATATCCCACATGTAAAAATTGTGGGAAGAAGCAGCATGGTAACTGTATAAAGGGGACCATAAAATGATTCAAATGTGGAATAATGGGTAATTTTGAAATGATCTTCCATATGGATATGAATAATTCCACTAATTTTTAAGAATAAAGGAAGGTTAGGATCCACACTCATCTTTTAGGGTAGATTTTCATCTACAAAGAACATGATAATTTTTTAAACAAATTTCCTAAGCCTAGGGTTTTCAAGTCCAATCAACAACTACCTCCAAGGAAACAGGGAAGGTAATATGCCTTTATTACTACCATGGTGGAGGCAGAAATAATGTGGTGATGGGTACACATGTTATTTATTCAATAATTGTGAATGTAATATTTGATTCTAGATATACTCATTCTTTCATATCATGAATTATTAGAATAACTATTCAAACACCCACTCAAAATCTGTAGGTTCAGTTATATGTGAGAATATAAAATGGGAAAATTATTGTATCAGAATTATTTAAATCCTCACTGGTTAATTTTGTGAACTGAACCTCTCATAAAATAGCATCATACTTTATTTGGTAGAGTTTGATGCTATTTTGGGCATGTAATGGATATCTTATTATAAAACAAATTTCAACTATTGAGAAAGGGAGATCACAATAAAAATTTCAAAGCATTCTTCAATTCTGAACAAGTGTAAGGAGGAGGATGAATCTCTTTTAGAATCATTTTCTAATGTGTGGATATTAATACTTTATGAGAAGACATTCCTAGCTCAAATTATTGTGAAAAAGGATATAATCACATTTGAAGACATCCCCATTTTAAGGGAATACACTAATGCATTCCCTGAAGAGTTTCTCAGCCTTCCTCCTGATCAAAAATTTATGTTATTAATTGAAATTATTCTTGGATCTATGCCTATATCAATGAATACTGTTGAATGTACACCATAGAGCTAGAATAGTTGAATAAGTAGTTAGAGGAGAATCTAGACAAGGGTTTTATTTTCCTGATTGATTCACCATTGGCAACACATGTCCTCTTCATTATGAATAATGATGGACCAATTCCCTTCGGCATCGATTATCATGAACTAAATTAAGTCACGATAAAAAAGTATCCCCTAACTTAGATATATAACTTGTTTGATCCACTATGTGAGGCTAGTCATTTCCCTAAGGTGGACCTTTGGTTAGAATATCATCAATTAAAGGTGAGGAAGCTGGACATTTCCAATATTGTGTTTCAGTCGAGGTATGGAAACTATAAGTTCATAGTGATTTCTGTAGGAATCACTAATTCCCTAGAAATATTCATGTAAATAATGAATAGAGTCTTTAGAGATTACCTTGACCAATTTTTGGTACTCTTTATTGATTATATTTTGATATACTCCAAGAGAAAAGAAGTATATGGGGAGCATCTTAATAATGTGGTGAAGACTTTGAAAAGGGAGAAACATTATGAAAAGTACATTAAATGTGAGTTATGGATGAATGAAGTATCAATCTTAGGGAATGTTATCAGGAGAAAATAAATATCTATTAACCCTTAAAAGATAATATTAATAGATGAGTGACCAAGGAAAGCATCTGTAATGGAGATACATTGTTTCCATGGACTTTAAGGGTATTACTGATGATTTTTAAAAAAATTACCATGATTTTGAATCCCAATAACCATGATGACATATAAGGGAGTTATATTTTTCTAGAGATTCAGAATGTGATGAATGATTTAAGGAGCTCAAAAAAGTCTTATCAATACATTAGTACTCAAACTCTTGAAAAGTGGAGACATCTTTGTGTTGTACAATGATGTATCAAAAAAGGCATAGGCTATATACGAATGAAAAATAATAAATTGATAGCCGACTAATTAAGGAAGTTGAAAATACATCAAAAAATCTATACCACATATGATCTGATGTTTTTGGTTATGATCATAATGTTGAAAATCGGGTGGCATTATCTCTGTGGGTTGAAGTTTGAGATATATACTGATTATAAGAGTCTCAAATATATATTCACACATAAGACGCATAATATGAGATAGTGAATATTTTAGATCTCATCAAATATTATGACTTCTCAATCCACTTCCATCCTAGTCATAAAAATAAGGTGGAAGTTCCTAATGTAGAAATGATCATGCATCATTATCAATGAGTAGAATTGAGAATGTTACAATCATATTATTCTTACAAGGAATTTTTGTGGGAATCATTAAGGGAGGAACATCATCAATCCTTTTGCAAATGATTTTTCAACCATACCTCTTGGAGAGAATTATATATGCTCAAAGAATTTATGTGGATTTTCCAATAAGGGTGGAAGATATTAGAAATGAGAAATCCTCAGAATTCCAAACGGATAAAGAAGGAGTAATGTTTTTTGGGTCATGATTATGTATACCATCTGATCCCGAGATAATGAAGGAGTTTCTAAATGAGGCACATAACTAAACCATCTATTTTCACCTTGGGGGAACAAATGTGTATCTATATCATTGAGAAAATTATCGGTGGAAAAATATGATGGATATTATTGAATATACCTCAAAGTGCCTAGAATATCTGAAAGTTAAAGATAAAAGGAAAATTTATAAATGGTTGATGCAATCATTACCCATACCAACATAGAAATGGGAAAACATTTCCATAGACAGTGTTACTGGAATTCCAATGAAATAGAGAGGGAACAATTATATATGGGTTATTATGGATTTTCATACAATGACAATTCACTTTATCATAGTTCGAGAGGATTTCTCACTAGATAAACTTGCACAGTTATATATCAAAGAAGTGGTAAGGATATATGGAGTGATACAAAAGATTATATCTCATCGAGATCCAAGATTCACCTCGATGTTCTAGAAAAGTCTCAAAAATGCTCTAAGCATTGAGATGAACTCTAGTATGATCTGTCATTCTCAAAATGATGACCAATCTGAGTTAAAAATTCCAAAACTCCAATATATGTTGAGATAATTTTTATAGACATCAAAGTAGGATAGAACCATCATCTATCTCTGGTTTAGTTCTCTTACAATAATAGTTCCCACTTGTGAATCTGAATGGATCCATATGAATCCCTTTAAGGGATAAGGTGAAAAACACCAGCATGATGGTATGAAGTCAGTGAGTGTAATCTTCTAAGTCCTAAAATGGTTGGAGAAATTGTTGAAAAGATGAAAATCATTCTGTAGCACATCAAGGAAAACCAAAGTAAAAAAAAGTGTTATGTATACAATCATCGATGAGACCATGAATTTAAAGTTTGAGAAATGGAATTCCTAATAATATCTTAAGGGAATATGTTCACAAGATTTGATATGAAATGAAATCTGTTTTCCATGTACATCGGCCCATTTGGGATTCTCAATCATGTTAGTGTTGTGGCCTATAGACTAGAACTTCCACATACCATGTCTATTTTAGACAATGTATTCCATGTACCCTTCTTAATTAAGTAAATACCCTATCAATCACATGTAAAGAATTCAGAGGTGGTAAAATTGGATAATTATCTTTCTTACGAGGATCATCCAGTGAAGCTCTTGGATCATAGAGATAATTTTCTACGCAACAAGATTATTAACATAGTCAAAGTACTATAGTGGAACCATAACTATATAGAAGAAACATGGGAACAAGTGTAAGTGTTGAAGGAAATGTAACGACACTTATTTTCAACATATAATGTAAAAAACATCAAGGGATGAATTCCATAAGCGGGAAGAATGTAATATCCTTAAAATATATCAATGTAAATTCCCTTCTTATAATTATTTTACATAGTATAATCACATAAAATCACATTAATAAAAAAACACTAAATTTATAAATCAATAATGAATTAAATAAAAGGAATTTCTATAATTTATGGAATATATACCAAAGGAATAGTAACATTACCTTTGGAATAGTAACATGACCATTATGAATAGTAAGCCAGAAAACTGAATAGTAACCTCACCAATAAAAGTATAAATAAAATTTATCCATATTATAAGTGACAATATGAAATCATTATATCATAATATAAATAAAAAATTTAAAAAAATTATTAATTAAGTGGTGGTATTTTTGTAAGTCATAATTATTTAATTACAATTTTATGACTAATTTAACAATTTAAAAGAAATTTTATTATTTAAAAATAAATCAATAAATTATTATCATTATGCCTTCTGATTATAACATAATTTTATGAATCTTTAGTTAATTTTTCAAAATGATATAAAATCATTTATAATTTTAAAATCTATATTTCTCGACTACATTATGATTTTAATAAAAACATATATTTCCCATATTTAGAAAATTATTTTCATAAAATGGAGTTCATTTTTTATTCTACCAATCTAAAAATGTTTAAGATGATTTTTTGTGATTTTTCTAAAATATTATAATGTTTGGTATATAGTGAAATATGGTAAATTATGGTATATATACATTATAAGTTAAATAAACTATTAATTGAGTCATTTCTCGTGTAAACTCCAAAATAGCAAACTAACATTAATTTTTTTAATATTTTTTATGATTATTATCAAAATATTCATATTATTCAGAAAAAATAATAAACTAATGAATAATATAATGATAAAACAACTATCTCCTCCACTTTAAATACAATCCCTCACCATCACTACTCCTGACACCTCTAAAGCCTCGATCCATATCCAAATTCTACTCAAATATCCTTCCAAGACCCTCCTCAATGTCCAAGATATTTTTTCATAAATAATACAAAAATTACCCTAATGATATTCTCAAGATGAATGAATCAATAATTAAACCCTCTTTCTTTTATTTTAATTTCTTTTTAAGTCCCTTTCTTTTCTTTTTCTCTCCTCACTTCCCCTCATCCAAATAGTATGATAACTACATTACATTATATATACTATAATTTCTTTTTTCTAATTTAATAATTCATGAGAATCTCTCTTTCCCCCTCACTTTATATTAAAAATGAAAACATCATCTGTGATGTTTTAATTTATCACATTCAAGGATAATGAAGTTTTCAACTTCCAATACCATCTTCAAGGATGGTAATGAAACAATTATTATCATTCAATAAGATTATAATATATTTATTATATCTTATGTACTATTATATAATCTTTTAGTGCATATTATATTAATTATAAAACAAAATGAGTTTGTTGTGATTAAAAACCTGCTAAATAAAACCTAACGATTATCATTAACTATTTATCTAATTATTCATCTGCATTCCATAAAACAAAATGCTATATAATTAAAATATATCATTTTTATGATAAATATTAATTTATAAGTTCAATTCTAGATAATTACCCTCATCTTACATGATCATTCATACATGTATACAAATAATCTGATCATGAAAAACAATGAAACCAATGCTCCCAAATGATGATAATGAATCTCTTAACCCATAAAAAGGATATAAATATACATAATAAATATGTAAAAAATAATATAAATGTAGAAATGGTTCATTAAATATAAATTACTGATTCTAGTTTTATTATCCTGGACATTAAAATCAAGCGAAGAACATCCTCAGAATTAAAGTAAAGGATTCTACTTAAACCTCGTTTATTCCCTCAGGTTATTCTTTCTCTACTTTTACCAAAATAAAATTTTCTTTTATGATTATGTAAATATTATAAATATTTCGAATATATTATAAACCCGTGTATCAAGATCCTGTCATCCTTATTTTTGGGGGATATATATGTTTTTTAAAGTTTCCCAACTCGATTCTTCACGATAAGTAATCCCGATTTAAGTATAATTCCCAAATTATTACCCATTTTCAAGTGCACTCTATAATATGTTTTTTTCCACCGTTATTTTTCATAAATCTATAATTTTATAATTAATATTTTATTTTTACTCTTCTGGATTTATATAAAATTTTATTCCATTTTATTATTTAAATTATCTTTAATACTTACCTTAAACCACACTAACATGTTTTAATTCTAAAGTTTCATAAATACTCTTTTGACGTGTTATCACTTTATTTTGACATAACTTATCATCATATATACATAAATTCCCTTATTAATGTCCATCTATGGTCTAAATCCTTCGATTCATGGACACCATTGTGGTATTCCGTTATGGTATTCCTTTTTTACCAAATTATGATACCCAATTCTTACCATGGGAAACCCCTATGTTTATATATTATTCATTATGTATGATTCTTCATATAGAAAATATATTCATGAACATGTAATGATGGGTGCTCCCCAATAGAACTCCAATGCATTGGGTAATGTTTAGTCTCAGGAGAGGTCATGTGCAATGATCCAGGTGGTTAGCCTTGACTCGTGCACCATGTGCAACTGTCTTGGCCTTTAACCGTAACCTGTGCTCCTTCATGTGCGATGAGCCTTGACTCAGGATTTTGTTAGGTTTTATACTATTTACACATATCATATGATACCATGAATATATATTTCATGCTTACTTGTGTATATCCATTATTTTTATGTCATCTTATTAAGCCTATTAACCCATGTTCTATGATTTATTCTTATGTTTATTTCATTACTAGGATTTTTAGCTCATCCCTTACTTCATGTTATCCCCAGGTTATCCTATGACATTGTAAGGGCTTAATGGAATTTAGGATCTCATAATAGATGATAAATAAATAAATTTTTTATTTTATCCTATGTTTTTAGTTTTATGTACCTAGTCCTCTGAATACACTAGACTTTACAATCCTTGCTTTGTAATATTATAGTAAATTATGTTTAAAATCATATAATAACATGTGAAAAGAGTTGAGGGTTTCTATAATATCCAAGTTAGGTTACTAAATCTATCCCATTTTATTTCCAATGAGGATCATTCATGGAACATGAATCCCCCACTTTCTCTCACATCCATGGAAAACTACATACTTAATTTACAAAGGCAGGTGCTCATTGGGGTTCATGAAAAATTGTGATTAAGAACTCACATTAGTTTATGGAATGGAAGGATAACCTCATATAGTCTTTTTAGGGGGGTTTATTCTCTTATCTAAGAATCTATTTTATATTCAATTCAAACTCATGAATTTTCCCCAAATCCTAGTAAGGGACTGGTCACCCTCATTCGACAAGTCTGTTATTATCACGCATTGATGTGAACCTTTGTATGTATTATAGGTATGTAATCAATGTGAACATATATTTGTGTGAGAGGTTTTATCTCAATGAAACCGTCTATAGGTATCATTTTTTCTCCATCATTATCATATCATTACTCTACTATACTTATTTTTGGGTCTATTTGTTTTAAATCAACACAACATTGAACTATAGATATTATGACCATTTATAGTGATGGGGGATGTTAATGGTGTTGGGACAATAACATGAATGGTATTCCTATAAGTATATGTGAATGACATTAGAACCCACATAGATTAGTGAAACTCAATGTGAAATTTTGTACCTTGTATGTTCATGTTATAATAATCAATCCAAGTATTTTAACATCATTAGGTAAGGAAAACTATGAAAAAAATTCCTATTGATGGTTGATATGGAGGTTTCACATGAGAATCCATTTTTGGATGACATGGAAGTGAATATATATCGATGATAATTGATTGATCTCACTAGGTATGTGTCCCTTTGAGGATGGATCCTAAGGAAATATTGCTTCAAGATGATGATTTTATAGTAACAAGAATGAATATTTCTCTCAAGGTGGGTTATGATACTATTGGTAATATGACCTGATGAAGGAGAAGTATAAATGGAATATGTGTTTAGTGGAAGATATATCTAGACTCATAGGATTATTTCAAAATGAGGGACAGAAATAAATGTCCACATGTGGAATATTTTCTAATTAAGATGGAAATGGAATATTAATGTTGTTGGGTGTGAACATTAGGAAGGTATCGTACGTATCCCATCGAGACAGAAATAAAATCCCTTGATGTTTAAAAAAAATTAATTTTTATATTGTAACGCGACAGTACCATTTGGATTAACATCATGTAGTTTTGAAATTTTCATACAATTTAACAATGTGTGGATAGAATTTTTCCCATATAGTTTAACAACATGATAAATGTATATATATGGGGAAACATTAATCTAGGATATTAGGCATCATCCTTGGAGGGGGATTAAACATATCTTGTGAGGATAAGAATTAGATTGTGAAAAGTTCTAATTGTTATTAATTTTTTTTTGTAAAAGGTGAGAAAAATTATGATTGAGTAGGAATTATTCATGCAAATGTTAAATTTGAAGTCCCATTTGAAATATGACCCTTTTATGGAATAAGATATTGTCAATGGGGCATAAAATTATGGTGGAGTCCTATGGAGGAATTTTGAGGACTCTAATGGCATAGTCAACCCATATCTCTAATCTCATATTATTCATTCTTATGGTGAAAAACAAGAAATACCAAAAGGATGGGAATGGTATATGAGAGCATGTAACTAGGTTTTAATTGGATTTATGAATTGAGGTTTCCCTTAGATTCTTAATTATGAATATTCCTCTTTGAATTAATATGATATGGGTACTGAGGATTACACCTAAGGAGGAAGCCCAAAGAGGAATTTAAGTGATATTAATATAATGATCAATTCATATCTCTAAGATCACAGGATTTATGCTCGATGTAATAGCTAAGAGATTACATATGGTTAGATGCATTATAAGAGATATTGAAATTGGATTTGAATGGGGATTACAATTTGAGGCTTCCAAAATATTGTTCTATCAAATTGGTCCATTGATGATTCATGATTGATGAAATCGTCAATATGAACCTCTTATTCCTCGTGCATAAAACATAAACATATCCTCCCATTTTCTAACCTTATTCTAGACTAGAATGTGGTATGGAAATAGAGACAAAAGGAGTATGATATAATTTATGAAATACACATGGATTACTCAAGGATGGATTCTCTTTTTCCACTTAGGAGTGGAGGATATAAGGAAACAGAGTGGTGACCATTAATAGTTCCACCATTTGGGTAAACACATTCTCTTTACATTCATTATTGGAAAGAATAATGTGCAAAAGCCCCCCATTTTAAGTTTCATGATAGAGGCCTAATCTTGGTCAGGGGACTAGGGGTAGATATTGTACTTATTCTAATTTACTCATCCTCCCTCCATGGGTGGACATATGCATCCACCAGGATCCCAAGATTATTGAGATTATATCTATGTTAGCCAAGTGTTATTTCAGATGCCTAGGGAATTCTCACTTGCATCTTTAATATAAATACCCTCATTATTAATATAATACAAATTCAAAATTTTATGGGTACTCTATTTTTTGTTGGAGTGAAATGGTAGATTATTTTTACCCTAGGGATGGAATATTGAAATACAATCATGATGGTTTCCATACCTTGATTCTGTGAATTTAGTAGATTTGGTAGAGGCCTTGAATATTAAGGATCCAAATATAAAATTTAGCTGAAATAATAATTTTCCCTCAAATCTACATTTTTCATGATTCTTTGAATATCAATCTACAGTGGATTGTTTTCCATAGTAAAATGATGGAAGAAGACCAATCCTATGTGATAATAAAACATGTATTTATGCTTCACACAAATGACATTAGGGAAGAGAGATGTAACCTTCACTTAATTAATGGTATGGTGAGTTGATAAAGGATTCACCCAACTGATGTTAGGGAGAAACTATGAAGGATTCCCCGATTTTATACTAGGGAAAAGATATGGAGGCCTCACCCCAATGATTCTGGGTTGAAGTTATGATCTTGGAAACAAGATTTGAGTGAAGCATCACCCTATTTATAACGGGTTTATAAAATGCATTTATAATAGGAGAACGTAAGTATATATTTGGGTAAGATTCATTCACCCTAGGTTTAATACACTAGGGAGTATCTGGATCCAATAAATATTTTTTGGTATTTTAGAATTCCCGGGTACTCAAATACCCTCACTTTTGTTAAATTCCATTTGTTTTAACAGTTGAATAATATTCTTAAGGTTTTTTAGGAATTTTGTGGGATACTAGTGTAATTTGAGATTTGATCCATCTCTTCATCATCCAAAAATATCAGATAAGGATCCCATGGGTCCTATTTATGGGAGACTTTTAGAACTTGGGAGAAGGTATTATCTCGTGCTAGTGATTCTCATAGGTGAAGATTATTTGAGGGGATTGGTCATCATATTTTTAGAAGTATATTCTACTTCAGAGCACATAAAGTGTTTTAGAGAACATTATATTTACATTACTAGTCCTTTACATTAATGTATTTTAGGATTTTATTCTTTATTATCATCATTATTTTCATGAAAGGATAGAATCACCATTCAACAATAAAATATTAGATTCAATTTCTCATCCTACTACCATGCTAAATAAACTAGAAAAATAGAGTAATTTAAAAATATTTTATTAATAGACTCTAGAATATGGTGGGAATATATAATAATTAATGTATATATAAATATTTTCAAAAATAGAGGTATTATCACACCACAACATGTACTGATACATTAGTAATCCCATTCTCTCTTGTTTATGGGACAGAAGCAATCCTACCCATTGAGTTTCAATTTCCCCTACATTGAATCACTATGTAAAACCATATATCTAAATAAGAATAGTTCCAAAATTAATTATATGATCTAGGAAATATTTTTGAGAAAATTTTTCATATAATGTACCTCTTAAAAATCCATTAGAACCAAATTTTGTCACAAATTTCTCCATCCCACATTCATTTGAGATAATCTTGTGATGGCAGTCAAAACTCTGTTGATTCTAGGTGAAAGTCTCCAAATCATGAACCAAAATGGAAGGGAACTTTTTATATATAGTATTTCTATTCCTACGGATCCCAATACCTCATCATGATAGATATATACAATATAATTCCCGCCATAGATGTAAGGTTTCCAAAGAATTACTTTATATAATTTCACATGGTTTTCATACATCATCGTCACATTATATTAAATTGTAAGAAATGTTTCCCTCATCACATGATCTAAAACTAAATGATAATGTCCTCATTTTTCCTAGAAATATGAATATTAATTACATAGGATCACGGTTCTTATCATATGAAATTAAACTATAGAACTCTTTCATCCCTATAGTGTGATGTTAAAGTGGACTATGTTTTCATCCTAATTGAATGACATGAAATTGATAGACACTATCATATTACACAATTATGAACTATATAGCCTAATGTTCATCTGGAATAAATATATTAAGCATAGAATATCCAACTTTCTATGGCCTTATTTCATGGATTGATTGCATGATCTATGTAGGTATTCTCAGTGTATGGTTTCCTCCTCGCATTGAACTTTACTAAAAACAATCCATGACCAATATAAAATCTCAATTTATATAGGGATTCCTATATGAACTATGCATAGAATTATTCATATTCTATTAAGATACACAATGACATTCGGAACCCTTTATCCTATCCCTACAAAACAAATTGCACTATTTAGTCCCTGATAATGTTACTTTTACCAATTCACATCATTTTTAATTATTTCTTCTTACACAGGGGAACCTTCATATTCTATATAATTCTTTATGTACATTACCTATATCTATATTAATGGACTCAATATAACTTCAAGTGTCTTAATTATTGTTATTATATGATATATAATTATTCCCAGACTTCATATTTTATACCCATCCACAAAACACTGTCATATCCATACTTCATCTTTATAAATGGATTTAACCCACCGACATTGAATTTTCCCTCAATACGTCTAGTACTTTGATGAATCCAAGATATTTTTCATTCAATATAGATCAAAAACACTATTTCATATGATTTTTCCTAGTTAAAAATACCTCTAACATAACATGTCCTAGTTTTATGAACATAAAATGTATAATATTTGAGTCCATGTCACATGACCGAAATCTACATCCCATATTCATCCTTGTCACCTTATGTAAAAATACAGGGAATGTGGTCCACCCTACATGACCATGAACTATTTATAATAGCATGTCCCATGTGTCCTAACTTCCTTACAAGATATTCAGATCCATGTAGGACCATTACTTGCACATGGATCCCTATCCATGGTTACATTTAAAAAATATCTTCCACCTACGAATGAGAAATATTTTCGTAAAAGAATTTAGTATAGAGTTCTTTATCCATGAATCATTTTTAAAATATTATATCTATCAATGATTGTTCTTTATTTAGAGTCTCTATAACCATGGTCACATTTCTCACACTAATAGAGTGGCTCACTTAACCTAAAACCATAATAATTCCCCTATCCTATAGTTTGAGTGCACATTCATGTTGGATTATTCCCAAATGTCACTTACACTAGGTATAATAATAACAACATGTGAATTTATTATTAATGCACCAAGATATGTATTGACACTCAGAATCTCTATTCTATGCCCATTCAAAAATAATTGTGATTTTACTCCTTTTATATGTTCATGTGGGTCTCATCCACATTTGCATAACATAATGTTCAATTTCATACTATATTTCCTCATTCAATGAACTTAGCTACATAATACCTCAATCCTTACCACATGATTTTTATCTACATGGAATTATATTCCACTTGGAATGAATATAAACTACATAGAGTAATATTTCTATATGAAATGATTATTTTAGATCATAGTCACTTCCATGTAAGGGTTTAAGGTACATAGATACATATATTCAAATAAAATGTCCCTTTTCCCCTAAACGTTATGATGTTTGGGCTCCACATACCTGTACTTGGATATGCATCAAGAAAATTACTAGTGATAAATTATGGGGCCTCATATATTTCTATTTTTATTACATGGTATGGTACCCCTCTACTAAACTTGAGTAAGAACAATATAAGAGATTCCTTTATGAATTACATTAGGCTTTATTCCTATTGATTTAGGATACATAGTGACATTTGTACCATTGGTGTTAGGACCATCCACAATTCATTATCCATTTCCATTTCCCTATCAACATCATTAAATATCCAAATCATGGCTAGTTTAGGACTATAATTATCCAACAACTTTATTGATTTCTCCTTCCGTATTTCACACATCATGCCCCAGGTTATTAAATCAAAAAAAATCATGTCTATCAGTAATGATTTTATCTAGTTTCAATGGATTCCTCCATATAGCTATAAAAACATTCCCCCAACATGGATTTGTGTATACTCCCCAAATATGGAATAATAATCAAGGGAATATTAGTCCCATGAAAGAGATATTGCAATATATAAATTCTACTAGAAGTATCATCAAGGAACCAATATTTTGAATAATTATTACTGCTCAACATAAATATCCTTGTTTCATTTTATCTTCATGATCGAATCAATTTAGATCAAAACTTAAATCATTATAATTTGGCATTAAAATGTATTTTGATACTCTTAACACTTTAGCACCATGTGCCTTTTCATGTTCTACCCCTATCTGTAGTCCAAACACCATGACTTAAAATTGTGTGAACCCTTCTTTGAGACGATCTAGAATATCATTGTGCTCCATTCAGATGGTGTATTTCATTACTTCCACTTCATGTATTTCCAAGATTTATTGTCAAGGTTATAAAACCATAAAATATATCTCTTAATGGTATAAATTTCAAAAACCAAAAATAAAAAGGAAAGGCATAAAACTTATCAGGCCCATCATATGGACTTATAAAAAGTTAAAATTTACTTATTAGGTACATTGTTATATAAATATTTAAAAGTAATCTTGTTTCATATTTCATCACCCCAGATCTATATTCAACTGAAGATGATGTAAATTTTAAGATTAATAAATAATTTTTTAATATAATTCTATAAAAAACATATTCTATGTATTTGGAGTTTGAATAATCATAAACCTTTCATAGCCATCAGTAACGAGCCTATCTAGCTTTGAGGGACACCTCTATTTGGAAATGATCATTAGTGCCACCATTTTTTCCCTTACAACTAGGGTTATCATCATCATGAGGTTAATATCCTATAATATCCCTACACCATAAAAAATTTATAGTGTATCTCATAATTAAAATCCCGTTGTTGGTCATCACTTACATAATTATTAGATACCATTTTCTATTGATTAAAATATCCTTAGTTCTGATCTACACCTTCCAACGTCCAATTATTCATGTGGATTAAAATACTCTTGATGTTACACATTTTTTTATTATTTCCATTTTAAAAATAAGAATATGACACACTATTCTTTATCTTTTTCAATTCCACATCATTTGACCCTAAACAATATGGAAAATGGTCCTAGCACTAGGATATTTAAATACATGCACCATCATTTTACTTTTTCTACACTAATGAAATAGGTATTCCCATTCAAATTAGGTTTTATATGAATGTTTTCTTATAAAAACTACCTCACAAATTTGGTAAAAGTTTATTGAACTTAAACACTCGAATCATTAGTCCAAACTTTAAGACCCAAAAAAACCTAGGGAAGTGGATATAAAAATAATCGGGTTAGAAACTCACAAAGAAAATCCATGACAAAATAGGATTCTTTATTAACTATATTTTCACCCCAAATGATATATGAAAAATTCAATGCTTTCAAAATAAAAATGTAATCAACATTATCAGTTTGAAAACCCTTATAGGTGAACATATGAAAAAATCCATGTTTATGCCTATTAAACCTCTCCTATATGAGTATTAGATAAAAGTCGTGGTTATAAAATAAAAAATCAAAACTTTTATGGGGGAACACATTATGATCTCATAAAAAGTCATGTAATTCTCACTAAATCCTTCATCCATGGAAATATTTATAGCGTCCATATATTCTATCACCTACATCAGTTAAAGTGATCTATTTGAAATTACTAATGATATATCTTATTGGTATTTGAAAACATTTGAAAATTGTAATCATCATTATAATACTCCCCTTCATGATTCTCATCATCTTGGGGAATCAAAATATATATCTGAATGGATAAATTTTAGTGTTATGGTGATGATACCCATGCTTATACTAGTCTGTGAGAACATTCCCATGAGGAACCCATATCCATATCCTAATGGAAAAAGGATTAGTAGTAAAGTGCTGGTACAAGTGTCAATACATGTTCATGAGCGCACACCTAAGATGAAATCTCTTCAACTCATATGTTTGAAGAATCATGATTGAATCAATTCAGTTCAAATTACTTGTACATATGGATTCAAGTTACTATGATATTTTAATTAGATTGATTTCATGGATAATCATGAATTGATTATCATAATTAAAATGGAATGTTGGAAACCATTGTAAATGATCTCGAATAATAATATGATATGTGATTCATTGGTAAAATCTGGATAGGAATGTCCATAGTCTGTAGAATACCTCTTCTAAAATAAATGTTGTGTCATGGAATTCCTTTAATAGAGGCATATATTTCATCAATGGATTTTCATATTTTTTTCAATACAATTTCAATTATCTACCAGTTTTCACCTTTTCCATCCATAGAATATTTGATATTACAATGACAGCAATAATATTTTCTTTAGTCTTGGTATCATCAAAAGGTTGGAGGTGTCCCACAAAATTATCATAGATAAAAGGTTGAGTTGATGACTGTATCTGTTTATTTTCATATGCAGTGGAATTAAAGTGAAAAAAATAATTTAAAACTTGGTCAGGCAAGAAATGTATGTTTTTTGGGGCTCGGTTAGTTGTTTTGATTGATTTTTAATGGTCTCTGTGCATGGCAGCCTTATTCTAAGCTGAGGTTAGGATTTACTTAAATTAATAAGACAAATCTTCTATCATTCAATTAGTGGAATAAATACCAATGGTAAATTTTGATAGGACTTCTCTCGTAATTGTAATAGTAGAGTTATACT
This sequence comes from Viscum album, assembly GCA_963277665.1. Classification (NCBI taxonomy): domain Eukaryota; kingdom Viridiplantae; phylum Streptophyta; class Magnoliopsida; order Santalales; family Viscaceae; genus Viscum; species Viscum album. The sequence goes on along the minus strand of OY728163.1, from coordinate 1,638,326,651 downwards.
CATATAGCTCATGACATAAGGAGAACACCTTACCTTAAAGTTGAGATTCCATTACAGTTTCTATAATTATATATTAAGTAGCCTAATATATAAGATATATATAACATTTTATGATTTATTACTCTCGATTTTATATATACTTAATTAAAAAAAATCTTGGGTATCCATTATTAGATGAAAAATTGACTGGAGTTCTCTAGAGTTGCATCTTCCGATCCCTAGACCCCAAAATAATTGATTAAGAAGGTTGAATTTATTACCCATTTTTGAAATTAGATTATGCGTAATCAATTCAGATAAATCATATCATTAAATTTTAGGCATAAGATATTTCATAGTGGAATAATCAACATTAGAAACTTATTCGCCCATAGGAACTGGAATGTATTTTAGGATACCTTTACTCTTATGGAAGTTGACATTGGCAGTGAGCATGGGATTAGAAATGAATTTATGATTTCTTTTATGAGTTGTGATTTTCCAATAGAATCCTGACCACTATAGGTTCTATAAAAACCATGATTAATAGGTTCTTATGCACGTATAACATGAATATATAGACATAGGGAGTAGAAATTAAGATACTAAAACTAGGAGTGAGGTCCTTTCTTCCATCGACCAAGTAGTCCAAATCAATGATTTCATCATCACACATTGATTCCTCATATGATTCGTATTTATTTTGAAATATTGGTTAATGTATTCACAATGTGAACCCCCGAAAAACCATTACATGTTAATGTTTGATCCATGATTGATCACATTCAAAGGAAAACTAGATATTGCATTGGCCAATGTTAAATTGATTGGGGAACTCCAATATGTTCACATCAAAGTTTCCCAAAACTAGTGCATGACTATTGACTGTTTCTCACCATTTATCATGAAAAAATAATATAGTGTTTCCAATTTAATACAATGAAACTTGAACCCAAACTTGAATAAAATGTAGGGGTCTCAAATTAGGTCATTTTAAAAATTATTTTTAGGATTTTATTGCTCAATGTTATCCTGTGTAAATATATTATGGATGAAACAGTGACACAATACACTAATTTTTCGATGGGAGCATAATAGGGGTTGAAGACGAATCAAAAAAGTTCTCCTATATGGTGATCAAGTTCCAGATTGTACATTATTCTCAGTTATATAAAGGGTTTGTCTTATAATGTGGGACTACAAATAAATTTAGAATCCAATACTTTTTCCTTGGGTTATAATAACCAATGTGTTTTTTAATCTTTCCTTGAAGGAGTTGGATCGCTCCATAAGTCCTATAAGGGGATTCACCCCTTTGAACATGAAAAAATATTTGGTAATTTCTACCCAAGGACAGAATGATAGTATTGATTAGTACATCAAAGTATTGTTTAATAACAATTACTACATTGGTTTCCATTACGTTGAAATTAGCATCATTGCCTGTTACTAATCACACACATTGGAACATGGATAGGATACATACTAACTAAACATTAGAAATAAACGTTGGTTTTATCAAGTAAAAAAATTTCATTTATTTTTCACTGTCAAGAATATAATAATAAGTATTTTAGGACCCACTAGAGTGCTAGGTAGGGTTGGTCCTTGAACTCTTTACCCCGGGTCATTACCCAAGAGAAAGAAAGAATATTTTGATAAATGTATCTAAGGGAATATTGTGGGATATACCCATTTCCTTCCAAAAAATACCCTCCACTAATATTATCAAATCCCTTTCTAGAACTTGATTTTTCTTGATATCATTAAAAATTTGTTGAGGTGGGAGAAACTAAACATGCATTTACATTACGATGGGGATTTCCTCAATCATATAGATATCACAAAGATTGAAACGAATGTCCCCGTGAGAGAAATTAAATGTGTTACTCATTGGAAACAATCAGTTAACTATATCAGGGATGATATTGGGATAGCTATAAAATAAAAAACATGAGGCACAAATAGCCTCATTGAATCTAACATCCCAAAGGGGTCCACTTATTCACTAAATATTTAGTTTATTCAATTGAGATATGATCATTCCATTATGAATTTTCTTCTAAGGATGTGGTCCCATGAAAATATTCATCATATTCTCTATCTCCACATAAAGTATCACTTGATGGTTGAAAAAGACCCAATTTCAACACTCACTACCTCTTGAAAATAGACCACTCAGTGTGACACCCTATTGATGTATTCCTTGATGATCTACCCATTGAAGGAAATTATTTATCTAATGATTACTTTAACTAAAATAATTATTAAAATAGATATATCTATGTTTGGTAAAGGAGTTCGGATTATATGGATGAATCCTTATAAAGGAATTCAATTTGACAGTAGGTAATTAATATAAGTATATGTGAGGAGGTTTTCTATGATGAATTTTTTAGAGGGATTATATTATACAAATTAGGATTTAAAAACTAAACCATTTATTTGGTTAAAGAATCCACCTTGGCATATAATAAACATTTGATATGACACCATAATGAACATGTAATAGAGTTTATTTGTTTATCAGAATGATAAATAAAAAAAATAACCCAAGGAAAATGTAAGATGACCCCAAAATAAAACATGGAGGAATTTGATAAACGAAAATTTCCCACCCATGTGGCTTCACCGAGGTTTAATCACATAGGAATGATCAACTATCGTTATTTTACTATTGTCTATTTGTTAAGTTCCCATCATTGAGGTCCCATTATTTGGGTCATTTTTTAAGGCTCTTTTTCTCTTCGAGGAGGTCATTTTAAGATGAGTGAAAATTTATTCACTTACCTTGAAGTATCATAAATGTTTTTATTAATGTTGGTTTTAAATATTAATTACTCACTAAAGTTATATAAGGTTCATCCAAGTGGGAGGGAACCACTATTTATTAGTAAATTTTTACATTCTCTAATGTTTCAATGTTTCCTTCACTTAGATATCACAAACCCACCCTATACCCCAAATACAGGTCTAAGAATACGTTTTTGTGTGATTGGAAACTATTATGAAAGAATAAAATAGAACTCAAAATTTGATCCACCTTATTTTGATCGGATCCCATTATGAGGGAGGAATTTGTGTCACTTCATTATGTGACAAAATAAATGGTTATGAATGAAAAGGTCATCAAACAATAAATATACCATTTTTTCCAATTATTTTTAGGTGTGCTAAAATCTTTATCTTTGGTGTTTGTCTATGCACCTTGCCTGCCTCACCCAAGCTCGCTTGGGCACCTAGGCCACTACATGGTAGTTGAACTACATGAAGCCACATCTATACACAAGTCCCTTGTAACTATGAATCAATTTTTTGGTATAAATGTACCTCACTGTCTCCCACATTGGCATGAGATTACCACATTGTTTAAGATAAGGATACACTCATAAATTACATTGACAATGTCTCTAGAACCCTTTTATGTAGCTAGAGATTCTTAAAACCTATAGGAATTAACTAAATAGAAGATGAATTGGTTTATATAAATGAAAAATCATCACAAATGAAAAAATTTACCACACTATTCTTTCATTACGATAAAATAATTTATTCATCAGTCATAAAGGAGTGTCGTGCACCTTATCTCCCTTAAGAGGCACTGTACTGGGGTGAAACATGCCTATGTTCCCCAAAGAGGATTTATCATTTGGGAAAGCCCCTTAACACAACCCTCACTAGGATTATCCCTCATTAGGTTGATCCCTGTCAACAAGCAATCACATTGGTTAACCCCTTTATGTGGACCTCACTATGGAAATACCATTTTCTTGTCCCACAATAGAGGGATACCCTTTACTCCACCATCAATAGGTTGTGCCCCTTTTCCTAGCCCTTAGTGGTGAGTATTACATCACTAATTCCACACCTGGGAATAATGGACACTCTAATTTCATTGGTGGTATATCCATTTACCCATGTCTCCTACATGCATACTCAGCCATCAATTCCATCCCCAGAACCACCATGTTTACATTTTTAGGGAATATAAACTACTATAAACAATTTCAATCATATATTAATTTATAAAAGGTTCTATAAAATAATCGTTTTATATATATACCCCTTGGGGTAATCATAATTTTGTATCCCCTTGATAAGTAGGGTCTCCATCGAGAAGACACCAGAGCGATCTCTTTGGGCTCATTATTTCCATCGTGGCTCTATATTTCAATAATTTATCCAGGTAGGTATAAGAGTTTTTCATTTTTTTAATCTCTAAAAATGATTTTTTTATTTATTTCATCACTAAGATTCATTAAGGACCAAGGAAAATTAGAATATGGGTATCCCATGCATAATCCTCAGTCATTTTTAATGAGGTTATATCCCTTATGAGTCTACTATTTCATATTAATCTTGTTAATAATAAAAAATAGATAGAAACTGACACATATTTTCCTCTTAAATGTATTCCCTTGATCTATATATAGGACGAAAAAATTGATTTGTAAACCCCACTCATTCTCTTCGAACTATTAAGTAATACTATGGTCTTGATCCTAAGTTTTTATCCCCTCTTCATTTCTCAAAGTTTCATATTCTATGTGAAGATGGGGAAAACCCAATGAATTAGGTTGTATCAATCCTGTATTATAATCCTATTTTAAAAAAAATCATAGTTTCATTATATAAAACTACATGAAAACAACCAAGTTATGAAATGTAAAATTACATGACAACATCCTTATTGCATGATGATAATCTGTAAGGATGGGGCCCATCACATGACTTTAATATCTTCCACCCAAAATATGTGGAATTTTATTCCTATTAAATAACATATTTAAGACATGTTTGAGTGTTTCAGAGTTGATATCATCAACCTGTAATACTCATTCTCATGGTTATATGTTCTTTATGAATACACTTATATCCTTCCACATCAACACATACTCCCTAATCCAGAATAACCATTCACTAGGATAAACTCACACTAAAACTATATCCTTTATTCAGACATATTCCTAATGAAACATCCTCAAGGGGCTATACTCCACCCATGATTATTCATGTCCACTTCTCGGGACATACTCCTGATGACTCTTATATCAACCATCCTCTAAGATCCATATTCCCTAACAATTCACCATCCTCAAAGAGACATATTCCCTCAGAATAAACCATTACAAATGGTTCATATTTCCTGATATATATCCATCCTTAATGGGATATATTCTTTGAGATAATAACAATGAAGGGTAACTCATTCATAGGTCCCATACAAACCATTACTAGGAAATATTTTCCAAATAGTCAATTATGGATGATATTAAAAATCATGGAAGTGATAATGGACACACGACCTTGAAATGAACATCATCAGATCCTATAATCGCAACTCTAAAATTTCATTCATCTAGATCGAGATAAATGAACATAAATGTCCCTTCATATACTCATATTTTCATGATGTTAAAAGTCACCACAGTGGTCCTAATCAGATGAACGTAAAAGGTCTAGTGTGTCCCATTAAGTGGAAGAAAACCATGAGGGCTGCAATTACCCTTATTGTGATAGAAATTATTCCCATATCATGGTCCATATCCTATTTCTACAACACCTTCTACCTCTAGTGATAGCGATAATCATTATAGCGCTTAGTTGTGTAGATTTAAACCAGGAATCACTAATCAATTAAAAGAAATAATAAGAACCAATAATGTGCATAAAATAGTACCAAAAATAGAGAATATTTTATACATATAGATTATTTTTTTGATGAATAACCTTCAATAAATATAGATTATTTCATCAACACATGGTTTCGATTATATCATTAGAATAAGGGTACCCCATAAATCATCAAGAGTCAGGATCGATTAAAAAATGACACAAAATTGATAAGAGAATAATATAGTAATAAATAATCATACCTCTAAATGTTGATATGAAAAAAAACTATCATTATCTCAACCAATTCACATCTTAAGTTGTTTCACGAATTCTCTATATGGCTTCCAATTTCTAGAAAGCTTACAATCCAAGACTCAAAACGTCATGATAAGATCACGTGTTATTATTTATATTAGAAATACAATTAATTCTTTTAAAGGTGGACATTATTGGATACTAAAAATTGGTTTTTATTCACATGTGACAGTGTACATAATGTTTTTAACTATTTTGGAAGACTACTAGGAGTGATTTGTTACTGTTGGGATTAATAGGTCAGTCAAGGTAAAAGGAGTTGGCTCCACTTTAAATTGATATGATAAGAGATTGTAAAAGAGTAATCTGTATGTGTATGGGTATAAAAAAAACCTATTGACAATTTATAATATAAATTATAAAGGATATGATGTTATCTCCCTGGATTTTTTTTCTTGTTGTAAAGGCTAGAAGATTGTAGAATTATGATAAGAGTACAACAATCTGAGGGTAACATATTTTTTGTGGGAAATTCTTAGAATTCACTCTACTTAAGTGAAAAGAAGGAAAGCCAAATTTTTCATAGAAGGTATTAATATATTAGAAAAATTACATGTAAAATATTACCAAAATGGATATTATTTATGATGTTCCTAAAATGAAGAGAGAATAAAACTGGATTTTCTCCACATGAAAAAATAGGAAGATTAAAGATACTTTATACAAAAAATAATAGATTCATCCATATCCCCCATTAAATATTATTCATTCATATATTTGTGGCAAATTGATAATATAATCTATAAATTGATATAAGTATTTTTTTTACATTAGTTATGACTTCACTCGCATCACATCCATTATGTTAATGAATCATAAATTATATTTTTTAAGTTATTCATTAGCTTCTAGATAGGTGTTAAAAATATTTGTGGTTAATTATTGAAGAAGATTAAAATGGATAATGGTGTTGGGTAAACTAATATAGGATTTTATTATTACCATGAGAAGTATAGTATTCACTATGAACATAGTTCAATATACACCCCACAACAAAATCTCATTCCAAAAGGAATGAACAAAATTTTATGAGAGACATCTCAAACCATGTTTATTGATAATTATATATTTCTGTATTTTTTGAAACCAAATTTTTGAGAAACAACTCATACTCAATATATATTCTTAAATGGTCCAAATTTAAATATTTTAATATATGATATGTACTCTAAGAAACACCATGATTTAGGTTCCTAAGAATTTTTTTGAATCCCATATATTATCAATGATAATAGTCAAAATAATGGAATGTTTAATAAAATTGGTGTTGAATGAATCTTCTTATGTTATTCTATAAATTTTAGAGGATATCATCTTTATAATAAATAAGTATGTAAGATTCTAGATTCTACTAATGTTAAAGTGATGGAACATGAAATAAATTAATGCATACATGAAATATAAAGTTTCATAAATTATGAAGAATAATCTACTTTGGTTAAATAGTATGATGATGTTTTAGATAGATTTGAATATTTTGATGCATTAAAATTTGAAAATTATGATTAAAAAACTCTAGTGATGAAGATAAACTTCTCACAAATCATCCAATTATAAGAATACAAATAGTGGTCCAAAATGAAATTGGATATCAAGTACAACATGTTCAATCCAAGATAACATTGATGAAAAAAATCACACATCATTGTATCCTAAAGTCAGACTAATAGATGATGATTAATAACTTGAGTACCACTATTGGATTGATTAAATAAATAAATAATGTTTTACATTTATAGGAATGATACTTGGTAATTGGAACCTATGTTGGAAAATAGTAATGTTATTGGAAAAATGGGTTTTCATGGAAAAGATGAATGAAAAGGTTTACGTTTTGAGAAAAAAAAATAAACACTTCAATGTAAAAAGTACTCTTAAGTAGAAGGAATTGATATTTTTTATTATAATTCATCAGTTTTTAGACTTGAAATCATTATAATTCTTTTTCTATTTTAGTATAATGTAAATGGAATATATTTCAAATGGATGTCAATCATGAATTCCTTAGTGGTGAATTTGAAGGTGTGGTTCGTATTTAAAAACCTTGTGTATTTGTTGGTGGGTAAGAATAGAATCAAGAATATCGGATAAGTAAGGATTTATATGGGAGAAATCATTCACTAAAATAAAGGTATTCTAAGCTATATATATTCCTGAAAATGATCAAATTTAATATTTCAAGAGTGGACAATAATGTTTTTATCCATGAAATAGAGAGGTGTCTCTAACTGTCATTGTTTTTGTTGATGTTGTTATATTTTTGTAAATTAAGATATATTTTCTGATGTTTTCTCATTAGATATTAATATCTTATTTCAATTTTACATCCTCGGTGAGATGAAATATTTTATGGGTATAAACAAATATCGAGAGAAAAATTATATTTTTCTTTCTTAATATATTCATGCTTAGGAGCTTCTAAATAACTTTTCCATAGAGTATTAATAGTTAATTTCCACAACTATCTCACTGGGAAAGAAGTTTTAAAAGGATGTGTAAGGAAAGGAAGTTAACCCCAAATAATTACTAAAGCATATTTGGAGTTTTTTATACTTGATACTTTCTAGAAAAGATATTACATATGTTTTCACTATTTCTATGGTTGATTTTAGGGTGAACTAAAAATATCCCATAGATTGATGAGAATCTAATTATATGATTCATTCTAGGAAAAAATACTTTGGGTTGGTTATGATCGAAATGGAATTCTTGATCTCTTCACCTACAAAAATATCGATTGGGAATAAAATTTTGGTGATTAGTGGTCATTAGCTAGTGGATTTTTCTTCTCAAAATCAATCTGTGTATTTTGGATCAAAAAAGAAAAAAATTTGTAAATTTGAGAACTGATAATTTTGATTATGTCACTTCAACTCAACACGCAGCCCAAATTATGTGGATGAGGGCATAAATATATGATATCAAATTGAAAGTGAATATGGAAAACCACTTGGGATGTGATAATCCAAGTTCTATTAATCTGTTAAAGCATCATATTCAATATTCTAGGTCTAAGTCATTGATATTTTATATAAATTCATCGATTATATTTTAAAGATAAACGATTTGAATGTTTAATTTTTTCTTATATTAGATAAAATAGAATATGGGTTTACTAAGACAATATAGAAGGATTAATTTAAATTATAGATGTTGGAAATGGGAGTTCAACCTCACTCCTATCATGGGAATTGTATGGAGGTTTTTTCCCTTCTATCATCATGTTCATTGGTTATTTTTTCCAGTTAATGAGAAAAAGATAACATAAATCCCTTTTATATTTAATCGCTTAATTTTTCCACAAATGTGGATAAAAACTATTTATAGATTGTTATTAAAAGGTATAGGTTATTAATTCATCTTATTATTTGGTATTTTGAATTAATTCTAATATATTCTGATAGTTTTTGGGAAAATTAATTCAAAAATAAATTGGTAATAGGTTCTATAAAAAAATTGAGAAGTTGAAAAGGAATTGGAAGAGTAATTCATGTTTCCACCATATAAGATCAAATATAAAAAAATCATGAGAAAATTTGATATATTTTAATTTGTCCTTAAGTGGATTTATGATATATGAAAAATTTAATGTAAATCACTATATTATGGACAACATGATGTGGTTCTTAAATTTTAAGATTTCCTAATCTGAATTCTCTCAATTAGGATTAATATTATTGAATGATGAATCATCAATTAGTTAATTGAGTTTTAAAGTGATTTATATTTCTGAGTACCATATATATTAAAATTTGAAGATTATTAAGCCCAAGGTATATTTTGGGGATATTATTGAGTTTTTGGAAAATAAGGTGTAATGTTATGACTATTTGTATTGGATATTATTATTTTGTTGGATTTTTTCAATGTATAAATCGCATTAAAACACATAGGATATTATGTTAGGTGACTATATTTATATTTTTGGAGTAGTTATGGTTTTTTAAAAGTAATCTGTTAATTAAAATTTGATTATGTATATACCTGTTTAAAGAATATCCATCTTTATAAGGATCATTATTTAAATAAGGATGTTTATAGTGTTTATTTGAGGATGATATTATATTCTCCAAATGAATTATTAACATCATAAGGATAATTTATATGATGTAAATGGTCATCTCTATTTTAATAAGTATCATTGAGTAGATATAATGATGATTGATAATATATAAAAGGATGCCAAGAAATCATTGTAAGGATAAACAGTGTTGTGTATTTATGACTTTTTTTCTTATTTATCATCCCTAATGTCCATAAGGATCATCCACTTAAAATGTATGAATCTTAAATATTGAAAACATGATTTTGAGAATAATTATCAATTGGAGAAAATACTTTTTCAAAATTTGAGATTATTGGAAAATAGTAAATCGTGAATTCTAGAATAAAATTTATAAAGAAAATTTATTCATTCAAACAATTCTTGGTGATGTGTTCCATATTGAATAAACATAAAAATTAAAAAGGATTTGAATTAAATCAAGTGTACGAGCATTCCACTCTAAAAAATAGAGTTTCAAGTTATGGATCATGCATATTATCATGCACATAAGGATTTAATTAAATTAATTAAACTACATTTGTTTCTTATGGATATTATTATGATGAAAATGAGGTAGAACATTGTGTAAAATCTAATATATGAGAACATGAGGTGATAATAGAGGGGATATCATATAAAATATTTTAAATTCAGCATTTTGAGGATTAGGTACAATTTTTATTAAGAAATTTCAGCTTCAATTTGTATGGACAACAAATAATTATGGTAATATTAAAAAAAATTGAAAAAACTTTCATGAAATACAATTAGTATTAAAAAATAAATAATGATGTATGTGGTAGAGTCAAGAATAATTAATTAGTTTCAATACCTTAGTGTAGTGAAAATTCATTATATCAAGGATTAATAATGTATGAGGAAGAATATGTAAAATAAGAATATATAAAATTAGAGGGGGTTCCCTCTCATTCTTGTGAAATTAAAACAAGTGGATTAAGATAGACTTTTGATAGTGCAATTTTAAAAGAATGATATAATACTATGATGACACGATTATAGTTTTCATTAGAAAAAAGAATTTTTTTTATTAAAAAATTCTTGAATCATTTTAATTAGATACAGATACACAATACATAGATTTATAACATGAGTTCTGGGATAACATCTACTCATATTATTCCATAGGTTGATACTACTAGTTATAGTAACCATAATTGATTCTAAATCCCAACAAGGATTGTCATTATCATTTTAATAGGTTAACCTTACAAATAAATTATACCATGTTCTATGTGTGAATATGTGTGTTCAATATTGTAGTCAAATCATTCAATCTGTGGAAAAGGTGGTTTTAAAAAAGGAAAAATTCAAATGAATTCTAAATCATAGATTCACCCCTCATCTCATTTATTTCACTGATCCTATGATTGGACATTCAGTAACATATAAAAATACCAAAAGACCCCATGGATGATATTATTCTTGAGACATCAATACTATGTAAGAGCACATGATAGGTTATAAAACTAGAGAAAAAATTATTTCTAATCACTGAGGATGGTGTCTCGTTATTAACTGCTAATGATGAACCATTATCTTAAAATGAGGTTATGTATATCTAGTATGTTTAAAAATAAAAATAATACAAGAATTACGATATGTATTCCATATTATAGAACAATTTTTTTTGATCTTGTCAATATATTAGTATATTTAAATTCTATTTGTTAAAAATGGGTACTCTAAAAGAAAATCGACCTAGAAGTTCAATTTATTACTTATAAGGCATGACTAGTGGATAAATGTTTTAATAAATGTTGTCGAATATATTATAATTTAATCTTTTCATGAGTTTTTATTCTAAAATTCATCAATATTAATCTTTCCGTAGAAACCCTCCATTATTATGAGAGTTTGAAAATGGATATCAAAATTGATTTTCTTAACATAAAACATGGGGAATATATATATATATCACAACTAGAGGGGATTATTAATCAAAGAGATTACAAAAATGTATGGAATTAATATAGAACCATTTATGCATTGAGTAAAGAATATAAATCCTGAAACATTCACTTTGATGATTTTATAATGGTATTTGGTTCAATGAAAAATGAGTGTGATCCGTCAGTCTATAAGAAGTTTAGTATGAGTGAATTTATTTTCAAAGTAGTATATATTAATGATATATTACAATATGGAAACAAAATACCATAATTATAATTAGTTATGATATAGTTAAAAAAATGATTCTCCATGAAGGACTTAGGGGAACTATCATGAATTCTAAGGATCAACATCAATCATGATAGATCTAAGTGGTGAGTTAGACTATGTCAAGCTACATACATTGACAATATATTGAATAGATTCAATATTGATCGGTCTAAGAATGTATTTTTACCTATTTCACATAGAATACATCTATCAAATAAAATATACACTCCGACATAAGATAAAAGACAATGGGGGAACTAGATTCCTTATTCTTGAGCTATAGGAGCAGTCATGTATTCCATGTAATATACCAAGGTCAATATTTCCTACACCATGTACATGGAAAGCATATTTATAGTAGAGCGAGGAGACCATCATTAGATGGAAATAATGAATTTCTTAAAGTATCTAAGGCATACTAAGTATATGTTCTTATATTATAGGACAGTTGAGGATATAATCATTAAAGGATAAACATATATTTCTTTTCAAATAAAATAGAATGATCTGAAATCACTATCTGGATATATCTTATACCAAAATGGAGGATTCATGAGATGGAGGATCATAATGTATCTAGTGGTCAATGATTCTACACAACATTATGAGTATATTATGACTATTTATGTATCTAATCTTGTATTGTGTATATGAAACTTCTTGGATCATGATGTGGTTCCTAAAAATAAAAATCGCATCACATTATATAGAAGTTTTATTGAAAAGGTGGCTCTTTTTAATGATCCATGATAATATCAATTGATTAATCATATATTATAGAAGTATCACAACCTGAGGGATTTTTGTACAATTTTTTTGGTTGAAATAAGTAGAGTTTTGATTGAAGATAACATGGTGGAACCTATGATTAAATCCATATCTCACTGGAATCAGGAATATCATGTGAACGTTATAGGGATAAACACAAATAGCAGTTGGAGTTGGTTCCCTAAAACAAATTAATTTATATTTTTTTATTAATTATATATCCTAGGTATTTAAATTTAATAAAAAATTTATCATGTGACGAGTGTTCTTCATCATATCATTATAAATATAATTTTCTTAGAGTATATGAAACACTGAAAGGTTATAGCAGTTCCCCCCTATGATAAGATCCAGGATGTGATATGATTATATTAATAAAAACATATTATATGGATCGATGACATCTTTCTGATTGGTTATAAATGATATAGGTTATTAGCTATTGGAAGCTCATAAGACCTTGTGATATTTTCACTTGAAATTTACACTTGGTAATATTCAAGAGGGGAGGTAATAAAAAAATACCCTCCCTTATGATTTCAAAATGTTATACGTTTAATTAGATATTAATATTTTTGGATATGTGTATTGGTCCCCTAACGTAGGATTATTATTAATGTTTAACATGAATCAACCACTTATATGTGTTGATGAAAACCATGAATACATATGATCATGTTGAGGTATGAAAATTTGGATGGTTCATAAGTGATATGGAATTAATTATTAAGTCAAGAATATATTTTTTATGTTATAAGGTGATGAAATAAGATATCAAAGAACCTTTTATGGGCATGGATGTTTTTGATTAAGAATATGGACAGAATGGTTTTATCAAAAAGTTTATTCTTAGATACTGAGGGAATGGTATTTCAAACATATAGGATAATGAAATAAGTAGTGAAAAATTCTTGAGAATATATTTAGAAAAAATATTAATTTTAAATAATGATAATTCATAGGTGGTGGTTTTCTTTATGACATTAACATAATTATTTATGGATATCTTAACATGTTGTTAGTTTTTTATCGTGTACTTTATGAAAGTTAGCTAAATTTCACAAATCAAGTTTCCGAGAGTGTTTCACACTAAGTGTATCTAATACATCAGTTATATTATATTTGAATTTAATACCATAATAAATTTTATTCTCATGTGTTGAGTAATAATAATTAAACAAATTAATGTCCATCTGATAACTTCAATCAATATTTATTTTAATGAATATATATATATAATTTAAATAATAAATGAGTATTTTTAAATGAATTAGAGAATATTAAATTTATTTATTTCATGAATGAATAATTTAATGATATTTATTTATTAGAATAAATAGTCATTACTAAAGGTTAGATAAATTCTGATTAGGTTGACATATCATAATAATGTTCTAAAAGAAATTATATATTTAAATCACATTAAAGTAAATATTGATTAATTTATTTTAGAAATGATATTAGTATTATTTTTGGGTTTTTCACACATCAAAGAAATAATAATAATGTTATTATTATTATTTGTGGGGTTCAATTAGAATAAATAAAATGGTTAACGTTTTTTTGTAATAATTATTCTCTAACATAATTATTTAAACTTGGTTATATCATTTCTATGATTAGATGTTGTTTTTTAGAAAAAACATCTATAAATAATTCTCTTAACCCAAATATAACTTTATCTAGAATGCACTAATGAACTTGGAGCATTGATACACCTCCTCCATATCACTCCTTGAGATAACTGGAATATTAAATTTAGAACATAAGTGATTTGTATTTTGATCAATGATAATTGATGCAAACAATTAATTTTTTCTACTATAGCACTTAGATATCCAATAGAAAATTTGTGAGGTTCTTAGAGAAAAAGTGAATAACATTTAGAGTTATACTACCCATGAGTTGTCATTTAATTTATGGTATACCAAGAGTGTTAACCAATTTGACAATGACTATAGACTTATAATAACACTTAATTATTATTAATAAAAATTATGTAGATATTATATGTTAAAATAATTTCTATCTGAATCTTATAGGGTTTCAATTTTAAAGTACTAATGATTTATCAACAAAAAATGATGAAATCCAATATTCGTTATAGGCCCGACTCACTTCCCTCTTACCTTATAACCTTTAAAAATATAGAAACTATGTATGTTAAATAATTTTTTCACTGGTGATGTAGATCAATTAGTTGAGATGATCTTTACTATCTTTAATAAAAGTATGCTACTACTATATTATTTTTCCAGCGAGATTGATCAAGGTTTCAATGACTTGTTATTATGTAACCAGTGTAACCAGAAACATTATATCCTTATCTTGTTTATATATGTCTATATTTTTATTCTTTTTTATATAAAATTTTACTCATTTATTTGGATAACATATGTTATGGTATGACCCATATTAATAATGGTATTTTTGTACTAGAATATGAAAACTAATTCTTTTTATTGATTTTGAATCAAATTTACATGACTCCTATCACACCATATTATGAAATCATTACGGTATTCATGTAAATAAGAATTTTATAACATTGTTATATCCAAGATGGTAGTAATATTCATTTTAACTAAATTCACATGATATATGTGTTTTTTGTTTTCAAGGTAAACTGACAAAACTCCTTTTAGTAGAAAGGGTGAAAGGGACAAAATTATTTTTCAAGTAGTTCATATAGATGTTTTTGAACCAGTTTTAGTCGAATATAGGGTTAAATATTCATACTTCATAAAATTTAATGATGAAGTTAGTAAAAATGATTTTATCTACATAATGTGGTTCAAGTTTGAATTATTTGAGAAATTTATGGATTTCAAGCATGATGTGGATAATTAGCTTGGTAAAAAGATAAAAAAGATATTCTTAGGCCATGGAATATAGTATAATAACCAAATATTAATGGATTATATATGATAATTTTGGATTATATCTCAATTAACTCATCCTTAGACACCATAATGTAGTGGTTTTATTTGAAGAAGGAGCCAATACTTATTGGATATGATAGGATCAGTAATTTTACATGTGATTCTTCTATTATCCATTTGGGGATATGAATTATAGAATTATAAAAATATTACCCAACCATGTGCCAAATAATATGTTAAATAACATCCCATACAAGCTATTATTTTGAAATAAACAGGTCATATCCCACATGTTCGTGTGGGGTTACAAAGCATTTGTTATGTTTTTCTCTAGAAATAAACATGAAACTCAAGGAACTAATTGTATCTTTATAGGATATCCTAAGAAAACTTAATTATATTATCTACAAATACCCTAAGAGAAAATAATCATGGTTGACTGACACCCAACATTTCATAAGAGGGATGACATCTCAAAAATAGATGGTGGGAGGAAGACTCACTTCAAGGAAGTTGAGGATAAAGAAACACATGAGTTAGAATACAAAACAAATTACAAAAAAATACAAATGGATTAAGTTGTTATAGAGACATAAGTAGTACATAGGATCACTAGAGAGTTTACATAACAACAAAGGTGTGGTTTTATAATCACTAAATATGAAGACTTGTGATTAGATGATTACAGTGAATCTATGTCCTGTAATGAAGAATTAAGAAGATAATAAGCTGAAATGTTGAAATAATACATGAATTTTGAGATGGATTCCATGTTCCAAAACTATTTAAATGTCCTGATAGATCCTCTGATGGATATAACTTATTTTGGAAAAAATTGGAATTCAAGAAGAAACTGGACATAGATGGAAATTGCAATACCAATAAGGAATGACTTGTTGTAAAAGGGTTCAAACAACACCAATGAAAAGACTATGAAAAAACTTTTTAACTAGTTTTTATTCCAATATAAATCATAAATTTTCTTTATAAATTATCATACCATAATTATTTGACATAGAAAATGAATTTAATAATATTTTTTCATAATTAAATCCTTATGGAGTTGTCTATATGACCCAAGAAAAGTGTTTATGACACCAAATTATGAAAATATGGTAAAAACATATAGAGATCCATTTACATATTGATGAAAGAAACCAGATAAGAAAATAATCATTTTGATAAATAAATAAGACAATATTTTTTAATTGGATAATACTGTAATTAGATGGGCACATTGGTCCTTATACATGATATTATTATTAGTGGATATGATGAATCATATATTTTTTTATTTTAGAAAACCATGATGACATGTTCTCTGAAAAAAATAGGAAACTTTTTTGCATCATAAGTATAATGCCCTAACCATAAACATTAAATAATCTTGAATGAAGTTATTAATTCACTGTGAGGATATTTTCATCTTTATTTCTTTAGTGAATATGGCATAACTTATATATATCAACTTGAATATTATAAGTACACACTTCTACTCACTATCCATTTTTTTCATAAAATAGAAACTCCTAAAAAAGAAACATGTCTTCTTCCATGTTTTAGATAGCATTACTTTTCCTTGATCCCATAATTTACCCTATTAATATTTATGTCCAATAAAAAACATTTCAAAACCTGCGATGAGCATAAAGAAGTCAATATGGGATACCCAAATAAGGAAAACTATTAGTTTTTCAAAAAAACATGTAAACCATGAATACATTATCTTATGTAATGCATTCACCTTTATGAAGTAGTGAATACTTTTCACTAAATAAAATATCATTTATTACCCTTTTGTTACCAAAATATTACCATAAAACCCATAGAAATCACACATAACATATAAAAGGTAAACATGGGAGTTATGTCTTTTTTTGCATCTTATCACAATTTTTTATCTTAATAAATAGAATTTAATTCTAATTATTTATGTAGATAAAACCTATTTTTTACGAGAATTGAATTAGATAACCTTGAATACACTTTCCTCTTTATTACATAAGATAATCTTCATCTTATCTACCTACAATATCTAATTTATATCCTATGGTTGACCATTTAAAACAATAAACATGGAATGAAATCATGCTCTAATATTAATTCTGTGATATAAATATCTTTTTTGGCCTCCAATAGATTCTTTATTTAATATATTTTTTTATAAAAATATGACTTTCTGAAGTCCAGAAGAAAATAACATTAATATTTCATCAAATAATTATTTTTGAATATTATCAATCAATATATATCCTACATTAAAATATATCCTTGATTATTGATAAGTTATCAATAATTTATAACGTTCTCCCTTATTCTATTATCCTTTGTTGTTCATATTGTATAAATGTGTATTTATTATAAAATCCTCAAAACTAACACCATTTTTACATAGATAAATGGTTATTTAATAACTATGATGTTATTATAATGTTTCTATATCATGACTTTAACTTTCTTCCAAAATATCATCTAAAAATATTAAAAATAATTATTATTCTTTGAAAAATCTATTTTTATTTATTTTCCAGAATTCATTCTTAAATAAATAAATTCTTATTCAAGAGTTTCAATCTTTATAAATTTTTCTCTGGTGGATATGTTATGATCATCAGTGTTATTATTATATTATAAAATATCAAATATGTAATTCTAAACTTCTTCGTATTTTATTGTAACATCTTCATAAATATACATAAATTTCTCAAGATGATCTACATCAACATAATGAACATCATCATAACTTTTATATTCCTATAATAAAACTCTATTCTTTGTGTTCTTTTTTTCTGTAAGTGAAGAGATTCAAAATATATGTCTAATTAATCATCGAAGTCTAAAAATCCTTATGGTTTATCATTGAATTCAAATTAATTTATTTTATTATTCTATCAAATACATAAATGTATCATCGATATCAGATATGAACTCCGCCTCTATGCCATCTAAGGAATCATCTTCAATGCATTCTTCCTATTTTATTACTGAAAATATCCTCTATAATTGTATACCACAAGAATTTATAGAATTAAAATTATTTCTAAGAGAAATATTATTCTTCTTTTTTTTGTGAGAATTTAGTCTCACCACCCACTATATCATATCTCTTTGGACACATTGTAGTGATGTGTCCAATCTTTAGACAATAAAAAACAAGCTAGATGTATCCTACCCTAAAATATTCTATTACATATTCTAATATTCCTTTAAATAAGAGATATGAAATAATCATATAAATCACCTTCAATTACATCCTCTTAAACTTCTTTATTCACAGCCTCATTGAATAAAATATCTATAGATGAAATTTTTACAAATTTCTCCAGCTTCGCCGACATCACATACAAACCTATTTTCTATGTATCTAATCAAATGATAACTCTCCAATATTTATATTTTAAATATCTGAAACATTTATATTATATATATATTGTAAAAATTCTGTAATATATTTTATATTTTTAAAATCTTGAATCTCATGGCCATGCCCTGATATAACAAAAACCACTTTATCCAGAAGTTCAATGAAACTATCCATATTCTCACATGAATTGTTTTTTAAATTATCAAACCCAATAAACGAAAATATTTTTTCATTATAATTTTTCCCCTTTATATATTTTATAAATTCTATGTTAGGGACATTTTTTTCTGATTATCACCATTACCTTTAAATAAAACTAAATAAACATATCTTTTGATAATGGATTTTAAGCTTAACATCTCCATTTAGAAACTTCTTATCAGCCTCCATCATTAATCTTCCTATGGGACCAAATACATATATCCCAAGAAGGGTTACATAGTATATATATATTATAAGATATATCAAATTTTATCTTATTAAATTCATTAAAATATCATTGTTACATCTATAAAATTTGTTTACTCACTATTTATTTATAATGGACTCTAAGACATAAACATTCTTTTAATAGATTCAATAAATAACTAGTAGACCTGATATAAATATTGGAAAATATGTACCATTGACCACGCTATGAAGGGTGGTTGAATTAGGTTGAATTTAATTTTTTTCTTATCTTTTAAAAAACAGATCATTTCTAGACATTCTCAAAGACATCATTAATTATTCTTATAAGGGAAAGAAAATTTTAAATGATAAAGATCTTTAAACCAGGATTTCACTTGGTTCACCCAAAAGTAGCTATATATAAAGAGAACATATAAGTGGTGTATTGGAATTTAAATTAATTATTAATTCACTAGTATGTTATTAAAAACATTAGTAAGAGATCAATTCTCATTCAAGGTTTGTACCCACTTCCACGCTTTCATGCACTATTTTCAATTAGGTTTAAAATATATAATAGACAGACAGGTCAAACTCATAAGAATTGAATCAATTACTCAGTGATAAGAAACAGCGATGTTCCCCATGATTCATTATTCTTTGTCTCTAATTCATTAATGATATGATCCATAATAATTTCTTCCAATAATCACCTTCAAATTAATTTAGTCCCACACACATATCATATTTTGGTATTCAATAATACTCTATTCATTATGATCTTTAATATATTTTTCTCTTTACAGTTTTGTCTCTCTTTTTTCCATCTATATATTTTATTATAACTTCTTTCTTTTTCTATATCCCCTTATATGAAATTTTAATTAAAATAAAATCAATTTCCAACAACTTCCTCGATAATTAAATCCACTGGATCGAATCCCAAATGATCTCCACCATCAAAATTAAAATTTTTAGTTATGATATTCCCAAATAACCATAAAATATTCAAGAGTCTGATGCATCATTATTTTTGTCTAATCCTATCAAAAACTAGAATCATGGTACAATGGGCCAGTTTCTATTTAACGTCATTTAGTTAACAGATAGGTTAGAAAGTGACCTGAACCTTTATAGTTTATAATATATTTTATGTAGTATGATAGTTCAATATTTATCTTTGATGGGACTGTAAGATTTACACATTATTTTTTCAGAACAGGCACTCTTTACCTAGCATGGTGGGAAATTCATACCAAGAAACAAGAACTTATACTCCTAAAACATCCAAAACATCTTGAATATTCTTTGTTGGGTGGAAATTATTCAACTACATGAGCATAAAATTTCAAGGACCATTGAATTTTCATAAGACGTACTCACGTTATAATCTTCTATGTTAGAGTGAAACTACATCCTTTCCAAAATCATTTATAATCATCCATCTAGCTTCTTAATGTGAACAATTTCATCACCAAATATCTTATAAAATACAAAATATAAAAAAGGAAATAACATTACCTTCACTAATAACATTAATATGTACATATATATAATTTTAAAGGATTTTATAATTTTCCCATAATATGGGAATTGCAGTGTGATAATAAAAACCGAAATGAAAAATGATCAAAAACCCGATATTTCATTGTGTAATGTCTATATCCATGATGTGTGTGATTCTTTGGATATTATTTAGGGTTCCTTCTGAAGTTCACCTTGAAACCTTTTGAATTCATACTTTTCCATTTTTAGATCTCAAAATTATTCAAGGTGTGACACAGGATGTTGTGGTGGGACCTATGTCATTACTAGAATTTTAATGAATAGATGTCCACTAATTTTTTCACAATTAATGGTAATTCATGTTACTTCCAATAAATTTAAACATAATGGTAATTCCAATTAAAATTCACATTGACAAAAAATACTACCTAACAGCATGTGGTTTTAATATATTCCATGTTTTATTGTCCAACGCCACTAACCCTATCCTAAGAACATGCTCTATATGTGGAAGGGATAGATGGGAATTCTTTATCCCTACATGATGGATACTATTTATTAGGAATAATGAAAAATTCCTTTTATATTTTCTAAACATAATAAACCAATTGTATATAATGAGGTCCAACTAGGTACTTGAAATGACCTCATCCAAGGTTAGTGAGTGATACATCTAGAAAAATAAATCTATAACAAAATCTCAACAACTAAACATAATATAAATGGCATCTCAAAAGAAATTATAATAACCAATATAAATAATAATTATCCATACCTGTATTAATGAATGTCATGGGATGTCGAATAGGAAATAAAAATTTAATTCCAAAAAACCCAACTAAAACAAATCAAAATAATCGCTACCTATTTATGCTTTTTATGAGGGATCACTGATACAATTTCACTATCTATAACCCAATATAATCAAGAACCTGAATTATAATATCCTTTTTTATTAATTTATTTATTTAATATTATATTATATATATTTTTATGTGTTTTTATGAGTTTTGGGCGGGAAATTTTTATATTTTTAATAATTATGTAGGGGAACAAGGTTTGTAAACTATGTGGTAACTGTGTGTTTGGTAATATCCCAAGGAAGTGACAATTAAAATGGTCAGTTAAAAGTATATTATAATTTTGAAGCACCTAGGAATAATAATAAGACAGTTTGTTGGGTTGCAATTAGGTGCATCACGATTGTCATGTGGATTGGAAAAATGTTTAGGTAGACCACGCATTGTTCACAGTGATATAAAATTTTGTTATTTATTTATTTTTTATTTATTTTTTTATCCCCTAAAATCTTCTCTCTCATATCCCTTATGGTCACATGAAACTATAATCACCTTTCTGACCACCATGGCGCACACACCCCTACCCTGATCTCCATCTTCCACAATAATTTCACCCTAGTTTCTTAGAAAATCATAGTATTATATTCAAGGTAATGACTCATCTTCTTTATATTATTTATTTTCTTTTGGTTTTTTATTATCATGGAAATAAACCCTACTCAATCAAAACCTAATGTTTTATTCTTGTATTGATTTTTTGTATTTCTTTATTTAAATTGTTTATAATTTCTTAATTGAGGTATGTTAATTCAATATTCTTATTCAAACTCAAACACCACTGATTCTATATAGGTTTTCCATTTCCATGGATTTTAATTTTGATATCGTTTATTTTGTGGTGTTTTAGATTTATATTTGAATTTTAAAATGATATTTTAATTAAGGTAATTAAATTTACAAGATGAAAATTTATATTTACCTTTGGTTTATTTAAAAGTGAAAGGTTTAAATATTTAAAGGGCTAGTGTAAATAAATTTTTTGTGAATGGGTGCACTGTGTGTTTGGGATGTTTCCATAATAGCCTCTAAAAATAACAATTGAAACATATAAATATGTTTATTTATTAATAGTGATTTATAAAAGGTGTAAATTATAATTCATAATGATACTTGAAATACCAAGTTTAGTAAAAAGGTTTAATGATTTTTTTTGAATATAAGGGTTTAAAATGGATTGATCATATTTGGGTCAGGAATTAAATTAAATGCTGTTATTTTGAACTATAAAGGGTTGGGGAGAAATTTTGATTTCCAAATTTCATTATGATATATAAGTATTTTTTAAAAATTTATTTCACCATGATCTGAAATGGTTGGTATTGAGAAGATTATGGAAATGAAATTTCAACTGATTTAAAAATTCTCATCATTCTAAGAGTTTTGTTTTTAACAACCAATTTGGAAATTTAACAAATTTTATAAATATTATGAGAACATATTTTACCCTATGTGATTGGTTTACCCCTTGGGGATTGTAACCCATATGGGATTATTAAAACTTGGTATGCCTGTAATGATGGTTATACATGGATGGGATCATCGATATTTCATTCGAGCATGTTGTAGGTGAAATGTGAGTAAAATTTAAATACTTAACATATTTTGGGTGTGATTGTTGATTTATCTTCACATATATTTTACTTTTCATGGGAGTCTGGGGAATATGTTAGGTTACCGATATGAGGGAGAACCCTAGTGTAGAAATTTCATCATCTAGTGTGTTTCTCTTAGATACTATTAAATGGTTAATCAGGACGGGGTAGCATGTGTTGCGAGATAGAAATATGTTTTTACCATGTCAGTAATAGAGATTAAGGTATGTATATTTTTTTATAGTACTACAAAACTACTAGGTATGAGACAACTTTAGTAGTTTCTATCTAGGTTATATATCTGCAGTTAGGGTCCTTGTTATTATAACCTATAGACATTTTCGATTACAATTAGTTCATTTTTAGGATGTTTTGGGGTATTTAATTTCTTCTTTTATTCCATACCTTACTCATTTATTGTTTATTGTAACTGTGTTCCTTTTAAAATTTTGGCATGTTGGTGATATGTTCGTCCCTATTATGACTAGTTTTCTATTATTTATTTGTTTTAATTTAAATTGGGATTTAGAAATAGTTTGTAAAGTGGGTTTTAAAAATTAACTGGTTTAGTTATTTCTTAAATACGATTTCTGAAATGTATTTTTACGGTATTTTATGAAAATATATTTTATAGGAAATGATTGAAAATGGTTATAAATAATGCTTTGTATTAATTTTTACGGCTTTGGAACCCCCATTTCTTATGGTTTCAAATGATTTGGTAAAATATTTAAACTCACATTATTTTATTTTATATAATAAAACTTATTTGTTTAGAAATTATATGAGTGGAATATTGATCACATTGTTTTATAGAGAATGTGAAAACTGAATCATTTGAAATTTTTCCAAACATTCTTGAAAATGGTTTTATGATTAAAATTTCGGCATGGGGAACAGTTGTTGGTGGAATAATGAGAATTTTTTTTCTCATTCCTTTATATCATTTCAGTTTTTTTTCATCCATTGACCACTATAGGGTTATTTTATGTCTAATAGGATCTAAGCTTAGTGGTTTTATTTTTATTTATTTTATTTCACCAAGTGTGATAATTACATGATTTTTATATCTTTCCTTTGTTATTATAAAATTTCTAGTATATTGAACTTTAAATAATATACCTTGTCCATGTAGATTTTTAACTTCTTCCTATAGTTGTAGGTGTTCTATTATTTTGTCTTCTAAGGATAAAAATTGTTAGAGTCTTTTCTACATGAGAGTTTTTTTAGGATAATTCTATGGTATTTTTTCATCTGTTATTTATAGGTTTATTTTAGGTAACTTAATTTATTTATCAAGCATGTTTGAATTATAGATGGGTCATGATAGATTTTAGGGATAAATTCCTTACTATAACTCATATTTTCAATTGAAATTATTTACTTTTGTATATACATGATTCCATAGTACTTGCTAACTATCTGTGGGGATTGGGAATGCCCCTCGAACAAGTAGCAGATCAGTTCATGTGTAATGCCCCGGCCCCAGTTACCCAGAGTCATTCCATTATTACATAACATTGGATTCATCATAAAATATCAAGTCTTGAAAGAACGATTAGTTTAGTAGCCTTGGAATCACTAGATACATTCATAAAGTTTACATTACAACATAAAGTGAAAACTACAAAAATATCTTGTCTCCATAGACCACACTCATATCCCCTCATACTATCCCTATAGGTCATTCATAAAATTCTTCTTCACATCCTAGGAAAAATAAAACATATAAAGAGGTGATCTCAGATGCCCAGTAAGGATAACAATATAGCGGAAACATTGATAAATAAGCATAAACATTTAAGGCAATGTATAACTAAAACAAAATCCTTTTAAACTTGAACTTCAGTATAATATGGAAAAAATAAAATGAAATAATTCCATTTTCTTATTCACATGGATATTCTACTAGTCGAATAATAACATGGAATATCAATAACCACTTTCATAATGTTGGAATGCATAATGCCAGACTATCATAACCACATAGCCAAGGCCTTGTGCCAAGACTTCAAATAAGATTTTGTCAAGGCCTTGTTCCAAGATAGTAGTTTGTCTCATGAGACCTACCAATGCATTGAGGAGCTATAGTGGGATCCATCCATCACTTATTAAGTCCAATTATTTCCTCATATGAATATGTTTAAACATAACATAAACATTCATATTAAAACTACCATACGAATTGTCAATACTTTCTCTATAGACCATAAATGGTATAAAAATAACACATCCACAGTAAAACATATAAAAAAACCTCCAATAAAGTATGGAAGTTTTGTATCTTAATAAATCAACTTCAAATAAGCTTAAAATTCATCAAAGGATGTTGACATAGATGAAATCAAAACTATTTGAGAGAAATATATCTTTTTTTTAAATCATTTTGAAGTCAAATAATTATAAAATAAAACATTTACTTTGAAAATATTCTTATAATCTTGTAAGGGAAGCTTCGATGATTTTATAGCGGTGAAAAATAGATGTACATGCCATATAAGTTAAAAAATACATTCTTACCTTAATTCTGTCGAAAAGGATAAAGGGACATTGTTTGGAAAATGAAGGAAGGATTACTTTATAAAAATCATATAAAAAGTAAAACAAGGGTATAAATGACTTTAAACCATAGTCTGTAAAATAGTAAGAATGATTTGAAATACATTTTTAAGAAATATAGATGTGGATGATAAAGATGTCCTAGTAGATAATTACGTATAAACAACCTCGGATAATGAAGATATTGTGAAATAAACCCTTACCTTGTACTTTTCCTTGGATGAGGGTAGGTTAACCTACTGTATAAGGGTGAAATAATTGTTATTAAATTATTCAATAATCATATACACTAATATGATATCATATAAAATATTTTAACATCTCTTTGTTAATAATATCTTAGTATTATCGTCGTTTTGGGTGTTAACTAACTCATTTTCTTTTATATGTTTTGTTACATAAGTAGTGTTTTTTATGGATAAGTTGTTTCTTATTAATATCCATAATGATATCAAGTTTTTATACATTATTTTTAATCATCAAATGAGAATTATTCTTGAATGGATTCGATGGGGAATGAATCTCATCGCGTTCATGGAGACGGTAGTCAGTACGTACGCACAAGCGAAAATATCATTATTTTGATATTGAAATCATATGTAATTGGATGTTATATCATATATACAGAGTAATTATAATGTTATATTTATTATTTACTTCAATTACACATCATTATCATACCCATACAAATAATAATGTTTTGAATAACAATTACACCACGACGTGGAGACGGTAAGTCGTACGTACGCACGTATAGTGACATGTCATTCAAAGGATGGATAGAATACTGAATATAGTTTTACCATATTTATAATAACATTCTAGTATATAGAAGATTCTGGATTTATTATTTTAGAATGGAAATAACAATGAAAGAAGAAGTGGAAGAAGAAAGGAACTTGAAAGAGGGTGGTGAAATCATTACCTCTTCTTCGGGTTCTTCCTTTTGATTTGATCAAAAGGGATCTTTAGGTTGTCTTTCGGATCAAAATAATGCCTCTAGGTTTAAGTGAGGGAAGTTTGAAGGACATTTGGATAGATGTTAGCCGATCCAAGTGGCTCTGAAGGTGTGAATTAGAGGGAAGGGGGAGTGCCCTTTTTATAAGAGGGGTGAGGGGCACCTTATGAAAATCTTGAAATATTATTTTATAACAAATTCATATTCGGTTTCAAATGGATCAAAAGTAGATTACTTAAAGGTTAAGGTGGGTATATGTCTAAAACCACTCAAACAATAGTTTTTAGACTAGTTTGGGTCTCTATGTTAACTTTATCATTTTGATTTAACTCTTAGTTAAATAGTCTGACATTTATCATGTCTCTTTGTATTTTTATATTATATAATTAATAAACCTACTATATACTTACAAAAAACCCCCAAGTGATCCATTAATTATAAAAATATCATTATATAAGTCCTTTGGATGAACCTTAGATTTTTAATAATTTAATATCAATTAACAATATAATATTTGTTTTAAAAACTCATTTATGTCAATTTTGACAATATTTAATAATTGATTTTTGTTAAAGTCTTAAAAACTTTATTAATTCGAAAAAAATTCATTTAATAAATTCTAACATGTCATTTTAACCAATAAAACTCATGTATGTCATCAAAACTTTCAAATTGTATTTATTTTAACATTTATAATACCAATTATTTGATTCTTTCATTATCAAGGAAAATACTACATCATTATTGTGTCATAAATAAATTTAATTATTCAATGTCTAAAAATTATAAATAAAATACCATTATGTAGGAAATATTCTTAGATTTATAATGAATATTTATATTCGAAAATATAACATATATAACTCTATGTAAAAAAAAGTTTCTAATAGATATATGCTTGTGTCATTTTTTTATTTAATTTAACTTAATTAATATAAAGTGTCATTATCACTTACAAGTGGCTCCCTGGGCTCCCAAGATCGACCCAAAGCTACCCATGGTCAGACATGTATCATCCAATAGGGTTAGGACATGTTTAAGGGTAATTTAATATTATTATAATAATATTTTTTACCCTTATTTACTGGATTTACCCTTTAACCATGGTAAATAAAATATTTACCGAAGTAATTATTCAAAATGTCTAAAAATAAAAGTTACCTATTTAAAAAATTTGGAACTCCTGATTCTAAATATGGAATACATTTTTATAAATTCAAAATATAGAAGTGGCAGAAATTAATTTAATATTAATTCCCCTTTCAAAACAAAAAAAATGTTTTTAATAAATAATAACTATCAAAAGATTGACACTTGCTTATGTCCAGTTTAAATGTGAAATTATGTACAATTAAAAAAATTGGATTAAATGGTAAAAATATAATCTAATTATACTTTAAAATCACTCAAATTCATAATTTATTACTATTAATTATTTTGATTAAAAAAAATATTAATCCAAATTTTGTAACTTTCACTATTCATCAAAAATTGAAAAATTTCAGAAAAAAATCACAAATTCACACTAAGCTAATTTTGATATTCCGAATCCAAAAATGAAGTCCATTTTGAAAGATAAAATTTTAAAAATTTTAAAAATTTGGTATTACTATTCATAATGGCTAGTTTGATTGGTTGAGGTGTGTGTTAGAACTCGAAGTTGCATACAACACACGCTACTATATTATTCAAAGAGAAGCGTACCATGGAATCTTGGGGTGTTACATTCTCCCCTCCTTCTAATAATTTCATCCTCAAAATTTCTAGAATACTACTGCATAAAAAGGCTTGGGTGGTTCTTCATCATAAGTTCCTCGGGTTCCCACGTTGCCTCTTCCATCTTGTGGTTTCTTCATAGAACTCTTACGAGACGAGTGGTCCGATTTCTCAACACTTGTTCTCTCATATCGAGAATCTTGACAAGATCATCTCAATAATACAAATCGAGTTCCAGTTCTAATTCCTCATAGGTGAGTGCATGTGTTGGGTCAGGCATGTATTTTCTCAACAGTGATACGTGGAACACATCGTGAACTTTGGAGAGACTTGGCGGCATTTCCAAACGGTAATCTAAATCCCCAATTCTTTCTAGAATTTCGAAAGGTCCAATGTACCAGGGACTCAATTTACCCTTCTTAATGAAACGTATAACTCCCTTCCATGGAGATACCTTCAAAAAAACATGACCTCCTACCTGAAATTCCAAATCCTTCCTTCAGTTGTCAGCATAGCTCTTCTACCTAATTTGATCTTCTTTGATGTGGTTTTGGATTACCTACACCTTTTCCATCATTTCCTCCACTATTTCTAGGCCTAAGAGTTTTTTTTCACCAACATCATCCCAACAGGTTTGTGTGCGACATCTCTTTCCGTATAATGCTTCATATAGTGCCATCTGAATACATGAATGGAATATATTGTTATAGAAAAATTCTACCATAGGTAAATATTGATCCCACATACCTTGAAAGTCAAGTTATCATGATCTCAACATGTCTTGTAAGGTTTTGATTAGTCCGTTCTAGTTATTCATCAGTTTGGGGGTGGTAGATAGTGCTCAAATGAAGTTCAGTATCCAAGGCTTTCTGAAAACTTTTCCAGAATCTTGATGTAAAACGTGGATCATGATCAGAAATAATAGATAGTGGTACTCCATGAAGTATAATAACTTTATTAATATATAGTCTTGCCAATCTTTCAAGTGGTAAATCTTCTCTTATAGCAAGAAAATGTACAGAATTCGTAAGACGATCAACAATGACCCATATTGCATCATTCCTTCTATGAGTCTTTGTTATTCCCATGACAAAGTCCAACATAATATTATCCCATTTACACTTCGGTATGGGAAGAGGTTTCATGACTCCTCCAGGATGTTTCCTTCTAGATTTCACTTGTTGACAAACCATACATCTTTACACAAAATGGGCAATCTCCCTATTTATGTCTTCCCCCCAAAAAATTTCCTTCAAATCTCTATACATTTTGGTACTCCCCGGGTGTATAGAAAAATTGGAACTATGAGAATCATCCAAAAATTCTCTTTTTAGATCAGGTATATTGGGAACATAATGTCTCTTCCCAAATTTCGAAATTCCATCTTCAAACACAAAGTCACTCAATCTCCCATCATTCGTAGCATTAATTTTCTTTATAAACTCTTCATCATCGGTCTAAGAACTTTTTATCCTTTCTAGTAAATATGTTTTGGAAACCATTTGAAAATGTATCGACGTTTCACCTTCCATGGTGATTCCCATATCCATCATTACTAGATCTATGAAAATAGGATCCCTTTCAACTCTCATCTTGTTCAAAACTCCATGATCTTTTCTACTCAAAGCATCTTCCACCTTATTTTCCTTCCCTGGGTGGTAGTTTATAGTTCAATCATAATCCTTAAGTAGTTCAATCCATCGCCTTGGCCTCATGTTGAGTTCTTTCTGTGAGAAAATATATTTCAAACTCTTGTGATTGGTATATATCTCTCATTTTTTCACCATAGATATAATTTCTCCAAATCTTCAAAGAAAATATTATAGTTTCTAACTCAAGATCATGAGTAGGATAGTTTTTCTCATGAATTTTCAGCCGTCGTGGGGCATAGGCAATAACCCTATCATTCTGCATTAGGACACAACCAAGTCCTTTCTTTGAAGCATCACTATAAATAACAAACCCATCATTCCCCGATGGTAGAGTCAATATAGGAGAATTGACTAATATTGTCTTCGGTTCTACAAAACATTCTTCACACTCTTTTTCCAAAACAAATTTAACCCCTTTACGTGTGAGCTTCGTTAATGGGTTAGCCATTCGGGAAAAATTCTGGACGAAACGCCGATAATAACCGGCTAAACCAATGAAACTGCGTACCTCAGTTATACTCGTCAGTGCGGGACATTCTTGGATTTCCTTTGTCTTAAAAGGATCAATAAAGATTCCATCCTTAGAGACAATATGGCCAAGAAAAGAAATCTCATATTTCTAGAATTCACACTTGCTAAACATCCAATATAATTCATGTCTTCTAAGAGTCTTCAGGATAATGCGCAAGTGATTTTCATGATCTTCATAGATTTTAGAATATACTAAGATATCATAAATAAATACCACTAAAAATCATCAAGATATTCCTTGAAAACTCTATTCATTAGATTCATGAAAATAGAGGGTGCATTAGTCCGCCCAAAAGGCATTACTGTAAACTCGTAACGCCCGTACCTAGTTCGAAATGTTGTCTTCGGAATTTCTTCCTTCTTCATACACAACTGATGGTATCAAGATCGAAGGTCAATCTTTGAAAAATATTGAGCTCCATGCAGTTGGTCAAATAAATCCTCAATGCGAGGTAGGCGATACTTGTTCTTTATTATTATAGCATTGATCTCCCTATAGTCAATGCACAACCTCATAGATCCATCTTTCTTTTTAACAAAAAGAACAGGGGATCCCCTTAGAGAAACACTTGGGTGAATTAATCCCTTATAACTCAATTCCTCTAGTTTTTTCTTTAGTTCCACTAATTCCACAGTTTCCATTCTCTAAGGGGTCTTCGATATGGGCCTTGAACCAGGAATTAAATCAATGGAAAACTCAATTTCTCATTCTGAGGGATGTCCAGGTAAATCTTCCAGAAACACATCTATATATTCTTTTACAATATATACATCCTCTATTAGAACATTTCTTTCCTCACCCACAGTTGTTTCCTTATCTTCCACCCCAATAATTGAATTTAGTTGAGCTACTAGGGGTGGATCTAGATAAGAATCGGGTGGTGATGATTCTGCTCTAAAGATAAGGTGTTCTTAATCATCATCATCAAAAATTGTAACCTCCTTCTTCTTAAAATAAATATTCACACCATGGTCATAAATCCAATCGATACCGAGGATTATATCAAATTCAATCATTGGTATGACGATGAGATCAGCAGGTAAAGAACATTTATATTCTCTAATGGGAACGGATTCACAAAACATTGTTGTGATGATACTTCCCTTGAGAGTTTTAACTAAAAAATCCTGTTTTAAATCAAATTGGAAGTATCTAATTTTCTTAGCAAACTGGGAAGATATAAAACAATGCGGTGATCCAAAATCAAATAAAGCATTGGATAAACTTGAGGAAACCATTAAATTACCAGCCACTGTGTCTTTTGGAGCTTCAACCTTAGCAGTAGTGATAGTATAAGCGTAGACTTGATCCCTTGGCCTTTTTGAGGTAAGATCCCTTGATGCTTAGGAAATTCATTTGCATAATGTCTCATCTCCCTGCAGTTGTAGAAAAGAACATCGGTAGATTCTTTCTTTCCCTTGCAATCACAAGCTTGGTGGCCTTTTTCACCACACTTGTAACATACTCACATTCCCTTCAAGCAAGTAATGGGGTGTTTCTTCCCACATTTACTGTAGGATGGATAATAAACTTTTCCCTTCTTCCCCTTATTTCTATTTCCTGATTGATCATCATATCTCTTCTTTTCTTGCTTTGCTTTAAATTCATAAGACATAGATAATTCCTTTTCTGTCTTGATAGCTCACGAGACAATATCTTCGTATGATGGGAAGGATTGTGAGACTAATGCTCGATGAAGAAATAGTTTTAAACCATCAAAGAAATGATCAATCTTACTTCTGGGTTATGTATATAATCTGTAGCATGCCTCGCTAACCTTGTAATGTTATCCTCATACTTTGCGACATTCTAATCATCCTTTTGCCTCAGACATAGAAATTGTCTTTCCATATCTGCTTTATAGTCACGAGGAAAGTATTTTTCTCAGAAAATCTCTTTAAAATCCCTCTATTCCATATTTGATACTTCATTATTGTCCTTCGTGTTTTGATTCGATGACCACCATTGATCAGCATCTCCAGTGAGGCGATAAACTGCCATGATAACTTTTTCCCTTTCACTACTCCCCAAGGCATAGAATATTTTATCTAAGGAATTTATCCATTACTCAGCTACTAGTGGATTTATACTTTCATTGAATGTTGGTGGTTGTTTCCTCATGAAGCTATCTAACATTGATCCTCCATGATACGGATCAGGGTGCTCCATACAGTTAAGGTTATTATTCATAACCTGAGTGAGTTGTCTCAGTATGGTGATTAGCTGATCAGCACCAGTTGCATCACCAGCTCCACTATAATTATCATGAGCATGAGGGAAATCCATACATGGAGTGTTTTCATTGATACAGTTTCCATTTCATCCACTAGGCACCATTTCTAAACAATGGCATAGACAAGATCAGTTTATAAATCGCAATACATAAATCCAAACTTGTAAAACACTTAACATGAATTTCACAGTTTATAGATATAATCCATAATCATAAAAATGTTTTATTTGAAGAAGTATATACTCATAAACTCTTCATAATTGTTTTTAAAGAAAATGAGAATTATCATAATCATTTCCCCCGGGAGTGTCGTAACCAAGAGTGCAGCAAGGCCCGTTGTCGTGCACCAGTTCTCGTTCGAGTCTTGCTCAAAGTGGTGTTTTGGGTTTTACCCCTATGTACATCTGTGCAAGAACCTCCTCTACCTGCTTGTATCCAGACATGGATTTATTTCTCGTAAAACTCACAAAATAACTACAATACCAAAATTCTAGGAAGTTCTTCTATACTAATCCTCAAAGTCCATCTTAAGTCTATGTGCTCTAATCAGAGTTTATCTAAATCTATCTTCCTAGTTTTGTACTAAACTTCCTCTAATACCAACTGTAACACCCCAACCCCAGTTACCAAGAGTCGGTGCATTATTACATAACATTGGCATGATCATAAAAGATCATGTCTTGAAAGACTGATTAGTTTAGTAGCCTTGGAATCACTAGATACATTCATAAAGTTTACATTACAACATAAAGTGAAAACTAAAACAACATCTTGTCTCTGTAGACCACACTCATATCCCCTCATACTATCCCTATAGATTATTCATAAAATACTTCTTCACATCCAAGTAAAAATAAATCATAGAAAGGTGTGTGCTTAGATGCCCAGTAAGGATAATAATATAGAGAAAACATTTATAAATAAGCATAAACATTTAAGGAATTATATAACTAAAACAAAATCCTTTTAAACTTGAACATCATTATAATATGGAAAAAATAAACTGAAACAATTCTATTTACTTATTCACATGGATTTTCTACTAGTCGAATAATCACATGCAATATCAATAACCACTTTCATAATGATGGAATACATAATGATAGACTATCATAACCACATAGTCAAGGCCTTGTGCCAGGACTACAAATAAAATTTTGAAAAGGCCTTGTTGTCAGACACTAGTTTGTCTCAGGAGACCTATCGATTCATCGAGGAGCTATAGCAGGCTCCACCCGTCACTTATTAAGTCCAATGCATTCCTCATATGAACAGGTTTAAACATAACTTAAACATTCATATTAAAACTAGCATATGAAATGTCAATACTTTCTCCATAAACAATAAATGGTATAAAAATAACACATCCACAGTCAAACATATCAAAAACCCTTCAAAAAAGTATGTAAGTTTTGTATCATAATAAATCAACTTCAAATAAGCTTAAAATCCATCAAATAATGTTGACATAGATGAAATCAAAACTATTTGACAGAAATATCACTTTTTTTAAATCATTTAAAAGATACATAATTATAAAAGAAAACATTTACTTTGAAAATATTCTTATAATATTTTAAGGGAAGCTTCGACGATTTTATAATGGCGTAAAATAGCCGCACATGCTATATAAGTTAAAAAAGACATTCTTTCCTTAATTCTGTCGAAAAGTTTAAAAGGACCTTGTCTGGAAAACGACGGAAAGATTCCTTTATAAAAATCTTAAAAAAAGTCAAAAAATCGTATAAATGAAATTAACTCATAGTCTTTATAATAGTAATAATGATTTAAAATACATTTTTAAGAAACATGGATATGGATGATAAAGAGGTCCCAGTAGATAATTACCTATAAACAACCTCAGATAATGAAGAGATTCTGAAATAAACCCTTACCTTGTACCTCTACTTGGTCGAGGGTAGGTTAAACTCTTGTATAATGGTGAAATAAATTTTATTAAATTATAAAAAAATCATATACATTAATATGATATCATATATTATCTTTTAACATTGCTTTGTTAATAATATCTTAGTATTATCGTCGTCTCGGGTGATAACTTACTCATTTTCTTTTATATGTTTTGTTACATAAGCCATGTATTTTATGGATAGGGTGTATCTTATTCATATCTATAATGATATAAAGTCCTAAAACATTATTTTTAATCATCAAATGAGAATTATTCTTGAATGGATATGATGGGGAATGAATCTCATCGTGTTCGTGGAGACGGTAGTCCATACATACTCACGAGCGAAAATATCATTCTTTTGATATTAAAATCATATATAATTGGATGTTATATCATATATAAAGAATCATTATAATGTTATATTTATTATTTAATTCAATTACACATCATTATCATACCCATCCAAATAATAATGTTTTGAATAACAATTACACCACGACGTTGAGATGGTAAGCCGTACGTACGCACATATGGTGACATTTAAATAAAATGATGGATATAATACTGAATATAATTGTACCATATTTATAATAACATCATAGTATTTATAAGATACTGGATTTATTATTTTATAATAGAAATAAAAAAGAAAGATGAAGTGGAAGAAGAATGGAACTTGAAAGAGAGTGGTGAAATAATTACCTCTTCTTCGGGTTCTTCCTTTAGATTTGATCAAAATGGCTCCTTAGGTTGTCATTATGATCAAACTAAGGCCTCTAGGTTGAAGTGAGGGAAGATGGTAGGATATTTGAGAAAGGTTTGGCTGAGACAAATGGCTTTGAAGGTGTGAATTAGAGGGAAGGGGTAGTGCTATTTTTATAAGAGGGGTAAGGGGCACGTTAGGAAAAGCTATAAATATTATTTTATAATAAATTCATATTCGGTTTATAATGGCTCCAAAGTAGATTATTTAACGTTTAAGGTGTGTGTAGGTATAAAACCACTCAACCAATATGTTTTAGATAGTTTTGGGTCACTATATTAACTTTATCTTTTTTATTTAACTCTTTGTTAAATAGTTTGACATTTACCATGTCTCTTTGTATTTTTATATTATATAGTTAATAAAAATATTATATACTTATAGGAGACACCCAAGAGGTATTTTAATGATACACATATCATTATATAAGTACTTTGTCCGAACATTAGATTTTTAGGAATATAATATCAATTAATAATATAATATTGGTTTTAAAAACTCATATATGTCAATTTTGACACTATTTAATAATTAATTTTTTTTAAAGTCTTAAAAACATTATTAATTATAAAAAAATCATTTAAGAAACCCTAACATGTCATATTAAACAATAAAGTTCTTTTATGTCATCAAAACTGTCAAATTATATTTATTTTAAAATTTATAAAACCAATTATTTGATTCGTTCATTAATAAGGAAAATACTGCATTATTATTGTGTCATATATAAATTTAATTATTCAATGTCTAAAATTTAAAAATAAAATACCATTATGTAGTAAATCATTTTATCTTTCTAATTAATATTTATAGTCGAAAATATAACATATATAACCCTATGTAAAAATTGTTTTTCTAAAAGATATATGCTTTTGTCATTTTTGTATTTACTTTAACTTAATTAATATAATGTGTCATTATCACTTAAAAGTTGCTCCATGGGGTACCCAAATCAACCCAAAGATGACCATGGTCGGACATGTATCATCCAATAGGGTTAGGACATGTTTTAGGGTAATTTAATATTATTATAATATTATTTTTACCCTTATTTACTGGATTTACCCTTTAACCATGGTAAATAAAATAGTTATCGAAGTAATTATCCAAAATGTATAAAAATAAAATTTATCTATTTACAACATTTTTGCCTCCTGATTCTAAATATGGAATTAATTTTCTATATTCAAAACATATAAGTGGAATAAATTAATTTAAAATTAATTCCCATTGTAAAAAAAGCGTGTTTTTACGAAATAATAACTACTAAAAGATTGACACTTGCTTATGTCCAGTGTAAATGTGAAATTATGTACAATGACCAACATTGGATTAAATGGTAAAAATAAAATATAATTATACTTTGAAATCACTCAAATTCTTAATTTATCACTATTAATTATTTTTATTAAAAAATATGTTTTTAATAAAAATTTTGAAATTTTCACTATTCATCAAAAATTGAATGTTTTCAGAAAAAAACCAAAAATTCACCCTAAGAGAATTTAGATATTCCAAATCCAAAAATCAAGTCAATTTTGAAAGATAAAATTTATAAAATTTCAAAAAGTGTTTATTACTATTCATAACGGCTAGTTTGATTGGTTGAGGTGTGTGTTAGAACTCGAAGTTCCGTACAACACACGCTACTATATTATTCAAAGAGAAGCATACTGTGGAAGCTTGGGGTGTTACATAATGTACCAGTTCTGAAGTAAGCCAGGGAAAGTTCATTGAAAATGGTATCAGAGATAAGGTTATATTGCTTGATCATAGGTTTTGTGAGTATCCATTTTGATATTTGGGTTTCAATGTTATAATCATGTTAGAATTGTTCCTTTTAACTCTGGAGGTAGGTGTTGGGAGAGTAAAGCATGTTCTTTCCAATCCCAAGCCTCAAGTTTATATAGGAAATGGATTTTTTTAATTTTTATTTATGATTTCATTGTGATTATTTATATCTATGGTTTTGATCCTCATTTTAATTTGATGGGTTTCCATAGGGGTTGTGCTTTATGTTTTGGGATAGAGAACAAATGATATAAATGTGAAAGGTTGGTTTTTAGGGCCAAGAAAAACATATAAAAACCATGTTCTTGATACTAAACATTCTTTAGGGACCATTATACATTTTGAATGTGGATGTCAGTCCTATGTCCATTTTTTAATAGTTCCACAACCTATTTGTTTCTCTATTTATACCTCATAGAATCTTAAATTTCTCTGATGGATTTAGAAGTGATAAGATGATCAGGGATTTTCTTCAGACACATTGATCATGAGAGTTTATTTTTTGAGATTGTGGGGTGCCCCTTTTATGGATTTTATTTTTGTGTAAAATGTATTTGGTGTAAAAAAATAGGATTTTATGTGAGGTTTTTTTAGTTTCAAAAGGATCTTTCATGATTTTTTTCTTAAATGAAGTTGTATTTAAGAAAAGGTTTTGGGCATGTTTTTTTTCAAAAGTGGATGATTTGTTTTGAAATTAGGGAGATATTTTGGTTTCAAAACCATTTGGTGTTAAAATATTAATAAGTATTTAAAATAAAATTGGGATATTTTTAAAATTGATTTCATTTCTTAATTAAATGGTAAATTTTTAAAAAATAATCTACTTTATTAATATTTAGAGAGTTTCTTGTTTTATAAAGGAAATTAGTTTTTTTCACAAAGCTGGATAAAAGGTTTTGGAATTACCTTAGGGAATTGGAATTTTAAATAAAGTGTTTTTCATTAAATCATTGGTTTATTTTAAAAAAATGTGTGTTTTGGATAATGTATTTTTATTAATTCAAGAATGTGATGGTTTCATAAAGGAATTTGGATCATGGCATATAATTTTCCTTAATTTTCTTGTGTTTTGGATTTTATCCCTCTATAATGGTTTGGACGAGAGGCTGAAAATTTATATCCCCAATCTGGTTCTCTATAAGGGCTTAAGAAAACCTACCCATATTCCAAATACTACCGATTTGTATTGGCGGTATAAAGGAGGTATAATGAGTAGACTATTTCCTTATATCAGAGTATAAAACAATCGAAATAACTAGATTTCATCTAAAGAAGTAAATAAAAAGTGTGTAAAATAAGTAAAAAATATGAATGATAATAATTCTATAATAATAGATGAAATGCAGTCAAAGTACAAACATCCTTTTCATACAAGTCTCACTAATAACCTATTGTAATGGTCACATACATAAGAGTAAATAAAAGTAACATAAAAAAATATAAATATATACTAGTTACACAAATCCATACCACATAGTCAATCTCCACATACATGTCTGAGACATCCTGATCAATCGGTCTTGGGAATCATCTCGTCTTGTTCTTGTAATCAAGAAAATATCAACTCTAGTACACCAGTGCAATGGCAGCATGAGAAGGATGTGACTATAAAACGCAATAGAAAACCACCAACACATTCCCATACAAAGTCAATAATATTTCATCTATGTAAAAGTGATATGTTCATCAGGATAATTATATTAGTAATTGTAACTATTGA
Source organism: Viscum album (assembly GCA_963277665.1). Classification (NCBI taxonomy): domain Eukaryota; kingdom Viridiplantae; phylum Streptophyta; class Magnoliopsida; order Santalales; family Viscaceae; genus Viscum; species Viscum album. Next base: position 1,638,287,314 of record OY728163.1, on the reverse strand, counting down.
AAATAATCTAAATGAAAAATTCATGTAAGACATGCTCAAGGAAAGATCTTAACCTATGTGAGACACTACTAGAAATGATTAGTAAAATAAATAAAGTGAAACCATAGTCAATATTTCGGTCTATGATCCCTATCAATTTGGAAATGCATCTTCTTGTATATATATATATGTGCACATATATTCCCATATATATATATATATATGAGAAATGTGAAAATGGAATAGATTTGGATATCATACCACTCATGCCGTGAGAATTGAGTTGATCCTTATGTCTAAAATTATGATTAATAAGTCCTTATTCAGATAGAATCAGAAATTTCTATGGTCATATTAATTCACAATAGGGGGATACATGTCCTACCTTTGAGATCACTCATACTCACCTCTAATCACTATAATGAAGGATGTAGTATACAAATGGGACATCCTATAAAGACAGTACTATATCAAATAATGCATGTGTTGGATGTATCAAGTATCATACCTATGTGGTCTAGGATGTATGGATATTTTAGAAAAATTTCTATTATAATCCGTGGTGGGAATCTACAGTAAACTCAATACAATATAGTTCTACATGGGCTAGGACACTGTTCCATTGAACTAGGAATCTACCTCAAGACAATGAATTGCATCCATAGAAAACTCTATTTAAGATAATTCTACATGGTCCATGTTCCAGTCTATTAAACAAGGCATCCTCCTCAATTCCACAAAGCTCATCTATAGAAAATACATTAAATAGTTCAATACTATGATATATATGTATATATTAATAAGGATCATTAAGCTATATCCAAGGAAGAATGTCCATGAATTCCAATAAAATACAAAATTTCTTCTGGCACATCACTCACAAACTAGTAAACACCATTGTTAATCATAGTTGTGTCAATAGTATCTAATTAAAGAATAAATAAAAGAGGGATTATGGTCGAAGGCCTAAACCCACTACAACTATCAAAACCTATTAGGCATGCAACTTTGATAGAGGTTCTCTAGTGAAAACGGCTACTATCTCTATCCAAAACTATGTCTTACTAGCTACGGTTCATCCAAATATATGGGCACCCACTGGGTCGCCTAGGTAAAATCTCAAGAGAGGCATCCTTACCAGGATCCTTGAGTTTAGCATTGAAATTGAGGAATCCCATATGGGATCCTATATATCAAAACATAAGTAGGGTAATACCTCTTGGTATCCTCTAAGGAATAATAAAATGGATGCATCCAACATGGTATCCTCTTGTTTATATATTACGTAGAGGCATCCTACAGGGGACGCTTAGACTCATTGATAAGTCAAGGCATGAGTCTTATACATAGGGGATGATTGTGACCCCTAATGTTCTTCCATTAAATTAAAAAATTAAATAATTTAATTTGATAATTCATTTGGGTAAAACAAATTAGGGGCAATTTCCATCAAGGTAAATCCAAAGAATATGGATACAACATATACATGCATAAAGACTCTAGGGAAAGAACATCAGACCAACTACCTTTTAAAATATTTACATTTATTTTCACAATGGTCGGTAGTAGCTACCCAGGCCTATCCAAGCTAAACTGATTTGTGTTGGGTCTTGTCTCACAAAAAGACCAACATAAACAATTAATTTTAACAACATTATAATTACTTAATAAAAAACATCTATTTTTTAAAGAACCATTTTATTTTAAAAAATTATAACACACAAAACCACATTATTCAACAACGTTATACTCGAATGATGATATATAACTTGTTATGACCCCGCAATGTAAGATCAACCTCAATCTGGTCATAATGACTTTGAAGTGGCTTCAAAAACCTCATATAAAAATATTAATTTATTATTAAATGATTTAGAAATTCACCACATTGATTTAACTTAACAAAACAACATTCGTTGAAGCTCAGACAACATCCTAGGTCAACCTCTTTCAAGGAAGAGTAAATCCATTTCATCGACATCTAATAATACCTTGCTCAGGTGGGGTCCAGACAAAAGACTCTAATCAGGTAACAAAAAATTATAGTAAGATGTAGAAGAATGTAACAGAGGCTAACAGAGTCGATGCCTTACAAAAATAATTCCACTACAACTAATGGAATCTAATTCTAGCCAAGAAAGGGGGAGAACTCCCATAGAGATGGTGGAAATAGGGATGTCATGCAAGGGGGGGAATGGGGGAATAAATGGGAATAACAAATTATTGGATAGAGGAGAAAAATGTAATTACACCCTTTTAATGAGCCGCATGACTATGTTGTATGGTTTTCCAAACCATGTTCAAACCGTGTGTTTGTAATTGTCTTCCCCCCCATCTCTCCCAGTTATAGCACATGGTTTAATAGACTTTGTACCAACCATATGCCTCTACTATCAAAGGCCCACCCTACCTCTCACAAATTGATTGCATAGTTAGTCAAACAATTCACCAAATTTGTGACATATTTTCTACAAATTGAAAAACCCCTTCACATTTTTCTCTATCCTTCCACACATTTAATAAATCTATATGTCTTTAAAAAATGGAACACATGGTTAATCCACATGGTTATCACTAATTATACATCAAAAGTGTTCTATTTGATGCACCTTTAAAAAAATTCTTTGGACCACAAACCCTCAGGATGCTCCTTAAACAAATAAAAAACATTTCCTTGTCATATATATAAAAAATATATTTTTATGCATTTCAACCATTGAATTCCAATTTAGAATCACTGATCCATATTTTACCCACATAGAAATTGAAAATTAAAAATCCTATCTAAATTTCCAACTCATAAAAATGTGGGATATTATAGTCTATCCACCTTAGAAATACACAAACCTAAGAAGACATAGTGGGAATAAAAATGACCAACCTTGCATACTTGGGTCATGAATTTAGTTCGAAAGGAAGTATTTCATCTTTGAACACCAAACTAGCCTCCAATAACTATATTAATCATACAACACTAAAATCTAAAAACTCATTGAATTCCCATAAAACTTTATAAAAATTAATTTCAACATTCACGTAGTCTCATCTAACATGAAAAACGATCACAATGACTCATATCTGATCAAAGAGCCTATGGATCCCCCCGCCATAGGTTCCTTCATCTGAATAGACAATTCTAAACCATGATACTACCACCCTTATAATTTACTAAGGTGACATGTCCCTGTCATCCAAATGATTCCTTGAGAATATTTATCATCTTGAGGAATCTAATTAAACCTATGGATACTACACTTCATTCTTGATCAGATTTAGATGGTAATACTCAAATAGACTAAGATCAACCTAGTTACACCAAAATTTTCTTGAAAAGACCACACTAACTTCTATTCTATACAAATACCATACAAATGTCTTGATTGATTTGGTTACATACAATCCACATTAAATTATATGATATAAAACTATTCGAACTATCCTCATATAATAATTCCTAAAATATCTTGGCTTCAGAAGCTGACACATCACCAAAAAAATTTTGAATGCCTTTTTTATAAGTCATTCCAACATCATTTTTAACATTCTCATCGAATCCCAAAACCAACATCCAGTGTCACCTCTTAGATAAACCATCCACTATTCAAAACAATCATCATGTTATTATATATGAATCGATAGAATGCTCGATCCAAATCCATTGGGTAGTCACAACATACTATGTGCTTAATGACCATACCCTAACTTCACCAAAGTCCATATTTGAATTTGTTCCTAAAATTTACCTAGAAATATATGTGTTTTTTGATCCATTTATTTAATTGCCTACGTGAGCCAACATGAAAATATAACGATCAGTCTCAGGATCTCACAAACTGTCTCACATGAGGGTCTGCCACTATCAACTAATGCTCTTCTCACCCACATTATGTGAATCCTTATCATCTATCTAATGATAATATCACTTGATCACCATATCATATGGAATTTCCCTCCTGGACATAACAACTAGCATAGATTAGAACCTGATCTTCTTGAGTATTAATGAAAATTCCATCCCTGAATTATTCCATCTTCCTGAGAATATTTTCTACAATGATTGTTGAAATTCAAGAAAAAACGGGGGTCACCATCCTCAAACGGCCAATGGTGTACTACACACCATCTATATTTCTTATAAACCACTCCTAAAGTGCACATCCAAGGATTCATTCATCATACCACAAATTATACATTGGTATCATGGAATGTAACTAATTCTCTAAAAGTTTAATTCTGATGATTTCATTAGATTGGGAATGATTGAATTTATCTTAGAGTATACTAAAATTCCATTGATTGTTATTATTACTCCTATGGGACTTTCTCACATCTAAATGGGATTGAATTTCCTGTAAACAACTCCCAACCCCATGAATCCTAGAGATGTGGATACAGGTTCAAACATGGAACAATTGCCTCCTAGAACATGAATTATTCTCGATGTGTCCAATACCATAGAGGGTAATTTAACATATATTTCAATACATTATAGAAACCAAGCCCTTAACATTTTTACAAAACCATCATTCCTTATCTCACACATGACTGGTGATCACTTCACAATTTGAAAGGTTCTTCATATATCTGGTGTGTACTAAAACATCCTACATATTGGTTGTAAATTATCTACCACTTGATTAACATCACTCAACTCATGTACCTACGATCCATTATTCAATAATGCTGAGCTGATCACGATACAATACATGTTAGTCTTAATGTTTCAAGAGCTTCCATGGAACTCCTCTTCAAACTCAAGAACCTATCCTATGACATGTTTCATTTCCATGACCATCAATATCTCAATGTTTTTCTAGTCATGAGCATCAACTGATTCCTTGACCATGTTAATAACAATAGAAGCAATCATCAACAGGATCATGAACCCGAACAATCCTTCCAATAGAATCCAATCTTCATACCCAAGAACCCTAGGTACTTCATAAAAATCCAAAGGAATCAATATTCTTATAATAAAAAACATGATCCCCTATAGTGCATCGGTCTCCACTCGATCATATAATCAGGATCACTGCTAGGAAAGGAGTCCATACTTCAGGTGAACCACTCATACTAGTTTCCCTCAAACATAGAAAACACCAATCTATAACGGTCTAAAAAAATTAAGGTCATCTTGGTCTCCCACATAGCCTTCATGGTTAATTCTCATAATTAGGTAACTAAGCCTAACCACATAGCCCAAAATTCAAACCCCTTCAAGGCAGGTAAAGATCACTATGACTAAAAAGGGTAAAAACTGCCAATCTTCATCCTACTAGGGCTCAAATCCTCACTGAGCATCTTTATAAGTGACTAGACCCTAGGTTATCATGATATAACAAAGTATGACCAATGGAATACACTCACTAGTCTTCTTTATAAAACTATTTCTACTTGAGGTTTAGTTCATAATAAACATTTAGGTATCCCACTAAATTATAAACAACGATCCAACTAAATCAACATAAAAAATATTTACATACACAAATGGTTTACTAGAAAATAATCAACAACATAAGTCTACCTACAAGGGTCAATAATATGTAAATAATTTTGTCTCGACAATTCATGTTGTACCAGGAATTTGATTTGGTTATGTATGATGTAATTTCATTATATGAACGAAAACACTATATAGGTTGATAATGATACCTTGAATAACCGACCCAAAGTTACAAAACCCTACTAGGAGTTCATCACATGGGAATCATATGCCCAATCAACCTACTGGGGCCTCTTAACCCCCCCCCCCCCCCCCCATTTAAACATCCCATTGTAGATCCACATAGCCTACCATTAGAAGGAAATATAAATTTATGTTTCCTTATTTGAGTATAATGACAACATTATCCTATATGGTAAAAGCACAATTTGGGTTTTTGTTGACACTTATAACAATTTTCCACTTTAAATTTTATTAATCACACACTTCCAGGCCTATAAAATGTGATTACAACATACCTAATATGATGCATGATGTGCATATTTCCTTTCCTGGCCAATATTAAAAATCAATAACTATCCACTTTTCTACATTGAACATCCATAAATCCATCAATAAATCATAAAATACACACAACATTTGTGTTTATAAAAGTGAAAATCATATAAAAATTTATCATCATAAATCATAGCATCAATCCCATAGCACATTAAACCAACACATCTTACCAAATAAAGTGTTCTAAACACACTGGTCTGATATCCATCACATATAATGAAACATTCCTAAATTCCCTATCAACCATATCCCAAATAATAATACAATATATAAGGATGAAAAATGATATTAATTTGTAATTTCTTGTATGGGATACCATTAATATGGTGTCCCTAGATGGTTCTCCATATGGCCTCTAGTGTGCATTCCCATACCCTAAAGGCTAATGACTACCATCAAGAGTCTAACTCTATGAATGTGGGGAGAATATACCCTCATATCATGTTAAAAACATTAAAAATAACTAAATATAATCCATATAGAAAATAAATAGTGTATAATTAGTAAACAAACAAAAAGAGAAGGTTTCTATAATAATTGATAAATTTAAATCAAGGTATAAATAACCATCTCATACAAACAACACTAACCACCCACACAATCGATCACATTCAATAGAAAAAATAAAAGAAATAAAAATAAATATACAATGCTCTACTGTATACATCAATCCATACAACATACTTGATCTCCACATACATGTCTGAGCCATCTTTCTTGATCATTCCTTTGCCTCAACTCATTCTATTCCTATAACCTACTGAATGTCTTCTTAGGTACCATGGTCCATTTATGGCCTGAGTAGGGTGTGAGTACAAAACTCAATACAGAACCACCCATTTTGTCCCATAGAGAGAAAATAATATGTCATTTATGTAAAAGTGAGCTACTCATCAGGAGAAAAATAATAATAATAGTAACTTCTACAAATAAACTAAAAGGAAATTTCATGCAAGTAATTCTCAAGGAAATTTATCTATAATCTAATACATAACTAAAAAAACTAATAATGTAAATAAAGTAAAACAACATTCAATCATTGAGCTTGTGATCTAGATTTATTGGGAAATATTTCATCATGGACATATAAATATATTTATATGTTTATATATTCCCATAAATAAATATATACAAAAACTATATAAATACAAGATTAAGGTGAAAAGATAATTGATCTACAAATTTTACCACTCAAGTCCTGTGAAATTAAGTTGATACCTGTGTCTGAAATCCTGATTGATAATACCTTCATTGACTAGAGCCAAAAAATGTCTATGAGAAAGTTACGTCACCATATAGGGGTACATCTCCTAGCCCTGGGATCACCCATACTCTCCTCCAAAACAATAATGAAGGATTCTATTTTCTGATGTGCCATATTGTAAATATGGATGTGCAACAACTATATCCTACACCATATTTATGATGTATTTTAACTAAGTGGGCCCAAACACAGTGCCTCTATAAAACAAATCCTATTAGAGTCCATAGATCACATCCATAGAAAACTCAATATAATATAGGCTTACATGGTCGAGGACCAAAATCCATTGACAAAGGTGTCCTCAATAAGTCCATGGAGAACATCAATATCAAACTCGGTATAATATAGACCTTCTTCATCTATTACCAAATCCATAGTGTATCCATAAAAATCTTGGTAAATGGTGACATAATGTGATATTCCTATAAATTAATAATACATAGAAGCTAGAGCTCGTGTAGTATGTCTAAGCAACCCAATCATACACCACATCACATCAATCACATTGGAGATAATTCAAGAAGCACCTTTGGTAATCTTAGCCTCATCAATAGTAACTAAGTAAAGCATAAATAAATGAACGAGGTTGTAAAGATACCTGAACCTACCACTACGATCATAACATATTAATCTAGAATGTTTTGTATGGGTTCAAAAATGATAGCCACTACAATATCTACCAAAACCCATATCCTACTATTTTAGGGATGGAAAAACATTGGTGAACCCACTTATCCCCATAGGTCGGTGCTCATGGGAGGCATATTACCCGGGATCCTTGATGTTAGCATAGAAACATAGCCATCCCTCTTAGGATCCTCTGAGCCAAAACATATTTAAGGGAATCCTTCTTTAGATCCTCTATGGAGTATAAAAAATTTGGCATCCTACATAGGATCTACTAGGTCAGATCATATAAAGAGGCATCCTACATGGGACCCTCAACTTTAGTGATAAATAGAAGTAAGAAGGTACCGCTATGGGTTTTTAGTGGGTCCTAGCCATTGTCTATTTAATTATGAAATTAAATAATTTAATTTATAAATTCATTTGGGTAAACATAAATTGTGGGAGGTAAATCCCAATCATATTGATATTAAATAAACACACATAAATACTCTAGGATAGGTACATCATACCATCTACCATTTTGAATATTTTCATTTATTTTCCAAATATTTTGCAGCTAATGTCGAGGAATATCCAAGATAAAATGTGTGATGTAAACATCTCATCTCAAAGTGATACCAAAATAGACAATTAATTATAACAAAATTATAATTAATTAATAAAAACCCCATGATTTTGATTAAATAGCATTTTATTTAAAATATTAATAACACAAAAAAACCTCATTAGTCAGTAATTTCACACTAGAACAAAGACCTAGAACTTTATATAACCCATCAATATAATCCCAACCTCATGTATAGAATAATCCCTAAAAATAGCCTCAAAAAAACCATTTAACAATTATAATTTCATCCAAAAATCATTATGAATTCACTTTAGCAAAGTACCGCAATTAAATGACACACAAATAACTGTAGAGGGAATCATGAGTCACAGTATAACTAGGTAGAGTTAAAACCCATCACTTGTATCACATTACACTATTCTCTAGTGGAATTGGGATAAAAATCCATAACCTAGGAACTAAAAATGAGAGGATGATAGAGAAAACATAATAGAGGCTAATAGAGATGAAGGTTTAACTCAAGTCTTCCAATACACATGATGGTGTTTGATTCTAGACAAGAGTGAGGGAGAACTCCAACATAAAAGGTAGAAAGGGGGATAGTGTGAAAGTAGTTAAATAGTGAAGAAAATGATATTACCCCCTTTAAGGGCCATAGTGGGAAATGGTAATTTTACCATCATTAATGAGGCACGTGTTTTCACAAATAGTGTTCCAACCATATGGTTTGAACTATCTTTGACCCCAATCTCATAAGGTTACAGATCATGGTTTAATAGACTTTGTGCCAACCCTTCACCTCTACTATCTGAATCCCACCCCACCTCACAAAGTTTCAGTGTATGGTTATTCAAATCATGCAAAAACCGTGAAACATCTCAAAAGATAATTATAGGGCCTTAACATATTTTCATCTAGAATGTTGTATAAATTTTCAAATAGTTCTCCTATAAAAAATTATCCTACACAGTTTGGCTTCATGGTTCACACTAATAGTGGGCCAATCATGTACCACTAGATTCACCTTTCTAAAAATTAGGTTGCAGTCCTTGAACGCTCTGGGGTTTTTCAAATACCATTGAGCTACAAAATAACCCTTATACCACATCTAAAAATATTATTTTATGGAATTACAACCTTGGAATTCCTAATATAAATATCTTATTTAGATATAGACCACCCATTAATTGAAAATATGAAATCCTTTAAACAAAATTCACTCAAAAAAACTTGATATATTACACCCTCCATGTAGGATGGGACCATTTGAGTAAATTTTGGAGACATTTCATATTTTTTTCATGTTACGTTGTATATAATGTCTTCTCCACAAAAAGATCTCGAGTGAAAGTGGATTGTTATCTATAGGGGTTTTTCATTCAACATTCTTAGATCTTTCCTAGGTATCAAGTGGAGTGGAAAGTGTCCCCCCCTATTTTTTAAGTAGTTATGATGTATTAGTTACCTGTATGTATTAGGAGCCCAGTCTATGTGAGACATATATATTTAGTTGGATGTACATATGATGATTGATCTATTTGGAATTTCGGGTGTATGTATATCTTGGGATGATTGTGGTTTTTAGGATTTATATTTGATGAGTTAGAGACTTTTGGCCATGAGGTAGATTTTTATAGGTGTGTGATTTGGGGTTATTTGGGTTACAATTTATGGACTTTAGTTTCTTCATCTTGGTGTTTGTTTATTCTTTTGGTTCATCCTTATTGGGTTTCGGTGACACTATGGGAGTGTTTTTGGATTGTTGGTTTGTGCATGAAATTCTTTTTGGGTTTCCTTTTCATATATTTTTTTTACACTATGACCATTTTGAGGTAATCTCCTTATTAGTTTGGGAATGAGTCACCTTTGGATCAATTATTGAGTAATTTGGATGGTTTTGGCCTTCAGAAAATTCAGCACTCAATACTATTTTATTGGTTTGGTTCGCCATGGGATGGTGCTCGGTGATTGAAGTCATTATTTACCCATTGATTACAGTGACCCGGGTTGAGGACCCTTATTGTTATTTTTTTTGAAGTTCTCATTAGTGGATCCTCATGATCCTTATAGTTTAAAGGCATGTTGATTTTGGTGATGATTTTTATTTGGGGATGTTGAGTTCCTTAGGGATGAGCACCCAAGGAAGATTGAATCAGTTCATGGTAGTTTTTTAGGTTTGATGGAACCCGGTTATTATTGAGAATTCATCGAGACTCGTCTCATGGTTGATGTTTTGGTCTTGTTGGATGTCCTCTTCTAGTTTCATCATTTAGGGAATTTTTAAATGGTATATCATGAACGGAATATCCTATAAATACTTTTCTAATATAACTCAAGAGGCTATGTGTTGTTGGTTTATAGCATGCCTAAGATGGATCCATTACCTATGATATGTTTTTAATCTGAATGATAGAATTTATAACGTAGGTTGATGTTACACATAGCTATAATTTAATGAAATGTCTCATTTTTTGAAATTTATGGGAGTTAAATTCATTCTTGGGTATGAGAAAAGAATCAATTGAGGCATCAAATAAGGTTTTTAAATGACTGATTTCATATATAATATATCTAGGAGTCTCCATGAGATTGTTTATAGAACACTTCAATGTATTGTAATTGTGGTTTTTCTCAATAAAAACATCCTTAAATCAAATCTCCCATCATATACCTCCTTCACACATGAGAATATAGCACATTCTAGAGTATAGAGAATCCCACACACATGATGTGTTATTTTTCTCAACCCATCATTACATTCAAAGAGATGATATCTTTTGGATACTATAAGTGATTTATCCCATTCCCTTATGATGGAGACTAAGATGATGAAGACGATCTTCAGTGTAAGGAACACATGTTTTCAGTAGTTCTTTATTTATAGTTTTATTGTGCATTCATTAACAATAAAGGATGATCCTTATATATTGGTTTAAATTTTTTATGCATGTTTTGATAATCATAATTAGTATCATTCTAAACCCATTAGTGGTATTAGAGGGATTCCTTGATTTAGATTAATAAAATCGTCCATTAAATGAAGAAGTTGTGAATAACATTGCAGTATTTTTAAATTGTAAAAATTTTATAAAAATAATTGTTAACCTTTACATAACATGTATCGAACTAATATTTAAATATATGTTTTCTACTAGTTATGTTAAATATCTTATGTATCTTGCATCACATGAAACACTAACTAAAATTAAAATGAGGTATATATCAATATTTATTTTATAAATATTAAATATGGCTGCTAAAACTAACTATTAAATTAGTTGGTATGAGTAAGAGTAACTGAATTATTAAATGTGATAATAAATTTTTATATATAATGGTTATTTTATACAAATTTATATAATTTATTATTATCATTAAGAATATATCTTTTTATGTGTTTAAATTTATCTAAAATAAAACTAATTATATAATTGATAAATATATATATCAATAAAATATAATATTTATTGGTCGATTTAAGCTTTATTAGTGTTTTATAGAAATTATTAATAAGAAAAAATAATATTTTAAAAAGTTATTTTCCTATAAAAATGGGTTTTCACTATGCTTTATAATTTCATTTAAAAGTTAAATTTATATATTTTACAATGTTAAATCAAAAAAATAAACATCAATTATTGGATTCATCAAAAAAAATATAAGCATAGGATAATGATTTTTTATTTTTATGAAATGGTTTATTTTTGTGTGAATAGTGAAATGTATTTTTTAAAATAACATGACTTTTATGACATTATTAGTATATAAGTATGAATTAAAAATTAAGGAAACCATTTTATAATGAAAAATATTTTTTTTATAGGTGATTTTAAAATTTCCAAAATTTGGTTTTAATTTACAAATCCATAGTTGATCTTTCAAAACAGAATTTATATTATTGAATAAAAAATATTTTGATAAATTGTATAATTAATATTTTAAAATAATTTTATACCCATTTTATAAATTGTATAATATAAAATGGTTTTAAAATTTGGAATAATTAGGTGAAAATTATGTAATAAGGATCATTTTATTTTTGGTAAAAAAGGATATGTTACCTTATGTAAAAAACAGCTTCCACTATAAAAGTTATAATGGTAAAAGTGAAAAAAATAATTATAATGCGATAAAAAATGATTAAAATGTGATGGAGTGATTATTTGAAGCCTATATCAACATTAAATCTTATAATATCTATTATTTACTATTTCTAGAGCTACATTCCATGAGATTGAATTCCCATTATTAATTTTTATAGTATTTAAAGACATGTCATCCATTTTCACTTATAAAAGTGTCACTCCTATACTCAATTCAATTCACACCACAACCCCATTAGTTCAGACCAAAATCAATCTAAAACTATCTTCAAAATTACTATCCAACTTCAAGATGTTCTGATCATCTATTAATTTCTTCCATCGAAGGTGTAACCCTCATCACAAAGGAGATAATCTAATGAGTGAGGTATAAATTTCTAACTGCTCCTTTCATGTTTCAATTTATTTATATGCACATATTCATCCCCAAATTACATTAAACCACATTAAAATGATATAATTTGTATCACTATTAATATTATATGTTATTATATTTATTTTATAATCATTAACCACCCTCCCCATATCCATTTAATACAAATGAAAATGTGAACCATGCATGTGTGAAGACTACTTTCTCTATGAAGTAACGTGTCTATTTCCATTCACATCATAACATGTATATTTAAAAATATAAATTAATGAATAATTAGAATATTTATTCCTTATTTAATATTATAAAATGATTAAATGCCATAATCCTCTCTCCCATTCTATGAAAACGAATTTTTCATCCATGTGAACGTGCATACTATCGCCTCCATGGATCAATGTATATCCATTTTAATTATATCCTTCCATTTTTTGTTCTTATAATAGTTTTAAAAGATAAATATGTTTTTATGATATGAATAATGTTTTGATAAAAAAATTATATCAAATTATTGTTATGAATGATAAATAATCGTTATAAAATTAATCTTCATAAACAAGGGTACTAAGAAAAAAGTTAATTCATATTATGTAATATTTTCATATCCATTAATTCCTTTTATAACTCCTTTAAATTATGATATATCACCCTAATAAAAAATAAATATGATCCTTATGCATCAGTTATAATTATATTACAATAATACTGCCATATAGTCATCCATTCATCCTTGAATGTTCTGGTTTAGGTCTTTTTAACCACCCACTTGAACAATTATATGAATTTATATCATTGATGAATATGTAAATTTAATTACATTTATAATATGGTAAAAAATATGTAAAATTATCTTTATTATGGAATGGTTTCATTATTATTATACTAATTAATAAATAATACATATTTTTTGTTCAGAGTAATAGAAATCTTATCATCATCGCTTTCACCTTATTGGATTGTAACAAAAACTACCATGGAATGTAATTATATATTTATATGTACCATGGAACGTCAATTAAAGTAACATAAATGATATAGTGATGATGCAATTTTTAATAATAATTAATACCTACACTGTTTGTATGAAGCTCGTACAAAATGATCAAGATTACATACACCTAATATAGAAAATAGAGAATAATTGACTATAAGTCATATAATGAATGATTATAAATAATCAATATAAAGAAAAATTTATATTATATAGGTTATTAATTAATTTATTATTATAGCTATGTTTGTTATATATGATGTTTAATGTATGTTTGTGGAAGTCAGTGTAATGTCTCGGAATTTCCATGTATTTCTAAATTATATGGAATATTTTAAAGATTGCATGCTTTGACGACATGTGATTATGAGGCCCAGTGAGCCTGGAATGGAATTGTGAACCTTTTTAACGTACATTTAGTAAATGTGTGAGTAGGATTTTCTAACTATTGAACTGGTGCTCGAATCAAAAATTTGAGGGCACCACTGACCTCAGAACGTCGGGATTCACCTAGAAAGGACTTAACTTCGACTGGCAAGGGTATGATGGAAAAGTTATTTTTTGCAATTTTTGGAAATTAATAAAATAACTTAAAAGGTTATTTTATTCTTTTCATCATGAATGTTGAGTGGTGGATGGTGACTTTGTGGTGCAGCGATGAGGTGGTGATGAGGCACCATTGAGTAAACCCCATAATGGATCATTGAGCAAGCGTAACAACTACACTATTTCATAAATGAAACATACTAATGATGCAACGTCGCATCATAATAGAAATGGTGTGATGTCTTTCTTTTTGTTAAACAAATGCATTGGAGATTTGATTATTAAACCATGGTAAATTCTCTGACAAAACTCCAGTGAGATTCCTATCCATCAATGAATGATGAATGTGGAAACTCTCTCTCCCTCTTCCTCCAATGATGAATGTTATCAAAAATTGTAGGTGGGATAGATTCAAGAGATGGAGAAGAATGAAAAACACATCGGTAACACACATAAAATTGAGGTAGGAGTTAGAACTATTTAAAGTTTCCGCATTCTTATTCAAAATGGTTAATACAATTTAACCCATGAACAGGGTAATCCACGGATCGTGCGTTATTCTAGGAGGGTGACTTATTTTGGGATTTCTATATCCGGGATTAAATTATCACTTGTGTTGGTAGAATTAAAACTGATAGACCTCCCCATTTTTTTAAACTACTAACGTGGAGGGTACGGACCTATAAACACAAGTCATGAGCCCCTCTGCATGTTCTTTCTTCATGGGTGAATTCATGAAATGTCGGTAGGGTGAGTTTGAGGTCATCAAAGAAAAGATGGAAGCCATTTGATCCCACTGGCATAGACGAATCGAGAAACAGACTAATGCATCTACTCTGGTGGCTCATAGAAGAAACCTCTGGCGTGTTGGTGGCAATGGTCGCTGCTGGTGGAGGGAGGCAGTGCACCTATCGACGTGTCGCGATCGCGGTGGCAAGGAGGTGTGGTGCGGACCAGCATTGCGTGGAGTCGGTAGCCCACGTCTGGGCCACCCGGTCGAATGACGGAGGCCGCACTGCTAGAGAATCGTGATCCCACGCAAGCACCGTGCTGACCAGGTCAAACCTGAAGACTCAGTTAGTGGGTGACGTGGATGGAACGACCGGTGATATCAGCTGCATGGGTTGAACATCGTACGTGGCTATGTCGTGTTCAGATGGTGGATCTAGCCCACTACAGCCGGCCAGAACCACATCGGCAGGTCAGGTCGACCAGGCCCGGGTTATGTCGAACAAGCCCAGGTAGTGTCGTCCCAAACCAAGATGGGTCGGGTCAGTCCAACCGGGTCAGACCAGACCTGGATATAGTCGGTCCCTGTTTCACTAAAACGCTTGTATTTCTCAAACCAAGCATTTGATTGACGTATCATCCATGTAATTGGGACTGTTTTGACGAGGTGGTCCTTTGGAGATACTCAACATGAATTTTGGATGAGTTTAGCGTATGTCTGTGTAGGATCAGACTCGAATCCAACTAGCCCTTTTTTACAAAAATTCCCATATCTTACACATCTTGTGTCTTTTCGATTTTCCATCGGTTCTGTCAGGACCCATGGTTTGATACGATCCTTTAGGGATACACGATGTGGGACTTTATAGAGGTTAAAGTATGATTTATGGATTTAGGTAAAGATCCCCCATAAATACAGTGTGTTAACTGCAGGAATCCAATGGTTGGCTATGACGTGAAGAATAAATAGAGATCATGTTTGGATAGGCTCCTAGCGATCCAGTGTGGGTCAGATGGTAGAGATCCAATGTGGGTCAGCACCTAGCAATCCTATTTGGATCAGTATCTTGAGACGCTTTGTGGCTCAGCACCTAGAGACCATGTGTGGACCATCATAAGAGCGACCTTGTGTAGATCATTAGCAGAGCCTCTTGACAGAATAAGGTGGTCTAGGTTTACAACTAATCATATTTACTCCTATACTTATTTTATACATGGTGTGATATGTTTTCTTTACATTGTGCTATGTGGTTGAGATCTTTCTTTGGGGTATTAACCCTATGGTATTTTCTTTGTGGTGTTTTTATTTGTTGACTATTGAGTGACCTTCGGGGGTCTCAGGGGCCCTAATGTGTATTGTTAGACTGACCCATGCATGGGCTTTGCTTCAACGATTGTCTATTATGTAGAAAACTGAAAACATTAACTGGGACTTTGGAAGCCCATGGCAGGATAGTTCAGAGAGGTGGATTGATAAATGTGGTGTGATGCAGTGACATCCGACAGAGATCTGTACATACCCTTCAGGTGGGGTCCTTGGAAGATGACCTCTAATTCATGTACTTCCTATGTTGGAATTTCCCTTCTATTGGGCTTGTATTCAAGCCCCTTTACATTTAGTTTACACAAATTACTCTTAGTGGTGGTACATTGTGGTGGTTGTATTATTTTTTCTCTTTTTGGTTCTCTTTGTGTAGTATGTCATGTCTGTGTCCATATAGGTTTAGAGGAAATATCCTTCCTTTTTTGGATACACCTTTCTGGTGCTATTCACCAGCCCCTGGCCTATGAAAGGCGGGCATGGGGTAGTCACGGTAGAGGCCTCGGGGGAAGGGTCATGACTAAGTGGTATCATAGGGTGATCGGTTCTACCAAAAGAACTAAGAGTATGTATTTTCAATGGGGGCTAAGAGTTCAGTGTCTTTAGTTTGGATTTCAGTCCAGGGAGTCTACTATTTTTGCTGTGGCCAACGTATCCATACTCTAGGACCATAAATTCTATTTTGCAACTCGTTTCATGAAAAAACTAGTTTCATGTGTTTTGGAAAAAAAATTGTTGATCTAATTTGATTCATATCACAAATTATAAATTATTGAAAGTGTCATATATGTTTCCCTACAGGATGACTCTACAAAGACAGTCATCTAGGATTCTAGTTAGAGATCATGATAATGGCCCACCAAGCAATGAGGTGTCGGTGTAGGGACTACATATAGAGATAGCATCTTCCAGTGATGTAATAGTAGCAGCACCACCCGTAGATTAGTAGTTGCTACCATCCCCACTAGTGGATAGTGCATGCTGACTAAGCATGTTTCATGAGTTCCATAGATAGAGACCTCTAATGTTTCAATTACATGGGTTTTTATCTTAGTGTAGAGACCTACAAATGTGATGGTGGTTCTAGACTCTAGCCTTTTTCAAGGAACAGTAGGGAGATAGTAGAGCTTAAAGCTCTAGACACATGAGTAGGCGACCCTTATCTGGTAGGACGTCGAGATCATATTCAGGGCATAGTTCATAACAGTGATACTACGCTCAGTGTGTATTCAATAGCTACTACACCTGCAGCAGGGCATCCTGACTGTGACCCAGAACTCGGTGAGGTTTACCGACCTCTCCCGCTACTCCACAAACATGGTATGAGACCCTTTATTTAGGTATCGGACCATTGAGATGGGACTCTGATGGGAGATCAGGGTATTAATGATTTTTATCAACATCTCGACACATGTTGGGATGCTAGAGTGAGCTCTACTAATGGAGAGCTTCAAAACTGAGTAGGCACAGATGGTGAGAGCCACCATTAGAAAAAAAAGTGGATGAGTCATTTGCAGTAGGTAGTAGGCAGACAATGTAGTGGCCCAAGAGGACCATAAATTCTGGAGGACAACCCTAGGACGTAGGATCGGAGGTGTGGAGCTTTTGAGGCAGAGTAGGTCATCTTGGGGATATAGTTTGTTACTCCTATGGCGGATAGGGGCACATGGATCGTGACTTCCCGACTCCCCGCACGAATAACCAACATGCGGTCAAGGGACCGATAAGTCAGAGACAAAAGTTCAAATGAGGAGGTCTGCAGGGCGACAGACAAAGTAGGGGAGTATGCTGAGTGGCAGGTGGTGGGTGACGGTTTAATGTACTACCACCACCACCCCTAGGTGGTCCACTACTAGATTTGGGATAAGGAAGACATGGGGGAAGAAATATTTAGGTTATGGAGGCATATGATCACATTGCTCTATTTATGATTAGAGTTATGATCTATTATTACTCCACCTTTGTTAAAGTTGTTATAGAAACAGGTTTTAGTCACTCATTCCATTCCACATACCTCATTCGAGGATTGATGATTCCAATGGATCTATTGGATTGATCCTTACTATTATAGACTCTTACGGGAAAGGATTCGACAATTACACACTATTTATGGTAGTTTGAGATTACTCTAGGAGGCGATATCTTCAGCTGGGATCTCTTTGTAGCAGCGTCGAGTCCTTACGAATGTCATCCCTAGAATGGAATAGTTATCGACATACCATGCTTAGATCAATTGTTTTAGGTGCAATGTGTTGTGTGTCTGTGAGGATGGGACTATGTTTTCCTTCACTAGAGAGAAGGGAACCTTTGCAGCATAGGATAGAATTTCCTTAAGGAGGGTGTATCCGATCACTCACAAGTGGGCTAGCCTCACCCTCAGTGTGGTGGATGACGGGAGTTTGAGCTTTCCTATAGTGTTGGATGAGTATGATGATGTATTTCCAGAAGATTTCCTAGGACTACCTCCTCATAGAGAGGTAGATTTCTGCATTGACTTGTACCCACGGAAAGAGTCGATATCTACAACTGTATATCATATTTCTCCCATAGATCTTCATGAGTGGAAGGTACAGTTGGAGGACATGCAGAGGAAGGTGTTTTCAAGACACAATGTTTCTCTATGGTAAACCCCAGTGTTTTTTTCCAAGAAGGTAGACAGGAGATTAAGGCTATGCATGTAATTCTAGCACCTGAATTAGGTGACCATTATGAACAAGTATCCAATACTGAGAATTGATGAACTCTTCAATCAGTTGAAGGGAGTGAGGTGGTTATCAAAGATCGACCTCATATCAAGCTATCATGAGCTTTAGGTACTGGATGAAGACGTACCAAAGATGGCCTTTAGATTCCAGTAAGTCCAATATGAGTTCATGTTGATTCCCTTCGGCATGACCAATTCCCTAGTAGTGTTCACGGGACTTGTGTATAGTATCTTCTAGCCTTACCTTAGTTGTTTCATGGTTGTCTAAATTGATGACATCTTTTTGTACTCAATGTCAGAGGGGGAGCACGCTACACATCTATAGACAACCCTAGATGCACTCCGATAGCACTATATTTATGGTAAGCTCTCAAAGATCCAATTTTAGAATTGAGAGATCCAATATCTTGGATATGTCATCTCAGAGGCTGGAGTTGTAGTGGATCCAGTGAATATAGTGGCAGTTATTGCTTGGGAGCCACCCAAAAGAGTTATTGAGGTGTGGAGTTCTGTGGGGTTGGCCAGTTACTATGGGAGGATCGTTCTTGACTTATCTAGAGTAGGATCACCTATGACAGCTTTTAAGAAGAAGGAAAAAAATTTCATGTGGATAGAGAAATGCCAGAAGTGCTTCCATAAGCTAAGAAAAATCTTCACCATCAATCCCATAATGTGGTTTCTAGAGGAGTGAATGGACTACCTATTATATTGTGATGCATCAGGGACAAGACAGGGTTGTGTCTGGATGTAGTAGCAAGTAGTGATTGCCTACTACTCATAGTAGTTGAGACAACATGAGCAGAACTACGCAACCCATAACATGGATCTCGTGGCAGTGGTAATTGCCTTGAAGATGTAGAGAAACTAATTGATGGGTGAATAGTTTTTCATCTACTCCGAACAAAAGAGTCTTAGTTATATATTCTCACATAAGGACCTAGAATTGAGACAAAACTGATGGTGGGAGTTCCTCCATAACTATGAATTTGTGATGTTCTATACTCTTGGGAAGGAAAATGTGCTGGAAGACGCACTCAGCAACATGTTTCGTTTGAAACTGCTGGGTGAGGTGGTGGAGAAGCTAGCTGAGAAAAAGATATCCTTCATGGATGATGATGAAGTAGCCTACCATCAGTAGATGATTGTCACTCCTCCACTCTTATATCAAGTTAGAGGGGAATGAATTTTGGATGTTGATTGTGAGGCCTGACTTTCTTAGTTATCTTAATGATAGGCTCCTGGTAGATTTTCGATAGGTGGGGAGAACTTCCTCATTTTTAGGGTATGCACCATATTACTTGTGACGTTATGAGAGGATGTGTTGAGGGAGTTCATACTTCCCCTTGGTGGTACATCCTGGTGTGAAAAATATATACCAGGACCTAAAATGTCAGAAATTGTGGAAAAGGATGAGGAAAGAGGTGGAAGAGGTTGTTTCATGATGCCTCACATTTCAGCAAGTCTAGTCCAAACATCAGGTCCCAGCAGGCATAGCATAGCCACTTTATGTATCAGAATGAAAGTGGGGTGGTATCTCCATGGATATTTTTTTGAGTTTACAACGCATGTCCAGGTTTCACAATTCTATCTGGGTGATCGTTGACCGAATCACCATGTCATCCCACTTTATATGCATCCAAGAGTAAGGATTGGTAAAGGGAATGGGATGCCTCTATGTCCTGGAGATAGTGTGGCTTCCTCGGGTTCCATTGATGATCGTCTTGAACCCTGATGCACACATTACATCATGGTTGTGGAAGGGGCTATAGGATGCATTTGGGACTCAAATGTGGTTGAGCACAACTTTTCACCCTTAGACGGATGGTCAGATAGAGTGGACCATACAAACCCTAGAGTACAAGATTCGTTCTTGTGTCCTACATTTTGGTCGCATTTGGGATGACCAATTACCAATGGTGTAGTTTTCGTACAACAAAAGCTATCACTCCACCATTGGAATGGAATTCTTTAAGGCCTTATACGGGTGGCCATGTTGATCACCTCTATGCTGGACAAACCCTGGAGAGTAAGCACTCATGGGTCCAGAGATTGTATGGGCTACCACATAGAAGGTCTAGATCATCCAGGGGTGGATGTGGACTTCATAAAGAATTAATATGTCATATGCTAATAAAATATGGAGAACCTTGGAATTTGAGTAGGGAGACCATGTATTCCTTCAGGTTTCACCCCGATGGGGACTAATAAGATTTAGGTAGGGCGGAAAGATATCTATAAGGTTCATCAGACCATTCTAGATTCTCGGTAGAATTAGAGAGGTGGCGTACCACCTAGCCCTTCCCCCACAGATGCACCAGGTGAATGACATTTTCCACATGTTGCAGATGAGGATTTACATGTATGATTCATCACATGCCATCAACTTGGGTGAGATGGACATTGGCGATGGGGTGACATTTGTAGAGTACCTGGGGGAGATTTATGATCAATAGGAGAAGGTCCTTCATAGACAATTGATTCCTATAGTGCGCATTCAGTGGAATCACGTGAACCTCCAGAAGAGAACGTGGTAGCAGGAGGCTCATATTCATGCTCAGTACCCCTATTTGTTTATTAGTCTTTGTTTTGTCTTTTGGGGACATAAATTCTTATGGTTGGGTGAATGAAATGTCCCAAAATTTTAGTGTAATTATTTTTTAATTATATGGAAATATTTTGATACTGAATTCATTGATAGCACATGATTCCTAGGCCTGGTTATCCTAGAAGTGAATTTCGAAATTTTTTTAGGTAAGTTCAGTAAACGTGAGAGCAGGATTTTCAAAATTTTTAATCGGTGCTCTAATTAAAAATATGATGGCACCATTGAACTCGGAACACTGTGATTCACCTAGAAATGAATTAACTTAAAATGGAAAGGGTTGGAGGGAAAAGATATTTTGTTTTTGAATTTTCAAAAAATAATAAAATAACGAAAAAATTTATTTTATTATTTTCTTCTCAACTGTTGAGTGATATATGGTGATGTTGCATTGCAGCGATGAGGTGACGACAAGGCACAATTAAGAAATCCCCTTAATGGTTTGTTCAACAAGCATAACAATGCAACATCGTAGCATAATAGAAACTCTATGATGTGTTTATATTATTAAAGAAATTTGTTGCAGATATGAGAATTAAACCACATGCAATTATCTGACAATCCTCAGGTGAGATTCCACTCTGCCGAAGAATGAAGAATGTAGAACCCCAATCACCCTCTCCCTCTTTTGATGAACGCAATCAATGAACATCGGTGGGATAGATTTGAGAGACGACAAATGGAGATGAATGCTTCATCAGCGAACATCAAATAGAGGTTGGGGTTCAAACTATCTAAAGTTTACATATTCTTATTCCAAAACATGAAAGCAGATTAACCCATGAATTTGTTAATCTGCGGATCGTGCGTACTTGTGGGAGGGTGAATTCTTTTGGTATTTCTCTATCTGGTATTAAATTATAACTTGTGTTGGTTGAATTAAAATCCTCTGACCTCCTCCTATTTTTAAACTGCTAACGTGGAGGGAATGGGCCAACATGAACAAGCCTTGAGCCCCTCCACATGTGAATTATTCATGGGAGAATTTAAGGAATGTCATCTAGGTGAGTTTGAGGTCATTTTAGTTAAAGGTGGAAGGCTTACGATCCCGTAGACGTAGACAGATTGAGAAACAGACCACCAGAACAACTCTAGTGGATCGCAGACAAAACCACAGGCGTACTGCCAGTGAAAGTGGATAGTAGGGGCCCGCGGTGGTGGAAACAGGCAGAGGGAGGTAACACGCCCATCGATGATCCGTGGCATCAGGGTGGTGCAGTACTGACTGACATTGCATGGAGTCTGTGACCCACATCCGGACCGCCATGGTGAACGACGGAGGCCGCAGCCACCACAGTCGCGGTGTTGTTGAACTTCAGTGCCATGCTTGTGCTGCGTTGGCTGGGTCAAACCAGTGGAATTGGTCCACAGGTGGAGTGGAGTGTGTCGCTAGTGAAACCGACCTCATGTGATGAATACCAGATGTGGTTGTGCTGCATCTAGATGGAGGAGTCTACCTGCTACGGTGAGCTGAACTCGTGCTATCGGTCCGGCACCGAACTAGTGGGCCGAACCCATGTTGTCATTCCTGGCCTGCACCGGTGGGCCAAACCTGTTCTATCAGGCCAAACCGGTTCCAGGTTGGTTCCGGGTAAGTCTAGTGGTGTCGGACCTGACCCGGACCAAACTGGTCTATGTTTCACTAAAATATCTATATCTCTCAAACCTGGCGTCTGGTTGACACGTCGTTAGTGTATTTGGGAACCTTATGACGATGCGGTCCTTCGTAGATATTATAAGTAAGTTTTTGGGGAGGTTTTTATACATCTGGGATGGATTATTCTTGAATCCCACCAGGGTCGTTTTACAAAAATGCCCATATCTTAAAGACCTGGTGTCCGTTCAATGCGTCGTTTGTCACATAGGGACCCTTACGAAGAGATGGTCCTATGGGGTTAATCTATATGGGAATTCATGGTGGTTGAGGTATGACTGGTGGATTGAGGAGTAGAACCTTTAGAAATCAACTGGGCTAAGTGCGGGAATCCTATGGATGGATATGACGTGAATAATGAATAGATATCCATTGTGGGTTAGCACCTAACGATCATGTGTGGGTCGGCACCTGGAGATCATGTGTGGGTCATCACCTTGCAATCCTTTGTGCATCAGAACCTAGAAATCCTATGTGGTTCAGCACCTAGTGATCATGTGAAGGTCAGCACCTAGAAACATCGTGTGGCTCAGCACCTAGAAACACTATGTGGATCAACATAAGAGTTACCCTATGTGGATCAGCAACAGAGTCTCTCAATAGAATAAGATGATCTAGTTTTATGACTAATCATATTTAATCTTGTACTTATGATATACTTGGTGTGAGTTTTGTCTTTTACTTTGTGCTATAGGGTTTAGATCTTTCATGGTCATATTACCTCTGTAGTATTTCCTTTTTAGTGTCTCCTTTGTGAATTACTGATATACCTTTTGGGTTCTTGGGGTCCCTATTGAGTTTTTTTATAATTACCCCTACATGGGCTTCCCCAACACTTATTCTGGCTTGTGGAAACAACAGACATCATTGAATTGGAATTTGGAGAGCTAGGGTTAGATGGTGCTCAGAGGTGGATCGATAGATGTGGTGTGCTGTAGTGACATCTGATAAAGAGCTATACCTACCATTTTGGTGGGATCCATGGCGGATGACCATTAGAGATTTTACTTCCTTTACTATACTCTCCTTTCAGTTGGTCTTGTATTCGTTCCCCTTTACTTTCAGTTTACACACATTACTCTTAGTGGTTGTATTTTTTTGGTGGTTGTACTATTTTCTTTCCTTTGTGGTTCGCTTTAGGTAGTATGCCATGTCTATGTGCATACTGGTTTAAAGAGAAATGCCTTACCTTTTTGGGATATTCCTTTTTGGTGCTAGTCACAAGCCCCTGGCCTATGGAAGGTGGGCTTGGGGTAGTCATGCATGGGCCCTGAGGGATGGTTCGTGACATCAAGATAAGAGCTATGGGTTTTACTATCTCCTATTAAAATTTATGAAAAATGTATCATATTATGCACCATCATTTTTCTTATTTGGTTTGATTAAAACCTAATGAATGTATTTTTTCATATTCATGATAATCATGGGATTAAAAGATCTACATAATTTCCATTCATTTCATGGTATTTTATTCACAAGATACCAATTTTTTAAGGGTTTCCTTGGTCTTAATTATTATTCGTTGAGATATGTTACATGTTATGAAACATAATTCTTTTATATTGTATTCTGTTTATTTTTATCACATGAATGTTCTAAAATTTTAATACTTGTAATTCTAAGAATATAATAATATAAATAAATTTTATTTCTTCAAATTTCATTAGACTCAAGAGTTACGCCAGTGATAATAATATTTAGTAACTCAATTTTCATTCAATGAGTTATGATCATTCCATATAAATTATTTCATATATGAGGGGAACGTTATACCGTTTGACTATATTATGTGGTATTATACCATTTTTTAAATTTTTACCACATAAAACCCTTTTAAAATATTTTATGCTTCATGGAGTATGGTTCTTGTAAGGGAAATTGATACTTTTAATATCCTTTCATAGAGTTATAATGTTTTATCTTTAACATTAATATTCAATGCATTGTTCTCCCATACTAATATTTAATTATATGTTATTTTATAACCCTCTTTGGGAAATTGATTTTTTAATTAAAAGAATGATTTATTACTCTTTACAATGTGGTTTTTCAAAAAAAGTAATTTCAAAGTATTAAAATAATTCCTTTCATAATAAAATATTTTATCTTTGACTCCACATTAACCACAAAAAACATCATTTCATTTTACAAGAAATATTATTGGACATTTTATTGAAAAAATTAAAATATTTACAAATTATTCTCTTTACATTATCAAATATTTGTTTTGATGGTGACATGTATGTTTTTATATTACTTCAATGTTAAACATATTTTCTTAATTAAATTTTAATAATTCACCTCCATTTACCTTTTCGTATTCAAAAGGATTCACTAATAGAATTTTTTTACATAATTTATACTATAATAAATTTATATATAATTATAATTTAAGGGTTTAAAACATGATATCAAACAATTTTGTTTTTTATCACTTATTGTGTGATAAAGTTAGAAGTTTTCATTTCTAAAAAATCAACTCTATTATCATCAAATGGAGTTTCATTTGATGCACTAGGAATATGTTCTTTTGAAACCAGCCACATTCATTCTCTAGATAGATTATGTAAAATTATTTTATATCAAATATACGATCCATCACTACTTTTTACATTCTTAATAAACCAGAATAAATAGGAATTACATTTCTTTCAATGCCTTTTCATTGGGAATACCATAATTTATTTTCCATTGATGTAAGGGTGTTTATCATTACTCAATTCATTGATTGATTAGGGAATATATTTACCCAATTGTGTACACTTTATCTATATGGTGTAAATAATATATTCCTTATTTCATTAATTGAATGGAATTTACCCAGAATGTTACTAAATATAATTGGATACCCATTTATTATCAATGAGATTATCATGTTATAATTATTGATTGAATTATTAACAATTTACTCATGAGAAACCATTTTAAAATGATATGAAAACTTTTTTTCTATGGGTTATGATAATGTGTTGAATGAAACCCAATTTCATTCCATATATTCTTTTTTTCTTTATAAAATGAATGACTTTAATTTTAAGGTTTTATAAAACCCATTCATATTCTTTGGTTTTAATTATGTGATGGTTATATGTTTTCTTGTGGAACTCATGTTTATAGATAATATTTTAAGTGATGGGTGGGCCCTATATATCCCTCCAATGCACTGGGAAAAGATGCACATTTCACAACCCGTCCTGGAGGGGCCTGTGTCGTGACTACCTCATACCTGCATCCAATAGGTGATGAGCTAGTGACTAGAACCGATGATGAATATCCCACAAATGGGAAGAATTGTCCTAAAGTACATGTATGCACTCACATATCTCTAAGCCACAAAAATTGAAATGTAAAAATTTAATGTAAGTAGTTCATACAAACCACGATATCCCACAACCAGGGTACAATAGTGAAAGTACTGGAAAGTAAATAGGGAAAGAATACATGCCCCACAAAATATTCTATAACCACAATTCCAACCAATAAGAAAAGAGGTACTAGGACTAATTTTTGAACCCCAGGAAAACCACGAATGATTGGACTCACTAAGAACCACCTAGTCTTGTTCCACCTAGTACTCCGTCAAAGGGGTCGATCATCTGCACAAGAAATGACATGTGTGAGAAAATACTTCAAAGGGGTGAATACAAAAATACTTAAATGGACACCCCAAAACCACAAAGGAAATACAAAAAAAGACATAACACAATGTAAATACCACCAAGTAAATACCACCATGTCGATACCATGAAGGAAACACCACCAAGGAAATACTTCAAAGAAAATACACCCATGGAAATACCATGAAGTAAAATGAACAGTCATCTCCACATAGGTGTATGTCTATGAAACATAAAGAAAGAACATCTAGATATAATCAATCGAAGACTCATAGTCTAGAGGTAAGCCACAACCAATTTCTATCCACAAGATTCTGCTTGATGCATGCTCGTTCTGGGAGAACTCAATTCTCAAGATATTATATCATCAAATGTACTCATGAATTATCCTAGATATTTTGGGTCCCACCCAAATGAGAATTTATTGGTCAAAGAATATTTTGTATACATGGAGACGGAATCATTCCTAGATACACTAGGGGATACCACTAATCGCACCTAATCACAATGGGGGATACCACATACCCAATCTGGATCAATTCCCAATAAAGGGGGTCATGCCCGGACACCCGGAGGGATACCAAGGATCTTTCCCAGAAACTCTGGGGGACACTACATACCCTATTGATGTGGTCTTCTAGGTAGAGGATCAGCTCCCTACTCACCAAGGTTACACAATTCTATAAACTCCACTAGGGGGGCTAGAGGATCACACTCCAATACTGAGGAGGGATTCATTACTATATCTAAGACTCAACCTCTAAAGAGGATTGAAGTCTAATGATGTGGACTTAATACCATACTAAACCCTCAAGGAAAGGACAAAAGGAAATGCTCCCAAACTCTACTGGTCCAAGATAAAAACTCCCTGCATCATCTCAAAAGGACCCTCTCATCTTTAGGGTACAAACTTAATAGAAGTCTCATAAAAATGACATATTGTTTTACAGTTATGGAATTTTGACGTTTTTGAAGGGGTCACTAGGCATGTTGACCAACTCTAGGTTAGTTCAATGACTATGTTAGATGAACTCCAAGGTCTACTTCCCTGACCTAATTCTCTACGACAGTCATAGCCGACCGTGATGGACGATCATTCCCCCCAAGCTCTCGCAGCCTCATAGCAGCTAGATTGACCACAGATCATAGTGAACCATGGCCCATATTTGGATGGATCACCTTGGTTCTGACCCATTGGGATCAGCCCACTCATCCCGGCCTATCCCACCTAGTCTGGGCCTATCTTCCCTAGCCCATTAATCTCATGGTTGGACCGCCTAGCCCACTCTGCCTATCCCCTGCCACCAAGACCACTCCTCTCCACGCACTCTACTCAGCCTACCTCGCATACTCCACTCGACTCATTGACCCTCCATGTCCACAATATCCCAAATAACATCTATGTACACTGATTCATTTGGATCGACTATGTCCCATGACCTCCAAACCATGCAGCCTCCCATCACCGCCTTCGATCACTGCCACCTTCGATCGCCGCCGCCTTAGGCTGCCAACCCCTCTGCCTCACCTCACCGAACCATCGTGTCGGACCATAACTGGTGGTCCCTTTCGCGGACAACTATGACACCTATAATTACCAAATCTCAAAATTTTCATAGCTCTAGGATCCTTAGGTCTCGTTCTACACATATATGACATATGCTGTAAGTTTTCCTCCAATATGTTGGTTCTATCACATTAAGAGCTTCCTGACAAGTCAAACCACGACCATGAGGGTCCAAAAGTGATGAACATGAAGAAATTTGAGATAAAAACAAAATAACACTCTGAGGAATGAACCTCAAACTTGTTCTTGTTGGACTCAATCTTTTCTCGTTAGATTAAAAATGATGAATGAAGAACCAATTAAGAATACTCGCTAAATTGAACCCTGAAATCGTAATCATCCTACAATGAACAAACCATGGGTAAATATATTCATTGATCGACCCCTTTCATCATGAAAATCAAGAATGGGGAAATTTTACAATGAAATAACCACCCTACCTTGATTCGGATCAGTTTCTGATGAAGGATCATTGTGTCATCGTCTATGAGATTTCTTTGAATCTGTTGCACATCGATCGTCAATCCATGATGCATTTTTATTTAGTGAGGTATCTTTTCTCCATGTATATGAGTAATTTTAGGGTTATAGTGATAACCCTGAATTTCTGAAAAATGATTAATAAAAGGGAAAAAATTTGTTGCATCAAAATTAATTTTTATTTAAATTATTTAATGATTAGTAAGTCCTTTAATTTTTTATCCATAGAAGACCCATTCCGACTAAATTTATGTCACAGCTAGAAAAAACCACATTAATAAATCAATGGTGGTCTTAGATTTCTAATCCGAGACCCCGTTCATGAGTTATTAGTGTTTTAGAAATATAATAATTTTATTTAAAAATTTTATTTAATTATTTTATTTACAGTTATATCTCTGGTGACTTTTCTATAAATAACCTTCACGGACCAATGTCAGGTTCTTACTAGGGTAAAGACACCATTCTGATCTCAATAGTTCCCTCGTATTTCTATTCTAAGAACCCATTTAATTCTTATTCCACTTTTTAAGGAATACCACATGCACATGCTATTATAAGGTTAATATTATTCAAACTATTTGTATGGGCACACCAGGCCTCATAATCACTCATTATCTCAGTTTTTGGTCTAAATATTAATCCCTATAATTTATAAAAATGATACAGAGATATTCTGGATTGTTACATTCTCCCCACCTTGGGGATTTATGTCCCCAAAATCCAAAACACGGGCTACTCAACCAAAAATGGTACTGAGAACAAATCTGAGCTTCCTGATCCCATGTGCTCTCCTAGAGATTCATGTTCTTCCAAAAAAAATCACTAAAGGAATTGATCACCCAAGAAGGATCCTACCAAATCCATCTAAATTCTATCATTCAATCCCAAAACAAGTCCTCCAGAACCTAAATAGTCTAGTCAGTATGGTCTCCCTTTTGGGGGTGTAATGTTCTGTTCAAGTATAACTGAGTCACAAATGTCTCATGCAATCCCTTCAAAAACCGGGATGTAAATAAAGCATAAAAATCTAAAACTATCATCAATGTAACTCCATGAAGTCAAATTGTCTCCTACATTTAGAGGCATCCCATGCTCTCTATATAACTCTACTCTCATATAGATAATTAGTGGGATGACTTGGTGAGTCAGTCAACAATCACCAAAATGGAAGTGTGACTCCTAGACATTCATGGTATACCCATTTTGAAGTCCATAAATATCCCATCCCACATTCATTATGTAACCTCAAGGGGTTTATCTAAACCTATTAGAACATATTTCTCAGTCTTAACTTGATGAAAAGTGAGGCATCAAAACACAAACTCTGCAACTCCCTTCTTCACCCCTGACCACCAAAACTGATTTTGGAGGTCCTTATCCATCTTCACTAAACATGGATGTGCCACTAAATGGGATGTATGAAACATCCTTATAACCTCCAATTATAACTTCACTAGTACTACTGTGCGTCCTATGAAAACAATGGTGTGCTCCCCAGCTGCTGAATATCTATCAAGGTCATGCCCTATGGAAATTTGTGCACGTAGGAACTCGCAGTAGGTATTTGAAAACTGTGCCTCTATGACTCATTGTGTGAGTGTAGAGGTGAAAACCATCTATTTTTGGTAAGATACTCTATCTTGATCCATAAAAGAAATCTACAATGAGGCTAACTACACTAACACCTCTCTCAGCAACTGCAAAGTAGATAACTTGTGATAGAATCTTTCAATATGTTCCACTTAATAGGAATATAGACAATCTCAATGTCATAGTCCTTGAGGTACTATATCCATCACCAATGTCTCATGTTTAGATACTTCTAATAGAATATATACATGACTCTATTGTGATCAGAGTATATGATAAACCAGTCGCCCATCAGATAGTGTCACCACATCTTCAACTCGAAGACTATAACTAATCGTTAAAGATCATTGTTTGTGCAGTTCTACTCATACTCTCTCAACTAGAATGTACCATAGGAAATCAGATATTTCACCTACATATTGACCCATACCATCCTAGTTTTTGATGCATCACCAAACACCACATACTTGACAACCTCTTCTAGTAATCTCAGGATGGGAGCACTTTTCCACCTTGGAATCAGCTCATGAAATCACTATTGGAACTTCTCTGTCTATACAAAAGGATTCCCCTTTAATGTCAAGGATATAAAGGGTTATTACACTTTAGATAAATTGGGTACAACCTCCAATAGTTCCTAGCCAACACACGTAAACTCCACACCTTGGTAACACTCTTGGTTGGCTCCAAAACAAGCACTTCTTTAACCATCACCAGATCCATTAAAACTCTAGCCTCTAAAATGATGTGTCCCAGAAAAGGGACCTCTAGAATCTACAACTAATACTTCAAGAGATTACCTTAAATGTATGTTCTCGGATTGTGTCTAGGACCATCCTCAATTGTATTATGTACTTATTATCAGACATTGATTACACCATGATGTTACTAATGAAGACCCCCATGAACCATTCCATGTAAGGATGAAAGATTTAGTTCATGAGTCCCATGAACACTACTGGGGGGGTTCTTCATTCCAATAGACATCACCAAGTACTCATAAAGACCATAATGACACATGAAGGACATCTTCTATATATCCTTATCATGTACTTGTCTCTAGTGATAGCCTGATCTGACGTCAATCTTCGAGAACCACCACACCCCTTTCAACCAATCAAAGAGGTCAATGATACTAAGTAATGAAAAGTTATTCTTCAGAGTCACCTAATTCAAGAGCTGGTAATCCACACATAACCTCATTCTATTTCCTTCCTTCTTGATAAAGAAAACTAGGGATGCCCAGGCAGAAACACTAGGTCTCATGAATCCATTCCTCTACGAGTCGTCCAATTTCACCCTTAGTTTACGAATCTCTACTAGAGCCATCCAATATTCATGTGTAGATATATAATTTTTCCTTGGTTGTAGATCAATGATAAATTCCATCTTTCTATGGGGTGGTAAACTTGAAATATCTTCAAGGAATTAATCCTTATACTCCTCCATTATAATAGGAAAACGAGGAGTAATATAATCCACAACACCAAGGGTGAGGCTTTCCAATTTATGTGTAATCAAGTACACCCTCCTATGTGTGGGTATATCCTACACTGCATGTGTTTCTTTTTCAGTAACAAAACAAATCTTAATTCCATCACTATGGACACACAACACTTTGTGCCTATAAAAATCAATCTGATCATGAACTGTGGATAACAAATCCATACCAAGAATGATGTAGTAAGGACTCAATTCTACAACCATGTTATCTCAACTAAAACCCCCACCTCCAATCGTTAGGTCACACTATCGGCACCAATGTGTGATCATCAAATCTTCTCCCATAAGTTTCTCAAAGTGTAAGGTTTGAGTCAATGGTTCAAGAAGAATTTCTGTGTTCAGAACAAGGTTCATGGTAAGAAATTAGTTACTAGATATTTCCTCTATCAAAACTAAAACTATGGTGGAAAAGACACAATTCATATCTCGAATCATCCTCAGAGCCCTTGGGTCATAATCCCCCATCACCTTCAGCTGGTTGTGCCCATGTTCACCAGCTCTCTAAGACTAGCATGGACTAAATGGGGGTGGTGGTGGAAACATGTTGAAATTTTGACCACCTCCTATTGTTCCTTGGATCATTTTCCATTCCTTCCACCCTACGGACCACCTTGTTCATGTTTGTGCCTATTCCTCGATGGTCCATCCACTGTTTCTTCATCAGTAATATGACGGGTTGGATAGTCTCTAGTGAGTAGTTGTCTTTACCCACCATCAAAAAGATGAGGGAAGGGACAAAAATATTCTAGACCATTCCTTCTTTAAGTTGAAGGTTAGATAATGACCCCCGATTCCCTCCTTCAATAGGCCCTAGAGTGGAGACTAACACCAAGGGTATAGAATCTCATGTAGTATGGAAGGCATTACCATTTTTGTAGAACATGATCAAGAGATAAGATGGTAGATCCCAAATAACTCTAAATACTAGAAGTCAAAGTAAATCCAAAATCCCTTTTTCCACATGCATGTTCAAAAATAAAGAGTGTTACAAAATACAGTAAAACTCTGATGGAATGTACCAAAAGGAAGAAAGAAGCAATGACAGTTGTCCTGACATCGAGATATTAAAGTCCAACACGATCATCAATGTCCTCCTGGAAACCTGAGAGTAGTTTTATATATGTAGTGTGAGTATATAGGTATACACAGTAGGGGAAACCCAAATCTCTCATGCACAAGTGGGGATACATTCTAATGTCCCATGAGTAAAATAGAGATAACCAAAACACCTTGAAAGGAAACTATCCACCCAGCCTCACCAAGGCACACTCCCCAAATAACACAAGTCAGGTGAAGTTATAGTAATAGCACATCGGTATTTGGGTACCCCAAACTGCTTTCCAACTGGTTATTTATGCCTTAGACCTCCCCCACAAGTTCTACTGCAGTCCCACTGCTATATGTCCAACTATAGTCCCACTGTTATACCATTCCCACACAAACCTGGGCCACCAAAACCTTGAATAACCACACCTAAAAATACCTAGGCCACAACAACCACCACCATGCCTGAAGAAACATGGGCTAGTACAACCACTGCCATGCTCGAAGACACTTGGGCCTCATCATGAAGACACTTGGGAAAACAAACCTTCCCTCACACACCAGGTTCAACCACCACAAATCACCCTTCTTGAAGAGTATTAGGCCATAATTAACCCTAGGTCGTCACATCATTCCTAAAGAGTCTTAGGCTACCTAGGAGAGGGATAAGAAAAGTAGATAAAAACTATCCACTCATAGAAATGTTCGAAAAAATACCCCCCATGGAATGGGGGTGTTAGGGACAAAGTGCTCAATATGGGTGGGGTGTGTATGGGAAACACAAGAACTAAATTATATATATAGATAATCAAGAACACATACCAACCTAAGGGTCCCGAAACCAACAACTTACCCATACACAACCTCTCTTTCTGCTACTCCTACATGAACAAAAACACAACAACCACAACTAGAACAGAACCCATTTCTGGAAAGCAATTTCTGCATTATACCAATTAATATTATGAGGTTCTAGTAATTCCATATAAACATTCCTCCAAAACCATGAAACTAATAGGAATAACCACAAGTGAAAACAAAAACTATTGAAAAATGGAAAAACTGGCCTTTAAACATTCACACATGATTCTCTTGTAAAGTAAAAACATCAAAGAGGATCTATGAGATCCCTCGAAATATTGGAACCAAACTGAGCCCCATAATACCTGTTCCACATGACCTGATATTTACCAACCAAAAACCTATTAACCATAGATTCAATTCCCATCTTCATTAACCCAATAGGTATCAGATAGAGCAACCATACATATCACCAAAATGGACCAAATAAGTTTTCAGATTTTGTCAACACCATTCATTAAGTTCCTCCGTTACTTTTGGATAACTAGGGTGATCAAATAGGGGTTCTTATTCATTAGGAATCCATTTAATCATCAATTTATAGGTTATTAACCATTTTACCATGATACACCCATTAACTCACCAGATTATCCAGAAAAATGGAGCTTCGTTAGTGTGAAATAAAGGACCACCAAATACCACAATTTTTCGTGGATATGAGCCCATAAAAATCACAACATAAGAATGAAGGTGAAATACATCAACATCATCAACATTACTACCCCTTAATTTTATTTAAAATTCTGCTTATTTTTTTTTTAATGTTTATTCCATCTACGTTCTGAGGGAACATCATCATTCCCACCCCACAAGATGCCCAGTAAAGAGAGATGATGGAAAAAACCCGACATAGATGATCAAGGATTGAATTTATCCCATTGTGCTAAGAACGAAGGTTGGCGCGACTTACAGGAAAAGAACTCTAGGGACTCCAAGGATGAGTGGAAAGGCTCCAGCTTGGCCGCATGATTCATCTTAGGAGGAAGTCTCAAGACACACTTGCAGAATCCAAAAGCAAGAAGGAAGAGAGGATCTCAACTTAAGAAGATTCCAGGTCCTAAAATCCGGGATGTGATATCAATTTTCTTAAAATTTGGATCATGAATTGACCATGCATCTTTTCGGTTTCACACATTGGGATTAATTGAGATTTAATAAATCTCCTTGGAGATGGATGATATAAAAATTGTGTGTTAATATATTTCATTTAAATAGGGAAAAGCATGTAACATGGAAAAAATAGGAAAACAAGGGAACCTAGAAAATCTAGTAAAGGATGTGGCATCCCACACATTTTGGTAACTCAATGGTCGCCTAACTCTTTGGGGTTTAAAACATCTTTTACAGGACTTAAATGAATTGAAAATGGGTATTAAAAAACATTTATGTCAAAATATACATTACTAGAGAAACTGGAAATTCCTAGAAAAACTAGAAATGACTCACTGATGGGTTAGTCACCGTCACCCTAGAACAATCACCCTAGAACCATTGCCTTCAAACCAATGTCGATTGGTCCCACTGGTGGCCCATTGGTGCCACCATTCCTTCGACTTGATCTTTTGAAAACTATTTAATGAGTCAATGATGGTCCCTATGATGCCCCAAACACCATTATTTGACAAAGTAATGGACCAGAAAGGTCTATGACATTACATCAGAGACCTATAAAACTATTATATCCCTCAATAATTCAAGAATAAATTTGAAGAAAAGAGAGGGGTCTAAACAACCACCTCATAAGATACCTCTCTGTGAAAACCCACCATAGAGTTGTTTGAAAGCCTAAAATAAACCTCAATACCCAGGGACACCTCTCTCACATATATCTTCTAATAATTACTAGAAAAATACCACTCGTATCCCCCATGTAACCACACAAACATATAGTGGTCACACCATCCAAACATATGGATTGGGGAGTCCTTTTTTCCATGTCAATATGATATCCACTTTGGGCAGCACTGACTCGCCTGAACGGGTTTAATTGCATACACCTTACTTCCTTTTGATTAGGGATCACATCCTCCCCTAGCCATAGTCAAGTTTTTTACATACATTCAGAGAAAAAGGGGAAAATCATCTTATAGCAAATAAGGTCATGCAAAACATCACAGCAAAGCACAAAGAAAACACAAGATCAAAACTCAAAACATCTCTAGGTAATGGGCACACATATATGCCTCCCATTACCAAGTACTCTAAATTATAAAACCATGCCTCTATAATATGAAAACCGAGGGAATGTTCCTCGCATGAAGCACATTCTCCTTACGATATTCTATTTTCACTAGTCGCTCCACGAACGTCGCATCATCCTCAATATCGAACTCTCCCCAGTCAAGGATGTGTGAGTCATCATGTAAATACCAATGGATCTGAGATACATGAATGATGTTATGGATCCTCTCTATTGCGGTGATAACGCTAGTTGATATGACACCTCACAGACTCATCTCACCACCTTGAAGGGTCTGATGAACCTATGAGATAACTTCCTCCCCCTACCAAACCTCTACTTCCCACGCTGAGGGGAGACACTTATGAAAACATGTTCCCCAACCTAGAAATATAAGGTTATATTCCTATGATCCACATACAACATCTATAGGTCCTTAAATGCCTTCATCCTCTCACACACAAGCTGAACCTTCTCTGTCATGCTCTGCACCATCTCTGATCCAAGAACACCTAACTCCCCAACCTATATTTGTCACATGGGTGAATGAAATAGTCTTCCATACAAGGATCTGAACTATTCCATGGAAAAGGAAGAGTGATATATATTTTTTGTAGGAAAACTCTACAAGAAGGAATTGTTGTACCTATGATCCTTCGAAGTCCTAAACACACGCTTGTAGAATATCCTCCAACATTTGGATGGTCCCCTACGTATTCCCATCCATCTGAGTGTGGAAAGCAGTTATAAGGTGTAGATGGGTTCCAAAATCATGCTGCAGTCCTTTAAAGACCCGTGATGAAATGTGTGTATCCTGATCGGAAACGATGGTTCAGGAAACTTCGTGCAGCCGCTCAACTTCATCCATGTGATTTTGTGCTAAGACATCCATTGTGCTTGACTCCTTAATTACTAGGAAGTGAGTAGATTATGTCAAACGGTCCACCACTGCCTAGATGGAATCAAAGCCTCCCTCAGCTCTGGGTAGTCCCATGGAGAAATTTATTGATATGTCTTCCCACTTCTACTTAGGAAATTCTAAGGGTTGTAAAAGACTGCCAAAAAAATGGTGTTTATCCTTCACCTGCGGACACACGAGGAACTTTTCCACAAACTCTACCACTTCTCGCATCACTCCGGGACACCAAAACTGGCCTATTAATCCTATGTACATCTTGGAGACTCCTGGGTGTACCTATAGGGATGAGATATGGAACACATGTAGAACTCTCTCTCGCATTGCCTCTAGGATAAACAAATTCCCACAGAAAAGCATCTAATTCTGACCATCCTTCAACCATCGTTTTAGAGCATCACCCTGGCTAACAAAATCATGCATCACTCTAACCTTTGAGTCTCCCCACTGAGTCTCCACCACCTCTGCTTCTACATGTTTAGGTATCTCTCTTAGAAGACATACCTCAAGCTATTTTGATCTGTAAAGACCATGAAGCATTCCCCGATGAGTTTATGCGGCCACCACTTTAGTTCGAACACCACCATTGCAAGATCCAAGTCATGGGTTGAATAGTTATGTTCATGAGGACATAACTAACTAGACCCATAATGGATCACTCCCTACTACTGCATCATCAAACACCCCAAGACTAGATCAGAAAAATCATAGAACACTTCAAGCGTTACCCCTTCCTATGGAAACCTCAACATTGGGGCACCTACCAACTTCCCCTTTAGATAACTGAAAGCTTCCTAGAATGGATCACTCCATATGAAGACCTTGTCATTTCTAGTCAAGGTTGTCAAAGGTG
Source organism: Viscum album (assembly GCA_963277665.1). Classification (NCBI taxonomy): domain Eukaryota; kingdom Viridiplantae; phylum Streptophyta; class Magnoliopsida; order Santalales; family Viscaceae; genus Viscum; species Viscum album. The sequence continues at coordinate 1,638,249,236 of OY728163.1, read as the reverse complement.
CTGCAACACAGGAGAAGTCAGTTATGACCCTCTTGTAGTAACCTACTAGTCCCAGAAAACTACGAACCTCTACCACATTCTTGGGTGCTGCCCAAGAAACAATCACCTCAACCTTCGATGGGTCCACTGTTATCCCCTATGGGGACACCACATTTCCAAGGAAGTGATCCTCTTATGTCTATAAAATGCATAAATACAACTTCCCCTATAGATGATGGTGTCGGAGGACCTCTAAAAATCTCTCTGATGCTTAGTGTGATCCTCCTATGATCTTGATTATATCAGGAGTTCATCGATGAACACAGTCATGAACTACTCTATATACTTGGGGAAAACAAAGATCATCAACCCTATGAACACAATTGGTGCATTTTTAACACAAAATGGAATGAACACAAACTAAAACCGCCCATATCTACACCTGAAAGAAGTCTTCGAGATGTCACCTTCCTTCACCCTCAACTGGTGATATCTAGACCGTAGGTTGATCTTAAGGAACCAACCTAGTCCCTTTAGCATGTAAAAATGTTCATCCATCTTCGCAATGGGGTAATGGTTTTTGACTCTCACCTGATTCAGTCTTCTGTAGTCTATGCGTAGCCTGAGACCACCGTCTTCCATCCTGGTGAAACAGACTGGATCACCCCATGGAGATGCACTTGGTCAGAAAAAATCCTTCTTCATTATGTTATACACATGAATCTGCAACTCCCGTAATTCATAATGTTCCATCCAATAGGGATCCATATTAATTGGATGGACACCGAGTTTTAAGTCTATCCCAAACTCAACATCACATCGAGGGGGTAGAGTCAAAACCTCTTTAGGGAAGACTTCGAGGAACTCACTAACAATACACAGAACTTCCACCATCTCTGCATCTACCGATCCCAACAACAGCTTGGCTAACAAGGAAAAAAGGGGCTCTGTATGCTGGCTACCCTCTTGGAAATCCTTCCCTTCAACAAAATCTACACATTGACCACCCATATCTAATAACACAACCATTATACGGAATAATTAAATAAAATAATTCATAGAAAACATCCATTCGATGCCTAGGATGACATCATATGTCTGCATTTTCATCAGGAATAGATCGCCACTAGATTGATGCGACCCCAACATCAACCTACATCATCAAAAAAACATCAAACATGTTGGTCCAACCTCCAACTGGCATACTCAGCCCCAGGGGAATGGATAGTCTCTCTATGTCTAGTCACAAGTTATGGTATAGAACGGGTTCAACAAAAGAGTTTGAAGATCTGGAATCAAACAAGGTAGAGGTAAGATTACTAAATACTATGATTGTACCTTGAACGAACTCCGGACCTGCTGGAAATACAACCTCATTGATGTGAAACTTCCCAAACCATACCCCTCTACCCCTTGGCTATCTACTGCCTCCCCAACCATGACCTGGTCAAGGACCTTGAGGGGAACCCTATGGTCAGACTCTTCCGGCATCATCTTCCCTCAGTAGAGCAGGAGCGTGCTGCACCTACAACTACTGCTGAAAAGGTCCGGTTAGAAACTGGTGTTATTGAGGTGGGTGCTGAACTTACCCACCCCTGTCATACTACAATTGTTATAAGCACTAATTTCAATTATACCCCTGTCTTCCCCTGATAAATCACTTCGTTCCATGGCTTGTAGATAATAGGTGAAGACCGGGAGATCAAAACTGGAACTGATGAGGCCTACTCCCCATTAGCTGAAACCTAAATGGTCCGGATGCTGGAGGTCTGATGCTATCAGACCTCCCTTTTGATGAACTCAACTAGTTCCCCTCACATGGAAAACCTCCTAAAGATTACATCCTCTCTACTAACTAGTCCTTCTTCTGAACCTCTAAGTATGTCGGTAGAGTGAAGGGAGTAACAACATATTAAAGGGAAGGTCAGAGTGCCTCCTTTAAGCATCATGCCTATGAATTCTCATCTAGGAAGAGGTGTAGAGCAGGAAAAAAAAAGGACATATTTGAAAAGGATCTCTATCTCCCATAGTGACATACATCCTTGTTGTAGGGAGATAATCCCTTCCCTCTTTTCAACCTTCATCATAGAAGAATGGAATTCTGCCCAGAACTCCCTCTCAATGTCAGTCGACAAAACCCCAGTCTACATCCTCTCTCCGAGGTAGAGAGTCTACCACTAATGTGCTTATCCCCCATATGGAAGACTACAAATGGAACTCAGTACTCCCTCAGAGCATGGATCAAGGAAAAGGTGATCACCAGCTCCTCAAGAAAACCCTCTTTCTCCAAGTTAAAAACATTTTTCTCGTACTTCCTGAGGGACTAACGCTGGAATGAATGTAGAGTCCTCTGCCAAATTTCATCCTATTCCTCTTGTTCAATCCTCTATTGATAAACTAGATCATCCTACTGGGCCTCAACTTCCTAAACTACTCGTGGTCATCATCTGGGTGTCACATATAAAAAGAGGAACAAGGAATTCCTAAGCCCATGTAGTGAGAAAAAGTCCCTATTTAAATTTTTTTCAAAGATTTTATTTATTTTTAATTTCCCAAAACTCCCAAGACACACAAGAACATAATTCATTATGATGCTTGTACCATTCCTAGAGTCTCTACCCTGCAATCAACATAGCCTCGCATGGTCGTTCAGTAGGTCCATAGTCCTTGTATCGGATCACAGGGAGCCCAAAAATCTCGTGTCCTAGCTGGTATTCCCTGGACTAACTCATTCAACAAGATTTCCTAAAACTATTACACTACCATCACATGTAATCCTCCTTATTCCTAACTACTAACTCTATCCTATCTCTCAACCATCATCCTCTGATACAATTATATCATGACCCACCTCCACCCTGATGAGGGAATGGACAAAAAATTGTCAAACCCTTCCTTCTTCAAGTTTAAGGAGAGATAATGACCCCCGAGTCCCACATTCACTAGGCCTCAGAGTGGATAATCGAACCAAGGGTATATAATCTTACCTTCTATGTATTGTATTTCCCTTTTTATAGAACTATATTGGGTGATAAGATGGTAAATCCGAAATAACTCCAATGACTAAAAGTAAATGTAAAGCCAAAAACCCTTTTTCCACCTGAATGTTCAAAAATAAAAAGTGTTACAAAGTACAAGAAATTCCCAATGAAAAGTACCATAAGGAAAAAATGTAGCAACAAAAACTATCCCGGTGTCAAGATAGTAAGGTCTTACATCATTCACAAAGTCCTCCTGGAAACTTGAACGTAGTTTTATATATGTAAGGTTAGTATATAGGTATACTCATTAGGGAAATCCAAAAGCTAATGTGCAAGAGTGGGGAGATATTCTAATGTCCTGTGATATAAATAAAGATAACCAAATCACCTAGGAAGGAAACTTTCCACCCAGCCTCACCAAAGAATACTCCCAAAATATTGCAAGTCAGGTGAAGTAATAGTAAGATCACATCAATATTTGGGTACCCTACACCACTTTCCCAAAGGTTATTTAGAACATCCTACACATCATACTTCGCCCACAAGTTCCATTGTAGTCCCATTACTATATGTCCTACTGGAGTCCCATTGGTATACCCCACCCACACAAACTTGGGCCACCACAAGCATGCATAATCATGCCCTTAGACACCTGGGAAACAACCACCACCACAGCATCCAATAAAGCATGGGCTATTAGAACCACTGTCATGCCTGAAGAAACCTAGGCCTCATCTCAAGGACACTTGGGAAAACAAACCTGCCCGCACACACTTCAGCAAACCACTACAACACACCCTGCCTAAAGATTCTTGGGCCATAATGAAACTTAGACCATCATAGCCTACCTGAAGAGTCTTCGGCTATCTGGGGGAGTGGGTAGAAAAGGAGATAATAACCAACCACTCATAAGAATGTTGGAAAAAACACCCCCCATGAAATGGGGGAAATCAGTATGATGTGATCAACATGGGTGGGGTGCATATAAGATACACAAGAACGAAATTTTAGACATATAGATAATCAATAGATCATCCCAACCTATGGGTCCCAAAACCATCAATAATCCCATACACAACCACTCTTGCTGCTACTCTTACATGCATAGATACAAAACAGCCATAACTAAAACACAACCCATTTCTAGAAAACAATTTCCCCATTGTACCCATTATCGTTATCATGTTCAAGTAATTCCATTTAAATATTCATCCAATACTGAGAAACTAATAGGAATAACCACAATCCAAAACAACAATTAAAGAAAAATGTCCAAACAGGATTGTAATCATTCACACCTGGTTCTCTTATAAAGTAACAAAATCAAATGGGATCCGTGAGATCCCTCGAAGTACTGGAACCAAACTGAGCCCCAACATACCATCTCCACACGGTATGAGATTCACAAACCAACAACTTCTCGACCAGAGATTCCATTCCCATCTACGTCACCCCAAAATTCATCAAACAGATCAACCATACATATCAACAGAATGGAGAAATGAAGTTTTCAGATTTAGTCAACACAATTCATTGAGTTCTTTCTTTTCATATTGTTTACCAGTGTGATTGCATAGGGGTTATCATTCATCAGTATTCCATTTAATCAACCATGTTTACATGATTAAACAGTTTCTCATGTTACACCCATTCACTCACCAAATTATCTAGAAAACAGATCTTCGTTAGTGCACAATAAAGGACCACCAAGGGTTATCATTTTCCGGGGACATGATCCCATAAAAATCAAAACATAAGAACAATGGTAAAATATAGAAATATCATCAACATTCCCACCCCATCAATTTTTTAAAAGTATTTTTATTATCATCATTAATGTTGTTTTCATATTTGTTCTGAGGGAACATCATCATTCCCACCCCACATGATTCATAGTAAAGAAAGACGAAGGAAATACCCCTACTTGAATGATCACAGATTGACATTCTCTCTTTTCTCCAAGAACTAGGGATGGAATGACTTGTAGGAAAGGAACTCCAACGACTCCAAGGTTTAGTGGGAAAGTCTCCACCATAGGTGCATGATTCTTCTCAGGAGTAATTCTCAAGATGCACTAACAGAATCCAAAAGGAAGAAGCAATAAAGGATCCCAACAAAAGAAGAGGCCATATCCTAAAATCAAGGAGATGATTTTGAAGTACATAAAAGTCGAATCGTAGCTCAAACACACAGATTAGTTGTTTCACATGTTGGTATTAATTATTATTTAATAATTATCCTCAAATATGGTGGAGATAATGGATTTGAGTTAATAGATTTCTGTTAAATGGGAAAAAACACATAATAGGGGCGAAACTAGAAAAAATGAGAAGCTAAAAACAAAGAAAAGGGCATGACAACCCATATATTTTCGTAGCTCAAGGGTTTCCGGAATCTTGGGGTTTTAAAATATATTTTATGGGCCTAAAAATGATTTGAAATGGGTATTAAAACTCATTTATGTCAAAAGATACGTTACTAGAGCGAATTTGAAAATTCCTAGAAAAACTAGAACTGACTCACTGATGGGTGAGTCATCATCTCCCTTTCATCATCGCCCTGTCACCATCGCCCTTGAACTGATGTTGATTAGTTCTGCTAGTGGCCCATTGATGCCACTATTTGTTCGACCTAAAATTTGGAAAACTCCGTAATGAGTTACCAATGGTCCCCAGGATGCTGCAAACACTAGAATTTGACAACATAATGGACTAGGAAGGTCCATGAAATTACAGATGTCTTCTACCATTTCATGAAAATCATTACCTCTCTCTAGGATAATTGGTCCCACCAAGTAATCCTTGAGTTGCAGATCCCCTATCATGGGACCTCCTCTTGAAAAGTCTTGCACATCCAAATCCCTAAGAATAATGTCGACTCCCTATTTCTGAGGTTTCTACTTCTTATTCCCCACTGTTGACAATTATTGGTTGTATCTACCCAACCATGGAACTCCCATCTAAAAAGGTTCTCTCTAGCACCCCAACATATGTAGAAATGCTTAGAGGTAAAACACATGCTCAGATGCCCCTACACAGACCTCGCTCAAAGGTCCGAGCCTTGAAGTTCTGATTGTGTAACATATCTACCAAGTATGTCAAGAGGTTGGTATGACTCAATGAATACTCAAATACTGACATGTCATCCTACCAAAGCTGTAGAAGCTCCAAGATATGCATAGCCCTTAGCTTATAATGTGAGAAATCCTCTATGAAAAAGTTCTCAAACTCTGTCAATGGGAGAGTCATATCTCCATAAGATTGAGTAACTAACCCCACTAGCACCATACTGAATAATTTAGAAGGATCTCTTATAGGAACACCATCTAATCTATTGGCTTCCTAACTCGATGGAAAACTAAGGTCACCTCATCAAGCTAGTCCTCAACCGCCTTGGGGTTGGGATCACCTCAGAACCTGAGGGATCTCTGTCATTGAAACTCGATAAGTTTGCTTAACCTATGCTCTTCATCCAATGGTATTGCGGGTACTATGTGCTACTCTACTAGTGGTTATAAATATGGTGAACCATGTGGAGGTGGTATATTTAGTAAAAAACATTATATTGATGTATCATCACTTGACTGATCAAACTTATTTTAATATGGTGGAATCCTAGTTGGCTATCTACATGGAGGCACCTTGAAGTAAAACAAGATATACCACGGTCAATAGAGTATATTTAGAGAGCTCACTTAAGGACATGGACAACACAACCATCCTGATATGCTGCAAGTACCATTATTTTTTTCAGCAACTAGGGTGTTCAGGTTTTAGGTCGAAACGTAGTTACTCAGAGTCCTATTGTATTGATACGTCTACCTCCACTTCAACACTAGATCGCTTGGCTTCAAATTTATACACCAAACAATTAACATTGTCTCCCCATACCAATATCACAACCTCTCTGTCCTAAATTAGAACTGAACTCCTTTGATACCACTCTACCATGACCTATCCCAGGGGGGGCCGTATCGTGACTACCCCAAGCCTGCCACTAATAGTCATGGGGGTGGTGGCTAGAACAGAGTAGAAATACCCAAAACTAGAATGCATTAGCTTGATGTACATGTACACACACACAAATCTCCAAGAAATAAATTTTGAAATGTAAAAATTCTAAATAATCAATTCATGCAAACCACTATATCCCACAACTAGAGTACAATGGTGAAAGTATAATAAAGTAAACAGGGATAGAATACATTCCCAACAAAAGAGTCTATAACCACAAGTTCAACCCCTAAGAAATTAGGTATTGGGACTATTGTCCAAACCGCAGGAACACCCACTACACAAAAATTTGTAATTATCAATGGTTTCAGAAATCACGGCTAAAAATTGTCAAAATATAGTGGTGATTTTTAAAAAAACTATCATTAAAACATTTTTTTTACGTATGAAACTTCTCCCCCCCCACCCAACCTGACAGCACTTCCCATCATCCCCCGACCTTGTGAAACCTGGGAACACTCCCGCCATCACCCTTCCCTATGTTTCCACTAGCTGCCTCTCTATTGTTGTTTCCCCCACCCAACAAACCTCAGACCCCTCCCCCCACTTCCCCTAATGCTGACAATCCAGATCCCCCTCACACTATCCCCTTCTCCCCCTTTCCTCCAGTTTATTACTTTTTCACCATCCCCTTAACACCCCCTCGCCCCATCCCCTTCTCCACTACACCACTGGATGCATACTTCGTGATCATCTCCTTCATTCCCCCTCATGTCGGCCCCCTTCTCCCCCTTAAGTTTATTTGAGGGGTTTTTATCTCCCATATTTATATTTCTAATATAAAATGTAATTATTTGGTTTTTGTGGTGAATTATTGATGGATCACTAATAGAAGTGTTTATTTTACATTATGAATGTGTTTTATTTTTTTCAATATTTCTAGAATATCAACGTAACCCTACACATGGATGGATAAAACCCTTCAGATGTTTTTGGTAGGGAAAAAAGAAAATTTCCATTCTTAATTTTGTTTATCAATAGAAAATCCTTTTTTCTTATTTGATTTCATTTTTATTGTTTTTATATTTAAATTAATGTTATTATTTTTAGTTGATATTTTACTATTACTGCTTTTGGTGGTAATATTCTTCACCCTACACATCATCATGATTATATACAATGAAATTATTTGGGTTTTGTGTTGAATTGTTGAATGATTACTGAAATGAGTCTTGATCCCAAATTGTTTTTAGGTTGTATTTTTTTCAATAAACATGGGATATTAATGTGGATTGACACAAACATGAAATGAATAATAATTTCATGGAATTAAGTTAAAGATCCCATGGATGTTAAAAGGAATTCAGATCCCAATAATGATTTATTTTATACTAAGGTTTGTATAAGTGTGGAACAAACATCTTGGAATATCTTTTAAATGTAATGAAGAAAATAAATTGTGAATATCATATGTTGGGTGTTCAGTACTTGAATCTCCTAAGTCACTTAGTTAACTAATACAAGATTTAGATATTAGTATACGTTATATTTTCCCAAAGATTATATAATAATAATGATGTATGAGGTGACTCTGGTTGAATCTAAAACCTTGTGTATAATTATAATAACTTATATAATCTATTAATTGAAAGTGTTAAAATCTTTTTAATACCTTATTTATAATGATCAGTAGTGTTTAATCATTGAAAAATTATATGGAACAAGTAAATGATTATTAAAAAGTATTGACAATGAATGTGGACTAGCAAGATAATTTAAAATGGAATGATTTTATTTACATTTTAATAATGATTTGAACTTACCATAATCACAACTAATGATAGATATAGTTAAGAGATTGACTATTATGTAATAACAAAGTAAAAAACGTAATATGAAAATTTGTGTGAAAACTATGGTCGGGAACTATGCTACATTATGATGATGCACATTATGATATTCATTCCCTTATTCTACATTTTAGGATGGTATAATATGATTTTTTTGGTTCATTTAGTGGTACTAGAAATGACCAAAATGTTAAAAATATTGAATATTTTAATTAAACATGATTCTAATACAATTTTTAGAAATCTAGGGGTGTTTTAAACACTATTTATCACGATTGAAATAATAAAATAGATTTCAGCTACATATTGACTGAAATGGAAAATACAAAAGCATAGAGAAAATTTACATTAGAGGTACTATGACATCCATTCTCCCAAACCACACATAGATCTTGTTTACAATTTTTAAAAGTGATGAGATCTTTGCAAACATGTGGTATGAGATTATAAAAATAACATTTTTCCTTTTCGATCATGTTAATTGGTGATCCATTACCTAGAGTCAAATTTATAGTCCTTAATGTCATAACACATCCCACATTCATAATCCTCCCATCAATCCATTTATTGGGCTATAAACAGTCACATATATAAATAGTGTTTAATGGGATATTATGGTGTATGTTATGAATCATAGAAATTAAATGTGCATATTAATGATTGAATCAAAATATAACATCATCTGGTCAGTTATGATTGTAAATATAAGTAATGATAGTGATCTTTGAAATGATGAAGGTTATTATTGGTAGAGACATTGGTCAAGAAAGAACTTGTGAATAATTATTGTACAAACAACATTATTAATATTGTTTTTATGTCACATCTCTAACATTATCAATCTTGTTTTTATCTCACATTTGTTAGGGAATGTTAAAACCACTCTATTTGGTTTGAGATCTACCATCTGTAAATAAGGAAAAATAGAATGTGATGTACATATATATAATTCCATAGATCACCACTAGCAATACTATCCATGATGATTCCAGTTTTTTACATTGTCATTTTAGTACTTATATGACCCTTCTTATAACTACATGGGTTTTGTTTTTTTCACTTCCATTTCTCTATTTTCCTACCTAGTAATACTTATGTGTTTTAATTTTTTTAATAAAGTGTAAGAACATTGTGAAATAAATATTATATGGATCACATTACTAAGGAACACAACTCAATATGATCAGGTTTTGGAGGAGTATTTAGATTTTTCAATTACCAATCGATCTATCGATGGGAGAATAAGATTTCCAAGTCAAAAATATAAATTTTGAAGTTGGATTAAGAGAGATGAATTTTATAAAGACTAGATATTGATGAAATTTCATCCTAAATATTTGTGTTGGATTTTTTCACGAAGAATCAAACATTATAGAAAGTTTGTGCACCGATGTCAATTGATAGAATGAGCTCCCAACTTCATCGCAAATAGAAAATGAAATGCCCAAAAATATAAATGATGCATTCTGCATTGTAAGACACCAACACCAAAATCAAAAAATATCAGAACAACCAGTTGAGGGTGCTACAAATAACAACCTCAAAAGTGATGTTTTTGAGACTCTAGGACAACCAAATCAAAACTGCTACATATAGTTGGATCCTCCTCTTGATTCAGTGGAGGATAATGTAAGATAAAACTACACTGAGCATACAAATATGTTTCATAGTTTATTTTATGATGGAAATAAAAAAAATTATAGTGGATGTTTGAAATATTATAAACATTCTTTTCTACTGAAGTTGTTCCATATCAAATGCCTATGTGGAATTACAAATAAGGTGATGTACATGATATTTGAATTTATGCATGATTCACTTCCTGAAGCAAAGATCACTAATATTTTTATGATATGAAAAAAAAAATTAATAAGATGGGAATGAATTATACAAAAATACATGTGTGTCACAATGATTGTATACTTTATTGGGGAGAGTATTCAAGAAAACAGGATTAAAAAAATCTATTCCTCTGGATGGAAATCAATGGATGATGTTGGATGTCAGAATCAATAAATTACCATGAAGGAGAAGAAAAAAAGCACACCTGCAAAGTTATTTCATTACCTTCCTTTAGAGCCTCGATTTTAAATATTATGCATGTAATAATGAATCTCTAAACACATGAAGTGTCATTATATATATAATTAAAATGATGGGTTAATGAGACTTCTAATAGATTCACAATCGTGTAATACATTTGATTTATTAATTCCATATTTTTCATCTAATCCTATAATGTTTTATTGGGATTGGCTTCTAATTGATTAAAGGAATTTGGGACTTTTTTCACTAGTTATAGAATTTGGAAAGTTGTTTTGATCCATTAAAATATGCCTCAAGGGATGTGTATGAAAAAAAATTCTTTTATAATTTTGATGTTTATTCCTAGAAAAAAATACCTAAAAATGATATATATGTATACTTTTAGCCTTTAATCGATGAATTACAAGAGTAATAGAGAAATGGTGTTTAGGCCTATGATACATCATCTAGAAAAATGTTAAATATGCAAGATACTCTAATGTAGACCATTGGTCACTTCCCTGGACTTGGGAATTTTTCTAGTTAGAAAACATATATAGGTTTGGATTGTCTTGTTTGTAAATTTTATTTTGAGCCTGAACGACTAACTCACAATTAAAAATTGTGCTTCTTGTTTTATAGAATATTTCTCAATGGATATCATAGATTTTGGTATAACAAGTCAAAATTCAATGGTTCTATCGATATTAAACTGCCTCCAAAGTTGTTAATATGTTCGGAAAAATTGGCACAACTTGGAAATTTTGAAACATAATTTGGGAAGGTTCTTAATTCAAATGATAGTGGAAATCAAGTTTTAAGTGGATCATCAAGTTAAATTAGGATTCAATAATGGAAGAAAAAAAGTATATTCTTCAAGCTTCTGTATTGGGAATTTAATTTATTGCAGCATAATCATGATGTGATGCACATTGAGAAGAATGTTTTTGATAATTTTATCGTCACATTGCTTAATGGGTATTAAAAATCAAAGGATCATCTCAATGCTCTCAAATACATATAAGCAATGATCATAAAGTGTGATCTCTGGCCAGATGAGAATGGAAAGTATGCTCTGAATATTTTTGTAATAAAAATAGGGATAAAGATACATTCCTTCAAATTTTAAAACATGTGAAGTTATATGATGGGTATTCAAGTAACATCTCAATGTGTGTTGACTTAAATAAATGTAGGTTACCTGGATTGAAAATTCATAATTCACATACTTTGTTACAATAGTTACTACCATTATAATTTCATACATTATTACCTAAAAAGGTTACTGTCGCTGTACTCAAATATTGGACATTCTTGAAACAACTATATGAGAAATATCTATAACCATTTGAGCATGAAAACCATTAGGAGATATTTGTATTGACATTTTTTCAATGGATATGATTTTTTTCTGTCTTTTCTTTCTTTCATGATGCATTTAACTATGAATTTGGTTGAGGATGCAAAATTAGTTTGTCCCGTACATTATCAATGGATCTATTCAATTGAGAGGTACTTTATTTATATGTTTTTCGTATAAGTAATGAATTATTTTAGATTCAATAAATAAAAAATTATGTTTTATATTTTGTTTCACATATATCTCTGACATTTCAAATCATACGTGAAAAATAAAGCTCAACCTGAAGGCTTTATTTTTAAAGGATAATTGTAAGAGTAGTTTCTTACCTTTTGTTCTATATACTAAGATGATATTGAGACAAAATTAAATCGAGTTGGACATTTTGATGGCATGTAGACTCAATCTTAACTACATGGTAAATCAAAAATATTTCCTAGTATAGGCTAATCAGGTGAGAGAAGCTCAAATGTTACACTGACAGAAATGGAATTATCATAGGCACATAGATATGTACTAGTAAATATTGAAATTTTAGATCCATTTATTGAAGAGTTTATGATTAAAATAGATGAATGGGAGGCCAAACATGAAATGGGAAAGATATAACTAAATTTGATAATAAAGTGCTTGTATAAAGGTTTTCATGTTGTGTATGTTCATAAATATGGAAATAAATAATGATATTAGGATTAAACATATATTTTGTAATTCTAATAATGTATATTAATTTTTGTAGATCGTGAATACTGATACTTGAGCTGAGTTTTCAGATGATTTTAAGTTTCTTACTTTAGGTCCTCTAAAATAGTCTAGAACTTTTGATGGTATCAATGTGAATGGATTTAAATTTCGTATTGTCAATCATGAAGAGGGTTTGAAAAAAATAGTGGTTTATTTACATTTTATGAGTTGGGATACAATGTAATGTTGACTGATAGTATCTAATTAAAATATCATGATCATTTTTTAGTTGTTCTATTTAAATGAAATCAGGCCAATTTAATCAGGGGTGTCAAAAGGGATTTCTTGTAATCTACATCTTTGAACTTCTCATTCTTGATGGATTTTAGTGACTGTAAAGAACACTCGTTCTGGGAGAAATCACTCCTCAAGCCATTATATCATAAGAAACACTCACAAAGAGGTCTAGAACATTAGGACACAACCAAAATGAGAACATATTGGTAAAATAATATTTTTCATAGAAAGAGAGGGGATCGCACATAGATATAATGGGGGAAACTACAGATCACACTTAGTCACACTAAGGGATACCATGAACCCAATCTGGATCAATTTTTAATGTACTGGATCATTCCCGGATTGCGTAGGGGAAACCACTAATCAAGCCCAAACACTCTAGGGGATCTCACATACACTACTAATACAATCCTCTTGGTGGAGGATCAAAACCCAACTCATGGAGGTTACGTGAATCCAAAAACTCCACTATGGGTGATAGAGGATCAAACTCTTGTCTTGGAGAGGGATTCTTTACTCTATATGGGACTCGGCCTCTAGAGGGGATTACAGTCCAGTGATGTGGATGTGATACCATACTGAACCCCCGATTAAATGACCAAAGGTATCTCTACCTCTACGGGACCAAGCTAAAAACCCACCATATTAGCTAAAAGGGACCATATCATCTTTAGGACCAAAATTTTGTAGAAATCTCATCAAACAGATGTACTGTTTGAATGTTATGGTGTTTTTAAATTTCTTAAGGGGGTTACTATGCATGTAGACCAACTGATGGTATGTCCACCAACAACCGTGGTCGACCGCTATAACCTGTTGCCCCGTGGGTACCACAATCGACCCCCCCAATTGTCACAGTTGTGTGACATATAGATTGACCATGGCCAAGATATATATTGATCTCCCTAGGTCTGACCCATTCTACCAAAACCATGTGGCATAGTCCGCATGGAATTCTTGGTCTAGCCCGCGCCACCTGCACTGCTCTACTCTCACTGCTTCCCTTAGCCCACCCGGCTCGGTCTTATTTCCCTAATTTTCTCAGCCTATTGGCCCTCCACATCCACTTCATCATGTGGCTCATCATGTAAAACCATGAGATTTTATGAGAAATAGTTTTTTTATTTCTTATGTGATACGAAACACCAAAGGAATCTTTCACAGCACACAATACAGACTTGTCTTGCATTACACGCAATCGCGACCTTCATCGATAGCGTGTGTAGTACGCAATACCGGGTTTCACTAAACAGCGATATATTATTATGGACTATCCGTTATGAATATTATTAACTACTTTTTGAATTTTATAACATTATTATTCATCTTACACATTTTCTAGAATATGGTAAGAGAACAAAATAAATTTTTCAGGTAAAATAAGTATTTTTCAAAAAATGCAGTTTTACAGCCTTTTGATGGCGCACCCACATTAAATCTAGTTTTTGACATTTTTATAAGTTCAATTTGACAAAATAAAATTATTCTTTTGAATCAGGGTATAAAAATTTACTTTGGATAAATATTTTATATTTTTCTGATAACATTCATATTTTGATGAATAGTAAAAATACGCTAATTTTTAATTAAAAACAACTTTTTTCATTGAGATAATTTATATGGTTAAATTATAATATTGAATTTTTAAAGTATAAATAGAATATATTTATACCATTTAATATAATGTATGTCATTATCACTAATTTCACATTGAATTCATAGGTAAAAACATTTCAATCTTTGGCAATGTTTTAACTTCTAAAACCCATTTTCTTAACAACGGGATTTATTTAAAATTAATTACAGCAACTTATATGTTTTGAATTTTGAAAAATGGATTCCATATTTGGAATCCGTGGGTCCAAATTATGTTAATATGCTACTTTTTATTTTTGGTCATTATGAAGAGTAACTACGGTAAATTTTATTTACCATAGTTAAAGGTAAATCGGGTAATTAAGGGTAAATATAATATTATAAAGTTACCCTAACACCTGCCAAAATTCTATTGGATGACTAAAAGTCGACCCATATCACCTAAGGGTTGGATTATATTCATTTAATGGACTTTTTTCCTTGAAAATAATTTAATTATTATTAAAACCAAAGAATGTGACAACATGTCACTTTCTTAAATCTTATAAGTATAATAATTTTAATTTAGTGATAAACTAAATAAAACATCGAACATGAATAGTTTCCAGAAAGCTAATATAATTATCTACATAATAGTAATTTAATTATAATTTTTAGATAATAAATAATTATCATTAATTATTCTACAATAGTGATGTTGAAATTATTTTATTAATTAAAATATCAAATAAATGGTTTTAAAAATATTAAAATAAATATTATATGAACTATTTAATGTGCTCCACTAATTTTCTAGATACAAATTATATTTTATGAATCTATTAAAGCTTTTAGTTAGAACATATCTACTATATATATTTTATTTAAATTCAAATAAATGAATAGTGTCAAAATTGACACTATTGTAGTTTATAAAAATAACATATTATAAAATTGTTTAAAAATCACAAAAAAATTTAAAAATTATAAATTAAAATTTATATGGTCTAAACATTCATAAAGTGTCAAATTATATAAAATTCACAACACATATGTAATTATTTATAAAAATTTAAAATTTATAATATTTTTACCACAAATAAAATTAAATTGATAAATAAGGATAAATCAAGATGATAATGTTTAAAATAAATTCCTAACATGTCTAAATTTTATTGGTTGATGATATTACAATCCTATATCATCTAATATTCTGATATGAGTCATTTTCAAAGTTTTTAAGTGGGGTTGGGATTTAATATAAACTAATATTTCTTATATTTCCAAACGTACCCCTCTCCTCCCTTATAAATGGGCACCTCCTCCCTCTCCTTCTCACACCAATTTTAGCCTTCAATATCGGCCAATCCCTGCCCATTTCACTTCCCCACTTCCCTAGAAACATACTAGAGGTCCTGGTCTTCTTCAACGACCAATTCTAGTGCCCTAAGCGGAGGTCTCAAAGAGGCGCTTCAAAGAAGAGGTAATGTCTGTTACCGATTCTTTCAACTTTATGTCTTCTTCCACTTCTTCTTCTTTAGTTTTTTCATTATGAATTAATAAAAACAGTATCACTCATATATTTATGTGTTATTATAAGTATGAAACAACTCTATTTCACCATCTATCCATCCTACGGAAAACGAAGTCACCGCGCGTGCGTACGTACGGAATACCGTCTCCACGCCATTGTGTAATTTACTTTCCATCACCACCTTACATGGATGGGTATAATGGTGAAAATAAATAACTATATATGATTATTGTAAAGTGTTATTGATTCTGAAATTGTATACATACACTCCAATACAATTCCACGATCATGGGAACGATATCATCGCTCGTGCGTACGTACGGAATACCGTCTCCACGATGTGATGTGATTCGTTCTACATGATCTTCATTGAATAATTATTATATAAATGAATTGAATGAATAAATATTATATATAGTACACTAATACCATTCTGGAAATGAGGTATCTATAACCTAAATAGAAGAATAAGAAGTTATTCGACAAAACATGCATAAGAACAAAAAGTAATTAACACCCGAATAACAAGTAGTAATGAAATATTACTAATAAGAAGCTAAGAATATGACCATATATGATATCATAACAATATGTATGATTCCGGAATAAGTAAATAACATTATTTAAATCATTATACAGGAGGTTCGGACACTTACGAAGCAAATCGGACCTAAGGTAACGGACAATCTCACAATCTCAATTTTTATCCGTGATTGTTTATACTTCAGAATTTACTGGGGAATATTTATCATCCACATCCATGTTTCCTCAACATGTAATATTATTCACATCTTCCTACAATTTTTTAAATCCAATTTTACCCTTCGGTGAGTTTTTAGTAAAAGATATGAAAGGAATCTTTTTTCATTTTTCGTACGAGGTACTTTTTGACTTATCCAACAAAAGTACGAGAAGAATGTTTTTTTTAACTTATACGGCATGAATGGATTTTTAAAACGTTATTTCCAAGAAGCTTAATTTACAAGTTTTCCAATTTATTTTTAATCAACTTCTTTTAGTTAAAAAGTATATGACATGTTAAGAAAGGAAAATTTTTTTGAAGTAGAAAGGTTATTTTCCTCAAGAATGGAATTCAAGTGTTTTATCAAAATTATTTTCCATATGAGATAATATAGGGTTCTGTTTATATCCCTATTATTACATTGATTTGATTATGTTGTTATGGAATTATTTTTATGAATTCCTTTATCTTATATGAATTGTTTTATGATGTCACGATGTTTAAGAATCCCATTTTTATTACATGGGTTATGCTATGATGTATGGTTTATGAGTTTGTGGCACAAATAAGAATGGTATCATTATGAGATGGGTGGGACCTATATCTCCCTCCAATGCATTGGGTAAAGATTTATATCTCATGAGATAGACATGGCTGTAATGACAGGTTAAACCGGTTCAGTGAAACAGGACTGAAATGAGGAGTTATCTTGGTTCAGAAATGGACTTTGTCTACTAAGATAGTCTTGACAATGAGTCTTAACTACTAAGAAATTATTTTCTATAATTATGTGTGTATGCCACAAAGTTTCATGTTTTAAGTTATGATTATTGGGATTACATTTTACTACTATGATTTATCCCATGTTATGAAATTATGATCTCTTTTGCATGTTAAGATTTCCAAAATGTTATGTTCTTATGAATATGATGTGATTGATATTTCTTTTGTTTACCCTTACTGAGAATTTGAGGTCACACTTTTGTATGTTTTCTTTTCCCAGGTCAGGAAGAAGGTTATTAAGTAGGATATGCCAAAAAGGACTCTTGATATGATGAAATAAATGGGAGGCAAAGTAGATGCTTTATGAACCAGTTGTTTATGTTTCCCAGTTTCTAAAGACACTATAACTATATGATCCTTTCTTGGTTTTGTTACATGTTGTAATAATTATGCTTCAATTTTGAAGTAATAACCATGTATGTAAAGTGTGGGTTGTTATAGTTGGTATCAGAGGAAAGGTATATTCAACCTTTGGAAACTAGGATGTGAAAGCCTTATTAGGAACCCTAAGGATAAGTCTAAGCATAGAACACAATCTTAGTGTTTTAGAAATGGCCATGAATAACCTATTATAAGACCTTAAGTGTGAAATTGTATTCTTGATTATGTGGTTTTCCTATTATAATTAGTGTTTCTCCCACTATTCTTCATGGTTTTAGTCAATGGTTGGAACCCAAAGGAACCATGTTAATGTAGAATGCGATGGGAAATGAAATGATTTCCCCCCTGAGCAACCAAACGTTATGGGAGGTGGAATGAAAAATCTTGCAGCCATGCTCACCCAACTTTCTCAAGCTATCAATCATGCAGGACTTCCAAAAAAGCAAAGGAAGGAGAAACATTCTGTTGAATCCTTCATGAGGCAGCATCCACCTTCATTCAGCGGGTTTACTGATCCATTAGTTGCTGAACAATGGATTAGTACTACTAAAAAGATATTTTCAGTTCTTCAGTGTTCTGAACATGATAAAGTCATCTTAGCAGTGTATCGTTTGGAAGGTGATTCTGATCAACGGTGGAATCTTATTAATAATACGAGTAAAAGTGATGAAATTGAGTCCATGGAATGGGACGAGTTCAAGAACTTATTTTTCAATAAGTATTTCCCTCGTATTCTTCGAACAAAGATGGAGAAGGAGTTTCTTGAACTGAAGAAAAAGGATGATGAATCTGTTGGTACCTATGAAGAAAATTTTACAAGACTTGCAAGGTACGCTTCAGGAATTATTATCCAACCTGAGAGTAAGATCGATCGATTCTTTGGTGGCTTAAAACCATGTCTTCTAAGGGCATTAGCCATAAGGGACTTCAATAGCTATGAGGAAATTGTTCGATGTGCTATCAAGGTTGATATGGAGATTGGTGTAACCCATCAGTCACATGGGTTTGATAAGAAGAGGAAAATGGAATTCAAAGGAAAATCTAAAGACCACGCTGAAAAGAAGATGAGTTTTCCCTTATGGTCAAAGTGTGGAAAGAAACATGGAGTAAATTGTCTTAAGGGTACAAGAAAATGTTATAAGTGTGTAAAAGAAGGTCATCGGGCAATTGAATGTCGAAATAATGGGAAGAAGATGTCTAATGATGCAAACAAAGGAAGGGACACACAAAATGAACCTAATACACTTCAATGTTTCAAGTGCAAGGAGATGGGGCATTATGCCAATAAATGCCCAAATCCAAGGGTTGATGATGATGATCGACATCAACAAACTCTTAAGGCCAAAGACAAAGGAAAGTCACATGAAATTACTATCGGTGATGTGGAGTACGAAAACGAAGTAGTGAGAGGTACACTTACCATCCACTCTAAAGTAGCAAATGTTTTATTTGATTCTGTATCCACCCACTCTTTTATTTATGAAGAATTTTCTAAGGGTATCGCCGTATTTCCTGAACAATTATATACTGAGTTGGCTGTGACAACTCTTAATGGCACAACAGTCGCATCAAAAGTTTACAATTCTTCTCTGATTGAAGTTTGTGGGAAAGTGCTTCCTGCAAATCTTCTGATCCTTCCTATAGTGGAATTTGATGTGATTTTTGGCATGGATTGGCTTTCTCTATATGGAGCTCATATCAATTTCCAAAGAAGGGAAGTCAAATTTCCTATTTCATATCAATCTATGATCGTCTATCGATGCAAGGATTAACATAACCTTCCAGTGGAAATTTCTTCCATCTTATGGGTCTTGATTCCACTAAATGAGGGTTATTTATCTCAAATGGTTGGAGAGAAACTCACGATTAAGAATATTCCCATTGTACGGGAATTTGATGATATATTTCCAGAGGAATTTCCAGGTCTTCCACCAAATCGTGAAGTTGAGTTTTCAATAGAACTCGTACCGGGTGCTTTTCCTATTTCAAACACACCGTATAGAATGGCCCCAATTGAGTTGCAGGAATTGAAGAAGCAACTCCAAGAGAATCTTGATAAAGGATTCATACACCCTAGTGCGTCACCTTAGGGAGCACCTGTTCTGTTTGTTAAGAAGAAATATGGATCAATGAGACTCTGCATTGATTATCGAGAACATAACAAGATCACTATCAAGAAAAAATATCTTCTCCCATGCATTGATAACCTATTTGACCAACTACATGGAGCTCAATACTTTTCCAAGATTGATCTTCATTCAGGGTATCATCAATTAAGGTTCCAAAGGGAGTATATACCAAAAACGTCTTTCCGTACAAGGTATGGACACTATGAATTTATAGTGATGCCATTTGGACTTACTAATGCCCCTGCTATCTTCATGGATCTGATGAATATAGTCTTTAGAGACTATCTTGATCAATTTTTGGTAGTCTTTATAGATGATATTCTTGTCTATTCAAAGAGTAAGGAAGAACATGAAGATCACTTGAGAATTGTATTAAAGACCCTAAGAAATGATAATCTTTATGCCAAATTTACCAAGAGTGAATTTTGGCTTCAAAAAGTTTCATTTTTGGGTCACATAATCTCAAAAGAGGGGATATCTGTGGATCCAACAAAAATAGAGGTTATCAAAAGATGGTCAAGACCAACAACAGTAACTGAGATCCAAATTTTTCTTGGTTTGGATGAATATTATCGACGTTTTGTGAAAGATTTTTCACGATTATCTAATCCACTCACCATGTTGACTCGGAAAGGAGTTAAGTTTGTTTGGATGGAGGAATGTGAAGAGAATTTCAAGGAGTTGAAAAGAAGGTTATCCAGTGCACCTGTGCTCACACTACCTTGTAGTGGAGAAAGGTTTGTGATCTATAGTGATGCATCCAAGAATGGATTGGAGTGTGTTCTTATGAAAAATTATATGGTGATAGCTTATGCCTCACAACAGTTGAAAATCCATGAGCAAAATTACCCAACTCATGATTTGGAGTTAGCTGCGGTAATCTTTTCATTAAAGATTTGGAGGCATTATCTTTATGAAGAAAGGTGTGACATTTATACTGATCATAAAAGTTTAAAGTATATTTTCACACAAAAGGATCTGAATATGCGCCAAAGAAGATGGTTGGAGCTGATTAAGGATTACGACTGCTCAATTCATTACCACCCTGGGAAAGAAAACAAGGTGGCAGATGCATTAAGTCGACAATACCATGCTAGCTTATCCATAATGAGGATCACAAAAGATCCAATATTTATGGATTTACAAAGGATGGGTCATAGAATTTTAATGGAAGGGGAGAAATATTATCTTTCCCAAGTGAATGTTCAACCATCTATACATGTGAAGATTTAAGAGGCACAGAAAGAAGATGTCGAGTTACAAAAGAAGGTGAGAAATGTTACTGAATTCAACCTTGATTGTGATTGAATAATAAAGTTCAGGAATCGGGTTTGTGTTCCTCCCATCCCCGAATTAAAGAAGGATCTGCTGGATGAGGCTCATAGTTCTTCATTCTCTATTCATCCTGGAAGCACGAAGATGTATAGAGACCTGAAAGAGTACTTCTGGTGGGATGGAATGAAAAGAGATGTTGCTGAATATGTCCCTCGGTGCTTGGTTTGTCAGCAAGTTAAATCTGATAGAAAAAAGTCTAAGGGGATGTTACAACCATTACCCATACCAGAATGGAAATGGGAAAACATCACTATGGACTTTGTCACTGGACATCCTAAAACATCCAAAGGCAATAATGATATCTGGGTTATAGTTGATCATCTTACAAAGTCTGCACACTTCATTGCTATTAGAGAGGATTTCTCTCTAGATTAGCTTGCCAGGATATATGTAAAGGAAGTGGTAAGATTGCATGGAGTACCACTTTCTATTATATCTGATTGGGATCTGAGGTTTACCTCAATGTTCTAGAAAAGTCTTCAACATACTCTGGATACAGAGTTGAGTTTCAGCACTGCTTATCATCCTCAGACAGATGGTCAGTCTGAGAGGAAAATTCAAACTCTATAAGATATGTTGAGATCTTTCTCTATAGATTTCAAAGGTGGTTGGGATCAACACCTACCTTTGGTGTAAGTTTCTTATAATAATAGCTTTCACTCCAGTATTCATATGACTCTTTATGAAGCTCTCTATGGAAATAAATGTAGGACTCCAACTTGCTGGGATGAAGTTGGGGAAAGAAAGCTATTTGGACCTGATCTTGTTGATGAAATGGCAGAAAAGGTCAGATCTATTCAACAACACATAAGAGCATCTCAGAGTCGAAAAAAAAGTTATGCCGAAAACTGAATAAAAGACCTAGAGTTTGAAGTGGGTGATAAAGTGTTCTTACGAATATCTCCCTGGAAGAGGGTCATGATATTTGGAAAGAAGGGAAAGTTGAGCCCTAGATATATCGGTCCTTTTGAAATTATGGATCATGTTGGGAAGGTAGCATACCAATTGGCACTTCCATCGAATCTCTCTCAAGTTCACGATGTGTTCCATGTATCTCTCCTGAGAAAGTACATACCTGATCCTTCACATGTACTCAGATCAGAAGTTGTACCGCTGGAGCAAGATCTTTCTTATGAAGAAAAACCAATAGAGATTCTGGATCGTAGCGAAAAAATCATACAGAACAAGACCACTCGCTTGGTGAAAGTTTTATGGAGGAACCACGAATTAAAAGAAGCTACATGGGAACTTGAGGATATGATGAGGGAGAGGTATCCTCATTTGTTTGTAATGACGTAACGAATTTCGAGGGAGAAATTCATTTTAAGGGGGGTAGAATGTAACACCCTGCTATTTTATGAGAAATAGTTTTTTTATGTCTTATGTTATACGCAACACCAAAGGAATCTTTCACAGCACACAATACGGACTTGGCTTGCATTACACGCAATCACGACCTTCCTCGATAGCGTGTGTAGTACACAATACCGGGTTTTACTAAACAACGATATATT
This sequence comes from Viscum album, assembly GCA_963277665.1. Lineage (NCBI taxonomy): Eukaryota > Viridiplantae > Streptophyta > Magnoliopsida > Santalales > Viscaceae > Viscum > Viscum album. The sequence goes on along the minus strand of OY728163.1, from coordinate 1,638,226,111 downwards.
ATTATGGACTAGCCATTATGAATAGTATTAACTAAATTTTGAATTTTATAACATTATTATTCATCTTACACATTTTCTAGAATATGGTAAGAGAACAAAATAAATTTTTCAGGTAAAATAAGTATTTTTCAAAAAATGCAGTTTTGCCGCCTTTTGATGGCACACCCACATTAAATATAGTTTTGACATGTTTATAAGTTCAATTTGACAAAATAAAATTCTAATTTTTAATCAGGGTGTAAAAATTTACTTTGGATAAATTTTTGAAATTTTTCTGATAACTTTCATATTTTGATGAATAGTAAAAATAAGCTAATTTTTAATTAAAAACAACTTTTTTTATTGAGATAATTTATATGGTTAAATTATAATATTGAACGGTTTTAAATTATAAATAGAATAGATTTTTACCATTTAATATAATGTATGTCATTATCACTAATTTCACATTGAATTCATAGGTAAAAACATTTCAATCTTTGGTAATGTTTTAACTTCAAAAACCCATTTTCTAAACAACGGGATTTATTTTAAATTAATTAATGCAAATTATAAGTTTTGAATTTTGAAAAATGGATTCCATATTTGGAATCAGTGGGTCCACATTATGTTAATAGGCTACTTTTTATTTTTGGGCATTATAAATAGTAACTATGGTAAATTTTATTTACCATAGTTAAAGGTAAATTGGGTAATTAAGGGTAAATATAAGATTATAAAGTTACCCTAACACCTGCCAAAATCCTATTGGATGACTAAAAGTCGACTCATATCACCTAATGGTCAGATTAGATTCATTTAATGTACTTTTGTCCATGAAAATAATTTAATTATTATTAAAACCAAAGAATGTGACAACATGTCACTTTCTTAAATCTTATAAGTATAATAATTTTAATTTAGTGATAAACTTAATGAAACATAAAACATTAATAGTCTACAGAAATATAATAAAATTATCTAAATCATAGAAATTTATTTATAATTTTTATGGATTAAATAATTATCATTAATTATTCCACAATAGTGATGTTGAAATTATTTTATTAATTAAAATATCAAATAAATGGTTTTAAAAATATTAAAATAAATATTATATGAACTATTTAATGTGCTCCACTAATTTTCTAGATACATATGAAATTTTATGAATCTATTAAAACATTTATTTCGAACATATATTCTGTATATATTTTATTTAAATTCAAATAAATGAATAGTGTCAAAATTGACACTATTGTAGTCTATAAAAATAACATATTATAAAATTGTTTAAAAATCAAAAAAATATTTAAAAATTATAAATTAAAATTTATATGGTCTAAAATGTCATAAAGTGTCAAATTATGGAAAATTCACAACACATATGAAATTATTTATAATAATTTAAAATTTAGAATATTTTTACCACAAATAAAATTAAATTGACAAATAAGGATAAATCAAGTTGATAATGTTTAAAATAAATTCCTAACATGTCTAAATTTTATTGTTTGATGATATTACAACCCTATATCATCTAATATTCGGATATGAGTCATTTTGGAAGTTTTTATATGGGGTTGGGATTTAATATAAACTAATATTTCGTATATTTCCAAAGGTACCACTCTCCTCCCTTATAAAAGGGCACCTCCTCCCTCTCCTCCTCACACCAATTTGAGACTTCAAGCTCGGACAATCCCTGCCCATTTTACTTCCCCACTTCCCTAGAAACATCATAGAGGTTCTGGTCTTCTTCAAAGACCAATTGTAGTGCCCTAAGAGGAGGTCTCAAAGAGGCGCTTCAAAGAAGAGGTAATGTCTGTTACCGATTCTTTCAACATTATTTATTCTTCCACTTCTTCTTCTTTAGTTGTTTTATTACGAATTAATAACATCAGTATCACTCATATACTGATATGTTATTATAAGAATTAAACAACCCTATTTCACCATCTATCCATCCTGCGGAAAACGAAATCACCGCGCATGCGTACGTACGGAATACCATCTCCACGTAGTGGTGTAATCTATTTTCCATCACCACCTTACTTGGATGGGTATAATGGTGCAAATAAATAACTATATATGATTATTTTAAAGTGTTATTGATTCTGAAATAGTATACATACACTCCAATACAATTCCACGATCATGGGAATGATATCATCGCTCGTGTGTACGTACGGAATATCGTCTCCACGATGTGATGTGATTCGTTCTACATGATCTTAATTGCATAATGATTATATAAATTAATTTAATGAATAAATATGATATATATTACACTAATACCATTCTGGAAATGAGGTATCTATAACCTAAAGAGAAGAATAAGAATTTATTCGACCAAACACGCATAAGAACAAAAAGTAATAAACACCCGAATAACAAGTAGTAATGAAATATTACTAATAAGAAGCTAATAATATGAACATATATGATATCATAACAATATGTATGATTCTGGAATATGTCAATAACATTATTTAAATCATTATACAGGTGGTTCGGACACTTACGAAGCAAATCGGACCTAAGGTAAGGGACAATCTCACAATCTCAATTTTTATCCGAGATTGTTTATACATCAGAATTTACTGGGGAATATTTATCATCCACATACATGTTTCCTCAAAATTTAATATTATTCACATCCTCCTAAAAACTTTTAAATCCAATTTTACCCTTCGGTGAGTTTTTAGTAAAATATATGAAAGGAATCTTTTGTCGATTTTCGTACGAGGTACTTTTTGACTTATCCGACAAAAGTACGAGAAGAATGTTTTTTTAACTTATACGGAATGAATGGATTTTTAAAACATTATTTCTAAGAAGCTTCCTTTACAAGTTTTCAAGTTTATTTTTAATCAACTTCTTTTAGTTCAAAATTATATTGCATGTTAAGAATGGAAAATGTTTTTGAAGTAGAAAGGATATTTTCCTCAAGAATGGAATTCAAGTGTTTTATCAAAATTATTTTCCATCTGAGATAATATAGGGTTCTGTTTCTATACCTATTATTACATTGATTTGATTATGTTGTGATGGAATTATTTTTATGAATTCATTTATCTTATATAAATTGTTTTATGATGTTAGGATATTTAAGAATCCCATTTTTATTACATGGGTTATGCTTTGATGTATGGTTTATGATTTTGTGGCACAAATAAGAATGGTATCATTATGAGATGGGTGGGAACTATATCTCCCTACAATTAATTGGGTAAAGATTTATATCTCATGAGATAGACATGGCTGGAACGGCAGGTTAAACCTGTTCAGTGAAACAGGACTGAAATGAGGAGTGAACTCGGTTCAGAAATGGACTTTGTCCACTAAGATAGTCTTGGCAATCAGTCTTGACTACTAAGAAATGATTTTCTATAATTATGTATGTATGACAAAAAGTTTCATGTTTTAAGTTATGATTATTGGTATTACATTTCACTACTATGATTTATCCCATGTTATGAAATTATGATCTCTTTTGCAGGTTAAGATTTCCAAAATGTTATGTTCTTATGAATATGATGTGATTGATATTTCTTTTGTTTACCCTTACTGAACATTTTAGATCACCATTTTGTATGTTTTCTTTCCCCAGGTCAGGAAGAAGGTTATTAAGTAGGATATTCCAAAAGGGACTCTAGATATGATGAAATAAATGGGAGGCAAAGTAGATGCTTTATGAACCAGTTGTTTATGTTTCACAGTGTCAAAAGACACTATACCTATACGGTCCTTTCATGGTTTTGTTATATGTTGTAATAAGTATGCTTCAATTTTGAAGTAATAACCTTGTATGAAAAGTGTGGGTCGTTATACATCGCATCTGCCACATTCAACAAAAACACAATGTCCTGCGGCCTCTGAATCATGCGGTAGCTGCTGCCTTTGATCGCTGCCACCCTAGGCTGCCAATGCCACCACCTCGCCTCACCAAACTGATGAACCGATGGACCCTTCAGCGAACCACCAAGGTACCTTCAATGCCTGAATCTTGAAATGTTCATAGATCCAGGTTCCTTATAAATTGAACTAAACTGATCCAGCTTTTACTGTCGGGTTCCCACCAATATGGGGGTCCTATCACATTTGAAGCCTCCTGATAAGTCAAATCATCCCCATGTGGTTGAACTGATGAATAACGTAAAGAAAAAGGGATATAAAAACGTAATAACACTCTAAGGAATGAACCTAGGCATTGTACATGTTGGATTCAATTTTTTCTCATATGATGAAGAAAAAAAAATAAAGAACCAATTAATAAACTCTTTGAAATAAACCTAAAATCATAATCGTCCAGCAATGATCAAACTGCATATCAATATGTTCATTCATTGACTTGAGTTCATCATAAAAATCAAGAATGGGGAAATATATCAAAGAAATAACCACCCTACCACTATTCAGATCAGTTTATAATGAAGGTTCATTTTGTCATCATCATCGTCTATGGGATTATTTTTAATTTGATGCACGTCAATTCTCAATCCATGATCTATTTCCGTTTGTTAAGAGAGTTTTCCTCCACATATCAAAGTAATTATAGGGTTATTGTGATAACAATAAATTCTTAACAAGTATTAAAATAAAGGGAAAAAAATAATTATTTCAAAAATAACTATTTATTTAAATTATTTAATGATGAGTAATTACTTTTTGAGTTTTTCACCAAAAACCCACGCCGACTAAAGTTAAGTCTCTCCAATTTAAAAAACCACAGTACTAACCCAACAGTGGTCTCGTAATTTGAATATGAGTCATCGTTCATGAGTTATTAGTAGTTAAAAAATAAAATAATTTAATTTAATTTTTTAATTTACGATTATGTCTTTTTGAATTTTTATATAGATGATTTGATCTGGCCACAGGTGGGTCGTTCCTAGGGTAAAGAAACAATTGTGAGCTAAACATTGGGATTATATTTATAATCTTAGCACTCATTTAATAGTTATTCCACTTTTTATGAAAATATACCACTTGTGTTATTAAAAGTTAAATATTTTTCAAACTATTGTTTCGGGCACATTGGGCCTCGAAATTGCATGTCATCTTAGCCTCTAGTCTTGAAATAAATCCATATAATTTATAAAAATAATACACTGAAAATCCAATATGTTACATCAAATCTCATGTTATATTGGTGAAATTAGTATTGATGCTTGATATAAAATAAAAATTAGGTTGATATACCTGACTTGTTGTGGGAGATATGTGAGTTAAGCCAAATCCACCATGGGAAATTGTTGAGTGAAGCTCGATCTGATATGGAAAATAGGTTGTGATACATGACTCACTATGTTATGATTTATATTTGTATGAATGTGAACAATATATCATGTATTCCATGTATATATGATGCTTGGAATATTCATGATATATACTTATGTTATTCATTGATTTATGATCTATGATTTATTGGGTAAAAGTTTTTTATGTATTTTTATTTAACCCATATGTTTATATTATTATCATTTATGACATTATATTTTTATCACTTATCTTTACCCATACAAAGAATCTAATATAACCACCTTATTATTATTATTTTACCTATGGTTATAAAAAAAAATAATAAAGATGTGTCTAGAAGGGTCTCTTATGTGATGAATTGATGGGAGATGTTGAAGACTATATATGAATAAATTAGTAAGTTATATATTGAAAAAAAATGTCTATTGGTTTAGAAATACATTAATTTTTCTACATAATTTTTTTCTTATTTCTCAAAAACTCTAAACCTAAAAATCCTTGGGAATTTATTGAAATGAATTTTTCTTCTATAAGAAATGTAATTATAGGGTTATGTCTAGAGGCTTTCAATATATATATGTTGATGCTTCTTTTCGTCAAAAGAGTATAAGCGATTGAAAAATGGGAATACCTTAGCATAAAGTGATTCATACTTTGAAGAAACATCAAAAATTGAAAATGGAATGAACAAGGATTTTCTTCAACATGGGCCGCGCACGTTTCATCACGGTCTTGCATGTATACATGCGCACCACATATTGGGCGTGCAGGTAACCTGCGCGCCCTATTTGATTTTCGCTCGAGGTCTTCAGTAGCCTATAAATACCTCTTGTGGGGCCCCCATTTCGGGGAGGAAAATTTCAAAAGCTATAATTAAGCTCCTGACGCCCTAGTCTCATCTGGAAGTCTTACGAACACTTGTAATGTAATTTCTTACCTAGAATGGAAGATCTAAACAGGGGAAACAAGGCCTAAGTGTTGAAATTCATCAACACCTGCGCGCTGAGGTTTTCAAACCCTTAAGGGAAATAGACACACCTGCGCACCGCCTTATCCCTTCATCAGAACCTGCACGCCTCTCTTTTGGAAGCCCCTAGGGATAATACTAAGGGCTTGAGCCAAGCCTCGCCCAAGTATTGTACTATGGGTTGACTGTCGCGCAGGTTCCTATGTGTCGCGCAGGTATACCTGTGTGACCAGGACCTACGCGCCTACTTCTTTTTGGGTGCCCCTCCTGCCTATTCACCTCTCTTATTCAAATCCACCTCTCTTATTCAATATTCATCCTTCAAAACCCTCTTCAAAGCCATTTTTGGAATGGTTCCCTTGTTGGCCACCTTGACTGAAATGAATTCTGTGGAATATCTCTTTAAACCTAGTGATTTACATATCTTTATGTCACAAAGGCTAGAGATTTAATTCATTTAACCACATCCTTTAAGATGAGAGGATATTTAACTTGGGCCTCCTTTTTAGGAGTAATCCCCAGTCCAAGTTCTCTTAACCTAGGCATCCTCTTTAGGAGTAAGCCCCAAGTCCCCTATTCATGGGCCTCCTTCTCAAGAATAAGCCCCAGTTATCAAGTTCCCTTGATTTTGGGAATCATCTTTAAGAGTAAGCCCCAAGTTCCAAAATATGGTCATCCTCTTTAAGAGTAAGCCCAAAGTTTCAAATTCCCTTTAACCAAGGCCTCCTCCTTAGGAAATCCCCAGTTCTCAAGTCCCTTAACTTGGGCTTCCTTCTCAGGAATAAGCCCCAGTCATAATTTGTATTAACCAGTCCTAATTTATTTTGATTTGGACTTCCTTCTCAAGGATAAAACCCAAATCATAAGACCCCTCTAATTTGGGCATCCTTCTCAGGATTAAGTCCTAAGTTAAGTATCCAAATTTTCATAAAGCACATATACCTTTATGGACCTTGTTGTCGGGTTTCATCCCTAAGTATATCCTAATCTTAATTTATGTGGGTAGTCATACATACAAATCCCAACATCATTTCTTATGATTGCAACTTTCATGGCACAATCATCTGGTTTTACCAATACCTCTTGTTTCTCACACCGAGCATGACTCACGTGAGCTTAGAGCATAAAAGTAATTATGACATCTTTCTTTGATCCATCAATCATGCATAAACCTCATACTTCTTTACTCGAACTACGTGGGTTATGATTCCTTCTCTAACCAAGGATACATAGGTAGCCCATCTGTGGGTACGATCCCAACTCTGAAATAATCCATGTCCTTATGAATGACAATAAACTTCAAGTGCCCCACTGAGTGGCTTTAAAACTAGTATGGTTGTCATAATGACCAAGAGATTTCTATATAATGTGTCGAAGGATACCATTGACTAAGAATCTCTAACAAATACAGATTATTACCTATCAATGAAGAACCTCGAATACATATAAAAGATTATCTAAATCTCATACATACTATTCATTGATTGTCAGATCTAAAGGAAAGCTCATTTTCATACTTGGTAATTTAATAAGGATTCACGAACATAACTTAAATCTATAAAGAGAGTCCCAAAGTAGAAAATAATTCCCCCCAAAAAGGTGTGATGAGTCCGACCTCCCATCCTCTCGACCAATGATTCTATATCCATTTGGACCTACTTTTAACGGGTTTGTTCATAGAACCAAAAACATCCAATGATTCTATATCCATTTGGAACTACTTTCCAAAGGTTGTTGATCATTAGTTGTGAACTGATGAGGCTTAAGAATTTTCATTGGTCGAGAGGATGGGAGGTCGGACTCATCACACTTTTTTGGGGGGAATTATTGTCTACTCCAGGACTCTCTTTATATATTTAAGTTATGTTCGTGAATCCTTATTAAATTACCAAGTATGAAAATGAGCTTTCCTTTAGATCTGACAATCAATTATTAGTATGTATGAGATTTAGATAATCTTTTATATGTATTCAAGTTTCTTCATCGATAGAGAATCATCTCTATTTGTTATAGATTCTTAGTCAATGGTATCCTTCGACACATTATATAGAAATATCTTGGTAATTATGAAAACCATACTAGTTTTAAAGCCACTCAGCGGGGCACTTGAAGTTTATTTTCATTCAGAAGGACATGGATTATTTCAGAGTTGGGATTGTACCTGCAGATGGGCTACCTATGTATCCTTGTTTAGAGAAGGAATCAGAACCCACGTAGTTCGAGTAAAGAAGTATGAGGTTTATGCATGATTGGTGGCTCAAAGAAATATGTCATATTTACTTTTACGCTCTAAGCTCATGTGAGACATTCTCGGTGTGAGAAACAAGAGGTATTGGTAAAACCAGATGATTGTTCCCTGAAAGATGCAATCACAATTAATGATGTGGGGCTTATGTATGTATGACTGCCCAGATAAATAAATATTAGCATATACTTAGGGAAGAAACCCGACAACAAGGTCCATAAAGGTATATGTGCTTTATGGAAATTGGGATACTTAACTTAGGACTTAATCCTGAGAAGGATGCCCAAATTAGAGGGGTCTTATGATTTGGGTTTAATTCCTTAGAATGAAGTCCAAATCAAAAGAAATTAACACTCGTTAAGAGAAATTATGATTGGGGCTTATTCCTAAGATGGAATCCCAGGTTAAGGGACTCGATAACTGGGGCTTACTCCTATGGAGGAGGCCCAGGTTAAAGGGAATTTGGAACGTGGGACTTAATCCTGAGGAGGATGCCCATATTTGGGAACTTGGGGCTTACTCCTAAAGAGGATGCCCAAAATTAAGGGAACTTGATAACTGGGGCTTATTCTTGAGATGGAGGCCCATGAATAGAGGACTTGGGGCTTTCTCCTAAGGAGGATGCCTAGGTTAAGAGAACTTGGACTGGTTCTTACTCATGAAAAGGAGGCCCAAGTTAAAGATCCTCTCATCTTAAAGGATGAGGTTGAATGAATGAAATCTATAACCTTTGTGACATAAATATATGTAAATCACTAGGTTTTAAGAGATATTCCCCAGAATTCCTTTCAGACAAGGAGGCCAACAAAGGAACCATGCCAAAAATGGCATTGAAAAGGGTTTTGAAGGTTGAATCTTGAATAGGAGAGGTGTATTTGAATAAGAGAGGTGAATAGAATGAAGGGGCACCCAAAAAGAAGTAGACGTGTAAGTCCTGTGTTCGCGCGCAGGTCCTGTTCGCACAGGTATACCTGCGCGACACATAGGTACCTTCACGACAGTCAACCCACAGGACAATACTTGGGAGAGGCCTGGCTCAAGCCCTTAGTATTATCCCTAGGGCATTCCAAAAGAGAGGCATGTAGGTTCTGGTGAAGGGATAAGGTGGCACGCAGGTGTAACTACTTCCCTTAAGGGTTTAAACACCTAGTCGCATAGGTGTTGATGAATTTCAACACTTAGGCCTTGTTTCCCCTATTTAGATCTTCCATTCTAGGTAAGAAATTACCTTAGAAGTGTTCAGAAGGCTTCCATAAGAGACTAGGGTGCCGAGAGCTTAAATATGGATTTTGGAATTTTTCCTCCCTGAATTGGGGGGCCCATAAGGGGTATTTACAGGCTGCTTAGGACCCCAAGATAAAATCAAATAGGGCACGCAAGTGACCTACGTGCCCAATATGTGGCGCGTAGGTGTACCTGCGCGACTGTGATGAAACCTGCGCAGCCCATGCTGAAACAAATCCTTGTTCACACCTTTGTTAATTTTTTATGTTTCTTCAAAGGATGAATCACTTTATGCTATTTTATTCCCATTTTTCAATAGTTTAGACTCTTGTGATGAAAATGAGCATCAACAAAACTCCCCCCTCAGAGTTGGATCCAAATGGAAGGAGGATGTGACTCTGAGGTAAAGAAGAAAACCAAAGAAAAGGTGGTGTGTAGGTTCTGAGCGTGCGGATACTGGCACGCAGGTGAGAGGCGTACAGGGGTGCGGCCTGACTTATAAATATGCGGCCATTCTCATGTAAATCACCCAACTCTCAAAAATTTCTGTTCTCACCGTGCAGGTTGCTTTCGTCACGTAGGTGGCTAATTTCAACGGTTCATTGCTTATTTCCATGTCGCGCTGCTCCAGAGATATTTTGACCTACGTGGTTATACCTGCGCGGAAAAAACCTGCGCAACATAGTTATACCTGCGCACCAAAAATGAACATGCATGCTTTAATGCCTTAGCCATTTTTTCACTTTTCTTCAGAAATTTTATGAAAAATCAACTCACTTAAGAGTTAATTATTAGACCTTTGTACAGATTCAATGGCTCCTAGAAGAATCGGAATTGCTGATGAACTGGCTAGAAAACAAATTGATGATATTATGAATGTTGTTGGCCATGATTACTATACCATTTGAGATAGCACTCTTCCAGACTTGTCCAAGTACTTAAAGAATTATAACCTTAACTTTACAGAGAGCATCTACTTACCTCTGTATGGGTATGGTCATCTCAAAGATGTCAACATTCCAGAGGCAAAGAACTATCTCCAACTTTCTTGGTTTCAGAATTACACCAATTTTGCTTCAGCAAATATCTCATGTGGAGGAGTGTTTGTAAATACTGGAACAGTGGAGAAGGCCTATATGATGCATCATAGCCCTTGTGCGCCTGATTGGAAACCTCACAAGCCTGAGCTGCAACCACATTGTTATCCTTCAATATTCCGAAATTCTCAGATGGATCAATCCAAAGGCTAGAAGAAGAGTTGGGACTTTCGTCCTGGAGGAGGTGTGAAGCCAAATTGGTTGTGGGTATACTGGGTGCAACAAACCTATATAGAGTTTTTCAAGGATTTGAAAGGAGTTGTGATATATGAAGTCGTCTGGGCTAGGCAGACATATGTCTACAGGAATGATGAGTTTGTGCTAGAGCTAATCAGCCACTAGAGCCCAGAAACCAATTCTTTCCTTCTAAATCATGGAAAAGTAGGCATCAGTTTGTGGAATGTCTACAATATCTTGGGGGATCCAATTCTAGGTGACATTTATGATGAATTCATCCCCCCCAAGGCGACTTGGAATGATTTGAAGAAGACTCCAGCTTTGGCTTGGGAATTATTGAATATTTTCTACAAACTCAATAATTTAAAGACCTCCAAAACTCATTCCAGAAAGGATATTCATCCATAGGAGTGGATGGAAATGTTTCTTACCAAGAATAAAGGGGAGTGGCCCACCTATACTCATCCTACAATTTTCCCCAAAATAGAGAAGAGGGGTGCTCCTAACACATTCAATCCGACTCTAGAAGCAGGAGAATTTGAAAAGTGAGAGTACGGAGTGGATCATAGAATCATAAAAAAGACCCATATGGAGGGATTTTTAGCCTTGTGGCTCACTGTTTATCTTCTTCTAGTTAGGGATTCGAAGGGAGGTGTCAGGCTAGGGACATTCGTTGTGGCATCCAAGTTGGCTGAGAAGAAAATGGTTGGGTTGGCCACCCCCATTTTGGGGAAGATTCACAAGAGATTACTCCATGTCTTTAAGGGTAAGTCTCCTTTGAGAATAGTGGGACCATTCCAAGTTTTGTGGGGATGGATCACCACTCATTTCAGGACATATAATATACAGAACAGAGTATAGATTCCTGGAAGTTCTTTCAGGGCATCAGTGTAGGCATACTCTGGAATTGCTCTGTTAGCTCTCAACATCTATGATATGAAGGTTAGGCTAAGCATGTACAAGGAATTAAACTTATTTTCTTATGGAAACTCACAAACCAGGCGGTTTTTTGATGATGGAACTGCTCTTCTGGAATTTAGGTCATACATGTTGGCTTGCAGAGATGGTGTATTATCCACCAGGATTGGCGGAGAGACTATATGTGAGGCCTATGCTCCATACAGATTTGCACGCCAATTCAAGTGTCTGCAGCAGACTACTATATCTCCTCCTATGCATGTCAGGTCAGAGCATCATCTGATGGTTGCCCGACAATTATGGTTAATGATATCTATGGAGAGGATCGGGGTAGTATTTGATCTACCAGTTGATAAATCAGCGAGTAACTTGACTACATGGTATACCAAGAACTGGGTAACATCATACATTGGAGGGGTACTGAATTGTCCGGTTTATCAGGTGGGGAAAAAGAAAAGAACTGTACAGAAAGAAACCCTTCATTCGGAAGGTGACATTCCCCTACCTGAATCTAATTCACTAGGTTCCTCACCTAGGGCTGACTCACCAAATTCCCAAGATGGGGATGATGAGGCCCAACATGTGGCAAAGAGGCCTCATTCCAGATATAATCCTCTTGTCAGAATCAAAAGACCAACTCCATCAACTCTTAGTGAGTTACTTCATTGGGGAACTTTAATCATAATTAATTTATAGAGCAACAAGTCTTATTTTCTTATTCTCTATCTGTAGTTACAGGAGCAAGGAAGAGGCTGAAGTCTAAGGTTGTAGGACCCTCCTCGCAGCCTTCTGGTACACATGCTGAATATTTACGACAAGAGGTTGTCCAGACATGGAGGAGTTTATATTATGATACTAAAACTGCCTGGCTGGATTTATGCAAAGGGCTACACATCCTTAGAATAGGGAATCTTCTGCCTTCTACTGATATCTATTTCTAGGATGATCCCTATGAAGTGCGGGCTTATATTAGAGAGCTAGAGATGCTCATATATTCCATCGACAATTCCATTACTATCACCAAGCGGTTTAAGGAAATGATAGATCAAGGGGCCATTGAGGGGGCCGGTGGTTCTGGAGATAAGGAGTGGAAGAATTATGTGGATCCTGAAGATATAAGTCTCTTTCCTTATTTTCTTTACAACTTGATTTCATTCAAAGCTTTGTTACTCAAAGAAATTATTTTCTCCATCCTGTAGCTTTCAAAGAAAGAAACTGCTGAGGTTCTTTCACCACAGTATAGCCCCAGTGGTACTTCCATTGGGGATAATGAATCTCCTCATGAGCTAGGTGAGGTATCTCCAGGCCGGCAAGCCATGGATGAGGAATTAGAAAGGTCCTTTCACTCTCCAATACATGTATTTGTAGGGGAGACTATCAACACTCCCAAAAATCCAAAGAAGCAAAAGCATCAAAGGAGAAAGTCCACAACTAAAAATTTCATTAGTAGTTGTAAGTCCTTTGGATAATAATGAGTCTTAACCCCTGAAAATTATGCTCATACTTCTTAGGATTGCAGGGGCTTCTTCAATTTCCCCATTGAGGGAGAGGACTGACTCTCCTCTAAGAACAACAGAGGGTGCTGGTGAACAATCACAAGCTCATGCTGGCTTGGATGCTCCTGAAGAGGAACCAACATCTATTTCTAGTATCACTCCTACTTCTACTACAAGAATAGAAGAACTTGCTTCTGGTAAGTTAACAATGCTTCATAAAATGTTGAATGAAACATCAACTGATTTTCATTCTGTGATACTTTAGGTGCAACCCCTACACTAGAGATTTTGGCAACCATTGAAACTGATGCCACTATTTTATCTGAAGAAGTTATCCAGGGTTAGAGGTCGCAGAATAAAGGTCGCCATGAAGACATATCGAATTCTCCCACAGGTGAGATTAACCAGGATTTTGAGATAACATTGGACGAAATGATGGAACTTGGCGCATCTTTTGAATATTTTTTAGATCATGTTAAATTACCGTGTAATTTAGAAGATTATGGATGTGATTGTTATCATTAATCCTCTTAAAAATAACTTCTTATTACATCTATGATCATGATCGGTTGAAATGTGCATTTCTATTTGAGCAAGATTCTAAACTGCCAATGCCTGAAGGGGGTACAAAAAACCCTACTATTGTAGAGACATTTTCTCAAGTGGAGCTTAACCTGGTAGAGCTTCCTGAAACTCGTCCTGAAAATCATTTTGAAGCTAGGAAAGATAGGGAGGAGCCTCCTCAAGTTTCTGATCTACTGTTGGGTAAGGATAACAATATTTATGACCATACTTAATTTTCAAAATAGCCAATCAACTTTTGTTATCCTTTGAAACTAACCAAAGATTTCAATTGATTGTGCAGTGCCATCAATTTCAGGGTCTAGATCTGGAGGTGAAGCTTCATCCTCCACCCCAACGGGAATAGAAAGTGAAGTAACACGGGTCAGGGGGGAGGATCAGAATAGGGAACTTCCCTAAGTGCATTAATCCCAGATTTTATTCCCCCCTGTGACAGTGATGCTAAGTCAGACCCGAAGATACAAAAGGCGCGCCAATTTTCACGACTCAAGGAATGGTAGAACATATGGAAGATCATATCTGAAGTGCCTCTAGAAGAGCTGTCAAGGAAGATTCCCTGACTGTCATCCCTGTTCATCATTTTGGGACTTGGTGGTTTTGGATATCAAAAGATCCATGTCGCAGTGAAACAGGTCATCTTAAGAAGGGAGTAGGAGTAGAGATACCATCAAGATTTGACCAGGGTGAGGTTGTCAGCCAATATCAGTGAATTTGAGGCTACGGTATCCCGAGCTGAGGCTGATTATGCAGCCAAGTTAAAGGAGTTGAAGCATAAGATCAAAGATAAAGTCATCCAGTAGATGCATCTTCAGCAACAGTTATATGTTGTTACTGGGGAACTTAACCAACTTAATAATTCACTGTAAGGAGCTCAAACGAATGGTATGAAAGCCATTTCATATTCCAAGAAAGCACTCCATCAAGCTGAAAAGAGTGATTTTGGTCGAGTTCATGAGATTCAAGTGGCTGTTGATGAAGCTCGGGGTGCCGTAAATCAAATAAAGATTTATGTTGATAGCCTTTTGTAATTCTTGTAAAAGAGAAGAGACTCCAATCTGTGGATGTCCTTATAACTCTTGTGCATCAATGATGAATACTTTCATCTTCAATGATTTGTGCCTGCATTCTTTTGCTACCTGCTTTAAATTTTTACCTAAGCCAATGGGACTAGTAAGCATAGTTTTATTTTTACTAAGACTGTAAAAATAACCCTACAAACTTTGAATATTTTAATTTCTCAATATTACCTAAATCATACGAAATGTATGTTTAGTGAGTTGGGACAAGACTTTTTTTCAGATTTCCCTTGTATTTTGTGGGCAGTTTAAAGTCATTCACATCGGACAAAAAATGGCTAATGTTTATGGTCGAAATAGCTTTGACCGAATGGATTAAAATTGACTCAATTCCTTGACAATTTATCTAAAAACATATTACCACACTCAAGTATGAGGGAAAATATGTAAACTACGACTTAAGAAATTTTCAATTTGTGGAATGATATGAAAAAATACTAAGAGGCATTAGAATAAGTATTTCCTAAGAGTGAAGTTACCATTGTTTAACAAACTAGTTGTGGGGTTGAATTATGCAGGGACTCTTAAGGGAATTGGATGCATAGTCAAATAATAACATCTTTTGGCTGACAAGTCCATTATGTAAACTACTTATGCAAGGCTTCCTAAGGGCACGTGCTGCAAAGTCAGGAAAAAGAACTCTCAGAAATTTACTTTTCTACTACTAAAAAGCCAGGGTATGTTTATGGAGATTCAAATTTTCCAAAGCATAGAGTTTTTTGTATGGAGAGAGGTACTTGAATATTGAGAGGATATTTCCAATCAACATTGTCTATGAATTGGATGAATATCACTCCTACGGAGGTTTGACCCAAACATAGGGCAGGGAAATATAAACCATAGACTTGAATACTTTCAGAACATGAAACAAAACATGGGATAAATATGTTAAGGATGGCTATTTTTGCAGATCCCTATATATTGTCGTTAAGACAAATAAGGGAAAAAGTGGTTTTATTCCCAAGAATGAAGTTGTCATTATTTAACAAACCCTTTAGGGGGTTGAATTATGCAGGGCCACCTAAGGGAATTGGCTTCATAGTCAAATAATAGCATCTTTTGGCTGATAAGTCTGTTATGTAGACTACTTATGCAAAGCCACATAAGGGCACATGATGCATAGTCAGGCAAAAGAACTCTCAGGTATCAGACATTTTGTGACCAGATGTCAAGAAAAGGGTTATGAAGATCTGGAAGTATTTAAGGTTAGGAGTATGACACATGAAAATGGGTATTGTCCAATGTATGAAAGAGATACATAGACCAATGCTAACCATAATCATGTTATGGTTGGGTCCTGAATTGAAATGTTGAACTTCACTATGTATCCCATAAGTATGGGAATCAAGGCATACATAGTTCTTAAAATATAGTTTAACATCATGTGGAAAGAATGTGTGGAAGATCTTAGTTTAGGGTCATAGAAATCAGACCATAATATTGAATACACAGTGTGTGTTTTAAAAACCTGATATGAATGAAGACCAGGGTTTTCATACCACATTCATGTTTTCACAGGGGAACTTTTCAGCCAAGGGACTGAAAGTGTAATTTGGGGTTAGGCCCAAAGACTTTGGGCTGGGTTCGAGGAACACTCGAACATTCCTATGTATCCCATAAGGATGGAAATCAAGTCGCATGTAGTTCTTGAAATACCCTCTGTACAGATTTGGTTCGTACAAGTGAAGGGTGAAAGGTGACTTTAGTGCAATGATGGTTTAGCCGAAGATAAAAGGTTCAGGAATTTCCATGTATGCACGTAGTCTTAGAATATAACATGATTGGAGATCAATGTAGATAATGATTCCCTCTCAGGTGAGGATTCCAAAGAATATTGTAGTTTATTGTCATACAGGACAAAAGTGTTATACAGTTTAATGTCATATTGCAAGGACAAAGGTAAACCAATATGAAGATATTGATTCTAGGGGTGGCTTCACGAATCATCGTATGAGATGGAGGTGAACCAATTTGAATAGATTGGTTTTGATCTTGAACCTAGGGAGGTTGCCTATGTACCCAGCCTAGAAGGCAAGGATCAAAGTCCGCGTAGTTAAATTGAAGAATGAATTGGCGATCAAGTTGTTTTTGAGAACAACAACCTAAAAAATGGTGTTAGTACTTATGCATGGTTAGTGTCTTAGAGATTATTTTATGGTTGAAGTTTACTCTAAGCTCACGTGAGTAATACTCGGTGTGAGAAACAACAGGTAGCAGCAACCCTAACGATGCACAGTTTAATGTCATGTAGGATATATAAGGGACTGTGCAGTTTAATGTCGTGCAGTAAGGACAAAAGAGGGATTGTATAGTTTAATGTCATATATCAAGGATGGGTGTTGTACAGTTTAGCATCATGTAGCTAGGACATCACAGTTTAACTTCATGTTGGACGAAAAGGGACAATACAGTTTAACGTCATGTTGGACGAAAGTGCGAATAGTTTAAGGTCATATGCATGGACTGATGGTTATGTAGTTTAATGTATTACTGGATGTAAGGGGCTATATAGTTTAAAGTCTTGTATAAAGGACAAAGGGGGACACAATTTAACTTCATGTTGGATGTATTAGGGATTTTTTTCACAGTTTAATGTCATGTTGGACATTAAGGTGTTGTACCGTCTAACGTCATGTAGCTAGGACATAATAGAAGATTATGCAGTTTAAAGTCTTACAGTAAGGAATTTGGGGAATGTGTAGTTTAAAGTCTTGCAACAAGTAAAACATAGTTTAACATCATGTTGGATGAAAGGGACTTTGTGTTAAACAAAATACTTCTTCAGAAATCTGTCATTGGTTGGAGTTGTGATGAGTTCTCCACCCATTGAGATTACAGAATAATCTTCATTGGGGTAGACCTTATGTATTGAGTAAGGTCCTTCCCATTTTGGTTCAAGTTTGGGAGGTTTCTTTTCTGGTATCATTGGAGTTCTGAGAACATATACCAATTCTCCCTAAATAAATGAATGGAGATGAAATGTTTTGTTGAAAGCATGTGCTATTAATTCTGATAGACTTCAAAGTGGTGCATGGTGCACAATCTTTTCTCATCTAATCATTCCAATTATTCCAATCGCTTTTGATATTGTTCATCTATAGATGACTGATCACAAATGGCTACTCTGAGTGAGGGTAATTTAACTTCAATGGGCAAGACTGCTTCCATTCCATATACCAATGAACATGGAGTTGGCCGTGTTGTAGTACGGGTAGTGCTTCGATAAGCCTATAAAGCAAGAAAGAGTTTATCAGGCTATGATTTCTTATCTTTATCCACCATACTTTGCAGTAATTTTGAAATATTCTTGTTGAAGGATTCTATTTGGCCATTGGGCGCTACATGATATCGAGATGAATGGTTGGATTTGATGTTCTATTCTTGATACAACTTCCTTACCTTGGATGAACAGAAGTTGGTGCCATTGTCCATCAATATGGTATGAGGTACACCAAATCTGGTAATGATGTTAGAATTGATGAAGATAAAAATGTATTTAGAACTAACATCCTTGAGAGGTATTGCCTCTGCCCATTTGGAAAATAAGTTATTAGTAGTAATAACGTACTTAAAATGCTTTGCTGTAGCCGAAGAATAAGGTCCTACTACATCCATTCCCCATGTGGAAAACGGCCATGAGTATTTAGTTGTATGAAGAAACTCTGGAGGATGATGAATGAAGTTGGAACATACTTGGAAAGAATGACACTTCTTCGTGAAATCAACACATTCTTGTATCATTAAAGGCAAAAATTATCCAAGCCAAAGAATTTGATCAGATAGTCTATGTCCAGACTGATGGGACCCACAGACTCCTACATGCACTTCCTTCATGACAGTCATTGTCTCTTAACCATCAATGCATCTAAAGAGAACCCCATCAAAACCTCTTTTGTAGAGAATTTTTTCTTGATGATCAGGGCTATCATAAAGAGTAAAATTGACCACACATCACCGGATTTGTTCTTTTCCAGCTCTATCAGGTGGAAGTGTTCCATTTTGAAGCTATTCCCTGATAGGTGTCATCCATCCTGTAGTATGATGATATGGTTCAGAAATGGGACTAATTTCATTTATTTCATCTTTTCTGGTTTGAACATAAGGTGAAATTGTACGACGGTGGAAAATACTGATGATTGTCTCATCCCAATTTGGATCTGCCTGAGTTGTGGCTATATTAGCCAGTGCATCAGCTTGAGCATTTTGTGACCGCGGGACATAAGAAAATTTCAGTTCCGTAGAAAATTCTTCCATTAAATCTCTGACGTAATCATACAAAGGGATTAACTCTTATTTTCTAATGGAATAATTCCTATTGACTTGTTTAATTACCAGGTCTGAATCACCTTTCACCTTTATGTGATTCACTTCTGCTTGAAGCGCCAACTCGAATCCTATGATGAGAGCATGGTATTCTGCTTCATTATTTGTACCGCCTTCCCATAATAAGAAGGAATAAGGTAACACTGCCTTTTCTAGGGAAATGAGCACAATTCTTAACCCAACTTTGTTAAATTTAAGATCTTCCATTTTCTTCCCTCTTGGACTTCTAGAAGCACCATCAGAGTACATTTCCCATGTTTGAAGATTATCTTGAATAGAGAAGACTTATTCATCAGGAAGTTCAAAATCTAAAGATTTATCTTCTACTGAAGGATGTTTAGCAAGGAAACCAGCCAGAGCTTGGCCCTTTATTTTCTTTTGAGACACATACTGGATATCAAATTACTAAAAAATAACTGCCCACCTTGCCAGAGGTCCTGTAAGTATTGGACGACTGAGGATAAATTTGAGTGGGTTATTATGAGATACCAATTGGACCTCATGATGTTGCAGGTAGTGTCTCAACTTCTAAACTGCAAAGATTAATGCTAGGAAGCACTTATTAATACTTGAATATAGGGTTTCTACTTCAATAATAGTCAGACTGAGATAGTAGAGGTTGTTTTCATTCCCAGCATCATTCTTCTGGGCAAGGAAGGTACCCAATGATCGCTTTAAAGTTGTCACATAATTAATAAGTGGCCTTCCTTAAATAGGTGGCATTAATACTGGTGGACTCAAGAGATATTTATTGAGAATATCGAATGCTTCTTGACATTCTTCAACCACCGGTAAGTGACTCCCTTCATCATCAATTTGGTGAAGGTTAAACTTGTGCCTTCCAAATTGGTGATGAAATGCCGAATATCAGATAAGTGTCCTTGAATTCCTCTAAATTATTTCAAATTTAGTGGAAGTGACATACAAAGGATTTACTTTTTCTTCTCAGGATCGACTTCGATACCACAATGGCATACAAAAAATCCATGAAATGTTCTTGAGGTTGCCCTAAAAGCACATTTTAAGGGGTTCATCTTCAAATTATGTTGTCGATGTTTTTGGAGTATGAATTCAAATCATCCAAGTGATTAGAACGTTGCCTGTATTTAACCACCAAATAATCCACATAACATTAAACAAACTTCCCTAAAAGGGTTTAAAGATACGATGCATGGCACCCTGGTATGTTGCGCCAGCATTCTTCAAGTCAAAGGGAATTACCCGATAGAAAAACACACCCTGAGGGGATCTGAAGGTTGTAGAATCTTCATCTTCTGGAGCCATTTGAATTTGATTATACCTGGAATATCCATCCATGAAGGAATGTGCTTCATAGACAGCCATTGCATCAATTAAGAGTTCTGTGATCGGAACTAGAAAATTATCATTAGGATAATGCTGATTAAGATCTCTGAAATCAATGAAAACTCTAATTTTTCCATTCTTCTTTTTCAAAGGGACAATATTATCCAACCATTTGGGATATTGAACTTCTTTGAAGAATTTAGCTTTGATAAGATTATCCACATCAGCTTCAATTTTGGAAGCATAAGTTGGGTGTGTTCTTCTTGCGGCTTGCTTGAATCCTCGATGTTCTTCTGAAAAACCCTAACGATTAGTAGCAACATCAGGATCATGGCTTGGCATTTCTGTATAGTTCCAAACAAATATATCTAGATTTTTCTTAAAAATGAAATATACATTTCTTTCTCTTCAAGAGTCATGGATGCACTAATTAAAGTGGGATGTGGATCTTCTTTTTTACCCAGATTTATTTCTATGAGTTCATCCATAATGGTAGAGATACCCTCTTCAAATGATGGAGGTACATCCCTGAGATCTTCCTCTTCTACTTCAACATGTGTTACTTCTTCTTCTTCTACTTGCATAGTAGATGATGATGCAGAATTTCCATGATCAGAAGAGATGTTAAAATTTGAACATGTTGAAGAAGAGGCTTCCATTTCTTACCCTATTGATGATGAAGGTTCTTCCTTGGGTAATAAATAGGAGATGATGGATTGAGAATTGACATCATCATTCACCTCTGACATTGCTATAACTACTTCGGGCCTGGTTGGAGAAGTATATACATGATGGATTTCAGCGGATGAAATGAAGACATCTCCATTTGAGCTTTCATGATTGCTTGGTGAATCACGAATTTCTCCCATGCTGTCTGGCTTGATTTTTGTAATTGACATTATGGAAGTTTCCATAAGAGTATTTGGATTCAGGTCTATCGTATCAATTTGACTGACAGGAAACACATAATCTGTACTCACATGTGTGAATGGGATTACTAAAAATTTTTCCAAACCATATGGATCATTAACTTTGGTAACTTCCCTTGTTATGGATTTCTCTTTACCCTTCATGTGATAAAATTCCACCTCAATGTATTGAGATTCACATGTTTTGAATGGGGCCTTATCACCATACAATGTCCCAATTTGACCATTGAAACAATATTTGAGACATTGGTTGTATGGTGAAGGGATAGTCGCATGTTGATGTAGCCAAGGTCTTCCAAGAAAAATATTGAAGGTTGTATCGTGATCAACAACCATGAAATATGAATTGGATACAAGGTCTCCAAACTGAGTTCTGAGTATAATCTCGCCCAGTGGTTCTTGGTCATTTTTATCATATCCTTGTAACATCAAAGTAGAAGAAGATAAATCAGATTCTGTGAGGCCCAATCGACAAAGTGTACGAATGGGGATGAGGTTGACTCCTGAACCATTATCAATGAAATCTCTTCGGATGTCTACACCATTGACCATTCCATATAAGTACAAAGGTCTAATATGTCCATGCACGGCATCATCTTCATCTTCATCTATGAAAGATATCACTTCATGGAATTCTGCAAGATTATTCTCTACATGGTAGACTTCAGCCACAATAATTTCAGTTTCAAAATCCTCAGGACTTGACAAGTCCTCGAT
The DNA here is from genome assembly GCA_963277665.1 of Viscum album. Lineage (NCBI taxonomy): Eukaryota > Viridiplantae > Streptophyta > Magnoliopsida > Santalales > Viscaceae > Viscum > Viscum album. The sequence continues at coordinate 1,638,203,811 of OY728163.1, read as the reverse complement.
GAGTGCCTCCTGAAGATCCTTTGATAAATTTAAGGCATCCAAAACTGATAACTTGGCCAATAATTGGGCCAAATGTTTCAAGACATCATATTTTTGATCCAAAGGTCTATTTTTTCCAACAGGAACATGTGGTTTTTTAGGTGCCTTAGAAATTGATGATTTGGATATAGATGCTTCTTGTATCAGGGTAGGAGTTGGAAATACTATTGTATTTGGAAGATTAGACCGAATGGGTCTATTTACCTGCTGAGAGGAAGAAGGTGTAACTTCCAACCGATCCTCCAGAATGATTGTTCCAGGACTGAATCTGTTATTGGTGGAAGAATTTTCTTATTCTTGTTGAGACCACTGAAGGGATCTACTTCAAGTTTCTTTTGCATACACAGTTCTGGCAGGGGTAGAATTGGAATAGTGGCTTCTGGGATATCCACGTCTTCCTTTGTATCCCAGACCTCTAAAACTCCCTCTGATTCCTCTATTTGATACAGGGAACTCAGGCATATCAAAATCGAAAATGTGACTGGCATAAGGATCTGTTAAGTGAATCATGTTAACAGAACCAAAGATTAATTCTTCATCTGATGAAGAATCTTCCTGATTAGCAAGTTTATTCTATGCTATTTGGTGGGGCGGTGCCCATGTCTTCAATGTATATGGCTTAAAATCTAGTAGAGTCAAATACAAATTAGGCTTTGACATGATCTCATCTTATTCTGATTTCTCTTATTTATTTGAATTATGTCTCCCCTTTGAGGATTTTTCTTTTAATAAAGAAGGTTTTGTTGTGGAATTCATAGCATAAGACACAATTGGTTTATTCAATTACGTTCTCAAAATTGAAAGAGTTCGGTTATTCATTTTTCTGACCATCCAATCATCATATTTCTGCGCATTTTTGTTTTCGACTTATTGACACTCGCCTTCTTCCTCTGGATTTGTAAACGTAACACATGCTACCTGAGTTGAAGAACCTATCAATTTTACTTGTCCCAAGTCCACCATTGTTTGCAGGAGGTCTTTGAATACAAAACACTCCTGAATGGGATGCCCTAACATCTGATGAAAGGGGAAATAGTTGGGACAATCTTCATCTCCTTCCTTGTTCGGCCTTTTGGGCCTTGGAAATTGAACCAAATTATTTTCCAGATCCAAAATGAAGTAACTAGGAACTTGTTCATTTAGTAAAGAGTAAACTTTTCTCTTCATATCCTCAAATTGTTTTTGTCTTTGATCTCTTTGATCATCTTGATGAAATGGCCTCCTTTATTGATGTTCAGAAGATGGAGCCCTTAGATATGATGAAGGTTTTGAAGTTGAAGCAGGTACAGGTGCTTGTTTAAGCGTAACTGTAGAAGTCTCTACTTCACCCATTCTATTTCCTGGAGCTGATGGAATTACACGAGTTTTATCCTTAGTCTTCATAAGAGAGTCTTAAATCAGCTGAGCGATCGAAGTAAGGTATCTAAACCCTCCTGTGTATTTCACAGGGATCAACAGTGTGTGTAACTCATCATGCAGATTTTCCACTCAGACTGGTAGCAATTCCTCTTGAGGGAGTTCTATGCTTAGGGAATATGTCAATCCCTTCCAGCGAGCAATGAAATCTGAAAACCTTTCATTCTCCCTTTGATTACAATTTGTAAGATCAAAAAATGTTGTCTTTGGAAAAGGTGAGCTGAATTAAAGAAGGAATCATTGACGGAGATCCTCCCACCCGATAATTGACCGATATTGCAAGCTAGTGTACCAAACAAAAGCATGCCCTTATAATGACTGTACAAAACACCTGAGCTTAACTGCTTCCTGTTGCTGAAGGGATCCTATTATAGGATCAAAAAGAGAAACAAAATGTGGTAAGTGTCTCTATGGGTCTCTCGAACCATTAATGATTGGGAATGTGGTACTTGCAAAATTTGATGGGGGAGGAATTGCATCATCCCATTCAGGGTAATCTCCCTTTTCTGGTTGAATTTGAGCACTTTTTTCCTCAATATATTCCAAATGAGTTGTTAATGACTCAATAGTAGTTATTAACTTTTGGGAAACATCCGGTTGATCTTGGACCTGAGAAGATTCAATAACTGGAGCTTGGACAGATGTGGTGGCTGGTACTATAACTGATGATAACACCACCGGTTGTTGTTGCACCTAACCCATAGGATTATACCTATGAGGGTGTCCTGATAAAAGAGGATATTCTTGATGCATCTCACTAGCCGCAACAAATTCCCTTGGCTGACTGACTCCAGCACACTTTGGAGGAAGACTACATTGAAGTAGTTCTGCATTCAACCTTCTCAATTACTTCATTTCTTCTTCTTGTTGTGCGAATCTTTGCTATAGTGAGAGTGATTGCCCTTATCCAGTGGAAGGGTATGTAACCTGATTCTTTCCTTTCCCCTTGTTAGATGCCTTTAAGAGAGGGGGGAGTTGGTTATTTGAAGGTACACCCAGATTCTAGGTAAGCCTTTGATTTCATGTACGCACACCTTCTTCATTTTTGTCTGTGCGTACAATTTCTTGAGCAGTAACCTCTTCATCTGATCCCTATGAGTGAGCCTCATGTTCTGAAGGATCAGCAATAACGGAATTGATAACATTAATTTATGCATAACGCTTTGCATCCCTTCTATCATCATTTCAGAGATATTTTCTTCTTCCATGTCCTTGATGAGACATTACCTTTTGTCAATTTGATCCTTCAGGAACTTCTAGACAAACCATAATTTAGAGGGAATCTCCCGATAATTTGGCTCTGCTTTCCTCTTGTGGCTTCTTCCCTAATCGAGAGAAGACTGACTTTCTATCAGGAAGAGATTGAGGATTTGAAAAAGTACCCAGTCCTGTGGACTGGGGCTGTTCCTGCTATTCCTACTCAACTCCTCGAATCCTATTTGTTGATTCTGAGGGTTGGGTGAAAAGAGTCCCTAGCCTGGTGATCTGGGGTGGTTCTTGTGCTGCTATATCTAAGACTTTCTTGAAATCTCTCCAGATCTTGTGGACATTAGTCCGGAAATTGGCTCAATGCATCAACCTACATCCACTCTTATCACCCAGCTCAAAAGACCATTGGATGATTTCTTACACTTCTGTCACTTGATGATTTGTACGCTCTAAACGAGAAGTCTATTCAATATTCTCATTTTCTTGATGTAGGAGTAATTCAACAACATGTTCTCTATATGCTTGACTTTGAGAAGAACTAGTTGAGGCATGTTCTTGAGTGAGCCTTTGATTACAAACAAATCCAATTGGATGTGGCCGGCCATGGGCAATAACATTACATGAGACCATTTTTGGCGGGCTTTGTTGACAAGATAGTACAGTGAAATGTAGTGCTCTATGAACACCCCATCCCCTAATATGAATAGTAGATGGGGCATTGGCAATTAACTAGCGCAATCTTATTAGTGAACCATGGCATGAACGCTGAGGGGATATTTGATGCTTTTCAGCCTTTGGATATCGAGAAATTGAGAGATATTCCAAGTCAATTTGGCATTGCAACCCTTCTATTATCTTGACATGGTTTTCATATTCATCATAAGATAATATATTTTTTTCAACTGACAAAGAGTTTCCATATGTTGAGATGAATATCATGACTTCCATCTTCCATCAACATCTCTGGAATGTCATACTGAGAGTTATCCAGAGGCCGAAACATGACTGTCACTTCACCTTTCGCCAGTTTTTTTCTCATATTCAGCACTTCCGCATTATCATTATATGAAAATTCATCTACCTGATTAGATCAGAGCTAGTGTTTCCATCTTGCTTCATCGGATTCAATGAGATTAGTAGATAATTCACTAATCAAACTAGAAGATGAATGACCCAGGGGTGGTTCGGAGAATAGCCTACACCCTAGGCTATCTTCTGATTGAGAAAGTATTTCACCTGCTAGTGGTAAAGCATCAGACATGATTGGCCTCACATTTTAAAATTCATCAAGATAAGAGGGATTTCTTATCACTACATTGTCCATTAGAGCATTTTTCTGGAAATGTGAATTACTACTGCAGAGAAGACTTTCACAGCTAAATCCATCATCATGGGGAGGATTACCATGATGGATTAAAACAACAGATGAAACATTCTTCTCCATGGTCTTCTGGCCACACAGAGGGTTCTTGTGGCTCTCATCTAAAGATGAAACTTTGAGATCAAATGAATTGTCAGGAATCAAGCCTTCATGAGGAAGTGTCAGATAAAGACCTTCGGAATTAATGTTCCCTCTATTGGTAAATGAGGGAGTAGAATATTCAATTCCAACAGATAATTGCCTGAGGGATTCAATAACTCTAGCATCGATTAAGGCCTTATTACAAATTGTATCTTGATTTCTTGACTGTGTTGGGTGAGTCTTCTTCTTAGACACCTTATTACTCAATTTTTGAACCACTTGTTGATGAAAGTGGTTATTATGGGCAGGTATATGTGCCTGCTTAAGAGAAATGATCAGGTCAGGCTGATTATCTCCACTCAAATCAGGTGTATGTGCCTAACTTGGTTGTCCGTATGACATGGGGGGATATTCCCCCACAACCCTCTGGGACAAGAACATAGGTGTGTGTCTGTTCTGGAGTGATATGTTGATATGTCACTCCACTGGTAGGGATAGATTTTCATTTCTTTCCCTGTGATGCTGTTGAAGCTGTTATAATATTCTGACAGGCCTCCAGAATATGAGCAGGGATTTTTTTCTGCTCTTTAACCATTGACAGAATATGATTGGTGACTTCATCTAAAGGAACGAGGATATACATCCATTCCGTTCTTGGAGTAGTTTTGTATTCTTGATCCTGTCCTTCTTTTCCTGTCAGTGAATTCTGACAGTACTCATGTGTGGGGGCAGAGAGTTGATTCTTCCTCCTCTTGGTCATTGGGGATTTCTAATTGACTTCTCCGGGTGATACCAAATGATACTGTTGGTAGGCTTGATCAATACTAATAGGTGTATGTGCCTGCTGATTGCACTCCACCGAATGTGGTTGATGAACTTCCTTCAATACTGATAGACGAGGCTGTTGGAAGGATTGATGAGTGTAAGCGGGTGTATGTGCATGTTTACTAGTTGTCAACACATTGGGTTGGTGGGCTTAATCATATGTAGTCAGACGATCCTACTGGCAAGTTGATGATTTATACACAGGTGTATGTTCCTATCTATAGTACTCTGCCGGAATTGCCTGGCGGGATTGGTGTGTTGCTTCCAGATGAGTCTGGTGGACAGCAGAATTAAAACGGACGGGTGTGTGTGCCCGCTCGTTGCTTTCCACCAAGTTAGGTTGGTGGACATCTCTGGAAATGGAAGAGATAAGAACCTGCTCACTGTTGACTGGATTTCACCTCTGGCGGTTCGTCGTGCCTGCTTGGGTTTGAGGAACCTGAGCCGAACGCCTGGAGACGATACCCTCATCATGTTAAAAGTGCACTGCTGCACGAGTCTAGCGGAGATTGTTGATGGGAGCCCTTGGGAAGGACTCATGTCTCCTTGAATTAAGGCCTTCAGTGACCTTCTCATTCACCTCCCCAGAATATGGAAGGGACTGGTGATTGTGTTCCGGGGATAACGACCTGAAACGGTTGGAGACAGTGGTTGGCACCACCTGCTTATTGATCACTAGTCATCGCTGTCCGGACAACCAGGGTGAATTATTGACTTGGAGGGCTTGTCTAGCGGCCTCCAGAGTCAAAATAGTACAGTTTTGATGGTATTCCTTAACCAGTTCATTTGATACCCAGTGTTGAAGATACTGAGTAGGTGATGTTGTTCTCATAGCGTACGACGATCCAGTAGGAGTAGCAATAGAGGAATTCATAGTAGAGGTATTTACAAGTGTGAACTTAAAAGAATCCATTTCTGTAATTCAGAAGATATTGGAAAATAGTTCCTGTTTGATATAATAGACATAATCAAGATACGTTTGGCCACTACATCTTTTGGATTAGTACATATGTTATTGATTGTTTTGTTGGCCCTCTCATTGAGTTTTAATAGGGGCCTAACAAATAAGTAAAACATCACTTTAACATGGTTAAAAATTCACGTCGGGCTCACTATTTCTTGTTTCCTCCAGAAATGGGGATGACCTCAATTGTTTAAGGTTCAAACATTCCAAGTGGTTTCTAACGAGTTTATTAATAGAACCTGAAACATCCAATGATTCTATATCCATTCGGACCTTAATTCCAAAGGTAGGTGCTCATTAGTTGTGAAATGATGAGGATTAAGAATTTTCATTGGTCGAGAGGATGGGAGGTCAGACTCATCACATCATTTTTGGGGGAATTACTGTCTACTTTGGGACTCTCTTTATAGATTTAAGTTATGTTCGTGAATCCTTATTAAATTACCAAGTTTGAAAATGATCTTTCCTTTAGATCTGACAATCAATGATTAGTATGTATGAGATTTAGATAATATTTTATATGTATTCTAGGTTCTACATCGATAGATAATCATCTGTATTTGTTATAGATTCTTAGTCAATGGTATCCTTAGACACATTATATAGAAATATCTTGGTCATTATGAAAACCATACTAGTTTTAAACCCACTCAGCGGGGCACTTTAAGTTTATTGTCATTCAAAAGGACATGGATTATTTCATAGTTGGGATTGTACCCGCAGATGGGCTACCTACGTATCCTTATTTAGAGAAGGAATCAGAACCCACGTAGTTCAAGTAAAGAAGTATGAGGTTTATGCATGATTGATGGCTCAAAGAAAGATTTCATAATTACTTTTACGCTCTAATCTCACGTGATTCATGCTCGGTGTGAGAAACAAGAGGTATTGGTAAAACCAGATGATTGCGCCATGAAAGATGCAATCATAAGAAATGATGTGGGGATTATGTATGTATGACTGCCCAGATAAATGAAGATTAGGATATACTTAGGGAAGAAACCCGAAAACAAGGTCCATAAAGGTATATGTGCATTATGGAAATTTGGATACTTAACTTAGGACTTAATCCTGAGAAGGATGCCCAAATTAGAGGGGTCTTATGATTTGGGTTTTATTCTTGAGAAGGAAGTCCAAATCAAAAGAAATTAAGACTCGTTAAGAGAAATTATGACTGGGGCTTATTCCTGAGAAGGAAGCCCAGGTTAAGGGACTCGAGAACTGGGGCTTACTCCTAAGGAGGAGGCCCAGGTTAAAGGGAATTTGGAACGTGGGGCTTAAGCCTAAGGAGGATGCCCATATTTGGAAACTTGGGGATTACTCCTAAAATGGATGCCCAAACTTAAGGGAACTTGATAACTGGGGCTTATTCCTGAGATGGAGGCCCATGAATAGGGGACTTGGGGCTTTCTCCTAAGGAGGATTCCTAGGTTAAGAGAACTTGGACTGGGTCTTACTCATGAAAGGAGGCCCAAGTTAAAGATCCTCTCATCTTAAAGGATGAGGTTGAATGAATGAAATATCTAACCTTAGTGACATAAATATATGTAAATCACTATGTTTTAAGAGATATTCCACAAAATTCCTTTTAGACAAGGAGGCCAACAAGGGAACCATGCCAAAAATGGAATTGAAGAGGGTTTTAAAGGCTGAATATTGAATAGGAGAGGTGGATTTGAATAAGAGAGGTGAATAGGAATAAGGGGCACCCAAAAAGAAGTAGATGCACAGGTCCTGCGTTGGTGCGTAGGTCCTGGTTGCACAGGTATACCTACGCGACACATAGATACCTTCACAACAGTCAACCCATAGGACAATACTTGGCAGAGGCCTGGCTCAAGCCCTTAGTATTATCCCTAGGGGATTCAAAAAGAGAGGCACGTAGGTTCTGGTGAAGGGATAAGGTGGCATGCAGGTGTGTCTACTTCCCTTAAGGGTTTAAACACCTAGGCGCATAGGTGTTGATGAATTTCAACACTTAGGCCTTGTTTACCCTATTTAGATCTTCCATTCTAGGTAAGAAATTGCCTTAGAAGTGTTCGGAAGGCTTCCAGAAGAGACTAGGGTGATGAGAGCTTAAATCTAGATTTTGGAATTTTTCTTCCCCGAAATGGGGGGCCCACAAGGGGTATTTATAGGCTGCTAAAGACCCCAAGAGAAAATCAAATAGGGAGCGCAGGTGACATGCGTTCCCAATATGTGGCGCGCAGGTGACATGCGTGCCCAATATGTGGCGCGCAGGTATACCTGTGTGACCGTGATGAAACCTGCGCAGCCCATGGTGAAACAAATCCTTGTTTACACCTTTGTTAATTTTTGATGTTTCTTCAATGGATGAATTAATTTATGCTAAGTTCTTTCCCTTTTTCAATAGTTTAGACTCTTGTGATGAAAAGGAGCATCAACAAAACTCCCCTCTCAGAGTTGGATCTGAAAGGAAGGAGGATGTGACTCTGAGGTAAAGAAGAAAACTAAAGAAAAGGTGGCGTACGGGTTCTGAGTGCGCGGATACTGGCATGCAGGTGAGAGGCATGCAGGGGTGCGGCCTGGCCTATAAATATACGGCCATTCTCGTGTAAAGCACCCGGCTCTCAAACATTTCTGCTCTTGCCGTGCAGGTTTCATTCATCATGCAGGTGGCTAATTTCTGCAGTTCATTTCTTTTTTCCATGTCGCGCTGCTCCAGAGGTATTTTGACATGCGCGGTGATACCGGCATGGAAAAAACCTGTGCTACATAGTTATACCTGCACGCCAAAAATGGACATGCACGCCTTAATTCCTTATCCATTTTTTCACTTTTCTTCAGAAATTTTATGAAAAATCAACTCACTTAAGAGTTAATTATTAGAACTTTGTGTAGATTCAATGGCTCCTAGAAGAATCGGAATTGCTGATGAACTGGCTAGCAAACAGATTGATGATATTATGAATGTCGTTGGCTATGATTACTATACCGTTTGCGACAGCACTCTTCCAGACTTGGCCAAGTACTTGAAGAATTATAACCTTAACTTTCCAGAGATCATATACTTGCCTTTGTATGGGTATGGTCATCTCAAAGATGTCAACATTCCAGAGGCAAAGAACCATCTCCCACTTTCTTGGTTTCAGAATTACACCAATTTTGCTTCAGCAAATATATCATGTGGAGGAGTGTTTGTAAATACTAGAACAGTGGAGAAGGCCTATATGATGCAACATAGCCCTTGTGCGCCTGATCTGAAACCTCACAATCCTGAGCTGCAACCACATTGTTATCCTTCAATATTCTGAAATTCCCAGATGGATCAATCCAAAGTCTAGAAGAAGAGTTGGGACTTTCGTCCTGGAGGAGGTTTGAAGCCAACATGGATGTCGGTATACTGGGTGCAACAAACCTTTGCAGAGTTTGTCGAGTACTTGAAAGGAGTTTTGATATATGAAGGCTTCTGGGCTGGGCAGACATATGTCTACAGGAATGATGAGTTTGTGCTGGAGCTAATCAGCCGCTAGATCCCAGAAACCAATTCATTCCATCTGAATCATGGAGAAGTATGCATCAGTTTGTGTGAAGTCTACAAGATCTTGGGGGCTCCAATTCTAGGTGACATGTATGATGAATTCATCCCCCCCCAAGGCGACTTGGAATGATTTGAAGAAGAATCCGGCTTTGTCTCCAGAATTATTGAAAATTTTCCACAAACTCAAGAGTTTAAAGACCTCCAAAACTCATTCTAGAAAGGATATTCATCCAAAGGAGTGGATGGATATGTTTCTTACCAAGAAGAAAGGGGAGTGTCCCACCTGTACTCATCCTACTATTTTCTCCAAAATAGAGAAGAGGGGTGCACCTAACACATTCTTTCCAACTCTAGAAGCAGGAGAATTTGATAAGTGGGGGTACGGAGTGGATCATAGAATCACAAAAAAGACCCATATGGCGGGATTTTTAGCCTTGTGTTTGAGTGTTTATCTTCTTCCTGTTAGGGATTCTAAGGGAGGCGTTAGGCCAGGGACCTTCATTGTGGCAGCCAAGTTGGCTGAGAAAAAATTGATTGGGTTGGCCACCCCCATTTTGGCGAAGACTCACAAGAGCTTACTCCATGTCTTTAAGTGTAAGACTCCTTTGAGAATAGTGGGACCATTACACGTTTTGTGGGGATGGATCGCCACTCATTTCAGGACATATAATGCACTAAACGGAGTACAGATTCCTAGAAGTTCTTTCAGGCCATCAGTGTAGGCATACTCTGGAATTGCTCCATTAGCTCTCAACATCTATGATATGAAGGTGAGGCTGAGCATGTACAAGGAATTAAACTTCTTTCCTTATAGAAACCCTCCAACCAGGCGGTTTTTTGATGATGGAACTGTTGTTATGGAATTGAAGGCATACATGCTGGCTTGCAGAGATGGTGTACTGGCCACCAGGATTGACGGAGAGATTATATGTGAGGCCTATGCTCCATACAAATTTGCACGCCAATTCAAGTGTCTGCAGTAGACTGTTGTATCTCCTCCTATGCATGTCAGGTCAGAGCAGCATCTGATGGTTTCCTAACAACTATGGTTGCTGACATCTATGGAGAAAATCGGGGTAGTATTTGATCTACCAGTTGATAAATCGGCGAGTAACTTGACTACATAGTATACCGAGAACTGGGTAGCATCTTACCTTGGAGGGGTACTGAATCGTCTGGTTTATCAGGTGGGGAAAAAGAAAAAAACTATACAGAAAGAAACCTTTCGTTAGGAAGGTGACATTCCCCTACCTGAAGCTGATTCACTAAGTTCCTAACCTAGGGTTGACTCACCGGATTCCCAAGATGGGGATGATGAGGTGCAACATACGGCACAGCGGCCTTATTCTAGATATAATCCTCCTGTCAGAATCAAAAGACCAACTCCATCAACTCCTAGTGAGTTACTTCATTGGGGAACTTTAATCATAATTACTTTATAGAGAAACAAGTCTTATTTTATTCTTCTCTATCTGTAGTTACAGGAGCTAGGAAGAGGATGAAGTATAAGGTTGTAGGACCCTCCTCGCATCCTTCTGGTACACATGCTGAATATTTACAACCAGAGGCTATCCAGACAAGGAGGAGTTTATATTACGATTCTGAAACTACCTGTCTGGATTTATGCAAAGGGCTACACATCCCTAGAATAGGGAATCTTCGGCCTTCTACTCATATTTATTTCTAGGATGATCCCTATGAAGTGCAGGCTTATATTAGAGAGCCGGATTTGTTCATATATTTCATCGATGATTCTGTTACTATCACCAAGCGGGTGAAGGAAATGATAGATCGTGGTTCCACTGAGGGGACTGGTGGTTCTGGAGATGAGGAGTGGAAAAATTATGTGGATCCTGAAGATATAAGTCTCTTTCATTATTTTCTTTGGAACTTGATTTCATTCAAAGCTTTGTTACTCAAGGAAATTATTTTCTTCATCCTGTAGCTTTTAAAGAAAGGAACTGCTGAGGTTCCTTCACCACAGTATAGCCCTGGTGGTACTACCATTGGGGATAATGAATCTCCTTGTGAGCCAGGCGAGGTATCTCCATGCCGGCAATCCATGGATGAGGAATTAGAAAGGTCCTTTCACTCTCCAATACCTGTATTTGTAGGGGAGACTATCAACACTCCCAAAAAGCCAAAGAAGCAAAAGCATCGAAGGATAAAGTCCACAGCTAAACATTTCATCAGTAGTGGTAAGTCCTTCGGATATTCATGAGACTTAACCCATGAAAAGGATGCTCATACTTCTTGGGATTGTAGGGGCTTCTTCAATTTACTCATTGAGGGAGAGGACTGACTCTCCTCTAAGAACAACAGAGGGTGTTGGTGAACAATCACAAGCTCATGCTGGCTTGGTTGCTCCTGAAGAGGAACCAACGTCTGTTCCTAGTATCACTCCTACTTCTACTGCAAGAAGAGAAGAAGCTGCTTCTGGTAAGTTAACAATTCTTCATAAAATGTTGAATGAAACATCAACTGATTTCCATTCCATGATACTTAAGGTGCAACCCCTGCACTAGAGCTTTTGGCGGCCATTACAACTGATACCGATATTTTATCTGAAGAAGCTATCTAGGGTCAGAGGTCACAGAATGAAGGTCTCCAAGAAGAAATATTGAATTCTCCCACATGTGAGATTAACCAGGATTATGAGATAACATTGGATGAAATGATGGAACTTGGCACATCTTTTGAATATTTTTTAGATCATGTTAAATTACCGTGTAATTTATAAGATTATGGATGTGATTGTTATCCTTCGTCCTCTTAAAAATAACTTCTTATTACATCTCTGATCATGATCGATTGAAATGTACAATTCTATCTGAGCAGGATGCTGAACTACCAATGCCTGAAGCGGGTATAGAAAATCCTACTATTGCAGAGACATTTGCTCAAGAGGAGCTTAACCTGGCAGAGCTTCCTGAAACACATCCTGAAAATCCTGTTGAATCTAGGAAAGATGGGGAGGAGCCTCCTCAGTTTTCTGATCTACCGTTGGGTAAGGGATAACAATATTTGCGACTGTACTTAATTTTCAAAATATCCAATCATCTTTTTTTATCCTTTGAAACTAACCAAAGCTTTCAATTGATTGTGCAGGGCCATCAATTTAAGGGTCTAGATCTGGAGGTGAATCTTCATCCTCCACCCTAACAGGAATAGAAAGTGAAGTAAGATGGGTCAGGGGGGAAGGATCGGAATAGGGCAATTCCCTAAGTGCATTAATCTCGGATTATATTCCCCCCTATGACAGTGATGCTAAGTCAGACCCGGAGATACAAAAGGCGCACCAATTTTCACGATGCAAGGAATGGTAGAACATATGGAAGATCATATCTGAAGTGCCTCTAGAAGAGCTGTCATCGAATATTACCTGACTATCATCCCTGTTCATTATTTTGGGACTTGGCGGTTTTGGATATCAAAAGATCCATGTCGCAGTGAAACAGGTCATCTTAAAGAGGGAGCAGGAGTAGAGATACCGTCATGATTTGACCAGGGTGAGGCTGTCAACCAATATCAGTGAATTTGAGACTGCGGTATCCCGATCTGAGGCTGATTATGCTGCCAAGTTAAAGGAGCTAAAGCATAAGATCAAAGATAAAGTCATCCAGTAGATGCATCTTCAGAAACAGTTAGATGTTGTTACGGGGGAACATGACCAACTTAATAATTCACTGGAAGGAGCTCAAACGAATGGTATGAAAACCATTGCATATTCCAAGAAAGCACTCCATCAAGCTGAAAAGAGTGAAGTTGGTCGAGTTCATGAGCTTCAAGTGGCTGCTGATGAAGCTTGGGGTGCCGTAAATCAAATGAAGATTTATGTTTACATCCTTTTGTAATTCTTGGAAAAGAGAACAGATTCCAATATGTGGATGTCCTTATAACTATTGTGCATCAATGAAGAATACATTCATCTTCAATAATTTGTGCCTTCATTCTTTTGCTACCTACTTTAAATTTTTACCTAAGAAAATGGGACTAGTGAGCATAGTTTGATTTTTACTAGGACTATAAAAATAACCCTACAAACTTTGAATATTTTAATTTCTCAATATTACCTAAATCATACGAAATGTATGTTTAGTGAGCTGGGAGTTGACTTTTTTTTCAGATTTCCCTTGTCTTTTGTGGGCAGTTTAAAGTCATGTATATCAGACATAAAAAGGCTAATGTTTAAGGTCGAAATAGTTTTGACCGAATGGATTAAAAATAACTCAATTCCTTGAAAATTTATCTAAAAACATATTACCACACTCAAGTATGAGGGAAAATATGTAAACTATGACTTAAGAAATTTTTAATCTGTGGAATGATATGAAAAAAGAATAAGAGGCATTAGAATAAGTATTTCCTAAGAGTGAAGTTACCATTATTTAACAAACCAGTTAGGGGGTTGAATTATGCAGGGCCGCTTAAGGGCATTGGATGCATAGTCAAATAATAACATCTTTTGGCTAACAGGTCTGTTATGTAGACTACTTATGCAAGGCTGCCTAAGGGCACGTGCTGCATAGTCAGGAAAAAGAACTCTCAGAAATTTACTTTTCTACTACTAAAAAGCTAGTGGAAGTTTATGGAGATTCAAATTTTCCAAAGAATAGAGTTTGATATATGGAGAGAGGTACTTGAATATGGAGAGGATATTTCCAATCAATATTGTCTAAGAATTGGATGAATATCACTCCTACGGAGGATTCACCCAAACTCAGGGAGGGAAATTTAAACCATAGACTTGAGTACTTTCAGATCATGAAAAAAAACATGGGATAAATATGTTAAGGATGGCTATTTTTGCGGATCCCTACATATGGTCGTTAAGACAACTAAAGACAAAAGAGGTTTTATTCCCAATAATGAAGTTACCATTATTTAAAAAAACCCTTTAGGGGGTTGAATTATGAAGGACCACCTAAGGGCATTGGTTTCATAGTCAAATAATAGCATCTTTTGGCTGACAAGTCTGTTATGTAGACTACTTATGCAAGGCCACCGAAGGGCATGTGCTACATAGTCAGGCAAAAGAACTCTCAGGTATCAGAAATTTGGTGACCAGATGTCAAGAAAAGGGTTATGAAAATCTGGAAGTATTTATGGTTAGGAGTATGACACATGAAAATGAGTATTGTCCAATGTATTAAAGAGATACATAGACCAATGCTAACCATAATCCTGTTATGGTTGGGTCCTGAATTGAAATGTTGAACTCCACTACGTATCCCATAAGTATGGGAATCAAGCCATACGTAGTTCTTGAAATACAGTTTAACGTCATGTGGGAAGAAATTGTGGAAGATCTTAGTTTAGGGTCATAGAAATCAGACCATAATAATGAATACACAGTGTGTGTTTTATAAACCTGATATGAATGAAGACCAGGGTTTTCATACCACATTCATGTTTTCATAGGGGAACTTTTCAGCCAAGGGATTGAAAGTGGAATTTGGGGTTAGGCCCAAAGAATTTGGGCTGGGTTATAGGAACACTCGAACATTCCTACGTATCCCATAAGGATGGGAATCAAGCCGCACATAGTTATTGAAATACCCTCTGTACAGATTTGGTTCGTACAAGTGAAGGGTGAAAGGGGACTTTAGTGCAATGATGGTTTGACCCAAGATAAAAGGTTCGGTAATTGCCATGTATGCATATAGTCTTAGAATATAAAATGATTGGAGATCAATGTAGATAATGATTCCCTCTCAGGTGAGGGTGTCAAAGAATGTTGTAGTTTATTGTCATACATGAAAAAAGTGTCGTACAGTTTAATGTCATATAGAAAGGACAAAGGTAAACCAATATGAAGATATTGATTCTAGGGGTGGCTTCATGAATCATCGTATGAGATGGAGGTGAACTGATGTGAATAGATTGGTTTTGAGCTTGAACCTCGGGAGGTTGCCTGTGTACCCATCCTAGAAGGTAAGGATCAAAGCCCGCGTAGTTCAATTGAAGAATTAATTGGCGATGAAGTTGTTTTTTAGAATAAAGACCCAAAAATGGTGTTGGGACTTACGCATGGTTAGAAGCACAGTGAGTATGTTATGGTTGAAGTTTACTCTAAGCTCACGTGAGTCATACTCGGTGTGAGAAAAAAGAGGTAGCAAAAACCCTAATGATGCACAGTTTAATGTCATGTAGGATATATAAGGGACTGTGCAGTTTAATGTCGTATTGTAAGGATAAAAGAAGGGTTGTATAGTTTATTGTCATATAGCAAGGATGGGTGTTGTACAGTTTAGCATCATCTAGCTAGGACATCACAGTTTAACATCATGTTGGACGAAAAGGGACAATACAGTTTAACATCATGTTGGATGAAAGTGTGAATAGTTTAAGGTCATATGCATGGATCGATGGTTATGCAGTTTAATGTCTTACTGGATGTAAGAGACTATAAAGTTTAAAGTCTTGCAGAAATGACAAATGGGGACACAGTTTAACTTCATGTTGAATGTATTAGGGAATTTTTTCATAGTTTAACGCCATGTTGGACATTGGGGTGTTGTTCCATCTAACGTCATGTAGCTTGGATGTAAGAGAAGATTATGCAGTTTAGAGTCTTGCAGTAAGTACTTTGGGGAATGTGTAGTTTAAAGTCTTGCAGCAAGGAAACACAGTTTAACATCATGTTGGATGAAAGGGACTTTGTGTTACACAAAATACTTATTCAAAAATCTGGCATTGGTTGGAGTCGTGATGAGTTCTCCATCCATTGAGATTAAACAATAAGCTCCATTGGAGTAGACCTTATGTATTGAGTAAGGTCCTTCCCATTTTGGTTCATGTTTGGGAGGTTTCTTTTCTAGTATCATTGGAGTTCTGAGAACCAATAAAATTTCTCCCTAAATGAATGAACGAAGAAGATTTTTTTTGTTGAAAGCTCATGCTATTCAATTCTGATGGGCATCCAAGTGGTGCATGGTGCATAATCTTTTCTCATATAATCGTTCCAATTCATACAATAGCTTTTGAGATTTTTCATCTGTATATGACTGATCACAAATGGCTACTTTGAGCGAGGGTAATTGAACTTCAATGGGAAAGACTGCTTCCATTCCATATACCAATGAATATGGAGTTGACCGCGTTACAGTACGGGTAGTGGTTCGATAAGCCCATAAAGCATGAAAGAGTTTATCAGGCTATGATTTCTTATCTTTATCCACCATACTTTGCAGTATTTTTGAATGACTCTTGTTGAAGGATTCCATCTGGACATTGGCCGCTGCATGATATCAAGATGAATGGTTGGATTTGATGTTGTATTCTTGATACAACTTCCTTACATTTGATGAACAGAAGTCGGCGCCATTGTCTGTCAATATGGTATGAGGGACACCAAATCTGGTAATGATGTTAGACATGATGAAGCCAAAAATGAATTTAGAACTAACTTCCTTGAGAGGTATTTCCTCTACCCATTTGGAAAATAAGTCAATAGCAATAAGAATGTACTTAAACTGCTTTGTTGTAGCCGAAGGATAAGGTCCTACTACATCCATTCCCCATGTGGAAAACAGCCATGAGTATTTAGTTGTATGAAGAAATTATGGAGGTTGATGAATGAAGTTGGCACATACTTGGAAAGAATGAAACATCTTCTTGAAATCAACACAATCTTGTATCATTAAAGGCCAAAAGTATCCAAGCCAGAGAATTTGATCAGATAGTCTATGTCCAGACGGATGGGCACCACAGACTCTTGCATGCGGTTCTTTCATGACAACCATTGTCTCTTTACCATCAATGCATCTAAAGAGAACCCTATCAAAACTTCTTTTGTAGAGAATTTTATCTTGATGATCAGGTCTATCATAAAGTGTAAAATTGACCACACGTCACTGGATTTGTTCTTTCCCGGCTCTATCATGTGGAAGTGTTCTATTTGGAATTTATTCCCTGATAGGTGTCATCCATACTGTATTATGACCATATGGTTCAAAAATGGGACTAATTTCATTTATTTCCTCTTTTCTAGTTTGAACATAAGCTAAAATTGTACGACGGTGGACAATACTGATGATTGTCTCATCCCCATTTAGACCTGCCAGAGTTGTGGCTATATTAGCCAGTGCATCAGCTTGAGCATTTTATGACCGCGAGGCATAAGAAAATGTCGATTCCGTAGGAAATTCCTCCATTAACTCTCTGACGTAATCATACAAAGGGATTAACTCTTATTTTCTGATGGAATAATCCTTATTGACTTGATTGATTACTAGGTCTGAATCACCTTTCACCTTTAAGTGATTCACTTGTGCTTGAAGCGCCAACTCGAATCATGCGATGAGAGCATGGTATTCTGCTTCATTATTTGTACCGCCTTCCCATAATAAGAAGGAATAAGGTAGAATTACCTTTTCTGGGGAAATGAGCACAATTCCTAACCCAACTTTGTTGAATTTAATATCTTCCATTTTCTTCCCTGTTGGACTTATGGAAGCACCATAAGAGTACATTTCCCATGTATGAAGATTATCTTGAATAGAGAAGACTTCTTCATCAGGAAGTTCAAAATCTACAGATGTATCTTCTACTGAAGGATGTTTAGCAAGGAAATCAGCCAGAGCTTGGCCCTTTATTGCCTTTTAAGACACATACTACATATCAAATTGCTGCAAAATAACTTCCCACCTTGCGAGAGGTCCTGTAAGTATTGGACGGCTAAGGATAAATTTGAGTGAGTTATTATGAGATACCAATTAGACCTCATGATGTTGCAAGTAGTGTCTAAACTTCTGAACTGCAAAGACTAATGATAGGAAGCACTTCTCAATACTTGAATATTGGGTTTCTGCTTCAAGCATAGTCTGACTGAGATAGTAGAGGTTGTTTTCATTCCCAGCATCATTCTTCTGGGCAAGGAAGGTACCCAATGATCACTCAAAAGTTGTCACATAAAGAATAAGTGGCCTTCCTTCAATAGGTGGCATTAATACTGGTGGACTCAATAGATATTTCTTGAGAATATCGAATGCTTCTTGACATTCTTCAGTCCACTGGTAAGTGACTCCCTTCTTCATCAATTTGGTGAAGTTTAAACTTTTGCCTTCCAAATTGGAGATGAAACCCCAAATATAGGCTAAGTGTCCTTGAAGTCCTCTAAATTATTTCAAATTTTGAGGAGGTGACATACTATGGACTTACTTTGTCTTCTCAGGATCGACTTCGATACCACGATGGAATACAAAAAAGCCAAGAAATTTTCTGGAGGTTTCCCCAAAAGCACATTTTAAGGGGTTCATCTTCAAATTGTGTTGTCGAAGTTTGTGGAAAATGACTTACAAATAAGCCAAGTGATTAGAACATCGACTGGATTTAACCAAAAAATCATCCAAAAAACATTAAAAAAAACTTCCCTAAAAAGGGTTTAAAGATCCGATGCATGGCACCCTGGTATGTTGCGCCTGCATTCTTCAAGCCAAAGGGAATTACCTGATAGAAAAACACACCTTGAGGGGCTCTGAAGGCTGTAGATTATTCATCTTCTGGAGGCATTTAGATTTGATTATACCCTGAATATCCATCCATGAAGGAAAGTGCTTCATAGCTAGCTGTTACATCAATTAAGAGTTCTGTAATCGGAACTGGAAAATTATCATTAGGACAATGCTGATTAAGATCTCTGAAATCAATGCAAACTCTAATTTGTCCATTCTTCTTTTTCAAAGGGAAAATATTATCCAACCATTTGGGATATTTAACTTCTCTGACGAAGTTAGATTTGATAAGCTTATCCACATCAGCTTCAATTTTGGAAGCATAAGTTGGGTGTGTTCTTCTTGCGGTTTGCTTGAATCCTCGATGTTCTTCTGGAAACCCCTAATGATTAGTAGCAACATCAGGATCAAGGCCTGGAATTTCTATATAGTTACAAGAAAATATATCTCGATTTTGCTTAAAAATTAAATATACATTTCTTGCTCTTCAAGAGTCAGGGCTGCACTAATTAAAGTGGGACGTGGATCTTCTTTTGTACCTAGATTTATTTCTCTGAGTTCATCCATAATGGTAGAGATACCCTCTTCAAATGCTGGAGGAGCATCCCTGAGATCTTCCTCTTCTTCTTCAACATGTGTTACTTCTTCTTCTTCTACTTGCATAGTAGATGACGATGCAGAATTTCCATGATCAGGAGAGATGTTAAAATTTGAACATCTTGAAGAAGAGGCTTCCATTTCTGACCCTATTGATGATGAAGGGTCTTCCTTGGGTAATAAAGAGGAGATGATGGAATGAGAATCGACATCGTAATTCACCTCTAACATTGCTATAACTACTTCTGGCTTGGTTGGCGAAGTATAGACTTGCTGGATTTCAGCGGATGAAATGAAGACATCTCCATTTGAGCTTTCATCATTTCTTGGTGAATCACCAATTTCTCCCATGCTATCTGGCTTGATTTCCATAATTGAAATTATGGAAGTTTCCATAAGAGTATTTGGATTTGGGTCTATCCTGTCAATTTTACTGATAAGAAACACATAATCTGTACCCACATGTGTCAATGGGTTTACTGGAATGTTTTCCAAACCATATGGAGCATTAATTTTGGTAACCTACATTGTTATGGATTTCTCTTAACCCTTCATGTGATAAAATTCTGCCTCAATGTATTGAGATTCACATGTTTTGAAAGGGGCCTTATCACCATACAATGTCCCAATTTGATCGTTGAAACAATATTTGAGACATTGGTGGTATGATGAAGGGATAGTCGCATGTTGATGTATCCAAGGTCTTCCAAGAAAAATATTGAAGGTTGTATCATGATCAACAACCATGAAATATGAATTGGATAAAAGGTCTCCAAATTGAGTTTTGAGTGTAATCTCGCCTAGTGGTTCTTGGTAATTTTTATCATATCCATGTAACATCAAAGTAGAAGAAGATAAATCAGATTCCGTGAGTCCCAATCGACGAAGTGTACGAATGGGGATGAGGTTGACTCCTGAACCATTATCAATGAAATCTCTTCGGATGTCTAAACCATTGACCATTCCAGATAAGTACAAAGGACTAATATGTCCATGCACTGCATCGTCTTCATCTTCATCTGTGAAAGATATAACTACATTGCATTCTGCTGGATTATTCTCTACACGGTAGACTTCAGCTGCAACAATTTCAGTTTCAAACTCCTCCGGACTTGACAAGTCCTCGATGAGTGCCTCCTGAAGATCCTTTGATAAATTTAAGGCATCCAGAATTGATAACTTGTCCAGTAATTGGGCCAAATGTTTCAAGACATCATATTTTTGATCCAAAGGTTTGCGTTTCCCAACAGGAACATGTAGTTTTGCAGATGCCTTAGAAATTGATGATTTGGATATAGATGCTTCCTATATCAGAGTAGGAGTTGGAAATACTCCTATATTTGGATGATTAGACCGAATGGGTCTATTTACCTTCTGAGAGGAAGAAGGTGTAACTTCCAACCGATCCTCTAGAATGACTGTGCCAGGACTGAATCTGCTATTGGTGGAAGAATTTACTTGTTCTTGTTGAGCCTACTGAAGGGCTCTTCGATGAGTTTCTTTTGCATACACAGTTCTGGAAGGGGTAGAATTAGAATAGTGGCTTCTGGGATATCCACGTCTTCCTTTGTATCCCAGACCTATGGAACTCCCTCTGATTCCTCTCTTTGATACAGGGAACTCAGGCTCATCAAAATCGAAAATGCGGCTGGCATAAGGATCTGTTAAGTGAATCATGTTAACAGAGCCAAAGTTTAATTCTTCATCTGATGAAGACTCTTCCTGATTATTTAGTTTAGTTTGTGCTGTTTGGTGGGGCGGTTCCCGTGGCTTCGAAGTAGATGGCATAAAATCTGGTAGAGTCAAAGACAACTTAGGCTTTGACACAATCTCGTCTTCTTCTGATTGCTCTTCTTTCTTTGAATTATGTCACCCCTTTGAGGATTTTTCTATTGATGATTAAGGTTTTTTTGTGTCATTCATATCATAAGACACAATTGGTTTATTCAATTATGTTCGCAAAATTGAAAAAGTTCGGTTGATCATTTTTCTGACCATCCAATCATCATATTTCTGCGCATTTTTGTTTTTGACTTCTTGACACTCACCTTCTTCCTCTGGATTTTAAGCAGTAACACATGCTACCTGAGATGAAGAACCTTTCAATTTGACTTTTCCCATGTCCACCATTTTTTTCAGGAGGTCTTTGAATACAAAACACTCTTGAATGGGATGCACTAACATCTGATGGAAGGGGAAATAGTTGGGATGGTCTTCATCTCCTTCCTTGTTCGGCCTTTTGGGCCTTGGAAATTGAACCAAATTATTTTCCAAATCCGAAATGAAGTAACTAGGAACTTGTTCATTTCGTAAAGATTAAACTTTTCTCTTCAGATCCTCAAATTGTTTCGATCATTGATCTCTTTGGTCATCTAGACAAAACAACCTCTTTTGATGATGCTCAAGAGGTGGAGCCCTTCGATATGATGAAGGTTTTGAAGTAGAAGCATGTACATGTGCTTGTTTAATCATAACTGTAGAAGTCTCTACTTTACCCATTCTCTTTCCTGGAACTGATGGAATTTCATGAGTTTTATCCTTAGTCTTCATAAGAGAGTCTTCAATCAGCTGAGCAATCGAAGTAAGGTCTCAAAACCCTCCGGTGTATTTCACAGGGACCAACGGTGTGTGTAAATCATCACGCAGATTTGCCACTCAGATTGGAAGCAATTCCTCTTGAGGGGGTTCAAAGCTTAGGGAATATGTCAATCCCTTCCAGCGAGAAATGAAATCTGAAAACCTTTCATTCTCCCTTTGCTTACAATTTGTAAGATCAAAAACAGCTGTCTTTGGAAAAGATGAGCTGAATTGAATAAGGAATCGTTGACGGAGATCCTCCCACCTGGTAATTGACCGGGATTGCAAGCTTGTGTACCAGACAAAAGTAGGCCCTTATAATGACTGTACAAAACACCTGAGCTTAACTGCTTCCTATTGCTGAGGGGTTACCATTATAGGATCGAAAAGAGAAACAAAATGTTTTAAGTGTCGCTCTGGGTCTCCCGAACCATTAATGATTGGGAATGTGGTACTTTCAAAATTTGATGGGGGAGGAATTGCATCAACCCATTCAGGGTAAGATCCCTTTTCTGGTTGAATTTGAGAACTTTTTCCCTCCATATCTTCCAACTGAGATGTTAATGTCTCAATAGTAGTTATTAACTTTTGAGAAACATTTGGTTGAGCTTGGACCTGAGAAGGTTCAATAATTGGAGATTGGACAGATGTGGTGGTTGGTACTAAAACTGATGATAACACCACCGGTTGTTGTTGCACCTGACCCATAGGATTATACCTATGAGGGTGTACTGATAAAAGAGGATATTCTTGATCCATCTCAATAGCCGCAACAAATTCCCTTGGCAGACTGACTCCAGAATGCTTTGGAGGAAGACTACCTTGAAGTAGTTCTACATTCAACCTTCTCAATTACTTCATTTCTTATTCTTGTTTTGTGAATATTTTCTATAGTGAGAGTGATTGGCCTTCTCTGGAGGAAGGGTATGTAACCCGATTCTTTCCTTTCCCCTTTTTAGACTCCTTTCAGAGAGAGGGAAGTTGGTTATTTGAAGGTACACCTAGATTCTGGGTAAGCCTTTGATTTCGTGTATGCACACCTTCTTCATTTGTGTATGTGAGTACAATTTCTTGAGAAGGAACCTCTTCATCTGATCCCTCGGAGTGAGCCTCATGTTCTGGATGATCAGAAATAATGTCATTGATGACATTAATTTATGCATAACGCTTTGCATCCCTTCTATCGGCATTTCGGCGATATTGACTTCTTCCATGTCCTTGATGAGACATTGCCTTTTGTTGATTTGATCCTTCAAGAACTTCTAGATGAACCGTAATTTAGAGGGAATATCCTGATAATTTGGCTCTGCGTTCCTCTTGTGCCTTCTTCCCTAATCTAGAAAAGACTAACTTTCTATGAGGAAGAGACAGAGGATTTGAGAAAGTCCCCAGTCCTGTGGACTGGGTCTGTTCCTGCTGTTCCTACTCAACTCCTCGAATCCTATTTTTTGATTCTGAGGGTTGGGTTAAAAGAGTCCCCATCCTGGCGAGTTGGGGTGGTTCTTGAGATGCTATATCAAAGACTTTCTTGAAATCTCACCAGATCTTTCAGACTTTAGTCTAGAAATTGGCTGGATGCATCAACCTACATCCACTCTTATCACCTGGCTCAAAAGACCATTGGATGATTTCTGACACTTCTGTCACTTGATGATGTGCATGCTCTAAATGAGAGGTATGTTCAATATTCTCATTTTCATGATGAAGGAGTAATTCAACAACATGTTCTCTGTATGCTTGAATTTGAGAAGAACTAGTTGAGGCATGTTCTTGAGCGAGCCTTTGATTACAAACAAAGCCAATTGGTTGTGGCTGGCCATGGGTGATAACATTGCATGAGACCATTTTTGGCAGGCTTTGTTGAATATAGAGTAGAATGAAATGTAGTTCTCCATGAACATCGCATCCTATGATATGAATACCAGATGGGGAATTGGAAATTAACTGGCGCAATCTTCTTAGTGCGCCAAGGCATGAACACTGAAGGGCTCTTTGCTGCTTTTCAGCCTTTGGATATCGAGAAACTGAGAGAGATTCCAAGTAAATTTGGCATTGTAACCCATCTATTATCTTGACATTATTTTCATATTCATCATAAGATAACATATTTTTTTTCAACTGACAAAGAGTTTCCATATGTTGAGACGAATATCATGACTTCCATCTTTCGTCAACATCTCTAGAATGTCGTACTGAGAGTCAGCCAGAGGCCGAAACATGACTGGCACTTCACCTTTAGCCAGTTGTTTTCTCATATTCAGCACTTCCGCTTTATCATTCTATTAAAATTATTCTACCTGATTAGACCAGAGTTGGTGTTTCCTTGTTGCTTCATCAGATTCAACAAGATTGGTAGAGAATTCATTGATCAAACTAGAAGATGAACGACCCAGGGGTGGTTCGGAGAATGGCCTACACCCTGGGCTATCTTCTGATTGAGAAAGTATTTCACCTACTAGTGGTAAAGCATCAGACATGATTGGCCTCACAATTGAAAATTCCTCAAGATAAGAGGGAATTCTCATCACTACATTGTCCATTGGATCATTTTTCAGGCAATGAGAATTACTACTACAGAGAGGACTTTCACAGCTAAATTCATCATCATGGGAAGGACCACCATGGTGGGTTACAACAAAATATGAAACATTCTTCTCTATGGTCTTCTGGCCACACAGATGGTTCTTGTGGCTCTCATCTAAAGATGAAACTTTGAGATCGACCTAATTTTCATGAATCATTCCTTCATGAGGAAGTGTCAGATGAAGATCTTCGGAATTAATGTTCCCTCTATTGGGAAATGAGGGAGTAGAATCTTCAATTCCAACAGATAATTGCCTGAGGGATTCAATAAATCTAGCATCTATTAAGTCATTATTACAAATTGGCTCTTGGTTTCTTGACTGTGCTAGGTGGGTCTTCTTCTTAGACGCCTTATTACTCACTTTTGGAACCACTTGTTGTGGAAAGTGGTTATTATGGGCAGGTGTATGTGCCTGCTCAGGAGAAATGATCAGGTTAGGCTGATTATCTCCACTCAAATCAGGTGTATGTGCCTGACTTGGTTGTCTGTATGACATGAGGGGGTATTCCCCACAACCCTCTGGGATAGGAACATAGGTGTGTGTCTGTTCTGGAGTGATATGTTGATGTGTCACTCCACTGGTAGGGATAGATTTTTATTTCTTTCTCTGTGATGCTGCTGAATCTGTTATAATATTCTGAGAGGCCTCCAAGAATATGGGCAGGGGTTTTATTCTGCTCTTTCACCATTGACAGAATATGCTTGGTGACTTCAGCTACCGGAACGAGGATATACGTCCATTCCGTGCTTGGAGTAGGTGTGTATTCTTGCTCCTTTCCTCCTTTTCCTGTCAGTGAATTCTCACAGTACTCATGTGTGGGGGTAGAGAGTTGAGTCTTCCTCCTCTTGGTCATTGGAGGTTTCCAATTGACTTCTCTGGGTGCTACCAAATGAGACTGTTGGTAGGCTTGATCAATACTAACAGGTGTATGTGCCTACTGATTTCACTCCACCGAACGTGGTTGATGAACTTCCTTCAATACTGATAGACGAGGCTGTTGGAAGGATTGATGAGTGTAAATAGGTGTATGTGCATGTTTACTAGTTGTCAACACATTGGGTTGGTGGGCTTCATTGTATGTAGTCAGACGAGCCTGCTGACAAGATGATGATTTATAAACAGGTGTATGTTCTTGTCTATAGTACTCTGCTGGAATTGCCTGGTGGGATTGGTGTGTTGCTTCCAGACGAGTCTGATGGACAGCGGAATTAAAACGGATGGGTGTGTGTTCCCGCTCCTTGCTTTCCACCAAGTTAGGTTGGTGGAAATCTCCAGAAATGGCAGATATAAGAACCTGCTCACTGTTTATCGGATTTCACCTCTGGTGGTTTGTCGTGCTAGCTCGGGTTTGAGGAACCTGAGCCAAACGCCTGGAGATGATACCCTCATCATGTTGAGGGCGCACTGCTGCATGAGTCTGGCAGCGATTGTTGATGGGGGCCCTTGGGAAGGACTCATGTCTCCTTGAATTAAGGCCTTCAGTGACGTTCTCATTCACCTCCCCAGAATATGGGTGGGACTAGTGATTTTGTTCCCAGGATAACGACCCGAAACGGTTGGAGACGGTGGTAGGCACCACCTGCTTCTTGATCGCTGGTCGTCACTGTCCGGACAACCAGAGTGAATTATTGACTTGGAGGGCTTGTCTAGCGGCCTCCAGAGTCGAAATAGTACAGTTTTGATGGTATTCCTTAACCAGTTCATTTGATACCCAGCGTTGATGATACTGAGTAGGTGATGTTGTTCTCATAGCGGACGACGATCCTGCAGGAGTAGTAGTAGAGGCATTCATAGTATAGGTATTCACAAGTGTGAACTTAAGAGAATCCATTTCTGTAATGCAAAAGATCTTGGAAAAGAGTTCCTGTTTGATATAACAGACATAATCAAGATACGGTTGGCCACTACATCTTTTGGATTAGTACATATGTTATTGATTGTTTTGTTGGCCCTCTCATTGAGTTTAAATATGGGCCTAACAAATAAGTAAAACATCACTTTAACATGCTTAAGGATTCACGTTGGGTTCGCCATTTCTTATTTCCTCTAGAAATGGGGATGACCTCAATTGTTTAAGGTTCAAACATTCCAAGTGGTTTCTAACGGGTTTATTCATAGAACCTGAAACATCCAATGATTCTATATCCATTCGGACCTACTTTCCAAAGGTAGGTGCTCATTAGTTGTGAACTAATGAGGCTTAATAATTTTCATTGGTTGAGAGTATGGGAGGTCGGACTCGTCACACCTTTTTGGGGGGAATTATTGTCTACTCTCGGACTCTCTTTATAGATTTAAGCTATGTTCATGAATCCTTATTAAATTACCGTGTATGAAAATGAGCTTTCCTTTAGATCTGACAATCAATGATTAGTTTGTATGAGATTTAGAAAATCTTTTATATGTATTCGAGGTTCTTCATCGATAGATAATCATCTGTATTTGTTAAAGATTCTTAGTCAATGGTATCCTTCGACACATTATATAGAAATCTCTTGGTCACTATGATAACTATACAAGTTTTAAAGCCACTAAGTAGGGCACTTGAAGTTTATTGTCATTCAGAAGTACATTGATTATTTCAGAGTTGGTATCGTACCCACAGATAGACTACCTACGTGTCCTTATTTAGAGAAGGAATCAGAACCCACGTAGTTTGAGTAAAGAAGTATGAGGTTAATGCATGTTTGATGGATCAAAGAAAGATTTCATAAATACTTTTACGCTCTAATCTCACGTGAGTCATGCTCGGTGTGAGAAATAAGAGGTATTGGTAAAACCAGACGACTGTGCCATGAAAGATACAATCCTAAGAAATGATGTGGGGCTTTTGTATGTATGACTGCCCAGATAAATGAATATTAGGATTTACTTCAGGGAAGAAACCCGGGAACAAGTTTCATAAAGGTATATGTGCTTTATAGAAATTTGGATACTTAACTTAAGACTTAATCCTGAGAAGCATTCCCAAATTAGAGGGGTATTATTATTTGGGTTTTATTTCTAAGAAGGTAGTCCAAATCAAAAGAAATTAAGACTGTTTAAGAGAAATTATGATCGAGGCTTATTCCTGAGAAGGAAGCCCAGGTTAAGGGACTTGAAAACTGGGGATTACTCCTAAGGAGGAGGCCCAGGTTAAAGTCATTTTGGAATGTGGGGATTACTCCTGAGGAGGATTCCCATATTTGGGAACTTGGGGATTACCCCTAAAGAGGATGCCCAAAATTAAGGGAACATGATAACTGGGGCTTATTCTTGAGAAGGAGGCCCATGAATAGGGGACATGGGGCTTACTCTTAAGGAGTATGCCTAGGTTGAGAGAACTTGGACTGAGGAATACTCCTACAAAGTAGGCCCAAGTTAAATATCCTCTCATCTTAAAAGATGAGGTTGAATGAATTAAATCTCTAACCTTAGTGACATAATGATATGTAAATCACTAGGTTTATGAGTTGTTCCACAGAATTCCTTTCATACAAGGAGGCCAACAAGGGAACCATGCCAAAAATGGATCTGAAGAGGGTTTTGAAGGTTGAATCTTGGATAGGAGAGGTGGAATTGAATAAGAGAGGTGAATAGGCAGGAGGGGCACCCAAAAAGAAGTAGTCGCGTAGGTCCTGCGTGGGCGCGCAGGTCCTGGTCGCACAGGTATACCTGCGCAACACATAGGTACCTACGTGACAGTCAACCCATAGGAAAATACTTGGGCGAGGCTTGGCTCAAGCCCTTAGTATTATCCCTAGGGGATTCCAAAAGAGAGTCACGCAGGTTCTGGTGAAGGGATAAGGCGGCGCGCATGTGTCTCTACTTCCCTTAAGGGTTTAAACACCTTGGTGTGCAGGTGTTGATGAATTTCAACACTTAGGCCTTGTTTACCCTGTTTAGATCTTCCATTCTAGGTAAGAAATTACCTTATAAGTGTTCAGAAGACTTCCTGAAGAGACTAGGGTGTCAGGAGCTTAAATCTGGCTTTTGGAAGTTTTCCTCCCAGAAATGGGGGGCCTACAAGGGGTATTTATAGGCTGCTGAAGACCCTAAGAAAAAATAAAATAGGTCGCATAGGTCACCTGTGCACCCAATATGTAGCGCGCAGGTATACCTGCGCGACCGTGATGAAACATGCGCGGCCCATGCTGAAGCAAATCCTTGTTCATGCCTTTGTCAATTTTTTATGTTTCTTCAAAGGATGAATCACTTTATGCTAAGGTATTCCCCTTTTTCAACCGTTTAGACTCTTCTAATGAAAAGGAGCATCAACAATGTACTAGATGAGTGTTTTAATAACTTTGGATATTAGGATGATATCAGTTTAATAAATATTAGGAGGTTGATATGTCATCAAAGTTTGATAAGATAGGGTTGTATATAATTTTAATGGTATAAAAAACCATTAGTTCAACTAAGATGATATTTTAGGGATTATGATAGAAAAATATTATTGAACCCACTAAGGATAATTCAAAGGGATAAGTGTATATATAGGATACCATCCTAAAATTTTGGTAAAGAAAAGATTGTGTGGTTTTCCTCACAATATAATACCTATCTAGATATTATAAATGGATGCATGCACTGGTGAAGATTTACCAATGGCTAATAAACATTAATATGATATATTTAGCATTAACTCAATCATCACCTGGTGCAAAAAAAATATTCCTAACTACACATCTAATTTAAAACTCCCAAGTGTTATGCTTTATTTAGTCACATTCCCTTTATTTGTTATAATAAATATTTTTTTCCAATTTTCTTTAATGGATTAGGATAATAAATACAAGAGAACCAAATTTAAATCAAATTATATTAAATAGAGTTTATCAACGGATGAAATAAATGAGTAATTAGAGAATACATTTTAGGATTTAGTTTTATATTTATATGATAAATTACAATGATTTTATTTTTAACCGTTCTGGGTTTTAGTATTTGGTTAAAATAGGATAAAATAAATATTAATTAGAAAATTATGTATATAGGTTATACTATGTATTATAACTAGATATGGGAGAATAATTAAAGGTTTTAGAATCTTAGTATATACATATTATGATAGAAAAAGGTCTGTTTCATAAATATACCTATGTTAGTGAGATTAAAATCATAATAGAAATTAATTCCCAATACTTTAATATATTTTAAATTGTGAGTGATTTTTATTTTTTATATTCCACTATATTCTAAATTTTATGATAATTATGTGAACAACTAAGGATTTTTCACGAATAAGTTTTTTTCTTTTTAAATGATTGGGAACATAAATTAAATTATATCAATAATCATGAAAAAATATTTTATAACATGGTTATATTTTGGGGATAACTATTTGAAACACATGATTGAGTTATGAAAACTTTTAGGATTTATATATGCTTCAGGTTAAGGTAAAATGGGGTTGAATTATTTTCAGAAAATTAAGTTAGATATTATTTATATCCTTAAAATTTATTACTGATTACATGAAGAAGTGATCGATGATAGTTTTGGAAAATTTTATCAAATATTTGGGATTATGATATATATTTAATAGTTTTTTAAATTATGAAGTATGAATTAATATTTTTAATGGTTCATGATAAAGTTAATTTTTGGAGGAATATATAATATCACATTGTTTTAATGACTTTTAGATTCAAAGACATTGTGATAGGCTTGGTATGGAGAATATGTGATTAGGTTTTATTCATATTTGGGTACATGATTATATTAATAGATAATATCATTTTAGAAAAGGTAATTTACATGATATAATATATGATATTATGGTGGACATAATATTAATGTTTGTATATTGAATGATTAATATGTTAATAATAACCTCACATACTTTCATTAGTTAAGAATAATTAAAATTTTGAGAAATCAAATTATATAGGGGTATAATTATTTTTTCCTCTAATTAAGCCAAATATGTTTGATATCATACTCCACATAAAACACACTAAAAAACAAAACTATGGTATATATTTGTATATTAAAATTATTTATTATTTACATTTAAAAAATTTGTTTGATTTGTGAGTATTATTAAGAGTAACTAAATTGCAGAATATATATATATATATATAACTTCTATTTTATACGAATTTACTAAATTAATTATTATGCTAAAAAATATATCAATTTATACACCCAAAGTTTTATAAAAAAAACTATGTATATTATTTTTTAATGTTTATGTTAATACAATATAAAATTGAGTGATTAATTCTATCTTTATTAGTGTTTTATAGAAATTATGAATATAAATAACTTGTTGTTAAAAATTTATTTTCCTATAAAAACAATTTTATTCTATTCCTCATAATTATATTTAAAAGATAAATTTATATAATTTAGAATGTAAAATTGAAATATAGACCTTATTTTTTGATTCATTATAAAAATATTTTCTTATCATAATTTTTTATATTTTTCAAAAAAGATTTATTTTTAGGTGAATGTTGGAAAATTCTCTTTTTATAAATAACATGACTTTTATGAGATTATTAGTTCATTATTATGAATTTTAAATTCAAAAAAATATGTTATCAGACAAAATATTTATTTACTAAGTGAATTTATAATATTCAAAATCATTTATTTAATTTACAAACTTATAAATTATATATTTATTATTTTAAAATTTCATTTTTAAAAATTTTATAAAATTAATAAAATTAAATGGATTTCAAATTTGGAATAATTTGTTTTACATTATTTGATTAGGTCCATTTTATTTTTTGGCCTAAATAATAATTTAACTTAAGTAAAAACTATTAACCATGATAAAATCTAATATGGTAAATGTGAAGAAACTAAAGGTAATGATTTAAAAAAAATGTCTAAAACACATGTGGTAATGGGTGGTTGGGGACTAAATCGACCATAATTATTCCCATTTTAATTATTTACCAATTTTGGAGCTACTTGGGTGTAGATTGACTTCTCATTGTTTAATTATGTTGTGGTATTTACAGAAATGTCATCCATTTTAACATATAAAAGGGGTACTTTTATTCTCACTTTACATCACACAAAAAATCCAATTAGTCCCACATGAAGTTATTCCAATACTCTTTTAAAACCAAAATGAAGAATTTAAGAAGTTCTAGTCTTATCATAAGACTATCCCTCAAATAATTAACCCCCTTCACAAATGAGATACTCCATGTAGTGAGGTATAAATTTCAAACTGCACCTTTCTTGTTTATATTACATTATGTGAACTTCTTCATCCAAAAATTACATAAAACATCATAAAGTGATAACATCAGTATCACCATTATACTAATATGTTATTATAATTATATTATAATCGTTAACCACCCTACCCTATTCTATTTAAGAAAATAAAAAATTTAAATTGTGTGTGTGTGTGTGGATTTCCACATCCAAAAAGTAACATGTTCATTTTTTTTCACAACTTAACATGTAAAGATAAAAAATAAATTTAATGTAAAAATATGATATTCATGAGATATTTAATATTCATAAATTAAAAATATTATTACTCATCTATACAATTTTATGAAAACAAGATCATCATCCATGCATTCATGCAGATGATCCCCACCACGGATCGGTGTAGTATTCTTTTCATAGACACCATTAATGGGTAGTTATGACAATGTGTTTAAAGGTTAATTATTATTTTTATAATATTAATAAGTTTTTGGTAACATAAAATGTAATAACTAATTAATGATATGGCGAATAAACAACCATGATAAGATTAATCGCCTTAATGAAGGAAATTAAGAAAAAATAATTCATATCATGTAATATTTTCATATTAATTGATTCTTATTTTCATTACATAAAATTATTATATACCACACTAATAAACACTAAATATTGTATTTAACTTTTTGGTATAATGAGATTACAATAGAACCACCACATAATCATCCATTAATCCCGGCATTTTTATGTTTGGGTTAGTTTAACCACTAAATTGAACAATGATATGGATTTATATCATGGATGACTATAGAAACTTAATATTAAATATAAAATTATATTAGTTGGAAAAAAATTAAATTTTTATGAAATTTTATCATTTTTATTAAACTCATTAGTTAAGGAATCCATTTTGTTAGTTAAGAGTAAACTAAATATGATCATCATCGATTTCAGCTTCATGGATTGCAAAATAAAATACAATGGAATGAAATTATATAGTAATAAATTTCATGGAAATTATATTATAGTACCATTTTTTATATAAGTATGATGAAATTTTTGACAATAATGGATACCAACATTGTTTTTATTAAACTAGTTAAAAACAATCAAGATTACTTACACCTGATATAGATAGTGGATAATAAATAAATTGAATTATTATATTGAATGATAAAAATAAATATTATACATAAAAATTTATACAAGTAAGGTTACAAAATAAGTTACTAATATTTCTACGTTTTTAATATAGTAAAGTTAAATTATCATCATGGATGTCTGGATAATAGGAAATTTTTTCTTTGTCGCATTTTCAAATTCATGAGACATGTATGATATTGAGCACCATTATTTATTTCATGTGGTTTGATTAATCATTAATTATTTTTTTCCATATTCATAAAATTCATGGGGTTTAAAGATCCATATATTTTCTTTATTTTCATGGCCATTAATTCAAATGATACTAATGTTGTAAGAGTTATATTGGTCACAATTTTGATTCTTTGAGACATGTTACATGATATGCATTATATTCCATTTTTATGGTATTTTATTGATTTAATATCCATTAAATGATCAATAAATTATTTTCATATAATATTTGGGATACAATAAACCAATTAAAATTATTTTCAATATATTTCTTTTCAATCAAGAGTTACCCCTGTCATAATAGTTTCTCATAACAGAATTATCATTCATTAAGTTGTGATTATTCTCTTAAACTTATTTCATATATTTTGGGAATATTTTTACCTTTGATTTTATTATGTTTTATTCTCCCAGTGTTTAAATTTTTAATGCTTAAACCCCATTTCAAATATATCCCTCTTCATGGAGTATGTTTCCCAAAATAGATATTGATACATCAAATCACCTTTATTTGAGTTATAATTTTTATATTGAACCCTTTACTTCCATTACTAGGTTATCCCAACCTAATTTTTTAATATATGGTAGTAAATAATCAAAATTTTGAGAATGTCCTTTTCATATAAATAATTTTTTATTACCCTTTTTAAAATGTGGGTTTTAAATAAAGGTAATTTTTAAATGTGGAAAAGGTTCCATTCATAATAAAATGTTTTATCTTTGGATATACATTTTCGTTAGAAACTATTAATTAATTTTAAATTATGTATTATTAGAGATTATTTTTAAAAAGTAAAAAAATCAAAAAAAAAATCAATTCACTTTTTTAAAAGATACTATATAATGTGGCATGTGAGTTTGTATTTTATGTCAATGATAAAAAAAATTTGAAAATATTTTTAAAGTATTTACCACCATTTTAATTTTAATATTCAAAAGGATTTAAACTTATAGGATTTATGATACATGATTTATGGTATAAAAAAATATATTTTTTTAAATTTTTGGGATTAAATACACAATACCCAACAAATTGATTTCTGGTCCCTTAAGTGAAATCATTTAAAATATTATTTTACGTGGTTTTTTTATCTATATCATTATATTTTTGAGTTTCTTATTTTAAACTATAGATATTTTCTTCTTTAACCTTCCAAATTATTTCTTTATATGGCCTATATAATGTTGTTTTCTTTAAAAAATATAATCCATTTCTGCCTTTTTCTTTCATAACTATCCACCATGAATAAAAATAAATTTTCTTCTAATGACTATGTACTTTATATTCCATATTTTCTATTTAATTTATTGAACTAGGTTTACCAATATACCATTAATAATTTTTTTGGGGAATTTATTACCTTAAACATATACCCTTTATCTATATGATGTAAAAAAATGAAATATTTTATTCATTTAATGGTATTTGAGTAAAAAGTTACTATATATCATTGGAAACCTATTTATTTTTCTAAGTTTATCATGTTGTGATCATTAATGGAATTATTAAGGATTTAAATTTTTTAATACTTTTGGAAAATATATTAATCCTATTATCCTCTAATGGGTTCTGTATTATATGTTGATTTAATGACATTTTATTTCCATGGGTTATTTAGTCAACAAAAATGGAATGATTATCATTTTATAGTTTTATGAAACCCGTTATTATTAATGGGTATTAATGATGTGATGTTTATATGTTTTCTTATTGAACACATGTGCATGGTTTATCTTTATGTAACTAGTGTGCCTTATATAGTCTTCCAGTTCATTGGATAATTCTTTACAAATCATGAGATAATATTGAAATGGGTAGTGATTATAGATCAAGAATGTAAAAAGGGTTGTGATTCCAAATCTATTATTTGAAATAGGTGAGTGATGCATGATCAATAGAGGGAAACATGTGAGTGAAGCCTTACCCACTAATGAAATAAATTTTTGATACCTGACCAACTATATTATTTTATATATTCTTATAAAAGTTTCAAAAATATAAAGTATGGATTTTTTCTATTATATATGGAAATTTTATGATATATTCTTATGATTTTCCATGATATATTATCTATTATATATTGGGTATAACTTTCTCAAAAATCATGATTATATCCATATTCTTATCTAATGCTTATTTATGATTGTTTATTATTATCACTTATGTTTTCTCTTACTAAGAATCTATGATAACATCTTTCTTAATTTTCGATTCCCCTAGGTTATGAAGAAGAGTAATAAATAATAATTGTTATATGTGAATATTATGTAAATAATTTTTGGGAGATGTGGAAGTCATTTTATGGATTAAATTGTTTTATATATATTGGGAAAATGTGTATTGGTTGAAAAAGAAATATGTTTTGTTAGTAAATGGTTTGTCCTAATAATAGGTCACTTATGTGGGTTTTCATATAACAAGGTTATGTAAATACAACCATATAATTATCCTTACAATGAGTGATCTACATAAGGGTTATCTTTCCTTACCATTATTTATATCGATCTATGTAAGAGAAACCAAAACGTACGTATCCACCTACTACTATACATAAGGGTGGGTGACATATATACCTTTACACTTGAAGATAAAAAAGGTGATACAAATACATGGGTTATCATGAAAAGGCATCCCATGGCATACCTTTACATGAAGGTATTCACATAATCCCTATATTATAAATTTTCATAAAGATAGTTGTGTTTCATAAAAGGATTAGTTAGAGGTAACCTTAATATTACCCTTATGTGAATTACTGATATATAATAGTATCCAAGGAATTACCATAACATGAAGGATTATATGTAAAGATAATTCAAGGTTTTAATAGATTGTGTAAAGTTCACTGTGAGGTACATTAATGCATTTAAGGAGTTAAATATTTATAGAAATGTAATGAATTGTTTTAAATGTTTACTTTATGGAATATTAGTGCATACCCTTACGTGAAGAGTTCAAAAAATGTTAAGACATATTGTACCCTTATGTAATGTCTGCTATATAAGGTTCACAAATATATACCCTTAAGAAGATAGTCTATGTAAGGGTATAATGAGTAACCCAAATACAGATTATGGATCCAGCGTAATTGTAAACAAAAAAAGTTTAAAAATTATTCTTAAAATATAAAATGGATTATAATTCTTATAAAGTCCTTATAAATCATGTTAAAAGGTATTTTGGGAATATATTATTTTTAGGGAAATTAGAAATTAATTAATTAATTTTAAAAGGATTATAATTAAAAATAATTTTGTAAAATGTTTAAATTCACAAATATTAAATTCTAATATCTAAAAAACCTTCTAACCAAATTATATATAATGTCTTATGATATAAAAATAAAATTATTAATTTATATATCATAAGTTATATTTTATAAAGGGTTGTAAATAATGAATTAAAGTCAAAATATAAAATATTTATCTTTCAATTATGATTTTTTCATAATTAATTAAATTTGAATTGTTCAAATTAAAGTGTCCTTATTTTGATATTATTGAAGACAAATAATTTTTTTTCTTTAATGATATGATAAATGCTTAAAAAATGATTATGTAAATGATATTTAGACTATATAAAATGTTTACATAATAGAATATTATATTTTAGATTTTTTTCATTCATAAATAAAAATATTTTTAAACTTTTATATTTATATAATGAATAATATTAAAAAGGTCATATTTTAATGAATATAAAAAAAATTATTCAAAATTATTGAATGTTAATATTGTTAAAAGTGAAATTATATAAGGGCTTAAAGCTCGATTATATTTATTAATTGTTCAGGAGTAGTAATATCTTGTTTAAATATTCTAAATGTTTTTTATTTGATATATTATTACATATTTTTTCATATTTCTAGATTGTTTATATTTTGAATATTTGTAAGACAACATTTATATAATAAACTATTTCTATGATACATCCTGTCATTATATTTTATCTCTTGTTAATGAATTTTTTTTTCAACTACCTTGACCTCTTTTTGTATTTTTAGTTATTAGATTGAATTTAGTTGTGTGGAATAGTTTGTGTATATTACATGTTTGAATTATTATGAAATGAATTATCTCTTTAGAAAATTATTTTATGGTAAATGGACATGGGTTTATACTACCTACTTACATATTTGCATATTTCTTTCCTCGGAAATTAAATGCGGTTAGATATCTCTTTATCCTGACATACTTAGGTGGAGATCCAAAATATCATATAATTTACACATTTACATGAAGTGATGATACAAATTATGTATATGAGGCATTATGATATGATAGAATATACTTGAATTCTAATTTTGGATTAGTAACACAACATGTTAGGTTATGTAAAGTGTTACACATCCATGTAGCATGAACATATTGGTTTGTTATAGTGAATATGATAAAATACTAAATTTGTAGAAAAAATCATACATTAAATTGAATAACATGAGATAAGATGGCAGGATTAAAAACCCTTGTAAATACATAGAGAGGGATTCCATCTAATATA
This sequence comes from Viscum album, assembly GCA_963277665.1. Lineage (NCBI taxonomy): Eukaryota > Viridiplantae > Streptophyta > Magnoliopsida > Santalales > Viscaceae > Viscum > Viscum album. The sequence continues at coordinate 1,638,166,138 of OY728163.1, read as the reverse complement.
ACACTTTTCAATACCATGAAGTTCCAACCAGGTGTTGTCAATCTTGGAATAATTATCCTAAGATTATCTTATGTAAGGAAGGAATGTTATAAGTAAATTCATAATATATTGGTGTTATTATTAATCTTAGCATAAGTATTCCTTTATTTTCCTATATTGAATTATTCATGAAATTATATTTGGAATAAACTATTTTGGAATCCCTAATGGTTAGGATACTATAGGAAAAGAGTTGAGTATATCCATATGATGGATTGGATAAAGAGTTTTTTGTTAGACTATTTAAGATTCATATATGATATGATTGACAATTTTTCTCTACCAGATTTAGTCATATCTTATTTATATGATAAAAACTGTAAGTCATGGTGAAAATGTATATTTTATTGCTAATGGATATGATGTGTTTATTTAAAATGGTTATCATTTTATTTTGAGACCTTATTTATGGGATTTGAAACATGATACTCATGTAATAAATGATTCTTTTGAAGGTGAATAACATAAAAAGCCAATGAAAATGTAACTGAGTGGTGAGGGCTCCTGCTTGGACTCCAAGAGACCTAGGTTTGAAACCAGGTGGAGGATAATTTTTGGGGGTACTATAGCAGGACTCTATCAGGACTGTAGTATGCATTGTTGCAGGTACTGTAGAAGGTACTGTTCGGCACTGTAGGAGCTAGAACTATTCACTCGATTTGGGCCTTCGGGCCCCCGGTTTGGGAATATGGGTCTCACAGCCTTCGGTTCATCAAAGGACTTCGGGACTCAGGGCCTTCTAGCCATAGAGACCATGGAGTAGCCCAGTTCACACAGAGAAGGCCTAATAAGAGGATCAGAGCAAGGAGTTGTAGTCACTAGAAGCAGAGCTAATCAGATTAGAAGAATGAGAGGGTATGGACAAAGCCCTCAGGACCAGGCCCCGTGCAACTTTGTGAAGGGAAATGCAAGACGATCAGCAATGCAAGGAGGGGATCTAGACAATCAATGATGTAGAAGATGGGGAGGGGTGGTTCTATTGGGTTGGGCCTACGGGTCATATCCTCGGAAAAGTATGCCTCTAGGCCTTTGGGTCATGTATTGGCCTTCGGGTCGTGTTGGGCCTTGTGCCTTGGGCCTACAGGGTCATGTTAGGGTTCCCCTTTGACCCTTAAAAGGGGGATTATCCATAATAAAAATAAAAATAAGGTTTATGGGCCATTCAGAGGGGGGAGATAACATCAACAATATAAAACTGAAGTTTGACATTAATCCTTGAATAAGATTATTTTAATTTAAGCTACTCCTACGAATTGAATATTTAAAATTTTAATATGATTAATTTTTAATTTAATACAAGATATAGAGGAAATATTATATGTGTCAAAATAGTTCCATCATAAGTAACCATGTTCTGAAATTATTCAACAAGTGAATCCTAATAATTACATAATTATATGGGGATTTATTGAATTTTTAAAGCTAATTAGATGAAAAATAACTAAATTAATCTCAGCCTCCACTCATATACTCAATATGATTCGATGTTTCAATGATATATGAAATTTTAGTCTCATATACATAATATAATTGTGTATGGAAAAAGATATCAAATATGATTGAATATGTTGATAACTCAATAAGACTAAACGTTTCCTTGAAAATTCATTTTTTATAGAATTCAGTTATTTTAATCTGACATATATTTGATATAAAATGCATTTATTATAAAGTGTTTTAAATATAAAAATGGTCAGTATATGTAAATAATTGAATCTTGATGTTTTATTTTTAGTAATTTAGAAAAGGAGTTGCTACATTTATAACTTGAATTCTTTAATCATGCATAAAATTTTCATACGATATGTTTTTTATCTCAATAAACTCTTGAGAATAGTATGTAAAAATAGTTTTTAAATTAAATGATATTGTGTTTTTAATATACATGGTTTTTTTATTTGTTAAATTAAAGAACATTCTTTAACCAAAGACAAAAGTTGGGTTGATCTAGCAAGGGAATTTACATTATTTTCATTTATGGAAATGTTCTGATAATATAGTTCAATTCAAAGAATGTTTACCTAATATTATCAAAATGTTGGGAATATATACAAACTAAGATATTATTTTCACATTCTAAATTACATTATAGATAGTAAAAGTATGTAAATTTAATGCAATAATAAGAAAAGCTAGTTGAAAATTTTAACAATGCATCATCAAGATGAAAATCATGGTCATTGAAACCTACAGTTTTTAGGATAGAACAAAAATATTTTCATATGATTATAATATCCATGACATTCCTAAAAGATATTGTGAGACTCCATGGAATGTCTATATTAGTGATTGATGTTATAGAAATTAGTTCTTCAATTTTTAAAGATATGTCATACCAAATTTATATTTTATAATGTTTTATAAATATACTATAGATCAAAAGAAAGGGGTGATTTGATTGATATTGTATTTTATATTCATGAGATGAAGTAAATAGTTAATACATATAGGATTTAAATGTAAAGTGTTTTATCAAGTTCAAATGAATCTATGAAAAATATATGTGTCTTTATCAATTCTCTATTAAGTGATATTAGAAAATATTTTATAATAGAGAGTTGTTATAAATATCATGAGATGATTAAATATCTATGGATGATTTATGATTCATTAATTTATATAACTTGTTTTGAGAAGAATTTATGCATAAATAAATTTATCAAAGATAAAAAATTTATCCTAGTATTTGTTCAAATGTGAATGAATTTGTTCTTACAACCCATCAAATATATATTTTAATATATGATTCCTTTCAAATGAAAATTTTCAAACACATAGAATCGAACATATGATATTGAAACAATAGTTTATTAATTAAAAAATCTAATAAAATGGAAGTTAGATTTATTTAAAAACCTAAAATGGTTTGTGTATCCTAGAATGATCCTTTGAAATTAATCTAGTGTCTTGGATAATAGTGGTAGGAATTTTTGATGTAGGATATGTTTAAATTTAAATGATTATATAAGTATAATTTTATATAGAACATTAATTAATATTCTATATGAGTTTAGTTTTAATTATTAAACAATAATGTAAGTAGTTACATTATTTTATAGAATATTTGTGGTAGAATAGTGTTCCATGGATGATGATGATGAACATAAAAGGTTCTATGTATACAATAAAAGTTGGTATCCTGACATTTGATGTTGTGAAGTTAAGGGCTTCGAATTTTTTGAAGTAATTGAACAATTTAGAATATAATTACTAAGTCTAACCATTATTCAAAATAGTATACATAATATATTCTGGTCACTAAAAGTTTGGTGATAGGGTTTTATTAGTTGGTTATATAATGATTTTATAGAAATTACAGATGATGTAATGTGTTCAAAAAACCAAGAAATTGTAGAAATATTAAGGAATATCAAGATGTTTATCATATATGATATTATAAAATGGTTCATATGTAGGTTTTATTACATATAATTTAATTTATTAATAATATTAAAATATATCATATTACATGAAATCTTGAGTTTATCATTATTTTTTATCAGCTACATATTTATATAAATATATACATTTCATGAATATTAATGATAATAGGAGTCTAAAATATGAATTTGATTATGTCCCTAACTGATAATCATCATGGATTATTATAGGTAATTATGGAATGTTTAGGTTATCTTGAGTAGTATTCTCATATTGAGATACTGAGTGTACTGATGAGTTAAAAAGATAATATTCTTTTTGTGTTATAGATGGACCACTATATATACCACAGGGTGTATCATATAGGTGTTGTTGATATACTCTAGATTTATGAATCATATTTGATTCTGATTACCTAAAGTATTTTAGAAAACTTTTATGATAACCTTCATACATTGATACCCAACTTACACAAGACCACATATTGAATTAGCTAATGTGCTAGTAGTTGGGTACATTGTTGATCATGTAATTGGATAGAGATTATCTAAGATGGGATTTTTACTCTTGTATGATGACATTGAAATTTTTTACCTCAATTGATATAGATAGTAGGAGTGTATGGTCCCACCTTGATATATTATATCACTCTAGATAAGGGAAATGTGATGTGATTATCCATAAGTTTGAATGAAAAACATTGTATTTTGCGATAAGACAGGATTACTAGTTGATAATCAAGAACAGATGAGTTTGAAAGATGGGATTGAAATTATCCATGTCTCGTTGTCAAATGATTACATAGAGAAAAAAAATATGAGAATTCATATTTTAATATGATGGTGAATGTTGGAAAAAGGTATATAGAAAAATGTTTTTGGTAAGGATCATACCAGACCCCTTTAAAGATTTAGTATCATTAACACATTGATATAGGATACTTTATTATTATATCTATGTATTCAAAGATTAATATTTTTTTCAAAGATATAAATCCCCATGGGGTCCCAAATTATGGTTTAATGAATTTTGATTGAATTTAAAACAGATATATACTATAAAATGTTTTAGATTTAATCTAAAAACGTTTTGGATAGGTATCCCCGTGGTATTTCATGAAATGTGATACAAGGTGAAATTAATGATAGATTTCAATATTTTTTTTAAAAATATATCCAAATGGAGTTTTGGATATGATTTTACAAGATATAATATATGATAAAATATTTGGAGAAATGAAGAAAATTCTTTGATGATTTAGAGAATGTCAAATATTGAAAAGAATGTGCATTAAAGCCTTCATTTTATTTGATATAAGAGGCTAACTATTGTGGGTTTATAGTATGCATGAGGTATAACTTCTATCAAAGATATGTTGGAAATCTAAATATTAATGGTTATCATTTGGGTTAATCCTCCATATAGATATAATTTATGAAGCCTTTCATAAATTGAAATACATGGGAGTTAAATAAATTCATGCTTATGAAGCATAAATTAGTAAAGACATAAATTAATGAATTATAAATGGAGAATACTTATTATGTGATTGAATTTTGGAGCCACTCTATTGAAACTCACATATCCCAAATCTATCTTATTTTACCTCATTTATGCATGATCTTCAATCACATCATGGAGGATAGAGAATACCACACTTATGATGTGTGAATATTTTTAAACCATGGATAGATTTTGAGATATTATGGATTTTGGATACTTTTTTAGATCTCTCTCAAGACCATCTGATGATGAAAAAGATGATGTAGATCATCTTTAGTGTAATTTACACACATTTACGATAGCTATTAATTTTTATTTTTTTCACATTTTCATTTATCTAGCAGAGGATATCCTCATAAAAGGGTTTAAATAACTTCTTCATGTTCTGAAAATAATTATTAGTATCATTCTAAAACCTTTAGAGAGACCTATTATTAGTCTTCATCCCTCTCAGGATCTAAATTATTGTTCTATAGTCTTTCTCGTAGAAATTTATTTCAGATTTGAGGGTATTTATTGTATTAAGAAGGATCATTAGTGTTTGATGGATTTATCCATAAGGTCCTCCCTAGTTATATTTCTATCCAACTCACCCATTTCTATAGGGTGTAGTTTTTACTTATATTTTGAAACTTCCACTTTGATGAAAAACATTCAAGGCAAATAAAGGGTTGTGTTAGGGTGGCTATAACACCCCTTGTTTTATATATATCTTTATTTGATATTTTTTTATATTATGTTGAGTCATCATGAGTATTTAGGGGTTTGGTTGTGTAAATTTTCTAGTTTTTATCTATTTTTTCGGGGGTGCATGGTTATATATCATGGTTATTAAATAGTTTGATGCCCATGAATTTGATTATGTCCCCAGGTACAGATACATGGAACAGTGAGTTCAAGGTTCTTGAACCATGTGAGCTCCTTGGAATAATCTAAGATGTTGTTTTGCGTTCCTAGTAGGTTGAGCAATGTTACCACATGGTTTGGAATGTCATGCAGTAAACTATGTGTCATTACTAGTGATATATATTTTTTGTTGAATTTATATTATTTTAAAAAACACCAAAGTCATCTCTCCTCCTCCCTTAGAGTCATGTGGAACCCTCATGGGCTGATCCCCATGGCACATGCACCCCTCTCTCGATCTCCCTCTTCTGTGATGATTTTCCCATAATTTTTTAGGTTAATCTTAGTTGAATCATCAATGTAAAACTCCTCTACCCTCTCTTCTCCATTTTCATATGAGTTTATATTTCCCCATTAATTCATCCTATTTGTACAAACTGTAAGATTTTCAATATTACTTTATCTTTTGTTTTTCTTCATTATTAATGCTTACAATGTCTTTTTTGTGATCTTTTCATGGGGTATTCAGGTTCCAACTAGAAATCCATTGATTCAGGGTTTGTTTTCCCATTCCCTAAAATTTAATTCTCAGTATCATAATGTCTTTTTGTTTTAAATTTATGTTTGAATTGGAAAATTCTATTTAAATTATGGTTATATAAATTCAAATGTAAAAATTTGGTTTTATTATCAGTTTATTTGATAGAAAAAAGGTTTTACTATTTTAAAGGCTAGTCCATGTAGGTTTTTATTTGACTAGGATATTTTATTTTCCATATTCATTAATGAACTTTGAAAATAGTATTTGAAATTTATAATTATATTTAGGATTTCAAAGTGATTTTATAAAGGTGTCCCTTTTCAATTCAAGTGATACTTAAAATTATAACTATTTTAAAATGGTTTCATGAATTATTTTAAATGAAATTTTATGGTTTAAAATGGTTTCTACTTGTTTGAATCATGAATTAATTTTAAGGATGATTTTTGAATGAATGGATGGTTTGAGAGAAATATTTATTTCCAAATTGGTTTTCGAAAAAGTGGGTGTGGTTTTAAGATTTTTTCAATGTTTTTAAAATGGTTGGTTTGGTAGAGATATTTGAAATGAGAATATAAATGATTAAAATAAATGGGTAAAATGGTTTATCATCTTAAGTGTTATATTTTTAATAGACCAGTGGTTACTTTAAGAAATTTTCCATATTATGTTAGACCCTCATTTTTATAGTTTTTTTATTTTACCCATTATGTCTTGTAACCCCTGGGGGAGGTTTGAAACTTTTTCATTATTGTTATGAATCTAATATATGGACGTGATCAAGTATATTATTTTTTAGGGTATTGGAGATGATATTTCAGTTGATTTTAAAAATTTTACACTTATTTTTTGTATTTTCTGATTATTATTCACCTACATTTGAATTTTCATGGGAGTCCTAGGAATACAATAGGTGTCATTTATGAGGGAAAATATAGTATAACTAGTGGATAAACTAGACAGTATTTCCCTTATTTTTTGAGATAGATAGAAAGAAAAGGGCAAAAAATCTTGTGATCTAGCAAATTTTTTCCCTAAAGTAGAAAATGAGATGATGGGTTGTTTATTTTTAAATAGTTTTATGGGACTCCGAGGGAAGATATTAGTTCAAATGGTTTAGAAACCATTTCTTCATTATGGTTTGGTTTTTTATGTCTAGAACCATAGAACATTTCCTAAGATTCTTTGGCCTTTTTTAAGATGTTTTATAGGCCTTCATTTGTTGATTACATCCCCTGGTATATGATTTTTTATTAGAACCATGTTATTTTTTGTCTTTTTTAGAATATTTATGTTTCGTGGGTTCTTATTTTAGCTTTTCCAATATTATAAATTTGGTATAATTTTAAAATTTTAATTGAAATGATATGTAAAGTTTTTTTAAATGTTGATTATTTGGTTATTTCATAAACGTTACTTATGAAATGGATTTTATATGGCTATTTATGAAAATGTAATTTTTAAGAAATATATTAAAAGGGGGATAAATTATTATTTGGTTTATTTTTGATGTTTTTAAAACACCCTTCATCCATGGTTTAAATTATTTGGTAAAATTATTAACCAACTTTGTTTTTATTTTATATAATAATAGTTGGATGTTCAGAAAATGAAAAAGGGACATATTTTTCCTTATTATATAAATAATGTAAAAAAATATAATTTTAATGTATTTCAATAATGATTTATAATGGTTTTATGATTATAAGTTTAGATTGTGTCTAGGCAAGTAGAGGCCTACAGAGTATTTTTACTTTCTCGCATATCTATAATTTTAGTTCAAGAATTTTGTTTATCTCTAGACCACCATTAAAGCATTGATTTAATTTAGAAAAAAAAAATTGGATTAAATTTTATTTTTTTCATTGGTCCATGTGTTTCCATTATATGAATTTTAGGTCATTATTTTTTTATAGAGTGTATGACGTGTTCCCATTTAAATGATTTACCCTGGCCATGTAATCCTTTTAACATTTTCTATGGTTAGAGTCATACAATTATTGAACATCCCATGGATAGTCACTGGTGTAGGACTTTTTATAAGGGAGGGTTTTTGGAGGGTGATTTTTGTGTTAATTTATGTATCTATTACCTATCTATATATTTATTTTTACATATCTGATTTGGAATGGGCATATGACTTTCAAATGCCCCATGCCAGATTTTTGGGAGAATGTGTGTTGTGATATAATTCTAAATTTAGGTTGAAATCCTTATCATTTTATATATACATGACACCTTTTCAATTTTCATTATCCCATGGGGATCCGGAAAAACCCTTTGTCTATTTTAGGTATCGGTTCAGATGGTAATTTAATATGGGTCATTACATGAATCCACCACCACCAAGTGGTGCCTTGGTTTTTCATGTATCTATAAAAAAAAGTCAACATACACCCATTGGGTGAATGTTGGATGTGACCATAACTAGACCTGTATGATACAGCCAAGGTTCTAATGAGAAACCATAGTTTGATAATCTAATTATTATTGTATAAAAATAAAAAATATAAAAATATTATTTTAACATTTTAAGGGAAAGTACCACATAACAAGATCTATAAAAGTTAAATAACAAATGTATGTTCCATGTTAATAAAAATTCCAATTAAAAATCATGATAAAAGGACTATGTTCACTAAATTCAAGTAACCATGAGACCCTAATACATTCATATTGATTAAACCAATCATATCCATTCATTTATGAGCCACTAAGGAGAGAATCTCAATGGCTAAGTGACTTAGTGACACCAATATTATTCCAACACAACCAATTATCCATGCCTCAAAAATGTTTAGTGGTTGAGGTGTAATTAAATACTATATAGGGTTTGTTAATTCCTAGTGGTACTTGTACTAGTCTTCCAACATAATCAACTAGTATTCCTATGTTCTATAACCTTATTAGATAATATGAATTCTATTTCCATAATTATTCCATAAATTTATTTAGGGAAGGGGAAATTTATTTGAACACTTACAAGAAATAAATCAATTTGACCTAAAAATGATTTTTAAATCAATTTGATTATGAATATCACATGATGAAAAACATACAAATTTATATAATATATATAGTGTTCCTTTGGATAGAATAACATCCTTTAAACAATTTAAAATGATCTTTTCAAATATACAATCACATAGGGTTCTGCTAACAAAAACATCATCATGAAATCAACTACATTAATCAATGAAACCATTATCCAATTGATTGAATCCATATATTATTAAAAATAAATATCCATATATTGAAATATAACTCCCTAAACATCAAAACTCATACTATTAGAACCAGGGTAAAGAATGTCATGGATCTTCATAAAAATAAGGTAAGATGAAAACCATGAAAAAAGACAATATAACCAAGAACGAAGGATTAAATAACATAATAGATGATATCTAAGTGATTATAGGTTAAAATAAATTTTAAAGGAAGTTATAAGTGGAGCATAGAGGGTAACATGCACGTTCAAACCTATAGAGCTCAAAACAGTGGAGAAAAATGTCTTTGGGAGGTTAAATTGAGCAAGAGAAATATTGAAAAAATTAAAATGTTAATTAAACTAGTAACATTTCATTTGTTTGTATATAAGATTCATAAAACCATGTCTAAAACATGTTTATTGAACTGGAACACACATATAGGAGTCACACGGTTTAGTTTTAGGGTTTGAAAAAATATGCACCAACTGTGCGATCACTTCGGAAATATTTTGAAAGCCTTACAAAGATTTATCACATGATCTTCCCCAATAATTCCCAAATTGTGTGACATGTAAAACTTCTACAATTTATAACAAATACAAGTAAAATTACATGGATATGGATATTAATGATAAAAATTAATAATTAAATAGACTCATACATTAAAATAACACTATGATATAACATAGACCATGTTCACGGTGTCGCTCATGCAACATGGTACAACGACTCCTATAAGGGTGGAACCAAGGAACATGATCTCTAGGTATTAATGGCCTAGTATAAGTACTTAACTCAATGAAAATAAATTATTTAAGCTATTGTATCATTGTAGTAAATCCATACATAACTGTTATATTGATATTCAAGAGTTTTTATTTTTCTAAAATTCCATCAAGACCCTTCACATCATGAGTGAATCCAATAATTTCACGAGTATACATCCAACCAGAGAGAGAATATAATAAAAAATTCACAACTTAAACTCCCTAATCCACAACAAAACGTCACATCATGATTCATACCATCACACTACAACATAGCCCCCATTCAATGACTCCCTAATAAGCCCAATCATTTTCCCTAACCCACAAGACTACCCAAAAACATACATGGACTCCATCAGCACTCCAGATATGAAAGAGGAAGGGTTCTAGATAATCTAGTATCTTTTAATAGCACTTTAAGAGAATTGTAATCTTTCTTTGACTTAATACAAGGGCCCCAGATCCCACTTTTCTCAAAAAACATTAAGCGAATTATAAATTTGAAGGACACTAATGTAAAACAAAAATATAAAAAAAATTAGTTATTAAATTATTAAATATTAAAAAATATATCATTTTTTATGTCACAACCCAATAATTTGGATATATGATGAATAGATTAATAATATGATAATTAAAAAATCAGAGATGTAAAATAAAATAAAGAGATCAACCACGATATAAAATTATATTTTTTTTCTTTAATAAAACATAATTGAAAAGAAATTTGATTAATTTTATCATTATTTAATAAAATAATAATCAAAAAAATAAAATGTATAATTATCATGAAAAAATCATGTTCTATTAAAAATATACAATATGTAATGTATTGAATAAAATTTAGTTCATAATATAAAAAAAATATAATTTAACAGTATAATTCAACAATGAGGTGGGGTAAGCTAGAACTGGAATCATAAAAAAAATTCCAAGGTCAAGGGAGCCATAAGTGTTAATTGAAAGGTGTGATATTATTAACTTTCAATAACAGAAATGAAATTTTAAGATTATTTTCTATGAAATATTATTTTGTGGGTGTTGGAATGATAATATTGATGATGTATAATTAATTACCAATAAAAATATTCATATTCTCAAACATGTGGCTTATCTGACCTTTGGAAGTATAGATTTTGGATTAGATATATTAGGGATTAATATTTACCATTGGATAATATAGCATCCCGCCTTTTTATCACATAAACTTTCATTACATTTTACAAAACCGAGGATCTTTAAGGTTTAGTGTCTTGGAAACCAGGAACTTAAAACATGAAAACATAAAACATTCTTCATAAACACTTGAAAGGCTTCTCCTCATGTTAATCCTAGGTTCATTACTGCATCTCATAACCTGGGGACATACATCAAAAGAAAGGGTGATCATAAGGCCCAGTAAGGGAAACAAGATAAACATTTTACATGTGAACTTGAGATACTTCAATAAGGCCATGAAAAGAACTTTAAGGCATGAGAAATAAATCATGAGATATATCATAATAAAAATAACACTTTTCATAACTTGAAGATGTGGCTACATCATTTAACATAGGCAATCATGAACATATCACCAAGGTCCATCTCCAAGGTGTCATTTGAAAATTACCAAGGTTATTCACCAAGATATCGTGAAAATTGTAATCTCTAGTGGTTACATCATTACCCAATGCATTGGAGCGCTATCAGGGCGCACCCTTAATTTTCCTTTATTATCATGTGAGCCATGACATATCAACATAAAACATTTCATCAATAACCCATATAGCATAAAATAAATGGGTTTCATTTCATAATCATAATGTTTTAAAAACTGCTTTAAAGACATGATCTTTACGTCACTTTAAACCCACGGAAGGGGAGAGCGGGTTTCATGTATGTAAATCCCTGCATTTAAAATAGAACATTTTGGTATATATGTGAATACCCCTGTAGAAATAAGATCTTTGAGTATTCACTTAGTAACATAAAATAATTTTGAGAAAAAGAGAGAGGCATTTTGAGACGAAAATTCTACAGCACAATGGCTACATTACAGGGTTTTAGAAAACGTTGAAAAGAGAGGGGGACATGGGTCAAAAATTCATAAATTACCCATAAAACAGTAGAGGGACAGAATATAATGGATTTAAGAACATGGTAATGAAATTTCAAAATATACCATATGAAATGAGGAACATGAAAGGAAGACAAAAATAAGATTTCTCTTATGAAAATTCGGCAGCCTAACGGCGTCACATAAACTTCAACCAAAAATAAATTGATGAGATCAAATAGGGTCTCTCATAATATGAACATAAAAGATCAGTATGATAGATATAGACATCATACCCCAACATAATAAAAAGGGACTAGCAATACTTTACATGGAATTAGAACTTTGAAAAAGGAGAAAGGTAAAAGAACCACTTAAAAATTCGGCAGCCTAACGGCGTCACATAAACTTCAACCAAAAATGAATTGATGAGATCAAATAGGGTCTCTCATAATATGAACATAAAAGATCAGTATGATAGATTTAGATATCATACCCCAACATAATAAAAATGAACTTGAAAGACTTGACATGAAAATAGATCTTGAAAACGAGAAGGGTGAAAGAACCCCTTAGAAAATCGGCAGCCTAACGACGCCACTTTAAAATTCAAAATACTGAATTGAAGAGATCAAATGGGTTCTCTCATCATATTATCATAAAAGATCAGTATGATAAATACAGAGATCATACCCCAACATAATAAAAAGGAACTTGAAAGACTTGACATGAAAGTAGAACTTCGAAAAATGAGAAGGGTGAAAGAATCTGTTACAAAAAGTTCGGCAGCCTAACGGCGCCACTTAAACTTTCATAAAATGAGATGATGAGAGTAAGAGGGGGTCTCTCATCATATGAACATAAAAATGACAGTATAATTAATATAAAAGAACATCCTCCAACATAAGAACATGGAGCATAAAATAATTGACATAAAAGAGATCACTTGAAAAGAAAGAGAGGGGTCGAATCCCTTACCTTAAAACGTAACTCTTAAAACTCAAAGGTTGGGACCTTGAGGTCTTGAGGTCACCTTGGGAGGACTCATTGGGAGGTAATGAGACCTGAACTTAGTTGGGGGAGAGTGGGGAGTCGAAATGGATTAGAGGATGGCTTGGTATTTATAGGGAAAGTGAGAGGACAAGGCATTAATGGCCAAGGGACACCTCAAAAGTGGTTTTCTCAAAACCATGTGCTCTCCCAAGATATTTCCCATGAAGTTAGGCCACATGGGGACCCCATACAATAATTCATCACCTTTGGTCAACCATCCCTTAAAATATCTCATGATATCATCATGACACAGTTATGATGTCATTAAACATACTGAAACCCTAAAACTGTATTTTTACTATTCACTGAAAATTCAACTTTCTCAGAAAAATCCCAAAATTTCACATTAACCAAATATCAATACTCTGATTTCAAAAATGAACTTCATTTTATAAAAATATTTTTCTAAATATTTTTAATTTTATTTCTAAATAAATACACTATTCACCGAAAATTCATTTTTTTCAGAAAAAACCCCAAAAATTACCTTAACATAATATCGATGCTCTGAGTTCAAAAATGAAATCCATTTTATAAAAAAAATTCTAAATATTTTAATTTAATTTTTAATAAAAAAGCACTATTCACCCGAAAAAACTAATACTTGAATAATAATTTATGAAACCGTTATTTAACCATTTTATTGAATCACATTACATAATCAAGGTGGTTAGATTATTTTAATACTTTCTTTAAATGAGATTACTAATCCATTTGGTCACATTAATAATCCTAAGCATAAAATCACTATTCATAATTTACTATTCATCAAAAATCAAGTTGATCTTATTATACTCTAAATTTCTTACTTAACATAATTGTAGTAGACCATTTTTTGAAAATCATTACACATTTTTAATTATTTAAGGTTTACATAAACATTTATTTAATATCTTTTCTCTAAAAATTCACCAAAAATATGCATACTATATTTATCCGGACATTTGAAAAGTCATAAACATCATCATAGGAAGAAATCCCAATTTTTTTTTAAACAAAGGATTACACAAGGCAGTTACAGTCTCCTTACATAGCCCCTTATCACACCAGCATAGGACCTAAGTGTAAGGTGTGCTAAGGTGAGAGAATCTGAGGGAGGCTTGGCCAACATCGCACAAGTAGTAATTTCTATCAGTTTGAACTTCTCGTGAAGGCGATTCTGTTCTAGCTTCACACGATGAAGTTTGGCTTGGGTTTGGTCCAGAGAAAAGACCAGTGGTGCTACCTCCTTCCCAAGTTCTATTAGATGGGCTTCGATCGGTCCAAGACTACTGGGTGAGGCCATCGAATCTTCTTTCTATAATAATTAACCAAGATTAATTGTATCTAGAGACAATAATCAAAACGTTTAGTTTCCAGTGGTCATATTGACCAATGGTCATATAACAGTCAAAACCCAACGGTCTCATTTTAATTATACTCATTTTATTAAATGAAACATTTTTGTTGAGTATAAAAATAAAATAACACTTAAAATTAGGAAACAAGATTTATTCAAAATTTCGGGTTGTTACAGATAATGCAATGTGTACTATATATATATATATGGAAATGTTTTAATGAAATATGTGAACATTTTGGGCACTATATTGAGTTACATTTTCTTCCTGTTTTTAAATTTTTTTTATATTTTTCATCATCATCCTAATTAAAATATCCCACCCATGTTTGGTTAATCATACAAATAATCTATGATATATCATTTATTCACAGTTTTGAAATTTCTTCTGGTTTCAATTAACATTTAATTAATTTTAAAGCACATTTTTAGCAAGATTATCTTCTCTTCATTTTATCTTATGACAACGCTATCATCATTATAAGATAATTAATAAATGAAAAAGGTGATTCCTATTCTATATCATATTTGTTTCAGTAATATTGATAAATTTTAAAATAATATATGATTTTAAAATTCTTTTTCTATGAGAAAAATAATGAGCTCCTAGAAATCTGTAATGACTCACGACTGCAAAGAATCCAGTTCATTCAAAAAAATTAATGTGGTTGGTTAATAACTAACATAGTCAATATAGAGAAAAAAATCATTCCTCAAATAAGACAATGAAATAATGTTGACCATAGTTTCTAAAATATTAATGTTACGTACTTGTTGTGCATCAAAGTGATGAAGTAAAATTGATTAACCATTCTATGAAAATCATGACGATATAATAAAATTTAACATCTCCAATATCAATTTATAACCTAAAGGTGTATAAATTATTAAGAAGTTTAAATAATCATGCTAAATATGATACTTATTTTTTTAATACACATCTCCTAAAATAGGATGAAAATATTATATTGAATATTCATGTTATTTTCATGAATATACTATAAAACCAAAACCAATAATTTTTAATATTTTCCTTGAAGTGAATGATAATATTTAATGAAAAATATTTATTTCATTCCCTAAAGGGAAAATAAATATACCTGAATTTATTTTAAATCTTGTTTTAGGTCATTATGTTTCATTTTGAATGATTATTATGTTTTATTTTTTTATAATAAATAATAATAATGTAACCACTATAAGTGGTTTGATGAAATAAATCATTTAAAGAGATGAATGAATTTTAATAATGAATATAAAATATTTCAAATTTAAAACATGATATGAAAATGGTGTCCTTTGATAATATATTAAAATATACATTTGTTAATCATTTATGGATCTTGAAATAGAAATATCAGTGGGAAAAAATATTAGTTATCATGCACTTATGGATTCTTAATATCATCTCATGTAACTCATTTGATATTACCCCTGAAGAAGATATTATTCTTCTTGTATTTCATTAATTAGATGATTTAATTAAATAGTTTTGATAATTTAATTATTTTATGAAAATGATTTTACCTCAAAAAGTTGTTAAATAATGGTCATCGTGATAAATAAAATTATAAATTTATTAATTCCTCAATGTGAATGTAATTACATTATTTCATTATTAAAATATAAGAAAATAAATCAAGATTTTTTTTGATTTGTTCAACTCATAATATAATTTTATCATTAAAATTTATGATGCGATGAAATTCAAAAAAATCATTTCTATTTTATCTTCTATATTGAATGTTTTTTATGAATTCTAATTTATGATGTCGATGTGGTGAGTGTTTTGAACATGGATGATTCTTCCACATTATTTCTCACTACCACATTTACAAGCTTAAAATACATTGGGGATCCTCCCCCAACTATATGTATTATAAAATAATAATTCGGACAGATTTTTTCAAATATACAACAATATTCTTGGTTCTGGGCCTAACCAGTTATGATTATTTTAGGAATTCATCAACAACCAAAAGGGGAAATTATAATGAAAATTATGAGTATTTACAATAGATGTTCTAGATGATATGATATATGTAATTCTAGAGAAAACTTTTTTATATGTATTATTTTCATTAAATGCGTCAAAATAACTCATATATGAGTTAGTATGTGCACATGTAAGTACATTTATCGATAGATAAAATCAATCAATAGCTCCAGAAGATAAATTATATTGATATATAGTAGTAAATATTTTAAAGTATTTGTTATAGATGAAGACTTTATGAGATATATCAATGGAATTCTTGTAAGTGAACATATGATGAAGACATTGGATAAAATATGTACCTTGATATGTAATAAGAAATAAAAAGTAATTATAAAGATTTTTTTTGTAAAATAAAATCAGTAATGGTAAACCAAAAGTTTACTTATTATATCACTTTAAATATATGACATGATGGTTTAGGCCATCTAAAATAAATTATAATGATTTATATTTATTGACTTATACATGTGCATTAATTATTTGTTCACATGGTATACATCCATTTGGGCTAGAATGATGTATTTATATAATGGGTTTATTTCCACTAAATTATCAAATAATTCATTAGCATTATGATTTTATGAATACCTATGTATTATAATTTACAATGTGTTCCTGGTTATTAGGGTTCCTATTATTGAGGAAAATTATTTATATCATTATCAACTATTTGGGAGAGGAATTTCCAATATATTTATGGAGAACATAATGTGAAGTATATATGGGTGTGGCCACCTACCATGTGATCTAATTAAATACTATATAAAATATGCATCTACTAAAAGATCATGTGTAATATTATCTTCTGATGAGTATAGATTGCATGATAAGAATGTTAATTAAAATAAATATTGATCATCACATATCATATAAAAAATGGACTTATAGAACAATTTACAAGATTTTCATAGTACTTACATGAATGTAAACTATTAAAAATAAATATTTTGATTATACACACCAGATGTGATGCTAGATTGGTTATATAAAATCATTATTCATTGTTAATATAATGATATATATATATATATTACCTTGAATATAAAAAGGAATATATTGAAAACATAATATATTTTTTAGATATTTACACCGACGTGACACTAGTATCAAAAAAAAATATAAGATCTCACTCCATGTTATTGATAATATATTTGAATTGGTAAATGATTTCAAAACTCATCGATGAAAATATATTATGGTAGATATTGAAATCATTATAATTATCCAAAAGTATTCAAGGAACTTATTATATATTCAGACTATAAATTTTTGGATTGATTGTCCAAACTACAAAAATAATTAAATATTGGTGATCCTGTTGGTATAAATATTCTTCTTTATAAATTTAGATATTGGTATTGTGTACAACTAGTATTTTCATTGCTTATCCATATGATAACTATAAATCCATAATTTTTTCCAAATGATTTAAGAATATGCCATTCATCAGTCATAACATATATCCTTATAAGGAAGAATGTACAACTGATTCTATCATCACATGGTATGTATAAATGGATGATATTAATTAATCTATATGTTTTAGATACCATCAAATCTCCTAAAGAGTTTATAAAATCATTAGCATGTTTGATGATATGATTAAAAATAATATTTATGTATTTTGAATTAATCATCTCTATGTTGATCTTTGGAACAATTTTCCCTTAATGATTAAATAAATATCTTAGTTACAAGAGTCATATATTTCATATGTGGGGGTTGATTGAGAAATTACTTATCCCATAAGGATTTAATGTCACGACCCAACCCAACGGGGCTCGAGCCCCGACTCCCCAAGCCCACCTTCAATGGGCCAGGGGCTGGTGACTAGTTACGAGTAGGCTATCACACACATGGGAGGCATTAGCCTTAGGTGCCTATACACACGCACCCACATACACCTCCATGAAACCGTGTAGAGATATATAAAACTGAAAATTAAAGGCATGCATACATCTATCCCAAACCAGAGTGCAACAGAAGTACAAAAGGGAAAAACAGGACCCACCTAAGGAAAACTACAAAAGTGTCCAACCTGCTCATAAGGAGGGAAATCACTACCAAAAACACCTACTGGTAAGGTCCTCAGCATAGCTCCAGTAAGACTCCATGGTCAGTCCCGCTCACTCAGCTCCTCCTGCTTCAGGTCCTCCTGGGACACCGTCGTAAGGCTTGTGGTCGGTATAAGACAAAAACATGTGCAGGCAAAGCCTGTGTAGGGGTGAGTATAACAATACTCAGTAGGCACCCCAAAAACCCAAAACAATAGAGAACAACTGAAAGGAAACAGTCCTATCATCCCAGCCAGAGGGAACCCAGATGAGAAAGAAACTCCATCTCGAGACCATCCTCGACTAAACACAACTTGTCAGCTTAAATCAGGTGTATGCCCATACATATACCATGAACATCTAGATATAATCAACTCATGCACCAAGACACATGAGGTGTCGACCTCATCACCAGCAATGGCACACAACCAGGAGAGCACACTCCACGATCACTATCATTCTAGATGACACTCGTCTGAGAGATACACTCCCTCGGGTCCCACACAAACATCTCAGATGCTCACCCAAGAGATCACGCTCGTCGGATATCGTCACTGAGGAAACCTCACTGAAACAACATAAACACCAAACTCCTAGAATAGGGGATCTCTCCTAGGGTCCTCTAGGGGATACCCGAACCCACACCGCTATACGAAGATCTCAGAAATAGGGGATCACTCCTAGGGTCCGCTAGGGGATACCAAAAACTGATCTGGAATTCATAGATCTAATAGATAGGGGATCGCTCCCAAGATCTACTGGGGGATACCACAACCCGATCTAGCACTCGACAGAAACACGTCACTCAGATAGAGGATCGTCGCCCGTGTAAAGGTGGAAATGATGATACCGGAACCCTATCTAGTATAACTCACGATGTAGGGGATAGAACTGATGATGTTGGAACCCTATAGAAACCAAGCACTGAGTAGGGGATTATATAACCAATGATATTGCAACTTTACTATAATCCTCATGCTGAGTAAAGTATTATATACCCGACGATGCCAAAACCCTATTGAGCACGACCCACTGCATAGGGGATCATATTGCCGATTATTCCAGAAACCCTACAGGGTTAACCTGCTAGATAGGGTATCACCGCCCATGGATAAGTGATCACAGTGATACCAAGGACCCGATCTAGGGAAAACGATGCTAGAGGATCCCGCTCTGGGCCCATCAGAGGTATGCCACAACTCTATCAGATTAAACATCCCATTGAGAGGATCACAAACCTATACTAGGGTTGTGATGTCATGCGAACCATCATAGGAACTAACCAAGGGAGTACCCTCAACCACTGCTGGTCCAAACGTCGCTGACCCGAGCGACCCGCAACAACGCCACACTGTGCAGCACCAAGGCCGATACCGAGGCCACCATTGCGATCTTTGTAGAAAAACACAAAGGATGGGTTGTTTACTTTCCCGAAATAGACAACCAGTGAAAATGGCACTATTCACTGAAGCTAGCTCATGTGGGGCCCACACTATGATCCTGAATCTCATTAAGCGGATCATACCACTACGATCCCCTTGGAAAATCATGCGAAATTGACTACTCGATCGTCCCAAAAGGACACCCAGTGAAAAAGGTACTATTCACTGAAGCCAGCTCGAGTGGGGCCCAAGCCTCGATCCTGAAACTCATCGAACAGATTTCACCATTGTGATCCTCTTGGAAAAACACACAGGATCGACTATTCATCCGCCAAAATCAGACTCCTGGTGAGAAAGTTGTGTTTCTCTGTAAACGCCCAAACCCAGCCTCATGGGGCCCGCACCCCAAACTCGGACCCCAACACCCAAAAACCATCATGAAAATTCCGTTGTACCATCAGGGTCACAACCCCACTGAAGGCATGTCAATTGGACGCTTCAGGTAGAAATAACACGGCCCGAAGTTGAATAATAATAAAATGTTATTATTTTATTCGAAGTTTCAAGCTCCCAGGCCGCGATCCCGAAACTTAATACTCCTGAATCCACACTGAAAGATTAGTCACATCACCAGGGTCACATCGTCATAGACGGAATGCGAAACGGACATCCAAGGAGCAAGATACGGGGGGTTTTAAAACCCCCATGTATTAAAAGGGGGTCGGACGCGCTGGCCGCCGCCGCCGCCAGCCCGCCCTGGCCGGCGGCCCTCCGCCGCGTGGCACCCCATGCCACCATGCTCTGCCGTAGACCACCGGCGTCGGTGTTGCGCCTGTCGAGCATCAGCGAACCGTCGGGGGCATCCCGGGGGTCCGTTTTGCGATCTACAACCTCTTACGCGACCCTCGGGACCCGATCTTCTCTGCTACAACAACAAAATGAAGAATTTGAAACATAAATAGGATCATTGGATTAAAACTCAAACTACCTACCTCGCGGGTGAAATGCCAAAGCTTCGGGTGCAGAACGACGCTTGAGACACCCTGAAGCTCGATCCGCTGACAATCGGCGCAGAAAATGGACGGTTGCAGCTCGAATCGGCGAAGAACAGAGGGAGATGGGAGGGTGTCATTCCGCTGCACTTAGGATGAAATGGGGGGAGGAAGAAGATGGATTTTTATTTTTTAAAACACTTCATTCCAGCTCCCCACCAACGCGCATCTGACCCGGCACCCGGTGCCGACTAAATTATATCGCACCTAGGGTAAACACGGCGTTATGAACGCAACAGAGCACTCAGAATTGCGGTCTAAGACTTCTTTCAGGAGTTATTCGATCTGACGCTCGTAAATAATCTTTTCAATTTATTTACGAAAACTCCCTGGTAGCTTTTCTCACAGCAGGCCCACGCCCGCAAATTTTACACCCCGCCTAGTGTAAACGGCATGCTCGGGACACAACCATGCCCTTGGATTCCCTTTCTAGGCTTCCATTTAGGAGATATCACACCCCCACCATGTGCATAGTATAATATTACGTAATATTTTTATAAAATTAATTTCAGGCACACCGGGCCTTAGAATCGCATGTCGTCTTTGCGCCTAGCTCTGTAATTATTCATAGAAATATTCCAAAGTCTGATAGGTCCAAAACCCGAGTCGCTACATCTTCCCCCCCCCCCCTTAGAACTTTTCATCCTCGAAAAGCTATAAGCACAAGGAAAGTGACTGGTCTCTCAACTGGGAATCCCACGCCAGCGAGTTCGCCCAAAAACATCCCTGCCAAAATGCATAAGTCAGAGGGAATCATCCACCACACCTCAACACTATCCTCTTTGGGTGGCACTGTCTCGCCCGCATGGTTTTAATCGCGTCACAAAAATGTGTCTTGGTGTGGGAAGGATACCTCTTCCTCACGCATTTGAAGCACGCCGAAAAAACCCACACAGTCTTACCAAATCCCGGAACAAAACTTGAGCAAGCAATGAAAAAAAGAGAGTATCGCTAAACAGTTTCTATCAAACTACTTCAGAAAGTAGAAAGGACACAAGGCGTAACTCTATCCACCTACAAAGCCTCTGGGTCAAAAGCCTCTAGGGATTATAGTTGTCATCACCCTCAACCACCAGCTCCCTGAGCCCGGCGTGGACCACTTGTGGTGGGGGCGGTGGCAACTGATACCACCTACCTCCTCCTGCTGCTGCACCAGCTCTGTCACCAAGTCCATTGCCCTATGGACCTCTTTGCTCGAGACGTTGCCTCTGCCAAGGCGGTCTGTCGAACGGCTCCCTCTCAGCAGCATGAAGGGTCGGACAATCTCTAGCAACATGTCCCCGACCATCGCAAGCATAACACCGCCTCTCCTGCAAATGACCCAAACTGGCTTGCGAGCCCTGAGCCTCATATCCTCCATCCTGGGGTCGCCTCCTTAAACATCACCCCCATGTCCAGACCCTTGCACACGTCGTTGGCTATAAGATGCCAATCTGACTGAGAAAGTCTCATCTTTCGTGTGCCCAGCACTAACAGGAAATATCTGCTCATCTAGAATGCTCTCCACCACCAACACTCGCTCCAGCACTCCAGCATAGGTGGGCAGACACAAGGAAACCACACCTACCTAGATGTCCCTGCGTAGGGCCTGCTAGAAGGTCTGAGCCCTAAAGAACAGGTCCTGAACCATATCTAGGGAGTAGCATGATAGGTCGGTAAACCTCGCTGAGTACTCCGACACAGTCATTCCCTCCTGCCGAAGCTACAGAATCTCTTGAATCCGTACTGACCTCAACATCACTAGATATATCTTTTCCCTGAAGAGATGATCAAAATCGTCCCATGTGAGCGACTCCTCATCATGGGAATACATCACCAAACTCCACCATCGCCCAGCCGAACCAATCAGAAGGCTCACCGCTAGGACCACCATCTGATCTGGGGGTGTCCTCACCAGGCAGAATACTCGGGTGACTACTTTGAGCCATTCATCAGCTACCTGAGGGTCTGGATCACCCCAGAACGTTAGAGGTTGATGCCTCTGGAACTCGTGTAGTGCACTCAGCCTATGTGCAACCTTATACTGCACTGCCGGCACAACCAACTGCTCGACAGGTGGAGGCTCAATGGGCAGACCACCTGGAGGTCCATCCTCAGAACCTGCACCATGGTCCACAGCCTATAGACAGGGCGGATCATCACCATAATCCCGCTGCAGAACCCATGCTGGTTGTCATCGTGGAGGTATCCAGTAATACAATACAAAAGCACCATAGTCAAATAGTATATCTGGAAAGTTGACTAAATAATAACAAGGAAAAACCCCAAAACCTAGTCCTATATTATGCATGTCCCGTTGTTTTTTCCTACGACCAATGTATGAATGTCCTGAGTCAAAAAACAGGTTACTAGAGTCCTGGTGAATGAATATATCAGCCACTGCACCAACACTGGAGTCCCTGGCCTAAAATCCAAACTTGAAACATCCTAACATTGCCACTATGCAACCCAAACCAAACTCACAGCTAGACCAGCTATGCTCTGAGATCCCAAAGGTGGAACCTCCTCTGATACCACTCGGTCATGACCAGACCCAACGGGGCTCAACCCATGACTCCCCAGGCCCACCTCCATTAGGCCAAGGGCTGGCGACTAGCGCCGAGTAGGCCATCACACACATGAGAGGCATTAGCCTAAGGTGCATGTACTCACGCACCCACATAAACCTCCATGCAATAGTGAAAAGATATATAAAACTGAAAATTAAAGTCATGAATACATCTATCCCAAACAAGAGTGCAACAGAAGTACAAAAGGAAAAGTAGGGCCCACAAAAGGAAAACTACAAAAGTGTCCAACCTGCTTTAAAGGAGGAAAAACACAGCCAAAAACACCTTTCGGTAAGCTCCTCGGCATAGCTCTGGTAAGACTCCATGGTTAGTCCCACTCACTCAGCTCTGCCTGCTCCGGGTCCTCTTGGGACACCATCATAAGGCTTGTGGTCTGCACAAGATACAAACATGTGTGGGCAAAGCCCGTGCAGGGCTGAGTATAACAATACTCAGTAGGCACCCAAAAACCCAAAACAAAAGGGAGAAAAGGAAAGGAAACAGTCCGCTCATCCCAGCCAGAGGGAACCTTGATGAGAGAGAAAATCCATCTCGAGACCATCCTCATCTAAACACAACTAGTCAGCTCAAATCATGTGTATGCCCATACATATACCATGAAATTCCAGATATACTCAGCTTGCGCACCAATCCACATGATGTATTAACCTCATCACCAGCAACGGTTCACAACAAGGAGAGCACACTCCACGATCACTATCATCCCAGATGACACTCATCTGAGAGATAAACTCCATTGGGTCCCAAACAAACATCTCAGATGCTCACCCGAGAGATCACGCTTGTCAGATATCATCACTGAGGAAACCACACTAAAACAACATAAACACCAAACTCCTCAGATAGGGGATCGCTCCTAGTGTTCGCTATGGGATATCAGAACCCACACCGGTATACAAAGATCCCACAGAAAGGGGATCACTCCCAGGGTCTGCTAGGGGATACCACAACCTTATCTGGCATTCGTAGATCTCACATATAGGGGATCACTCCCAGGATCCGCTGGAGGATACCACAACCCGATCGTGTGCTCGACAGAAACACATCACTCAGATAGAGGATCATCACCAATGTAAAGGTGGACACGACGATATCAAAACCGTATCTGGTATAACCCGCGATGTGGGGGATCGAACTAACGATATCGCAACCCTACAGAAACCACGTGATGTGTAGGGAATCTTATAACCAACAATACAGCAACCCTACTATAATCCTCATGCTGAGTAGGGGATCGTATAACTGAAAATTCCACAACCCTACTGTGCACGACCGACTACATAGGGGATCATATTCTCGATGATGCCACAAACCCTACGAGGTTAACCTGCTAGATAGGGGATCGTCGCCCATGGATAAGCGGTCACAGCGATACCAAGAACCCGATCTAGGGGAAACGATACTAGAGGATCTCACTCCGGGCTCACCGGAGGGATGAAAAAACTCTATCAGATTAAACATCCCATTGAGAGGATCACAAACCTATACTAGGGTTGTGATGCCATGAAAACCCTTGTAGGAACTAACCAAGGGAGTACCCTAAACCAATGTTGGTTCAAACGTCGCTGAACCGAGTGACCCACAACAACGCCACACTCTGTAGCACCAAGACCTATATCGAGGCCACCATCACGATCTATGTATAAAAACATGAAGGATAGGCTGTTTACTCGCCCGAAATGGACAACCGGTGAAAAGGACACAATTCACCAAAGCTATCCTGTGTGGGGACCACACTACGATCTCGAATCTCATCAAGCGGTTCATACCACTGTGATCCCCTCGTAAAATCAAGCGGAATCGATTACTCGATCATCCCAAACGAACACCTGGTGAAAAAGGTACTATTCACCAAAGACAACTCAGGTGGGGCCCATGCCTCGATCCCGAAACTCATCGAATGGATCAAACCATTGCGATCCTCTCGGAAAAACACACAAGATCGACTATTAATCCGCAAAAATCGGACTCCTGGTGAGAATGTTGCGTTTCTCCGTAAATGCCCAAACCCGGCCTCATGGGGCCCGAACCCCAAACTCTCCCCCAACACCCGAAAACCATCAATAAATGTCCTCCATACCATCGGGGTCACAACTCCACTGATGGCACATCAATCAGATGCACTGGGTAGAAGATACAATGACCCGAAGTCGAATAATAATAAAATATTATTATTTTATTTGATGTTTCAAGCTCTCGGGCCACGATCCCAAAACATAATACTCCAGAACCTACAATGAAAGATTCATATCGTCGCCACGGTCTCGTCACCATAGACGGCATGAAAAACGGACATCCAAGGAGCAAGATACGAGAGTTTTAAAACCCCCGTGTATTAAAATAGGGTCGGACCAGCCTGAACCGGTCGGCCTGGGTCGGCCCGCGCCAGCCGCCCGGTCGCCGCCGACCCGCCCTGGCTGGCAGCCCTCAGCCGCGTTGTGCCCCGCGCCGCCTCCCCAGGTGGCCGGCCGCTGCGGACCACCGCACCAGTTCCGCGCCGGCGGAACTTCCGCGGACCGTCGGGGGCACCCCGAGGGTCTGTTTTGCAATCCGCAACCTCTTGTGCGACCCTCGAGACCCAATATTTTCTGATACAACAATAAAATGAAAAAATTAAAATAAAAAATGGGATCATGGGATTAAAACTCAAACTGCCTACCTCACAGGCGGAACGCCGAAGCTTCGGGAGCAGAACGACACCTGCGACGCCCTGAATCTTGATCCGCTGACGATCGGCACTGAAAACAGACGGTTGCAGCACGAATCGGTGAAGAATAGAGAAAGAGGGGAGGGTGTTGTTCCACTACATGTAGGAGGAAATGGGGGGGCAGGAGATGGATTTTCATTTTTTTAAACACTTCATTACAGCTCCCTGCCAACTGGCGTCCAACTCGGCACCAAGCGCCGACTAAATTATGTCTCGCCTAGGGTAAACATAGCGTTTTAAATGCAAAGGCGCACTCATAATTGTGGTCTGAGACTCCTTTCAGGAGTTATTATAGCTGATTCTTGTAAATAAACTTTTAAATTTAAATAAAAAAAATGCCTGTGGTGGCTTTTCTCATAGCAGGCCCGCGTCCGCAAATTTTACACCCCACCTAGGGTGAACAGCACACTCCGGACGCAACTGTGCCCTCAGATTCCCGTTCTGAGCTACCTTTTAGGATATATCACACCCCCGCCATATGTATAGTATAAAAATACTTAATATTATTATAAATTTAATTCTAGGCACACCGGGCCTCGGAATCACACGCCGTCTTCGTGCATAGCTTTGGATTTATTCATAAAAATATTCCAAAGTCAAACAGGGCCAAAACCCGAGTCACTACATTTAATATAAATAAAAAAATTATTTTATGAGAAGAATATATGTATATACTTATGCATATTCACATTGAAAATAATAAAAAATAATAATAAAATTAAAGGAAATGTTATCCCCTATTTATTTTAATCTAATGGTTATAAATAATTTTTATTCAAAAATTCAAAATTTAATGTTTTGGTTATGAATTTATCATGGAAATTGTATAATTTAATTGATGTAATGGTTATGATTTTTAGAAGGA
Organism: Viscum album; assembly: GCA_963277665.1. Classification (NCBI taxonomy): domain Eukaryota; kingdom Viridiplantae; phylum Streptophyta; class Magnoliopsida; order Santalales; family Viscaceae; genus Viscum; species Viscum album. The sequence goes on along the minus strand of OY728163.1, from coordinate 1,638,138,796 downwards.
GATAGAATTTTTGTACTCATTTTACTTTAGTCATGTTCTCCCATTGTTTTTCTTGATATGGTTTTTAGATGGATCAAATTATAGGGACATGATGTTATTTTTCTCTTTTCCCCCAATCACAGGTGTTTTCACTAAAGGATTTTTAAATGAGGAGATTTTTAGTGTGGAAATAATATATCATTATGGATATCCAATGGGATACTGTGAATTATTATATATATTTTTAATTAAAGTAAATTTTTGGTCATCCACATGAGCCATAACTTTCAATGTGATCATTGATTATTTCTTATGATCTTTGTAAATAATAATGTTAATTGATTTAATGGAGAAAAAATTAAATGATATAATAAAGGGTATTTGGGAACATTTCACTCCTTTTCCTTTAATCATGTTTTCCCACTGGCTTTTCCTGGTATGGTTTTTAACGAGAAAACATAGCATGGAATTTAATTACTTTGAATTCATTTATTTTCCCATCACTATTTGTTGTAATAGAATATTACATATGTTTCCATAAAATTATGACATCCAAGGGGGTGTTATGAAATATTAGTTTGTGGATGTCAAAATGAAAATAATGATGATGGTTCATGAGTTCCCAAAAAAACTCATCATCTGCACAATCCTTTGGTTTCTCTAAAATTAGGATTCTATCCAATGAATTATATATGGTATGGATTAATCATAACCATTGGATCATATCACATGTTCTATATATATACATGGTTATATTTTAATGATTTGTGTAATCATTTTTTGTTCTACATTATGTTCCATCTTCTTTATGAATTCTATTTTATTTTTATTTCTTTTTTTATCAAATTCAATGTATGAATATTCGATGCATGTTTCATCAATGATAAACACGTCCTAAGATCAACCATTTATTCCTAGTTTCAAAATTTCTCAAGGACTCAAATGGAATTCATTCCATTTCACAACATTATTAATATTATCAATATAAATACATCAAACTCACTAGTTTCAATAATATAAAAGGATCAAAAAATTTAAATTAAAAATATATTCCAGCATATAAGAATGGAAAGTAATATTCATGATTTCTCATAAAATGTACACTCGATTTGTATATGTTATATCATAAAAATAACTAAAATAAACAAATATCCATTGGAAGACCCATATATGGTGGATAAAATAAAGTAACTCTGATAGTTTGATCTTTTTCATCTGACAAGATGCATCATTTATAGAAACCTATTCCATAATAGAGAATTCTATTTGCGGAAATGACAATTTCATAGTGGTTCTGAAACTAATGGGAGCTTCTTGTGACATGTGAGAATGAACCCTTGACATTACAAAATTCATCCAAGTACATGAACATAGAAATATAATGGCTCAAATCATAATTATAAATGCATAAAGAACATTATAACAAGGAAAACAATCATTAGAGACATCATTGGAAAATTTATTTGATTGGGATTAGAAAAAAAAAACCAAAAAAGAAAAAACAAAAAAAATGTGTAATAAATATGGTGGAAATTTTTTAATATTGAGGTTATTAGGTTTTTTAAAAATTTTTAGGTTTAGGATTTTATAATTTAGGAAACTCAAATTATTTTTTCTTGATGATGTGAACCGAAATAATAGGTGTGTGTAGAGTAAATGTAGTTTGGCCTCCATGGTAGTCAGATCCTACGATCCATGTCACTTAGGGCCTTCATGCAAATAAAATGTGTGGTCCTTCGGGCCATTAAAATTTATTTTCAAGGCTAGTGGGATGGGATATCCCTTGGGATTCTTTGATAGGTCCTTTTAACATATAGGTGTGGAGTTTAAGTTTCTCTACATTGTATTCCACATAAATAATTAAAATGATGTAATTTATAATATAATGAATAATATAGTTAATGACATAAATAAAAATATAATTTAAAATATATGTAATAATCTAATTCATAACATAACTTATAATATAAAAACAACTAATAATATAATTATTTATAATTAATAATATATTTAATTATAATTAATAATATATATAACTAATAGTGTATGTAACTATATTATAAATAGTTAATTAAATTATTAATTATATTAGTAATTCATAATTATATTATTATTTATGTTATTAATGTTTATTGAAAATAATAAACCCTTTTATTAATTATAATTAATTCTATCATTAATTGTTACTTATTAATTATATTGTTAATTTTTATAAGTTGTAGTTTTTATTATACTATTAATTATATTAATAATTTTTAATTACATTATTATTTATAATAAAAATATTTTTAATTTTATTATTAATAATAATTAATTGTATTATTAATTATAATTAATTTTATTATTAATTATAAATAATTATATTATTAATAATATTATTAATGATATTATTAATATTAATTTATATTATGAATTATATTATTAAGAAATAAATTATATCAATAATTATTAATAAATAATATAATTGATAATATAATTAATAATTTAATTAATAACAAAATAAATGGCATAACTAATAATTAATGATATACCCATAAAAAAATTAATAATATAATTAATAAAATTAATAATTAATATGATAAATAATAATTAAAAATATAGTTTCTTATAAATAATAATAACTAATAATATATTTTACTAATTAACAATTAATAATTAATATTATAATTAATCTGACAAATAAAAAATAATATAATTAATTACATAATTAATAATATAATTAAAAATTAATAATAAAATAAATAATATAATCAATAAATTATATCATTATTTTATTTGGTTCATGGGAGAACCACATCTAGCTAGGTGTTCTCAAAACAAGAACTAAAAAATTCTTCCTTATTTCAGAAGTTCAAAGTCCCAATATTTTTTTGGGAATTTTCTACTTAATATAGTATAGTAATTTTTCCAAGTGATTTGTGATTTTCTCATTCATATGTCACACATATCTTCCCTTTCACTCTTAATTGTATTTCATCTATTTTATTCATCCAATTTTTTCAATATCAAATTTTAATTTTCCGACATTCTAGTTCATTAATAAACACCTTTTATATTATTTTTATACCATCAATCAATCCTCATGCCTTTGTATAGGACACCATGGAGTCAAAATAATCCTTTTACTAAAGATAAGTTGTTTGCATAACCAACATAAATTACCATCATATCAAAGACATTAAATTATTTAAAAAATTAGATATTTTTATATGTAAATTGCTTTAAAATATAAAAAAACAATGATATCATATTCATATTCAGAAACCTAGTTTACGAACCTCCCGCACACTTCGAGTGTGACATCCACACCATTGTAGTGTTAAAACTATAAGAGTGAGTTTTTTTTCATGACCTTCCTCTACCTGTGAGGGGTCCACATACTTTTTTTTGATGATGATGCCTTTGTGTGCAACTCAACTAATATTGATAGAACCTCAAAATGTTATGGTGTGTGTTCCTTCTCATTCTGTTATTGAGTTGATGACTCTCTAATGTAATGCATCAAGGGATTACTAGTTTCATATGTGGATCCATATAGCAAAAATAATGGGTACCTAGTAAGATCTGATGAAGGTTACGACCATGTAACAGACACATCAATGTCATTGAAGGACAAAGTACCACCTAAGAACTATATAAAATATAATATCCAAGGTACGTCTCACCCCTGTAAATATCCAATGCTATATTTTTTTGGATCCCCAAACAATTTTAAAGGATCCTCTACATTTTCTACAGGTTCCATTCACTTATTTGTAGGACCCACAACATGTATATATGCTAGAGCCTCTCTTGGGAAACATTTACCCTTTCCTTGATCTTTTCCTCACCTTAGTACCTATCTATTTCCTCCTCATGGAGGTGGAGGTAGTGGGTTATCATCCCCAGTTACCACAACATGAATATCAATATCATTATCTTTCTATATTGGAGTATATAGATCTGGATAATCGGGTGGCCCATCATCATATCCAGTGCCATATAAATAATAGAGAGGATCTCTACAAACTCCCAAATCTATATAAAGTACACAATAAATAAAAAATTACTCATCCTATGGATCAACGATGCATACAGTTTAATCTAACCCCACTAACTATAAAAACATTCTGGTTAATTAAAATTTTGAATTGAAAATAGTCTTCAAAAATTATATAATCATACTATATAATGGAGGAAAATCCCATGAATCTTGAGTTACATAATAGTGTGATATCAGTACCAATACAAAGAATCATTCTAATATGATAATTGTAGTTTTACTATAGGATATGTGCACTATAACATATTATACTCGCCACACATTTCTCAATGTTCAATATATTGATCAATAAATTTCTTGCAATTGGTCAGATTTCATCCTATTAGAGTAATAGTGTTCAAAAAAATAATTCTATGTGGTGTATTAGGGATGTTCTACATGGACCAACACTACTGCATGACATTGTTTTGATAGTTCCACCTAAGGATTTAGAAATCAATATGTGGAACCATTACATCACGGTCTGCAATCAATGCTTTGGAATATAATAGTACTTAATCCAACTTGATCTTAGTGTATCGTACCCAAAACCCCTAAATTGACAACTCAAAAATTATTCATAACTAATGAAAATAATAAAATAATGTCATAATTGAAAAACCATGTATAATTAATAAAAATAATAATAATTGCATCAGTAGAATTAATATTTAACTTATATCATATAGTTATAAAGCACCAAAATACATCTTAAAAATATGCACACTGTTCTGTTATGTATATACATAACATTGGGACTGATTCCACCTATAAAGAGAAGTAATATATGACTACTAAATAAAAATACTATTAATGAAATTTTAAATCATCTTTAATTAATGATGTAAACATATCACTGTAATTGGGGATAGTCATGTAAAAGTGATATGGAATTTGGTTGATAAATCGAGGAGCAATGTAGGTAAAATTCTCTCATTCCAATCCCTATGTAAGAACCATATTTCTTCAATATGTTTCTCCAATTCATTCTATGCAGTACTGACTCATCTATATAGATATTATAATACAAAATATGCCCAATTTTATGTATCTATCATGTATAAATTATCATTTATGTGTATATAAATCATGTGTACTATCATAATAGAGTATTGAACACACAACATTCCTCTAATTATCCACATAATATATGCATGTGTGTGTCAAATCAGTATCTCCTCAACAATATCATCGAGGATCAATGAAAAATTATCATCCATCCATAACATATGAAATATGTAAACCCAACAGTCATATGGAACACCGATGACATTTTTTTTGGAAACTAATGCATTATTCTACACTAATCTATCATTGTGGTGCATGTAGATTCCTCCCCAGGGATTGATAGACCTAGTATGTAATGCACATCCTCTAAGGTAACTTCCATCATTTCTTTAAGGAGATTAAAATTGAGCGTCTCTTGTATCTTTCTCCCAAAAAATGAAAAAAATCAAGTGATGATTAATACTCTTGAATTCATTCATGGAGACTCTATAAAATATAGTGTATAATGGGTATGTGACAATGAGTTCCAGAGTTTCCATTTGTGTAAATGATGAGATAGACCATAAGATGTTGAATTGTTCATCGAGCCAACACCTCACATGAGACATAATTCTTGTAAGATATATCCCTCTATCTAAATATATAGCAATTGGGTAATTATATGTGTGATACTCATCAGTAACATCATTTATAATCATTATGGTTTTCTACAATAATTGGCTAATTGTTTAGTATTAATTATTTCTCTATAATGAAAAATATTTATAGCTATATTATTTATCTATAAAAATCCCTAGATATTTGTTATATTTGAAAAAAAAATAAAATATATTGCTTACAATATTCTAAAATTTTCTTGTTGAGTAAGGTGGACTAAACAAAAAGTGAATCATTCAAATAAATACAACCAATAGTGTCTAACCAATTTTGTTGTTATGTATTTCTTTGTTATCAAGTGATGATTGTGTTAATACCCAATGTTCCCCTTTCATGGTTAATACCCCTATGTAAATATATGAAAGATCTCACATCTACTTGTAGTACCTGGAAGGAGATATCATTTTTATGAAATATCACTCCTATAATTTGAGTATTCTATGTAATGGTTTCTAAATAAACTTCTAATTTTTGACATAAAGTGAATCATTAAAATAAAATATTCTAGGAGTATCAAACCATGTGTTATGTTGTGCCTTTTTTTCATGCATTTGGTGATGACTGATTTAATACCCAATAACCCATTAAAATGTTACTACCCTTAGGTGTATCTGTGTCAATCCCTGCATCCACCTGTAATATTTGGAAAAATATGTCATTGCTATAAACTTTCACCATAATACTATGATTATTTTATGAAATGGTTCATAAAGATATAACTTGTTTTAAATATAATGTGAATCAATCAAAGAAAATCCATCAATTGTTCAAACAAGGTGTTCAGTTGATCCTCGTTTTCAAGCACTAGGTGATGATTGAGTTAACACTTAATAGGACACTTCCATGGTTACTACCCCTAGGTGAATCTATGCAAAGCCTGCACTCACTTATAGTATCTAGATAGGTATGTTTTTTATAGTAAATCATGCTCCTATTTTATGACTGTTCAAATTAATTGTGTCTAAAGAGTTTACTTATTTTATAGATATAGTGAATCATTCAAAGATAATATCCTAGATGTTTCAAACCAGGTGTGTAGTTATTCCTCTTTAACATTAAGTGGGATATGATTGAGTTAATATCCAATTCCCCCCTTTCAGGGTTACTACCAACTAGGTGCATCTATGCCTTAGCCTTTATCAACTTGTAGTATCTATGTTGGGATGTTATTTCTTGGAAATATCACTCTTATTCATTGGGTATTCTATGTAATGTCATCTTAATATATTACTTATTTTAACGATAAAGTGAGTCACTCAAATAAAATTCATCAGGTATGTCAAGTCAAGAGTATAGTTAGACCTAGTTTTCATGCATTGGGTGATGATAGAGTTATGCATAAATGCTCCCCTTTATGGGTTACTACCCTTACGTTCATACGTGACACTGTCCACATCAACATGTAGTGTCAAGCCATGTCATTGATAATAAATATCACTCTTATACTATTGATTATTTTAACTAATGGTGTCTAAAGATGTCACTTATTTAGTGGACTAAAGTGAAACTGAATCCTTCAAAGAAAATCCCATAGGTATGTCAAACCCACTAACACTTCACTATTGTTTTGTAGTCTAACTTTTCAAAATTCATTTCAATCATTCAAATTATTATTCATTGATTAATATTAATTTAAAATTTTATTTATCAATTTAATTAATAATAATTACTTAATTAAATATCCAATATAATGTTTTTAATTACTAATTTATTGATAATTAATAATTATTTATTAGTAAATTATTTAATATTAGTATTAGAAATTAAATATTAATCATTACTAGTAAATTAATTAATTTTTAATTATTATACATACATAATTTTTTTTAGTATTTACAATTAGTAATAATTATTATTAATTAAACATTAGTATGAAATAATTAATTATTAGTTTAGATATAATGATATATTTATAAATTAATAATTATATATAATTATTTAATGAATAAATAACTATTATTTACCAGTAATCATTAAATTAAAAAATTATTATTTATTGTTACTCATTAAATATTATTATTAACTATTAAATACTAGTAAATAGTTATAGATTGTTATTAATATATTATTAGTAATTAATAACTATTATTTATTAGTTATTAGTTAATTATTTAATATTGGTGACATGGGTGGTGTGATGATTACAGGTAGTAGAAAGGGTGTGTCGGCCAATTGGGGGGTTGAAAAGGTGAGATTAGACACTGAATGGTAGGGAAAAGGCCTTGACATAGGTGGGTCGTTCAGAGGTATGTGGTGGAGGAATCTGAATGGTGGTTTCAGCATAGTGGAGGCCTTTGTTCGTGGCGTTGATGGTGTAGTTTTGACAGCAGTCGGTGAAAATTATTATTAATAAATTATAGTAATGGGTTCCTACACCCAAAAATCATAAGAGGGTCTATTTGGTTTAATAAAAAAGTGGTTTCCCCATACCTGTTTAAAAGTTATTATAATTAAATTATATTTTCTAATTAATACATAGATTTATCTCAATAAATATTATCAATTGATTACTAGAACCTATTAATAATGAGATATTTAAACTTGAAATATAGTAGTATTAATTACTGTTTTATAATTACATTAAAATTATAATTAATATTACTACTTTTATGTTAATTAATATATATAATTTATAATTAACTATTTATCATTAGAATCTATATTATTATACATGAAATATAATATTAATAATTAAAATCATTAATGAAACTAAATAGTGATCATATTAAATAATTATACTAATAATTAAATCATTATTGAAACCAGTAATTTCTGTAAAATAATATAGAAGGTGAAATTTAGTTTTTTTAACTAATTTAAGAAATATATTAAAAAATTATTTAATAGAAAAAGTTTTATATAATAAATTTGTACTGATTAGTAAAAATTAACTATAAATTGTATTCAAACAAATTTCAAATGAAAAATCATACTAAACATGAAATTTAAAAAAAACAACAATTTAAACAATATTTTATATTAGATATTTGGGTGTACCATTACAATGAAATGCATACGCACCTCACACCCACATGAAAAAGGCGGGTCATAGCCCCACGCATGGGATAACCCCCCCCCCCCCACACACACACACACACACCACACAATCAATTCCTTATTGTTTATTATATATAGGCATGTTATACCCCTTAGTACATGCATGTATTCCCCCCTTAACATGTAGTATAAAAAATATAATAATATAAACAATATATTAAAAAATAATTATATATTAAATATTTAACAAAATATTTCATAATCCTTAAAAACTAATATGAAATTATTCAAACTAATTTAAAATTTAAAATTATACAACTCAAAAAATATTAAAAATATATTATACTACTCAAAAAATTAACCATAAAAAGGAGTACCTTATAATTATGAAAACTAGAAGAACTAAAAAAATTAAGAGGAGAGCTTTTGGAGTGTATACCTGAGACGGTATTTTTTTTGAATGAAAAATGGAGTGGGTGAGGGGGGTCAACAAACTATTGAAAATGAGGAAGTGGTAGAAGGAAAAAAATATATGATAAAAAACCTTGAGTGTTGTAGTGTGATGGTTTTCAAAAAATATTAAGGTGAGAAGTGGATGCATCAAATTCAAGGTTAGTTGAAATTCACATGACTAGCATGTTAACTCAATGAAGTCTATTTTCATTAGTTACATTAGGGTCAACACTCAAATGCACATGCTGATAGATATAGATCCATGCCACAATTTTGTGTCCACAATTAAGGCACTAACATGGGAAGATATTAGGGTGAAAATATGATATAGTTTCTCTATTTAATAAAATTAATGAAAAGATTATTTTCCCTTCATTATTCCATAGAAGGTTCATTTATAATAAATAATCATCTAACAAAATATTAATTAATGAATGCTAGAAAGGATCAAAGAGTATTTCAATAAATTTTTAAAAACGTCATCTCAAGGATATTGATGGGAATGTAGACCCACTCCCACATTAGATATATGCACACATGATAAACCTAGAATCATGGAATTATTTTTTTTCCACAATGAGGATGAATCATTTCAGGTACATTGTTATTAGTAATATATATATATAAGGTGTTTGGTGGTAAAATAACATCAAACACACACACACACCTCACACACATACTAGAAAGGTAGATCATATCCTCCTTATAGAAGTTTGATAGTATAAATAAATACATAATACTATAAGATGAAACCACACAGAGTCGGGGGATGATGTTTATGTATGAAATAATAATAAAAATTATACTTTTAATAAATATTACTTAACATTGACTAATGATTTTATTATATTTTGTAGACTGTTTAGATACATGAATCCTCATTGGTTGAACCCAAAGAACAACTTCTAGTGGAATTGAAGTTTATAGAATGATATAGAAGTGTTAGAGGTGGGGTTTTTTGAGTTGTCTCCTCAAAAATATTTTGGGAAAAGAAATTTTTAATGGGATGAAGATAAAAAAAATTGTTGTGATAGAGGCGTGAATAAATGTTCAAGAAGAAAAAGTTAATTTGAAACTTGAGTTATTCAAGAATGTTTTGGGAAAGAATCAAATAGAAGAAACAACAAAACAACAACCACTACATGAAGATCTGACCCTCCTATATTTTAAGATATACATTCCCCTCAATGGTCCATTTTAACAATTTTAATCAATTTTTTCATAACTGTTTATAAGGCCCCAACCTTAAACATTTCATAATCTTGAATTAAGTTAAAATTCACATTGAAGATATTTTCTGGTTTAGAGTTTTATAGAATTAGGCCATAACTATTACATTCCATCTCAAATATTACAAAGTAGAAAATTCTACTCAATATCCATTTTTTTTCATAAAATAAAAAATCTTAAAAGAAAATATGAATTCTTTTCTTGATATAAGTCTTCTTGAATTCTTCCTTTCTCTTTCTATGCCTTAAATCCTTTGTTAAACATTTCAAAAACTTAGGATGTGAATAAAAATATCAATAAGGGTTATAAAACAAGGAACACAAATAGTAGTCCACCGATACTTAAAATTCATTAAAATCATACTTTTAAATCATTAACATACCACACAAGATCATAATATTTATGAATTACACATGGAATCCAAAAATCATAAAGGTAACTTGGGGAATCCATAACATACTTACATTGTAGCATTCATAGCTACGTAGGGAGTTACATTTGGAATACCCATCATAGTATATTCCATAAATATCTTAGTAAAAACATTAAAATTTACCTCTGTCATGCTACCCAATGCATTGGAGATCTATCTTCGGCACACTCACCCTATTTTTATCACAGAACTACCCATATATGTAAACAATGCCCAAGAACCATAACATATTCATAACACATAAAACAAACATAATGGTAAGATACCGTTTAACATTTCTATCACAATATATAATTTCAAGATATTGAAGTATTAAATCCATTATAAAAACCATTTTCAATTCCAAAATTAGTAAAAAGAGTATATGGTATTTATTTCCCTTTTGATAACTCTACCACTTGTAGTGGAATCCAAATATCAAATAATGCTTGTGGTGGCGGAAAGGTCGTTGTCACTGCATACGTTTAAAAGAAACATTCCCTTAGTAATTTAGAAAAATGTTACATAAAAAAAGATTCCATTTGAATGAAATGAAAATTCAAAGGGTTTTATACCCCATATAAAATAATGTTGTGTAGAAAACACAATATGCATCAATGAAAGGAGATTGAGACGATATCCCTTACCTCATGTCCAGCTACACTCGTTCGTTATTTAATCTTCTGAATAATAAACTAAAGTTAATTTCTACTTGATTCAGAACCATTTTCATGTTTATTATTCCTTTTATATTACTTATTACCATGTTATAAACATTACATAATCCTTTATGTTAATAACGGTCATTTTGTCGATATTTCCAACTTGATTAAAAATGAACTTATTATAATTACATGTTGTCCATGTAGTCAAAATTCCATTATTTTCAGAATGATATTAATGATTTAGATAACATATATATTGTATATATCCAGTATATATATGTATTTATAACAGTACATAACAAATAGAGATAAGAAATGAAATGCACAGTTCATTGAGTCAGTAAGTCGTACGTACGTATGAATGCTACTTTCATTTCTATTTCATATTTAATGGAATGAAAAATTAATGATAAATAAGTATATTATAATTATAGAATAATATATTATATAATTTCATTAACTACATACTTTATAAAATCCCCATATGGCATGAATGAGTCATATCACTTTGAAGGGGCGGTAGTCCGCACTTCCTCAAATGAAATTATCTCATTTAGCCATTATGGAAACCATAAAAGAATAATATAAATGAAAAATAAATAACTACATATACAACATAAATATAATATATATATAACATATAAATATGGTTCAATCATAATGGTCACCATAAGAGTTGGTAGGATAAGATTGAATAATCATCGTTTCAAGAGGCAGTAGTTCGTCGTCCACGGAAACAGTTTGCTCATGTCCATTAAATGGAGGTGTGTGGAAGTTATATTAGAATACTTCTCCTAAAAAAACCTAGTATATTTATGATACTATTTTTGTTATGTGAACAATGAATAATAATATCATATGGAGTGATGAAGTAAAATAAAATAAGAGAACTTGAGAAAAGACGTTACCTTTAAATCGGATAACTCACTTTGGTTTGAACCAGAAGGCTTTCTTGAAGTTACTTCAGCCAAAGGTAAGGATTATAGGAGGAAGATAGGGATTTTGGGATCTTATTTGGGCAGATTTTGAATGATCCAAGTGGCTTGAGAGGTGTGAGTAATGGGTTATAGGTGGTGTCCTTTTATAAGAGGGAGGAGGGGATTTTTAGGAACTTTTGAAAGTATTATTTTATTATAAAATTATTTTCGGTTTCAAAGGGTCCAAAACTTATTTAATTCGATGATAAGTTACATATAAGTCAAAATAAAATCAACCAATAAGAATTGTATAGGTTTTTAGATATTTTTAATCTTTATTTTTTTATTTAACCCTTCGTTAACTTATTTAACATTTACCATGACCTTTATATACTCATACTATAACGTTATTATATTTACAATAAAATTCCAATAAAACCAAAATGGATCAATAATGAAATTTGTAACATCATATATGTCATTTGGACGAATATTACATTTTTTGGACAATTTTATCATTTAATAAAATATTGATTGTTTTTAAAAACTCTTTTTTGTCAATTTTAATACAATTCATATCATGAATTTTTTAAAAATCCAATCCAACATGATTATTTTGAAAAAAACATCATTAATTCAAAGATAATAAGTCATCCTAATCTATAAAATTAGTGTATGGATTAAAAAGGTTCAAAATAAATTTATTTTAATATTTATAAAATTAGTGTATGGCTCCATAAGAATTTTCCACAGACTATAGAGTCTACTCTGGTGGTCCGTTCATCATTCCATCTTTGCCTCCAGCTTACATGGGGTGTCATCTTCCATAATATGGCATCAAAAATGATTCTTTATCAACATGGAGGTTCATTCATGAAGAACACATAAGAATGCCCACATCGAAGGGGCCTAGGCCTTGTTTGTGCCATCCCACACCCTCAACGTTATAGTTTTTAAATCATGGGAGGAAGATTAAGGTCCTATAAAAAATTAATCCAGATTAAAATCCCCATGAATAAGCACCCAACCTCAAGAACAAGTTATCCATAGAACATCCTATTCTTGGGTTGATCTGTATTCGTTGTTTTAGAATGAAGAATGGGGAAATAAAATTACAAAAAGTAACCCCTACCTTGCATATACATAGGTTGGGGAAGAGCGGGGTTATGCGCCTTCTTTATTTGTTGTTGATCTGCCACCCATGTCGCTAGAGATCCTTCAAACGGTTGAATACAAATGCCTTCATCATTTGTCTTGGGAGTGGATTACTCACTGTTGACTCATTAGAGAAATTCCCAGATCTCTAATGGTTTCTCAAACCCGTTATCTCATTAAAACAGAAATGTGACGCAGTGTTTTTATTACATTGTTTCATCGTTTTGTTACACTTCAGTTAGAGATCCTCATTAATGATATTCATTTATTTAATTTCGTCATTGCCTAATTGTCGCACCGTATTTCTAGCATTCCACTACTCAGCGGTGAAGAAAAACAAATAAAATAACTTTTTAGGTTATTTTATTTTTCTTCCAAAATGTCTGAAAACAATCTTTTCCAGTCGACCCTCACCGATCTATGTTAGGACTTTTCATGGTGAATTCTGATGTTTTGAGTTCAATGGTGCCCTCAGATTTTTGATCTGATAACTATTATAAAAGATAGAAAACCCTTCTTGCATGTTAATTGAAATGAAATTAAAGAAAGTTCAAAATTTTATTTTGGGATCATCGATCCTCAGAATCAGTTTTCGTCAAAGAATCTAGTCTCAAATTAATTCCATATAAAAAAAATTACCTATAATTTCTATGAAATTATAGTTAAACTTGTGTTTTATCCATGACATTAAACTTATTTTTCAACTTATCAGTTTTTATTCCAGTATAGGCATTCTCATTATACACCACTGGAGAAGGGGATCTCCTTTTGAGTTCATTTTTCTTCCCTACATTCTTCTTACTACCATATCATTCCTAATGTATATGAATGTAACATATAAAAAATATCCTATTAAAAACTTACCTCATATCATAATTTCTTGGATGAAATGTTGATGCACCCATACTTCTTCATCTATTGACATTGATTCCTCGGGAATCTTGACACATAATAATGGTGTATCCCCATCTTCTAGAATAATAGAATATAGTGTAAGATTTATTTAATGATTCATTAATTTCATACTATTCAAGTAGAATATTCTTATTAAATAATTTAGTAACATTAATTTTCATTTCATCATCACCTTCCATATGATAATAAATTAGTAAGTGCAAAACATCCTTTAATTTAGGCTTGATTTTGGAATTATATTTCTCTAATTATTTATTCACTAATTCTTTCTCTTCTCCCAATTGTTGAATATTCATATACATTGATTAATGTTGAGCATTAAGTTCTCCCTTGAGATTCTTCTAACCACTCATCTCATCTTATAATTCTCGTTTGAGATTATCAACCATGTCACTTTTCACCTTCATTTTAAATTTGTACTGAGCAACAGATTAAACTCAATATGCATTCCCTTTTTGTAGAATTTTGTTATCTTAATATAGTTCACATTGTTGTGTAGTAGGATCATCATTTCTAGATTTTAGTTACTAAATTTCATTTAAGTTCATTTTATTTCCCATGTCATCATCATTGTGTTTTTTAATCTTTGTAGAATCCATTTTTAGTTCTTTATCATAAGAATAATTATTCTCCCTCAAAACATTAGCCAAATAAATAATCCTTTTATTTAATCCTTTCAGTTTATTTACCTCAAGTTCAAGTACTTGGATCTGAATATCATTAGATGTTATTTCTTCAATAAATTTCTGATCCAATTCCTTCATTTGTGTGTAAAACAACCCTGTTTTGACTTCATCTAATTTCTCTATCATGAGTTATTCAAACATCAATTATAATTTATGGTTATTATCTCATTCCTTCTGCATCATTAAATGTGTAAATATCTTCACTGTATGATTCTTCAAAACCATTCTTCATTACACTTTGTGTTTCTTTGAACTTAATCAAATTTTTTCTATAGACACTTCTACGTCGAGGAATACCACAAGACTTATGCTTATTATTTGAAGTTCTACCATTATTCATGGCACACCATGATAACATATGACCGAATCCTTAACTTCAATAATCGACTAAACCAAGTCATATAAAGAAAAAATGATAAAAAAAACTTCTCTTTGATAGCAATTGTTAGGTCTAAAAGGGGCCTAGATTCCCATAGGGGGGGTGAATTAGGGTATGGATATTCTTTTCAAAATTATTCTTACCCTACTGAATCTTGAACTATTTATTATAAGGGTATCCTTATTTGATCTTAATTGTTAAGGTTGATCTTTTTCTTTCCTTCTTTATCTGATGATGATACTTTGAATGTAATGCAGGAAAGAAACCAGAAAAACACACCTATTTTTACTTGGTTTATCATCACTTGGAGACATCCAAGGATAATAAAATGACAATGTTCCGACGTACCAAATCCACTAAGGCTCACTGTCAAAATGTTATTCAGGCTATATCACTTATATTCCCAGGAAAACTGCCTTTATAAGGTTTAGGGTAAGCTCGCTACTTTTACAAGGGTCACACCCTCTGTATCTTTCTCTATATCACTTCTAAAGGAAAGGATCGTTGTCTTCCTCTTCCTTTTCTCAATTCTCTTGGAAGGTATTCACCAACTACTCAGATACTTTTAGGTCCCTTCATTATCACTAATGAATACATCCTCATTTTATGATTGATGCTCTATTGAAGTTTCAAATTCATCAGATTGATAAATACCACATTACCGAAGATTTACTAGGAAATATATTTTAAACACTTTTCATGATGCACACTACAGTCGTGAAGCTCCCTCTTTTATGAACCTGAAATAGTTTTCACAAAACACCTTCCTTTCAAGAAGCTCAATTAGCCTTCCCAAAGCATTAAAATTTCCGTCTGATTTTTATAGCCTTTGTGAAGTCCCATATTTCAGGATGCTCAGAACATTGGGTTGGATATCATATCCTTTATGAAAATTCTCTCCGGAAACACCATTATGATGAACATTCATGAATCAGGAGACTTAACATTTTCATTAAGACCATTATGTTTTCTGAATTTGGTAGAGGACTATTTATAGGTGTTTTCACTGATTACAGAATCTACCATCCATGTCATCACCATTTTGCAATGCTCTCTCATTTTTGCTGTGATGCTCCCTTTATCGTGAAGATCCCCAAAAATTTTCTCATTGTGATTCTTGATTTTGTCACAATTCTTTTCGTCAAAACCTTATCATCATTCATGATGCTTGTCATATTCATAGAGGTTTCCATCGAAACCTTTGTTACATCAAAAAACCCATATCCCAAAACCCAATATTTTCAAAAATCATGGCCTTGAAATATTTTTATAAGGAATTAAATATAATATATCTATTGTGATGATATCCAACCTCCAAATTGTGGACCCCGATAATTTGGTAAAGAATGTGAAATAGTGTCACCTTATGTACATAATTGTATATAACACTTATTGAGAGTCCATTCCTTTTTTTAGATCATTTTTAAACTACTATGTCAACAATCTCTCTGAGGTTCCACAACATACCTTGGAAACCTGTTTTGTTAACAAACATAATCAACCCAAAAATACTTAAATGTTGCCTCGAGGGATTTTTTCCAAGAAATATCAATGGGGAACTACTCATGGGAAGCATTAACACTAGGTATTATCTCTATATAGAGATGAATATCCCTCATCCCGCATATTATAAGATATTTAATCTACCAATTAGAGAAACAACTGAGTGTGAGGATGACTCTGGATCCTATCAAATGGTATGAATAAATGAAGAAGTTGAGGATGATGGTGACTTTTATCCATTATAGAGTTAACCTCTTCCTGATCAGGATGATCATTCTTTCCTACCAAAGATAAAAAATAGAAGGATATGAAAAATAGGGAATCTTAATAAATTATCACATACTCCTTATAGATGGGAGGTATTTTATATAGTGTTACCTATAGAACTCCTCATCATCATTGAATCCTTTGTTTCTTGAATAGAATCCATGGAATGGTGACATTCACTAATGCAGCCTAAGAAGAATCCATATACTAATTTTTTGGATGATATTTTATCACAAACTAATTTCAATTTTTATATTTTCTCAAACATTGATAGTGTAAGAGATCCAGAATAGAATCTCATGCACTTTGAGTCCCGATACGGCCCGATGATGGTCCCTCAGGATCAGCAGGAGGTGAAAAAACTAAGATGTTTTATATTTAATATGATAGTTTTGATATTCATTTGTTATATATTACTTCTCATAGGATTTATTAGTGGATGGGAGGACCATTTTTGTTAATTCATTTAGGAGTTCAGCTCCATGTTAAGGAAAATGACAATCATCAAACTGAAAAATTAAAAACTATGAGAAATTGAGAGGGTCTCCAAATTTATATTTAGATGTAAATGTTTAAACTATTCACTAAGAATTCCTATCTAAGAAGAGAAATTTCTTGAACTCATTGATAAATATATTTTGGATAGTCTACAAATGCATGTGATCGCGATGAAGTATCTAGGTGGATTCCATGAGTTCAGAGAGACAACACAATTCCTGGAATATTCTATTTATAAAACCGAGGATAAATCTCCTCTCATGACCTCAGCATAGAGAAAATGTGTTGGTAAGATAGATAATTCTTCTATAACCTAATAATAGAATTGTGATTTTTTTAACCACATAGGAATTCCCTTAATCATTTGGTTCCTCCCTTTTAGAAATAGAAGTAGTAAAATTTCCCTCAACCAAAAGAAAAAATATATCAAGGTCTCCCATGATTTGTGGAAAAAATGAATAAAGATTACTATTTCTAAAATGATAAGGTCCCCTGTTATTTCCTTATAGCCATGGAAAATAACATACTCAAGAAATTAGAGCCTAGGAATCCCTACAAGTTCAACCTCACTGGTCATCTTGACTACTAACCTTTTCATAGATGGTTGCGTCACCACATCCATGATTTCTTTGTCTTCAAATATGTCCTCCATATCATACATAATTATATATATGTGATACATTATACCTCATTATAATGGGTTACATGTGTAACCATAACTCTACAAGAAGAATATGGAGACATAAAAATGTTATAGCTAGGTGTGGATAGAGGTTTGATAGTGGGATGAGTAGAAATGTAGTTGAAGAATCCCATCCACCCTAAGATAAAAAGATAAAAATCAACAATGATACCAATACATAGTGAGGAATCATTGTACATTACTCTTTTAATTATATGTAATCTTCTGACATGGGAAAATTCACAAGATAAAGAGCCACATACATCTCATTCACAAGCTCTTCTCTTTTAAAAATCTTTCATTTGACATCTAGATAATGAGAACAACCCAAAAAAGTTGAACCCTCATCATATGAAGAAGTAATTTTTTTAATATTAAACTATTTATCTTAATATATTTCTTATCCAATGATGAATATTTATCTTAGATTGAGTTCTCCATAATTGAGATGGGAGATGGAGGCTGAGGACATAGAAGCTGAGGATATAAGGGATAGAACGGGAATGGTCAAATCTGAAATTTCTATCACAAATTAGGGAAGCCATATATTTAGTTGTGATCTATGATCTAGTGGTCCAATAATCTAAACAGAGTCATTGAGATTCCTCAAATCCCTTTAGAATTTGTTCAATAAAAGTAATTTTACATGACCGATTGGTGGCTGTGGGATTATTTGATCGACCCAAACAAAGGAGAAGATCAATGTGACCTGTATCAGTGGAATCAGACACTCATCCGACCTCTACGCAAGTACCAATCATGTCCACCTCAAACACCTCAACTCCTAATACACATTATAAGAAGAAACACTACCTTGGGAAGAATAGAACATTAGCATAAAAATATGATATTCTAAAATAGTTGGTGGTTATACCAACCAAACTTTCAATGATATTTACTCTCAATCATTGAATTGAACTCATAGAGGAACACATTGAGGTTCTCTAGATCCCCTATGATTTTAATATAGAAGTAATTATAGTTGAAGTTTATTGAGTGGATACTATTCCATAAAAATGTCATTCCACCATCTCGTTCAGAGAACATGATCATGAATAAGTTATACAAGGATATATCATCCCCCTCCTCATTTCCGGAAAACTCAATAATATCAACATCTAAAGGTATCTGGTTAATAATGCTTTTAGATTAAACTCATCATGATTTTTACCCATTGAAATTTAGGATATAGTGAGGGGGATTATCTCTGAGAAATTGAACCATTCAAGTGTATGATAAGTGAGAGAAAAGGCATATCGAGAAGATCAATCACAAGGAAGAGTTTGGAGATCTCACGTATAATGTTGAGTTCATGGTTATCTAGAATGACGCAACATATAATTTCCATTATGGGAGTACTTGGTTTCATAGACATATATATTTACCTTCAATAATTATCTAGTTCATAAAATACCCCATCGATGGGAAGGTCGACATATTACATGTTGAAATCACCCCTTGCGATTTTTGATAAGCCATAAATGATGAGGCATGTTTCTACAAGAAGTACGGAAATCAAACAATGGTGGATAATGACATAAAGTTTATTTCCCACAATGGATTGAGGAAACCCGTGTGAATCCCTAGAGAATGGTCAACAATGATTATGTGCTACCCATAATCTAGATTAAAGTAGCATATTTAATCCCAAAAATCTATCCTGAACCTAAAATTTCATTATCTCATGTCCAGGTGATAACAGTCGCATCAAATGAAGGGAATTCGTCAAAAGGGGTTAGGATAATGCATTTTCGGGATCCGCTAATCCCATATCACCAGTAAAAAAATTTATGATTCCCTCAAGACTCTCTCTAAATCTTAGGCTTCCCAGTATCTTCTTACCTCCGATGGTTGTATAAAGGAAAACATGCATCCCTAGAATCTACCTACAATGACTTCAGCAGTACAGGATGATAACGTCTCTTCCCATGGAATCTCATAACTCAAAAATGGAAGTGAAGTCCTTGGATTACCCAATATGTCAATAAATTCCTCCACAAACTTAGAGATGGAAGAAGAAGAGAATGACCCATGGAACACCACTCCCACATTTGAGGAAGGTGTCTCCACCACCATCAATAAGCCCAAGCATATGAATATGGGAACCTAAAAAGACATGTCCCTTACATTTATTAATGTCTCCATTTATCTTTAGGAGTAATATTTGTATATTTATTTCCAAAATAATAATAGATACATGTTCTCTTGGAATTACAAAGATATGATCAATCTAAACCTTGGTGTGGCTACGCACCACTCAGGCTTACCTGATGACCAACAAGGTTTCAAGTAGGATTCAAGGAGGATTATACCTTCTTATGATACTAATTTAGAATTGAAATTTGAATAATTTATCAAATATAACATTTTTTGGAATTGAATAAACTAAAATATCTCACCAACATCATCCCCTTCAAGATAAAAAATGGGAAGACCATGGTATGAATTGATTTTAGAGACCCTAATAAGCATTGACTGGTGGATGATTTCCTATTTCAAATCAAGAAAATATATTTACTAATGATACTATTATCATACAACACCTTTCCTTTGAGGTTTTTTATTGAAGGTATAATTAGATAAAGATATCCCCTAAAGATGAGGAAGTCACCACTTTTGAAGCACTACAATGGATCTTTTTCTATCATTTAAGACCCTTTGGGTAAAAGAAAACTGGCTCTAATTACCAATTATCCACTCACCATATATTTATTTCACTATTGGGATAAAAATATGAATGTTATGTTGTTTTCCTGGTAGTGAAATATCAATAACAACATGATCACCTCATAGATCTTTAAACAATCTTCAGCATGTTGTGGCAGCACAGTTTGAAGATGAATCATCATAAGTTTGATTTTAGAATAATTTAAAAGATATTCATCAGCTTAGTATTATTCCACCATGTAATTGCGGTCAATGTGGAGAAGACTAGTGAAATCATAACAATTTCACCACCTTAGAATATTAAATAACTAAGAGTCCTCTAAGGGTGCATCGCTTAAATTCAGTGCTTCATTGTAAAATGGGTTGGAAAATATCCCACGTCAACATGTTAATGAATAAGGGAGATACCTACCTATGGGATGAGGGATACCAAGAATCTGTTGAGAATATAGAGCAGTACATACTGCACCTACTAGTCTTGATTCCATTGGTATATGGAATGTCTCTGATCTTATCTATGGCTTCTATGGAATAGTCACATGGTGCTCTCTGCACATAGAAAAATTATGAGGGGATGAAAACAACTTCTACTACCTCAATTGAATGATTCTTGGTATTTATACTCGATATTTCAATAACAATAATAATTTCCTCAAACTCGTCATTGAATTCAAAATTAGGAGACATTACTTAAAGCATCAAAATGTTCACTTCGCCTCTCGTATTGACCTGTTCAAGTACATCCTTAGCCTCCATACGTTGACTACAAATTTGGCCCGATGGGTAGTTATTCTGCCATAGTATTACATCTAGTTTATGTTTCATAATGAATTTAAAGGCTATCCCTTAGCTGATTTTCTTATGAAACATGACACCCCAGAAAGCACACTAGTGGACATTGAGATTCTAGAAGAAGATGCTTAATTTTTCCATGATCCATCCCAAACATGGGAGATTTATTTTTATTGTGCCTCGTGAAGTACTAATATAAAGTGGATAGAAAACCCAAAGGTCGTTCAGTTTGGTCTAGGGATTGTATTTGATTCCTAATAAAACCCAATTTTCCCCCACTCTTTATCAATATTTTATGGCTACACTTATAATGAGGAAGAATACCAAGCCCTACTTTTCATCTTGGAACTAACCCTACAGGCACAGATAGCCATCTTAAACATACAATGAAATTTAGATCTAGTGATCATTCAAATCAATAGTGAGTAAGAAATCAAGAAGAAAGAATTATACCCTCTAATGGGTAGTGTTAGTAGATTGATTTAATAATTCCTTTTTTAACCAATATTTTATCATTTACTTTGATCACAAAATGATTGAGCTGATAAACTAGCTAATTTAACCATAGTACATGCCTACCCCGATCAAGATGAAATGGGGTTCTACATCATACACTATCCTTATCCATAATCATTTTTTATATGAAAGAAATCAATTAGGTAAATAATACCTTGGAGAATGATGAACTAATATCTACCCCTAGATGGATGGAGGCCATAGTCGATTACCTCCAAAATTGAACCCTCCTATTTGATCAAGCTAAAAGGGAGAAAACTCAATGCTAAGTAGTGAACTATACCATTTTGGATATTCCAAATGAGATAAAATCCCTCTATAAATGAGGCTTTTATGGAATAATAATTATATATATATCATAAAGAGATATTACCTCCATCGGGGAAGAAGTTCAGGAAGGATTATACGGTGCTCATCGGTTCGGGACCATACTCTCCCATCAAATTAGTAGGATTGGTTACTACTATAAAGAACTGATATAGGACTTTTTGGAATTCACAAGGAAATGTCACATAGTCAAGATACAAATATACTTCATCTAATAAAATCCAAAGTAGTTCCATAAAACAAAATATCCTTAACCATTTTCTATATGGTTAATGGATGTTGTGGGGACATACCCTCTTCCACAACTAAGAAGTTTATGTACACCTTTGCTTCTACTAACTATTTTCCAAATGGGATGAGAAAATACCTATAAAGGAATCCTGGTCAAATAATACCATCATGTTTTTTAGATCTAATATAATCACCATATTCTGGTGTCCCTCATACGATATTAATGGACAATGACACCGACTACTATTCTACTTAATTGAACAATTTAAACTTGGTGTAAAAAATAAAATCCAACCATTCATATAGAAATCCAGATGTGGAAAACAAAAAAATAATTTTCTTTAATATTAAAATATCAAAGATACTCCAAATAATTGTGTTAAATGATAATATGTCACGACCTGGCCCTACCCGGGCTCGAGCCGCAACTACCCCAGGCCCGCCTCCATAGGCCAGGGGCTGGCGACCAGCGCCGAAGGCACAATAACTCAGGGAGGCCTTTTTCTAAGTACCTGTACACACACACGCAGCACACTCAATGAAAAAGT
This sequence comes from Viscum album, assembly GCA_963277665.1. Lineage (NCBI taxonomy): Eukaryota > Viridiplantae > Streptophyta > Magnoliopsida > Santalales > Viscaceae > Viscum > Viscum album. The sequence continues at coordinate 1,638,115,291 of OY728163.1, read as the reverse complement.
GCAGAGTAAAAGAGAAAATACCAGTAAATTAAAAGGGGAAACTGATATAAATAAACCACCAAAAGTGCATCGAACTCTACAGTACAAAGTAAAAACTGAAGGTACACTGAAAGAAAAAGAGGGGCAAAACACGCGCCCAACCAGAAAAGTGACATAACCCAGCAACATGTGAACAAAATAAAGTAAACAACTATAAGGGTCCCCCACCTGGAACCCGAATCTGACCATCGCACGCAGTCCACACTCCTGAACTCCTAAGCTCCACTGAAGTCACGACCAACCTGTCCATCGTCTGCAAGGGCACACCAAGTTCGGGCAAAGCCCAAGCAGGGGTGAGTACAAAAATACTCAGTAGGATACCCCGAAGGCTCGAGGGAGAAACAAAGGAGGTACCGAACGGTGAGTAGTAGAGCAAACATGGAAAGTAGAGGAGTACAATTGAAAGTGAAGTAAAGAGTACAGTAAAGAGTCCAGCTCAACCAAACAAGAGGAAAAAAGGTAGACACGTCCAGACACAAGGAGCGGGAAATGGTGAGAAGATGAACTTCTTGTCGAGTCTTCACTACCTATAGCAGAAGAGTAGACTCGTCCAACCATGAGAAGCTAGACACGGAAAGCACGTGGAATACCCCACGTGTCTTTGCCTCTCCTGGAAAGAGAGTATCCAATCCCAAGGAGTGGGTACTGTAACAAGGTATATACAAATATATATGCTCTGTCAAGAAGCCCGAACAAGTTCCTAAGGGGATCTTTGTCCCTTAGCTCAGCCCAAGAAAAGTGAGTCGCCAACAGTCCCACAAGTAAACACCATCGATGCCCAGCATCCCGCACGTCTGCCCAAACTACAAGTCAAGGGGATCAAAACACCGCACCTCGACACTATCTGCTTTGGGCAGCACTGACTTGCCCGCATGGATTTAGGTCGCGTCACAAGGACGCGTCTCGGTGGGGATAGCGCTCCTCGTACTTGAGAGTTCTGGGGGAACGACAAACCAAACCACATCACAACACCGTCACACAGTCGAGAGATCTCAAAGTCGATAGGCGATCCCCTACCCAGCCCCTCTGGAGGGTCCATGGAAGTCTACGGGTTCCCACTATAGGGAGACCCGGTAAGAGTCGACGGGTGCCACACTACCCAGTCCTATAGCAGGGTAATTCACTGGAGGGTGACCCGGCTAAAGTCATCGATGGGACCACTGCCCAGCCTAGCTGGAGGTAACCCGGCATCGGGGACCACTGCCCAGCCCAGCTGGAGGTAAGCCTGGCATCGGGGACCACTACCCAGCCCCGCTGGAGGTAAACCCGGAATTGCTCTGGCCATCCATGTTAGATGGTAATTCTAGGTGAACACTGTTGTACTGGCCATCCTTGCTGGATGGTAACCCACAGGCGAGCCCTGCTCAAAAAAACCTCATCCCTGCTGGTAACAACCTCAGCCCTGCTGAAAACAACCTCTTGGGTAGAGAATCGGTGCCCGCATAATGTTTTGGTCACACCGAATCCACAATAAATCTACCAGGGAACACGGAGGAACGGGAGAAACTCCTCGGGCCTCTCAAGGTGATCACGCTCCAAACCGCTGAGTCACTGTCGAAGCGGACCGAGACAACTCATCCCAGAAAGTGGGAAAACACCCATGTTGTACGAACACCCGTAGTCACAAATGGTTTCACAGTCCGGTGAAAGGGCATGGTACTGAAACCCCTCACAGCTAAAGAAACAGAGGAGCAAGCCATCTCTGCCGGCCAAACCATCCAGAATGAAACCAAGGGAGACTACTCAACCCTGCTGGCCAAAACCATCGAGAAGAGGACCAGCGGAAAACTCAACCCTGCTGGTCAAATAAATGAGCAAAGAGACAGGGGAAGACTCAACCATGCTGGTCAAAAGTCAAGAACTGAGGAACCCTCTAAGTCACGAGAGGTAAATAGTACGTAAAGCAGATCATGGCACGCACATGGGGCCCACACGACCTGTGGCACCAAGTCAACCCCAACCAAGAGCACAAACATTCTCAGGTACAAACATCCACATGTACCTCCCAGCATTCCCGTATACTTCCAGAGTATACCACGTTCCAGCCCAAAGGCTATCGTTCACACGGCACCCAACGTCAACGCGAAGGCGTAACGTAACAAATCCAACCAGCCACCTTAATGGATGAGGCACAGCCAACCACATCTGTACAAGAATTTACATCACTCACATGGGAGTGCACGCGATCACACGCCAAGGGTCCGCTACAAACATGGTAGAAGAACTGCCACCAGGGTACCTTCACATTTCCCCATTTAATAAGATCGCGTATGAGGCTCCTCTCGCTTGAACAGATTACACCGTTGTAATCCTCGTGAAAAAACACGCGAGATAGACTACGTATTCACCTCAAACGGATATCTGACGTAAAAGTCGCCAACACCGCCTTACGCCCAAACGGCGTCTCGTGGTCCTGAGCCTCGGCCCCGAAAATAGTCGGGTGCATCGCACCATTGCGATCTCCTCGGGAAAACACGCCAAAAAGACTGCTCACTTGAGCGCAATTGACATCCGGAGAAAAAGATGCATTCCGGCACACCGCACACGAGCGGTGCTTCGTGGGACCCACATCCCGGTCCCAAATTACAATGAACGGATCACGCTGTTGTGATCCTCTAGAAAAAGTACACAAGTTCGACTAATCACGTGTCCAAAATAGACACCCGGTGATAAAGCTGGAAATCATCGTCGACTCCCGAAACAGCCCTCGTGGGTCCCGCACTAGCGTGCGGCACTAGAGTAGGTGGATTGCATCATTGCAATCCCCTCGGAAAAACATCCAGAATCGACTGCTCGCACGCCCAGAACGGACGCCCGATGAGAAAGTAGTGCAACGCTGCACGCAGCTCGAAAGACGGGTCATGAGCCTGTGCTTCAACTTCAACCTCAATGCCTGAAACCATTCTGGAATGCTCCGCCAGGGTGCCAGGGTCCCAACGCCACTGACGGTGCTTAAAACGGACGTCGGACGCGTCCGCGCCGTTCAAAACAATTATTCCCCGGAAGCCCGCTTAGCTGCTTTACGCACGTGCCATGCCCCTGAGCCCCTCGTTTCAGTAATTAAAAATTCCAAAAACCATCTCAAAAAGTCCACCTCGACGTCAGGAGTTCACTGCCGCAGACGGCAAGCAAAACGGACGTCCTTAATGAAAATTACGGACGTCCGAAGAGGGGTCGAATTCCCCTCTTGGGCTGGACCGGCCTGGACCGGCTGATCCACCCGGCCTGGGCCGGCCCGCGGCATTGCCGCGCGGGCCGGCCGTGGACCAGTAGTCCACGGGCAGACTGGCCATGATGGTCGATCGCGGCAGCCGTGTGAAGACCCACGTCTCGCGGGTCATGTCACCGCACGGGGGTCGCGCGCCGCGACCCCGCGGTCGCCGCTCCCTGGCGACTCGCCGCCGCGCTGAGGCCCTCCTCCTGGCCCCGGCCTCCTCCTCTGCTGAGGCTCGCTGTGCCCTGGCCTCACCTGGATGCTCCACTGAACACCCGCACCGCCATCCGAGAGCCCCGCCGCCACCTCCTCGGGTCGTCGCACCGCCGCTCGAACCCACCGGAAATCGAAAACCCGCAAACTTCAGCGGATGATTGCGGACGCCAAGGAGCTCGGAATTCAAATCTGAAAGATGCGTTGGAAAGGGAAAAAAATATACTACACATAAATGGGATTTTTTGGAAAATCCAACAGCAATTAAACATGATTAAATGGGCTCAAAGTTGGTGCGGGGAGAATAAAATTAAAACGACAAATCCTACCTGCGTGGGCATTACCCGGCGCTTCATGGAGAGTCCACCGCCATGCCACTGACTTGATGGAGCTACCTCACCAGAGTGGAGGAGGAGAGGGAGGGGGATTCCACTGTCCAGGTGAACAAGAAGTTGAAGCAGAGGGAGGGGTGGGTTAATTGTTTAAATAGAAAACACTTAACCACCCGCCCGCCGGCCCGAACCTGAATTCCCGACGGGGTCGGGATTAAGATTCCCCTACGCTAAAAACCACTCTCTAAGCGCAATGGCGGTCTCAAAATTTTAATCTGAGGCCCCGTTCAAAAGTTATTAAACTTAGTGCCTGAGGCCGCCAAATTACGAAAACGCCCCCGGGGCCATTTTTCACAGACGGGCCGCGCCCGCAAAACTTACACCCCTCCTAGGGTAAACGACATGTTCCAGACTCAAAGGTACACTCAGTTTTCTAATACGAGCCACCATTTAAGAGATACTTGAGTTTCAACATTAGATGAATAAATTAATTAATTAATTTTTCTGTTTAACATTCTGAAAGCGAGCGAGGGGTCCAAACATCCCGCGCCGACATGTTTTATGTCGTTTCTAGGGTAAACACCCCATTCTGGACCCATCCGTACACTCAGATCTCTGATCTGAAACACCTTTTAGGAGTTATCCCATTTATTTGGCGTTTCCAGTGTGAACGCGCTGAAAATTTAATTCCAACCACACCGGGGCTCAGAATCGAACGCCGTCTGAAGGTGCTGCTCTGGAATAACATCAAGAAATATTCCAAAGTCTTTCACAGCAAAAACCGGGTTCTTACATCATTCCCTCCTTCAAGATTTTCATCCCCGAAAAGAAAAACCAGGGATCAAATCAGGGTACTAAGCCCACACCTGGCTCTCCCGTACCCAGAAGAACTCTCGCACAGCTCTGCGCCACCGCACACAGACCAAAGGATTTGATCTGTTCACGCGAGGTATGCCCTCACCGATGACGTGCATGGGAGCACGCACACTTCTTCTCAGGTGAGTCACCAGGGAGACACTATGCACCCAAACCAGCCTTTGGGGTTAGGGAAAGGCAGTAGGGAACCTCGCCATCCCTTCACACGGTCCCAAACATCATGTCGGCTCTCGGGGGTAGCTCACCTCCCCGGCCAAACCCCTACGTCGCACGCCGTGACTGGAATCACCGCCCATACCTGAAACAAGGCCCGGTGATTCCCTCCTTCAGAACATCCATATGGTGAAACACCCAAGGATATCTTGTCACGCAAGATTCCACAGTCGATGTCCCACAACCAAGGCTCTCTTACACGCTCGAAAGGTGAAGTATTCGACGCCATCGACTAAAGAGGAAGGTTCCACGCCTTCTGCTCTACCAACATAGGGTCACACCCGACGCCTCGCGCCACCCTTGTAACAACTCAAACAAGGAGCAGGGAGAAAAATCATTTCACACAAAGAGTTTAAAAATTCTACCGCAAAAAGTAGAAGAGCTGTAGAGTGTACCTCTTATCACCCCATGCTCTGCAGGATCGTAGACATCCAAAGATAACGGTTGTTCACGGTCCCAACTGTCAGCTCCCGGAGCCTGATGGGGACCGCCTAGTGGTGGGGGGAAGACCTCATAAAGTCGTCCCCCACTACCATCTCCTCCCACTCCTCCTCTAGCACCACCTCTCTGGGTACTACTCTGGTCATGGCGCTGCCTCCGTCGTGGTGGTGCACCTACTGCCTACCCAAAGCTCTTTGCATGTCTGGTCAGGTAGTCCCGTGCCAGGTGACCTCTCCCATCGCAAGCATAGCACCGACTCTATTTGGGCCGCACTGGTGCCCTGCGGTGCCATTGTGGTGTACGACCACACCCATGAGCCTGGTTGTCAGAAATCCACCTACGTCAAGGTTCTGCTTGCTGATTCCCGCTAGTTGTGGCAGAAGACTCAGCTCTGACGTGTCTGCTGCCACCACCAACTCTAGAACGTGACAGGAATCCCTCTGTCACCAGCGCCTGCTCTAGAACCCTGGCATACGTGGAAATGACCAATGGTACTATGACAGCACAAATCTCTCGATGGAGACCCTGATCAAACTTCTGCACTCGGATGTTGTCGTCATAGACCAAGTACGGGTAAAAGTGTGCACGGTCTATGAAACTAGCCGCGCACTCGGACACCATAATCTCTCCCTGCTGAAACTGCAGGAGCTCCTGAATCCGAACGGAGCGCAAGAAGGAGGGGTAAAACTCCTCACGGAACAACAACTGAAAGTCAGCCCACGAAAGCGATGACTCGTCAAGAAACTGAGTCACCAGACTCCACCAACGCCAAGCTGCTCCACAAAAAAGGTTGGTTGCCAAAGCCACTCTCTGATCTGTCGTCGTCTGCACAAGCCTGAAAAGGCAAACCACTACCTCGAGCCAAAACTCTGCTGCTTGAGGGTCTGGCTCACCACTGAACCACAGTGGTCTCTGCCACTAGAACTCACGGAGCGCGCTCAGCCTGCGCTCAAGCTCAGCCTTCTCTACTGGAGCTGTCTGCTGCTCAACAGGTGGGGGTGCTGCTACTAGCCCACCTAGAGAAAGGGGCTTGCGTGATGGGTCCTGGACTGTGGCCTCGTAGCTCACAGGGTCGTCGTCACGAACCAAAGTTGGCATCCTAGATGGATGTCTTCGTGGAGACATCCTGAATATTATCAAGGAGTGCCGCGGTCAGATGAGCATATATGTATATACCAATAACAACGGTGGAGAGATGACTCAAGAAGGACAGTCAAAGAATCAATCCTATGTGATACACAAACCAATTTTCCCTGCAAAAAGTGTCTCAGCATTCCAAGTCGACACGTGGTTTATTAGGGTCCTAGTGAATGGATATGTCGGCCACCGCACCATCACTGGACTCCCGGGACTGAGAGCCGCTCTTGAGACACATTAACATTGTTTCCCTATATCCTAACCAATTACTCTTTAGGGACGTCTGAACAACATCACAAGGAACGAACCAACCTCTGATACCACTTTGTCATGAACCGACCCTACCCGGGATCGAGCAGCAACTACCCCAAGCCCGCCTCCATAGGCCAGGGGCTAGCGACCAGCGCCGAAGGCACAATAACTCGGGGAGGCCTTTTCCTAAGTACCTGTACACACACACGCAGCACACTCAATGCAAAAGTGCAGAGTAAAAGAGAAAAGAAAAGTAAATTAAATGGGGAAACTGCTATAAATAAACCACCAAAAGTGCATCGACCTCTACAGTAAAAAGTAAAAACTGAAGGTACACTGAAAGAAAAAAATGGGCAAAACACACGCCCAACCAGAAAAGTTCCACAACCCAGCAACAGGTGAACAAAAAAAAAGTAAACAGCTGGAAGGGTCCTCCACCGGGAACCCGACTCCGACCACCGCACGCGGTCCACGCTCCTAAACTCCTAAGCTCCAATGAAGTCACGAACAACCTATCTGTCGTCTGCAAGGGCACACCAAGTGCGGGAAAATCCCAAATAGGGGTGAGTATAAAAATACTCAGTAGGATACCCCAAAAGATCGAGGGAGCAACAAAGGAGGTACTGAAGGGTGAGCAGTAGAGCGAATGGGGAAAGTAGAGGAGTACAAATGAAAGTGAAGTAAAGAGTACAGTAAAGAGTCCAGCTCAACCCAACAAGATGAAAGAAGGTAGACTCATCCAGACACAAGGAGCTGGAAACGGTGAGAATATGAACTTCCCGTCGAGTCTTCACTACCTATAGAAGGAGAGTAGACTCCTCCAACCATGAGAAGCTAGACATGGAAAGCACGTGTCATACCCCACGTGTCTTCGCCTCTCCTGGAAAGAGAGTATCCAAAGCCAAGGAGTGGGTACTGGAACAAGGTATATACAAATACATATGCTCTGTCAAGAAGCCCAAACAAGTTTGTAAGGGTATCTCTGTCCCATAGCTCAGCCTAAGAAAAGTGAGTCGCCAATAGTCCTAGAAGTAAACACCATCGATGCCCAGCATCCCACACGTCTTCCCCAAACTACAAGTCAAGGAGCTCAAACCACCACATCGACACTATCCACTTTGGGCGGCACTGACTTGCCAGCACAGTTTTAGGTCACATCACAAGGACACATCTCGGTGGGGATAGCGCTCCTCGTACTTGAGAGTTCTAGGGGAACGTCAAACCACACCACATCACAACACCATCACACAGTCGAGAGATCTCAAAGTCGACAGGCGACCCCCTGCCCAGCCCCGCTAGAGGGTCCCTGGAAGTCGACGGGTTCCCACTATAGAGAGACCCGTTAAGAGTCAACGGGTGCCACACTACCTAGTCCCGTAGTAGGGTAATCCACTGGAGGGCGACCCGGCTAAAGTCGGCGACGGGACCACTGCCCAGCCCAGCAGGAGGTAACCTGGCATCGGGGACCACTACCCAACCCAGCTGGAGGTATGCCCGACATCGGGGACCACTGCCCAGCCTAGCTGGAGGTAAGCCCGGCATCAGGGACCACTGCCCAGCCCCGCTGGAGGTAAACCTGGAACTGCTCTGGCCATCCCTGGTGGATGGTACTGTTAGGTGAACACTGCTATACTGGCCATCCCTGCTGGATGGTAACCCACTGGTGAGCCCTGCTCGAAACAACCTCAGCCCTGCTGGTAACAACCTCAGCCCTACTGGAAACAACCTCCTGGGTAGAGGATCAGTGCCTTTTTAAAGTGTTGTTCACACCGAATCCACAAGAACTCTACCAGGGAACACGGAGGAACGAGAGAAACTCCCCGGGCCTCTCAAGGAGATCACGCTCTAATCTGTTGAGTCACTGTCGAAGCAGACTAAGACAACTCATCCCAGAAAGTGGTAAAACTCCCATGTTGTACGAACACCCATAGTCGCAAACGGTGTCGCAGTTCGGTGAAAGGGCACGGTACTGAAACCCCTCACAGCTAAAGAAACATAGGAACATGCCATCTCTGCCGGCCAAACCATCGAGAAAGAAAACAGGGGGAGACCACTCAACCTTGTTGGCCAAAACCATTGATAAGAGGACAAGGGGAAAACTCAACCCTGATGTTCAAAAAAACGAGCACAGAGCCAGGGGAAGACTCAACCCTACTGGTCAAAAGTCGAGAATCGAGGAACCCTCTAAGTCGTGAGAGGTAAAAAGTACGTAAAGCAGAGCATGGAATGCACATGGGGCCCACACGATGTGTGGCCCCAAGTCTACCCCAACCAAGCGCACAAACATTCTCAGGTACCAACATCTACATGTACCTCCCAGCATTCCCGTATACTCCCAGAGTATACCGCATTCCAGCCCAAAGGCTATCGTGCACACGGCATCCAACATCAACGCGTAGGCGTAATGTAACAACTCCAACCAGCCACCTCAACGGATGATGCATAGCCAACCACATCTCTTCAGCATTTACATCACTCACACAGGATTGCACGCGATCACACACCAAGGGTCTGCTACAAACACGGTAGAAGAACCGCCACTGGGGAACCTTCACATTTCCCCATTTATTAAGATCGTGTATGAGGCTCCGCTCGCCTGAACATATTACACTGTTTTAATCCTAGTGGAAAAATACGCGAGATAGACTACTTATTCGCCTCAAACGGATATCCGATGTAAAAGTCGCCAACACTGCCTTACGCCCGAACGGCGTCCCGTGGTCCCGAGCCTCGGCCCCGAAACCAGTCGGGCGCATCGCACCATTGCTATCCCCTAGGTAAAAAACGCCAAAAAGACTGTTCACTTGAGCGCAACAGACATCCGGAGAAAAAGATGCATTCTGGTGCACCGCACACGAGCGGTGCTTCGTGGGACCTGCATCCCGGTCCCAAAACACAACGAACGGATCACGTCGTTGCGATCCTCTCGAAAAAGTACACAAGTTCGACTAATCACTTGTCCAAAACGGGCACCCGGTGATAAAGCTGGAAATCAGCATCGACTCCCGAAATGGCCCTCGCGGGGGCCGCACTAGCAGCTGGAATTAGAGAGGGCGGATTTCACCATTGCAATCCCCTCAGAAAAACATCCAGAATCGACTGCTCGCATGCCCTGAACGGACACCCGATTAGAAAGTCGTGCAACGCTGCACGCAGCTCGAAAGATGGGTCGTGGGCCCGTGCCTCAACTTCGGCCTCAATGCCTGCAACCACTTTGGAAGGCTCTGCCTCGGTGCCAGGGTCCCAACGCCACTAACAGCGCTTAAAACGGATGTTTGACGCGTCCATGTCGTCCAAAACAATTATTCCCGGGAAGCCCGCATAGCTGCTTTACGCACGTTTCGTGCCCCCAAGCCCCTCGTTTAGGGAATTAAAAATTCCCAAAAACATCTCAAAAAGTCTTCCTTGACATCAGGAGTTCACTGCCGCAGACGGCAAGCAAAACGGACGTCCGAAGAGGGGTCTAATTCCCCTCTTGGGCTGGACCGGCCTAGACCGGCTGGTCCGCCCGGCATGGGCCGGCCCGCGGCCTTGCCGCGTGGGCTGGACATGGACCGGCGGTCCATGCGCAGATCGGCCACGAGGGCCGGTCGCGGAAGCCACGTGAAGACTTGCATCCCGCGGGTCATGTCGACGCATGGGGGTCGCGCGCCGCGACCCCGCAGTCGCCGCTCCCTGGCGACTCGCCGCCGCGCCGAGGCCCTTAACCTGGCCCCAGCCTCCTCCTCTACTGAAGGCTCGTCGCACCCCGGCCTCACCTAGCCGCTCCACCGAACACCCGCGCTGCCGTCCGAGAGCCCCGATGCCGCCTCCTCGGGTTGCTGCGCCGCCGCTCGAACCCACTGGAAATCGAAAACCCGCAAACTTCGGTGGATGATTGTGGATGCCACAGAGCTCAGAATTCGAATCTGAAAGATGCGTTGGAAATGGAATAAAATCTAATACGCATACATGGGATTTGTTTGAAAATCCAACAGAAATTCGATATGATTAAATGGGCTCAAAATAGGTTCGGGGAGAATAAAACAAAAACGACAAATCCTACCTGCGTGGGCGTTGCCCGGCGCTTCACGGAGAGTCTGCCGCCGCACCACTGCCTTGGCAGAACTACCTCGCCGGAGTGGAGGAGGAGAGGGAGGGGGTTTCCACTGTCTTGGAGAAGAAGAATAAGAAACAGAGGGCAGGGTGGGTTAAGTGTTTAAATAGAAAACAATTAACCACCCGCCCGCCAGCCCGAACCCGAACTCCCGACGGGGTCGGGATTAAGCCTCCCCTAGGCTAAAAACCATGCTCTGAGCACAACGGAAGTCTTGGAATTTTAATCTGAGGCCCCGTTCAAAATTCATTAAACTTAGCACCTGAGGCCTCCAAATTACAAAAACGCCCCTTGGGTTATTTTTCACAAACGGGCCGCGCCCGCAAAACTTACACCCCTCTTAGGGTAAATGGCATGTTCTAGACTCAACGGTTCCCTTGGTTTTCCAATCTGATCCACCTTTTAAGAGATACTTGAGTTTCACCATTAAACGAATAAATTAATTAATTTATTTATCTCTTTAACATTCTGAAAGCGAGCGAGGTGTCCAAACATCCCGCACCGACATGTTTTATGTCATTCCTTGGGTAAACACACCATTATAGACCCATCCGTACACTCATATCTCTGATCCGAAACACCATTTAGGAGTTATCCCATTTATTTGGCGTTTCTAGTGTGAACGCACTGAAAATTTAATTCCGGCCACACCTGGGCTCGGAATCGCACGCCGTCTGAAGGCGCTGCTCTAGAATAACATCAAGAAATATTACAAAGTCTTTCGCAGAAAAAACCGGGTTCTTACATAATAAGTCTATGCCCGAAAATCTCTTTCATGCTTTACGGGCCTACCGTACCTCCACGTGCACTGCCACACAAGTGATTCCATATTTGTTGGTTTATGGGACCAAATATTTATTTCCCATATATTTTCATTTAATCTTACTCTAAATATCTATCTTTAGACAACTCGCATGTAAGAACCGAGTTTTTTCTGTAAAAGACTTTGGAATATCCGTGATGTTATTCCAGGGCAGTGCCTTTAGACGGCGTGCGATTTCGAGCCCCGGAGTGGCCAGAAATAAATTTTCAGTGCGTTCACACTGGGAATACCAAATAAATGGGTTAACTCCTAAACAATGATCCAAATCAGAGATCTGAGTGTACGGATGGGTCTAAAATGGGGTTTTTACCCTATAAACGACATAAAACATGTCGGCGCGGGGTGTTTGGACCCCTCGCCCGCTCCCGAAATGTTAATGGAAAAAATTAATTAATTAATTAATTCATTTAACGGCTTTTCTCAAGTATATCTTAAACAGTTGCTTGGATTGGGAAACTGAGGGCACCGTTGAGTTCGGAGCATGTCGTTTACCCTAGGAGGGGTATAAGTTCTGCGGGCGGGGGGCCATCAGTTGAAAATGACCCCAGGGGCGTTTTCGTAATTTCGAAGCCTCGGGCGTGGGCGTTGTAACTTTTGAATGGGACCTTGGATTAAAATTCCGAGACCTCTATTGCTCTCAGAATGTGGTTTTTAGCCTAGGGGAGGCTTACCCTCGACCCCGCCGAAATTTTGGATTCGGGGCTGTCGGGCGGGCGTTTAAGTGATTTGTACTTAAACACCCCCAACCCTTCTTCTTCTTCTTATTCTTCCTCAAACCCTCACCTCTCCTCCAACTCTGGAAAAGCAGATTCGGTGAGGCGATCTTCGGTGAGGCGCAATGGTTCCGAAGGTCCGCACACGAAGCGTCGGGCTATGCCCTTCGAGGTAGGGGTTTATCGTTTTCATTTTCAATTTTTTCCCGCAATCCTTGAGCTTATTTTATAGTATATAACTGTTATCTGATCGTCAATCGATGCCCATGATCGCGTAGTACATTATCCGAGCATTCTGACGCTTGTTTCAGATTCGCAATCCGATCTCTGAGGTCTCTGTGGCGGTCCGATGAAGATTTGTGGGTTTTTGGGGTTCTCTGGCCCGCACGGTGGTCCGGCAGTTTCCGGCGGCGGCGGCGACGCGGTGGTCCGGCGAGCTCCAGGCGGTGGTGCGGCCGCGGGTTCCGGTGAGGGGAGATGGTCAGTGAGGCGGCCCGGCGAATGGCCGGCCAAGAGGGCTGGCTGAGGGCGCCGACGAGGGGGCGTGATCGGGGTCGCGGCTCGCGAACCCGCTGGGGAGACCGAGACCCGCCACAGGCAGGTCTCCGCGTGGGAAAAAAGAGCGGTCGTGTCGGACGGTCAGTGGTGGAGGTGCCCGCATGGCGCGCGGGTGAGGGAGCCTCACGGGAGGAGGTAGGCCGCGGTGTGGCGGCCTGCGTGTTCGGTTGGGTCGGGCCCAGCTGCTGGGCCGCGACTCAGCGGGCCGAGTGGAGCGGACAGGCCGAGCGGGGCCGGTCCGGCCCAGGGGTAAACCCCCTTGAAAATTTGGACGCCCATAACTTTTGCTACGGGCATCCGTTTTGCGCGCCGTCTGCGGCAGCGCAGACCTAACAGCAAGTCAGTCTTTTTGAGACAGTCCTGGGAAATTATAAATCCCGAGACGGGGGCTTCGGTGGCGCGACACGTACGTCGAGGGGATTGATGTTTCTTTCAGGGGATATTGTTTTGGACGGAGGGGACGCATCTGACATCCGTTTTGAGTGTCGTCAGTGGTGATGCGACCCTGGCGTTAGGGAGGAGTTTTCCAAAGTGGTTTCGGGTGTCGAAACCGGAGTTGAGGCGTGGGGCCCATAACCTGTCTTTTGAGCTGTGTGCAGCGTTTAGCGACTTTCTCATCGGGCGTCCGTTCGGGGTGTGCGAGCAGTCGATTCTGGATGTTTTTTCTGAGGGGATTGCAATGGTGCAATCTGCCCGCCCTAATTCCGCACGATCGTGCGGGCCCCCCTGAGGGCTGTTTGGGCGTTGATGGTGATTTTCCATCTCTATCACCGGGAAACCGTTTTGGACAAGTGAATAGTCTATATTGTGTACTTTTTCGAGAGGACCGCAATGGTGTGATCCGTTTGTAGTGCTTCGGGACCAAGGTGTGGGTCCCGCATGGTACCACTCGTGCGCGGTAAGCGGGAATGTACCTTTTTCACCGGGTGTCCATTTTGGGCAATTGAGTATTCAATCCCATGTGTTTTTCTGAGTGGATCGTAGTGGTGTGATCCGTTTGTTCAGATTTGGGATCTTGGGGTGGGCCCCACATGGGTTGGTTACGGTGAATAGTACCTTTTTCACAGGTTGACCGTTTCGAGAGAGTAAGTAGTCTATCTCGCGTGTTTTTTCGCAGGGATTACAATGGTGTAATATGTTCAGGCGAGCAAAGCCTCATATGCGATTTTATTAAATGTGGAGATATGAAAGGTGCCCCGGTGGCGGTTCTTCTACCTTGTTTGTAGCGGACCTTTGGGGTGTGATTGCGTGCACTCCTGAGAGAGTGAGGTTGGTGTCTAAAGAAATTTGGTTGGTTGTGCCTCAGCTGTTGAGGTGGCAGGTTGGAGTTGTTACGTTACACCTTCACATTGATGTTGGGTGCCGGGTGCACGTTAACCTTTGGGATAGAGACATGGTATACTCTGGGAGTATACGGGAGCGCTGGGAGGTGCATGTGGATGTTGGTACCTGAGAATGGTTGTGCGCATGGTCGGGATTAACTTGGGGCCACACGTCGTGTGGGTCCCAAGAGTGTGACATGTTCTGCTTTGCGTACTTTTGACCTCTCGCGAAGTAAAGGGTCCCTCGGTTCCCAATTGTTGACCAGCGGGGTTGAGGTTTTTCCCCTAGCTCTGTGATCGATGGTTTAGATCAGCAGGGTTGAGTGGTTTCCCCTGGTTTTATTCCGGAGTCGGGTGGTTGCACAATACCCACTCCATGTTCGGTTGGCCAGTGTTATACCCTCTAGTAGAGATGGCCAGAGCAGTTTTGGGTTGCTAACTGACTTCTAGGGTCTACCCTCCAGCAGAGACTAGGCAGTGGCTAACCCGACCTCTTAAGGTCTTCCCTCCAGCAGAGACTGGGTAGTGGGTCACCCGACGACCTTTTATGGTCTACCCTCCAGCAGAGACTAGGCAGTGGCTAACCCGACCTCTTAAGGTCTTCCCTCCAGCAGAGACTGGGTAGTGGGTCACCCGACGACCTTTTAGGGTCTACCCTCCAGTAGGGCTGGGCAATGGGTCGCCCATCATCTAGTTCCAGGTCTACCCTCTAGCAGGGATGGGCAGTGGTTCGTCTGTCGACTTATTCTAGGTATACCCTCCAGTAGAGACTGGGCAGTGGGTCGGCTGATGATGTATTAGGGTTTATCATCCAATAGAGACTGGGCAGTGGGCCGCCTGATGATGTATTAGGGTCTACCCTCCAGCGGATCTGGACAGCGGGTCGCATGATGATGTATTAGGCCTTACCCTCCAGCAGGGCTGGGCAGTGGGTCACCCGATATCTTGTTAGGGATTACCCTCCAGCAGGTTTGGGCAGTGGGTCACCCAATATCTTGTTAGGTTTTACCCTCCAACAGGGCTGGGCAGTGGGTCACCCGATATCATATTATGAATTAGCCCTTAGCAGGGCTGGGCAGTGGGACACTCGTTGACATTCCAGACTCAGTCCTTTCTACTAGGCTAGTCTGTGGCTTTCCTCGGTGATTACTGGAGCAGGACCCTTGGTTGTACGGGTCAGTGATGGAACGACCATGGCTTTGAGGAGATCTCCCGACTACAGTGTAACTCCCCGATCCCATTTACCCAGAGTCGGTGCATTATTACATAACATTGGCATGATCACAAGAAAGATCAAATCTTGAAAGACCGATTAGTTTAGTAGCTTTGGAAACACTAGATATATTCATAAAGTTTTACATTATATCATAAAAATGAAAACTAAAACAACATAGTCTCAATAGTCCACACTCTTATCCACTCATACTATCCCTGCAGGTCATTCATAATTTACTTTTCACATCCTGGGAAAAATAAAACATAGAAAAGGGGTGAGCTCAAATGCCCATTAAGGATAACAATATAGAGGAAACTTTCACAAATAAGAATAAACATTTAAGGCAATTTATAACTAAAACAAAATCCTTTTAAACTTGAACTTCAACATCGTATGGAAAAATAAAATGAAATAATGCCATTTACTTATTCACATGGATATTCTACTAATCGAATAATCACATGTAATATCAATAACCACTTTCATAATGATGGAATGAATAATGACAGACTATCATAACAACATAGAAAAGGCCTCGTGCCAAGACTACAAATAAGATTTTTCCAAGATATTATGCCAAGACACTATTTTGTCTCATGAGACCTACCGATTTAATTTTTTTAGAAGATACTTACGTTACAAATTGCTCAAACATACTCTTGTGTTTTTCTGAAAACATTATGCAAGCTTCTGAAAACAAATTAACTAATTATAAGACTTCTCGACTAATTACAGGCCATGATGGGTCCACGCCCAATCCCTTCATGTCTACCACACTCGAGAGTCATGTTTTCTGAAAACATTTTTAATCTTGCGTTAAATACATATACTTTTGCACTGGATTTTCATATATTTGAGAGAAATATATCTATTTTTGAAATCATTTAAAAATCACATAATTATAAAAGAAAACCTTTATTTTGAAAATTTTCTTATAAGCTTGTAAGGGAAGCTTCGAAGATTTTATAACGGCAGAAAGTAGCCGCACCCGCCGTATAAGTTAAAAAAACATTCTTAACTTAATTCTGTTGAAAAGGTTAAAAGCACCTTATTTGGAAAACGATGGAAATATTACTTTATAAACCTCTTATAAAAATTCAAACAAGGGTATAAATGACTTTAACCCATATTCTTGTAAATAGTAAAAAAAATTTGAAATACATTTTTAAGAAACATGGATGTGGATGATAAAGAAATCCCAGTATATTATTAAGTATAAACAACCTCGGATAATGAAGAGATTGTGAAATAAACCCTTACCTTGTAATTTTCCTTGGTTGGGGGTAGGTTAATCTCCTATATAATGGTGAAATAATTTTTATTAAATTATACAAGAATAATATACATTAATATGATATCATATATGATCTTTTAACATTGATTTGTTAATAATATCTTAGTATTATCGTTGTTTCGGGTGTTAACTTACTCATTTTCTTTTATATGTTTTGTTACGTAAGTCGTGTTTGTCATGGATAGGTTGTATCTTATTCATATCCAGAATGATATCAAGTCCTTAAACAATATTTTTAATCACCAAATGAGAATTATATTTGAATGGATACGATGGAGAATGAATCTCATCACGTTCGTGGAGCCGGTAGTCCGTACGTACGCACGAGCGACAATATCATTATTTTGATATTAAAATAATATTTAATTGGATGGTATATAATATATACAGAATAATTATCATGTTATATTTATTATTTACATGAATTACACATCATTTTTATAACCATCCAAATAATAATGCTTTGAATAACAATTACACCACGACGTGGAGACGGTAAGCCGTACGTACGAACGTATGGTGACATGTCATTCAAAGGATGGATAGAATATTAAAATATGGTTGTACCATGTTTATAATAAAATCAAAGTATATATAATATACTGGATTTATTATTTTAGAATGGTAATAACAAATATAGAAGAAGTGGAAGAAGAAAGGAACTTGAAAAGGGGTGGTGAAATCATTACCTCTTCTTCAGGTTCTTCCTTTTGATTTGATCAAAAGGGCTCATTAGGTTGGCTTTCTGACTAAAGTAAGGCCTCTAGGATGAATTGAGGGAAGTTGAGAGAGTATTTGGTCAGAGTTTGGCCGATACAAATGTCTTTTATGGTGTGAATTAATGAGAAGGGGGAGTGCCCTTTTATAATAGGGGTAAGGGGCACCTTTGGAAAAGATAGAAATATTATTTTATAATAAATTCATATTCGGTTTCTAATGGCTCCAAAGTGGATTATTTAAAGTTTAAGGTGGGGATGGGTCGAAAACAACTCAACCAATAGGATTTAGATAGGTTTGGGTCACTATATTCAACTTATATTTAAGTATTAACTCTTAGTTAATTAGTTTCACTTTTACAATGTCTCTTTGTATTTTTATATTACATGGTTAATAAACATACTATATACATCCAAGAGACCCCCAAGTGGTCCATTAATGATACACCTATAATGATATAATACTCTTGGCCGAACCTTAGATTTTTAGAAATTTAATATAAATTAATAATATAATATTTGTTTTAAAAACACTTTTATGTCAATTTTGACAATATTGGATATTTGTTTTTGATAAATTCATAACAGAATTATTACTTCGAACCAAATTTATATAATCAATCCCAATATTTCATATAAACATAAAAAAGTAGTTTAATCCATAAAAAGTCTCAAATTACATTTATTTTGATATTTATAATAGCAATTATTTTAATATTTCATTAATTAGGTAATTACTACATCACCATTGTGTCATAAATAAATTAAATTATTTAATGTATAAAAATTATAAATAAAAAACCATTATGTAGGAAACCATTTTATCTTTCTAATTAATATTTACAATCGAATTTATCTTATGTATAACCTTATATTAAAAATGTTTTAGTAAATAAACTTTGATTTTAACTCTTTTAACTCTTCTTTGAATTAAATAATAATAAATGTCCTAATCTAATCCATGTGGACCTAAATGATAATATTTTATTCCTAAGGTTGTTTTTGGTCGAGATACACTTGTCGAATATAATTAGGACATGTTTTAGGGTAATATTAGTATCATTTTTTCCCTTAATTACGTTATTTACTTTTAACTGTTCTAAATAAAAGTAAAAAGTTACTATTCACCAAAAATTATTTTCATCTCATTGAACCAAATTTTACTCCTTGATATTAACCGTGTCTCTCGGATTTTCAAAATTCCACTCACAAAAGTGGTAAAATTAAGTTTTATGAAAAATTCAGTTTTTTAACTACCACTTAGTGGTTTCACTATTCATCAAAAAATGAAGTTTTTCAGAACAAAACAAAAAGTTCACCCTAGGCTAATTTTGGTATTCCGAATCCAAAAATGAAGTCCATTTTGAAAAATAAAATTTATAAATTTCAAAAAGTGGGTATTAATATTCATAACGGCTAGTTTGATTGGTTGTGGTGTGTTAGAACTCGATGTTGCGTACAACACACGCTATTGCATTATTCAAAGAGAAGCATACCGTAGAAGCTTGGAGTGTTGCATTCTCCCCTCCTTCAAATAATTTTGTCCTTGAAATTTATAGAATACTACTGCATGAAAAGACTCGGGCGGTTCTTTATCATAAGTTCCTCAGGTTCCCACGTTGCCTCTTCCATCTTATGGTTTCTCCACAAGACTTTTACTAGACGAGTCGTCTGGTTTCTCAGTACTTGTTCTCTCGTATCAGGAATCTTGACGGGCTCTTCACAATAAGACATATCGGGTTCCAGTTCTAATTCCTCATAGGTGAGTACATGCGTTGGGTCAGGCATGTATTTCCTCAACAGAGATACGTGGAACACATCGTGAACTTTGGAGAGATTTGGTGGCATTTCCAATCGGTAAGCTACAGCCCTAATTCGTTCTAGAATTTCGAAAGGTCTGATGTACCAGGGACTCAATTTACCTTTCTTACCAAAATGTATGACTCCCTTAAATGGAGATACCTTCAGGAAAACATGATCACCGACTTGAAATTCCAAATCCTTCCTTCGATTATCGGCATAGGTCTTCTTCCTACTTTGAGATACTTTGATGTGATTTTGGATTACCTTCACCTTTTCCATCGTTTCCTCCACCAGTTCTGGACCTACAAGTTTTCTTTCACCAACGTCATCCCAACAGGTTGGTGTGCGACATCTCTTTCTATATAACGCTTCATATAGTGCCATATGAATACTCAAATAGAAGCTATTGTTATAGGAAAATTCTACCATAGGTAAATATTGATCCCACATACTCGGAAAGTCAAGTGAGTAGGATCTCAACATGTCTTCTAAGGTTTGCATAGTTCGTTCTGATTGTCCATCTGTTTGAGGGTGGTAGGCAGTGCTCAAATGAAGTTCAGTATCCAAGGCTTTCTGAAGACTTTTCCAAAATCTTGAAGTAAAACGGGGATCACGATCAGAAAAAATCTATAGGGGTACTCCATGAAGTCTCATGACTTCATTAATATATAGTCTTGCTAGTCGTTCAAGTTGTAAACCTTCCCTTATAGCAAGAAAATGTGTTGACTTGGTAATATGATCAACGATGACCCATATTTCATCATTCCTTCTAGGAGTCTTTGGTAGCCCCATGACAAAGTCCATCGTAATATTGTCCCATTTCCACTCCGTTATGGGAAGAGGTTGCAATACTTCACCAGGCTGTTTCCTTCCAGCTTTCACTTGTTGAAAAACCATACATCTTGACACAAAATCGGCAATCTCCCTCTTCATGTTGTCCAACCAAAAATGTTCCTTCAAATCTCTATACATTTTGGTGCTCTCAGGGTGTATAGATAAATTATAACTATGAGAATCATCCAACAATTCCCTTTTTAGATCAGGTATATCGGGAACACAAAGTCTCTTCCTGAATTTCAAAATTCCTTCTTCATACACAAAGTCTCTCAATCTCCCATCATTCACAGCTTTAATCTTCTTTTGAAATTCTTCATCATCGGTCTGAGAACTCTTAATCCTTTCTAGTAAAGATGGTTTGGCAACCATTTGAAAAAGCATTGATGTTTCACCTTCCCTGGTTATTCCCATGTCCTTCTTCACTAGATCCATGAAAATTGGATCCCTTTAAATTCTCATATTGTTCAAAACACCATGGTCTTTTCTGATCAAAGCATATGCCACCATGTTTGCCTTCCCCGTGTGGTATTGTATCGTGCAATCATAATCCTTGAGTAATTCAAGCCATCTCCTTTGCCTCATGTTGAGTTATTTTTGTGAGAAAATATACTTCAAACTCCTGTGATCAGTATAAATCTCACATTTTTCACCATAGAGTTAGTGCCTCCATATCTTCAAAGCAAATATCACAGCTGATAACTCGAGATCATGAGTAGGATAGTTTTGTTCATGAATTTTCAATGGTCATGATGCATAGGCAATAACCCTACCATTCTGCATAAGGACACAACCAAGTCCTTTTTTCGATGCATCACTATAAATAATGAACCCATCATTCCCCGATGGTAGAGTCAATATAGGAGCATTCACTAATCTTCTCTTCAGTTCTTTGAAAAATTCTTCACACTCATTTGTCCAAATACATTTAACCCCTTTACGTGTGAGCTTAATTAATGGGTTATCCAATCAGGAAAAATTCTGGATGAAACGTCGATAATAACATGCCAAACCAATAAAACTGCATACCTCAGTTATACTCGTAGGTGCTGGCCATTCATGGATTGCCTTGGTCTTAGAAGGATCAACAGAGATCCCATATTTAGAGACAATATGTCCAAGAAAAAAAATCTCCTGAAGCCAGAATTCACACTTTCTAAACTTCCCGTATAATTCATGTCTTCTCAGAGTCTTCAGGATAATGTGCAAGTGATTTTCATGATCTTCGTAGATTTTGGAGTACACCAAGATATCATCAATAAATACCACCACAAAATCATTGAGATATTCCATGAAATCTCTATTCATCAGATCCATGAATACAAAGGGTGCATTAGTCAATCCAAAAGGCATTACTGTAAACTCGTAATGCCCGTACCTGGTTCGAAATTCTATCTTCGGAATGTCTTCCTTCTTCACACATAACTGATGGTATCCAGATCGAAGGTCAATCTTTGAAAAGTATTGAGCTCTATGCAGTTGGTCAAATAAATCATCAATGCGAGGTAGGAGATACTTGTTCTTTATTGTTATAGCATTGATCTCTCTGTAGTCGATATATAACCTCATAGATCCATCTTTCTTTTTAACAAAAATAACAAGGGATCCCCATGGAGAAACACTAGGGAGAATAAATCCCTTATTACTCAATTCCTCTAGTGGTTTCCTTAGTTCGACTAATTCCACAGTGGACATTATATAAGGGGTCTTCGATATAGGCCTTGATCTAGGAATTAAATCAATGGAAAACTCAAATTCTAGTTCTGGAGGATGTCTGGGTAAATATTTCGGAAACACATCTACATATTCTTTCACAATAGGTACATCCTCTATTTGAACATTCCTTTCCTCACCCACAGTCATTTCATTCTCTTCCTCCCCAATAATTGAATTTAGTTGAGCTACTGGGGGTGGATCTAGATAAGAATTAGGTGGTGGTGATTCTGCTCTAAAGATAAGGTGTTTCTTATCATCATCATCAAAAATTGTAACCTCCTTTTTTTTACAATAAATCTTCGCATCATGGTCTGAAATCCAATCCATGCCGAGGATTATATCAAACTCAATCATAGGTATGATGATGAGATCAGCGAATAAAGAACATTTATGTGCTCTAATGGGGACTGATTCACAAAACTTTGTTGCAATGATACTTCCCTTAGGAGTTTTAACTGACAACTCCATTGTTAAATCAAATTGGAAATATCTAATTTTCTTATAAAACTGAGAAGATATGAAAAAATGCAATGATCCAGAATCAAAAAATACATTTTCTAAACTTTAGGAAACCATTAAATTACCTACCACCACGTCTTTTGGAGCTTCTACCTCAGCAGTAGTGATAGCATAATCTTGGCCTTTATCCCTTGGCCTTTTTGAGGTAAGCTCCCCTAATGCTTAGGTCATTCATTTGCATAATGTCTCATCTCCCTGCAATTGTATCATTAGACATCGGTAGCTTCCTTCTTCCCCTTGCAATCACGAGCTTGGTGCCCTTTTTCAACACACTTGTAACAGACTCCCATTCCTTTTAAGTAAGTACCGGGGTGTTTCTTCCCACATTTACCACGGTATGGATATCCAACCTTTCCCTTATTCCCCTTATTTCCATTCCCAGATTTATCAGCCGATCTCTTCTTCTTCTTCTTTTCTTTAAAGTCATAAGACTTAGAGAATTCCTTTTCTGTCTTGATAGCACATATGATAATGTCTTCGTACGACGAGAAGGATTGTGAGACTAATGATCGATGGATAAATGGTTTTAACCCATCAAATAAATGATCAATATTACTTCTTGGGTTATGTATATAATCTCCAGCATACCTTGCTAACCTCGTAAAGTTAGCCTCATACTTTGCGACATTCTCATCCTCCTTTTGTCTCAGACTCAGAAATTGTCTTTCCATATATGCTCGATGGTCACAAGGAAAGTATTTTTCTAAAAATAGATCTTTGAACTCCCTCCATTCCATATTTGATACTTCATCATCTTACTTCATGTTTTGAATCAATGACCACCATTGATCAGCATCTCCAGTGAGGCGGTAAACTTCCATGATAACTTTTTCCCTTTCACTACTCCCCAAAGCCTGAAATATTTTTCTAGGGAATTTATCCATTGCTCAGCTACTAAGGGATATTTACTCCCATTGAACATTGGTGGTTGTTGCCTCATGAAGCGATCTAACATTGATTCTACACGCTGCGGATCAGGGTGCTCCATACGGGTATGGTTATTATTCATAACCTAAGTGAGTTGTCCCAGTATGGTGATTAGCTGATCAGCACCAGTTGCATCACCAGCTCCACTATAATTATCTTGAGCAGGAGGGAAATCCCCACATAGAGTGCGTGCATTGATACAGTTTTCATTTCTTCCACTAGGCGCCATTTCTAAACAATGGCATAAACTAGATCAGTTTATGAACCAAAATACATAATTTCATACTTATAAAACACTTAACATAAATTGAACTATTTATGGATATAATCCATAATCATAAAAAATGTTTTCTTTGAGGATGTATATACTCATAAACCCTTCATAATGATTTTTAAAGAAAATGAGAGTTATCCTAAGCATATCCCCTGGGAGTGTTGTAACCAAGAGTGCAGCAAGGCCCGTTGTCGTGCACATGTTCCCGTTCAAGTCTAGCTCAAAGCGGTGTTTTCGGGTTTTACCTCTAGGTACATCTGTGCAAGAGCTGCCTCTACCCGATCGTATCCAGATAGGGATGTATTGCTCAGAAAACTCACAAAATATCTACAATACCAAAATTCTAGGAAGTTCTTCTATATTAATCCTCAAAGCCCATCTTACGTCTATGTGCTCTAATCAGAGTTTATCTAAATCTACCTTCCAAGTTTTGTACTAAACTTCCTCTGATACCAACTATAACACCCCGACCCCAGTTACCCAGAGTCGGTGCATTATTACATAACATTGGCATGATCACAAGAAAGATCAAATCTCGAAAGACTGATTAGTTTAGTATCCTTGGAAACACTGGATATATTCATAAAGTTTTACATTACATCATAAAAATTAAAACTACAACAACATAGTCTCCATAGTCCACAATCTTATCCCCTCATACTATCACTGCAGGTCATTCATAATTTACTTCTTCACATCCTGGTAAAAATAAAACATAGAAAAGGGGTGAGCTCAAATGCCCAGTAAGGATAAAAATATAGCGGAAACTTTCATAAATAAGAATAAACATTTAAGGAAATGTATAACTAAAAAAATCCTTTTAAACTTGAACTTCAACATAGTATGGAAAAAATAAAATGAAATAATTCCATTTACTTATTCACATGGATATTCTACTAATCGATTAATCACATGCAATATCAATAACCACTTTCATAATAATGGAATGCATAATGTCAGACTATCATAACCACATAGCCAAGGCCTCGTGCCAAGACTACAAATAAGATTTTTCCAAGGCCTTATACCAAGACACTAGTTTGTCTCATGAGACTTACCGATATAATTTTTTTAGAAGATACTTACGTTTAAAATTTCTCAAACATACTCCAGTGTTTTTCTGAAAACATTATGCAAGCTTCTGAAAAAAAAATAACAAATTTTGAGACTTCTCAACTAATTATAGGCCATGATGGGTCCACGCCCAATCCCTCCATGTCTACCACACTCGAGAGTCATGTTTTCTGAAAAAAAATTTAAACTTGCGTTAAATACATATACATTTGCACTGGATTTTCATATATTTGAGAGAAATATCTCTTTTTTTGAAATCATTTAAAAATCACATAATTATAAAAGAAAACCTTTATTTTGAAAATTTTCTTATAAGCTTGTAAGGGAAGATTCGACAATTTTATAACGGCGTAAAATAGCCGCACCCACCGTATAAGTTAAAAAAACATTATTAACTTAATTATGTCGAAAAGGTTAAAAGCACCTTGTTTGGAAAACGACGGAAATATTCCTTTATAAACCTCTTATAAAAACTAAAACAAGGGTATAAATGACTTTAACCCATATTCTTGTAAATAGTAAAAATGTTTTGAAATACATTTTTAAGAAACATGGATGTGGATGATAAAGAAATCCCAGTAGATTATCACGTATAAACAACCTCGGATAATGAAGAGATTGCGAAATAAACCCTTACATTGTACTTTTCCTTTTTTAGGGGTAGGTTAAACTCTTGTATAATGGTGAAATAATTGTTATTAAATTATAAAATAATCATATACATTAATATGATATCATATATGATCTTTTAAAATTGATTTGTTAATAATATCTTAGTATTATCATTGTTTCGGGTGTTAACTTACTCGTTTTCTTTTATATGTTTTGTTATGTAAGTCGTGTTTGACATGGATAGGTTGTATCTGATTCATATACAGAATTATATCAACTCCTTAAATATTATTTTTAATCATCAAATGATAATTATACTCGAATGGATACGATGGAGAATGAATCTCATCGCGTTCGTGGAGACGGTATTCCGTACGTACGCACGAGCAACAATATCAATATTTTGATATTAAAATAATATTTAATTGGATGGTATGTCATATATACAGAATCATTATCATGTTATATTTATTATTTACATGAATTACACATCATTATTATAACCATCCAAATAATAATGTTTTGAATAACAATTACACCATGACGTGGAGACGGTAAGTCATACGTACACACGTATGGTGACATGTCATTCAAAGGATGGATAGAATACTGAAATATGGTTGTACCATGTTTATAATAACATAAAAGTATATATAATATACTGGAGTTGTTATTTTATAATGGTAATAACAAAGATAGAAGAAGTGGAAGAAGAAAGGAACTTGAAAAGGGGTGGTGAAATCATTACCTCTTCTTCGGGTTCTTCCTTTTGATTTGATCAAAAGGGCTCTTTAGGTTGGCTTTATGACTAAAGTAAGGAATCTAGGATTAATTGAGGGAATTTTAAAGAGTATTTGGGCAGAGTTTTTCCGAGCCAAATGGATTTGAAGGTGTGAATTAATGAGAAGGGGGAGTGCCCTTTTATAAGAGGGGTAAGGGGAACCTTTGGAAAAGCTAGAAATATTATTTTATAATAAATTCATATTCGGTTTCTAATGGCTCAAAAGTGGATTATTTAAAGGTTAAGGTGGGGATGGGTCAAAAACAACCCAACCAATAAGATTTAGACAGGTTTGGGTCACTATATTAACCTTATATTTAAGTATTAACTCTTAGTTAATTAGTTTTACTTTTACAATGTCTATTTGTATTTTTATATTATATGGTTAATAAACTTAATATATACATCCAAGAGACCCTCAAGTGGTCCATTAATGATACAACTATCATGATATAAGTCTCTTGGACTAACCTTAGATTTTTAGGGATTTAATATAAATTAATAATATAATATTTGTTTTAAAAACTCTTTTATGTCAATTTTGACACTATTGGGTATTTTGTTTTTGATAAATTCATAACAGCATTATTACTTCGAACCAAATTTATATAATCAACCCTAATATTTAATATTAACCTATAAAAGTAGTTTAATTCATAAAAAGTCTCAAATTACATTTATTTTGTTATTTATAATATCAATTATTTTAATATTTCATTAATTAGGTAATTACTGCATCACCATTGTGTCATAAATAAATTAAATTATTTAATGTCTAAAAATTATAAATAAAATACCATTATGTATGAAATCGTTTTACCTTTCTAATGAATATTTACAATTGAATTTATTTTATGTATAACCCTATATTAAAAATGTTTTAGTAAATAAACATTGATTTTAACTCTTTTAACTCTTCTTTGAATTAAATAATAATAAATGTCCTAATCTAATCCAAGTGGACCTAAATGATAATATTTTATTCCTAAGGTTTTTTTGGTCGAGATACACTTATCCAATAGAATTAGTACATGTGTTAGGGTAATATTAATATCATTTTTACCCTTAATTACCCTATTTACTTTTAACCGTGATAAATAAAAGTAAAAAGTTACTATTTACCAAAAATTATTTTCATCTCATTGAACCAAATTTTACTCCTTGATATTAACTGTCTCTCTCGGATTTTCGTAATTCCACTCACAAAAGCGGTAAAATTATGTTTTATGAAAAATTCAGTTTTTTAACTACCACTTAGTGGTTTCACTA
This sequence comes from Viscum album, assembly GCA_963277665.1. NCBI lineage: Eukaryota > Viridiplantae > Streptophyta > Magnoliopsida > Santalales > Viscaceae > Viscum > Viscum album. Next base: position 1,638,088,027 of record OY728163.1, on the reverse strand, counting down.
TTCATCAAAAAATGATGTTTTTCAGAAAAAAACCAAAAATTCACCCTAGGATAATTTTGGTATTCCAAATCCAAAAATAAAGTCCATTTTGAAAAATAAAATTTATAAATTTCAAAAAGTGGGTATTACTATTCATAACGGCTAGTTTGATTGGTTGTGGTGTGTTAGAACTCGATGTTGCGTACAACACACGCTATTGCATTATTCAAGAGAAGTGTATCGTAGAAGCTTTGGGTGTTACATGCATGGCAGTGATGAGTTGTGGTTTGACTTAACCCGGAACTTTCAAGTATGAGGGGCGCTTTCCCCCCCCCCCCCCCGAGATGCGACCTTGTGACGCGACCTAAAACCGTGCGGGTGAGTCAGTGCCGCCCAAAGCGGATAGTGTCAAGGTGTGGTGGCTTGAGCCCCTTGACTTGTTGTTCGGGGAAGACATGCGGGATGTTGGGCATCGATGGTGGTTACTTCTGGGACTGTTGGAGACTCACTTTCATGGGCTGAGCTACGGGATGGAGATCCCCTTACGAGCTTGTTTGGGATTCTTGTAGAGCATATATATATGTATATACCTTGTTCATGTACCCACTTCTTGGGATTCGTTACTCTCTCTCCAGGAGAGGCGAAGACGCGCGGGGTATGCCACGTGATTTCCGTGTCTAGCTTCTCATGGTTGGATGAGTCTACTCTCCTGCTTTAGGTAGCGAAGAATCGACGGGAAGTTCATCTTCTCACCGTTTCCAGCTCCTTGTGTCTGGATGAGTCTACCTCCTTTCCTCTTGTTGGGTTGAGCTAGACTCTCTACTGTTACTCTACTGCTCTCCTTGTTTTACTCCTTTACATTTCCTGTTCTCTCTACTTCTCACCCTTCGGTACCTCCTTTGTTGCTCCCTCGAGCCTTCGGGGTATCCTACTGAGTATTTTCATACTCTCCCCTGCTTGGGCTTTGCCCGCACTTGGTGTGACCTTGCAGACGATGGACAGGTTGATCGTGACGTCAGAGGAGCTTAGGAGCCTGGAGCGTGGACCGTGTGTGGTGGTCGTTGTCAGGTTCCAGGTGTGGGACCCTCCCAGCTGTTTACTGTTGTTTTACCTGTTGCCGGGTTGTGGCACTTTTTGGTTGGGCGCGTGTTTTTTCCCTTTTCTTTTCAGCTAGTACTTTGTACTGTTTAGAGGTCGATGAAAATCTGTGGTTTATACATATAGCAGTTGTTCTTTTTACTATTCTTGTTCTTTCTTTTACTCTGCACTTTTGCATTGAGTGTGCAACGTGTGTGTGTACAGGTACTTAGGTAAAGGCCTCCCTGAGTTGTTGTGCCTTCGGCACTGGTCGCCAGCCCCTGGCCTATGGAGGCAGGCTTGGGGTAGTTGCGGCTCGAGCCTGGGTAGGTTCGGGTCATGACAAAGTGGTATCAGAGGTGGTTCGTTCCTTGGGACGTTGTTCAGACATCCCTAAAATAAAAGGAACTGGTTGGGATTTAGGGCAATAGTGTTAATGTGTCTCGAGAGCGGCTCTCAGGCTAGGGAGTCTAATGATGGTGCAGTGGCCGACGTATCCATTCACCAGGACCTTGATAACCCGCTTGTCAACTCGGCATGCTGAGACACTTATTGCAGGGAAAATTGGTTTGTGGATCACATAGGATTGAGTCTTTGACTGTCCTTCTTGAGTCAGCTCCCCATCATTGTTGTTATTGGTATATACATACATGCTCATCTGGCCGAGGTACTCCTTGATAATATTCAGGATGTCTCCGCGAAAACAGCCAGCCAAGATACCAGCTTTGTGGTGTGATGACAACCCTGTGAGCTATGAGGCCTCAGTCCAGGACCCATCATGTGAGCCCCTTTTCTCCGGGTGGTCCGGTAGTAGCACCCCCACCTGTTGAGCAGCAGACAGCTTCAGCAGAGCAGGCTGAGTTTGAGCACAGGTTGAGCGCGCTCCGTGAGTTCCAGCGGTAGAGACCGCTGAGGTTCAGTGGTATGCCAGACCCTCAGGCAGCAGAGGTTTTTCTAGAGGCAGCGGTTCGCCTTTTCAGGCTTGTGTAGATGCTGGCAGATCAGAGAGTGGATTTGGAAACCAACCTTATTCGTGGAGAAGCTCAGCATTGGTGGAGTCTGGTGACTCGGTTTCTTGAAGAGTCGTCACTTTCATGGGGATACTTTCAGTTGTTGTTCCGTGAGGAGTTTTTTCCCTCCCACTTGAGCTTCGTTCGGATTTAGGAGCTCCTGCATTTTCAGCAGGGAGGGATGATGGTGGCCGAGTACGCGGCTAGTTTCGCAGACCGTGCACGCTTTTACCCGGACTTTGTCCGTGATGACAATATACGAGCGCGGAAGTTTGAGAAGGGTCTCCGCTGAGAGATTCATGATGTCATAGTACCCTTGGTCATTTCAACATATGCCGGGGTGCTAGAGCAGGCATTGGTGACAGAGAGCTTCATGTCACGTTTTGTGGTTGGTAGTGGCAGTGGGCATGACGGAGCCGAGACGTCTGTCGTAGCTAGTAGGTGCCGGAGGACAGGACCTCGATGTAAGTGGCCTCCCCACTGCCAGTTTCAGAGACGTGGTCATATACCACTGTGGCGGAAAAGTGCAGAGCCTCAGTCGATGGTTCCCTTCTGTGAGTGGGCTCTGGGCCGTGGTCGTAAACCACAGTGGCGCCGGATTGCACCAGGACAGCTCAGGGAGCGGCGGTGTTATTCTTGTGATGGGCGAGATCACTTGGCACGAGACTGACTGACCAGAGATGCTGAAAAAATCGGGCAGGCAGTAGGTGCACCACCATGGCAGGGGCAGCGCCGTGATCGAAGTAGTACCCAGGGAGGTGGTGCTAGCAGAGGAGCGGGAGGAGCTGGAAGTGGAGGATGACCTTATGAGGTCTTCCCATCACCACTAGCCGGTCCATTCCAGGCTCCGGGAGCTGACAGTTGGGACCGCAGACAGCCGCGATCTTTGGATGTCTATGATCCTGCAGAGCATGAGGTGATAAGAGGTACGCCCTACAACTTTTCTACTTCTTGCATTAGAATTGTTAGACTCTGTGTGTGGAATGCTTTCCTCCCTACTCCTTGCTTGATGTGTTACCAGGGTGGCACGGGGTGTCGGTGTAACCTTGTGTTGGTATGATAAAAGGCATGGGACCTTTTTCTTTAGTTGATGGTGTTGACTCATTTTCTCCCTGAGCGTGTAAGAGAGTCTTGGTCGTGGGACATCGATTGTGAAACCTTGTGTGACCAGATATCCTTGGGTGTTTCACCATATAGATATTCTGATGGAGGGAATCATTGGGCCTTGTTCCAGGTGCGGGTGGTGATTCCAATCACGGCATGCGACGTGGAGGTTTGGTCGGGTAGGTGAGTTACCCCCAAGAGCCTTCGGGCCGTTTGAGACCGTGCAAAGGGATGACGAGGTTCCCTACCACCTTGCCCTAACCCCAAAGTTTGGAGTGGGTGCACGATGTCTTCCGAGTGGTTTACCTGAAGAGAAGTGTGTGTGCTTCTATGCACGACATCGAAAAGGGTCGACCTCACATGAATGGATAAATCCTTGGTTCTTGTGCGGTGATGCGGGACTGTGCAAGAGTTCTTCTGGGTATGGGAGAGCTAGGTGCGGGCTTAGTACCCTGAGTTGTTCCCTGGTTTTTCTTTTCAGGGATGAAAATCTTGAAGGAGGGAATGATGTAAGAACCCAGTTTTTTCTGCGAAAGACTTTGGAATATCCTTGATGTTATTCTAGGGCAGTGCCCTCAGACGGCGTGCGATTTCGAGCCCCAGAGTGGCTGAAATTAAATTTTCAGTGCGTTCACACTGGGAATGCCAAATAAATGGGTTAACTCCTAAACGGTGATCCAGATCAGAGATACGAGTGTACGGATGGGTCCGTAATGGGGTGTTTACCATAGGAACGACATAAAACATGTTGGCGCATGATGTTTAGACCCCTCACCCACTCCCAAAACGTTAATGGAAAATATTAATTAATTAATTTATTCGTTTAACAACTTAACTCATGTATCTCCTAAACGGTGGCTCGGATTGGGAAACCTAGGGCACTATTGAGTTTGGAGCATGCCGTTTACCCTAGGAGGGGTATAAGTTCTGCGGGCGGGGGCCGTTAGTGGAAAATGGCCCCAGGGGCGTTTTGGTAATTTGGCAGCCTCGGGCGTGGGTGTTGTAACTCTTGAACGGGGCCTCGGATTAAAATTCCAAGACTTCCGTTGCGCTCGGAGCGTGGTTTTTAGCCAAGGGGAGGCTTAACCCCGACCCCGCCGGAATTTTCGGTTCGGGGCTGTCGGGCGGGCATTTAAGTTATTTGTACTTTAACACCCCCACCCCTTATTCTTCTTCTTCTTATTCTTCTTCCTCAAACCCTCCCCTCTCCTCCATATCCGGCGAAGCAGCTCCACCGAGGCAATCTCCAGTGAGGCGCAACGGTTTCGATGGTCCGCACACGAAGTGTCAGGCTACGCAATTCGAGGTAGGGGTTTATCGTTTTCGTTTTCAAATTTTTCACGCAATCTTTGAGCTTATTTTATAGTGTCGAACTGTTATCCGATCGTCAATCAATGACCATAATCGCGTAGTACGTTGTCCGAGATTTCCGATGCTTGTTTAGGATTCGCAATCCGATCTCTGAGGCCTCTGCGGCGGTCCGGCGAAGATTCGCGGGTTTTTGGGGTTCTCTGGCCAGCACGGTGGTCCGGAGGTTTCCAACAGCGGCGGCGCGGTGGTCCGGCGAGCTCCAGGCAGCAGCGCGACCACGGGTTCCGGTGAGGGGAGTCGGTCATCGGGGCGGCCCGGTAAGCGGCCGGCCGAGAGTGCCGGCCGAGGGTGCCGGCGAGGGGGCGTGATCGGGGTTGCGGCTCGCGACCCCGCTGGGGAGACCGAGACCTGCCACAGGCAGGTCTCCGTGTGAAAAAAAAAACACCGGCTGTGTCGGACGGTCGGTGGAGGAGGCGCCCGCGTGGCGCACGTGCGAGGGAGCCTCACGGGAGGAGGTGGGTCGCGGTGCGGCGTCTTGTGGGTTCGACTGGGCCGGGCCCAGCGGCTGGGCCGCGGCTCAGCGGGCCGAGCGGAGCAGACTGGCCGAGCCGGGCCGGTCTGGCCCCGGGGCAAACCCCCTTGAAAATTTGGACGCTCGTAACTTTTTCTAGGGGCATCCGTTTTGCGCGCCGTCTATGGTAGCGTGGACCTAAAAGCAAGGCGGTCTTTTTGAGATGGTCCCGGAAAATTATAAATCCCGGGACGGGGGCTTTGGTGGCGCGACACGTACGTCGAGGGGATTGACGTTTCTTTCCGGGGATCTTGTTTTGGACGGCGGGGACGCATCCGACGTCCGTTTTGAGCGTCGTCAGTGGCGTTGCGACCCTGGCATCAGGGCGGAGTTTTCCAGAGTGGTTTCGGGTGTCGAAATCGGAGTTGAGGTGTGGGCCGCACGACCTGTCTTTTGAGCTGCGTGTAGTGTTTAGCGACTTTCTCATCGGGCGTCCGTTTGAGGCGTGCAAGCAGTCGATTCTGGATGTTTTTCTAAGGGGATTGCAATGGTGTAATACGCCCGCCCTAATTCCGCACGATGGTGCGGGCCCCCCTGAGGGTCGTTTGGGCGTTGACGGTGATTTTCCATCTCTATCACCAGGCAACCATTTTGGACAAGTGAATAGTCCATATTGTGTACTTTTTCGAGAGGATCGCAATGGTGCGATCAGTTGGAAGTGCTTCGGGACCAGGGCGCAGGTCCCGCGTGGTACCGCTCGTGCGCGGTAAGCCGGAATGTACCTTTTTCACTAGGTGTCCATTTTGTGCGATTGAGTATTCAATCCTGTGTGTTTTTTCTGAGGGGATCGCAGTGGTGTGATCTGTTTGTTCATATTCGGGATCTTGGGGTGGGCCCCACATGGGTTGGTTACGGTGAATAGTACCTTTTTCACCGGTTGACCGTTTCGGGTGAGTAAGTAGTCTATCTCGCGTGTTTTTCCGTAGGGATTACAACAGTGTAATTTGTTCAGGCGAGCGAAGCCTCATACGCGATCTTATTAAATGTGGAGATATGAAGGGTGCCCCGGTGGAAGTTCTTCTACCATGTTTGTAGCAGACCTTTGGCGTTTGATCGCGTGCACTCCTGAGAGAGTGAGGTTGGTGTCTAAAGAAATGTGGTTGGCTATGCCTCAGCTATTAAGGTGGCAGGTTGGAGTTGTTACGTTATGCCTTCGCGTTGACATTGGGTGCGGGGTGCACGTTAGCCTTTGGGCTGGAGATGTGGTATACTCTGGGAGTATACGGGAGCGCTGGGAGGTACATGTGGATGTTGTTACCTGAGAATGTTTGTGCGCTTGGTCGGGGTTAACTTGGGGCCACACGTCGTGTGGGCCCTAGGAGCATGACGTGTTCTGCTTTCGTACTTTTGACCTCTCGCGACGTAGAGGGTCCCTTAGCTCCCGATTGTTGACCAACGGGGTATAGGTTTTTCCCCTGGCTCTGTGCTCTATAGTTTAGATCAGCAGGGTTGTGTGTTTTCCCCTGGTTTTATTCCGGAGTCAGGTGGTTGCACGATACCCACTCCGTGTTCGTTTGGCCAGTGTTGTAACCTCCAATGGAGATGGCCAGAGCAGTTTTTGGTTGCTCGTAGACTTCTAGGGTCTACCCTCCAGCAGAGACTGGGCAGTGGGTCACCCGACCTCTTATGGTCTACCCTCCAGCAGAGACTGGGCAGTGGGTCACCCGACGAACTTTTAGGGTCTACCCTCCAGCAGGGCTGGGCAGTGGGTCGCCCATCGTCTAGTTCCAGGTCTACCCTCTAGCAAGGCTAGGCAGTGGGTCGCCGGTCGACTTATTCCAGGTCTACCCTCCAGCAGATATTGGGCAGTGGGTCGCCTGATGATGTATTGGGGTGTACCCTCCAGCAGAGACTGGACAGTGGGTCGCCTAATGATGTATTCGGGTCTACCCTCTAGTGGAGCTGGGCAGTGGGTCGCCTGATGATGTATTAGGGTTTACCCTCTAGTAGGGCTGGGCAGTGGGTCACCAGATATCTTGTTAGGGATTACCCTCCAGTAGGGTTGGGCAGTGGGTCACCCGATATCTTGTTAGGGTTTACCCTCCAGCAGGGTTGGGAAGAGGGTCACCCGATATCATATTATGAATTACCCTACAGCAGGGCTAGGCAGTGGGACACCCGTTGACATTCCAGACTCAGTCCTTTCTACTAGGCTAGTCTGTGGTTTTCCTCCGTGATTACCGGAGCAGGACCCTTGGTTGTACGGGTCAGTGATGGAACGACCTTGGCTTTGAGGATACCTCTTGACTGCAGGGCAGCAACGAGGTGTGGTTTGACTTAACCCGGATCTTTCATGTACGAGGGGTGCTTTCCCCCACTGAGATGCGTCCTTGTGACGCGACCTAAAACCGTGCGGGCGAGTCAGTGCCACCCAAAGTGGATAGTGTCGAGGTGCGGTGGTTTGAGCCACTTGACTTGTAGTTTGGGGTATACATGCGGGATGTTGGGCATCGATGGTGGTTACTTCTGGGACTGTTGGCAACTCACTTTCATGGGCTGAGCTACGGGATGGAGATCCCCTTACGAGCTTGCTCGGGCTTCTTGTAGAGCATATATATATGTATATACCTTGTTCGAGTACCCACTTCTTGGTCTTGGTTACTCTCCCTCCAGGAGAGGCGAAGAAGTGCGGGGTACGCCACGTGCTTTCCGTGTCTAGCTTCTCGTGGTTGGATGAGTCTACTCTCATGCTATAGGTAGCGAAGACTCGACGGGAAGTTCATATTCTCACTGCTTCCATCTCCTTGTGTCTGGACGAGTCTACCTCCTTTCCTCTTGTTGGGTTGAGTTGGACTCTCTACTGTTACTCTACTTCTCTCCTTGTTGTACTCCATTACTTTTCCTATTTTCTCTACTACTCACCCTTAAGTACCTCCTTTTTTGCTCCCTCGATCCTTCAGGGTATCCTACTGAGTATTTCCATACTCACCCATACTTGGGATTTGCCCGAACTTGGTGTGCCCTTGCAGACGATGGACATGTTGATCGTGACATCAGAGGAGCATAGGAGCTGGGAGCTTGGACCGCGTGTGGTGGTCGTTGTTGGGTCCCAGTTGTGGGACCCTCCCAGCTGTTTACTATTGTTTTACCTGTTTCCGGGTTGTGGAACTTTTTGGTTGGGCGCGTGTTTTGCCCCTTTTCTTTTCAGCTTATACTTTGTATTGTTTAGAGGTCGATGCACATCTGTGATTTATACATATAGAAGTTGTTCTTTTATTACTCTGCATTTTCTTTCTTTTAATCTTCACTTTTTCATTGAGTGTGCTACGTGTGTGTGTACAGGTACTTCGGCAAAGGCCTCCCCGAGTTGTTGTGCCTTCGGCGCTGGTCGCCAGCCCCTGGCCTGTGGAGGCAGGCTTGGGGTAGTTACGGCGCGAGCCTGGGTAGGGTCGGGTCGTGACATCGTAGATAATGAGTAATTGAAAAAAGTTTCTGGATGAGTTGGTATGGCTTGATGATAACAGTTTCTATTCACTTCACACCCTCAAATATCATCATAATTTAACCACTTGAACCTTCAATAAAAATGTTCAACTCTACTTGTTCCTTTAAAGAGAACTCGTATTAGCACTTAAAACCCCAATAATATCAGGAATGAAACATTTAATGATGGAACCCAAGTGATAAAGACCTTATATAATACATAAAGTCTATTCCAATGGATATTTATCATTTGACAAAATGGATGGGGAATGCATTATGCACCCCACCAATGTATGGTTTCTCAAAAATTACATTTCATAGATTCCCATTTTGCATCATAAGTAATCATAAAGAGACTCTAAACTGCACAACAGACTATGTACTCATGGAAACATTGAAACTTGCAAAACATTTTATGTCCTATAAGAAGGACTCTATTCTAGACAACATCCCAAGTCCTAGGAGGTATACATTAAACTACATTTTATCTTTCAACCTCAAAAAATGATATTAATCTTCATGGAATATTTCCTTAATGCATGATATTAAACTACACATAAAATGTTACTTCAATGATGGTTCAATACACATGAGTTAGATTTTTGTGAAAGAAAAATGAAGTCCTATCATGAACCAGTCAATGGTTCCATCCATCATGACACCTTACCAAGCCCGAGGAATGGTCTAAATATCATTCCTGATCCCCACAGGCTGAAAAATAGTTGTTGGGCAATGAGTAACATCGTTGGGAATGGTTTCACCCATAAGAAACTACTATCACAAACACAAAAAATTTATTACATCATAACAATATCTATAATATTATAGATAAAAGGATACACCACATTCATGAGTTAAATATTTAGCATTCACAATAATGAAAACCCATATAACTAAAAATTGGGATGGGGTCGACTAGACAAACAATCCTCTATTCTACATGTGGGTCAACTCCCTCATGCCACCACCACCAACACATATCCAAAAAGAAACCACTATCACATATAACAATTATCCCCACTGTGGAAGGTCTTGTCTTTACGTGAGTCAACCATAAAAAAACTTACCTACACCGAAGGATGTATGGAGGATGTGATCTTGATTTCATAGTAGGTCACCACAAAAGGGATTCCATGTACTGAAATTAAATGATAAATTGAGATAATGTTTTTTAGGAAATAGAATAATACAATTTAGTTTAAAACATTCTTTATCACAAAATTAGAAATGATTATGAAAACAAGGTGGAATGGTAAGCATAGTACGAGCACCGTATGTAATCCCTAAGTTACAAGATTTAGATGGGTATTAGGATCCTTGTACTCTTGGTGATCAAATATATTATATTAAGGTCCTTCTTCAATTCGATCCAACCAATTCCCAACATAAATATTTAGTATGTGTAGTGATGTAATCCTACTATGGAGGATTAAAATTAGCCCTGTTGACTCACTTAGCATAATAGACATAGTCTAATGACATAGATATGCACTATTATGATGTTATCTATTATAATTCCTATATTAATTGAAACCCCTTTTTGTATAATCAAAATTCCATTAACTGAAACCACACAAATCAAGTAACCATTTTAGGGTGGAAAATATCCACCAAATCATGAACTCACACTATGACCCATGGAAAACACATTATTCACCAACCACGCAATTTTTAAAACCCATTTAGAAACCAAATACAGAATAATAAAGTTAGAAAATAATGTTATGGCATGGAACAACATACCTTTTCCTTGAAATCTTCACAAATATGGGTGTAAACCACAATTCGTACCAAGAGGATACACTATAAAGGTAAAAGCGCATAAAAGAAAACAATATTCACCCCAAGGATAATATATTAATCCCAAAAATGTTTAAAACCCTTGTTTAAGGAAAGAGAACCTAAAGATAAAGGGAGAAGAAACCCAACTAAGATAAGGAAGAAGGATATGTGAATCTTAATTGATGTCTTGTTGAAGATTCTAAGAAAAAACACCCAATAATTGGAGACCAATGGAGTGAAGGTGGAGAGGGAGGTGAACCTAGGGATGGAGGGAACAAATGGGTTGAGAAAGTGGGGTTATAATATTAAAATCATGGAGGGCTAGTTTATGAATTTTAAAATATTTAATATTCCAATAGGCCACACAATTTTCCAAACTATGCGCAAACCATGTGGATCCACTATCCAAGAGGAAAATGGGGACAGTTGATTTCATGGTGAGGGTGGATATTCATGCGCTTGGCTATGCATCCTAGACATTGCCACAATCCTTGGTGACTGGTTTTCACTAGGTTAGTGTATGGTTTCACCTAGCCTTGCTCCTCATCCTATTTGACCCAAAAACCACCATATTTATGAAACAATGATCATGAAATATATGTAACAAAGGTAAGATAAAATATAAAATATAAGATTAATAAAAATAACACCATATATGTGATAATTATCCCCACTAAAAAAAACTTTCCACCCTAAAAATTTTCAAAATGAGGTCTGATTGGGGAATAAAAAGGGGTACTACTCCTCCAATGAATACATTAACTCCCATGTCTCATGATCATTATTTTCATTCTACCAATGAACCTAAACCAAGGGTATGTACATTCCCTGAAGAACCTTCACTAGGGTACCCAAAATATGAAATGGTTAATCGAACATGGGAAAATATGATTCCAACTCCAATTCTTTTAGTTGAGCACGTGAGATGGGTCTATGTTATACTTCATAAGTTGCAAGGCACAGAACATGTCATGAATCTATGTAAATGGGTTCCATAAATATAAGTTATATGACACATTATAAATTATTTCAATAATCTCAAAAATTCGTGAGATACCTCAGAATAAGATTCACCAATTTACAAAAACAATAGTGATCCAGTCCAGGTTCCACCATTAAAAACCCATATTCACAAAATGAACATTTTAATGCTCAGTACCACTAATTGGAAAAATAATTATGGAGGATCTATACCATAAAAAATCATGTCCATATCAATCAACATTTATCATATCTTCCTTGTAGAAGGCTCATTCCCATCAATTATATCTCACCTACTTCTATCTAGCATAAAGGATATCGACATGGCCGACTATAATGTGCCTCAAAGGGAGCCATTTTAATTGAGGATTAGTAACTATTATTATATGAAAAAACAAAAAATCCCAAATGGTTATCCCAAGATATTCTAAAATCTAACACACATTCATGGAGCATGTATTTCAAAATTTTATTCTCCTGCTAATTCTGACCATCAATTTTAGGATTATATTCCATACTAAGTTTGACTTGTGACAAAATTTCCTTATGAAGGCCTTTCTAGAAATGAGAGGTAATGTACTATTATTTTTTAGAAAAAATTGCTAAAAATAAACCATGAGGCCTCTAGATTTTTTAAACATAGAATCTTCCCAACTTATCAACCATTCCTAAATCCATGATCAGAATAAAATGGGTATACTTGGTCAGATTGTTAATAACCAACCAAATATAATTACTTCCCTGGGTTGTATAAGGAAACCAAATAATGAAGTACTTAGAGACTTTATCCCACATACAGGTAGAAATGGGGAGCAGATGAAGAAAATATGAGATCCTCTAGTGCTCATCTTTAACTTGATAACATGTATAACTCTTAGACATGAAGTGAGGTATATCAAGACTTATAGTTGTACACCAAAACTAGTGACACACATTATATAACATCATGGTGGTCTTTGAATGAAAGACTCACTGAGACCAGTGGTTATCCTGTATAACCAACTTTTCCAAAGATGATGGCACCATGATGTGACCCATGTAATAAAGGATTGCCTCATAAGATAATGGCAACTCTCTTGTAACCTTCTTCTATTTAAAATCTATATAAAACATTAGAACAATTCATCATAGGGAATTTATTCCTTAATTTATTCTATAAGATATTTCATTAACTGAATACTATCCTACAACATACCTCTAATATGTTTATTGGTTTCTAGGTCAATCTGTTAAAAAAATTCCATAAAATTCCATTTTTCATTGGACTCTATTAGAGATTTCACTAGGATATTCCTACTTTGGGTGTCTGTCACCACAATACCCATGCCTGGGGTGTAGAAAATATCAAATTAAAATCCATTAATGTAATCAAATCATTATAACTATCTAAAAATTTTTCCATTCTGAGAGAAAATATATTAAAAAATCTTATGTTCACGTTAAACCATGAATTTCACCGCGAAGATTAATAGGTTCCACATTTTCAAAGCATGCATCACCACCGTTAATTTTATGTCTTGATTTAGATAATACTTTTCGTGTGGTATGAGATGCTTGGATACATACCCCACCACATGGTTATAATGCATCAACAAACACCCAAGACCCATACCTATTGAATCACAATAGACCACATATCCCCTTTCAAATTCTGTTAAGATCAAAACTGGGGAAGTGTTTAGTCACCACATGAGCTCTTAAAAAGATTCCCAACATTATATGATCCATACTATCGTTACCCATTTTTGAGAAAGTGTGGTCTTGGGTTAAGAAATATGACATAAATCCCTGATAAACTGCATGTAATACCCCACTAAACCCAAGAGCTACTGATCTCAAAAATATTTCTCAGTTGGTACCATTACATCAATAATATCATTCTAATAGATCCTTATCCATAACATCAAGTTTCTTTATTTCTGCTGATACATAAGATTAGTTACTGGCTTTTGAATCTCCAATATGCTAACTCTATGCATAAAAGCATCCATCCATTCCAATACACCCAGAAGACTGAGAACTCATATCCCTAGATGCCCCAAACTGAGTTGTTATTTCCCTTTTCATTGAGGATCTAGCACCACTTAGAGTGGGAAACCTACCATTATATATCCTCTTCAAGTCACCCATGTTCAAACATTTATAGAAGGGTCTATGTGGGACTAGACACATTGACCAAATATAGCTCGGCCTTCCACACTAGTAGAATATAACTTACCCACCATTATTGGTTGGAGACAAAGGTGGTCAGGATGGGTGTCTAGAGCTACCAACTCCCTTTATCTCATACTCTTCATATTAATTTTTTTATTAGATGATCAACCACCTCTCCGGCTAATAGGTATTGTCGTCCAATAAAAGCTCAACTAACATGACTGGTCAATTTCCACCATCAGTGGTCAATCAACCACCTCAGCATATATATTTAGTTTAAACACTAAGAATTATGATAGAATATCCAGTTGAAAGCCCATTTCAAAATTTTGAGTCCTTATGAGCTCATTAGATACCACATTGAGCATGGAACATATAAATTATTCAAAACTGTTAGCATATTTCAATAGGGTACGATCCCATGGATGATGTTCTAAAAACATCTGGGTCTTGGTGAGGGCTAAGGTCTCGATAAATACTACTCATTGAAAACAACCCTGAAATCCTTACTACCCATATTCTCATTATTTATATCTTGGATCACTGAGACCCACCACCTATGATTGTGGTCTTTGAATAGGAACACAACAAACTTTACATTAACAACCTCAAGAGTCCTGTGGAACTAGAAAATACTCTCTTGATTTTTAATTCTCTCCATAGCTTCTCGAGGGTCCATGCTACCCTCTAAGGAAGGAGGTATGATCATGAGGATATCCTAATATTTTTCCTTTTCTAGACCTAGATTGGTTTCCTTAGCTTGAGCAGGACTAAAGCCCACTCCAAGATCTAAAGCTCGGATAACCTAAATGACTACTTCTCATATTATCTGATCAATTGGTGAGGGTGAATTATTTCAACCCTCTTCCATTAGTTAAAAAAGAGGCCTTTAGGTAGGAATGATAATATACCATTCAATAAACACATGGAAAACTATCAATTCATCACTCCATGAAATCTCAACAATAATAGAAATTCAACATTCCCCTAAATTAAAAACAAACCATTGTAAAGAAAAGAAAAACCTGTAATCCTACCCAACAAAGTTCAGTGTCCATTCAAATTTTTTATCTTGTACTCCACCCATAGTTTAGGAGCCAAACCACTTCTCAAAAATCCCACAGAAGCCAAGAACATCCAATAGGTGTGTTGTCTATACACCCCACTCAGAACTAGAATATAACACCCTGATAGTCATAGTTCCCATCTATCCATAATATCCCAAATAACATGACCAAAATAAAGGGAAACCATGCCAGCAATACAATTTTTTCACAATCCAGTCAAGGATAAAATCCAACTGACACATGACTAGGCCCATGGAATGGCCCAAAGGGTGTTCCTGATCCCCATAAACTGAAAACTAGGTCATAGGCATTGAGTAACACCTTTTGGAATGGATTAGCCCATAAGAAACAAATATTATCAATATAAAAATTCTCATCACATCATAAAAATATCCATAATATGAGAGATTATAGTATACACCACAAGCATGAGTTAAATATTTAAAATTTACAACCAATAAAGTCAAAATAACCAAAAAGGGGGTGGGGTCAACTAGAAAAACAAGCCTCTATGAAACATGTGGATTGACTCCCTAATTCCACCACCACCACCACCTATCCTAAATGAAACAACTAGCACATAAAACTACCATATCTACTAAAAAATTCCTTTCTTTTACCTGAGTTAAACATTGCAAGATAAGTATACACCTAAGGGTGAATGTAGGGTGTGAGATATATTTTACTGTAGGGTCCCACCCAAGAAATCTATTCAAGGATATTAAATGATAAATCAATATTCATATTTTTAAATAATAGAAGCATAAAATTTAACAAAAAAACATAAATTATCACAAAAGTGGAAATGAATTCAAAAACAATATGAAATGGATATCACATTATTATCACCATAGAAAATACCAAATTACCAGGTTCAGTGCAGTCCTAGGATCCTTGTACTCTAAGTGATGAAATCCTAGACACAACGGTATGTCTCCTACTCAATCCAACCAACCCCATCATATATTTCTGGTTATTATTTGGAGTTAGTGAGACCAAGCCCCATCCCTATCAACTCACAGAGAATACTAGACCATGTATACGCACATAGATACTAGGATTCATATATTCACTATTCCAATTCATATATCAAGTGAAATACCTTTTTGTACAATCTCAATTCCATCAAGTAAAACCCCACATGACATTTAACCAATTTGAAAATGGAAAAACACCAATAAACCTTGAAATCACACCAAATACCTTGGATAACATATTTATCACCACAAAAACAATTTTTAAAATCCATTTGAGAACCAATGTATTAATACTAAAATCATAACATAATGTCATGTCATGGAACTGCCTACCTTTTCATTGAAATCTTCACAAATCTAGGTGGAAATGAGAATCCACCACAAGAGGAGACCCCATAAAGGAAAGAGAACACAAAAACTAACAATATTCACCCCATGAAAGAGATATTGAACCATACATAGGTTAAAAACCTTGATGTAGAAAAGAGAACCCAAGGATAAAGGGAGAATAAGACAGAAGAAGGGAAGGGAGAGGGAGAGGGAGAATTTACATGTTTTTTCTTAAATATTCCTATAAAAACCCCATGAATTGGTTCCCAATGATGTGGAGGAGGAGAGGGAGGTTCACCAAGGGATGTAGGGGTTGAATGGTGGGATAAATGGGGGAAATCTTATTAAAATTGGGTAGGGTTGGTTTAAGAATTTCAAAAAATATATATTTTTTCTTGTTGTAGACACAGTTTGGATTCACACTTTTCCAATAGTGTACCAATCATGTGGATCCTCTTTAATGATAGAAAGTGGGTCACATGGTTTCATGTGGAAGGCACACACCCATACTCTAGGTCTTGCATCTGGAAAAATATCATTGTCCTGGATACATTCTTTTCCAAAGGATGGCATACAATTTTCACTATCCATTCACTAACCATGATCCCCCCCTTGTCCAACCCAAAAACAACCTTTTTATCAAAAAAAACAAGGTAAATACATGAAATAATGGTAATACTTAAAATAAAAGATAAAATACATCAAAAGACCACCACATATGTGAAAAGTACTTTCATCCTGGTGTGTGAGTCAGATCCACATACAAAGACTCCCCAATCAACAACTGTGTGTGGCTTGATTCCTAATCTCATAGGATATGTCGTGACACCCAGATACCAAATCATTGGTCCATCCACAATATTAATAGAATAAATTCCACCTATGAATATGGGTCAGACCTCTATGGATATTTTTCCATTCAAGAACTTAGTGTGACTTGATTTATACTACCACATGATACATAGTGACACCCAGATCAGAAATATAGGGTCACTAAATAATATAAATTTAAAATAATATCTCTATTTATATGATTCAGACCATCATAGAATGTTTTCCATTCAAAAATATGTGTATATTGATTCCTGCTATCATAAAATACATAGTGACACCTAAATCTCAAATCTTGGGTCCAACTGTAATATAAATGAGAACAATGACCCCTTTGTGTATAGGTCAGATCAATGTGGAGAGTTATCTATTCATGAAATATGTGTGGATTGATTCCTAATATCACAGGGTACACAGTGAATCCTATATCCCAAGTCTTAGGTCTTTTCATAATATCAATAGAAAAAATGCCCCCTCAGCATATGGGTCAAACATGCATGGAGGGTTTCCGTTCATGAAAATTGGGTGGATTAATTCCATTTGTCATATGATACATAGTGACACCCAGAACTCAAATCCTAGGTCCATCCACAATATAATAAAAAAAATCCCCCCAATATTATGGGTCAGAACAACATGGAGAGTTTTCTATTATAGAACTACATGTGTCATGATTCCTTCTATGATATGATACATAGTGAAACCCAGATCCCAAATACTGGGTCCAACAACAATATAAATGGAAAAGTAACTTCTATGTGTATGGGTCAGACCTAAATAGATGGTTTTTTTTTAATAACTACATGTGTCCTGATTCCTGCATTCACAGAATACATAGTGACACCCAAATCCAATATACTAGGTTTATCAATAATATAAATGTTAAAAATAACCCCTCTATATATGGGTTAGACTTGTGTGAATAGTTTTCTATTCAAGAACTAAGTTTGTATTGTTTCATGCTATCATAGGATACACAGTGACACCAGATCCCAAATTCTTATTACAACTACAATATTAATAAAAAATGTCCCCTCTACATATGTTTCAAACATGAGTGGAGAGTTTTCCATTCCAGAACTATGTGTGTTTTGATTCCTATTATCATAAGATATATAGTGTCACCCAGATCTCAATGACTGGGTCTAGCTACAATATAAAAAAAATGGTCACACTATGTATGGGTAAGACCTGTGTTGAGATTTATCTATTAAAGAACTATGTTTTTCTTTATAACTACTATCACAGGATATGCAGTGACACCGAGATCTCAAATATTTGGTTTAGCTGTAATTTAAACTGAATATTTTCCCCCTACATATAGGTCAGACCTGTATGGAGAGTTTTCCATTAAATAAATTTGTGTGGATTTATTTTTTCTACCACAAGATACATAGTGACACCCATATCTAAAATCATATTCCCAACTGCAATATTAATGGATCCCCATGTGTATAGTCCAAACCTACATGCAGAGTCATCCATTCATAAATTAAATGTGGTTTTATAACTATTATTATAAGATATGAATTGACACCCAGATCTCCAATCCTAGGTCTATCCACAATATAGAGAATGAAAAAAATTCACCCCCTGTATATTGGATGGACATATATATAAAACTATCTATAGAATACTTTTGGATTGATTCCTTCCACCATAGGATACATTCTCAGGCATGAGTCCTCAATTTTAGTCCCAACTATGGGTTTTATTAACACCAAATCATATTCCACCTTGATATTAAGATATGTATAGAGACTCTAGTCCACAATAAATTATGAAAAACACAATGTATGCCCCCATCATGTACCCTCATGTTGGTTAACCTATTACTTAGTTATCCCTTGTTTATCATGAAGAGAATGAATCATGTGATCTTAGGGAATATGTAATGGTTCTCTTGTTGGAAAGACCAAGGAATTTCTTGGATAGAGAATAGTGTCCCAGTTGGGTGAAAATAAATTTAACAACAATTTCCTTGTAATTTTTTTTAAAATGCATGACAACGTCTTGATCCCATGACATTAAACTCCATGATAAGAGGTATTTATTCTAAACAAATCCTCCCCCCTGATGACAGTGTATTCATGAAATTCATGTCATTTCCCTTGCCCCAGAAAATGTTTTCAATACACAATGGTGTAGAATTTAGGGTGCTCAAACCCTTATTGAATCTTATTTTCACCAAGAACTAAAATCATATCTCAATATCTGAGTTGATACCAACTAGTTATTCAAGTAGATTTCCCTTAGAACTCAATAGACTATGGGCTCTATTGATCCAAGTTATCCCCTTTAGTTAATGGTTATTCGGTATGAATATTCTAATGGGACCCTTCGTAGATTCACTGGAGAATTGAAAAAAAATTGAAAACATATTGTGCCTAAAGGTTTTTTGGTCCATGAGGAGAGGTCCCCCTTAAACCTGAGAGTTATAGTCTGAACTATGAAGAATATGGGCTTCCTCCATTATCAATGGTTGACCTGTACGCACCTATTATCACCTCCAATTAAATCTGATATTCATGGGTTATGATTTATATAGAGACCATAGATTCTCATGTATAAATATTACATCTTCCTAAATGAATATTCATTAAATTACACAAACACACATTGATAGACCATAAAGTTATAGTGCCTCCGGAATCATGGAAACATAAAAAAAATGGTTTATTAAATTTCTACATCATTTAAAATATTTTTCTTCATAACTACAACCATTTAGATATATCATACTTAATATATTTCTTCATATCCTAGGAAAATAAACATATAAAAAGGATTATATTTGATACCCAATGAGGTTAAAAAAGGGAGAAAACAATGATTACATAAACATAACATGATCATAAAGGTAAAAAAATGAAAATAACATTTGAAAAATTATACCCTTCATATAATAGAACTTAATATTGAGTCCTAGAATAAATATTTGTAGTTAATAAGAAAATGATAATAATGAAACATGATCCATGTAATAATTACATTGGCATGATACATGGGTTTTTTGTGTACACATAATAATATAAAATCATTATAATACTATCATTGTGGAATGAGTTCACTCCCAAAACCATCGCAGTAATCAAGGTTCACGTCCAAGACTATCATGGTGGAAAATGTCCCATACTTTAGTATGTTAAATCCAAATTATATACTATTTTAACTCATTAGATATCATTATTTTCCATATTAATCGGATGAATATATAGCTCATACCCATCAAATAATGAAAACAATATGTTTGTGTCCCACATGATCCTAAATAATTAACCATATAAGAACCCATAAAAATAAATGAGTTCCAAAATCATTCCATCATAGAATAAACCATGGAAAATAAATGGGTTTCATAAAAAATCATTATAGATTAACCCATGGAAAAGAAATTTTTTTCACAAAAAATTCTTTATGGCATAACCAACGGAAAAAACGGGTTTTATAAACATTTAATATTTTTAAAATAAACAAAAAATATCCCAAAAAAGAATAAGGATGGTGTCTTTAGTTCATATCCCTAGTAAAACATAATAAACATAAATGTTTTTCATATCTAATGGAAAATTATTTTGAAATATCTCTTGGACTAATTCATGAGTTAACTAACTATTTAATTTTAAAATCACTTCTCTTTTTAAAAAGAAGTTAACTTATAAATGAAAAAAAAATCTATTAAAATAAACATGTAAAATTGTAATGGAATATTTAATGAATTAATTATTCATGATATCAGGTAAATACTCTCATGATTTATAAGTTAAAAAATTAAATTCATGTCTTTGTAGGAAGTCACAATGAATCTTGTTTATAGAACAACAAAAAGATTATTTTCAAACAATTTTATAAAAAGTAAAACATTGATAAAAATTAATTTTAATAAAATGTAAGAGAATAGTAAAAATCAATTCGAAAACATTATTATAAAACATGGACATGGATGATTAATATTAACCAGTGGAGGATTAAATATAAGTAAACTCAAATAATGATGAGATTGTGAAATAAATCCTTACCTCAAGTGTCTCGTTTCATTGTTCACATTCAAACCTCTTGTATAATAAATATGGATTAATTATACATGTATAATATAAGAATATTCATATATATTATATGGTTTATTATTTATTTATAACATATTATTATTCCTTTATTAATAACTTTTTAATAAAATCATTGTTCTAGGTGATAATAGCATTGTTTTCTAGGCATGTTTTGGTTCGATAGTCACGGTTCTTATACTTTTATCACAGTACCACCATTTATAGAATATCAATAATGGTATAAAAATAATACATATTCATTATATACATATTTATAACATATCATTAAAATTAGAAATATAAAAAATAATTATATTTTTCATGGAGACGGTAGGCCATACGTATGCATGAACACTAATCCATTTTTCTTCTGATGGAATGAAATAAAGGTAAGTAATAATTCATTATTCCTAAATAGTTGTAATGTATTATATATAATATATAAATATCAAATGCATTATAATACCCACCCATAAAATGTGGTCGTGAAAAATGAATTATATCACTACTTGGAGATGGTAAGTTGTATGTATGAACAAGTGATACTATCACTTATTATTTGATAGGAAAGAGGGTGTATAGTTGTGTTTTAATAATCATAATAAAATTTTATCATATTTTGGACACTTAATTTATCATTTTATGATAAATTTCTAATAATTATATATGATAAAGAAGTTTATAAAAGAAATTGATCATTTCAAAGAGATTACCTCTTCTTGGAAAGGACTTGTATAAATATCCTCTTATAGATTATAGTGTTGGTCAATTAAGAATAAAAGAACCTATAGAATGTGTCAATAGAAGTAAAGATAATTTGGAAGAGTATGTGAAAGAAATAAGGTTCAATGTAGAGTAAAAGTGAAGGAGGAAGTTCCCTTTTATAATTGAGGTGAGGTTAAAGTTTTGGTCATCTTTCAAAATATTAAATTTTAATAAATTATTTTCCAAGAAAAATACCTTTAAATGGAAATTTATTTAAAGATAAAGAGGGAACGGGTTTTAATATCATCAAAAAATAATTTTATACATTATTTTGGGTAATTTTAAACCTTATAATTATGATTAACCCTTAGTTAACCTAATTTAATTTTAACTATGGTAAAAATATTCATTATTAAAAATTTTGTAATATTTACTTATAATGAAAAAAATAGAAAAAATGGATTATTTATGATATTTTAGACCATATAATAATAAATATGTATTATTTCATGGTTCTTATGTTTTAAAAATCAATTAAAAAATATTATTTTGATAAAATATCATTATTTTTAATTTTGACACTATTCATTTAATTTATCATTAATTACATCATGGAAAAATAGAAATTTTAAATATAATTATTTAAAAATACCTATTATATCTTATAGATATATACAATTCATTTTCCAAATTAACTCATTCCAATTATATCACTTTTAATATTTTTAAAATCATTTATTATATTTTTTTAACTAAGTGGAGAAATACTGCATTGGGTTTTCATAACCAATTACGTCCTTTATATAATAAATTAAAATTAAAAACAATTTTATATCATGAAAATAAATTTATTAAGATCAAAATTTTCTCTTATATTAATTCATATTAAAAAAATTTCTCTATGTGCATTTATATTATTTATTAAAAAAAGAGTTACATTTTGTAAATTTTTTAATTATATAATATAGAAGTAATTTTCATAGATAGGATTCCATTAAATAACTCAATTTTAAAACTTATGTATTAAGATAAAAATTCCCTTAATAAAATTATTTTTTATGAATAATTGTAGCCTTATCACTTATTTTTAATCTAAATTAACTTGATTTACCCATTACGGAGGTGATAATTTTACGACGGTAAATATTCATATTGACCAGAAATAAAAAGGGACTAATTACCAAAATTTTACCACCTAATTATAAATATGAAATTTATTTTATATAATCCAATACTTATAAATTTAAAAAAAAATAATGTATGTGTGCAAAATATGACAAAAATAACATTTTATAAAAAATTACTTTTTAAGCATAGAACAAGATTTATTCTAATCCTATGTTTAGAAAAATATTGTTCGAATGTTTAAATTTTTTATCAAGTAAATAGAATATACATTCCATGAAAATCATTCACCAAAAGAAATTAATTTAATATGTTTATTTAAAATAAATTTCATTCATAAAAACAATTTTTCCGAAAAAAACATCACTTTTATTTTTAAATAATTTTTAAAATGATAATCATTGGATAGGTAGTGAGTTAATTTAAAAATTTGTAGACCATATATTTTTTATAAGTTATTTATTATTATTCATACTCCTTAATCCAACTACTAGGTGATAATGACCATATAAACTTTTAACAATGGTTTATGATTCATCTAAACTCTCTCTTGCATGAAATGGAAACTATTGAAGAAATCATGTTTTTTTAAGGAAAAATATTTCATAAAAATTTCATGTTGTTAAATTGTTCTAAACACCCTAAAAATAATTTATCCATTGAAATTTTTCACTCTAACAAAAACAGATGGAGACAATTCTTCTAGATCACATCCTCCTGTTCCCATATATTTTCCTCAAATTGGTGGTTTCTCCATAAAAGATGGACAAGATGAGTGGTACTGTTTCATAGAACATTTTC
The DNA here is from genome assembly GCA_963277665.1 of Viscum album. NCBI lineage: Eukaryota > Viridiplantae > Streptophyta > Magnoliopsida > Santalales > Viscaceae > Viscum > Viscum album. Next base: position 1,638,064,753 of record OY728163.1, on the reverse strand, counting down.
TATATGATTTATAACGTCTTCCAATCATTCTTAATAAGAGATATCTTTCTCTTGTGGTACGACCACAATGTTTAGTTTATTTGAAAGATCAAGTATGTACTTACTATAGAGAGATATGTAGAACACATCATGAACTTCAAAGAGACTCAGTGGAAGTTCCACTTGATATACTACCATCCTGAAATGAACAATAATTACAAGAGAACTGATATATGTGGGAATTAACATCCCATTCATTCCAAATATCATTAATCTCTTCGAGGGAGATATTTATTGGAATACCCTGTCACCCAATTCAAAATCAAGATCATTCAAGTGATTTTCAACATTACTTTTTTTCTATATAGAACATATATTATGTGTTATTGAATAGATATAACATTCTATATAATTTACATAACTAGATTAGTTTACAATTTATTTATTTCTTCATCCTAATTCTATCATGTTGAAGTTAAGCACCTCTTACCATAGAGGGATTCATACAAAGCTATCTGAATTCTTTATTTAAATCTATAATTGTAAGAAGAATCTACCAAAGGTAGGTGTTGATCTGAAGAAACATTGAAATAAATAGATCAAGTTCTAAATTTTTATTATAGAGATTGAATTTTCATATCAGACTATACATATGTCTGTGGATGATAAGCCATGTTGAAACATATATTTGTATCCAGAGCATGCTGATGTCTTTGCTAGAACATTGAGGAAAACCTCATATCATGATGAGATATCATGAAATATTGTACTACAAGAATTATTTTCAATTCCTTACTATATATTATAGAAGAAATATCAAGATTGAAATATTCTCTAATATTAATCCAGTTTGTTGACATTGAAAGATGATCGATTATAACCCATATAACATTATATCATTTAGATGTTTTGGGTAATCTATTGACAAAATCCATGGTGATTTTTTTTATCATTTACATATAGGCATAGACAGTGGTTTTAAATACCCTAAGACATATATCTCTCAGCCTAAAATTTCTAGAAACCAAGCACTGAGAAACATAATCCGCAATATCACTCATCATTTCATCCCTCCAGAAATACTCTTTTAGGTTTCTCTATATCTTTATACTTCCAGGATGAATATATAATTCTAAACTATGATCCTCATCTAATATAACCTTCTTGAAAACATATATTGGAGGAACACACACAATTAATGAACATTATTAATCCATCACAATGAAGATAAAACTCTGGAACATTTCTCACCTTCTTTGGCAGATCTACACCTTCTATTTTCACCGCATTAATATTCACTTGGATAGATGGTTGAACATTCATTTAATCTAGATTATATTTCTCTATTCCATTAATATTTCTATATACATCCTTTGTAAATCCGAAAATATTCTATATTTTATCATCCTCATCATAAATAATCTATCATGATACTTTTTTCTTAAAGAATATTCTACATTGTTCACTTTCAAAAGGTGGAAATGCATTGAGAAATCATAATTTTTAATCAGAACCTACAATCTTATTTGGTGTATGTTCAACTCTTTATTAATTAAAATATATATTAAACTATTTTCATCATTATATCTAGCTCACACTTCTCTATGGAGATAATTTTTCTCTATATATATAATACAAAAATTAGAACAGCTAATTCTATATCATGAGTTGTGAAATTCTTCTCATGGGCCTTAAATTGGCGTGATGTATAAGCTTTCCCCATATCATTTTTCAGAATAACACATCCCAGTACCTTCTTTGATGCATCACAATATATCACAAACCATTCTCCACTATATGGTAGCATGAGAATAGATCCATTGACCAACCATATTTTCATCACCTTGAAATTATATTTACATTCTTCCATATATTTGAACTTAACACGTTTTAAATCATTTTGGTGAGTATATTTGATAATCATGACAAAAAATTCACAAAACATAAATAATATCAATTCATCCAAAGAAGACTATAGATTTTAGCCACTACAGTTGCTATGGTCCATTTCTCAACAACATTAGTCTTTGATGGATCCATGGATATACCCTCAATTGAGGTTATATAAGCCAAAAATAGAAATTTCTGAATTGAAAATCCACACTTGGTAAATTTTTCATAAATATTCTCCTTATTTATGTTATTAAGCACAGTTCTAATGTTATCTTCATTCTATTCCTTGTTTTTTGATATATTATAACATCGTATATAATACTACCAAAAACTAATCAATATATCATCTAAATACTCTATTAATTAATTCTTTGAATATTGCAGGGGTATTAGTAAGAAAAAAAATGAATCACTCTAAATTCATAATGTCCATACCTTGTAAGGAATGTTTTATTGTGTATATGTTCCTTATTGAACATTACATTATGATAACCTAAATAGATATCAATATTTTAAAAGTATTGATCTCTATATAGTTTTTTAAATAATTCATCAGTATAGGGAAGTGGATACTTTTTCTTGATAGTGATCGTGTTAAGTTCTCGATAATCAATAAGAAGTCACGTTGATCCATATTCTTAACATATAGATTAGGTTCACCTCATGGTGATGCACTAGAAAGTAATAATCCCATATAAATATTCTATTGGTGTTTTTTCTTCACTTCCTTCAACTCAATTTTGGAAATTCTATAACGATTCATTAAGACATGCATAGGATAAGGTATGAGGTCTATTGAAAACCCACCTTCAGGATTTGGTGGAAGACCTGAAAATTATTCATCAAATATATCAAGAAACTCCTATAGAATAGGTGTATCATTTATTTTTATTTTCTTTCCAACCATTTGAGATAGATAGAATTCATGTATAGTAATTTAGAATCACAAGATGTAAGTAATTTCCATTGGAAGATTATATTCATAATTATATCGATAAATGATTATAGGTTCATTCGGAATATGAAATGATAATTCCCTTCCTTAGTATTTAATATGAGAGCCATATCAAAAAATATAATCTATGATAATAATAATATCAAATTCAATAAAATGTGGAATCAAAAGATCTGTAGGAAGCACTTTCCTACAATCTTTAGTTAGAGAATAACTATAAAATTCATATGAAATCGTTGTTCCATTAATAAGTATTCACAACTAACATAAAATTCAATTATTGAGGTGATGTGGGGATACACATAGGATTTTATTTAGAAATAAAAGAGGGGGTGGATATAGAATTAAATATGATAGTAACTGTTATATAGTGGATGATAAGTGTACCTTTCAATACATCATTATTGTAACCCATTTCAGCAGTTTTGATCGCATGAGATTTCCCTTTGTATTTGGGCTTAATAAGTTGTTGATCATGATTATAAAAACCCTTCAAATTCTTTCATTGATTTTCATAATTCCCATAATACTTGAATATGATGCATTAGGGCATCAGTGGTACATTCTATGGATCCTTTTCTATATTCACATCACTAGCTGACCATTTCCCATCACCTTATATTTTGATTTCCCGATGAACTTCCTTTCCACACTTAAAACATTTACCAATAAAATTAAGAAAATTTTACTCATTTTTGCTTCCACACATAGAGCATAAAGGAAATCTCATCTTATTTTACCAATGATTTTTATAATTCCTTTTGAATTCCATTTTTCTTTTCTTACCAAAACCATGATATTGATGGCTTACTCCAGTATCTATCTCCTCCCTAAGAGCACATCAAACAATTTCTTCATAGCTACTAATGTATCTTATAGATAATTCCTTCTGGAGACTTGGTTTTAATCCACTAAATAATTGATCAATTTCACATTCAGGGATAATAATTAAAATAAAGGTATACCTAGAACGCCTTCAAATATTTTCTTTATAAGTTCCAATGGATTCATTATCCTTTTACTTCATATCAAGAAATGACTTCTCTATTTTGTATGTATTATACTAGGTATTTACTTACTCAATAATATAGCTTAAAATAATCCATTTCCATTGATTCATTTTCTTCTTCATGCCTTGTATTCCTGATATGATTCCACAATTTTTTGTACCTTTTAGAAAATAATGAGTTTGGGAAACCTTTTCAGGTCCCAATCATTTAAGAACAAAAAATAGTTTCTTTATAATGAACTGACTCAGGATGCCCTAAAACATGGCACCTGACCAAATCCATCACATACCTGAAGGGCATTTCCAATTCCCATGGGCAGGAAACAAGAACCTGGGAATCAACCGATAAAATAGAGGGAATGATTTTTTCCAACCTGAACAAACACATGGAATTTATATACACAAATTAATAAGTAATAAAAGAATACCAATAAATATATTCCATAACTATAAAAATGATAACAAAAAAACAATTGTAATTGTATCAAAAAACTCAAAGATACAAGTATAAATACAAAGGTCCAAAATCAAAAAGCAACTTCATGTGATGGAATGGATGAAATCCCATCATCTCACCACCAACTACACAACTCCATTGACAAAAAACCTCACTGTAAAACTATGGAGCCTTTCCTTTCTCAGTATTGGAAGACATACATAGGTATTCACACCACTAAAGAGGTGAACAGGGTGTGAGATAACAAGCTCAATATAATCCCACCTGGGTGTTTCATAATAAGTCTCTGTATAAAAAATTTTGTACAGTAATTTTAAATAAAACATGGAATGATATGTAGTAAATAAGTTTTTATAGAAAACATGGTAATCATTTCGTTTTTATCATAGTTCTAAAGAAAAATCTGGTAAATCAATTTCAAAGTACATTTTCTGTATCATCATTCACAACAATCCACATACATATCAAGGATAAAAAAATCGAAGAAATAAAAAACAACAGTAGAAGCCCATTCATCACAACACCATGGAATACAATAAGTTAGGTAGTAGACTAATCATACCTAAAAATCTATGAACATTTCACTGCGGTACATGTATCCAATTATCTACACTCCAATACTAGGGACACACCCATGAATGTAAAAAATCAACATCATATACAAACCTAGAGCCAATAATCTACATTCTAGGACAAGAAGAATATGTAGAAGTGAACCCCCACAATGGAAGGAGGTCTCAAAAATAAACCTTACACCTAGTACCCAAGGTAACCCATGTGTTCATTTTCATAATCATCTCTATGTTTTGAAAACCATTTCAAAACCATTTGTGCAATTCAACATTAAATAGGGTAACCATACCCGCTTGTTTTTTAAAAATCATTCTATGATTTAAAAATACCCCTTTTCTTTACATATATCCAAAACAAAGGAAAACCCACATTTACTCAAAATCTAATTCCAAAACACACAAAAATAATCATGCCAGTTTCATACTAATGTATTTATAAATCAATTTCTAAAAAAGGAACAATAAATTTCATCAAACACAGGCTAGAGACAGAACCATCTACCTCAAAATTAGGGTCACACACGCACACAACAGGATTCACCAACAACAAAAAGACACCAACATCAAGGAAGGCCATAAAATCCAATCAACATCTCAATATTGATCCAACATGGAAAAAAAAGTTCGGTGGAAAGGAGTAAATCTACATACCTCATGAATGAACACCCACTGCACCTCAACCAACAAAGGAATGGCCTTCAGAACAAGATCACACAAGGGGTAATGGAAGAAGACATGAAGAGAAACAAATTTAGATTAACGGATTAGATAACATAACCCAAGGGTGATACCATGATCAAAGTCAACAAATAAGTAGAAATACCACTCACCTAGAGAGATACACCATGACCAAAATGAAGATTGAATGCGGACAAGATCATTCTAGAATAGGATTATTATCCCAAAATCACCAAGGAATTTCCCTAGGTCAAAAAAAGAGATTATATAGAAAAAACTGAAACAAAATAGCTACACACCTATTTAAAAATCTTCATCTGGGACGTGACACAATGTGTAACCCGGTAACAAAATGTGTAACCGCCAAAGCCTCAGATACACTGTAGAACCCGTCTCCATGGATTAAAATCTGATCTTTTATTAACTCACGACATTTAAGAAATATTCACATTATGTAACCTTTCATAGTGTTAAGCCTTTCACGACTTGAATCCAACAACTCTTACATGTCCTGTAACCTATTTACACAGTGTGAAACCCCCTATAGCCTGCATAAAAAGATGGTTAAAGCTAGGGGTCCAAAAAAACACTAAATTCAACATTATAGGTATCCTCCAAATTTTTTCTCGGTCCTATATCGACAACGAAAAATGGAAAACCACGACATGGTTAAGGAAATACCTGAAAAATCAGTAACTAGATGTTAAAAACTCCCCACTATAAATACTTTCCATCCCCAAGAATTCTTATTGAGGATGTGATCCCTAGAAAAAGATGAGGCCAATTATCCCTCATTAATGACTCTAGTTCCAAAGTCTCAGGATAATATGATCCATGTTTCCATAGTACTCTGACCAATAGAATCAACATCCCGTGAAAGAATTTCACTTGAGAGTCAACGATCTCAACTAGTTCCTCCAAAACAAAAACATTTGGATCTAACTCAATTCCATTCCAATTCAGAATGTGAGTGGGATCAGGATGATAATTCTTGAGATAAGACATGTGGAAATCATCATGAATACCTATCAACTAAACTATAAAAGTCAACTGATAACCCACCTGTCTGAGCTTCTTAGTGAACACAAACAATACATCATATATAATAGCCATATTCCCCTATTTTCCAAGATGACGAGGAACCAACTGAGGAGAAACATTCAATAAATACTAGTCACTAATAGAAAAATCTAGAGGATGAGGACACAGATCCAAATATTATTTCAATAGACTCTTGGTTGTAACCATATGTTGATGTACATCCCAAATCATTGCTAATGTCTCTTGGACCAAACATTGTCTAACTAAAGATACTTCTCCCACCTCCTCCCAACAAAGATGTATTCTGTATGGGCGACTATATAACGCATTGAAGGGATCCATTATGATGAATGAATAATAACAATTGTTATGAAAAAACTCCAATAGTTCCATATGGATATCCCATGATCCACAGAAATCCAAGAAACAATCACGATGAATATCCTCCAGGATCTGAATTACTCGCTTCATCTGACCATCTTCCTATTGATGGTAGGATGTGCTCAACGTGACCAGAGTTCCCATTTCCTCTTGGATACTCCTCCATATCCTCAAGGTAAAAATAGGTTCCCAATCCAGAACAATGGAAAAAGGAGTCCCATGTAACCTCAAAATCACTTTTCCATACAACTTACCTAGTGCATCAACCTTAGTGGTGTCCTCAATCAGAATGAAATTAGCAGACTTCTTCAACTGATCAAAAACTACCCAGATTTCATTTTTCCCTCAGGTATTCCATGGTAATACAATAAAAAAATACATTGATACCTCATCCCATTTCCATAAAAGTACTAGAAATGGTTGAATAAAAAAGAGGGTTTCAAGTGATCTTCTTTTATCCATTATCATGTGTAATAGTGGGGCACATAATCTACAATGTCACACTTCATACATGGAAACTAGAATCATATTCTCATATAATAATACATCATAGTAGTTCTTGGGTGAATTTCCCAAAAATATATGTTATAATTAAACAAAAATAAACTCTTCACAGATGCTGAGATGACAACACACTCCCCAAATTAGAGAATACCATCTGAAGAAAGAGACCAATGAAAAATGGTCTATGTACAATAAAGTCTTCATTGAATTTTTATAAAATCGTCATCCTACAATTTAATATAAAAAATTAGACATTAGGAGATATGATGATAACTAAACTCTAGTTATAAACATACCTAAAAAATCCTCCTAAGAATCCAAGTAAAACTGAGTGAAAATACCATAAGGTTCCACTCCTTCTATTACAGAACATATTTCTATGGTACTTTCCTGTTAAGCGAATATGAAACCACATTCACCTTCCCTGAGTTGTAAGAGAAATTTTAGTCAATATTCTGAAGGTATTATACCCATTATATATTTATTAGAGTCAGTTATTTATGATAAAATATATAACTCAAACTCTTATGATCAGAAAAAAATGTAAACCTTTCCCCAAAAGGGAGGTGTAGCCAAACATTATGTGCATGCATAAATTTGGAATCCTCTAAATCAATTGTGGGATAATTATTTACATGTGATAAAATTTTAAGATAACAATAAGCTACCACATGGTCATCATTCATAAGCACACATCCCAAACCAGCACTAGAAGCATCACAAAACACCATGCACCCCTTACCAAGATCAAGTAAGATCAAAATACGAGCCGATGTCAGATGTTTTTTTAGTTCATTTAAAGAAGACTGATACTTCACATCATTGGTTCATTTCACAGATTTCTTAGTACGAGTAGTTAAAGGCGATTCCATCTTAGAGAAATACATATCAAACCGTCGGTAGTATCTAGAATGACTAGGAAATATATGAATTTAAAATACATTCTAAGGTTCCTTCTATGAAAAAACATAATTCCCCTTCTCTAGATCAACTGATACATTGTGATCAGAAATATTCTTCTCTAAGAACATTACTTCATGAATACAGAAACTACATTTTGAAAGAATTTCATACAAATTACAACTTCTCAAAATTTCTAGGACAAAGATCAAATGGTGATCATGATCACTCTTGGATTTAAAATAAAAAAGAATACAATCCATGAAAACTACCATAAAATTGTAAATATATTGATGGAATATTGGATTCATCAATTCCATAAAAACTATAGGAGTGTTATTCATAACAAAAGGTGTCCAATGACATTCATAATGACCATAACTGCTCCTAAAATCATGTTTCGGTATATCAGACTCCCGAACTCTGAGAATATGATAACCCAACCAAATTTCAATCTTTGAAATCCACTTTCCCCCTTAATATGATCAAAAAATCATATACAAAAGGAAAAATATATTTGTTCTTAACTATTACCTGGTTCAACTTCTAATAGCATACACACAATTCAAGTGAACCATTTTCCTTCTTGGAAAATTGCATAGGGGCTTCCCAGGGTGAAACTATATGGAGAAAAAACCTTTTCCCAACACATTATCCAACTGAATCTTGAGTTCTTTCAGCTCAAATAGTTCCATATGATAATAAGGTATCGATATCCGTTTTGTACCTAGCATTAGGTTAATCATAAAATCTACCAATCTCTAGAGGAATACTGGAGAAGTAATTTGGGAAAAAATTAAAAAAGTCTCAAACAAAAATGAGAAGATAAAGACTAAAAGAAACATCATCAGTTTCAACTGAAATAATAGAAAACAAACCCCTGATCTCAAGGAGAGAAGGTAATTCATGACAAGACCTCAGTTCTCACTCCCCCTGAAATACATAAGAGCACACATCAAAAGAAATAAATGAAATACATTGATGATAACAATCATCCTCGGCTCGATGAGAGAAAATCCAATTTATACCGATGATGATTTCAAACATATAAAGATCAAGAATTAGAAAATATCATACAAACTCCATATTGACTACTGTTAATGAACAATAAGCACACCAAAACCCCTACTCTTTCTTCTTATTGAGAGGTTTCACTAACTGCATCACAAAGGAAATAAGTTCCATTGGATGTTTAAGAATATAAAAAACATGTATATATAAACGATTGAGTGGATATAGTATCAAATAAAGTATTTTCTACTGAAGATTCAATAAGGAAAGTACCTCTCACTATTTCTAGACTTGCATCGACTTCTTCTGGACAATATATTATGTCAAAGTGATTTACTCTTGAGGCTTTGGGGTGTAGCCCTATAGTATTTTAATATTATGAATACACCGTAGTATCCTTCGGAATCCACCAACCCTAACCATACTGAGTTGTATTCATATCTTGATAGATGCATTGTAAATGACCAACACATCCACAACTATTGTATGTCCTCATGGGATTAGGATAAAAACTTCTGGTGTGTCCATCCTTGACACACTGATAGAAAATCATAGGTACACTTCTAGATGTAGAAGATAGTGTAGAGGAGGCTCACCGTGGAGACCCACCTCCACCACTTCTATGATTATCCTTCCACTTCCTCCTCTTCCCATGCACACCACTAAAACTACCACTATATGAAAGAGAAGGGGTGTAAAAATAAACCTTTCCTACCATTTCAATCATTTACATCAATTATTTTTCTACCTTCCCTAAATATGTCATATGTTTCGACATAAATACATGAGATATGATATTTGGTCTCAATCCATGTAGGTACTTATGAGCCTTTAGGTGATCATTCTTCACCAAATCAAAAGAAAAATGGACAAGCTCAGCAAACCGATTGGTATACACCGACACCGAATGCTCCACCTACTAAAAGGAAAATAAATCCATAGATTTATCTAGCATCAGAGTCTCCAAGAAATTTTTTTGGATGAATAGGGTTTTGAATCCCATCCAATTCTACTCCACATGTCTGTCTGCCCAGACCATTGAATCCCACCATCGCTTGCAAAAAATCTTGAGTTGGAATGCTTCATATTTCTCCTTGATATTCTCAGGTGTCTAAAGGAAGTCAAAAATTTGGAAAATACTATCTATTTAGTCCTCCACCTCTTGAGGTTCATTCGTTATTTTAAATAATGGTAGCTTATAGCGTAATAATTCTCACAATAGATATAGCTCTCCTCAAAATATTGTTTGTACTTCAATGACACCATTCTAAAACCTTGGTATATCCTAATCAATAGAGCATACTGCCTGTATGATAGTCTCCATGAGATTATAATCTTTAGGTGGATTTCCTCAATGAGAATCATCTCTAGACTATGAAGGAACTCATGGAAGATGTCTCAGAGACATACAACTACACACCAAAACATAAGAAGGATCATAAATCAGAACAAATCTCAACATAATCCAGAAAACCCAATATCAGAAACTGAGATTTAAAACCAAACCCAACACTATAGATACATATCCCAACGTATCATTGCAACTTGAGTCTTTTCATGAAAAGAGCTGTCCAAACACTTATCACAACATAAATCTCAAGTCCCTAAAAACCTATCTTCAGTCTAACACACATCACAATACAAGGACTCTTGAGGATAGACCTCCGATGACACTAAATTGTAATGAACCAAACTCGGCTGCCCCAAACCTGAACCCAACCCAATCAATCACATTCCCAAAGAGAAATCCTGATCCCCATGGGATGGAAACAATCACCTAGGCATTTAACAAAAAACAAAATGGAATGATATTTATCAACTTGAACAAAGACAAGGAATATATATACATAAATTAATAAGGAATAGTGGAAACCCAATAAATATATTCCATAACTATAATAAATATGATGAAAATAAATGACTCTGAAATTAGCCAAAAACTAAAAGAGGAATGTACAACTATAAAGGACCAAAACCAAACTTATACTCCATGTGATGTCTTGGAAGAACTCCAACCATCTCACCACTATCTACCCAACACCGCTGACATGAAACTTCACTGCCTTACTATGACACCTATCCATTCCCTACATTAGAAGCATACATAGGTCTTCACAACACCGAAGAGGTGCACAGGGTGTGAGACAACATGCTCAATAGGATCCCACCAAGGTGTTCCATAAAAATTCTCTATATAACAATTCATGTAAGCTCATTTTAAATAAAGTATTTCATGAAAAGTAGTAAAGCAGATTTATAAAGAACATGGTAATCATTTTTTTATCACAGTTCTAAATCAAAATAGTTATACCAACTTCAAAGTACATTTTCAATATAATCTTTCACAAGAATAAACATCCATATCAAGGATAATAAAAAAATAAAATAAATAAAAAATACAATAGCATCACAGGCATCACAATACCAAGGAATACAACAAGCTAGATAACAGACTACTCGTACCAAAAAATCCATGAACATTGCATTGCGGTACCTGAAGCCGATTATCTACACTCCAGGACTAGGGAGACACCCAAGAAAGTGTAACCCCAACATCATATACATACCTAGATCTAGTAATCTAAACTCTAGGATAAGAGGAACACCCATAAAGTGAATGCACACAATTGAAGACAACCTCAAGCTAAATCTTCAACATAGTACCCAAGGTAAACCATGTTTATATTTTCATAGTCATATCTATGTTTTTAAGAAAAAAATCAAAACCATTTTTTCAATTCAATATTTAATAAGGTAACCATAACCACTTATTTTTGAAAAATCATTCAATGCTTTAAAAATACCCCTTTACATTCCATTTATCAAAAACCAAGGAAAACACACTTTTACTCAAAATCACATGCCAACACACACAAATAATCATGACAATTTCATACAAATGTATATAAAAATATATTTATAAAAATGGAACAATATGGTTCAACAAACACAGGATAGAGACGGAACCACAAACCTCAAAACTCAGGTCGCACACACCCGCAACAAGATCCACCAACAAAGAAAACCCGATGACATAAACAAAGGCCCTAGAATCCAATCCCCATATCAAGATTGATATCATTTAGAAAATAAGGGGGTTGATGGAAGGAATTAAACCCACATACCTCAAAAATGAACACCTGTTGCACCGCGACCAACAAAGGAACTACCTTTGGAATGAGATCACACAATGGATCTTGGAAGAAGACAAGAAGAGATAACAATTTAGATCAAAAAATCGGATAAAACATCCCAAGGGAACTACCATGATCAAAGGAAACAAATAGGTAGAAATATCACTCACCCAGTGAGATGAACTGCAACTGGAATGAAGATCTAATACCGATAAGATCATTCTAGAATGAGTGGAGTCTCCCAATATCACTTGGGAATAAACCTGGATTGAGAGCAAGAGAGTCTGGATAATGAACTGAGACAAAAAAATCCAAATGCCTATTTTAAAAACTATATATGGGCCGTTACTTTAAATGTAACCTAATTAGAATGTTTGTAACTACCGAAGCCTCATATATGCTAGAAAACACATCACCTCTGATTAAAATATGGCCATTTATTAACTCATGACGTGTAAGATATCATCACATCATGTAACCTTTCACAGTGTAAACCCTTTCACAACATTCATATAGAAACTCTTACTTATCGTGTAACCTAGTTACATGGAGTGGAATCCCCCCACATCATGTAGAAAAACCCAGTTTAAGCTAAGAGTCCAACACAAATATGAGTTCACCATTATATGTATCCTCCCAATTTATTCTTGGTATTAAACCGACAATGAAAAGGAGGAAAACAAGATGTGGTTAAGGCCACAGATAAAAAATATTTAATGGGATGTTACATTTTCAACTCAGTTGATTCATTTCTCATCCACTAGTGGATTTGAAGATCCAATAAAATAATGTGGATTTTTTTATATGAATGACTCAATGGTATATTTTTCCCTCATTTGATAAATTGGAATCTCAAAATGATTCATATCCTAGGAATGTTGTGTGAGAATATCAAAAATATTATTCATTCCATCTCCCATAAAAGTTATATTTTTAGGAGGATGATCATTTCATTTTCCATTACATTATGCGTTAACATAAATTCTTCAGGTTCCATCCATTGGATAAAACCAAAAATCATAATGTGATAAATAATTATCATAGTGGAAACCCAAATAATCATGAAAAATAATTTATAGGATATCTAAATTGTGACACCTTATTTTTGGAAACATTATGTTTAACCAAGTTCATTCATGATTGTTATGAAAGATTTTGGATTTTATCCTATTCATTGATTCATCCCTAAAGTTTTTCTCATCCTAGTTTCAGCTGGTTAACTAAACTCATATTGTAACTCTAACTATAGGAAAACAATATTTTCATATATTGATATTACCTATTTTTTGATGAATATTCATTATATTACAAAAATACATGCTTAAGTATCATATCGGTATATTTCCATTGGAATCCTGGAAACATAATCAATTTGTTAAAAAAAATTGTATATAGCCTCCAAATTATTTCATCATAACAAGAAAAGTTTTTTTAACATCTTACATAATACATTTCTTCATATCCTGGGAAAGGAAACATAAGAAAATGGTGATCTAGGATACTAAATATAGTTTAAAAAGGGATTAATCAATAATTATATAATAATAACTTGAGCATATGGTTATATGAACAAGAACATAACTTTTGAAAAATTATACCATGCATATCAAAGATCATAATCTTGATTCCTGGAATAAACCTTGGAAGTTTATAAGACTTGAATCATAAAGGAATATTATCCATGGGGGAATAACATTTCCTTCAGGCATGGAATTTTTTCATACACATAAAAATATAAAATCATTTCGTTAGCAGTCAAGAATTTTTTAAAAGACTATTATAGTGCATTGGGTTTATTCTTCAAACCATCATCACAGTCAAGGTTCACTTCCAATATTATAATGGCAGAAAAAATTTCATTACATAACAAGGTTCACTCTATATTTAATTGTTTCTTATCTCTTGAGATATCATTCTTTACCCAATACATTGGAGGGATATATATTTCCAACATATCACATAATGAAAACAATACATATCTGGGCCACATGATCAGAAATCATTAATCATACCATAACCTACGAAAAGAATTGGGTTTCATAAAATTTTCATCATATAATAACCCATAGAAAAGAAATGGGACTCATAAATATTTCATCATATCATAACCCATGAAAAATAATTGGGTTTCATATACATTTCATCATATCATAACCCATGGAAAAAAAGGGTTTCATAATCATTTCATCTTTTTCCATAAAAATAAATAAGGCAGAAAAATAATAAGTATGGAATCATTAGTTCATATACCTATTAAAATATAAGTAATATAAAGGGAAGTCATCATAGATGTAAAATGATTATGAAATATCACTTGGTCTAATTATTGAGGTAAATAACATTTCCAGTTTAAAATTTCATCTCTTCTTAAAAAGTTGTTCACATATAAATAAAAACATTATCTTTGAAAATGAACTTATATACATGTAATGGAAGCTTAATATCATTATGTATTCCTGATGGAGAAAACTTTTCTCATGTCGTATATGTTAAAAAAACATCCCTATCACAGTTTTTTATAAAATTCCCAAAGAACCTCATTTACAAAATCTCAAAAAGATTTGTTTCCAAACCATTTTGCCAAAAGTAAATCATGGATGAAAATTAATTTTAAAAAATTATAGGGGAATAGTGAATGTCATTTTGAAATCCTTTTTATAAAACATGGACATGGAAGAGAAATATTCCCCTGTAGAGAATTAATTGTAAGAAATCATGAATAATGAAGAGATTGTGAAATAAACCCTTACCTCAAGTCTCTCTTTTTTGTTCATGTTAAAACCTCCTATTAATAAACATGAAACTTTTATACATTTATTAAATAACCATATTAATATATATCATACCATTTATGATTTATTTATATCATCTTATCATCTATTTAATAATAAATTGTTATTAACATCACTATTCAAGATGATAACTTTTTTGTTTTACAAGCATCTTTAGGTTTAACTGTCTCAATTATTATACATTGATCATGGTAAAATAACATAAAGAATATTAGTCATGGTATAAACATAATATATAGTCATTATATACATATTTATAATCATTCATAAAAAGTATAAATAGAAAAATGAACTACACTTTTCATGGTGATTATATACCATATATAAACATGAATGTTGTTTCAATTTTTCAACTGATGGAATGAATTAAGGGTAAATAATAATTAAATATTATATAATAATTATTATATCATATATATAATATATAAATATAAAACCCTTCATAATACTCATTTTTAAAAGATGGTGTTGAAAAATAAATTGTATCGCTACGTAGAGAATGTAATTCGTGCCTACGTACGATTGATACTTTCCATTCTTGTTTGATTTTAGAGTGTGTAAAATGGTGTTTTGATAGTAATAATAACATTTAATAATATTTATGATAAATATTAGTTTTATAAAAATCATTGATTTGTAGGAGTTAAAGAATAGTATAAACTAAAGGGATCATTTTAAATAGATTAGCACTTCTTGGAAACAAATCATTTAAATCTTATCATAAGGACACTAGATTTGGCCTCTTGAGTATAATAGAACCTATAAAATGTGGATAGGGATGTTAAAAGGAGAATATATTAGGGTGTGGTAGAGCTGTAAGGCTCAAATTTGTGTAATCAAGTGATGGAGAAAGTTCCCTTTTATAATCGAGGTGAGAATAAATTTTGGAATCTCCCAAATGATTAAATTATAATAAGTTAATTTTCAAGTCAAATACCTCCTAATGGAACTGTATTCAATGATAATGCAGGATAAGATTTTAATAAAATTAGCTGATAGATTATAGACATGTTTTGGTGTAATTTTTAATCTTATTATTTTGATTAACCCTCAGCAAACCTATTTTAATTCTAACAATGGTAATAACTTCTTCAATATTAAAAAGATTTAATTTTTACTTATAAGGTAAAAGTTAGACCATTAATGACCAATTTATAAAATTTTAAACCATATTATAATCAATCTATACAATTTTCAGATTTTTATGATTTTTGAACAATTTTATAAAAATATTATTTTGGTAAAATATCATTATTTCTAATTTTGGTAATATTGATTTATTTTAAGATTAAATACATAAAGAAAAAGGGGAAATTCAAATATAATTCTTTAAAAACTCTCTAATATATCATATTGATCTTTAAAATTCTTGGGTCACATTAAATCATTCATATTTTATCTCTTTTAATATTTTTATAATGATTTAATATATTTTTTTATTAAGTGGATAAATACCATCTCGGTGTTGCATGTGCAATTAAGAACATTATATTAGTAATAAAAATTAATAATAAATTTACATCAATAAAATAATTTTATTAAGAACAAAAAAACTCTTATATTCATGCATATCTTTCTTTTTCCCTATGTGTACACATAAGATGTATTAAAAGAAAAGAGTGACATTTAGTAACTTTCTTTTATTTCAATAATATATATGTCATTTTCATGGACAAGTGTATATTAACTAACTCAATTTAGAACTGTAGTCATTAAGGGTAAAATTATATTTATCCAATAATAATTTTGATGAATATTCATGGAATCATCACTGATTTTATAAAAAAATTAACCCAAATTACCCTTTACTAAGGTGATAGATTTTTCCACGGTTCCTATTCATATTGACCAAAAAAACGAGCCTAATTACTATATTTTACTCTCCTAATTCTAAGCATGAAATTTATTTTATCTAATTTAATACCTATATATAATAGAAATTATGTTTAAATAATGTGTTCAAAATGTGACATAACTTATTTTTATAAAGAACACATTTTTTGCACAGAACTAGATTTATTCTAATCATATTATTAAATTTTTTATTGAATGTTTAAAACGTTTGATGTGGGAACTCGAAATATTATTTATAAAAATACAATAGTATTGCGGTAAAGGGTTGAACACAAGGGAAGGAGGGTGAATGTTTTAGGGCTTTTTAATTCTCCAAACAAAAGAAAATAACAAGAAAATAATTTTGAAAAATAGAGGAACATGTTTTTTGGGGTGATAGATGTGTTAATGATGTAAGAGAATGGTGTTAAGGAGTTGAAAAAATGGGCGACGTTACTGACTAGGGGAAATTCAACCTAGTATTTTAAAAAGGGTTTCTTCTCTCATAGAAATTTATTGAATTTTCAATTTCTAAAAATTGGTTCGATTAGTCTCCCTCACAAAGTGACTAATCAAAAAGAATAATGGTTTGTCAATTTCCCTACATCAAGAACTATTCAAACCACTGAAGACATTGTAGATTTATAAACTGGAACCATCTCACAGATAGATACTGAAGCTTTTGGATTTAAAGTTTGATGAAATGCATCCATGATCAATCTTCCCCAATGATTACGAAGTTTTGAATTAAATAAAGAGTGAAAATGAAAATAATTTGAAATCCAAATCGTTCTCGCCAATACATTCTGATTTCAAGAAAGAAATAACGCCAAGAAGATGAAATAATAAACCAGAAAAATAGAAACACCTAAGTGAAAATTACTCAAACTTCATGTTCGGATTCATAGAAAATAAGAATACACAACAAATATTTCAAATACAAGAAACAGAGGAGTTCAAAGAATAAATTGCTAATGAAAAGAACACCCCTTTAATGACTAGCTCTAATTGCTTGATATGCGATGCACTCATGCTCTAAGTCCAGGTCCCAAGCTCCTTGGTTAGTCGTGTGAAGTGCCGGAATTAGGTCTCTGTCTTGGTCTCTCTCTCAGGAAGTGTCATATGTTCCCTCATAAATTAATGTTTTCTTCTTTGAATTTAAATCCCTCGTTGCTTCCGGCATCGGCTCCACCTCGCAGCAGCTCCACGACAATAGTAGATCGAGGTCGTAGATGGCATGTTGCAGCGTCTTCAGGCGAAGGTGGTGGTTTGTGGGTCATCTTCTTTCGAGGGTCTTCAACGGCACTACAACGGACCTCTCATTGTGGTTGCAACTTAGAATTAATCAAATCCCGACAATGTAGGGGTTATAGATCCAGTGGCTCAGGGGTGGCTTCGGCTGTTCAAACAGTGGCCAAAAGGCAGATCAAGTAGCTCTTCTCCGGAGATAAGGGGTTTGAGCTTGTTGCTGATATGAGAGTCAGCGGTGCTCTATCAGTGCGAGTGTTCATTCGATTGAGTTCATATCTATAGGTCTAGGATGGTTTGATTTGCGATTGAACAGATCTTCCATATTTGTAGGGGAGATTGTGGCTGAAAATTGGCAGTGTAAGGGACTGCAACGGTGAGTCAGGGACTCGCCATTGTTGTCATATAGTTGTGTGTGTGTGTGGATGTGTGCTGCTGGAATGGTGTCTCATTGTAGCGGAAGCAGAGATACATAGGTGGCTTCTTGGGGTAGATCAATGGAGTAATGGTGGTGGAGGCAGATCATGGAGGAAGATGGTTGATGGCTGTGTGTCGAGGAAGACATCCTGATGGTGTCTAAATTGTGGTGGTGTCTCAATGAGACACCGTTCACTGTAGGTGCTGGCGGTATGTCAAAGTGCAATGGTGTCTTCTGAGACACCATTTGGTCTGACGGTGTGTCCATTTTTAAACAACAAACTGAAAATAAAAAAAAAAATTAATCAAATTAACGCTACGAAAACAAATTGAAATTAAAATTTAAAAACATACTTCAATTACATAAATGAAACTTAAACTAAAAATTAAATTAAGTATTCGGTAAATTAGAAGTAAATAAACGGATTAATTTTTTAATTAAAATGAATAAACAATCATAAAATTAAAATTCCAAAGAAAGCATAACACAGTACTTAAGAAGAAAAATAAAGTACCACAACTATAAATAAGTGAAAAATAATATTTTTAATGGCTAAAATACAAAATTAATAATACACATTAAACTATATAATTACAAAAATGAAATTAATTAATAAAAATGAAAATTTAATTAAATTAATGATTAAAAACTTAATAAAAATATGTTGCAAATTAGTATATTTTAAGGCCACATAAAATTCTCTCATACTCAAGTATTGATTTTCCTCAATCAATTCCATGATTTAGTGCCTTTTTTAAATAGAAAAATTATTTTTCAGTTGACAACTAAAAATGAAGCATGATAATCAATTAAAAATCAGAGGAGAAAAAATTATGAAACAGACTTTTCAAATAAAATGTAAAAATGGAGTCTTTCCTAAATTCAAACTCACTGGGAATTTATGGATGTAAAGAATAATATATTGTTGAAAAATGTCATGCATCATATATGAAGATGTCTACTAAGTTATTTCAATTGAAGTTTTAGTTTTAAATATGCGAGTGATAACATGTTAAAAATAAGTGGAATTAAAAACTTAACAAAAAACACCTTATACATTTACTTTCTCGTAGGTTCCAAAGGGGAAAATTTAATTTTATTTTTTTGGAATCACTTTATTGATTCGATTTAAATGATTTTTATATAAATCGATTATCTCATTCATCAACTGATGTAAAAAATTCCCCTCACCTTAATGAACTCATTTTTAAAACAAGGAACATTATTATTATTATTATTATTTTGAATTTTTTCCAGCCATTTAACTTGTGCTTAAAACTGTACCTATGAACTTATTTGAATTGTGTGTAGGGTTTATTCACACACACTAAACCTATAGTCTCAGAGGTTCACCATGGATTCCCAAATGCCCATTTTACAATAGTTTCAAAAGATTTATATGAATACCATTTAAATTGGATAAATAAAGTGATTCTTTTTTAATAATTAAAAATAGAGACCCCTAGGTGCAGTTCATACTTCTAGTTTCCGAAGGTTATAATCATAACTCCACAAGAATGTATCCTATATCACTCTCAAACTTTATTCCTAAACAGAAAATTCATAAAAAAGAAACACATTCACTTAGAAACCATTCACCCCAACAAATTTCATTTTCAAAGAAACTCATAACAACCAATAAGATATTATCCTCAAGCTACACTGATTTCAAGCAAAGTGTAAAGCCTAAATAACCTTAGATTGAAAAATAATTTCAAATAAATATAACCATTTTTAACAAAAAAAAATCACAGGGTAGAGGGGTTTGATGGGATTCTATTAAAGCACAAATCATCTCAACATAGGCTAACCCCTTCCCCCACAAATAAAACCTATCATTGTTCACAAAGTTAAATGCCAAGGTAGAGAAAAACAATTTGACATTTAAAACTAAAAAAAAATCAATTACGCAGATTGATGACATGTACAAGGGTCTTGTTGAAACTGAAATAGTAACTGGTTTCCACAATAAACATATTATATTATAAGAGGTTCACATTTTTGTTAATTAAATCCAATGAATAATTTTTTTCAAATTAAGTTCAAATAGAAGCATATAAAACATGAATATTAATTTGAATGTTTTGATTGAAAGAAATGTAAAATATATCATAAAAATGTATGTTAAACACCATACTTAATAAATAACCAGCCATGGGTAGTCCCCCCCACACTTAATTTCTAATAGCGAGTGAATTTAAAATAGAGATTAAATAATTGTACAAAATGTTTTAGCAACAATCCAATCATTTTGTACTGAAGTACAAATAAAAAGAAGAGTAGAAAAAGAAATATAAAAAAATCAAACTCCCTGTGTTAATGAAGATTTTACAATTGAAGTAATCCAAAATTATTCATCCAACTCATCTTTGATTACAGAACTCTGGTTTTTCATTCTCCAATACCATGAAAATGAAAAATATAAGAATGCGAAATCAAAAAAAAATGAAACTCAAATGGAATAAAAAACCAAAGGTATGTGTTTAGGGAATCTTACCTAGTGAGAATTTGTTCAGAGTTCAGAGTTGATGCTCTTTTCAATTCAATCCTTCTTCTTTAGTGCAATGAATTAATGCACTAGATCCCCTTGTGTTCATTTTCCTGGATCACAATCACTTATGTGATTTCTCAATAAATGATGATCAGCTTACTTCGCATTGACAGAATCAGTTCATCATGTATGCATGAGATCATGCATGTATCATTTAGATTTCTTCTTCAATCTCACTTTGTACCGAATGAATCGGGCAATCTTCCGGCTTTCGTGCAGCTCCAAAAAGACCGGCGGGCTTCAGCAGTACCTGGCGTGCTTCTCCAAGCCCGGCGCGCAAGTCTCAATATGGCGTGCAAGTCTTCGGCGTGGAGGTCTAAACTGGTGCACAGGTCTCACCAAACCACCTGCGCGACACTGCCTTCCTCAACTCTTAACCTGTTCGACTCACTTCCTTTCTCACCCAAACCTCCTTGGGCGCGCAACCAACAACCGACACGCAACTTCAAATATTGGCGCGCAAGTCCACCTACGCGACCACATACAATACTTGCGTGACTTCTACACCTGCACGACAGGAGCTCTGATTTTTCTAAGTGTTGAACTCCATAAGAAATGAGGAGGGGTGGTCCTCTAAGTGGTCCTCATCATTTTTCTAAATGATGAGGCATGTCACAAGTATCTAGGAAATTGTCCAAATAAGTCACAATGATGGAAATACAATACTAAAACCAATGTACAAAAAAAATAAACTCCAATAGTATCGCAATTCTCAGCTTGGTCCCATGCTCTTCTGCTCCAATAATACTCAAGTACCAGAGGAAGAAGGGCTCTTGCCCTTATCTATACCTGCAACCATATAATCTATTTGGGTCCAAAATCATGACCCAAATAGTGTGTGAGATGAATCATAGTAGGAAAAAACCAAAAGATATGTTACTATCTATGAGTGAATATATATAATAGGAAATATGAAGAAATGAAACAATAAACTTGGAAGTACTCAAAAGCCAACAATCCTACAATTTTCTATTACATCCATTTCCATTTATTAATTATTCAGACAATTAGATAAGGAATACCATGATCTATCCAAAGATCTACATTCCTCTATGTAATAGCGGCAACAGATGTCTCATAAGACCATCTAAACAACCATGTAAAACTGAATCCAAGCTTGTGCTTTGTATTGGAATACTCATCACAGACAAACAAACAAACATTCATAACAACCCTATTGGAAATATCCCACAATCTAATGCCTTTGATTTAACATAGAACTAATCAATTTCAAATGACCACCAGGGAATCTCTCACAATCAATACCCCTAGGTCCACATGCCATCAAAATTTATACACGACCTCCTAGTAGATATCACAGTCAATACCCCTGGGTAAAAATCAACACCAAGGGTCTCACGGTCCTGGGAAAATAAACATGAAAACCCCTATAGTTTTCCTGGTCTAAGGCTCTTAGAATCCATCAAAGATCAGTGTGCATACAACATTTACTAAAGCCTCTACATGAAATCCAAAGTATTGCATGGCTCAACTTTAATAAATGTATAATATAAACAAACAACTCCATCCTAAACAACTCAAGGCATGGAGAAATGTGGTATGCCTCATAGGCTACCTAGGTAAAAGACCAAAAACTATCAAACAAAGGAATGCACCCATGTGGTGTCCCATAAAAAAGGGTATACAATATTATAGACAGGAAACAACCCTTAATCAAACAACCAACCAATAACATGTACTAAATTGGGTCAAAAACCAAAATACTCAATACCCCAACTTTGGTATTCTTCAAAAAAATCATATATAATCCAAAAACAATCGAATAAAGGCTCAAACCACCTACCTTGATGTTGTACAAAAAACACTCATGAACTTCGAACCATGAATCGACCTACAACGATGTAGATCTATAAAAAAGCAAAAATCGTTCAACCTAAGATAACTCAAGAGAGAAGAGAAAATATGAAGAGAGGCTCTAGAATAAGGAAGAACTAACTAGTGGGAGTCCAACGCACCCGTAGATTTTCAGATTTGACCTCAGATGGAGAAATGGAGGCTCAGACTTCGATCATCACTCCTGTATGAACTAAAGTCAAAAAGTGTTTTCTGTAGATGAGACATCACCCTGCTCCAACTTATGAAAAAGAAAAGAAATGTACACGCCATGTACTAGCCTCCACCAGCTCCTACTTTAGGTGGTCTTCCAGGTCACCACACGACTATGTACTCGGCCGTTACACTGCCAAAACATGGCTACCCGCGGTAACTGGATACACGGCGTGTACTTAGAAAATTTCCAAATTCTTCCTTTTTCCTCCAAAAAACCTGAAATAAAAATCAACAACTAAAATTAAGATCTAGTTTCTTACAAATTAATAATATAACTTATTCAACTGCATCAACACAACAATCCCAACTAATTAATTCACCAATTAATTAATTTAACTCATTAAACTACATTTACACAACAATCCCCATTAAATAATTTTCCAATTAATTACTCTAAATCATTCAATTGCATTAACACAATGATCCACATTAATTGATTTACAAATTAATTAATCTAGCTCATTAAATTTCATTAACACTACAATCCTCATTAATTAATTCACCAATTAATTAGTCCAACTCAAAAATCATAACATTTCATCCATTAATTAATTAACTAATTAATTAATCCAACTGAAAAATCATAAAATTAAATCCATTAATCAATTCACTAATTAATTAATCCATATCATTTCCACTAATTAATTCCACAATTAATTAGTCGCATTTATTTACTTATATCAATTCATCAATTAATTGTCCATGTCAAATTCCATGAATTAATTCAAAATTAATTAATCACATTCAATACCTTCAATTAAATCACCTATTAATTATCCATGTCAATCCCATTTATTAATTCAATTAATTAATCCCATCGGTCCCATTATTTAATACGATAATTAAATAACCACATTACTCCCATTAATTAACTCATCAATTAATTAATCACATTAAACCCAATATTTAATCAAATAATCAAATAATCACATTAAAAAATTAATTAATTCATAAATTAATCAACTCAATCCATCATTTTATTTAATAAAACAATTAAATAATCACTTTAATCCCATTAATTAATTACAAAATTAGTTAATCATTGGAATCTGAGTGATTATTTCTAAAATTAATTAATCATCTCAATCTCATTAAAAATTCAACAATTATTTTATCATATAATTCCCCTTAATTAATACCCAAATTTATTAAACATACTAATATTTTTAACTAAATAAATAATTAATTAATTAATTAATATCTACAAACTCAAAATCCCCTAATTAATTCATTACGTAAGTATTAAAATCAATAATCTCAATGTCTCACAATTAATTGCACAATTAATTATCTCAAATCATATATCTAAATATCCCAGAATTAATTCATCAATTAATTATCTCAAAAAAATTATCTCAAAGACCTATAATTAATTTATGAATTAATTATTTAAAATCCACTATCTTAATATCACATAATTAATTCATCAATTAATTATTCATGATTTGCAATCCCAATATCCCAATTTTACATCTTTCTATAATTAATAAATTAACCAAATTAATTAATTAATTCATGAAATCAATGGTAAACATAAAATAGAAATTCTATAATTACATAAAAATAATTTCAATTAAGAATATGGGATTTTAATTATAGAACACCTACCATAATTGGTTAATGAGAAATCGAAAAATGGAAAACCCTAATTTTAAGCAAATTAATCCTGAACGTAATAAAGAACACGGTCTAGATCCGAAACCTAAATCTACTATTAAACCAAAAACATCTCTAAAATCTAGATCTAGATCTTATAAGCCTAGATATTTATTAAATAAATATAGATTTCGATTCCAAAAAACAAAGGATAACTACCAATCAAAAGAATGGGAGAAGAATGGAAGTTAGATGAGAAATCAATTGGGAAGAATCCCCATACATGGAGAGATTCAGATATGACAACTGAGCATTGAATCTCCAAGAACGGAGGTTGGGATCCTTAGAAAACCCTCTAGGGGCCTTTAAAAATAAGAGAATTTGAATTGGGTTGATCTAGGTTTGATTTGGGGTTAATATATGGGTTTTATGATTTTAAAACTAATTTTCATAACTTAAATTTCCACATGCATGTTTTTCTGGGTTAAGATTAACGGTTACTACTAACCATGATCCTTACCATGTGCCTAATTTCACACTTAGGCTTCACACATAGTTTAACAATGCACAAACCATACAACCCCCATGCACACTTTGTTTAACCATGTGTAAAAATAAGATAATTTGAATTGGGTTGAGCTAGGTTTGAGTTAGAAGATTGGGTCACTAAGCCCTTATATCCTCTTATCATTCCCATTTTCCACCTAAACATGTCCATGTTGCCACAATATTTGAACTATCAGAAAGTTATTTTCCTAGAACACTCTTTCACTACGATCCATCCCACATATCAGATGCTCCTCAGATGATGCATCAGTCTCAAGATCAACTCTCACAACATACCTGATGCATTCCCCAACTCACTGTTGGGACCACCTGGTGTGTGGAGATTGTATTTTTTGTCAACAGTTGTTAATACTCATCTGTTGTACCTCTCGAACCCCTCAAGGTTTTATTTTCATGATCACAATCACCCTCATATTTATCTAATCCTCTTTCAAGTGTTTTTGGATTGATAGGAATCAAATCAGGTGGCCAAGGAATTGGGCCAAGCAAGCTTAAGTGGCAAAGGAACTTAGTGGACTGAAAATCAGTCCACCGGCCAACCGGTGGCTGCACCACCGGTCGGCCGGTGGACCCTGGGAAGGATGCTGAGCCACTGCCATATCACCGGCCAACCGGTGGCCAAGCACCGGCCAGCCGGTGGCACCCAGACTGAACAGGATGAGCTACTGCCTCACCACCGGCCAGCCGGTGGCTCCTCCACCGGTCGACCGGTGGAGCCTGGACCAGAAGACTCAGCCACTGTCAAGGCACCGGCCAGCCGGTGGCCCTGCACCGGCCAGCCGGTAGCACTGGTCAAACTAGCCGTTGGCTTTGACCAGTCAACTCCAAAAGCCTCCCAACGGCTCCGAAGACCTCTCCAACGGCTCCGAAGCCTCCCCAAGGGTTCCTAGCCTATAAATAAAGGCTGAGGAAGCCCCGGAACCTCACCGGAACACTTGTGAAGCCAACGGACATATTTTGGATCAATTGGCCAACCTCCGGCGACTTCCTTCAAAGGAACCCCAAGAGCTCCAACAACTTCCACATCCAAGGAGCTCCACTCAAGAAGCTTGGGAGAGCACGCCCATCAACTCCATCATCCATTGGTGCCCGAGTCTTCCCAATTACGGGTTTTATTGCATTTATTTATTTTGAGCTTAAAATTGGGTTTGTGCCTACAAACCCCAACCCTTTTCTCTTCCCCCCTTCTTTTGGGTTTCACACCACCACTAAGGTGTGAAGAGGTTGTCAAGCCTTACCTTGTAAAAGGCTTGAGATCGGTGAGCTAGCCTTCACCCGTAAAAATGCTAGTGGGTTATTGCTTAACCACTAAAAGCATTGGGTTCTTGCTCAACCACTAAAAGCAAGCTGTAATAGGTCCTAGTGCTACCTCAAAGCCTAGTGGGTTTCTTGCTAAAACCATTGAAAAGCAAGCGGTAGGAATCTCTCAACGGTTGAGTTGGGAGCGGAGACGTAGGCCGGGTTTTTGGCCGAACTCCGTTATCAATTTTCTTGTGTCTTGCCTCTTTATTTCCGCTGCATCTTTCACTTTGATTTTAAATTTGTTAATCATTTTTTAAAAGGCAATTCACCCCCCCTCTTGCCATCATTCCCTCCTTGGGGCCTTCTTCCGACCCAACATCATCAAAATGAAGAAGGAGATGAAGAAAGACTACAAATTTAGTAGAGATTGGATGAAGTGAGGTTGCCTAGAAAATGGTTATGGAATCATAGCATTGGATGTCAAACATGAGTAATTCTCTAAGATGATCAATTCAGACGATTGTTGAACTGATACTAAGTTAAAAGAAATAGTGTCAAAGGTGACACATTGTATAAAACAATGAATAATGGTGAAGTATCATCCATATAAGGATGATTGAAGAAGAATTGGGATTTAAAGAAGACCATGCAATGCTTCCCGATTGCATGAGAACCATGTAAGAGATTACTTGAAGAAAAGAATCATGTGATTTGAATGAAGTAGAGAATGATGGCTGAAGAAAAATAGAGAATGTGTAAGGGCTTTTCATTCTATGAAGGTCATGAATTACACATATCCTTGAAATCAGATGATTGTTTCACTGTTCTTAAAGTTCCAAATACATGTATCAAAGGTGATACATTATCTGCAACATTGAAGGTATTTGAAGAAGATTAAAGCCCCCACTTTTGGATGAAGAGAGATGATTGGAGTTCTTTGGAATTAACACTCCAAATGGAATTGAGGATTTGAAGTGAGGATGAATAAGTACTTTGGAATTCATATTCCAAAAAGAATGGAAAAAACCAGACGATGCTTTGCTGATATGTATTTCACAAATATCATTAGTCAGGAGAACTTGTATACAAGACTTACGAAGGAAAGGGGGAGAAATGATGATGCCAGTCATATACAATTTTGATTGGAAGGAATGATGCTGCTAGAGGATAGGGATGTTTTAGTACTTTACATTGTAACTATGATGATGCTTTTCTGATTTGTATTTCACAAATATCATAAGTTGGGAGAACTTCTGATGCAAGCCTTATGAAGGATAGGGAGAGTAAGGAAGTGTTTTTGGAAAATGAAAGAAAGCGGCATGCAAGTCAAAAGTGGTGCGCAAGTGTTTCATGGAAGTATATGTGGCACGCTAGTGTATGTTGCGTGAAATTCATATTTCAAGATCATCCCATCAAAATATGACAAAGGAAAGAAAGTGTCATGCAAGTGATGTAGCAGCACGCAGGTGCTGGAGCGGCGCACAAGTTCTGGAGCGGCGCGCAAGTGTATGATGTACGCAAGTCATATTTGAACATTATCATATCAATATATGACAAAGGAAATAAAGTGTCGTGCAAGTGCTGGATCAACGCGCAAGTGCTAGAGCAGTGCGCAAGTGTTGGAGCGGGGCGCAAGTGCTGGAGTGGCATGCAAGTGTATGTGGCATGCAAGTCACCAAAATTCCTATAAATAGAGGACTAGCCTCCTCATTTTTTAAGGCTCAAAATTTAAGAGAAAATTTGAGCTCTCATCACGAAAGTAGTAGAAGTGGCGTGCAAGCTGAAGTGGCACACACGTTGAGGGTTATTTATAAGGAGCGCATGTAGGGTGGCGTGCAAGTAGATTGGCATGCAAGCAGAAGTGGTGTGCAAGTTGTCAAAGGCACGCAAACAGGGAGGTGTCTTCAAGAAGTGTGTTGCATATAAGCAGTAGTGGCGTGCAAGTTGTGGCACACAAGTTGTGGTGCGTAAGAAGGTGGTGTGCAAGCTGAGTGGTGTGAAAACATGTGGCACGTAAGTTGTGATTTTTGCACAATAGTGGAGTACAAGTAGTTAGTGGAATGAAAGTAGGTGGATCTCAAGATGAGTGGTGTGCAAACAGGTGGTGCGCAACGTGGGAGGCGCACAAACAGGGTGGCTCGCAAGTAAGGATTGGCACGCAAGCTGTGAGTTGTTATAGAAGTTCTTACTATCTTTTGATTAACTATGATGATTCTAAGTTGATCAAGACTTCATTGTTTTTACAATCACAAAGAGAACATGTGATTCTAGAAAGAAGAAGAATAATAATAGCTCGGTACAGATGGTTTTACACTGAAAGAAAACGTGTGAAGAAGAGTAGGTTTCAATGCAGCTGGTTTTTCATTAAAGAAACAGAATAACAAGAAGAGTGTGCAGCTTACAGGTTTTCTGTATAGAATGAAGAGAAGAATAAGAAAAAGAACATAGTATTCCCAATTGAAGCCTACAATTATTTAGGGAAGTTAAATTTAGAGGATTCTATGTGAGCGAATCCTCAGTGTTTTAATAGTCACATTAGTGTATGTGATTCTAGATAGATAAAGAAGAGTATTAGTGTAGTCAGTTGTTTCACTAAGAAGAAGAAAGAAGAAGAACTAGTGTAGTTGGTTTTTTCACTAGAGAAGCAGAGAAAGAAAGAAGAGAATTGCTTGCCTACTGCATTGCAAGTAATCAAGTGAAGAGCACTAAAGAAGATCAAGAGCAGAACCTACCTTAGTAAAGAAGGAAGAAGACTATCACCATAGGCAATATAAAAAACCATCTAGAGGCTATAAGTTGGACTAGAATGTCACCATCCTAGGAAGATAAGATTGTTTCCCTTCCCCCTCCAAAGTTTAGGGACTCACACTGACTAGGGTATTGTTTTCCTAGTCAACCACTGTAAAATCATATCACATTATAGTGGAGAATCCATACACTGGTCATTCCCTTGCATGGAAAGGACGTAGATACTCTTATTGGGTGGTGAACCTTGTAAAAATATCATGTGCATATTTTTACTACTTTCTATTATTACATGCAGCAGGTAAAAGAGAATAAGAGAATCAAGATCTTAACAGGTTAAGAGGTACAAGGATAAAAAGTAAGAATTGGTTTAAAAAGTCCTCAACACTGATTCACCCCCCTCTTAGTGTTAAGGATATTCCAAACTGGTCCTCTCAATTGGTATCAGTGAGAGGTTAATCTTTGTTGGATTCTCTACAGTGAATTTATTTTCTTTTGAATATTTGAGTATCTTTCCTGAATTATCAATGAAGTGCACATTCAGTGAAGATTTAGTTATCTCTAAAGAGAAGGCTATATCTATCAAGACAATGATGAGTAGGAAAAAGTAGGATAAGAGAAAGTTGAAGAAGAAGTACCTCCTCTCTAAAAAATAGGATGTATTTGGTTCTCCATATCTAGAAGACATTGAAGACACACTAGACTTTGAATGTTATGAGAAGGTGGTTCAAGTTTCTACTAAGAAGATGGATAACCTTTCTACCTCAAATGAAAATGAGGTACGTGTTAGTACATTTGGAAATTATTCTCATGATGAAAATACTGGAAAAAGTAGTGATGATTAATCTATAACATCTCAAGAAATATCAGTTAACAAATTAATATTTATTCTGCATGGTATTCCTGAAGAGAGTGCATCTCTTTTTTGTGGAGTATTTAAATGCATGCAGGAAAATATCACTCAACTGGAAGAAGAAACTGATGCTTTGAATAAAGTATTACAAGAAAAAATTGTCCAATGTTTAATGCTTTCCAGACAGTTTGAAGCCTTTGAAGCAACAAAGAGGGGATTTGAAGTATGTTCTTCAAAGTGGTTCAAAGATGTTGAATAGAAAGAGGGAGTCAAGAAGACTATAGAAGAGAAGGTTTATACACTTTAAGAAGAGCTAAAAAAGAGCAATGATGTCAAGGATATATATTTGGAAGAAAACTCCAAGAAGCTCAATGAACTTGACTCTTTGTTACAAAACAAAGTAAAGATGCGGGAATATAAAGTTGAAAGATTAAAGAAGGATTGTGAAGAGAAGTTGACTATGATTGAAGAGCATGAAGTCATCCTCAATATGATATTTCTAGAATTGGAAGCTGAGTTTACCAATATTGAGAAGACACATATTGAGTCTCCACAAAAGAAGGAAATAATTGCTGCCAATATTCAATGCTCAATGGAGGATTCTACTGTCAAAAGACCTACAAAACATGATAAGATGATCATGGATTCACTCATTGATCTATCAAAAGCAGCTGAGAAAGTAAAGGTACCATCCAAACCAACTTTTACTAATGTTTTTGTTTCTATAAAAAGTACAGTTTGGAAGAAAAATTATAAACAAGTATGGATGAAGAAATGTGAGAAGAAACCTACCCCAATGGCTATGGTGGATAGGGGAAAGAGGGTGGAAGATATATCCCCACATAAAGCACAACATAGGAAGAAGAAGATTCACCAACCTTATAAAGAAGATGGGAAGAAGTCAAGGTTTGTTGGTCAATGCTGGTGTTGTAATAGATTTGGGCATTGTGTACTAGATTGTTGGTACAACCCCTTAAATGTAAAAGCATAGAGAAAGATCATCTCAAGGGGGAGAAATCCAGAGAATGAGAAGCAACATATACAGATCCAAAAGCATCTGTATACTGCAAACAGATTTTGAATTTTTGATAACATCTGTGATGTATGCAATAGGAGTGGTCTGATGAATGGTGCATGTTCATATAAGAAAAGAAGACCACAGAAGCTGAGTAAGAATGAATAAGAATCCTTGGGATGAAATCAAATAAATAATATGAAAAAAAATTCACCCATGATGATTTCAAGAAGGAAATATGAGAATCCCTTGTATTATAAATCCATGAAGGTGAAGGGTGGTGCATCCAAAATAACTACTAAGAAGGAAGCCACTCAGAAGAATCCATGTAGAAGATCCAATCATGATGCCTCAGTCTCTAATGATATTTTGGTGGTTTGGCTAGAAGATTTGGAAAGAATGAGAAATATAGAAGATGCACAAGCTAATACTTGTACTAAAAGAAAAAAAAAATTCTACATAAAGAAAAGGAAGTTCTGTGTGTGATGTGCAACAAGGATGGTCATACTATGAAAAGATGCTTTGAATTTACTCCAGCCCAACAAGAATTCCTCAAAAAGATGAAAGTTGCACTAGGAGATTCTAGTGCATTGAAATCCCTTAAAGAAAGAATATTCACACAAAAAGAGATGTAAGAAATAGTGAGGTCCACACAATCATAGTCAACATTGAAGATCAGTTGTGAAAGTGTGAAGAATGGAGCATCTGGGATGAGAAGATCATCTCATCCTTGTTGTTCACATTGATGGAGAAAAGAGGATCCAAATTATTCCATTAAATATTTGGGTATTGTATTTGTTATTATCATACAAGGAATTGAAGGTGAAGTAATATCTCAAGGAGAAAACCTGGGATTCAGTGAGGAGAAGTGTTACCTTGAGGGGGAGACACATGGCGAAGCTGTCAGAGTCATTATTTCAATCATTATCAACATTAGTTGGTATAAAATTCAATTACTCTAAAGATTTTCTGAAGATCATGTCATTGGAAAAGGTATGCCGTTTTTTAATCTCGCATCCTTAGTTACTCAAAACAAATATATTTTTACAAAGGGGGAGTAACTAGGTCAATGTATGACATAAGAAGAATGAAAGTGCCCCAAGGCCACATATCCTGCTAATTGCACTTGAATGTTTTTTATCCTTTTGTGGAAGTGAGTGCAGGAATTTTAGGATTGATTATTTCATATCACATTTAATATATTTGTTCTGGAATGAAAGTGGAAAACCCTTGAAGACAAGTGTAGGAGATCTCATCTCATGAGGTATCACGATCAGTGGATAATGGATAGCCTTGTTATCTAAATAAAATTCACTTATTTTCTACATAGAGATTTGCTCAAGTAGACTTAGAGTGAAATGATTGATGGCACACTGCTTAAGTAAGGACTAATACCTTCTTTACCATGATCTTTTTATTTCTTGTCAATAAGGGAGAGAGAAAGTGAAATGAAAGTTTGAAATGAAAGGGGGAGTGAAACAAGTAAAGGGTAGAGAGAAGATTCTTATTTTGACATTGACACATTCATTTGAGGGGACTTTGTGGTATTGAAAACAATATACAAAGGGGAAGATTTTGGGTACCACTTTGTGTATGAAGATTGTATTTGTTGTCAAAAATTATCAATACTCGTCAAAATGAAGAAGGAGATGAAGAATGACTAAAAAGTTAGTAGTTATTAGCTGAAGTGAGGATTCTAAGAGAATTGTTATGGAATCATTGCATTGGATTTCATACTTGAGAAATTATCTAAGAAGATCAATTCAAACGACTGTTGAACAGATACTAAGTTCAAAGAACTTGTGTCAAAGGTGACACATTGTTTATAGCTTTGTTGTATAAATAAAATTCTCTTTTTTTCTACATCTATCTTTTCTCAAGTATACTTAGAGTGAAATGATTTATGGAACACTGCTTAAGTAAGGACTGAGACCCTCTCTACCATAAACTTTGTATTTCTTGTCAATAAGGGGGAGAGAATGTGAAATAAATATTTGAAATGAAAGGGAGAGAGAAACGAGTAAAGGGGGGAGAGATGATTCTTATTTTGACATTGAAACATTCATTTGAGGATAATTTTTGGTATTGATTACAAAATACAAAGGGGGAGAGTGTTGGGACCACTTTATGTATGAATATTGTATTTGTTGTCAACAATTGTAAATACTTGTCAAAATGAAGGAGGAGATGAAGAAGTAACAAAAAGTTAGTGAAGATTGGATGAAGTGAGGTTTCCTGGAGAATTGTTATGTAATCATAGTATTGGATGTCATACTTGAGCAATTTTCTAAGAAGATCAATTCAGACGATTGTTGAACTGATACTAAGTTCATTGAACTTCTGTCAAAGGTGACACATTGTTTACAACAATGAATAATGGTCAAGTATCATCCATCTAAGGATGATTTAAGAAGAATGAGGATTTAAAGAAGACCATGAAATGCTTCACGATTGCTTGAGAACCATGCAAGAACTTACTTGAAGAAAAGAATCATATGATTTGAATGATGTAGAGAATGATGGCAGAAGAAGAAGAGAGAGTGTGGAAGGGCTTTGAATTCTAATAAGGGAATGAATTAAACATTTCCTTGAAATCAAATGTTTTTTGAACTATTCCTAATGTTCCAAATACATATATCAAAGGTGATACATTGTCTGAAACATTGAAGGTATTTGAAGAAGCTTCAAGACTCCACTTTTGGATGAAGAGAGATGATTTGAGTTCTTTGGATTTAACAATCCAAAAGGAATTGAGGATTTTAAGTGAGGATGAAGAAGTAATTTGGAATTCATATTCCAAAAAGAATGGAAAAAACCAGACGATTCTTTACTGATATGTATTTCAAAAATATCATAATTCAGGAGAACTTATGATGCAAGCCTTATGATGGAAAGTGGGAGAAATGATGATGCCAGTCATATACAATTTTGATTGGAAAGAATGATGTTGCTGGAGGATAGATAAGTTTCAGTACCTTCCATTGTAACTATGATAATGCTTTTCGGATTTTTATTTCCCAAATATCATAAGTTGGGAGAACTTTTGATGGAAGCTTTATTAAGGATAGGGAGAGTAAGGAAGTATTTTTGGAAAAAGAAAGAAAGTGGCACACAAGTCAAAAGTGGCGCAAAAGTGTGGCGCGTAAGTATATGTGGCGTGCAAGTGTATGTTGTGTGCAAGTCATATTTCAAGATCATCCCATCAAAATATGACAAAGGAAATAAAGTGTCGCATAAGTGATGGAGTGGTGCGCAAGTGATGGAGCGGCGTGAAAGTGGTGGAGTGGTGCACAAGTGTATGTTGTGTGACAGTGTATGTTGAGTGAAAGTAATATTTCAACATCATAATATCAAAATATGACAAAGGAATGAAAGTGTCACACAATTGCTGGAGCGGTGCGCAAGTGCTAGAGCAGCGTGCAAGTGATGGAGCGGCGCACAAGTGCTGAAGCGGTGCACAAGTGTATGTGACACGCAAGTCCCCAAAATTACAATAAATAGACGACTAGACTCCTCATTTTTTAAGGCTCAACAACTAAGAGAAAATTTGGGCTCTGATCATACAAGTAGTAAAAGTGGTGAACAAGATGAAGTGGTGTACAAGTTGAGGGTTATTTATAATGCACGCAAGTAGGGTGGCACGCAAGCAGGGTGGGGCGCAAGCTGAAGTGGCATGCAAGTTGTTAGAGGCACGCAAGTAGGGAGGTGTCATCAAGAAGTGTGTTGCGTATATGCAGTAGTGGTGCACAAGTTTTGGTTCACAAGTTGTGGCGTGCAAGCTGAGTGGCGCGCAAACAGGTGGCGCACAAGTTGTGAGTTGTGCACAATAGTGGTGAACAAGTAGTTAGTGGCACACAAGTAGGTGGCACGCAAGCTGAGTGGCGTGAAAACAGGTGGCGTGCAAGTAGGGAGGCGCGTAAGCAGGGTGGCGCGCAAGTAAGGATTGGCATGCAAGCAGCGAGTTGTTCTATAAGTTCTTACCAGCTTCTGATCAACTGTGATGGTGCTAAGTTGATCTAGACATCATTGTTTTTACTATCACAAAGAGAACTTGTGATTACAGAAAGAAGACGAAGAAGAGCTCAGTGCAGATGGTTTTTCACTGAAAGAGAACCTATGAAGAAGAGTAGGTTTCAGGGCAGCTGGTTTTTCATTGAAGAACCAGAAGAAGAAGAAGAGTGGGCAGCTTACTGTTTTTTTTCATAGAAATAAGAGAAAGAGAAGAAGATGAACAATGTATGCCCAATTGAAGCCTACAATTATTTAGGGAAGTTAAATTCAGATGATTCTATGTGAGCGGATCCTCAGTGTTTGAATAGTCACATTGGTGTATGTGATTCTAGGTAGATAAAGAAGAATATTATTGCAGTCAGTTGTTGCACTAAGAAGAAGAAATAAGAAGAACCAGTGCAGTTGGTTTTTGCATTAGAGAAAAGAGAAAGAAAGAAGAGAATTGCTTGCCTACTTCTTTGCAAGTAATCAAGGGAAGAGAACTGAAGAAGATCAAGAGTAGAACCTACCTTACTAAAGAAGGAAGAAGATTGTCTCTATAGGCAGTATAAAGAACCAGCTAGAGGCTGCAAGTTGGACTAAGTTGTCACTAGCCCAGGAAGATAGGATTGTTTCCCTTCCCCCTCCAAAGTGTAGGGACTAAAACTGACTAGAGGATTGTTTTCCTAATCAACCACTGTAAAATCATATCACATTATAGTGGAGAATCAATGCACTGGTCATTCCCATTCATGGAAAGGACATAGCTACTCTTATTGAGTGGTGAACCTTGTAAAAATATCACGTGCATATTTTTACTGCTTTCTATTATTACATGCTGTAGGTAAAAGAGAATAAGAGAATCAAGATCCTAATAGGTCAAGAGGTAAGGGATAAAAAGTAAGAATTGGTTTAAAAATTCCTCAACATAGATTCACCCCCCTCTTAGTGTTAGGTATATTCCAAATTGGTCCTCTCACTCACCAGGTCTAAAATCCACAAGAAATCTCTCAAAAATTATAATTCATCCTTGAAATAAAAAATAAATTGGAAATGATGTACATCCACCACCTCCAAGGCCCACCTATTCATTCATTGAATAATTGTAACATGAAAATTATATGTTATTAATTGGCATTACAATTCCACCTCTTCGAACCCATGGCCTTTCTCCCTGAATCTGCTACTAACAAATATCTCTCCACTATTGGAGATTAATTATAACCACATTTTCAAGAAAATTAACCCCCAAGTCCAATTATTCAATCCCTAGTTAAACCCTGAAACATGAATGTGGCCTTATAACCTTTCACAGGGAAATAATATAACATCAACTACTACATGTTCCTAGCTTCTGAGTGTGGAACCCATGATATTCATCAAACTCAGGTCCGTCCTGAGAATTCCATCCATAAACTGTCAATGGGGTACCATCCACAATCTAGTTCCACTTATATTGCATTATCAACACAACATTTAAGAGGTCCCATATACAACAAAAACACATTCAGGTATCAAGGCGTAAATCTAATTCTTTCTCAGCGTACACAGGACAATTTCAAGGCGTGGTACATGATTTTCACTAATTAAAAGAATTTTACGATGTCATTGGTGAACACCTCCAAATATCATCCATCAATGATTTAACCTCCTATTATGGAAAATGATTAATATATTGAAAGTCCCAGGCTTCCATGCCTTCCCACATCTCACTATATTGATCCAAAAGCAAACAGTCCCTCACAGAACCTACAACAGAGTTCTAAAACTAGGGAATTCCACCTACCCAAATCACCCACATCACTGGCTGAATAAAAAAACAAAGGATTATCATTTCTCAAAATTAAATCAGCTAATAAGATGGATTTACAAAAAATCATACTAAGCCTTTCCCCTTTTTTCCTGCTACATGGTAAAAAATGAGGCATTATCACTACCCTTTAACATCCCACACCCAGGTCCTAGTTAACAAGGATAAAAAAATTATCATTGTTCAAGTTTTCACATTAGACACTCATTTATTATCAACTTCCTTAATTTTACCAATCATTATAAATTTCATGTTAGGATCCATTTTCAGTTCAATTTTACAAGAAACAAAAAATAGTTCAAGATCAACAACATAGTCATAACCCATTTTCAAGTGCATGCCTAAAAGGATGTATATCAAAAAATAATCCTGAGTGTCTATAATGATGCATTCAATCTCAACTCTCATTCCATACTGGGCCACAAGAAAATTCCCATAATATATCAGAATCAATAGTCACATCAAACCTCAAGTTCATCACCCGAGGTGAAATAATATTCAACTATAACAACAAATAGCAATAAAAACAATCCAACCCTATGAACTCAGGTTCTCCCATGTACATGGGTTAGCTAAACCCATGAGAAAACATATAAATAAGGCCTGAATATTCATAGTCATCAGTTTTACTTTCCCAGAAATTAAGAAAAAATTACAATAAAGGGAAATTGTGCTATAAAACCACTTTTTAATGTCCTGACCTGAGTGCCACACACTGGTTCCCCATGCTAATCGGTCACATGATCTCAAACATAACTCCTCATATGTTAGAGGCTAACAACTTGCAGTAAGGGTATAATGAAAATCTTGGTGATAATATAACCTCTTTATCAGAGTAAAACCATAATGAAAATTAGAATAAACAATAACCAAATTATATGACATAGTGAAAATAATACCAATATAACATAATAACTATATCATGAAATATAATTTCAAAACTGAACAATGAAGATCTCATGCCAAAATTTATGGCAAGTGTCATATTAGAAACCCATAATAAAAGACACTAAAAACTCCCAAGAATATGAAAAACCATGTCCAGTTCTCTCATCCATGCTCTGTACAAAATCTTCTATCTAACATAGGGCCTTTTCTCATTACCTTCCCTACAATCAGGTAATCT
The DNA here is from genome assembly GCA_963277665.1 of Viscum album. Classification (NCBI taxonomy): domain Eukaryota; kingdom Viridiplantae; phylum Streptophyta; class Magnoliopsida; order Santalales; family Viscaceae; genus Viscum; species Viscum album. Next base: position 1,638,026,383 of record OY728163.1, on the reverse strand, counting down.
ATTCGGGAAACCATCAGGAGGGCTGAGTAGTGTTTGAGTGAAACTCAATAGGCCACCACTAATGACATCTAAATAAAATTAAGTCAATAATAGTGTATAAAGTTTTAAAAAGAATAAAATAAAAGTAATAAAGTAAATTTTTTTACATTTATTCAATTATCCATTATATAACCGCATAAACCACTAGTTTCCCATGGACAACCATATCTAATACTTACTTCATCCAATGCCAGATTCTGAACTATTTAAAATTATCAAATTCAATATTCATTTTAAAAAATGGGCTTTCATTATCCATTTCATTTCAATTCATGATATGGATAATTGGAAAAAAACTCCAATGCACTATTTTGGCATAAATTATCATGTCTAGTGCCCCGTGAGTATTTGGAGCACCATTCTCTCACACATCATGGGTATTTGGAGCATTATTCCATATCCCACACATCATGGGTATTTGAAGCATCATTCCCAATCCTAAAACATTTATCATGCATGCTTTGGGTATATAATGACATGTCTAGCACCCTATGAGTATTTGGATCACCAGTCCCTATCTCACACCATGTTTTTCAATCATTCACCAATAAATTCCATTTTTACAATTATTCATTTCAATTCATGTTCGAATACCATTACTTCCTTTCAATATTTCAATTCATTAACTAATTCAGAAATTAATTAATAATATATAATTCCATTAATTAACTCTATAATTAATTAATCATCTTAATCCCTTAGTTAATTCAACAATTAACATTCCACATCAACAAAATTAATTAATTTAGAAATTAATTAATAACCACAATTTCCTTAGCTAACTCAACAAGTAACTATTCTTATCAATAAAATTAGTTAATTCAAAAATTAATTAATCAAATCAATTTCTTTAGTTAATTAAGTAATTAAGTAATCACATCAATAACATTTATTAACTAAAAAAATAACGGATCACATCAATTACATTAATTAATTAAAAAACTAATTAATCACTTCAATTCTATTACCCAATTCAATAATTAACTAATCATAAATATTTAATTACTAATTCAACAATTAGTTTTCCACATAAATCCCATTAATTAATATCCTAATTAATTAAATACTCCAATCCCATTAATTAATACATCAATTAATAATCGATATCCACAAACACAATATCATATAATTAATTAAACAATTAATTATTCAAACCAATAATATGAATATCTCATAATTAATTCTATAATAAATTATCACAAATAATATATCCCAATATCTAATAATTCTTTCAATAATTTGTTGTCTAATTCAAAAATATCATTGTCTCATAATTAATTCAACAATTAATTATTCAATTCTATCAATTTAATATCCCAAAAAGTCACATTTATTAATTCACTAATTAAGTAATCCAATTCATTCAATTGTACCATCAAAACAATCCCCGTTAACTAATTCACCAATTAATAATCTAACTCATTCAACTGTATCATCATAAAATCCACATTAATTAATTCAATAATTAATTAATCTAACTCATTCAATTGCATTAATACAACAATCCCTATTAATTAATTCAACAAATAATTAATCTAACTCATTAAATTTCATTAAAATAACAATCCCCATTAATTAATTAACCAATTAATTAATCTAACTCATTCAATTTCAACTGCACAAAAATCCAAATTAATTAATGCACAAATTAATTAATCCAACTCAAAAATCAGAACATTACATCCATTAATTAAATAAAAAATTAATCAATCCAACTCAAAACTCATAACTTTACAAACATTAATTAATTCACCGCATAATTAATCCATATAATTTCCATTAATTAATTCTATAATTAATTAATAAAATTCAATCCCTTAAATTAATTCACCAATTAATTGCACATGTAAAAATACATTAATTAATTCATAATTAAGTAATCACATTCAATATATTCAATTAAATCGACAATTAATTGACCATTTCAATCCAATTAATTAATTAAAATAATTAATCCATAAATCCAATTACTTAATACAATGATTAAATAATCAAATTAATACTATTAATTAATTCATCAATTAATTAATCCCATCCACCCCGTTATTTAATTCAATAATTAAATAATCACACTACTCCATTAATTAATTTAGAAATTCATTAATTCCATCAATCACATTATTTAATACAACAATTAAATAATAAAATTACCCCCATTATGTAATTAATAAATTAATAAGTCGTATTAATAAGGACCCGACCTTAAATATTATTTAATCATGAAATAAAAGAATAATTCACATTGAGGATCTTTTCAGGTTTAGATTTTTAGAGAATTAGGTCATAACTATTACAATACATCATAAAAATTAAAAAGTAAAAACTTCTACTCAGTTCCCATATTTTTGAAAAAATAAAAATTCTTGAAAAAAAGAGTAATGTCTAGTTCCATGATTTAGATAGAATGACTTTGACTTGATAGCATCCTTGACCCTATTTAACTTTATGTCCTATTAAGAACATTTCAAAAACTTGGGATGAGCATAAAAATCTCAGTAAGGGATACACAAAAAATGAAAACTGTTTGTTTTTTCAAAAAAAGTAAACCATGAATACTTTATCATAAGTAATAATTTTTACCTTTATGAAGTAGTAAATACTCTACACTGAATAAAAGATCATTTCTTACCCTTTTGTAAAACAATATTACAATAAAACCCATATAAAGAAAACATAACATATAAAGGTAACTTGGGATATAAACATACATAAATAGAATAACCATATGGTTGACTTCCACACATATCACTAAATGGAATAGCCATACAGCCAACTTCCATACCCAATGCATTGGAGGTTATAACGTAACCACCTTTCCTAGTCTATCACGGCACCACCCATCATTTGGTTTATCATGAACCACCCGTTAAATGTCTAAGTACCATTATAAAATCATAACGCATACAACAAATATAAAGGAAAGAAATCATTTCCACATTTCAATCACAATATATCACTTAAATATATTGATATAACAAATCTATTATCAAAATCATTTTCAATACCAAAATACATAAAAGCGTATATGATATTTATTTTCCTTTTAAAAACATTACGTCTTTTTATGGAAGCCAAAGATATAATAATACTCGCGACGACAGAAAGGTCATTGTCACCACTTAAAGTAAAAGAAACATTCCTTTTGTTGTTTAGTAAAAATATTCATAGAAAAATATTCCCTTTGAATTAAATGAAAATTCAAAGGTGTTTATACAACGTATAAAATAAATTCATGTATTAAAACAAAATATGCCTCAATGAAAGGAGACTGGGACGAAGTCCCTTACCACATGTTCGACTTGTCCCGTTCGTTCTTTAATATCATGAATAATAAAATAAAGTTAATTTTTACTTTATTAAGAAAAATTTTCAAGTTTATTATTCCTCTTATATCAATTATTACCATGTTATAAACATTATGTAATCATTTATGTTAATAATGGTCATTTTGTCGATATTTGGTACTTTAGTCAAAAATGGACTTCTTCTAATTACACGATGTTCATGTGGTCAAAATTTCATTGTATCCATAATTATATTAATTCTTTAGATATCATATATATCATATATATCCATTATATACATGTATTTATATTAGTACATAACATTTGGATATAAGAAATGAAATGCACCATTCATGGAGATGGTAAGCTGTACGTACGTATGAATGCTACTTTCGTATTTTAATTGAATGAATACATAATGATACATAATTATATTATAATTATAGTATAATATCATATATATTTTCATTAACTCTACCCTTTATTCCTTCCATATAGGTCATGAACGAGTCGTATCACTTTGAGGGGGCGGTAGTCCGCACTTCCTCAAATGAAATTATCATATTTACCAACTATGGAAACAATAAAGGTATTCTATAAATTAAAAATAAAGAAGAATATAAACAATATAAATATATTATATATCATATATAAATAAAGTTCCATCATAATGGCCACCATGAGAGGTAGTTGGAGATATTTGAACAATCATTGTTTTGTGAGGCAGTAGTTCGTCGTCCACAGAAACAGTACATTCATTACCCATTAGACGGAGGTGTGTGTAATTTTAGTTTGAATACTTATTATAAAAAAATTATAGAATATTGAGGATAATTTAGTTGTTATAAAAGGAAGAAACAAAAAGAGTTTATGGGGTTGGAGAAGTAAAATAAAAAAAAATAACTTAAGAGAAGATGTTACCTTTAAATCGGGTAACTCCCTTTGGTTTGAACCAAAAGGGTATGTTGAAGTGCCTTATGCCTAAGTTAAGGCTTATAGAAGGAGGAAATGGATGTAGGGAGATTAATTGGGTAGAGGTTGGATGAGACAAGGGTCTTTATAGATATGAGGAATGAGTTAGATGTGAGGGTTTATTATAAGGGGGAGGAGGGGCTCTTTAGAAAAGTGTGAAAATATTATTTTATTATATAATGATTTTCAGTTTCTGATGGTCCAAAACTTATAAAAGTTGATGATAAGATGACTCATGGTCGAAATAAAATCATCCAATAAGAATTGGATAGGTTTTGGATATTATTTTAATCTTTATAATCTTATTTATTTAAATCATTTAATAATGAGGTGAACATTACATCAGTAGTGTGTCATAAACATTTTAATTTATTTAATGTTTAAATTTTTTAAAACAAATACCATGTTGTAGTAAATATTTTTATATTTCAAAAAAATATTTATATTCCAAAAGATAACTTATATAACCCTATGTAAAAATTAATCTACTAAAAGATATATGTTTATGTCATTTTTGTTTTTACTATAATTAATTAATATAAATTGTCATTATCACTTCCAAGTTGCTCAATGGGGTCCCAAAATCGATCCAAGGAGACCATGGTCAGCCATGACTCATCCAATAAGGATAGAATGAGTGTTAAGGTAATTTTCTATTATTATAATATTCTTTTTAACTTGAATTACCCTCTTTACCTTTAACCGTGGTAAATAAAAGTCAAAATTTACTATTCACAAAAAAAATGTTTTCATCTTATTGAACCAAATTTTACTTACTAATAACAACCATGTATGTCGGATTTTCGAAATTCAATTCACAGAAGTGGTAAAATTAATTTAAGTGAAAAATTTAGCTTTTTAACTACTACTCAGTGTTTTCACTATTCATCAAAATTTGATGTTTTTATGAAAAATACCAAAAATTCAGCCTAAGCTATATTTGATATTTCGAATTCAAAAATGATTTTTATTTTTAAAAATTGAAAACATAGAAGTTTGATTATTTAATTTAAAATTAATTCCTGTTGTCAAAACAAAAGGCTCCTTTTAAAGAAATATTAACTATCAAAAGATTGACACTTTTTTATATCCAATTTCAAAATGAAATTAACTAAAATGACCAAAATTGGATTAAATGGTCAAAATGAAAATCTAATTACTCTTTAAAACCAATTATATAGATAATCTAACCATATAAATAAATTATATTAAAAGGCAATTTCGAATTAAAATACAGTATTTTTCACTATTCATGAAAAATATGAATTTCATCAACAAAAAAAAATTACCAAAAGTAAATTATGGGGTCCCAATTCTAAAGAATAAATTTATTTTGTCCAATAGAACATATAAAATTCACCAAAACATGATTTAAAGAGGGTTCATTGTCAATAGGCAGTAAATCAACCTTTTAATGTAAATTATGCTTAAAATTAGATTCATTCACATTTTAAGCCTCTAATATTTATTGGATAAATGTAAAAACATTTAACAAACACATATAATCATATTTGTAGATAGTTATGTTCATTCCCACCAATACTACGGTTATGACTTAACTACTAATTAAAATAATAATATTATATTGTTAGTGTGCAATGTAAGATTTCAAGGAAATCCGCTATTACGTATCGGGTACGCCATCGAACATAGCATCCCCTTTAAAGTAAAATTAATATTTAATTCACAAATATTAATAAATATGAAAATTTCATATTTCTTTATTTACCTGGAATGTTACATCCTTCCCCCCTTTTAGAAATTGCGTCCTTGCAACTTTATTCACTTATCTAGTAAATGGGGGTATTTATCTCTCATATCATTTTCAGATTACCACGCTGCCTCTTAAAGCATGTGGTTTTTTCACAAAACCTTTACCTGGTGAATAACCTTATTTTTCAACACATGCTCTCTACGGTCAAGAATCTGGAGTGGTTGTTCCTCATAAGATATATTTTCTTCCAAATGAACTACCTCTGGACTTAAAACATGAGACGGATATGGCATATACTTTGTCAACAATGAAACATGAAAAACATTATGTACCTGGGACAAAAATAGAGGTAAAGCCACTATGTACGCAACTGATTCACCTTTCTTTAGGATTTCATACGGTCCAATGAACCTTGGACTCAACATTATCTTCTTACCAAAACACATCAAACTTTTCCATGGAGAAACTTTTAGAAAGGCATGGTCACCTACCTCAAAAGAAATATTCTTCCTCTAGTTATCCGCATAACTATTCTGCCTACTCTGAGATATTCTCATGTTCTTCTGAATCAACTGAATTTTTTTTCCATCTATTCTACCAATTCAGGTCCCATCAAATTCCATTCACCTAATTCATCCCAAAAAGCTGGAGTTCGACATCGCTTCCCATATAATGCCTCAAAAGGAGCCATCTGTAAACTAGAATGAAAACAATTATAATATGAAAATTCAACCAAAGAATGAGGTTGGTCCCAACATCCCTGTAAATCCATTGAGAAAGCACATAAAAAATCCTTCAAAGTCTGAATTTTTCGTTCTAACTTCTCATCTGGTTGTGGATGAAAAGATGTACTAAAATTTAATTCAGTACCCAACGGCTTCTGAAGGCCTTTCCAAAAGTTAGAAATAAAACTGGGATCACGATTAGATACAATAGAGAGGGGGACAACATGTATCCTGAATATCTCTTTAACATAAAATCGAGAAATTTGATCTAGAGACAAAGAATCTCAAATAGGAAGTAAATGAGCATATTTAGTCAATCGATCAACAATTACCTAGATTGCATTGTTACCTCGATATTTCTTTGGTAATCTCACAACAAAGTATGTGGATATATTTTCCCATTTCCACTATGGAACTGGTAAATACTGAAGCATCCCTTTCAGTAACTGTCACTCTTCTTTAATATGTTGACCAGTCAAACTCATCACAGTAAAATCAACAATATATATTTTCATTCCATCCCACCAGTAATACTCCCTAAGATCTTTTTACATCTTAGTACTACTAGGATGAACTAAAAATGGGGAACTATGAGCTTCCCATAATAACTCATTCTTCAACTATGAATCACAAGGTACACATAATCTATTCCCAAAGCTCAAAACACAATCACTATGAAAGTTAAAATCAGGCAACTTACCCTTCTGAACCAACTCTTTGTTTTTTCTGCAACACATTGTCTTTCTTCTACGCTTTCTTAATTCTATCTGATAGAGATGATCTCACTAACACCTGAAACAAAACTGAATAATTTCCTGCACCAAAAACTTCTAGGCCAAATTTCATCAAATCAAAAACCAAAGGATCTCATTCCAAAGGTAGCATGTTTAATGAAGCATTACATTTTCAACTCAAAGCATCAACCACTTTATTTTATTTTCCTAGATGGTAAAGGATCGCGCAATTATAATCCTTGATTAATTCTAACCATCTCATCTATCCCATGTTTAATTATTTCTGAGTGAATATAAACTTCAAACTTTTTTGATCAGTATATATTTCACACTTTACTATATACGAAAGATGCATCCAAATTTTTAAAGAAAAAACAACTGTATATAATCCCAAATCATGTATAGGGTAATTTAACTCATGAGGATTCAACTAACATGAAACATAAGAAATTATCTGATCATTCTTCATAAGGTCACAACCAATTACTTTTAATAAAGCATCACTCTAGATTATAAATTCATCATTTCTAGAAGGCAGTTCCAAAACAGGAGAATTCACCAATATTATTTTCAATTCCTGAAAACAATCATCACATTATTTTGTCCAAATGAACTTAACACATTTTTGAGTTAATATAGTCATTGGACTAGATACCCGTGAAAAATTTTCAACAAACCTCTGGTAATATCCTACCAAACCAAGAAAACTATGAATCTCAGTTATATTTGTGGGTCTTGGCCATTCTTCAACAAATTTTGTTTCAGCAGGATCAACAGTTATGCCATTTTTTTGAAACAATGTAACCAAAGAAAGAAATTTGTTGTAACCAAAACTCAAACTTGATGAATTTCCCAAATAGTTTCTTTTCTTTTAAGGTTTTCCCTAAAACCCTTAAATGAATTTCATGTTCCTCTATACTTTTCAAATAAACCAAAATATCATCAGGGAACACAAACAAAAAATTATCCAAGAACTTATGAAAATTTCTGTTCATAATATCCATGAATATAGCAGGTGGATAGGTTAAAACTAAAGGCATGACTACAAATTCATAATGGCCATATCTAGTACAAAATGTGGTCTTTAGAAAATCTGCTTCCTCTACTTTCAACTGATTTTACCCCAACCTCAAATCAATCGTTTAAAAATACCGAGCTCCCTGAATTTGATCAAACAAATCATCAATATGAAGCAAAGGATAATTCTTATTAACAATGATGTTATTCAATTCTATATAATCAATGCAAAGTCTCATTGAAAAATCTTTCTTTTTAACAAATAAGATAGGATAACCCCATGGTAATGTGCTAGTTCGAATGAAACCTTTATCTAATAACTCCTGCAATTTCTTCTTTAACTCTAATAGTTCAATTTTAGCCATTTGATAATGGGGTTTTGAAATTAGCTTGGCATTAGGAAGTAAGTCAGCAGTAAATTCAACTTCCCTATCTAGTATAATACTGAGCAACTCATCAAGGAAAACATCAAGATACTCATTTATCACTGGCACATCATTAATATGAACAGTTCCTTTGTTTTCAATAATATGTTCTAGGAAAAATTCATTTCCATATTTTACTAGTTTCGTAGCTTCTTGATATGTTATCAAAAGTAAGGGTTCATTCTTGTAAACAAACTGAAAATATTTCCAAAACAAAACCTCTTTAGCTCTGCAGTCAATCATAGCATGATAAACTGATAACCAATCCATTCCCAAAATAACATCAAACTCTACTAGAGGCAAAACAATAATATTTTTAGGTAGATTATTTCCGCACACAAGGAGAGGAAGGTTCTTATAATTTCTTTTTGTCTCAACATTTCATCATGGTGTTTTTACCATAAGTTCATGATTCATATCTTGAGATGGAAATCCATATTTACTAGAATACATCTCAGAAATGAAAGAATGTGTAGACCCCGAATCAAACAACAAATTGGAATAATCTGAACAAAAAAACAGTGTACCTGATACTACTTCATTTGATGTCCCAACATCTGCTGAAGTAGTTTTGAAGTACTTCCCCACCCATTTCTGCTTGTAGTCATGTTTCTTTTCCTCATTTGAGTTCTTCACTGGATACTCTTTTACATAATGACCCATTTAATTGCACTTAGAACATCTTACCACTGGTTTTTCATTTCCTGATTGTTTATCTTCCTAACAGTTACGTGCAATATGACCAGACTTACCACACCAGAAGCAATTTCCATACATTGATAAAAATTCTCCAGGATTCTTTTTACCACACTTCTCACAAGATGGATATTTTTTTTCTTACCTCTAGGCTTCTTTGATGAATTATTTACCTTTGCTTTCCAACTGGACCTCTTATTCGGTTGTTTTTCAAGGAACATCTGATCATCGACAAACTCTATTCCACATTCTCCTCACATCGAACAAGTTTTTCATAACTTTTGAACTCACAAGAGGCTAATGCTCTTCTATATCGTGGATTCCATCCTGAGTAAAATCGATTTACCTTTCTATCAAGATCTCGAATGAAATTTGTAGCATACCTTGCCAGTAGAGTGAAATTTCCTTCGAATGCGGCCACTGATTCATCCTCCTACCTTAATTCCAAGAATTGTTTTTCCATCCTAATTCGAACAACCACAGGAAAATATTTCTCAAGAAACTTACCTTTGAATTCATCCCAATCAAGAGCATAAATCTCTTCACTGTCTTTGATATTTTTCACCATTGACCATCACTGATCAGTTTCACCTTCAAAATGGTAAACAACAAGACTAACCTTTTGATGTTCTGAACACCCCATGACATCAATTTTTTTCCAGTGCTTTAATCCACCCTTCAACTAGCACATGGTTAGATGATCCTCGAAATGATTGTGGATGTTGCCTAATTAAATGATACACTACTAACATGTTCCTCTGTGGTATATCTCGCTGATCTCATGAATGGATACCACCGCCATTTATTTCTTGAGTCAATTATTCCATCACTGCAAAAAATTATTCGGTTCTGATTCCAACCATCTTAGGTTGCTGATTTGGAGGGTTGTCTTCCTCCGGATGTCATCCCATCATAACTGCCCTGTTTTCTCTGTGTAAAAACATTTTGAACATAGAAATATCTTAGGTGAAGCAACATAGTAATCTATAAATGATATATCATTTCAATATTAACATAAATTACATTATGAATATTAATTTAAAAATACCCTATCTCCTAAAGTTATCTAAACCGAGATCTGATAACTACTATAAGGACCCGACCTTAAATATTACAAAATATTGAATTAAATTAATAATTTGTTGGAACCATGGATATTATATGCATGAATTGGAGTATGTTTTGTGTTTATTGTCAATCCTCAGTGGGAGTTTATAATGAGTTCCAGTAAAGTGATCATACAGTTAAAGCAGACAAAAACATTGAAGGTGGTGCCTTTTCCCAGTGTTTGAAAAAATTTTGGGCCTCAGAATATGAAAATGAAGACATGGATTGTTGGTAAAAGGTGGTGCGCGCAAAGAGGAAGTGGTTCGTGAAAAAGGAGGGATGTGCGCGAAATATTTGAGTTATGCACAAAAAACAGCGTGGGGCGTAAAATAGAGGATCGAGTGTTTTCGCGCAAATAGAATTTTAGAATCAGAACGTCGAAAAATGGAAAAGGCATGGGCTATGTGAAAAATCTGGAGATGTGCACGAAAAATGGTACCTGCACGAAATATTTTTCACCAAATGAGAGGTTTTTTGTGCCACGGGGGGTTTGGTGTGTAGGGGTCTGAGATGCTTATAAATAAGAGGTGACCCCCCTCATTCCATAAAGTTGAAGACGTAGAGAAGATTCGAGGTCTGATGTGTATAAAAGGTTCGCATAAATAGGCTTGCGTGAAAAATTGTGGGTTGTGTGAAAAATTCCACGCTGCGTGAAATATTACGGCTTGCGCGAAAATTTCAGGCTGCATGAAAAAGGCAGATCTCCATGTAAAAATTGAGGCAGTGCGTAAAAGATTTAGTTGCGTGAGAAAGGGTGTTGGTGTGTGAAATATTTTTCTACAGGAAATATTTATCCGCACGAAAATAAAATATTGCGCGCAATAGTAAGGTCATGTGCGAAAAGGGTTGGGGTTGTGCTCAATTGTCAGTGAAACATGTTTGCATGTTCTGGTTATCCGGTTTAGTGGTTCAGGGCGTACAAGTGCATCATTTCCGAACATTGATGCATGCAAAGTCTCCTGCTAAGCAGAGGCAAAGACTTCAATGCTAATCTATTGAAGATACCATCACGTCTATAAACTGACTGGGACTTCATGAAAAGCAGTGAGCCAGGGGGAGTCAACGGGAGTGACCTAAGGGATGCAGTGGGCTATCCCTGAATAGTTGTAGAGGCAGTGAGCCTGGGACATAGTGACCGTTTGCAAACCTTTGTAATCCACAACTAGTGAAGAATAGTGTAATTTGGTATGACCGAAAACCTGTCGGCATATGCTCCTTGGATGTAGACCTTAGTGGTGAACCAAGTAAAAAGTGTTGTGTCATCTCTTTGCATGTGAATGTTTTATTGCTTCCTATATCCATCATACAGGTTAAACTAGTTCCTACCAACATGGGAACACGATCCATCAGTTTAATAGAAAAAGTAGACACCCTGATTCACCCCTCCCCTCTCAGGGTGTCCCAGGGTCCTTCAAGTGGTATCAGAGTGAGGTTGCTAGTGTTTGATCTGTCTTAACGCCATGGAAAATTCAGCTAGTGTTAGGGGAGTTCCCCTCTTTGATGGAAGTAATTTTCAGATTTGGAAGAACAAAATGACTGTAACGCCCCGACCCCAGTTACCTAGAGTCGGTGCATTAATTACATAACATTGGCATGATCACGATAAAGATCAACTCTCGAAAGACCGATTAGTTTAGTAGCCTTGGAATAACTAGATACATCCATAAATTTTTACATTACATCATAAAAAAAACATCTTGTCTTCATATCCCCTCATACTATCCCTGCAGGTCATTCATAATTACTTCTTCATAATACTGGGAAAAATAAAACATTGAAAGGGGTGAGCTCAGATGCTCAGTAAGGATAACATTATAGCAGAAGCTTTCATAAATAAGCATAAACACTTAAGGCAATTTATAACTAAAACAAAAGCCTTTTAAACTTGAACTCTCAACATAGTATGGCATAAATAAAATGAAATAATGCCATTTACTTACTCACGTTGATATTCTACTAGTCGAATGATCACATGCAATATAAATATCCACTTTCATAATGATGGAATGCATAATGCCAGACTATTATAACCACATAGCCAAGGCCTCGTGCCAAGACTACAAATATGATTTTTCCAAGGCCTTATGCCAAGACACTAGTTTGTCTCATGAGACCTACCGATGCATCGAGAAGCTATAGCGGGCTCCACCCGTCACTTATTAAGTCCAATGCATTCCTCATATGAACAGGTTTAAACATAACATAAACATTCGTATTAAAACTAGAATACGAAATGTCAATACTTTAATCACAAACCATGAATGGTATAAAAATAGCACATCCACAGTCAAACATAACTCATTCGATACAATATGGAAGATTGTATTGTATCACATTAACCTCAATCAAGAATAATGAAGGATGTTGACATAGATGAAAATAATCATCAAAACTATTTGAGATAAATATCTCCCTTTTCTTGAAAACATTTAAAATTCACACTATTTGTAAAGAAGCCATTTAAAAGTAGATTTTTGAATCAAAGTGTCCCATACCACTTTGAAACTTTTTAAAAGGAGTTTTAATTTCTAAACTTTAATGTCCATATAAATAAATCCTTAAAACCATTTTTAAAACATGGACATTAATGAGAAAGGTTTAGATGAATAAGTCTTTAAAACATTTAAAAATGGTATTTTGGTTAGAGATTCTAACCAAAATAGACACTTGAATACAAATAATTGAGGTAATCAAAACTTTGTAATATCATGAGAATAAAGGGATTCATGATATACTATGTCAAAGTACATTATATACACCACATAAAAGTGATTTGGTGTATATCATCAAAGAAGTCTCAATGGAATGTAAATTGAGATGAAATCTCTCATAAAGGTTGTATCCTTAGGTTCAGGATAAATCAACGACATAATTATGTGTGAAAAATATAAATACACTAAATATGATTGGATATTCAGTGTAAAACAATCAAAATACATTCACACATATTCTTGTAAAAACAACACCAACGAATTGGATGTTTAACTCAACAAATGGAGAATGAGTTAAAATTACACTTATCAAATTCATATCAATGACTTGAGAATTATCAATGGAGTGATTATGTGTATCAAACGTATATCCACAGGAAGGGGAGTGTAAATTATGACATAATCAAATTAATAGTGATTCCACACATAATCTTGGAGTAATATAATCAATGAAATATGCGTAAAGCCAAATGAGTGGAAATTGAAATTTCAAATTCCCTTATCGATTAGGCAACTTACGAAACATACACCCATGAAAGAAGTATCATACCCAGATGATGTAAATACCCATAAATTAAAGCATATTATACAATGAATACAATCATGGGCAGTACACATACACCACATGAAATAATTAAGTGGTGAATAATGGAAATCTCACGAAATTAAAAGTGAGATAAGAAACCCCTTACCACGTTAATCAACTGAGTCGTATGGGCAAAAGTTAATAACCACCAAATTATTTACAGAATAACATGAATATAAAGAGAATCATGATAATATATATCAAATGGCATTACACAATACACCACTTTCAATAATTTAGTGGCGAACAATGGAAATCTCATGGAATTGAAAGTGAGATAAGAAAATCCCTTACCTTATACTTTTACTTGGTTGGGGTAGGTTAACCTCCTGTATAATATTGAAATAATTTTTATTAAATTATACAAGAATCATATATATTAATATCATATCATATATGATCTTTTAACTTTTCTTTGTTAATAATGTCTTAGTATTTTCGTTGTTTCGGGTGTTAACTTACTCGTTTTATTTTATATGTTTTATTACATAAGCCATGTTTGTAATGGATAGGTTGTATATTATTCATATCCAGAATGATATCAAGTCCTTAAACATCATTTTTAAATCATCAAATGATAATTATACTTGAATGGATATGATGGAGAATGAATCTCATCGCGTTCATGGAGACGGTAGTCCGTACGTACGCACGAGCGACAATATCATTCTTTTGATATTAAAATAATATATAAATGGATGGTATATGATATATACAGAATCATTAACATGTTATATTTATTATTTACATGAGTTACACATCATTATTATACCCATCCAAATAATAATATATTGAATAACAATTACACCACGACGTGGAGACGGTAAGCCGTACGTACGCACGTATGGTGACATGTTATTCAAAGGGTGGATAGAATACTGAATATGGTTGTACCATATTTATAATAACATCACAGTATATGTGAGATACTGGAGTTATTATTTTAGAATGGTAAGAACAAAGAAAGAAGAATTGGAAGAAGAAAGGAACTTGAAAAGGGGTGGTGAAAACATTACCTCTTCTTCGGGTTCTTCCTTTTGATTTGATCAAAAGGGCTCCATAGGTTGGCTTTCTGATCAAACTAAGGCCTCTAGGTTGTAGTGAGGGATGTTGGGAGAGTATTTGGGCAGAGTTTGGCCGAGCCAAGTGGCTTGAGAGGTGTGAGGAATGAGTAGAAGTGGTCTCCTTTTATAAGGGAGAGGAGGGGCTCTTTAGGAAAGAGTGAAAGTATTACTTTATAATATAATTATATTCGGTTTATAATGGTCCAAAAATCATTGAGGTCGAAGATAATATGACTCAGTTTCTAAATAACATCAACCAATAAGAATTGGACAGGTTTTAGATAATATTTTAATCATTATAATCTTATTTATTTAAATGATTTATTAATGAGGTAAACATTGAATCATTATTGTGTCATTAATAATTTAAATTATTTGTTGTCTAAAAATTATAAATAAAATATAATTATGTAGGAAATATGTTTAGCTTTCTAATGAATATTTATAATCTAAAATCCAACATGTATAACCCTATGTAAAAATTGTTCTTCTAAAAGATGTAAGCTTATGCCATTTTTATTTTTATTTTAACTTTATTAATATAATGTGTCCCTACCACATACAAGTGGCTCCATGGGGTCCCCAAATCGACCCAAGGATGCCCATGGTCGGGTATGTGTCCACCAATAAGGTTAGGACACGTTTTAGGGTAATTTTGTATTATTATAATATTATTTTTTTTAACCCTTATTTACCGGATTTACCCTTAACCATGGTAAATAAAATATTTACCACCGTAATTATTCAAAATGTCTAAAAATAAAAGTTACCTATTTACACAATTTGGACATACTAATTCAAAATATGGAATCCATTTTTATAAATTCAAAACACAGAAGTGGCAGAAATTAATTTAAAATTAATTCCCGCTGTCAAAACAAAAAGCGTGTTTTTAAGAGGTAATAACTATCAAAAGATTGACACTTGTTTATGTTCGGTTTAATTGTAAAATTATGTCCAATGACCAACATTATATTAAATGGTAAAAATATATTCTAAATATACTTTAAAACCACTCAAATTCACAATTTATCACTATTAATTATTTTGATTAAAAAAGTTGTTTTTAATTAAAATTTAGTAATTTTCACTATTCATCAAAATATGAAAGTTATCCGAAAAGTACCAAAATTTCACCTTAGGCTAAATTTGATATTCCGAATCCAAAAATGAAGTCCATTTTAAAATATAAAATATATATAATTTCAAAATTTAGGTATTACTATTCATAACGGCTAGTTTGATTGGTTGTGGCGTGTGTTAAAACTCAAGGTTGCGTACAACACACGCTACTATTTTATTCAAAGGAAAGCGTACCGTGGAAGCTTGGGATGTTTCATTTTATATTTTTTGATGTCCCAATTTATTCATATAGTTTAAAATATTTTATTTAAAAAGGTTTCACTATTAAAAGTTGATAAAAGTGCAATACTGAAAATGAATCTGTTCTTGCATTATGACTAAGAAACTCATAATAGGGATTCTAAAATTATAAGGATTATATAAAGTTCAAAATGTAGTTAATACTATTCATGACCTCTTTTAATGGCTTTTTTTTGTACGTCATGGTGTGATTGAACTCGGTGTTACGTGTAGTGCAAGTTATTGAATTATTTTTAAGAAATAACACACTATGAAATCCTGGGGTGTTACATTCTCCCCTCCTTCAATAAATTGCGTCCTCGCAATTTGAAATTGTTCTTCGAAAATAAAAGGTTGAAAGTAGAAAATATATTTGTGGGAAAACCCACATCGGAAATTGGGTTACTAAAATTTAGTCTTAATATAAGGAAAAGAGAAATGAAAGGGTCACCACTAAATTATGATCTCGATTAGGAGAACATTGGTGGCAATTAGAGACATATAATTGGAGGAAAAACGTAAATATTTATAGGTAGTGATTGAGGTCATCAATCACAAACAAGTATAAAATTGAGGTCCTTAAACTCATCAATCTATGATGATTTGAAATACCATCGGTCCAAGAAAACATAGGGTATTGGGATAACACATTTTTGATGTTTCAAAATATCTTAGTTGAAATCTCACATCGAAAAATGAATTAATGAGGCCTCTATTTAAAATAAAGAGTGGAAAGTATGAAGATTACCGAAAATAACACATACTAGGGTTCCATGTAGGAAAATATGGATATGGAAGAGAAATCTAACCATCAATTATCTGATGGAGAGTGGTAGAGAACATGGCTATGAAAAGGCCAACAATCTCAAAGCCATAAATTAGTGATGATTTATTGTACCATCTAGGACAACATTTTTTTTAAAGTTACATTACATAAGGAAGAGGAATTAATTTATGATATTGACTAAGAACATTATGAGATATACTTAAATTTTAAGTAGATTTTCATTCTTTAATAAATTTCCACCACTAACTCAATTTTTTTTTAAACGATGAGTATTCAAGAAGACTTGGTCACACTGGAAGAACTAGAATAAAATTCTATAGAATCACATGATCCATGTAGGATAAACCATATATTTACATTGTCTTTGAAGATTAATCAAAACCAAAATGGTTAGTGAATGATTTAATGATCCCCCAAAAGGATATTCATCGAGATAAATATGCACTAATCTTAATTTCTAAAATTAAACCAACAATACCCCAAAGTTAAATAGATACCATTCAATAACGAATTTTCCTTACAATCCTTTAATATAATCCAAACTAATATTGAAACCCAAAACATAGAAGAATTTGATTATGTAGTCTCCCATGTTACATTGTATCTCCAAATGACATCAAATACTCTTAAAGTCACATACTTAAAAGTAATTAACATCATCACATATTCTCTGTTATAGGTTAATCATTTCCATAAATAACCCAAATAACTATAAATCAACAATAAAAACGTAGATAAAAATCCACCATTACTCTACAAATGAAACCTCATTGTATTCTATTTTCCTTGGGCATATAGTGTTCCTAACAAAACGAACATCTTCCAAAATAACATTTATCACTTAATCACCAAATCATTTTCCTATACCAAGGGTATTCATTTGATAAGACATAAGAACCCAAATCATCTTATTATTGATTAATAAAATCATTTAACAAAAAAAAAGTCACACTAACCAGGGACTTCACGTAGTCCAGTGGTAGGCGATAAATCCCAATCGCACTTTGGTTGTGGGTTCGATTCCCACAGCTTCGTCCGACGCGATGGGTTGTCACACGGTCTACGTGTTGTCCTTTTTCAAAAACTATATTTTATAATATTACCAAAATTAGATAAATTCCTCAAAATAACATAATTTAACCACAAATGTTATATCATACTTTTCATTTTCATCCCAAATTATAATAACTTATCATTTTCTCAAACCCCAATGATCATATAAAACCAAATGGTTATTTATACCTATATCCACAAGAGAAGAGACAATTATTCCTCAAATATCATTCTCACATGGCAAACTGCGGGGTTACAAATACAAGAGAAAATTATTCCAAAGTAAACCCATCAACAAGGAGTGCTAATACTTTTTAAATTTTTCTCCAACCATTTATTTCCACATAGCTTATTCTTTGACCAAGAAAATATCCTATAGAATAGGACATTCACTCAGGTAATGGCCAGGTCCCCTACATTTACGGAAAATGACTTTAAATGGACTCTTGGGACCATTTTTATCTTCTTCCATAGTACTCTTCATTTTTCTTCGGCAATTCTTCACTTTATGTCCTTCCTTCCAGCACGTAAAACATTTTGTTGTCCCATTGAGACACTTTCCTGGGTGTCTCTTTTCACATTTCCTGCATGATGAAAATTGAGGTTTCTTTTCTCCATGGTCTCCATTGCTGGAGATCTTATCATTTATCACCTTTCTCTTCCTTGTTGAGTCTGGGAGTTGGTTAATATATATGTTGTTGATCATATTTTTGGAAAACTGATTTGGCATAAAAACGATATCTTTTACGCCTATCAACATTCCATTTTGTTTCTCATCTCCACTACCGTTCCCACCTTGTACATCATTCTCAAAGTCACTATGACTTCCTTGGAATCCATCCATTGACTAAAACCAGAAAGCATTGTGTGAGTAATAGTAGTCGTAAAATCATTTAGAGATTAAAATGTCACCATATTCTCAATTTAAAACATATTAGGATTAACCAAGGTCATTTACTCTCATCTTATGTATATATTACTTAAATCGGTTTGTAAAAAAAATGTAAATTATCCAAAGCATATCCCCCGGGAGTGTCGTAACCAAGAGTGCAGCAAGGCCCGTTGTCATGCACCAGTTCCCGTTCGAGTCTAGCTCAAAGCGGTGTTTTCGGGTTTTACCCCTAGGTACATCTGTGCCAGAGCCGCCTCTACCTGCTCGTATCCAGACATGGATGTATTGCTCGGAAAACTCACAAAATCTCTACAATACCAAAATTCTAGGAAGTTCTTTTATACTAATCCTCAAAGTTCATCTTAGGTCTACGTGCTCTAATCAGAGTTTATCTAAATCTAGCTACCAAGGTTTGTACTAAACTTCCTCTGATACCAACTGTAACGCCCCGACCCCAGTTACCCAGAGTCGGTGCATTAATTACATAACATTGGCATGATCACGAGAAAGATCAAGTCTCGAAAGACCGATTAGTTTAGTAGCCTTGGAATAACTAGATACATCCATAAATTTTTACATTACATCATAAAAAAAACATCTTGTCTTCATATCCCCTCATACTATCCCTGCAGGTCATTCATAATTACTTCTTCATAATCCTGGGAAAAATAAAACATTGAAAGGGGTGAGCTCAGATGCTCAGTAAGGATAACATTATAGCAGAAGCTTTCATAAATAAGCATAAACACTTAAGGCAATTTATAACTAAAACAAAAGCCTTTTAAACTTGAACTCTCAACATAGTATGGCATAAATAAAATGAAATAATGACATTTACTTACTCACGTGGATATTCTACTAGTCGAATGATCACATGAAATATCAATATCCACTTTCATAATGATGGAATGCATAATGCCAGACTATTATAACCACATAGCCAAGGCCTCGTGCCAAGACTACAAATATGATTTTGCCAAGGCCTTGTGCCAAGACACTAGTTTGTCTCATGAGACCTACCGATGCATCGAGGAGCTATAGAGGGCTCCACCCGTCACTTATTAAGTCCAATGCATTCCTCATATGAATAGGTTTAAACATAACATAAACATTCGTATTAAAACTAGAATACGAAATGTCAATACTTTAATCACAAACCATGAATGGTATAAAAATAGCACATCCACAGTCAAACATAACTCATTCGATACAATATGGAAGATTGTATTGTATCACATTAACCTTAATCAAGAATAATGAAGGATGTTGACATAGATGAAAATAATCATCAAAACTATTTGAGAGAAATATCTCCCTTTTCTTGAAAACATTTAAAAGTCACACTATTTGTAAAGAAGCCATTTAAAAGTAGATTTTTGAATCAAAGTGTCCCATACCACTTTGAAACTTTTTAAAAGGAGTTTTGATTTCTAAACTTTAATGTCCATATAAATAAATCCTTAAAACCATTTTTAAAACATGGACATTAATGAGAAAGGTTTAGATGAATAAGTCTTTAAAACATTTAAAAATGGTATTTTGGTTAGAGATTCTAACCAAAATAGACACTTGAATACAAATAATTGAGGTAATCAAAACTTTGTAATATCATGGGAATAAAGGGATTCATGATATACTATGTCAAAGTACATTATATACACCACATAAAAGTGATTTGGTGTATATCATCAAAGAAGTCTCAATGGAATGTAAATTGAGATGAAATCTCTCATAAAGGTTGTATCCCTAAGTTAAGGATAAATCAACGACATAATTATGTGTGACAAATATAAATACACTAAATATGATTGGATATTTAGTGTAAAACAATCAAAGGACATTCACACATATTCTTGTAAAAACAACACCAACGAATTGGATGTTTAACTCAACAAATAGAGAATGAGTTAAAATTACACTTATCAAATTCATATCAATGACTTGAGAATTATCAATGGAGTGATTATGTGTATCAAACGTATATCCACAGGAAGGGGAGTGGAAATTATGACATAATCAAATGAATAGTGATTCCACACATAATCTTGGAGTAATATAATCAATGAAATATGCGTAAAGCCAAATGAGTGGAAATTGAAATTTCAAATTCCCTTATCGATTAGGAAACTTACGAAACATACACCCATGAAAGAAGTATCATACCCAGATGATGTAAATACCCATAAATTAAAGTATACTACACAATGAATACAATCATGGGCAGTACACATACACCACATGCAATAATTAAGTGGTGAATAATGGAAATCTCACGAAATTAAAAGTGAGATAAGAAACCCCTTACCACGTTAATCAACTGAGTCGTATGGACAAAAGTTAATAACCACCAAATTATTTACATAATAACATGAATATAAAGAGAATCATGATAATATATATCAAATGGCAGTACACAATACACCACTTTCAATAATTTAGTGGCGAACAATGGAAATCTCACGGAATTGAAAGTGAGATAAGAAAATACCTTACCTTGTACTTTTACTTGGTTGGGGTAGGTTAACCTCCTGTATAATATTGAAATAATTGTTATTAAATTATAAAATAATCATATATATTAATATCATATCATATATGATCTTTTAACTTTGCTTTGTTAATAATGTCTTAGTATTTTCGTTGTTTCAGGTGTTAACTTACTCATTTTATTTTATATGTTTTATTACGTAAGACATGTTTGTAATGGATAGGTTGTATATTATTCATATACAGAATGATATAAAGTCCTTAAACATCATTTTTAAATCAGAAAATGATAATTATACTTGAATGGATATGATGGAGAATGAATCTCATCGCGTTCATGGAGACGGTAGTCCGTACGTACGCACGAGCGACAATATCATTATTTTGATATTAAAATAATATATAAATGGATGGTATATGATATATACAGAATCATTAACATGTTATATTTATTATTTACATGAGTTACACATCATTATTATACCCATCCAAATAATAATATATTGAATAACAATTACACCACGACGTGGAGACGGTAAGCCGTACGTACGCACGTATGGTGACATGTTATTCAAAGGGTGGATAGAATACTGAATATGGTTGTACCATATTTATAATAACATCACAGTATATGTGAGATACTGGAGTTATTATTTTAGAATGGTAAGAACAAAGAAAGAAGAAGTGGAAGAAGAAAGGAACTTGAAAAGGGGTGGTGAAAACATTACCTCTTCTTCGGGTTCTTCCTTTTGATTTGATCAAAAGGGCTCCATAGGTTGGCTTTCCGATCAAACTAAGGCCTCTAGGTTGTAGTGAGGGATGTTGGGAGAGTATTTGGGCAGAGTTTGGCCGAGCCAAGTGGCTTGAGAGGTGTGAGGAATGAGTAGAAGTGGTCTCCTTTTATAAGGGAGAGGAGGGGCTCTTTAGGAAAGAGTGAAAGTATTACTTTATAATATAATTATATTCGGTTTATAATGGTCCAAAAATCATTGAGGTCGAAGATAATATGACTCAGTTTCTAAATAACATCAACCAATAAGAATTGGACAGGTTTTAGATAATATTTTAATCATTATAATCTTATTTATTTAAATGATTTATTAATGAGGTAAACATTGAATCATTATTGTGTCATTAATAATTTAAATTATTTGATGTCTAAAAATTATAAATAAAATATAATTATGTAGGAAATATTTTTAGATTTCTAATGAATATTTATAATCGAAAATCCAACATGTATAACCCTATGTAAAAATTGTTCTTCTAAAAGATGTAAGCTTATGCCATTTTTATTTTTATTTTAACTTTATTAATATAATGTGTCCCTACCACATACAAGTGGCTCCAAGGGGTCCCCAAATCGACCCAAGGATGCCCATGGTCGGGTATGTGTCCACCAATAAGGTTAGGACACGTTTTAGGGTAATTTTGTATTATTATAATATTATTTTTTTAACCCTTATTTACCGGATTTACCCTTAACCATGGTAAATAAAATATTTACCACAGTAATTATTCAAAATGTCTAAAAATAAAAGTTACCTATTTACACAATTTGGACATACTGATTCCAAATATGGAATCCATTTTTATAAATTCAAAACACAGAAGTGGAAGAAATTAATTTAAAATTAATTCCCGCTGTCAAAACAAAAAGCGTGTTTTTAAGAGGTAATAACTATCAAAAGATTGACACTTGTTTATGTTCGGTTTAATTGTAAAATTATGTCCAATGACCAAAATTATATTAAATGGTAAAAATATATTCTAAATATACTTTAAAACCACTCAAATTCACAATTTATCACTATTAATTATTTTGATTAAAAAAGTTGATTTTAATTAAAATTTAATAATTTTCACTATTCATCAAAATATGAAAGTTATCCGAAAAGTACCAAAATTTCACCTTAGGCTAAATTCGATATTCCGAATCCAAAAATGAAGTCCATTTTAAAATATAAAATATATATAATTTCAAAATTTAGGTATTACTATTCATAACGGCTAGTTTGATTGGTTGTGGCGTGTGTTAAAACTCAAGGTTGCGTACAACACACGCTACTATTTTATTCAAAGGAAAGCATACCGTGGAAGCTTGGGATGTTTCATTTTAAATTTTTTGATGTCCTAATTTATTCAGATAGTTTAAAATATTTTATTTAAAAAGGTTTCACTATTAAAAGTTGATAAAAGTGCAATACTGAAAATGAATCTGTTCTTGCATTATGACTAAGAAACTCATAATAGGGATTCTAAAATTATAAGGATTATATAAAGTTAAAAATGTATTTAATACTATTCATGACCTCTTTTAATGGCTTTTTTTTGTACGTCATGGTGTGATTGAACTCGGTGTTACGTGTAATGCAAGTTATTGAATTATTTTTAAGAAATAACACACTATGAAATCCTGGGGTGTTACAATGACATCACATCTAATATCCCTTGGAATGGATGTTCTTTTTTCCACTATGCAAGGTATACATGTTACTGATCCAACAGGGATGGCTATGAGTGATGCATATAGGAAAATTCTTGATGCAGATGCTAAAGTACAGAATGCTCTCACCGTAGCCCTTTCTGATCAGATCTATCTAAAAGTGATGAGTTTTACCTCAGCAAAGTCCATATGAGATAAAGTTGAAAATATTTATGAATGAGATAACAAAGTGAAGGAGGTGAAACTACAAGTCCTGCACTATAGGTTCACTGATATGAAGATGCATCCTGATGAGAATGAAGACTCCTTCTTCAATAGAATTACTGAAGTGGTTGGAGAAATTCGGGGTCTAGGTAAAAAAATAAAAGGCGTTGACATTGTGAAGAAAATATTGAGATTAATTCCACCCATATACAATGAAAAGTTTTCATCCCTTAAAGAAAGAGATCATTCCAAACTTTCTCTGGATGATCTACTGAGCATCTTGGTGGAATATGAAATGAGAGTCAAACTAGAAGCTGCTACGACTCGAGTGAGCAAGGAAATGTTGTTCAAAGCCATTGAGAAAATGAAAATCTCAAAATATAGTAGTGGTGAAGATGATGCGGAAAAAGAAATTCTTTCTCTCATTGCAAAGAAGTTCCAGAAGGGAAAAGGGAAATTCAAAGGGAAGTTACATCTAGCTTGATTTTTTTGGAAAGGTTGGTCACATTGCCTCTTAATGTTCAAGAAATATTGATGATGAGAATAGAGATTCTGAAAAAATTGAGAAGCCTCAGAAAAGTTTTTTCAAAAGGGGAGTCTTCAAATCAAGAAATAAAGTACCAAAGAAGAGTTTTGTCTGTGAAGAGGAAGAAGATGATGATGAATTATGTGATGAAGAAGAACCAGAATTTCAAACAGGGAACCATGCTTCCATGATAGCCGCTGTTGAAAAATCAGAAGATGCTGGTAGAGAAAATCAGTTAACAACTAGTGCCAATCCTGAGTTGCAACTTAAGGATGCTGTTAGTAAGATTAAGATTAAATGTAATAGTTGAAATAAGTGGAAATAAATTGTAGAAGAATCAAGTGAACATGTTGATCAACTTGAAGATGAAATTGAATGAATGGAAGAATTGGTTAAGTAAGGTCTAAAATACTTGAAAGAAATGATGATGTAGAGGATCTAAAGCTGAGAATTGAAGAGAAGGAAAAGGTCTTCAATGACCTCACCTCCAAATTAGAGGAAATGTCCAAGACTTCTGAGCGTCTTGAGGAGTAAGTTGTTACTATTAGGATTAAACTTGAAAAAGATTCAATTTAAAAAGAATAATGGAAGAAAATACAGTTTGTAAGGTTCTCAGATACTGAGCTGTTGGAGAGAGAAAAATGTGTCTCTAAAGGAGTTGAAAAGATTTTAAATGATCAGAGACCTGCCTGCATGGGAACTAGTGGAATTGGTTGTGAGGCAGAGTCATCATATGCTGCAAACAATGGTAACCAAAATAAAGGCAAACTGAAAGTGGGTGATGTGGAAAAGTCATCTGAAGTGCTGAAATAGAAACCCCCAATTCAATATGAAAGAAGAAAATAAGATTATCCTCGAGCCTCCTAGAAAAAGGGGCCCTCAAACTATTTTCCCACCAAAGAAGGAATGAGGATAAACAGCAGTGAGAAGACATTTCCTCTCATGTAGTGTTAGTTCAGTCGATATTTAGGCCATACCATGTATTATTGTGAAGAGGTAAGAAGCTATCTGAATGGAGAAGATATGGGAGTTCAACTGAAGAGAACAAATTCATATCCTAATTCTTTTAGAAGAAACAATTTCTATGGATATTGTTTTCATTGTTCTTAATTTGGTCATAAGGCTATTAATTACAGGCAGAGAAGGGACATGGATACCTCATACAGGATTTCGAGACAAGTCAAATCTCATCAACAAGATAGTGTTGATATTACAAAAAAAATTTCTCCTCTCGAAGAATACTTAGACTATGAAGAACCAATGTACACAGAAGAGATAATTGAAAGTACATCATTGCTTTATACTCAATCCAATGTCTCATGGAGAGAAAGGGAGAAAATTGAGAGATCCAACCTTGCTGAGGTGGCCCTCAATGCTAAAAAAATCAAAAGTACCTGGATTCTGGATAGCGGTTGTTCATCTCATATGAAAGGTAATACTGGCCTACTGACAGATATCAAAAGGAAGGTTGATGGTACAGTACGATTTGGTAATGACGGAGATCTAAAAATCAAAGATAGTGGAAGTACTGAATTTTCTAATAGAGAGATAAAGAAGACTGGAGTACTTTATGTTGATGATCTATGTCATAATCTACTCAGCGTGAGTCAAATCTGTGACTCTGGACTTATAGTTACTTTTAATCAGAAAGGCTGAACTATCAAGGGAAAGACAGACAATTCACTTATAAAGGGATGCAGAACAGAAGACAACTTGTATTGGGTTGATAACAAAAGAAAATGTTTGTTACATGACTGTTGAAGAAGAAATGATTTTTTTGCATCGGAGACTGGGACACATCAATCAACAAGACATGGAGAAAATATAAAAATTGGGAATTTTCATGGACATTCCCAACCTGAATCTTGAGCGTGATGAGTCTTGTGATGCTTGCATTCGCGGGAAGCTGGTCTGCAGTTCATATCGGCCAAAGAAGAAAAGGGAATCTCATCTTCTTGATCTAATTCATACAGATGTATGTGGGCCGATAAATGTTGCCGGAGCTCATGGAGAAAGGTACTTTGTCCTTTTCATAGATGATTACAGTAGAGTGAAATGTGTAATGGTCATTCATAGGAAATGACAAGTGCTGGACTACATGAAAAAATATCGGAGAATCGCAGAGAATGATACTGGACGAACAATCAATGTGTTGAGATCTGACAATGGAGGGAAATACACATCCATTGAATTTGAAAATTACCTAGAGAAGCATGGGATACAACATGAAGTAGCTGTTGTGAGAACTCCACAAAAAAATGGAGTTGTTGAATGCAGGAATCGATAGGTGAACAACATGGCACGAACTATGCTGATTGAGAGTAATATTCCATGACATTACTGGAAAGAGGCTGATCAAGATGCAATGTAAATTCCAAATAGAACATGACTTTATATGGGTGAGACGAAGACACTATATGAATTGTGGCATGGAAGGAATCCCTCTTTGAAATACTTTCATGTTTTTGGAAGTAAATGCTTCATCAGGAACAAAGAAGGAAATCAAGGGAAGTATGGGGAAAATGCAGATGAAGGAATTTTCCTTGGATACTCAATGAATAGAAAATCCTAAAAGTGTTTCAGCAAGAGATTAGGAAGGATCGTGGAAAGCAGTGATGTTAAGATCATTGAAGTGAAAACCAAAAATGCTTAATGGATTTCATATGCTGATGTGATAGAAAGTGACGATGAAAATGAACATGGAGTAAATATAAATACAGGAATAGAGGAAGGTGGACAAAATACTCAGCAGTCACATCGTGATGTTGACTCAGAAGAAGAATCTAAAGAGGAAACCTTGGATAGAGAGAATGCAACTGAACCTCACAGGAGAAATTGAAGAGATGAGATTGATCCATATAACATAATTGGGGATAGGAGTGCACCCACATAAACAAGGAGGATGAGGAATAACACGCAATCTACATTTTTGTCAGTTGTGGAGCCATCCTCATTTGAAGAAGCTGCAAAGGATGAATCATGGGTGAAATCCATGAATTGAGAGTTAGATCAGATTGACAAGAATCAAACATGAGATCTTGTCCAGAGACCCAAAGGTCATAATGTGATTGGTACAAAATGGATATTCAAGAACAATTTTGATGAGCATGGAAGTGTTATTAGAAACAAGGAACAACTAGTATGTAAAGGATACTTCCAGATTGAAGGTGTTGATGCTGAAGAAACCTTTGTTCCAGTGTCTAGACTGGAGTCAATCAGGCTTTTCATTTCCATGGCACCCTAAAGAGGATATAATGTATATCAAATGGATGTCAAGACATAATTTTTTAATGGTGTACTCGAAGAAGAATTCTAAATTGAACAACCAGTGGGTTTTCTTCTTGGTACTGATGAAACAAAGGTTTAAAAACTAAAGAAAGAACTATATGGTTTGAAGCAGGCACCACGAACATGGTATTCCCGGATGGACTCTTATCTCAAGAAGCTGGAATTCAAAAGAGGAGGAGTAGATCACAATCTATATGTGAAGAATTCTCCAAAAGATCAGTTCATGGTTCTAGTCTACGTTGATGAAATTATATTTGGTGGTAGCAGGCAGAAATCAGTGTATGAATTTTCCAATCACATGAAATCAGAATTTTAAATGTCTATGATTGGGGAGCTCACATATTTCTTGGGGCTGTAGGTGATTCAAAAGAAGTATTACACCTTCATTTCTCAGGAAGAGCATGCAAGAGATCTGTTGAAGAAGTTTAACATGAAAGACTCCAAACTAATGTAAACTCCGATTGTAGTTGTAAAAAAACTTGGAAAGTATAAGGATGGGACCTCTGTAGATCCCACAGTGTATAGGAGAATTATTTGAAGCTTACTGTACCTGATAGCGACACGTCCAGATATTGACTTTGCAACATGTCCAGCAGCCCGCTTTCAGAGTAATCCAAAGGAGGAACATATTGTGGCAGTAAAAAGATTCATGAGGTACATTCAAGGTACTCATAACTTTGGGTTATACTTTCTGCAGGCAGGTATAGTGAATTATCAGCATTTTTTGATGCTGACTGGGCTAGAGATGTAGTTGATAGAAATTCCACCGGTGGTGGAGCATTTTATATTGGGAATAAATGTATTGGCTGGTTGAGAAAGAAACAAGAAAGTACATCTCTTAGTACTACTGAAGCTGAGTATATCCTTGCTACAAAGGCATGCACACAACTGCTATGGATGAAGCAACAACTAACAAATATTGGTGATAAGGTGAAGCAACCTATGGTAATTTACTGTGATAAAAAGAGCGCAATTGATCTTACAAAGAATCCTGTTCAGCATTCTCATACACAACATATTGAAATCAGGTGTCACTTTATCAAAGAAAAAGTTGAGCAAGGCGTGATTAGAATGGATCATGTGGGAAGTGATGAGAAAGTGGATGATATCCTAACCAAGCCACTATCATCATCTTTGTTTGAGAAAGATCCGTTGAACCTCAGTGTTCATCCACCTCCCAATGCACAAGGAGGTTACGCAATAACCCTCTCCCCAGTTATGTTAACTGTTTTTAATCTGGTTGTGGATATGATGCAGGTTTCTGGGGGAGATACAATCCAAGGGGTGTACTGAGCTGTTCAATGAACAGATACCGTTTATTGGGTTTATTTCCAATGGAGGAGAAAGGAATAAATTAAGGCATGTCATGGACATGTAATGCTTTTGTGACACTGTACGAGATTTACTTGAGCGTCATTGAGAATTCTAGAACATGGGAACACAATTCAAGCTTCCCCTATTGTTTTCTACACTGAGCACTACTCACATATACTTAGAGTGTTGGCTGAGTTGATTCTTTCATTTTTGGTTTGCATGTGGATGGTGATCTATTAAATTTTTTTAGTGATTTCCAACAAACCCAAAGTGAGAGATTTTTGGAACCATGGCTATTCGATGCATCAATTGGATTATGGTTTGTGTTTGTTGTCAATACATAGTGGATGTTCAGAATGAGTTCCAGTAAAGTGATCATACTGTTCTAGTAGACAACAGTATTGAAGGTGGCGTCGTTTCCCAGTGTTTTCCAAATTTTTGGGCCTCAAAATAGGAATATGAATACATGGATTGTTGGTAAAATAAGGTGCGCACAAAGAGGAAGTGGTGCATGAAAAAGGAGGTCTGTACATGAAATATTTGATTTGGGAATGAAAAATGGTGTGGTGCATGAAATGGAGGATCAAGTCTTTTCGCGCAAATAGTGTTTTGGAATTAGAACATCGAAAAATGGAAAAGGCATGGGCAACACCGAAAATCTGGAGATGTGCACAAAAAACGGTACCTGTGTGAAATATTACACGCCAAATAAGATTTTTTTCACGCCATAGAGGGTTTTGCACGTAGGGGTCTGAGATGCCTATAAATAAGAGGTGACCACACTCATTCTGTATGGTTGAAGCCCTAGAGAAAATCCGAGGTCTGATGCACGTAAAAGGTTCTTGTAAAGGGGATTGCGGGAAAAATTGTAGGTTGAGTGAAAACATCCGCGCTCTGCGAAATATTCTGGCTTGAGCAAAAATTCCAGGCTGCGCGAAAAAAGCAGAGCTGCGCGTAAAAATTGAGACGGCGCATCAAAGATTCAGTTGCGCAAAAAAGGGTGTTGGTGCGCGAAATATTTTTCTGCGCGAAATATTTTTCCACATGAAAAGAAAATATTGTGTGCAATAGTAAGGTCTTGTGTGCAAAGGGTTTGGGTTGCACACAATTTTCAGGGAAACTTTTTTACATGTTCTGGTTATCCGGTTTAGTGGTTCAGTGCATACAAGTACATAATTTATGGACTTCGATGCATGTAGAGTCTCATGCTAATAAGAGGCAAAGACTTCAATGCGAATCTATTGAAGATACCTTCACGTCTATAAACTGACTGGGACTTCATCAAAAGTAGTGAGCCAGGGGGAGTCAATAAGAGTGACCTGAGGGATGTAGTGGGCTATCCTTGAACAGTTGTAAAGGCAGTGAGCCTGGGACGGAGTGGCTGTTCACAAACCTTTATAATCCAAAACTAGTGAAGAATAGTGGAATTTGGTATGACTGAAAACCTGTCAGCATATACTCCTTGGACGCAGCCCTTAGTGGTAAACCAAGTAAAAATTGTTGTGTCATCTATTTGCATGTGAATGTTTTATTACTTCCTATATCCATCATACAGGTTAAACTAGTTACTACCATCGTGGGAACAAGATCCATCAGTTTAAAAGAAAACATTGACCCCATGATTACCCCTCCCCTCTCAGGGTGTCCCGCGGTCCTTCATGTGGTATCAGAGCGAGGTTGCTGGTGTTTGATCTGTCTTACGACCATGGAAAATTCATCCAGTGTTAGGGGAGTTCCCCTCATTGATGGAATTAATTTTCAGATTTGGATCAACAGAATGAGATCTCATCTAATATCCCTTGGAATGGATGTTCTTTTTTCCACTATTCAAGGTATACATGTTACTGATCCAACAGGGCTGACTATGACTGATGCAGATCGGAAAATGCTTGATGCAGATGCTAAAGCACAGAATTCTCTCACCATAGCCCTCTCTGATCAGATTTATCTAAAATATATGAGTTGCACCTTATCAAAGTCCACGTGGGTTAAACTTGAAAATATTTATGAAGGAGATAGAAAAGTGAAGGAGGTGAAACTACAAGTCCTGCCCAATAGGTTCAGTGATTAGAAGATGCATCCTGATGAGAATGTAGACTCCTTCAATAGAATTACTGAAGTGGTTGGAGAAATTTGGGGTCTAGGTGATGAAATCATAGACCTTGAAATTTTGAAGAAAATATGGAGAAGAATTCCACCCCTATACAATGAAAAGGTTTCATCCCTTGAGGAAAGAGATATTTCCAAACTTTCTCTGGATGATCTACTGAGTAGCTTGGTGGCATATGCAATGAGAGTAAAACCAGAAGATTCTACGACTCAAGTGAGCAAGTAAATGACATTCAAAGCCATTGAGAAACTGAAAATATAAAAAGATAGTAGTGGTGAAGATGATGAAGAAAAATAAATTCTTTCTCTCATTGCAAAGAAGTTCTAGAAGGGAAAAGGGAAATTCAAAGGGAAGTTACCTCTAGCTTTCTTTCATTGTGGAAAAGTTGGTCACATTGCCTCTCAGTGTTCAAGAAAGATCGATGATGAGAATAACGATTATGAAAACATTGATAAGACTCAGAAAAGTTTTTTCAAAAGGGGAGACTTAAAATAAAGAATGAAAGTACCAAAGAAGAGTTTTTACTGTGAAGAGGAAGAAGATGATAATGAATTCTTTGATGAAGAAGAACTAGAATTTAAAACTGGGAACTATGATTCCATGATGGCCACTATTGAAAAATCAGAAGATACTGGTGGAGAAAATCAGTTGAAAACTAGTTCCAATCCCGAGTTTCAACTTAAGGATACTGTTAATAAGATTAATATTAAATGTAAGAGTTGCAATAAGTGGAAATCAATTGTAGAAGAATCAAATGAATATGTTGATCAACTTGAAGGTGAAATTGAAAGACTGGAAGAATTGGTGAATGTACAGTCTAAAATACTTGAAATTAATGATAATGTAGTGGATCTGAAGATGATAATTGAAGAGCAGGCAAAGGTCATCAATGACCTCACCTCCAGATTAGAGGAAAAGTCCAATACTGTTGAGCTTCTTGAGGAGGAAGTTGTTAATAATAGGATTAAAATTGAAAAAGATTCAATTTCAAAATAATAAATGAAGAAAATATAGTTTGAAAGGTTCTCAGATGCTGAGCTGTTGAAGAGAGAAAGATGTGGCTCTAATGGAGTTGAAAAGATTTTAAATGATCAGAGACCTGCCTGCATAGGAAATAGTGGAATTGGTTGTGATGTAGAGTCGTCATATGTTGCAAATAAAGGTAACCCAAATAAAGGCAAGCTAAAAGTGTGTGATGTGGAAAAGTCATATGAAGTGATGAAATAGGAAACCCCAATTCAATATGAAATAATAAAAGAAGATTATCCTCGAGCCTCCTTGAAAAAGGGGCCCTCAAACTATTTTCCCACCGAAGAAGGAATGAGGATAAATATAAGTGAGAAAACATTTCCTCTCATGAATTGTCAGTTATATGGATATTTAGTCCATACCATGTCTTATTGTGAAGAGGCAAGAAGCTATCTGAATGGAGAAGATATGGGAGTTCAACGGAGGAGAACAAATTCATATCCAAATTCTTTTATAAGAAACAATTTCTGTGGATATTGTTTTCGTTGCTCTAACTTTGGTCATAAGGCTGTTAATTGCAGGTAGAGAAGGTACATGGACACGTCATACCGGAGTTCGAGACAAGTCAAATCTCATCAACAAGATAGTGTTTCTCTTATAAACAGGTTTTCTTCTCTTGAAGAAGACTTCGACTATAAAGAACCAATTTACATAGATGAGATAATTTAAAGGCCATCAGTTCTCTATACTCAATCCAATGCCTCATGGAAAGAAAGGAAGAAAATTGAGAGATCCAACCTTACAGAGGTAGACCTCAAAGCTACAAAAAGAAACAGTACTTGGATTCCAGATAGCGTTTTTTCATCTCATATGACAAGTAATGCTGGATTGTTAATAGATATCAAAAGTAGGGTTGATGGCATGGTACGATTTGGTAATGACGGAGCTCTAAAAATCAAAGGCAGTGGAAGTACTGAATTAGCTAATGGAGAGCTAAAGAAGACTGAAGTCCTTTATATAGATGGACTATGTCATAATCTACTCAGCATGATTCAACTCTGTGACTCGGGACTTAGTCTTACTTTTAATCAGAAAGGCTGCACTATGAAGGGAAAGACATGAAATTCACTTATGAAGGGATGCAGAACGGAAGGCAAATTGTATTAAGTTGATAGTAAAGAAAATCTTTGTTACATTACTGTTGAAGAAAAAAACAATTTGTGGCATCAGATACTGGGACACATCAATCAACAAGACATGGAGAAAATATAAAAATTGAGGATTGTCATAGAAATTCCCAACCTGAAGCGTAAGCGTGAAAAGTCTTGTGATGCTTGCATTCGTGAAAAGATGGTCTGCAGTTCATATCGGCCAAAGAAGAAAAGGGCATCTCATCTTCTTGATCTAATTCATACAGATGTATGTGGGCCAATAAATGTTTTCAGAACTCATGGAGAAAGTTACTTTGTCTTTTTCATAGATGATTACAGTAGAATGGAATGTGTAATGGTTATTCAAAGGAAAATACAACTACTTGACTGAATGAAAACATATCGGCGAATTGACGAGAATGATACTGGATGAACAATCAAAGTGTTGCGATCTGACAATGGAGGGGAATACACATCCATTGAATTTGGGAATTACCTGGAGAAGCATGGGATACAACATGAGGTAGCTATTGTGAGAACTATACAACAAAATGGATTTTTTGAACATACGAATTGACAGGTGAACAACATGGAACGAACTATGCTAATTGAGAGTCGTATTCCACAACATTACTGGAAAGAGGCTGTTCAAGCTGCAGTGAATATTCAAAATAGAACAAGACTTTATATGGGTGAGATGAAGACACCATATGAATTGTGGCATGGAAGGAAGCCCTCTTTGAAATAATTTCATGTTTTTGGAAGTAAATGCTTCATCACAAACAAAGAAGTAAATCAAGGGAAGTATGTTGACAATATAGATGAAGGAATTTTCCTTGGATACTCAATGAACAACAAATCCTACAAGTGTTACATCAAACGATTAGGAAGGATCGTGGAAATTAGTGATGTTAAGATCATTGAAGAGAAAACCACAAATGCTTCACAGATTTCATATATTGATGTGATAGAAAGTGAGGATGAAAAGGAACATGGAGTAAATATAAATATAGGAATAGAGGAAGGTGGAAAAAACACTCAACAATCTCATCATGATGTTGACTCAGAAGAAGATTTTGAAGAGGAAACCTTGGCTGGAGAGAATGCAACTGAACCTCATAGGAGAAATAGAAGAGCTGAGATTGATCCATCTAACATAATTGGGGACATGAGTGCACCCACACAAACAAGGATGATGAGGAATAACATAAAATATGCATTTCTGTTAGTTGTAGAGTCATCCTCATTTGAAGAAGCTGCAAAGGATGAATCATGGGTGAAAGCCATGAATGAAGAGTTAGATCAGATTGATAAGAATCAGACATGGGATCTTGTCCAGAGACCCGAATGTCACAATGTTATTGGTACAAAATGGATCTTCAAGAACAAGTTTGATGAGAATGGAATAGTTACTAGAAACAAGGCATGACTGGTATTTAAAGGATACTCCCAGATTTAAGTTGTTGATGTTGAAGAAACCTTTTCTCTAGTGGCTAGACTTGATTCAATCAGGATTTTCCTTGCCATAGAACTCCAAAGAGGATATAAAGTATATCAAATGGATGTCAAGATATCATTTTTGAATGGTGTACTCGAAGAAGAAGTCTACTTTGAACCACCATTGGGTTTTCTTCTTGGTACTGATGAAACAAAGGTTTGCAAACTAAAGAAAGCTCCATATGGTTTGAAGCAAGCACCACTAGAATGGTATTTCCGGCTGGACTCTTATCTCAAGAAGCTGGAATTCAAAATAGGAGGAGTAGGTCACAATCTATATGTGAAGAATTATCCAAAAGATCAGTTCATGGTTCTAGTCTACATTGATGACATTATATTTGGTGGAAATAGGAAGAAATAAGTGGATGAATATTCCAATCACATTAAATAAGAATTTGAAATGTCTATGAATGGGGTGCTCACATATTTCTTGGGGATACAGGTGATTCAAAATAAGGATTATACATTCATTTCTCAGGAAAAGTATGCAAGAGGTCTGTTGAAGAAGTTTAATATGCAAGACTCCAAACTAATTTCAACTCTGATTCTAGTTGGAACCAAACATGAAAATCATGAGGATGGGAAATATGTAGATCCCACAATGTAGAGGAGAATTATTGGAAGCTTACTTTACCTAACAATGACATGTCCAGATATTGTCTTTGCAACATGTCCAGTGGCCCGCTTTCAGAGTAATCCAAAGGTGGAACATATGGTAGCAGTAAACAAAATCATGAGGTACTTTCAAGGTACTCATAACTTTGGGTTATACTTTTCTGTAGGTAGGGATAGTGAATTATTAGTGTTTTCTGATGCTGACTAGGCTGGAGATGTAGTTGATAGGAAGTCCACCAGTGGTGGAGCATTCTATATTGGGAATAAATGTGTTGGCTAGTTGAGAAAGAAACATGAAATTACTTCTATTATTACTTCTGAAGCTGTGTATATCTCCGCCATAAAGGCATGCACACAACTTCTATGGATGAAGAAACAACTAACAGATATTGGTGATGAGGTGAAGTAACCAATGGTAATTTACTATAATAACAAGAGCGCAACGGATCTTTCAAATAATCATGGTAAACATTCGTGTACAAAACATATTGAAATCGGGTATCACTTTATCAAAGAAAAAGTTGAGCAAGGCGTGATTAGAATGGATCATGTGAGAACTAATGAGAAAGTGGCTGATATCCTGACTAAGCCACTGTCAACGGCAGTGTTTGAGAAGCATCGGTTGAACCTCAGGGTTCAGTCACCTCCCAGTGCATAAGAAGGTTACGCAATAACCCTCTCCCCAGTTATGTTAACTTTTTTTAATCTAGTTGTGGATATGATGCAGTATTATTGGGGAGATACTATCCAAGGGGTGTATTGAGCTGTTCAATGAATAGATTCTGGTCTTTGGGTTTATTTCCAATGGGGGAGAAAAGAATAAATTCAGGCATGTCATGGACATGTTTGCTTTTGTGACACTGTACGAGATTTACTTGGGTGTCATTGAGAATTCCAAAACATGGGAACCCAATTCAATCCTCCTATCTTGTTTTCTACACTGATCATTTCTCACGTAGACTTAGAGTGTTGGCTAAGATGATTCTTGCGCTTTTGGTTTGCATGTGGATGGTGATGTATTGATTTTTTTTTTGTGATTTCCAAGAAACCCAAAGGGGGAGATTGTTGGAACCGTGGATAATCTATGCATGAATTGGAGTATGGTCTGTGTTTATTGTCAATAATCAGTGGAAGTTCAGAATGAGTGCCAGTAAAGTGATCATACAGTTCAAGTAGACAATAGTATTGAAGGTGGTTCCATTTCCCAGTGTTTTCCAAATTTTTGGGCCTCAAAATTAGAATATGAAGACATGGATTGTTGGTAAAAGTAGGTGCATGCAAACAGGAAGTGGTGCGCGAAAAAGGAGGGATGTGTGTGAAATATTTGAGTTGGGCGTGAAAAAAAGCGTGGTGCGCGAAATAGAGGATTGAGTTTTTTCGCACAAATATTGTTTTGGAATCAGAGCATCGAAAAATGGAAAAGGCATGGGCAGTGCGAAAAATATAGAGATCTATGTAAAAAACAGTACCTTCATGAAATATTACACGCCAAATGAGAGGTTTTTCATGCCAGGGGTCTGAGAAGCCTATATATAAGAGGTGAACCCCCTCATTCCGTACGTTTTAATACCTAGAGAAGATCTGAGGTCTGATGCGCGTAAAAGGTTCGCGTAAAGGGGCTTGTGCGAAAAATTGAAGGTTGCGCAAAAAATTCTGCCCTGTTCGAAATATTCTGTCTTGCGTGAAAATTTTGGGCTATACAAAAAAGGTAGAGCTGCACGTAAAAATTGAGGGGCGCGTACAAGATTCAGTTTCGTGAAAAATGATGTTGGTGTGTGAAATATTTTTCTGCGAGAAATATTTTTCTGTGCAAAAAGAAAATATTGCGTGCAATAGTAAGTTCTTGCTCGAAAAGGGTTGGGGTTGTGTACAATTGTCATTGAAACTTGTTTTCACATTCTGGTTATCCAGTTTAGTGGTTCAGTGAACACAAGTGCATCATTTCTGGACTTCGATGCAAGCAGAGTCTCGTGTTGAGCAGAGGCAAAGAATTCAATATGAATCTATTGAAGAGACCTTCACATATATAAACTGACTGGGACTTCATTAAAATAAGTGATCTCAGGGGAGTCAATGGGAGTGACCCGAGGGATGCAGTGGGATATCCCTGAACAGTTGTAAAGGCAGTGAGCCTGGGATAGAGTGACTGTTCACAAACCTTTGTAATCCACAACTAGTGAAGAATAGTGGAATTTAGTATGACTGAAAACCTGTCGGCGTATGCTCCTTGGACGTAGCCCTTAATGGTGAACCAAGTAAAAATTTCTGTGTCATCTCTTTGAATGTGAATGTTTTATTGCTTCCCATATCCATCATACAGGTTAAACTAGTTCTTACCAAGGAGGGAACAAGATCCATCAGTTTAAAAGAGAAATTTGACACCCTGATTCACCCCTCCCCTCTCAGGGTGTCCTGGGGTCCTTCATAATTCACATTGAGCATCTTTTCAGGTTTTGAGTTTTAGAAAATTAGGTCATAACTATTAAATTTCATCTAAAAATCTACAAAGTAGACACTTCTACTCAGTTCCCATATTTTTCACAAAATAAAAATTCATGAAGAAAAGAGCCATGTATGGTTCCATGATTTAGACAACATGACTTTTCCTTGATACCATCTTTGACCTTATTCTACTTTATGTTAAGTTAATAACATTTCAAAAACTTGGGATAAGCATAAAAAGATCAGTAAGGGATACACAAAAAAGGAAAACTGTTAGATTTTTCAAAACAAATAAATAAACCATGAAAACTTTATTGTAAGTAATAATTTTCACATTTATGAAGTTGTAAATACTCTTCAGAGAATAAAATATCATTTCTTACCCTTTTATAACCAAAATATTACCATAAAACCCATATAAATAACACATATCATATAATGGTAACTTGGGACATAAATATACTTAAATGGAATAACCATACGGTCGACTTCCATACATATCACAAACTGGAATAACCATATGGATGACTTCCATACATAATGTATTAGAGGTTATAACGTAACCACCCATCCTGGTTTATCACGACACCACCCGTCATTTGGTTTACCACATAACCACCCATCAAATTTCCATGTACCATTATAAAATCATAACACATACAACAAATATAAAGGAAAGAAAACATTTCCACATTTCAATCACGATATATCACTTAAATATATTGACATAAAAAATCCATTATCAAAAAAAAGTTCAATAACAAAATACATAAAAGTTTATATGGTATTTATTTTCCTTTTAAAAACATTACGTATTGTTATGGAAGCCAAATATAAAATAATAATCGCGGTGGAGAAAAGGATGTTGTCACCGCTTACATTATAAGAAAAATTACTTTTTTCATTTAGTAAAACGCTTCATAGAAAAAGATTCCCTTTGAATGAAATGAAAACTCAATGGTATTTATACAGTGTATAAAAGAAATTCATGTATTAAGACAAAATATGCCTCAATAGAATGAGATTGAGACGAAGTCCCTTACCACATGTCTGACTTGACCCGTTCATTCTTTAACCTCATGAATAATAAACTAAAGTTAATTTATATTTTCATAAGAACATTTTTCAATTTTATTATTCCATTTATATCAATTATTACCATGTTATAAATATTATGTAATCATTTAAGTTAATAATGGTCATTTTGTCGATATTTGGTACTTGAGTCAAAAATGGACTTCTTATAATTATAAGTTGTTCATGTGGTCATATGTTCATTATATCTATAATGGTATACATGATTTAGATATCATATATATCATATATATACAGTATATACATATATTTATAATTGTACGTAACATTTGTATATAAGAAATGAAATGCACCATTATTGGAGACGATAAGCCATACATACGCAAGAACGCTACATCCATTTCTATTTCATATTGTAATGGAATGAAAACTTAATGATACATAATCATATTATAATTTCAGTATAATATTATATATAATTTCATTAACTCTACCCTTTATATGTTCCACATAAGTCTTGAACAAGTGATATCACTTTGAGGGGGTGGTAGTCGGCACTTCCTCAAATGTGATTATCGTATTTACCCACTATGGAAACCGTGAAGTTATTCTATAAATGATAAATAAAGAAGCATATAAACAATATAAATATAATATATATCATATATAAATACAGTTCCATCATAATGGTCACCATGAGAGGCATTTGGAGATATTTGAACAATCATCGTTTCGTGAGGCAGTACTTCGTCGTCCACCAAAACATAATGTTCTTTATCAATTAGATGGAGGTGTGTGTATGTGTAGTTTGAATCCTTATCATAACAACATTATAGTATATTGAGGATACTGGTTTTATTATAAAATAAAGGAATAAAAAGATTTGAGGGGGTTGGAGAAGTAAAATAAAACAAAAGAACTTAAGAGAAGATGTTACCTTTAAATCGGGTAACTCCCTTTAGTTTGAACCAAAAGGGGTTTTTCAAGTTTCATCATCCTAGGTTACAGATTCAAGGAGGAGGAGAAGAATGTAGGGAGATTAATTGTCTAGATATTGGATGATCCAATTGGTTTGAGTGGTATGAGGAATGGGTTAGATGTGAGGGCTTTTTATAAGTGGTAGGAGGGGCTCTTTAGAAAAGTGTGAAAATATTATTTTATTATATAATGATTTTCAGTTTCTAAAGGTCCGAAACTAATTAATTCTAAAGATACGAAGACTCATGGTTGAAATGAAATCATCCAATAAGAATTGGATAGGTTTCAGATATTATTTTAATCTTTATAATCTTATTTATTTAAATCATTTATTAATGAGGTGAACACTACATCAGTAGTGTGTCATAAATATTTTAATTTATTTAATGTTTAAATTTTTTAAAACAAATACCATGATTTAGTAAATATTTTTAGATTTCCAAAGAATATTTATAGTCCAAAAGATAACTTATATAACCCTATGTAAAAATTAATTTACTAAAAGATATTTGTTTATGTCATTTTTATTTTTACTTTAAATTAATTAATCTAAATTGTCATTATCACTTTCATGTGGCTCAATGGGGTCCCAAAATCGATCCAAGGATTCTCATGGTCGTCCATTACTCATCCAATAAGGTTAGAACAAGTGTTAAGGTAATTTTGTATTATTATAATATTCTTTTTACCTTGAATTACCTTATTTACCATTAATCGTGGTAAATAAAAGTAAAAAGTTACTATTCACTAAAAAAAATATTTTCATCTTATTGAATAACATTTTACATAATAATAACAACCATGTATGTCAGATTTTTTAAATTCAAATAACAGATGTGGTAAAATTAATTTAATTGAAAAAAATTTCTTTTTAACTACTACTGAGTGTTTTCACTATTCATCAAAATTTGATGTTTTTCTGAAAAATACCAAAAATTATGCCTAAGATATATTTGATATTCTGAATTAAAAAATGATGTCTAATTTTCCAAATTCAAAACATATAATTTGGATTAATTAATTTAAAATTGATTCTCGTTGACAAAATAAATGGCGCCTTTTAAAAAAATATTAACAACCAAAAGCTTGACACTTGTTTATGTCCAATTTCAAAATGAAATTAATTCAAATGACCAAAATTGGATTAAATTATGAAAATAAAATCTAATTATTCTTTAAAACAAATTAAATTGATAATCTAACCATATAAATAAATTAGACTAAAAGGCAGTTTTGAATTAAAATACAGTATTTTTCACTATACATAAAAAAATGAATTTTATCAAAAAAAACCAAAAATTTACCCAAAGTAAATTTTGAGGTCCCGATTCTAAATAAGAATTTTATTTTTTCCAATAGACCATATAAAATTCACCAAAAAATTATTTAAAGATGTTTCTCCATCAATAGGCGTTAAATCAACCTTTTAAAGTAAATTATGCTTAAAATTAGATTCATTCACATTTTAAGACTCTAACATTTTTTTGGATAAATGTAAAAACATTTAACAAACATGTATAATCATATTTTAGATAGTTCTATTCATTCCCACAAATACAACGACTAGGCCATAACTACCATTTAATATAATAATATTATATTGTTAGTGTGCAATGTAAGATTTCAAAGAAACTCGTTGTTGCGTATCGGGTACGCCATCGAACATAGAATCCCCTTTAAAGTAAAATTAATATTTAATTAAAAAATATAAATAAATATGAAAATTCCATATTTCTTTATTTACCTGGGATGTTACATCATTCCTCCCTTTTGATAATTGTGTCCTCGCAACTTTATTCACTTATCCAATAAATGGGGGTATTTATCCCTCATAGAATTTTCAGATTTCCACGTTGCCTTTTCAACCATTTGGTTTTTCCAAAAAAAACTTTACCTGGTGAATTTCCTTATTCCACAATACTTTCTCTCTACAGTCAAGAATCTGGACTATTTGTTCCTCATAAGAGAGATTCTCTTCCAACTGAACTACCTCTGAACTTAAAACCTAAGATGGATTTGGAATATACTTTCTCAACATTAAAACATGAATAAAATTATGTACCTGGGACAAACTTAGAGGTAAATCCACCCTGTATGCAAATGATTCAACTTTATACCGGATTTTATAAGGTCCAATGAACCTAGCACTTAACTTTCTCTTCTAACCAAAACACATAACACTTTTCCACGGGGAAACTTTGAGAAAGGCATGGTCACCTACCTCAAAAGGAAGATTCTTCCTCCGGTTATCTGCATAAAATTTCTGCATACTCTGATATGTTCTCATGTGCTTCTGAATCAACTGAACTTTTTCTACCATCTATTCTACCAATTTGGGTCCCATTAACTTCCTTTCACCTACTTCATCCCAAAAATCTGGAGTTCCACATCGCTTCCCATATAATACCTCAAAAGGAGCCATCTGTATACTGGAATGAAAACAATTATAATATTAAAATT
The DNA here is from genome assembly GCA_963277665.1 of Viscum album. NCBI lineage: Eukaryota > Viridiplantae > Streptophyta > Magnoliopsida > Santalales > Viscaceae > Viscum > Viscum album. Next base: position 1,637,983,693 of record OY728163.1, on the reverse strand, counting down.
GAACCAAAGAATGATGTTGGTTCCAACTTCCCTGGTAATCCATCGAGCAATCACGTAACATATCCTCCAAGGTCTGAACTGTTTTTTCTAACTGCCCATCTAATTGTGGATGAAAAGCTATACTAAAATTTAATTTAGTACCCAATGACTTCTGAAACCCTTTCCAAAAGTTAAAAGTAAACCTGGGATCACGATCAGATACAATGGAGAGGGGAACACCATGTAACATGACTATATCTTTAATATAAAATCAAGAAAGTTGATCTAGAGACAAAGTATCTTTAATAGGAAGTAAATGAGAAGATTTATGCAATCGATCAACATTAACCTAGATTTCATTTTTACCTCGAGATTTCTTTGGTAATCCCACAACAAAGTCCATGGATATATTTTCCCATGTCCACTCTAGCACTAGTAAAGACTAAATCATCCCTTTTGGTAACTTTCTCTCTTCTTTAATATGTTGACAATGTCAAAGACATCACGGTAAAATCAACAATATATATTTTCATTCCATCCCACCATTAATACTCCCGAAGATATCTGTACATCTTAGTACTGCCAGGATAAACTCAAAATGGGGAACTATGAGATTCACATAACAACTCATTCTTCAACTGTGAATCAGAAGGTACACATAATATATTTCCAAATCTCAAAACACAATCACTATCAAAGTTAAAATCAGGAAACATACCCTTCTTAACCAACTCTTCATTTTTCTGCAACTCAATGTCTTCCTTCTATGCTTTCTTAATTCTATCTGATAGAGATGATCTCAATAACATCTGAAACAAAAAAGAATAATTTCCTGCACCAAAAACTTCTATTCCAAAGTTCATCAATTCAAAATCCAAAGGATCTCGTTCCAAAATTACCATGGTTAAAATAAAATTAATATTTAATTCACAAATATTAATAAATATGAAAATATCATATTTCTTTATTTTCCTGAGATGTTACATCCTTATCCCTTCTGGAAATTGTGTCCTTGCAATTTTAGTCAGTTATCTAATAAATGGGGGTTTTATCCCTCATAGTATTTTTAGATTCCCATGTTTCCTCTTCCACGAGGTGGTTTTTCCACAAAACCGTTACCTGGTGAATTACCTTATTCTGTAACGTTTTCTCTCTATTGTCAAGAATTTGGACCGGTTGTTCCTCATAAGAGAGATTCTCTTCCAACTGAACTACCTCTAGACTTAAAAAATGAGATGTATCTGGAATATAATTTCTCAACATTGAAACATGAAAAACATTGTGTGCATGGGACAAAATTAGAGGTAAATCCACTCTATATGCAAGTTATTAAACTTTCTCTAGGAATTCATAAGGTTCAATGAACCTTAGACTCAAATTTCACTTCTTACCAAAACACATAACACTTCCCCATGGAGAAACTTTGAGAAATATATTTTCACTTACCTAAAAAGAAATATTCTTACTCCAGTTATCTCTATAACTCTTCTGCCTACTGTGAGTTGTTATCATGTGCTTCTGAATCAACTGAACTTTTTCTGCCATCTCTTCTACCAATACTGGTCCCATCAACTTCCTTTCGCCTACTTCATCCAAAAAATCTGGTGTTCAACATCACTTCCCATATAATTCCCCAAAAGGATCAATCTGTATACTGGAATGAAAACTGTTATTATATGAAAATTCAACCAAAGAATGATGTTGGTCCCAACATCCTTGGTTACCCATCGAGAAAGTACGTAACATATCCTCCAAGGTCTGAATTTTTTTTTATGACTTCCCATCTAATTTTGTATGAAAAACTGTACTAAAATTTAATTTAGTACCCAATGACTTCTGAAGGCCTTTACAAAAGTTAGAAGTAAACTTGGGATCATTATTAGATACAATAGAGAGGGGAACACCATGTAACCTAACTATGTATTTAACATACAACCGAGAAAGTTTATATAGAGACAAAGTATCTCGAATAGGAAGGAAATGAGCAGATTTAGTCAATCGATCAACAATAACCCAAATTTCATTTTTACCTCGAGATGTATTTCGTAATCCCACAATGAAGTCCATGGATATATTTTTCCATTTCAACTCTGAAACTGGTAAAGACAGAAGCATCCCTTTCGGTAAATACCACTCTACTTTAACCTATTGACATGTCAAACACTTTATAGTAAGATCAATAATATATCTTTTCATTCCATCCCACCAACAATACTCTAGAAGATCTCTATACATATTAGTATTGCTAGGAAGAACTGAATATGGGGAACTATGATCTTCACATAAAAACTCATTCTTTAACTGTGAATCAAAAGATAAACATAATCTCTTTACAAATCTCAAAACACAATCACTATCAAAGTTAAAATCATGAATTTTCCCTTCTGAACCAACTCTACATTTTTCTGCAACTCATTGTCTTCCTTCTATGCTTGCTTAATTATATCTCATAGAGATGATCTCACTAACACCTGAAACAAAACAGAATAATTTTTTTCACCAACATCTTCTATGCCAAAGTTCATCAAATCAAAAACCAAAGGATCTCATTCCAAATGTAGTATGGTTAATGAAGCATTGCATTTTCTACTCAAAGCATCAACCACTTTATTTTCTTTCCCAAGATGGTAAAGGATCATGCAATCATTATCATTGATTAATTAAAACCATATCCTCTGTCTAATGTTCAATTCATTATAAGAGAATATAAACTTCAAACTTTTGTAATCTGTATATATTTCACACTTTAATCCATACATAAAATTCTTCCAAATTTTTAAAGAAAAAACAACAGTAGCTAATTCCAAATGATGTGTAGGGTAATTTAACTAATGAGGGTTCAACTGACATGAAGCATAAGAAATTACCTGATCATTATTCATAAGGACACAACCAAGTCCTTTTAAAGAAGCATCATTATAGATAACAATCTCACCATATCTGGAAGGCATTCCAAAATATGATAATTCACCATTCTTCATTTCAATTCTTGAAAATAATCATCACTTTCTATTGTACAAATGAACTTAACACCTTTTCGAGTTAACTTAGTCATTGGACTAGATAAATGTACAAAATTTTCAACAAACCTCTGGTAATAACTTACCAAACCAAGAAAACTATGATTATAGGTTATATTTGTCGGTCTTGGCCATTCTTCAACAACTTTTGTTTTAGTAGGATCAACAGTTATGCCATTTTTTGAAACAATGTGACCAAGGAATGAAATTTTCTGTAACTAAAACTCACACTTTCTGAATTTCCCAAATAGTTTATTTTGTTTTAAGGTTTGAAAGAAAAATCTTAAATGTCTTTCATGTTCCTCTTTACTTCTAGAATAAACCAAAATATCATCAATGAACACAACAATCAACTTATCCAAGAACTCACGATAAATTCTATTCATAAGATCCATGAATACAGCAGGATCATTGGTTAGACCCAAATTCCTAACTACAAATTCATAATGGCAATATCTAGTATGAAATGATATCTTCATAATGTCTACTTCCTTTACTTTCAACTGATGTTACCCTGACCTTAAATCAATCTATGAAAAATACTTAGCTCCCTGGAGCTGATCAAACTAATCATCCATATGAGGAAAAAGATAATTGTTTATAACACTTAGGTTATTCAATGTTCTATAATAAATGAAAAGTCTCATTGAAAAATTATTTCTTTTTAACAAATAATACAACAACACCCCATGGTGATGTGCTAGTTCGAATGAAACCATTATCTAATAACTCTTGAAATTGATTCTTTAACTCTAAAATTTCAATTTGATCTATTTGGTAAGGAGGTTTTGAAATTGGATTAGCATCTGGAATAATGTCAATAGTAAATTCAACTTCCAGATCTGGAATAATACCAGGGAAATCATCAGAAAAAACATTGTGATACTCATTTACCACTATCACATCATTAATATGAATAGTTAATTTGGTTTCCATAATATGTGAAAGGTAACATTCATTTCTATCTTTTACTAGTTTCTTAGCTTCCTGATATGTTATCAAAAGTAAGGGCTTATTCTTGTACACAAACTGAAAATCTTTCTTAAAAGAAACCTCTTTATCTCTGTAGTCAATCTTAGCATGATAAACAGACAGCCAATCCATGCCCAAAATAACATCAAATTCTACTAGAGGAAAAACAATTTGGGTTTCAGGTAGATTCTTTCCACACACAAGGACATGAAGGTTCTTATAATTTCTTTTTGTCTCAATATTTCCTCTAAGCGTTTTTACCATAAGTTCATGATTCATATCTTGGTATGGAAATCCCAATTTACTAGAAAAATTCTCATAAATGAACGGATGTGTAGACCCCAAATCAAACAACACATTGACATAATCTGAACAAAAAAACAGTGTACCTGATACTACATCATTTGATGGACCAACATATGCTGAAGTAGTTGAAAATGACTTTACCGCCCCTTTTTGCTTGTATTCTGGTTGGTTTTCCTCAGTTGAGTTCTTCACCGGACACTCATTTGCATAATGACCCATTTCATTGCCCTTAGAACATCTTACTGCTGGATTTTCATTGCCTACTTGATAATCTTCCTAACAGTTACGAGCAATATGACCAGACTTACCACACTATAAGAACATTCCAGATATTGATAAACATTATCCATGATGCTTTCTACCACACTTCTCACAAGATGTATATTTAGTTTTCTTACTTCCAGGATTCTTTGATGAATTCATTCCCTTTTCCTGCCAACTAGACCTCTTATTCTGTTGTTTTTCAAAGAACACATGATCATTGGAAAACTCTATTTCCACTATCTCCACATATAAAACAAGTTTTTTCATAACTTTTAAACTCATGAGAGGCTAATGCACTTCGATATCGCGACATCAGTCTTGAGTAAAATTGATTTATCTTACTATCAAGATCTCGGATGAAATCTGGAGCATACCTTACTAGTCGAGTGAACTTTTCTTCATATGATGCCACCGATTCATCCTCTTGCCTTAATTACTAGAATAGTTTTTCTGTCCTATGTCGAACAACCTTGGGAAAATAGTTCTCATGAAACATACCTTTGAATTCATCCCAATAAAGAGCATCAATCTACTCACTATCTCTGATATTTTTCACCATCAACCACCACTGATCAGCTTCACCTTCAAAACAGTAAACATTGAGACTAACCATTTGATACTCTGAACACCCCATGACATCAAAAAATTTCTCCAGTTCTTTAATCCAACCTTCAGCTAGCACATAGTTAGATGATCCTCTGAATGATGGGGGATGTTGCCTCATGAAATGTTCCACTACTGACATGTTCCAATGTGGTAGGTATGGCTAATCTAGTGCATGGATACCCCACCATTTATTGCCTGAGTCAATGGTTCCATCACTGTAACAAACTATTCGGTTCCGATTCTGACCATCTCAGGTTGCTGATTTGGAAGGTTGTCTTCCTCCTAATGTTGTCCCATCATAACTACCCTGTTTCCTCTGCGGAAAAACATTCCGAACACACAAATATCTTAGGCAAAGCAACATGGTAATATATAAATTCTATATTATATAAATATTAAAATAAATTACTTTATGGATATTAATTAAAAAATACCCTAACTCCAAAAGTTATATAAACCGGCCTCTGATACCTACTATAAGGACCCTACCTTAAACATTATATAATCTTGAATTAAATGAATATTTCACATTGAGGATTTTTTAGGTTTAGAGTTTTATAGAATTAGGTCATAACTATTACATTAAATCTCAAAAATTAAAAATTAGACACTTCTACTCAGTTCCCATATTTTTAACAAAATAAAAAATCTTGAAAAAAAGAGTCATGTCTAGTTCCATGATTTAGATAACATGACATTACCTTGGTACCATCCTTGACCCTATTCCAATTTATTTCATGTGAAAATCATTTCAAAAACTTGGGATGATCATCAAAAGATCAGTAAGTGATACACAAAAAAAGGAAAACTGTTAGTTTTTTCAAAACAACAAGTAATCCATGAATAATTTATCATAAGTAATACTTTTCACTTCTATGAAGTAGTAAATACTCTTCACTAAATAAAAGATCATTGATTACCCTTTTATAACCAAAATATTACCATAAAATCCATATAAAGAACACATTACATATAAAGGTAACTTGGGACATAAACATACTTAAATGGAATAACCATACGGTCGACTTCCACACGTATCACTAAATAGAATACCCATATTGCCAACTTCCATACCCATTGAATTGAAGGTTATAACGTAACCATCCATCCTGGTATATCATGGCGCCACTCATCGTTTGGTTTATCACGTAACCCCCCATTAAATGTCAAATTACCATTATAAAATCATAACCCATACAAAAAATATAAAGGGAAAAATAAATTTCCACATTTTAATCACAATATATCACTTAAATATATTGACATAACAAATCCATTATCAAAACCATTTTCAATACCAAAATATATAAAAGTGTATATGGTATTTATTTTCCTTTTAAAAACATTACTACTTGTTAAGGAAGACAAAGATCAAATAATTCTCATGGCAGCGAAAAGGACATTATCACCGCTTACATTAAAATAAACATTCTTTTTTGTTGTTTAGTAAAAATATTCTTTGAAAAATATTCTCTTTAAATGAAATGAAAAGTAAAAGGTGTTTATACAACGTATAAAATAACGTCATGTATTAAAACAAAATATGCCTCAATGAAATGAGATTGAGATGAAGTCCCTTACCTCGTGTCTGACTTGAACCGTTCCTTCTTTAATCTTCCGAATAATAAACTAAAGTTAATTTATAATTAATTAAGAACCTTTTTCAAGTTTATTATTCTTTTTATATCAATTATTACCTTGTTATAAACATTATTAATCATTTAAGTTAATAATGGTTATTTTGTAGATTTTTGGTACCTGGGTCAAAAATGGACTTCTTATAATTACAAGTTGTTCATGTGGTCAAAATTTCATTATAACCATAATGATATTCATGATTTAGATATCATATATATCATATATATCCCATATATACATGTATTTATAATAGTACATAATATTTGGATATAAGAAATGAAATGCACCGTTCATGGAGACGGTAAGTCGTACGTACGCATGAAAGCAACTTCCATTTCTATTTTGTACTGTAATGGAATGAAAACATAATGATAAAAAATTAGATTATAATTATAATGTAATATGATATATAATTTCATTAACTCTACCCTTTATACGCTCCACATAAGGCATGAACAAGACATATCACTCTGAGGGGGTGGTAGTCCGCACTTCCTCAAATGAGATTATCGTATTTATCCACTATGGTAACCATAAAGGTATTCTATAAATGAAAAATAAAGAATCATAGAAACAATATAAATATTATATATATCATATATAAATACAGTTCCATCATAATGGCCACCATGAGAGGTGGTTGGAGATATTTGAACAATCATCGTTTCGTGAGGCAGTAGTTCGTCGTCCACAGAAACAATATTTCTTTACCCATTAGACGGAGGTTTGTGTAAGTTTAGTTTGAATCCATATTATAAAAAAGGTATATTATATTGAGGATACTGTTTCTATTATTAGAGAAGGTAATAAATAGAGTTTAGGGGGTTAGAGAAGTAAAATAAAACAAAAGAACTTAAGAGAAGACGTTACCTTTAAATCAGGTAACTTCATTTGGTTTGAACCAAAAGGGTTAGTTGAAGTGCCTTCTACATAAGTTAAGGCTTCTAGAAGGAGGATAGAGATTTAGGGAGATTAATTGGTAAGAGTTTGGATGATACAAGGGGCTAGAGAGGTGTGAGGAATGTGTTAGAGTTGAGAGCTTTTTATAAGGGGGTGGAGGGGCTCTTTAGGAAAGTGTGAAAAAATTATTTTATTATATAATGATTTTCAGTTTCTAAATGTCAAAAACTAATTACAGTCTAATATTAGATGACTAATGGTCTATATAAAATCATCCAATAATAATTTGACAGGTTTTGGATATTATTTTAATCTTTATAATCTTATTTATTTAAATCATTTATTAATGAGGTAAACACTACATCATTATTGTGTCATAAATATTTCAATTTATTTAATGAATAAAAATTATAAAAAAACCATGATGTATTTAATCTTTTTTTATTTCCAAAGAATATTTATATTCAAAAAGATAACTTATGTAACACTATGTAAAAATTAATTTACTAAAAGATATTTGTTTTTTCAATTTTTGTCATTACTTTAAATTATTTAATCTTAAGTGTCATTATCACTCCCAAGTGGCTCTATGGGGTCCCCAAATCGACCAATGGATGTCCATGGTCGTCCATGACTCATCCAATAAGGTTAAGACAAGTGTTAAGGTAATTTTGTATAATTGTATTATTCTTTTTACCTTGAATTACCCTATTTACCTTTAACCGCGACAAATAAAAGTCAAAAAATACTATTCAAAAAAAATTATCTTATTAAACCACATTTTACATAATAATAACAACCATGTATGTCAGATTTTCTAAATTCAATACACAAAAGTGGTAAATTTTCATTTAACTGAAAAAGTCATCTTTTTAACTACTACTCAGTGTTTTCACTATTCATCAAAACTGATGTTTTTCAAAAAAATACCAAAAAAATCAGCCTAAGATACATTCGATATTATGAATTCAAAAATGATGTCTATTTTTCAAAATTCCAAACATTTAAGTTGGATTAATTAATTTAAAATTAATTCTTGTCTCAAAACAAAAGGCGAGTTTTTAAGAAATATTAACTATCAAAATATTGACACTTGGTTATGTCCAATTTCAAAATGAAATTAATTGCAATGACCAACATAGGATTAAATGTTAAAAATATAATCTAATTACACATTAAAACCAAGTAAAAAGATAGTCTATCTATATAAGTAAATTATATTAAAAGACAATTTTGAATTAAAATACAGTATTTTTCACTATTCATTAGAAAATGAATTTTATCATAAAAATACCATAAATTTACCCAAAGTAAATTTTGATGTCCTGATTCTAAATAAGAATTTTATTTTGTCAAATAGAACATATATAAGTTATCAAAACTTTATTTAAATGGGGTTCTCTATCAAAAGGCTGTAAATCAACCTTTTAAAGTAAATTATACTTAAAATTAGATTCATTCACATTTTAACCCTCTAAATTTTATTAGATAAATGTAAAAACATGTAACAAACATGTATAATCATATTGTAGTTCATTCTGTTAATTCCCACTAATACAAGAACTAGGCGTTAACTACCATTTAAAATAATAATATTATATTATTAGTGTGCAACGTAAGATTTCAAAGAAACTCGTAGTTGTGTATTGGGTACGTAATCGAACATAGCATCCCCTTTAAAGTAAAATTAATATTCAATTCACAAATATTAATAAATATGAAAATGTCATATTTCATTATTTACATGGGATGTTTCAATATTAATTTCATTAATTAATTCTACAATTAATTAATCATCTCAATCTCAATACTAATTAAATAATTATTTTATCATGTAATTCCACTAAATTAATTACCCAATTAATTAAGCATGTCAATTCTGTTAATTAATCCAAAAATTAATTAATCAATATTCACAAATTCAAAATATCATAATTAATTCAATAATTAATTATTCAAATAAACAATCATAATATCCCAAAATTGATTCTAAAATTAATTATCTAAAATCATATATCTCAATATCTCATATTTAATTCATCAAATAATTATCTCAAACAAATTATCTCAATGTATAAAAATTAATTCATCAATTTATTATCTCAAATCAATTATATCAATAACAAATAATTAATTAATCAATTAAGTATTCATGATCTATAATCCCAATATCCTAATTCCACATATTTTAATATTTAATCAATTCATCAAATTAATTAATTCAATCAAGAAATAAGTTTCTAAACATAAAATGAAAATTCTACAATTACATACAAATAATTGAAATTAAGACTATGGGATTTGAATTATATACCACCTAACTCAATTCGTTGATGAGAGGTCAGAGAACAGAAAACCCAAATTTGAAGTGGATCAATCAAGAATGTGATTAAGAACATGGTCTAGATCTGAAACCTAAATCCATAGTTAAAAAACAAGATCTATTAAATATATATCTAGATTCAAGATTCCTAGAACTATATTCAACAAATCTAGGTCTAGATACAAAAAAACTAAGGATAACTACCCCTTAAAAGAATGGGAGAATAAAACATGTGAGATAAGAAATCAATCAGTAACAAAGCACATACTCAGAGAGATCTAAATCTGAAAACCATGATTTAAATTGCCAACAACAGAGGTCAAGATACGTAAGAAACCCTTCTGGATCCTCAAAAAATGATGGAATTTGATTTGGACTGAGTTAGTATTTATTTTTGGTTATTATAGGGTTTTCATTATTTTTAGAACTAAATTTTGTAACTTGTATTTCCACATGCATGATTTGTTGAGTTAAGTCACATGGTTACTACTAACTGTATTCCTAACCATGTTCCCATTTACACACTTATGTTTCACAAATAGTTTAACCAATCACAAACCATGAAACCCCCATTCACACTTTTTTTAACCATGCACCAACCATGCGTCCCGTTGCACACATTTTCTAATAATGAAAAAACGATGTGAAAACCAAGCACAAACCAAGAAAATCCTTTCCTAAAAAATTCTTCAAATTTCACCTGAAACCACCCAAATGAAGACTCAAACTTGTTATAATAAAAACAAGAAAAAAATAATACCTATAATCAAGACTGTGAAATCTCTATAAAATGGTTGGGGTCTTACAAAGAGTCTATAGAAGAAGCCGACATTGAAGAAATTGAGGATGATTCTTATGGGTGTGTAGATTTTGAAAACTGAGGACTGGAAACCATCCCCCTCATTAGATATATTTAACATAGTGATCCCTTATCATCGGTCCCTTGGTAAAAATCTATGGAAGAACTTGCAACCATGCCTCTAGGAAAATATACCAGAGTTGAAAGGAGTGATATGCATCCTTCAAGAAATTAAAGCCCATCCAAGGATTTTATTATAGGAGATTCACTCATTATATCCATGTAAACTAGAGATCTACCTAAAAGAAAATATGCTTCTAGATAACTCAATTATATAATATGAATCTCAGAACTAGTTAGAATATGGGCAACCGGTTTCTTGCTAGGTCCAGGGTTATCCTAAACAATTGGTGGTACCCCTATGGATTTAGGTACTGATTCCAATAGTTTCCCATTCAGATATTAGTGGATCCAGGTCTCAACATAACTATGGTACCTGAAGATATCAATTTCTATTGGTTAGAAGTATAATTGATCCTGAATCTCCACCCTTGTGAACATTTTTCAATATAGGCGATCCACCATCAGGTGTTTCTCATGTTTTACATATAGTAAAGTAAGACACTTCCTTTAAATTAACTGAGATTAATGGACAAACTGATAGGGATAATACCATTTTTAGATATGTTCAAATCAATATTATTGTAGGGGGTTCCCTCATGTATTGAAATCATGTAAGAATAAGATTCATATATTCATTCTCAATTATTGATTATACTTCCAATGGTTTCCTTCTAAGACATGAAAGATATGTTTTCATATTGATTCATGAAATTCCTGTTCATTAAACCCTTAAAAATGGTAGGATTCACCCCACTAAAACACTAAAAAATGGTTTAATATAGACCCTAGGGATATTCTGGGTGCTCAGATACTTGTATATGCCCAAGTGACCCCCCATCAAACCCAAAAACACTTGGATGGGGCCAGAGACCCTAGGAAAGGATCATCCCATTTAAATATGGCACCATATGTGATACAGTTTAGCCAACATAGGAATGAAAAAACTAAAAGATTCCCTCCAACCACAGTTACCACAATAAAAAAGTATAAACCCTGACTCCACCCTTTTCCCAGCTCGGATGTAGGTACCCACACAAGTAAATAGAAAGGAAGACATCAAATTTTATCGAGTGGATTGACACTATGAACAACCTACCACCACCAATTAATGAAAATACTTTATTCCACTGTGTTCCATATAGTGACCCCTGAATTAATATACATGGATATTACATCATTTTAAATGAATATTCTACACATTAAAAAATACATACTCGTGGAACATAATTGTTTATTTTCTTTTGAAACTAGGAACACATTATTCTAATTTGGTGAATGGTCTTAAAAATCTCCAGTAAGGATCTTCCCCAATAGTAATCCTACCTAAAACCATTATTCATAACTAGAGGGAAGGAGACGTATGAAAGGGTGATCTCAGATACTAAGTAAGAGTATATAAAGGATATATATAAGTATAAAATTTATATAAGGGTACTATATCATGAGAATAACATTTTAAGATCATACCCTAAAAATCATACATGAGTCCTAGCAAAATAATTTACAGTTCATAAAACATGAATCATAAGGTAATAAAGAGTATAAGACATGATATAATAACATAATAATAAAAAATAGACCTATTTCATACACATAATATTATAACATTATGAACATGTGTAAATAGAAAAAGGTTCACTCGTTAAGTAAAGGACATGGAATCAGGCTCTCAAAAACAATTATGAACATAAAACCCACTAAACACATAACATTGTGAACATGTGATCAGGCTCATCCTTAAAAATTATTCTCTAGAAGTAATGATCATCACCAAAACTTATTAGAGCACTTCATTGGGACTACACCTACTAGCCAGGACTCACCACCATCCCCAGTTGCATTCCTTTCCTTATGATGGATCAATATTACCCTTCTTCCAATAGTGGATCAGTTTCCCCATCTTACCATCATGGATTGGGTTTACCCATATTCTTATAGAGGATTAGGTTTCTCCATCTTCCTATAGTGGATCAGGATACCACTACTTCTTATTTTAGATCAGGACACTCCTTTTTCTCGTTATAGATCAAGCCCACTGACTTGTTTCCCATCATTATCTCATGAGATATAAATATTTACCCAATTCATTGGACAGAGATATAGGTCCCACCCATAAAATAACAAAATCATAATTACATGTTTCAAAAGATAATATAACTTTCATCATATCATGAACCATAAAAAGAGATGGGTTTTATAAACGTCATATCATAACCCATGAAACTAAATGGGCATCATAAACATGCTATCATATCATAACACATAAAAAATATGATGGTTTCATAATCATTTCATCAAAAAAAACCCATGAAAAGAAGAAGGATTCAATAGAATATTTCCCATGGAAGAGAAATGGGTGTCATAAAAAATATTCCATTAAAACATAACCCAATCAATAAAGAATATGAATGGTATTTTTGGATCATATCCCCAATAAAGAATAAAATATAACAAAGTATTTTATCTTACATGTATAATGATTTTGAAATATTTCATGTAACATTGCATAAGGAAAATAACCATTCTTTGAAAATACATTTCATAAAACAATTTCAAAAATAATTTTCTTATTAATAAATATTTATATTTTTATTTAAAACATTTGATGATGAAAATATCTTCTCCACTTTGAAGAAATGTTTTTTTAAAACATAAAACATTTTTAATACCCTTTTCATTGAAATATCATGGAATACATATAATGTATGCTTTGAAAATCATATTAAACACTTTTTCAACATAAATCCTTTTTGAAATCATTTTTCTTTGAAATATATTTGAATAATTATAATGGAATCTTTGAAAATAATTTGTGATTTTCATGAATACATTTTCCTAATTATATTAAGTAGTAGAGAGTGAATAAAATTGTATCATTAATTTTATATAACATTAATAACATTAGGATAAGAAAATTTATGTGATTTATTAAGATATGTATTATACTATTTTATCAATGGAAGCATAATCGTAAACAATCACAATAAATAATGATATTGTAGAAATAAATTCATACTACTTAAGTAACTTGAAATCATAATAAACATGTGATAATAAAATTAAATGAAGCTTATATTATAATTAAAATAAGTATGTTCATGATATAACATGTCAAAGGTATAGTATAAACACCTCGTTAAATAATATCGGTTCGTAATATAACGTGTGTCTTGCAGAAGGCAACATGAGACAAAATTACCTTACGGATTTGAAAACTTTTGAACCATAAACTCCATGAAAGAGTGATCATAGAATAGATATTTAAATAACCAAAAATTTAAGTATTTTTATTATAAAATTCATTCATGGTAATTATAAAAACTACACCAAAAAATTAGTGGTGAACATGGCTTGTATATCACATATATAAAAAGTGAGATGAAAAATCCCTTACCTTAAGTCATGACATTCTTCAAACATGTCCAAATATCCTATATAATAAGTATACGTTTATTATAAGTCTTCCATATAACCATATACTAATATATCAGACCATATATGATTGATTATAAATTTATATTACCCTTTTATTAAAAATTTAATATTAAGGTTACGTTTCAGGTAATATCCGCTTTGTTTTTCATATATATTTTGACTTATTATTCTTGATCTGCATACTTATATCATTATTAAAATATTTATAGAATTTAAAAAATGATTAAAATATCATAAATATTCATTATATAAATATTTTTAATAATATATAAAATATAGAAATTTTAATTGAAATACATCATTAATGGAGACAGTAGGTCGTAGGTATGCATGAACACTTTTTTTATTTTATTATCGTACTGAAAGAAAGAAAGAAAATAATATATATATATATATCTTTGTGTGTGTGTGTTATCATTATAGAATCAGGATTATTTCACATAAATCATATAATTTTACTAAACCATCCTTAATAAATTCAATATAAAGAGTGAACGAATCGCATCGCTTTGAGGAGGCAGTTGCCCACATGACAACAAATGAAGTTATCGTATTTATACAAGAAGAAATGAATGAAGGCATGTTTTATGTAATAATTAAATAATCATATAAAAATCATAAATATCATATATATAATATAAAAATAGTATTTCCATAATTCACAACCAAAAGAGGTGGTAAATGAAAAATAAATGACATCGTTTTAGGAGGCGGTAGTCCGCTATACAGAAGAACAATAAGTTCGTTATCCATTAGATGTATGTGTGGGTAGGTGTAGGTTTAAAAATTATAACAAGAAAATATAAATATATTTAGTATTATGAGGTTATTATATACTCATGGAATTAGAATAATTTACGGGGTGGATAATAAAAATAAAATAAAAGATCTTGTGGAAGGATGTAACCTCTTCTTTGGGTAATTCATTTTGGTTAGCACAAAATGACTAGCTTGGTTTTATTTATACCAAGAGTGAGCTTGTAGGTATATATGAGGTAATATTGGAGCTTATTTGGTCAGATTTTTAATGATTTAAAATGTCATTAGAGGTGTAATGAGAGGAGGAGAAGAGGAGGCCTTTTATAAGTGGGGAAGGGTATTATTGAAACAATTTGTGTGTTTCAAAAATTTTAATTGTCCAAAAATGAAAATAAATATACCATTATAGATCCATATAGGTTTCATTTTCTAAAAATGTTTAGAAAATAATTTTTATACAAGTTTAGTGTAATTTTTAGACATAATATTTTATGTTTAGTCATTAATTAAGCTGGTTTTTACCATAATCATTGTAATTAATTTCAACCAACTCTCTAATGTCATTATAAAAACTTATATGAACATATTATAAATTATAAATTATTATTATTCCAAATATGGAATCCATTTTTCAAAATATTAATCACAAAAGTGGAAGAAAATAATTTAAAATTAATCTCACATATAGGATGAGTCATTGGGGTTTTAAAATGAAAAGTCCAAAAGATTGAAATGTTTTTATATCCAATTTCATTTTTAAGTATTTTTTAATGACATAATTTGGATTAATTTATATATATTTGATCTAATTATACTTTAAAACCACATTAAAATAATATTTAACTATATAAAAAATTAAATGAAAAATCAGTTTTTAATTAAATCTCAATATTTTTTACTATTCATCAAAACTTGAAACATCAAAGAAAAATACCAAAAATCACCCAAATTAAAATTTGAAATTAATATTTCCATAATTATGTTTAGTTTTTCATATAAAATTATTAATGTGTCAAAAATTAGATTTCAAATGGGTTTTCCATTAAAAGTGTTGAGTCAATAAGGATATCTTATGACTACTCCATTCCTTATGCTTTTATGTTTTGAAAATCACAAACACTTTTTTCTTAAGCTATGAATATTGTTTAAGTTTTGTATATTTTCATAAGATCTGAAATTGTCATTCGGTTATGCTTACAGATATATCATGACGTTTTTTCATTCTTTTAGACTTATAGATCCGTCATTCTGATTTTCCATTCAGTTATTTTTACAAGATCTATCTTTCCGATTTTGTCATTCTGTTTTTATAATTCTGAATCCAGTGTATATATTATGCCGACTTTAAATTCCGATTCCAGTGTATATATGATGTCGAATTTAAATTCCAAATCTGGTGTATATATAATGCTGACTTTTAATTCCGAATCTTGTGTATATATGATGCCGATTTTCAATTCTGATTCCGGTGTATATATGACGCTAATCTTCAATACCAATTCTTGTGTATATGTGATGCCGATCTTCAATACCGAATTCGGTGTATATGTGATGCCGATATTTGATACCAATTCTGGTGTATATGTGATTCCGATATTCATGATACCAAATCTGGTGTATTTGTGACTCCAATTTTATGATTCCGTTTTCTTGAGAATGTTATTTCTAAGAATCCTTTTTCCTAATATCTTAAGATTATGATTTCTTGCTACTATTGCAATTTCTTAATGTATCATTCCAATGATATCATATTCCATTATTTCTTATACCTAACATTTATCTTTCACTGAACATCGTTTTTGTTACTTGAAACAATGTCGTACAATCTGTTGCAAACTAACTGTTGTATGTTTTCCACGTGTCCAGGTCCCTCAGAAATTTAAGGAAAATATGACCATTGGAAAGGAGCTATCTGTTGGGATATTTTTCTTATAAATACAAGATCATTTGAACAACCAAAGTAATTGATAGTAAACAAGCTTGTGAAGTGATTTCTAGAGAGAGATGCTCTTACAACTCTTAGTGCTTCTTGCAGATGTTGTGAACAACTTGTCTAGGTGTGAACAAATTTTTCAGACTTGCTATGTACAGACTCCGATCGTGCTAATCATGGGATTCCAGGTTTGGAAGACAGATGTTCCGATTTCCATCTAAATCGAGGGCTTGCGGGGATAACAAGACAGATACCGATCTTCAGATTGAGGGCTTACTTGGGTTTGGGTAAGACAGACTTTCTTGAAAGTATAAATCAAGGAACCTTTATCCAAGTTTGTTAGATACCCTTCTCTTTGGGTTAAAAGAATCCTATTATTACTTGTTTTCTTTTACAAGTTGTTTTATTCCGCTGCTGTATCTTAACTTTTTTAAAGTTAGAAAGTATAAGTTTCTTATACTTTGTAATTCTGTACTCTAATTATATTACATATTCTATATGCTTTAAGGTAGAATCTTTCTTTTAAGAAAATTAGAAAAGGTTTCGTTAAGAGGTCCTGTGAATGTTTGTTTAACCTTGGTAAACTTAACATTAATGGTGCCAAAGTAATTTTTTAAAAGTATACAATTCACCCTCTCTTGTATATTGAACATCTATATTCTTATTTCGATCCTACAATTGGTATCAGAGGTTGGAAACCTCATACTCTGAACCAATCGTACAATTGGTGTTAGAGGAAGGTCTCTGAAATACTTATATCCACATATAAGTTTTCTTGCTCAAGTTTTTCTTCTCTTAATTTCTTCATATTTGTTATTAAACTTTTACTACTAATAAGTTTTGTGGGAATAAATATCTTTTTAGTATGGTAGGCATTCATGTTGGATCTCTAGATAATCTCAGTCCTACTAGACCACTGATCTTTGATGGAAATGACTATGAGTACTAGAGAGATATAATGAATAACTTTGTGATAAAGACATGTGTATACAACTACATTATGTTAACTGGAGATTATAAGATTCCTGATAAGGAACTTAGAACCTTTACTAATCCAGAAAATATTGAATATCAGATGAATTTTAAGGTACCAAATACTTTGTTATGTTCCATGACTAGAAATATATATAGCCAAATTTCATCCTGTGAAGATGCAAATAGTATTTGGAAGAAGCTTGAAGTAACTCACTTTGGAACTTCCAAAGTTATTGAAACAAGAAGAGCCATGCTCAAGGCTAAATATCATGGTTTCTGCTTTGTATATGGAGAACCTGTATGCAAGGTACAACAAATATTTATGAGTATTGTCAATAGCCTACAATCCATGGGTGATAAAGGTTTGGATGATGAAGATCTGGTAGAAAAGATTATTGACATCATTCCTAATGAATGGGAATCCAAGAGGACTGCTATAGATGAGAATAGGAAAGTTACTTAGATTTCTCTTGATGAAATGTTTGGAACTCTTCTTCAACATGAAACGAGAATGAAGATAGATGCTGATAATATTAAGAAGAAAAATGGGAATTGCAGTGTTGCTTTTACTACAACATCAAATCATATGAAAGCCATGACTCCTGAGAGAATTACAAGATCAAAATATAAGAAGTTCAGAATTCAATCAGAATCTAGTGAAAGTGAAACTTCAGAAAATGAGTTAGCCAGTCTTGCTCGGAGGATGAACAAGATTGTTGGACATAAGAACTTTCAATATAGGTATAAGAAGAAATATGGAAAAGATAAGAAATATGGAGAATTAATTTTCTATTAATGTAAAAGAACTGGTCATATCAGACCTGATTGTCCATTACTCAAGAAAAGAGACAAGAAAGATAGGAATTTTGAAAGAAAAAAGAAGAAATTCTATAGATCAAAGCATATGAAAGTCCTGAAATCCAATGACACTTGGAGTGCCAATGGTGGAGATTCTTCTAATGAATATTTAGAATATAAATATTCTGGGAAAAATAATATTATTCTAATAGCCAGAGCTCAATTTCAAAATCATTTCCTTAAGGCTAAGGTACGAACTTCTGAATCCTTAACCAATATTTCTTTAAGTGAAAATTCTCCAGATAAAGGTTTTTCTTCAGATAAAGAATCTTATTCATCATATAATGATAATTATTTTCCTTCCTATGAGGAAGTTTCTAAATTTTCTAAGTTTCTTGAGAAAAGAAATTGTATGGTTTCTAAGAAACTTGATAAAGAAAATTCAAGAGAATCTATTTTAACAAAAGAAATTTTAGATCTTTACAAAGATCTTGATGAGAAAAATGTTGTTTTACAAAATCTTTCAAAAAACCTAGAGGAAGTTAATTATGATAAGAATAAACATTCTGAGGGTCTAAAAAAATTTTTTTTAGAAAAATATGATTTAGAGGGTAAACTTAACTCTAAATCAATTATTCTTGAGGATAAGAATTTAGTCCTGAGACTAAAATCTAAAATATTTTATTTGAAGAAATTTCTTGCCAAATTCACTTTTGGTAAGGAAAATTTTGACAAGATGTATTCCCAAATCTGACCTCATGGTAATAATCAGGGTTTAGGTTATTCTCATGAAAAAGCTATTTTTAGAAATAATTATTTTGTTCCTTCTAGAGCCCCTTTTGTACTAAAGGTCAAAGTGGTGTGCATTGGAAGAAAAACTCTTCTTCAAATAGATTTCAATCCCTTGGGTTTCATAAATCTTATTTTTCCAAACAAATATGGTTACCCAAGTCTTTGTTATCTAATAATTCTAGATCCAAGCAATTTTGGATTCCGAAGACCTGACTCTTCCTTTTGTAGGAAAATGAAGGAAGTACCAAAAACATTTGGTACATGGATAGTGGATGATCCCGGTACATGACTGGTAACAAAGACTATATCAAAAATATTTTAATTACTATAGGTGGAAAGGTAACTTTTAGTGATAAATCTAACAGAGATATTATTCTTCAATTCATTGGAACGCAAGAGAAACTTGCTGACATTTTTACAAAACCTCTACCTTCCGATAGATTTGAATACATTAAACAGAAGCTAGGAATGATTTCTTTAAGTTAATCATTCATATCTACTTCTTGTTTAAATCATCTCCTAACAATAAGTTACTACTTATTTAAGGGGGAGTACATATGTTTGTTTATATTTTCCTTCAAACAATTTTTTTTCAGATTTGAAAATTTCAGATTAGAAAATTTTGGATTTGAAAATTTTAGATTTGAAAATTTCAGATTTGAAAATTTTGGATTTGAAAATTTTGGATTTGAAAATTTTAGATTTGAAAATTTCAGATTTTAAAAATTTTGTATTTGAAAATTTCTAAGAAAAATTCTTATAATACCGATAAATCTCTCAGAGTATTCCAAAAAGAAATCTTTATCACTATTTATTTTCTTATTCTAAGTTTTAGTTGTTGGTATTTCAAAATTTCTTAAATTCTGGTTTACCTTACTTCAAAAGATCAAAATTCATTTTTCAAGCATCCATTCTCAACCGTCATATCAGATTAGATTATCCTCATCTGTTTGATTATCTTATGGAAGTTGAAAATTCAAAGCTATGTCTATATAAGGGGTATCTCGTTCTCAAGTATTGCACCATCCTTACTGATATCTCTCCCGAAGTTCTGTTTCCATAAAAGCTTTCGTTCCGAACTTATCCTTCACCTTGAATGACTCCAGAATCCTCAGCAGATCAAATGTCGGTTAGTAAGGAGATAAAGGACTGGTGAATCTTTAGTGAAAGGATAGTCTGCCCAATGTTGTTTGAAAAATATGACACCCTTATTTCTAAGGTAATAAGAACTAATGGATGGGAAAGAATTTTTGTGGCCAAGGAGAAATATCAGGATCCGCTTTATCCTGACCTGCTTGTTCGATTCTATGAATCAGTTTCTTTCTTCCAGAAGGATGATAAGGATCTGTTTAAGTTCAAGTTCTATGATAAGACATATACAGTTCCTTAAAAGAAGTCAGAAAACGTTCTCAATATTCCATATGAAGGGGAAGCTCTTCTATGCTCTCAGAAACTCCCTAAGAAAGAAGGTTATTTTGAGAAAGCTAAGGCTTTGGATTTTCATGGTCTAAATTTTTTTAAGAATCTGAAGATCACAAATCTCTCAACGAATCACAAGATGGTATCCCTTTGGATGAAAGGATTTATTATTCCAAGAAATGGAGATAAAGATTCCATGAAGATATGTGATATCTTTCTCTTAGACTTCCTTGTCAACTTAAGGAAGATCAACTTGGTGAAGTACATCTTTCTCACCATCCAAGAAATTAAAAGAGGATCTATCAGATATTAGATCCTTATGTACCCCGCAACTATTTATAGGATAATAGTTATGTGTCTTCAAGAGATGAATGTTCCATGACGATCAATCTTGAATCCGTTCAAGATATTGTTGCTTAGGGATGACACTCTAAGGAGGATGAAAGTAGATTTTATTCCAGAATCCAAAAACATTGAAGAAATGGTTGTCCAGAACAAGGGTGAGGTTTAGGAATTTTTAAAGCTGGTATCTAAGAAAATAAAACATGATGAACCAAGCCTTCCAGTACCAGTTCCTGATGTCCCGGTATCAGCACCTCCTCCTGCTAAGAAAACAAAATCTTATTCAGATGAAACAGTTGCAAGGTGGAGAGAAATGGAAGCCACCAGAAAGGAAGAAGATCCTTCTTTTGGTTTGAATGCAGCAGAGGCTAAGGCCTTAAAAATCATGCAAGATGAAAATATTGAGAAAGAAAATGAGAAGATCCTGAAGAAGAAATCTGTGGAAGCCCAATTATGTCAGTATATACTAAAAGCTAGAGAGAAGAAATATCAACAAGTAATGGAACCTCATATGAAACTAGTGGCCACTCTAGAAATCCAAAAATCCAAGAAGGTTCTAGCTTTATCAAAACCTATTAAAGAAGTATAAGATCAGATAGTCCAAGATGATGATGATGTTTTAAAGGAAGTGGATGAATATGTTGGAACTCCTTTTAGTTTATTTTATAAATCTGTTTCAGAAGAACAAGTTGAAGAACGGATACAAGTTGAAGAAGAGATACAAGTTGAAGAAGATATAGAAGTTGAAGAAGAGATACAAGTATTGGAAGAGGTTGAAGTTGAAGATGAGGAAGAAGTTGAATTTTAACTATAAGAAAAAGTAGAGAAAGAACAGGTTGAACAACAAGATGAAGAAGAGGAATAATTTTAAAAGGAAGAAGATGAACATGAAGATCTTAATGTTGTCTAAGTATCATATGAACAATCTCCTATTTGAAATTCTCTCAAAGTAAAGAGTGTCATGGTTGCTTCATTTGATAAAAAAACACCTTATAAGTCCTTTAAGAAAATAGAGATACAACGTTCCTTAACTCCAAGAGGAGTTGAGAAAGGAAAAGATGTTTCAGAAAACGAGTCCTCTTCATATGTTGAAAATGATTTCGTTATGCTATCTTTGAGGAAGTTGGTCAGTACCATTCCAGTTCTTGCAAACATAGACGACCAGAGTCAAATGATGCAAGAAACCCTGAACCAAAAGACAAAATCGACCAATATTCTTATGGACATAGTTTTCAATCAAGAAGATGACTTCAGTAATCTTCGGATTGATTACAAAGCCTAGAAGGTAACTTGTAATAAATTCTCTAACCGAACCAAAACCATCAATAAAGAGCTTAGGCAGTTTGGTGATTTCATGGATTCAACAAATGGAGCTTTTAATTCCCGCAAATCCGAGCTCAACAAGGTTAAGGCTTCAATATTTGAGAAGGGTTGTCAACTCAATTTCGTTGCTCGATCTGTTAGTAGTGAAAAGAAAGTCAGAACTAAATTAGAGAAAAAGGTCACTGCTCAAGAAGAAAGGATATTAACTTTAGAAAAGAAGAAACAGTATCAAGAGATCTTGCTGAAGAAGTTTCAAGATGATCATAAGGAAGTCAAGAAGCTCAAATCCCTAATAAAAAAGATGTTGCCTAAATAGAAGAAGAGTGGATTATTTTTTACATTCTGATGTTTTGTTGTAATGTAAACCTTATTTCTAAAATTTTTCATAAGAAATTACTTCCACATCTTTATTTTGTTTTTGGATGTATGCTTGCTTAACCTTTCAGGTACATCTTATACTTCTCCATTCCTTTTAATCTTTTCGAAAATCACAACAGGGGAGAATTTTTTTTAAGGAAGAATTTAATCTTTGAGTGGGAGAATATATAAAGGGGGAGCTTGGAAAGAAAGGTAAATATCAAAGTAAGGGGGAGTTTTCTTTTAAGAAGAGATGTTTATCTAAGGGGGAGTTATTTATTTAATAAAACCCTGAAATTATAGATCAATAATATGATCCATAGGAAACATGACCTAACGAGGAGTTAGTCGAATTCATTTATAATCTCATTCAAAGGGGGAGATAAGTTTTTTATTACTTTTTTATCTATGAAAATATATTCTTACTTAGAAAAGTTGTTTGTGCTTTCCAAAAAGGGGGAGATTGTTGAGTCTCTAAAGATATCCTATAACTACTCCATTCCTTATGGTTTTATGTTTTGAAAATCCAAAACACTTTTTTCTTAAGTTTTGAATATTGTTTATGTTCTGTATTTTTTCTTAATATCCGAAATTGTCATTCTGTTATGCTTACAGATATATCACAACGTTTTTCCATTCTGTTAGACTTACAGATCTGTCATTTCGATTTTCCATTCAGTTATTTTTACAAGATCTATCTTTATGATTTTGTCATTCAGTTTTAATAATTCTGAATCCGATGTATATTTGATGCCAACTTTCAATTCTGATTCTGGTGTACATATGATGCTGACTTTCAATTCTGAATCTGGTGTATATATGATGCCGACTTTCAATTCCAAATCTGGTGTATACATGATGCCTATTTTCAATTCCGATTCCGGTGTATATATGATGCTTATCTTCAATACCGATTCTGGTGTATATGTGATGCCGATCTTCAATACCGAATCTAGTGTAAATGTGATGCCGATATTCGATACCAATTCCGGTGTATATTTGATGCCGATATTCATGATACTGAATCCGGAGTATTTGTGACTCCGATTTTATGATTCCTTTTTCTTCAGAATGTTATTTCTAAGAATCTGTTTTCCTGATTTCCTAAGATTCTGATTTCTTGATAATGTTAGAGTTACCGAATGTATCAGCCCAATGATATCAGATTCCAAGAATTATTATACCTAACATTTATCTTTAACTTAACATAATTTTTTACTTGAAACGATATCGTACAATATGTTAAAAACTAACCGTTGTATGTTTTCCACGTGTCCAGGTCCCTCCAAAATTTAAGGAAAATATGACCGTTGGAAAGGAGCCGACCATTGGGAAGTTTTTCCTATAAATACAATCTCATTTGAACAAGAAAAGTACTTGACAGTTAACAATCTTGTGAAGTGATTTCTAGAGAGAGATAGTCTCTTAAAACTCTCAATTCTTCATGAAGATTCTATGAACAACTTGTTTAGGTGTGAACAACTTATTCAGGATTGCTTAGTGCAGACTCCGATTGTGCTGATCGTGGGCTTCCAGGTTTGGAAGGCAGAGGTTACGATTTTATTCTAAATCGAGGGCTTGTGGGGATAGCAAGACAGATACCGATCTTCAGATTGAGGGCTTACATGGGTTTGGGTAAGACAAAATTTCATGAAAGTATAAATCAAGGAACTTTTATCTAAGGTTGTTGGATACCCTTATCTTTGGGTTAAAAGAATCCCATTGTTACTTTTCTACTTTTACAAGTCGTTTTATTCCACTGTTGTATCTTAACTTTGTTAAAGTTAGAAAGTATAAGTTTCTTATACTTTGTAATTCTGTACTGTGATTATATTACAGATTCTATAAGCTTTAAGGTAGAATCTTTATTTTAAGAAAATTAGAAAAGGTTTCATTAAGAGTTCTTGTGGATGCTTGTTTAACCTTGGTAAACATAAATTTAAAGGTTCCAAAGGAATTTTTTAAAAGTATACAATTCACCCCCCTCTTGTATATTGAGCATCTACATTCTTATTTCAATCCTAAAAAAAGGTGGTAAAATTACCCATTTGAAAAATACAAAAAATTATTCATAAAATTGGGGTTATTCTTATCGTAGTCCCATAAAATATATTTGATGAGTATAAATAAAATTTATAGAATAATTTATATAAAGTTTTTATTAAAAAAATAATTAAATATGGTCTGTTAAATTTAATTAAATAAAATGGTGTTTTTACATAGAAATGTGGTTTTATATGAAAAGTAATTTCTTTGCTCACAAATAGTTATTACATTTATTTCTAACAAATCGATAACCAAATGATTCAATTTATATATATGTGTAAACAAAAATTTAATAATTTAGTCATTCTCATTCATACCATCCATTCTAATGGTTATGTGTTAATTATAATAATATTTTATTAATAATAATAATAGTATACTTTAGTTTATTTAAACTAGGTATTGTATGTAAAATGAGTTATCACAGGGGTAGGGTTTTGTGTGTAACAGAAGAGAAATATAGTGTTGTGTGTATTGAAAGCTAATATAAGTATTTCTTATAGTGATAGATTAACATGGGGTTCGATATAATGTTATAAATAAATAGTGCTTTCATTTAAAAAATATATTTTTAGTGTTGTGTGAAATGAAAAATATCAAAAGGATTAAATTAATTCAAAAAAATATTTCACAAAATATTTGGGTGTTACAATCCAATAGGTATGTTTAACCCCATGAGACTTGCGACAGTAGGTCTCCTGATTCATGGATATGGGTTCTGAATGACCCTTCTTAATAATGTAACCAACCCAATGGTTAAATGGTATATCTGCACTAAGAAGTGGATCCTTCTTAAAGGCCTTATCAAAAAACTTGATTAGTTCCCTGGAAATAGGAGGGGTCTTCTCTATACTATCCTATGTAGATGATGGAGGGAGAAACTATTCTTGTATATCTTTTAAATTTGGAACTCCTCAAATTTACTCGATATCCTAGAGACTGATTCCCACCAATTTATGCATCAGATCAAATATATTTGTATATGGAATCTACTAGATGATTAATTTCATCATTAATCCATTGGGACAATAATTCCCGGTTTGAATTATCCATGTGTCCTCATTCTTGCCAATTTACCTCAACTAATCTGTGAAAATTGTGGCAGTATGGTGCACCCAAAAAAGCCAGCCCCAATCCATTCCAAATCTCCCTCTTGACTAAAGGTCCTAGTTGCCAAACCATTCAAACTTTTTATTTATATGCAATTTCTAATTAATAAATTGGTACATATGAATTTGATTATTAGATTCAGAATGGACCTCTTCAATGTCTGTTTTCATGAACAATAATATATAACCATCAAATCATTTACCCTCAGAGATGATGTTTATCACATAAGAGATATTTTCTATAAAGGTATTATAAGTCATTAAAATATAGTAATAAGGTATGATATTTTACTGTGGTTTTGGAATAGGAAAATATATTTTAGGCTAAACCCATATAGAGGTAACGAGTTTTAAGAGGGATAATCAAAGAGGTTCTTCCCAATCAGTTTTGAATGTTGTACCTGAGATGACCTAATGAACAAACATTGGTAGGTTTCCATGGTTGCAATCATATAATTCCAATAGGATACTATTACTTCATGCTTATTTCATGAAGATATCTACATAAGAGAAATGATAATATGTAAAAAATGAAATGAACATTATGAAAAGTAATATAATATGTATATAGCTTGGAAAACATCACATGAATTGTGTGACCCTCCTAAGGGTTCTTGATTACATCACCTGTTATACGTCTCAAAAATCATTTAAACCCTGGATAATATCATGATTTAATTATCCATTAGAACAATGTTTTTCATGTTAACAAGATATGGTCATGAAAGTTATATAATTATTGAGAGATCATGTGAAAAAACTCACAGTTTAAGATAAACCTATGGGACAACCATGTGGATAAGAAAATGTGTGAGGGTTCAAATGAATTACCCTGAATTAGTTTAAATATTGTTTGAACAAGTGTTGAAAAAACTCGATCACATAATGATATCTCACAATTGGATCTCACAAGTAGTTCTCAAGATAGGGGTTACATGAAGTGATCTGGAAAAGAAGTCACATTAGATAAGAGATCGAATGAGATATTGAGGTTTGAGTATCTAGTGAAATGAATGATTACTCACTCCCCTATTTATTGGGTGCCCCACATAATACCAAAGGTAACCTGAAAGACTAAAATCTACATGGAATACTGTCCAACAAAAGTGTAAGAGACTCATGTGTCAATTTACATTCCTAATAATTGACTCATCATCCCTTTATACCTCTCTTATATTGGGGAAATTTATTGAAACCCTCCAAATGAGCATAAAATATTTTAGGATCATAGAAATACTCAAAGAATAATAATTATGTTCTCCCTAAAATAAACAGAGGATAAACATTTCTACCTGAAGATCAGGGGGCTAGATCATGTGAATCCTGTGACCCCATGAATAAACATGGAATCATGAACCTAGGCATGCCACACAATTAAGTTATGCATCCCATATTATCTGATAATGATCACTCAGAGCCCCTTTAATGGACCTTTCTATTCATACAAATCACCATCATACAACCCTCTTCATTATTTAAATGCCTTATTATAATATTATATACTATATGAACACTCCTAAGATTAGTTCCACCAATCATGTGAAATTCAACTGACAAACACATAAAATTTTATCAAATACACTTATAAAATAAAATATAAAAAATGAAAAATATTCTTATAATGTAAGTTACAATGATTTTAACATGAAGGAATTATACGATTTTCCTGATCATTTCAACGATGACATGAGATCCCTAACATTAAGTCATCCATGTTGTGAAAAAGCCTTTGGGTATGTCACCTTCATCCTATAAATTCCCTCAGATATGTCCTTTGGATCATGTAACAACACTTTATATCCACATACAAGTTGAGAGATCATCCATGAAAATGATGAGACACTGTTGTGAGATCTATTATTGATCATGTGACCACCATACAAACAACCAATGGGAAAAAGATGAAGGCCTTATAATATAGAAAATAAAATGGTAGAATATATATAATTCCTTTTTAAAAGGAAGTTATATTTTTTTTTATGATAATGATGGATACAATACACATCATATATCCATTGATCACAAAAATTCCTCACTAACATTCCATCCTCATCACAGAAAGGTTTCTGAACATGTGACCTTTATCATGTGATGGATATTAGAAAAGTCAATGTGGTCATTCTATGATATGATAAAAATAGATGGGATATAACCATTGGATTTTTAAAATAAATCTAAAAAAGGAGGTTCCATTATATTAATGAGAGTTAATTTATTTTAATGAAAATGGCCCTTGATGATTCGAATTGACATAAAAAAGGTCCACAGACATGTTTTATTTGATCACATAAAAGAATATTTGGAAGGTGTCTTAATTTTATGAGGAAACCATAACATCCCAACCTGATATGGGGATGTGAGGTCCATAAATTCCTCTTACTCAGCTCAAACAGTTAAGACCTGGGATCACAGAGGTGAGGGTGGACTTCTTGGATAAACAATTCATGAACTATAAATGTCTCCCATTTGGTAAACCTATGGAGTGACTTATGGGATTATGAGTAATATATATATTCTTCAAGTAATCACACTATTGATAATGTGAAGAACTTTTGTTGTTCAATACAAATTATTTCAAAGAGTCTCCAGGTATAGAATTGGTCATGTGACATCTCAAAAAGTTAGTTCCTGATGAAAATTGAACTATTTATGCGATAATGTCTGAAATGGATAGAAGCTTTATGTGAGGATAGATACCCTGATATTTATGTAATGTGATAATGTGATTTGTGGGACATATTAAATACACATGAAACAACACTAGATAATTTCATCCATGTCCTGAAAATCTATCTGGACATGTTATAAAAGTTATGCCATATCCTAACATGTTATCAATGTCATGTGAAGTCCCCATGAAATAGAATCCTTGATCATGTGAAGTTATCAAAACATACCATCCTTGGTCACGTGAAGTACCCCAAACATATCATCCTTGATCACATGACACACTTGTTTATTCCTATGATGGACAAAAAAATTATCCCTTAACAAGTCATACCAGACATGGGGAAGTCCTCCAATATGTATGTGTCATTCATGTGAATTTCCTTGTATATGTTTTCCTTGTCATGTGGAAGCCCGGAGATGAGGTGACTATAAAGGAGACATATGTTTTTAGTGTTGTATCAATGTATTATGAATGGGGTGAGTCAGATGCTCGAGTTTCACCAAGGGATGGTTAGTGTGTGTCTTAAGATATCATAAGGACAACCTATCATCTAGGGATGATGTAATAGTCGGAGTAGTTGGGAGTGGTAATTTGGTTTGGATATTAGATCTACAATGCTTATATAGACACTATGAAGTTTTTTGGGTTAAATTTAGTCCCAGAATAAATTTTTAAGAGATGGAATGGGCTTGGGGGATGAATTACTACAGTAGGAAAATATCCAAAATATGATTTAGGTAATTATTATTTGTCCTAGAGATACATAAGGAATGTATAGTTGGGGTTGATAGAGGATATTTCTATAACCAATGGGAAACACAATGTGATGAGTGTCCCCTTATAATAAATACACAAGTATTATCATTAAATTGTTGTATTGATTATCAATCAAAATTTAATAGGTGTATCGATAAGGATAATATGATATTTTGAATTGTTTTTTGTTGATAATACATGTTCCGATAAATTGGTAAAGTACTCATGTATAATGGTACACAACTCAAATGTAAGAGTAATAATAATATAAATAAATGTTGATATGATTTTATAGATGATAAAAAATGGTAAGATATGAAGTCAGGATGATATATATGGGTTATAAGTATTGGTTTAGAAAAATGGTAAAGTATCTGATGCATATGTGTTGATCAAGATGATACATATGGGTTGATCTGAATGATATATAAGGTTTTCCAGAATTGGGTCAAAAAATTTAATGTATATGATATATTTGGTTTGGTTTGGATGACATTTAAAAGTTAATCTGGATGAAAGTTTTATACTGATTTGGATGTTAGATAAGGGTTGATTGGAGTGTTTCATAAGGGTTGATCTAGATGATACTAAAATGACAAATGGATTTCTTGGTCATTTTTTTAAAGATCAAATTTCATTTTTTTTAGTGGACGAGTCATTTTGAGAACATGGACTCAAATGGGGTTCTTTGTGTTTGAAAATATGTAAGGCCTGTTACTAGATGTGGGTTTAGACGCCTTAATTGTTATGAGTGTTTGAGAGGGAATCAGAGGACAGAAAGTTGTCTAGGATTCTAAATTTCATTTAATTCAAGACATTCAAGCCATGAAATGATATTCATTAGTTTTATAAAAATAAAAGGGGATACCCCTTGTCTTGGTTGAACATGTGTGTGTTTGATAATACCAATGAACATCTCTCCCCTTACCTTCCCCACTTAATTTGAATTGGTTCACAGTGTGATTTTATGAAATATTCGTGTACAATTATCCTATCTACACCTTTAATTATTATTCTCCGTTTTATTTTGTGATTTTAGTTTGGTTTCACCTAGGGGTATTAGGGTTTTTTCCAATATATTATGGTGGAAATAATTGGGAATGAAGGTGTTGTTATGTGTGGTGGCTAGAGAAGGACCTAATAGACTAGTCTCTTACTGTTGGAAGAAGTTTAGGCTGAGGTACACTGATGACATAATTTATTTAAGGTTATTGGTCAAATTGGATGTAATTGATGGTTGGACATGCCCTTTTGGTTTTCCTTTTACTTGGGATGGATTTAAGGGTATTACATGAACTTTTTAAGAGTGGTTGGTCATGGTTTCAATATAGAGGTGGTGTTTAGAGACTTTTCCAATTATTATGACTAATTGTATTAATTAATTATAATTAATTATAGTTAAATATTTATGTTTTATACATTTAGATATGGCCTTGGGTGTTAGTTCAAGCATGGATGAAAAATGGATGAGCTTAACCAAGGTGTTGCGAAGTATGGATTGGGTGGTCACTTCTTAACATAGGTAGGTGGTCCTTTTCATACAAATACATATGTGTGTTAATAGATGAATTATTTCATTAATACATGGTTCATGATACTAGGTAAATGGATAGGGATTGGGAGTTCCTAATATTAATAGATTTTGAGGTGTTGGGACCCCTATATTTGGGATCATTGTTGTTTATAACTTTGGTAAATAAGAATTTCATGATGTATATGTTGGTAGGGGGAAGGAAGTTTGGGAGGAAAATAGACCTTGGGGGTACTTTAGATGTAATATTGTATGTGGTTATCCTTCTTGGATTCTATTGGGGCTAGTAAGTAGGTGAAAAAGAGTATTTGGCCCATAGGGTGATGTATGAGATGAGTATAAATATCATGTGTGGTAAGGAACAACCTCTTGAGGGAAGAGCAGGATCTCAATGAGCATCGTGTGTGGAACTGTAACATCCTTAATTACCAATGAATGGATTTATAAATTTTCTTTCATAAATGTAAATATAAGTGATAAATTAATTAATTTGTTTTAATAAACCAAATATTTATAAAAAAATTCTTCACATTAGTTATTCATTAAAAATATTTTTCAAGTAAAATGAAAATTTATTTTTTAAATTGATTTTAGAAAAAGCCTCCTCATAGGCTGAAAAAATAACCATCATATCATACAGGGTGATGGGGCTCAATCCCATGACCAAAGGGAAATAAGGGTCTAGTGCTTACCGCTAGCCTACATATTTTCCTGATTTAATAATCTTTGGTTTATTATTTTTTACTTGTATATCTTTTACTATATACTAGATTATTCTTTTTGTAAATAGTTCTACAAGATAAATAAATTCATTTAATTTTTATTTTCCCACCATCTTGGTTAATATTTTATTATAATTTAATGTTCAAAAAAGTATGACACGTGTTTTCATTATCATAAAATTATAACATTTAATAATTAGCGGTACCATCACATGATATTTTATTAAAAAAAGATCAAATGAATTGTTAAATGTAAATAATATGTAATTTTTTACATTATAGATTATTTAACTTAATTTTTTTATTTTGTCTTATTCTTTTTATAGAATTTTTTACATTTAAATATTCCTTTTAAAAGGTCTAGGTAACATTTTTCATAAAAAATATTGAATAAATATTTATTTCATCAATTGAGAATAATACATTTACTATATGATCATATCCAATAAAACACCCACAATTATGAAAAGAATACATATAGATAGAATATTAAATTTCAAAAGAACATTACATATCATGTGTAGATAAGGACAAGTACAACTAGGAATAGTAAAGTTATATACACATGGAACAACAATATATTCACTAAAATAAAATCCCTCAGTCTTAATTCTATAATAATGATCTCCCCATCTATAAATATTGTAAAAAATAACGACACACTTTAGGAAAAGGATGAAAATTAACAAAAAAATGTCTAAGAACATACATATGTGATGTAGTTAATGATAAAGTGAGAATTATGCTATATTTATAGGGAAATATAATCATTTTCCATTATGACTATCATACAATATAGAGTATGGACATTATAACCTCTAGTAAATAAGATTTTTGGTTATTATTATTTTTGGTTGTGTAGATGAAATTAATTAACCACCAATATTATTTTATAATATCTATAAAATTATATTAATTTTGGAGTTAATAAATAGATTACATTAAATATATGTTTATTATAAATTTATATGTTTTGAAAAAAGTTATTTTCATAAAATAATCATTATAAAACACTTTTTAAATGATAATATATTTCAACACAGTCCTAAGTAAATTTTATAAAGGCTAGAATGTTTATTATGTTAAAAAAATTTAAATTTTCAATAAATAAGGTATTTTATTTAAAATTTAAAATTATATTAATAATGAATTAATTTGATAAATAAATTTCATTTTTTACTAATCACATCAAAATTATCTTTGGGTTAATACTTTATAATTTTCTAACAATGTTGATTTTTTATTAATAATGTAAAAAATACCATTTTATGAGTACTATGATATTATGATATCATTATTATGTGAGATTGATTAAATAAATGTATAAAAACATTTATTAAATCCAAATATGATTTAAATATTATTAAAATGAATTTTAAAATATTAATATTAATTTAAAAAAATTTAATTTCCATTTTGGAACAAGAAATATGGTTTTCTGAGATTAAATTTATTTTTTGATTATATGCATTAAATGGTTTTATGGAAGGTGATTTTAGAATTGGTCATGATTTTAACATATAACCAACCTCAATCACTCAATAATTAGATAGTAAATTAGTTAACCTTTTTTGGACCCACAAGTGGTTAGCTTATATAATAAAATAACCAATATTTAATCAAATAAAATAACCCCTTATAAATTACAAATACCCCCATTCCCTCATCACTCTCCACACCAAATACAATGATCATAAATTACCTATTAATATCAATATCAATAGGACCTCTATGTTTATTCTTATGTTCAAATAAGTCTTTCTCTATATCTAAGAAACTTCCACATAAAGTAAGGGTTTCATGAATCCTCATATTTCATTTTTATGTAAAATACTATTTTTTGAATGTCTCTTAAAATTAATTTTTATATACTACCATGGTTTTTATTAAATATTATTGTCTCCTGTTAATATAATTTTTATGAATTTTTATTTATTCCCTTACATTATAACTTCTTCCTAAGAAGACACTCTTTTTAAATAATGGCACCTCTCGCAATCTTACCTTTTTACATTGAGACCCCTTTGAAATTCCTTTTCATTTCAATATGAAATTTTATTATAATTCATTGATATAAAATTCTTCATATGTTTTAAATTAGTTACCACTATTCATTATCATTATAAATCTTTTATAAGGTGTTATAATCCATAATAATTCTAATTTATATAAATCCATACTAAATGTGGTAAAGAAAATTGTGTGTGGGTTTCCTAGAAACGAGATCATTGTCAGGATAATACAAGTGGATTTGGCTCTAGAGAAGTTATATCTTGGGGTAAAAACATTAAAGAGGGTGTATTGGGAATTAAATTTATCACCACCTAGTTCACAACAATGAGGCCTTGCTACACACCAGGTTTGATAATCAGGAGGGATTTTTTTACATGCACATTATGATTCATAATAAATGATAAAAATACATCGATTGGTATTAAAATTCATTATATATCCCACTCCATGAATTTACACTTAACCACTTATTATTATCATTTCTTTATTTGGGTATGAAGCATTTCATTGTGAACATTATATTTTTCCTAATGTTTCTTCTAGGATATTCACTAAAATAACCACATTAATCCATTGAAAGGGTTTCCTTCAAACCCAATTTATAATCAATGTTCATCTTATATTTAACTCAAAATATATCTTATGTATTTTATCATTATTCTCATTTTTTGTTCTATTGTACATGTGGTATGGTTTAATTATGATATCTATAGATAGTTATCCACGACCGCCTTTGTATTTCCATATCATCAACTATGTATAATCATATATTATATTCCAATACATTTCCATGTGAATAACCCGATATGGTTGTTCTAATATATGGTTATTCAACTATATACCCATAGATCAATTAACTAGAAAAATTATAGACTAAACCAAATACCTTATATTAAATATGGTGTAAATATCCTATAATTTATCTTCTTGACCGAAGGGTATTTATGTAGGGAGATTTTTACTTTTATAGGAAACCCACTTAATTTTCAATGTGTTTATCATGTAATGAATATTTATGTATTTATCAATGGGTTTATTTTGAGGCATACATAATCATGTACATGTTATTAAGAGTGTTCCAAGAAAATGATTTAATGTATTGAGTAATGTTTTCTAATCATGAGATGATATGAATGGGATTAGTGAGTGAACCTAATCCATGATGGTAAAATATCACCCTGATATGTTTTCCTAGTAATTATCCTTGACTTATGATTATGTAATGTTATATTTTGTTTCCACTTTCACATGTTTCCATGATGTAATGATTCCTTGATTATTTTATCCCTCCAAATGACAAATCATGAGAATTTGCATTAAGATATCATGTTATTAATTTGGTTTGTAAGACCGTGTTATGGTTCTTGTATTCATGATCTCATATAATTCCTCATGTTTTACCCATTATGTTCACATATACTCTATTTTCATTGTTTATTACCTTACGAGGATTTATAGCTCACAATTTTCTTATGTTTCCACATTTCCATTAGAATTTTAATAAAAGGGATACATATAATGGAATAAAATTTGTGTAGAATATTTTTCTATGTAATATATATGTAACATGTGTTTATTTATATATGTACCTAATTTCCAAAGACACTGAAATTTTTAACATGGGAGTTTGCTTAAATTCATGTGATGTACTAAAAAGTACAAATGGTTAGCATTATATATAAAAGTGTGAGTAAGGGGTATCTTATTCGGTATTAGAGTAGAGTTTTATGATTTTTGGGAATTAGTATTTGAAACATTTTGGTATATACTCTTAGTAAGATATTCAATTCCTTTAGATAAGATGGTTAAATATTACGAGTTTGACCCCATAGGATT
This sequence comes from Viscum album, assembly GCA_963277665.1. NCBI lineage: Eukaryota > Viridiplantae > Streptophyta > Magnoliopsida > Santalales > Viscaceae > Viscum > Viscum album. Next base: position 1,637,947,946 of record OY728163.1, on the reverse strand, counting down.
AACATCTTCAAGGTATTTATAATGTGGAATTTATATATATAATAATTAAAATAAAATTTAGGTTTAGTTAGTGTTTATTAGCAATTGAATTATCAAGGAAACCATTTATTGGGGGGGATGTGACATCCCATATTCTTAATGAACACTTTTATAAATTATCATTGATAAATATAAATATAAAGGCTATCTAATTTTACTTATTTTAATAAACCAAATATTTTTTCTAATATTTTCAACTTAGTTATTCAATTACATATTTTTTCATATCAAATGGAAATTTATATTTTAAAATGATTTTATAAAAAGGGTTGACCAGGGGCTGAGAAACCACTCATCACAACCAACAAAGCCACAATTCCTGATACAATGAATAAAGGGTGCCAAGTGTGTAGTTCTTACCAGTAGCCTATGGGTTTTCCATACATTATCTTCATTATTTTTTTATATGTTATTATATGTACTTTAATATATTCAATATTCATTTTTTGAAAATATTTTTAATTGATAACTAAATTCCTTTAATTTTTATTTTCACACCATCTTGGTAATTATGATATTATAATATAATGGTTAATGAAATATGGTGCATGTTTTAATTATGTAAATAGTATCACATATTACCATGTTGGTACTTTATTATGAATTTTTACGTGGACCATGATGAAATAAATGGTTAAATATAAATAATATGTAATTATTTACATTATAGTTCATTTAATTTGTATACTTTACTATATTATATTATTATATGAACAGGTTTTTTAAATTTTAGACCTTCCATTTAAAAGGTTAAATCAACATGTTTCATTATAAAAATTCATCAATTATTTATTTCATTAACTAAGGACAATACATTTATTATATGATCATATCTAATAAAATGGACACTATTACAAAAAGTAGGTGCACAGAAGGACTATAACATTTTATATGAACATTACACTTCATTTATAAATACGGACTAGTAAAACAGGGAATAATAAATGGATATAATCAGGGAATAATAACACATTTTAAAAAATAAAATTACATAGGTATAAATTCCCCCAAAATATCTCCCTTCCATGATGATCATAAAAATAAAGAGAATCATTTGGAAAATGATATACAATATCAAAAAATGTCTTAGAACTCTTGAAAGTGATGTAGTGAATGATGAAGTTATAATTATTGTGTATTTATAGGGAAATATGGTCATTTTACATTATGAATGTCAGCCAATATAGAATATGGACATTATGACAATTAGTCAAAAATATAGTTGTTCATTATTGTTATTGGTCATGTCGTTGAAATTACTTATCCGTTTGGATTATTTTTTAATATAAACCAAATTGTAATATTTTTAGAGACTAAAAATATATTCCATTTATAATATTATTTATAATAAAAGTATATATTTTTTAAAGTATTTTGATGAAATAATATTATATGTTAATTTTAAAATGGTAAAATATTTTAATGTAGTCCTAAGTAGTTTATATAATGGAAAAAATATAAATTATGCTAAAACAATTGTTAGTTTTCAATAAATAATTATTTTTATTTAATATTTAATATTATCATATTTATAGAATTATTTTGAGAGGATAAATTTTATTTTTTTTTACTTAGAATAAAAAAAATAGATAAGGGTTAATTTTTATGATTTTTATGAAGAATTTTATTTTTTTTGTAAAAAAAGATAAATTTCCATTTTAAGAGAATTGTGATTTTATGAAATAATATTTATGTATTTATGATTAGAAAATATATAAAATTTTTTATTCAATTATTATTAATTTAATGGGTAAAAAATTAATTTAACAAAATTATTTTTAATTTATATATTTACAATTCTCATTTTGGATAAAAAAATTGGATTTTTGATGATAGTATTTTTGTTTCTATTGATTAAATTGGTCAGTTGGAAGGTATTTTTTTAATTTTTATTGATTTTAATATCTACCCACCATAAATAAATCATTAATATGAATGAAAATTGGTTATTATTCCTTTAACCCATAAGGTGTTGGCTTATGTAATAAAATAACAAATATTTAATCCCTTAAAACCACCACTCCTCAAGTATAAATACCCCAATCTTTTCTCAATCTATATTCCAAAGCCAATGAGAGTGAATTATCTCTATATATTACTAGATATAGTCTTCCCAATGTGGATATATTTTACTATGGAAATTCTCTCTATATTTATAACACTTCCTCCCAAGGTAATGGTTTCATCAATCCATACATTTCCATTTCCAATAAAATAATTTTTTATAATATCTTTTAATCATACCTATTTATAAACATCTATGATTGTTACTACATTAAATTTTATTCCATTTTGAATATTATTTATGATAGTTCATTTATCCTGTCTCATTATATCCTTTTCCTTATCCATTACTCTACAAAAATAATAGTTCATCGCTCCACCATCCTTAGTTCCATTGAGAGTGCTTTTAAATTAAGTTGTGTTTCAACATGAAATATTATTATACATCATTGTTACAAAATACCAACTAATATATAAATTAGGGATAAATATTTACACTCATTATATTTCCCTCATAAGCCTTTATAATGTTGAATCATTCCCGTAGCCAAAAAATCATCATAAATTTTGTAAAGATAAGTGTGTGTGGTTTTCTTGGCAATGATATATCTTTCGGGATAACACTAGTGGATCTTGATTTAGCAGAGTTCTACCAAGGGGTAATAACCATGAAAATTTTACATGGGTTACAAACTCCATTGTCACCTGGTGCATAATAAATATTCCTTACAACACACATATATTGACACTCTGGAGGGATTTTCTTGGGATGATTCACCTGCACTATATGATCCATAATAATTGATTATAAAATATTTATTTATTTTTTACTTTAAATTTATATCCCTATTCCATGAAATTAACCATCACCACCTCTTGTTATCATTACTTCAATTGGGTACTACCAATTTCATTGTGAACATCCAATTGTTTCTAAATTTGATCCTTGGATATTTACAATGATAACTATATTAATTCATTTAGGGGATTTATTTCCCACCAAATTTATAAAAAATGTTCTTGTTAACATTCACACTCAATCCATATCATGAGTTTTATCTTCTTATACATGTGATTATTCTTAGGTACACGTGGTATGGTGTAAATATGATCTCTATTGATGGTGATACATCACTTCCTTTGTCTTTCCTTATCATTATCTATTCATAATAATATATTTTATTCTCATTCCTTTCCTTTGTAATACCCTTACATGATTTTTTATTTAATTTTATTCACCTAGTACCCATATATCAATTTACTATAGATATTGTTAACTAAAATGTATACCATATATCCTATAGTGTAAATACCATATGATTTATTATCTTGATTGAAAGTAATTTACATAGATAGATAATAACATAAAACATATACCCACTTAATTTCCAAATGGTTTATCATGTAATGATTACTAATGGATTTATGTATTATTTCCTTCTGCGGCACACATAAGAATGTAGATGTTATGATGGGTGATCCTAGATAGAGCTCCAATGCATTGGGTAATGTTTTTGACTCGTGAGATTATATATATGGGATTATATAGTAAGTATAATCCATGATGGGACTCTATATACCTTGTAATGTTGACTTACGTAGTAATACTTGACTTATAATTTTGTAATTTTATTTTTAGCTAAAAATTTCTAGTGATTCCATGATCATTTTATGCCTCCACATGTTTAATCATTAGCCTTTCCTTTATGATGTCATGGTAAACCTCATGTTCTTATTATCATGTCTGGAATCTTATCCTCATGATCCAATATCATAACTCATGTTTTACCCCTGATGGTCATTCATACTATGTTTTAATTTTTTATCCAATTATTAGGATTTATTTTTCACCATTTTCTTATGTTTCCATATTTCTCAAGGAATTATAATGAAAGATACATATATAATGGAATTACTTTTTTTTATAATCTTTATAGAAGAAATGTTTATTATTACATGCGTTCTATTTTAAATGTTCCCAGTTCCCAAAAACATTGAACTTTTGATATTGTATATTTATTGAAATTCATTTGATTTTTTTAAAATTTTATATGTTAGGAACAAGATCTAGAAGTGCAGGCCTGGGATGTCTTAATCAGAATTAGAGTAGTGTTATGTCATTTCTATGAAATATGATTTATAATATTTTTGGTATAGATTCTTAGTTAGATATCCTTTTTCTTAAGATAACTAGGTTAAGTATTACTAGTACGACACTATATGGTTATCATATACATGGTATTTTTAATATGTTATTTATGTAGATAATAATTAATATATCTGTGGGTTTAGTAAGTGTTTATCAGTGAGTGAAATTATGAGGACCAAAATTCTTTAAGGGAGTATAATGTAACATCATAAATTCTCAATGAACAAATTTGTAGAATTTCATTCAATGATATAAATATAAATGAAAAATTAATTTATTTCTATTAATAAACCCAAAATTTATAAAAATATTTTTCAACAAATTTTTCCATTTCAAACTTTTTTCAAGTAATGTGGAAATTTATTTGTTAAAATTGTTTTAGAAAAAGGGAAGCACCTGGGATGAGAAATAACCCATCTCATACAGTAAGGACATAGAGTTTGGTTCCATGACCAAAGGGTGAAAAGGGTGTGGCTTTTACAGTAATCCTATATATTGTTTGGATTTTATCTTCATTTATTTTGTATATGTTTTTTTATCTCTTTTGTTACATTAAGTTTTATTTTTTATTAATAGTTTTTTTGAAAACTAAATTACATTTATTTTTATTTTCATAGTATCCTGATAATTATGTAATTTTAATTTAATAGTTAATAACATATTATAATTTTTTTATTACCATAATATTTTATCCTATAACCAATAGAGGTACAATCATATAAAATTTTCTAGGAAAAAAGATAAAATTAATGATTAAATGTAAATATTATGATATTATTTTATTATAGTTCATTTAATTTTGAAATTGTTTTTTATCTTATTTCATTCGTAGGTTATATTAATTTAAGATATTCCAATTAAAATGTTTAAGTAACTTGTTCAATAATAAAAATTCATTAATAAATTATTTCATTAATTGAGAACTATTAAATTTAATTTATGATCATATCTAATAAAATTCATATTATAACAATAGGTAGACACATATAATGTCTATTACTTTTCTTAAGAACGTTACACATCAAGCAAATATTTTGACTTGTACAACAACGAATAGTAATGAGATATACAGATGGAAGAATAGTACATTGACTAAAAGAAACTCTATAGGTATGAATTCAAAAATAAATATCTCTTCTTCTATAAATATAGAAAAAATAAAGATAACCCTTAAGAAAATTATAATTATTATCAATAAATGTGTAAGAACCTTTGTAAGTGATATAGTTAATAATGAATTGATAATTATGGTACATTTGTTGGGAAATATGGTCATTTTACATTTTTTATGTTTATAAATATAAATGATGGACATTATTACCATAGTAAATAAGACATTTGGTCATTATTATTATTGGTTATGCAGATGAAATTAATTTATGGTCAATATTATTTTATAATATAACCAAAATTATATAATCATTAGAGACTATAAATATATTCCATTAAAAATATGTTTTATATTAAATTTATAAGTTTGAGATAAAATATATTTTCATGAAATAATATTGTAAAACATTATAACATCCTACCCCTCCATGTTGTATTGAGTTGATGAGGAATTACTACTTGGCCTTATGAGTCATCCCCATGATTTCAAACGATTTTCAATAAATTCCAAGGGATTTAATACAATAGGAAGATGATTTTTCTTTTTAAAATAAAAAAACCATAACCAAAAAAACTAAATGATTCATGATAAAAATGTATAAAAAAAAATTATTCCCACTAAAAAAAATAGTAAAACATAACAATTGACTATATCATATTACATTTAAAAACCCAAACAAATACCAGAGTATAAAGAGGAATACAAAAACAAAAACACTGAAAACTCCAAAGGCATCAACTTTGGAACTTGTAACAAACTAAAAGATCTAAATCCATAATCCATAACCAAGTATAATGAAGCACCACTAAATAAATGTGATACATTCACTTTACATGTGTCCTGATAAACAATATCTACAAAGGCACGAAAGTTCCCAAGAAGGGGGTGAGTAATGAAACTCGGTAGGTTTTCCCCAGATGACATCCCTACTCATGCCACTAGGATATCAAATATTAGTACATTTATATAAATAAAATATATATAATTTTTTTGAAATAGTTTATATCATAATATAAAACAATTTCTATAAAAAAATATTTTTCCAAAACCAAATACATTTCCAAATAAAAAAACCAACCAATACATTAAACCATTCCACATTCCATTTTGGCGTACCCAATCTGTGATTCACAAAGACAAACACCCACTCACGCATGCTTCATTGATAGTTATATAATCATGAATTATTTATCATCCATCCACTAAGTCATCAATAAGTAGAAAATATCCTTATGCCCCAATGGCACACACCTCCTATCCAGGGCCATGTATCTTGTACCCTAATGGTACATGCCACTTATTTAGGGTCTTGTCAAAATCATGAACTCACACCAACCATATATTCAAAAACCATGCCAAACCAACAATTTCAAACTATTTAAAACCTTTCCTTTATAGAAAAAAAAATCAATAAAACCATTATAATGAATAAACAAAAATCCACATTTTAAAATCTTTATTTTAAAATACATATACAAATCACATTTCACAACAAAAAATTTACAAAAATCCAAAAACCATCACTAAAGAGGGTTTATACCATGATTTTCATACAAAAATCACAAAAAATATCATAAAATTAAATTAATTACAAACTAATCCTTCACATTCTAATAAGATTATTCTATGTTAAAGCCACCTACCTTGTATTATATAGAAAAAAAATCTGAAGAATGATCATAATTATTCAACAAAACCTTTTTGAAACTACAATAACCAACCTTAGATCTCGTTACCTAACATTAACACACCCAAATATCAACACTATTGGCATAAAACATCTTTGATATATCCCCAAAGGATCAGATCTATGAATCCAAGTTAGGTAAAGACAATAGATCTAAGTAAATAAACCAATAATAGAGACTTACCAAGCAATTTGGCCTTCAACACTGCAGGATTTTTCAATGGATCACACCCAGATTAAAATGGAAAAGTCACAACATCCTTATGTGTGAGGAAAAACATATTTAAGGTCTAAATAGATGGAAAAAGTGTTTTGGTTTAAAACCGAGTGAGATTCAAATTTTTATGATCCAAAAAATTAACCATGCATAGTTAGATCACACAATTAGGAAAACCATTTTCTAACCACGTGTTAACTACTACCTCAAGGAGAACCACTCATAGTTGTCTCGCATGGTTAGAAAAATCATGCACCGACCATGATAAATATTTATATCCAAAAATCACAGTTTAACCTCAGTGGAAGAATTCTTTGGCTAAACTTTGTGATTACCCATAGCCCGTTGTTTCACATTTAATAGTTTATTATATTATTTTAATGGTTTGTACTAACCATTTTCCTGATGTGAACCTCCAAAATACCCCCCTAAACATTCCAAAAGTCATCCAACCCCTTCTAAACATCACCCAAACACATTTCATAACTAAAATAAATAAAGGGATAATTGAAACTGGGGGTGCTTCATTGCCACCAGCATTGGCATTTTTATCCCCAAAAAGCAGAAAACCCGCATTTCATTGAAAGTGATCAATCCATTTCATGACCATTTCTTTATTGTGTTTCCATGTTTCCTTCTGAATCCGACCATGTTTCTATAAAACTCACACTAGACCAATTATTATCCATTCAATAATTTGTCTTTCCTATCCACAATCTGGACTAGCACATGAACCAATAAATAATTAAACTCCAGGTCAATGTGATCCTGTCAAATTACATGTTTAGGATTATGTTGATTATTTTTCAACATAGATACATGAAACTCATTATGCATTGAACTGAACCATGTTGGAGAAGCCAATCGATATTCCCCCTCATCAATATATTCATGTATCTCAAAAGTTCCTATCTATCAAGTAGATAACTTTAATTAATTTTGGAAATGATCTTTCCCAAGCCTTGTAGATATTATCAAGATCACATGATCACTCACCTTGAATGAAATGGTCATCAAAACGATCTTCATATGATTTATGATGAATTTGATCCATCTTCATTCTCATCTTGATTAACTAAATTCTTCATTGTTTATTCAATAAGGCCTGGTCCAACCAGTGAAGTTTCACCTGTTACCACCCAAAAAAGTGGGGAAAGAAAAATGAATCCCATACAGTGCTTCAAAAGAATCCATATATATCAAGGCATTATAACTGTTGTTATATGAGAACCCCACTAATGGAATGTGCTCCTTCCATGAGCCACTAAAATCCATTAAATAAGCATGCATCGTGTCTTCCAACATTTGTATCATCCTTTCAGATTTACCATCCATATGAGGATGATACATCATACTTATAGTCAACTAGTTTCCATGGTCTTGCTATAAGGATTTATAGAAACATGTCATAAACCTCAGATCTCTATATTATACTATCAAAACTGGTATTTCATGCCTCATGGAAACTTCCTAGATATAGATTTTGGACAAGTCCTCAACCATACGAGATTCAAAAATAGGAATGAATAGGTTAGACTTTATGAGTTCATATACTATCACCTATATGTAATCATGTTTCTAAACCATTCATGGGATACCTATCACAAAATATATGGTTATCTTCTCCCATTTCCAAATAGGAGCAGGTAAAGGCTGCAACATACATGCTGGACCCTTATATGTTTTCCTTTAGCTATTGATAGGTTAGGCATCCTATCACAAACATTGCAACTTTTCTATTCATACTAACCCAAAAAACCAGATTTTTACCACATTATACATATTTTGTATTCAAAGATGAACAACGTATCACAATTGGTGGTATGTATGAATTTTATTTTACTAAAAGATAAAGGTATGACTATATAATTTCAAAACCACAAAACTAAACCCCCATCCAACCTCCGTCCCTTCATGGTCTCCCCACCATTGAGTCTTGATCTCTTAGATCCATATTCAGAACCAGATTTATGTGCCTAGTTAACCATTGTTACAAAATTAGGAAAAATTAAACTAGATATAAATCAACAACATCACCCCAATATTCAAAATCAAATTGAATGTCAGCTATCACTAAAATCATCTTCCATTGATCTAAAGATTATTTTTCCATCTGAGAATATGACTTTATGCTTAATGAATTTGACACCAAATTTCATTTACCCGATGTCTACATCAAGTCAAAGTCATAAATTTGGAGATACTTCATCCAAATTCGGTATCTTAGATTCAATTCCATTTTTGGGAAAATATGTTTCATGATCTTATGATCCATAAAAACAATAAATTTCTCACTGAAGAGGTAATGACGCCAAGGCTTCAATGTGTGGACTACATCAGATAAATCCAAATCCTATGTTGGGTAGTTATTATCATTCAACCATAACTACCATGAGCTATAAAAAACAATATGATCTCTCTGTATGAGAACAAATCCCACCCCATATTCCAAATTACCAAAATACACCGTGTACTATTTTTCTCATTATGGAAATATCAAGATTTTTACTGATGTTAGGTAAGCAGTAATATCTTGAAATGACATATGGCATTCCTTGTTTCATTGGAATGAATCATTTTTCTTTATGAAAGTTACTATAGGTAAATCTAGTTGTGAAAATTCATGAATAAATCATTGGTAATAACCATCTTGACCAAGGAAATCGCGTATCTCAAAGACATTCATTAGAAGATTCCAAGAGAAAATTGCGTCTTTATTTTCTATATCCACAAAGAACCTATTTTAGAGATTTCATGGCCAAGGAACCACACTTATTGAATCCAAAAATAACACTTGGAAAAATTTTCATACAAAAAATAATCCCTCAAGATTCCAAACACTTTCTCAAAGTATTGTTCATGGTCAACCCTTTTCCTTGAATACACTGATATTTAATCCACAAATAAAACCACAATGGAAACTATATATCACTAAAATGTTAATTAATTAATACCATAAATCATATTGGTGTATTTTTTATTCATAAAATCATAACCACATATGCATAATGTCCATTTCTACTCCTGAAATCCATTTCGGAAATATCCTCTTTCTGAACCAGCAATTGATGATATACTTATCACATGTCAATTTTAGAGAACCATTGGGATCCACTCAATTGATTAGATAGTTTATAAATGAGTGTATGTGGATACTAATTATTTATCATAACTAGTTAAATCTTAATATAATCCAAAAACATCCTTAGAGTTCCATACACCTTTTTGAAAAACAAGACTGATGCTACCCATCAAGACATTCTAAGAAGAATGAGCCCTTTGCTTTCCAGCACTTCTAACCACACTTTGAATTCCCTTAATTCTACTAGTTCCATATGGTAAGATATAAGGGAGAATGGAATGGTCCCCATAAGAAGTTAAATCATAAACTCCACTTGTCTTGTGATTGGAACAACTGAAATGTTTTTGGGAAAAACATCCAGAAACTAATTAACAACTGCTGTAAAACTATTTTTATCGATATAATCCACTGATTCCAAGGTCAATGATACCAATTGGTACAATATCATTTTGACAGCTGGTTTCAAAAATCATGTTTCACCCACCTTTACATTCCAGTCTCCTTTAAAGTGGTTCTTGAGGCTTTCATTACTTTTAAAACTATGTTTTTGTTTATAATAGTAAATGTGAGCCTCAGAAATTTTCAACCAATACATACCAGTGATTATTTCATATAAATATATCTAAAGCATAGATAAGCTCCATTTTAACTCATCTCTATCAACATTTATAGAACATTATTTACACTTAAAGGGTCTAAATTCTATTTGGCCATGAAAATATTGATGTTTTGAAACATATAGAATCATATAAGCATTTAATCTCCGATGATCACTAGAATGAGAAGGAATAAATGAATGGGATTCACCCATATCAAACAAAAATTTCAAAAGGGTAGAATTAAAAATAAGAATACCTATTTCCTTTGATGGTATAGATTGACGATACACAATCACTTTCTTTGCTCCATATAATTGATTACTCAATATTTTTTTTCCATATTTCCCTTTTGATATTTCCTGGATTTAGGATTTATGGTATTCTTGGAATCACCACAGCTAGTTCGATTATACTGATTAGAATTATTCAGCTTCCCTCACCCCTTCAAATCATTTTACATCTACGACACATGATATGTGTCCCACACACCCAACCTTAGAGAACAATGATAATAGCGATAATGATTCCCCATATGATTTTAATTATGACAAACTCTAGGAGGTATCATACACTCTCGATTGAAGTGATCAAAAGATACCAACTGAAAACATCCATATTTTCTCTTAGGTCTTGGAGGAGGATTCATTGATACAACTATCTAATTCTGAGTCATTCCACTACCTTGGAAATATGTTTCCCTCTTTCTCTTGGTCCCATCATTAGAGTTCCTACACTTTCCCATAGGTATAAAAATTCTTCCATCGCTCATAGCTCCTAAGATGTTTGATTCATCCACCGTCTTTCTATGGACCATCTTTATAAAATATATTATACAAATCATGTCAATATTTCATATAATCTCTTTCATCCACATTGATTCAAAAAACTCATTCCTTCAAGGATGTAGTAGAAAAACATTCAGGTGAAATGTGGACTAATTTATAAATTTAGTCGCATAATCTGTCATTGAGAGTGTCTCCTAATTCATCATAAAAAATTATATAAATGTTTTAATCTTGAATTAATGGGTACAAAATTGTTTATTGAAAAATTATTCAAAATTTTCCCATGTAATTACTTGGTACTGTTTCTCCTGAATTGCTAAATTCCACTATTGGTGTGCAAGATCCTATAACATATATGTCACCAAGTTGAATTTGAGCTCTTCTGTCATTCCAATGAAATAAAATATTTTATTCAACATATTTAGCCACACCTATTCCTTCTCTATATCTAAATATGGCTGAAAAATGGGTGGATTATACTTTTGAAACTAAATGTAATGATCCAATTTCCAGTGTTCATCCCTCTTATTCCCTCAATCCATAGCCTGAAGGTCTTGGACTATACTTTGAGCCAGCTCTTGGTTCACCTATGGTTCAGGTGAAACCACATTCTAAGTAGCACCATCCAATTGGTTTCATCTATGCCTAGCAGGTGTAATTTTCTTTAAACACTAAAAAACTTCATATGTCTCACTCTCTAGAAACTAAAAGATTAAAATTTACAATTTAATGATATCATAACTATCACCACAAGGATTTTCTAAAATTATAAAATTTATATTTTTAACCTATTTTTCAAATCTCCAGCATGATTTTGAAAATCAATCCAGTTTTAAAGTATCACTATCATGCCGTTTTCAAAATATCACATTTGAAAAAAAATCAATACATTTCAAAAATAATCTTTTTGTACCAAATGATAAATCATTACTAAAAATTTAATATGTGTTCCTAATAATAAATCATTTTTATAAATGCATGTATTGCTCTTCCCATTGGATAAACCCATGACAATAAGGCACCATGACTATATTTTTCTCCAAAACACTTATGTACCAAACACCATGATAACTTGAAGTTCAAAATAAACTGGTTAGATATGATTTTTTATACTCTACATTTATAGTTCAAAAAATCCCACTCCTTTCAAGAAATCCAACTCAAGGGCTAAACTTGAAGGAATTTTCAGCTCAAAGACTAAAACAACCAATACCAAAGGGTCAAACAAACTAATAATACATATCCCAAAAAGATATTTGGATCTACCAAGACTGATACCACTTGTAACAAACCACCCCTCCTCATTGGGATGATTTATGTCATAATTTATACATGGCCTTAACCAACATACCCAAGACACTAAAGGCTGGAAAAAAATTCAAGTGCTTCAACAGAATTGGGGTATTATTTCCCTATTGAAAATAAAATCAACCATAACAAACATACCTTAACAAAACAGTAAATGATTCATGATAAAAATGTATATAGTTCAATGTATACCCACTTAAAATAATACAAAACCATAAACTATCATGGTGTCAGAGTAAAATGCAGAAACCAAAAACAATACCAGAGTATATAGCTTAAGATAAAAAAAACTCAAAACTCAAAATACAGCATCATTGGAACTTCCAATAATCTACAAGATCCAACTATACAATATATACCCATGTATCATTAAGCACCAGTAAATAAATTTTATAATTTTCTTTTATATCTATCACAATGAATAATATTTGAAAACACACCAAAGTTACAAAGAAATGGGTGAGTAATGAAACATAGTATATTTCGCCAAATTACTTCCCTACTCATTTCACTAGGATAGAACATGTTAGAAAATTTATATATATCAATTTATATAAAATAATTTGAAATAGTTTATATAAAAATATAAAAAAAATTCCATAAAAAATGTTTTCACAAACCAAATACATTTCCATGGAAAACCACAAACTAATACTTTAAAACATTCCACATTCCTTTTGGGAATACCCAATCAGTGATTTACACCCACACCCACACATGAATGCTTCATTGACAGTTCTATACTCATGAGTGGTCTCTCATCCATCCACCAATTCAACCCTAAGTGTAAAATTTTATTTGTTCCCCAATTTCCCACACCAATTTTAATGTTATGTATTTTCCATGTATTATTTTTGGATATTATATAGATTATCTTCGAGTCCAAGTGCTGAGATGGCATGCAGTTCTGGGGACTGATTTTTCAGGAACAAATGATTGAATTATATTATATATATTAAATTTGACACATGCATAGTTTTCAGGAAAAGTGGATTAACTCCCAAATGGATGTCTGGATTATAAATCTAAGGGAACCATTGAGTTCGAAATGAGGGTTTTATCATATTTATGAAATAACCATCGTCGACATGGGCTGTTTGTGAAAAAGTTATTTCCAGAGTAATTAAATCAAATAAATTAAATAAATAATTTATTTTATTTATTTTTATGTAGTGACATGTTCTTATTCCTTAAGTATATGAGTATTTAATTTTTCTCAGGGCTGGACCCTGAACCCTAAATATTTATATAAACCTTTGGTTACATTTTTTTTTCATATGATGAAAGATTAGGATCATATCTTGGATCATTACACTAACCAAGTGGGTAAATCTTTTCAACAAAGGAAACACAAACATTATTCATTAAAAATCAATCCAAACTCTGGGTAGGATTTTTTTTCTTTGTGATTTCCATTATATTCATTATTATTGGGTGAACGTGGATCTATTCCATAAATATAATTGATAAATGCATCACCAGTTGATTTAATTTGATGGAATTATTTTATTGTTTGTTTGGATTTTTTCAGTTCATTAAACCTCTTTTATAACAACAGAACATGTCTGAATGAAACACATAAGTGTTTCATTCATCAAATTTTATGATTTATATTTTTCTCCCCAATTTCATTGTGCGGTCATCATTGGTATTCTTTTTGGACAACAATTCGATAAATACCCGGTTCATAATTATTGTGAAACTATTATTCAGTGAAGTAGATTGAAATATTAGGTGTAGAACATGATGGTGGTTGTGTATAGATGATAGATGGTGATTATGGGTATATTAGGGGAGAAAAGTGAGAATCAAGGGTTCTTCATCGTCTTGGGGTGGCATGTAGAAAACAGATATCAAAGTTGGTTTTTCCTGATGTGTTTTGAGGCTTGATTCTAGGGAGTAGGCAATGGAAAGGCATGGTTGACCTAGATTTGATATCGATGAAGTGATTTACAACATAAATCATGGACTAAGAAGTGCTTGAGGAGAAGCGTAAGAGAATCCTTTATAATTTCAACATCCTAATAAACATGAAGTTTAAACCGATGTTACACGCCATATATGGCCCATTTTTTGGTGGAAAGTGATTTTTGAGGAAGTCTAGGATCACATGGAGTGTGAAACCTATCATACAATGTGTTAACCTTATGTGTGAATCAACATGTACTGTAAAGAGTACACAAACATGGGTACAAGTACATGTCCTGATGGAACACAATGTAATTTCATACAGACACAACTTGGCATATACGAGCCTGTGTGTGGACATGACCTCTATACATATACATGGACAAGAAACATAGGATGGATTCCATATGTATCTACCCTCTATTTAATACTTCTACATACTATGAATATAGATAATACATTTCATTTGATTCTTTACTACACATGCAGGCTTGGGGATAGTTGGAAACGCCGTATATGCCCTGGTACACTTCGTGTACCCCCTTCAAGAGTGCTTGTGGCTCTTTATTTTATTATTTTGGACCATTAAATATTGGGGTTTTTTACTTTGGTCCTTTACCTTGAGTTTATAGCATGTCATTACATCCATATCACTGGATTATGATCCCCTCTAAAGGTCGAGTCTTAGATAGAGTTTTGGAGTCCCTTCGTGAGACTCGAGTGTGATCCTCTACAATCCTTTATTGCCAAGGTGGATTTTTTTTGGAATCATTGTGACCTGTCTGAGACAATAATTGATACTCCATATAGTATCCTGTATTTCTTGGGTTTGTGGTATCATTGACCTACGATCCCCTACATAGTGGGTTGATCTCGATTGGGTTCATGTTGTCCCCCATCGGTCTTGGGTGTGGCCCTCTATATGTGTATCAAAGTATTCATAGACTAGTGAGAATTCTTGGGTTGTGCCATATGAGATAAACCTCTTAATCTAGTGTCTCAAATGATAGAATGTATAATGTATTCTATTTTCTAGGAATGAGTGTTGTTTTGAGAATAATCCTATGGATCGCGGTTGGTTATGAATGGTTGGTGGTGTGGTGTATTTCTTGAGTATATATGGGTGTTTCTATTATAAATTGATTGATTTATATTGTATTGAGTTGAATGTATTTGGCATTTTGTGTTTAGTGTTTTCAGGGTGTCCTACTGAGTATTGTTATACTAACCCCTACATGGTCTTTTCTCGAACAAGTCATGCCTTATACAGACGACAACCCTTTTGATGATGTCTTGGTAGCATAAGGAGAGAGTGGAGAATAAATCGATATTGAAATAATGAGGAGTTTTATCGACATCAATCATTTTATATTTTCTTAGACATTAGGTCAAGTTGGAATTTTATATTTTTTTGTTGGGATTTTATTTATCCCATTTTTTGTTTTTAGTACTTTTTCTATCATACTCCGTTGTTGTATCTTTGATGTATGCATGTATTCTATCATTCTTTTATATTTGACCATTGTGTGGGCTTAGAGATGTGTGAGTGTGTACATGAACTTTAGTAAAATGCCTCCCATTTGTGGGATATGAATATTCGACACCGGTATCCAACCCATGTCATATTGCAGGTGATCTTGGGGTAGTCGCGTTCCAATCCTCGGTAGGTAAGGTCATGAAAAATTGGTATCAGAGTTGAATTTTCAACCTCATTATCGAAGTTAGTGAGTTTAGTTTGGGGAAATAATTTTTTTGTGTTTCAAGTATGACTTTAATGTTAGGGACACTAGTATTGGTGCAAATAATGATGTATCCATACACCGGGTCCAGGATTACCTTCTTTTCAACTCAATACATGTAATCATTGGTTGCTGGGAAATATTTTCCTACATGTATCATATAGTAATGGCTATGTTTTCTAGGTCCTCGTTGAGTTATCTCCCCTTATATACTCTGTTGAACAAGGTAAATATTGTTTTAATTTCGGGATGGCTCTATGCAGATAGCCAGCTAGGATTCCACTACGTGATCATGGGGATGATCCTCTTAGTGATGACACATTAGAACATGGGCATGTACCTAAGATAGAACCTCTGGGTGGTTTACAAGCTATACCACCAACCATTGAGTAGTATTTAGATTTATTAGTACCAAATGAGGAAGCATGCATGTTAAGTGTGATGCCTGAGTTACAGAGGTATTGACCTCCCATGTTTCTGGGTGAGCTAGACCCCCAGGTGGATAATGACCAGCTACAGGAAGTCACTCACATTTTAATCCTTATGAGGACGCTGACAGATCCAATGGAAATAATCATGAAGAGTATCATTTAGGGATATGATAGGATATGTTAGAGATTAGAAACTTAATAAAATGATAAGAAATATCTCTCCTAGAAATACTTTGATCATATCCTCTGAGAGGAGTTCTATCTTCCCAAATTATGATTGGTTCACGTATAGAAGTGTCTGCATATATAGAATGAATTTATGCCCATGGAGAAGTGATCTATGAGATTTACTGATCTTCCATGTTAATCCTTAGTTATGGTTCATGACCAAATATTCAAAGCACATAACATTGAGTAGGTATTGCACTGATACATCAGGTATTTAGTAGTATCCCTTTGAATTCCCACATTTGTTGGGGTTCTTTATCGATACTTGTTGGTGGAGATATTTCAACCAGAGCATACATCAGTAGTGGGATATATAAGTGGGAACCTTGTAGTTGATACCTTAGAATTATGAACTTGATGACATTCACATGGAGCCAAGAATTTCATACAGTCTTGGAGGCGATTACAGGACAAAGATCAGGTGGTACAAGGATTTAAAGGGGGATTGGATCAACCGAGGGAGATGAAATGTTTTTCCTATGATGATCGGGTAAAACTGGATAATGATTGTTCAAAACATCATACAACTGATCATGAGATGGATAAGGTACCGTCGAGATAGATATAGAGGTTGAAGAAGGGTGGAACTTAGGGAAAAATCTATGGGAGAGGGGCTGACAAAGTAGAAGGAGGTAACCAAAGGTTTGACCTATTACCAATACCACACGTAGGTGCCCAATGCTCAGTTCAGGGAGATGGTTGGTAAGAACAGGTCCTCCTACAAGCTATGGGGTCCTATGACCTTGATTCTCCAAGAATGATATGAGGTACAATTTTTTTCTTTTCTACTCTTGATGTAGTATTGATATACATAAGTTATATTTATTCATTCCTTATCAGTTATCTGGTTTGAGACATAGAGATTCTGATTGAGCCATTGGCTCGACCCTTGCGGTTGGACATTATGACCAGTGGTTACTTAGTGATTGTAAAATTCTTCCAACAGTGTGATCTAATGCTTTGATGTTATAGTTTGGTATTGGATCTGTCCATTAAATCAATTAGTCCTTACGAAATCATTGTTGTTATGGACTCAATATCCATAGTTTATGCCCATATGTAATATTTTAGGTGGATGATGGGGTGTGTCCACAATGAAGGAATGAGGTTTTTATTTTATGGGTGAAAAGGAATCATTGGTGGAGTAGGATGAGCTCATCCATAGGGGTATGTAGCCAATCACTTCATAGTTGGATAACATGACTCTTAGAGTAGTAGATTCCATGGGCTATCAGCTTTCTATGGTGGTGGTGGAGTATCAGGACGTCTGTATGGAGGACATATCTGGTTTACCTCCCCATAAAGAAATAGAATTCACCATTGAAATAAATAAAGGGATGGAACTAATATTTTTACCAACATATCAGATGGACCACATAGAGAATTCAGAGCTGAGGGTACAGTTGGAGGAGTTGAAGGATATAGTCTTTGCGAGATCCAACATATTCCCCAGGGCATCCCTAGTGTTATTTTCCAAGAAGGAAGATTAGATCTTGAGGTTATGTGTGGATTTTTGAAACTTAAATCAGGTGACTTTAAAGAATAAATACCCACTACCAAGGATAAAATTCCTCTATGATCAGTTCAGATAGGCGTTGTAATGACCCAAAGTTTCATTAATGAAAATCCATCTTGATCTAATTAAATGTCTCTTTATGTTTATATAAAATGTCAACTTCTTTGGTTTTATGTAAATAATTTTGACCATTGCTAATATAGACATTGAACAGTGATCACATGATTAGTATAAATAAAGGTCTTTAACAAATCCAATTTACTCAGACAAAAGAAGCAATGGCCTCATCCAGTAGAATTGCTCCATTTGAAGCCCATTTGTCAGTGCTCGGAAAATAGGTGGCATCCTTGGGCTTCGCTCTTGACCAATCCCAATTTGAGCTTCATCATGTCAAGCTCAAACGGGACCGTCTACAGGAGAAGTGGAAGTTGATCAAAATTACCACTCGAGTGATGTTATCTGAGCCACCCCAAGAGTCTGTCACCATCGCACACCTTAACCTTAAGTACTATGCGGCTATTTTAAGGGGTTATATAACAAATATATAGTACTATGTTCATGTACATCATTATTTTTATATAATAATGAATATACTTTCTTCTCATTATTGATACATTGTAAATAGTTTTTAAAGTACAAATAGTGTTTTTAGTTATTATTTAATTAAGAATTAGATTTTATTAAATTAATTGATTTTTGAATTAAATAATATTTTAATAAAATAATATTATTATTAAATTATTTTTTATTAAATATAAACGATCTTATAATTTTATGAATGTAATTATAATTTTTATTAAGGTTTGAAAGCCATTTCTGTCAAAACCCGTGAATTTTCGATAAATGTCGGTTTTTATTTTAGAAGAGAAAATTAACATATTTAGAAAATTATTTAGATAAAATAAATTTTATTTCTAGAATCAGGACATCTAAATTATCCAACAGTGAATTTTTCATAATTTTCTGAGACAGTCAAATGTTTGGGTAAAAATTAAATACCGTTTAAATATATAATGTGTTTTATGACATCATAATGACCCAATAGTGATGTAATAAAATAATATAATCTTTATGTTCGGACAATATATGTTTTACCATTAAAATAATGTGATTTTGGGTTTGTTTGACTTACTTTTCAAAGCATTAATGGACCCCTCAAGACTTATTAAACACCTTGTCTTTTTAAATTAATTTCCATGGGAGTGTGACTCATCTCCACATATGAAACCTTATTATTTTAAGAAGTTAGGACTTTGTCCTTATAAAATATTTTTTTCCTCTTCCCTTTTCCAAAAACCATGGGTAAAAACCGTGGTATGGTTTGTGGTTTGGATTAATTTAATGTAAGGGGACCCAAACCTAAATAATAATGAATTCCCTAACCTTTCCTATATAAACCCACCCAAGCTCCCACTTACTCCTCACTAAAAGCCTTTATAGTTCGTCCAAACTCTACCCTACTCTCTCTATAATCCTCATAAGGTGCCCCAAGCTCCCAAGAAGCCTCTCACAAGCCTCTCTCTAGCCTTTGGAAGCACACTTTCAAGTAGGGGTTTTTCATCCTTTCTCATTTTGTCCAATTTTTCTTTAAGTTGTTTTGCATTTTAATTCCAATTATGAATGTTGGGGTTTGATTTTGCACCTACATCATACTGCCCTATTCATGTTTGAATGATGGGAGACCCCTTTATCTCTCATTAAATTCCTCCCATGTACACCCGTTACTATGCCGAAATTCCGAAAGGAACTTCTCTCTCCTCTTTTACATTCAAGCAATACTTTTGTATCATGAATCAAAATTACATTAAAATTGTTGGGACATGTATCTATATGACCTCTTTACTGTACATTACATGTAAATATGATGAGGAACCCCTTTCTCTCTCATCAACCATTTTTATGAATTCTTATGTCATGCCGTTACGCTGCCAAAATCGCACCGATTTTCTAAGCCAATGTCATTATGTAGTGAATACCATGCCCATTTCTCCATCAAGGGTACTCACCTTTATGCACATTTAATTATTGATTATAAAGTTTCATGTATGAGTTCCACATTATTTTATCATGGAATAAATTATTATGTTTTATGAATCCATGTTTTATGATCCATGTGTCACACTTATGCATGAAATGAAATGTTTAAGAAGGGTGCAACCTTATAGAGCTCCATTGCATTGGGTAAAGTATAGTATCATGATACGTCATGAGCAATGAGTGTTGAATCATGCTAATTCAAGTGCAAGGAGGGTTTACTCATGCTTTATGTGTAATGAGGATTTACTCATGCTCCATGTGCAATGAGCCTTGGCTCATGCTAATTCCATGTTAAGTGTTGTTGCTAAATTTCCATGTTATGATTATCATGCTTTATCATGCCTTTATGTTCATGTTTCTCTTATGATCTATTGATATACCTATTTTCTAACATGTATTTTACTTCTCATGTTATTCCATGGGTATTCCCTTACTGGGCTTTGTAGCTCACCCTTTTCTTATGCATGTCCTTAGGTTATCCCATGCAATGCTAAGTACGAGGGAATGTAGTGGTCATGTAAAGGAAGTTTTCAATAAAAATGTTGTATTTTTAAGTTTTAAGTTTTTATGTAATGATACTAATTCCCAAAGACACTAAACCTCTCGATCTTCTTTTTTGTATCAAGTGATTTTTTATATAATAAATCATGATTAAGATTGTAATAAAAGCAGGGTTGTCATAGTTAGTATCAGAGGGAGGTTTAGTTATTTTTTGGGATTATGATTAGAAAACCCTAGTAAAGCCTTAGAGACAATACTAAGTATAATAAAAACATCCCTAAGTTTTGTTAAGTACTGAGTAAGTGGTTTATCAAAAAAATACATCCATGTATGGATATGAGCAGGTAGAGGCGGCTCTGGCACAGATATATCCTAGGGGTAAAACCCGAAAACACTGCTTTGAGCTAGACTCGAACGGGAACTGATGCACAAAAACAGGCCTTGTTGCACTCTTGGTTATGACACTCCCAGGGGATATGTTTTGATAAATTCAAAAGCTTAGTATGAACCCTTATTAAGGGAATTAAAAAAATTCCCCTACGAATATATGTTAGAAAGTAGATCATGAAAAGCCTAGATTGAAGCATATAGACTCATGAGTTAAGGAAATAAAAGTTTATTTATATGTCATCAACTTTTTTATTTTGATTACCCTTTATGTGTTACCCCTAACTTTCCTTTTATTCCAGCCAATGGCTCGTAATAGGAGAACTCGGGCTAACAACCATTGTGAAGATCAGTGTGATGATTGTACTAATGAGATGCCCAATCCAATGGGAGCGGGAATCGCAAACTTTGTCATGCTTCTCTCTCAGATAACTCAAGTTTTGAATAGAAACATGGGTCAAGAGGAACGTTCAACCCCACCTAAGAAAGAACAAGTCACTATCGAGAGCTTCATGAGACAAAGGACTCCTACTTTTAGTGGATCATCTGATCCCACGATCACTGAACAATGGATCAACTCCATTGAAAGGATCTTCTCCATCCTTCAATGTTCTGAACAAGAGAAGGTTCTCTTGGTGGCTTATTGTATGGAGGGTGAAGCTGATCAATGGTGGACGTTGATAAAAAATACGAAGCCTGAGGAGGAGATCAAGGCATTGGAATGGAAGGATTTCTGGAACATGTTTTTCGATAAATATTTTACACGCACCCTCCGGCTTAAGATGGAAAGGGACTTCCTTTCCCTCAAGAAAAAAGATGAAGAATTTGTTGTAGCGTATAAGGAAAACTTCACAAGGCTTTCATGATACGCTTCTAGCTTTGTCGTCACCCCTGAATGAAAAGTTGACCGCTTCTTTGGTGGGTTGAATCCTAGCCTACAGAAAGCATTAGAAATCCATGAATTCGAAAGCTATGAGTAAATTTTCCGATGTTCCCTCAAGGTCGAAATGGAGATCGGAGAATCACAGGGGTATCATGGGGATAAGAAGTGTAAGGTGTACTTCAATTCTGGTGGATCTATGGATAAATCCAACGGTTCTAAGAAGATCCAGCACCCCACTTGCCAAAAGTGCGGAAAGAAGCACCCTGGAAATTGCCTTAAGGTGATGAGGAAATGCTTCAGGTGTGGAAGGGAAGGGCACCTAGCTATTAACTATCAGCAAGAAAGACCCACGGCTGCGAAATAGGAGAGGAACACTCCGTTTGAACATCAACGTGTTGTTCAATTCTACAAATGCGAAGAACCAGAGAATTTTTCAAATCAGTTCCCTAATCCAAGGGTTTTCAGAGGCAACCAACAACCTCCAAGCATCAAGGAAGAGCTTTTTCCATCACTTCTGCCGAAGTGAACCCCGAAAATGAAGTGGTGATAGGTACGCTAGTTATTCATTCAAGAATAGAGAACGTACTTTTTGATTCATGTTCTACGCATTCTTTTATATCTCGAAAGTTTAGTAGAAAAATCCCAGCACCACTACAAATCATGGAAGTGAAGATGTCGGTGAGTACGGAAAATGGGGAAATCATTGCATCCCATGAATATAAGTCCTCCCCTATTATAATCTGTGGATTGAATTTCCCGGAGAACCTCGTCATACTCCCTCTGGTGGAATTTGATGAAATTCTTGGCATGGATTGGCTTTCCTTATATAGAGCCAACATAAATTGTCGAGAGAGGGAAATCACACTCCATATGAAGAATCAACCCCCGATTCTTTACAAGTGTAAGGAGGCAGATGAATCTACTTTATCTCCATCATCTAAAGCATGGATATTACTACCTTATGAGCACGCGTATCTAGCTCATATGATTGAGTCCAAGGAAGAAACCATCATTGAAGAAATGCCTATTGTGAGGGAATTCGCTGAAGTGTTATCGAGGAACTACCTGGCCTTCCTCCTAGAAGAGATGTTGAATTCTCAATTGAACTTATACCCAAGGATTTACCAATATCCCAGACTCCATATAGAATGGCTGTTGTAGAGCTTGAAGAGATGAAGAAACAACTATATGTGAATCTGGATAAAGGGTTTATACACCCAAGTGCTTCACCATGGGGTGCACCAGTCCTCTTCATCAATAAGAAGGATGGGTCAATGCGGCTTTGCATCAATTATCGTGAACTTAACAAAATCAAGATAAAGAACAAGTATCCTCTCCCACAAATTGATGACTTGTTCGATAAGCTACGTGAATCACAATACTTCTCCAAGGTGGAATTGCGGTCGGGATATTATCAAGTAAGGGTGAAGAAGGAAGATATCCCCAAGAATACTTTTCGCACAAGATACGAGCACTATGAATTCATAGTAATGCCTTTCAGACTCACTAATGCTCCAGAAATCTTCATGGAGTTAATGAATAGAGTCTTTAGAGATTACCTAGAAAATTTTTTGGTAGTCTTTATAGATGATATTCTAATATTCTCCAAAACCAAAGAGGATCATGAGGAGCATTTAAGAACTGTACTAGAGACTTTGCGCAAGGAGAAGCTCTATGAAAAGTACAGTAAGTGTGAGTTCTGGTTAATGGAAGTCTCATTCTTGGGTCATATCATCACAAGAAATGGGATATCTATGGATCCCTCCAAAACAGATGCAATTGAGGGATGACTCGGGCCAAAATTGTTAACGGATATCCGTAGCTTCTTGGGGTTAGCTGGATATTATCGACGATTTGTGAGAAATTTCTCACGATTGTCCAACCCTCTTACCAAGCTAACTCAAAAGGGAGTAAAGTTTTCTTGGAGTGATGAATGCGAAGAAATATTCAAGGAGTTGAAAAGGAGGCTTATCACTGCGCCTGTGCTCACTTTGCCCACAAGTGGGGAACTTTTTTTGGTATTCAGTGATGCTTCAAAGAAGGGCTTAGGCTATGTGCTGATACAGAATGATTAAGTGATATCCTATGCCTCAAGGCAGTTGATAATCCATGAGTGAAACTATCCAACCCGTGATCTGGAGTTGGCAGTTGTGGTCTTTACCTTGAAAATATTGCGACATTATCTCTATGGGGAGAAATGTGAGATATATACTGACCACAAAAGTCTTAAATATATATTCACACAGAAAGAGATTAATATGCACCATAGAATATGGATAGAACTCATCAAGGATTATGACTATTCAATACATTACCACCCTGGGAAAGCAAACAAGGTGGAAGATTCCCTAAGTAGAAAGGACCCAGTGATTCTATCAATGATGAGAATTGAGAAGGATCCAATCTTCTTAGACTTAATGAAGATGGACATGGAAATCAAAGAGAAGGGAACATCATCAATCCTTTCAAAAATGATTACCCAACCGTCTCTTTTGAATGGTTAAAGGATGCTCAAAAGGATGATGTGGGAATTCAAGAAAAAGTGTAAGCTATCAAAAAGGGGAAATCCTCGGAGTTTAATGTTAATTAAGAAGGAATTGTGTGGTTTGGGAAAAGACTATGTTTTCCATCAAGTTTGGAGCCGAAGAACAAACTTTTGGATGACGTACATAGTTCAAATTTCTCTATTCACCTAGGGATCACAAAGATGTGTCGAGATCTCCAAGAAAACTTTTGGTGGGATAATATAAAGAAGAAGATCGCTGAATATACATCAAAGTGTCTGGTGTGCCAGCAAGTGAAGGCAGAAAGGAAGAAGTATATGGGGATGATGAAACCATTGACCATACCAGAATGGAAATGGGAGAACGTCACCATGGAATTTGTCACTGGACTTTCGAGGACATCCAATGGTAATAATGCAATCTGGGTTGTTGTGTATTTTCTTATAAAGACTGCACACTTCATTGCTATTCGGGAGGATTTCTCATTGGATCAACTGGAAAAGATATATATCAGGGAAGTGGTAAGGTTGCATAGAGTACCACTATCTATTGTGTATGACCGAGATCCAAGATTCACCTCTATGTTTTGGAAGAGTCTTAAAAATGCTCTGAATACTAAACTGAACTTCAGTACGACCTATCATCCTCAAACTAATGGCCAATCCAAGCAGACTATCCAAACAATTGAGGACATGTAGAAAGCGTGCTCAATGGACTTTAAAGGAGGATAGGATCAACATCTTCCTCTGGTTGAGTTCTCTTATAATAACAGTTTCCACTCGAGCATCAAAATGGCACCATATGAATCCCTATATGGGAAAAGGTGAATAAAACTGTCATATTGGGATGAGGTCGGTGAACGAAAGCTGCTTGGACCAGAAATGGTCGAGGAAATGGTGGAGAATGTGAAAACCATTCAGCAACATGTCATGGCAGCCCAGAGTCGACAGAAGAGTTATGCAGATAACCGTTGAAGAGACCTTGAGTTTAAAGTTGGAGACATGGTTTTTCTATGCATATCTCCATGGAAGAAGGTCATGATGTTTGGAAATAAAGGGACGTTAAGTCCAAGGTACATTGGCCCCTTCAAGATTCTTGATCGTGTCGGGGCTATGGCCTATCGACTAGCACTTCCATCTACCATGTCCAAAGTACATGATGTCTTTCATGTATCCCTCTTATGGAAGTAAATATTGGACCCTTCACATGTACTCTCTTCTGAGGTGGTACAGTTGGAGGATGATCTTTCTTATGAGGAGCAACCAGTGAAAATCTTAGATCATAGAGAAAAAGTTTTACAAAATAAGACAATGACCCTCATCGAGGTGTTGTGGAGAAACCACAAGTTTGAAGAAGCGACTTGGGAATCGGAGGAAATGATGAAGCTGAGTTACCCACATCTGTTTTAGTGTGGGAAAAGGAAAATTTCAAGGGTGAAATTTCTTAAGGGGGGGAATATTGTAACGACCCAAAGTTTCATTTATGAAAATACCTCTTGATCTAATTAAATGTCTCTTTATGTTTATATAAAATGTAAACTTCATTTTTTTTATGTTAAGAATTTTGACCGTTGCTAATATAGCTGTTGAATAGTGATCACATGATTAGTATAAATATAGGGCTTTAACAAATCCAATTTACTCAGAAAAAAGATGTGATGGCCTCATCCAGTAGAATTTCTCCATACGAAGCCCATTTGTCGGATCTCGAAAAAGAGGTGGAATCCTTGGGCTTTGATCTTGACCAAGCCCAAGTTGAGATTCATCATGTCAAGCTCGAACAGGACCGTCTACGGGAGAAGTGGAAGTTGATAGAAATTACCACTTGAGCGCTGTTATCCGAACCACCCCAAGAGTCTGTCACCACCGCACACCTTACACTTAGGTCTTATGCGACTGTTTTAAGGGGTTATGTAACAAATAAATAGTAATATGTTCATGTACATTATTTTTTGTATAAAATAATGAATATACTTTCTTGTCATTATTGATACATTGTAAGTAGTTTTTAAAGTACAAATAGTGTTTTTAGTTTTATTTAATTAAGAATTATATTTTATTAAATTAATTGATTTTTGAATTAAATAATATTATAATAAAATATTATTATTATTAAATTAATTTTTATTATATATAAATGATCTTATAATTTTACGAATGTAATTATAATTTTTATTAAGGTTTGAAAGCCATTTCTGTCAAAACCCGTGAATTTTCGAAAAATATCGGTTTTTATTTTAAATGTGAAAATTAACATATTTATAAAATTATTTAGATAAAATAAATTTTATTTCTGGAATCAGGATGTTGAAATTATACAATGGTGAATTTTTCATAATTTTCTGAGACAGTCAAATTTTTTGGTAAAAATTAAATACCGTTAAAATATATAATGTGTTTTATGACATCATAATGACCCAGTAGTGATGTAATAAAATACTATAATCTTTATTTTCGGAAAATATATGTTTTACCATTAAAATAATTGGATTTCGGGTTTATTTTACTTACTTTTAAAAGCATTAATGGACCCCTCAAGACTTATTAAGCACCCTGTCTTTTTAAATTAATTGCCATGGGAGTGTGACTCACCTCCACATAAAAAACCTTATAATTTTAAGAAGTTAGGACTTTGGCCTTATAAAATATTGTTTTCCTCTTTGATTTTCCAAAAAACATGGGCAAAACCCATGGTATGGTTTGTGGTTTGGATTAATTTAATGTAAGGGGAGCCAAACCTAAATAATAAATAATTCCCTCACCTTTCCTATATAATCCCACCCAAGCTCCCACTTCCTCCTCACTCAAATTCTTTGGTGTTCGTCCAAACTCTACCCTACTCTCTCTAGAATACTCCCAGGGTTCTCCAAGATCCCAAGAATCCTCTCACAAGCCTCTCTCTATCCTTTGGAAGCACACTTCCAAGTAAGGATTTTTTCTTCCTTTCTCATTTTTTTTCGAATTTTTCTTTAAGTTGTTTTGACTTTTAATTTCAATTATGAATGTTGGGGTATGGTTTTTCACCTCCCTAATACTTCCCTATTTATGTTTGAATGATGGGAGACCCATTTCTCTCTCATTAAATTCCTCCCATGTACACCGGTTACTATGCCGAAATTCCGAAAGGAACTTCTCTCTCCTCTTTTACATTCAAGAAATACTTTTGTATCATGAATCGAAATTCCATTAAAATTATTGGGAAATGTATCTATATGACCTCATTACTTTCCATTACATGTAAATATGACGAGGAACCCCTTTCACTCTCATCAACCATTTTTATTAATTCTTATGTCACGCCGTTACGCTGTCGAAATCACACCGATTTTCTAAGCCAATGTCATTGTGTAGTGAATACCATGCCCATTTCTCCATCAAGGGTATTAAAATTTAGGCACATTTACTTATTGATTATAAATTTTCATGTATTAATTCCACATTCCTTTATCGTGTAATAAATTATTATTTTTTATGAATCCATGTTTTATAATCCATGTGGCGCACTTATGCATGAAATGAAATGTTTTAGAAGGGTGCACCCTTATAGCGCTCCAATGCATTGGGTAAAGTATAGTATCATGATACGTCATGCGCAATGAGTGTGGAATCATGCTAATTCAAGTGAAAATAGGGTTTACTCGTTCTTTATATGCAATGAGGATTTACTCATGCTCCATGTGCAATGAGCCTTGTCTCATGCTAATTCCATGTTATGTGTTGTTGTCACATTTCCATGTTATGATTATCTTGCCTTATCATGCCTTTATGTTCATGTTTCTATTATGATCTATTGATATGCCTATTTTCTAACATGTATTGTACTCCTCATGTTATTCCATGTGTATTCCCTTACTGGGCTTTGCTTCTCACCCTTTTCTTATGCATGTCCTCAGGTTATCCCATGAAATGCTAAGTATGAGGGAATGTAGTGGTCATGTAAAGGAAGTTTTCAATAAAGATGTTGTATTTTCATGTTTTACGTTTTTATGTAATGATCCTAAGCCCCAAATACACTAAAACTCTCGATATTTTTTGTTGTATCAAGCGAATTTTTATGTAATAAATCATGTTTAAGTTTGTAATAAAAGCAGGGTTGTCATAGGCATAATGGTTCTCAAAGACTGACCTCGGGTTGGGCTATCACCAACTGTGAGTACAGATTGATGATATAATAAAGACAACATTCAAATTTCACTACAGTCACTATGAGTACCTGATGATTTCATTTAGCATGATGAATTCCAAATAATTTTTCATTGGACTCATGAACTAGATCATTCATACTTCCTTATACCAGTTCGTTGTGGATTTCATCAAAGACATCCTAGTGTATTTTTCGTATAAGGAGTAGCATGAGAGACACTTTAGGATGGTCTTGTTCAGTCATCGATAACAAAAAATTTATGGTATTCTTTCAAAGTATCAGTTTTGGATTCGAAAGGTCCACTTTCTTGGACACGTCATCTCAGAGGCTAGAGTAGCAGTGGACCCATTAAAGGATGAGGTAGTGCATGCTTGGAATCCACCCAAATGTTTTACTGAGGTTCATAGATTCCTTGGATTGGAAAGATAATATCAAATGTTTGTAACTAAATTATTCATGGTTGTAGTGACCTGGACTGATTTTAATTGAAAGGAGAAGCCTTTTGTGTGATCAAAAATGTGCTAGCAGTGCTTTAAGGAGTTGAGACAATGGTTTAGGAGTGATCCCATCTTGATATTACTAGAGGTGGGTGTCAAATACGTAGTGTTCTATGATTCATTAGAGACCAGATAAGAGGATGAAATTTATTACCTATGGTTCATTCCATTTGAGGCTACATGAGATGAACTACATGACCCACAATCTTGAGTTAGTAGAAATAGTCTTCTCTTTTATGATGTGGTGACACTACATGAGGGATAAGTGGTTTATCGTTTAACCAGACCACATGAGTCTCATGTACATCTCTATTATAAGGATATTAAATTTATATAGAGGTGATGGATAGATGTCCAACGTGACTATGAATATGATATTTTCAATGCTCATGAGAAGGATAATGTGGTGCAAAACCCTCTCAGTAGTAGATCTTGTTCTCAGTTGTTGTCCATGGTGTTAGGGAATTTATCCTTATTGTATTTGTCCTTTGTGGAAAAGAATATTCCATTATATCTTCAGATGATGGTTGTTACCCCCTTTATATTATAGTGTTTTAGGGATTCTCAACATGAAGGTACTAACTGAGTGATCTTACATACAAAGATATCCATTGGACATGCCTCTAATAGATATTATAAAGGTGGGGACAAAATTATACTTTTGAAAGAACAGATGATGGTACCTTTGATATTTTGGAAGGAGGTTTTTTGGGAGTTTCATATATCCCCTTTGTCAGTATATCTGGATGTAAAAAAGATATACCAGGACCTCCGATGTAAACTTTTGTGTCTAGGTATAAAGTAGGGAGTTACATAGTTAGTCTCTTGACACATCACTTTCCATTTGGTGAGGGATCATGTAAATCCCTAGATCTTACACGTAATGTTTTTAATTATATGAAATTATTACAAGTATGTGGAAATTAACGGCCCGTGATTTCGAGGCTCAGTGTCCCTAAAAATAATTTCTAATATTTTTTTAAGGTACATTCAGTAAATGTGTGAGCTTCATTTTATAACATTTGAATTGGTTCTTGGATTAAAAATCTGAGGGCACCATTGGGTACGTAGCACCGAGATTCACTTAAGGGAGACTTTACATTGACCTCATAAGGTTTGGAGAAAATGTAATGTTTTGTGACATTTTAAAATAAATAAAATAGAATAATTTTATTATTTTAATTTCAGTCTTATCCTCCAATGAAAAAGCGGAGTGTGGGGCCAATGATGTGTCAATCCATTAAATGGATTGACCCTTTAATCTAAGTTAAATCAGTATTGGTGAATTATAATGATTCCTAATTAATGAGCCACCATTAATTCCAAAGGTTTTACTTACCCTCCCCCTCTCTTATTTATATGGAGATTTGGGAGGGGTATCAGCACTGCTTAGCCAAGCAAAAAAGTGTTGACCAAGTGCTGAAATGCCAATCCTTTGGAGGATGGAGCCGGTTTCGGTGAGCGTTGATGAGAGACACTAAAACCCTGAACCAAATATCGACGATTGAGGGATGTAGTTGGAGGCTAGTGAGGGGGATTGAGAACACTGATCCACTTCCTCAACTGCAATCATTTCTCCATCGTTCTTGAGGTAGGGGTTTTACTTGTTTTAAATTCAAAGACTTTTTTGATTCTTAATCTTCCTCGTGATTACAAGATAATGTGGAAGGAACATGACTAATGAACCTAGCATGAAACCTCTAATACATTACTACCCTTTAAGTTCTCTTTGGAACACCATTAGTGCGGTGGTACTGGTGAACGGTGCTGGCAAAAACCAAGGTGGCAGCCAACACTAGCTGGCCGCGACTGATGAGCCGTGACAGTTGGGGGAGGCAACTGGCACACTAGCCGGTCATGGAAGGAGAAGGCGGCACAACCAGTGCACTTCTGGAGGACTCATTCCATGGCTCATCAGCTGTGGCATACCGGAGGAAGGCAGCTGACACACGGGCCAACCACGAGTGGCAGAGCGACGCGCTGTCGTGCGTCGCTGGAGAAGTCGACCGACACACCGACCAACCGTGACAGATCAGAATGACCCACTCCAGTGGGTCCCGCAAGCTAGATGGTGGAGCCACGTGGAATGGACGTTGAGGAGGAGTCGAACGGCCTATGGTCCATTCAAGAATTTAGGGGGAGCCGCTCCCTCATGCCACCTAGTGCGAGCCTCTAGCGGGCTGCGCTTCACCGCGGCCGGACCGCGCGCCAGGTGGGCCATGCCTCCTTACAGGCCGCCACCTTACGGGTAGTTTTGGACCTTGGCCTAGTGATTGAGCCCACCAAGGACCATCCCAGACCGAGTCAGGCCAGGTCGGACCGACCGAGTCGGACGGGACCCGGGCCCAACCGGACCCATAAACACTAAAAGGGCCATATCATGAGAACCAGATATTCATTTGATGAACCGTCTTTGTTATTGGGATCCATGGATCAAGGTGGTCCTTTGGGTATAATCCAATTTAGTTTTAGAAACTATTGGTGTAGGAATGGGTTGGATCGAACCAGAATCATACCGGGCCCTCAGAAATAAAATGATCGTAACTCACAGACCGACCGACCGATTGACACACTGTCTATCACGTTGGAACCCTTAAGACATGACGGTCCGTTGGGTTACTAATTTTTAGAGATTAGTGACAGTCGAGGTTCGAACAGTATCTCGAGTGGAAGATTCTATGGTACTCGAGCACACTATGTGTGAGGAATATTGTGGCGGACTGTAACGTGAAGGAAGAATACTGATCCTGTGTGGGTCATCACTCAGCGATCCTATGTCAGTCTGTGCATACCGATACTATGTGGGTTAGATCTTGTGTGGGTCAGTGCTTAGTGATCGTGTGTGGGTCAGTACATACTGATCTAGTGTGGGTCATATCCTGTGTGGGTCAGTGGGCATTATTAACTTATCGATCATGTCTGGGTCAGTGGGGGTTAGTTTCCAATCTATCCTGCATAGGTCAGAAGTAGTGATACATAATAGAATAAGATGATATATCCTTAGAACTAATCATCTATACTTTTATACTTAATTTATACCTTTTTGTGAGCTGAGTCTTTCCACCTTCGTGGTGTTATCTTCATGGTGTTACATGTGGGGTACTTCTATCTTCGTGGTGTTACCTATGTGGTACATATATCTTCGTGGTGATGCCTATGTGGTACTTTTATCTTTTGGGGGTTTTCTTCATGGTGAAACATGTGTGGTACTTCTAACTTTGTGAAGTTGTCTTCATGGTGATACCTATGTGGTACTTCTACCATTGTGGCATTGTCTTCATGGTGTTACCTGTGTGGAACTTCTATCTTCGTGGTGTTACCTATGTGGTATTTCTACTTACATGGTGTTACCTTTGTGGTATTAATTACTCATGTATGAGATGAGTATATCTTGATAACATAAGTATATGTATGGGCATATACCTAAGTTGAGTTGATTTCTGGCTTGGTGGGTTTTCCTTTTTGGAACTTTATTAGACCTACGAGGGTCTCAGGGTCCCTACTGAGTATTTTTATACTCACTCCTGCATGGGCTACACCCGCACCTTGTTGTGTCTTGTGCGGATGAAGGACATCATTGATTGAGGTTAAGGGAGCCAGGACTGGATAGTACCTAGGGGTGGATAATTTGGTGTGACATGACACATAGACTACTGTTCGTGAGCTATACCAACCCTTCAGGTAGGATCCTCTATGAATGATCCATGAGCTTTTTGTACATTTCAGTTGTGTTTTTACTTTTTTGCTGTACTTGTACTTTCAGTTGGACTTATATTCCAACCCATTTACTTTCAGCACTTTTTAATACAGTAGTATACTTTTGTGGTTTCTTCTTGTTGAGTTCTTGGACTATGTGTCTATGATGGTTAAAAAGGAAATACCTTCCCAAATTAGGGATACAACATTCTGGTGCTAGTCGCCAGCCCCTGGCCTATGGAATCCAGGCTTGGGGTAGTCACGACATGAGCCCTGAGGGATGAGTCGTGACAAAGTTGTATAAGAGGAGTCAGTTCTACTAAAGAACTAAGACTTTGATCTTTTTATGTGGAAAATTTGTTAAGTGTTATGAGTGTTGTTATCAGTTTGGGGAATCCATTTTTGTTGTGGTGGAAAACATATCCATATAGTAGGACCCTGAATTCTGATTTCCGACTCAATGCACGGAAACACTGATTGTATGTGTTTTTGAAAAGTATTTCTTATGATCTCATTGAGTAAACTCACCAGGTATAACTTATTGAACGTGAAACACTTGTTCTATTTTAGGATGTCTCCATGTAGACAGCTAGCCATGATTCTCGAGAGAGTACCCGATGATGGCCCAACGAGAGATGAGGCCTCAGTGTAGGGCTCTGTTATGGCTTTAGCACCTTCAGGTGGTGTACCAGCCGCACCACTACCCGTTGGCAGCCATTTCCACTAGCCCTACTAGTAGAGGTTACACGCTGGCTGAATGCATTGCACAAGTTCCTGTAGTAGAGGCCTCCAAGGTTTCAAGGCAAGATGGACCCACTGGAGGCTGAGGACTAGCTAGAGGCTATAGTTTGATTTTTCCTCCTGTTGGTGACATCAGCTGACCTTATAGTGATCCTAGCAACTAGTCATTTTTAGGCAGCGAGAGGGATATAGTAGATCTTGATGCTCCAGATACACAATGAGTTTATGCTCATCTAGGATAAATTCAAGAGACTTTTTAGGGAAGAGTTCATCCCAGTGACCCTATGATAAATGCATATGTAGGAGTTGATGCACTTACAAAAGGGAAACAAGACTGTGGCCCAGTACTCGGCGAGGTTCACTGATCTCTTCCTATACTCCAACGACATTGTACGAGACCCTTTCTACATGTCCCAAACATTTTAATAGGGTCTCCCAAGAGATCAGAGAATCAATGATATCACTCAGCATTTTGACGCAGGATGGGGTGCATGAGTGCGCCCTTTTAGTGGAGAGATTCCTAGCTGAGCAGGCACCGACAGTGAGATCCACCGCCAGACGTTAGGTAGGAGGGTAATCTACAGTAGGCAGTAGGAAGATGACGCAAGGGCCCAAGAAGGCTAGAAATTCTGGTGGACGACCGCTGGATATAGGGTTAGTGGTGCAGGGCTCACAGGATAGAGGATGACAACTGAGTAGTAGGTAGTGCTACATGTGCGGAGGATAGGATCGAATGGCTCACGACTGCCCGATACGCCATATAGATGACCAGAAGACAGTCGAGGGACTACTGAGGCAGAGTAAAATATTTGATTGAGGAGGTTTGCAAGAAGCATGCGGATGTGGCAGAGGAGCTGGCTGTGCAGCATGTGGTAGGTGGCGATTTGAGGTTCTACCACTACCACCTCCAGGTGGTCCACCCCAGCCATAGGGTGTGGGTGGATAGGGATGATCTTAGCTCTAGGTAGCTGAGGCCTATGACCATAGTGCTCTAGAGATGATTTGAGCTATGATATGTGTATACAACACATTAACTGTTGTACTTATATACATAGGTTCTAGTCACTCTTTTATTTCCATGGCCCTCATTCCGAGCTTATAGATTCTAGTGGAGCCGTTGGCTCAATCCTTATATCTAGAGACTCATACGGGAGGGGATTCTATGATTACACACTAGTGTCGGTAGTGTGAACTTACTCTAGGAGGCAAGAGATTCGGCTAGGATCTTCTAGTAGCGGCGTCAAGGCCTTACAATGTTATCTTGGGTGTGGACTAGTTATCCATAATCCATGCCCAGATTGACTGTATTTGGTGCGAAGTGCAGTGTGTCTATGAGGATGTGACCAGGTTTTCCTTCACTGGTGAGAAGGGAACCTTTGCAGCATAGGATGGACTTAACTGGAGGAGGGTGTAGCCGATCACACACTAGTTGGATAGCCTTACCATCAGTGTAGTTGATATTGAGAATCCGAGCTATCCTGTAGTTGTGGACAAGTATGATGATGTATTTCTTGATGATTTTCCATGACTACCTCCATGTAGAGAGGTAGAATTTTAAATCGACCTGTACCCTGAGACGACACCAATATCTACAACAGCATATTGGATGACTCCCACATATCTTCTTGAGTTATGGGTACAGTGGAGGACTTGTAGGGAAATGGGTTCATAAGTCCAATCATTTCTTTAGGGGAGGCACTAATTTTGTTTTCCATGAAGGCATATGGGAGTTTGAGAAACTGTGGGGACAATCGGTGCTTGAACTAGGTGACTGTGACGAAAAAGTATCTACCTATGAGTATTGATGATCTTTTTGATCATCTGAATGGAGCTTATTGGTTTTCGAAGATAGAAATTAGATTAGTCTATCATCAGCTCAGGGTATGAGATGAGGATGTGCAGAAGACGACCTTTATATTTCAGTATGGACACTATGAGTTCTTGGTTATTCCATTAGGCATAAACAATTCCCCAATAGTGT
Source organism: Viscum album (assembly GCA_963277665.1). Taxonomy (NCBI): domain Eukaryota; kingdom Viridiplantae; phylum Streptophyta; class Magnoliopsida; order Santalales; family Viscaceae; genus Viscum; species Viscum album. The sequence continues at coordinate 1,637,911,773 of OY728163.1, read as the reverse complement.
TCATGGGACTCATGAATAGGATCTTCCATCCATACCTCGATTGCTTTGTTATGGTCTTCATCAAGGATATCTTGATATACTATACGTCAGAGGAGGAGCATGCCCATCATCTGAAGATAGTGCTGGATACACTTAGAGAGAACCAACATTATTGTAATCTCTTGATGTGACAGTTCTGGTTACGAGAAGTCCAATTTCTGGGACATGTTATCTTGGAGGCTAGAGTTGTAGTGGATCCAAGGAAGATAGAGGTTGTGCTTGCTTGGGAGCCACCCAGGAGTGTGATTGAGGTGCAGAGTTTCCTAGGATTGGATGGATACTACTGGATATTCATGCCAGAATTTTCCATAGTTGCAGAACCCTTGTCAGCATTGATGAAGAAGGGACAACCCTTTGTATGGATGGAGAGATTACAACTAAGTTTTCAAAAGATGAGGCAGAGACAGATGAGTACCCCCATCTTGAGTCTACCAGAAGAGGGTGTTGGGTATCTAATATACTATGACACATCAGGGACCAGACCTGGGTGTGTCCTGATACAGGAGTGAGCAGTGATCGCCTATGGATCACAACAGCTGGGAAAACATGAGTAGAACTACACTACTCATGACCTGGAGTTAGCAGAAGTGGTCTTCTCCTTGAAGATGTGGTGACATTACTTGATGGGTGAACGTTTTACAATCTAATCTGATCACAAGAGTCTCAAGAATATCTTCTCTCAGAAGGAATTGAACCTGAGATAGCGGCAATGGATAGAGTTCCTTTAGGACTATGAAATTGATATTGTCTATACTACTGGGAAAGGGAATGTGGGTGAATATTCACTCAGCAGAAGGTCTGATCAGCAGTTACTGATTGAGGCAACAGAGCAGCTAGCCACGTTGAAGATATCCTTTGTGGATATAGATGGAGTAGCTTACCTCTAGTCTATGATAGTCACTCCCCCACTCCATCAGCGAGTTAGTGAGGCACAACTTGGGGACATTGACCTCAATGTTCGACATGCTCTGGAATCCTTAGGATATGCACCTGATGGATTTTATGAAGGTGGGTATCACATCACCTTCTTCAGAAGATGTTACATGGTACCAGTGGCACTATGAGAGGAGGTGTTGAGGGAATTTGATACGTCCCCTCTATAAGTACATCCTGGTGTGGAGAATATGTATTAGGACCTCTAGAATCACCACTTGTGGCTAGGGAGGAATTATGCAGTGGTATAGTATGTTTCTAGATGCCTCACTTGTCAGCAGGTGAAGGCTGAGAATCAACTTCCAGCAGGATTAGCACAACCACTAGAGGTGATGGAGTGGAAGTGGGATGATATCTCCATGGACGTTGTGATATGGCTTTGAGGTAATTCCAGGGAACAAGATTTCATCTGGGTGATCATTGACCAACTCACCATGTCAGCCCACTTCCTACCTATCTGAGAGTAGGGATCACTAGATGGATTGGGATTCCTCTATGTATAGGAGATTTTGTGACTTCATGGGGTTCCATCAACAATTTTCCTTGACCGTGACCCACATTTTACTTCTCAGCTGTGGAAGGGATTACAGGAGGTGTTTAGGATTCAGCTATGTTTGAGCACCGCCTTTCATCCGTAGATGGATGGTTAGACAGATCGGACCATTCAGACACTAGAAAAAATGCTTCATGCTTGCATCCTAGATTTTGGGCACAGTTGGGAGGATCACTTGCCCATGGTGGTGTTCATAAACTATAACAGCTATAACTCCACCATCGGTATGGCACCATTCGAGGCCCTATACGGTCGACCTTGCAGATGACCTCAATGCTGGACTGACCTAGGGGAGTCAACACTTATAGGTCCAGAATTTGACGAGCTAGCACAAAGAATGTGCAGATCATCCAGGAGAGGATAAAGACTAAAAAAAGATGGTAGAAGTCGTATGCTAACAGAAGACGGAGACCTTTGGAGTTCCAGGAGGGAGACCACATATTCTTGCGAGTCACTCCTCAGTGTGGGCTACCGAGATTTGGATGAGGGGGAAAGTTATCACCAAGGATTATCAGAACTTTTTTGATACTTTAGAGGATAACTGAGGTGGCATACCACTTGGCACTACCACCACAGTTGGAGAGGGTACACAACATCTTCCATGTATCCTAGTTGAGGATATACATGAACAACCCATCACACATCATCGACTATAGCGATCTGGACATCGATGATGATGCAACGTTTACGGAGGTTCTAGTGGAGATTCAGTATTGATAGGAGTGAGTCCTTTTTGGGTGGTCGATTCCTTTGGAACGCGTTTTTTGGCAGCACGAGAACCTCTAGGAGAGAACATGGGATTAGGAGGTTCAGATTCGTGCTAAGTACCCCCATTTGTTTTCCTAGTCTATGTTGTGGCTTTCGGGGATGAAAATCCCTAAAGTGGGAGGAATATAAAGACCTGGATTTTGCATGTAATTTTTTAATTATATGGAATTATTACAAGTATGTGAAAATTAACAGTGCGTGATTCTGAGGCCCGGTGTTCCCAAAATTAATTTTTGAACTTTTTTCAAGGTAAATTCAGTAAATGAGCGAGCAGCGTTTTCTAACTTTGGAACCAGTGCTCGGATTAATAATCCCAGGGAACCGTTGAATCCGAAGTGCCAAGATTCTATTAAGGGAGAAATTACATTGACCGCAGTAGGTCTAGAGAAAAAGTTATGTTTTGTGACTTTTTAAAAGAAAAAAATAAAAAAAAAATTATTATTTTAATATCATTCTTATCTTTCAAAGGACAAGCAGGGTGTGGGTCCAGCGTCATGTCACGACATTAAATGGATTGACCCTTCAGTATAAGTAATAATAATGTTGGGGAATTAAGATGATTCCTAATTGATGAGCCTCCATTAATTCCCAATGTTGTTACTTACACCCCCCTCTCCTATTTATATGGAGCTTGGGGAGGGGTATCGACACTGCTTCACCAAGAAACAAAGTACTGACCAAGTGCTGAGATGCCAAAACCTTTTAGGATGGAGCCGGTTCTGGTGAGCGTTGATGAGTGACCCCAAAACCCTAGACCCAAGATTGATGATCGAGGGACATCATTGGAGGCCTGTTTTGGGGGATGAAGAACACTAATCAACTTCCTCAACCGCATGCAATTCTGCATCTCTCTTGAGGTAGGGGTTTAACATGTTATAAATTCCAAGAGTTTTTTGATTATTTTACTTCTTAATGATTACAAGATAACGCGAACGGCATGGTCCTAAAAAACCTAGCACGAACCTCCCGCTACCTTGATACCCCTTTACATTCTCGGTGGAAGACCACCAGTGCGATGGTACTGGTGACTGATGCTGTCAAAGACCAAGGCGGCGTCCGACACCACCAGACCGCGAGAAAGAAGGTGGCACACCCACACCACCAGAGGAAGTGGCCATGGATCGTCAGCTGCGGTGGTCGTGGGAGGCAGCCGACACACCAGCCAGCCCTGTACGGAGAAGGCGGCGCGACTAGTACACCACATAAGGACTCGGGCTGCATCTCGTCAGTCATGGAGAACGAGAGGATGGTGGCCGACACACCGGCTAAATTTCGGTGGAGGAGCGGCATGCCATCATGCAACGCTAGAGATGTTATCCAACACACCGGCCGACCGTGATGTATTAGCAGGACCCACATTAGTAGGTCCCGCAAGCTACCTGGAGGTGCCACATGGCGCCACCGCTGGAAAGAAGTTGAACGGCCTCCGAGCAGTTCGGTAATTTAGGGGGGGAGCCTCTCCCCCAAGCCACCTAGAATGTGCCCCTAGTGGGTTGTGCTTCACCACGGCCTGGTAGCCGACCCTGTGGGCAATGTGCCTGGCGGGCCACCCCCTGACGAGCCGGACCACCCCCTTGTGGGCCAGTCCACCTATTACGGCCTCCCTTTGTGGGCCGCACCCTTGCGGATCAGGCCGTACCTCGGCCTAACGGGCCAAGTCCGCCGTAGCCCAGCCCAAACTGGGTCAGGCTGGGTCGGATTGGACCCGGGCTCAACCGGACCGAGAAACACTTAAAGTCCATATCTTGAGAACCATAAATCCATTGGATGAACTATCTATGGTGTTGAGATGCTTGGATCAAGATGGTAATTTGGGTGTACTCCACATTAGTTTTGGTGATAGTTGGAGTATGGTCGAGTTGGATCGAACCTGAATCAAACTGGGTCGTCAGAACTAAAATGCTTATAACTCATAGACCGGGCGTCGGATTGATGAACCGTCTATCGCATTAGAAACCTTACGATATAGCAGTCATTTGGGATATACCGTTGTAGAGATTAGCGGCATTAGAGGTACAAATGATATCTCGAGTGGTAGATTCTACAGAACTCCAGCACAACAGGTGCGAGGAATCCTGTGGAAGGCTGTAACGTGAAGGAAGAATACCGATACTATGTGGGCCAGATCCTATGTGGGTTAGCGCTCAATGATCTTGTGTGGGTCAATGCATAACAATACTATGTGGGTCAGATTCTGTGTGGGTTAGTGCTCAAAAATCCTATGTGGGTCAGCGTAGACTGATCTTGTGTGGGTCAGATCCTATGTGGGTCAGTAGGGGTTAGTTACCTATCGGTCCTGTGTTTTTCAGTGGGGTTTAGTTACCTATCGATCTTGTGTGGGTCAAAATTAGTGCTACTTAATAGAATAATATGATATAGCCTTATGACTAATCATCTGTACATTTGTACTTAAGATATACTTACTAATGAGATGATTCTTTCCACCTTCATGGTGTTATCTTCGTGGTGTTACCTGTGTGATACTTATATCTTCGTGGTGTTACTTGTGTGGTACTTCTATCTTCATGGGTATACTAGTGTGGTACTTCTACCTTTGTAGCATTGTCTTTTTGGTGATACCTGTGTGGTACTTCTACCTTTGTGGCATTGTCTTTGTGTTGATACCTGTGTGGTACTTCTACCTTTGTGGCTTCGTCTTCATGGTGTTACCTTTGTGGTATTTCTATATTCATTGTGTTACCTGTGTGGTATTTCTAGCTTCATGGTGTTAACTTTGTGGTATTCATTACTCATGTTTTAGATGAGTATATCTTGATAACTTTAGTATATGTACGAGCATATACCTAAGTAGAGTTTATGTATTACTTTTATGATTTTTTCTTTTTGGAACTTTAGGAGACCTACGGTGGTGTCGGGGTCCCTAATGAGTATCATTATGCTCACCCCAGCATGGGCTACACCCACCACTTATTATGTCTAGTGCGGACGACGAACAAAATTGATCTAGGGTGAGGGATCCATGACTGGACGGTACATGGAGGTGGATCATTTGGAATGACGTGATGAATATAATACTGTTCGTGTTATGTACCTACCCTTCAGGCAGGATCCTCAGTGAATTATCTAGAAGATATTTATACCTTTCAATTGTATTTGTACTTTTCCATTGTACTTGTACTTTCAGTTGGGATTGTATTCTGGCCCCTTATCATTTTGCACTCTATTTCTACAATAGTATACTTTATGGTTGCTTCTTGTTGTGCTCTTGGACTATGTGTCTATATAGGTTAAAATGGAAATTCCTCCCCGTAGTAGGGATATTCCTTTTTGGTGCTAGTTTCCATCCCCTGGCCTATGGAAGGTGGGCTTGGGTAAGTCATGGCACGGGCCCCGAGGGATGGGTCGTGACAGCTGAGCAATAGGTTATGGAAGTTTTAGATCAACCCCTTGAGGTGCCAAAGTTGATATGGGGTGAGTTATCTATGGACATCTATTTCGCACGGAATTCAGGGATGACCTCCTGGATGGGAGATTCAAACGTTTCGATCGGTTTCTAGCGGGTTTGTTCGTAGAACCGGAAACATCCAATGATTCCACATACGTTTGGACCTACTTTCCAAAGGTAGGAGCTCATTAGTTTGTGGACTAATGAGGCTTAGGAATTTTCATTGGTCGAGAGTATGGGAGGTCGGACTCATCACACCTTTTTGAGGGGAATTATTGTCTACTCCGGGACTCTCTTTATAGATTTAAGTTATGTTCGTGAATCCTTATTACATTACCAAGTATAAAATGAGCTTTCCTTTAGTTTTAACAATCAATGATTAAATATGTAAGAAATTTAGAGAATCTTTTATCTGTATTCGAGGTTCTTCATCAACAGAGAATCATCTGTATCTATTTAGAGATTCTTGGTCAATGGTATCCTTCAAAACATTTATAAAAAGTCTCTTGGTCATTATGATGACCAGGCTTGTTTTAAAGCCACTCAGTGGGGCACTTGAAGTTTATCGTCATTCAGAAGGACATGGATTATTTCAAAGTTGGGATCGAACCCGCAGATGGGCTACCTACGTATCCTTTGTTTTGGGAAAGGAATCAGAACCCACGTAGTTCGAGAAAGGGAGTATGACGTTTATGATTGATGGCTCAAAGAAGGATATCATAATTACTTTTACACTCTAAGCTCACATGAGTCATGCTCGGTGTGAGAAACAAGAGGTATTGGTAAAAATATAGACAATTGGGCCATGAAAGATGTAATAATAAGAAATGATTTGGGGCTTATGTATGTATGACTGCCCAGATAAATGAAGGTTAGGATTTACTTTTGGGTTAAAATCCAGGAACAGGGTCCATAAAGGTATATGTGCTTTATGGAGATTTGAATACTCTAACTTGGGACTTATTCCTGAAAAGGAAACCCAAATTAGGAGAGGATTGATAACTGGGTTTTACTCCTGAGAAGGAATCCCAGATCAAACAAAAATTAGGACTGGTTAAGAGAAATTAAGGGACTTGGGGCTTACTCCTGAAAAGGATGCCCAAGATTATGACTGGGAATTATTCCTGAAAAGGAGGCCCAGGTTAAGGGACTTGGGGCTTACTCCTGAAAAGGAAGCCCAAGTTTGGAGGATTTATGACTGGGGCTTATTCCTAACAAGGAAGCCCAGGTTAAAGGATTATGATTGGGACTTACTCCTGAAAAGTAGGCCCAAGTTAAGGAATTTAAGGTTTGGGGCTTACTCCTGAGGAGGATTCCCAAGTTTGGGAATTTTAAGAATTTGGGGCTTACTCCTGAGGAAGATGCCCAGATTAAAGGACTTATAACTGGGGATTATTCCTAAAAAGGAGACCCAAGTTAAGGATTCTATCATCTTAAAGGACGAGGTTGAATGAATGAACTCTCAATCTTTGGTGACATAAAGATGTATAAATCACTATGTTTTGAGAGATATTCCATAGAATTCCTTTCAAATAAGGAAGTCAAATCAAGAAATCATTCCATAAATGGCTGTGAAGAGTATCTTGAAGACTGAATCTTGAATAGGAAAGGTGAAATGGCTTAAGAGGGGTAAAATGGGCAAGATGGGCACCCAAAAAAGGTAGGGGCATGCAATTCTTGAAAGGCGCGCAAGTCTTGAGGCGGCGCGCAAGTATTGGTCGCGCAGGTATACCTGCACGACATGTGGGGTACTTGTGCGATTTTCAACCAGCATTAAAAACACTTGAGCTAATCTTTCGTAAACCCTTTAGAATCCTCTTGAGGTTCTTCCAGAAAAGGGATGCGCAAGTTCTATCGAAGGAATAAGGCAGCGCGCAAGTGTGGTCACTTCCCTTAAGGGCTGACCACTTAGGCGCGCAAGTGTTGATGAGTTTCAACACTTAGGCCTTCCTCCTTCTCTTTAGATCTTCCTTTCTAGGTAAGAAATTACCTTAGAAGTGTTTCCGGAATCTTTGAGAAGAGACTTGGGCGTTGGGAGCTTCAATCCGAGTTTCTGGAAAAAAAAAATAATCCCTAAATGGGGGGCCCACAGGGTCTATTTATAGGCAGAAGAAGACCCCGAGCGGTTACCGGGCAGTTATCACTTAGGTCGTGCAAGTGGGCTTGCGCGACAGTGATATAACTTGCGCGGTGCTGTTTCTTTTGATCCTTTGTTCATGCCTTTGTCGATTTTTGATATTTTCTTCAAATGTTGAATCACTTTGAGCTCAGATATTCCCCTTTTTCGCTCTTTAGATTCTGTGATGAAAGGAGCGTCAACAAAATTCCCCCCTTAGAGTTGGATCCAGAGAGAAATGAGGATTTGACTCTGAGGAAATCGAATCCATCCAAAGGAAAAGGGGTCGCACAAGTCTTCAGGGCACAGAGGACGGCGTGCAAGTGGCGTCGCGCAGGCTTTGAGCGCGCTGTATACAGCGCGCAGATAGGCCTCCTGGCCTATAAATACATGGCCTCACCTTCGTACAAGCATACGGATTTCCGGACTTCATACCTTCGAGCTCTCGCCGCGCAGGTTATCTTAGCCGTGCAAGTTGCTCTGTTTTCCAATGTTTTCCTTGTTGTCGCGCTATTTTAAAGGTATTTATACTTGCGCGGTTTACACTTGCGCATCAAAAACTAGCATGGCACACGAATACTTGAGCGCCATGTTTAGACTTGCGTGCCTTAATTCCTTAGCCATTTTTTTCAAAATTTCTTCACAAATTTTATGAAAAATAAACCCATTTAAGAGTTAGTTTATTCATCTTTTGTGCAGATTCAGTGGTTCCCAAGGGAATTGGAATGACTGATGGACTGGCTAGCAAGCGGATTGATGAAATGATGAACATCATTGGCCATGATTACTATGATATCTGCAACAGAACTCTCCCATATTTGGCTAAGTACTTTAAGAAATATCATATTAATTTCCCACAGATCATCTACCTGTCTCTATGTGGTCATGGTCACCTACAAGGAGTCAATGTTCTAGATGCAAAGAACTATACACCTGAAATGCAGCTGCGCTGCTACTCCTCTATTTTGGTTATGTTGTGCATTAAGAGCAACAACAATGGTGTGAACTTTCAAGTTCTCCTTCCATGCCATTCCTTTGCAGATATGAAAATGGAAAACCCATGGGCTGAAATGTTTTCCACTACCGGTTGGTGGAGAGAAGACAAACATGGTATTAGAGCAATATCTGAAAAGAGTACTCTCTCCAAATGGATCTTTACTTCCAATGCTCCATTCTCAAATACATGTATCCTTCTTCCAAGTCTCTTGGAAAAAAACAGAGTCACTGTTTGATCAGTAGAAAATTTTCTGAAACTGCACTCAAGAACATCCTTTTACAATTGTTCCAAGAAGAGTTGGTATCACTGCATCTCTTATTGTATCCAGTTGAATGAATGAATTCCAGGTGGTTGCTGATGAAGCTCGGGATTCCGTAAATCAAATGAAGTGTTATGTTGAAAGACTCTTGTAATTCTTGAAAAAGATAAGAGACTCCAGTCTGTGGATGTCCTTCTAACTCTTGTGTATCAATGAAAAACACTTTCATCTTCAATCATTTGTACCTGCATTATTTCACTACCTGCTTCAAATTTACTTAAGCCAATGGGCCTAGTAAGCATAGTTTGATTTTTACTAGGATTATTAAAAATAACCCTACAAACTTTGAATCTTTTAATTGCTCAATATTACCTAAATAATACAAAAATGTATATTTAGTGAGCTGGAACTTGACTTTTATTCAGAGTTCCTTTGTCTTCTATGGGCAGTTTAAAGTCATGCATGCCGGACATAAAGGGGATAATGTTTAAGGTCGAAATAGCTTTGACCAAAATGGATTAAAATTGATTTAATTCCTTGACAATTTATCTGAAAATATATTACCATACTCAAGTATGAGAGAAAAAATGTAAACTATGGCTTAAGAATATTTGAATCTGAGGAATGATATGAAAAAGAGCTAAAAGGAATCAGAAGAAGTAGTTTCCAAGAATGAAGTTACTATTATTTAACAAAACCTGTTAGGGGGTTGAATTATGCAGGGCCACCTAAGGGCATTGGCTGCATGGTCAAATAAATAGCATCTTTTGGTTAACAAGTTTGTTATGTAGACTGTTTATGCAAGGCCACCTATGGGCACGTGCTGCATAGTCAGGCAAAAAGAACTCTCAGAAATTTACTTTCCTAGTGCTAAAATCCAGTGAAAGTTTATGGAGATTCAAATTTTCTAAATCATAGAGTTTGCTGTATGGAAAGGGGTACTTGAATATAGAGATGATATTTCCAGACAAGATTATCGAAGAACTGAATGAATATCACTCCTATGAAGGTCTGACCCAAATGTAGGGAAGAAGAATAAACCATAGACTTGAATACTTTCAGATCATGAAAAAGGATATGGGACAAATATGTTAAGGATGGATATTTTTTTGCAGATCCCTACATACTGTTGTTTAAGAAAAATAAGGAAAAAAGAGGCATTCATCCCAAGAATGAAGTTACCATCATTTAACAAACCCGTTAGGGGGTTGAATTATGCAGGGCCACCTAAGGGCATTGGCTGCATAGTTAAATAAAATAGTATCTTTTGGCTAACAAGTCTGTTATGTGGACTGTTTATGCAAGGCCACCTATGGTCACGTGCTGCATAGTCAGGCAAAAGAATTCTCATAAGTTTGACATTTTTGTGACTAAAAGTCATGAAAAGGGTTATGAAGATCTGAAAATATTTAAGGTTAGGATTATAACACATAAAGATGGGTATTGTCCAATGTATATAGAGATACATAGGTCAATGATAACCATAATCATGTTGTGGTTGGGTCCTGAATTGAAATTTTGGACTTCACTACGTATCTCATAAGAATGAGAATCAAGCCATACGTATTTCTTGAAATACAGTTTAACGTCGTGCAGGACGAAAATATGAGAGATCTTAGTTTAGGGTCATAGAGTTCGGACCATAATAATGAATACACAGTGTGTGTTTTCATGAGAACTTTTCAGCCAAGGGACTGAAAGTGAAATTTGGGGTTAGGCCCAAAAGATTTAGGGATGGATTCAAGGGATAATCGAATGTTCCTACGTATCCCATAAGGATGGGAATCAAGCCCACGTAGTTCTAGAACTACCCTTTGTACAAATTTGGTTCATACATGTGAAGGGTGAAAGGGGAATTTAGTGCAATGATGGTTTAACCTGAGATAAAAAATTTAGGAATTACCATGTATGCACGTAGTCTTTTGAAATGAAACATGATTGAAAAATCAATGTCAATAATAGTTCTCTCTCAAATGAGGAAATCAAAGAATATTGTAGTTTATTGTCGTACCGGACAAAAGTGTTGTATAGTTTAACGTCGTATAACAAGGACGAAAGTGAATCAATGTAAAGATATTGATTCTAGGGGCGGTTTCACGAATCAACATCATATGAGATGGTGGTGAACCGATGTGAAGAGATTGTTTTTGGGATTGAACCCTGGGAGGTTGCCTACATACCCAGCCTGGAGGGCAAGGATCAAAGTCCGTGTAGTTCAATTAAAGAATGAATTAATGATCAAGTTGTTCTTGGGGACAACGATCTAATAAAAAATATTGTTGGGACTTACACATGGTTACGGCCCAAAGAGAGTGTTATGGTTGAGGTTTGCTCTAAGCTCACGTGAGTCATACTCGGTGTGAGAAACAAGAGGTAACAACAACCTTAACAATGTATAGTTTAATGTCATGTAGGACATATCAAGGGACTATGCAGTTTAAAGTCTTGTAGTTAGGACTATTGGTGCTGCGCAGTTTAGCGTCATGTAGTAGGGACAAAATACAGTTTAATGTCATGTAAGACATATCAAGGGCTTTCTGTACAGTTTAGCGTCATGTAGTTAGGGCGACAGGGGGACTGTGCAGTTTAATGTCATGTAGTAAGGACAAAAGAGTGCATCATTTTAACGTCATGTTGGACGCATTGGGGATTTTTTTGACAATTTATGTAGTTTAATATCTTTCCGGACGTAAGGGACTTTTATACAGTTTAGCGTCATGTATTTAGGATGTCACAGTTTAACATCTTGCTGGACGTAAGGGACTTTTAAATAGTTTAGGGTCATATGCATGGACCATCGATGGTGCAGTTTAATGTCATACAGGACCATGGTGTAGTTTAAAGTCATACGGGAATTTTTAGGGAACTTTTTCATGGTTTAATGTCGTGTGGGACAAAGTTGCAGTTTAAGGTCATATTGGACCATTGCTGTATAGTTTAACATCATATAGCAAGGACGAACTGGTGCTTCACAGTTTAGTGTCATGTTGCTGGGACATCTTCTTTTCTACAGTTTTAACGTCATGTTGGACGAAAAAGACTTTCCTACAGTTTAACGTCATGTTGGATGCAGTTGCAGTTTAAGGTCATACTGGACCATGAACAAAAGAGGGACTTTCCTACAGTTTAACGTCATGTTGGACGCAGTTGCAGTTTAAGGTCATACAGGACCATTGACAAAAGAGGTACTTTCCTACAGTTTAACGTCATGTTGGACGCAGTTGCAGTTTAAGGTCATACTGGACCATTTCCGTATGAACCAATTATAAGAATCTTGGTTCTGGGGACCATATTTTGTGTTTATACAAAATATTTCTTTAGAAATTTGGCATTGGTTGGAGTCGTGATGAGTTCTCCATCCATTGAGATTAATGAATAAGCTCCATTGGAGTAGACCCTATGTATTGTATAAGGTCCTTCCCATTTTGGCTCAAGCTTGGGAGGTTTCTTTCCTGGTATCATTGGAGTTCTAAGAACTAATACCAATTCTCCCTGAATTAATGAATGAAGACGAACTTTTTTGTTAAAAGCTCGTGCTATTCAATTCTGATAGATTTCCAAGTGGTGCAAAGTGCACAATCTTTTCTCATCTAACTGTTCCAATTCATTCAATTGCTTTTGGGATTTCTCATCTGTAGATAACTGATCACAAATGGCTACTCTGAGTGAGGGAAATTGAACTTCAATTGGCAAGACTGCTTCTGTTCCATATACTAACGAATATGAAGTTGACTGCGTTGCATTGCGGGTGGTAGTCCGATAAGCCCATAAAGCATGAAAGAGTTTATCAGGACATGACCTATTATCTTTATCTACCATCTTTTTCAGTATATTTGAAAGAGTCTTGTTAAAGGATTCTATTTGGCCATTGGCCGCCACATGATACCAAGATGAATGGTTGGATTTAATGTTGTATTCTTGATACAATTTCTTCACCTCAGAAGAACAGAAGTTGGTGCCGTTGTCCGTCAATATGGTATGAGGGACACCAAATCTAGTAATGATGTTAGACTTAATGAAGCTAACAATGCATTTAGAACTGACTTCTTTGAGAGGTACTACCTCTGCCCATTTGGAAAAGAAATCAGTAGCAGTAAGAATGTACTTAAACTTCCTGGTCGTAGCTGAAGGGTAAGGTCCCACCACATCCATTCCCCATGTGGCAAATGGCTACGAGTATTTAGCTGTATGAAGAAACTCTGGAGGTTGATGAATGAAGTTGGCATATACTTGGCATGAATGACACTTCTTTGTGAAATTAACACAATTCTGTATTATTGAAGGCCATAAGTATCCAAGCCTTCGAATTTGATAAGACAGTCTATGTCCAGACTGGTGGGAACCACAGACTCCTGCATGTACTTCTTTTATGACAGCCATTGTCTCTTCACCATCAATGCATATGAAGAGAACTCCATCAAAACCACGTTTGTAGAGAATTTTCTCTAAGTGGTTTGGGCCATCATAAAGAGTAAAATTGACCACACGTCGCCAGATTTGTTCTTTCTCGGCTCTATCAGGTGGAAGTGTTCCATTTTGAAGGTATTCCCTGATAGGTGACATCCATCCTGTAGTATGAACATACGGTTCAGGAATGGGACTAATTTCATTAATTTCCTCTGTTCTGGCTTGAACATAAGGTGAAATTGCACGACGGTGGGAAATACTGATGGTTGTCTCGTCCCGATTTGGATCTGCTAAAGCTGTGGCTATATTATCCAGTGCATCAGCTTGAGCATTTTGTGATCTTGGGACATAAGAAAATTTCGGTTCTAAAGGGAATTCCACCATTAACTCTCTGACGTAATCATACTAAGGGATTAATTCTTCTTTTCTGATGGCATAATCCCCATTGACTTGTTTGATTACCAGGTCTGAATCACCTTTCACCTTTAAGTGATCCACTTGTGCTTGGAGCGCTAACTCCAAGCCTGTGATAAGAGCTTGGTATTCAGCTTCATTATTGGTACCACCTTCCCACAATAAAAAGGAATAAGGTAACAATGCCTTATCTGGAGAAATGAGTACAATTCCTAAACCAACTTTGTTGAATTTAGGATTTTCCATTTTCTTCCCTGTTGGACTTCTGGAAGCACCATCAAAATACATTTCCCATGTTTGAGGATTCTCTTGAATAGAGAAAACTTCCTCATCAAGGAGTTCAATAACTGAAGACGTGTCTTCCATTGAAGGATGTTCAGCCAAGAAATCAGCCAGATCTTGGCCCTTTATTGCCTTTTGAGATACATACTGAATGTCGAACTGCTGCAAAATAACTGCCCACCTTGCTAGACGTCCTGTAAGCATTGGACGACTAAGGATGAATTTGAGCGGATTATTGCGAGATACCAATTGGACCTCGTGATGTTGCAGGTAGTGTCTCAGTTTCTAAACTGCAAAGATTAATGCCAGGAAGCACTTCTCAATACTTGAATATCGGGTTTCTGCTTCAAGAATAGTTCTACTAAGATAGTAGAGGCTATTTTCATTCCCAGCATCATTCTTTTGAGTGAGAAAGGAACCCAGTGATCGCTCTAGAGCTGTCACATAGAGGATAATTGGTCTACCTTCAATAGGTGGCATGAGTACTGGTGGACTCAAGAGGTATTTCTTGAGAACATCAAACTCTTCTTGACATTATTCAGTCCACTGGTAAGTGACTCCTTTCTTCAATAATTTGGTAAAGGGTAAACTTTTGCCTGCCAAATTGGTGATGAAACGCCGTATATAGGCTAAGTGTCCTTGAAGTCCTCTTAATTATTTCAAATTCTGAGGAGGTGACATACCAAGGTTTGACTTCGTCTTCTTAGGATCGACTTCAATACCACTATGGCGTACAACAAATCTGAGAAATTTTCCTGAGGTTACCCCAAAAGCACATTTTAAGGGGTTCATCTTCAAATTAGGTTGTCGAAGCTTGTGGAATATGACTTCCAAATCAGCCAAGTGATTAGAACGTTGTTTGTATTTAACCACCAAATTTTCTACATAGCATTCAACAAACTTCCCTAAGAAAGGTTTGAAGATACGATGCATGGAACGTTGATATGTTGCACCTTCATTCTTTAAACCAAAGGGCATCACCCGGTAACAAAACACACCTTGAGGAGCTCTGAAGGCTGTAGATTCCTCATCTTCTGGGGCCATTCAGATCTGATTATATCCGGAATATCCATCCATGAAAGAAAGTACTTCATAGCCAGCCGTCGCATCAATTAAGAGTTCTGTAATAGGAAATGGGAAATCATCTTTAGGACAATACCGATTAAGATCTCTGAAATCGATGAAAACCCTAATTTGTCCGTTCTTCTTCTTTACAGGGACAATATTAGCCAACCACTTGGGATACTGAACTTCTCGGACGAATTTAGCTTTGATCATCTTATCCACTTCAGCTTCAATTTTGGAAGCATAAGTTGGGTGTGTTCTTCTCGCGGCTTGCTTAAATCCTCGATGTTCTTTTGGTAAACCCAAATGATGAGTAGCAACATCAGGATCAAGCCCAGGAAATTCTGTATAATTCCAAGCAAAAATATCTTTATTTTTCTTTAGAAAAGAAATATACATCTCTTGATCTTCAAGGGTCATGGCCGCACTAATTAAAGTGGGGCGTGGATCTTTCTCTGTACCCAGATTTACTTCTCTGAGTTAATCCAAAGTAGTAGAGATACCCTCTTCAAATGCCGGAGGAGAATCTCTAAGATCTTCCTCTTCCTCTTCATCACGTGTTATTTCTTCCATTTCTACTTGCAAAGTAGAGGACAAAACGAAATTCACATGATCATAAGAGATATCAAAAATTTCACATTTTGAAGAAGAAGCTTCCATTTCTGACCCTATTGATGATAAAGGGCCTTCTTTGGGAAATAAAGAGGAGATGATGGATTGAGAATCGACATCATTATTCACCTCTGGTGTTGCTATAACTTCTTCTGGCCTGATTGGCGAAGTATAGACTTGTTGGACTTCAGCAGATGAAATGAAAACGTCACCATTTATGCTTTCATCACTATTTGGTAGGTTACCAATTTCTCCCATGTTGTCTGGCTCGATTGTCGTAATTGACATTATGGATCTTTCCATAAGAGTATTTTGATTTGGTCCTATTTTGTCAATTTTACTGATAGGTAACACATAATCTATACTCACATGTGTAAATGGATTTATTGGAATCTTTTCCAAACCATATAGAGCATTAACTTTGGTAATTTCCTTCATTGTAGAATTTTCTCTTCCCTTCATGTGATAAAATTCCGCCTCAATGTATTGAGACTCACATGTCTTGAACGGGGCCTTATCACTATACAATGTTCCAACTTGACCATTGAAACAGTATTTGAGACATTGATGGTATGATGAAGGAATAGCTGCATGCTGATGTAGCAAGGGTCTTCCAAGCAAGACGTTGAAAGCTGAGTCTTGATCAACAATCATGAAATCTGAATTGGATACAAGATCTCCAAACTGATTTATGAGTGTAACTTCTCCCAGTGGTTCTTGTTCATTTTTATCATATCCTTGTAACATCATGGTAGAAGGAGATAAATTAGATTCCATGAGGCCCAATCGACGAAGTGTACGAATGGGCATGAGGTTGACTCCTGAACCATTGTCAATGAAAGCTCTTCGGATATCTACACCATTGACTTTTCCAAATAAGTACAAATGTTTTATGTGCCCATGAACAACATAATATTCATCTTTATCAGTAAAAGATATCACTTCATGGAATTCTGCAGGATTATTCTCTATGTGATAGACTTCAGCTGCAGCAATTTCAGCTTCAAACTCATGAGGACTTGACAAAGATTCGATGAATGCTTCCCGAAGATCTTTTGACATATTCAAAGCATCCAAAATTGATAACTTGTCTGGTACTTAGGCCAAGTGTTTTAATATATCATACTTTTGATCTAGAGGTCTGCGTTCCCAACAGGAATATGCGGTTTAGAAGGTACCTTGGAAGAAGATGCTTTGGAAGATGATGCATCTTGTATTGAAGTTGGCAACATCCTTGGTTTTGGAATATTAGACTGATTAGATCTATTTACTTGCTGAGATAAAGAAGATGGAACCTTTAATCGGTCTTCCAAAATAACTGTGCCAAAACTGAGTTGGCCATTGTCAGAAGAACTTGCTTGTTCCTTTTGAGCTCGCTGAAGGGCTCTACCACGAGTTTTTGCTGCATATACAGTGCTAGCAGGGGTAGAATTGGAGTAGTGGCTTCAGAAAGATCCATGTCTTCCCCTGTATCCTGAACCTCTAGAACTTCCTCAGATTCCCTTATTTGATACAGGGAATTCAGGCCCATCAAGACTGGAATATGGATCTGTTAATTGAATCATATTAACAGAACCAAAGATTAACTCTTCGTCTGATAAAGACTCTACCTGATTAGCCTGTTTAGGCTGTGCCGTTTGATGGGGTGGTGCCCGTGGCTTTGAAGTAGATGGCATAAAGTCTGCCAGAGTCAAAGACAATTTAGGCTTTGAAACATACTCATCTTCTTCTGATTCTTTTTTCTTCTTTGAATCAAGCTGTTTATTTGAGTATTTTTCCTCTGATGAAGAGGGTTTTACCGCAATATTCATGGTAGAAGACACAATTGGTTTCTTTAATTGTGTTTGCAAAATGGAATGAGTCTGATTGATTGTCTTTCTGACCATCCAATCATCATACTTCTGTGCATTTCTGCTTTTGACTTCTTTCCATTCACCTTCTTCCTCTGTAACTGTAGCAGTGACACAGGCTACCTGAGTTGAAGAACCTTTCAACTTGAATTGTCCCAAGTCGACCATCTTTTGCAGGAGGTCTTTAAAGACAAAACACTCCTGGATGGGATGCCCCAACATTTGATAAAATGGACAATAATTGGGACAGTCTTCATCTCCTTCCTTGTTTGGCCTCTTGGGCACTGGTAATTGAACCAAATTATTTTCCAGAGATGAAATGAAGTAACCAGGAACTTTCTCACTTCATAAAGAGTATGTTTTACTCTTCAAATCATCAAATTGTTTTCGTTGTTGATCTCTTTGATTGTTTGGATGAAACGGCCTTTGTTGTTGGCGTTCAGGAGGTGGAGCCCTTCGAGAAGATGAAGGTTTTGAAGTAGAAATAGGTACAGGTGCTTGTTTGAGCATAACTGTAGCAGTTTCTGCTTTACCCATTATCCTTCCTATAGCTGATGGAATTACACGAGATTTAACCTTAGCCTGTATAAGGGAATCTTCAATCTGCTGAGCGATTGAAGTAAGGTCTCGAAACCCTCCTTTGTATTTCACAGGGATCAATGGCGTGCGTAATTCGTCACGCAAATTTTCCACACAGATTGGCAACAGTTCCTCCTGAGGAAGTGCTAAACTCAGGGAATATGTTAATCCCTTACAACGAGCAATAAAATCAGATACTCTTTCATTCTCCCTTTGCTTGCAGTTTGTAAGATAGAAAACTGTTGTTTTTGGAAAAGTTGATCTAAACTGAAGAAGGAATTTTTTACGAATATCCTCCCATCTGATGATTGACAGGGATTGCAAGCTTGTATACCAGACAAAAGCTGGTCCTTGCAAGGTTCGCATGAAGCATCTGAGTTTTACTGCTTCTTTCTATTCTGGAGTTCCCATCATAGGATCACAACAAGACACGTAATGTGTCAAATGTTGTTCAGGGTCGCCTGATCCATTAAAAGTAGGGAAAATAGGGTTTCCAAAACTGGATGGAGGAGAAATTGAATCTACCCATTCAGGGTAAAATTTCTTTTCAGGTTGAACTTTCACCCGTTTCCCTTCCATAGTTTCTAACCGAGCTGTTAATGACTCAATAGTAGTTATTAACTTTTGAGAAACATCCGGTTGAACTTGGTTTTGGGTAGGTGCAATGAATGGAGCTTGGACAGACGTGGTGGTTGGTGCTGCATCTGATGGTAGTGCTGCAAACCGTTGTTGCACTTGACCCGTAGGATTAGACTTCTGAGGGTGTACTGATAAAGGAGGATATTTCTAATCCATCTCAGTAACTGTAACAAATTCCTTCGGCTGTCGGACTTCATCATTCTTAAGAAGAAGACTACTCTGAAGAAGTTCTGCATTCAACCTTCTTAATTATTTCATTTCTTCCTCTTGTTGTGCAAACCTTTGCTCTAATGAGAGCGATTGACCTTCTCTAGAGGAAGGATATGTAACCTGATTCTTTCCCTTCCCTTTGTTGGATACCTTTTGGAGGGAGGGAAGTGTATTACCTAGGTTCTGAGTAATCATTTGACTTCGTGTACGCACACCTTCTTCATTTGTATCGGCGCGTACATTTTCTTGAGCAGGACGCTCTTCATCTGAGTCCCCTGAGTGAACCTCCTCTAGTGGATTAGCAATAACAGCATTGACGACATTGATTGATTCATAATGCATCACATCCCTTCTATCAACATTTCTTTGATATTGTCTTCTTTCATGTCTTTGATGAGACATTTCCTTTTGTTGATTCAATCTTTTATAAACTTCTTGACGAGCTATAACTTGGAGGGAATCTCCTGATAATTTAGCTCTTCATTCCTCTAGGGGATTCTTCCCCAATTGAGAAAAGACTGATATTCTCTAAGAAGGGGATTGATGATTTGAAAGAGTCCTTAGTCTTGTGAACTGGGGATGTTCCTGCTGCTTCCGCTCAACTCCTCGAATCCCATTTGTTGAATCTGAGGGTTGGGTTAAAGAAGTCCTCAGTCTGACAAGCTGGGGTGTCTCTTGACATGTTATGTCTGATATATTCTTAAAATCTCTCTTGATCATGCGAACCTTAGTTTGGAAATTATCTGGATGCATTAACCTGTATCCACTTTTATCACCTAGTTTAACAGACCGTTGGATGATTTCTGAAACTTATGTCATTTGATGATGTGTTTGCTCCATACGAGAGGCTTGTGCAATATTCTCACCTGCTTGATATAGGAGAAATTCAACAACTTGTTCCCTATATGCTTGACTTTGAGAGGAACTAGTTGAAGCCTGTTCTTGAGAAAGATTTTGATTATGAACAAAGCCCATTGACTGTGGCCGTCCATGGGCAATAACATTGCATGAGACCATTTTCGGCGGGCTTTTCTGAGTGGAAAGCACTGTGAAATGTAGTTCTCCGTGAACAACCCATCCTCTGATATGAACACCAGATGGAGCATTGTCAATTAACTGATGCAATTTTCTTAGTGCGCCAAGGCATGAACGTTGAAGGGTTCTCTGCTTCTTTTCAGCCTTCAGATACTGAGAGACTGATAGAGATGCCAAATCAATCTGACGTTGTATCCCTTCTATTATCTTAAGATTATTTTCATATTCATCATAAGATAATACCTTCTTCTTCAATTGACAAAGAGTTTTCCATATGTTGAGACGAATATCATGGATTCCATCATCCGTCAACATCTTTGGAATGTCATACTGGGAGTCAGCCAAAGGCCAAAACATGACTGGTACCTCACCTTTCGCCAATTTTTTTCTCATGTCCATCATTTCCTCTTTATCATTAAATGAAGATTCTTCTACCTGTTTTGACCAGAGTTGGTGTTTCCTTGTTGCTTCATCGGATTCAATAAGATTGGTAGAGATATCATTGATCAAACTAGAAGATGCATGACTTAGGGGTGGTTCGGAGAATGACCTACACCCTGGGCTATCTTCTGATTGAGAAAGTATTTCACTTGTTAGCGATAAAGAATCAGACATGACTGGTTTCACATTTGCAAGTGCCTCAAGATAAGAGGGCTTTCTTGGCACTACATTGTCCACTGGAGTATTTTCCAGGCAATGTGAATCACTACTGCGGAGAGGACTTTCGCAGTGAAGTTCATCATCATGGGGAGGACCACCATAATGGGTTACAACAAAAGATGAGATCTCTTGCTCCTTGGTCTTCTGACCACACAGAGGGTTCTTGTGGCTCTCATCTGAAGAAGAAACTCCAAGATCGACCGAATTTTCACGAAGCAAGCCTTCATGAGGAAGTGTCTGTTGAAGACCTTCGGAATTAATGGTCCCATTATTGGGAACTGAGGGAGTAGAATCTTGAATTCTAACAGATAAATGTCTGAGGGCTTCAAGAACTCCAGCATCGAGCAAGGCCTTGTTACAGATTGGCCTTTGATCTCCTGACTGTGCTGGGTGGATCTTTTTCTTAGATGCCTTCTTACTCGCTTTGAAAAACACTTGTTGACGAAAGTGATTACTCTGAGTAGGTGTATGTGCCTGATCAGGAAAGACGGTCAGGTTAGGCTGACGATCTCCACTCAAATTAGGTGTATGTGCCTGACTTGGTTGTCCGTATGATATGGGGGAGTATTCCCCATAACCCTCTTGGACTGGAACAGATGTGTGTGTCTGTTCCGGAGTGAATCGTTGATATGTCACTCCACTGCTAGGGATAGATTTATGTGTCTATCCCTGAGATGATGCTGAAGCTGTTATGATATCCTGGCAAGCATACAGAATATGAGCAGGAATTTGCTTCTGCTCTTTCACCATTGACAAAATATGTTTGGTAACTTCAGCTGCCGGAACGGGGATATATGTCCATTACGAGCTTGGAGTAGGAGTATGTGCCTGCTCCTGTCCTCCTTTTCCTATCAGTGAATCTTGACAGTACTCAAGTGTGTGGGCAGAGAGCTGAGTCTGCCTCCTGTTTGTCGTCGGGGCTTTCCGACTGACTTCCCCGTGCGCTACCAAGCGAGACTGTTGGTAGGCTTGATTAGTATTAGCAGATGTATATGCCTGCTGATTACACTTCGCCAAACGCGGTTGACAAGATCCATCATATGTAGTCAGACGAGCCTGCTGACTAACTGATGATGTATAAGCAGGTGTATGTTCCTGCCTATAGTACTCCGCCGGAATTGCCTGGAGGGATTGGCGTGATGCTGCCAGACGAGTCTGCTGGACAGCGGAATTAAAACGGGCAGGTGTGTGTGCCTGCTCATTGTTCGCCACCAAGTTAGGTTGGTGGACTTCTCCGGAGATGGCTGGGATGATAACATGTCCATTGTTAACCGGATTCTGCCTCTGGCGGTTCGTCTTGCCTCCTCGGGTTCGAAGAACCTGAGCCGAACGCCTGGAGTCGGTACCCTCATCATGTTGAGGGCGCACTACCGCATGAGTTTGGCGGCGATTGTTGATGGGAGCCCTCGGGAAGGACTCCTGTCTTTTTGAATTAAGGCCATGAGGGACCTTCTCATTCACTTCCTCAGAGTAAGGGAGTGAATGGAAATTGCGTTCCGGGGATAACGACCCGAAACGGTTGGAGATGGTAATCATCACCGCCTGCCTCTTGATCATTGGTCATCGTTGTCCGGACGACCTGTGTGAGTTGTCCACTTGGAGGGCCTGTCGGGCAGCCTCCAGAGTTGGGATGGTACCGTGTTGACGGTACTCCTTAACCAGCGCATTTGATACCCAGCGTTGAAGATGCTGAGTAGGTGATGTCATCCTCAGAGCGGATGGCGATCCAGTAGGAATAGCAGCAGTGGTATTTGCAGCAGCAGTATTCAAATATGTGAATTTGAGAGTATCCATTATGGAAATACAGAAGATCTTGGAAAAGAGTGCATGTTTGATATAACAGACGTAATCAAGATAAAATTCATCCACTTCATCCTTTGGATGAACACATATGTCAATGATTGTTTTTGTTAGCCCTCTTATTGAGTTTTAAATAGGGGTTTTAACAAATAGGTAAAACATCACTTTAACTTGGTTAAGAATTCACTTCGGGTTCACCATTTTTTTTTTCACGGAATTCGGGGATGACCTCCTAGATGGGAGATTCAAACATTCCGATCGGTTTCTAGAGGGTTTATTCGTAGAACCGGAAACATCCAATGATTCCACATCCGTTTGGACCTACTTTCCAAAGGTAGGTTCTCATTAGCTTGTGGACTAATGAGGCTTAGGAATTTGCATTGGTCGAGAGGATGGGAGGTCGGACTCATCACACCTTTTTGAGGGGAATTATTGTCTACTCCGGGACTCTCTTTATAGATTTATGTTATGTTCGTGAATCCTTATTACATTACCAAGTATAAAATGAGCTTTCCTTTAGTTTTAACAATCAATGATTAAATATGTAAGAAATTTAGAGAATCTTTTATATGTATTCGAGGTTATTCATCAATAGAGAATCCTCTGTATCTATTTAGAGATTCTTGGTCAATGGTATCCTTCAAAACATTTATAAAAAGTCTCTTGGTCATTATGATGACCAGGCTGGTTTTAAAGACACTCAGTGGGTCACTTGAAGTTTATCGTCATTCAGAAGGACATGGATTATTTCAAATTTGGGATCGAACCTGCAGATCGGCTACCTACGTATCCTTTGTTTTGGGAAAGGAATCAGAACCCACATAGTTCGAGAAAGGGAGTATAACATTTATGATTGATGGCTCAAAGAAGGATGTCATAATTACTTTTACACTCTAAGCTCACGTGAGTCATGCTCGGTGTGAGAAACAAGAGGTATTGGTAAAAATATAGACAATTGGGCCATGAAAGATGTAATCATAAGAAATGATTTGGGGCTTATGTATGTATGACTGCCCAGATAAATGAAGGTTAGGATTTACTTTAGGGAGAAAATCTAGGAACATGGTCTATAAAGGTATATGTGCTTCATGGAGATTTGAATACTCTAACTTGGGACTTATTCCTGAAAAGGAAACCCAAATTAGGAGAGGATTGATAACTGGGTTTTACTCCTGAGAAGGAATCCCAGATCAAACGAAAATTAGGACTGGTTAAGAGAAATTAAGGGACTTGGGGCTTACTCCTAAAAAGGATGCCCAAGATTATGACTGGGACTTATTCCTGAAAAGGAGGCCCAGGTTAAGGGACTTGGGGCTTACTCCTGAAAAGGAAGCCCAAGTTTGGAGGATTTATGACTGGGGCTTATTCCTAACAAGGAAGCCCAGGTTAAAGGATTATGATTGGGACTTACTCCTGAAAAGTAGGCCCAAGTTAAGGAATTTAAGGTTTGGGGCTTACTCCTGAGGAGGATGCCCAAGTTTGGGAATTTTAAGAATTTGGGGCTTACTCCTGAGGAATATGCCAAGATTAAAGGACTTATAACTGGGGATTATTCCTGAAAAGGAGACCCAGGTTAAGGATTCTCTCATCTTAAAGGATGAGGTTGAATGAATGAACTCTCAATCTTTGGTGACATAAATATGTATAAATTACTATGTTTTGAGAGATATTCCATAGAATTCCTTTCAAATAAGGAAGTCAAATCAAGAAATCATGCCATAAATGGCTGTGACGAGTATCTTGAAGACTGAATCTTGAATAGGAAAGGTGAAATGGCTTAAGAGGGGTAAAATGGGCAAGATGGGCACCCAGAAAAGGTAGGGGTGCACAAGTCTTGAAAGGCGCGCAAGTCTTGCGGCGGCGCGCAAGTATTGGTCGCGCAGGTATACCTGCGCGACATGTGGGGTACTTGCGCGATTTTCAACCAGCATTAAAAACACTTGAGCGACTCTTTCATAAACCCTTTAGAATCCTCTTTAGGTTCTTCCAGAAAAGGGGTGTGCAAGTTCTATAGAAATAATAAGGCGGCGCGCAAGTGTGGTCACTTCCCTTAAGGGCTGACCACTCAAGCGCGCAAGTGTTGATGAGTTTCAACACTTAGGCCTTCCTCCTTCTCTTTAGATCTTTTGTTTTAGGTAAGAAATTACCTTAGAAGTGTTTCTGGAATATTTGAGAAGAGACTTGGGCGTCGGGAGCTTCAATCCGAGTTTCTGAAAAAAAATCCTCCCCGAATGGGGGGCCCACAGGGTCTATTTATAGGCCGAAGAAGACCCCGAGCGGTTACCGGGCGGTTATCACTTAGGTCACGCAAGTCACTTGCACGACCATAAGGGCGCCGCGCAAGTGGGCTTGCGCGACAGTGATATAACTTGTGCGGTGCTGTTTCTTTTGATCCTTTGTTTATGCCTTTGTCGATTTTTGATATTTTCTTCAAAGGTTGAATCACTTTGAGCTCAGATATTCCCCTTTTCCGATCTTTAGATTCTGTGACTAAAGGAGCGTCAACAACATCATAATGGAAATACCACATATTTCCATGGTACATGATTCCATATAGTTGGTTTTATACAAACTCGCCAAGTTGACCCACTTCCTAGCTATTTTAGAGAAGAGTTCAGTAGAGAGACTGAGACACCTATACATGTAGGAGATAGTCTGACTCAATGGAGTTCCCCTGATTAACATATTTAACCATGACTCTCTCTTAAAATCTCTATTATTTGGAGTATTCTAGGAATATTTTAGGACTCATTTAGGCTTGATCATAGCGTTTCACCCACGACTGATGACCAGACAGAGAAGACCTTCCAAGTCTTGGAGGATATGATACAGGATTTCATTTATGACTTTGTCCATAGTTGGTAGGATCCCATACCCTTGGAGGAGTTTTTTTACAACAACAACTATAATTTTATAATTGGTATGGAACCATTCAAGCCTTTGTACAAAATAAAATGTAGATCACCACTTTATTGGACCAATCCTGGCGAGTTAGTGCTTATGGGACCAGAGTTAGTGCAAGATACTACAGAGAGGGTGTAGATCATCCATGAGTAGATGATGTATACATAGAGCCATCAAAAGACTAATGAGGACCCATAATAGATACCTCTAGAGTTTGGGGAAGGAGACCATGTGTTCCTGAGTGTCTCACCTCGATGTGGATTGAGGATATTTGGCCGCGAAAACAACTTGTCTCAAAGATGGATTGGTCACTTCCAGATTGTAAATAGATTTGATGAGGTGGTGTACCTCTTAGATCTACAACCATAGTTTGACTGAGTATATAAATTATTCCACATGTTGTAGTTGAGAAGGTATGTGCATGACCTATCACACGTTATTGACTGGGGGGATCTGGATATCGGGGATGGATATTTCTTTGCAGAGTAATCGATAGAGATTGGGGATTGATGGGAGAGGTTCCTTTGTGGGTGGTTACTTACCCTAAAATGTATTCATTGGTTGAATGAGAATCATCTATATGTCACCTGTGGGTGGGAGACCCAAATGCAAGCCTAGAACCCTCGTATTTTTAGTATATTTTTATCTTTCCGTTACGAAAATCCCAAAGGTGTGGAGAATATAATGTCTCATATTTTCCGTGTTTTATTTTTGAATAACATATGGATTAATTTCAAGACATGGAGCTCAGAAATAATTTGATTCCATGGCCTAGTGTTCCAAAAATAAATGTTTGAAATATATTAAATATATTAAATAGCATGAACATGAAATTTTTCTAAAAAATTGGAATAGCTATAAAACGGTGTCCTAGATCAGAGAATTATTGGCACCATTGAGTTCATAACGTGGGTTTTACCCTAAGTGATATATAATCTTTTTTTTGCCAACTGATGTTAATGAAAAATTCATTATCGGTGTAATTAACTGAAATAAATGAAATAATTAATTTTTTTTATGCAACGACCATTTTTTGGCCTTTAAGTATACAAATAAAACAATTTTATTAGGTTTTGATCCTAAACACTATAGATTCAGACAAACCATTAGATCGATTTTCTTGGTGGATGATGATGGATCAAGATAAGATCACAGATCACCATGACAATGGACTCCTTGGATCTTGTCAATGATGGAAGCAAAACCATTCATTGTCAATGATTAGTCGAAACTATTGGCAGAATGTTTTTCTTCGTGATTTCTATCCCATTCCTTAATATCAGGTGTATGCTGGACAATTCCATGAAAATAATTGATACACATATCGTCAGTATATTTAATTTTATGGGATTGTTTAATTATTCATTCTAATTTATCTCTTCGCTCATCCTCTTCTACGATAATGGATTGAGTCCAAATGAACAATGGCAGATTTTGATTATACATATTTTATAATTTATGGTTTTCTCCCCAATTTTATTGTCTGATCATCCTTGACATTAATTTCATTCGTTGGTTAAACAAATACACAGTTCCCGATCGTTATGTGACCATCATTCAGTGAAACGGAGTGAAACCACCAGTTTGAAATGAGATGGTGGTTACAGATCGAGGATCGATGGTGAAAGTGGGTAGATCAAGGGATGAATGGTACGGATTGAGGGTTCTTCTTCTTCTTGAGGTAGCTCCTAGAGAACCAATGTTAGAGGTGGTTTTTACCATTTCATTTTAAGGATAGATTTCATCAAGAGAGTAGTGGAAAGTCTTGATCGACCTTGATCTGAGATCTATGAAGTGATTTATGGTGTAAATAATGGTGTAAGTGTCATGTGAGGAGGAGTAGAGGTGAAATCTCAATGATTAAAAAAATCTAGAGTAACAAGACATGTAAACCAAGGTTACACTCCATGTAGGGCCTGTTTAGTGGTGGCTAGGGTTTCAGGATGAAATTAAAGATAACACAACGTGTGACTCCTTCCACGTGATTCATCATTTACTTCAATGAGTACATGAACACGGGTTAAATTACATGACTAGTTGGCGTGTCGTCCACCTGTTCACAGACACATATTTGGGTACACTGGATGGTACATGGACACATCCTTAGTACATGGACATGGCCAGGTGACACGATTAGGACATCATGCGTCTCTACATGTTGGGTACATCTTCTATACATGGTTTATATAGAGACTACTTTCTGTGTGAGGAGTTTTGACACAAGAAGTCATGGGGATAGATGGACACACCATGTACCCCTTAGAACACATTGTGAACCACATTCATATGTGTTTGTGTTTATATTTTTCCTTAGTTTGGACTAGTATAGTCTAATTGTGTTTCCCTTTGTCCTTTACCACAAGGGTACATTGTGACATTACATCCATATCATTGGATTGTGATCCCCTCTATAGGCTGAGTCTTAGATAGAGTGGTAGCATCACTTCATGAGATTGGAGTGTGATCCTATATCATCCATTGTTCCATAGGTGGAGTTTGAGGAATCAACATGACCTCCCAAAACAGGGTGTGGATCCAACATCTAGAAGTTTGTATCGGTAGGGTTTGTGGCATCATTTTCATATGGAACCCTACATAGCATGTTGATCCAGATTGGTCTTTTGGTGTACCCTAGAGGTCCGGCGCATAACACCTATCAATGTATCAATGTATTTATAGACCTATGAGCTTTCTTAGGTAAAGACCAATGAGCTAGACCTCTTATTTGAGTTTCCCAAATGATATCGTGACTCGTTGAGCAGATTCTTCTAGACTGAGTGTTGTTTCAAATAGAATTATTTGGCTATCTATAGGTTTTTACCAGCCAGTGGTGTGGAATCTTTCCTGAGTATATCTAGGTCTTTTTTATAAAGTGATTTTTATATCTTGTATTGAGTGGATTATAATTGGTGGTTCTTTTTTAGTGATTTCAAGTTGTCTGAATGAGGAATGTTATACTCCCCCATACATTGGATTTTATTAAACATGTCATTTATTATATAGATTATGGACCTTTTGATGATGTCCTAGGAGGACAGGGAGTATGTGGAGAATATCCGAGTATCGATAGACTGAGGTGTTTTATAAGGATCTTTCATTTGACTTTGTCCTGACCCTTGGAGAAGGTTATACTTTTACAGTTAATGGTTTGGATTATATATGGACCTTTTTTTTATTTTAGTACATTTTATTTCATACTATGTTGTGGGATATTATATTTATGTATGTGTTATTTCAAATTTTTTACATTTCATCCTTTTCTAGGATTGGAGATGTGTGTGTGTGTGTGTACAAGTACTTTAGGCTAATGCCTCCCATTTGTGGGACGTGCCTACTTGACACTAGTTTCCAACCCCTAAACTATTAGAGGGGTGTTTGGGGTAGTCAAATGTTGGACCATTTTGGGTTCGATCATGACACCCCTTATATAGGGTCACATCCCTTGTACCCCAATGGTATAGGCCCCTTATTCAAGTAACATTGAAATCCTAAACTCACACTAACCATGTATTCCAAAAAAATGCCAAACAAACCATTATAGTCCATTTAATTAAAACCACAAATTTATGGGAAATATTTCAATAAAAACATTTCTAGGAATCCAAATGACCAAATTTTAAGATCATATTTTTTAAATCCAAATACAAATAACTTTTCACAATAACCAATTTCTACAAATCTATAAACCATCACTAAAAACGGTTTATACGATGATTTGTACACCAATTTCACAGTCAATGTCATGAAATTAAATAAATTTGTGACTATGAATTCAAGTTATAACAATGGAGTTGAGAGTGAAGCCTCATACCATGAACACTATGGTGAAAATGAAGAATAATATGAATTCTCTAATAAAATCCTATTGAAACTTCAAAAACTCACCTTAGATCTCATTCAAAAACATAAACAAACCATATATCTACATGATTAGAATAAAATATCATATATCTATCCCCCAAAGATGAATTATATGAATCCTAGATAATGAAGAAGAGTAGATCTAAGAAAAAACTCTAAGAAAAAAAGACTTACTGAGAAATATGGCCTTCAATGCACCAAGATTTACCAATTGATCACTCCTCAATCGAAGGGGGAAGTCTCTATAGATTTTTGGAGGAGGGAAAAAAGAGAGATGATTGAAATGGTTTAAAAACAAGATGTTAGTGGTTAAATTGTGTGAGATCCCCATTTTTAGGATCTAAAAAAGTAACTGTACTTGTTTATCTCACATTGATACAAAAATTGTGCACTAACTGTGTGCTAGAAACTGCTACAAGGGGCACCAATTATGGTAAAAAAAACCTTGAAAAACCATGAAAAAGCTTTATATGCAAAAATAAGGTTCTTTACTAGGTGGAAACATGATTTATAAAAACCTTGAGCCTACCCAAAGTGAAATTTTTTTCATTGCATGGTTTCCTATATGATTTTCAAGGTTTGTACTAACCATGATCAAACCATTCACCTCTATAAAATCCAATAAAACATTAAAAAATTCTTCCATACCATTCTAAACAACACCCAACAACATAACATACTTCAAATACCTAAATAAAGGGTTTCTTACAATAAATCAAGGGTGCTATAATCACTTTCTAAATGATAATATATTTAAACTTATAACTAGGTAATTTTTATTAATGCTTGAATGTTGATTACACTATAAGAGTTGTTAAATTTAATTAAATGAGTATTTTTATTTGAATGTTAAAATTGTCATATTTATAGAATTATTTTTGGTAAAATAAATTTATTTTTTTGAATCATCGTATTAAAATTATCTTAGGGTGAATGTTTAAAAATTTACCAAGAATGTTGTTTTTTATTAAAAAATTGACATTTACCATTTTATGAGAATTGACATTTTATGAAAAAGTTATTGCACGGGAATGATTAAAAATATTTATAAAATAGTTTATGAAATAAAAATATAATTTACGAGATATATAAATGAATTTAAAAATATTAATTTTTATTTATAAATTTATACATTTCATTGTGGAACTAAAAGTTGTATTTTTAAGTTAAAATTTGTGAATAGATTCTGTTTATTAAATTGATTGGTTGGAAGCTGATTTTTGAAATGGCCATGATTTTAACCTCTAATCACTATAAGTAACTCAATAATAATTAATCAATTTTTTTATAATTAATTTAACATAAAATTGATTCACTTATATAATAAAATGGAAAATATTTAATTACTTTATACCACCCCACCTCATGTATATATACAAATCATCCCCTGATCACTCTCCACACAAAATGCACTAAGAATAAATTCTATTTCAATATCACTTTGAAGAGTCTCTCCATAGTGAATCTATGTTTCTATGTAGTCCCGCTCTATCCTTATGAAGCTTCATCCTAAGGTAATTTTCCCCCTATTTTATCATTCCTTTTCAAGTAAATTATCTTTTTATATTGTATTTAGAAATCCCCCTATTATTTTTTGACATGTTTTTATTAAATTTTATTTTCTTCTATTAATTATATTTTTCATGGTATTTTATTTATTTCTTCTCATTAAATCATCTTCCTAATATGTTAATCAACAGAAATAATGGTTTCTCACCCATCCATCAATATTTCCACTAAGATCAATTTTAAATTCCTTTTGTTTTAACTTGAATCCTTATTATGAATCATTCTTATAACATACTTACTATTTAATCAATGAGGGATATATATTCACTCACATTATAATAACTTCATAATAAATTATAATGGACAATAATTATCATAACAATAAAACAATCCGAAATTTGGTAAAGGTGTGTGTGGTTTTCCTCAAAACTATATCCATGTATGGATTCTATAAGTAGTATGTAGCTCTGGAATATTTGTTCAGAGGGTTAATAACCTAGAAATGGATGAATTTTGTATTAAATCCATCACCACCTAGTTTATGATAAATAAGACTTTCTGAAAACTAGTTTGACAATTCTAGGAGAATTTATTTGGTTTATTCACTTTAACTTTATGAGACATAACAAATGGTAAAATACATTGATTTATTTTTTATATTAAATTTATATCTTTATTCCATTAATGCACCCTTCACCACTTCATTTTATCATTCCTTCAATTGGGTAATTTCCATTTCATTAAGAACATCCAACAGTTTTTAAGTTGATTATTCAATATTCAACAAGATAGCTGTATTAATTCCTTGACATGGTATATTTAATACTCTATTTATAACCAATGATCATGCTCTATTTCAATCTCTATATTTCTCATGAACTTCAACTTTATTCTCCGTGTTCTTATTCCTATGTACATGTGATATGATGCAAATATGATATCTGTCAACAGTGATCCATCACTGCATTTATCTTGACCTATCATCAAATATACATAATAATATCATTTATTCTAATGATTTTTTATATTAATACCCCACTCTGAATTCTAATATTTAAGGTTATTCACCTAGATACAAATAAAAAATTTAACCGGGAAATATATTGACTAAACCATATAACCTTTATTCTATATTGTTAAAATACCCTATAATTCATTATTTTTATTGAATGATATTTATATTAATATATAGATACATTTATTGGATACCCACTTAATTTATTATGGGTTAATCATGTTATGATTATTTATGGACTTATTTATGCTTTCCTATTTTGGAACACATAATCATTTATATATTATTGTGGGTGCACACATATATTTCAAAAATTAATTAGGTAATGTTATTATCTTATGAAATGAAATGTACAGTATTAGGGAGTGTTATTAATTTATAAAGGGACTATGTCCACCATGTGATGTTGTCTTGGAAATTATCCTTGACTTATACTAATTTTAAGTTATATGTTTTCCCAACTTTCCTATGTTTCTATGATCTTATCATCCTATTATTATGGTATATCTACATATGTTTCTTCGTAATCCTCACCATCATGAAACCAAGTTATGGATCATATTCCCATAATCATGTTATGACTCTTGTCCTCATGTTCTCATATCATGACTCTTGTTTTACCCGTGATGTTCATTTATTCCCTTTTTTCATTATTTATTCTCTTACTAGGCTTTATAGGATACCATTTTATTATGTTTTCCCATATCCAAATAAATTGTAATAAAATGGATATTTATAAGGGAATTACATGATTGAAAAATCATTGTTGAAGAAATGTGAATTATAACATCTTTTTAGTTATAATTTTTCCTAGTTTCCAAAGAAACTAAACTTTTTATCGTGGGGATTAATGAAATTAATGTGATGTATTAAACATATGTATGTTTAGTAGTAGTTACAAAATTTATAGTATGAGGTGTCTCATGGACGATCCCTTCGAGACTAGGTGTGTTTCTTAGAGTGGGAATTCCATTTAGTGACATGTAGAGAGACATCCAAAGGGTGATGTGAGACATGACCTTGGTGTTGGTAGTGGGATTCATCGAGACATGGAAACTGGATTCCAAGGGGATTAGAATGTAGTGTCATAGTATGGTCCTTGTGTATTTGGACCATAATTTTTGGGGGATCTTGATGAGGATATTGGTTGGGCAATGGGGTCTAGGTCAAAGAGGCATTAAGACATGGATTCCGTTGATGGGTGATGAGTGTCAGATAGTATTGGTGAGTAGAGGTTGTGATGGGTCAAGAGGACCCAGTGCACCCCCTAACATGGGGGTCAAGATATATTTGTGATGAGGTGATATGTCTTAAGCAACAAGAACCCTAGGATCATATGGGGATTTGTGTAATAGGATACATGACCTATTTTATTTCATGTTCTTGTGATCTCCTCAGATTTTTCATGGATGTGTCAGTGTGATTAGACCTCCCCATAGTCTTTCGGGATGGGTTTGTGTGATTGGACCCCCCAAAATTCTATGGGTATAGGTCGGTGTGATTGGGGTGACCTCCATTGAGTTCAAAATGATGGGTCTGTGTAGATAACAAACCTTTCTTAAGAGGATTTGGTTATGGAATTGGACTACCCATGAAAGGATGGGTCATTGACATTGTCAGATGATAATAATAGACTCTACCTTGAGTGATAGGGATATGGGTCAAGATATAAACATATGAACATTTCTAGTGTCTACAAGTATTGGGATGAGTTGTGGGTCATACCTTACCCAAATTATTTAGGTGTGGGTGGGAATTTGGGTGTAACGGAACAACAACATGAAAGGGTGGATTTCAACATTGAATTTTAGTTGGTATTATCATGTAATGGGGCATATTGGTGAACACAGAGTTACAAGATGTTCATGGTGACTTGGGGTTTTGGTTAGCACACAACATCTGTGAAACTTGTGTTAAATGTTTATTTTATTCCTCATGCATACATGTATCTACTGACATATACTAGGATAATATGGTGTGACCATATGGAGATGTATTTCTCATACCCTTAATAGGAAACTCAGTATAAGGGAAGATCCTATATATGCTTTCAGTTTTAGTATAGGATGTGTTGTGGATTAGGCTGGTGTAGCTCGAGGGTAGTAGAGATAAGGTATGTAAGGCCAATGAATTTCAAAAGACCAAGTCTGTGTTTTTTTATTTGAGATCAAACTAAGGTGAGATTATTTTATGTATTATATGAATTATTCTTGGTAATGTTTTAAAAAAAATTATTTATTTTTTGATTATTCTTACTTTGAATGATGTTATTGATTTTTTATATTTTCAATGTATTTTATGAATCCAATTATAGAACATATTCTCTCTATTTAATAGGTCAGGCCCTGAATGTTTTTTAAGGCCTCCGGCATATGGGGAGGAACACTTGAGGCCATATGGAATCTCATTTTTGTCTTGTTCTGGGATATGGTGTCAAAAAATGGTATCACACCATTGTATAATTTTATGATTTTGTGATATGTTAGATAGGTGGTCTAAGAATGTGTCATAGCTTCTAATTTACATCATACTTGTTTGTTATGAACACCTTTTAATGGAAATTCCTCATTACTAGGGGTATGAGATTTATATTCCTTCATGTTTGTTCTATTAAAGAAAGGTTTATTAAATATTTCGGGTTTATTAAAGATTTTATTTAATCATTTATCTCTTTCCCCTTTGTAATTTAGTCATGTTCATGCATCTTAGTTGACATATTGGACTCTCGTAACATGTGACATATTATATTACATTGATTTTTTTATGATTGTTTTTAATAGTTTAAATTTAAAAAATAGAGACACAATTTTCACATGCAACTTATTATTTGAATTCTACTTAGATAAACAATGATATTGTCATTGATGGAAGGTTAGGTGGATCCTGGTGTAGGTGGTCCTTCTATGATAGAAATAAATTTTTTTCATCAATGGATGTCTGGAGATGCAATATGGGTCTATGTTGGAAATGATTCTACGGTAATGACTTAATGAGGGGATATTATTCTAGAGGTATTATCCAAGGATGGGAATAAGTATCCTTGATGATGCTAGTTTTTTTACTTAAGTCTGAATAGAATCTAATGTGTTGTTCTCTCATATAGTTTCTTATTGGAATTCTACTAAACTATACTACGTGGTTATACAATATTTTGCGGATGAATTGTGCTTAATATCAAAGAAGGTTTAGAGGGAAATATCAGTTTGATCCATGGAGATGTGGTTCTTGGGAATAACATTCATGTACTATTTTGGGATTATGGATGGACACTCATTTCTCTATAAGGCATGTGCTCTTTTACAAACACATCTATGGGTGAAACTTATAATTTTTAGGACAATTTCATCTGTGTAGACTGAATAGTATTTTTACATTATTTTAGATATGGATAGATAGAAATTTCATCATGTTCATTGTTCATAATATGGTTGGTGGGTTGTTTCCCATTGAAAATGCATTTTTAGTAGGATAGTACTATATTGGGGAGGACTATTGTTTGTCATTGTCTTGCATAAGTGGATTTTTAATGTAGGGAGCATCATAATTATAATGATTAATTAGGTGAATACACACGGTTTTCTATGTAGAGATGGAAATGGTAAGCTTCACCTCATATTTGGCTTAGGTGGTGAGTAATTGGCTTAGCTTTGGGGGAATAGTGATCCTTAGTGTTTGGAGTAGTATTGTGGAAGAATGTTTTAAATTTGGAGATAAAAAATTATAAATTTAAATTGAATTGTAGAATTATGTAGGTCAATATATATGGTTTGAGGTGTACCATGATTTATATGAAAAAATAAGCACTATGATGGTGAGTTTAGAATGACCCTAGGTTTTTTTAATTTTTTTTTGAGAAATAGGACTCAGAATAAGGTTTAGAGAATTTTATTATCCATAAGAAGTGTTATTGGATTTTTTTAGAACTTGTATAAATCATGGTTTCTTGGGAGAGAATCAAAGGAAGGATAGATATCCGAGTTGTTGGATTTTAGCCATTGTTGATCTTTCATGCCATGTAGAAGTGCTTCATGGTGTGAATATTCATGAAAGATGGTCAGGGGGTCCCCTACCATGGTGGTTCTCACCATGAAAGGTCTATTGATATATTTTTAAATAGAAATGGGTTTCCACTTGTTTATGATTACTAGGTATGCACATGGGAGGGCCAATGAATAGCACACCCATTCCCACCCCATGTGATTTTGGTTGGCTCTAGGTGTGATCTAATAGTAGATTCAAGTTTTTTTCTCCTTTCCTTTAGCTATATTATTTTTAACCTTTATTTTCCATTGATTTTAATTGGGTGTTTTACCTAAACCATCATTGAAGTCGGTCAAAGTTTAAAATTTATATTCCTACTAACTACAGTATATGTAGAAAGTAGGGTCAAACCCACAGGGAAGGTAAATTTGGCCACTACTAAACTAAAGATTTGGAAAACTCCACTATTGTCAGCAGTGGAGTGGTATTTCTAATTTTCACCTTTTAATTTTTTTTATCTTTTAATTTTTTTAAAGTTTTAATAAACTGCATTGTAAACTACAAAACTCTTTTAAATTTGTGCTACCTACAGTAAAACTGAGTACAACTAAAAATATGGTGTGACAAAAAAATAAGATGCTGATAAAATACAACAAAAAAGAACACTCGAGGTTCATTCTAGTCTACTGGTTTAATTTTTTTCCTATTCATGTAAAATTACTGCTTCATACCACTGAATAAAGACGAATTACTTCCTTCGCCAGGAGTTAAGTCGTGGAAATTGTACAACTTAGAGTTCACCACTCCAAAGAAGTAAAACTCCAGAAAGATGAGTTAAAATGAACAACATCACAAACTCACCATAAGTACTAAAGTTTTCATTAAGAGTTGTTTGACTTGAAGATGATTCCATAATCAGACTTGCCGTATGATTATAGTGTTTTTAAAATTCAGTGATTGTGGTACGAAACAGAAATGTGTAATTAGAACTAATCTTGCTGATCAATTCTAATCACAGAAGAAGTGTTTTATGAAAAAGGAAGAAAATGATTACCAATAGAACTAGAACTCTCCCCGAA
This sequence comes from Viscum album, assembly GCA_963277665.1. Classification (NCBI taxonomy): domain Eukaryota; kingdom Viridiplantae; phylum Streptophyta; class Magnoliopsida; order Santalales; family Viscaceae; genus Viscum; species Viscum album. The sequence goes on along the minus strand of OY728163.1, from coordinate 1,637,874,800 downwards.
CTATAAATTTAGCTAACTAGTATATTGATCATTATCAATATAGAAATGAAAAACATTTCAAAAGAACAGAGTACAAGCGTTAAAACAAAAGGGAGAAAGAACTCCCCGAAGATGCTCTGCTCCTCTGCTCCTTTGACTCCAGGACTGCAATGCTCCGGATGAGAGATAAGCTCTCAAATCTTCACTTAGTCACCAGGTGTGCGAATCCGAATCAGCGTCTCCTCTAAAATTCTGCTGCTTTCTTTGCTTTAATAAATCATGCTGTCTTCTGCTGCTTGTCACCACATTTCTTCTACCGACTTCAAAAATTCTTCACCCACACATTGCAAAATGCACATTTTTTCACGACAAGCACGTCACACTATCTTTTCGCACGTAACAAACTTTTGGAAAGATAGTTGTATGAATCTGGATGTTTTATCATCTCTAGAATAAACCTGCGAAGTTATAACATAAGAATAATTAAATAAATAAATACCTAAAGAAAGATAAATAGTTATTTTTTAGAGTTACGTATTAAATTGCTCGTTAAAATATTACCTAGGGTTAATTGATAATTATTAAATTTTAAATTATTTATACAATTATCCACTAAAAATTACTATGGTAAAACATAATTTAATTAAAAATTTATTAAATTAATTAGGTTAATAAATACAAATACTAGGCTATTAATTTTATCCATTTTTTTAAACTAAGTTATTAAAAATTAAGAACATAAATAATTAAGATAATATTTTAGATTGTATTAAAAATTTAATTAATACTATTAAAGAAATTAAATTGTTAGCTTAATTAATTAATTAGTTAATTTTAATTTATTAATTAAAATTATTACTTAAGTTTTAAGTATATTTAAATTAATAAGTTTGTTTTATAATTTATTTATAATTATTATTACCTAAATAATTTATACTATTAATAGTAAATTAATTTATTATTTACATTTATTATTAATTTAGTTTTATAATTTAATTTATAATTAATATATTCGTTAATATTTTAAATCTATAACTTTTATAAATTACTTTATATTTATTTGACTTTTTAAAGTTAACTTTAACTTAAACCTACTTTACTTTTTATTTTTCTTAAATTCTATTATTACTTTAATTTTTTAATCTTCTTTTTAACTTTTCTTTTATTATTTTTTTATCTATTTATTCTTATTTATTTGTTTAAACTCTATTATTCCCTCTGCCCTAATTTGGCGCACAGTAGGGGGATTTATTCTTGAGAAAAAACCCAGAGAAGACCCGCGGCTCAACCCTCATGCGAGTTCCTCTCGCAGCGGCATCCTGACTCCAACATGGCACGACCCTTGATAAGCGGAAACTTCTCCTTGGCTCAACACTGGTGGACAACAGCAGCTTCCTCCCTCCTCCAGTGTGTGGAGCGGAAGATCTCCTCTGGTCCGAGCAAGGCAGCAGTGCTCACGACAACAAGTGGCTCAGCCTCTTCTCCAATGAACCTTGGCTCGAAAAAATAAAAAAATAGCAACAGAACATGGGGGCTTCAGAAAGCTTCTCTTCAAGGGTTTTCTTGAATAAATCTGTGTGTAGTCATTGATTTTATTATTCCTTAACCAATTTCTGGATTTCTTGTGAACTGATGGTTTCAATTGAGTAATTAGGGTAGCTATTTTTTTGTATTTTTTCGTTTTTGATGCTGAAAAAGTCCAACGCATGTACTCGAGATCAGGAGTGAAAGATGAAATACGGCTCTACGATGACGAAACATGGGTGTTGGGATAATTAAAGGATCATTCGTGTTAGGATGCAGGTAGATTAGACTGTAAAGCAACATCAGTGTCTGAAGAGGCGAGCAGTGACTCTCCAAAGATTCTGATACTAATGGTGTGAGACCGATAGTTTGAGGAAGGAGAAAGGATTGACTCACCGATAGTGTGAAATGGGGAGGCATCAATGGGTGTGTGAAGAAATGAGAGACTGACGATAATGAATGGATTGTGAAACTGAAAGAGGAAAAACGTCGATGAATTAGTGAGAAGAAAAGTGAGAAGCAGGGGAGGCGGAAGCTAACGGTGGCCGGGAAATTGTGAGACCGATAGTTAGAAATGGATCGGTAGCAGGCTGGAGGGAAAGCACTCACCGATAAGAAATGGAAATAAGGGGTATCAGTGTGTCACATAACTATCGGTAGGAGGAATGAAAGACTGGTGAGAATCGGTAGCAGAAAAGGAAATTGGCAACGTTGTAAAATTTGTAAAATCGATAGTTGAAAACAAAATACAAACTCACCGATGAAAGAATTAAATGGTGCCAAATGAAAATGGTGTTCCTTGTCAAACCGTTAGTTAAAATAAAATCAAGAATCGGTGTGTGACACACCAATGGAAAATAAATAACATCTCATCGATAGTTTAAAAAGAGAGACCGAAACCGATGGAAGGATCGGTGCGTCGCAACAACGGTGCGTCGCGAGAGACCGATGCTGTTTCGAAGTAATCGGCGAGTCATGACTCAATGATAGTTATAAAAAACTTTGTTGTGACCTAACATCGGTGCGACACTCACCGACAGTAAAAAATTAAAAATAATAACAATAAATATTAATTTACAACAAAAATTAGAATGAATTAAACATTAATTAACTAAATTAAAAATCAAATTAACTAAATTGTTAAAGAGTAATTAATTGTCTGTAACTAAAAACTAACCAAATTATTTATCAAACTAAAAATAAAAGCAACTAATTAATAACTAAGAAAATAAAATTTAATATTAATTTACAATATGTCTAAACAAATGCAGAACACCTATAATAAATTAACTGCAATCATATAATTAAAATTTTTAGAATTAACTAGAGTAATTAAACGACATAGTTAATTAGTTATATGCTAAAATGAAACTTAACATTAAAAACATATTATTTTATTAAAATTTAACTTAAACTTATTTACTTAGCAAAATAATTGAACTGATTAAACAGTAAAGTTAATTTATTTAAATAAATCAGAATTAAATGGTAAAGTCTTAAATTAAAAACTAAATTATATTGAAAAAAATAAAGAAGAAAACTAAATAATAATTATTTTTAAAAGTTAATAAATAACAAAAATTAAGATTATCAAACTATAAAGTAGATTAATATATAGAATAATTATATAGACAATAAAAAAGGACTAAAAACACGAATTTAATTGCAAAAAATGATTAATTAAGAGAAGTAGGGATGAAATTACAAAAATGCCATTATTTATTAAAAAGTGTCAAAATAATTACTAAATTGATAAAAATTAAATAAAATATGTGTCAAAACTATGTAAAAGTAGAGCCACATAAAATTACCCCACACTTAAGCATTGTTTGTCCTCAAACAATCGCATGTTTTATTTTCTTTGAAAAACAGAGGTAAGTTTATAATTCAAATCAAAATGTAACATGTCCGGAATTTTTAACAGAGGACTTAAAAAACATGTCAAAAGGCCTTTAGAAGCTAAGTCACTCAAATGAACCTTGCATAGTACAAATTCTCACTGGTAACTAAGAAATCAAAGACCATCCTTCAAAGAAGATGCCATGCCTCATATGTGATACAACTTAATGACTCACTTCAATCAAAACTCAGGTTCTAAATCCAAAAATGACAGGGGATAAAATTTCAATGGAATTAAGACCTTAACCAAGGAAATTTGCACTTGACTCTTCACATAAGCTCCAATAGTAATTAATTTTTTGTGAATCACCTCAATGATACAACAAAAGTGATTTCCATATAAACCATTTGATCCCTTCTTCATCTGGAGTTCATCATTACCCTCAACTTATTGAGGTCATTTTTGACCCTAGACACTTTATTTATTTTTCCCAAGGCACGTATCATTGTGCTAGGAACTGTGCATTGCACTTATTCAAAGTGAACATAGGGCTTTTAGTTAACAAAAACGCACCCAGCATCTAGGGTCTCAGAGACTCATAGTGGGATCCCAAATGCCCAAATTACATCAGTTTCGAAAGATTTATATAAAATTCATTTACATTGGCTCATTAAAGCAACTAATTTAATAAGTTAAAGAAAAACAAGTCACCTATGATCAGAATAAAACTTCCAGTTCCAATGGTTAAGACCATAATCCGCTTAACATGAGACACAAATCACTTCCAGAATTAGTTCCTAAACCAAATTTCCATGAAATATCTATGTAAAATCACTCAGCAATCATCCAAACTCATTAACTTCAGGATCTAAGAAGTTCTTACTACCAATAAAGAACTTTTCATAAGGCAAGACCCAATGGAGTACAATGTAAATCCTAAAATTATGCAAATTTTTTGAAATTTTGAAAAATAAAATTATTCATTTTTTAACAAAAAGTCTGAAGTTATAGTGGGAATTGATGGGATTTCATTAAAACACAGTTTAGCACAGTCAAGAATCGACCCCCTCCCCCACACTTAAAATCCAACTTTGTCCCAAAAGTTGACATCTAAATATGGAGAAGAACAATTAATCAATTAAGGTTCAAAATAGATTTTCAATTAAGTAGATTTATGAAATGTATAAAGGGTCTCAATGAAGTTCCAAAAGATTGTTTGCTACAATAAATAGTCAACAAGTTCATTTCAGACACACACTTTCTTTAACATTTAAGTCCAGTGAAAAAGATTTTCATTAAAGTTCAAATGTAGCATTAAAGGTGTGGGTGCAGAGTGGAGATGGTGTGGCATTTTAGCAAAGTATAATTCAAATGGATGTTCAATATAGCATTAAGATGCATGATAACACCCCTTAGAAAAACCATTTAATGAAAATCAAACTAACCAGTAAGCATGCACCCCCACACTTAATTTCAAGAAGTGGAAAAGATTATAATAACAATGCAATACAATTATTCAGCAAGAGGCACATGCAGAATTTTAAAAATTCAGTAGCAAGACATGCAATAGAATTTTATACAGTAAAAATGTAGCTGAATTTTCAGTACACATGTAGCCGAATTTTTTTAAATAAGAATAATTTTTAGTGAAAAACAGGAGAATAATTTTTTCTAAAGCATTAAGGAGTAGAAAAATGAAATGCAGCAATTATGAATTAAATACTTCGCTTAATATGTTCTTGTACAAAGATGATCATGGGAATTCAAATCCATTATTACCCAGTAGTAGCATCCTAAAAATACAAAACATGAAAAACAGGAACAAAAATCCAGCATATACAGTGCATACAGGAAGCATCACAATATGACTTTATCCAAATTAAAATAAGAACAGAACAAAAGTAAACACAAATAAAATAACATAGGTTGACTCCCAAGAAGCACTGAATTTAATGTCTTCAGTTAGACTTTATTTAATCACAATTTTTTTTATTTATTAACAACAAAAACCATGGGTTTCCTCCCATGTAGCGCTAGGTTTAAAGTCCCCAGCCAGGCTTCATTCAAGAATAGTTTTCAAGACCAGTGAAAACAGCCAAGCCCTTTGGCTGTCCCTCAAAATAATGTTTTAGTATCTTCCCATTAAATAGCATGTGTTTATTCTCTTCGCTAACAATTTATAAAACACCATTCCTCAGCACTCTCACAATAGTAAAAGGTCTAGACCATTTGGACTTCAGCTTTCCAGAAAAGAGTTTGAGTCTAGAATTAAAGAGAAGGACCTTCTGTCCAGGTTTGAATTCCTTGATTTGAATGATAGAATCATGAAAGATTTTAGTACTATATTTATAAATCCTTGAATTATCATTACTCTCTCTCCTAATCTCATCAAGTTCACTTAGCTCAAGTAATATCCTCTCACCAGCACTCTTAAAGTCAAATATTAGAGCGTTAACTGCCCAATTTGACTTATGTTGAAACTCCACAGGTAAGTGACAACATTTCCCAAACAACTTCCTATAAGGAGACATACCTATTGGGGTCTTGAAATCAGTTCTATATTCCTATAAAGCTTCATCCAGTTTAAGAGACTAGTCCTTCCTAGAGTTTAACACAGTTTCTTAAGAATTTTTTTCAGTTCCCTATTTGATATTTCCACCTATCCACTGGATTGTGGATGATAAGGAGTACCAGTTTTGTGAACACAACCATATTTATACATCAAAGATTTAAATTTATAGTTCTTAAAATGTGTTCCATTATCAGTGATAACAGCTCTTGGGACTCCAAATCTTGTAAAAATATTATTTTTGAAAAATTTTATTACATTGTTTGCTTGATTGTTGGGCAGTGCCACTGCCTAAACCCATTTTGAAACATAGTCAACAACAACTAGAATATACTCATTTCCATGAGATAATGGAAATTGACCCATGAAATCTAACCCCAAACATAAAAAATTTCAACTTCCAAAATACCCTTTTGGGGTAACTTCTATTTCCTACCCACATTACCCAGCCTTTGGCACCTATCACAGCTATGCACAAAACTCCTAGCATCCTTAAAGAGTGAAATCCAATAGAAACCAGACTGTAGGACTTTTTGAGCAGTTCTCTTACCCCCATGGTGACCACCCCAAGGTGGATAATGAAAACTTTCCAAAACAGGCAACATTTCTTCCTCAGGTACACATCTCCTAAGAATACCATCATCACACCTCTTAAACAATAAAGGATCATCCCAAAGGTAGTATTTAAGTTCAGAAATGAATTTATTTCTTTGATTATTAGACAGATTTTTGGGAATGACACCTACTTCCAGGAAGTTAGAAAAAATCTACAAACCAAGCAGATTCCCTGACAGAGACAGTGAGCAGCTTCTCATCAAGAAAGTATGAATTAATCTCCCTAGGGTTTTTAGATTCAGATTGAGTAAAAGGAATCCTAGATAGGTGATCAACAACTAAGTTTTCAGCTCCCTGTTTATCCCTAATTTCTAAGTCAAACTCTTGTAACAGCAGAATCCATCTAATCAGCCCGGGTTTAGTTTCTTTCTTAGACAGAAAGTATTTTAAAGCAGAATGATCAGTGAAAATGATGACTTTAGAACCTAACAAATACAGTGTAAACTTTTCCAGAGCAAACATAAGAGATATTAATTCTTTTTCAGTGGTGGTATAATTCTTTTGAGCATCAGCTAGCAGCCTGCTAGCATAATACACCACATGCAACTTCATATCTCTCCTCTGTCCAAGGACATCACTTACAACCATGTCACTAGCATCACACATAATTTCAAAAGGTAATTTCCAATCAGGTGCAATAATGATGGGTGATGTAGTGAGTTTCTCCTTAAGCAGATTAAATGATTTCAAACAATTTTCATTAAAATTAAAAGGTAAAACCTTGGCCAGAAAAGAACACAAGAGCTTAGTTATTTTGGAAAACTATTTTATGAATCTCTAGTAGAAACTGGCATGCCCTAGAAAACATCTAACTCCGTTTACATTAATAGGAGGTGGAAATTTTTGAATAACATCTATCTTAGCAGTATCAACTTCCAAACCTCTCTTTGACACTTTATGACCAAGCATAATACCTTCTATAACCATAAACTGACATTTCTCCCAATTAAGAACAAGGATGGTTTCAATGCATCTCTCCAAAAATAACTCAAGATTTTCAAGAAAAGTATAAAAAGTACTACCCACAATGGAAAAGTCATCCATGAAAACTTCAATAATTCTCTCAATCATATCAGAAAAGATAGTCATCATACACCTTTGAAAGGTGGCGGGAGCTCCACACAACCAAAAGGGAATCCGCCTGTAGGCAAATATTCCAAAGAGGCATGTAAAAGTGGTCTTCTCTTGATCCTTTAGATCAACAAGATTCTGGTTGTAACCAGAATACCCATCCAGAAAATAGAAAAATTCATTTCCAGCAAGACTCTCAAGCATTTGATCCAAGAAGGCCATTGGAAAATGATCCTTCCTAGTGTCTGCATTAATATTTCTATAATTTATACAGACTCTCCATTTTGTGGCTTTCATAACATTGACTTCTTCATTTTTTTCATTTTTAATAATAGTGAAACATCCTTTCATGGGGACAACCTGGACCAGGCTGACCCAAGCACTATCAGAAATTGGATATATCATTCCAGTGTCCAACAGCTTGATCAATTCCTCTCTCACAAATTCTTTCATATTTTGATTTAATCTTCTTTGACATTCTACCATAGGATTATGACCAGGATCCATAGGAATCTTGTGCATAAAAAATGAGGGACTAATACCCTTGATATCAGCTATTTTTCAACCTATGACAGATTTAAATTTCTTCAAAGCATTCATCAATCTTTGCTCTTGGTTTGCATTAAGATCAGTAGAAATTATTACATTCAAAGTGAAGTTATCACCTAAAAATGAATATTTAAGATGGGCATGGATGAGCTTCAGCTCAAGATCAGGTGGTTCTACACTCGAAGGAAGACTCTTAGGCCTGGAAGGCCCAAGATCCTAAATATATTTCTTGTAAGGAGTATTAAATGATGAAGAATTTTCAATTTCATGTTCAGATTCAGAAGTAGCAGTCCTACTGTCCAAGGTGGGTAGCATGCTGTCCAAACATTCCATATCAGAATTAAGCAGGTTTATCAATGTAGAATCATCAAGTTGTCTCAAAAGTTCTCCCTCAGTATCATAAAAATTCTCAGAAGTTTTGGTGCTAACAGAAACACCCTTAATTTCACTCATAAAGTTCCAAAGTTCAGAAATAGAGTACTCTCATATAGCAGAAACTGGATAGTTGTCCAGTTCTGAGAAATTTTCCAGTTTGGATGTTACAGTAGAATTTCTAGTTTCCAGAATAGATACAAAAAGATTTTCAGCTTCTCAATTGTTTCCTTCAGCAGAGGATTGTTTTTCATATACTTAAAAGTGTTCAAGATGATTTTTATAAGAACATTAATCTTCAAGGAACTCATTTTTTGAGCATTTTTCAGAATATGTTGGTTCCTTAATATTTTTATAAACATTGAACTATTATTCTTGTTCAAAATTTTTGAATATCAGCTGACCCTTGGAAAGATCTATAACAGCACCTCCTGTGGCCAAGAAGGGCCTACACAATATGATATGTACCTCTTGATCACATTCCATATCCAAGACAAGAAATTTAGCATGCACAAATAGTTTCCTAAAACCAACTATAAAGTCATCTACCCTTCCCACAAGATGAGTGAAAGATCTATCAGCCAACTGAAGAATGACCGTGGTGGGTTGAATATCACCCAGTCTCAACTATAGAAATAGTTAGTATGGGAGAAGATTAATACTAGCACCTAGATCGCATAGACAGTCGAGCTGACCAAAATTTCCTAATGTGTAAGGGATAACAAAGTAACCTGGGTCTTTCAGTTTAGGTGGGATTTTATTTTGAAGCACAACACTGCACTTTTCAGTGAGGCTATAAGTAGAAAATTATTCAAGGGTCTTTTTGTTTGAAACAATTTTCTTTAAAGATTTCAGATAATATGGGATTTGAATTAAGTCTTGGACAAATGGGATGTTCACTTGAAGCTTAGAGAGGAGACCAAGGAACTGAAGAAGTTCAACCCTGGTATTACTTTGAGGTTTTAACTTCTCAGGGAAAGGGATGGGTGGGGAAAATTTTTTCAGGATAGTGGGTATATCCCTAACCTCTTCCACAACTTTTTCTTTTACATTATTCCTTTGATTTTTAGAAGATGTTTCAGCTTGATTTTCAGGTGAAAAATTCATATTTTCATCATTTTCAAGAGTTTTCTGTGAATTTCTAGCAGGTTTGCAAATCATATTTTTATTTTCAGATTGAACCTGATTTTCAATTTGATTATTTTCAGTGAGTTTTTCAGCAACTGTTTGAGTATTAAGGCCACTTCTAGTGACAACATCCATGGAATTCTCTCTAGGGTTAAGTTCAGTTGTACTTAGAAGTCTACCTTTTTCCCTAGATGAAACATCTCTAGCAAGTTGGCCTAACTGTGTTTCCATATTCTGTATTCTCACACCAGTTTTCATTTTATCAGATTCATATTGATTTTGATTCTTGGTTAGATGATTCAAGATTAGATCAAGCTTAGAAGAAATGTGACTATCATTGTTTCCTAGTGTATTTGAAGACTCACCCCTTTTTTGATTTTGAAAGTTCACTCTTGATTGATTCTGATAATTAGGGGCAGAGGATTGTTTAATTAAGCCTTGATCTTTCCATGACAGATTTGGATGGTTCCTATAGCCTTGGTTGTAATTGTTTGAAAAATGATATTCTTTAGGAGGCATTCTAGGACCATAGTTAACAATGTTTGAATTTTCTTGTTGTTGGGATGGAATATGAAAGTAAGGAAAAAAAAATTCAGTATGCCCAAACATACCACACTGGACACACTGTTCCCTTAAAGATTGGTTGGTATTTTGACATCCAAGTTGATTAACAATTTTTTTAGAATTCTTGTTCATTAAAGATTGAAGTTGGTTGGTGATTTTAGCCAGTTGATCTTGAGTTTCATTCATTGAACCAGTGTTAGCACTCATATTCACTCTCTTGCTTCTTGAATTTTTGTGTTGAGAATTAAGGGCCAGATTATTAAAGATCTATCTAAGTTATTCATCATTCTTATCATTGTAATTACCCCCAGTAGCTTGATCCACTAAATTCTAACCAGAGGAGGACATCCCTTCATAGAAGGTATCCATGAGGAGATGAGATGGGAGTTGATGATGGGGACACTGCCTATGCAGATCCCTGAATCTATCCGAAGCTTTATGAAAAGCTTCTCCATCCTCTTGATAAAAACTAGTGATTTTAGTTCTCAGTTCTCATTTTAATCTTTGGGGATAAAATTTCATAATGAATGGGTTATAAACTTGATCCCAATTCTCAAAAATGCTTTCATCTAAACTTAAAAACCAATTCCTAGCATTCCCTTTAAGGAAAAAGGGAAAAACATTCATCCTCATATCATTTTCAGTGAGTCCTAAAAGTGGTAGTTGCTGCAAAATGTTATAGATGTCTCTAATGAAGGCCAAAGAGTCCTCATTATAGATCCCATTGAATATAGGAAGGAGATAAATGTGTGATTATTCTTGCTCATAATTTCTGGCTCTAGGACTTAATCTAATGGATGATGGGTTGCATGAAACTTGAGGGAGTTGGAACTCCCTCATTCTAGGCCGTTCATGTTCATCTAAGAGTTCTGTATCGTTTTGGAAATTATTATGCTCAGGAACTCTATTATCCATGTTTTCCATTTTAGTTTTGTTCTTCTTTCTTAGAGAAGCTAAATGTTTATGTAATTCAGGGTTCAAAGGCTCTAATCTAGCACCAGATGTTCTTTTACTCATACAAATAGCAGTAGAAAGTGACAACAGTAATAGTTCAGAAAGATAAGTAATAGTTTTTTTACAGTTTTCAAAATTTTCAATTTTTTTTATGATTTTTATATTTGTGTTTTTTAGAGTTTTTTTAGTAATGGCTTGTGCCTTCCCCGAAAAAGGTGCCACAATATTGACCTAAACTATCATAGAAGTTGGTCAATGTTTAAAATTGTTATTCCTACTAACTACAGTATATGTGGCAAGTAGGTTCGAACCCACAGGGAAGGTAAATTTGGACACTACTAAACTAAAGATTTGGAAAACTCCACTGTTATCAGCAGCGGAGTGGTCTTTCTAATTTTCACTTTTTAAATTTTTTTTATCTTTTAATTTTTTTAAAGTTTTAATAAACTACAATTTAAACTACACAACTCTTTTAAATTTGTGCTACCTACACTAAAACAGAGTACAACTAAAAATATGGTGTGAAAAAGAAAATAAGATGATGATAAAAGACAATAAAAAAGAACACTCGGGGTTCATTCTAGTCTACTGGTTTAAATTTCTTTTCCAATTCATGTAAAACTACTGCTTCGAACCACTGAATAAAGACGAATTACTTCCTTCGCCAAGATTTAAGTCGTGGAAATTGTACAACTTAGAGTTCGCCACTCCAAAGAAGTAAAACTCCAGAAAGATGACTTAAAATGAACAACAACACAAACTCACCGTAAGTACTAAAGTTTTCATTAAGAGTTGTTTTCCTTAAATATGATTCCATAATCAGACTCTCCGCATGATTATAGAGATTTGAAAATTCAGTGATTGTGGTACGAAACAGAAATGTGTATTTAGAATTGATCTCACCGATCAATTCTAATCACAGAAGATGTGTTTTATGAAAAAGGATGAAAATGATTACCAATAGAACTTGAACTCTCCCCGAACTAGAAATTTAGCTAACTAGTATATTGATCATTATCACTATATAAATGAAAAACATTTCAAAAGAATAGAGTACAAGAGTTAAAACAAAAGGGAGAAAGAACTCCCCGAAGATGCTCTGCTCCTCTACTCCTTCGACTCCAGGACTGCAATGCTCCGGATGAGAGAGAAGATCTCAAATCATCAATAGGTCACAAGGTGTGCGAATCTGAATCAGTGTCTCCTCTAAAATTCTACTTCTTTCTTTTCTTTAATAAATCATGTTGTCTTCTACTGCTTGTCACCGCACGTCTTCTACCGACTTCAAGAATTCTTCTTCCACGCACTGCAAAATGTGCGTTTTTTTTCGCGACAAGCAAGTCGCACTATCTTTTCGCATGTAACTAACTTTGGGCAAGATAGTTGTATGTATCTGGATGTTTTCTCATCTCTAGAATGAACCTGTGAAGTTAGAACATATGAATAAATAAATAAATAAATACCTAAATAAAGATAAATAGTTATTTTTTTGAGTAAAGTATTAAATTACTCGTTAAACAATTTCCTAGGGTTAATTGAAAATTATTAACTTTTAAATTATTTATACAATTATCCACTAAAAATTACTATGGTAAAACATAATTTAATTAAAAAGTTATTAAATTAATTTGGTTAATAAATATAAATACTAAGCTATTAATTTTATCCATTTTTTTAAACTAAGTTATTAAAAATTAAGAACATAAATAATTAAGATAATATTTTAGATTGTATTAATAATTTAATTATTACTATTAAAGAAATTAAATTGATAGGTTAATTAATTAATTAGTTAATTTTAATTTAGTACTTAAATAGTTACTTAAGTTTTAAGTATTTTTAAATTAATAAGTATGTTTTATAATTTATTTATAATTATTATTATTTAAATAACTTATACTATTAATAGTAAATTAATTTAATATTTTCATTTATTATTAATTTAGTTTTATAATTTAATTTATAATTAATCTATTCATGAATATTTTAAATCTATAACTTTTATAAATTAATTTATATTTATTTGACTTTTTAAAGTTAACTTTAACTTAAATCTACATTACTTTTCATTTTACTTAAGTTCTATTATTACTCTAATTTTTTTATCTTCTTTTTAACTTTGCTTTTATAATTTTTTATCTATTTTTTATTATTTAATTTTTTAAACTCTTTTCTTCCCCCTGCCCTAATTTGGCACACAACAGGGGGATTTCTTCTTGAGAAAAAACATGTAGAAGACCCACAGCTCAACCCTCATACAAGTTCCTCTCGCAGTTGCATACCGACTCTAGCAGAAAAGCTCGGCTCAACCTATGTTGCAGTGGTACCAACTCTCACAGTGGCTACCTGGGTCTAGCGCGGTGCGGCCCTCAGAAAGAAGCACGTTCGCCTTGGATCTACACCATCGGATAGCAGCAGCTTCCTCCCTCCTCCAGTGCGTGGCGTGGCAAATCTTCTCTGGTCCGAGAAAGGAAGCGGCCCTCACAGCAAAAATCGGCTCAGCCTCTTCTCCAACGGACCTTGGCTCGAAAAAATAAAAAAAAACAGCAATGGAACATGGGCCTTCGGAAAGCTTCTCTTCAAGGGTTTTCTTGGCTAAATCTGTGTGTAGTCATTTATTTGATTCTTCCTTGACCCATTTCTTGATTTCTTGTGAACCGATGGTTTCAATTGAGTAATTAGGGTAGCTATTTGTTTGTATTTTTCTGTTTTGATGCCGAAAAAGTCTAATGTAAGTACTCAAGATCAGAAGTGAAAGATGAAATACGGCTCTACGATGATGAAACATAGGTGTTGTGATAATGAAAGGATCATCCATGTTAGGATGCTGGTAGATTAGACTGGAAAGCAGTATCAGTGTCTCAAGAGGCGAGGAGTGACTCTCCAAATATTCTCCTACCGATGGTGTGAGACCGACAATTTGAGGAAGGAGAAAGGATTTACTCACTGATAGTGTGAAATGGGGAGGCATCAATCGGTGCATGGAGAAATGAGAGACCGATGGTAATGAAAGGATTGTAAAACTGAAAGAGGAAAAACATTGGTGAGACATTGAGGGCCTGGTGCGCGTACGAAACCAATAGAAGAGATAAATCAGTGAGAAGAAAAGTGGGAAGCAGGGGAGGCGGAAGCTAACAGTGGCAAGGAAATTGTGAGACCGATAGTTAGAAATGGATTGGTAGCAGGCAGGAGGGAAAGTACTCACCGATAAGAAATGTAGAGAAGGGGTGTCAGTGTGTCACATAACTATCGGTAAGAGGAATGAGAGACCGATGAGAATCGATAGTAGAAAAGGAAATTGGAAACATTGTGAAATTTGTAAAACTGATAGTTGAAAAAAAATCCAAACTCACCGATGAAAGATTTAAATGGTGCCAAATAACAACGGTGTGCCTTGTCAAACCCTTAGTTAAAATAAAAACAAGAATCAGTGAGTGACACACCGATGGAAAATAAATAATATCTCACCGATAGGTTAAAAATAGAGACCGAAACCGATGGAAGGATCGGTGCATCACAACAACGGTGCATCGCAAGAGACCAATGGTGTTTCGAAGTAATCAGTGAGTCATGACTCACTGATAGTTATAAAAAACTTCAGTGTGACATAACATCGGCGCGACACTCACCGACAGTTAAAAATTAAAAATGATAACAATAAATATTAATTTACAACAAAAATTAGAATGAATAAAACATTAATTAACTAAATTAAAAATAAAATTAACTAAATTGTTAAAGACTAATTAGTTGACTGTAACTAAAAACTAACCAAATTATTTAGCAAACTAAAAATAAAATCAACTAATTATTAACTAAGAAAATAAAAGTTAAGATTAATTTTAAACATGTCTAAACAAATGCAGAACACCTATAACAAATTAACTGCAAACATATAATTAAAATAATTATAATAAACTAGAGTTATTAAATGACATAGTTAATTAGTTAGATGATAAAATGAAACTTAACATTAAAAATATATTATTTTATTAAACTTTAACTTAAAGTTATTTACTTAGTAGAATAATTGAACCGGTTAAAAATTAAAGTTAATTTATTTAAATAAATAAGAATTAAATGGTAAAGTATTAATTTAAAAACTGAATTAGATTGAAACAAATAAAGAAGAAAACTAAATAATAATTATTTTGAAAAGTAAATAAATAATACAAATTAATATTATCAAACTAGAAAGTAGATTAATATATAGAATAATTAGATAAAGAATAAAAAAGGACTAAAAACACGAATTTATTAGCAAAAAATGATTAATTAAGAGAAGTATTGATAAAATTACAAAACTTCCATTATTTATTAAAAAGTGTTAGAATAATTAATAAATTGATAAAAATTAAATAAAAGATGTGTCAAAACTATGTAAAAATAGAGCCACATCAGTATTATTTTTGTTTTTTGGGGTAAATTCAATTGGTTCATGGTAGAATTGAACAAGAATGATGGAGATTTTGTGCATAATGAATAAATGACCTAGAACATTGATCAAATGTTGTTCCAAGAGGTTTTGGCTAAGGTGGGATGATGACCTAATAAATTTCATATTTTTTTATAAAATTAGATGAAATTTATTGTTAACTGGGTGTTTTTGTCTACGTATTTTAGTTGTGATGGTGTTTGAGGTGTTCCATAGATCTTTTGATGGTGATTGGAAATAATATTTATGTGATGGTGTTGACTACTGTGTTTTTTTAGGACAATATTAATTAGATTTATTTAAATAGTTAATTATAATTTTTCAATTAATTATGTATGTCATATAGTGTGATACATGGTCTTGGGTGGTGGTATGGTCTTGGAAAAGGCATGAACAAGCACAACTGAGTTGTCTTTTATCTTAGATTGGGTGAAAAAGCCTTGATGTAGGTAGGTGATCCATTTAATAAAAATCCACATGTGTGTTTAGGAATAATTTATTTCCTAAATGTTTGTTTCATGGGACTCAGTAGATGGTTTGGGATTGGGAGTGCGCAGGATGAAGATATCTGGTGGTGTTGGGCCTCCTATGTTTGGGATGAGATCCATTTTGAACTTTGGTAAATGAGAATCACTCGATGACTATTTTTACAAGTGGGAAGAGAGACTGTTGGGATGATGAGAGACTATAGGTGGTCTCGAGATATAATATTGGACATGGGTATTCTAGGTGGATTATCCCAGGACTAGTTGGTAGGCGAGAATGTAGATTTGGACATAAGTTGATAGACGAGACAACCATACATCTATTGTGTGATAAGGAACACACTCTTATTTGTAGGAAGGGATCTTAGCGAGGATTGTTTCTGGGAAGTGTCACTAAAGAAAAGAAAGGTGTCATAGAGAGGGGATTCTTTAAAGTATTGTCCGGAGAGATATCCCTTGTTATATCTATGACATAAACAAGGTTTGTATCATGTGTCCTTTTAGGGAAAGGAAATAAGATACTATTGGGATTAGAGTACGATGTATTAGAAAAGTGCTTGGGTAGAGTCATTGAGAGTGTTGAGGTATATTTATGAGACATGGGATGAACCTTGGGGTCCATGTTGGTGTAGTGTTAAAGTATAGATATCATCGAAGGGTTGTGGGAGTGAATTGGTATCGATGAGTAGCTGTCATGGAAGGATTGGAGGACTAGTTTGACGCCCTAATGGGAAAGGTGAGACTTGTTTGTTGTAATGGGATGGGTCTTGAGGGACTATTTCCCTTGTATTTACTGGTGAGTTGTTTGATGGGTTGTGGGATTTCTATACTTACATATTCATATGACCTAACTGGTGTTTGTGGGGGGCATTCAATGTTCTTGGACCTTCATAATGTCTGTGAGGATGGGTCAACATGATTGGATGTCCTCCTAGTTAGTGGGGATGGGTCGGTTTGATTATGGAGACCACCCTTTAATGTGAAGGGATGGGTAATCATGGGTGATTGAACTTGTCTAAGAGGATTGGATCATAAAAGTGAAATTACCATGAGGGGTTGGTTCTTGGTAATATGTGAGATGAACTGATGGAACCTACCTTGAGTGGTAAGTAAATGAAGCTAGATAATGATGTATAACCATGACTAATGCCTATGGGAATTAGTTTTAGGATTAGACACTAGTATAACTTGAGTCTTTGGGTACATTATACATGTTGGGTTTAATAAAATGATGTGGTGATGATGTTGATACAAACATGGTTCTAAACTAGTTATGATAGGGTGTCAGGTGGATTGGTTAGCACCTGATGACATGATACTTAGGGAGTCATTGTGTCCTAGTTTTCACATGATGTCCTAGGTACTTAGGTGACATGCTTATTTTATTCCTAGTGCATAAATATATGTTATGGTGCATACTTGGGTAACATGGTGATACTTTATTGAGATATATTTCTAACTTCCATTATGGGAGCCTTGGTGCGTGTGCATCCCTTATGGATCCATTCTAGTTCAGCATAGTACATGTAGTGGGACAAGGTGGTGAAAATTGGTGATACTAGGGACATGGTGTGTGGGGCTTGAGGATGGGTTTTGGGAAAATGTGAATGTGTTATATTTTTTTTATATTTAATATTTGTAATTAGCCCAATGAGTAGTAAATCTATGCATTATATGGATTCTCCATGGTATATTTTTTTTACATTATGTTTACTTTTTATTATACATAGTTGGATAGGTTATGGATGATATTTTTATTTATATTATACTATATGACTCTGATTTAAAGGAATAGTATTCCTATTTTATGTATTAGGCCCTCAATTCTAGGCATTAACCCTTGGAAGAGGGAGAGGAGTTCTTGAGTCCATGTGCATCCTTGGATTAATATGTTTCTAGGCCGAAGCATTGTAGACACATAAGTGTAAATGAATATATTACAAAAATACTGTGACAGAGTGATGTTATACCATGTTTTATTAGAATTCATATTGAGATTAAATCATCATTCCATGAAAGAAGTGTCATCTAAGGATGTGTCCCCAGGAAGTGATGTTTTGGTTGTGTCAATAATTGAGAGAGGTAAATCACACCATGATAATGGGAAATCACACCATAAGGTGTGTGTGAAAAGGTTCATCCTTTCTTGATCCAAGGGTTCACAACATGACGTGTCTTATTTAAATTATTTTAAATAATTAATTTATTTCCTAAATTATATATTAAAATATGGTTGATGCATTTTAACCAATAATGTTGCAGGAACATATTAACGCCCCCTCTCATTACTTCATCCCACTTGAGTGACCTTCATTGATTATAATATATTTTTATGTCATTCAGTATAATATGTATCTATAGGTAAGGATAACTGATCATGGGTGTAAAATATTAATTTTTCATATAGTTTCCATGTTTTCTATCAGTTATACCCTAAATCAAGGTGTTTTCCATATTACCTAATTTCTTATGACTGGTGTAAGATTAGAAGGAGTTCCTCGATGAGTGGAGTCCTACTATCTCTAGGTAGGTTGTGCATCACTATTTCTTATGTTATACATGTGATATGTGTCATGTGGAAAATAAGAAATGGTAGGGTAATGTGATTTACTAAGAAAAAATACCTTTTTGGTTTTCATTTATAAAAGATACCCCAGGGATGTTTTTTTGGAAAATGATGGGTGTGGCCAGATAGGGATTGAATTTACTGGTGGTGTGGATTGAGTTTTGATGGTAATTATTTCCAATGTTGTGGATAACATTTCGTAGGATGATATGATTGATGTAGTCCCATTAGTATGTGAAGGGTGTAACTCATGTGACTATAGGTGAAATTGATCAATGATAATTGGGAGACCTGGCCTGCCAATGTGATGTGGATGGTTTTGAAAATTACCATGGGTGGAAAAATAGGTTCACTGAATTGTATCTTTAGGTATTTGGTGATTTATTTTCTCTATGGGGGGATATTATTGGGGATGTGTGCACACAGGGTGGGATCCATGAATTGTTTTAGACCATTAGTTTTTCAAGGTGTACAACTGAAAGTGAGTGACATGGTTGTGTGGGTGTTAACCATTGTTATGGAGGAGGGATACACAGTACATGGGAATTAGATATTGGTTGAGATTGAGAGAAATAAAATAGAGTGTGTTTCTTGTCATATATATGAGATATATTTGGGTCAATGAGCCTATATTCGTAATGGATTCATGTCATCTTGCCATGGATTTTGTTGGGATATTGGGTAGGGGTTAGTAAATGGTTTAGATTATAATGAAACTTGTGCTATGGTCATTGGATATATAATTTTCATGTCATCATGGGTGTGAGATGGTTAATTGGTTAGGTTTTGTAGTGTGATTTAATGTGTCATGAAATTAGTTGGAAGGATAATGTAACATCTTGAATGACATGTTAGGGATACATCATGACACTCTGGTACTGGTTGAAGCAGCTAAAGCCTCAATCATTGATAGTCAAGCATGAGTGGAGTGGGTTCAGTGGGGTGATTTTGTTTCTATTTATTAACATTAAATGAAAATTTAAACATATGGATATTAACTAGGTACACCATTAGGGGTGGCCCACAAAGTTCATCATCACACTATGAATATGCCATTTGGGTTGATTATAGAATTTTTGGATCAGTGAATTGTTATTTTTATGTCCTCTTCATTATAATTCTAGTGGTGATCAATTTGCATATAATATATGGGTTGGACTTTTTAGTTTTAGAATAGGCTAGGTGGTTCCTTAGTGTGGAATAGATAATTCATTTTGACAACTTTTGTTCTTGAAAATATGGTATTAGCCTTAGGGTAATTCTTTTAGCCTGGCATGACATCTTGCAGATACATTACATTATATTTTTTACTATTTTGTGGTTTTTATGTTGTTCCATGACGTTTCTTATTTTTTATTTTTGTGATTCTACTATTTTTGAGACTTTTAAACTTGATGTCATAGTCTCCACATTATCACCCATTAGACACTCATTCTAGTTGACAATATTTTGTGTTTGGGAAGGTATGCTTGAGGTCTACTATGCTTCAATTTTTTTACTTTAGTGAGCGTCAAGCTGGGATGGTACGAAAGAATTAATGTTTAACGTATAATTTCCCATATTAATCATACAATAAAATTAATTAATGTCATTACCCTTAATATATTTCTATGTAATACACTGAAACATAACTAAACATAGTGGTATGGTAACTATATATCATACCATTCGATTTCCACTACTAATAGATATGATATTCCTTAGTTACTAATATATCATATACTATGGAATATTCATAATATTCCTTATGATACAACATATAAATATCTTATGAATTTATCTATTTAGGGAATACCTTTATCAAATACTCCTCCAAAAGTTCTTTTCAAACTATTTAATGTGTTTGATAAATGGATTTAGGTTGAACCTAGTAGGAAGATTAGGAAATTACCCGAGAAGTTAAAAAATGTGACATTGAGTGGCCCTACTTAACCTTTCTCTTTGTGGTCAGAGTCAATTATAATTTCATTGAGTATGGTCTATTAGATGATAATGCATCATGGGTAATGGTATATGGTAGATGGAAGGTCTATTACATCAAAGGATGGAATACATTCCAAACAGGGATATTAAAAAGGAAATGATATATTGGTTATAAAATTTAATGTTTTATTAGGTGATAAGAAGATGATACATTCTGATGCTTTTATATAGGCATTTATATATAGTAAATTTGATTCACTTGAATGAGATTTTTATTTTTCCATAGAGTATCTCTTGTTCAAAAGGGTTTTTTCTGGGGTGCATTAAGGTGACTTTAATAAGTCAATGAAATTTGAGGGAAATGTTTAAATAGTAGAAACACAAGGAAGAGAATAAGTTTGTATTACATGATTATTTTATTCTAGATATGGAGGAGATAAAAATTGGTATAGATAACCTAGATATAGATGATATTATTATTTATTCTAGTTTAAATGTAGATTCCATATGTTAGCTATATTAGGATCAATGATGATCATATTTTGGTGGAATAACTGTCTTGGGATCCACTAGTCAATTCTATAATTGATTCTTTGTATTAAAATGATTGATCTTGATGTTAGTTTTCATATTAAGGAAAAACTAATGAGGCTTATGTTTAGTCAACTTAAAGGGGATCTTGGTTTTTTCATGTGTTCATGTGCTCTCAACTAGGAGAGATAGGGGTTTGGATATATTATAATGACATGCAGTATATATGAATATACAATATTTATATTAGTATCATATATATATATATATGAGTGTGTCTGTGTCTGTGTGTCCTTCCTTAGTCATTAACCATTGGATATGGACTTTTAGAGAATTGTAGATATTTTTCGATACTTTGATTCTCATTTTCACCCATATCCATGGTGGATAATGGAATATTTGGGGTCTCAGTTTTTGTGTAGGTGGAATTAATGAGATTCGTTGTAGTGATGAAGAGAAGTGAGTAACAAGGGATAAATTAATCTTATTGAAAAATTCTAGAATGTGTTTGATACATGTTGCAGAGATGATGTAGGTATTATTAATTCTATATTAAATTATTCAAATTATATATAGGATGGTAACAAAGTTCTTGATAAACTATATTGTGGTCTACGTTTAGCTACTTGACGGTCTTTTCCCCTCATACTATAGTGTCCCATTTTCTAAAGGCTTCCTTCGACCATCAAGTATTATTGATTAATGCTGATATGAATGTGGTCTATATTCAAAGAAGGATATTCATGTTTGATATTTTCTTTGGATCATTTTCATAATTAAAAATCTATTATTAAGGTAACTTGGAGGAGTGGATGTTGATTTTTTGAATTTTACTGTGATGAGTTGTAGATTCAAATAATATATGGGTAACTATATAGCTATAATAAGAAAAAATTATGGAATTCATAGAATCATATTTATAAAAAGTTATTGTAGTTAATGAATACTAATCCTTTGTGTTAGGAAGATATAGAGGGAATGATAGGGTGGGGACTGATGGAGAACTATGACATTTGCAAGATTGTGATGAAATTATTCAACAATGGAAGAAAAAATATTTTATGTTGAAGTTTGTTGATTCCAATAATCTGTTTATATATATAAAGGCTTCTCATAATAAATTACCCAATTTATTTTTGAGGATAAAAGATTTTATAATCTATTTGGTGAATGAAATTTATGGAATTGAAATACTAGTTATTTGTTACTTTGATTATTTTTTAATCTAGCATTTGGTGGGAGGCATGTAAGAACTGAACTTCTTAAATGATAAAATGTCTACTAAGATGAATTATTTTCTAATTTCTATATTTAGAGTGTAGGAAATTAAATAGATGTTATTTGAAATAGATCCATTAAAGGATCATCAACTAGGAGGTAATTTTTTTCCTTTGGGAAAATTAGAATAATATTGGTAGGGATGTATCCATTGTAACATATGGTTTTCTTAAAAATGGTGTTTTTTATGTTAGTAATAACGAAACATATATATTTTTTAATCATAAAGTTTTGAACTCGAGTTAGTTGGGGGATTTTCCTCTTATTTTTGTGTGCATTGTATTTCATATAATTTTCGTAAAAGAAATTGAATATCATATTTAGAGGGTTCTAAATGAGATTATTTCTCCATGATAAAGTGTTTTTCTTTACAAGAACCAAGTCTATAATAATAATAATAATCATATTTTTTATTTAATTTAATTATTCCATGAATTTAAGAGTAAACTGAAATGATAGTTTTCCTATAAACTTATATATGATCATGTAATATGATTGAGTAGATTTGGATTTTTTTAGAGGAGGTTATATGGAGGACAGATTATATTCATTGTTTTATTTCTATGATCATGAATTGAATTACTTATATTCAATCTTTGTTTATTATTAATGGAAATTTTAATTATGGCCCAATACTAATGATGGGTCTTTGACAAGGATACATGATACTGACTTATTTATTTTTCACATGTTTAGAAGTACTAGATTCTTAACTTGAGGATGGTCGGATTGAGGGAGTATTTGACAGAGTAATTTTTTTTTAGTTTTGGCCCATTGGTTTTTTATTTTTTAAAATATCATATTGTATTTTTTGATAAGTTTCATGATTATGGGGATGTAATATACTTACAAATTTTTTTTAAAAAGATTTTAGTGTATTATGTAATTTAATAGAAGTAAGGAATTATTTTAGTCCTAATACAGATTTATTGGGTAAGTAGGAAATAAAATATATAATGGGAGTATGATAGTTTGGGAATAATAATTTATATTGTTGAATAACCCCAATAATTGGGATATCACATAATTTAAGGGATAATTGGATGTGAAAATAGAATGGTGAAAGGATGATGTCCTACTAAGGCTAGTAAAAGGTTCACCATTAGTGTCTTTGACTTTCCATTACTATATTTTTTTTATGAATTGTGTTTAAACATTAAAAATTGATTATGATATACTAAATTTTTTCATTGTAATGTTTGAGTTGGGAATTAAATCAATGAAATGATTAGTTCATTTGGTTAAATGGGAAATAATATTTATGGAGAGTGGAGGACCTATATTTAGAGGCATAAATTCCTTCAATCATATTATAATGGTAAAATAGTGTTGGTGGTTTATCCAATAGCTTTATTATTATGTATAAGAGTGTTAAAAGTATAGTATTTTCTTAATGGGTATTTTTATTTTACCTAGTTGTAATAATGAGACTATAATATCTATATGGGTTTTTGGAATCTTGCAAGTTGATTGAAATGGGAATCCATTAATGTTTTTTTAGGAATAATGTTTCTACTTTAGTAGGGATTATATAATCCAAATTCATCTACATTTAAGGTGGTATCACATAGGGGAATTCCAGTGTTAAACAAAAATCGAGTTATCTATTAGTCTCTTAGGGTAAGATATGGAACAAAAAACATGTTCGGTATCTTTTTTTCTTCAATAATATATCACAATCCTTTCCATTACTTTTTCTCTTAATTTAGTTGTTGATATTATTATTTTTCATCCAAATACATGAGGCATTTTTACTGCATTTGGTGTATAAATTTTTTAAATCACTTTTTATTAGTTCATGATTATAAAGGTAGTCCCCTTTTTCCCCAATTTATATGTGGATATATAAATTGGTGATCCTTGAAAAGGTTATTTTTTTGGAGGATTCATCATGAATATTTTAGTAATGGATTTTCTAGAAATTAGTGAGGAATTATCACTCAAGCTTTGTGTCTATGGTAAACATGGTTGATAATTCCAATAGTATTTTTATCATTGTACATTAGAAATCATTACTTAGTTTATCCAAGACATAAACAAATTTATTTTACCAAAATAAATATAGATTTCATTTTTCAAATTAATGTTCCCCAAGAGGTTCAATTCTTTGTTCAAACAATTCAATTAAGAATACCTTTCTTACAACTTTTGTTCAAGAAATGTTTCTAAAATAAATTTTGATGTCTTCCATGTCCTGGTTTATTTATTTTAATAAATCAATATATTTTCTACTAAAACCATAAAAAAGATGTGATATATTTGAAGTATATGTTTAATTAAATATCAGATGACTAAATAATCAACATTTACCCTGAAAAAAATTACTTAAAACTTATAATGTTCTTATTCACATATAATTTTTGTCCTCAAAATATTTTCATTCTTCACAGTCAACTAGAGATATCTCAATCATAAGATAATATTTAGCAAATTCATAAACAATTTTGTTTTATAAAAAAATTATTGATATCTGGAAGATTGTATTTATTTTTCAATAAAACGCGATTTACCTTATAATAATTAATTCTCAATCATATAATGAAATCCAACTTCTTGGAAAAAAATCATCACTTACAAAGGTAAATTAAATAACTAAATAATACCTTACCCTAAAAAACCTTCAATTAAGACTCAATGATCATAAATCTAGACTTTTATAAAATAATATGGAATATAATTTTCACTCATTCTATTAAATAATTTTACAGAAAACTCTATATCACTTTTTAGTGGTAGTATAAAAAATGTTAAAAAAAACATTCAAATACTCTTCTACCGCTGGAGATGGCTTAAGTTATAAAATTGTTATATGAATTCAATAACCATCCAATACAATTGCTATGATAAATCCCCAAGTCCATGAATAATATGTCTTTCCCAAGTTACATTAATGTCTCACTCTTATTGTAAAGAGTGGACACTATGATTTTTCCAGATAAAATAATCCTTGTGATTACAATAGTTGATATTATCCTTAAATCTCACCAACTAATTTATCATAATGATGAGTTTAAATGTTTCCATCTCATAAACAAAAGAGTCCAAATATATATTTAAATATCTGATCATAATGAAATGATTTGGGGACTTAAATCCACTTTCCACCATTACTATTATGGTTATAATTATATTTATAAAATACAATACTAGTTTCACATGGATACCTAACTAGTATTCCACTCTCATAGAGATTAATGAATGTGGTGCACCAATGAAAAATTATCTATATCAATGTAGATATAATAAAAAGGTTCCTTGTACTTTCACAGGTTTTGGCATCATACTTCGGTGCATGTTGCATAATGAAATTGACTCTGCCTATGGTTACAATATGTTCTCATCAAATATCTATCTCAATACATCCTGAACTTATTAACTAAAAAACATGATCATAATGACGGATTTGAAGCCCCTACAATAGTTCCTTGAATGAAGAATAGAAAAAACCTCATTCATTATCTTATCCTCCCACAATAATAACATTCTCTGGGATCTCTATGATAGTCCCTCTTAAAATGTCTCATACTACCACATTGATGGAACCTCCATTGGTTCACTTTTATAGAATAAAATGAACTTTTTTATTTATTTTTTCTTCTTCCCTATTGAATTTCTTTATAATTTATATTCTATTCACAAAAATAATGACTACCCTGTCTGGAAGCAGGAGAAAATTGTTCACACTTGTTGCCTATATCATGTCCTCTTCCATTATAGTTTCCTGGTTCACTACCTTGAAATAATTAAAAAATTAAACACAATAGACATTGGTTGAATCATTAGATGAAATAGAATTTTTACTTGATCTAAATATATGAACACTTATATTAACTTTAGATTTGACAACTTATAGTAAAACTACTGACTAAAAACGTTTTAACTCCACACCATGATAAATATTTCATTAAACTTCACCTCTACCATTGGAACACAACACATATGTGGTAGTCTCTATAGTATGTAAGTGGAAAATTTTACACCCAAATAATTAGGGGTGCATAAGAGATAAAATATTTAGTTAATTATTTCTAACCAATCGTCAAATTTTTAAACTCTATTATCACCTTTGAATAATGAAGGATTTTTTCTCATGAACTCCAAGACTCAATCAACTTATCTCATTTTATCCTTGAAAATACTCTCTATAATTTATTTGATGGAATGAACTGAAAATTCAATAGCTTATAAACATATCCCATGTTCATATCCCCCTTCTCAAGAATAGTTTTTTTATGAATATAATTTTACAAAACCAATTGAACACTCATTAATAAAAGTAGAATATATCATTATATATACAAGAAATTTACTTACCCCCAAATCATAAGAGTTTTATATATTAAAATAAAATAATATCCTATCACCCTTATTCCAATTATATGGATTAGTTTTCTGATGATCCTCTATTTCCTTATTATATCTCTTAAAAATAATTAATCAATATAATTTCAATCAAATTCTTTTCAAATATTAATTTTTTTAAAAAATATTCCCAATCAAGTATGTCTTGAGTCCATTTTCTTAATTAATGTCATGAATTGAAATATGTTTTAAATACCCATGCACGTGTTTTTTGTATTTATATAGGGTTACACTGATAAATGAATTCCCTCCCATTTATTACCTATTGTGGCTACAAACTGTAAGACCTTGTGATTTTAGTATGTATTTCCCTTTGTAATAAATTCAATGTCTTCAATTTGATGTGATGAACAAAAAACTTAACTAAAGTGAATAATACATTATAAAATTCAAAATGAAACAAATTAAGAGATATTTAGATGAAATATATTTTGAATAATAAGTTATTATTTTATAATTAAAATATTTTAGTTCACTTAAGAAATACTATTGATTTTAAAGAAACTATTTTTAATAAATGTGATTTTTTTGTTAAAAATTACTAAATTTATAAAATTATCTAAATCAAATTTATAGATTAAATTAACGTAATTATTATTCAAATTTTTTTAGCATCGAATAACTAATTATGTTGTTATAATATGTATTACTTTAATTATTTACGCCTAAAAAATAATGTTTTCTTAAAAAAAATTTGTTTAAAAATATATTTGAATTATTTAACAGAAATAGTTCTAAATTATATAATTATAATTTGATAAATTAAAATTCATTTTTGGATTCATCATATAAAAATTATATTAGGATGAATTTTTTGGAT
The DNA here is from genome assembly GCA_963277665.1 of Viscum album. Classification (NCBI taxonomy): domain Eukaryota; kingdom Viridiplantae; phylum Streptophyta; class Magnoliopsida; order Santalales; family Viscaceae; genus Viscum; species Viscum album. The sequence continues at coordinate 1,637,847,235 of OY728163.1, read as the reverse complement.
TTTTTTAAATTGTTGATTAATATATATATAATGAAAAATATCCTTTTTTGAATACCATAGATTTTATTACCACATCACGATATATGAATAAAATAAAAATTTATAAATCCATTTTGTTGAGAAAATATATATTTAAGGATTAGAATAAATCATTTAAAAATATCATATAAAATTAGAAAACTCAAGCTTGAATTTTTTGGATCATAAGTTATATTTCATTGTAATAGAAATACTAATTCATCCCTTTTTCATTAATTAAGTATTCAAAATGATTAATTCGTTATTGGATTGGTTTTAATGTAAAACAATACCATTATTATTTTCATGAAAATTCAATAAATTTCATGAGAATCAATAATATACATGATTTTGATGAAAACCATTTTTACGCATGAAAATGAATTTTTCTTAATACTATTTTGTTGCATTTAATGTAAATATATTAAAATATTTTTTCCCAAAATCATCAAATTGAAACTTTTATATTGGTTTTTATATTTTAAATAATAATATTAAAATTATGTAATAAGGAAAATTTCATTTTTTGAACATAAAAATAATCTACCATTGTTAAATTTAGTCACTCAATAATGGTATAAATGGATAATAAGGGATTAAGCTAAGTTATAAAGACAAATATATCCTAAAAAAATAATAAATAATTTATTATATAAATTTATTCTTGACACAACATTATTATATTTTAAATTTAGATAATTTGGTTCCACTTTCCATTTAAAATTACATTCATTTTATTTAAATTTTTGAGTATTTTCAAAAGTTCCACCCCTCTCACTTACAAAAGGACCCCTCAATTCCCCACCAAAACCCCAAGATTATTTCATGTAATACTAAATACATGAAAATATTATATCACTAATTATTCTAACTCAAACTTTTGGACCTGCTACCTCGATAATAATTCATAAAACTATCATATCCATGTGTTCCTTAAATAGAAGACTCGAGATCTCAACGTGATCAATTTATTTTTTTATTTTACTTATATATATTTTTTATCTACCTCTTCTTAAATTTGATTTTTCTATTTCATAATTTTTTCATTAAATCTTATTCTTCTATAAAAGTGGTGATATCATTATGAAATATCATGTCCAGACTCAACCAGTTGTTATAAAGTAATCTTGTTTAGGTTGGTTTTACCACTAACATGAATGTTGTTATAATTTTCATGCCATTAATGATTAATCATAGTTAAATACTTGTAATATTCTCTAAATTTAATAAATTTAATATGTTTAATTGACTATATAATTTGTATATAATTTTTTTTTCAGCTAATAAAATCAATTCTTTTTATGGAATCAAAATAAAAAAATGATATTTTTAATCTTTCCATGAAAATAATCATCATGCGTTCAATAAAATAAAACTAGAATTACAAAATCATATCATCAAAAATGTATACACCTTCATGATTTTTTTGAGATGATTAAACCATGTAAAAGGTGAGGGATTTGGTGACCTATAACTAAAAGTGAGTAATTTGGTTTTTATTTATATTCAAGTAAATGAATCTTAATAAAAATACCATATTACATATCATTCATAGTTCTATGTGGCTTTAATTTAGTAATTCCCATTAATACCTATCTCATTGAATAGACTATTATAGTTCCACACTATGACGATGACTTTGGAATTCCTTGTTGATATTCTCAAACGAGTTTTATGGCTAGATAACATTCTATTATAGGGAACATGGTATGTTGATGTTAGGTGCATATACCCTAAAGTGTATGAGAGTTCATCTCTTGAAGTTTTCAAATGGTAATATCCAATATGCAAGATTATTAGATCATACATACCTATATGAAATCAATATTCTTATGTGTCATTGGACTTTCTTGTCAATGGGAATGTGTAATGATTCTTAGAATTTAATATTATTATCAATGTATATGATGACTCACCAACTTTGGTGTAATATCATACAAAATTATGATAAATTTCATGGAGAATTTGGGTATATTGTGTGCATTAATAATTATATGTAATTAATGAATATGTTTAGGAATAATTTTTACCTTCCATATTTATTGAAGTTGATATCAAAGACCGTTGAATAGAATGGAATCGTCAGAAAAAATTCCCTAGCTATGGTAATATAGACATGTTCATTACCAATAATCAAATAAATATATGTCAAAATATAAGGTTTATAACACAATTACGAATTCTTCTTTATGAGATATTATGAAAAGGAACTATATTTCCCAATGATAATTTGTATATGGTTTCTTCATTATAGTATGAATTTTTCTAGGGTGGGAGCCTTAGCCCATTACTAGAAAATAATATTAATCATTAGTCAAACCTAATTAATTCCACTATGAAATAAGAATAATGCTCCACATATAAAGTGTTTCATTTGATATTAGTTAAATATTATCTATATTTAAAAATTGGAACAAATTTTATTATCTAGAACAAGGGTTAACATTGAATAAAAATTATTAAAAGATCAAAAATATTAAATAAATATTCTCTCTCAATGTAATAGTCTAATTATGTGACAATATAAAATTTATTTCTCTTTTGTTATTTACACAATAATAAATAATTTTTTATTTATTTAAAAAAAATATGGATATTTGAATATTAAATAACTATTTATTCACCGCTTTCAATATAATATTTATTAATTTTTTTAATTAATAAATATTTAATAATAATATTTATTTGGGTGTTCAATAAATGTATAGGAACATAAATGAATTAAGATTATGTGTAGTGCTGAATATTAATTTTCAACACCATGAAATAATATTTATCATTGCACAAATTGTCTTACCAAATGGAATAAAAATAAAAATATTATTTTATTACATGGGATGGGGTTTCTTAAGGTTTAGTATTTTATTAAAGTTCTCTTGTGAAATTAATTAAATATTAAACCATATCCCATTTTATATAAAAATAGACAATTATCATATTATATATAATGTTAATCATTGTGTACAATAGATTACTTTAATGAAGATCCTCCTCTCATGCTCTCATGAAATAAAAAAAATTAAGATACCTTTAAGGCTGATGGAATGTGAAATGATCATAGGTGAATAATATAGTATGATCAATTAAATTCACTCTCACCCAAAAATTTATTGATGTTACTCATTGATTAATGGAGAAAATGTGGTTCATTGATAGAGTGGCTATACATTAGGTCCCCATAATAAAATGACTCTACACTGATCGAGTAATATAGACCATCATATTCAATGAATAAATATATCAAGACTAAGGAATTATCTCTTTAGATTTCTTAAAGTATTTATAAATTTATTGTGAAAAGTTTTTTAATTTTTTCTGAAAACCATATGTGTTAATATTATTTGGAAAGTTTTTATCAATAATGACATTAAAATATTTTAAACTATGCGAATGACCTATCACCTATGAAAAAAGTTGAGTTATCCATTATACTACATGAAATTTTTCTGTCCCTAAAACCATGAAGTTGTTTTGGGGTGGCTACATAAAAATTTATAATTATGTTTATTAATTTCAATCATCACAAATTTAAAAGTAAAATAACATTTTAGGTAATAAATTTCATTTATCCAATATCTGAGACCTCTTATTCATGATCTTAATTTATTTATCATATAATGATGGTTAGATAAAAATTAATGAAAAACATATATGATAAACCCATCCAGAAGTGCCAATAACTCTTGTCATATAATACAAGGTTACACAGTGTGTAATCCGTCATTACATGATGAGTATCTTTTTTGATTTCCCTATTACACATGCATGGCACATGGGTTTTCAGGTAATAAATATAAGCACCATGCATTAAATGAACCATTTGATGACCAGATAGGGCCGACCATGATATTTTTGGACTACATAACATGTTGATTTCATACACACAATTTAGTTCATGTGTTTTTGTGGCTGAAAACACTGGGTCAATACATTTCATGTAAATAATACATTTTGTATATTTAATACATGATTTTTATAGTCTAGATATAATCCAACTTTAGGTACACTTAATATATCATTCTTATAAGTTGTGGACCTCATTAATGTACATGTAAGTACACTCCATAGCCCTCGATATATACTATAAATATTTGGTGAATCAATGTACATGTCATGTGACTGGATTGCACATGCTCTATATTTTTCCTATTTATACAGATATATTAAATGTAATTAATCACTTCATTAAACTTTATCAATATGATTTCTGTATGTCATTATTTTGGAAGGAAATGATAATAATTATGTTTTTATATTATATTAAATTCTTAAAATATTATTTGTAATATTCAAAACTACAAATCTGGTATGGTCATTGAATTTTATAGACTCAACACATTAAATTATATATGAAATATAATATTCATCTATTTCACATGTAAATAATTTCAAAGTAGATGAAATGAGGCTATGACACATATCATGTAAATAATATTTCATAGAGTTCATTTTACATAACAAGAACTATACTATGTAGTTTAGGTAAGTACATTAAAAGTTGCTTCAAAATACATGGTTTTTAATATTTTTTTAAATTTTAAATAAAATAAAATATTTTATTTAATTAAAAAACTAAAAAGATTATATTTAAATGATAGTTGAACATAATTATATAATAAAACTAATTTATTAATTAGAAAATTAATTTGAATAATTCCTGTGAATTTTATCTTTTTGAAGAAAAAATTAAATGGAATTTAGACTAGATGTTTTTAATATATAGTCATTACATGTTTCTGAATGATCATGAAATTTTACCAGACCTATATATGTGTTGGTTTAATTTAATTTAATTTTATTTCTTAGGTTAGAAATTATTCATTATTAAATTAAATATGATGACCTACATTTAATCCATCCCTTGTTTATTATATAGGACATGTGTGTCCAATGTCATTTTATGTAATCCCCTTTAACTAATCCTATGGATCTCTAAACCTATGTGTGTTTTATAAAAAATATCTAATAAAAAAAGTATTAAATGGTGCATGGATTCAATTCAAGGATGATCTTGGGGCATGGGCTGTTCAATAGAGAACTAAGATGAAACCAATATGGGTGATACACAGGTCGACAAGCATAATGCTATAACTCATGCCAATACCTGAATAAGGAGTTTTCCCTTAGGTTCATAGGTTGATTTATTTCATACTCAATAAATTAACAATTACCTAAAATCTTGATGAAATAATTTATTTATTTATATTATTTTCATCTATTCATGATATATTTTATTAATTCAAGATTCATATCACAAAAAATTTGATTTAATATAGAAATATGAAATTAAAATATTCAATTATGTGTAATTGTTTTTTTGGTGCATGGTTAATCAATTATGCAATATCTAATTAATATTAACAAGTCATGTAAATGATAAAATAATTAAATTTATACATAATGAATTTTTTTTCAAGTTTATATTATGTTATTATGTGTTCTATTATCCACATAAATACAAATCATATAAAAAGTGTCATTTCAGGCCAGAGTCAGGGGAAAAATTAATTATCGGTGAGTCTTAAATGAGATGATGGGTTGATTTAACCAAATGTTTATTTAATTCAGTGGACATGTTTTATTCAATAAAAATTTGGTGTAAAATGCTAAGGATATCTGAGTTAGGATTTAGAGATTTGGGATTCTACTCAATTGAAAAATGAGATTCAAGCCCACTGTTGGGCATACCACCTACCTAAACACCATAAAATAGTTTTCATGGCCCTAATATTGATCATAAAGAAGTAAACATGGATCTTTAGAACATAAATGTCTAATTATACTGGACAATATGAGATAAATCTTGATGAATGTTGAGACTTTTTAAAATAGTGGGATAATTAATAATATAAATATTAGTATTAAATCTAAATTATCTTATAATAAAGAGAAATAATAATAATATGGTCTATTATTGATCAATAATGGTATGTTCATCATCCACCCTATCCATGTAATCAATTATAGATAAAGACCATCTCTTAAGTTGTAGTAATTCTATAGAATGGATCAGAAACTGATGGGTTGTGATTTTCCATGTATGGAAATCCTATATTCAAAAATATCAAGTCACTAATCCTATAGATATGGAGGTGAGTGATAAGGATTTCACTATATATGATAAAAAAATTGCTAACACATTTTATGATAGTTGTTTAATGATATCACTCCGGTCTAATGAACTCATGTTGTCACAAGAACAATTGAATTCCTATTGCTTGCTCCAACATCTTCATGATCTATATTAGGAGAGATAATGATAAGATAATATTGAGATGTACATGGTCCTTTTAATGAGAAATCATGGAGATGTTATAACACTAGGGTCTTATTTTGTCAATATTATTTTATATATTGAGTTCTTAGAGTTTATAGGGTTTAAGATACCTTATAAACATTACATTGATCTCATTCTTTCACCACTCCCAAAATATTATCTTGTTTTGTTTTAAATTTCATTATTAATATTATATATAAGGTATTACCAGATTCTACCACATCAAATTACCAATTTTACGAGGATATGAAGTGAGAAAATAATTCTATCCTTATGGTGAATAAAATGACATGTTTGGAGAAGAATTATAAGACCAACACTAAGTGTAATGCTTCTTAAAAATTCTATTCCACAAAGAGGAGGATAAAGGGGATAGTAAATGAACAAGACACTATCTATTTTTCATGTGTCTAGAAGGGATAATAGAAGAAAAAAACTTCTTAAAACAAATAAGGAAAGGAAATCTTTAGTTGCATTAATTATTGTGTGTAATCTAAATGTTTATATAAATTGAATATTAGATACAAAATGTGGTTCTCACATATGTGTTGAAATATAATAACCAAGTAGATTTTAAAACATTGAATGTGGTAAGGTATATCTATGAGCAACCAACTGATCCAGACTTACTATTGTGGATTGGGGATAAACTCCTCACCTTGCCGACTAAGATGATATTTACTATGAAAGATTATTATTAGGCGTTATATGTTTTTAAAAACATTATTTCCATGTCCATAATTCAAGAATATGGATTTATTTTCAAATTTGGAAATATTTTTTCCATCATTTATAAAAAAAATTTGGGAAAGAATATTTTTATAATGTCCATTAAAATTTGGATTAAACAAACCAAGTATTGACAATCGATAATGTTGAAATTTCACATTAATCATAGAACACATAATTATGGAATCATCAACATGGCCATGGAATCAAATAAATATAACTATATTACCCTAATATGGATAGTTGGAATCATTTGATCTCAATCAACTTATTGCATGTCACATGTGTTTACAAGAAAAAATGACCAAATCCCCATTAAGTGGAAAAGGTAAAAGGACCACTGATCTTCTTGATTATTTTCATAATAATTTTTTTGGACAAATTTTTGTTGATGATAGATATTGATACCCATATATCATAACTTTTATTGATTAATTTAGTAAATATTGATATGTCTACTTAATGAGGTATAAGTCATATTCATTTGATGTATTCATGGAATATTCTAATGAAGTTGTGAACTATCATGGTACAATGATTTAGAAAAGCCACTTAGATCAGGGTAGTGAATATATTAATCAATAATTCATTAATCATTTTTAGTAATTTTATATTTTATACACACCCACACCTCCTTATACACTATAGTGAAAAATTTCTATGTGAAATTTGGAACCATACCCTATTAGGCATGGTGAAATCAATGATGAGTCATGTGATCCTTCCATTATCCTTATACGGATATAAATTATTGACAATGTCATATATACTAAATCTAGATGCAACTAAAAAAGAAACCATTATTCCATATTATCATTGGTATGGAAATAAATCCATTTTTTCATATGAATGCATGCGGTGTTATGAAGCATGTGTTAAGGATATTTTAGGAAACAAGCGTACACCAAGAGGCACTATTTGTATCATTAAAGTTATCATAAGGAAAAACATGATATTACCTATACAATCCTTCAGATAAGAGTTTTTGGGATAATAAATTTCCCACCTTTCTTGAAAGGGATTATATATCTAAATTAGATAATGAGATGGAGATATACTTCGTTAATGTCTCTACTCATGATAAACAATAGTTGGCATGAAAAAAGATTCCACAAATTCTGATAAAAGAGGATGTTCCAAAGAAACAAGTAGTGCATAAGAGTATGAGAGATGTTAGAGAATGAGAATGATATGATTTTCTTAAACTAAGGATGGTAAAACTTTATTAGATGATAATAATGACTGTGTAACCTATAAAGGCCAAATAATTTGACAAAAATGTTCAAATGGGAAAGAATCATTGAATTAGGAAATGGATTCAATGTACCAAAACCATGTCTAGGTTTTTATAAATACTAAAATGGATATAAATCCCATTTTTTTAGATGACTATTCAATAAGAAACTGAATATGTAGGGAAATGTTAGTACATATATAGTACGATTAGTTTCAAAAGGGATTGAAACTTAGTTTAATAATATACTATAAAAAACATTTTAAACAATTTCTATACTAATATAAATCATAATTATTATTTGAATATAATTTGACTATAACTATAATATTTTTAGATGGATATAAAAATATATCTTCTCAATGGGAACCTTTGAGAAGATGTTTATATGACACAACCTATAGGGTTGGTAAATACAATGGATTCTAAAATTCATAAAAGTGGTAGAGATCCATTTATGTATTAAATACAGTATCCAAGTTAGGGAAAATTTAATTTGATGCGTCCATACTAAAATTAGGTTTAATATTCAATGAATGGTATTCTTGTGTCTATAAGCAGTTTAGTGGGCTTATGACCATTTTCATGACATTTAATGTCAATGACATACTAGTCATTGGAAATGAAATACCATCCTTACCATATATTAATTACTATTTCAATACATGATTATATAAGAAGGAAGTATGTGATAAAACATATATTCATTGGATCAAGAACCATCAAGATAGATCCAAGAGTCTTCTTTGACTATGTTAAATTACATACATTAACATGATACTATATAGATTTAGTATAAAATGATCCAAGAAGAGATTTATGATAGTGTCTCATGGAAAGGATAATTCCATGAAAATATGTCCTAAAAAATGAGTAATGATAAAGGGTGTAAGGGTCTCAATATGTGTTTGTGAATAGATCATTTATGTGTGTTATTCTATGTGTAAGGCTATATTCCACTTGTGTCTTAGATGTGGATAGAATATATCAAGGTAACCTAGGTGACAAACATTGTATAGAAATTTAGAAAATACATAAGTATTTGATGTGTACTAAGGATATGCTCATAGTATTTTGAGGTTATGAAGAACAAGTCATTAGGGGATATGTATATGATTATTTCCAAATTGATCATGATGATCTAAAATAAAGGTCAGGATACACCTTCACTATTAACATAGGTTCTGTGAGCTGTAAGAGCTCCATGAAAGTTTTGTTCACTTATTCTATAGAATTTTATTAGTATATTTTTGTGTTTATGGTTTCTAAAGAACTATTTTTTTATAGAATGGTTTAATATCTTTATGTTGTTCCTAGAAGTAAGGAATCTATCACACTATATTATGAAATTGTTGTAGTGTAGGCTCTTGTAAATGAATAAAGGCCACATCAGTTGATTAAGAACAAACATAGGAATATCATATCTTGATGTATTATTATTATAGAGTGGAATCAATTTGAGAATAGTTTACATAGAATAAAATTTGGAAGAATACAACTCAAAAGCCTTAAAATAAGAAGAAACATGATCGTCAAGTGAGATCTTGCAGACTAAAAGTCTTCAGAACTGGGTTGTAATATAAGATGGGGTCTACTAGATTCGGTGTCCTAGAACCAACTATGATTACTTTAGATTTCATGTATATTTAGATAAGTGAATATTAATTAATATATCTTACCATTTATCATTCATGGTTCTTTTTAACTTTAATGTAATAATTTCCTAGAATATCTATTCCAACGAAAAGGGCATAGCAGTTCCACTATTTGATGAGAATCCTAAAATTACATGATGATATTATTAAAATTGATCTATGGTCAGATAAAATTTAATGAGTGGGAAAATATTATGTAAAATATTAGGTGAAATTAATCTTAAGAACATAAGACATCATCTCATTATGTTATCACCAGGAAATATCAAATATAGGTTATTATGAGAATCAAATCACCTATAGAAAATGCCTTTTTTATCTAACAATGAATTTTATTTTCTTTGATCACATGTAATGATCCTTAAAAATTAAGATTATTATTAATGAATTTCATGATTCACACTCTTTGGTGTATTTTTGTAAACCATTACGACATAGTTCATTGTGAATATGGGTATGTTGGGTGTGATATGAATGATATGTTTTTAACTAATAAGTCATGGGATGTATTTTTACCTTATATATTTATGATTATGATATCTTGAACCTTTAATTAGAATGGGAACGTAGAAATATATTCCATGGACATGGTTATGTAGACATGATTATTCTAGATAATCAAAGAAAGATATTTCCATAAATAAGGTTGATTACAAAGGTATGCAACCTACTTAATGAGATATTATGACAGTGAGATTATATTACACAGTGAGAATTCATATTTGGTATTTTCATTACAACATATCATCATACACCATGAGTTATTTGACTCATTTAAAGACAAAAATCTTGTATTTTAGGTAATCCCTTCTAATATCATCGAGTACGTGTCCTAGAGAGTTATATACAAAATGTTTCCATTGATATCAGTTAAATATTATTTATGTTTAACACTTTGAATAAGTATAATTATCTAGATTGAGAGTTAATATTTATTCATGATTAATTAAATGATAAAAATTAATTAAATAAATATCTTTTCATAAGGTAAAAGTTTAATTATGCTAATATGTAATATTCTTTTTCTCTTTTTATTCAGTAAATAATAAATAAATATTTATATATTAAAAAATAAATAATTCAGCTATGTTAATATTAAATAAATTTCTATTGACTAGTATGTGAATATAATATAATATTTATTAATTTATGTCATGAAAATTTTTATTTGGTTATTCAATAAATGATAATGAGGATGAATGAACCATTCTTAGATCTGGTGATAAATATAAATTTGCATGGACATTAAAATAACATTTATTGTTTTTCAAGTTAGCATATTCTATGAAATAAAAATAAAAATTTAATTCTATTACATGGTATGGGGATTATTGTGGATTAATATATTATTAAAGGACCCTATTATAATTAATTTAATATAAAACCATACACCTAGGTCTTTAAATAGACTGTTATCACACTTTAAAATGGTTAATTGACGTGCACAATGAATTCCAGTCAAAATCCTCCTCCTCATCTAATCCTATCCCGAACAAGATGATAAATATTGATTCCTTAAAGCCTAAATAAATGTGGGTTGATAAAACAAAAATATTTCAATATGATCTATCAGATACATTAACACTTGGTAATTGATCGTTGATGTTTAGAAATCGAAGGAGCACATGTGGATCACCACTATATGAGATCTAATTTGGGTCCCAAAAGCCAAAAAAATATAAAATAATTAGGTTATAGAGATGAATATATTCATCAATGAATGATATAAAGAATGAGTTATTATTTATTTTGATTTATTTTAATTATTATAAATTTAACCTGAAAATTTCTTCTCTTGGTTCTGAAAACATTATTTTTAAATTCTCTTTGGAAAAATTTTATTGGTAATGGTGTTTATGTATTGTACCATTTATAATGTTATATATAATTTTTTAAAAAATATATTGTGATTTACCGTATCAAAAACTACCATTGTTCCCAAAACCTATATAAGGTTTAGGGGATGGAACCTCTAAATTGGAGCATTCCTGGAAAACTAAATAATTAACCAAACAATATTGATTGTAATAAATAAATGTTTTTATATGGGTAATATAAATTTATAAGTTAATGATAAATATTAATATTATTTTAATTATTTTTTTATATAGATTTAGTATAAATCTATTTTTATTATATAATGCGTCAGATCTTGTCCGACCAACAGATGTATAAAATAAGCGGTTTTCATCTCAATTTCACTTCATCAAGAAATATTTAAAATTATATACCTATATCATTTTTACGGTGTATATACTAACTATTTGACATATTGTATCATGAATATATTTATACTCATGGTATTTTAAGTTCCTATTCAATTTCTTTTCATTCATGGCTATTATGATTTTAAAATCAGTAAGGGGTTTTATTTGAAATCATTAATTTTATGGTTTTGAAGTCTTTTACTCAAATATTAATATTCTATATCTATATTCATTATATAATTACAAGAAAAATATTATATATATTTCAATTATTTGTCAAGCTAATTTTTATTAACATTTAATTTCTATACAAATGTTTAGAAATGAATCATTTTAATGTTTTCCATAAAAGTTATATTTTGAATTTCATTGCAGATGTTTGGAAAAAAATGGTTTTTAAAATTTACCACAAGAATAAATTTTACCATCTTCATAGATGTTATTCATTGCAAAGACTCCTATACATTTTTCCTTTCCTTATCAAATAAAACCATGTTCTGATTATTCTGTTAATTTTTCATTTTTATAATCTACCAAATGGATGATATATCTCATCTTATTTTTCTAGAATACTAATAATTATTTTTTAAATATATTTTACATATATTTAAATTTAATTTAATGAATTATATGATTGATAAGAGACATGCTCTAATGTAAACATCCACCTTACTTTTCTGGAAGGATTACAATGATGTCTTAATGAAATTCTAATGAAACCCATTTCTTTCCAATATGTTAATTAATCCATGAAAGAATGATGAATGATGTTAATTTTTTTTGTGAAATATATATGTATTATTTATTATTATGTGATGGGTGGGTCTGGTACATACTTAAAATATATTGGTTAAAGCATCATATCTTAAGATATAACGTATAAGGGACTTTGGGAGAGAACCCAATACACTAGGGGACAATATCCACCATGGTATAATGGAAAAGGGGAGTGAACCAAATCCACTATGGGAATCATTCCACAATGTGATGATGTTTTTGGTAGTAATCCAGGTAAAATGAATTTTTTATATGCTTATGTATGTTCCAAACTCTTATTTAACTTCCTAATTCCTATGATAGGTTCTAATAGTACAAGATTTTTGATTTATGTCTCATGTCATATCATGAACCATATTCCATAATCCACGATATATGATCTATATCTTGTTGGGTATGATCTATATAAGTTATGCTCATGTAAATTGATTTTTTTCTCATAAAAATAGGCTCATCTTATTCTCAATTATGATCATTGATTGTTGAAGACTTTTGTTAACCTTACTGACCATTTTAGCTCACCCCATCTTATTTTTCAATTTCCCTACGTGATGAAGAATGGTGTTATGTATGATATGTCTAGAAGGGTACCAATTTTGAATATAAATTTTTATAAATTATGAATTGGTTGTGAAGTAATGTGCTTTTTTATTAAATCTAAAAATTCAAAAAATATTTTGGTTCATGGGGGAGATTTATTATTAGATATATTGAATCTTCTTATAAAATGATGTAATATGAATGTATGTTCTACTCAGGTCACCTCAGTTAGTATTATAGATGGGTTTAGTTATTTTTTGGTATTATGTTATACTAAATAATATAATTGAAACAAAAAAAATCAATGATTAAATAAATGTGATATAGGATGAACCTAAAATGTCATGGGTTAAAAGAATATATCATAATTTAGGATATCTTAAGAATTATTTTCTTTACCATATGACTTCCCACTCCAAGTATTATTCTTGATATCACATTAAATATTTGGGTTTCAGTTAATGAATGAAACTAGGAGGAATCATGATAAAAATGATGTGATGACCAATGAAAAGGACATAATCAGGATTAAATAAATATTGTTGGGAGATGGATTGAAAATTATTATCGCTATTCTCACCCAAATCTCTCAAAATATGAACAAGAACATGAATCATGTTGAAATTCCAAATGATAAATTAATAGTTCAACTTGATATTGATTATTTTATATGAAAATGTCCATCCTCCTTTAGCGGGTCTTATAATCCAATAATTGGTTAGAAGTAGATAATTGTAGTGTAACATATATTTTCATTTTCTTAATGATTGATACATGAAAAAGCAGTTTTTTCCACATATCATTTAGATGGTGAATCCAATAAATGGTCGACTAATGTCTAAAATATTTAACAAGGGGAAGAAATTAAATCCACAAAATATGAGGAAATTAGAAAGGTATTTTTAGAAAGTATTTCCACTAAAATATTCACAATAAAATTGATTGGTAATTAATAGAGTTAAAATATAAGGATGATAAATCTACTAGAACTTCTAGATAAATCATCGCATGACTTATATGGTATGTGTAATGACCATATTTTTTAATTAAATTCCATCTTTGATTTAATTAAATATCTTATTATGTTTATAGAAAACACATGCACTTCATTTGTTTTATAATATCCTATCTTATTTAAAAGACCATTAAGCATCATTACCATTTATATTGTAGTTTTTGAATAGTGATGACATGAATAATATAAATATAGTGTTTTATGAAATCCAATGGACACATATAAAGTAATTGATGGCCTTAACCATTAGAATTGAACCCTATGAATCCCATTTATCAGAGCTTCCTAGGGATAAATAATCATTAAGATTTTTCCTTGACCATTCCCATCATGATATCCAACAACCTAAGCACAAGAAAAAACATTTACGGGAGAAGTTCAAGCCCATCGAGTGCATGACCCAAACCATGTATACTGAACCACCCCATAAAAGTCTCACTATCATGCACCTTACTCTTAGGGTGTATTATGGTGTATTAAAGTAATATGTATCAAGACACTAATAATATTAATATCAATATCATATATAATAATGAATAATTTCTCATTTTATTGTTGTTACAGATTTCTGATTTTGATACAATAAAACACAAATTATATTTTTGTGTAATATTCAAAATAAAATAAATAATTTATGAATTAATGTATTTTTTTAATATATGATAACTTATTAAAATATTTTTATTAAATATAAATTATCATTTAATTTTTATGACATCAAATGCAATTTTTATAAGAGTTGAAAGAATATTATTGTTAAAATACCAGAATTTCAAAATAAATATTGATTATCATTTTAAAAGAGAAAATCAACATATATAGAAAATTATTTTAATAAAATAAATATTATTTTCTGAATCATAATATCAAAATTTTCTAATGGTTATTTTTTTATAATATCATGAGACAGTCAAATTTTCAAGTAAGAATTTAATATGGTATATATTCATGGTTTGTGTTATGACATTCTAATGACCAAAAAATTATTTAAAATATACTATAAATGATATAAATTACAAAATATATGTTTCCCATTTAATATAATGTTATTTTAATTTTATTTGATTTATTTTACAAAGCCTTTATGAATCCTCCAAACATATAATACATTTTAAGGTTCTAAAATATTTTCTTTTAGAGTATGACACACCGCCACATCACCAAGGTTATTATTTTAATAATTAAATCCACTGGACATATAAAATAATTAAAAACCCCTTATTTGGTAGAAACCTTGTTAAGGATATTGGTTTTGGTAATTTTGTTATATAGAGTCCAAAACCAATGTTTGGAAAATACTAAAGAACTCCCCACATTGTTCCAAAATAAAACCACCTAAGCTCCCTTTAACATCAATAACAATCCGTGAAGAACATCCATAATATTATATACTCTCTATAGTGTCCAAAAAAGTATCACCCAAGATCTCAAGAAGCTCCTCCTAAGCATTTTTAATCACACTCTCAAGGCAAGAGATCCTTTCCTTCTTCTATTTATTAATGCCACTTCATTATATTATGAATTATATTTCACATTACTAATGTTGTGATATGTTTTTACATGACTCTATTACAATATATTGGATGTCCGAATGATTATAGAACCATTTATCTCTCATAAACCCTTTTTATAAATCTTTATGAAATGACCTCATGCTGCTGAAATTTCACTATGATTTTTCAATACCAAACAAATGTGTCGTGAATACCCATACCCATTTCCTATCAAGGGTGTTGAAATTTATGAAATTGTATATTTTTTATTAAATAATTACCAATATTTATTCCACACTCCTTAACATTTAAACAAAATATGATGATAAATGATTCCATGTTTCGGGATCTATGTTACACACATAATCATGAGAATAAAATGAATGTAACAGGTGTGCCCAGAATTATACAGAGCTCTAATACATTGGGTAATGTTTTTGTCTCATGAGACGTCATGAAATGGATTATATATTTACCCTAAACCATAAAGTTAATTTTTCCTTCATGATGTCTTGAATGTTATCCCAGATATATGTTTATGATTTAGTGTTTTGTTTTGTTTCCACATTTCCTAGGTTTCCTTTTATGATTATCAAGCTATATCATACCTCGTTGATCATGATCATTATTATCACTCCTTTTATGCCCCGTAGATATGCCTATTGTCTAACATGAATTACTTTATTCAAGTTATACCATGTTTATTTATTTACTAGGATTTATAGCTCCCCCCTTCATTATATATGTCCCCATGTTTTCCCAGACCGTTTTACATTCAAAGAAATAATACGATCATGTTAAGGAATTTTGGAATATAGATTATGTATTTATTGTATTATGTTGTTATGTAATGTACATATTTGAAAAAGACACTATAAGTTTTGATCTCCTAGGTTTTATTATGGCTGAACTTATGTAGTAAATAATTAATTAATTTATAATAAAATGTAGGGTTGTCATCATATGATTATGGTTTTATCAATTCCTTTAAAAAAATTCATGACTTGTTCAATCAAATATGAGGTGATAAATACCTATAAATTATTTTCCTTAGACAATGATATGATAAATTAGTGGTAAAAGGGGGGACATACCCAATAAAATATTCCTTCTGAGGTATGAACAGAATATCTTTTTTGTAATTCCATTCATATATATTAATATCAATTCCATCATCAATGATATATTTAATATAGTCTTCAAAGATGTTCTTGACTAATTTGTGGTATAATTTAAAGATGATATTATTATATATTATATGAGAATGAAAATTCATTAATATCATTTTAGTATTATGTCGAATAACATTAGGATTGAGAAACTATAATCCTAATGTTTTAATTATGGTCATAGGAATTATCATTATAGAATCATGTAATCACAAATGAGTGTGTATTTTTTGATCCTTCCAAAATAGAGGTTATTAAATAATGGATAATACCAATGACTGTGACTGAGATTTGTATCTTTCTTGGAATGGTTGGATACTATAAACTGTTTGTGATAAATTTCTTAGTAATATGAAGTCAAATAACCAAGTTAACTCATAATGGATCCAAGTTTCATTAATTTTGTGGATGTGAATAAAAATTTAGGGAATTTTAGAGAGGGTCGATTATTTCACCTATAATGAAATTATCATATAGTGTATAAGGGTTTTTGATACATAGTAATGCATAAATGACGGTTCTAATTTGTTTTCTAATGAAAACATTACATGGTGGTAGCTTATTGGTCTCATAAATTGAAGGTTTATGAGAATATTCACCCAAATCATGATTTGAATCTATAAATGCTAAATTTCCTTTATACATATAGAAGCATTATATCTATGGTGAAATGTGTGATATATATAATATTAATTAAATATAAATGTATATATTCTAAAATATTGAGTTAAATATGAACCAAATTTTGTGGTATAAGTTGTTTGAATATCATGATTTCTCATTTAAGTACTAACTTGTGATGGAAAACAAGGTGGTTGATACTCTGAGAAGAGTGGATCATGATACTTTATCTGTGATGATTATTGAAAAATATCCATTGTGTAATGATTAATATACGATATACAATTAAATTTTTAGGAAAATGGAGAAATCCTATCTTGACTACATATACACCCAACTACCCATCCTTGTAAAGATCAAAAAGGTGTAGAAGGAAGATACTGGGTTCCAAATAAAGGTAAGAAGTTTCCCATATTTGAAACTAACCATGATGGAATAATAATATTTAGGACCCGAATATGTTTTATATAAATACAATAATTAGAGAATTATCTATTAAGTGATGAACATATATTACTATTTTCTTCCCATCTAGGAATGAAAAATAAGAATATAGATATAAAGAATCAATTCTTGTGGGAAAAAATGAAAAGGTTAATTTCAATGTATGTATCTCAAAGCCTGGTATACAAGAAATTTATTTATGAGCATTGGGAGACTAAAGGAATGATGTAATAATTACTAATACCATTATATAAATTAGAAAACATTATTGATACTCCATTCCATCATAGAGTCTAACAAATGGAAAAGGGGAATAAATTAAGCACAAAGAGAGTTATCCTTTGAAGAACATAAAAAATTGACAAAGGCATGAACAATGAAACCTTTAAGAAGAGGTTGAGCAAGCTTCCTTCTGGTTGTGAAAGTCACTTGTGCTCCACATTTGGGTCACGTAAGTCACTTGCGTGCCCTATTCTTTTTTTCACCCAAGGTTTTCAGTGTCCTATAAATAGCCCCTGTGGGCCCCCCATTTCGAGGACGAATTTTCCAAAACTCAAATTCAAGCTATGGTCACCCAAGTATTTTTCTGACGTCTTCCAAACACTTATAAGGTAATTATTTACCTAGAATATAAGATTTAAAGAGGATGAATAGGGACTAAGTAAAAGAAGTCATCAATACCTGCACGCCTAAGTGTCCATCCCTTAAGGGAAGTGAAGACACTTGCACGCCACCTTTCCCTCTCAAGGGAACTTGCACGCCACCCTTCTTGAACCCTCTAGGGATGATACTAAGGGCTTGAGTTCAAAGTCGCCCAAGTATTACCCTATGGATTCTTTGTCGCCCAAGGTGACTCATGTCGCACAAGTATACTTGCGCGACCAGGACTTGCTCGCTAGAACAATAATTGCGCTCCTCCTTCCTAATCACCTCCTTTACTAAAATTCACCTCTCATATTTACAGATAGCCTTCAAAACCCTCTTCAAATCCATTTATGGAAAGGTTCATTTGTTGGATACCTTATCTAAGAGGAATTCATTGGGCCACCTTCTCAGGAGTAAGCCCCAAATTAAAAGTCCTCTTAATATGGGCCTCCTTCTCAGAAGTAAGTCCCAATAATAATTTTATTTAATTGGGCCTCCTACTTAGGAGTAAGCCCCAGCCTTAATTTATTTTGATTTGGGCTTCCTTTTCAGGAGTAAGTCCCGGGTTAAAATCCCAAATATCCATAAAGTACAAATACCTTTATGGACCTTTCTCTTGGGCATTCATATATATGTAATCCCCACATCATTTATTATGACTGCATCTTTCATGGCACAATCGTCAGATTTACTAATACCTCTTGTTTCTCAAACCGAGCAATACTCACGTGATCTTAGAGTGTAAAAGTAATTACGACATATCTCTTTGGTCCATTAATCATGCATAAAATTCATAATTCTTCACCCAAACTACATGGAATTTGATCTCTACCTTAAAAGTTGAGTACGTAGGAAGCCTTTCTAAGGTTCAAGCCCATATTTAATTTAATTATTTTCCTTCCCATATGAAGTTAAAATATATCCTTCCTATCGAACTATGGTTGTTATGATTCCTTTCTTTTTAACAAGGATACGTAGGTAGCCCATCTACGGGTACCATCCAAAATCTGAAATAATATCTATCTTTTTGAATGGAAATAAACTTCAAGTTCCACACTGAGTGGATTTAAAACTAGTATGGTTATCATAATGATCAAGAGATTTATATATAATGTGTTGAAGGATACCATTGACTAAGAATATATACGAATGATTCTCTATCGATGAAGAACCTCAAATACATATAAAATATTATCTAAATCCCATACCTATCAATTGTTGATTTTTATATAAAGGAAAAAATGATTTTCATACTTGGTAAATTAATAAGGATTCATGAACATAAATTAAATCTATAAGAGAGTCCCAGAGTAGACAATAATCCCACCTAAAAAGGTGTGATGAGTCTGACATCCCATCATCTCATCCAATGCAAATTATTAAGCCTCACTAGTCCACAACTAATGAGCACCTAACTTTGGAAACTTGGTCCAAATGTATATAGAATCATTGGATGTTTTCGGTTCAATGAATAAACCTGTTAGAAAATGATTGGAAAGTTTGAACCTTAAACAAACAAGGTCATTCCCATTTCCAGAAGAAACAAAAAAATGTTGAAACCAACGTGAATCCTTAACCAAGTTAAATGATGTTTTACCTATTTGTTAGGACCCTATATAACTCAATGTGAGGGCCAAAAAAGAAATGAATCACATATGTGTTCATCCAAAAGATGTAGTGTAGCCAAGATTATCTTGATTATGTCTATTATATCAAACATTCACTCTTTTCCAAGATCTCTCTACAAAACAAAAAATGGCTTCTTTAAAGTTCACACCTATGAATGCCTCGGCTGCTACTCCTGCTGGATCCTCGTCTGCTCTGAGGACGACTTCACCTACTCAGCATCTTCAAAACTGGGTCTCAAATGCATTGGTGAGGGAATACCGTCAAAACGGTACCATACCGACTCTAGAGGCCGCTTGAAAATCCCACCAAGTTAATAACTGACCCTGTTTGTCCAGACAGCGACGACCTGTGGTCAAGAAGGTGGTGGTTCCAAACACCATCTCCAACCATTTCGGGTCGTTATCCCCAGAACACAATCACCAGTCTCTCCCATATTAAAGAGAGGTGAATGAAGAGGTCACCCAAGGCCTCAATTCAAGAAGAAAAGAGTCCTTCCCAGGAGCTCCCATCAACAATCGCTACCAGAATCGTGCGGTAGTGCACCCTCAACATGATGAGGGTGTCGCCTTTAGGGGTTCGACTCTGGTTCCTCAAACCCGAGCACGTAAGATGAACTGTCAGAGTATAAATTCGAATAACAGAGAGCAGGTTCTTACTTCTTCTCTCTCTGAAGAAGTCCATCAAGCTAACATGATGGAAAACAACGAGAAGACATATACACCCATCCGTCCTGATGTTACTTCCTTGAAGACTCGTCTGGCAGTGACACACCAATCCCGCCAGGCAATTCTCGCAGAGTATTATAGGTAGGCACATACACCTATTTATGATTCATCAGCTAGTAAGTAAGCTTGTCAAACTATGCCGAAAGAAACTCACCAATTAAATATGGTGGAGAAAAATCTACAGGCACATACACCTGTAATTCATCAGGCTAACTAACAGTCTCATTTGGTAGCACCCGGAGATGTCAATTGGAAAGCTCCAATGAATAGAAGGAGGCAAACAAAATTTTTTCCCCCACATATGAGTACTGTCAGAATTCACGGACAGGAAAAGGAGGACAGGAGTTGGATTACACACCTACTCCAAGCACGGAATGGACGTAAATTCCCGTTCCACTAGCTAAAGTCACCAAGCACATTCTGACAATGGTGAAAGAGCAGAAGAAAATCCCTGCCCATTTTCTGGATACCTGTCAGAATATTATAACAACTTCAACAGCATAATAGGGAAAGAATCATAAATCTATCCCTATTAGTGGAGTGACCTATCAACATATCACTCTAGAGTAGATACACACCTATGTCCTAGTTCAGGAGGGTTGTGGGGCATACTCCCACATGTTATATGGACAATCAAGTGAGACACATACATCCGATTTGAATGGAGATAATCAGCCTAACCTGACCATTTCTCCTGAGAGGGAACATACACCTACCCATAATAACCACTTTCTTCAAAAAGTGGTTTCCAATGTGAGTAAGAAGGTATCTAAGAAAAAGACCTATCTAGCACAGTCGAGAAATCGAGAGCCAATATGAAATAAGGCCTTGCTCGATGTTGGAGTTCTTGATGTGCTCAGACAATTATCTATTGCAACTCAAGATTATACTCTTTCATTTTCAAATTTCACAAGTAACAACAAAAATTATGAAGGTCTTCATTAGGCATTTCCTCATGAAGGCTTGCTTCTTGACAGTTCGGTCGATCTCGAAGTATCATCCCCAGATGAGAGCCACAATAACCCTCTGCATGGCCAGAAGACCAAGGAGCAAGAGGTTTTATCTTTTGTGGTAACCCAAAATGAAGGTCCTCCCCATAATGATGAATTTAGCTACGAAAGTCCTCTCTATAGTAGTAATTTACATTTCTTGGAAAATTCTTCAATGGAAAATATACTAACGAGAAATCCCTCTTAACTTGAGGCACTTGAAAATGCCAAGCTAGTCATGTCTGATGCTTTACCGCTAGAAGGGGAAATACTTTCTCAATCAGAAGATAGCCCGGGGTGTATGTCATTCTATGAACCATCCTTGAGTCATTCATCTTCTAATTTGACAAATGAATTCTCTACCAATCTTGTTGAATCTAATGAAGCAACAAAGAAGCACCAGATTTGGTCCAATCAGATAGAATAATATTCATCAAATGACAAGGAGGAAGTGCTGGATATGAGAAGAAAACTGGCAAAAGGTGAAGTACCAATCATGTTTTGGCCTTTGGCTGACTCTCAGTCTAATATTACAGAAATGTTGATAGAATATTGTATTCATGATATTCATCTCAACATGTGGACAAATCTTTGTCAATTAAAATAGAAACTATTATCTTATGATGAATATCAAAATCAAGTCAAGATAAAAGAAGGGTTACAATGCCAAACTGATTTGGAATCTCTCTCAGTTTCCCGACATCCAAAGGTTGAAAATCAGTAGATATTCCTTCATCGTTCATGCATTGGCGCATTAAAAAGGTTACACCAGTTAATTACTAATGCTCCATCTGGTATTCATATCAGGGGATGGGGTGTTCAGGTAGCACTGTATTTCACTGTACCCTCCAGTCAACAAAGCCCGCCAAAGGTGGTCTCATGAAATGTTATTTCCCATGGATGGCCACATCTAGCTGGTTTTGTGCATAATCAAAGGCTTTCTCAATAACATGCCTCAAATAGTTCTTCCCAAAGTCAGGCACATAGAGAAAAAGTTGTCGAATTGCTCTTACATCAACCAAATGATAATATCGAGTAGGCTTCTCGTTTAGAGCATGCACATCATCAGGTGCCAGAAGTGTCAAAAATAATATAACAGTCATCTGAGCCAGGTGGTTTGAGTGGATGTCGGATGATGCATCTGGCTAATTTCCAGACTAAAATCTGCAAAATCAAGAGAGATTTTAAGGAAGTTTTAGATGTAGCGGCTCAAGAGCCACCTCAGCTTGCCATACTGGGGACTCATTTAATCCAACCCTAGGGATTAATAGATAGGATTTGAGGAGTTGAGAAGGAACAAACCTAGTCCACCGGACTAGGGACTTTTCCTTATTCTCAATCTCTTCCTCAGCGAAAGTCAGTCTTCTCCCGATTAGGGAAGAAGCCACAAGGAGAGAGCAGAACCGAATTATTAGGAGATTCCCTCTAAATTACGGTTCATCAAAAAGTTCATAAGGGATCAACCAAACAAAAGGCAATGTCCCATCAAGGACATGGAAGAAGAAAGTATCACAGAAATGACGAAAGAAGGGATGCAATGCGTTATGCATTGATAAATGTCATCTATTCCATTATCACTAATCACCCAGAACACGAGGTTCACTTAGAGGAATCAGATGACAAAGTTCCTATTCAAGAGGCTGTATACATAGAAATAAATGAAGAAGTTGTGCGTACTAGAAGCCTGAGGGCTTTTCAGAGGAAAGATATTCCTTTAGGTAATGCCCTTCCATACTCCAGAAAGAAAAATTCCAAGGAAAAGGGTAAAAGTCAGGTTACACCCCCCTACCTCTGGAGAAGTCCAATCACTCTCATTAGAGGAAAGGTTTTCATAGCAGGAAGAAGAAATGAAGGAGTTAAGGAGGATAAATGCAGAACTACTTCAGGGTAGTCTTCCTCCTAAGCATGCTGGAGTTAGTCAGTCATGGGAATTCATTACAGCTACTGGGATGGATCAAGAATATCTTCCTTTACAAGTGAACCCTCGCAGATCCAATCCTATGGGTCATACATGACAACAACCGGTAGTACTACCATCAGTTGTAGTACCATTCACCACACCCGTCCAAACTCCAGTTATTGCACCTGCTCAGGTACAAGCTCAACCAGATGTTTCTAAAAAATTAATATATACCATTGAGTCATTAACAGCTTAGTAGGAAGCTATATAAGGAAAACGTTCATCAGTTCAATCAAAAAATAAAACTTACCAGGAATGGGTTGATGCAATTCCTCCCCCATCAAATTTTTTGAATACAACATTCCAAATTTTTAATGTTTTGGGAGATCCAGAAAAACACTTAAAACATTATTTTTCTCATTTTGATCCTATGATGGGAACTCCTCAACAACAAGAAGAAGTTAACCTCAGGTGTTTTGTTCAGTCATTACAAGGTCTTGTTTTTGTCTGGTATACAAGTTTGCAATCTCAGTCAATTACTGGGTGGGAAGATCTCCATCAAATATTTCTTCTTCAATTTAGCACAAAAGACGACAATATTTTATCTTACCAATTGTAAGGAAAGGGAAATTGAAAGAGTTTCATATTTCATTTCTCGATGGAAGGGATTAACATATTCCTTAAGTTTAACACTCCCTCAAGAAGAATTGTTGCCAATATGTGTGGAAAATCAGTGTGATAAATTACACACACTGTTGATCCTTGTGAAATACACATGAGGCTTTCGAGACCTTACTTCAATCTCTAAACATATTGAAGACTCTCTTAAAAAGACTAAGGCTAAAACCCATGTAATTCCATCAGTTCCAGGAAGGAGAATGGGGAATGTAGATACTACTACAGTTACAACTAAACAAGAACCTGTACCTACTTACACTTTAAAACCTTAATCATATCGTAGGGCTCCACCTCCTGAGCATCAACAACAATGGACGCCTCATCAAGATGATCAAAGAGATCAAAGACAGAAACAATTTAAAGATTTGATGAACAAAGTTTATTCTTTCCGGAATGAACAAGTTCCTGGATACTTCATCTCGAATTTGGAAAAAAATTTGGTTTAGTCTCCAAGGACCAAAAGGCAGAACAAGGAAGGATATGAAGACCTCCCCAACTAATGCCCATTTCATCAGATGTTAGGGCTTCCAATTCAAGAGTGTTTTGTCTTTAAATACCTCCTTCAAAAGATTTTAGACTCTGGACAGGTAAAACTGGAAGGTTCTTCAGCCTAGGTAGCATGTGTTACTGATACTGACCCAAAGGAAGAAGGCAAGTGGTATGAAGTAAAAAGAAAAAATGCACAGAAATATAATGATTAGATGGTTAGGAAAATGATCAACTGAACTGATTCCAATTTATGAACACAATTGAATCAACCAATTGTGTCTTCTGCTATGAATTCCATAGCAAAACCCCCTTCATCTGAAGGAAAATCCTAAAACAGGAAGAATAATTCAAAGAATGAAGAGAAATCAGAAGAATAAGAGCTCGTGTCAAAGCCTATGTTGTCTTTGACTCTGGCGGATTTTATGCCATCTACTTCAAAATCACAGGCACTACCCCATCAAACAGCATAGCCTGAACTAGATAATTAGGAAAAATCTTCATTAGATGAAGAGTTGATCTTTGGTTCTGTTAACATCATTCACTTAACGAATCTTTATTCCAGCCATAGTTTCCATCTTGATGAGCCTGAGTTACTTGTATCAAACAGTGGAATTAGAGGAAGAGATAGATGTCTAGGATACATGGGAAGACGTGGATATTCCAGAAGTCACTATTTCAATCCTACCCCTGCTAGAGCTGTATATGCAGCAGAAACTCATGGAAAAGCCCTTCAATGGTCTCAACAGGAACAAGAAAGTTCTTCCACACATGGCAGATTCAGTCATGGAATAGTTATTTCGGAGGATAGGTTAGAGGTTACACCTTCTTCCTCCGAGAAAATAAATAGACCTATTCGGTCTAATTTGCTGAAGCCAGGAGTATTTTCAACTCCTACCCCGATACGAGATGCATCTACTTCCAAAGCATCAACTTCTAAGGAACCTGCAAAACCACAGTTTCCGGTTGGGAAACGCAGACCTTTGGATGAAAAGTATGATTTCTTGAAACATTTTCCCAAGTACTAGACAAGTTATCAATTATGGATGCCTTAAATCTATCAAAAGATATTCCGGAGGTTCTTATTGAGGCTTTGTCAAGTCCTCAAGAATTTGAAACTGAAATTGTTGCTGCTGAGGTATACCATATAGAGAATGATCCTGCAGAATTCCATACAGTGATATCTTTTACAGATGAAGATGAAGATGATGTTGTACATGGACATATTAGACCCTTGTATTTATCTGGAAAGGTCAACTATGTAGACATCTGACGAGATTTCATTGATAATGGTTCAGGAGTCAACCTCATCCCTATTCTTACACTGCGTTGATTGGGCCTCAACGAATCTAATTTATCTCCTTCTACTTTGATGTTGCAAGGATATGAAAAAAATGAACCAAAACCTCTGGGTGAGATTACTCTTAGAACTTAGTTTGGATACCTTGTGTCTAATTTAGATTTCTTGGTTGTTCGTCATGACACAACCTTCAACATTTTTCTTGGAAGACCTTGGCTACATCAACATGCGGCTATACCTTTATCATACCATCAATGTGTCAAATATTGTTTCAACATTCAAATTGGGACATTGTATGGTGATAAAGCCCCATTCAAAACTTGTTAATATCAATACATCGAGTAGAATACAATCACATGGAGGGAAAGAAGAAATCCACGATAAAGGAGGTTACCAAAATTAATGCTCCAAAATGTATGGAAAAGATTCCAGCAAACCCATTCATACATGTGAGTACAGATTATGTGTTGCCTATAAATAAAATTGACTGGATATACCCAAATCCCAACACTCTTATGGAAACTTCCATAATGTCAATTATGGAAATTGAGCCAGACAGTATTGGAGAAATTTTTGATTGGCCAAGTAATGATGAAAGCTTAAATGGAGATGTCTTCATTTCATCCACTGAAATCCAGCAATTCTGTACTTCATCAACAAGTCTAGAAGAAGTTATAGCAATGTTAGAGGTGAACAATGATGTCTATTCTCAATCCATCATATCCTATTTATTACCCAAGGAAGACCCTTCATCATAAATATATTCAGAAATGGTCGACTCTTCTTCAAGATGTTCAAATTTTAACTTCTCCCCTGATCATGAAAATTCTGCTTCATCATCTACTATGCAAGTAGAAACAAAATAAGTAAAACATATTAAAGAATAAGAGGAAGATCCCATGGATGATCTTCCAGCATTTGAATAGGGTATCTCTACCATTTTGGATGAACTTAGAGAAATAAATCTGGGTACAAAAGAAGATCCACACCACACTTTAATTAGTGCAGCCATGACTCTTGAAGAGAAAGAAAAGTATATTTCATTTCTAAAGAAAAATGGAGATGTATTTACTTGGAATTATATAGAAATTCAAGGGCTTGATACTGATGTTTCTACTCATCATTTGGGTTTTCCAGAAAAACATCGAGGATTTAAGCAAGCCGCAAGAAGAACACACCCAACTTATGCCTCCAAAATTAATGCTGAAACAGATAAGATTTTCAAGGATAAATTCATCAGAGAAGTTATATATCCCATATGGATGGATAACATTGTCCCTGATAAAAAGAATAATGAACAAATTATAGTTTTCATTGACTTCAGAGGTCTTAATTAGAATTGTACTAAGGATGATTTTCCAGTTCCGATCACAAAACTCTTAACTGATACAACAACTAGCTACAAAGACATTTCCTTCATGGATGGTTATTCTGGGTACAATAAAATACAAATGGCCTCAAAGGATGAGGATTCTATAGCTTTCGGTTCCCCTCAAGGTGTGGTTTTATATCGAGTAATGCCCTTTATCCTGAAAAATGCATGGGAAACGTATCAACGTGCCATGCACCATATCTTCAAACCCCTTTTTAGGGAAATTTGATGAATGTTATCTGGATGATTTGGTGGTTAAATCCAGACAAAATTTTGATCACATTCCTGATCTGGAAATCATATTCCACAAACTTTGACAACACAATTTGGAGATGAACCCCTTGAAATGTGCTTTTGGGGTAACCTCATGAAAATTTCTCGGCTTTATTGTACACCACCGTGGTATAGAAGTTGATCCTGAGAAGACAAAATCAATACTTGGTATTTCACCTCCTCGAAATTTTAAAGAATTAAGAGGGCTTCAAGGACACTTGGGCTATATTAGGCGTTTCATCGCCAATTTTTCAGGAAAGTGTCTACCCTTCACCAAATTAATGAAGAAAGGAGTCACCTACCAGTGGACTGAAGAATGTCAAGAAGCATTCGATATTCTCAAGAGATATCTCTTGAGTCCACCGGTATTGATGCCACCCATTGAAGGAAGACCACTTATTCTCTATGTGACAGCTTTAGAGAGATCATTGGGTACCTTCCTTGCCCAAAAGAATGATGTTGGGAATGAGAACAACCTTTATTATCTTAGTCAGACTATGCTTGAGGAAGGAACTCGATATTCAAGTATTGAAAAGTTCTACCTAGCATTAATCATTGCAGTTCAGAAATTGAGACACTACTTGAAACATCATGAGGTCCAATTGGTATCTCGAAATTACCCACTCAAATTTATCCTTAGTTTCCCAATTCTTATAGGATGTCTGGAAAGGTGAGAAGTTATTTTGCAGTAGTTTGATATCCAGTATATGTCTCAAAAGGAAATAATGGTCCAAGCGCAGGCCAATTTCCTTGATGAACACCCTTCAGTAGAAGATACATCTTTAGATATTGAACTTCCCGATGAGGATGTCTTCTCTATTCAAGATAATCCTCAAACGTGGGAAATGTACTTTGATGGTGCTTCCAGAAGTCCAATAGGGAAGAAAATGGAAGATCCTAAATTTAACAAAGTTAGGTTAGGAATTGTGATTATTTCCCCAAAAAGGTAGTTCTACCCTATTCTTTCTTATTGTTGGAAGGAGGTACAAATAATTAACCAGAATATCAATCTCTCATCACAGGCTTGGAATTGGCGCTTCAGGAACAACTGAATCACTTTAAGGTAAAAGGTTATTCATATTTGGTAATCAAAAAAATCAATGGGGATTATGCCATCAGAAAAGAATAGTTAACCCCTTTGTGTGATTACGACAGAGAGTTAATGGTGGAATTTCCTTCATAACCGACATTTTCTTATGTCCTGCGATCACAAAATTCCCAAGCTGATGCATTGGCTAATGTAGCCACAGCCCTGGAAGATCCAAACTGGGATGAAACAATCATCGGTATTTCCCACCTTTGTTCATTTTCATCTTATGTTAAAATTATAATGGAGGAAATCTATGAAATCAGTCCCATTTTTGAACCATATGGTCATACTACAGGATGGATGACACCTATTAGGGAATACCTTCGAAATGGAACACTCCCACCTGATAGAGCCGAGAAAGAACAAGTCTGGAAACGTGTGATCAATTTTACTCTTTATGACAGCCCATATCACCAAAAAATTCTCGACAAGTGAGGTTTTGATGGAATTCTCTTCAGATGTATTGATGATGAAGAGAAA
Organism: Viscum album; assembly: GCA_963277665.1. Classification (NCBI taxonomy): domain Eukaryota; kingdom Viridiplantae; phylum Streptophyta; class Magnoliopsida; order Santalales; family Viscaceae; genus Viscum; species Viscum album. The sequence continues at coordinate 1,637,817,489 of OY728163.1, read as the reverse complement.
ATGGGTATCATTAATGAAGTACATGCAGGAGTCTGTGGTTCCCATCAGTCTGGACATAGACTATCTGATGAAATTCGAAGGCTGGGATACTTCTGGCCTTCAATGATACAAGATTGTGTTGATTTAACTAAGAAGTGTCATTATTGATAAGTATATGCCAATTTCATTCATCAACCCTCAAATTTTCTCCATACAGCTAAACACTCATGGCCATTTTCCGCATGGGGAATGGATGTATTAGGACCTTATCCTCCGGCTACATCCAAGCAGTTTAAGTATATTCTTACTGCTACTGACTTCTTTTCCAAATGAGAATAGGTAATAACTCTCAAAGAAGTTAGTTCTAAAAGCATTGTTAGCTTCATCAAGTCTAACATCATTACTATATTTGGTGTCCCTCATACCATATTGATGGACAGTGGCACCAACTTCTGTTCATCCGAGGTAAGGAAGTTGTATCAAGAATACAACATCAAATCCAACCATTCATCTTGGTATCATGCAGCGGCCAATGGAAAAATAGATGCCTTCAATAAGACTCTTTCAAATATACTACAAAGGATTGTGGATAAAGATAAATAATCATGTCTTGATAAACTTTTTCATGCTTTAGGGGCTTATCGGACCACCACCTGCACTGCTACACAGTCAACTCCATATTCATTGGTATTTGGAACAGAAGAAGTCTTTCCCATTGAGGTTCAATTTCCATCGCTCAGAGTATCCATTTGTGATCTGTCATCTATAGATGAACAATATCAAAATCTATTGGATTAATTGGAATTATTAGATGAAAAAATATTGTTCACCCTTCATCATAGGGAAGTCTATCAGAATCGAATAGCATGGGATTTCAACAAAAAATTTCATCTTCGTTCATTCATTCAAGTAGAATTGGTATTGGTACTCAAAACTTCAATGATACTAGGAAAGAAACCTCCAAAGATTGAGTCAAAGTGGTAAGGACCTTACTCAATACATAAGGTCTACTCTAATGGAGCTTATTCTTCACTTTCAATGGATGGAGAACTCATCACAACTCCAACCAATACCATATTTCTGAAGAAATATTTTGTATAACACAAATACACCTCATAGTCCTTACTGCAAGACTTTAAACTACCTGGTCCCTTTAGTCATTACTGTAAGACTTTAAACAGCATGGTCCCTTTCGTCCTTACTGTAAGACTTTAAACTGCATGGTCCCTTTTTCATTACTGCATGACATTAAACTGTGTCATGTCCCTTATACATCCTACATGACGTTAAACTATGCATCGTTAGTGTTGTTGTTACCTCTTGTTTCTCACGCCGAGCATGACTCACGCGATCTTAGAGAAAGCTTCAATCATAACACCCTCTTTGGGCCACTAACCACGTGTAATTCCCAAAACCATATTTAGGTCGTTGTCCTCAAGTACAACTCAATCACCAATTCATTATTTATTCAAACTACGCGGACTTTGATCCTTGCCTTCTAGGATGGGTACGTAGGCAACCGCCAGAGATTCAAGCCCAAAACCAATATCTTCACATTGGTTCACCATCATCCCTGCTATATGACATTAAACTATATAGTCCCCCATTTTCCTCACAACAAGACATTAAAATGCATAGCCATACGTCCTAGCTACATGACGCTAAACTGTGTTGCACCGGTCTATGCATATGACCTTAAACTATTCACACATTTGTCCTGTATGACAATAAACTACCACATTCATTGACACCCTCACCTTAGAGGGAATCATTACTGACGTTGATTTCCAATCATGTTATATTCCATAGACTACGTGCATACATGGCAGTGCCCAAACCATTACTCTTGGATCCAACCATCATTGCACTAAAGTCCTCTTTCACCCTTCACATGTACGAACCAAATCTGTACAAAAGGTATTTCAAGAACTACATATGGATTGATTCCCATCCTTATGGGATATGTAGGAACATTCGAGCATCCCTCGAACCTAGTCCCAAGTCTTTGGGCCGAACCCAAAATCCCACATTCAGCCCCTTGGATGAAAAGTACCCCTGTGAGCACATGAATGTAGTATGAAAACCCTGGTCTTTATTCACATCAAGTTTATAAAAAACACACAATGTGCCTCCCTCATTATGGTCTGAACTCTATGACCCTAAACTAAGATCTCCTACACTCTCATCCCACATGACGTTAAACTATATTTCAAGAACTATGTATGGATTGATTCTCATCCTAATGAGATATGTAGTGAAGTCCATCATCTCAATTCAGGACCCAACCATAACATGATTATGGTCATCATTGGTTTATGTACCTCCTTCATCCATTGGACAATACCCATTTTCATGTGTCATACTCCTAACCTTTAATAATTATAGACCTCCATAACCCTTTTCGTGACTTATGGTCACAAAATGTATGATGCCTGGGAATTATTTTTCCTGACTATGCAGCACATGACCTTAGGCGGCCTGGCATAAGTAGTCTACATAACGGACCTGTCAGCCAAAAGATGATATTATTTGACTATGCAGTCAATGCACTTAAGTGGCCCAGTATAATTCAACCCCTTAACGAGTTTTTCATATAGTGGTAACTTCATTCTTGGGGGGAAAACATGTTTTGTCTTTATTGGTCTTAATGACAATATGTAGGGATATGAAAAAATAACCATCCTTAACATATTTGTCCCATACTCTTTTTCATGATCTGAATGTATTCAAGTCTATGGTTTATATTTCCCTTCCCTACATTTGGGTCAGACCTTCGCAAGAGTGACATTCATCTAATTATTTGATAATATTGATTGGTAATATCCTATCCATATTCAAGTACCTCTCTCTAAATAGCCGACTCTGTGCTTTGGAAAGTTTTAATCTCCATAAACTTTCACTGGCTTTTAGCAATAGAAAAGTAAAAATTCTGAGAGTTCTTTTGTATGACTATGCAGTACATGCCCATAGGTGGCCTTGCATAAGTAGTCTGTATAATGGACCTATCATCCAAAAGATACTATTATTTGACAATGCATCCAAAGCCCTTAAGTGGCCCTGCATAATTCAACCCCCTAACGGGTTTGTTAAATAGTTGTAACATCACTCTTAGGAAATACTTCCTCTAATTCCTTTTAGACCTTTTTTCATATAATCCCCCATATTTACAATTTCTTAAGTCATAGTTTAAATGTTTTCCTCCATACTTGAATGTGGTAATATGTTTTCAAACAAATTATCACGGAATTGAGTCAATTTTAATCCATTTGGTCAAATCTATTCGACCTTAAACATTATCCTTTTTATGTCTGACATGCATGACATTAAACTTCCAACATGATATAGGGAACTCATTAAATTGGGAACCTATAAAAGGAACTCTAAACAAAAGTCAAGTCGCAGCTCGCTAAACATACATATTGTATGATTTAGTTAATATTGAGCAATAGAAGATGCAAAGTTTGTGGGGTTGTTTGTATAATCCTTGCAAAAATCAAACTATGCTTTTACTAGGCCCATTGGCTTAGGTAAAAAATTTATATAAGTAATTAGCAAGAGAATGTAGGTACAAATGATTGAAGATGAAATGTCTTTTTCAATGATGCCCAAAATTAGAAGAACATCTACAGATTGAATAATCTTCTCTTTTTAAATAATTACAAGAGGCTTTCAACATAACTCTTCATTTGATTTACTGCATCCCGAGCTTCATCAACAACCACTTGAAGTTCATTCACTCGACCAGATTCACACTTTTCAGCTTGATGGACTGATTTATTAGCATCTGCAATGGATTTCATACTATTCATTTGAACTCCTTCCAGTGAATTGTTATACTGGTCAAGTTCCCAAGTAACGACATCTAATTGTTGATAAAGGTGAATCTGCTGGAAAACTTTATCCTTGATCTTATGCATCATCTCCATCAACTTTTCAGCATGATCAGCCTCATCATGGGACACCACAGCCTCAAATTCACCAATATTGGTCAACAGCCTCGCTCTGGTCATATCTTGACGGTACTTTTGCTCATTCTCCCTCCTTAAGATGACTTTTTTCACCATGGCATGGATCTATTGATATCCAAAACCACCAATTCCTAACAAGACGAAAAAGGATGCCAGTTGCGGGATCTTAGAAGATAGTTCTTTAAGAGTCACTTCAGATATGATCTTCCATATATTCTGACATTCCTTGTGATGTGAGAATTGGAGTGCCTTTTTCACCTCTGGTCTGATTCAGCATCTCTATCATAAGGGGGAATATAGTCTGGGATTAATGCACTTAAGGAAGTGCCCTATTATGCTCTTTCCCCCCTGACCCTTGGCAATTCACTTTCTACACCCATTGGGGCGGAGGCTGAGGCTTTACCTCCGGATTTTTCCACTGAAATTGATGGCCCTATATAGTCAATTGAAATCATTGGTTAATTTAAAAGGATAAAAAAGGTTATTTAGTTTTCTTGAAAATTAAGTACACCCAAAAATATTATCATCTCTTACCCAACAGTAGATCAGCAGCACGAGAGGGCTCCTCCCCATTTTTCCTAGCTTCAACAAGATTTTTAGGACAAATTTCAGGAAGCTCAGATGGGTTAAGCTCCACTTGAGCTAGTGTCTCTACAATGATAGGGTTGTCTCTACCCCCTTCAGGCATCGGCAGATCAATATCTTTCTCATAAAAAATAGCACATTTCAACCAATCATGGTCAGAGATGTAATAAGAAATTTTTAACAGGATGAAGGATAACACTCACGTCCAAAATCTTCTAAATTACATGGTAATTTAACATGTTCTAAAATTTCATCAAAAGACGTGCCAATTTTCATCATTTCATATAGTGATATCTCAGATTACTGGTTAGTCTCACTAGTAGGAGAATTTGATATGTCTTCTTGATGGCCCTCCTCATGCGACCTCTGACCCCGAATAGCTTCTTCAGAGAAAATTATAGAGTCATTTGCAGTGGCCGCCAAATGTTCTGGTGCAGGTGTTGAACCTAAATCATCACATAGTGGAAGTTAGATGATGTTTTCATTCAATGTTCTTTGAAGTATTGTTAATTTACTAGAATCAGGTTCTTCTTGCCTTGCAGTAGCAACATGAGCAGTACTGGGAACAGATGTTGGATCTTCTTCAGGAGCTACTAGGTCATCATGAATTGACGACTATTCACCAGAACCCTCTGTCGTCCTCAGAGGAGGGTCAATACACTCCCTTAGATGATAAATCAAAGAATACCCTGCAATCCCAAGAAGTATGAGCAATCTTTTCATGAGTTAGGATTCATGACTATCTGAAAGACTTACCACTACTGATGAAGCATTTAACTGTGGACTTATTCTTCGATGCCTTTTCTTATTTGACTTTATGGGTGTATTGACTTATCCACCTTGAAATATAGGTATTGGAGAGTGAAACGACATTTCTAACTCCTCATCCATGGCTTGCCGGCCCTAGAGATACCTTGACCGGATCACGAGGAGATTCAGCGGCTCCAATAGAGGTGCCACCAGGGATAACTATGGTGAAGGGATCTCAGTAGTTCCTTTCTTAACAAGATATAGGATGAAGAAAGTAAGTTTCTTGAGTAACAAATATTTAACTGAAATAAGTTTCAAGGAAAATAAGAAAAGAAACTTACATCTTCAGGAGCCACGTAATCGTGCCACTCTTCATCTCCTGAAGCAACAATCCCCTTAGTGGTGCCACGATTCATCATTTCCTTCACCTGCTTGGTAATAGTAATGGAATAATCATCGACATATATGATCATTTCTAGCTCTCGGATGTAAGCCCGCACTTCATCAGGGTTATCCTCGAAGCGGATATTAGTAGATTCCCAAAGATTCCCTACTCTAGGGATATGTAGCTCTTCACATAAGTCCATCCAGGAGGTTTTAGAATCAAAATATAGACTCCTCTAGGTTTGGACATCCTCTGGTCATAAATACTCAGCATTTTCACTAGAAGGCCACGAGGGGGGTCCTACAATCTGGGACTTCAACTTCTTCCCAGCTCCTGCAATAACAGATAAAGGATAAGAAAATGAAACTTGTTGCTCTATAAAATAATGATGAATAAATTGCATCAATGATATAACTCACCAGGAGTCGATGGAATAGGTATCTTGACTATGGAAGGAGGATTATATCTGGCATGAGGCCGTTTTGAAGCATCTCTTGCCTCATCATCCCCATCTTGGGAATCCGGAGAATCAGCACTGGGTGAGGAACCTGATGAATCAGCTCCGGGTGAGGAAGCGTCACCTTCCAGTAGAAGGGTTTCTTTCCTAACAGTTCTCTTTTTTGTTCCCACCCAAGGAACCTGATGATTCAGTACCCCTTCAGGTTATGATGCTACCCAGTTCTTGGCATACCATGTAGTCAATTGACTCACCACTCCTACAAATGGTAGATCAAACACTGCCCCGGTCTTCTCCATAGCTGTCAGCAACCATAGTTATCGGTAAACCATTGGATGATGCTCTGACCTGACATGCATAGGAGGGGATACAACAATCTGCTGCAGACACTTGAATTGGCGTGCAAATCTATATGGAGCATATGCCTCGCATATAATCTCTTCGTTAATTCTGGTGGCCAATACACCATATCTACAATCCAGCATGTATGACCTCAATTCCAGGATAGTTGTTGCATCATCAAAAAACCACCCAGTTGGCGGGTTTCGAAAAGGAAAGAAATGAAATTCCTTGAACATACTCAGCCTCACCTTCATATAATAAGGATTATGGGACAACAGAGAAATTATACAAAAGGACTGCACTGATGGCCTAAAAGAACTTCCAGGAACCTGTACTCCACTCTGTACAACATAAGTCCTGAAGTGAGTGGTGATCCATCCTCACAAAACATGGAATGGTCCCATGATTCTCAATGGATACTTACCCATATAGAAATGGAGTAAGCTCCTGTGAATATTTTCCAAAATCGGGGTGGCCAACCCAACCATTTGCTTCTCAGCCAACTTCGCTGCAATAAAGGAGGTCCCTAGCCTAACGCCTCCATTCGAATCCCTAACTAGCAGAAGATAAACAATTATCCAAAAACTAAAAAACCTGATAGACGGATCTTCTCTGGGATTCTTTGGTCCACTTCATACCCCCACTTTTCAAACTCTCCTACTTCCAGAGTAAGCCAAAATGTGCCAAGAGCACCCCTCATCTCTATTATGGGGATGCTGGTAGAACAAGTACAGGTGGGCCCCTTCTCCTTCTTCTTGATAAGAAACATATCAATCCACTCCTATGGATGAATATCCTTTCTAGAATGAGTTTTGGTGGACTTTAAATTCGTTAGCTTGTGGAAATTTTTCAATAACTCTCGAGCCAAAGCTGGAGTCTTCTCTGAATCATTCTAGGTCACCTTAGGGGGAATGAATTCATCATACATATCTCCCAAAATTATAACCCCCCGAGATCTTGTAGACATCCCGCAAGATGATGCCTACTTCTACATGAGTCAGATGGAAAGAATTGGTTTCTAGGATCCATCAACTGATTAGATCCGGTACAAAATTATCATTCCTATAGACATATGTTTTCCCAGCCCAGATGGATTCATATATTGATGATCCTTTCATATCCTCTACAAACTCTTCACATGTTTGTCGCACTCAATATTCCCACATCTAAGTCAGCTTCACACCTCCACCAGGACAGAAATCCCAACTTATTTTCCATCCCTTGGATTGATCCATTTGAGAATTTCGGAAAATGGAGGGATAGCAATGCGGCTGCAGCTTAGTCTTGTGAGGTTTTAGATCTAAAGTACATAGACTATGATGCATTATGTATGCCTTCTCCACTGTTCCAGCATTAACAAATGATCCTACAACTGAGTCATTTGCTGAATTGAAATTGGTGTAAGTATGAATCTAGGAATGAGGAATATAGTTCTTTGCATCCAGAACATTGACTCCTTTCAGATGATCATGGACATATAAAGGTAAGTAAATACTCTATTGGAAATTTACATGATATTTCTTCATGTACTTGGCCAAATATGGGAGAGTAATATCGAAGATTTCATAATATTCATGGCCAACAATGTTCATCATATCATCAATTCTCTTGCTAGACAACTCATCAGCCATTCCCATTCTTTTGGGATCCGTTGAATCTGCACAAAGATATAATAGTTAACTTTTAAAGAAGTCTGTTTTTTATGAAATACTTGTGAAGAAAGAAAAAAAAATATCTAAGGCATTAAGGCGCACAAGTGTGGTCGCACAAATGTGGTCGCACAAATGTGGTCGCGCAAGTGTGGTCGTGAAAGTGTGGTCGCACATGTGGGGTCACACAAGTACTGTCGCGCAAGCCAAAATATTACTGGAGAAGCACGACATAGGAAAAAAGCGAGAAACCAAAGAATATGAAGACACTTGTGCGATGAGAGTTAAAAAACTCAGAAGGTAAGATGAGAAGCGCGAAGTAATGCCCATAAATATAGGCGATTCCGAAACCCTGCGCGCTAAAACCTGCACGCCAGAACCTGCACGCCTACCACCTGGGCACCACTGAACTCTTGTTTCTCATTTTTCTCAGAGTCAAATCCTCTTTCCTTTTTCATATCCAACTCTAAGGGGGGAATTTTGTTGACTCTCCTTTCCTTAATAGATTCTAACGAATGGAAAAGGGGAATACATTAAGCAAAAAGTGAGTCATCCTTTGAAGAACATCAAAAATTGACAAAGGCATAAACAAGGAAACCTTTAAGAAGAGGTCGCACAAGTTTCCTTCTGGCCGCACAAGTCACTTGAGCGCCACATTTTGCATCGTGCAAGTCATTTGCGCGCCACATTTGGGTAATGCAAGTCACTTGCGTGCCCAATTGTTTTTTTCACCCAAGGTGTTCAGTGTCCTATAAATAGCCCCTGTGGGCCCCCCATTTTGAGGACGAATTTTTCAAAACACATATTCAAGCTCTGATCACCCAAGTCTTTTTCTGACGTCTTCCGAACACTTCTAAGGTAATTATTTACCTAGAATGGAATCTATAAAGAGGAAGAATAAGGCCTAAGTATTTGAACTCATCAATCCTTGTGCGCCTAAGTGTATATCCCTTAAGGGATGTGAAGACACTTGCGCTCCACCTTTCTCTCTCAAGGGAACTTGCACGCCACCCTTCTGGAATACTCTAGGGATGATACTAAGGGCTTGAGTTCCAAGTCACCCAAGTATTACCCTACAGATTCTTCTTCGCCCAAGGTGACTCATGTCGCACAAGTATACATGCACGACCAGGACTTGCATGCAAGAACAATAATTGTGCACCTCCTTCCTAATCACCTCCTTTCATCAAATTCATCTCTCCTCATCAAAGATATCATTCAAAACCCTCTTCAAAGCCATTTTTGGCATGATTCCTTTTTTGGATTCCTTATCTGAGAGGAATTCATTGGGCCTCCTTCTCAGGAGTAATCCCCAAATTACAATTCCTCTTAATATGGTTCTCTTTCTTAGGAGTAAGTCCCAATCACAATTTCCCTTAACTGGGCCTCCTTCTTAGGAGTAATCCCCAGCCTTAATTTCTTTTGATTTAGGATTACTTTTCAGGAGTAAGTCCCGGGTTAAAATCCCAAATCTCTATAAAGTATAAATACTTTTATGGACCCTGCTCTTAGGAATTCATACATACATAAGCCCCACATCATTTCTTATGATTCTATCTTTCATGGAACAATCGTCAGATTTAATGATACCTCTTGTTTCTCACACCGAGCATGACTCATGTGATCTTAGAGTGTAAAAGTTATTAAAACATCTCTCTTTGGGCCATTAATAATGCATAAAATGCATACTTCTTCACCTGAACTACACGGACTTTGATCTCTACCATAAAAGTAGAGTACATAGGAAGCCTTTATAATGTTCAAGCCCATATTTTATTTAATTATTTTCCGTCCCATATGACATTAAACTATATCCTTCCTATTGAACAACATGGGTTATGATTCCTTTATTTTTAACAAGGATACATAGGTAGCCCATCTGCGGGTACGATCCCAACTCTGAAATAATACATGTCTTTCTAAATGACAATAAACTTCATGTGCCCCATTGAGTGGCTTTAAAACAAGTATGGTTATCATAATGACCAAGATATTTTTATATAATGTGTTAAAGGATTCCATTGACTAAGAATATCTATGGATGATTCTTTATTTATGAAGAACCTCAAATACATAAAAAAGATTCTCTAAATCCCATACCTATCAATCATTGATTTCTATCTAATTGAAAAACTCATTTTCATACTTGGTAAATTAATAAGGATTCTTGAACATAATATAAATATACAAGAGAGTCCCGAAGTAGACAATAATTCCCCCCAAAAAGGTTTTATGAGCCTAACCTCCCATGCTCTCGAACAATGAAAATTATTAAGCCTCATCAGTCCACAACTAATGAGCACCTACCTTTGGATCTATGTCCAAATGGATATAGAATCAATGGATGTTTCTGGTTCTACTAATAAACCCGCTAGAAACCGATTGGATAGTCTGAACCTTAAACAAACAAGGTCATTCCTATTTCCATAAGAAACAAAAATCATTATGGATTTCATCATATTACTCCCTAAGACATCTAAATTAAACAATTTAATTTGTGTTGTAATCGATCAACTTATAAATTCAACACATTTTGTTCCTAAAAAAGATGATTTAGTTGTTGAAAATAATTCTAGGATATACATTATTAATGTTTTATGACTAAAGGATTTACCACTTTTAATTATATCTTATTGGGATTGAGGTTTACATTACTGTTCTGGAGAACTATTCACTAGGAATTGAATACAAAGTTGATCTTTAGTAGTATATATTATCATTATAAAAAAAATTATTTTTAGAGGACCATTAAAACCTTAGAATATATGTTGGGACATGACTAATATATTTAAAATTTTGTTGATATTAACCCCTTCCCAGGTTCGAGTTGTCATATAATAAAAGTTTCCACTATATAATTATGATGGCGTAATATGAGAATTTTTATGGCAATCGGTGTATGAATATAACATGTTGGGATGATGTTTTTGAGTGTATGCAGTTGGGACTAGATCTTGATTATGATATGTTATAAAAGATTCAAATAATTTATTAGAACTTAAAAACTGTACAAAGGCACAAAAATATATGATTTTAAGAAATGATTATAATTTGAGTTTTAATACAAATAGAAGGTATTCATTAAAATATCTCCTTTAAATAATTTTATGAAGTTTAAAATAAAGAGATGGTTGGTACCCACTCACATTATCCCATTTAAAATTCATGATCTTATGTAAGTGGTAGTTTATCACTACACACTTCTAATAGACCACACCTTAGTACAAGTTTTGTTCCATGTATCACATTTGAGGAAGTACATATATTTACCAATAAATGTACTCAACTCAGAGTTCATATAACTGGATCAAGACTTTTCTTATGAGGAGAAACATGTATAAATACAGTATCATAGAGATAATGGAGTACAAAATAAGGCCACTCACCTAGTTATAGTTATTTGGAGGAATCATATGATTAAGGAAGTAATATAGGAGGCAAATAATGTTATAAGGTAGATGTGTCCTCATTTTCATTTATTAATGTATAAGAATTTCATAGGAGAAATTATTTTAAGGGGGTATAATGTTATACCATGTGATTTTGGTATGCATTTTTTTATCGAATAAAATTAACATGTTTAATAGCTTGTGATGCATGAAACAACAAACTGAAAAGAATAATTTTTTATATATTAAAAAATTAAAAATGTAAGTATATTTATATCAAACATAATTTGAAAAAAATGAATCTTTGTAAATAAAAAGATTTTATTTCACATTGGAAGTTCAATTTATTTTTATAAAATAAGGTAAATTAATTTTTGTTTTTTCATTAAAATTTACAAAATTTATTTAATTATTTCAATAAAATATATTAATTAAATTAATTTATCGATAAGTAAAATGATTTATTAACATCCACGAATTAAAATATTAATTATAATATGTACTACAATTATTTTTGGCTAAAACATATTTTGGTTATAATAAATGTTTTTTGTATACTATATATTATATATAAAATATAAATTTCCAAATATAATAATTTTAATTTGAAAAAATTGATATCATTTCAGGATTTATTATATCAAGAATATCTTAGAGTTATGTTTTAGAATTTTTATAAAATGGGTTATTTTTAGGTGAATAATGAAAAATACCATTTTTAGGAATACCGTGACTTTTATGAAATAATCATGATATAAACAACAATTGAAAATTCATAAAACCTTTGGATAAACCAAATATTTATTTAAGGATTATAATAAAAAATTTATAAATATTATGTATAATTTGGAAACACATGATTTTATTTTTGGAACCTATGTTTTATTTAATTCCAATTCAAAACTATTTGGTCCTTTTCCTTTATTTTAGTACTCAATATGATCCATTCGGTTTTGTATTGATTTTAATGTCAAAAAACACTTGTTGTTTCAATAATAAACCAATAAATTTCATGTTAATCAATTCTATTGTTGAATTTAGTGTAAATACAGTTTATTCTTAAACATGTATTTTTCCAAGAAAACAAATTGTTGTGTTATTTGTACTTATATTAAAATTAATTTTTACCACCTATAGAAGTTGAATATGTTAAATTAGTTTTCATATTTTAAATAATAATACTCAAAATTGTTATTATGGTTTATTCCACTTCTTGGTGATATAAACATGTTACCATAAAAAATGATAGTTCACACATTGAAAGCTTAAATGGTTATTAAGGGGTTATACAAAGTTATAAGGACACAAATTTAAAAAAACTTTTCAATAATTGATATTATGATTTTATAATCTAATCATATATCTTATTCTCAATAGTTTTCTAATTTTTTGAAACTTTACTTTTATAATTAATTTTATTTTATTTAAGGTTATTAGTATTTATAAAGGGTCAACCCTACCACTTATAAAAGGATATAACCTATCCCAAAAAAACCAACCCATTTTTTTGAAGTTATATTTCATCCAGACCCATAATATCTCGCTCAAATTACTTTATTTGTTTTTCCAAAAACAATTCCCCATAATATCTCACTCAAACTGTCATTTTTATGAGGTCCTTCAAGAATAGATTCAAGGCCTCAATCTAAGAGATATATGTTTCTTAATATTTACTCTATATTTTTTTTCATATATCTATTATAAAATATTCTTTATAACATTAATAAAATTTTATTAAAATAATTTATAGTCGTTCAATTTTATAACATCATTATGAAATAGGGTGATCTTACTTATTTAATTATTTTAACATGCTAATTTTTTTTAGTTTCACCACATATATGAACAATGTTATAATTGTTATGTCATGAGTGATTAGGTAATGATATATACTAGAAATATTATTTAAATTCAATTAATTTATGATGTTTAATGTATTTTAGAATGGTTATATAGAAATATTTGTCAACTAATAAAATCAATTCATTTTATAGAATCCAAATTTCTAAAAAAATGATACTTTTATGATTTCCATGAAAATAATCACCCTTAGTTCATAGAAATGACCATGAACTACACACCATCATATAAATTTTGAACATGATCAAACAATGACCGAGGTAAAATTATTGAAACCACAAAATCTTAAATAGCCTAAAAATGAATAGTTGACACAAAATATTCATTTTAGGAATGAATTATTTCAATTTTAATTATATGATATTAACAATGAAATATATCTTCTATGATAAATAAAATTATTGTTATGATATATATATATATAATAGATATATTTTTTATATAGGATGTATCACGAACCATACTTGGTACCTTGATTATCAGATAACTGAGCCAATAGTGACAGGGCCCAAAGGGTGTTCTTGATCCCCATAGGTAGGTGACATGCATCTAGCATCATACAACATGAAAGTGTGAACAATGTTTGGCACATAATTGTTAAATAAGAAAAACAAGTCAGTATACATATAAAAAAATCCACATAGAAGTGTACCAGAAGTCAAATAAGAATGAAAACCCAATTTACTACTGCAAAGTACCATAAAACATGAAAACTGACAAAATCACAATGGTTGAAACTCAAAAATCTCCAAATATCAACATCTATCACCACCAAGAGGTACCTTATCCTTTATAAATCCTAGATGAAGATAATCTACAAACACTTTAAGGCATTGGTAGAGTGTGAGATAAAATCCCTATAGGGTCTCACCAAGGATTCCATTGTAGACGCCAACATTTAATTTACCAATTAAATATTTCAATTTAAAATAAATAGGTATGGATGTTCAGATCATAATAAATAAATAATGCTTTATATTTAAAATTATAGAAATAATTTAAAAAAATGTATTAACAAATAATTTTTTTAAAACTTTTATATAAATTCTCCAGGAATAGAAAAAAGGTTACAAATATTGTTACAAATTTATATCTCATATATAAAAAAGTAAGAACCATGGTCATATTCCAAAAGGTATGATAGTTATAGGATATAGTATCCTACCGCACTCAAAGGTTACCATGACAATATGTTTATATGAACATCCCTTTGATAGTGGCTGAATGTGACTCATCACCACCACATTGGGGATGTAACCTATCACACTTGGTTTTATTTTACTTCTAAATCCTTGTAATTTTATTGTCCAAATAACTCAATAACTTCCGAGGATTTCATGTTCTCTAGTTCAATAATTTTTTGGAAATTTATTTCAAAAAATTTTAAAAATATAATTTATCCCATTTCAAATTTCAAAGGTTCTAATTTTCAATTGAAAAACCAAAACATATGTTTTTAATCAAAACATGCCTTTTTAAGATAAGACCATTGGGTTTATAACAAAACCACGTGAATAGATTTTATAAAATAATAATTTTAAATAAATATCAAAAAATAAATTTCATAGTTTAAATTCAAAAAATTAAATTCCATAATTTTAAATCAATTTCTCAAACACACCCTATCTTAATGGAATTCGGGGTTTTCCCAATTTCAACCGAGAAATTAAATTTCACATTCAAATCCATGAATTCAATTGAATTGGACTTTTAATAATCCATTTTAAATAAGTTTATTGTTATTGAATATAAGTCAAAAAATTGAATTTAAATGAATCAATTTAGGGTTAATCAAATTTAGCTATCATAACATTACCACCTTCTTTTTTCACAAAAACACAAAGCCCGCAATAGAATCTGCCAACAAGAATAAGGTCGCATAAGATATAATAATTCAACCTAAAAACAATATTTGAAAACATGGTATTTTGATGCATTAATACCTAGATGTTCTATCAAACTCTAAGGAAAGAAATAGAATGAGATGAGGAGGAAGGGAGAAATCTTACCGAGTGATTCAAACTACAACCCCAAGAATGATCAATCACTAATTGAAAAGCCACAACAGAATCCCCCTAATTGTTTCTTAACTCTAACCAATAAATAAAAAATGAAAACTCTGAAATGTTTTAAAATGTACCTATCAGAAAGGTAATAGGATGTTACAACCTCCCCACCATAAAAACTTTCTATCCCCAAAATTCATGTTTAGAAGATTCCATTTCAAAATAGTGAGACCAATGCTCTCTCATTTTTGACATGCACTCCCATCCTCAAGAAAGTATGAACTATACTAACATATAACACAAAACAAAGGAATCAAACTCCTATAGAGTACCTTGGTTTCATAATCAACTATTATCACTATTCGTTCAGTCATGGATAAATTAGGTTTAATCTCAAGATCACTCGAATCTCCAAACATGTGATGGATTAGACAGATACTTCCATAGATGATATATATTGAACATGTTATTAATCGATGTCAACTACAATGGAAATGATAAATGTAAATCCACTTTTACCTCATGATAAAAAAACTCAAAAGGTCCCAAAAATTGAGGATCATATTTCCCTTTCCTCCCAATCTATCGATGACACAACTGAGGTGAAACATTCATGAACATGATGTCACAAATTGAAAATCCTAATGGTCTATGATGAAAATCAACATAAGATTTATACCAACTATGCACTCTCAAAACTCATTGATAATTCAACTGAATATTTTCTATCATATCATGAACCAAGACTAGTCTAACTAAGTAAATTTCACCAATATCTGAACAACACAATAGAGATCTTCCAGGGCATCTGTACAAGGCCTCATAAGAATCCATTATGACCATAGACTGGTAAATATTGTTATAAGAGAAATAAATATACCCATATTCTCTTCCCAATATCCACCAAAGTCAAGAACACAAGAGTGGTTCATATCCTCAAGAATTTTTTCAACTATTTTTATGTGACCATTCGACTATGCTTCATATGCCATACTAAAATTGACCTGAGATCCCAATGCCTCCTGATGGACTCTCCAAAAATGATAAGTGAATTGAGCGTCCCTATTAGAGACTATATCATATTGAAATGTATTAAAATGAAAAATCTCTTTTATATTTAGATTTCCCAACTTCTCAAGTTTGGTTGTATCACAAATGGGTACAAAGTAAGCCGATTTTTTCATCCAGTAAATCACAACCCATATCACATTATTATTTATCTGAGTACCCATTATCCAATAAAATATTACATATAGATATCATCCATAATCTCTGTAGTCACCAAAAGTGGTTGAATAAAATCTAAAGGTTTATGGTGCTTGACCATGACCTTTTAGAATGTATAACAATGAGAGAAAAAATAAAAAAATGCACCACATCATACCTGGCCACTAGAATTTATACCACATGTCATAGAACATCTTCATGGTTCTAGGATGAACTACCCATTGGGAGTTATGAAAATCACTTGTAACATATTTCCTTACCACTAGTAGGACAACTATAAGTTTTCAATAGAATAGAATGTCCTCTTTGGAGAATGACCACTCAACATTTGTCTCACCACCATAAAGAGAGTATCTAGAGCTGAAAAACTCATCATTAGGCTGATGCTCCTGGATAATTTATTCAAGAAGTGTAGAGTTCAACAGAGGGCTCAAAAAAACAATGTCATCCCTTTTTTCCTATACTCTAATATTCAACTGTTCAAATAGAGACATGAAGTTACACACTTCTGAATATTCATTCATGTATTGGGTTGTAATTTTCTTGCTCAAAGAATCTGCAATGAAATTTTCTTTCCTTGGGGTATAGGTGTTGTCGAAGTTAATAGACTAATGGTATTATACCCAACATCTCTAGTGTATGTTCAAATATTTTTGAGGGAAGATATAACCCAGGTTCTTATGATCTGAAAACATAGTAAACCTTTCTCCATAAGTGTAATTTTACCAACTCTTAAGCACGCACATCACAACTGCATGCTCAAGGTCATGAGTTGAATAATTCTCTTTGTGTGGACTAAGATAATGAGATTCATAATGAATGAATTAATCAACTTTCATATGAACGCAACCCAATCATGAACTCGATGCATCACAGAAGACCACATTTCCCTACCCAACCACTAGTATATTCAACCCCAAAGCAGTAGTTAGATTACATTTCATCTCAATAAAATAATTAAGATGTCTTTGATCCCAAGAAAAAATAACGCCCTTATGAGTCAGATATGTCATTAGAGAAGGAACATTTGATAAGTACTTAATGAAGTAGTTATAATACCCTACTAGACCTAGGATGCTCTAAATCACAAAATTGTTCTGTAGTTGTTCCCATGTCATAAAAACCTTTACCTTTTTAGGATCAATTGGAAGACCCTATTCTAACACCACATATACAAATAATTACACTTCCAGAATCTAGAAATTTTATTTTGAAATTATGGTATAATGTCATTGATTTATAAAAAATTCTAGTATATCTTTTAAATGCTCCACATGATCGTCAAGGGACTTAAATTAAAAAAAGTATGTCATCTAAAAAACCACGGTAGCATTTAGGTAATCATGAAATATCTTGTTAATTTATTCCATAAAAACTATAGGTGTATTGGTGGGACCAAATTTCATGACAAGGTACCCATAATGGTTGTACTTAGTCTAAAAGGTGGTTCTTGAATGTTATATTATTTTATCTTAAATTTATGTTATCTAGACAAAAGGTAAATATTATATAACCACTTCTCACCTTCCAACTAGTCAAAAAATCATCAATCTATTGTATTGGATACATGTTCTTTAGGATCACACGATATAGTTTCCAGTAATCAACAAAAACGTGAAGTGAACCCCATAATTTCTTAGAAAGGAGATCTATCACTGCCCTAGGTGACACACCTAGTCATATAAATCATTTATGTAGATGATCATCCAACTAAATATTCATCTATTTCAAATTAACTAGTTTTCTATGAAAGTAAATAATTGATACCAGTGGAGTACTAGGTACTAAATTGACTGAAAACTATACCTCCCTAACTAGTGGTAGACCTAGTATGTTTGAAGGAAACACATTGGGAAACTCGGATAAAACTATAGGGATATCACTGCTCAATGATTTCCACTCCAGATAAGAAATAGGCATGTATATCAGTTTCCCCATCTAAGAATAATATGGTTTGTATCTACATGACCTTGGGTCCCATTCACCATGATAACACGGACCACACCATTGGGTATAGTGAAAGAGACCCATGTAGGATAACAATCAGTCTAGACTTTATTAGAAATGATACAATACATCCAAATTATGATGTTAAGTGGTTTCATTTCCTGAACTAGAAAACTCCAATAAATTTCAACATCTGATAAGGAGAAAGAACAAGAGGGACTTCAGAGTCCATGGTCCATCCTTATTCCAAGGGGTGTTGTAATATCCATCACATAAAAAATCACCGTTTAATGATTTAACATATTAAAATTATAGGTTGAAATAAATGAATTATATACACCAGTATCAAATAAATTAGTCACTGATGATGAAGCTACAGTGATGGTACCTCTCAAAGTCATTAGACCCATATTTTTTTCCTCTAGATACTCTTCCACTACATGAAGAAGGTCTATTCTGGATTCTTATGGCTAGAACCCCTTCCCTCAAGAAGTATCTAATTGAAATAAAAATTTATTCGGTGTTGGTGATCTTGTTCCACTAGGTGGAGTTGAAAAAATATGGAATAACTTCTACAAGGGACCTGAGCATGCACAAGAGCCATATATATCAGGTGCCTCAGTGGAAACCCTCTTTGAGTTCTCAAGATTTCCACACTGCCAGAAAATCAAAGGGCATCGTCCATGTATTTTAGGAGGTCTATAAAAACAATTATGTCAATAGACACTATGAGAATCATCATTCTTCATCTTCCCCTTATAGGAAAAAACATTGCCACTAGGAAAATAAGAAACTCTCTTCAACCATGATTTTCAATCTATGTGTATTTCAACCATCAATTCTCTATCTATCACATCATTATAAGATGGAATATTCAGCAAGAAAACCTAATAATGAATATCAGATTGAAGTCCAAACAGAAACCACCAAGTCTTTTTCTTCGCATTTGATACCACCCCAGTTGAAAACATAACTAGATTAGAAAACAGTGCGGATAATCTAACACAGTTCAGTTATCCTACATAAGTTTTAATAACTCTAAATCCTTGGCTAATATCATCAACTATGGATAGAACTAGTCAGTTAAAATATCCTTGAAGTATTTCCACCTTAAGACCTATTTTTTCTTCACCATCACCATTGTTTCTCACAATATTCATCTTTTTCCCTCTAGTATAAAGGCGGAACAATTCACCTGGATATTCTTAGGTGTCTATAAGAATTCAAAAATACACTCCAACCTACTCAACCATTACTTAACCCCTTAAAAATCATTATATACTTTTAATGATAGTAGATTCTATCAAAGGAACTATTGGTAATAATTCCAGATAAAATCCCTATGAGGTTACTTAGATGGAGCCTGAATGAGAATAAATGCAGGTTCATATGACATAGAATTTATACTACATATGATAATCTAAACCAAACATTGGTCCACAATAGTATTTTCTCACTATCTCTTATCAACAAAATCCTCCCTGATCATATTCACACAACATCTTAGTGGAATGATACTAGACAACATCGACCGACACCATTAATGCCACCAAATTAATACTGAAACAACACAACATGGGAAATGAATCAAAATAGATATGTACATAAGATTTGGATTTCAATCCATCCAAAACAAAAAAAGGTAAAAATTATATAATTATTCCTTACGATGCCTTCCCAAACCACCCCTAGTGAATTAAGGTTTATTGTAGTGATAGATATCCATGAATTCAGTCACAACTACCTCCTACGTCCAGAAAAGAGAAAACAATTTCATTCCCACATCAATATAAGAAGCACATACTCCATTTTATACCACATTGTCCTGAACTACCGTGGATACCCAAGCATCATACAACATGAAAGTAGGAATGATTTTTTCCACAAACATTATAGAATCTGAAAAACAAATTAGTATGCATATACAATAATACTTATAGGGATAAGTGAAACATAAGTCAAACAGGTATGAAAAATCAAATTAGTATATATATGTACTAGGAAAATAATATAATTTCCCAAGTCCTAAAGTATATAACTCTCCAATCCCTAAGGATCAACAACTATAACTACCAAGTGTTGTCGTACCCTTGATCTAACCTGGAAGAAAATAATATACAAAAACCTAATGGAATAGGTAGGGTGTGAGAACAAATCCCAGTAGGGTCTCACCAAGGATTCTATAATTGATGAAAATATTTAATTAACTAAATAACACTTTAATGTTAAAATATATAGGAATGAAAATTCAGATCATAATTAAAACAATTTATACTTTACATTTCCTATGATAGGAATACATTAAAAAATGGCTTCACAAACAATTAATAGAAAAAAATTTATATAAATTCATTAGGCCTATAAAATGGTTTAAGAACATTGGAACACATTTATATCTCATACATAAATAAGCAAGAAACATGGTCATTTTCTAAGAGTTATGATAGTTCTAGGCTATGGAATCCCACACACCTGAAGGTTATCATGAAAATATGTGTATAAACACATCCCATTGACACTGGGGAAAAGCGACTCAACACAATCTCATCGGAGATGTAACCAGATGCACTGGGTTTTGTTTTTGTTATAAAACATCGAAAGAGTGATATCCAAATAACTTCTTAAATACCTAGGATTTCATGTTCTATAGTACAGTTAACAATTAGAATTTTTTTCTAACCCTTTTAAAAAATATAATTTATCCCATTATCCCTTTTCAAAAAATCCAATTTTCCATTTAAAAACCAAAACACTGGTTTTTAATCAAAACATACCTTCTTCCAAGATAATACCACTAGGTTTCTATCTAAACAATTTTATTTCTTTATTTCTCAAATTTAACTTTTAAATCAATTTCCACAACTAAATTTCATAATGTAAATTAAACAATTTAAATTCTACAATATTCCATAAAATTTCCAAACACACCACAATTCAATGGAAATGGCGGTTCCCCTAATTCTGTTTTATAAATACAATTTCACATTCAAGTCACCCAATTAAATGGAATTGGGTTTTTAATATACAAATTTTAAGTAGTTTTAGATAATCTAATTTAACCCAAAAAATCAAATTTTAATCAACAAATTATGGATTAACCAAATTTGGGCATCATAATTGAACCACCAACCTTTCTTACAGAAACACAAAACCCACAATGGAACCCGTCAACAACAATGAATGTGTTGAAGATATAGGAACTCAACCTAAAAACAAGATTCAATAACATAGAGTTTAGATCTATAAATCCCAAGATGATCTACTAAACTAATAAGGAAAGAGAAATAGATGAAGGGATAGGGAGAACGCTTACCAGGTGAGTCACATCGCAACCACAACAACAATCAATTACTAATCGAAATGACCCAGAAGACTTTTAGGGTACCAAAATCGAATTATAATGGATCTTAGGATGAGAGAAATGAAATCTAGAGAGGATTAAAAAAACATTCATCCAAGATTCCTTTTAAAATACATACATTTTTACTTTAAATGGCGTGTAACCCAATTACACATCATATAATTGAAAAATCCCAAAACAAAAAAAATGATTTTTTAAATGAATTTTATTACTTTACAACATACACGTCGTGTATCCACATTACACAATGTTTAAATCCCCAACATGCTGTAGAACCAGCTGGTTTTATGCGGAAAATCCACCAAATATCTGAATTCACTATTATAGGTATCCTCCTAATTTCTTCTAATACAAACCCAGTCAATGAAAAAGAAAAACCACAGCACATTTTACAACATACCTATCATAATGGTAACATGTTGTTATAGGATGTTAGAGTTTGATTGAACAAATAGAGTTATGAGGTGTGGGTTTCTCATCTCAATTTCGCTTCATTGAGATATATTTCATAGTATGAAACTATATTCATTTATATGGTGAATATACATATTTTTTGAAACATTACATTATGAATAACTTTATAGTCATGGAATTTTAACCTCCTTCTTATGTTCCTTCTTTCAAGTTGTTTTATAATGGGTCTTATTTAAATATATTTATTTGATAATTTTAAAATATTTAACCCAACTCTTTCAATTATATATCCATATTCATTATATAGTTTCAAAAATATTCTTATATATATTTCAATTATTTGTTATGGTCATTTTTTTAATTAAATATTCATTTTAAATTTTAGAATTGAATATTTTTATTTTTTCTATTTGAGACATTTTTACTGTTTTTTACAAAGGAATGAAAATAATGATTTTTTAATTTATTACACGACTTCTTATTCTCACCCAAATTTTTTTTTCCAAAATTTAAATTCCATTTAATGATATCATTATTTTTCAGTGAAAATAATGTCCCCACTATTCTATGAATTTTTTTTAAAAAAACACACCAAAAGGATAGAATAATTTTTATTGTTTTTCATAGTGTATTTATGATGATTTTTTGAATGTTTTATATTTATTTCAAAATTATTTAATGAGGATTATTATGGGATATTATATAATTATAAAAATCACATTCATTATCTAGATGGATTATGATGATTTTTGATGGGAATTATCATGAAATATATTTCCTTCCCATGTGTTAATTAAGCTATGAAAAAATGGTGAATGCTATTATGTTTTTATGACATACATATGAATTATTTAATATTACGTAATGGTAGGGTCTTTTATAAACCAATAACAAATTTTATAAAACATTATATCACATGAGATATCATGTCATTTGTTGGAGAGTGGACCTATTCCATTAACGGACTCTGGTCACCATGGTTTAAAGGAAATGTGGAGTAAACCCAATACACTATGGGACTATGTCCATTATGTAATGATGATATTTCAAGTGATTATTGATAATGGAAATGATTATAAATGATTATGTATGTTCCAATCACTTATTCCACATCCTAATTACTATTTTATGTTATTTTAAATCAATATTAATGACTTATGACTCTTGTTATACAAAAATACTTATCCCAAAACTCATGATTAATGATCTATGACTTATTGGTATGATTGATTCATGTTATGATCATGTAAAATGATTTTGTTCTCATACCCATATGCTCATCTTATTCTCAATTATGAAGATCTATTATTGAAGACTATGTTTTCCACTAATCAGTATCTAAGGTCATCCCTTTTTTGTATCTATTTCCTTAGTTAATGAAGATTGGTATTATGAGTGATATTTATTTATGGGTAACCTATTTTAACTGAACTTGTTGAAAATGTTGATTATTTTTTTGTAAAATAGATTATGTTTCTAATATTCAAATACACAAAAACATTCAGTTTTTAGATGTAAATTATGATAAAATGTATTGAATGTTTGTCTAAAATGATGTAATGTGATGGTATGTTATTCTTGGGATGCCTCATAGAAACCAATCTACAAATAAACAAGAAATTATCTAAGCTAATCTATAGTACCTTGTTAAATATGACCGTTTTTGGAAATAATGTATCACAAAAAAGAATATAGAAATTCATTTTTTATGTCTGAATCTTGATTCAATGCCATCTAATATCCATACCTACCATATAATTCTAAATATGTAACTTAAAACTGTTATTTGATTCCATTTTATAAAACATTTATCTATAGAACCACCTCAAAACCCATGTCATGGAATATCATAAGGTCTTTTTAATGTCCCTATTCTAATTTACATCCACTATAATTATACTCGAGAATCACGTACCTATTGAATATATACTCATGTTATTGACACAATAAACTAGTGGTGAGGGTCTATTGGTGACCATGGGGAGACTGTACCATTTAATATAGAAAACCATAGATAGCAACAAAATAAATAAAAAGTAAAAATAATAATTTTATTTTTGGTAAACATTTATTTAAAAGATACCCACCAAATAATAAGACCTAGGATGTGACCTCTATGGACCTGAACTAAATAAAAAAGAAAAAATAGGGAAAACATAATCTAAAACCATTATCCCAAGCCCCTCCGCACTCTGGTGGTGTTTTCATACTGTTGAATCATCACCACCTTAGTGAAAACCATTCCACGATAGTCTCAACACCATAACTACTCTATGAAGTCCTGAAAAAACCCCAAACACTTCTCAAAGATACAATCCAAAAGAGGAACACATGAAGTAGATGACACCCAATACCAACATTTTCCATGAACCTGTGAGATTTACTTGATTTAAGATCTACCTTGAGAAACACTACTATGAATAATTATTGAGATATCTAGAAATCATAAACAAAACTCTCCACCATGACATAACATGAATCATGGGCACACACCACAGGCCAATGAACCACACAAAGAACCAAAAATAATAAGACCACATATATTAAAAAAATATGCAATGGTTACAACACTAAATATAATCTTCTTCATCAAATAACACCATGAGACTCCCTAAGACTCAAAATTGATCTTCTTTATCAATTTATATATGGAAAAGAGACCCAAAATAAACCAAATGGGGATATTTAGTCATATAAATCCACTGAAACTAAAGTAAAATGTGAAATGGGGATCTCATAATAATGTTCTGTGATGATTTGGACCTAGGTATATGACTAATATAATCCATCTATAAATACAAAAATCTATATAAAAATACATGGATGAGAAAAATTATAATAAGTTTGTAATTATCATAAAATAATTCATTATGATGAGGGGAATATTGAACTGAAATGAATAAATAGTAAATTAAATTATAAAAATATCATTCAAGATGTATCAATAAAGTGGGATGTAGATCATGGGTATAAGGTACCTTGGATAGAGTAATACTTCATGGTTCCCCATATTAATGTTTTAATTCTACATAAATCTAATTTTTTCACTCCTTGACTTGGATTTTTTTTGAATTGAAGTAATGATAGAAGATTAGATTCACATGTTAGAAATTGAATTTCAAATATTAGATATATCTTTGTTTTATTTCATTCATAGAGTGTACTTGAACATCATAAAGAACAAATTTTTGTTAGGATAATATTTGTAATAAATTAAATTCATTATTTTTCAATAGAATGTAATATTGTAAGTGTTGGGGAACGATGAGAGTAAAAATTTCCATATTTTCTATATTATTTTTAATACATCCTACAATATAATTAATCTTAAGATGTGTTAAATCATTTATATTTATCAGTTTATAAATCCTTTATGGTTATAGGGAGTCTTACTGAGTATGTTTTTAATCACCCATTCATGGTCTTTATGCACACACATGTTTTGTGTTTGAATAAGACATAGGAAATATAGATTGTCTAAGTGGATGTGAAGTTGTTGTTGTTTATTCATAGTTGGAACATGGTTACATTTGACGACACATAATGGATCATAGAGTTTTTTTATGGTTTTAGTGATCAATGCAAATGGAGAATAATCCTTGATTATTATCATCAAGGGTGATATTTCCAATATCACGGTTCTATCAACTTCTAAGGCTCATGGGTTGTATAGATCCTATATTATTCACCTATGTGTTGGTGTACTTCTATTTTATTTGTCATGTGTCTATTGTATATAGATTATATATATATATATATATATATATTCTTTTAATTTATTTTCTTATTTTATTCATTAGATAAATGTTTCTATTTTATGTTAATGTAGGATAAGGCCTCACATATTGTGTGATACACCAACATGGTGTTAGTCACCTACCAATGGACTATTGTTAATGGGCTTGAGGTGGCACACTCAGCATACTACCAACCTTGGTGGGGACCGAGTGGACTAGGTAGTGTCACCTATGACACTTTTCCTTTCAAAACTATGACTTATAAAGAACAATATTTTATAGCTATCCTCCAGGATTCCAAATTTCAAATTATTTTTGGCACTTTATGTCATCTCAACACCATTAAAAATTACCTCCCAAAATTTCATCAAACTATCAGGTGATTGTAGGATTTTTGTTCTCCAAGAAATCCAAGTAACATACATTATTTTTGAACATCCATTTAGTTGAAACTCAACATCTAATGATAATTTGATCTCATTAGAAATATCCCATAATTTTTGAACCGTCTATATGGTACTTCAATGAAGATTAAATTTTTACTCCCATCAACGTTTTGAGATCTTTTATCCTAGAATATAAAAATAAAATCATCATCACTGTACCATACAAATTAACATGCTCATTGCATATCATCAATATTTTCCCTATCAAAGTAATATAAATGGTCCTAGGTGAGTGAATCGAATAATTTGATACGGTTATGTTCAACCATTATTCTAGACCAATAGACATCCAAAATTTTATGAACCAACAAAGAAAATGTGTTCTTGTTCACTATATAGGACACAAAATTCCACAATTCTTCGAAAAACACCATAGATAATTAAATTTAAATCCCCATTTTTCATACATTCTCTATTAAGGTCTACTTCATCCTTTATATGCCTTTTTCATGTTCTATAGTACTTTTTATTATTTTCTAAAACCATATTATCTTATGCTATTAAAACCTACAAAACTTATTTCTTCCATAATCCCCACAATTATTAAAACTCAAACACTTGACTTTTAAAATAATATAATTTTCCACCATGGATATCCATTAGGAGAAGGTTATTAATACCTAAGACTTGTTCCAGATTGATAATACCCACACCTTCTATGTTTTATCAATGATGAAGTTTATAAAAAATAATTAACCACCATTACAATTAACTAGTTCTACCCCGATAAATTCATATGACCCCACTAAATTTTGGATCTATAGAATCTTACATTCCTTTTGTAGTGACACCAAATAATAATTTACTAGTACATATTCTTTGAATGATCCATAATTCATGATTTATATCATTACCATATCTTAATATCTTGAACTTTCTGTCACTTATCAATTTTGTAACCTAGAAGGTCATTCCATAACATTGTATAAGTAATATTATAGACATACATTGAACCTTAGAGAACTCAAATTTGGTAAAAAAAAATTCATTACTTTACTCTTGTATCCACTACTGTTGAACTACATGAAATTATCCATGTTCCATACATGAATATTGAAGAATAACCTACATCATTTGTTTTTATAATTAAAATATAGTTATTCCTTAATATTGAAATCTTTTTTCACACTTTTAAACACTAGATAAAATTCATTACTTATTTGAATAGAACCATCACCATTTCCCAAAATCTCAAGAGCTTCATCATCCAAATGATTCACCATTCTAAATATTTTAGCATTATAGGTCACCATTCTCCCAATCTCATATGTAGTGTGAAATAAAGATCCAAAGTATAAACATTTAAATAAATATAATAGTTTTTGGAAGGCATATAAAATGTATATATATAAAAAATATTATCCATTAAATGTATATATATAAAATATTACCATTTTATTACATAACTATACAAGAAATTTTACAAATATAGGATCTTTTGGGTTTATTGTCTTGGAAATTATGAACATAATACATGAAAAATTAAAACAAACTATTTAAATCAACTTTAAAGTATCCTTCAAGGTAAATCCTAGGAAAATGATGATTATTATAAAGGCATGATAAAAAGGTATATCATAATAAAATTAATGTGAATCATAACTTGAAAATGTTGCTAAAACATTTAATTTAGACCTTTATAATCATATCACCGAGGTCCATCACAAAGGTGTCCTAAAAATTACCAAGGTTATTCACCATGATATCATAATAATTACCATAGACTTTTAACAAGGTATTGTAAAAATTAACATGTTTATTCATCAAGGTTTCATAAAAATTACCATGTTTATTTACCAATGTTTCTTATAAACTACCATGGTTATTCACCAAGGTATCTTAAAACATGTCATCTCAAGAGATTAAATTCTTTACCCAATGCATTGGAGTGATATTATGGTGCACCCTCAATATTTAATTATATTCATGTGATCCATGTATATCATAATAAATTTTTTCATAAATAACCTAAATATAAAGAATTAAATGGGTTTCATATCAAAATAATGATGTTTTTAAAAGTGCTTAAAACATGATCATCGTGTCATTTATTACCCATAGAATGTGAATGAGGGTTTTTTATTTAAAATCCAAAATAATATAAATTATTATTATTTCATGACTAATACCTATAGAAACGAATGAGGTTTGGGTATTCACATAAGGAAAATAAAATAATTTCACTAGAAAAAGAGAGCAATTTAGATATGAAAATTCTGCAGCATAATGGGTATGAAACATAGTTTTATAAAACATTAAAAAGAGATGGGAATGGGTCACACATTCATAAAGGAATCATATGGAATTATAGTGACATAAGAAAATGGAAATACGAACATGGTATGGTTGTTTTAAAGACATACCACATAACAGATAACTTGAAAGGAAAAGAGAAGTTGTAAATTCCCGTATGAAATTTCAGCAGCCTAACGATGTCACTTAAAAATTCATAAAATGATTTGATGAGAGAAAAAAGGGACATATCCTCATTTTTAAATAATTTGTAAAGTTATGGTGGTATGGGATGGCATATAAAAACATAATAAAATATACATTAAAAGGGTATAACATAAAAGTTGTTCTTGAAAAGAGATAGGTGGTTGATTCCCTTACCTAGAAGAGTAACTTCTGTAACTCATTGATCCGAACCATGGTGGATTAAAGGAACCTTGGGAGGAATCCCTAGGATGTAATACCATCATAAAAATGTAGATAATTATTTTTTAATGAAATTAAATGAAGTAATGGGTGGGTATTTATAGAAAAATAGAGGACATATTTTATTAATTTCGTTGGACACCTCATTAGTGGTATTTAAAAAACCATGAGCTTTCCCATGGTATTTGACCCCAGTATTGGACACTTGGGACACAAAATATCATATTTTAATCCAAAAGAGTTTACCATCATCTTATATAACTCATTACATCATTACAAAAATAGTTATGATGTCATTAAACATACCAAAAACTCAAAAATTGTATTTTTACAGTTCATCAAAAAATTTACTTTATCAGAAAAATCACAAAAATCACAAAAACCATTTAATGATGTGTAGAATATAAAAATTAATGATGTTTTAAAAAAATTAATTTTATCTTAAAAATAAATCAAATAAATAAAATACTAATACTTAACTAATAACTTATAAAACGTTTTTTTGTTATACTATGATATAATTATATCACATTACCATTTAAGGTAACTAAAATATGTGAATACATTCATAAGTGTGGTTACTATTACATTGGTTAAATTACCATTCATAAGGGAAAAATTACTATTCCAATGGGTGATGTTACTATTCACCAAAAAAATAAGTTTATCTTATTAGACTCTAAATATCTCCCCAATCGTAAACGTGTGTGTCAATTTTTTGAAAATCATTTCACAGAATAAATTGTTTAATAATTAATTTGAAAAATATTTTCATACTATTCATCAAAATTACTATTCATAAAACACTATCCATCAAGAAAACACTATTAATCAAATACTCTTAGTAAAAGAAAAACTATTCATTGAAAAATTTGAAACTTTTTAGAAAACTTTTAAAAATACACTGAATATTAATTTTGACATTTTGAATTCAAAAATGATGTTTATTTAACCATAATAATTCTCTAAGTATTATAAATTTAACTTTTAAATATAAAAATCATTAGTTATTAAAAATAATAACAGATTAAAAATGAATAGTGAAATTACATAGTGAAATTTCTGACTCTTAAAAAAATAAAATTATATTATCAGTTACATTTTAAATTTGTTGTTTTAATCATACCATTTAATTAGAATAATTATTATTAAAAATACATTAATTTTTTATAATAATTATATCATTTCTGAAAATTATGATGTTGGTCCGAAAAGGCAATTTATCAAATTTGTCTCAATTAAACATATATTTTATTAATCGAAACTATTCATAAATGTTTATATCCCATTATTGTTATAGTTGTAAATATATAAATTTATACATGATGTAAAATGTTTTTATGAAATTAAATGTGATTCTAGGTGCTTCTGTTATAAAATATAATAAAACATAGTTGGGAACAAAGTGATCTATAAATAAAAGAAGTACATTTATCAGGTTGTAACATTCTTCCACCCTTAATGAATTTGTGTTGTCACAATTTTCTCTTATTATAAATTTTTTAATATTAGAAATATAATAAATCTAAATTAATTTTATGTCTTAAAACATCATGCTTAAACACATTATTCATTATCAATAATCACATTATCTATAAAGACTGTATAATGGTTCATAAAAATATTATAATTAACCAAATATATCCCCCGAGAGTGTCAAACATGGAGTGCAACAATGCCCCTTGTCATGCGGCAGTTTCTATTCAAGTCTAGCTCAAAGAGGTTTATTTAGGTTTTACCGCTTAGTACATCTACGCTAGAGCCATGTCCACTTGTTCATATCTAGACATGGACTTTTTTTTGGAAAGTATTTACATAATATTTCACCAAAATACCAAGAAGTTTTTCTATATTTACGCATTTCTACAGGGTTATTACTAATGTTTTCATATATTCATATTAACATATAACTAATCCATACTTTTATACCAACTATAGCATCTCGTCTTTTTATTACGTAATATTTCATGGAATTTTAAATAAAGATGATCTTTCAGCTTCAGTGTCTTGGAAATTTGGAACATAATACATGAAAATGTAAAAAAACAATCATCTAATCCACTTAAATGGCTTCTTCAAGGTTCATCCAAAGTACATTTATTGAATTTCATAACCTAGGGACATACATCAATGGAATGGGTGAGCATAAGGACGAGTAGGGAAAACAAGTGAAATAGTTTTTATGAGAACATGATAAATATAAATAAGAACATGCCAAATATCATAAATTCATGATGAATAAGCATATAATAAAAAGAATAATAGGAATCATAACATGAAAATGTGGCTAAAACATTTAATTTAGACATTCATAAGCATGCCACCAAGGTCCATCCTGATGGTTTCGTAAAAATTACCAAGGTTACTCACCAAGGTATTATAAAAATTACCAAGGTTATTCATAAAGGAATTTTAAAATTTAAAACGTTTATTCACCATGGAATCATAAAAATTTATAAAGTTATTCACCAAGGTATTATAAAAATTACAAAGGTTATTCACCAAGGTATTATAAAACATGTCATCTCTAGAGATTAAATTCTTTACCTAATGTATTGGAGTAGAATTAGGGTGCACCATTAATATGTAATTATTTTCATGTGATCCACATATATCATAATCAAACATTTAATAAATAATGTAAATAGAATAAATGAAATGGGTTTCATATCAAAATCACTATGTTTTAAAAAGATCATAAAAACATGATCTATATGTCATTTATATCCCAGAGAAAGGGAATGAGAGTTTTATGTATATAAATTCTTGAATAAAATAAATCATTTTTTATTGATGAATACCTTCATAAATGAAAGAGTTTTGGGTATTAAATTATAGAAAATTAAATAATTTCCTGAAATAAAGAGAGAGAATTTGAGTTGAAAATTTGACAGTATAATGGGAATGAAACTTTGTTTTAAAAAACATTAAAAATAGAGGGGACATCAGTCAAAAAATAATAAAATCCTCATATTATAGTATAGGGTCAAAATAAAATAGAAAAAAGAACATGGTATATATGTTTTAAAGACATATAACATAAAAGGTAACTTTAAAGGAAAAGAGAAGTTGGAAATTCTTGTATGAAATTTCGGCATCCTAACGACGTCACATAAAAATACATAAAATGATTTGATGAGAGAAAAAGGTTTATCTCACCATTTTTACATAATATGTAAAGTAAGAGTTATATTTAATGACATATACCAACATATAAAAATAGAAATTAAAAGGCATAA
Organism: Viscum album; assembly: GCA_963277665.1. Lineage (NCBI taxonomy): Eukaryota > Viridiplantae > Streptophyta > Magnoliopsida > Santalales > Viscaceae > Viscum > Viscum album. The sequence goes on along the minus strand of OY728163.1, from coordinate 1,637,785,090 downwards.
CATAAAATGAGTTCTTGAAAATAGAAGGGTGGTAAAATGCCTTACCTAGAATAATAACATCTAAAACACAAAGATCGAGACCTGGGGGCTTATGGAAACCTTGGAAGGAATCCTTGTGAGGTAATAAAATCATAAATTCTTGTATAATGATTTTTGAATTAATGGAAACTAATGAATGGGTGGGTATTTATAGGAAACGAGACGAAATATTTTATTAATTTCAAAGGACGCCTCATTATTGGTATTTACCAGACCATGGGATTTTCCATGGTATTTGACTACCATACCTGAACATGGGACACCTCATACATATTTTAATCTGTAGGAGTCTACCATCATATTACCTAACTCATTACATAAATATGACATGGTTTTGAAGTCATTAAACATACTGAAAACTCATAACTATATTTTTACTATTCATAAAAATTTAACAATTTGAGAAAAATCAAAAAAATTACCCTAACCATTATTCCATGTGTAGAATTAAAAAATGGACTCCATTTTATAAAAATTAAATTTATTTACAATTTAATAAATAAAATTCTAATACTTAACTAATAATTTCTAAAACATGTATTTACTTATACTATGATATAATTATGTCACATTACCATTTAAGATGAATAAAATGTATTTATAAATTATTAAGAGAGGGTAATATTAAATTGATAAACTTTAAATTCATAATGCTCAAATTACTATACCAATGGTTCATATTACTATTCTCCAAAAACAAACTGTTGATCCTATTAGACTCTAAATATCTCCATAATCGTAACCGTGTATGTCTATTTTTCGAAAATCATTTCACATAATTAATTATTTAATAATTATTTAAGATAATATTTTATTACTATTCATGAAAAAAATTATTCATCCAATACTATTCATCAAGAAAAAACTATTTATCTAATATTATTTTTAAATGAAAAATTATTCATCGAAAAATTGAAACTTCTTAGAAAACTACTAAAAATTCACCAAGGAATAATTTTTATATTTAGAATTAAAAAATTATGTTTATTTAACCATAATAAATTTCTAAGAATGAGAAATTTATCTTTTAAATATATAATCATTATTTTTTAAAAATAATAGCATATAGAAAATAAATAGTGAAATAATATAGTGAAATTTCCGACTCTAAAAAAATAAAATTATTTTATCACTTACTTATTAAAAGTGGTGTTTTAATCATACTATTTAATTAAAATAATCATTTTTTCCAAATACATTAATTTTTTATAATAATTATAGACAATCTAATAAGTACAATATGGGTTCAAAAAGGAAATTTTTCAAAATTTTGTCAACTAAACATATATTTTATTGATGGAAGCTATTCTAAAATGTGTATATCCCATTATTGTTAATAGTTGTACTAATCCAAATTTATGCATGTTGTATACTGTTCTAATGAAATAAAATGTAATTCTATGTGATTCTATTATGAAACATAATAAAAAGTTAATGGTAGAAAATAAATCCATGAATAAGAGAATTATAATTTTTAGTTCCTTACAATATAATGGGAGATAATATTAAAATACTGAACAATACACTTGACTTCTAGAATATTTAATTTCATTCATAAATCACATCATTCGGGATAGATCATGGATGAAAAAGGATTTGGTTCCATCTTAAGAGTTATAGAGAATATTTTAAAGTATACAAACATAATATTTAAACAATTTTTCATAAACATATGTTTTGTAATGTTCCAATCAGTGTAAACTTCTTTTTGATATTCCTTGAATTTGGCCTTGTTTTACTCCCACTTCAACATGGTCACTCCAAATCACCACCACCAATAATATCGAAATTAAAGCTAGTGAAATATATCATTTTAAATGTTTTTAATATTATTTAATTAAACCAAATTGGATGTTAAATTAATAATTACATGTTGAATTTATAATTAATTAATAGTTTAAGATAGTGGTATAAGGGTTGAAATGAATAGTGAATCACTACAAGATCATTATGCCAATTAAATTAAATCATCATCACATCTTAATGAACTCATGGAAAAGAATGCATTTACTAAATATTTCAAAAAAGCACATAAAAATAATATAATAAATTACAAGATATAAAAAATATCATTTTAAGAAATAAATGACATCATAATGAAATATATAGGGAATTCAAAACATCAATTCATGAGATATAAACCAAAGAGGAAAAATCAAAGAGTAAATATAGAATTTGTAACAACACCTTTTAAACATTATTATAAATTCTTAATAGAGTATTTCTTTAACAAATTGATAATGGATACATGATACATTTGAAAATATTATTATTAGTATTTTTAAATAAATTATCTATGTAAAAAATCATTCTAATAAATTTGGAGTGGTAAATAAGGAAAATAATTCCTCTTATTAAGATTTTTAGGCCATTCTAAAGAAAAAAAATACATTGGAGGAATCTTGAAAGGGTTTCTTATATAAAAAATGTAAATGAAATTATAAATAATATGAAATAGAAATTTTTTTATTTCATTAAGGAAAATACTTTTGATTAGAAAAAAATAGACTTGAAATAAAAATATACATTGGTTATAATGGGAGTTATTTATACCAATGTTATGATTTTATTTCCGATAATTTTCTCAAGTAAGTGGTTATTGAAAATGAAATTTTATACAAATAAGTAAAAATATGAAATAACATATAATATAAGGTAATTGAAGGATCAATGAAATTTAAAATTTATATTTGAGTAAGAAAGACTACATCCTAATGAATCATTAATTTAGTTGATGAAACCATTACATTAAATTCTTTCTTATTTGATTACACTATAACATCCTGTATAGAAAACATAACCACATTAATCACGTATTTCATAACATTATTCATGTTTATAACCTTTTATCAACATTTATTACTGTTATTCTATATATGAATATTATTTAGTTAGTATCCATTTTCAATATCGTGTGTGAGTAATCCAGATCATTTTGAACAAGTTTCATAATAGTAGTTTTGTCCCTCATTCTTATCCCAATGTTCACCATTTATGGATCATGAAATTAACTGTAATTGATATTTTATGATAGTTTATAATGTTATAATTTCATTATAGGATAATTTTAGTTACAGTTATTGTAAATGAAATTGATGCCAATCATGTCTATGTTATTTTTAACAAATAGTGGTACATTAATTAATAAAATTAATATTAATGTTTCCATTGTAATATAGAAATAATTTCATCATTTACATATCTAAATCATATTTCAGAAAAAATTATTTTATCATAATGATCCATTATATTATTGTATAGTACTGTTTATGTAGGTGTTTATACTGACCCAAACATGAACAAACCATAATAAATGTATCATTACGAATATGGAACTATATTTTTTTTGAATAATAACACTGTTATAGAAAATTAATGGTATTATTTACATAATTTTAAATTCAGGAATCATATATGAGTTGATTTTAATATATAATAAAATAACTAGTTGAAAAATTATATATAATAACTTGTAGAGGTGGTAGTCCACACACACAAAAATAGTGTTTTTATCTTTCTAAATAGTAGACGGGTGATAGAGTTTCATTTTAAATCTGTAAAAAAAATTATTTTTTCTAATAGTAAGTGTAATGTATGATTAAACTCATGGGAAGGGATAGAGATGAACAAAAGGCCAAATTTTGATCCTATTCAACTTATTCAGCTACTGAAAATAGAGATAAAAAGGAATAAATGTGATATATAGAGGGAGAATGATGAGTTTAGAGTTAGAAAAAAACTAATATATATCAAGATCATAATATATGTCATCAAACTGTTGTAGAATCAAACTAAACAACTTAATTAAAAGGTGATGTTTAAGAGAAAATGTTTTCTATTAAACTAGAAGGCTAGGCTATATTGAAAAATTTATACTATATCTATAGAGATTAGTAGGTACAATTAAATATAAAACAATCAATATAAAGAATTCGGGACAAAATAAAATGAGATATAAATTATTTAATTTAATTCAAGGATTTTATTACTATGAAAATAAAAACATATATCTCTTCTAATACTTACTACTCAACTAGCTGATATTTTAAAGTGGTAAAAATATTTCAATCTTGTTTGAAAATGGTTTTCAACTATCATTAAAAAACAATAACAAATATTAAATCAATAGAATGTATATGAAGGAATAATAAGTATTTTAAATTATCAAATAATGTTTATGAAAATATTTAATCAAATTGGATCAATCACATTCTCTATTTTCAATCACGTATATAGCATGTTTAAATGTGTGAGAAAAATTCCCCCAAAAAATACATTGAAATATAGAAGAAGAAAATATAAATATTATATTTATATTATTATCTTTCATGTTCATATACAACCCCTTATCTTCCTAATATTCGAACTTATTTCATCCTTAAAATCTTGCTCATTCTTGTGAAAAAAAGTTTCACTACTCTGAAGGTCTATTTTATGGATTAGTTTCTTCCCCCGATGATCACTAAAAAAAGAATTCCCCCAAATTTTAGAGAAAATAAATGAACATTAAACTTTAATGTGATCGATATGTCCCCAATGAAAATTGATCTAGGTGGAAACATCTAATTTATCTTTAGCATCCATATTTTCATTTCCTAATGAAAATAATATTTCTGTCTCTAAACATAATTTAATAATTCACATTCCTAATGTTATACAAGTATCTCCATATAATGCTCAATATAAATTTTTATGTATTCTAGGATTAATAAATTTATTCATTAGTATCTATAATAAATTACAAAAACTTCCAAAAAATTTCACTCGATCCCTTTTACATGAGTTTATTTTCACTTTAACATTGCCTTTATTGAAACCCTTAATTTATAGTGTACTAGTATTTCTTAAAATAACATCCTTGGATTTCACCTAACATTGACGTATCCTTTTTAATATAAATATATTATCCTTAAATAAAATTACAATGTGGTAGGTGCATGTATGATCTTGATGTAACCGTGAGTCCACAAACTATTACCCTTACACAACTCATATGTTTACATTTTTATATATGATAAAAGACATTTATGTAACTATAGCCTTATGAAAAATAATATTAATATTGTGTACACTCAGGGATGAAATTTAATCTGAATCCTCTATTCTAGTTTTTGTTCACCAATGCAATTGATTTAACCTAGATTGATGACATCCAGTAACTCATGATTAGCCAATTACTTTCATCTAATTCTTTATTTCACAGCATCAACATCATATAGGTGTTGGGAACCTAATGTGAATACTCACACATAAACAAATCTATGGATATGGAAAACCTTAATACTTGAACTCATTTATAGATGATCTGTAACAAACAAATATCCATCAAATAAATATATTTTATACTCAAATCATCATCTTCAGTTCACTATGCTATGATCGAGACTGGATTTCCTTCCTTCAGCTCGAATATAGCTCATCAATTCAATATAAAAACTATCTAGATTAATATTTTTATTGGTTTAATACCCCAATATTTTATGATATATTTATCTTTAATTAAATTTAATTTGTTGGATACATTGATATACACACAACCTTGAGGTTAAAAAATCATTATATTTTATAGAAATATTATTATTCAATGTGGGAATTATCACTTATCCATTGGATATGAGAGTATGAATAATACTATCTAAATGAATAAAAATTATTCTTTACATATATATAAAATTAATTCATTGGTCTTCAATTGGTATGAAATTAAAACTAAATCATTTAAAGGGAACAATTGATTTGTTTTTCTAATTTTCTTATGTGCACAATACTTTAGTATTATAATGAATTAAATTAATCTCTATTGATGAATTATTTTAGTTAAATGTTAAGATACTATATTCAATAAAATATTTTATCAATTATATAATATTTTTTACATGGAATGTAATGATGGTATACTATATTTTATGTTTAATATAAATAAATATATTTTAAATCAATTTTGTTGTGTTTTGAGAAAATATTATAAAATGAATTTCTTACACTTATAAAAATAAAACAATGAAAAATGTATTTAGTATTTTTAATAATCAAAATTAATATTATGTGATATTCTAAATTTAATTGTTGTTCATTATGAATACTAAATGAGGTAAAATTTCATTATTACAATAATGGTTAAAAGGTGTTAATGAGGGGTTAAACTATGGAGATAATGGTTACAATGATCCAAAAACATGCATAAATCTATGTGGTTTAATTTTTTTAAATTTATATATCAATATATATTTAAAAATAATTAAATTTTAAGCCACTTTCCATTGAAATTAACTTAATTATATTCTCATATTCTTAAAAATTACAAGCGTGGCACTCTTATCACTTATAAAATGACACCCTCTCTCCTCTTATCTCTACACCACTTGAGCCCATATGATCATGAAAATATTACCCAAATATCTTCTAAAATTACCAAGAAAACTACAAGAACTTCTTATCTACTTATAATACCAATACAATGTTCCCTAATAAGATCTTCATTATAAGATTCTCAAATAAGTGGTATATGTTCTTTCCAATAATTTTCATGTTTCATTATTATTTTTCTCCCTAATAATATATTATGTACCTCATAAAATAATAAATAAATTATAATAAATTAACTGATATGTTTTAATCATTATGTTTCCATGATTTTCACCCCATTTTTATCAAATTGGAAATAAATGTGTCACTTGTGCATACGTGTGCACTACCACCACTATAGAGTGATATGATTCATTTTCCATCAACATATCTAAGGGCCAGTAATTAGGATGGATTTAATATTTATTTATTATTTTTATGATATAATTATTATTCTATAATAATAATATTTTATCACCATTCTTACCTTGTCATCTTTTAAAAAATGATAACGTCACTCATGTGAATGTTCAGACTACCACCTATATAAAGCGATTTGATACATTTTTCATTTATATTTTTTATGTATGGTAATATGTATAGATATATTGAATATATCTGATTTTCATGGTATGATATTTATTATAGAATTTATAATTATTTTTTTATTTTATTTTTTTCCATCCATAAAATAATTGGAACATTACTCATGTGTATGTACATACTACCATCTCTTTAAGGTGAAGTTATTCAATTTTCATCACAGATTTATAAGAATGGTTATAAAATTGTATAAAATGAATATATATGTTAATTATTTCCAGATTAATGTTATGTATATGATGAAACTATTTTCCATGTTCAAGTTCCAGGGCCATTGAACCAAAACATCTATAGAAAGTAGACCAGTTATCATTAAAATGTCCATTTTAAGGATGAATTGTTAATAAAAGGTGGATTATAAATTATAAAAGAGTGTTAAATTGTTAATTATGTAATAATATGGTTCTATAATATATTAATAGCAAAAAAAATATTTATTACACGTGATTTTTGAATTAATATGAAGCAATATGAGACTTGATGTAAGAAATTTATGCTACATTCTCATTTCATTTTGTGATTTCTAGGATAAATTTCCAATTATGAAAATTAAATAGATCATAACCTTTAAATCTAATATATCTTATTATCATATTATTATTCATAAAATTATAATGTATTATTACCATTTTACACTCTATGGTATTTAAAATTATCAAGAATTGATTTTAAAGAAAAGATGACCTTATTTCTTGTTTTGGTTGATGTACTGTTTCTTCTATGTCTATTCTACTCAAAATTATTTTTTTTAAGTTTATACAAATACTTGAAATGTTTATAAATTCCATTTTAATTACCTTTTTCGATATTTACAATGTTTTAAATGAAAATTTTTAATGGAATTTTTTCCAGACAAGTTATTTTTTATTTTTTCAAAAGTCTGAAAAGAATGTTATCCTTTATCATATATGACATGAATAGATTTTATCATAATCAAGACCATTATTTTATTTAAAGATTAAATTTTATTTTTCCAAGGATATTTTCCCTGAAAATAATTTTCGGAATATTCTAATATTTTTTTTGCAATTTTTTTTCCAAGAAAAACAATATATTTATCATATTTTCAAAGAAGGATTTGAATGCTCTTTTAATGGTATTTTTCATCTATGTAAAAGTTTCATAATATTGAAATATTTCACAAATATATGTTATTTTCATACCATACACCTTTCTAGATGAAATATAATGATTAAGAACTTGCTTGATTACTTGAAAAACATTTCATTCCCAAAGGATAATTAAGATATAATGAGATAAGGAATTATATTATGATACCATACATATTATTTATCATTATAGATTTTGATTATGGTATTATAAGATGTTTAAAAAATATTCATTTCTATGGGTTTTGTTATGATGATATTCTGAAATTTTTATGTTCTTTTGGAAAACATGTTTATTTTTTTCATTATGTGATGGGAAGGTATGGAATTATATAGTTCTGTGAAGCATTGGGTAAAGATTTATATATCATGAGTTAATATGGACTGAAATGGGTGATTGAAACTAGTTCAGAAAGGGACACTATCAATAATGATAGTCTTGAGAGTGAACATTGATATATGATATTTTGGAATGTATAGTGAACAAAATCCACTATTATAGTCTTGGAAGTGATTTGTGACCATGGAAATGAATGTATAAGCTTATGTGTATGGAAAATTTTTTTCATAAAATTATAATATGTTCTAATGGATCATTATTTTTAATTTATGATTACTAAATATTAGATAATATATATTTTTGGTTGATAAAACCAAATTCTATAATCCATGATCAAAAGATTTTGATTAATTGGGGATGAAATTATTTAGTTAAAATCATGTTCTCATACACTTATGTTTATGCTGAATTATGATCATTGATTGATATAATTTTTTTACCCTTACTAGGTATTTGAGTTCACACTTTCTTTTGTTTTCTTATTCATGATTTAAAATGAATTTTATAATGTATGAAATGTATATTAAGGATTCTATAAGAGAAGAAAATTTTCATTGATATTGCATATCATTTAAGAAATAAGTTGATTATGTTTATTTTCTCCAAAGACACTAAATATTATTATTCATCAAGTATGTATTATTGTTTAACATATAAAATACTAATAAAAAATGATGTAATATTTTTGTATGTTTTTCATGGGTCACCTCAGTTAGTATAAAAATGGGGTTTAGTGATTTTATATGAGGAATTTTGAATTTTATTGATATCCCAAAGGATAATTATATGTATAGGATAACATCCTAATGTTTTTTAACTTATAGATCATTAAATTTACATAGAAAAAACATCCCTATTTTCGTATTGGAAATTGTATGTGACTATGGGAAAAATTCAACTTAGGGTAACAACACTAAAAGTGGAAGATTATGTGCTTACTCTATAATGATCATTACATAATCAGTGGGACTAATACTACACTACTTCATAAAAACTCCTTAGGGATATTCTTTGGTAAATAAGATTTTTATTGTAAATCATTATAATGAACAATAGGGTAAAAACTATCACAACTAATGATCAACCATATTTATATGAGATGAACTTAATGTTTCCCCGTTTTAAAGAAGTGGTCATGAATTATGAAATCCTTTGAAATATTTTCATATTAATATGATTTTATTCTCTAATTTTTGATGTTTGATACTCACAAAAATACATTGTTGTGTTTATTCAATGATTGGAACCTTGAGGAATTTTCTGAACAATTAATTTGATGGGAAATAAAATGAACTTCCTCAGTTAAAGCAAAATAAAATTAGATATATGATATAGAATATGATAACTATGATCACACAACTCTATCCTGATATAAATTTTAATATGAATCATGTTGAACTGCAAAATATCAAAATGAAGGAAGAACTCACTATTGATTATTTCGTAAAACAATGTCCACCTTCATTCATTGGTCACAATAATCTAATTGTTACTGAAAAATGGATCGATGCTATAGAAAATATATTATAAGTTCTCTAATTATTATATCATTCTATGGTTATTTTTTCTATGTATCGTTTGGAAGGTGAAACTAATAAGCAATTGACACTTGTAAGGAATATTAGACAAGAAAAATAAATTAAACCCATTATGTGGGAAGAGTTTAAGAATGTATTTTTCAATATGTATTCTCCAAATACTCATCCCAGGTAAATAGAAATGGAATATATTGAACTAAATATTATTGATGATTAATACATTAGTACCTATGAGGAAAATTCTATTGTAATTGCAAGGTATGCTTCCTATTTTATCATCAATCTTGAAAAGAAATTTTATCAATTCTTATCGGATTGAGACCATGTTTCTGAATTGAATTTAATATAAGAAAATTTTATAACTATGAAGACATCGTTTGATGTGAACTCATGTTGTAAATAGATATTAGTGAGTCTCAATGTTCTCATTGTTTTAGGGATTAAAATAGAAATATATAAATTTGAGTAAATTCTTATAATAAAACCCATGGAAGAAGAAAATTAATCTTCTTTTATGTCAGAAGTGTGGAAGGAAGCATGATGAAAAAAAATTGTCGGGTGTGGTAAATTTTTATGTGTAGAGAATAAGGAGATCATGAAATATATTACTAAATTATTTTTAAGATGCCATCCAATGATGGTGGGAAATCACAACCAAGTATGCCACCCACACTCCAATAATATAATTGTAAGGATTGGGAAAATTATTACAATAAGGGAATGAACCTAAGAGTTAATGATGACTATAAACATTACCAACCTCTTAATCCATGAGGTAATGGTAAATATCATGCGACCATGACATCTAATGTGGGTCTTGAGAATGAAATGGTTTTAGGTAAAATTTTCAACCACGCTATAACTAAAAATGTTTTACTTGATTTAGGCTCTACCCACTCTCTTATACCTATATAATTTTCTAAGGGTATCATATCACCACCTCAATGATTAGACATTTAGTTGGTAGAAAAAAATTTAATGACAAAATATTCAAATCATAGGTTTATAGATCATCTTAAATAGAATTTTATTGAAGGTTTTATCATAAAATATTATTATTATACCTGTAGTTGAGTTTATGTTATATTGGGTTTAAATTATATTTATTCATATAGAACCCATAACAATTTATAAGGAATGTAAGTAAAATTTGATAATCCAAATCAACTTATTAATTTTTTTATAGTAACTTGTAAAATATGAACTTCTAATGGATATTACTTCCATTAAATGAGTTTTTATACTTATTAAATAAGGATATCTATCTCATATGGACGGGGAGAAACTAAAAATTGAAAATATGATTTTTTTGGGGATTATAATGTTGTATTATCTGAATAATTTTCAAGTCTTTCCCCAAATCATGATGTTAATTATTCAATATAAATTATACATGGTAATACACCTATTTACAAACTCATTATATAATGTCCCCAAATAAGTTTGAGGTGTTGGAGAAGAAACCTTAGGGAAGTATATAAAAGGGATTCATACACCCTAGTGCGTCATTGTGCATTGAATATATTATTTTTTAGGAATAAATAAGTGTAGATGTGTCTTAAAAATTAATATAGAGAAACTAAAAATATTAATATCGAGAAAAAGTATCCTCAACCACATAATTATGATTTTTTGGTAAATTACATGTATCACTAAAATTTTCCATGATCAAAAATCATTCTAGATATCATTAACTAATGGTAAATAATGAGGATCTACCCAAAGAAACCACTAATATGAGGTATGGCCATTTGGAATTTATTGTGATGCCATTTAGACTTACCAATACACGTACTGTATTCATAGATTTAATGAATAAATAATTTAGATATTATTGCGATCATTTATAGTTGTCCTTATATATGGTATTCTAATATACAATAAGGGCATGGAAGAGCATGAAGATCATTTGAGGATTGTGTCAAATACCCTAAGGAAGGATAAGTTTTATTATAAATTTTTAAATTATGAATTTTTTATATAGAACATTTCATTCTTAGGTAATATATTATAAAGATATGGTATATTGATAGATCCTTCAAAGATGAAATTTATTGATAAATGGACCATACCAACAATAATTTTTTATATATGTAGTTTTAGGTTTTGGATTATTACTATAAATGATTTATGAGAGATTTATCATGGATACCAAATCCAATAACCATGTTGACTCGGAAGGTAGCTATGTTATTTTGGTTCGATGAATGTGAATGAAAATTTAAATAAACTAAATAGTGTATTGGTTAGTGCTGTTATACATACTATACCATACAGTGTAAAAGGGTTTATGAACTATATTTAATCATCAATTAAGGAAATGAGATATTTCATTATGTAGAATGACATGGTGATAACTTATGGCTCACACTAATTGAATTTTCATGAGAAAAATCACTAGAATCATAATTTGGAGCCAATGATGGTGATTTTTTACTTTGAAAATAAGGATTCATTATCTTTATGGTTAAATGTGTGATATATATATCATAAAATAAATAATTACAAATTCATGTAGAAGGAGTAGAATAGTCCCCAAATAGGATGATTATAATTTATTAAAAATAATGATTTCTCAATACACCTCCACAATGGGAAGGACAATCCAGTGGATGATGCACTATTTTGGAAAGAAATTTATGGTATGACAATGATGAGGATTGAAAAGAATATAATATTTAATGATTTTTAGAATATGGATGTCATTATCAGGATAGATTGGTTGGATACATCTCATGTCTTAGCAGACTGGTATCATCATAGGGTATCATTTACATCACCAGATAGAAATAGTTATCTATACAACGGTGAGTGGGATGTCCATTCCAGAGGAGATGGACCAGAGCATCATGAAATAGGTGGAGGGACCACCTAAGTTTCAAATATATTCATTTTGGATTAGGGATTATGTTTAGAGGTATTCTCTTTGAGAGTAGATTGTTTCTAGGACACCATTGTCGATGATTTTTTCCAGATTACCTCTTTAAGGAGTGGTTGAATTTATAATTGAGATTATTCTAGTAGAATATTTAGTTTCTATTCATCTATATAGGATGAGAGCTAATATTTTACAAGATCTCGAGATGCTGGTGGAGGATTTAGTGGACAAATATTTATATGTCCTAACACTTCCTCATGGGGTTTGCTCGTGCTTTTCTCCATGAAGGAATATTGGACATTTCGTTTATGCTTGGAATACATACGGTTGAACCATATTATGGTCAACAATTGATATCTACTACCACAAATAGATGATCTCCTTGACTGGCTGAAAGGAGATAGCATGTTCTCAATGATTGTCCAGAGATCATGCTATCATCCGGTGAATGTCAAGCCGTCAGATATACCATATACAATATTCCATAGAAAGTATGTTCTATATGAGTATGTTGTTATATTGCTTGGTCTCACATGGATGCCCACTATTTTTATGGTTTTGATTAATTATGTGTTCCACTGTAAGAACCCAGTTTTCACTCATGTGTAGATCCTTTTAAATTTGGTATAATTCATTATTCTGTTCCTAATATGGATGCCTAATGAGTTCACAGGTATATCATGTGTGTTTGAGGACTATTTGGGTCTCAGGAACTAGATTCTTTGGCGAAATAGGTTGTTAAAATGGTTAGTAGAAACCATTCCATCTAGGATGTGTGGTCTAACATAACCATGTGGGGATAGAAAATGGAGTGAAGCAGGGTGCACATTTTCACCAAAATGTGTGCCAGGGGCCACAAACCCGTGAAAAAATTGTAGATATTGGTGTAAATTGTTTTTCATGGTTGGCATGTGGCTTCACTAATAGTGCTACCTAACCATGAAAATTACCATAAAAGTAGTGAAGGGTGCATGATTGGTGCATATTTTGGCCAACCGTGTATCCAAACCACAAAACACCAGTTTTTTTTGAAATAACGAAACTACAAATAATAAGATGTGTAATTTATTCATCGTTCATTTTTTTATCATTCCAGTAGATATCAAGGATTTTATCCCCCTTAGTGTGTGAAAAATCCACTTCAATATTAACTGATAATGTTTATCCATCCTAAGTTTGATCAAAACACTGTTCATCTCATTGGATCTGTGTCGATAAGATATTGATTCCTCTGTAGCCATTCATCAATTATCTTTTTTTAAAGACAAAATTTAGATGCATTATCATATGTCATATTTTCAGGTTTTTGACCAATTTTTAGGATTTATTCCAAAACAGTCAAAATTAAAGTATGATACTGGACAAAAAGAGTCGTACGAGCCTAAGTTAGGTGGTTTAAAACTCATCCCTCAAGTTTTTTAATCTTGTGAATTTCCATGTGGGCACACTTTTTTAATTAATATTCCTTTTTTATAGTCTTTAGAACCATGTTATACAACTGTTGAAAATTATTTTATTCATCATTGGTGTTTATCTTTTTAATTTCAACCACCCCATGTAGGGTTTTTTCCTTAATTATGCTTCTAGTAGCTTTTTAAACTTATCTGATCTACCGTTTGGGTGTTCTTAGACATGAACTCTATAAGGGTAAGTGTTTAGTTAAATTTATGGATTTTAAGGGGCACAAAAATTATGTTTAACACTTTACCCTTCTATGTTATGTTTCCCAATTTCATTAATGAATCTAAATTATAATTGGAATGTAAATTTATATGTATAACTTCAACTAATAAAATGAATTTTTATGGTTTGGTTTCACATATATAGCACCCCCTTATATGAATAATGGAAGGTATAGGAGTGAAACTAATATATTAATTATATCTAATATAAATCAATGGACTGTTGCATGCCCATTTATCCTTTACACACTATTGAATGGTACTAGTTTTATCCAAATGAAATATTAAATAGAATGAGTGTTAAATATCATAATTTATTAAATAAATTAAATATAATATGAATAATGTATGTGGTCCATGGCATTATTATATAAAGTGGTTAGACTAGAGATCAACTTGGATTCCCGTGGAAATGCCATTAGTATTCATGGATTCCATTCCAATTCTAAGATATCAGTTTCCATGGTTGATACTCACCTTGGAACCTAATCATTATCTATATGGGGATGCTCGATATGAAACTATATGTAACAAATTGAACTTTTACTAATAAAATTAACCTTTTTGATTTAATGTATTATGTATATAGGAACCAAATTAACTTATTTTGTTTTAATATATCCAAATGGATTTAAATTAAGGTTATGTATCTTTACCATTGATAATATATTCATATAATAGTTATCACATAACTAGTATAAATATTGGGGTTTTACAAATTCATTTGACCTAGAAAAAGGATGTGATGACCTAAACTAGTAGGATTAAAACCCCATGAATCCCATTTATTAATGCTTTCATGGGAGATTTAATTTATGGTCTTTTACCTAGACCAATACCAAGATGTGATCTAACAACTTAAGCTTGAGTGAAACTGTTTACCAGAGAAGTTCATGTTTATCGAGATAACAACCCAAACCATGTTCACCGAACGGCCCCATGAAAGCCTCACCACCATGAAACTCATTAATAGGGAGTATTTTAGTGTAGTAAAGGGATATTTTCAGTAACCTATCACTAGGTAAATGTACATTATTTTTATATAATAATGAATATATTTCCTTTCTATTATTACTGCATTGTAAATGATTCTTAAAAAATAAATATTATTTTTTGTTGATATTCAAATTCAATTAAGAAATATATTTTTATGAATTAATATATTTTCTAAATAATTAATATTTTTAAAAATATTATTATTAAATTATTTTTTATATAAATTATCATATAATATTGATGAACTCATATCTAATTTTTATTAGGGTTCGAAAACTGTTACTGTTGAAAACCCATAATTTTTAATAAATATTGGTATTTATTTTAAATGTGAAAATTCACATATTAAAAAATTATTTTGATAATATGTATATTATTTTTGGAATCATGATGTAATAATTATCCAGTGGTTAATTTTTCATAATTTTCTACGACCGATGATTTTTTTGGGAACAAATTTAATACTGTATTAATATACGGTGTGTTTTATGACATTATAATGGGAAAATAGTGATGAAATAAATACTATAAAATGTATCAAAATCTAATTATATGTTTTTCCTTGAATATAAATATATATTTTAGGTCTATTGTATTTATTTTATAAAGCCTTATTTAATCATACAAGACTTAAAAAATATTTTAAGATTTTAAAATCATTTCTTTGAAAGTGTGACTCGCCTCCACATAAATAAGGGAAACATTTAATTATATTCAGAATAGGTCCTTATAAAATAATGTAAAACACTCACCTTTTTTGGAAACTAGGGGAAAAACCATAGGAAGGTTTTTTGTTTTGAATATTTTATTATACAGTGTCCAAAATTGAAATAATAATAAAACCCTCCTTTCATGTATAAACCCACCAAAGATCCTACTAATCTTCACTAAAACTCCTTGGGGCATGACCACACTCTCAAATATACTCCCTATAGTCCACCCAAGTCATCCCTAATCCCCCAAGAATCCAATCCTATGATTTTGGAATCATACATTCAGTTAAGGGATTTTCTCTCTCTTCTTTTTATCAAGTTCTTTATTTATGATACGCCCTTTTGATTTCCATTTGATTAAGTTTAGATACATTATTACATATCTCAATTACTGTAAATTTTATGTTTAAATTATGGGATCCCTTTTCACTCCCATTTAACCCTCTTATGAACCCTTATATACACCTGTTACTATGCAAGAATTTTGTAAGGAGTCTTCCACCCTCCTCTTTTATTAAGAATTTCCTTTTATGTTATGTATTCTAAATTCATTTTTACTTGGTTGGGATATATTATTAAATATACCTTTTACTTTATATTTCATTTATAAATAATTAGAGACCTCTTACTCTCTCATCTTCCCATTTTATGAATTTCGTTATGATATCGTTATGTTGCCAAAATTGCACCACGATTTTCCATGCTAGAATCATCATGTATTGGATAACATACCCATTTCACTATCAAGGGTACTAAAATTTATGAATGTATACTTATTTAATGGGAAATTTCATGTATATATTCCTCCTTACTTCTTAAAATTGTTTATTTTTAGTGAATCCGTGTTATATGATCTATGTGGAAAACTTAAGAATGAGTATGGAATGATTATAAAGGGTGTACCTTGATAATGTTCCAATGCATTGGGTAATGGTATGTATCATAATACATCATTTTGGGATAGGGGACTTACCAAATTTCTTTTTGGTACTTTTTCCGCCATGGGATCTTGGCATATTTATGGTTGATCTATTTATGATGCAGTGTTTTAATTAGTTCCCACATTTTCCATGTTTTGATTATCATGCTATATAATGCCAAATTATTCATGTTCTGTTTATAGTATATTGATTTTCCTATTGTCTAACATTTATTGTATTACTCATATTATTCCTTGTTTATTCCCTTACTAGGCTTTATAGATTACCCCTTTCTAATGTATGTCCTTAGGTTATCCCATGATGTGTTAAGTATGAAGGAACGTTTTGGTCATGTAAAATATGTTTTCAATAAAAATTCTCTCTTCCTATTTTAAGTTGTTATGTAAAATACCTAATTTCCCTAAGAAACTAGACCTCATAGTTATATGAGTTTTATTATATGATATTATATGTAATAAATCATTTTGAATATTTGAAAAAATTTCAGGGTTATTATAGTTGGTATTAGTGGGTAGGTTTAGTAATTTTTGGGATTTGGATTTAAAAACACCTGTGAAAACCATTAGGTATAATACTACATGTAAGAAAAAATACCTAAATTTTGGTGATTATAGAATAAGTGTTTTATCAAGACAATACATCCATGTCTGGATACTGCTAGTGGATATGGTTTTGGCACATGTGTACTAAGGAGTTACAACTCCGACAAGGTCTTCCAGACCTGAATCGGGGAATCCTAATACATGAAAATAGTCCTTACTGTGCACCTAGTTTTGACACTCTAGTGGAATACTGTTTGGTAAATTCATAAGCTCAATGAAAACCGTTATTAAGGGAATAAAAATGGTCATAAGAATATTTGTTAGTATGTAGATCATGGATAACATAGACTGAATCATAAATACTCATAAGTTGAGGAGATAAATTTTTGTTATCCCATTAATGTCAGCAGATTCCCCCTTTATGTTTTTAACATTTTTATATAATCAAGTATAAGTTTCTTTATATTCTATCTAATGGCTGGAAATAGGAGGAATCAATCTAAAAAATGATACGATGGGCAGTGTGATGATTTCACCAATGAGATTCCCAACCTGATGGGAGTGGGAATAATAATATTTTTCCTAATCCTCTCTTTGTTAACTAATGTTCTGAATAGAATCCTAGACAGGGAGGATCACACAACCCCCCCCCCCCCCCAAGAGAGAGAAACCCGTAATCAAGAGCATCATGAAATAAGGTCCTCATAATTCCAATGGAACATCTAATCCCTTAATTTTGAAATAATGGATAAACATAGTGGAAAATAACTTCTCCATAATTGTGTGTTCAGAACAAGAGAAGGTTCTTCTGGCTATTTATTGTATGGAGAGTGAGGATAATCAATGGTGGAAAGTGATTAGGAATACAAATCATGAGGAATAGATCAAAGTAATGGAGTTGAAGGAATTCTAGAAAATGAATTTCGATAAATATTTTCCTTGCACTCTACCTCTAAAGATGAAATGTGATTTCCTTGCAATCAATCAAAAGTATGAAAAATATTTAGAAGGGTATGATTAAAAATTCACAACACTTGCATGATACGACTCCATTATTTTATTACCCCCAAATTAATGGATTTCCACTTCTTTGGTGGCTAAATCACAGTCTAAAAAATGACTTGGAAATCTGTGACTTTGATATCTATATGGAAATTTTCCAATGTGCCATAAAAGTTGAGACATAGATTGGTTAATCTCATAGTTATGATGGCGAAAAAAAATAGAAAGTGGATTTTTATTATGGTGGTCTGATGGATAAATACAATGGTGCTAAGAAATTATAGGACCCCACTTGTCAAAGGTGTGGATAAAATAACCCTAGAAATTTCCTAAGGGGAAAAAGGAAATGATTTAGGTGTGAAAGAGAATGGAGCCTAGAAAATTATTGGTGACATGAGAAACCCACCAATGCAACAGAGGAAAGTAATTCTCCAATCAACCCTCAATGCATTTTTCAATGATTCAATAATATAGAACTGGGGCACTTTAAAAACTAGTGTACAAAACCAAGGGTTTTCAGAGGCAACCGACAATATCCAAGGTAGAAAGGGAGATATTTTTTCCATCACCCCCATTGAGGTGGATCCCAAAAACAAAGTGGTGATGGGTATGATAGTTATTTGATCAAGAACAGTGAACCTACTTTTTGATTTGGGTTCTATTATTTCCTTTATATAGAGAAAGTATAGTAGAACTATTCAAAAACAACCACAAATCATGGAAGTAGAGGTATTGGTAAAAACTAAAAAGGGGAAATTTATTGCATCTCATGTATATAAATCACCACAATCCCAATTTGTGGATTTAACTTCTTGTAGAACCTTTTAATTCTTCCCTTGGTTTAATTTGATGCAATTCTAGGCATTGATTTACTTTCCCTATATAGAGCCAACATAAATTTTCATTAGAGGGAAATCACACTCCCAATGGAGAATCTACCCCTAATTATATACAAGTGAAAGGAGTAGGACAAATCTACTTTAGAACTATAATCTCAACAATGAATATTACTTCCCTATGAGTAAGAACATCAATCTCAAATTATTGACTCTATGGAAAACATCATCCTTAAAGACAGGCCTATTATGAGGGAATACACTGATGTGTTTCCTAATGAATTTCTTAATCTTCCTCCTAGCCTATAGACTGAATTTTCAATCGAACATATACCTCAGGATTTTATAACAGAAAATAATCTATATATAATGGTATTATTAGGACATGAGAAGATAAATAATCCACTACACGATAATCTCAATAAAGGGTTTATACACCAAAGTGCTTAACTATGGGGTGCACCCGTCCTTTACGTCACGAAGAAGGATGGCTCAATTATCCATTGCATTGATTATCGCAAGATCAACAATATCATGATAAAGAAAACATATCCTTTACCATTAATTGATGACTTGTTCGATAATCTATGTGGAGTACAATACTTCTCAAAGGTGGATCTACGATCAGGATTTGACCATGTATGGGTGAACAAGGAGGTTGTCCCAAAGACTGCTTTTCATATAAGGTACATGAATTAGGAGTTCATAGTAATTCCATTAGAACTCACTAAGGACCCAATAACTTTTATTTACATGATAAATAGAGTATTTTGATATTAACTACACAAATTTATGTTATTCTTTATAAATTATATTATAATAAACTCCAAAAAAAAAGAAGGATACTGAAGAGCATTTGAGCACTATGCTAAAGACCATGTTAAAGGAGAACCTCTATGAAAAGTATAACTCATGTGAGTCTTGGTTTAATGAAGTCCTGTTCATGGAGAATATAATCACATGAAATGGGATATCTATGAATCCATAAATGAAAAAGGAAATTTAGGGATGGATGAGGCCAACACCTATGACAGATATATGTAGTTTCCATGGGTTAGCTATATATTATCGCTGAATTGTGAGAAAATTCTCACAATTATCAAAACCTCAATCAAAGTTAACTTAAAAGGGAGTAAAATTTCTTGGAATTATGAATTTTAAGAATGCATCATGGATTTGAAAAGGGGGATTATCACTACCCATGTGCTCACACTACCCACAAGTTGGGAGATTTTTGTAATTTTTAGTGTGGATTCAAAGAAGGGATTGGGATTTTCATTGATGAAAAATGAATAATTTATTACCTATTCCTAAAGAAAGATGAATATTCATGATCAGAAAAATCCCACACATGATCTTTATTTGGGAGCTATGATCATTGTGTTAAAAATATGGTGGAATTATCTCTTTGGGGAGAAGTGTGAAATATATAGATATCACAAAAGTAAAAAATATATATTCACACAAAGAGAGTTAAATATGCTCTAATGATGATGGTTAGATCTCATTAAAGATTATGATTTCTCATTCCACTACTGTCCTGGGAAATCGAACATGGTGGAAGATTCTATAAGTAGAATGGACGTAGTAATTATTTAATTAATGAGAATTGAGAATGATCTGATCTTAATATATTTCAAGAATATGGACATGGGAATATTATATAAAGGAATAGCATCAATCATTTCACAAATAATTTATCAACCAACTCTTTTTCATAGGTTAATAAAAGCTTAAATAGATAATGTGGGAATTCAAAACAAAGTGGAAAATATCAAAAAAATGGAAATCCTAAGAGTTAAATGTAAATGAAGATGAATTTGTGATATATGGGTCAAGAATATGTGTTCTATCAAATTAAAAATTAAAGAATGTATATTTGATGATGTAGTTAGCTTGACTTTCTCCATCCACCCAGGAAACAAAAATATGTATCGAGATCTCCGAGAGCACTATTTGTGGGATAAAATGAATAAGGACAATACATAATATATTTTGGTGTTCATGGTGTGTCTATAAGTAAAGGCTGAAAGGAATAATTTTAAGGGGTTGATGCAACCAATACCTATACAAACATGTAAATGGGAAAACATCACTATGAACATTGTCACTAGACATTAAATTAAATACATGGGGAATAATGAAATCTATGTTATTGGGGATTATGTTACAAAGGCTACACACTGCATTGAAATTCAAGAGGATTTATCACAGGATCAACTGGCATAGATATACATATGAGAAGTGGTAAGGATAGAATGAGTACCACTATCAATTTTGTCTGATCGAGATCCATGATTCACCTTTATTTTTGTAAAAATATCCAGCATGCTCTAAACAATGATCTAAACATCTGGATGGATTGTCACCATCAAAATAATGGCCAATCTGAGTGGAAAATCCAAACACTTGAGGAAATTATTAGAGATTTCTCAATGGACATCAAAGGCAAATGGCACAAACATCATCCTTCGGTAGAATTCTCTTACAACAATAGTTTCCACTAGAGCATCCAAATGGCTCCCTATAAATCCATTTATGGGAAGAGTTGAATTACACTAGAATTTTGGGATGAAATTGGGGAAAAACATTTATGTTCCAAAATAGTCGATG
Source organism: Viscum album (assembly GCA_963277665.1). Taxonomy (NCBI): domain Eukaryota; kingdom Viridiplantae; phylum Streptophyta; class Magnoliopsida; order Santalales; family Viscaceae; genus Viscum; species Viscum album. Next base: position 1,637,762,913 of record OY728163.1, on the reverse strand, counting down.
AAATGGTGGATATGGTTAAGACATTCAAAAATACATCAATTTTTATTAATGTCAACAAAAGACCTACACTGAAAATTATTGATGAGACCTAGACATTGATGTTAGATACATGGTATTCCTTTCTATATCTCTATGGAAGAGAGTTATCAGAGTTGGCAATAAGGGAAATCTTTTTCCAAAGTATATCAGACCTTTTGATATCCTTGATCGCACTAGAGCAGAGAACTATTGACTATCACTCCCACCAAACTTGTCTCAAGTACATGTCATATTCCATGTATCCCTCTAAAGAAAGTAAAAACCATACCTATCACATGTACTCAATCTAGTGGTCATACCATTGTAAATGAACTTTCTTATGAAGAGAAGCAAGATCTTTTATCATAGAGAAAAGGTTCTACGAAATAATAAAATTCCCCTTGACAATGTGTTGTGGAGAAACTGCAAGTTTGATGAAGAAATGTGGGAAACATAGGAGGGGATGAAGCATAGTTACCCTCATCTATTTTAGTGTTTGAAAATTAAATATCAAGGGATTAATTTCTAAAGTGGGATATTTTAATGATGAAAACATTTATGAATAAAATTCCCCTTTTTGATTTAATGTCTTATAAATATAGAAACAAACGAAACTATTTTGTTTTATTATATAAAATTGGATTTAAATTGCCATTATATATTTTTACAATTGAAAATATAGTCATTTAACAATGACCACATGACTAGTATAAATATATGGTTTTAACAAATTCATTTGAAACCAACAAAGGAATTGATAACCTCAACTAATAGGATCATACCCTATGAATCCCATTTATTGGAGATTATGAGGGATATAGAATTTCTAGGGCTTTCCCTAGACCAACCTGAAGTTGATATCTAACCTCTTAAGCATGATCCAAACTCTTTATAATAGAATATCAAGCTCATTAAGATCACATCCCAAAGGATGTTTACTTACCAGCCCTATGAAAGAACCACCATCACGCACCTTACTCTTAGAGAATATTCTGGTGTAATAAATAGATATGTATCAATACCATATAATTAAGAAAATTTACATTATTTTTATAGAATAATTAATATATTTTATTCCTATAATATTTACTTTGTAAATTATTTTTAAAGCACAATAGAATTTTTGGTTAATATTCAAATTCAATTAAGAAATATATTTTTATAAATTAATGGATTTTACAAATAAATAATATTTTCATAATATATTATTATAAAATTATTTTTTTATAATTTATCATATATTTTGGAGGATGTCAAATGTAATTTTTATTACGGTCTGAAAACTGTTAATGTTGTAAACCTGTCATTTTCAATAATTGTTAGTTTTTATATTAATATTCAAAATTATCCTATTTAGAAAATTATTTATATAAAATGAATGATATTTTTCAAATCAGGATGAGGGAATTATCCAATAGTGAATTTTTCATAATTTTCTGAGACAGTCTAATTTTTGGGTAAAATTTAAATACCGTATAAAAATAAAATGTGTTTTATGACATCATAATTTCCCAATAGTGATGTAATAAATAAAATAAATTTATAATAGGCCAAATATATGTTTTTATTTTAAAATATGTAGATTTTATTTCTATTTTATTTATGTTATAAAACCATAGTGAATACTTCCAGACTTATAAAATAATTTAGGATTTTAAAATCATTTCTTTGAAAGTGTGACTCTCCTCCGCATAAGAAAGGGAAATATTTTATTATCTTCAGACCTTATCTTAATAAAATAATTTTTACCACTCCCCATTACCAGAAACCATTAGAAAAAACAAGGTATTGTTTGTGGTATGGAATATTTTATTATATAGTGTCCAAAAACAAAATAATAAAGAAATCCCCCTCTTTTCCTATATAAACTTACACAAGCTCCCATTTCACTTCACCCAAATCGCTTGTACCGTGATGAAAATCAGAAATCTACTCCCTATATTCCTTACAAGGCACCCCAAGCTCCCATGAATCCTCTCCTAAGCCTTTGGTGTCAATAATCCATGTAAATGATTTTGTCTCTCCTCTTTTTGTCAAGGGATTCATTTATGACTAGCCCTTTTCATTTTCATTTTTTTATATCAGGATATGTTTTTACCAATCCCTATTACTATAAATTTGATTTTTGAAATATTTTATCCCCTTTAAATCTCCTTTATCCCTCTTGTGAACCATTATGTACACTTGTTACTATGCCCAAATTTTGTAAAGAATCTTCTGCCCTCCTCTTTTATCATGCATTTTATTTTAGGTTATGTCATCTGAATTCCATTTTTACTATATTGGGATATGTTATTAAATATTCCTCTTACCTTCCATTTCAGGTTTAAATTATGATATACCCATTTTTCTCTCATCAAAACATTTTTTAAATTTCTATATGATGTTGTTATGCTGTTGAAATTGTACTATGATTTTCCATAACAAAGTCATCATGTACTTGATATAATAACAATTTTTCTATCAAGGGTATCCACCTTTATGAACATATATATATTTAATGGGTAATTAAATTTATTTATTCTATCATCCTTGATTAAATTATTTATTTTTAATTAATCAATGTTATATGATCTATATGAAACACCTAAGCATGAGAACGCAATTATTTTGAAGGGTGTGCCCAGATAGCTCTCCAATGCATTGGGAAATGGTTTGAATCAGGATATGTCATGTTGGTTCAAGGTATTTTGATGATGCTTTTATGGTACTTTTTCCACCATGGGGACTTGGTGGATTTAGACATAATCAGTTTATGATGTAGTGTTTTAAGTTGTTGCCACATTTTCCTTGTTATGATTATCATGATATATCATGGATTACTATACATGTTCCTTTTATGCTCCATTGATATTACTATTACCTAAAATTTATTTTATTACTCTTGATATTTCTTGTTTATTCCATTACTAGGATTTACAGCACACCCATTTCTTATGTATATCCTAAGTTCATCCCATGTAGTGTTTGGTACAAGAAAATATTTTGTTCATGTTATAGAAGATTTCAATAAATATACCACACTTCATGTTTTAAGATGTTATGTAATGTACCTAATTTCCCAAATACACTACATCTATCTATCTTTTGAATTTTATTATGTACAATTTAAATAACAAATCATGTCAAAAAATGAAATAAAGATTAGGGTTGTTATAGAATTATTCTTTTATAATTACAGGATTCCTTGGATACACTCCTTGGATATAAAATTACGTATACATACATGTGGAAACATGGTTAAATCCTTTATCATTGTCATTTTTATCCTGTTTCACCTTGGATGATTTCTTTAGACTCATTTAGAATTACATTATTGTGTAATTATATGTGGTTTTCCCCTTGGATTACACTCTAACCCCAATAGTCAACTTGAAATTATTACCTATGTAATATTTACCCATGAGGTCTAGGATTCCTTGGTAATTACCTTGGGCACTGTTTAATAATATCATCACACATTTATTTTTATATCTTGGATACATTATCATTATTATTATCATGTGAGGATGTTTTTTATGGTAATTCCTCACATAAATTACTATATAAACTGGAACATAATTAATTAATTAAATGGTTTCATGTACATAAACTAATTGAGGCTGAAGCAGTTACATGGTTATTTATATTACTGTACTTATTTAAATTATATATTCATTCTATCACATTATTTTAGTTTATATTACACAGATATGATTCTAGAGATACTATTGGTCTTGACCTACTTAGATTTATCTCACACCGTATCCAGGTTTCCATTGGTACCCAGGAAAAGTACATGAATGTAGGATTTGAAAAGGGGAATCTTTGTGATTTGGACACATGATATTACTTTATTTTATAGGATGGATCTTGGTAGTAGATGGCCTAGTTGGTGCTCTGGATGATGGGATAGTTTTGGGTTTTTTCCCTACTTTTTATAGAACTAATTTCATTTTTCCTTTTATATATGTTTTTCAATTTTATAAAGACATGACATGTATCGTCATCATTTTATATACCATTATAATTTGATCCTATTTTTAATTATTATGTATTCTTATGCTATTTAATCATTATTATTCCATCCACTATTTACCTGTCATTATATTTATCCATTGTTCTACACTCTAGTAATGAGGGCATAATGTCTTCACAAACACACCCTAGGCCCTCACAGCTTATTGGAAACCTTTGGAATTCAGGGAGATGTGCTGGAGTATATGTGGCCAACTGGGCTCATGGAACCTTTAAGTGGAACTCAGTTTAGATTTGTCATAATAGATCTTGTAATTAAGAGTAAAGGGGGCATATCATATCTTTATAAAATGAATGATTAACCACACATCCATGTGATAATTAAAGAGGGATAGAGGACGATGAAAACCTCTTGAAGAAGCAATGAAATTTTCTTGATTTCAGATATGATTATGATGGAATGATAGGAATTGGGAAACAATTGTGTGTTCCATTCATACTATACTTGAAAAAGTAAATATTGGATGAAGATTATTTTTCTTCATTCTCTATTTATCCTATATGTAAAAAAATATATTGATATCTAAAAGAGTATTTTTGGTGGGATAACATGAAAATGGATTTTGAAAAGTGTGTATCTCGATGTCTAGTCTGTCATCAAGTTTGGTTTTATGGATATAAGTATATGGGGATATTACAACAACTACCCTTATCATAATGTAAATTAGAAAACACTACCATGTATTTCATCTACAGAATACCTAAGACATATAATGCAAGAAATATTTTTTTTGTAGTTTCCCACCATTCATTTTAGGACATTTCGTTACATTAAAATAATATTTCTCTCTTTATTATATTTAATGGGTATACATCATGAGAGTGGTAATATTGCATGGTGTAAAAAAAATTATTATATTAGATTGGGATCAATGGTTTACCTTAATTTTTTATAAAAGTATTTAGTTTGTACTATATATAATGTTAAACACTAGTACTACATGCCATCCTTAGATAGATGGTATGTCTAAGTTGACACATAATACCATAGAAGATATTCTGAGATAATATTCTATAGATTACAATAATTTTTTTTATTAGAACCTTTCTATTTTTATGTTTTTTATAACAATAGATTTCAAACAAGAATTCATATGGCTAATTATGAGTAACACTATTAAAGGAAGTATATAACTCCAATGTACTGGGATACATTTGAAGAATTAATCTATTGAGACTTGAGTTATCTATATAAATGGTTGAGAATGTTAGAGATATTTATTATTACTTCAATGAATATTAGAGTCGATAGATATATTATATTGATAATGATTAGTGATATTTAGTTTTTGTATTTAGTGACAAGGTATTCCTATGAAGATATCATTGGAATAAGGTTATTGGATTTTGAAAAAAGGGGAAGCTGAGTACCAGATAAATCAGTCCCTTTGTAATTCATGATCGTATTAGGATATAATCATATCACTTTGTACTTCCAAAAAAACTATTTCGAGTTCATGATATGTTCCATGTATCTATCATTAGGAATCGAATACCTGATCCTTAATAAGTAATGAACTCAGAGGTGGTACCACTTGATCAAGATACCTATTATAAGGAACTACTGATAGAGATTTTGGGTTAAATATAGAAATTATTATAGAACATGAACACTCACCAGGTCAATGTTTTGTGGTGTAATAATAAATTTGATGAATCTATATGGGAACTCAAGGATGTGATGAGATTAAAGTAACCTAATTTTTTTATATCAAATTGATGGAATTTCAATGGAAAATTATTATAATTTCTTATAATGTATCACCCTAATAATTTATTATATTTCCGCTTTATATAAATTTAGTTTCATTGATATCTTTTTATATGCAACACAGAGTTTAAATGAACCACAATACACTATTGAAATGCTATTATTTAATGGGAATGTTTTTACATTGACATTGGATTAATGGGAATGAACATGACTAACTAAATTAAGGAAAAAATTTATTTTTTATATATGTATATAATTAAATCATTGGTTTTCAAATTTTTAGAAGTAAAAAATACATGTATTTGAAGGTAAAAACGTGTTTTTATAAAAACAATATTTCATGTATGCACAAAATGTTTTTATGATAATAAATTAAATAAATAAATATTTATGAATGATTATAAATAAATGTTTATATAATTTATTCAATCAAATTTTTTAACATTAATCTAATATTTTTCACTTGTCAAGGAATTAAGGTAAACTCAATTTTATGTTTAAAATTGTATTTTTCTAAAAAGGTGTTTGTTAGGATTTTCATATTTTTTTTAAAATTAATATATGTCACTTATATATATTTAATATTGTATGTAATCCATATTTAGAATCTAGATAATTAATATTAATTAATATGGATAACTAAAATTTTGTTCATTTTGAATTGTAATTAGGGTAAAAAATCATAGCTACAATAAAGGTTAAAAGGGATTAAACTAAGGTGATAAAGGATAAAATGAACTATAAACATTTTTAAATCATATTATATGAATAAATATAGATTTTATATCATCCTTTAATTAATATTTATCCAATTTGGATCCAATTTTCTTAAAATGTTACTTTATTATTTTTTATATTCATAATAATTTTAAGTGTGCCACTCCCCACACTGATGAAACAGAACCACTATCCCCTCTTATCCAAACCAATTTATCCATTCAGATCAAAAAAACCTATATAAATATATATTAAACTTCTCTATCTACATATTATTAGAAATCATCTTCTCAAAATTCTGACCCAAGGGTCCTTAAAAAAGATTCAAAGAAAGATTCTCAAAGAAGATATTATTGTTTTTACTGATATTTTTCAAAATTAATTATTCTCATACATCCCATAAATATATTTATCAATAAAAAATTTATAATGTAGAATAACTAATAAACTAATAGTTTTTATTGTTATTTTACAACCATTTTCCACCTCTTTTCCATTAAATTGGGAATGGAAGCCTCACTCATGCATCTATGAGGAATAAGACCTTCGCTTAGCTGTATGATTTATTTTCTTTCACAATATTTATTGTTATGTTAATATGAAGTATTTAGTAATTATATATAATATTTTCAAGATTATTATTTTTTAATTATTATATCTTATCTAACTTTTTTATCTTCTCATCTCTTGGAAAATGATAACATCTCTTGTGCATACATATAGACTACCACCTCTACAAAGCTATGTGATTGATTTTTCATTTCCTTCTTACATGGATGGTAATAAGGATATATATAATATATATATTTTATTTTTATGATATATTATTAATTCAAAAAAATTTAATTATCATTTATATTACTTTTTTTCCATCCATCAAATATTTGAAACATCATTCATGCACACGTACAGACAACCATCTCCATGAAGTTATGCAATTTATTTTTCATCACAGATTTATAAGAATAGGTAGAAAGTGTATATAATGAATAAATATAATAATTATATCATGAATAAAATTATTAATATTATTAAACCATGAAAAAGGTTTACCTATTTGAACCACTAAATTGAAACTTGCGTGGAAAAAATGACCAATATTCACCTGAATATCAATATTATGTTTGAATTGTTATTAAAAGGATAATTGGAATTTACAAATGAATGGTATAATGTAATTTTTGTTTTAATATGGTTCTAGAATGAACTTTTAATAAATCTATATTTATTGTATATGATTTTTGAGCATCGATGAATCATTATGAGACTTGAGGAATTGGATTTATGTTATAATTAGATTTCTTTTTGAGCATACCTATTTTAAATATATGTTAATAAAAAATTATATAAATTTTATCTTTTATAATGAATATATTTTATTATACTCTTTTTTATTCCAATAATTTCATTATTATCACATTTTCCCCTATTTTGTATATACAATTATTGAGAAAATATTTCTATTAAAAAAACCTTATTTCATATTTGTCAAAAACATTTCATCCATGTCTTTCATCATAAAAATTAGTTTATTGATTTTTTTACCAAAACATAAAATATTTTAAAAATGTAATATTCCATAATATTTAGTCTATTTATATATTTTGAAAAGGTGTCTTTAAAATTAAATTATTTATTAATGAGTAATTTATTGATATTTTACTAAAGTGTTAAAATAATTCTCATTTAACATATACAATATAAACTTATCTTACTCAATCAAAGCCTTTATTTTATTTTAATATTCCCTTACAAGTAACAATTTATATTTCTAAATATTTTTTATATTATTTTTCAAGTAATTTTTTTGTTAATTTTATTTCAAAATAGATATATATATTTTATATTGTTTTTAAATTATTGTTAAAATGTTTCTAAAGTTATTTTTCATATATTTTATCTTACATTAAATATTTTTAAATTTTATTATGGATATGATTATATAATCACATCCACCATTATTTATGACTAATGATTATGATATTAGGATGATTACACGAAACCCACTCCATTCTCATGGGATAAATAACCTATGATGATACAATGAATTAATTTTTGATACCATCCACATTCTTTCAATAAGTGAATTTTGATTTTATGATATGGATATTTTTATGAAATATATTTATTTGGAATTGGTAATTATTTAATGATATGATTAATTTTTTGTGATCTTGGAGGGACACATATATATTGTTTTCATAATGAGATGGAGTTCATAATTATAATGTCGTTAGTGTGTTGGGAAAATAATGATATATCATGAGATAATTATGACTAAAATATAGGATGATCCAAATTTAGTAAGGAAATATTTCTACTTTGATAGTCTTGGGAATGATCCTTGACTACAAAATTGATGGAATGAGGAGTGTGTCCAATATACTAGGATAACATTAATACGTGCCTTGAATAAGGAAATTTTTTTATATTCTTATGTGTATGTCACAAACTAAAGTATTTTTATTATGATATGTTCCCACATATCATGATTGAAAATTCATTATTCCACACTTTTATTTCATATACATTTAGATGGATAAAAACGTATTCTATGATACATGATTAATGATCATTGAAGGATTAGGCATGACTTTATTAAGTTATGATCATAATTACATATACTCATTACTATACTCACTTAAGGTCATTTGTTGATATCTTCAATAGTTACCCTTACATAGTATATAATATCACCATTTCTTATAATTATTTCCCCAAGGTTATAATTAAAGGTTTTATGTAAGAAATGTCTAAGAAGGCTTCTATAAAAAAACATGCATGAGATGTTGATGATATTTCAATAAATATGTTTTTTGGGAATGTAGTCTCTAAAGAAACTAAAAATTTATAGTCATTATCAATGCATTATTATTAAATGTATCAAATATTCATAAAAATGATGTAATACTTATATATTTTATTCTCAAATAACCTTAATTTTCATCATAGAATCCATGCTTAGAAAAGGAGCTTATATCCATGATCTTCACCGACCATAAATCAAGAACTAGACAGGTTTACTTCAATATATATTGATTTTATGACTATGATACTCCTTATTTAGTAAACATATTTAATTGATATATTATTTATATTTGATTAATTTATTTTATCAGTGATTGATAAGATTGATTTTTTATATTCAACCAGTGTATGTTGAGTTCGGTTTGATCTTCGAAGATCCAATATGGATTCATAGTTGGATTTAATTTGGAAATAAATATTCAATTATGATATTCCAAAATGTGGTTTAGGGATTAAAATGTTGACATTCATGTTATCGATTCTAAACCCTCATTAAGTTTCATCACAATCAATTGATTCATTACATATGGATGATTGAAGAACAAATCGTCGATCAATCATTGGCCCAATATGTCATAAAATTTTCTTATGTTCAGTAGGACTTTGATCATCATGGTTGTTGTGAATTACTTCATGAAACATGTTCAAAAATTTATTGTATTTGTAATAGTATCTCAAAACACAATCACAGTTGATCCATATTGTTCCATGTGTTGCTGACAAATTTTTATCAAGCCTCTTATTCTAACTTTAATTTCCATTATACATAGTAGATTGATCAATCATGACCTATAATTACACCTCAAACACAACTTATTATGATCTATCTAAGACATTACTAAATTTATAACACGTATTTAATTGGAAACACAAATAGTAGATTCAGACAAAGGATTGATTGACTCTGTTAATACATATGGTTGATTCAACTGTAACACCCCAAGCTTCCATGGTACTATTATCTTTGAATAATACAGTAGCGTGTATTGTATACAACTTCGAGTTCTAACACACACCACAACCAATCCAACTATCCATTATGAATTGTAATACCCAATTTTTGAAATTTTATAAATTTTATCTTTCAAAATGGACTTCTTTTTTGGATTCGGAATATTAAAATTATATTAGGGTGAATTTTTGGTATTTTTCTGAAAAGATCCAATTTTATATGAACAGTGAAACATACTAAACTTTAATTAAAAACAAAATTTTTAATCCAAATAATTTATAGTGATAACTTATAATATTGAGTGGTTTTAAAGTATATTTAGAACATATTTTCAACATTTAATCCAATGTTGGTCATTGTATGTAGTTTCACATTTAAACTAGACATAAACAAGTGTCAATCTTTTGTTAGTTATTATTTGTTAAAAAACATGCTTTTTGTTTTGACAATGGGAATTAATTTTAAGTTAATTTCTCCTACTTCGGTGTTTTTAATTTAGAAAAATGAATTCCATATTTAGAATCAGGAGGTCCAAATTGTGTAAATAGGTAACTTTTATTTTTAGACATTTTGAATAATTAATTTGGTAAATATTTTATTTACCATGGTTAAAGGTTAAATATGGTAAATAAGGGTAAAAAATAATATTATAATAATATTAAATTACCCTAAAATGTATCCTAGCCCTATTAGATGATACATTTCTGACTCTGGGAATCTTTGGGTCGATTTTTGGACCCCATGGTGCCACTTGTAAGTGATAAAGACACTTTATACTAATTATGTTAAAGTAAATACAAAAATGACGTATGCATATATCTTTTAGAAAAACATTTTTTACATAGGGTTATATATGTTATCATTTCGACTATAAATATTCATTAGGAAAACAATAACATTTCCTACATCATGGTATTTGTTTTAAAATATTTAGACATCTAATAAATTAAATTATTTATGACACAATAATGTTGTAGTGTTTACCTCATTAATAAATAATTTAAATAAATAAGATTATAATGACTAAAATAATATCCAAAACCTGCCCAATTATTATTGGATGAATTCATTTCGATCACGAGTCATCTTATCTTCAACTTTAATGAGTTTTGGACCTTTAAAAACCAAATATCATTATATAATAAAATAATATTTTCAATCTTTCCTAAAGAGCCCCTCCTCCCCCTTATAAAAATCCTTTACTTCTAACCCATTCCACACACCTCTTAAGCCCCTTGGATCGTCCCACCTCTGCCCAATTAATCTCCCTACATCCCTATACTCCTCCTAGAAGCCTTACCTTAGGCAGAAGGCACTTCAAGAGGTCTTTTTGGTTCAAACCAAAGGGAGTTACCCGATTTAAAGGTAACATCTTCTCTTATGTTCGTTTCTTTTATTTTGCTTCTCCAACCCCCTAAAATCTCTTTTTTCATTTCTTTTATAACAACACCAGTATCATAAATAGACTAGGTTTTTTTATGTTATTTATTCAAACTAAACTTACACACACCTCTGTCTAATGGGTATAGAAAATAATGTTTTTGTGGACGGCGAACTACTGCCTCACAAAACAATGATTGTTAAATCTTCTACCACCACCTCTTATGGTGGGAATTGTGATGGAAATGTAATTAAATATGATATTTATGATATTTATTTTATGTATAAGTTTTTTAATTCCATTTTATGTCATACCACTATTTGTGTAATGTTGTATATATATACGATAATTTCATTTGAGGAAGTGTTGACTGCCACCCCCTCAAAGGGATATGACTCATTCATACCATACATAGAACGTATAAAGGATGGTGTTAATGAACTAAAGTAACATATATAAGATATTATATTATACTGCAATAATAATATATCTATGTATCATTTGGTTTTTATTGCTTTTAAAATTAAAAATGAAATGGAAGTAGCGTTCGTGCGTACGTACGGATTACCGTCTCCATGAACGCAATGAGATTCATTCCCCATCGTAACCATTCCAGAATATTTTTCATTTGTTTATTAAAAATAATGATTAAGAACTTAATATCATTCTGGATATTAATCAAATACATCGTATCCATAACAAACACGGCTTATGTAACAAAACATATAAAGTGAAATGAATCAGTTAACACCGAAACAACGATAATAATAAAAAGCAATATTAGAAGATCATATATGATATCATATTTATGTATATGGTTCTTGTATAATTTAATAAATATGATTTAACTATTATACAGGAGGTTAACGTACCATCGACCAAGGAAAGTACAAGTTAGGGGTTAATTCTACAATCTCTTCATTATCCAAGGTTGTTTATACGTAATTATCTACTGGGACATCTTTATCATTGAGATCCATGTTTCTTAAAAATGTGTTTCAAAAAATTCTTATTATTTTATAGACTATGGGTTAAAGTAATTTATACCCCTTTTTAAATTTTTATTAGATGTTTATAAAGGAATATTTCCATTGTTTTCCAAACAAGGTTCTTTTTAACCTTTTCGACAAAATTAAGGCAAGAATGTCTTTTTTTAACTTATACAGCGGGTGTGGCTATTTTCTGCCATTATAAAATCATCGAAGCATCCCTTAAAAGATCATAATAATATTTTCAAAATAAATGTTTTCTTTATAATTATGTGACTCTTAAATGATTTCAAAATAGAAAGAGAAATTTCTCTAAAAAGGGTTTTGATTTCATCTATGTCAACATCCTTTGATGGATTTTAAGTTTAGTTGATGTTGATTTCTTATGATGCAAAACTTCTATATTGTATTGAAGGTTTTGTGATATGTTTGACTGTGGATTTGATATTTTTATACCACTCATGGTTTATTGTTAAAGTATTGACATTTTGTATGCTAGTTTTAAGACGATTGTTTATGTTATGTTTCAACCTTTTCGTATGAGGAATGTATTGGACTTAGTATATGATGGGTGGAGCCCACTATCATGACCTGTCCTCGGGGTCCATTCCGTGACTACCCCAAGCCCGCCTTCCATAGGCCAGGGGCTGGAAACTAGCACCAAAGGCATAAATCCTGATAAATGGTAAGGCATTTCATTTATAAAACATAAACACATCCAACCAGAGTACAAGTTGAAGTAATACACTAAGTACAAAAGAAAGTGCTGAAAAGTAAATGGGCCAGAATACAAACCCAATTGAAAAATACAGCTACAACTGAACCAAATCACAACAGGAAAGACAAACAGCTCGAAGATAGAAGCAGCTCCTAGGTCGTCCACCTCGGATCCTACCTAAAGGGTAGGTACAGATAGCCTCCTCAACGCTCTCGCCCGCCAACTTCCTCCGAGTACCGTCTTGTCGTGAAGTCCACCTCTGGGTACTGACTCGTCGTGAGGTCTACCTCCAGGTACCGTCCAATCATCATACACTCGGTCTCTGTCAGCACTATCTTTCATCTGCATCCAACACAACGAGGTGCGGGCATAGACCGTGTAGGGGTGAGTATAAATATACTCAGTAGGGATCCCGAGACCCTCAAGGTCTCACTAAATCCCACAAGGATAACCACAAGGTAGGATCTCAACGGATAACCCTTACTTAGGTATAAGCCCATACTTATACCTAAGTTATCATGTAACCCATCTCAATCATGAGGTAACACAAAGGTTATGAAATCAACGGATAACCACTACTTATGTATATGCCCAAACATATACCTAAGTTATCAAGTGACCCATCTCAATAATGAGGTAAACACCAAAGTCATTGACTTAGCTCAAACCGGGATTTTCATTAAAGATATCAAAACCAAAACTGCGGAAGAGCTCCTCCTCTGTTGAGTACAGTGACCCTGTCACAACTCCGAGGTGCTGCTCACTAACCTTATACTGATGAGGTACTCTTCCTGTCATGTACCGTGGGTCTATCACCTCACAAATTAGTGCTCCTCTGTCATGGGCCGGCCACCTCACAAAGTAGTGTTCCCCCTAATAGCCTATAAAGGTACTCCTTCTATCGAGTATCGTGAGTCTGCCACCCAAACACAGTAGTGCTCCCTGTCGTGGGTCTGCCACCCAAACATAGTAGTGCTACCCACTGGGCTAGTCAAGTCACTCCGACTCGAATCGAACAAGCAGTCATCAGGTCTCAGCCAACTACAAGGCCTCCGTACTCCATACGCTCGACTCCGGGAGGATCCACTCTATGATATTCTATTTGATACTCCAAGTATCATAAAGTCCCACGATGAAGTATCTCAATGGGCCACCTCGTCAAAGGGGTCTCAACGCAACAGACGGCGCGTCAATCAGACGCCTGGTCTGTGGGTTATTAGCCTTTTAGTCTCGGGGGCCCGGTTGGTTTTGTGTACGAACCAACCCGGACATATCTCAACTGTACCCCAAATTCCCATGGGGTATACTAAAATTAACCATTTCTCAACGTGATTACCAACGTCGCTGACAGTTCGTCAAACAGACTTCCGGTCTCAGAGTTATTGGCTTTTCCGTTCGAGGGGCCCGGTTGGATTTCAGGTACAATCCAACCTGTCCATACTCCAACTGTGTCCAAACCTCAGATGAAGTATGCCAAAATAACCTTCTCATTAAGAGGAATCCAAAAATGTTGATGGCACATCAATCACACGTCCAAAACTCAAGTTATAAGCGTTTCCGCTGCGAGGGCGCGGTTAGTTTCGGGTTTGAACAAACCCGGCCATACCCATACTTCACCAAAACATTGAGTGCAATATACCAAAATGAAAATCTCGATCCAAGGAATCCTATTAAACTAACGGTTCGTCGATCGGAGGTCCACAACTCATGTTATGGGTGTTTAACTTAAGATGGTCCGAAAATAGGGGGTCTGGGCCCGGTCCGACTCGGCCCCACACCCCCTGGGTCGGCCCGAATCGGGCGACCCGACTCGGGTCCAGATCCATCCCGGTTGGGCGTGGCCCTACCCGGCCCGACTGGCATGGCCCGGCCTAGCCAGCACGGTCCCGCCTGACCGGCACGACCCGACCCGCGTGGCCCGGCCCGGCCCGACCGGGGGAGCTGGCTCGGCCAGCTTGGCCGAGCGAGATGTACAGAGCAGGGGGGTGTAAAGACCCATAAATTTCAAGGAAATTTTTTTTTCTTAAAGTTTTTGGAATTTTATGAGTATGCAGCTTCTGACGGCACCTGATTCCGATTCCCGGTGTGCCCGGAATAATTTTCAAATTTTTTGTTAAGCTTAAATTAACGCACGTATGCAGTTTTCTTGAAAAAGTAAAATAACTATTAAATGGTAAATCAGAACAAAAATCCTAGGTCACCATTATGCTCAGGATGGCGTGTTTACCCTAGGTATGACTTATGTTTAGTCGGCGCATGCCTCCTGTGAGAAAACCCGAAAATGGCATAACCGTAAATAAAATAATTTAATAAAGTTATTTTATTTTTAAAATGCTTATAACTCACAAACGGTAACTCAAATTAAAAATCCAAGACCACCGCTGAACTCGTGAGGGTATTATTTTTTTAAGAAGATACTAACTTTGGCCGGCGCGGGCCACCTGAGAAAGTTAGTTTTTGGCTGTAAATAAAATAATTAAGTGATAGTTATTTTATTGTAAAATTCATAACTTCTAAACGGTAACTCAAATTGAAAATCCGATAGTACTGTTGAGTTTGTTGGGTAATTTTTCTCCTAGGAAGAGCCTAACCTTGACCACTGTGGGTAGAGGGTGAATTATAATAAATTTCTGAACTTTTTTTCGGGTACGTTTAGTAAACATACGAGCAGATTTTTCTATCTTTTGAACCAGTGCTTGGAATTGAAATCCGAGGGCACCATTAAACTCGCAACACAGGTTTTCGCTTAAGAGTACTTTCACCTCGACGTCATATGATCAAGTATGAAAGTTAGTTTTTGGGGTTTTACGTGGGTTAATAAAATAAAATAAGTGAATAATTTATTTTATTTTGTTAAACACTTGCCGTGCAGATAAAAGTGGTTAGAAGCTCCACTTGGTAGTTGGTGGTGGAACTGCCACACCCTACCCTCCCATTTAATGGGGAGGGAGAGGAAACCTCTCAACCCCCCATCAATTAATTTTATGAGTCTACGTAAAATTAATTGCACTCAATTTATTTTATGAGTTGACATAAAATTAATTGCGATCAATTAATTTTATGTGTCGACGTGAAATTAATTGCTGTCAGTTAATTTTATTTGTCGATGTGAAATTAATTGCTGTAAATTAATTTTATGTGTCAACATAAAATTAATTCGTGTCATATATTTTGACACAGGCTATGTGGGGGAAACTTATTGGCGTCCTCCTCTCTTATGTTGTGCCAACACACCTCTTAAATTGCACCAACACAATTTAATTCGCCCGACCCCCTTCTTAAATTAAGTAACCACATCGTTGGAATTTAGGAAGGTTCCAAATAAATGAATCTTCATAAATTCCACAATGGCTACATACCTCTCCCCATCTCTTATATATAGGGAGATTTGGAAAAGGTTTTGGGACGGCTTCACCCAGCGACGAAGCGTTGGTAATGTATCGCGACACCCAACACTTGGGGAAATCATATCCTCTCCAACGAAGAAAGCGAAGAACGCCAATGACGATCTTCCACATGATTCTTCTTCAACCTTACTTCCCCAGACACCTATCCTCCGCAACATCATCAACGAACCGACGAAGTTCAGAATTGGGGACGTGTGGAAGACACGAAGAATGATGGTCTTCATCATCTTCCATCTACGACTCCGCCAATGAGAGACAAGCAAGAGGTAGGGGTTAATTTCTTCGTTCAGGTATTATTTAACGAACTTCATTATTAAATGATTGGCCGATTGTTATCAAAATAACGGGAGGAGGTCATACCACACAAACACGACCGATACTCCTCCCCTTTTGTTGTTGATCTTCTTCGTGGCTTGAAACGGAGGGGACGCGGTACTGTCGCACCTCGTGGGAACGAGAGAATCGCGGCCGGAGAGGGCTGCAGTGAAGGAGCGTGGCGCCGTCGCGCCATGCTGGTGAAGCTAAAGGAGGCTGCAACAAAGAGAGGGCCGCAGAGGATGGGCGCGACACCATCGCGCCGCATCGGAGCACCATGAAGGGCCGTGGCCGGGGCGGGTTGTAGAAGAGGGGCACGGCGCCGCTGTGCCGCGCCGAACGGGCAGGAGCTGCTGCGGTTCAGAGGAGAATCCGGACGAGCCGGCCGCTGGCACCAGCTAGAGGTGGGACCCCTCGGGTCTCGTGGGTTCAATTAAGGTCGGCCTTAATGGCCAGCCGTTTCTTCAATCAAGGGGGCCAGCGCCCCCCCCCACATCCTGCTCAGCCGAGAGCCGAGCCGCCGGCCACACGGGCCAGGCCACCCGCGCCGGGCCGAGCCAGCCGCTCCAGGCCGGGCCAGCCGCGCCGGGCTGGGCCAACCGCGATGGCCAAACCCCCGCGACGGGCCGCGCCGCACCGCGCCCAATTGGGCCAGACCCAGGCCTGGGTCGGGTAGACCCGGTTCGGGCTGACCCAGGGGGTATTGGGCCGGGTCGGACCGGGCCCAAACCCCCTATTTTCGGAAAGTTTCGTTCAAACGCCCATAACATCGGCTACGGACCTCCGATCAATGCACCGTCAGTTGCGTTGGGATCCTTGGATCAAGACGGTAGTTTTAGTAAATTACACTGATGGTTTCATAGAAATTTGTGTACGGATGGGTTGGTTCGAACATGAAACCAACCGGGCCCTCAGAGTGGAAACACTTATAACTTGAGCCCTAGACGTACGATTGATGTGCCATCGACTTCATTGGTTTCCTCTTAGCGAGGCGGTTCTTTTGGCTTATTCGACTCGAGGTTTTGATGCAGTTGGAGTACGGTCGGGTTGGTTTTAGCTTAAAAACCAACCAGGCCCCTCGGACGAAAAAGCCCATAACTCTCACACCGGGAGTCCAATTGACGCGCCGTCTGTCACGTTGAGTTCCTATTGACGAGACGGAACTTTGTTATACATCAACTTTGGATTTCATGACAGTTGATGTATCGACAAATTTGCTCGTGATGTCGAACCTCCTGGAATCGAGCATGCTGTGTGCGGGAACCCTAGAGCCGGCTGCGTCATAGATGACGACTTCCGTACAAGTATCCTTAGTGGGTTCGATGAGGACGACTACCGTACAAGGATCCTCAGTGGGTTTGACGAGGGCGACTACCGTACAAGGATCCTCAGTGGGTTCGACAAGGACGACTACAGTACTAGGATCCTCAGTGGGTTTGACGAGGACGACTAACGTACTTGGATCCTCTGTGGGTTCGACGAGGACGACTATCGTACTAGGATTCTTTTTGGTTTTGATGATGATGTCTACCATACTGGGATCCTCTGTGGGTTTTACAACGACGTCTACCGTGCTGGGATCCTCTGTAGGTTCGACGACGATGACTTCTGTACTAGGATCCTCTGTGGGTTCATCAGCATTGTCGAATTTACTTGGATCCTCCGTGGGTTCGACAGTGAGGACTACTATACTTGGATCCTCAGTGGGTTCGGCAGTGACTTCTACTATACTAGGATCCTACGTGGGATCAGCAGAGGAGATGATTTAGAGGCTACATCTAATCACCTCCACCTCTCTTCAAGAATTAGTATACCTGTGTGAGCTGAGTCTTGATTCTTATTCATTATCATTGATATGGTTGACTTTCTTTCCTTTGTGGACTGGGTTGTGTTTTTCCTGTGTGGACTGAGTTGAGCTATCGTTTTTGGACTGGGTTGTGTTTTTCCTGTGTGGACTGAGTTGAGCTATCCTTTGTGAACTGGGTTGTGCTTTCCTTTGTGGACTGCGTGGTACATGGAAGTTGGAGACGAACTGTAACTAAGGACTTAGGTATATGTATGGGCATATACCTAAGTAGTGTTGTTGATACTTCATGATTGTATCTTTCCTTTGTGGTTTATCCTTCATGGATTCTGAGAGACCTTCAGGGGTCTCGGGGTACCTACTAAGTATCGTATACTCACCCCTGCATGGGCTATGCACGCACTACATGGTGTTGGATGTAGACGACAGACAACACTGATCGAGGTGGAAGCTTCTGGAGCTGGACGGTACCCGGAGGTGGACAACATGGCGGGACGTACACGGAGTGGACGGCAGGACCGAAGAGCTGTGGAGGCTATCTGTACCCACCCTTCGGGTGGGAGTTCCAGAGGATGGCTCGGAGTTGCTGCGTTACTTTTCTGCTGCTGTTTTGTTTTCTTTCGGTTGTACATTACTTTCAGTTGGTTTTGTATTCTGGCCCATTTACATTCTATCACTTACTTTCGTACTCAGTTTACTTAGAGTTTTCTTCAGCTAGTGTACTCTATGGTGTTTTCTTTCTTATATAAAGGACATGCCTCCCCTTTTACCGGGATTTACGCCTTTGGTGCTAGTCTGCAGCCCTGGCCTATGGGAGGTGGGCTTGGGGTAGTCACGGCACGGGCCCCAAGGACAGGTCGTGTCAGGGGGGTGCTAATTGACCCTGGCGGCGCTTTGTGCCGCCCCTCCATCATCCCGGGATCCCACACGGCCGCAAGATCCACCACGATGCACCACCGCGACGGATCTTCTCGAGCGGTGCACTAGGGCGCCGCCGCGCCAGCGCGGTGCGCTGCCGCCCCATTCCGCGGACCACCGGACGTGCTCCGGTGGTCCGTTTTGCACACTGTCTGCACCAGCGACTCTCCTAGGACGTGATCTTCACTACGACAACTTTAAATCGCTACTGCAGCCCGTTTCGTCGTCGTCCGTCAATCCATGCACAGAAAAACAATCTGCGGAGGGTCGTCGGGCCGTGTTTGTTCGGCCCACACCCTCCGCATTATTCGATAGAAAAAGATCTAAAAAAATGATGTTCAACAAAAAACAAGCCAAAATTTTAATCAATTAAAATTGAACTTAATTCCCAACAATTCCCCCGCAAATAATTATTCCAACCCTATAAATAAAAACATTCACGGATCAAATTGATAACGAGTTGATCCGCATTCTTTGTTTTAAAAGGAAACAATCATGGGAATATTAACATTCTAAAATTAAACTCTTACATTGATTAAGGTTCACAGTTGACAAGTGTTGTGGATGACGGTGCCGTTTTCGTCGTCGTCGGTGTGCACCTGAGGAAGAGACGTCTACTCTTTTGTCACGGAGAGAAGAATAGAAGATACACCATCGCTAGCGAGTTCCCACGTCGGTTTCTCCTCCCTTACCACAGAGGAAGAAGAGGATAAAAAACCATGGTCACCGAGTTTATTTTCATCGTCGGAGAGTTGGAGTTCTTCAACAAAGGAGAAATCATCCTCTTCTTCACAAGAATCCTCTCCCAAAAATTCCCCCCACAGAACAAGACAAAATCAATTAAAATAAGGCCACCCCTCATTTTAATTTAACTTGCCATGCATTTTAAAATTCAAAATCCATTTCACTTAATTAATTAAATCAAGATTTGTCTAATTAATTATGTGATAGGTTGGCAAGTTTTAATGGAGTGATATTGGGAGAGTAATAGTCCTCATTAATTTAGAGGAGTTGTCATGTTTAAAGGGGAAGTTTATGGGAGTTAAAAGAGAGTTATGGGAATGTGATGGTTTGGGGCTCGTGTGGGCCCCACCTCACAAATATCCTTAAATGGGTAGTTAGAAGCTTGTGGGTCCCACCCCAACTCCCCCATGTAGGATAAAACCACTTTAGATATAAAAATAAAATTTTTCCACAATTTTATTCACTTCTCATTTAATCCACAAAATTTAACTTCTCCTCCCGTGCAAATGTAACAGTGGTAAAGGTCCCCTTTAGAAATTACCGGGGTTGCGGATTCATCGGTGCCCTTAGATTTCAATTCTAAGAACTGGTTCAAAAGATAGAAAAACCCTCTCATTCATTCACTAATCATACCTGAGGTAAAATTTAGAAATTGATTCTGGGCACACCGGGCCTCTGAATCAGGTTCCGTTAGAAGCCACAGACTTGGAAAAATACAAAGAATTATGAAAAAAAAATTCCTTGAAATTTTTGGGTCTTTACATTACTCCCACCTCAGGGATTTACGTCCCCATAAATATACATGATAAACTAGGGAAACTAAAGGAGATACCGAGCACGCATCTGAGCCTCTCGCTCCCATGTGCTCTCCTGGAGGTTCCCGTGCTACTAGAGAAAGTGCAGAGAAGGAATCGACCATCCTCGTAGGAACCACTCCTGTCGATCCTGAACCCCTACTGGAACCTCCATGAATTTCGCCCCGTCATTGATGTCCAGCTCCCTGTGGTCGATGATGTCTGAAGGGTCGTGCACGTATCTCCTCAGTTGAGATATGTGAATGACATCGTGCACCTGGTGCAACTGAGGTGGAAAGGTCAAGAGGTAAGCCACCTCGCCTTCCCTATTGAGGACCTAAAAGGGTCCGATGAACCTCAGAGATAACTTGCTTCCTCTTCCACATCTCCATATACATCATTGAGGAGAGACCCGTAAGAAAACATGGTCACCAACCTCCAACTCCAGTGGTACTGTCTCCTATCAACATAGGATTTCTGCCTGCTCTGTGTAGTCTTCATCCTCTCCTGGATGATTTTCACCTTTGCTGGTAGCCTCAAAACGGGCGCACTAGTCAACCTATGCCTCAGCTCCTGAAAAGCTCTACTGGCATATCCCAGACCACACGAAGGGTTTTCCCCTTCTTCGTCAATGTTGAAAGTGGTGCAACAACTCTGGAGATGTCTGACTCAAATCTAAGTCTGGCGGACTCATGAGTGATTGACTGCACCCACTTATGCATGATTCCATCCTGTACATCCTGGGGTTTCCTTTTCTCTGACCAAGGAAAAACCCATCCCAATATTGTAAGTAAACCACATCCTTTTTGCCTAATATAGTCAATCTGTGTATAAATTGTGGTGGCCCAGTCCATACCCAAACTAACATCGTAAGGCCTCGACGCTGCCACCAAGAGTTTCTAATCGAAACTCTCGCCTCAAGGGTCCGATCACACCGTCGGCGTAAGCGTGATTATCAAGTCTCATCCTAAAGGTATCTCTAGATGTGAGGGTTAAGTCCACGGCTTAACCGGAAACTCTAGGCCTGGACAAGATTAGTGGAAGGAAGGAATGATTCGCATCAATTTATATTGTTACAAAAGCTAGTAATAGACACATACCATACCTAGAATCATCCCTAGAGCCATTTGTTTGCACTCCTTGACCGCATGTAGCTACTCTCTCCCCCTTCCCTCCAGCTCTCTGAGCATGGAGGGGAATACAAAGGTGGGTGATTGTAACATGTCGAAATGTACACCACCTCATACTGCTCTCCCAGCTCGGCTTTCATGTCTACTGCTCTGCAGATTCATCTGTCCTTAACACTTCCTCTTCTTGAAACATTTTATATGCCCAAGTCTCCGAGACTGGAAACATTTTCCTACTTTCACACTGCTAACCTCCACTGGCTGTATCCACTCAGCCAAAGCATTCTCAACCACAAAGGTTCTCTCTATCACCCTAACATAAGTTGGAATGCATAAAGAAAAGGTGATGGCTACGATGTCCTTAAACAAACCTCGCTCGGAAGTCCAAGCCCTGATGCAATGATCGTATCATAGATCAAGTACCGGGAATGATCGGTACGCCTCGATGATTACTCAGCTACCGACATGTCATCCTGTCGAAGTTGTATATGCTCTAGAAAACTCTCATCCACCTCCTCAAGCCAGTACTCAGCCGCCTAGGAGTCATGCTTGCCTTGGAGCCTGAGGGGTATCTGGTGCTGAAACACGTGTATGGCACTAAGCCTACATGTTTCATCTACCGGTACTATCGGTTGGAACTGCTGACCAACATGTAGTGATTTAGCTGGAACCCTACCCGAAGGTACTATCTCAGGAATCGGTCCACATACTAAAGCCTCATCACTATGCAGACCAACCTCATGGTCCCTCACTGGGAAACACTAGTAGGTAAGATCTCCATCTATTCTACTAGTGTCTAAACTAGGCATAGAACTCTAGAAATCACCTCCATCAAGTCCACTACTTCCTGGGAATCTGTCTCACCTCGTAACCTCGGAGGACTATGCTGCTGGAACTCGTGCAACAATCTCTGCCAGTGTGCACCGTCCACCAGTGCAGCTGGTGGCATCTGCTTCCCAACAGGTGGTGGTGCTACTGGTACACCACTCAAAGGTGCCAACATAGTAAGAGGTTCCTGCACTGGAGCCTTGTCGCTCAGTGGACCATCATCGGGTACTCTCTCAGAACTCCAACTGACTGTCTGTGTGGAGGAATCTGGAACAGATGTGACACGGTAAAACCTTTATACCTGGTGAGCTGACCTTGTTTGAGCTGACATTATGAAAACTTTTGAAAACACACATGCAATCTGTTTTTTCGTGCACTGAGTCATAAATCAGTAGTCAGGGTCCTGGTGTATGGATACATCAGCCGCCGCACCAACAATGGACTCCCTGAACTGATAACCACACTTGGTACCCTTAAAACTATTTCTTCACAGAAAATTAATATCAGAGTTATAAGTTCTGTGGTAGAACCGACTTCTCTGATACCAATTTTTCACGACCCGTGCTCGGGGCCCGTGCCGTGACTACCCCAAGCCCGCCATCCATATTCCAGGGGCTGGTGACAAGCCCCAAAGGCGTAAATCCTGATAACTAGGAAGGAATTTCCTTTATAAAACATAAACACATCCAACCACAGGACAAAAAGAAATAATACACTAAGAACAAAAGAAAGAGCTGAAATGGAAATGGGCCAGAATACAAACCCAACTGAAAAATACAGCTACAACTGAACGAAAGTACAACAGGGAAGACAAATAGCTGGTAGATAAAAGCAGCTCCTGGGTCGTCCACCTCAGATCCTAGCTGAAGGGTAGGTACAGATAGCATCCTCATCGCTCTCACCCACCAACCTCTTCTGAGTACCGTCTTGTCATGAAGTCCACCTCCATGTACTGACTCATCATGAGGTCCACCTCCAGGTACCGTCTAGTCCTCGTACACTCGGTCTCTGTTAGCGTTGTCCGTCATCTGCATCCAACAAAACGAGGTGCGGGCATAACCCGTGTAGGGGTGAGTATAACGATACTCATTAGGGACCTCGAGACCCTCAAGGTCTCACTAAATCCAAAAAGGATAACCACAAAGAAGGATCTCAAAATATAACCCTTACATTGGTATAAGCCCATACTTATACCTAAGTTATCAAGTAACCCATCTCAATCATGAGGTAACACAAAGGTTATGAAATCAACGGATAACCACTAGTTAGGTATATGCCCATACATATACCTAAGTTATCAAGCGACCCATCTCAATCATGAGGTAAATAAAAAGGTCATTGACTCAGATCAAACCAGGATTTTCAATAAAGATATCGAATCCACAACTGCCGAAGAGCTCCTCCTCTGTCGAGTACAGTGATCCTATCAAAACTCCTAGGTTCTACTAACTAACCTTATACTACTGAGTTACTCCTCCTATCAAGTACCACGTGTCTGCCACCTCACAGAGTAGTGCTCCTCCGCCGTGGTTCTGCCACCTCACAAAGTAGTGCTCCCCCTAATAGCCTATAGAGGTACTCCTTATGTCGAGTACCGCAGGTCTTCCACACAAGAAAAGTAGTGCTCCCCACCATGGGTCTGCCACCCAAACACAGTAGTTCTCCCCACTAGTCTAGTCAAGTCACTCCGACTCGAATCGGACAAGTAGTCATCAAGTCTCATCCAGCTAAAAGGTCTCCGTACTCCATATGCTCGTCTCCGAGAGGATCCACTCCACGAGCAACTAGTAGATACTCCAAATATCAAAAAGTACCATTTAGAAGTATCTCATAGGACAACCTCATCAAAGGGGTCTCAACGCAACAGACGACGCGTCAATCGGACGCCCGGTCTGTGAGTTATTAGCCTTTTAGTCCTGGGGACCCGGTTGGTTTCGTGTACAAACCAACCCGGTCGTATCTGAACTATACCCCGAATTCCCATGGGTTATACTAAAAGGAACTATTTCTCAACGTGATTACCAACGCCGCTGACTGTTTGTCAAATGGACATCTGGTCTGAGAGTTATTGGCTTTTCCGTTCCAGGGGCCCAGTTGGATTTTGTGTAAAATCCAACCCGGCCATACTACAACTGCATCCAATTCTTAGGTGAAGTATGAAAAAAGAACCGTCTCATCAAGAGTAATCCAAAAAATTCGACGACACATCAATCAGACATCCGAAGATCAAGTTATAAGCGTTTCCGCTACGAGGGCCCGGTTGGTTTCGGGTTCGAACTAACCCAGTCATTCTCATACTTCGCCGAAATCTTGAATTTAATATACTGAAACCACCTTCTCGATCCAAGTAATCCTACTCAATTGACGATTCATCTATCAGAGGTCCACAACTCAAGTTATGGGCGTTTAACTAAAGATGGTCTGAAAATAGGGGGTCTGGGCCCTGTCCGACCCGGCCCAACACCCCCTGGGTCGGCCCGAACCGGGTTGACCCGACTCGGGTCTGGATCCGGCCCAGTTTGGCATGGCCCAGCCCGGCTGGTGTGGCCCGGCCCCGCCAGCGCGGCCCGACCCACGTGGCCCGCCCCGGCCCGGTCGGGGGAGCTGGCTCGGCTAGCTTGGCCGAGCGAGATGCGCGGAGAGGGGGGGGGGGGGGCATGACCCCCCGCTAATTGACACCGGAGGCACTTTGTGCCGCCTCCCCATCGTCCCGGGATCCCACGCGGCCGTGAGATCCAACGCGCCGCACATCCGCGACAAGCCTTAGTAGGTCTTCTTCGGCATCGTGCTGTGGCGCTGCCGCCTCCAGGCAGAGGGACGGCTCCAGCTGCCGCCACTACCTTTCGCGGACCACCAGACGTGCTCCGGTGGTCCGTTTTTTCCACTGTCTACACCAACAACTCTCCCGGGACCTTCTCATCACTGAGAAAACTTTAAATCGCCACTGCGGCCCATTTCTTCATCGCCCGTCAATCCGTGCACAGACAGACAATTTGTGGAGGTTCGTCAGGCCGTGTTTTTTAGGCCCGTGCCCTCCACGTTAGTTAATAACAAAATATCGGACAACAATGATTTTCAGTGACAAATAAGCCACAATTTTAATCAATAAAAAATGAACTTAATTCCCAAAAATTCCCCCACAAATAATTATTCCCAACCCATAAATAAAAACATTCATGGATGAACATGATAATGAGTGGATCCACATTCTTTATTTTAGAAGGAAACAATCATGGGAATATGAACATTCTCAAATTAAACCCCTACCTTGATTAAGGTTGGGAGTTGACAAGCGTCGTGGATGACTGTGTCGTTTCCCTCATCTTCAGTGTGCACCCAAGGAAGAGATGTCTCCTATTTTGTCACGGAGAGAAGAATAGAAGACGCGCCATCGCTAGCGAGTTCCCGCGTCAGTGTCTCCTCCCTTGCCATGGAGGAAGAAGAGGATGAAGATCCATTTTCGCCGAGTTTATTTTCTTCATCGAAGAGTTGGCGTTCTTCAACAAAGAAGAAATCCTTCTCTTCTTCACAAGAGTTCTCTCCCAAAAATTCACCCCACACAACAATCCAAAAACAATTAAAATAAGGCCACCCCTTATTTTAATTTAACATGCCATGCATTTCAAAATTGAAAATCCATTTCACTAAATTAATTAATTCAAGAGTTGTTTAATTAATTAAGTGATAGGTTGGAAAGTTTTAATGGGGTGAGAGGGGGAGAGGAAGAGTCCTCATTAATTTAGAGGAGTTGTCAAGTTTAAAGGGGGAGTTTATGAGAGTTAAATGAGAGTTATGGGAATGTGAAAGGTTGGGGTGTGTGTGGGTTCCACCTCACAAATATCCTTACATGGGTAGTTATAAGTTTGTGGGTCCCACCCAAACTCCCCCATGTAGGATATAACCACTTTAGATATAAAAATAAAATTGTTCGACAATTTTATTCACTTCTCATTTAATCCACAAATTTTAACTTCTCCTCCCGTTCAAGCACAACTGCAATAAAGGTCCCCTTAAGCAATTACCAGGGCTGTGGATTCATCGGTGCCCTCAGATTTCAATTCTGAGCACTAGTTCAAAATATAGAAAAACCCCTCGTTCGTTCACTGAACATACCCAATCTAATCATCAAAAATTGATTTTGGGCACACCAGGCCTCAGAATCAGGTGCTGTCAGAAGCCATAGACTCGTAAAATTATAAATAATTAAGAAAAAAATTCCTTGAAATTTCCGGGTCTTTAAATTACTCCCACCTCAGGGCTTTACATCCCCAAAAATCTACAAGATAAACTAGGGAAACTAAAGGAGATACCGAGCACGAATCTGAGCCTCCTGCTCCCATATGCTCTCTTGGAGGTTCCCGTGCTGCTAGGGAAAGCGCACAAGAGGAATAAACCATCCTCATAGGACCCACTCCTTTCGATCCTCAACCTCTACTAGAAACTCCTTGAATGTCTCCCCATCATTGATGTCCAGCTCCCTGTGGTCGATGATGTGTGAAGGGTCGTGCACGTATCTCCCTATCTGAGATACGTGGATGACATCGTGCACCCGGTCCAACTGAGGTGGAAAGGTCAAGCGGTAAGCCACCTCGCCTACCCTACTTAGGACCTAAAAGGGTCTGACGAACCTCAGAGATAACTTACCACCTCAGCCACATCTCCATAGACCTCATCGAGGTGAGACCTGTAAGAAAACATGGATGCCGTCCTCGAACTCCAGTGAACCTTTCTCCTATCAACATAGGATTTTTGCCTTCTCTGTGCAGTCTTCATCCACTCCTGGATAATTTGCATCTTCTCCAGTAACCTCAAAATGGGCGCACTGGTCAAACTCCGCCTCAACTCTTGAAAATATCTGCTGGCATGTCTCTGACCAAATGAAGGGTTTTCCCCTTCTTTGTCAATTCTAAAAGTGGTGAAACAACAATGGAGAAGTCTGGATGAAATCTAAGTATGGCCGACTCATCAGTGATCGACTGCACCCACTTATGAATGATTCCATCCTATGCTGCCTGGGGTTTCCTTTTCTCCGACCAAGGAAAAACCCATCCCAACGTTGTAGGTAAACCACAACCTTTTTTCCTAATACAATCAATCTGTGTATGAACTATGGTTGCCAAGTCGATACCCAAACTATCATCGTAAGGCCTCGACGCTGCCACCAATAGGTTCCAACCGAAACTCTCGCCTCAAGGGTCAGATCACACCGTCAGCTGCCTGTGAGTCATGCTCGCCTTAGAACCTGAGGGGTATCTGGTGCTGAAACATGTGTAAGGAACTAATCCTACATGTGTCATCTACCAGTACTGCCAGTTGGAACTGCTGACCAACAGGTAGTGATATAGTTGGAAAACTACCTGAAGGTACTATCTTATGCATCGGTCCACATACCGAAGCCTCATCGCTATGCAGATCAACCTCATGGTCACTCACTGGGAAACACCAGTAGCTAATATCTCCATCGTTTCTACTAGTGTCTAAAATAGGCATAAAACTCTAGAAATCACCTCCATCCAGTCCACTGTTGCCTGGGAATCTATCTTTCCCCGTAACCTCAGAGTCATCTGCTGTTGGAACTCATGCAACGAGCTCTGCCCGCCTGCACCATCCACTAGTACAGCTGGTGGAATCTACTGCCCAACGGGTGGTGGTAGTGCTGGTACACCACCCGAAGGTTCCAACATAGCAAGAGGGTCCTGCACCAGAGCCTCATCGCTCGGTGGACCGTCATCAGGTACTCTCTCAGAACTCCAACTGACTGTCTGCATGGAGTCATCCTGAAAGACGTGACACGGTCAAACGTTTATACCTAGTGAGATGACCTGGTTTGAGTAGACTTTAAGAATACTTTTGAAAACACACACGCAATCAGTGTTTTCGTGCACTGAGTGAGAAATCAGTAGTCAGGGTCCTGGTGTATGGATATGTCGGCCGCCGCACCAACACTCGACTCCCTGAACTGAAAACCACAATCGGTACCCTTAACACTATTGCTTCACAGAAAAGAAATACCAGAGTTATAAGTTCTGCGGTAGAACCGACTCCTCTGATACCAATTTTCACGACCCGTCCTCGGGGCCTGTGTCGTGACTACCCCAAGCCTGCCTTCCTTAGGCCATGGGCTAGCGACTATCACCAAAGGCGTAAATACCAATAACTGGGAAGGAATTGCCTTTACTAAACATAAACACATATAACCTGAGTATAATCAGAAGTAATACACTAAGTACAAAAGAATGTGTTGAAAAGTAAATGGGCAAGAATATAAACCCAACTGAAAAATACAGCTACAACTGAACGAAAGTACAACAGGAAAGACAAACAGCTGGAAGATAGAAGCAGCTCCGGGGTCATCCACCTTGGATCCTACCTGAAGGGTAGATACAGATAGCCTCTTCAATGCTCTCACCCACCAACCTCCTCTGAGTACCACCTTGTCGTGAAGTCCAGCTCCGGGTACTGACTCATCGTGAGGTCCACCTCCGGGTACCGTGCAGTCCTCGTACACTCGGTCTCTATCAGTGATGTCCTTCGTCTGCATCCAACACAACGAGGAGCGGGCATAGCCTGTACAGGGGTGAGTATAACGATACTCTGTAGGGACCCTGAGACCCTCAAGGTCTCACTAAATCCAACAAGGATAACCAAAAAAAGGATCTCAATAGATAACCCTTACTTAGGTATAAGCCCATACTTATACCTAAGTTATCAAGTAACCCATCTCAATCATGAGGTAACACAAAGGTTCTGATATCAAAGGATGACCACTACTTAGGTATATTCCCATACATATACCTAAGTTATCAAGTGACCCATCTTAATCATGAGGTAAACACAAAGGTCATTGACTCAGCTCAAAATAGGTTTTTCATTAAAGATATCGAAACCACAACTGCTGAAGAGCTCCTCCTCTGTCAAGCACAGTGATCTTGTCAAAAATCTAAGGCGCTGCTCACTAACCTTAGACTGCCGAGGTACTCCTCCTTTCATGTACCACGGGTCTGCCACCTCACAAAGTAGTGCTCCCCCGCCAGGGGTCTGCCACCTCATAAAGTAGTGCTCCCACTAATAGCCTACAGATGTACTACTTCTGTCGAGTACTACGGGTCTGCCACCCAAACACAGTAGTGCTGCCCATCGTGGGTCTGCCACCCAAACACATTAGTGCTCCCCACTGGGCTAGTCAAGTCAATCTGACTCGAATTGTACAAGCCTTCATCATGTCTCAGCCAGCTACAATATCTCCGTACTCCATACACTCGTCTCTGGGAGGATCTGATCCACGAGCTACTGGTCGATACTCCAAGTATCACGAAGTCCCATGAAGAAGTATCTCAAAATACCACCTCGTCAAAGGGGTCTCAACGGAACAGACGACACATCAATCAGACGCCCGGTCTGTGAGTTATTGGCCTTTTAGTCCCAGGGGCCCGATTGGTTTCGGGTACGAACCAACCAGGCCGTATCTCAACTATACCCCGAATTCCTATGGGGTATACTAAAAGGAACCGTTTCTCAACGTGATTACCAACGCTGCTGACAGTTCGTCAAACGGACGTCCGGTCTGAGAGTTATTGGCTTTTCCGTTCTAGGGCCCCGGTTGGATTTCAGGTACAATCCAACCCGTCCATACTCTAACTGTGTCCAAACATCAGTTGAAGTATTCCAAAAGAACCATCTCATCAAGAGTAATCCAACAAAGTTGATGGCACATCAATCGGACGTCCGGAGCTCATGTTATAAGCATTTCCGCTCCGAGGGCCCGGTTGGTTTCGAGTTCGAACCAACCCGGCCATACCCATACTTCGCTGAAACCTTGAGTGTAATATACATAAACGACCGTCTTGATCCAAGGAATCCTACGCAACAGACGTTGCATAGATCATAGGTTGAAAACTCATGTTATGGGTGTTTAACTAAAGATGGTCCGAAAATAGGGGGTCTGGGTCCGGTCCGACCCAGCACAAGACCCCCTAGGTCGGCCCGAACCGGGTCGACCCGACTCCGGTCCGGATCCGACCCGGTGGGACGTGGCCCGGCCCAGCCGGCGTGGTCTGGCCCAACTGGCACGGTCCGGGCCGCGTGGCCCGGCCCTCCTGGCGGAGCTGGTTCGGCCAGCTTGGCCGAGCGAGAGGTGTGGATTAGGGGGGAGACCCCACACTAATTGACACCGGTGGCGATTTGCGCCGACCCGCCGTCGTCCCGGGATCCTGCGCGGCTGCGGGATCCACTGCGCAGCACCGCTGTGGCAGGTCTTCTCCGGCGGCGCGCTGGGGCGCCGCCGCCTCTAGGCGGCCGGACGGCTCCGGCCGCCGCCGCCACCTTCCGCGGACCACCGAACGTACTCCGGTGGTCCATTTTTTCTACCGTATACGCCATCAGATCTCCCGTGACCTGCTCTTCACTGCGATGACTTTAAATTTCCACTACGGCCTGTTTCATCATCACCCGTCAATTCGCACACAGACAAACAATCTACAAAGGGTAATCGGGCCGTGTTTATTCGGCTCGCGCCCTCCGTTTTAATAGATATCAAAATATCAAACAATAATGATGTTCAGCGACAAACGAGGCACAATTTTAATGAATTAAAATTGAACTTAATTTCCAAAAATTCCCCCGAAAAATAATTATTCCCAACCCGTAAATAAAAACATTCGTGGATCAACTTGACAATGAGTTGATCCACATTATTTGTTTTACAAGGAAAAAGTCATGGGAATATTATCATTCTCAAATTAAACCCCTACCTTGATTAAGGTTCGCGGTTGACAAGCATCATGGATGACAGTGCCATTTCCTTCATCGTGGGTGTGCACCCGAGGAAGAGACGTCTCCTCTTTTGTCACGGAGAGAAGAATAGAAGACGTGTTGTTGCTAGCGAGTTTCCACATCAGTGTATCCTTCCTTGCCGCAGAGGAAGAATAGGATGAAGAACAGTGGTATCTGATTTGATGTTCTTCGTCGGAGAGTTGGCGTTCTTCAACAAAGGAGAAATCCTCCTCTTCTTCACAAGAGTTCTCTCCCAAAAATTATCCCCACACAACAAGCCAAAACCAATTAAAATAAGGCCACCCATTATTTTAATTTAACTTGCCATGCATTTAAAAATTCAAAATCCATTTCACTTAATTTATTAAATAAAGAATTTTTTAATTAATTAAGTGATGGGTTGGCAAGTTTTAATGGAGTGAGAGAGGGAGAAGAAGATTCCTCATTAATTTAGAGGAGTTTTCAAGTTTAAAGGGGGATATTATGAGAGTTAAAATAGAGTTATGGGAATGTGAAAGGTTGGGGATTGTGTGGGACCCACCTCACAAATATCTTTACATGGGTAGTTAGAAGCTTTTGGGTCCCACCCCAACTCCCCCATGTAGGATATAACCACTTTAGATATTAAAATAAAATTTTTCCACAATTTTATTCACTTATCATTTAATCCACACATTTTAACTTCTCCTCCTGTGCAAACGCAACTGCGGTAAATGTCCCCTTAAGCAATTACTGGGGCTTTAGATTCATCAGTGCCCTCATATTTCAATTCCAAGCACCAGTTCAAAAGATAGAAAAACCCGCTCATTCGTTCACTGAACGTACCCGAGCTAAAATTCAGAAATTGATTCTGGGACACCAGGCCTCAGAATCGGGTGCCTTCAGAAGCCACAGACTTGTAAAATTCTAGGATATGAAGAAGTTAGTTTTGAGTGACTTTCAGGCATAATATAGGAATCTTGGAAGTTTCTAATTAAATATATTCGTGTTGTATTTCTCTTCAAGTTGTATAGTTGAACTTATGTATGGATTTTGTTTCTAATAATACTAAACTGATCAGTCTTCCGAGACATGATTTCCCTATGATCATGCAAATTCTATGTAATAATGCACCGACTCTAGGAAACTAGGGTTAGGGCGTTACATCCACCCTTTCATGTGATAGCTTTTACTTTTATCATATTATTGTTCACTATAACTTTTTTATGAACATGGGAACACAAATATAACTAAAAATAAATCTTAATAAATGTTTTTAAAATTTAAAAGTAAAATTAATAACTTAAATAAAATGTAAATACAAATATTTTAAAATGAGATTCAGAATTTTTTCCATAAAAAATATTACAAATTAACACTATAAATATTAAATAATTAATTTACAATATCAAATCCTATTTTTTCTCAAATTCAAAAAAAATGAAAATAACAATTAATGTTTTCAAATAAAACAAAATAAAAAATAAAAAATAAATATAAGTAAATTTATAATTTATGAACCAAAAAAACTAATTATAATTTTAATCTACAATAAGTGTCAAATCATTCAAACATATTACTAACATTTAATAATAATATATTAATTTTTTTTGAAGACTATAATTCAAGTATCTTATTTAAAAGATGTTGAAAACCTGTAAATGATTAGGGACACATTCAATTCCCCTCACACATAAGATATCTCTTTCCCACGTGGAACCAATTAGTTTAATTCAGTAAAATAAAATATATCTCAAGACTAAAACATTGAAATGCCATATATAATTTATTTTTCTAAATATTTACCCCATTGACCCTTTTAATTAATCATGTGATTTACCTAATGAAATCAAATATAATAAGTGAAAAAGTGTATTTATTTTTTTACAAAAATGAATAATTATTTAAAATAATTAACGACTACATAGTTTTCATCCAATTGAAATTGTAAACATCCCTATACCTTCATGAAAATTAATACCCATAATTTTCAAGTTGCAAAAATGCTGTCAGAACATTGAAGAGAATGAAATTATTAATTAGTCTACAAAATATATATGACCCATAAAACAATTAATAATTAAATTATTAAAAATTAAAGAATAAGGATTTCATCCTAGATTATGATTTTTATTTATAGTCTATTTGGATTCATGTCTTATAAGTTCAATAAAAATTAAAATGTTTAACGAAAATAATGAATATAAGATATAATTCTATAATTTTACCAAGAAATTTATTTATGAGGGAAATTGAATGAAGTTATAAATTAAATCCATGCTATTGTAAATATTAACCTTAAAAAATTAGAAACAACCTTCGAATATGATAATGTAATTCACCAATATTAAAATTATTATATACACCTTAAAAATAGTTACTTTAAATAAATATGATTTTTTAAGTATACAAAAATGAATAATTATTGACACATTTAAGACCCCTTTCCCACACGTAAAAGCCAAATTGGAAACAATAATGAATAATAAGTCTGAGGAAATAATTTAAGAAAATTAAATTAACTTTTTTTAATAATTTCAATACATTATAGTCTGGTTAAGGTTCAAAAGAATTCTAAAATAAAATATTTCCAAAAATTCCTACACCATTCAAAAAAATTAGTTTTTTTATTAATTTTCATTGAAAATAAAAGTTAATAAAAATTAATTCATCTTTAGATAGTATAATTTTAAATGATTTAAAAAACTTATACAAATTCATACAAAATTACAAGGTGCCAATCTGTGTTTTCAAATCCATATCCAAAATTTTTTTTAATAAGGATGAATGATGATGTAATAGAACAAAATATATTCGTTTAATTTTGTACCAATAGGGATGAAACATCACCCCTCATTTAATTTTATATTAAGGTAAATTTTGATACAACAAATAAAAAATAAAATCAATTTCTAGGGAGGCCTATAATAATTTCAACAATTTAGTATTTATGAAAGGAGAAATAGAAGAATCCCCTAATGATATTTCATTATTACCTTATAATCATATTAGTGATATCAAACTCCATTATCAAGTCATTTATTAAATTATGTGTTATAAATATATCTTAGATGATAAAATAATTAAATCAGAAAATATAATCATTGATGTCCAAAAGACAAATCTTGTAAAAATGTTACTGTATTTTCAAGGGAATTTTTAAAGATAGTTGATAGAAATGGAAATGGAGGGACATAAAAATAAAAAATAACTTATAGGTTTTTATAAAAGGAAATTAAACAAATAAAAATAAAATTATTGAACCATCAGTGTGCTCTATAACACCCTAAGGTTTTATGGAAATTTTTTTGAATAACTTTTGTTTTCATTTATGTCTTTCAATGAACTAAGTAAAATATTAATTTCACACAAAATAAACTAAACATAGTTTACAAGAATCATTGACTTTGCATATGTTACACACATTATTGACTTTGTGTATCTCACATTAAACACAAATTTGGCATACGTTACATGCAACGACAATGTTTTTTCAAAACAACATTTAACTATTTTAACCTTTTCACAGAGATAATTATAACCTAGATGTCAAACATATTTATATAAATATAAATAAATTTCATTAGAATATTTTTTTCAATTTTTATATATATATAAAATATATTGATAATGGAATATATTATTTTTGGTAATGTCCTTATATGTTTTAAATTAGCATTTTCTCAAAAGAACTTCTTTTAATGTCTTTTTGTGAAAAATAATTAAATAATTTTTTGGACACATTTATAAATTTAATTTGTTAAAATAAAATTTATATTTTAATTTTGAATTTCTAAATTATATTAGGGTTATTTTTTCGATTTATTTAGAATCTTCATTGTTGAATGAATAGTGAAAAATAACAAATTTTAATTCAATACTAATTTTTAATCTAGTTTATTTATAAGGATAAATAAAATTTTAAATTAGGTTAAAAGTATAATTAGATAATATTTTCATCCATTAATAAAAGTTTTTTCATTTAGATCAATTTCACAATGAATTTGGTTATAAAAACATATAAAATGTTTGAATGTTTTTACTTAAAAAACCCGCAGTGTCGACCCGACTATGAGATTAATTTTATATTAATTTTTTCAACTTATATGATTATAATTTGAATAAATGGATTAAATATTTGGAATAATAATAATTTATAATGTATAATAATGTCAACATTTTTTTACATAAATGATTAGTGAATGTAATTAAAATTAATTACATTGATTAAGGTAAAATTAAGCATAACTGAAGACTAAACCTTAAATTTAAGACTCAAAAAGACAAATAAACCTCTAGAAACCCCATTTAATGGAACATATTTGACCATAACCATAATTTATTTACGTTATTTGGTTATTTATGACTTTTTTAGGAAAAAACATGAGTACACTTAACTTTTTAAAAAAAATACCATGACAGTCTTTTCCATTCCCTATAAATGGGAGCCACATATACCTATTATTCACAACTCTCAAACCATTAAGGATCAGACATTATCAACCAAATACACATCCTAACATCACTAAATTCTTCCTTTAATCATCTATTTTGGAACAAATCAATCTAATAATCCCTTTTGGCACAAACCAAAAGGTGTTACTTAATTAAGAGGAAACAACTTCTCTCAAGGAAATTTATTTAATTATCCTTCTACACAACTCTGATATATTTATTACATGATTTTATAAAAAAAATATTATCCTAAATATACTAGGGTGTTTTTATTGTATGGGTTCATCCTACACTTTCACACACACCCAGGTAATGGGAAAGGGATAAACTATTTAAGTGTACAACGAACTACAGCCTCACTAAACAATTAATGTTCATTTTTCCTTTACCATCTCTAATGATGCAAATTATTGTGGATAATATATAAATATTTTTTATTATTTATATAATTTTATGTATTTATTTTACAACGCATATTATTTTAATTTACATTTGGTGTAAATATGATAATTTTGTTTGAGGAAGTGTGGACATCCACCCCTCAAGTGATGTGTTCCGTTCAAAAACTACAGGGAATGTATTAAAGAGGGATTTAGTGAATTTATATGATATATATCAAATTATTATTGTAAGTTTATTATATTATATATAAATATATATTGGTAATTATTTTTCTTTCTTTAAATATGACTATGAAAATAGAAACAATGCTCAGGAGTAAGTACGACTTACCAACTCCATCAATGATTTATTCCATTTAATACTTCTATATTATATAGATTATTATAATAAAAATATAATGAATGTAAAAGATATTTATATCATGGTTTACATTATGGAATCCAAATATAAGTATAAGGACCAATGATATAATAAATTAAGATACATGCGAAGAACAAAGTGAATATTACCCGAAGTGAAATATTAATATAAGATTGGTAAAAATATGTAAATATAAGGTCATGAAAACACCAAATATAGAATTATATATAATAATGTGGTTCTTTAAAATATTTAATATAAATTTTTATTTATCATACAGGTTTTTTGAACTATTATGATGAGAGTAAAGATACAAGGTAAGGGTATTTCCTCCCACCTTTTATATCGGTGAGATACATGATTTATTTACCACAAATTCTTTTTGTATGGTGTATGAAATACCCAATTATAAATTCTATGTCTCTTATAATTAAATTTATTTGTATTCACGTATATATTTTATGATCTTTATTTCATGGGGTTTATGTTTCAAAAGTCTCCAAATTGGTAAAATTGTTTTGTCTCAATCTGCCTTCTTTGAGACACATGTTTCGATATGAATATAAATTATTTTTAGGTGTATATTATTATATTTTACAAATTATATTCTTAATATAAATATTTTAATTATATTTTTAGCATCAATTAATTACATTTTCTTACATGTATATTTTGATCCCAATTAACCATGGAGTAATATTTTTCTGAAAAAATATCATCACTTTTAGAGACTGTAAAAGATTATGATTATTTGATGAACTATTATGATCCATATCTCAAGAACACTCATAAATTATATTATCATATTTTTATTTAAGACATAAGAATGTATAAGTAAAATTTATATACTCATTGGTACTTAATATAATGTTTTAATGTAAAATATTACTGTCTCTATCTTCGTTCAAAAATATTATATATTCAAAAAACATGTTTTCAAAAACCTTGTTTTAAAAAATGGTTAATTTTTTTTTTAAAATTTATTCAAAAACCATTTTTAAGAATAAGGAATTTTAAAAACTTTTTATGTTTCTCAATTCTTTGTTTATGAGTTTTCAATGTTATTTTCAAAGAAAAAAGTTTTCAAGAAGGTTTTATTTCTTAAAAAGTGTTTTCAATGAAGAAAGTATATCTTCCTCAAGAATAGTTTTTAAAATATATTTCAAAATTATTTCCCATTTAACATAACATCTGTTGGTGTTACACATACCATTTTTGTGAAATTATTCAATGTTTATATTCGTATTCATTTTCTGAATGGATTCTATTTTGATGGCATGACTTTTAGGAAACCCATTTTTGTCTTATGGTTTATATGATTTTGAAACACACATCTTTTCATGGGTTATTTTTATGATTAAGTGTTTATGAAACCTTTTTCTTTCCACATGATATGATATTATTACATGTTTATAATACCCATTCCATTTCATGGATTATGACATGGTTAATTTTTAAATTATGGCATATGTATATAGTATTTAACTCTAAGATGTCTGAGACCTATATCTCCCTCCAATGCATCAGGTAAGGATTATTATCTCATGATATAGTCATAAATGGAATGGGAAGTGAACTTAATTAAGCATTATAAGACTATAATGAGAAATGAACTCAGTTTTGTATTAGAAGGCTGGAATGGGGAGTGAACACGGTTCTGTAATAAATAGATAGAAGAGAGTGTGATACCAGTTCAGTAATGAAATTTTCCCACTAATATGGTCTTGGTAGAAATACACTTCCTACTATGGAAATCATATTATATTATTACATGTTTTCCATAATTAAATTTTTTATTCCTGTTTTATTCTATTATGGATTATATTATTTATTTCCTAATTATTCATTTTTTTGAACATCCACACATTATTCTAGGATTCATGTATATGATCTTTGATATGAAGGGTATACTCCTATATTTTCATGATCATGTTATCATACCCTTATTCTCATGATTATGCTTATGTATATCCCCTTTTACCCTTATAGAGAAACTAGGATCACAAATTTTTGTGTTTCCTTCCCAAATGTGATGTAGATATGTACTATGTTTGATGTGTCTAACAAAGGTTCTAGTCAAGAAGATGTTAGTGGGATATTATTTATCACCCTTATGTACTAGTGTTTATGTTTCTATGTTTCCAAGGAACCGGACTAGTATGGTATTTGGGTGTCCATTTGTATAATGTTTTATGTATTCCACAAATGTTATGTAATTTCTATGTATATAAAGATAGGGTCTCTGTAGTTGGTATCCTAGAAAAGGTTTAGTTATTCTTTGTAATTTAGGATGAGAAAAACTCATTGAGAACCCTAAGGAAATGTTTATGGATAAGTCAATGGATAAATAAAATTATAGGAAAATGTATTCAAATTTTCGTAGAGAATAGGGTGCGTGGTTTCCTAGAAATACATCCCTTTTTTGATACAAAAAGTGGATGTGGATCAATCATATATATTCCTAGAAGTAACAAAACTAACAAGTTGCTTTTGACCGAACTCATGGAAATCTGCTACATAATAATGGGATTTACTGCACACCTGATTTAACACTCTTAGGGGATATGGTTTGGGAATTTAAAAAATATTCACAAACCATCATGAAGTATTAGAATAAAATTTTCAAATGAATTTCCTCGGATAAACCTAAGGATTCATAGATTAAGAAAGTGGTAATAATTTATAAATCCTATAAGTTAATTTTCTTGATTATGTGGTTCCTCTATATGATAATTATTTCTTAATTTATGCTTTTGGTTTTAGTCAATGGCTAGAGCCTGAAGGAACTACATTAATGGTTATTGCGATGGACAATGCAATGATTTTCCTCTAGAGAAACTGAATTCTATGGGAAATTTAATTTGTAACCTTGTTTTTATGCTCATACAACTTTCCCAAGCTATGAATCCCAAAGGAATTCCAAATGATAAAATAAGGAAACGAAATTATATTGAGTCTTTGATGAGGCAACATACACCTTTTCTTAGAGGGTCTTCTGATAAAATTGTTTTTGAACAAAGGATTAGTACTACTAAAAAGTTATTCTCTGTTCTTAAATTTTTGGAGTATGAAAATTTCATTCTGGATATTTATCAGTTATAAGGAGGACTAGATCAGTGGTGGACTATAATCAATAAAATGAGGCACCAAGATGAGATTGAATCTATAGATTAGGGCGCCTAAAAAAATATATTTTTCAACATGTTCATTCATTGTATTATTTTTCCCAATATGGATATAGACTTAATTTAGTTGAATTAAAATTATAATGAATTTATTGGTAACTATGAGTCTAATATCAAGAGATATCCAAGGTATGCTTTAGGAATTATCATCCAGCCTGAAAGTAAAGTTGATTGGTTTTTCAGTTGCTTAAATCCAAGTATCATAAGGGCACTAACCATAAAATACATTAGTAGATACAAAGATATTTTGCATTTTGAAATAATGGTTTAAAAGGAGGATTAAGTTGCGTATCAATATCACAGTTTTGAAAAGAAAAGGAAGATCGAGTAAAAAAGAAAACTCTAAAAACTATGGAGAAAAGAAGAAGAGTTTTCCTTTATACTCAAAATGTGGGAAAAATCAAGGATGGAATTTCCTTAATGGTTCTAATAAATATAATAAGTGTGTAATACAGGGAAATCATGAAATTTATTGTCCAAATGATGGGAAGAAGTAAAATAAAAATTATAATGATTATAAATCTTTACCTAATACACCTCTCACGATTCAGTTATACAAGAGTAATGAGAATAGGAATTATGTTAACCTTTTCCCAAACCCAAAGGGTAGTGATGATGATTGACGTTAGCAACCAATTAAGCCAAGGGACATAGGGAAATATCATGAAATATCTATTTTTGAGGAGGTTTGATACAACTACATGATGAGAGGTATACTTATTATCCACTATAGAACTACTAATTTCATATTTGATTAGGGATATACCAACTCCTTCCATTATAATGATTTGTATAAGGGGGATAATATTACAAAGAAAATTATTAGATGTGGAATTAGCGGTATAAACCCAAATGGCATGATGATTTCATATCATGTTTATGATTCCTCTCTAGTTGAAGTTTTTTGGAATGTGTTTCCTGCTAATATTTTCATTCTTACTTTGGTAGAATTTGTGGTCACCATAGGCATGGATTGGATTTCCCTACATAAATATAATGTAAATTTTTATGTAAGGGAAGACATGTTTTATATTTCAAACTCTTATATGATTATCCATCAATGTTATGATAAACATGATCTTACTGTGGAGACTATATCTTGTGTATGGGTCATAATTCCTATTCAAAAGTGTTGTTTATCTCAATTGGTTTGGGAGAAAATTTTCATCGATGATATACCTATTTTTGGGGATTTATGGATGTTTCCTTTCAAAAAGTTTACTAGTCATAAAAAACATGACGTTGAGTTCTCAATAGAAAATAAAACTAGTTCCATACCAATATAGAAGTCTCATAACAGAATATATCTAACTGAGATTTACATATCGAAGATGTAACTCCATGAAAACTATGAAAAGGTATTCATTTGGCCAAGTGTGTCGCCATGGGGTACACTAGTTCTTTTTGTGAAAATGAATGATGGATCAACTCTTCTATTCATTGGTTATCGATAGTTTAATAAGATCAAAATCAAGATCAAGTATCCTTTTCCCTGTATTGAGGACTTTCTAATCAACTACCTGGTGCTCCATAATTTTTCAAGATTGACATTCACTCAGGATATCATCAATTTAAGTTAAAGAAGGAAAACATACCTAGGATTAAATTCCATACAAGGTACATACACTATTAATATATAGTGATACCTTTTGGTCTACCTAACTCCCCAAAAATAAATATAGATTTAATTAATAGTGTATTTATAGATTACATCAATCGGTTTGTGGTATTAATTATAGATGATATTATTATCTATTCAATGATCAAGGAAGAGCATGAAAAATATTTGACAATTTTAATAAAGAACCTAATGAAGGAGAAGCAATATGTAAATTTTAAACAGAGTGAATTTAGGCTAAAAATTGATTCATTTATGAGTGAATTTCAGCCATAATCTAGGAGGGTTGGATATTTCTAATTAAATATATTCGTGTTGTATTTCTCTTCAATTTTTATTGTTGAACATATGTATGAATTTTGTTTCCAAAAATACTAAACTAATCAGTCATTCGAGACATGATTTCCTTGTGATCATGCCAATGTTATGTAATAATCCACCGACTCTAGGTAACTAGGGTTGGGGCATTACATCCACCCGTTCATGTGATAACTTTTCTTTTTATCATATTATTGTTCACTATAACTTGTTTATGAACACGGGAATACAAATATCACTGGAAATAAATCATAATAAATGTTTTTAAAATTGAAAGGTAAAATTAATAACTTAAATAAAATGTAAATAAATATATTTTAAAATGAGATTCAGAATGTTTTCCATAAAAATATTAAAATTAACACTATAAATATTAAATATGTAATTTACAATATCGAATCCTATTTTTTCTCAAATTCAAAAAAAAATTAAAATTCCAATTAATGTTTTCATATAATAAAAAAATAAAAAAATAAAAAATAAATATAAGTAAATTTATCATTTTTGAACCAAAAAAACTAATTATAATTTTAATCTTTAGTAAGTGTCAAATCATTCAAACAGATGACTAAAATTTAATATTCATCTATTAATTTTTTTTTCCGAAGAAAATAATTCAACTATCTTATTTAAAAGATGTTGAAAACCTGTAAATGATTAGGGAAACTTTTAATTCCCCTCACACTTAAGATATCTATTTTCCTCATGGAATAAATTACTCTAATTCAGTGAAATAAAATAGTTCTCAATACTAAAACCTTAAAATACCATATAGAATTTTTTTTTCTAAACATTTACCCCATTGACCCTTTTAATTAGTCATGTGATTTACCTAATGAAATCAAAAATAATAAGTGAAAAAGTGTTTTTATTGTTTTACAAAAAATGATTAATTATTTAAAATAATTAACTACTACATAGTTTTCATCCAATTGAAATTGTAAACATCCTTATACCTTCATGAAAATTAACACCCATAATTTTGAAGTTGCGAAAATTCTATGAGAACATTG
This sequence comes from Viscum album, assembly GCA_963277665.1. Classification (NCBI taxonomy): domain Eukaryota; kingdom Viridiplantae; phylum Streptophyta; class Magnoliopsida; order Santalales; family Viscaceae; genus Viscum; species Viscum album. The sequence goes on along the minus strand of OY728163.1, from coordinate 1,637,719,560 downwards.
CAGAGAATGAAATTATTAATTAGTCTACAGAAAATAAATAACCCATAAAAAAAATTAGTTAATAAATTATTAAAAATTAAGGAATAAGAATTTCATCCAAGATTTTGATTTTTATTTATAGTCTATTAGGATTCACGACTTATAAGTTAAATAAAAATTAAGAAGTTTAATAAAAATAATGATTATAAGATATACTGCCATAATTTTACCCAGAAATTTGTTTATGAGGGAAATTAAATGAAGTTCTAAATTAAATCCATGCTATTGTAAATATTAACCTTACAAAATTTGAAACAACCTTAGAATATGATAATGTAATTCACCAATATTAAAATTAGTATATACACCTTAAAAATAGTTACTTTTAAAAAATATGATTTTTTATGTATACAAAAATGAATAATTATTGACACATTTAAGACCCCTTTCCCACACGTAAAACCCAAATTAGAAACAATATTGAATAATAAGTCTGAGGAAATAATTTAAGAAAATTAAATTCACTTTTTTTAATAATTTCAATACATTATAGTCTGGTTAAGGTTCAAAAGAATTCTAAAATAAAAAATTTCCAAAAATTCCTACACCATTCAAAAAAATTAGTTTTTTTATAAATTTTCATTGAAAATATAAATGAATAAATATTAATTCATATCTATATAGTATAATTTGAAAATATTTAAAAACTCTTATACAAATTCATACAAAATTAAAAGGTGCCAATCTGTGTTTTCAAATCCATATCCAAAATATTTTTTTAATAAGGATGAATGATGATGTAATAGAACAAAATATATTCGTTTAATTTTGTACCAATAGGGATGAAGCATCACCCCTAATTTAATTTTATATTAAGGTAAATTTTGATACAACAAATAAAAAATAAAATCAATTTCTAGGGAGGCCTATAATAATTTCAACAATTTCTTATTTATGAAAGGAGAAATAGAACGATCCCCTAATGATATTTTATTATTACCTTATAATAATACTAGTGATATCAAACTACATTATCATGTCACTCATTAAATGATGTCTTATAAAGTTGTCTTAGATGGTAAAATAATTCATTCAGAAAATAAAATCATTGATGTCCAAAAGACAAATCTTGTAAAAATGTTACTGTATTTTGAAGGGAAGTTTTAAGGGTAGTTGATAGAAATGGGAATGGAGGGACATAAAAATAAAAAATTGACTTATGGGATGTTATAAAAGGAAATTAAACAAATAAAAATAAAATTATTGAACCATCAGTGTTCTCTATAACAACCTGAGGTTTTATAGACATTTTTTTGAATAAATTTTGTTTTTATTTATGTCTTTCAACGAACTAAGTAAAATATTAATTTCAAAAAAAATCAACTAAACATAGTTTACAAGAATCATTGACTTAGCATATGTTACACACATTATTTACTTGGTGTATGTCACATGAAACATCAATTTGGCGTGCGTTACATGCAACGACCATGTTTTTGTCAAAACAACATTTAACTGTTTTAACCTTTTCAAGGAGATAATTATAACCTAGATGTAAAACATATTTATATGAATATAAATAAATTTTATTAGAATATTTTTTTTTTCAATTTTTTATATAAATAGAATATATTGATAATGAAATATGTTATTTTTGGTAAGGTCCTTATATGTTTTAAATTAACATTTTCTCAAAATAACTGCTTTTAATGTCCTTTTGTGAAAAATAATTAAATAATTTTTTGGGCACATTTATAAATTTAATTTGTTAAAAAAAAATTTATATTTTAATTTAGAATTTCTAAATTATATTAGGGTTATTTTTTTGATTTTTTGAGAAACTTCATTGTTGAATGAATAGTAAAAAATAACGAATTTTAATTCAATACTAATTTTTAATCTAGCATATTTATAAAGATAAATAATATTTTAAATTTGATTAAAAGTATAATTAGATAATATTTTCATCCATTAATAAAAGTTAGTTCATTTAGATCAATTTCACAATGAATTTGGATATAAAAACATATAAAATGTTTGGATGTTTTTACTTAAAAAACTCGCAGTGTCAACACAACTATTGGATTAACTTTATATTAATTTTTTCAACTTATATGATTATAATTTGAATAAACAGATTCCATATTTGGAATAATAATAATTTATAATGTGTAATAATGTCAACATTTTTTTTTGAAAAAAATTATTAGTGAATGTAATTAAAATTTATTACATTGATTAAGGTAAAATTAAGCATAACTGAAGACTAAACCGTAAATTTAAGACCCAAATAGGCATATAAACTTCTAGAAACCCCATTTAATGGAACATATTTTACCATTAACCATCCTTTATTGATGTTATTTGGTTATTTATGACTTTTGTTAGGTGAAAATGTGAGTACCCCTAACTTGTTTTATAAAATACCATGACAGTCTTTTCCATTCTATATAAATGGGAATCACATATACCTATTATTGACACCTCTCAAACCATCAAGGATCAGACAATATCTACCAAATACACATCCTAAAATCACTAAATTCTTCCTTTAATAATCTATTTTGGAAAAAATCAATCTAATAATCCCTATTGGCACAAACCAAAAGGCGTTACTCAATTAAGAGGAAACAACTTCTCTCAAGGAAATTTCTTTTATTTTCCTTCTAGAAACCTCTGATATATTGATTACATGATTTTATAAAAAAAATATTATCCTAAATATACTAGGGTGTTTTTATTTTATGGGTTCATCCTACACTTTCACACACACCCATGAAATGGGAAAGGGATAATCTATTTACATGTACAATGAACTGCAGCCTCACTAAACAATTAATGATCATTTTTCCATTACCATCTCTAGTGTTGAAAATTATGGTGGATAATATATATATAGTTTCTATTATTTATAAAATGGTATGTATTTATTTTACAATGCATATTATTTTAATTTACATTTGGTGTAAATATGATAATTTTGTTTGAGGAAATCTAGTCATCCACCCCCTCAAGTGATGTGTTCCATTCACAAACTACATGGAATGTATTAAAGACAGATTTAGTGAATTTATATGATATATATCAAATTATTATTGTACATTAATTATATTACATATAAATACATATTGGTAATTATTTTCCTTCTTTAAATATGACTATGAAAATGGAAACAACGCTCAGGCGTAAGTACGACTTACCAACTCCATCAATGATGTATTCCATTTAATACTTCTATAGTATATAGATCATTATAATAAAAATGTAATGAATATAAAAGATATTTATATCATGGTTTACATTATGGAATCCAGATATAATTATAAGGACTAATGATATAACAAATTAAGATACATGTGAAGAACAAAGTGAATATTACCCAAAGTAAAACATTAATATAAGATTGATAAAAATAGGTAAATATAAGGTCATGAAAACACCAAATATAGAATTATATATAACAATGTGGTTCTTTTGAAGATTTATTATAAATTTTTATTTATTATACAGTTTTTTTTGAACTATTATGATGAGAGTAAAGATACAAGGTAAGGGTATTTCCCCTCACCTTTTATATCGGTGAGATACATGATTTATTTACCACCAATCCCTTTTTTATGGTGTATGAAATACCCAATAATAAATTCTATGTCTCTTATAATTAAATTTATTTGTATTCACATATCTATTTTATGATCTTTCTTTCATGGGGTTTAAGTTTCAAAAGACTCCAAATTGGTAAAATTGTTTTGTCTCAATCTGCCTTCTTTGAGACACAAGTTTTGATATGAATCTAAATTATTTTTAGGTGTATATAATTATATTTTACAAATTATATACATAACATAAATATTTTAAAGATATTTTAAGCATCAATTAATTACATTTTCTTACATGTATATTTTGATCCCAATTAACCAAGGAGTAACATTTTTATGAAAAAATATCATCACTTTTAGAGATTGTTAAAGATTATGATTATTTGATGAACTATTATGATCCATATCTCAAGAACACTCATAAATTTTATTCTCCTATTTTTATTCGAGACATCATAATGTATAAGTAAAATTTATATACTCATTGTTATTTAATATAATGTTTTGAAGTAAAATATGATTGTCTCTATCTTCGTTCAAAAATATAATATATTCAAAAAACATGTTTTCAAAAACCTTGTTTTAAAAAATGTTTTCAAAAAAGTTTTAAAAATTATTGAAACACCATTTTTAAGAATAATGAATTTTAAAAACTTTTTATGGTTGTAAATTCTTTATTTATAAGTTTTCAATGTTATTTTCAAAGAAAAAAGTTTCCAAGAAGGTTATATTTCTTAAAAAGTGTTTTCAATGAAGAAAGGATATCTTCCTCAAGAATAGTTTTTAAAGTATATTTCAAAATTATTTCCCATCTGACATAACATCCATTGGTGTTACACATACCATTATAGGGAAATTATTCAATGTTTACATTCGTATTCATTCTCTGAATGGATTCTGTTTTGATGGCATGATTTTTAGGAAACCCCTTTTTGTCCTATGGTTTATATGATTTTGAAACACGCATCTTTTCATGGGTTATTTTTATGACTAAGTGTTTATGAAACCTTTTTATTTCCACAGGTTTTGATATGACTACATGTTTATAATACCCATTCCATTTCATGGGTTATGATATGGTTAATTTTTATATTATGGAATATGTATATAGGATTTAACTCTGAGATGTGTGAGACCTATATCTCCCTCCAATACATCAGGTAAGGATTATTATCTCATGATATAGACATAAATGGAATGGTAAGTAAAATTGATTAAGAATTATAAGACTAGAATGAGAAATGAACTCAGTTTTGTATTAGAAGGCTGGAATAGGGAGTGAATTCGGTTCTGTAATAAATAGATAGAAGAGAGTGTGAAACCAGTTTAGTAATGGAATTTTCCCACTAATATGGTCTTAGTAGAAATACACTACCTACTATCGAAATAATATTATATTCTTATGTTTTTTTCACAATTAAATTTTTTATTCCTATTTTATTCTATTATGGATTATGTTCTTTATTTCCTTATTATTCATTTTTTTGAACTTCCACACATTATCCTTGAATTCATGTATATGATCTTTGATATGAAGGGTATAATCTTATATTTTCATGATCATGTTATCATACCCTTATGCTCATGATTATGCTTATGTATATCCCTTTTTTACCCATACAGAGAAAGTAGGATCACTAATTTTTATGTTTTCTTCCCAAATGTGATGTAGATATGTACTATGTTTGATGTGTCTGACAATGGTTCTAGTAAAGAAGATGTTAGTGGGATATTATTTATCTCCCTTATGTAGTAGTGTTTATGTTTCTATGATTCCAAGGAACCGGACTAGTATGGTATTTGGGTGTCTATTTGTATAATATTTTATGTATTCCACAAATTTCATGTAATTTCTATGTATATAAAGACAGGGTCTCTGTAGTTGGAATCCTAGAAAAGGTTTAGCTATTCATTGTAATTTAGGATGAGGAAAAATTATTGTGAACCCTAAAGAAATGTTTATGGATAAGTCTATGGATAAATAGAAATATAGGAAAATGTCTTCAAATTTTCGTAGAGGATAGGGTGAGTGGTTTCCTAGAAATACATCGATTTTTTGATACAAAAAGTGGATGTGGATCTATCATAGATGTTCCTAGAGGTAACAAAACTAACAAGTTGCATTGGGCTTAACTCAGGTAAATCTACTACATAACAATGGACCTTACTGCACACTTGATTTAACACTCCTAGGGGATATGGTTTGGGAATTTAAAAAATCTTCACAATCCATCATGAAGGATTAAAATAGGATTTTCAAATGAATTTCCTTGGATAAACCTAAGGATTCATAGATTAAGAATGTGGTAATAATTTATAAATCCTATAAGTAAATTTTCTTGATCATGTGGTTCCTCGATATCATAATTATTTCTTAATTTAGGATTTTGGTTTTAGTCAATGGATAGAGACTGAAGGACCCATGGTAATGGTGATTATGATGGACAATGCAATGATTTTTCTCCAGAGAAACCAAATTCTATGGGAAATGGAATGTGTAACCTTGTTCCTATGCTCATACAACTTTCTCAAGATATGAATCCCGAAGGAATTAAAAATGATAGAAGAAGGGAAAGACATTATATTGATTCTTTCATGAGGGAACATACAACTTTTCTTATAGGGTATTCTGATAAACATGTTTTTGAACAAAGGATTAGTACTACTAAAAAGTTATTCTTCGTTCTTAAGTTTTTGGAGTATGAAAATTTCATTCTGGATATTTATCAGGTAGAAGGAGGAGAAGATCAGTGGTGGACTCTAATCAATAATACGAGGAACCAAGATGAGATTGAATCCATAGATTGGGACGCCTAAAAAAACATTTTTTTCAACACATTATTTCATTGTATTCTTTTTCCCAATATGGAGATAGACATGCTTTATTTGAATTAAAATTATAATGAATTTATTGGTAACTATGAGTCTAATATCAAGAAACATCCAAGGTATGTTTTAGGAATTATCATCCAACCTGAAAGTAATGTTGATTGGTTTTTCAGTTGCTTAAATCCAAGTATCATAAGGGAAATAACCATAAAATACATTGGTAGATAGAAAGATATTGCGCATTTTGAAATAATGGTTTAAATGGAGGATAAAGTTGTGTATCAATATCACAGTTTTTAAAAGAAAAGGAAGATGGAGTAAAAAAAACTCTAAAAACTATGGATAAAAGAAGTTGAGTTTTCCTTTATACTCTAAATGTAGGAAAAAACATGGGTGTAATTTACTTAATGGTTCAAATAAATTTAATAAGTGTGTAATACAAGGAAATCATGAATTTTATTGTCCAAATGATGGGATCAAGTTAAATAAAAATTATAATGAATAGAAATCTTTACCTAATACACCTCTCACGATTCAGTTATACAAGAGTAAGAAAAATAGGAATTATGTTAACAACTACCCAAACCCAAAGGCTAGTGATGATGATTGACGTTAGCAACCAATTAAGCCAAGGGAGATAGGGAAATATCATGAAATATCAATTTTTATGAGGTTTGATACAATGACATGATGAGAGGTATACTTATTATCCACTATAGAACTACTAATTTCATATTTGATTAGGGATCTACCAACTCTTTCCTTTCAATTGAATTGTATAAGGGGTATAAGATTCCAAAGAAAATAATTATATGTGGAATTATCAGTATAAATCCCAAATGGCATGATGATTTCATATCATGTTTATGATTCCCCTCTAGTTGATGCTTTTTGGAAGGTGTTTCCTGCAAATATTTTCATTCCTACTTTGGTAAAAAAATTTGTCACCATATGCATGGATTGGATTTCACCACATAAATATCATATGAATTTTCATGTAAGGGAATAAATGTTTTATATTTAAAACTCTTATATGATTATCCATCAATGTGATGATAAACATGATCTTACTGTGCATATTACATCTTGTGTATGGGTCATAATTCCTATTCAAAAGTGTTGTTTATCTCAATTGGTTGGGGATAAAATTTTCATCGATGATATACCTATTTTTGGGGATTTATGGATGTTTCTTTTCAAAAAGTTGATTAGTCATAAAAAACATGACATTGAGTTCTCAATATAACATATAACTAGTTCCATACCAATTTAGAAGTCTCGTAACAGAACAGATCTGATTGAGATGTACATATCGAAGATGTAACTCTATGAAAACCATGACAAGGTATTCATTTGGCCAACTGTGTCACCATGGGGTACACTAGTTCTTTTTGTGAAAATGAATGATAGATCAACTCTTCTCTTCATTGATTATCAATAGTTTAATAAGATCAAAATCAAGATCAAGTATCCTTTTCCCTGTATTGAGGACTTTCTAATCAACTGCGTGGTGCTCCATAATTTTTCAAGATTGACCTTCACTCAGGATATCATCAATTGAAGTTAAAGAAGGAAAACATACCAAGGATGAAATTTCATACATGGTATAGACACTATTAACATATAGTGATACCTTTTGGTATACCTAATTCCCCAAAAAATCATTATTGATTTAATTAATAGTGTCTTTATAGATTACATCAATCAGTTTGTGGTAGTAATTATAGATAATATTATTATGTATTCAAAGATAAAAGAAGAACATGAAGAATATTTGATAATTCTAATAAAGAACCTAATGAAGGATAAGCAATATGTAAATTTTAAACATAGTGAATTTAGGATGAAAATTGATTCATTTTTAAGTCACATAATCTGATGAGATGTTATAGAAGTAGATCCATCAATGATGGAGGCTATTTAATTCTGCACTAGAAGAACCATGATGACTAATATCCATATCATTATTGGTTTATCTGGACATTACTGACATTTTATAGAAAATGTCTCATGAATATGTAATCCTCTGACCATGTTAACATGGAAGGGTGTTAAGTTCCAATTGAAAAATTAATGTGAGGAAAATATCGAAGAACAATATAGAATGGTAGTCAGTGCAACTGTTCTTACATTTCCCTGTAGTGTAGAAGGGTTTTTAATCATTAGTGATGTATCAAAGAAGGGATTGATATGTGTTATTATGAAAAATAACATGATTATTTATTATGCCTCATGACAGAGAAAGATACATAAGACAAATTAACCAAAACAATATTCGGAGTTAACAATGGTAATTTTTTCGTTAAATATATAGACCCATTATCTTTATGGAAAAAAATTTGATATATATATATTGATCATAAAAGTATGAAATATATATTCACACAGAATGAGTTGAACATGTTCCATAGAATATGGCCAGAGTTAATAAAGGATTGTGACTACTCTATTCATTACCATTCTAGGAAAATGAACAAGGTGGCAGATGTATTGAGTTAAAAGGAACACACTAGATTATCAACGATGAGGATAAGAAAATCCTATATTTTGATATCTACAAAGGATGGATCTAGAAATCCTGAGGGTAGGGGAAAATCTAATATTTCTCAAAGGAATGGTCTACCCTTTAGCCAGGTGAATATTAAGGAGGCATAGAAGAATGATCATGAGTTAGAAAATAATGTCACAAATCATCCCCAGTTTAACCTTGATTATGATGGAATGAAATTATTTAGGAACCATGTATGCTTTTCTTATGTGCGAGATTTTAGGAATTATCTGTCAGAGGAAGCTCATATTTATTCAATCTATATTCATCCTATAAGTATGAATATGTATAAGTAATTCAATGAATATTTCTATTAGGATTTCATGAAGAGAGATATCGTCAATTTTGTATCTTTGTGCTTATTATGCCAAAATGTTAATGGAAAATGAAAAAACTTCTATAGGGATGTTGCATCCATTACCCATACTAGAATGGAAATGGGAGAAAATCACTATGGATTTTATCATTGGTCTACCAAAAACATCTGAAGGATTTAATGATATATGGGTGGTAGTTGATTTCCTTACTAATTCAACACACTTAATATATATCAGAGAAGGCTTCTCTATAGATTGGATAGACATGATATACATGAAGGAAGTGTTATTTTTTAATAGAGTACCACATTCCATTTTATTGGATCAGGATTTTAGGTTCAACTCAATGTTATGGAAAAGTATAAAGTAATAACATGATAAAGAATTGAGTTTTATCACTTCTTATAATCCTCAGATAGATGGTCACTGTGAAAGAACAATTCAAGCCATAGATGATATATTGATATCTTGTTAATTGGATTTCAAAGGTGGTTGGGATCAATAACTTTCTCAAGTTAAAATTTCTAACAAAAACTGATTTAACTCAAGTATTCATATGGAACCCTATGAATTTCTATATGAGAACAAATATACAGATACAAAGTGATGATATGAAGTCGGAGAAGGAATGTTTTTTGGACCTGATATTGTTGAACAAATGGTCGATAATGTTAGAACTATTCTGCAACATATCAAGGCGGATCAAATCCGGAAAAGAAGTTATTCTGATAACCATCAACATGGTCTAGATTTTTATGTTAGTGAAATGGTGTTTCTAAAAATGTCAGCATGGAATAAAGTTAGAAGATTCAGGACGAAAGGAAAACAATACACTAGGTATATCATTCCCTTTGAGATTATTGATCCTATCGGGATGGTAGCCTATCGCTTGAAACTTCCCACAAATTACTCTCAAGTCCATGATATGTTCTATATATATCTTCTAGGGAATTATATACCTATCAATTCACATTTACTAAACTCATAGGTCATTCCGCTAGAGTATAATATTCGTTATGATGAACAACTAGTTGAAATTCTAGACCAACCAAAGAATGTTCTACGAAATAAAGCCACTCACCTAGTCAATGTTTTGTGGAGAAATATATAGTTACAGTAAGATATATGAGAACTTGAGGATATGATGATACACAATTATCCTCATATGTTTTTTACATGAGTGATCAATATCAATGGAAAATACATTTTAAGCGGGGTCGAATGTAATACCCCGAGTTTTTATAGACCTTTCTTCAAATAAATTGAATATTCACTTATGTCTTGTGATGCACTATGTAAACCATTGAATTCATACCGAATCAAACCTGTGAATTTTACATGGAAAATCTACTTTGTTTATTTTACACACAACATATACTTGGAATAAGTTAAAGGCAATATTGACTTGCTATATGTTACATGCATCCCCGATGTTTCTGCAAAAAATCATTTTACTATTAAAATAATTTAAATGATCTAATTATAACTTAGCCATTAAATTTAGTTATATGTATAGTAAAAAAAGTTTTCAAATTAGTTTTATAATTTTTATATACAAATAAAACTTATTTATAATGAATGATATAATTTTTGGTGAAGTCCTTATATTTAAAAAAATACCATTTTCTCAAAAGAACTACTTTTAATGACCTTTTGTGAAAAATAATTAAATATATTATTGAAAAATTTATAAATATAATTTGATAAAAATAAATTAATATTTGAATTTATAATTTCAAAATTATCTTAAGGAATATTTTTGTGATTTTTCTGATAAACTTTATTTTTAGATGGATAGTGAAAAATACATTATTTTAATTCAAATCGGATTTTATTTATTTATTTATAAGGTTAAATTATTTTTTAATTTTATTTAAAAGTTTAATTATATAATATTTTTGTCAATTAATAAAATTTATGTCCTTGAGACAAATTTCACATTGAAATTGGATATAAAAATTAAGTAGAATTTTGTATGTTTTTACTTTAAAACCTCGAATTGTCAGACATACTATGAGATTAGTTTTAAATTAATTTATGACACATATGATATTAGAGTTTCAAAAAATGGATTCAATATTTATAATTAGAGTATTTTTTAATTCTAATATGGTCAACATAGTTTTTGACGAAAAATATTTGCGAATGTAATTAAAATTATTTGCATCGATTAAGGTAAAACTAAGCTTAACTAAAGACTAAACCTAAATATAGGACCCAAAATGACTATGAAACTTGTCAAAAAACAATTTTATAGCCATTATTATTCCATTAAACATAAATTATTGAGTTTTATTTTGTTTGTTATGACTTTTTATAGGTAAAAACGTGGGTGCACAAAACATATTTTAAAAAATATCAAGTGAGTCCTTTCCATTCCCTATAAAAGGGCACCGCCTATCCCTCTTCTTCACACATCTCAAAAAACTATGTTTTGTCCAATATCTACCCAATAGACTTAAAAATATCCCTAACTTCCTCCTTTAATCCTTTATTTTTAAATAAATATATCAATGGAATACTTTTGGCACAAACCAAAAGGAGTTACACAATTAATATGTAATGTCTTCTTTCGAGCTCCTTTCTTTAACTTTCCATCTCCACCCCTCCACTATATTTATTAAATTATTGTATAAAAACACCAATATCCTCAATTTAATAGTATATTTTATGTTATGGTTTTAACCTACACTTGCACACACCTCTATCTAATGTGTAACATATATACCATTTACATGTACAATGAACTACTACCTCACTAAACGATGATTGTTAATTTTTACTTTACCACATCTCATAGTGGAGATTTTTTTGTAAAATTTGTTTATATATGTTATATATTATATTTATTAGTTATTTAATATTATTTATACACTTTACAAAAAAATAACTATATTACTTTCTACTTTTTGGAAATATGATTTTTTTGTCTCAGGTATTGTGGACTACCGCCCCCTCAAAGTGATGTGATTCGTTCACACACTACATGGAATGTATTAAAGATTGATTTAGTGAACTTATTTTATATATAAAAAATTATATTTATACTATAATTAAATTATATGAATATATATTTATAGATTATTTTCTTTTTTTCTTTTAATATGATAATAAAAACAGAAACAACGTTCATGCGTACATACAACTTACCATCTCCATGAATGGTGTATTCTATTTTGTAATTCTATATTTAACATATTATTATAATAAGAATATAATGAATATAAATAATATTTATATAATTTTTTATATTATGGAATAATTATATAAGTATAAGGACCAAAGATATAATAAATTAAGACACATGCAAAGAATATATATAATATTACCCGAAGTGAAACCTTTACATAAGATTGTTAACAAGAGGGTAATATAAGGTCATAATCATACCATATATGTTATTATAAATAAGAATATGATTCATTAAAATATTTATAATAAACTTATTTTTTATATAGGTGGTTCAAATGAGTACGATGAGAGTTAAGAAACAATGTAAAAGGATTTCATCTCACTTTTATTTTCGTGAGATACATGTTTTATTCACTACCCACCACATATGTATGGTATATATACTGAACATGAATGTATTAAATGTTACCTATAATTAAATTTATAGGTATTTTCATGTGCATTTTATGATATATCATTCATGGGGTTTAATTTTGAAAAGTTTCCAAATTGTTAAAATAGTTTTGTCTCAATTTTCCTTCTTTAAGACTCATGATTTCTTATGTACTAATTTTTTTTAGGTTTATACAATTAAATTTTACATGTTATATCATGATTATAATAATTTTAATGATATTTTAAGATTAATTTAGTTTTATTTTCTTATATAGGGATTATGATCCCAAGTAACCAAGTGGTAATAGTTTGTTGGAAGAATCTCATCACTTTTTGAGATTGTGAATGATTATAATTTTTTGATGAAATATTATGATACATCTATTAAGAACATACAAGAATTTTATTACCCTCTAGTTATTCAATATATTTTCATGTATTAGTACCAATATTCCACAATTTGGTACTTAAGATAATTTTGTATGTAAAATTAAATCATATCTCTCTTCGGTCAGAAATTTTTTATATTCAAAAACCATGTTTTAAAAAATGTTTTAAAAAACTATTTGAAGACCAATTTCCCGGAAAATGGATTTTAAATACGTTTTGAGGTTTTATATTCTTCTTTTATAAGTTTTAAAATCAATTTTCCAATAAAAAGGTTTTCAAAAAGGTTTTACGTTTCAAAAAGGGTTTTCTATGTAGAAAGTATATTTTCTTCAAGAAATGATTTTATAAGATATTTTAAAATTATTTACCATATAATAATTCATCCAGTGGTGTTAATCATGAATTTATGGGGAAATTATTCATTATTTTCATTCCTATTATGTCATTAAATGTACTATATTTTTATGGGATGATGTTAATAAAAACTGTATCTCTTTCACAGGTTTTATTTATTTGAAACTCGCTTATCTTCAAGGGTTATGTTTATGATGAAGTAATTATGAAAAATGTATCCATCAGTATCTTATGATATGATTACATGATTATAGTACCCGTTTCATTTCATGGGTTATGTTATGGTTATTTATGATCTTATGGAACATGTATGTATGATTTCACTATGAGATGGGTGGGACCTATATCTCCCTCTAATGCAATGGGTACAGATTTATATCTCATGAGATATACATGATAGAATGGGAAGTGAACTCAGTTTAGTATTATAGGGTTGAAATATAAAATGAACTTTTTTTAGAATTATTGGAAAGGAATGGGTAGTGAACATAGTTCAACAATATCGGGCTGGAATCTGGTGTAAACCCAGTTTAGTAATAGACTTTATCAACTAAGATGGTCTTGACATTAGTGTCATGGATTCTATGGAAATCATATTATATGATTATGTTTCTACCCCCATTCCAATTTTTATTGCTATTTTTTAACTCATTCCTTATTTTATTTATTTATTTATGAATCATGACTTATGAACTATAAATCTTTATAAAATAATTCATGTATATGATCTTTGATTTGGAGGGTATGATCATCTATTTTCATGATCTTGTTATCATAACCTTATGGTCATGATTATGCTTACATATCTCTATTTTATACCATTACTTGGAACCTATTCTTACCACTTTTTATGTTTCCTTCCACTATGTTTCGATGATATGTATTATGTTTGATGTGTCTAAGAATGTTACTATTCAAGAATAACCTAGTGGGAGATGATGTAGGTCATTTATATACTAGTGTTTTTGTTTCCATGCTTCCAAAGTCACTAGACTAGTATGGTCATTTGGTATCTATTTGTATAATTCTTTATGTATTTGGGAAAATTTATGTAATTTATATATATGTAAAGCGACGGTCACTATATTCCCACATGTAATACTATATTTAATGCCTATAATAATTCTCCACCTCAAAAACTTACCATTTTCACTCAAAGGATGTGGTTTCCTTAATAGAAATCAACAAAAATGAGTATAATATTTATTTATTTTGGTATAAATTAAAATTTACTGACACAAAAACATATGTTGAAGAAAAAATTATTCCCTCTAATCTTGGAAAAATCCCTAAATTTACCTTATACAAAGGAAAAATAGACGTCTTTAAAATTTCTTAAAGAAGTTATTCTTATTATCCACTTATTATTTCATGGATGATTCAAAGAAATTATAAGTTTTTTAAAGTAGAAGTGGGATAAAAATTATCTCCATGATTTCATAATAAAATATAAAATAATTATTTACCAAAATAATTCTCATTATCTATCAAAATATAGATAAACACTATTGATTTTTGAAAATAAATTTTATGGGGATGAAGTTCTTTAATTCCAATCTAATTTTTTTGAGTCATCAGAAGCCAGTTCTAACACGATTTTAAGTTTTTTAATAACAACTAAAATATCTTAAAAATTATTATTTATAGTGTATAAAGGAATAGAATGTTGAAAATTAAAATATATTTCAATATATTCATTTAATACTCAATCAAAACCAATTCCATGTATAGTTTTCTTCTAATTTCAATTTAAAATCAAGAGGTATGTGATTATCTTCCAAAAATAGTCACTGATTTAATTCCTCTTAATTTTATTTATTTTTGAACAATTTTTCATTATGGTTTCTTTGAACAATGAATTCCAATTTCATATTTTTGAAAAAATTTATTATTTAAGTCCTCAAAATATTTGGTGATTTGATCACTTCTTTCACATATCAATGTCATACTGAGTGTTCATTTTATAAATTTTGGAATTTAAAATTTGATACTTTTTACACATTCCTACAATATGTTGTGAAATAATATAATAATTGCTTATGTTAAATTTAGGTATAGTGGTTCACCTATGTTTTCTCTAGAGAGGAGTGCTTAGAAATCATGTTTTTTCACATTAATTTGTAGGAAAATTGATTTTATTGGTTATGATTTTTTGAAGAATAAATTAATTAGTGATGAAATAGATTTAAAATATTTTTATGATAAGTGTTACAATGTATCACCTTGTTATTTAAAAATAAGAACATTGTATTCAATTATGTAGGTGACACACAACACAAATCTTCAAAGAAAATATAACACTCTAAGAATTTACAATACATTTATTTTTAAATAAATTAAAAATTTTCTACATATTTAATTATATTCAAAATTGATTTTATGTTTAATTAAATGAAATACTATGTTTATCTTACATCATAAGAAATACAGAGTTTAACATGTGTTAAATGCACCACTGAGTTGAAATGGAAGGTAAAAATTTACTAATTTATTATTATTTATTATAATATTTATTACCCAGCCATTAAAATCATGGGAATTAATAGTATAAGTTATTTTAATAATATGGTTATATATTTGTTAATAAAAAATAATAATCATTTATAAGAGAAGTAAATTTATTCTGAAAAATTGTATTTTTTTAAAGACGGTTTAGTCGTGATTTACGCAAATAATAACAATTAGTTTTTTCACATAAATAAAATATATTAGATAAAAATTAAATTAATTCTTAAAATAATAATATAAAATTTATATTATGTTTAATATTTGGTATTTTTTTGAAAACTATCGATTTATTATAAATAATGAAAAATACTGAATTTTAATTGAAAGTACCATTTCATTTAAAATATATATATTGTTAGAATATATTTTAAATCTATTTTAAAGTAAAATTAATTCAATTATTAATTATTTAATTGAAGTTATGTCTTTGAAATAAATTTTATATTGAATTTTTGTATTAAAAACATTATACACATCAAATCATTTTCCCTAGAAAACCTGCTTTCTCATTATGTATGCATGAATAATTTTAACTTACTTTATGCAACTATTGTGAATAAAATTTTGAAAAATATATTTCATATTTGGAATAAAAATAATTTATATTATATAATATGGTAAATTTTTTTACCATAATTATTAGTGAAAATAGTTACAATTATTTACCACGATTAAGGTTAAAATTGGGTTTTGGGCATTACGTGAATTTGTGTTCGATTAATTTTACACAAAGATAGTAATTTTATTTAAAACATTTTATTTCATATTTATAATAATTAGGGATAAGTTATATATAAGTTATATTTTAATTTTAGTCATAAATATTAAATTATCTAAGTAAATAAAAAGATAAAAGTTATCCTGGTAAAAAACTAAAAGTGAAAAATTGAGTAACCATAAAGCCTAATGAAAAAATTGAAAACATTTGTTTCATTAGAATATTAGATTATTTTATTGAAAAAATAAACCATGTAATAAAGAATTTATTAGTTTGGTAGAAACATGGGGTAATAGTGACATCCCATTATTGAAAAATCATGGGTATTTACAAGAAAGTCACTCCTCCTTAATTATAAAAGGTCACTCACTCCCCTCACCTATTTCCACATCTCAAGTTGTTTTTTTGAACCAAAAACACCAAAAAAAACTTCCAATATTCCCTCTAATAATCCTATAATCCTTGTATTGGACAAAAATATAACCTATAAAGGATTTTTCTACTCACCCAGGGAGGATACCTGGAGAAGAGGTAATGTTCTTTAACATGTGTTTTTATTTTTTTATGTTATCCACCTCCATAAATTATTATTAAATCATTATTATATTTTATTCTATGTGTATTCTATATATTAGGATGTTTTTATAATAAGTTAATTACTTAAAACAATATTCTCTTCCATCAAATGACTAATGAAATCATCATTTGTGTGTACTGCGATCCACCACATCGCAGACAAATGTCATTCGTTCTTCCGTTACAACAATTAATGGTTGGGTATGATGATGGATATAGTTCATATATATTAAATTTATCACATATTTATACCCTTTTTCTCTATATACCATATATATCTTTTTAATTTCCACTCTGTATGAGATATGATAACGTCACTCGTGTGTATGGTAGACTACTGCCTCACGAAGCGATGTGATTAATCATTCCCTAACACATTACATGAAATGTATTAAGGTTAATGTAAATAAATATATGTGATACACATGAAATAATTAATATATTCAGGATATATTTAACATTCTAAAAATATTATGAAACATTTTATTTCTTACATTTTAATAGGACAATAACGTTTGTGTACGTGTGGACTACTACCTTTATGAAGTGATGTTATTATTTCTCCATCACCACAACACAAGGATTATGTATAAAAGTATATATGAATAATTAGAATGGTATATATTATACTGTTTAATCATAAAATATAAAATATCACTTACACATTTCCATAATGATCATTGAAAAATAGAAACGTTACTCATGTTTAAGTATGACCTACCAACTCCATGACAATAACATATACCATTTATCATAACCATATTTCATTATTGGTATTAATTTTAATATTTAAATAAAAATATTATAATTATTTAATGATTATTATTTTAAATATTATATAACTATATTAAATGTTCGTGAACCAGATCCTTAATGAAAAAAGAACTAGAAAACAAGGAAATTTATAGTCAAAACAATGAAAATAATGAATGGTTATTAACGAATATGTGATAATATATTATAAAAGGATAATAAATGATATTATAAATATTTATATGGTTCTATTATAAGTTAATAACTTTTTTAAAATCACTATATAAGAGTTTAAATATTTTTAAACCAAAAGGAAGTTTTAGGTAAGGTATTTCTTCTCAATTTTATTTCATCGAGACATATTATAATGTTATGCACATAGTTTCTCATATATACTGTCTATGCATCATGTTTGATATGTAATATCATAAATAATTTATTATTCATGTTATTTTAAGATAAAATTTTAACTATTCCTTCTAAAAGGATTTATCTTAAATGTTACCAAGTGGTAAGAACTTTCATAACTCAATTTCCTTTTATTTGGTCATACTATTTCTCAATTATATTTGATATTATAAGTTTATATGTCCAATAATGTTTGATCATATTATATTTTCACATATTTTATGCAGAATCATATTTGATGCACATAATTATTATTATTTGATTATTTCTCACTTCAATGTTATGATCAATGTGGTGGTTTATTTCATTGTCTCATTCTAATCGAGATTGTTATACATGTATTTCTATAAAAGTAAATAATTTTATAATTGTACAAAAATGCCATTTGATTTTATTATCAACAGTTTATTCATTATATTTTCATGTAATAGTAAAACTTTTATATTGTTTTTTACTTAAAATTGTAGAGACTATTTTTTAATAAAATCTAACATCATTTCATACTTCTATCAGAAATTAGTTTTTTACAAAAACGCATATTTTTAAAAAATGTTTTCAAATTTTTTTAACCATCTGAAAATGATTTATTAAATAAATTTCCCCCGTTTTTACATGTAATTTTTTTGAAAGGAATATTCATATTATTTTAAAAATAATGGTTCCTTGGATTTTACAGAAAAAGTAAATGAAATAATTGATTTATCTTGTATAACATGAAAAAAATTTAAATCACTCGTGATAAGTCAGTTATTTTAAAAAAACATTTATATATTTCAAAGGTTTTAATCAAAGAAATTTATTTTGATTTTTTTTGAACAATTAGTTTTAATTTTATTATTAAATAATATTGTTATTTTCCTCAAGAATGTTTTTAAATATATTATTATTTTATTTCTTTTAATCAAGGAAGAAAACACATTATTCTTACTCCAGTGTTTATATATTAATTAGATACCATACTATTTCTTTATTTGGATGGTTTATGATCATTTGACCAAGGAAATTATTAAAATTCACGTCTTTGATTCATTTTTGTAGTCAATAACTATCCCTTGAAATATTTACCATCATGTGATCATTGGATATTAAATTCACTACTGGAAAATTTACCTGTACCCATAATTCAAAACCGTGGGTATATCCCAAAAAATAGTAGGTAGAGGCTATACCCATGGTTTTATGAATCATCAGTACTTGGGGAGTCAGTATATATATATACACACCATTTTTTCAAACTATGTTCATAGGCCCCTATACCCAAAAATTCATAAACCTTTGGGATAATAAATCCCAATAGAAACAGCTATACCCATGGATTTTTCAAACCAGGGGTATCTATGTTTATTTAAAAAAAGAACTCTACTGGAATTTGATCCCTCCACCTTCCGCCTATAGATGAATGACTTTACCACTATCCTACAATACATTTTATGATCTTACATACACACACATATATAAATATATATTTGTAAAAAAATAAACTATTTTAATTTATTTATTATTATTATTTTGGAATAATTACAGGCCAACCAATACCCACTATTTTTAAAAACCATGGTTATAGGTTTCCCTATTAATTTATTCTCCTATGTGACATGTTCTACAAAAACTGTGACTGTAGGGTCAATGTATACCTATGGTTTTTTTTGAACCATTATAAAATGTTCTTTTCAAAAAACATTTTTCCCATGAAACATATACCCACATTTCCTTGAAAACTGTGGGTATAAGTGCCCCTAAAACCATCTTTTTTAGAGAACCATCTGTATAGGTTCACTCTAAGAAACATATACCCACAGTTCTTCCCAAACCATGGCTATAGGAAAACCTATACCCAGGGGTTTGGGAGAACCGGGGGTATAGGTTTATCCCATAAAATTTCCTCCTATGAATATAGGGGTAACCTATACCCAATGTTTTTTCTAAAACTATGTGTGTAGGGTCATTTTTCAGTACTGATTTCCCCTAAATATCCAAAATATTTATCTTTTATATGATTACTTCCTAATAAGTATATCATTTATACATATGGTGTTTTAATTTTAGAGTTATCTGATTGACTCGAGAAATATTGATAATCGGTATTATTTCATTAATATAGATATTTAATGGTAATCCATATTTAGTAATGAATCTAAGAAATCATTAAATATATGAGGAATTATTTAGACTTGTATTGATGGGTGGGGATCAATATAATATATCCACTAAATACATTGATAGGTCTTGTGAGAAAAATCAGTAAGATATAATTAAATGTGTTTTTACCTATATATTTAAACCATATTTTGAATGGTCTTGATGGTAGAGGTATAATGTGTGAGATACATAAAATCCAATAAGTAAGCATTACCTTTTTTTTAATTTAGTAATTTTTATTTAACATTTTATTTTCATTATAATACTACCTCTATAGGTATTTCATTCACAATTTATTGATTAAATGGAATGTTTTTGTTATTTACCTTTCTATATTGATTATACCCAATCAAATTAAGATAGATAAGTTATTGATTATATGATATATCTTATCTATTATTTACCTTTACATATTTTTTATTATATATGATATTTTCATAATGAAATTATCTATAGATGCACTTCCATCTCAGTTTTTTCATTACGTAGAATATGTTTTCACTTATTTACCATTACATAATAATTATTCATATTGAATCATGATAGATTTTGTTGTAAAAAACCTTATTGAACATTTGTTCTCACCCATATTTTCATTTCTATCTTTGGGATCCATAAGGCGTACTATGTTGGATATGAAAAGTTGTGATTGTGGAAAAATTGTAATTCCAAAAAAAATATTTTATAATTTGTGTATTAAAATGTAATGAAAGATAGATGAATTTATCTATTTTACCAAGATTAATAAATTATTAGGCCATTCAGGAGGTGATTCCAAATAACTTATGACAAATTAATAAAGAATACCCTGACTCTTCACTATTGATGTTAGGGTCCCAATAATTGTTATCAAATAAATTTCAGTATAATCCTTTTATATACATTTAGGGAAACATTGATTAGGAATCATAACCCTTTGATAAATTTTTTGTTAAGTGTTGAACAAAATCCTAAAGTTTTAGTATGGTATAGATTATAAGGTTATTATTGTAATAAATTTGTATCAGGATAATATAAGTGGAAATGGTTTTGGAAAAGAGGTACCTAGGTGTAATAACTCTGAAAATGGTGCATTTGGCTTGACATAATCATCACCTGGTGATTAAAAATTAGCCTTACTACATACCTGGTTTGAAACTCCCTTGAGATTTTCTGGGGATAATTCACATTTTATTAACAAATAATTTTGAAGGAATTTAATTGATAATGAAATTGAATAACCTAGGTTAAACCAAAGGTGTATTATTTTGAAAATAAAGTGTCTCAATATAATAGTAAAATGTTTTGTGTGTGGAAAATAATAGAATAATAAAAAAAATTCCAAATAAAAAATAATGATTACGATGGAAGGAAATAAATATCATCTATGGGATTCATTTATAGTTTATTGTCTAAAATTTAGGGAACCTAGGAATTATCTATGTTAATGGCCAATTTTAAATGTTAACACCTAGACCAAGTAAAGAACTATGTGAAATGAGAGTGGATGAAGTATTTATGTGTAGTGATTCAAGAATAAAATTGTTGAATAATTTTCCCTATGGTTTTCAGGTTATAAGAATCATGAAAAATATAAGGATTATGTTAATTTTTAGATGAATTTGTGTATTTATTAACATAAGATTCATGAATACCATCATGAGTTAAGGATTTTATGATTGATTATAAGTTAAAATCATAAACACAACTGTTGGGGTTTTAGGTTATGAATGTCTACCAAGATTAATGAAATTTTGGTGAGATTTATGGGAATAATATAATTTAGTGGAAAATTTATTTAAGGAAGAATGCCTTTAAATTTTTATTGGTATAAGATTAATGGTATTGGTAACCTTTAATTTTAAACATATCATTTATTTTTTAATAATCATGGTTCATCACAATTTGGGAATATTATTGGAATTATATTACTACGATTTTAGAAAAAGGAAAACTTGCATGAAGGGAGACAACCCATCACATTCAACAAGGCTATGAGGCATGAACCCATGTCCAAATGAATATAATGATATAGCACCTACCATTGGTGTATGTGATGTTCTGGTTAATATGTCATTATTTTCAGTTAAATTATTTTAAAATTAGTATTAATGATGCACCAATGGTGTTACTTTCGAGGTTTATAGATTAAATGATTATATTAGGTAACCTTTTCTAACTATATTGCTTTTGGAAAACTGTTAGAAATAAAAGGATATAATTTTTACTCTTTTATGGATATTATAATCTATTAAAATTTAATTTTAGGGATTCAGGCCTAAAAAAAATTCATTTTTTCATATTCATTTTTCGGAGTAAGTCATTAATTGGAAATTGATTAAAGTAAAACTAAATGGAGAAAATGTGTTTTTGAAATAGAAAAATTTTGTGTAAGTATCATACAATATATTCTTAGACAATAAAATAATATTTTAACATTAGTAAAAGGTATCTTGAAAAAAATATCATATTACATTCATATTCACTGATTCATATAGTGTTTTAAAACATCACAAATTTATGGTTTGCAGGACATTAAAATTCCATTGATAATTCACTTTATTATGATCAATCACCATTATCAATCTCTATAATTATTTTTTCTTTTATTCAATGTCTATATCGTCACATTTCACTAATTTTATTCTATGAAGAAACCTAGTTATGTGATTTTTCCATATGACCTTTGTACTTTCCTTTTTCTATTATTAAGAAGATATTCTATTAAGTCTTTTTACCATGTGGATTTGTGAAAAATTTTATTTCTAAATGTTAATCCATAGATTATCAATATCTGATTTCAATTGTAGGGATAAAATTTATTTACGACAAATAGAATGTAAAACCCAAATATTTTGAAATAAGAACATTATATTCTATAAATATGCAACACACAACCCCAGGATTAGAATAAAATTTAACACCTTAAGAATTTATGATACGTTAATTTTTAAATAAATTTAATCTCTTAAATAGATTTCATTACATGAAAAACATTTTCCATCTTGCATTACACACAAAGCTATGCTTATCTTATGTTACACACAACACTGAGTTTAACATGCAATACACACATCACTGAGTATAAAAATTGTGAAATATTAATAAAATATTATTGTTTAATATAATAGTGATAACCTAGACATTAAATTACTGTATTATAATAGTAATAACTAGATTTTGAAAAATTTGGTAATTTATTTATTATTAATAAAATAAGAATCATTTAAACGAAACCACAATATTTTTTGAAAAGATGTATTTGATAAAAAAGAGAGGTTTTAATGCTTTGTGGAGAAAATACAAATAAATATTTACTAATTTTGGAAAATATATTTGATAAAATGAACTTTATTTTTGAAAAAATAGTATCAAAATTAAATTAGGGTGAATTTTTGGAATTTTTTAGAAAAGTTTAATGTTTTGATGAATAGTGAAAAATACTGAATTTTAATTGAAAACATCCATTCATTTTAAATTATTTATAATGTTAAATTATATTATAAATATATTTTAAAGTAAAATTAGTAAATATATATATATATATATAAATTAATCTAATTTACTTCATTGTAATCATTTTCATACTGAGTATGAAAATAAAAAATTTATAAACATTTGATCATTTTCTCTTATAAACCATTTTTCTTCTTAAGTATGTGCGATAAATTTAAAATTAAAATCTGTAATATTTTTTAATTGAATTTAGAGAAATGGAATCCATAGTTGGAATCATAATAATTTATATTATCTAATAATATCAATATATATTTTAACCATAATAATTAGTGAAAATAGTTAAAATTAATTATCACAATTATGCTTAAAATAATGTTTTGTGCATTATATGAATTTGCTTAAAAATAAATTTTACAAAAACAATAAATTTTTATTTAATAAATTGTAATTCATATTTAGAATTAGTATGTTTAAATTATCTAATAAAAATCATTTTAATTTTCTTCATAATGGATAAATTACATCACTCTAAAAATCTATTATTTCCACACTTCTATTACCACCGTTTATTTAATATGTGGCGATAACTTATGTAGGGTTTAAATTTTAATAAAAAATGGAAGAACCTAAAATTATTTTAAATCCCATCCCCTCTTTAGCCTTATACCCTATTTGAAAGAGTGATCCTCTCCCCTTCATCCCTCTTCCCTCTTCAACAGCAAGCCTCTCCCCTCCAGAAGCCCTCCCTCTACATCCCTCTTCCTTTTTTTGAATATTGTCCCAATCCTCTATGAGTCTATACCCTATTCATCCTTTTTCATTCTTGTACATTGATTCTATAACCCATGTGATCTTTTCCCCTTTGCATCGCTCTTTCCTCTTTGACATCGATCTTGAAAGAACACAAATTTCCCCTCCCCTTCACGTGATCCTCCCTAGTGAAACCCTCTTCCCCCTTCTAGTTTAATCATGGTTCACTCACTATATGATAATTAAATCCACTATAAATCATCCCTCTTCCTGATAAATACATTGCACAATCTCTCCATATCCACTATAAATTCCTTTCATAATTACTCCCACATTAAAATTTATCCAAAAACCATTGGGTCTCTATAGTGACCATAATTTTTATTACATGACTATTACATCCATCCATATAAATTTAAATTTTTATTAAGATATTTTTAAGGAAAAATGGGAAACCATAGTTCAAAAAAAGCTACCACTTTTTGAGGGAAGAGCTCACAAAATTATTAAACACAAGAATAATATTATTTGACTCAGTTACTCTATATAGTTTCTAATGTAACATACAATACAGGGTATCTGGATCCTCTATAATAAGCTCTTCAATGTGAGTAATAATACTTTTCATTGTCTAAATAAATTCTTCTATGTTTATTTTACTCTCATTGAAGCCCTGGGATAGTATTCATTACTGTTTATCTATACACACTTCTTGATCCTCATTTGAACCAGCTTACAACCTTCGTTCATAATTTATTTTAATCTCTTCATTTGAGACATTGAGTTGTACAGAATCTTCAAGCATTTACCTTACAGTGCAGGATATGTTTCAAGTGCACTCTATCCTCTTTATCCTAATCTCTTGTATTCATACATTATTCTTCACTTTCCCCTTTCTGTATAGTTTTCCTTTCTTTGTTTCTTCCCTTCTTGGCCAACCTAGTCTCCATTGGTTTTGGAAAGTAGGAGTAATCATTGAGTCCCTTTTGTTTTTTACCTATAACCACATTACATTTCCCTGAGTATCAAATTCCTTTTTTCACATTCTTCCTTCTTGGACTGTAAGGAACGTTCCTTTGAGTTTTATCCATTTTATTCACTGAAGGGTGACTATACATGACTGTTATATCATTTTAAATATAAAAAACATAATAAAGCTACAATCTATGTTTCGAAGTTTTATTATCTTGGGATAATTAAGAACAAATATAACTTATACATAATAAAACATAAAACTTAATTTAAAATATTATCTTTTATCCTTCTAAATATCATGTTCTCCATAGTACATAAAATTACCTAAGGATATACATAAAAAGGGTTGAGCTAAAATCCTAGTAAGATTGTCAATAAGGGACATTAATCATTATAATGTGGGTGAAAATTATCATTATAATAATATCATAAGAATCATATTGTCATCATAATCATTAGGGAAAAAATTATATAAAGACATGGAATATGGAAGACCATAAAAATGAAACATCACGTCTTAGTGGTCAAATTCAACACTTAGGTGTGAAAAAAGCTAGAATCATGTTCACACATAAAATATGTGCATAATAATATCATCTTCATTTTTAACAAATATATAACCATGTTATTTCATAGTACATATTACCTCATGATTTGAATCACATTGACCAATGCAAGGGATTGCTATATAACTCCAGGCCCACCTGTCACATCATAATATTTTCAAAATCATTATTTCCACATAGAACGTATAAAAATAATTTTTAGGAAATAAAAATAAGAAATATAATGGGTTTACTATGGATTTAATAAAGAATAATTTCAGAAAACAAAAATTGGGTTTTAAAATGAATATGGTAAATCTTACTTTGGAGTAAAGCATAATTATTCTGGGGTGGACAAAAAGCATTTTAATTGGAGTAAAATATGATGTTTTTGAAGTAACATTGAAAAACAAAATTCCCTTGAAAACATTTTTACATGGTAAGAACATGTATATATATTAATTAAAATGGTAATTTAAAATTAAGGATATAATATAAACATTCATATCATTTAATATAGAGTAACCCAAATAAAGGAATTGGGTTTGATAATCCCCTTTCCATAATAGCCGGTTTATTTTGTTTCTTTTATGCATCTGAAATAATAAATATTGATTTCTTGAAACATTGATCCAAAAGTATATTATAGTAATTTATAAAACTATTTATCAATTATAATCATTGTATTATATTTCTTAAATTTTTTTGATGAAATTTAAGCGTTATAATATCATGTGTTTCTTAATAATTTCACATATTTCTTTGATTTATCTATTCTTATTCAATTTAAGTTATTCAAAATTATAATTAAATCAAAAATATTATGAAACAATTATTTAATTTTTTACCTATTATATATAATTAACAACATCCATCTATGTACTTTGTTATAAAAAATGTCTTTTAAGTGTCTTTATTGGTAGTTAATCAACCGTTGATGGGACGTTGTTGAAAGATTGTGAGAGGGAAGTATGAAATTTATAATTTTCATAAATATGGTAGTTATATTAGTTTAATATAATTATTATTATTTTAAATTACTGAATAAATAATTTTATATTATATAATTTTGAGGGGAGTTGGGAAAAAAGAAGAATGAGAAGAAGAAAAAGGGAAGATTTAATAGAGGATTACTCTATCTTTGGTGTATCTTCTATTATACGACACTATGAATCCCTTGGGAATTCAATTTAGAATCCTCCAAAATGTCCCAACGTATTATAAGGGGATTACAATGAGGATTTTTGTATAGCTTGGTCTTTGTAATGGGTGAGAGGAGTCGTTTTCCATGGGAAGGTACATGTATTATTTATACTTGTGGAGCGAGGTATTTTTAGAAGATAATGTTGAATAAAACAGTATATCCAAGCTAAACCTTGTAATTGAATTTTTTTTTAAATTAGAAACCATATTTTAATTAAATAAAATTATTTTAATACTTTTTTATCCTTATAATTATATTTCATTAGTTTAATCAAAAAGAAATTTGGAAAATGAGAAAATAATATTTTTATGTTCTACTTTAGATTTTTATGCTATGTAAAATACTAATTAGATTTCAAAAATAAGATCATAATATTTTGAGGGATAATTTAACAAATTAAACATTTCATGTCCAAACATATATATCTGTAATGGATTATGTCATTATTACATCATGGATGATGAAATTTAACATACACTGGTTATGTAAAGATATGTATTATTACTATTCACTTGTAAATTGAAATATTTCAGAAAATTTCAAAAAAAAAACCCTTTGAAAATTTAAACATGAATATTTAAAAAATTATATTAAATTTTAGGGATAAATTTCTAAAATAGATAATTTTAATTTTTTTTATAGAAAATATGATATTTTTGAAATATAAAAAAATATACTTTACAAAAAATGTTCTTATATATTCTATGAGTTTTTAATCATTATATTTTTTTTGAATTATAAAATTTATATTAAATTAATTTAATCCTGATAAATATTATTTATATCAAAAAAATATTATTTTGAGGAAGAATTATAATTCCATATTCCAAGTTAATATTCTCAGTAGTCATGTTACTACTCCTAATAGTTCTCTTACTATTTCAACAGTATCATTACAATTACAATCATCACATTACATCTTATAAATACCACTTCATTCATTCGTGTGATATTCAAATAAATTACTCACAAGGCTCTCTATTCCCATTTTAAGATGTTGATTATTTTACTAATATTGTATTTTTTTCTATAGTGTTGGAAGTGGGGGAGATGATTCTCATAGATTCATGTGATCCAAATTTATCAATTTTATATTTTTTGTTTTAAATTGTTTTATTCAGTTGTAATATATTTAATTTTAATTGTTTTCATTACTGAATAATGTAAAGATATATATTAATGAAATAAATTATTTTTTCTCATTTATATTTACAATACAATATATTATATTATAACACACATATTTTTCTAGATAAAAATGACATTTATAAACTTCTGGGTTTAACATTCTTCCCTCCTTTAGAAATTTCCTTCTTGAAATTTCAAATCATATTCTCAGTTGAGAAAATGTGAGGGTAATTTGGTTCATTGGTTCCTCTAGTTCCCATGTTTCCTCTTTAAACATATGTTTCCCCAAATAAACTTTTACAAGGGTATTTGTCTTATTTCATAGAATGATGCATCTATGGTCCAAGAGGTTCACATACTTCCTTTATATTAGAGGTAATTCTCCAATTGTACTATATAACACACCATGATTTTATGGTATGTATATTCATAAATAATTTCAATTCATTAGATATATTAATATGCATGGAACACTAGGTCACTGTGAAATAATTTTTTTATTGGAGATAGTTATAACTTAGATGTTAAACACAAATTTTCCACTTTTATGTTTTTAATTTTGAAAAGATGACATACACGATTGTGTTCAGTAAGATATTTAGAGTCTAATTGGATAAAATTAATTTTTGGTGAATTTTAACTTACCCTTTCGAATATAAATGATACAAATATTAATTTTAATATACCCTTATGAATAGTAATATAACCCTTATGAATAGTAACATATTCCATAAATGTATAAATAAAATTTTAGCAACTTATAAATGGAAGTAAATATTTAAAAAATTAATAATTAAGTGTTGGTAATTTTGTGAGAAATAATTATTTAATTACAATTATATAATTAAAAAATTTATTTAAATGAAAATTAAATTTAATAGATGTATTCCTAAATCAATATTTTGATATCCTATGATTTTAAGATAATCTAATGAGACCTTAGATAAATTTTTAGGATGTTATAAAATCAATTATAATTCTAAAATCTATACTTTGGGAGTAAATAGTGATTTTAATTAAAAATTAAATTTCACATATTTATAATATTATTTTTAGAAAATGGACTTCATTTATGTATTATACACGTCAGGAAATAGTTATAATTAGTTTTCATATTTTTATGAAATAGTTTCATTATTGTGAATAATAAAATATGGTAATTTTCAGTATAATCCATTATAAGATAAATACAATATTCCTTGAATCATTGATGATGTAAGAAACCATTTTTTCAAATTCACATGCATTTATTCTTATTTTTTTTCATAATAATCAATACTATTTACGGTCTTGAGAAAAATAATAAATCAATGAAAAATATATTGAGAAATTACTCATCTCCTCTAATATTGAAAACACCCCCAACCATCTTCTCTTCACACCTATAATCATTGAAGCTACTCAAATTTCTTCCCAAATATATTTACCTAGTCCCTCCTTATATTCATCAGCCCTTGGAGATTACAAAGGACCAAAAGCCTTTCCCTTAAAGAGGTTATTTCAAGAGGTAAATCCTATTATTTTTCATTTACACTCATTTCAATTTATCTTCTTTTCTTATACTATACTAAAATTCTCTATCGAGTTGATAATGATAACTCCAGTATCATATATACAATAGAATTCTATCATGTTAATTTAATAACCATTATATATCCCGTTACACTCACTAATTTATTTTATAAATGAAATCATCGACTGAGACGTTCCAATTTACAAAACTTTTTGGATGACGAATTATCATTCCTAAAATTATTATTCAATGATGATAATGAAACTATTTTAATGATTGATAAATATTGTGAAATTTATAGTATACAACTTTTTATGTTCTGGAGGTAACATATTTATGTAATACTAAATGATAAAATCAAAATATTTCATTATGATCAATAACCATCGTAAATAATCTTAATGATTATCAATAAATGCCTCAACTAATGATTCATCCTTATACCATGTAACCAAATGATATACATAAACATTTACACTTTTTCATGTTTGTTAATATTATATAAATTTAATTTTGGAGAATTATATCAATTCCACATGAACTTCTATACTCATACAGAAATATGCGGATCGTGAAAACCAAGAAACAAACGCTCTAAAGCGACAAGATTGTATCTTATAACTCATCAAAAAAACCATAAATGAACTTGATAAAATTATAATAAATATAATAAATGTATATAGAGTTATTAATTAATTAATTAATGGATTTAATCTGATTTTTCAGGACATTAAGATCAATTGAAGAATACATTCAGGCATAAGGTAAGGGGGTTCTCATCTAACTTTAATTTCTATGAGATTTCCATTTTTCACCACTTATTTCTTGTTTGTGGTGTGTTTATGATAAAAATAAATATATAATATATTTACTATTTTTATATACATGGTATTAGATGATTCATTTGATGATTATTAATTTTTGGTCATGATATTTGATTGATTACAATGTGGTAAGATACTTCATCTCAATTTCAATTTATTTGAGACATACATGGTATTGTGAACCTAATTATTTTTCTTTAGTTTATATACTCACCCTTTGATATCATTTTTAATTTGAAATTATAGTTATATTAAATATTAATATTATATTATAAGGGATATGATTATTTTCTTGGTCGTATACCATTTTACATACAATGTTTATTTTGAATGGAATTTTAACATTGGAAATATTGATGAATTCATATACTCTACTAAATAAAGATATTGAAAATGAATATTATTCAGGTATAAATAATTAATTGGGATTTCAGTGATGGGTGGGGACTTCTATATCCCCTCGATGAATTGGAAGATTTCTTGAAAGAAAATAGTTGGTGTCAAACCCTTCAAGTTTTTCTCCAAATCATAATCAGATAAGTTTCTAACCACATACATAAACCACCTCGATGGTTCACGGTGGTATGATTGTTCATGTTCTAGATAGATGATTTCTAAATAATAATAATTATCTTTATTAATTGTTATATTATTATATTCCATGATGTTTTCTCTATGAAAAAATAGATGGATGCATTTTCATTATCAATTTATTAGTGATTTGTGTTTTTAAATTATTCACCATGACAAATTGTTTATGCCTAATTGATTATGATTAAATTATTATTTTTTATGATTCCACTATATATAACCCTTACTAAGCATTCGGTCTCACACCGTTAAGTTTTTTCCTTCCCCAGGTTATGAATAAGAGATCATCTATTGAGTTTTCAAGGATGCAGGTTATTAGATTTTGTTATGTATTGTATTTTGTTTTCTTTTCGCCATGTAAATTGGGTTCCATTTATGTATCTAGTTTCTTCAAGACTACTAAACTAATCAGTCCATTGGGATATTATTCTTTATTATCATTCAATAGTTCTAGGATTCTGGGGTTGGGGCATTACATATCACCTTGGGATTCAATATATGTGAGGGTTCTTGTTTGTACTTATTTAGGAGTGATATTCAAAACACATCATGAACTTGATCCATACTTGGTGGAAGTACAAGCTGATTAGTCACTATTCCTATATTATCAATGATCGTAAAGGGATAATTTAACTTGGTCCAATATTACATTTCATTCAAAAATTCATTAACCTCTTTAACATTGTATCATACAAAACACCTTGAGATATAATCTACAATCTCTTTCTTCATTTTATCCCTCCAGAATAATTCTAGAAGAACAAGTTATATATTGGTACTACCTATATGATTAGAGGAAGATGAGCTATGTAAATTATCTGATAGATTATTATTTATCTCATGTGATGAAGTCATGCAAAGCCTCATTCTAATCCAAATTGCACCACCATCGTCGATTTGGAACTCATGTAGGTTAGCTTCCATTACAACTTTCTCCTTCTTTTTTCTACCCCAGAACAACCCTTTATTCTTCCTTAACCTTATATTAGATACAAGGTTGGAAAATAAATTGGATAAGTTAGGATGTATTCCATACCATTTTGATTTAAATATCCATAATTTTAATATCAAAGAACATGACTTCTCTCTCAATCCATATCATGGATAGAGTAGCTAGTTAATTTCTAATAACCACACTAACTACCTAGTTCATATATCGCATATTGTAGTGAATACAGAAATACATGTCCTTGATTAGTTATAACTACCTTATTTTGACACATGTTGAGCTCCTTTTTGGGAATATATACTTTACACTCTTGTGATCAGTATATATATCATAATTTTTACCATAGAGGTATTGCCGCCAAATATTTAGGGTAAAGATCACGAATTTTAATTCTTAATCATGCATCTAGTAGTTATACTCATGGATAATCAACTATTGTGAGTTGTAGGATATCAATTTATCATTATGTAAGAATAAACAACCGAATATTTTTTTTTGATGCAAATTTTTGATCACAAATCATTTTACACTTATTGGTTTTGTGAGTACAAGTGAAGTGATTTTCTTCTTCTTGAGATCTATGAAGATTTACTCACATTATTCCCTCCAAACATACTTTACCCATTTTTGGGTTAACTTAGTTTCTGTCCTAGGAAATCCTAATTTATTTCTCAAACAACTTCCATAGTAACCACATAATAAAAGATAACTATGGATTTCTGTGACAATATTGGGTATGTGCCATTTCTCAATTTCCTTTATTTAAAGGGTCTATAGAAATTCCCTCAATTGAGATCACATTACCCATAAAAGTTGTTTTCTACATCCAAAATCCAAACCTGATGAAATTATCATATAGTTTCCACTTCATTAATATTTTCAGAACAATCCTTAGATGATCTTCATGGTCCTCCTTTCTCTTTTAGTAGATGGGAATATCATTCATAAACACTAAAATAAATTTGAGGTAATATCTAAAGTCATTATTCATCAAGTCGACGATGATTTCAAGGGAATTATTTAGTCTGAAGGGCATCACTCTAAACTAATAGTTCCCATACATTTTACAGAATGTAGTCTTCTAAATATCTTCCTTCTTTTCCTTTAGATGATGATATCCAAAATAAATATCCATCACTGAGAAGTAATAATCCACTATTAGTTGATATAAAAAGTAATAAATACTTGGAATATGATACTTTATATTTATGGTGATCTTATTGAGATCCCAATAATCTACACACATCCACATTGATCTATTATTTTTATTTACAAAGAGAACAGCTGCAACCCAAGGACACCAACTAACATGTATAAACCCTTTTTACAAATTATCTTGTAGCAACTTTATTAACTCTTCTAGTTCTATTAGGCCATCATATTGGGTAATTTTGAGACAAGAGTGGATCAAAGAATGAGCTCTGTTGATAACTCTACCTCACTATCAAGGTGAATTTTTGGTAACTCTTTATTAATTACATTATTGTATTCTATCATAGTGTTCACCTTGTTCACCTTGATACCTTCCTTTGATGAATCAATTTTGGAATAATATGATTATTCCCAATATATCAACACCCATACCATTGAGGGATTTTACAAGGGTGAGTCATGATATTCCTTGATTTTTTAGAGGACCATTGGATGGTTCAGAATATGAAAAGATATTTTCCTTTCCTTATAGTTGATGTGTTCTATGTATAATAAGATACAATCTAGTTCAATTATAGTGTCAAATTATACCAGGGAAATTATTATGATACTCGAAAAAAGATTTTTCCCTTATACGCTTATAGTAGAATACCTCAAAAATAATGTTGAAAGATTTTACCATAAGGTGTATTTATAGATATCTCTACTTAAAGGTAGAATATATTTGATTAAATAGATCTAGAAAACATACATGGTATAAAAGAATGTCTATAACAAAAATAAAATAAAATATTTTCCATTTTTTGAGTGAATAGTAAGTGTACATTTTCCAACTTCATTTTCATGCTCAACTTCAGTAGTATTAATGAATATGGTTTTCATTCATCTATTTTTTTGGGGGTTGATTACACTGATCACCATCAATAACCCATGGTTTGGTTCACTATATTACATAGTTCCCTTTATCCCTACAATTGAAGTATTGAACCATAGGTTGATCATTAGGAGGTTTCATCCTTTCCTCCATCATGTTGGCTGACATCATCATGTCTCTTCAACACTCTTGAGATTGGGGGACTTCTCTCCCACACATGAATAATTTTACCATCCATTTGAGGGAATTACCATGAGGAATCTTCCCACATTTTTGACATGTGGGTAGTTGGATCCTCTTTTTATTTATTCAAATGACTCATCAACTCAAAACCCAATTCTTCTATTTTTTACTTCTATAACCATTAGACCATTATATGAAATCCATATCTAATTTGAGATAATATATAATGTCTTCCTCATAACTACCAAATTTTTAGATAGCTAGATCCTTTCTAAGTCTTGGTTTTAATCAACTAAAGAATCTATCTTTTTTTCTATCATGAGTGAAAAAAAACATAGAAATGTCTTGAAATCCATGTGATGATTTATTCATAATCTATGATTGATTCAACATCCTTTTTCTTAGTCTCTATAAATTCTCTATATATATTTTTACAAAGAGTTTTAAGGAATAATTGTCAAGAAATATTTATATATAGTATTCCCACAACATGTATTCCATTTCATCCCTTGGTTTTGTGTTCTTTATCAATACTTACCATTGATCGACTTCTATATCTAGACAATAGATGGCCTGAGTCACCTTATCCTTCCCAGAACAATGTAGAAAATAAAAGACCTTCTCCATTGTGTTAACCCACTATTCTTTGAAAAGTGGATCAAAAGATCCATGAAATGATGGTGTTATTTTCTATAAAAAATAATCAATGGATAGTTGTTACTTCTTGGTTGAAGTAGTATGTTCTATATGGTTTTTTATATTATTCATTTCCAAAGACAACTCGGTCAAAATTACCATGATGTTTAGAACACCACCTTCCATGGTATTGGGGATGTTGTTCAGGAAATAATTTCATTATCCCACACATGGTTTGTTGGCTTAGTTTATCCTAGTTCCCACCATTTTTTAAATATAAATGGTTTGAACAAATAATATGTCAACAAATAATTAATAAATAATTTATTCTTTTGTGCAATTAACT
The DNA here is from genome assembly GCA_963277665.1 of Viscum album. Taxonomy (NCBI): domain Eukaryota; kingdom Viridiplantae; phylum Streptophyta; class Magnoliopsida; order Santalales; family Viscaceae; genus Viscum; species Viscum album. The sequence goes on along the minus strand of OY728163.1, from coordinate 1,637,683,767 downwards.
TTAAAAGAATGTCTTATGGGACCCCAATTTTCAGAATTTTTCTAAAACAATGTTTCTTGGTTATTTACGCATATGTTGACTAATAATACTAAGGATTTTCAATAATTTTGTATAATTATAATTCCTAATTGAACTAAACTATACTCTTATACCACATATTGGGACCTAAATGTTTCTTACATTATTATTACATAATTTTAATGATAAATAACATAATAGCATTATAATACTGGATCATAAGGTTTAGTTTCATGGGAAAATTAAGACCATACATCACTTATAAAAAATTAAAAATGAATATTTATTCCAAATCCTCTTATATATCCACCTAAGGACATTTTTCTCCTTATTACATGTATTCACCCGAGGATATACATCAAAGAAAAGGGTGACCAAAAAACATAGTAAGAGGAAGTATGAGGTACATGAATCAATATAACATAGTTGAGCATAATCATCATTATCATATCATAATAATATAATCCTCATCATAATCATGATATAAAAAATAAGATAAAGTCTTGGAATGTGGAAATCCATAAAAATTATACGTCATGTATTTTTGGTCAAATACCACACAATGTTTTGAATAATTCTAGCATCATGTTCACACATAAAATATGTTCATAATCATAAAATCATCATTTTGAAAAAATAGCATAATTTTCACTCATAGTACAAAATATATCATGATATAAAGCCCATTTCCTTTTTCATTGGAGAACTATATAATTCTAGGACAACCATCCACATCATAAGGTTTATATAATCATACATGACGCATAGAATGTATAACGATCATATTAATGAAATATACCCAAGGATGAGAAAGGGTTTTATAAGGAATACATGAATAATACTTTGATGAATAATATTTTTTTCCCAAATTAATAAGGTAAATCACATATGTGAATAAAATATCAATATTCTTGAGTAGATAAGAAGAATTTTAGGTGGGGTAAAATACGATGATTTAAAGTCACTTTGAAAAAAAGTATTCGATATAATTTTTCCCATGTTAGTAACATGTATATCCGGAAAAGAAAAAGGTAACTGAAATTTTAAATATATAATATGAACATTATTACCATATAATAAAGAATAATGAAAATAAATGAATTGGGTTGATAATCCCCATACCTTAATTCCCTCTTTATTTTGTTTATTTTATGACTCCTAAATAATAAACATAGATTTATTAAAACAATGATATATAAGTAAATTATATTCATTTGAACAACTATTTTTTCATTTATATTCATTTTTTATATTTATTATCTTTTTTTGAAGAAACTTAAGCGTTTTAATATATTTTTTTTCTTAAATATATTTTTTTCGCTTTGATTTCTCTATTTTTGTTCAAAGTCATATATAAAAGTATATTTAACTCCAAAATAATATAATAAATTTAATTAATTATTTATAAATTATATTTAATTATAAATATCCATCTATGTAGGTAGTTATGAAAAATTATTTGGTAATTTCTCCATAGGCAGTTAACCAACCATTAACAGGACATTGTAGAAAGAGTTTGAAAGGGAATTATGAAATTTATATTTTTCTTAAATATAATAGTTATAGTAGGTTAACAAAATTATTTTAATTTTATCATAATACATAATTAATTTCAACTTATATTAATTTTAAATGAATTTGGTGAAATAAAAATTTGAAATAGATAAATGGAAAGAATTAGTATTTACTTGCACTCTCTTTAGTGCAGCTTCTCTTATACAACGTTATAACTCCCTTGGTGAATGGAGTTAGATTGCTCCAAAACATGACTAATAATTCCAATGTGATTGAGAGGGAGTATTTGGGAATATCTTAGGATTTATAATGGTTGGTATTGGTGTTTTTCCCAGGGAAGGAAGCAGGGTAATTTATACATGAGGAGTGGGGTATTTTTATAATGTAATATTGAATAAATTTTTTTATCCATGGTAAAACGTGTAATAGTTAAATTTTGAAATTATAAACCACATTTAAATTAAATAAAATTAATTTAAGACTATAGTTCACTTTATAATCCTTTATCAATATTTTACCCCAACGGAACTGTGGAAAAAAGTGAAACAAATATTTTAATATAATACTTTAGATATTTAGTTTTTGGAAAGCTATTTTTAGGTTTTGAAATTAATTTTATCACATTTTAATGACTCATTTATGAAAATAAATATACCATTCCATGAATTATAGTTGTATGAATTATTATGTCATTTTTACATCATGAATTATTTAATTTAGGGAACACTATTTATGTCAAAAACTATATTTTTACTATTCACCTAAAAATTGAAGTATTTTAGAAAATTAACCAGAAATCACCCTTGTGAAATTTATGTGTGATGATTTCAAAAATGATATTTGTTTTATAAAATTAAATTTCTTATATAGATAATTTTAATTTTTAATATAAAAATTATGATTTTAGGAAATAATTGAAAATATAGTTTATTAAAAATGTGATTATATTTTCTTTTAGTTTTTAAATAATAATATTTATTTTCATAATTGTAATATTTATATTTAAATAAATTAATAATGATTAATATTATTTATATTTATATTTATTATTAATGGGTGAAATTACTATTCTAGTAGTCGAGTTACTAATCCTAATGATCATATTACAATTCCCAACTGTCAAGTTACTATTACAATGGTCACATTACTATTACAAAAGTAACATTACCTCCTATAAATACTGCTTCATTATTTCACATAATATTCGACTTTATTCCTCTTAAGGTACCATGTTACCATTTTCTAAGATATTGATTGGTTTTCCAATATTTTATTTCTTATCAATTGTACTTTAAGTGGGGGTGATGATTCTAATAGATTTTGGTGATCTATATTTTCCCATTTTAGTTTTTTTATTTGTTATTTTTTGTCAAGTCGAAATGTTTTCAATTTTAATTGGTTTCATTACTGATTATTATAAGAATTTTTATTAATGAAGTAAATTATTTTAATCTTCTTTATATGCACACTACTATATATTATATTATAACACATATTTATTTCAAGAGACAAATATATTTTATAAACTTCTGGGTTGTTTTAATCCCTATTCAAGATCAATAAAATACTATATAATTAAATTCAATTCTTTAATAATATTTTTGGTTTTCTTGATTCAATTTAAATATATATTTTTAGTCTAGTATGACCATGATTTAGTTTGGATAAGTTTTATATAATTTACATTGACATGGTTTATTGTATAATGTTTTATGGATTTGGTTATGGTAGTTTATTCTCTAGCTAATTCTATTCAATTAAATTTAGTTTATTTAATTGATGATGAATTCAATTTACTATCAATTTTTAGTTTCTTTTGGGTCATTTTCTTTTTTATTTTTGTTCATTAGAGAATAAATGGTCTATTTAAATTTTTGTTGTTTAATTTATATTGATTTAGATCTGTTCTAACTGAGTCTGATCTTTTTGATTTTCCTCTATTTATATTTTGTCAGAAACATACATTTGGATTTAATTTAAGTTGGTTTTTTTATATTTAGTTTATTTTGGATCTTTTCGGTTTAGATTTTTGATTTTATGTTAGTTGTTTACTATTTTATTATATTCAATTTGGTGATTTTTATCAATATTCATTCCATTAAATTTCAATTCATTTGTGACAGAACAACCTAGGATAGTTTTGGTTATTTAAGTTTAGTTAATGTTGTGTATGTTAGGTTACTGTAATATGTTTAGATCTCTTTTATTGATTATATTCTTCTCTATTCCATTGTATATAGTTCAATTAAAGATAGTTTTATTTAAATCAGTTCAATTTTTTATTTTTCTAGGATAGTTTAATTCATTGTTATTTTTATAGTGTTTATCAACATTTTTAGGGTTAGTTTCATTTAGTTTTATTTTGTTTTGGTATATTTGAATTGTTTTAGGCAATTTTTTTAACCATAATTAAGATCTATTTCGATAGTTTTGGTTCAATGTGATTCACGTTGAGTTGGGTATGTTTTGGTTTTTTCATTGTGGGTTAATTTTTCTTCTTTGGGTTCTTTTTGTTTATGTCATGTTGGTATAAATATTTTTTCTTCAATTTTAGTCTTTTCCAACTAGATGAAATAATTTATTTATAAGCCATTAGCCAATATAATGTGATGTTTTTTGGGCTACTTTTCACAAGGTTGAAAGAGAATATGCATGAGATTGTGACTGATACTAAATAATGAAGAATAAAATAAATAATATGATATTACTCAAAACAAAATTCTTGAATTAAAAATGTTTGATGTAAGGGTTATTGATTACCGTAGATCCCTACTATAATCAATAAATAATATTTAATTTATTTCTATTAAATATATTTGTTAAATTACTATAATGGAAGTATATATCAAAGAAAATGACAAGAATAAATATATATATATATATATATTGATGGAGAATAGTTTTTATTTGTTTATAATTAATTTATTAATTATTGGTAATTAATAAAATAATTATAATAATCTAATTCTATAGGGATTTGTGAAATGATACAAATAAAATATAACTGACTATTATCACTAAAAATATGTATGAAATTGAAATTATGTAATTGAGATATCAAGAATATTTTAGAGAAACATATTTATAAATTAGAATTTATTTTAGCTATTTTCTTAATTGATTTTTGTTCCATATATGAGTCTCTATTTTGGTTATGATAAGTATTAATTAGTTATGAAAACTACCATATATAATCACAACCAAAATTAATTTAACAAATACTGGTTTTTAGCTATTTGATCTTTAACGGTTTTTTTTCTAGATATTACTGACCCGATGACATTTATCTAGAAAATGAACGACTCAAGGTAATACATGAAACTTGTAACGTACCATTATTTTAGTGAGGTGAGTTTTATTTTTTTATATTGTTAAACATGTAAACTGATTCTTAATTTGGGTCCATTTGAATTTGGATGGAAAGTTTACATGGTGATTGAGGATAGCTACAATGATAGTACATTACGTGTACTAAATACACATTGTGAACTTAGAATACATGACATGTATTGAGTAAACAATGTGTAATTATTTGGCCAGACCATTCACACATCGTGAGATGGGTTTTCCCAGTGGGGAAGGACCCCAACATTTACATAGTGTAAAGAATTTACACACCATGTAAATTCAAATTCATGTTTTATTAAAGAAAATTAGGGGATTATTTAACATATCCCTAATTTCTTCTCTTGTAAAAGTGTAGCACTGGACTAGAGCTCGTCCTCTACCTCAACCTTGGTACGTCAAGATTTCCTCCATCCAGAATCTATTTCTATCATTAATGGTCATGTTGGATTCATAAATGTGAGCTCTCTAATCCCATTTCTTCCATCCATATTTTCTATTATATTCCATTTTACTATTTTCATGTGATATTTTTTGATCTATTTTTAATTTTTTGGTCCATTTCATAATTTCCTCTCATTCTAGCCCCAAAAAACGGCTGACAATAGATGAGTGGTCATCTACATACCTAATGGAGGTGGTCTATATTATTTCCCTCATGTTTATTTTATTTAATATTTTGCAACATTATTTCATGCACTGGACCATTTTGGTGATGCTCCTAAAATTCTAAATAAAATAAATTAAATAGTTTTTCATACTTAGTAAGGCTTTACATAATGGAAAATCGCATCCATGGTTGTTCACCTTGATACAATCCACACCTATGGGTGAGCCTCTCTTTGAAGTCCTACTTCCCTTACCAGATATGGTTTGAAACACCTTCGATATGTGTTTTTCTATGTAATAAATATATGCCGAAATGTGAAATTAATGAAAAAGTTATCAGGACATGATTTAGGCCCAATTCTTTATGCTAAAATTGAACTAATTTATTACATACCTTGAAAAACTTTTTTAAAATGGTTAAAGGTAAATTATTTGATAAATGAATGAATTGTTATAGCTATGATTTAATTTATATTGTGCGAAGGGTGATACAAGTTTCCCTACATAAGGGCACCTTATAGGGGATCACCATGCTTTATAAATGATAATTTTATGAATTTCATACACACCATGAGTGATAAAAGTTATTAAAAGGATGATATTATAGAGATATTACCTTACCTACATGTGTGCGATACTAGTTCCCTAGGGGAGACAATTTGGATGGGATTGGTGGATAAATAGTTACACCAGGCCTTAAGCGATACTCTACCCCCTATGTCAGATACTTGAGACATGCTTAGAGGGTTGATTTCATTCCATGCCACGAGTGATACATGGGATACCATTTATGGACCACCTTAGATGGACTGTAATGGTATTGGTTATTAAATGTTCTATGAGAGTGATACATTGGATGCCTTCCAAATTACATTGGATGGGCTCCTGAAGGCTCTTATTAATTTTATAAAGATGAAATTTTAATTGAAGAGTAATTATGCATAACTAAAATTATAGGGTCATTTCTGCCATTCCAAACCACATTATTGGTCATTATCCATATTACAGTATATTATTTATGATGACCCTTGAAAACATTATTTCAAATTTTCATAGGATACATTGGTTCATAGACATTTGTCTTAGGACGAAGCTGGTATAGTCTATAAGGTATACTAAGAGTAACCTGGTTTGATATATTTTATATATTTATTTCCCTACATTTATTATTATTAGAACACATCTAATTATATATTCACAAATTATATTGATCTATAAAGTTCTGGTGGTGGACTACTATGTATATCTCACAGCCTACTTGTTCCACCCTTGGTATCCATGCAAGCATCCTAATTTTAGGTGTGGATAATGGGATTCATCTAGCTTCTTTTGTTTGATTCTTATTTCTAGGATGGAGTATAAGAGCAAAGTACTGATCCTATTCAAATGGATATAGAAGTAACAGGTTTTGGTCTTTTGGTTATTTTGATAGAACATGTGATATTATTGTATCCTAAATTTCCCCATGTACTCGTTTTTTATAGCTATATGATCATTATCATCATTATGTATCTTTTATTGATTCAACTTTCACCTATTTAGCACTCAAAAAGCTTTTATTATCCAGATATTTCATGTTTGGGTTTATTTCCACTTCTCATCTATTTTGATTATTACACTACAAAATATTTCACCTTTTGCAACAGGATAATATCTATTGGTAAAAGTACATTATCTTTTGGTAAAATGTTTTACCAACACATATATCACTGTCACTAAACTGTCGGTAAAAACTCTGTTGCTAAATGTTTTTGCGACAGATAAAATCATTCTATTACAATTATAATAATACCAACATATAAAATATATGTTGGTTGAAGTTGTTAGCAACAGGTTCTGGTGAAAAATTTATCTGTTGGTAATAATATTACCAATATATAATATTTTTTTATTAATTACATTTAAATAAATAATATAAATTTTTATTAATAGTAACATTTCATATTATATTTATTAATTTATCATATATAATACATATGTTTTAATTATTAAACCAAAGAGGATTTTAACACATTAAAAACGAGACAAAAAATAATTATATTCATAATGAAATTCTTTACAAATATAACATGTTGGATCCCCACCCAAGATTGTTCCCCAATCATGATGTTGAACAACCATACCCCCACCACACCCCCCAATTCTGTCGTTGGAAAACCCTGCCCCCCCCCCCCACCACATTGTACCCACCACAATACTGAATCAACCACCATAGAAACAACAACCCATCATCTCTAGTGACTTAAACATCGGCAGATCCATCCCATCATCACTAGTGACTCCAACACCAACAGCTCTAGCCCATCCATGTTAGCTCTATCCCCAGAAGCTCTGCCCATCCATGCCAGCTCCAACTCTATCTCATCCATGCAAGTTCAATCCCCATCCATGACAGCTCCAATCTATGTCATCTCCAATTCCAGCCCATCCATACCATCTCTAGTCTATGTCATCTCTAGATCCAACCCCATCCATGCTAGCTCCAGTCTATATGAACTGACTGATGAAAACAAATATGAGAAAATATCTCATATGGAATTGAGGGAGGTATACAGACAACTAACAAAAATTTAATTGTACATAAATTTGTGGCGACAAGGCCCTTTCATGCAGTTCACCCACTTAACCCAATTCAAACATTTTTTGGTCTGTAGAATAATCTTGTTGAAGGCAGAATTAATCTATTCATCAGTGATCAACATGAGACTTTCATATAAATCCAATATCACCATCGATATGTTCCTCACCACATTCATGTCAACTCAAAGCTCTTCGAACCATGCAGTGATGTCCTTACCATTTAGAATTCTTGAAATGTAAATGAAAGCCAGTGCAATAACATGAAAATGTATGAGGTTGATTCCGTCTTGTAGTTATCATTGACAATTCCCCAAGTTGTCTGAAGTATAATTGAATCATTCACCCCCAAACCCTAAATCAATTGTAATAGTAAATGGTGTGGGTGAAATACAAGAAATAAAAAGTTGAGCATCCAATATCTTCATTTCTATTATAAGTATATCCTTAAACTCAAACTTTTACTTTTCATCTAAATATTTATATTTTATTTGGAATGATAATGTTTTTTCTTATGTGGTGATTTCTTTTGCTATTTATGCCAAGTGAAAGTAGGATGTAGCCACTAGATTAGGATCATATCCATTCATACTCTTTCATTCATAAATAAGTATCATATAAGTAACAGCAGTTTCCACTACTTTCTCCTTGTCCAAGAGTTTCTTGTGGTGCAAAGATGTCCAGAAATTTGAAGCCATTTCTAGAACCAAGATCCTACTCTATTAGAAAGAAACTACTATGATTGGCATGCAGCTTTCCCCACTCATTCATGACATCGGCACAATGATAACAATCATCTTTAAGAGACTCACATTGGAATCATGAAGCAGGTCATCCCAAATTTCAGACATAGGTGGCTGGAAGAAATACCTAGTTCATGAATGTTTCATAAAATCAAAAACAAAACTATAAACAAATCAAATATAAAACTCTCCTTGGAAATATTTGATACCTGGAAATTGAGGAGGCTGCCTGTGAAATATGGTAAGAGTCCATTAACTCCAACATTGTATTTCCAGTAATCCATTATCATTTTATGGGTCTTGAAGGAAGTGAAAGCATAAGAATGATCACTCTTTCTTAAAATTAGAAGAGTGATCTTACATCATAGTCAAAGAACATAATTTCATACTTACAATCTATGTTATTTTATTAAAAAAATATAATATAAACAATTTAAGGAATATAATTTACCAACCTGAAGGTTGTGTGCATGTTATTTGGTGACATGATTGGTCGGTATTTGGATATATTTATTTTTCACATGAACAATGATCTCCTTCTACGGTCCAATAATACCAATCATATAATCCGAAATGAAGTCAAAGAAAGCATCGGAAATGACATGCTAATAAGTTGATCATCCCCATTCATGTAAGTAGGGTCATTACCCTTGTGGATGGAAGTAGTTCATCCCCAATCTCACTATTATACAATAAAATAAGATGCATATATAATAAAATAACATTAGATTAGATGATTATAAAATAAAATTATAAAAAACATTAACAAACACGGATTTTCTATTTATTGAATTCTGAAAACAAGAAAACTATTTTTGAGAACAACAAATACCAACCAATACTAGCATAGAAACACTAATACATCAAGAATAAACACACTCAAACACATTTCTCTGAAATACTATATAGAAGTTACTCACATGAAAAATTGAAACAACCTTGATTGATAATGGCCTCATTTTTTCATATGGTCATTTTTCCTCTGAGTGGATGTCTTACCTGAAATGTAATCTTTTAACTATACAAAAATCCTTATAGGTGTACATGCAGTCAGTGAAGCATGATGATTTCTTCAATTTCAGTATTTTATAGAATGAATTCCAAATATATAGACACTACTAGAGGAAAATAGTATAACATGTATGTATCAATTATTTGTTTACATATAGTTTCAATGCCAAAGTGGCATAAGAGATATTTAAAATTTATACAGTACTGTGAAAAATTGTCTGTAATTTGAATTCACAAATGAATACTTTATGAATATAGTTGTAAGTAGTTTGAAACACTATATTCACACTATATGTGTTATTTTGATATAGTGGATATTCCTTTACACATATATTTGAAACAACACACAATGTAATTGAAAACAAAATAATTCTAGGAAATTCATGTGAGGTGTGAGAGTATGCAATTGTACACTACATAAAGTTTATTATATGTAATAAGATTTATATAATTTCAATGAATAGATGCGTACTAAGTGAATACAGATTTATATATTAAAAAAGTTATATACCTACCATCTTCGTACTATTTTCAAAATGAATCATTTAGTTTTCTAGTTTATGGTGGTTTTCCTAACTTTTATTGTTTGCATAAAGTTCATATAAAGGGGTATGCATACTGGTGTTATTTAAAAACTTCCATGGCATACATTCAGTATGAATATCTATTTTTTAAATCAATTTTAATGTTTATCAGTGTAATTGTAGACATTAATGTGGCATTTAAAATGTTTTACTTAAATTGTTTTATAGAAATTTTAAATGTAATTTACCTAGTTTTTAAACAACATATATAGACGATTTAACAAAGAAAATATAAGGTGATTAATTACAGTGATTTTTTTTTCAAACAAGCTATGACATGAATTGGTCACCCAATTCATGCCCAAAAGAAATTTATTAATGAAAATAAAGGTTAAAATACATGAACGAGTTGTAATAAGCCTGCAAAATCCGCTAATTGAGGGAGATACATGTTAAAGAGGCAATAAAGCACATAAAAAAGATTACATTGCATCATACCTGCCCGAAACATCTTTCCATCTTCCTAGAAATTACCTCATCCTGAAAAGGAAGAAACTCCAAAATCAAACAAACACCTCAAGAGAAAAAATCTGCAGCTTCCAAGAGTCTCGTGAACAAGGGTGCTTTGATTCTATTGAACATCCCATTCTAGGTATATGCTTCCAATATTATAGCATTAGAGAAAAAACTAGTAGTAAATTCCTTAAATCCTAAATATCCCTTTCACAAGACATTATGACTATTATCAACCAAATAGCTAATCAAGTGCAGTACATCAGAGTAGAAAAAACACCCTGAAAAGGCATAAAAACAAAGATCTCCTGATCAAAGTGCAGCATACATTGAACTCCAGTGACTGAAAAATAACCAAAGAAACTAATAAAGGGTCGACATGAAATCACTGCCAACATCTGGTAAATCCAAACATCTCTAAGCTAATAGAAACATAAAAAATAGAGCAACTTTCATGCCATTAATGACTTTTTACAGAACAGTCACACAATGGTCTCCCCAGCTGAATTTTTAGGATTTTTTCAACTGGAAACTAAGTCTAACAATGTTCGTATAAAGAGATTTAACTAATAATGTCATCACCTGGATTGCTCATTGAACATAGGGGGAACTTGTGACACCGAATGTGAGGTTCGTCTAGGATGTTGAATTTCGTAATCAGTGTCACTAAATGCTAGATCATTGAACATAATTTCTAGGTGATTATCCAGCTCCTGAAAGCCGTTGTTGTATGAAATACTGGGCATTGCTGATGAAATCCATAATGGATGAGATAAATCGCCCATGATCGGATCTGAAGCCACCAGACATCAACAACTTAATATATTGACATTATTGATCAAAACATCGAACCCGACGGTGAAAAAGTCCACACCATCGTGGAACAACCCCATCATCATCTGGGAAGAAGACAGATCTGCAAATGATTACCTCCAAAGATGATCGCCTCTCCATTAACCAGAACTATCGTCGAATCATCCATCCACTGAGGCCCACATCAACGATTGAAATGATACCTATAAATGAAAGTCTCTCTCTTGAAGGAGGAATCTTCAATCAGGAGCTCCCGATGAAGGGGGATCTCATGGCTGACGAGGAATACGCCGGTGGAGAAACCCTAAATTGGGAGCGAACAGAAGTATAAAATTGAATGTTTTATCATTTATTTAATAAATTTTAATAATTTATTTTCTGAACTTATTTTGATTACATTTAATTATGTTTATTAAATTTAAATATAAAAAATAAATTATCTTTTATATAGAGATTATAAAAAAATATGAAAATATGTCAAATATCATAATGATTTGAATTTTTTTTTCTTAAAAATATTTATATATTTATAAAATGAAAAACAATAAAAAAATATAAACACTATTGATATATAGAAAAAAATGAAAATTAAAAATGAATTAATGACATATTATTAATAAGACCAAAAAATGGATATTGAATCTATACATAAAAATAAAAGTATAAAAAAAGGTTAATCTTTATTAGTTATCGATAAAATCATGGTTTTTATTGAATGGTTTATTATAATAATTTTTATTAATGTAAAATATTTTTTTATAATTGTTATTATTACAAAAGAATTCATGTGCTGGTAAAACAAATGTTGTTATTGGTATGATAAAGCGATAGATTTAACTATTGGTAAAAGATATGTTGGTATTGAACGATCAATGACAACAGATATATCTGTTGGAAAAAACAAATGTCTGTACTTAAAACTAATACCAATGAAACATAATATTTATTAGAATAGCTCATTTTTACCAACAGATATATTATCTGTCAATAAATTTCTGTTGGTATAAGTCATTTTATTTGTAGTGTTATTGTGATACACTGAAACTTATAAGGGAATATTCTCCCCGCAAACACCACCTAGGACCATGCTTCTAGTCGAAAGCCTCTTTCTTATGGGGAGGTGGGATTGAGTTCAAGTGGCTGACCATCTTGGGACACCACTAAGTGGTCTTCGAGGTAGGATGATACAAAATGGTATCAGAGTGCTTTCACATTTTTTCATACTACAAGGGTATTATAATGTAATCTAAGATGTAATGGAATTTTTTAATTATTATATGGGTGGGAATATCTAACCCACACATAGGGGAAACCAAAATTTCTTGGTATGGGTTAATTTTAATATTAGTTTTTCATATTATAGTTGTTTGGATTTATCCATTGGGTGAAACACATGTTAGTTGATGTTATTATTGTGGACGCGATTATAAATAAATTTAATTACATTGTCCTGATGAGATGTGGGAAAATCAATTATTTTAGCATATTAGGCACTATAGGACATAAATTCCATCTATTATGTCATTCCATATTTATATTTCTTTCAACCATTACATGTATTCCTTGCGATTTTTATGAGTTCCTTGGTTGTTATATATTCGAATTTACTAACATTTATTTTAGTGGTAACATAATAGGATTAATTAATGGTACTACATCAATCTAAATCGTTTTTTTCATTATATCTTGATGTTGAAACCTTAATTAAATAATTATTTAACATTGGAGTCTTTAACCATAGGTTCTACGAACTAAAATATTAATTGATTTGATTGATAAATTCCAATTTCAATTTATAAAGTGATTACTTATATAAATTAAGAATGGATATTCAATCAATCAAATCACAATAAATGACATGTTTATTCTTTATACTAGAAAAAAATGTTATGTTATAGTTACTTAACATTCCAATTGAAATTTATAAAGAGTATGGGCCCATAAAATTTTGAATTGGTGATGCAATTTACAAGATTGACATATTAATGTTAAATAAATAAAATCAGTTTTCCCTAAATTAATGTTTAAAATGAAAATGGTACCCCAAGATGGTGATGTTAATTGTGATGTAGAGGGAGTTTTTCTGTATACCTTGAAATTGACACTCCATATTCCTGGACCCTTGAAATGTTATAATATTCCTTTACCCTAACCTGACCTTAGTTTTGGGCAGTAGGTTATGTACCTTATGATCTATTTTGTTCAATATTAGCACCTAGAACTAGCTTCAAATGTATATATAGATGTGTGACTTGTACATAGAATGTATTACACCTACCATTTCATGTTTTTCTTATTTGTTATCAACAATACATCTTTCCTGAGGCATTCTCTTTGAAATTATATAACTATGTTTTCTTGATGTCCTTGAGTCATGCGTCAGGTGGGTGGAAATGGTGATGCTCTAAATGTGGTGGGATGTGAGCGACCCATATTACCTTATATTGGGCCACATGTGGAAACACCTGTTGATCATTCACTTGGAACCAATTCATAGGTCCCAAATAAATTTTTCAACTTCCTGCATTCAATACCAGGTTATCTATTACCTTCCCCTACTATAAAAGAGTTGATGTGGGGATTATAGCTATTCAATCCTCCTAAATTTATGGGGGATGGAGGTACTTAGGCTACAGACTCTTAGCTAGAATCCATGCTTTCGATATTCTAGAGTATAGAGACACCTACAAATTAGAGGGGTAAGATTGCTACCTACATGCTATGTGATTCTACAAAAATTTGGTTGGAATTCATTACCCAGGCTTGACTTCATCGGGTATGATCTTGGAGGGATCCTAAACAACGTTCTAAAAATACTTCTTTTCACAGAAATTGTGCACAAACCATCCTTGAGAGTAAATACACCTACATCAAGGTTCATGATGGTGATAGATTACTAAGGTCATTTCACCGAGTATGAGGGTTTCATACCAACTCATATCAGTGATGAGATAACTAATGCAAGATGTTTTGAGGATGGGATTTCATATATGATATGGTCAAAGATGAACATTTTCTAAGTGACCAAAATTTCTTCGGTAGTTATACATGCCCCCATCAAAGTTTGAGACCTTAGGGATGGTGGCAATGTGATCCAAAGTGTTTCATCTTCCAAACATTGAGATAAATTATCTAGTAGAAATAAGTGATGTTTCAAGGGTGTATATGGGGTACGTTCTAGCTAGATGACACATATTTATATGTATATTCTGTTTGACTAGTGTGGAAGGACATTCCATAAGAAACCCCAGTGTACCAGGAATACAATAGAGTTTCATCCTTATGGTAGGATGGGTGACCATCAAAAATTATGCTGAACAATTCCTCTCTCATATAGTGATAGGTTATCAATGCCGAAACTACTTTCAAGAATATGGTTAGTGGTTCCATGTTAGGTAGGGAGCTGGGCTACTACCTAAAAATCAGATCAAGGAGGTTTCCATTAATGAGGTAGTCAGACATCTGAGGTACAATGCTAGCAGACCAAACCTACCCAGGTTAGTCAAGTTTCATCTCAGGGCTGTAGTTTGGGCCATTTCTATGCAGGAAATACTACACAAGAGGAGAAGATTCTAGACCTTCTATAGAATGATGTACTATCCCGTGAGCCTCTACTTTAGTTTCTTCATTATTTTAATGATGTGTATTTCAATCATTTATATATACAGTAAATGTGGAATGTTTGGGCCTCGAAATTGAGTGCATTGTGGTGTTATGAATCTGAACACATTGTTAGGGGTCTGACTAGAGGTTATCCACCGATGCAATGAGTTCCCCTAGATATAGTTGTGTAAACATTATTGTGGAATTTATTTTTCCTTGAGATTATTGGTTTCGATTTCATACTTAGTATGGATTAGATAATGCCTTATCGATCCTATGTTTATTACTATTATTACAATCTGTCCTTCATATCAGTCAAGGAAAAAATGTATATACATAAGGGTGAATGGGATATCTAGGTTAGTTGATCTAGAATCGAGTGTACTGGCTAGGCAGGGTGACAACTCAGATGGTCAATATCTTAGTTAGTGATGATGGGAAGAATATTATTGAATTCCCTCCAATGGTGGAACAATTATTGGATATATTCCCTGATGATTTATGTGGTTTAACTATCATGAAGATATGTGGAGTTTACAATTGATATACTGCTAGGAGAATAACTAGTTCCCAATACTCAATAATTCATAGCTTTTATAGAGTTCCATGAACCCATGATGATGCTGGAAAATATAGAAGAAATGGGTTTTCTTTAACCCAACACTTAACCATGGGGTTCACCTATACTTTTCACAAAGAAGGAGGATGGAACCCTTAGGTTGTGTGTGGATTATAGAAGGTTGAACTAACTTGCAATAAAAAACATGTATCCACTTACTCACATAGATGACCTCTTTGACCAACTCCATGGATAGATTATTTTCTCTACAATTGATTTGAGGTTGGGTTAACATTAAGTGTGTGCAAGACCATCTGATATACCACATAAAATAGTCTGAAGTATGTAAAAATTATACGAGTTTCTTGTTATACGGTTCTTCCTTACATACGCACCAACATTCTTTATGGATTTGATGAATGTTCTTTTTCACATATATCAAGATTCTTTGGGGTGGTCTTTATATAATATATGTTCATGTATTCTCACACTAGAAATAACCATGAAAACCATCTTGAGACAGTTTTTTTAAACTGAGATAGCACTCGGTATATGGGAAGCATATAAGAATCCTCTTTTGGATCAATAAGGTTCACTTCATATGTCATATTATTTCATAGGAAGACGTATCTGTTGACCCATAGAAGGTGATTATCATTATCACCTATGATAATCCCAAAAATGTCTTCAATAATAAATAGTTTCCTGGGGATTCCTAGCTATTATATGAAATTCATATATTATTTCTCACTTATAGCAGTTCCTATTATATCCTTCATATAAAAGTGTGTGAAAATCTTATTCTTAGAGGCATGTGAGACAACCTTTCAAGAGTTAAAAAGGATAAGGAAATCAATATCAATCCTAATTCTTATAGATTTTTGTGGAAGATACAATTTTTACTAATATTATTTTGGGATCTGTCTAGGAGATGTTCTGAAGCAGGGAGATCGGGTTGTAGCATACAAGTCCCGGCTAACTAAGACATCGTGAGCAGAATTATAAGATATAGGACCTCGATATAGCAATCGTGGTTCATAACTCATGTTCTTGGATGAAACACTTATTGGGTTAGTGGTTCATTTTTTACAGGGATCAATGATGTCCCAAAAACATCTCCACATAGGGAGACTTAAATGTGAGGCAGCTCAAGTTGGTGAGTACCTAAAATCATTCAATTTTTGAGCTTTCTTATACACCTGTAAAGTGTAATTCTATGGAAATTACTTGAAATAGAGGACTCATATACAAGCCATCTAGGAGGCTAGATGTGAGTGGTAGTTAATAACTTTGTTTTATGAGATGCACCTTCAGGTTGAAGAACATCACAATCAATATGTTATAGTAACTCTACTAGATATTCATCTCTTCTTGAGTGAGTGCATATAAGACAAATTTCAGATCCTAAGTGAATTATCTTGAGGAAAAGAAACTCTAGTGACAACCCATAATTAACTTGGTTTGTTAAAAAGAATGAAATCCTATACTTCTATGGAAGTATCTTGGATCCTTCAGTCATATAGGAGGAACTATTGCATGTATCTCATGCCTCTGTTTGGGTAGTTCACTGATGTCTTACTATGATTTTCTGAGACATAATTCATTTTTATAGGTGTATAGGTATGAATAGGTGGAATTTAGGTGTTATCACTCAGTGCTCCACCTGTAAGCAGGTGAAGGATAAGCTCTAGTGACTCGCTGGACTTCTATAGCCTTTATCCATTCCTAAGTGGAAATGGAATGATGTCATCATATATTTCATGTTGGGATTTTTGAGATCCCCTTGATGTTGTGACATTGTATGAGTGATCATTGAAATGATGATCAAGGTCACATGCCTCCTATATATCCAAGATACCTTCTCAGTTCATGTGCTTGGGATTCTTTATATTCAAGATATTATATGCATTCATGGTGTTTCCAGTTCCATCATATCGAATCAAGATGCCCAGTTTACATCACGGCTCTGGAAGAGGCTATAAAAGTAATCGTATTCATAAGTGATCATGAGTAATGATTATCAAAACCATACACAAGGGAAGTATGAGAATATGAAATGGGAGTTATAGGACATGTTTCATGCATATATCAATGATTTTGAGGGTTCATAGAAACAACATATATATCTAGTTGAGTTTTTCAACAATAATAGATTTCAGGAAATGATTTTTATGGATCCATAAGAGTACCCTTATGGTATTTTATTCTGTTCCCGTCTATGATAGTTATAGTTAGGTGAGGTAGCACTACTGGGTCCTCATCCAATTTAGGAGAGTTCAGTGAATGTATACCTATTTTAGAAGAGTATGGCTACAACTCAGTTCAATTAGAATCCTTATACAGATCATCTCTAATGACCTATGGAGTTCAAGGTGGAATATAATGTGTTTATATAGGTTTATAATTGATTAGATCATAGATAAATTTAGAGTTAGGTCAATCTATCATACCTTTATGTTAGGCCTATCGAGATCGTGGAGAGCCGCGTCAGTTGACCATAACACCCCGAGTTTTTATGGACATTCTTTTTGAGTGAATTAATTTTCATTGATTATATGTACTTCACTAAGAGAAAAATTCCTTTCGCATTGATCCAACTTGGATTTCCCTATACACAACACTGACTTGGCCTGCGTTACACACAACAATGACTTTGTGTGCGTTACACGCAACACCGAGTTTCTAGGAAATGTTATTTTATTGTTATAATTATGTAAATTTAGATAGTAATAACCTAGTAATTAATCATGGTAATATGAATAGTAATAATTTTTTTTGAAATATTTATTATAATAATTTTATATAAATTGAACATATTAATAATGAAAAAATATAATTTTTGGTAATGTCTTTTTATATTTGAAAACACTATTTTCTAAAATTTACTTCTTTTCATGTACTTCTATAAAAAAAATTAGACACATAATAAATTTATTTTGAAAAAATAAACAAAATTTTTTAATTTCTAAATTTTAAATTATCTTTTGGTGAATTTTTGGGATAATTATCGAGAAACATTATTTTTGGATGAATAGTGAAAAATATTGAATTTTAATTCAACATATATTTTTTATTTAATATATTTAAATAGATAAATTATATTTTAAATTGGTTTTATTGTTTAATTATAAGACTATAAAAAAATTAATATAATTTTGTCCTTTTTAACAAATTTTACATTGAAATTGGATATAAAAACATACCAAATTTTTGATCATTTTTACATTAAAAACCCACAGTTTCGTCTCATTTTCGGGATTAATTTTAAATTAATTTCATCCACTTATGTGATAAGAATTAGGAAAATGGATTCTATAGTTATAATCATCCTTATTTATAATTTATAATAAATTAAAATTATTTTTTAAAAAATATTAATGAATGCGGTTAAAATTATTTAGAGCGAATAAGGTAAAATTATGCTTAACAAGGAAATACACCTTAAACTTATGGGCCCAAATAACCTCTAAACTTTTTAAACAACCATTTTATGTCCATATTTATGCCAAAATACTTATATTTATGATTTTTGTGTGTTTTGATGAATTTTTTTGGGTAAAAACGTGGGTACACATAAATTGTTGTGAAAACACCCCAGTGCGCCCCCGCCCTTCACTATAAAATTCTTCAAACAACCCCCAATATTCCAACCTATGAAACACTTAATTTCATCCAATATCTTCTCAAATCACTTCCCAATATCCCACCTCTTATCTTTGGATCATCCCTTTGGGTATAAATCTATCAAAATAATCCCCTTGTTGCAAACCAAAAAAGAGTTACCAAAAAAGACATAACATGCTTTCTCATGGTCCATTATTTTATTTTCATTCTACCCGACCACAAATCCCCTTATTCCATGATTATATAATAAAAATACTGTTCTAAATATACTTATTTATTTTTATATTAATTTTTCTACCTAAGAATACACACACATCCATATAATAGGTAAAGTACGTACCGTTCTTGTGTACGATGAAGTACCGTCTCACAGAATGATGTTGTTTTTTTACTTTACCACATTTCATGTATAGAAATTATGATAGAAAATGTGTTTATATATGATATATATGACATCTTTTATTCCATTATTTTTAATTAATTGTTTTATAACACATGAATTTATACTTCCCATCTTGTGTAAATACGATAACATCGTTTGTGGGCATGTGGAGTACTGCCTCCTCAAAACAATGTGATTAGTTCATAATCTAATTTTAATATATTTAAGATGGTTTTAGTGAAACTATATAATATATATGATAAAATAGTTATTTAGGAATAATTATATATATATATACACATATATTTCATTTACATTATTTCTTTCAATATAACAATAGAACGGAAATAATGTTCATGCGTAGGTACTACCTACAGTCTCCATAAATGATGTATTAAATTTCATAATTATAGATTTTTTAGATTATTATAATACATATATACTAAATATAAATTATATTTATCTCATGTTTTACATTCTATAAATCAGGATATATGTATTGTGACCAAAGATTTAAAAAATCAGGACACCTTGGAAAAACAATGTGGGTATTACCTAAAGTGTAAACATAATATGAAAATATTAATAAGAAGAAGTATAAAGTCATAATTAAATAATATATTTAAGTGAATATAAGAATATTTTTCTTTAATATATGAATAATAAACTTACATTTACTATAATACACATATACTAAATATACGTGATATTTATATCATGTTTAAACGGTAGTATAAAGTCATAATTAAATAATTTATTCGAGTGAATATAAGAATATGTTTATTTAAAATATGAATATTAAATTGAAATTTATTATACATGAGTTATGTATGAGTACGATGAGAGTCATGACATAAGTTTTTGGAATTCCGTCCTACTTTTTATTATACTGCGAGGCTTTCCTTATCCACCACTCAATATATTGGTGTATAAACTGCACATGAATGAATTATATGATTATTATACTAAAATATATAGAAATTTACATATCCATTTTATCATATTTCTTTCCTTGGTTTTATTTTCCAAAAGATACCAAATCTGTAAAGTAATTTTTCCCAATTTTCCTTCTTTGAGACACATGTTTTGTCATGAACCTATGTTTTGTTACGAGGTGTATGTGCTTCCAATTGAATTTTTATATCATCAATATCCTTATTTTTAATTATATTTAGGCTTTATTTAATTTCATTTTCTTACATGGGGATTATTATTCAATGATACCATGTGGTTGATTACTAAATTGTTTGATGGCTTCTCACTCTCTAAGAACTGCGACACCGTCTTCTAGGGTTTTCTGAACTCCCCTATAACTCTACTTCCAATTGTTGAATTTGTCGATATATGTTTTTGTTCAAATATACTCTATAGGTCTTCTCTAAAGGACTAGAGACAGTTTCATTCATGACTTTTCATGTACTTATATCTTCTCTTCATTGTTGGTCGACATCTTTAGCCTCCAAAGTTGTGCATCCTTATACTACTATATATCTATTCTGATTCGGTATCTCCCAACATGAATTTTTTCTCTCATATTGGTGATTGGGTTATATTCTGATTGGTTAGAGTCAGTTTGGTTTCTTCTCGAGCGGTGGTGTTCGAAGTTCCTTTGGAAATGGGGATACGGAACCTAGCGGTGAATCTACTTCGGATAATGGAAGACCATCCCTAAATCTATATTGATCTGGGATATCCTATATAGAATAACTATTTTCCGTTTTATTTTAGGGTGGTTTACCATATGCTGGTGTATTTCTAGTGTCATCAGTTGGAGGTGGTACTCGATGGTTACTAGGGCGACACTTCTTGGTGTCCTCACAACAGTTCTATTATCGATTGATGGTTGAGGGATTCATGGTAGTGGTTTTCTTGTTGGCCGTTGGGATAGACTAGAGTGGTTGGTTTTTATAGGTCATAAATTATGATGGTATATTTCTAGATGGTGAATAATTTTCTAGTTTTATATATCTTTGGTTTTGGATCTAACTATATGATGAGGTGTAGATATCGTGGTGAGAATTGGAATTATTCTCTTTTCATTTGGCAAACGTGTTTCTATTTCTTATGGAAGACATTGGGTGGAAGACCTCTAAAGAGGGATGGGTGTACTGACAGTAATCATTCTTCCATCTTTCCTCACATGTTTGATGGATGGGTACCTTGATTGATTTTTACACAGCGTTTTCTGTCCAATTTTACAACACATCCGGTTGGCAGTATAATGAGTCAGTTGCTAGCACCATCGGGTGGGCATCTCTCAGGAGAGATAGGTGGGCTGCAAATTTTCTTCCAGCCCTCCTCCCACATTTCCCTATGGCATGGAGTACATTTTTTCCATGGTGTGTTTCTGGCATGAAAAATTTCATATCAGGGGGAATCACATAATCATTGATAGAATTTCTTGGCTTGTTCTTGTTATGATGTTTGTTTCTTATTTGATATTTTAGACCATTTAAGGCGTTTGTGACCCATTTGTTTTGATACATACATCTATTCTTGTAATTTGTCACTATATTTACTAGTCTTCAAAAGGAGTTTTCTTTCTTTTTAATGTTCAATTAAGGTGGATTGGCCATAACCTTTTCCAAAATGATACCATGTGGTGAGAGTTTTTTGAACTAATATCATTTTTTTGAGATTGTTTGTGATTGTGTTTTCATTGGTAAAATATTATGATCTATGTCTTAAGAAAAATATTTAATTTTATTATCCCCTAGATATTCAAGATGTATTCTTGTATTATTATCATTTTTTTCTAATATTTTTTACATAGATTAATTAATAAAATGTTATCTCATTTCTCTCTTTGGTCGGAAAAAAGATTTCTTTCAAAAAACCTTGTTTTAGAAAATGATTTCAAAAGATCATTATGGATATTTTTCATACAAAAAGTATTTTAAAAACATTTTATGTTTTTAAAATCTTCTTTTATGAGTTTTTAAAAATTATTTTCCTTGAAAAATATTTTAAGAATTTTTTTTTTAAAATGATTTTTCCAAAGAAGAAAATATATCTTCTCAAGATTTTTTTTTGAAACATAACACAAAATTATTTCCCATATAATATGACATCTGTTACTATTACTCATGCATTTATTGGGAAATGATTCAATGTTTCTATTCATATTCTCCCTCTGAATGGTTTATGTTTTGATGGTATAATTTTTATGAAACATGTTCTTCTTCTATGAGATATATGATTATAAAACCTCTTTCTTTTCATGGGTTTTCATCTAATAAAATTATTATGAAGCCTCTATATTTTCCATAGGTTATGATATGAATATATTATTATGACACCCATTTCATTTAATGGGTTATGATATGATTGTTTATGATCTTGTGGCACATGATTGTATGATCTCATTGTGAGATTGAGGGGACCTATATCTCCCTCCAATGAATTGGGTAAATATTTATATCTCATATGATATACAAATATGGTCTTGGGATTGAACCTTGGCAACTAAGATGGTCATTAGAGTGAACCATGACTAACTTGATGGCATGGAGAGTGAACATATAATACTTAGATGGTCATGGGAGTGAACCATGACTACTAATATATCCATGATAGTGAACTATGACTACTTAGATGGTATGGAGAGTGAACCCATGATACTAACAAGGAATTAGCAGTGATTCCTTGACTAATATTGAAATAATTTTATACAGTATATGTCTACAACAATTCCATTTAATATTTCTATGTTATGCAATAATGCGTCATGTTGTTTATTTTAGTATGATTAATGTCTTATAAACTTCCAAAATTTATGGAATGATTCAATTTTATGATATTTTATATGTAGGATGTTATCTTATATCTCATGATCCTTTTTTCATACCCTTATTCTCGTGTTTTATTCATATCTCCCTTATTTACCACAATTGAGCATATGAGATCAACCACTTTTAGGTTTCCTTTCCATTAGGTTTTGGAATTATGTATTATGTTTGATGTGTCGAAGAAGGGTGCTAATTAAGAATAACCTAGTGGGAGATAATTTATCTCACTTATGTACAAGTGTTTAGGTTTCCATGTTTCCAAATGAACTATACTATTACGGTCTTTGGTCATTATTTTTGTAATGTATTATATATTCCATGAATGTAATATAATGTTAATGTATATAATTAGTGGGTAATTATACTTTTTATTTGAGAAAAATTTTAGTTATCATTTATAAAATAGGATGATAAAATGTTAGTTAGAACCCTAAGGATGTGTCTAAGGACAACCCTAAGGATAATGAAAAGTAATGAAGAATTTCCTTGAATTTAGGTAAATTATAGAGTGGGTGGTTTCCAAGAAATATATCCTCATCTATATATTATAAGTGGATATGGATTTAGTCTTGATTTACCTAGGAATAACAACTCTTACAAGGTGTATTGGGCCTAACTCGGCGTAACCTGATACATGATAAAGAGCCTTCCTACAAACATAGTTTGACACTCTTAGGTAAAACTGTTTGGGAATTTGAAAACTCTTGACAATCCATAATGAATTATTTAAATATAATTTGTCTATGATTAACTGAGGATAAACCTAATGTTTAATAGATTAAGGTAGTTGTCATTATTTATACATAATATAAGTGACTTCCCATGATTATGTGGTTTCCCACTATAAAAATTGTTTCTTAATATATGTGTTTTGGTTATATTAATTTGTTATAACTAGAAAGAACCACATTAATAATGATTTTTATGTGAAATGAAATTAATGATCTCTTAATAATCTAAATGATTGTAATGTGGAATGAAAAACCCCATTTCTATGCTCACAAACCATTCTCAAGCTATGAATCATGGTGGAATTCAAAATGAGAAAAGGAGGAAACAAAATTCTATTGGGTCCTTTATAAGGAAACATCAACCTTATTTTAGTGTGTCTTCTAATCCACATGTTGTGGTATATTGGATTAGTTCTACTAAATAGATATTCTCTGTTATCTAGTCTTCGTATCATGATAAAGTCATTCTGGTTGTTTATCAATAGGAAGGTGAGGCAGACCTGTGTCAGACTCTAATTAGGAATACAGGAAAACAAGATGTAATTAAATACATGGACTGGGAGAAGTTCAAGAACTAATTTTTTTCAATAAGTACTTTCCTCATATTATTAATAAAAATGTGGATAAAGAGTTCATTGATTTCAAGGAAATGTATGATGAATCTATCTGTACCTATGAGTCTCATTTCACAAGACTTGGTAGGTATGATTCATGAATTATTATCCAACCCAAAAGTAAACATGATAGGTTATTTATTAGATTAATGCCAAATATTATAAGGTTATTGGAAAAAAGAGACTTTAGTTGCTATGAAGAGAATGTGAATTGTGAAATATAGGATGCAATGGTGGTTGGAGTCACGTATCAATCTCGTAGTTTTTATATGAAAAGGAACATAGAGTTTAAAGGAAAATCAAAGAACCATGAAGTGAAGGAGATGAGCCTTCCTTTATGCCACAAGTGTGTGACGAAGGACAAAGGAAATCTTATTAAGGGGTATAATAATTGTTTTAAGTGTTTTAGGGAAGTAAATTGAGAATTTTATTAACAAAGTGATGGGAAAAAGTTAACTAATTGTGTGAATGGTGAAAAAAGTAACACAAAATGTATCTCCCATGCTTCTGTGGTACAAGTTTAAGGAGAATGATAATTATTCTAACATGTTCCCTAACAAAAGATCTGGTGATTATGATCAATGTTATAAACCACATAAGTTGAGGAATACAGGGTGATATCATGTAATCAATTTTTCTGATGAGGGGTACAATAATAACATGGTGAAAGGTACACATACAATCAACTAGATAACTACTCATTCTTTATAGGATTCTGGATCTTCCCACTCTTTCATATCTATTGAATTTTATAAATGTGTTAAGATTCCACGGAATTTATTACATATACAATTAGTAGCGAAAACCCAAATGGTATGATTATTGTATCCCAAGTCTATCATTTCACCCTGGTTGACAACTGTGGGAATGTGCTTCCTAAAAAACATGTCATTCTTAATTTGGTTGAATTTGATGACATATTAGGCATAGATTAGATTTCTCTGCATAAATACTATAGTAATTAAAAAGGAAGGGAAGTTATGTTTTATATTTCAAACACTTATATGATCTTCCATCAATGTGACGATAAGTATGAACTTCATTTGGAGTTTACATCCAATGTATGGGACTTAATTCCTATTAAGAAGGGTGATTTGCCTTAAATGTTTTGGGAGATAATCTTCATAGATGATATTCCTATTGTTCAAGAATCTATGGATGTATTTGTGGAAGATTTTCCAAGCCTTCCACCATTGCGTGAATTTATGTTCTCAATATAACTCAGACCAGGTTCTACACCAATTTCAAAGACTCCCTATAGAATGTTCTTGATTGTGTTGAAGGAATTGAAGAAGCAACTCCAATTAAACCCTGATAAGGAATTAATTCGGTAAAGTGTGTCACCTTGGGTGTACAAAAATTCTTCTTTTGAAAAAGAAATATGGATTAATGCAACATGGGATTAATTATTAGGAGTTGAGAAAGATCTAAATAAATACCAAGAATCATCGTCCTTATATTGATGGCTTGTTTGATCAACTGAAAGGGGATCAATACTTTTCCAAGATTTAACTTTGTTTTGGATATCATTAGTTGTTGGTAAATAAAGAGTATATACCCCATTGGGAATTCTGTACAGGGTATATACACTATGATTATACAGTAATGCATTTTGGACTTACTAATTCCCCTTCTTTATTCAAGCATTTCATGAATAGATTCTTTAGATATTACCTCTATCAGTTTTTAGTTATCTTTATAGAATATATTCTTATCTTTAAAAATATTATGTATGATCTTGATGTTTACCTGATAATTAGATTAAATACCCTAAATAAGGAGAAACTATATGAAAAATTTACAAAGTGTGAATTTTTTATGAAAACGTTTTCATTTTCGGGTCACATAATCCCAAGAGATTGTATAATAGTAGATCCATTAAATACAAAGGCTATTGAATGATGGCCTAGACCAACCATGGTGACTGATATCTTTATCTTTCTTCATTGGGATGGATATTATTGATGGTTTGTATATAATTTCTCACAAATATCTAATCCTCTGACCTAGTTAACTTGTAAGGGTGTTAAGTTCTTTTGGATAGATTAATGTGAGGAACATTTCATGAAACTAAATAGAATTTTCATTAGTCCACCTAATAATACATGAACCTATTTTGGAGAAGGATTTATAATATATAGTGATGCATACATTAATGTATTGGGATGTGTTCTTATATAGAATAACATTATTATCACTAATTCCTCATGACAGTTGAGGATTTATGAGAAACATTACCCAACTCATCATTGGGAGTTAGCAGTGGTATTTATTTAATTAAAGATATGGATTAATTAACATTGGTGATAAAAGTGTGATATATATACTAATCATAAAATTTATAAATATATATTACCATATAAAGAGTTTTACATGTTCCACAAGAAGATGGTTGGAGATGATAAAGAATTATGACTGCTCAATACATTACCACCCTGGGAAAGAAAACTAGGCATTCAATGCTTCGATTCAAATGGATCATTTTAGATTTTCCATGATGAGGATCACAATAGATCCAATATTTCTTGAATTAAAAAATGATTTACATACAGATCTTGATGTATGTGAAAAATATTATCTTTCTCAAATGAATTTTTAACCCTTTATCCATGTGAATATTAAAGAGAAATAGAAGGAAGATGAAGAGATAAAAAAAGACGGTTAGAAATGTTCCTGAGTTTAACCCTAAATAGGATGGAATATTAATGTTCTTGAACCATGTATGTGTTCCTTCAATACCATATTTGAAGGATTGTTTAAAGGAATCTAATAGTTCTTCATTCTCTATTCAACATAAAAGTATGAATATGCACAGGGACTTGAAAGAATACTTTTGTGGGATGGAGTGAATGGAGGTATTACATAGTTTTTATCTTGTTACTTAATATGAAAAAAAATTTAGGGTTGAAAGAAAAAAGTCTAGGGGAATGTTTCATCCATTACCCATTCCATTAATGGAAATGGGAGAACCAAACATTGGATTTTGACATTAGACTACCAAAAACCTCTAATGGTTTTAATGATATATGGGTGGTAGTCGATTTCCTTAATATGTCTGCACATTGTATCACCATAAAAAAACACTTATCTCAATATTATATTTACATGTTATACATTAATGAAGTTGAAATGTTTCATTTAGTTCCACATTCTATTGTATCAGGTCAGGATCTAAGGTTTACCTCAAATTTTTGGTGAATTCATCAGAAATCACACGATATAGAATTTTGGAAACCGATTGTGTGATCTAGAATTTTATATTATTAATTCGGTGTTTATATGAATCTATCCATAGAATAAGGTAATGATATTAGGGAATAAATGTAAACTAACCTCAAAGTATATCATCTCCATTGAAATTATCAATCATATCGGGATTATGGCCTGTCACTTGAAACTTCCTCCAAATATTTCTCAAGTTCATGATATGTTACATATATCTCTCTTGGGT
The DNA here is from genome assembly GCA_963277665.1 of Viscum album. Lineage (NCBI taxonomy): Eukaryota > Viridiplantae > Streptophyta > Magnoliopsida > Santalales > Viscaceae > Viscum > Viscum album. Next base: position 1,637,655,347 of record OY728163.1, on the reverse strand, counting down.
AATTAAATACCTAAACTATTACTTTTACTAGACTCATAATACATACTACTAGATTAGGACCATTCTTAAGAGGAAAAATCTATTTAAATTAAAGATCATTCAGAAAAAATGTTCTTTGAAACAAGTCCACTCACCTAGTCAATGTTTTGTGGAGAAATAAATAGTTATAAAAACCTACCTGGAGACTTTATAATATTATTAATCAAAATTACCCTCATTTTTTTACCTGAATGATGATTTTTTGACGGAAAAAAATCATTTTAAAGTGGGTATAATGTAACGCCCTGAATTTTTATGGATCTTTTTTTTCTAGATGAAGTAATTTTCATGGATATATTTCATTTCTCTAAGTCAAACATTCCTTTCACAGGACACTGACTTGGATTGTAATACATTAAAAACGTACTTGGCCTTTGTTACATGCAACACCAACTTATTTTAGGTTTCATGCAACACCAACTTTCTACGAAATATCACTTTATTGTTATAATTATTTAAATGAGATAGTTATAACAATGCCATTAAACATGGTAATATTTATATTAATAAATGTTTTTTAAATTTTTTTTTATAATTTATTTATATAAATAGAACACATTGATAATGAAATATATAATTTTTTGAAAATTCCCTAAATGTTTAAAAATACAATTTTTTCAAATGAACTATTATTATGTCCTTCTGTGAAAAATAATGACATTAATATTTAATACATTTAGAAATTTAATTTTATAAAATAAAATAATCATTTAATTTAGAATGTAAAAATTATATTGGGGTTCACTATTGGTATTTTTTGGGAAACATCATTTTTGGATGAATAGTGAAAATACTCAATTTTAATTCAAAACCGGTTTTTATCTAATTCATTTATATAGATATATTATAATATAATTTTGTTTTAATGAATACATAGATTAAAAATACATCAATTAATACATTTTAAGTGATTTTATCAAATTTCACAATTAAATTTGATATAAAAACATAATACTCTTTTGATCATTTTTACATTAAAACCCGCATTGTCATCCAGTCTACAAGATCAATTTTAAATTAATTTATACCACCTATGAAATTATAATTTGGAAAAATGGATTACTTATTTCGTATAATAATAATTTATAATTTTTAATAATGTAAATTTTTTTCAATGATATTAATGAATGTAGTTAAAATTGATTTTAACGATTAAGGGGAAATTAGGCTTAACAAGCATATAAAACATAAACATAATGGCACAAATGACATATAAACTTTTAAAAAACTTATTATATAGAAATATTTATTATATACACCGTTAACAATTGATTTGGGTTTTATTTTTATGATTTTGATTAGGTAAAATCGTGGGAACACCAAAATTGTTTTAAAAAATGATATTTGTGTCCCCTCCCTTCCCTACGAAATCCTAACACCTATTCCCCCTCTTCACACCTCTAAAACCACTTCTGTTAATCCTAAATATACCCAATTCACTTAAAAATAACCATAAATTCCACCTTGAATCCACACATTGTGTATAAATCCGTCCAATGAATCCCTTTGGTGAAAACCAAATTGAGTTACCGAAAAAAGTGGTAACATCCTTCCTCATGATCCATTATTTTATTTTCATTCTCCACAACCTCAAATATTCATATTTCAGGATTATATAATAAAATAATTTCCAAGATATACTTATATATTTTTATATTAATTTTTCTACATACACATAAATACACTTCCATCTAATGGTTTACAAACTTACCGTTCTTGTGTATGGTGAACTGTAGTTTGATGAAACAATATTGTTCATTTTATTCATTACCATCATTAGTAGTTTAAAATTACTATGGAAACTATTTTTTATATTATATATATTTTATTTATTATTTATTTATTCTTATTTAATTATTTTATAAAATATACCTGTATAATTTACATATTTTGTAAATACGATAACAACGTTTGTGGACGTGTGGTCTGTCACCTTCTCAAAGTGACGTGATTCGTTCACGATCTTCATGGAATTTATTAAGGATTATATTAGTGAAATTATATGAAATATATATATTATAATAATTCTAATGGAATAGTTTTTTTAAAATACATATAAATATATATAGTTCAATTAATTTCTTTCTTTCAATATTAAAATAAAATGAAAATAACATTAATGTGTACATATGACCTATCATCTCCATGAACGGTGTATTCCCAATCATACATATATATTATATAGATTATTTTAATAAAAAAATAATGAATATACATAATATTTAAATCATGTTTTAAAATTTTTTTAAATCATTATATAACTTTGAGGACATAAGATATGTCAAATTAAGACAAATGTGAAAAACAAAGCAGATATTATCTAAAGAATAATCTTTACATGGAATTTTTAACAAGCAGTAAATATAATATAATAATTAAATAATATATTCTAGTGGATATAATCAAATGGTTATGTAAAATATTTATAATAAACAAAAATTTATTATAAATGAGGTTTGTATGTGTATGGTGAGAGTTAAGACATAAGTTAAGGGAATTTCATCTCACTTTTTTTATTTATATACATGCCTTATTCACCACTCATTTATTTTCTGTGGTGTATATACTTTCCATGAATGTATTCTAAGATTATTTTATACAAATTTATGGGTATTTAAATATCCATTTTATGAGCTTTCTTTCAATGGTTTTGCCGTTCAAAAGTTACCAACTGAGTAAAATAAATAGGGATCAATTTTCTTTCTTTGAGACAGATGTTTTTTTATGCACCTATATTCTTTGTTAAGGCATATATGCTTCCAATTGACATGTTATCTCATTAATATCATTATTTTTCAATATATTTTATTCTCTTGTAATTTCATTTTCATAAATGGGGGGTATAATTCAAAGTTAACATTTGGTATGAGTTTTTTAAAATAATCTCGTTGTTTGTCAAGATTATTTATGATTATGATTTCATTGATAATATATTATTATCCATATCTCAAAAAAAACTCATGAATTTTATTCTACTTTGTTTATTAATGAATTCATCTTGTATTATTATCATTTTATCCACTCTTTGGTACATAAGTTAATTGTGAAAATATTTTAAGAAAATGAGACTTAATTTTTCTCTTCGATCGGAAATCACTTTTATTTTAAAAAACAATTTTTTAAGAAAATGTTTTCAAATATTATTTGATGTTTTTTTCATAGAAAAATGATTTAAAATATCTTTTTTTGATTTAAAATATTTATTTAAATGTTTTCAAAATAACTTTCCAATAAATATCATATCAAAAATTTCTTATGTTTTAAAAAGTATTTTTTTCAATACAAAAATGATATTTGTCTCAATAAATGTTTTTTTAAGAAACATCAAAATTATATCCCATATAAGATGAAATATATTGGTGTCACTAATTACTTTCTTGGGAAATGATTCAATGTTTCCATTCATATTCCTTCCCAAAATGGTTTTTGTTTTGATGGCATGATGTTTTTGAAACTCGTTCATTATCAATGGGTTTTATACCTATGAAACCTCTTTCTTTTAATCCATTATCATTTTGGTGAAATAATTAGGAAACCTATATATTTTCCATAGGTTATTATATGATTACATTTTTTTGAAACCCATTTAATTTCATTGGTTTTGATATGTATGTTTATGATCTTGTGCAACATGTATTTATGATTTCATTATGAGATTGGTGGGACCTATATCTCCCTCCAATGTGTTGGGTTAATATTTATATCTCATGAGATTGACTTAGATAGTTTTTGTATTGATCGTTTACTATTAATATGTCCATGGGAGTGAACCATGACTACTAATATGCCCAAGGAAGTGAAAAATGACTACCAAGATTGTATGGGGAGTGAACCCTTACTACTAAGAAGACCTTGGAAGTGATTGCTTGACTACTATGGAAATAATTTTATTAGCTTTTGTGTCCTCCTTAATTACATGTCTTATTGCTTTCTTATGATTTCATGGATCATGTTTCTTATTTCCTTATGATTTATGTCTTATGAACAACTAATATTTATTCCATGATTCATATTTATGATCATAAATATATAAGATATGACCTTAGATCTTCATGAACATATTTTCATACCCTTATACTCAGTTTTATTTTTAAATATCTTCCTTATTTACAATTAATAATCATTTGAGATCAACCCTTATTATGTTTCATTTACCCCAGGTTATGAAGACATGTATTATGTTTAATGTGTCAAAGAAGGGTGCTTTCCAAGAAGATCCTAGTGGGAGGTAATTGGTAATTCACCTCACTTTCTTTAAGAACCTGAATCATCGTTTCAGGTATGTTTTTCCTTTTCTTGTTGTTTTTGAGAAAAAGAGGAAAATATGGAAATTTTCAAAGTACACGCCATGTACTTTGATGCAGTGCTGGGCCGTCTGACGGCCGTGTCCGGGCCACACACACAGTGTGTAGGGGTGATGTGGAGACCACTTAAAGTGGAGTACATAAAGGCCAAGTACACGCCGTGTACCCCAGAAGTACACACTGTGTATTTTTTTTTCATTAAACGGACTGGGGTCACGCCTAGTTGTCGAAAACACCTTATTCTCCAAGTTACTCGACTGAGAGCAACCTGTACGGCCGCGAACAACCTCCAAGCCCTCGAGCCTCCGTCTATTTTCCGAATCGACGGTTGTCGATTCCGTTGGAACCGTAGTGGTGAGATCTCCCTTCTTCTCAAGTTTCATTCGATGATTCTCCGTCTTTCTCAAGATATCGTGGGTTGAATGTTTTGTTCTTTTTCGTAGATCTACACCGTTCTAAGGAGAATCAATCCTCGTGGTCAAAGTATATTGATCTCCTAGAATCAAGGTAGGTGGGTTGTGCCTTACCTTTAGAAGTATTTGAGTTTTATGTGAAAATTTCACCAATACCCGTGAACGGGGTTTTGGGTGTTTACCATTTTTCCCCTTTTGTTTTCCTTCCATGATTGTATTCTTGTGTAGAGGTAATTTGATCATTTTTGTGGATAATTTTTCTGTTTGGATGTTTTTCCCATGCCGTGTTCTTTTTACAACCTTTGGGTCTTGTTATCCTTTTGCCATTATACCTGTTTTCCATGCCTTGTGACCATAAGATGGAATGATATTCTGGACATGCTTGTTTTGCTGTAGAATGGTTAGCCAAGTAGCTCTTTAGGTGTACTTTGGCCTTATATTATTATTATTCACTAACTGGAACGAGACCATGAGAAACTGGTGCTATAGACTATAAGGGTTAGACTGAGTGAGCTTCCCAGAAATTCTTGGATATTATAGACTACATGAGGTTAGACCGAGTGAGCTTCCTTATAAAGTCTTGGACATTATAGACTAAATGGGATAGGTCGAGTGAGATTCCCAGAGAGTCTTGGATATTATAGACTACAAGAGGGTAGACTGAGTGATCTTCCTCAGAGAGTCTTTACTTTGTTTGAATTTCTTTAAAACCTTTCCAGGCTAGAGAAGGAATTGACTGAGTGGGCTTCCTTAGAGAGTTTGTGATAGACCTAAGACTATAGGAGGAATTGACCGAGCGAGCTTCCTCAGAGAGTTTCTAGACCTTGGGGCTAAAAGAAGGTTAGACCGCGTGATCTTCCTCAAAGAGCCCCTGACTACCCGAGACTATAAGGGGAATTGACCGAGAAAGATTTCCCAGAGAGTTTATAATATGTATGACCAAACCAGAGGGGTTAAGCTGACTGCACTTCCTAGAGGGTTATTGGTATTTCTTGGATAGGACCAGAGGGGTTGGCTGCGACTGCTTCCCAAAGGGGTTTCTATTATGGTTAGCTATTTTCTTCTCTGCTACTTGTTGTTTTGTGGATTGATTACTGCGGTATATCATCCTGTTACTGCTTACTGTTTACTGCCTGTTGTTTACTATTACTGTTTACTGCTTACTTTACTATTACCTGCAATATACTCACTGACTGTAAGGCACAGATCTTCGGGTGGTTCCCTACTGGGATTACTCTCACACTCTCTTTGGGTCATGTTTTGGGCCAAAACAGACTATGTTGTTGCAGGTATAAAAAAGGGATAACACCTTTCGACTTTTGGTACATGATTGCTTTGGAGTAGGAGAGCATGAGACCAAGATGAGGCTTGTGATGCTGAAGAGTTGCTTATTTTTCTTCTTTTTTGTACTTTGTTTTGGTATTGTATTTAGCATGGTGAATTTTTTGGCTGCTTTGCTAGAAATATTTATCATGCATCATTTCATATATACATGTGTACTCAAGTTGTTTATTATTTTAGTCTTCCGCTGTTTATTTTTTTTGGATATTTACTGCTTCCTCTATTATATACTTTGTTTACTTCCACTGTGTACTCTGCCAATGAGGAAATAGTTTCCACACTATCACAACAAGACCCCCGCTACTAGTTGGCAGCCTCAAGTGTTTGGGGAAATGCGCTTGAGTCCATGTGACCAACCGGGTACGAGGTCCCTCTTGGTGGATTCTGGAACCGGGACATTACAAAGTGGTATCAGATGATTTCTTTTCTCTTTATTTTCTGTTTGGAGCCTTTAGCCAGGGATAGGACTGATTGCGTTCTTGGTAATAAGCTGTTCCCGGGAGTAGCTAACCTGTGTACAGGGAAAAGACAATCTACCTCGTTTATTTCACTTTTCTAGTTTTGGGAATTTACGGTTGATATTATTTCACCTAGAGTGATTCACATGCCTTATGTTGTTATTGTTGTGCTATTGCAGTTCTATATCTGTCGCAACCCAATGAGATGAGGGTATGCCATCTCATGCATCATATATGCACTTGTTAGAAATCACATTCCATGCATTCATTCCATGCCATCTAGGGTGAATTAGCGATTGCATGTTGTTGTGATAGACATTGTGTAGATTGTGCATGCTGTTGTGATAGATGTTTGATAGAATCCCTGCGATTTAATAAATAATTTTTTTGTATAATACCTTTACTTAAATTAACACCAAATTTGGATTATTCAGGTGTTATGGGCCCTCATGAATCAGTGTTTGGTGGATAATTAACTTGTGTACCTTGTATATGATTTTTGGGAGATGCCAAGCTTTCATTCGTGGGGAGTATGGTCCCTCACAGATCAGAATTTGGCACCTCCATGCTTGTTTTTCAGTGTTTTCTGGGTCTCAGTGCAGTTTCTGAGATACTACCCATAAAAACCCAGAATACACGGCGTGTACTTGACTACACGACATGTAGTGTTAAACCGTGTCACTGACTATGTGAGAAGAAACACCGGGTGGTGAAAAAGTTTTCAGGAACATGCCGTGTACGGTCGTTACATGCCGTGTAGTAGGGAGCCGTGTACCCGACCATGTCACTAACAACACAGGTCGGGGAAGCTCATGTAGGACACGCCGTGTTGGGTATAAACATGCTGTGTAGACTCGTTCTAGGTACCCGGCCGTGTCATGAACAACACGAGCTGGTGATATCTTCTCATATACACACCGTGTTTTTTCGGAACACACCGTGTAAGGATCATCCATGTAGTCGGCCGTGTAACTAATAACACGGGCCACCGAAACCTTGTCTGGTACAGGCCGTGTCCTTAGTGAACACGCCATGTAGTTTAGGGTTAAGAGGACTATGTGGGCTAGACATGTAAGGAGACTCGGGCAAGGGAATGGAGATCCATTACACACCGTGTGTAGGGACAACACACCATGTAGTCTGGGGTGTTACACGACCAGATGTGGCTGAAGTACACGCCCATGTGTCTAGCTTAAGGGGACACGCCATATAGTTTTATACATTCCGTGTAGTCGTGTTTTTTAGAAATTGTTTGTTCTTTTCTCATGTTCCCGTTTTGTGCTCTTGTGTTCTCAGTCTTTGTTGGTCCTGATCTAAGTTGTGCTTTTGATCTTTCAGAGCTATGCCTCCGAGACATCCTCCGGTTGTTCGTCAGCTTCCAAATGGTGATCAGACACCGGATATGGTCGATAAAGAATCTCCTGCATATCCTCTTGCAGATCCTCCTACTGTTCCAGCCTTGGAACCAGCAGTTATACCTGTTGTCGGTGCTGATGTGCAGTTCAGGGAGGAATTATTGAGGATGATGTATACCTTTCAGGGAGCACCGCCTCCTGCCCCGTCGATGGATGAGTTGACGTGGGTTTTCCAGCAGCAGCATCCTTCTACTTTCTTAGGGGATAGAGGACCCCATGTTGAAGATTTGTGGCTAGAGGCCACGCTGACGACCTTCGAGCAATTGGAGATACCTCCAGATAAAAGGGTAAAGCCTTCCACTTATATTCTCTAAGACACCGCCAAGAGGTGGTGGGAGGTGATCTCACAGTCTGAGCGCCAACAGAGTATGACTTGGGATGAGTTCTGGAACAACTTCTATGATTACTTTTATCCGGAGACCTTGAAGGCCGACCGAGCCTAGGAGTTTATAAGTCTCAAGCAGGGTACTCTTTCTGTTATGGAGTACTTTTCTCGCTTTACCAAGATGCAACACTTCATGCCGATTCCAGCTAGTGATGAGTTGTTCCTTGCTAGGAAGTTTGAGGATGGTCACATGCATGAGATCTGTTCCCAGGTGAACATATTCAGGTTGACATCGATATCGTCTATCGTCAACCAGGCGCTGATCACTGAGCACAATCTGAGAGATTCTGGAGCAGTGAGCCAGGGCGGTTTGACATCCAGAGTCAATGCTCCTCCTACTGATAGTAGGTAGTGCCACAGGGAGTCTGCTCGAGGAGATTATGGTAGGCGGAATGCATCTTCGGGCATCCAGGTAGTATGCTACCAGTGTGGTAGGATTGGGCATACTAGGCCTCAATGCTAGAGAGACCCGGTGGAGTGCCAATATTGTGGCAAGATGGGCCATCTTAAGCATTTTGTTTCAGATATTCTCACCTACAGTTGGTGTTAAGGGTTCTTCTATGACCCCGCTTTTAAGAGATATATCGCCAGTTTCTCACCAGTCTGGGAACTGGAGTTCTTTCGGCCGTTCAGGCCAAGGTGGAGGTCGCGACCATGGTGGTCAGTCACCGGGTTACCAGCAACAGCAAAGCGGATCATCTCAGAGTGGTCAGCCAGGAGCGCAGGGCCGCTATACAGGCCAGACATTCACCGTGGAGCAGACCCATTAGGGGCAGTATCCCAGCCCTTCTACAGTTCGAGGTACGATCTTAGTAGCCTCAATTTTATCTTCATCCCTTTTCGATACTGGTGCTCCGCATAGTTTTATCTCTATTGTTGTTGTGGAGAGCCTTAGGCTCTATATCTTTTCATCTGCCGACATTTTGACTCTTGATACAGCATTGGGAACGAGGAAATCTAGCATACATCAGTGCAGAGAGTGCCCTCTTAAGGTTATAGGGTGTCACTTCTTATGGGACCTCTATGTCCTAGAGATGACAGGGTATGATGTCATTCTCAGTATGGACTGGTTAGTTCCCTTCCAGGAAGTCATCGATTGCAATCATCACAGGGTGAGTTTCGTATCACCAGAGGGTGAATATTTTCTTCATAGAGGCGAGTGGGATGTTCAGGCGGTTAGAGCTGGACCAGAGCATCATGGTCTAGGAGGAGTTATAGCCCAGATTGCCAGTCTTTATCTGGATGACCAGGGGACTTCACAGTTAGACATTCCTCCAGTGGTGGATCATTTTAGGGATGTCTTTCCAGAGCACTTTTTTCTGGTTTGCCTCTAGAGCATGAGGTAGAGTTCTCGATTGAGCTTGTGCTAGGGGCAGCACCAGTGTCGATTCCTCCTTATAGGATGGCTACACCTGAGTTGCAGAATCTCAAGAAGTAGTTGGAGGAGTTGCAAGAAAAGGGTTTCATCCGACTTATTACTTCTCCTTGGGGTTCACCTGTCCTGTTTGTGAAGAAGGCAGATGAAACCCTTAGTCTTTGCGTGGATTATCGGAAGCTGAACTAGTTGACGGTCAAGAACCGATATCCCTTGCCAAGGATCGATGACCTCTTTGAACAACTTTGAGGAGCCCAGGTGTTCTTGAAGATCGATTTGAGGTTTGGTTATCATCAGTTTCACATTATAGTATCAGATATAACTCTTACAGCCTTCAAGAGAAGGTATGGTCTATACAAGTATACGATCATGCCATTCGGTCTCACGAATGCGCCAATAGTTTTTATGGCACTAATGAACCGAGTGTTCCATCCATACTTGGACTCCATCATGGTGGTTTTGGTGGAAGATATCTGGGTGTACACTCACACTTGACACGACCATGATACCCATCTTCAGATCGTTCTGATTACACTGAGATATCATCAATTATATGCTAAGCTCTCGAAATTTCACTTTTCGACGGATCAGATTCACTTCTTGGGTCAAGTTATCTCAGAGACAGGAGTATCTGTAGACCTAGAGAAAGTGAGTGCTGTAGTTTCCTAGGAGAAGCCGAAGAATGTATTTTAGGTGAGGAGTTCTCTATGGCTGACTGGATACTACATGTGTTTCATACAGGAATTTTCATGCCTTGCAGCACCACTGAATGGTCTGACCAATAAAGGGGCGAATTCTTGTGGTCAGATTCCTATGAGTCAGCCTTTCAGGCGCTGAAAGTGAGGTTGAAATTAGCACCGATACTAGTCTTTCCAGATTCGAGAAAGATACATACAATCTACTGTGATGCTTCAGGTGTTAGACTAGGAGCTGTGCTTATGCAGGGAGATGGAGTCCTTGCATATGGGTCTCGACAGTTGAGGCCACACTAGAGGAACTACCCGATGAACAATAGAGATTTGGAAGCTGTTGTTCATTCCTTAAGCTGTTGGAGACATTATCTTATGGTAGAGAACCTTGTGGTTTTCACCGATCACATGAGGATCAAGTGCATTTTCACTCAGCATGATATGAATCTGAGACAGCGCAGGTGGGTCGAGTATCTACAGTCCTTCGACTTTGAGCTTTCCTATACACCGGGAATGGAAAACACAATGGATGATGCGTTGAGTAGGAGAACTCAGATTCAGGCAGTTCAGGAGGCTAGCAGTTAGTGGAAGCTTATGGATCTCTTCTCTAAGATGCACTTGGAGGTGGATGATAGACATGGACAAACTTTTCTTTCTTCTGTAGTTGTTACCTCAACTCTTCTTGATCGGGTACGGATGAGGTATCAATAAGACTCAGAAGGCCTAGTATTGCGGGAGAGTTTGTCAGGAGAGGATCCTCTTCCTAGATGGACAGTGGGAGAGGATGAGATCTTTAATTTCCATGGACGCGAATGGGTGCCAGTAGACATACATGAGGAGCTGATGCGAGATTTTCATTCTTCAGTTTGGGCAGTTCATCCTGGCATCACAATGATTTATCATGATCTACCCCTCTAGTACTGGTGGCCAGGTATGAAGAGGGATGTTGGTGGGTTCGTCATGAGATGCTCTACTTGTCACTTGGTGAAAGCAGAGCATCAGCGACCAGCATGGATTTTACAGGAGTTACCCATTCCTGAGTGGAAAAGGAACGATGTCGTGATGGACTTCGTGACTGGGTTACTGAGGTCACCTAAAGAGAGTGATGCTGTTTGGGTTATTGTCGACAGGCTTTCAAAGCTTGCTCACTTCTTTCCAATCAAAGAGAACTTCAGTGTTGATGAGCTGGAGAGGTTTTACATCCAAGAGATTGTATGTCTACATATATTTCCACACTCCATTTTTTCAGACAGGGATGCATGTTTTACTTCTCGGTTCTAGTAGGGGATTTAGTAGGATTTGGGTACATAGTTACTTTTGAGTACATCATACCATCCCCAGATAGATGGCCAGTCCGAGTGTATGATTCGGGTGCTCGAGGATATTCTTCGAGCTTGCATTCTAGTCTTTGGAAGTTCTTGGGAGAATCATATTCCTCTTGTGGATTTTGCAAATAACAAAACTTTTCATGCGGCTATTCAGATGGCACCTTACGAGGCTTTGTACGGTCAGCCATGCCAATCACCTTTATGCTGGATGGAGGTAGGAGAGGCAACTTTTCCTGGACCTCGTCTTATTCAGGAGACCTCAAAGCAGATAGAGTTGATTCAGAAGAGGATGACTACAACACAGTCTCGACAGAAGTATTATGCTGATTAGCATAGATGACATGTAGAGTTCGAGGTCAGAGATCATGTTTTCCTATGTGCCGCACCAAGGTTGGGACACAAGAGGATTCGGAGATAGGGTAAGCTTTCACCGTGGTACGTCGGGCCATTTGAGGTGTTGGAGAGAGTTGGGCCGGTTGCCTATCGGTTGCAGTTACCTCATAGGTACTAGGATATGAATGATGTATTCCATGTTTCTTAGCTCTGATGTTACTTTTCAGACCCATCTCATGTATTTCAAACCGAGGAGGTTGAACTAGAAGCGGATGTGTCATTTGAGGAGAATCCTATATGGATTGTTGATTGCAGTACGAAGGCTCTCTGTGGCTGGTCTGTTCCTCTGGTATGGGTGTTATGGCAGCAAGGACGAGTACAAGATGAGACCAGGGAGAGGGAGGCCGATGTACGATTGCAGTGGCCGGAGTTATTCGGGGTTTCTTCTTCTACGCCTCACTAGGGAAATTCGAGGATGAATTTCTTTAAGGGAGGAAGTTTTTAAGAACCTGGATCATTGTTTCATGTATGTTTTTCCTTTTCTGGTCATTTTTGAGAAAAATAGGAAAATATAGAAATTTTCAAAGTACACACCATGTACTTTGATGCAGTGACAGGCCGTGTGCTAGCCGTGTCCAAGACACACACACGGTGTGTAGGGGCGATGTGGAGGCCACTTAAAGTGGCATATATAAAGGCCAAGTACATGCCATGTACACTATAAGTACACGCTATGTAGTTTTTTTTCATTAAACGGACTGGGGTCGTTCATAATCAAAGAAAACACCTTCTTTTCTAGGTACCTCATCCAAGAGCGACTCGTAAGGCCACAGACATCCTCTGAGCCCCCGAGCCTCTATCTGTTTTCTGAATCGACCGCCGCCGATTGCATTGGAACTGTAGAGGTGAGATCTTTCTTCTTCTTGAGTTTCATTCCACGATTCTCCCTCTTTGTTAGGATATCGTGGGTTGAACATTTTTTTTGTTTTCATAGATCTACGCTGTTCTAAGGAGAATCAAGCCTCATGGTCAAATTATATTTATCTCCTAGCATCGAGGTAGGTGGTTTGTGCCTTACCTTTATAAGTCTTTTAGTTTTATGTGAAATTTCCACCAATACCCATGGACGGGGTATTGTGTGTTTACCGTTTTTCCCCTATTATTTTACTTCCATGCTTATATGCTTGTGTAGAGGTAATTTGACCTTTTTTTTTGGATAATTGTAATGTTTGGATGTTTTTCCCATGCCTTTTTCTTGTAACAACCATTGGGTCTTGTTAGCCTTTAGCTGTTATACCTATTTTCCATGCCTTGTGACCGTAGGATGGAATGATATTCTGGACATGATTGTTATGTTGTATACCTGTTAGCCAAGTAGCACAGTAGGTGTACTTTGGCCTTATAGCATTATTATGCACGGATTGGAACGAGACCTTGAGAAACTGTTGTTATAGACTATAAGGGATAGATTTAGTGAGGTTCCGATAGAGTCTTGGATTTTATAGACTACATGAGGGTAGACTGAGTGAGATTCATCATAAAGTCTTGGACATTATAGACTATAGGTGATAGATAGAGTGAGCTTCCCAGAGAGTCTTGGATATTATAGAATATAGGAGGGTAGAACGAGTGAGCTTCCTAAGAGAGTCTTTACTTTGTTGGGATTTCCTTAAAACGATTCCAAGCTAGAGAAGGAATTGACTGAGTGTGATTCCTTAGATACTCTGTGATAGACCTAAGACTATAGGATGAATTTAATGAATAAACTTCCTCAGATAGTATCTAGACCTTGGGGCTATAAGAGGGTTATACCGCGTGATCTTCCCAAGAGAGACCCTGAATACCCTAGACTATAAAGGGAATTGACCGAGCGAGCTTCCCTATAGAGTCTTATAATTTCTATGAACAAACTAGTGGGGTTAGGCTAAGTGAACTACCTAGAGGGTTATTGGTATTTCTTAGATAGGACCCGAGGGGTTGGCTGCAAGTACTTCCCAGAGGGGTTCTTGTTGTGGTTAGTTGTTTTCTTCTCTGCTACTTGTTGTTCTGTGGATTGATTACTGTTGTATATCATCCTAATACTTCTTACTGTTTACTACCTGCTATTTACTTTTACTGTTTACTGCTTACTACACTATTACCTGCCATATACTCACTAAATGTAAGGCACAGATCTTCAGGTGGTTGCCTACTAGGATTAGTCTCATACCCTGTTTGGGTCATGTTTTGTGCCCAAAAAACTATGTTGTTGCAGGTATAGACATTGGAAAGCGCCCTTCGACTTCTGGTACATGATTGCCTTGGAGCAGGAGAGCATAGGACCAAGCCAAGGCTTACGATGCTGAGGAGTTTCTTATTTGTCTTTCTTTTGTACTCTGGTTTAGTATTGTATTTAGCATTGTGACTTGTTTGTATTCTTTCCTAGACATATGTATCATGCATCATTTCATATATACATGTGTGCTCCAGTTGTTTATTTTTTTAGTTTTCTGCTGTTTATTGTTGTTGGATATTTACTGCTTCCGCTATTGTTTTCTTTGTATACTTCCACTCTATACTCTGCCAATGAGGGCATAGTTTCCCCAATATCACACCCAAGTCCCTCACTACAAGTAGGCATCCTCTGGCGTTTGGGGAAATGCACTTGAGGCCATGTGGCCAACTTGGTACGGGGCGCCTCTCGGTGGCTTCTGAAACCAGGACATTACACTTGCATACCAGTTATTATGTTTCCATGTTTCTAAAGGAACTAGGATAATACAGTCATTGGGTGTTTTTTATGTAATGTATTAACTATTCTAAAATAGTAATGTAATATTGATGTCTGTAAAGAGAGGGTCTTTATATAGATTATGAGTTGTAGTTATCTGAGAGGTTTTTGGATATTCATGTGGTCTTCCATGTATCAAAACATCACTGGTGTTATTCCGACCTATCTCATTCCTTTATCCCTAAGGATATGGATCAAAACATCAATGATTCTTTTCGGGAGTAAATGAAAAATATCATAGATCAAATAATGAAGGCTCTCCAAGGTTGTTTAGTTCTTCTTGTATAGGTGCAATGACATCATGACCTTTTATAGGATGAAACCTAGGAGAGATAGGCTAATGTACATGCACAGTGGCCATAGATTTTCATAGATGACATTTTGTTACCCTCAAATGGGAAACTCATAGATGAGTTGTTTTATGGAGAGGATGTTGTAATGCCTAGATTTTCGGTGCAGTTGATTTTATTTTAATTTTGGTTAAACCCAAAAATATCACCAATAGTGGGTATGTTTTCTTTTAGAATGAAAGCTAATAGAAGACAGAAGGCTAGCTTCATACCATTTACACAATGTGTACTAAAAACATGTTGTGTATTTAGAATAAATGACAAGTATTGAGTACAGAATGTGTAGTGGGTTGGCCGGACCCTTTGAACTTCATGAGATAGGTTTTCCCAATGGGGAAGGACCCTAAGAATTACATTGAGTGTAATGAATTTACCCCAATCTATAGATTCCCAGATGTGTTTTTAAAACAATATGTAGGGTGTCATTTTATAGAAAACCATTTTTGTCTTTCATAGAAGAGCATCAGAAAACCTGAAATTCTCTCCTACCTCAACCAGTGTTCATCTAGTTATCCTTAAAAAACATCATTTACTTCATTGTTTGTTATGTTGGATCTTTAATCGTGAGCTCCCAAATCCTATTCATTCTTTCAATAATTTCGCTTCTTATATTTTTTCCTATTTTGGTGTGAGTTTATTTCCCATATTTTTATGGTTTTGGTCGAATTTTCCATTTCACCCTGTCTTACCTCGAATTAATGACCAACAATGGATGAGTGGTCATCTACAAACCAATAGTAGGTGGTCTAGCTTATTTTCCTCAAGTTTGGTTGCTTTTATATTACGCACTATTGTGACTCACAACATACCTTTATAGAAATGCTCTTAAAATGCTTAATAAATTAACATAAGTGGGTTTTCATTCTTAGTAAGGCCATAGAATATAGTTATTCTCATACATGGTTGTTCACCCTGGTACGATCCCCACCTTGGTTGTGACATTCCATAAAAGCCAATATTCTATTACATGAGATGGTTTAAAACACCTTTTATGTCTGATTAACCCTGTAATAAATATATACCAGAATGGGAAATAAATTTAGAAGTTGTTATTGCTTGATTTAGTCCCTTTTATTTATGATAAAGTTGTACTACCTAATTAAATCCCATGGAAAGCCTCCTTAAAATGATTAAAGTAAATTTGGTCGGTATATAAATCAATTATGATATTTAAGATTTCTTTTATACTATGATGAGTTTGATACAATGTACCCAACATAAGGAATACATAGGTGGGCTCATTTGGATATATAGATAATACATGTTATGAATTCCATACACTCTAGGAGTGATACCAGTTTTTATTTGGATGAGCTCAATATACCATGACCTTACCTCCATGCGAGTGATAGTAGTTCCTAGGGGAAACCCCATGGATGTGATCAGGGGATAGATGGTTACACTAGGGATCAATATATGCTTGTTCTGCTATTTGAGATAATTTGGACATGCATAGATGTTTTATTTCACACCATGTCCAAAGTGATACCTAGGATTCCATTTACGGGTCACCATGGATGGAATCTTTCATTATTCGGCATTTAAAGTTCCCCATGAGTGATATATGGAGTTCCATCCTTATCATATATGATGGTCTTAGGGTTCCTCTAATTATTTTTATATAGATGAAATTTTAATTAAAAAATAAGAATGTGTAATTGAAATTATAAGGGAAAATCTTCCAGCCCAAACCACATTCGTGGGAATCATCCATCTTGAGATAATTTATTTATGATGACCATATTATATATTATTTTACACTTGAATATGTTATCTTGGTTTTGAGATATATGGATAAGGTTGAAGCAGGTCTAATCAGATATCTATACCCAAAGGAACCTGGTTAGATGAATATTATTTATTTATTGTCTTTCAATTTTTATTATTGGCACAATTTTCACTTTATATGCACAAACTGGATTAATCGTTACACTGTTGGTGTTGGACTACTATGTATATCTCACACCCTTATTGGGCCTCCCATGTTACCCAAGAATAAATCATGAATATGAGTGTGGATAAGGGGAATCATCTTGATTTCAATGTTTGATTCCTATTTCAAGGATGGAGTATGGGAGCAGAGGAACGAGCCATTTCTCATGATGCTAGTAGTGTCAGATTTTGGCCTTTTCAGTATATTTTTATCATGTACTATATTCTTATATCCACTATTTCCTCATGTAATCATCTGTATATAGTAATATCATCATCATCATTATCATTTTTTATCTATTATTGTTTCAGATTCCACCTATTTATTACTCTTGATGTTATTATTATTCCTCTTTTTCATGTTTTGATCTATTTTTTCATATTATCTATACTGATTACAGATGTGCTACACTATGAATCATATGGGAATTGTGTCCCCATGGACACAACCTAGGCCCTCGCTACTAGTCAAGAGCCTCTAGTGTATGAGGAGGCAAGGTTGAGGACATGTGGATGAATGTCTCGGAGAACTAGTTAGTGAATTCTAGGGCCAAATGCTATGCCTATAGACTATCATATAGTGGATTAATTCACACTTTTCAATTTTGGAAAGTTTAGTCAACTTTATAGGTTTTGTGTTAGATCTAATGTGGTTTATTTGTGAAGGTTTTATTAACATCATTTTGAAAATTATTTATTTATAATAAATAATACTAATTTTTCTTGAATGATTATATTTATTAAATGTTTTTTATATTTTTTAAATTTTCACATCACTTCTAGAATTTTCAGGTCATTATATCTTATGAGAAGGTTCCTAGAAAGAAAATAAAGGAAAAAAATCTCCAGTTTAAATAAGTTGGTGTAACAAATATGATTGTTCTGGTGAGTAATATATTATGTATAGATATTTTATTAACCTTAAAAAATCATATTTAATATTAATAGGAATCATCAAGGAGGAAACATATTTTTTGTGAGGATATGTCAGGTAGTCCATAATATAGGACCATTCGAGCATGAAATCCCCTTACATGTAGTTCCTTACAACCCTTATCTCTATAGTCTTCATATATGTGCAAAGGGTATTCTTACCAGGTCTATTGGTGTACCTTGATGCACATACATGTGTTTGGTATCCTTCCACACTCTATTAAATAGATAACATGCCTAAGAAAACCTTCACGTTTGACTTCAATGCTCTGAAACTTTCAGAAAACCCTTTACTAGTGTGGTCCCTCTCTCAATCCTCCTTATTAGGGATACAACCTATCCCTACCATATACCATACAGAACCCTCACCCTGGGCCCCTTAAAAGAGAGACCATATTTAGCATGCCATGAAAAGGGTATCCACATTTCTCTAATGAATATTAAGGAAAACCTACACCTAGGGCTCCCTAACATAGAGAACAATTACATATTCATATAACTAGGTAACCTCATTCTCTATACCCAAAAACATTGTATGGATGTTCTCTATGATTTTTATACTAGGGTGAACCATAGCCCATTCCATCAATTAGAGTACATAGTCCCTTTGTTCTATATACTAGTGTGCATAACTATCCTAATCCCCATGCTTGATTAATCACTTTACAAGGTCCCCATATTTGGTTCATATTTACCAAGGCCTACTCAATGGACTCATAAAATAAATTCCCCAACTGTACTTGCTACTGTGCGCCCCATAGATCAATATTTTCTTGATAAAAGACTTCTCAAATTTGGGATCACATTCCCTCACATTTCAACTACACATGATATATTCTAACATAAATGATGAAGATGTGATATTAATCACACATAGCCTCATAACCATGGTGAAATTTCTTATGTATCCCATTACACATGGTGAATTGTCCTATGTAACCCCTATTCCACATGAAATATCCTACTTAATTCTTTTTTCTATATGAAATAATTTACATGAGGTCCAAAACATTCATACATAATTCCTTCCACTTCAATTGAAAAGGAATGAATATTACATGACCTTCTAAAAAATAATATCATATTATTTATCCTCCTTGTAAATAAAATTAATTTGTGAAATTTACAAAATGTAATATATTGAACCCACAGTTTCAAGTTAGTAACCAGTTATTTATGTGTTGTAAGTATTTAACGTGTTTGGGTAACGTTTTGGATGGTTTTGAGATCTTTTCTAGAGATTAAAGTATTGATAACTATTAGTAGAAACCATGAAACACCTCTAAGAAGTCTTTCAATGTAATGAAGTGGGTTTTGAGTAGGTGCACAGTTTTTTGCACGATTTAGAAAATGTATGTGACCACCCAAGAGAAACCATTATTTTTTTGGAAAGAGGGATTTTTCATAGTTGGTGCATAGTTTTTCTAACCATTCTATCCAACCATCTGAGTTTATTCTTGAGGTAGAGGCATGTGCATGGATAGTGCATGGTTTTACAAATTGTGTGCCTTAACCATGCATGATTAAAATATCGATCCAAAAATTTTGTATTTTACTTCGTTTACCTTCATAATGCCTCATTCTCCCCCTAATAGAACTCTAACTCCAAATAAACTCTTCAAAAAGTCTTTAGGGACCTTTCCTCCTGATACGTGAGTGATCTATTGAAAAATCCTAGTATATTGCAGGCTAGATTCCTTGGAAAGACTATATTCTTGGTTTACATCTATAGTTTTATATTTTTCCCTCTCTTAGATTAATGGATCTAATCCATTTTGGAAAGAAACATAGTGTATGATTCCATTATTGATAAGATATTGATTTATTGATGTTATCATACAATATCCAATGAGGGTTTTTGGAGTTTCATTTCGGTTTTGTAGAAGAATATTTCTTTTTCTTTATTTCTACCTATATTGAATGGTTGGTGGAATCACTCTCAACTCCAATTATTATAACCTAAATTATTGGTTTTAAATTTCATGAATTTCTTGAAATAGATGTTGAAATTGATGTGAAAATATTATTAAAACTCCTCCTTAGTGATGGTTTGGAAAATTATGGATATTGGTTATTGTGGAAGTGTATGGTTTTTTTATTTTAAAATGATGATTTTAAAATATGGCTTGTTTGGATTTGCATAAATGGTTTAATAGAAAGTTATTCAATAAAGGTAATTTTTTATTGAAGTGCCATGAAATGGTTATTTTTTGGCATGGGTTTGGAATACATGGTTTGGGTGAGTACTTTTCATTGATGTGGCCCAAGACTAGGGAATTTAATATTAGGGTATAAAAACATTTAACTTTAAAAGGGGTTCGTACTTTTGTGGAAATTAAGATATGGATACTTTGTGATGACTAGGTAGATCAGTGAGAGTATAGTCATGAATTTAAAACTGTCACTTGATCTTGAATGCATGGGAGTGTGGTAATCATGTATTGGGTATGCCAAATGCATTGAAACACTTGTTTGGGTGCTTTTCAAGGAAATAGGATTGGTTTAGAAAGCTACTTTTATAATTTGATATAAACTATACTTAATTGTTTTATAAAAATAGTATTATGTAAATATGAAAACATGTTCTAACCTAGTGAAAGTAGTAGGGTTTTCATTTGAGAAAAACCTACATAGTTTTATTAATCTCCACTTATAAAAAACTTTGGTTCATTTCCAGATATTTTTTATCAAGAAAAAAGTAATGTAAAAGTGTAGCATTTATTTAGTGATGCACCATGATAATTTTAACATGAATTGTGGAGTGATATCTTTGATCATTTTGGTAGTTGTACAGTTGGTTCCATTGTAGTCTTGAGCTTTTTCAATATTTATTCTGCTTTATACACTAATTTGTTTTTAGTTTCCACTTTATACTCTAGTATGTTATGATGTTGGTTTTGTTAATTTGAAATTGTAAACATTGTTTTCATGCATCATATAGTGATTTTTTATTGTATACCAGGTTTGATTGTTTTAGTATTTATGGGAATGTATTTCTACAACTGTTAATGAAGTCGTCAACATTTATATTCATCCATTTCTATCTTGGGGATGTCATCTAAGTCCTTGTAATATCCTACAACATTATCGAGCTAATGAGGAGGGCGAGGTGTTACAAATGGTATCAGTCTAGGATGATCAATCTTTCATTTTGGAAAATATTATTTTGGTTTTTTGGTCTTGAAGTTGAAAATAATTATTTTTTAGTCATTGTGTTGGGTTGGTAACAACGAGTAGGATCGCCAGATTTTGAAATGAAAAAATAAAAAGGCATATCTAACCTATTTATACTAAACCTCAATTTACTAGGTATTTTTGTACAAAAGTGTTTTGATACACTTATATGAATTATAACCTCATAATCTAGGGTTTATCTGATTATAAGGGAATGACATGCAATTATAGTAATGAATTCCCACAAGGATTTAATTTTTTATTTAGAGTAATGATTTATTATATGGTTCCAAATTTTTGATTTTTGAAAAGTGGTGAAATTGTTTTCCAATGTGATATTTGAAAAGGCATGGTAGTGGAATTTTGTAAATGATTTGATATTCAAATGTATAATATAATTTTACAAAAATGGTTAAAAAATGAAGGTGTTGAATTACAGAAAGAAATATTTTGATATATGTTATGTGGTAAATTTGAAATTATTAAGCCTTTGGTTACTAGGGAGTGAGAATATATGGTGTCTGTTTTGATTATACAAATGGAATCTATTAGTAGTATAAGAAACCAATAGGAAGTGGATTTTTATAATTTAGTTTCACACGAGCCACATGTGAACTTACAACTGGTTGAGAGTATAATTAAAGCTTTTTATGTAGTTGATAAAGGGACATAAGGGATGAACCATGGAAAGTGAATCATTCTGTTATATACCAGATGTAGAAACCACACATAAATCATGGTGACTTGGAACCGGTGAAAAAAGGGCTATGGCTGAATTCGTTGATTCGAATCTGTGATTTCCTAAGGAGTCTAGGTGAGATAGAATTTAGGTTAGAAATGTACATGCAAGAAGATATTTTATTCTAGTTGTGTGGTTTATTATTGTATGCTAAATTAATCCAAAGAAATGGTTTATAGTATTTTGAAGAATTTTTCATAAAAAAGTCTATAATCACTTGTTCTGGTTTGATAGAATAATCAACTTTTTTAGTTTGAAGCCAATGAATCTTTCAGGGATATAGTATACAGCTAAATTTATAAATTTAGACTTATTTTTAACTGATGTTTCAACAAGTGCATCCAAGAAGGATATTTTTTTCAATTCGGGATGAGGAAAGAGAATCTCTTTAATATTATCATGATTTGTATAATTGTTCAAATAGAGATAGGAAACATAGAGACTATGGAAAAAGGATACATATGAGTAGCTACAAGTGGAGAAAGCATGTTGATACTTACATGAAATGGTGGGAAATCAAATTCTAGGAAAATGTGGATGAAGAACACATATATCTAATGTAGTGGAATGAATCACCACCAGAGCACCAGATTAGTGAATATTTATCTATAAACAAGGGGTAATATTGTATGTTTTCATTATGGTTTGTTTGAAAACAAGAAGTGAGATTGTATAAAACCACCTAGAGCATGCCTCAATTGTGACTATATGGGATATCTTCACCACTATTTTTGTAGTTCTCCATGGTTGGTTGATCAGTAAACATATCATGTTTCATAGATGTCATATGCTTCGACGAGGTGAGGCAAAATGAATTCCTCTTATTTTTAGAATCAAAGAAGCCATGGTGATTCTAAGAATATCTTGGCTCCTCAAATACTGAAATCTCAATAGGTAAACATAGAACAAAGTGAAGTGAATAAGAAGTTAAATAGAACATATAAAGGGATCGTGGATGATCAATTTGGACCATCGATGGTGAGTGGTATGATTTTTTGAATGATATCCTTATGCAAGATTTTCTTGACACATGTGCATCCCATTTGTTTATTTATTCATGTGTTATTCATCTTATAAGATTTCTTATTGAAATAATTTCTTTTGTTTTAAAACATCAAACCCCTCTTGACCAAAGATAATTTCATGCCTTTATGTGAAAATAATGTTCTATTAAAATTGATGGGGTTGAGTTGATATGGGATTTTTCTATGTTTGATATGGATTTATATGACATAATACAATGTATAGATTGGTTTAAAATGTTCAAACCTCACATAGATTGTTATACATGAATGGTTTGTTTTACAACATATAATTTTTTTGAGCATCTATTTAGAGGATATTGGAATATGAAGGTAGTTACAATATGATTTGTGGTACCAATAGTTGGAAATATCTCATACTAGTTGGTAGATTGGAATTTTCCATCGATGGATGAGTTTAATATTTGATGTTTTTTAACATTTTTTGATCTATTTTTGGATGTATTTCATAAAAATTTCTAAAGGTTTTAATCCACATGAAATGTGGATTTCATGATTGATCTTCCACCAAGGAACAGTCAATTGTCACATCCATATTATTAGATGGAACTAATAGAATTAAAGGAATTCAAAGTACAATTAGAATAGTTGGAAAGGAATGGGAGAAATTTGGACATGTAGATCTCTGTGGTCAATACTAGTCTTGTTTGTGAAAAAGGAAGATGGAACTCTAAAACCGTGTGTATATTATCATAAAATCAAATAATTTACGATAAAGAATTAGTAACCAATTCCATGCCTTGATGATTAGTTCAATAAATTCAGGTGATCCCAATGGTTCTCTAAAATTGACTTGTTCTTGGGATATCAGAAATTACTTGTTAGGTAGGTGGATATTCCAAAAATTGATTTCCAGAGTAGATATAGCCATTATGAGTATGTGGTGATTCCTTTAAGTTTTAATAATGCCCCAGATATATTTATAGAATTGGTGAATATAAAATTTCAATGGAATATGGATTCTTTTTAGGTGGTATTTGTGGATGATATATTGGTGAATTCAAGGAAAAGGTCTGAGAATGAGAAACACTTTGAGATAGTGTTAGTTATCTTGAAGGATCACATTATGTATGCCAAATTTACAATATGTTATTTCTGGATACAATAGGTACATTTACATGGCCTTGTAATTTCTAAAATCGGTGCTTCTATAGACCCTGAAAAGATATAGGATTTCATCTCTTGGAAAATATGGAAGAATGTCTTTGAGATATATTGTTTCTTCAGTGTAGCTAGTTTTTACCGACATTTTTATCATAAATTTTTATGAATAGCTTCACCAATGAAATATATTTATAATGAATAATTTTCATTTCAATAAAATGTTGAATTTAAGAATTTATCAAGAGATAAAGGTTTACCTTACGTCTACACTGATCATGATATTTCTAGAATCATGATAAGTGTACATTGTGTATTGTGTTGGTTTAGGATCAGGGTTGGGATCTGTTCTCTTATAAAGATATCATATTATAGCCTACGAATTACATTATTTATAGTTTCATGAAAATAACCACCCAACATATGATGTTGAATTATATATTTTAGTCTATTCTTTGAAAGAATTACAATCAATGCCTCTTTTGTGAAAAATGTATGGTTTTTAAGGATCATAAGATATTGAAAAATATTTTCCCTCAAAGGGACTTGAATATGAGTCAATGAAGATGGATGAAGTATCTTCAGATGTTTGAATTTGTCATTATGTACACATGGTGTAAGGTACATTTAGTGGCTAGTGCATTAACCATAAATTCATATAGTCAATTGGAAAAAGAAGCTTCAGATCAGTGGCATTTGATTTCATTAATAGCTGAAATTCCCTTCAATTGTGAATAGTGAGGTAGTATTGGGGTTTTATTTCTAGTTTTGTATGTTCCTAATTTGTTTGAGACAATAAAATATGCACATAAATTAAATTTAGAATTTGTTTATTTTTGTGAAAAACCCCAATGGTTGGTGACCATTAAGAGATAAAAGTTGTATGGAAGTATTGTTTTGTGGTGTCGTGGTCATATTGTCATACCTATATATTCTCATGAACAACTTCTTTATGATTACAATCATTTGAGATGGTTTGTTCATCTTGGAATAAAAAATATGTAAAATGTGTTGAAATAATGATTTTGGGGGGTTGGAATGAAATGAAAGGTAGTTGAGTTTGTTTAGATGCCTTATATTTCAAGAGGTTATAGTTGAGCATTAGTGTATAATAGTAATGTTGTAGAATTTATTTATTACTAATTATAAATGAGAATAGAAAACCATGTAGTTTGTGATAGGTCTCCAATAGATGATTTGGAAACATTATTCTATATGGGTGATAGTGGATCGACTCACAATATTGTCCCATTTCATACCTATTCATGAATCTCATTTGATAAAGGAATTCCCTAAAATCGATATCTGAGAGTTCAATAAGAGGCATGGTGTAATCATTTATATAGTATTAGATTGAGATCTAAGGATTACATCTTATTTCTATAAATCCTTATAGTAATCCTTTATGTCTCAATTGAATATGAGTATGGTGTATCATGCTCAGGTATATGGACAATCATAAAGGATGATAAAAATATTGGAAGACATGCTTTCATTTTTTGTAATAGATTTATTCAGCTCATGGGAGGATCTTGTTCCATGAGTCAGGTTCTCATATAACAATAATTATCAAGCCTCAGAAGATATGGATCCTTTTGGAGCATTGTATCGGAGTCCTTATCATTCTCCAATTTTTTCGGTGGAAACAAGTTATACATCACTGGTTGGGATGATCATTTTCAACGAAACAACAAACAAGATTCAACTGATTGGGAAATGGATGGACGTGGATCAGAGTCATCAGAAATCATTTGTGGATCATCATCGATGACCACTGTTATAAATACTGAGTGATCAGGTGTTACTGAGAATCTATCCATAGATTTGGGATTGTTGTTTATTAATGTAGGTAAAGTTATCTCCTTAATACATAGGCCCTTCTTAGATATTTTAGAGGGTTGTTGAGGTGGCTTATTGGTGGTCTTTTCTACCACAGTTCTGTACAATAAAAAATGAGTTTCATGTATCTTAGTTGAATTATTATCATCCTAATCATAACTATGTGATTCGATGGGATCACATTGACATAGAGATACAATAAAAATTAGTTAATGTTCTTGTGCAGACTAGGGATAGCAAGACAAAGTCCTATATGGGAAAATCCTCATTATAGTGATGGTTTTCTAGAAACAAGTTTATATTCAATTATAAATCTTGATAAAATAAAATAAAATTTATTTGTAGTGAACTAAACTATTTTAGTGAAATAGTGGATTTCAATTTTTTGTGATGAAGATGCTGATATTTGGGATAATGAATCACTCTGTATTTCATGTAAGTAAACATTTATTTACATATTTTAACTATTTAAAATGTTTGGGTTATGTTTGGGATGTTTTGGAAGAACTGTGGAAGGATTTTGGAAATTTTATTAATGTTCACATTTTGATAATAGTTATTATAAACCATGAAACACATCTTAAAACCATGAAATGTGAAACAATGTTCTCTAGGTAGTCACGTAGGTTGGTGCATAGTTTTTCCAAACCAGTTGGAAACCCCAGTGAGATAGTGATTTTTTGGATAAAGGGCTTCTTAAAGGTTGGTTCATTGTTTTTATAACCATGAAATCCAATTGAGTTAGGTGATTCTTGAGGAATAGGCCTGTCCAAAATTGTCACATGAGTTTCCTAATCATGTTCTGTAATCATACATGGTTAAATGTTTGATCTAAATTTTTTTGGGTATAACACTATTTTATCCTTAATGTAATCTTTTTACAATAATATTACCCTAACATGAATTCCTATATTTTTAATGGTTTCAAATACCTTTTCTCTTGATCTATGAGTGATCAGTTGGAAAATCTTGGTCCTTTGAAGGCAATATTCCTTAGTAAGTCTCTATTATATGTTGTGTCTCCATAGTTTTTTCTTCATTCATCTGATGGATTCATGGATCTTTTATTTTGGGGATATATTTAGGGTGAGTGATTCAAATCATGGTGATATACGTCTATCTTGATATTAGGTTACAATATCTAAGGTGGGTTTTTGTAGATTCATTTCATTTTTATAGAATTATTTTTTCTGTTCTTCATTTTCACCTA
The DNA here is from genome assembly GCA_963277665.1 of Viscum album. NCBI lineage: Eukaryota > Viridiplantae > Streptophyta > Magnoliopsida > Santalales > Viscaceae > Viscum > Viscum album. The sequence continues at coordinate 1,637,628,176 of OY728163.1, read as the reverse complement.
AGTTACAAGGTAGCTGAATTAAATATTGAATCATCTTATTAGAACATTAAGGATTGTATTCAAATTTTTTTAATTGATTAAAATTATTTTTGAAATTGATGTGAAAATATTGGTAGAAACCATCTTTAGTGATGATTTATAAAATTAAGGAAATTGGTTGTTTTGAATGTGGATGGTTTTTTTATTTGAAAATGATGATTTTAAAATATGAGTTATTTTGATTTTTCACAATTTTTTGGTAAAAATAATTTTTAGTAAAATTATTATTTTATATAAGTGTCTTAAATTGTTTTTTTCTATTGGTTTTCCTATACAAGTTTGGTGTGAGTATGTTTTGTTAACATGACACTCGATAACGGGCATGCACCATTGGGGTGCAATGACCTGACCCTCTAGAAGAGGAATATTCCATTGGAACAACTGAGAAATGGTTACATTGTGAAAACTAGGATGATTCATGAGAGACTGCTCAGGATTATAAATCTATCACCAGATCCTTTATGTGTGGGTTTATGGTAATCTTTTATTGGTTATGGAAAATAGATTTGAGAAATAGATTGTAAGTCTTGTTTGGTTTATTTTTATGGTTTTTTTGTCTAGAAATTGATTTTATAATTTCATATATAATATTTTAAATTGATTTATATAAATTATTATATATAGTTGTTCTAACATGTTTTATACTAGTGGAGTGAGTGGAGTTGTAATTTTTTGAAATCCTATTAAGTTTTATTACTCACCCAATGCTTTGGAACTTTGGTGTTTATACAAATATTGTTCCTCAAGGCATAAGTAAAGGTAATGTATCACATATACTTAGTGATGCATCGTGATACATTGAAAATGACTAGTTTTTTAAGATGTTGGAGAATTTTGGGAGTTGTGGAATTGATGTATTTGGATTCAAGAGTTTCATAGGGATGTCTTATGGTTTATACTCTAATATGGGTTTTGTTTTTGAATTGTACCTTGGTATGGTTTATTGTTTGTTTTGTTACTTTTGAGTTGCATATATTGTGTTAATTCATCAATTAGTTATTATTTTTTTATTATATACTTTGTTTAGTTGTTTATGTTTCAAAGGGAAAATCATCCCACATTTTTTTATGAAGGCCTTAAAATTTATTTCAAACATTTGGTTTGTTGGGGCTATCTCTTAAGGCCTAGTAATATCCTATCACCATCTCAATCCAATGAGTAGAGGCATATTGTTATATAAAATTCCAAATTATATATGTACCACTTGTAATTTGATACATAATATAATCAATTAAATAATTTTTTTCAAGCAATAAATTTTTTCAAAAACCTAATTTCAACTAAAAAACTCTATAGAACATATAAAAAGTAAATAATCCTATAACATTTAAAGTTTATGTATATGAAAATTTTAACAATAGAGAACCACTAATTCATTATTCAACTAAAAATTCAATGAATTCCAATTTCATTGTAGAGTTTAGAAATATCAAGAATTTAGAATAAAAATCCATTTAAAGTACCATATATATGATATTTAAAATAAAAATACTTGTGAAAAACATGATATAAAATTCACCAATCATCCATTAAATGTAATTTTATTGTAAAATATTAAACTCAAGGTTATATATACATAGTTTCTTCCATTTCAAATTATAGCCAATGGTTTGATGTTGACATAACTAATGAACTTCTTCAAAATAAAGATATAATATATATAACACTACCATCACTGTCCTAGTGACTCTCATGTAAAGACCTAGAATTTCTAGGTAATTTTTTTAATTAAATGGGAATTGTATAAGTTTGTAAAAATTTAAGACATGTGATTCTGAGGCCCAGTGTGCCTGGAATAATTTTATGAACTTTTTTTTGAGTACGTTCATTAAACGTGCGAGCGGGTTATCGTAAATTTTAAACTGGTGCTCGAAATTGAAATCTGAGGGCACCATTGAACTCGCAGCGCTAGTATTCACTTAAGGAGACCTTCACCTTGACCATAGTAAGCCGAGGGTGAATGTTAGATTTTGGGTTTTTTGTGGAAGAATAGAATAAAATAAAAAAAAGTAACATTTTATTTTTGTGGAAACCTTTCATGTAAGGTTATGGAGGTGGGGACCAGCGAGCCCAAAACATCCCAATTTGAATTTGAGGGTGGGGACCAACCAAACCCCCTAACTCCATCTTTAATGGGAGGATCCTCTTGAACTCCCTCTTTAATGAGGGAGGGGACCTTTGGTATCCTCCAACATTAATGGTTCCAACCACATAAATTTATTAATTTATCCAATTTGAATTTATTCCAACAAAATAAATAGATAAATGTTCTATTATGTTGGGATTTTATTTTTTGTGGAATTGGGGAGAGATGAACTTGGAGGAACACATCCTCCAACGATAAACTTCTCCAACGAAGAATGCCAATGAATAACTCTTATCCTTCAACGAATATTAAACCATGCTCCACCGAAGGATCTCCAACGATGAATAAACTGACGATCAAGGAAATTTCATCGATGCTGACTTCATCTTTTTCCTCTCCTCACCGACGCCATTGGAGGAGACTTGTTTTGGGATCGATAAATCCCAATTTTTTTCAACCACGGACAATCATCAACAAACATTCGTGGTAGGGGTTTGTTTTAATTTTATAAATGTTAAATTCCCTCTAACATTGAATAATTTTCCTTGAGTTGTATGCTACTTCCCTAATGGAGAGGGTACGGGCCAAAAAACATAGCCCGACCCCTCCGCAAATCGGTTGGATCATTTGTGTGATCTTAGCGATAGTGACGGTGACTGGTGTCGGTGGTTGGCACAGGTAGAACACAAGAATCGCGATGAAGGTGATGAAAGAAGGGTGGCCGGTCAAGCCTGCCACCATCGAAGGCACGACGCTGCACCACCTTGTGGCCTCTCTGCCACATGGTGCTCTGCCGACAGTGGCCTCTGCTGCCCTGAGGCCTCCGCACCCTGCGGCCTCTGCGCCTCGTGGAACCCATGGCCTCTGCCGCCCCGCAGCCACCCACGACCCGTGCGACATCCGCACTCCCCCGTGACTCCGCGCCACCCCGCGGTCCCAGTGGCCTTCGACGTTTGCGGCCGGCACCACCCCATGCCCTTGCACTGTCCGCAGCCTCGCACCACCCCACGGATCCATGCCGCCCCGTGGCCCCCGTGGCCTCCACCCTCCGCGGTCGGTGCCGCCCCACTCCCTCACTCCATCCGCAACCTAGCTCATCCCGGTGGCCCTATGCCACCCCGGGGCCTCTATAGTTTGTGGCCAGTGCCGCCCCACACCCTCACACCGTCCATGGACTCGTGCCACCCCGTGGCTCCACCGCTCGCGGCCCTCTGCAGCCCCGTGACTCCGCACCTCCCTGCGGCCTTGCGCCGCCCCACGGCCACCGCGCCACCCTGTGGACCCACCAGGCCACCCAGTCGGGCCATACCCAATGGTCCGGGCTACCCAGTGGGTCGGTCTGGACCCGGACACACATCGACCCATTTACGCACTTTCAGCTATATATTTGGCACCCTTCATTCATTTGAAGAACCGACTATGGTTCCAAAAATCTTAAAGTGAGATGGTCCCTTTGAGTATACCCCACTAGAGATTTGGATAAAGTTAGAATACGGTCGAGTTGGATCGAGCATGAATCCAACAGGGCCCTCGGGACTAAAAGGCTCATAACTAACAGACTGGGCATCCGATTAATGCACTATCTATTGCGTTGAGACCCCTATGATGTGGCTGTCCTTTGAGATACTTTTTCGTGAGACTTCATGGTAGTTGGATTATGGACCTGTGGCATGAGGAGCGTACCCTCCCGGAGATGAGCTAGCCTAGTGAGTGAACCTAGTAGTTAGCTATGACGTGAAGAATGAAGAGTGATCCTATGTGGGTCGACACCTAGAGATCCTATGTGGGATTGCATCGAGAAATCCTGTGTGGGTTCACACAAATATATCTTGTGTGGGTCAGCACCGAGAAATCCTGTGTGGGTCAGCACCAAGCGATCCTGTGTGGGTCAGCACCAAGAGATCCTTTGTGGGTCAGCAGGAGAGCCTCTTAACAGAGTAAGATGATTTAGTAGTTACATATAATCATCTCAACTAATGTACTTAAGTTATACCTAGTGTGAGATGAGTCTGTACCTGTGTGGTACTTTACTTCTTGGTAATACCTTGGTGGTATTCTTCTGTGTGGATTACCTATGTGGTACATGCCTTCATGGTATTACTTCCTTTGTGGAACTGTTGAGCGTTGGGATTTGGAGTTGGACTCTGTGTTTTCTTCATGATTAAGATATGTTTACTTGATAACTTAGGTATATGTGTGGGAATATACCTAAGTAGGGTTATCAGTTGTTTTCTTTCTTGGTGGTTTATCCTTTTTGGATTTTTTGAGACCTGGAGGGTCTCGGGGTCTCTACTGAGTATCGTTATACTCACCCCTGCTTGAGTTATACCCGCACTTCATTGTGTTTGGTGTAGACGACGGACAACGTTGACTCAGGATGAGGGTACCAGGACTGGAGGTAGCTCGGAGGTTGACCTTAGACGAGGCATACCGAAGAGACGACCAATCAAGAGATGTACCTACCCTTTAGGTAAGATCCATAGCGGGTGTTCACAAGAGCTGTTCCAATTTACTTGTACGTTTAGTTTCGTGTACTTTCCAGTTGGGCTTGTATTCTAGCCCCTTTTTACTTACTATACTCACTATGTTTACTATTCTGTTTACATGATTTAGTATCTTACAGTGTTCTTGGTTGTATGTGTTATAGGTTATAAAGGAAATTCCTTCCCAGTTTTATGGAATACGACATCGGTGGTAGTCACTATCTCCTAGCCTAAGGATGGTGGGCTTCAGGTAGTCACGAAACAGGCCCCGGGGGTGGGTCTTTACAAATTGGTATCATAGGAGTCGGTTATACCATAGAATATATGAATCTTATCATTCTTTTAATGGAAATAGTGTTATGTGTAGTGAGTGTGGTTATTATTTTATGGAATCCAATGTTGGTGTGGCAACCAACGTAATCATACACCAGGACCCTAAATTCTGATTTCTGACTTAGTGCACAAAAACACTGATTGTGTGTGTGTTTTGAAGAGTTTTCTTTATGATCTCTTTGAGTCAGCTCATTAGGTATAACATATTGACCGTGGCGTACCTATTTATTTTCAAGATACCTCTATGCAGATAGTCATCTAAGGTTCCGATAGAAGTACGCACTGATAGCTCACCGAGTGACGAGGCGTCGGTCCAGGTCCCTTTTCCAGTAGAGGCACCAGCGGTACCATTACCCATTGGGCCACCAATGCCACTAGCCCCCCAGTAGAGGGTGAACATCGCTTGAGTGTGTTTCACAAGTTCCAGTTCCAGAGGCCACCATGGATTAGGGGAGATACGGACCCGCAGGCGGCTGAGGATTGGCTGGAGGCGATGGTGAATGTCTTTCGACTAGCAAGGACACCAACTGATGCCATGGTGATCCTTTCCACCAGTATTCAATAGGTAGTAGCAAGAAGATGGTGGATCTTGATGCCCCAAGATCATGATGAGGTGACACTTCTCTAGGAAGACTTTGAGAGCATGTTTCGGGCAGAGTTTGTCTCATCGACTCTTTGTGCGGTGCGCATTCAGGAGATACATCATTTACAGTAGGGAAACATGACTATGTATCAGTACTCAGTGAGGTTTTATGACCTCTCAAACTACTTCAAATATATGGTGTGAGTCCCATTATTCAGGTCCCGAACTGTCGAGCCGGGACTCAGCCGAGAGATTAGGGCTTTGATGATCTCACTTAGCATCCCGATATAGGCGGGAGGGTTTGAGAGAGACCTTTTAGTGGAGATTTTCCTTGATGAGCAGTTAACAGTAGGGAGACCCACTACTAGGCATCACGTAGTGGAGTCTTCTATAGCTAGCAGTAGACTGATTTCATAGAGGTCCAAGAGGACCAGACCTATAGGTGGACGACCGCAGGATTCAGGGTCTGTTGTGTGGGGCACCTGAGGGAGAGTCAGTCATGACAAGAGTGGGCAGTGTTATGTTTGCGGTGGGCAGGGTCATATGGATCATGACTGTCCGACCCACCATACGGATGATCAACAGACGATCAAAGGACCACCCAGGTAGAGACAGAGGCTTGACTGAGGAGGTCCTTAGGGAGTAGGAAAAAGTGGTAGAGGAGTTGGTCGTGCAGTTGGCGCTAACACCAGGTGGTCCACCCTGACCACAGAGAGCAGGAGGACGGGGGTGAGCTCAGCTCTAAGCAGCTGAGGCCGATGATCACAAGTCTCTGGATATGAAATGAGGTAAAATCTATGTCTCCTCCCCCTTAGCTGTAGTACTTATAGACACAAGTTCCAGTCATTATTTTATTCCCACTTACCTCGTTCGTAGCTCGGAGATTTTGACAGAGTCGTTGGCTCGATCATTATAGATAGAGAATCTTACGAGAGTGGATTAAATGATTATGCTCTAGTTCTGGTAGTGAGATCTTACTCTAGGAGATGAGATCTTTATCTAGGATCTCATAGTAGCAACGTCGAGGCCTTACGATTCCCTCTTGGGTATGGAATGGTTATCTACTATCCATGCTCATATTGACTATATTAGGCACAATGTGTGGTGTGTCCACATAGATGGGACCAGGTTTACCTTCCCCAGTGAGAAGGGAATCTGTGCAGTATATGATTAACGTACCTGGAGGAGATTTTAGCCGATCACTCAACAGTTGGCTAGCCTTACCCTCAGATCAGTTGATGTGGAGATTCCGAGTTATCCTATAGTGGTGGACCAGTATGTGGATGTTTTCACTGATGACGTTCTGGGTCTACCTCCTCACTGAACAGTGGAATTTTACATTGTCTTGTACCCCGATATGACATTGATATCCACACCAACGTATCAGATAGCTCCCGTGGGGCATCATGAGCTAAGAGCACATCTAGATGACTTTTCGTGGAAGGGATTCATACGGCTCAAATTTTCTCCTTGGGTAACCCCAATTTTGTTCGCCAAGAATGCGGATGGGAGATTGAAACTTTGTGTTGACTATTGGTTCCTGAAAAAGGTGACCGTGAAGAACAAGTACCCACTTCCAAGGATTGATGACCTCTTTGATCAGCTGAAAGGAGCACAATGGTTCTCGAAGTTACACCTCAGATCAGGCTATCACCAGATCAGAGTAAGGAACGAGGGTGTGTAGAAGGCATCTTTCAGATGTCGGTATAGCCATTACATGTTCTTGGTTATGACATTCGGTGTAACCAATGCTCTAGTAGTGTTCATGGGACTCATGATCACGATCATTCAACCATACCTTGATCACTTTGTAGTAGTCTTCATTGACGAAATTCTGGTCTACTCGGATACTGAGGAGGAGAATTCCTATCATTTGCAGGTACTACTAGACGCACTATGAGAGAACCATTATTATGGTAAGCTCTTGAAGTGCTAATTTTGGATCCAAGAGGTTCACTTTCTTAGACATGTCAGATTAGTGGCTGGAGTACCGGTGGATCCAGAGAAGATTGAGGCGGTACTTGCTCGGTAGCCACCCAGGAGTGTGACAAAGGTACTATGTTTCTTGGGTTTGGCTGAATACTACTGGAGGTTTGTGCCATATTTCTTCAGAGTTGAAGAACCCTTATCAGCATTGAAAATTAAGGGGAAACCCTTCATGTGGTTAGATAGATTCCAGAAGAGTTTTCGGAAGCTGAAGAAGAGGATGACTAGTGCCCCCATCTTGAGGCTTACGGAGGAAGGCATAGGGTACGGTGTCTACTGTGATGCATCAGGGACCAGACTCAGATGTGTTATAATACCGGAGAAAGTAGTTATCGCTTATGGTTCTCGACAGCTGAGACAACATGAGAAGAACTACGCTACCCATGACCTGGAGTTAGTTACATTGGTCATCACCTTGAAGATGTGGCGACATTTCATGATGGGTGACCATTTTATAGTGTACTCTAATCATAAGAATATCAGGTATATCTTTTCTCAGAAGGACCTGAAACTGAGATAGCGATGTTTTCTTATGTTCCTCTAGGACTTTGAATTCGATATAGTCTATACTCTTGGGAAGGGAAACATTGTAGTAGATACACTCAGCTGAAGTTCTGGTATACAGCTTCTAGGTGAGGTGACAGAGCAGTTGGTCGCTTTGTAGATATCTTTAGTGGAACATGATGGAGAGGTTTTTTTTTCAGTCTCTTACAATCACTCCCTTGCTTATTTATCATGTTAGGGAGGCGCAGCCTATGGAAACTGATTGTGAGACTCGGCGAGCTCAGATATCCACAGGATAGACACCTGCTTGATTTTTTGAAGGTGGGGAGCATGTCATTCTCTTCAGAGGAAGTACCATGGTACCAGTGTCACATCGGGAGGAAGAGTTGAGGGAGTTCCACACATCCCCTCTAGTGGTACATAGAGGAGTGGCGAAGATGTTCCAGGATCTCCGACGACAACACTGGTAGCCGGGAATGAAGAAACAAGTTGTAGAGTTTGTCTCTCGGTGACTCACTTGTCATCATGTGAAGGTGGAGCATTAGGTACCAACAAGCTTGGTTCTGCTTTTGGAGGTCCCAGAGTCGAAGTGGGATGGGATATACATGGAATTCATGATAAGACTTACATTTACATCTTGGGGGTATGATTCTATCTGGGTGATCATTGACCAACTCACTAATTCGGCCCACTTCCTAAAGAACAGAGAGCATGGTTCAGTAGAGAGATTGGGACACCTCTATGTGAAAGAGATTATGCGGCTACATGGAGTACCCTTGACGACTGTCTCCGATCATGATAAACATTTTACTTCTCGGCTATGGAAGGGGTTGTAGGGGGATTTCGAGATGTATCTTAGTTTGAGCACCGCCTTCCATCCTCAGACGGATGGTCATACTGAGCAGACCATTCAGACCCTCGAGGACATGCTACATGCTTGCATCCTTGACATCAGTTGCAGCTAGGAGGATCACTTTCCTTTGGTGGATTTTTCATAAAACAACAGTTATCACTCCAACATTGGAATGGAATCTTTTGAGGCATTGTATGGGTGACCTGGTAGATAACCTTTGTGTTGGACTAACCTAAGGGAGTCAGCACTAGTGGGACCAGAGATGGTACAACCTACCATAGAGAAGGTGCAGATCATTCAGGAGCAGATGAAGACTACACAGAGCATGCATAAGTCATATGCCTACAGGAGATGGAGACCTCTAGGGTTCGAGGATGGCGACCACACCATTCTACGGGTCTCACCTTGACGAGGTTTGCAGAGATTTGGCCAAAGTGGAAAGTTATATTTGAGGTACATTAGACCCTTTCAGGTCCTCAGCAGAGTTGGTGAGATGTCTTACCACTTAGCTCTTCCATCTCAGTTGCACTAGGTTAATGACGTCTTCCACGTATCCCAACAGAGGAGATATGTGCACAACCCTTCTCACATCATCGAACATGGCGAGCTGGATGTTGAAGATGGGGAGACTTTTAATGAGGTTTCAGTAGAGATTGAGGATTGACAGGAGTAGGTCCTTCATGGGCGGTCGATACCTCTGGTGTGCATTCATTGGCAGCACAGGAACCTCCAGGAGAGCACATGGGAGCGGCAAACTCAGATTCATGCACAGTACTCCCACTTGTTTTCCTAGTTTTTGTGATGTGGATTTCAGGGACGTAAAGCTCTGAGTTGGGGAGAATTTAAAGACCCAGAATCTCCATGTATTTTTTTTAATTAAATGGATATTTTATGTGTTCCCCAAAATTGATAGCGCGTTATTCTGAGGCCCAGTGTGCCCGGAATGAATTTATGAACTTTTGTTCAGGTACATTCAGTAAACGTGTGATCAGGGTTTTTTAAGTATTGAACCGGTGCTCGGTATTGAAATTTAAGGGCACCGTTGAACTTGCAACACTGATATTCGTTTAAGGGGACTTTCACCTTCACCGCACTAGGTCGAGGGTGAAAGTCATATTTTTGGTTTTTCGTGGAAGAATTGAATAAAACAAAATTGTTTAACATTTTTATTTTTGTTGAAAAATTATATGTGAGGTTATGGAGGTGGGGACCACTGAGCCCAAAACCTCCCAATTTGAATTTGAGGGTGGGGACCACCCGAACCCCCTAACGCCTTCTTTAATGGGAGGAGCCTCTTGAACTCTCTCTTTAATGTGGGAGGTGACCTTTGATATCCTCCCACTTTAATGGTTCCAACCAAAAAAATTAATTAATTTAGATAATTTGAAGTTATGACAAAAAAATAAATAGATAACATATTCTATTATGTTGGGATTTCATTTTTGGTGGAATGGGATAGAGAAGAACTTCGAGGAACAAATCCTCCAACGAAGAGCTTCTCCAACCAAGAATGCCAACGAAGACTATTCACCTTTGATAGATATTTCTCCAAACTCCGTCGAATGATATCCAATGACAGAGAAACTGACAATCGAGGAAACGCCATCAACTCCGACTTCGTCTTTTTCCTCTCCTCCTTGACGCCAGTGGAGGAGACTTGTTTCGGGATCAATGAATTCCAATCCATATCAACTGCGGACTATTTTCAACAAACCTTCAAGGTAGGGGTGTGTTTTAATTTGATCAATGTTAAATTCCATCTCACATTGAATCATCTTCCATGAGCTATATGCTACCGCCCTAACGTGTAGGGTATGAGCCAAAAAAACATGGCTCGACCCCTCCGTAAATCTTGGGGATCTTTCGTGTGATCTTCGCAATGGTGACAATGACCGGTGTCGGTGGTTGGCACCGGTGGAACTCGAGAACCGTGACGAAGGGGATGAATGAAGGGTGGCTTGTCATGTCGGCCACCAGCGAAGGCACATCAGTCCACTGCCCTGAGGCCTCCACAACCCGCGTCGCTCTACCGCCCGTGGCCTCCGCCGCCCTGTGAATTCCATGCCCCATGGTGCTCTGCCACCCGTGGCCTCTACGCCCTATAGCGCACGCGGCCTCCACCGCCCCATGTCCAACTACGGCCGATGCGGCCTACGCTGCCCCGCGGCCACTCGTGACCCACACGGCCTCCGCGCCACCCTGTGACTTCGCGGCGCCCCTCGGCCTCCACCGTCCACTGCCAGTGCCTCCCTAAACCCTCGTTCCATCTGCTGCCTCGCTCCACCTCACGGATCTGCACCGCCCCGTGGCCCCCACGTCCTCTATCACCCTCAAAAAGCACCACCTTGTGCCCTCGTACTGTCCGTAGCGTCGTGTTACCCCGTGCCTTTTCTCCCCCTTGCGTCCCCCACGGCCTTCGCCATCTGCGGCCAGCGCCGCCCAACACCCTCACGCTATCCACAGGCCGGGCCGCCGAGGGGGTCGGGCTTGACGCAATGGGTCGGGCTGCCCAGGGGGTCGGACCGACCCAAGCAGTTCAGGCCAGGTCGAACCAAATTGGGTTGGGACGGTTCGACCTATACTGGGTCAGCCCAGGCCGAGTCGGGCCGGGTCGGTCCGACCGGGTTAGACCGGACCCAAACCCACTTCGACCCATTTACGCACTTTTAGCCATATCATTGGCATCGGTCATCCGTTTGACGAACCGACTATGACACCGAAAATCTTAGATTGAGAGGGTTCCTTTGAGTACACCCCAATTTAAATTTCGATAAAGTTGTAATATGGTTAGGTTGGATCGAGCAAAAATCCAACCAAGCCCCCAAGACTAAAAAGAAAATAACTCACAGACCGGGTGTCCGATTGGCACATCATCATTAGAGTTGAGACCCCTATGATGTGGTGGTCATTTGAGATACTTCATCGTGAGATTTGGTGGTAGTTGTAGTATTGATTGGCGGCTATAGGAGAAGACCCTCCTAAAGACGAGAAATCCTAGTGCGAGAACCCAGTAGTTGGCCGTGACGTGAAGAATGAAGTGTGATCCTATGTGGATCAGCACTGTGTGATCCGGTCTGGGTCAGCACCAAGTGATCTTGTGCGGGTTAGCACCAAGCGATACTATGGAGGTAATTACCTTGTGATCTTTTGTGGTTCATCACCGAGTGATCCTGTGTGGGTCAGCACCAAGAAATTCTGTGTGGGTTAGCGGTAGAGTCTCTTAATAGAGTAAAATGATTTAGTAGTTACATCTAATCATCTCTACTATTATATTTATGTTATACATGGTGCAATCTAAGTCTTTACCTTTTTGGTGCTTTCCTTCATGGTAATACCTTGGTGGTATTCTTCTGTGTGGAATACCTGTGCGGTACATTCATTCTTGGTATTACGTCCTTTGTGGAACAGTTGAGCTTGGGGCTTTAGAGTTGGACTCTGTGTTTTCATCACGATTGAGAAGGGTTTACATGATAACATAGGTATATGAATGGGTATATACCTAAGTAGGGTTATCAGTTGTTTCCTTTCTTTTCGGTTTATCCTATGTGGATTTGGTGAGACCTTGAGGGTCTCAGGGTCCCTACTGATTATCTTTATACTCACCCCTGCATGGGTTATGCCCACACTTTGTTGTGTTTGGTGCAGACGATGGAGTGCACTGACTAAGGATGAGGGTACCAAGACTGGAGGTATCTTTGAGGTGGACCTTAGACGAGGCGTACTGTAGAGACGACCGATCGATAGCTATACCTACCCTTCAGATAGGATCCTTGGTGGGTGTTCAGAGGAGCTGCTCTAGTGTACTTGTACTTTCAGTTTCTTGTACTTTCTAGTTGGGCTTATATTCTGGCCCCTTTTTACTTACTGTAATCATTATTTTTACTATTCATTTTACTTGAGTTCATTTCTTTTTGTGTTCTTGGTTGTGTGGTTTACAGGTTATAAAGGCAATGCCTTCCCAGTTTTAGCGAATATGCCTTCGGTGCAAGTCGCCAACCCCTGGCATAAGGAAGGCGGGCTTGGGGTGTCACGACACGGGCCCCGGGGGATAGGTCATGACATCTCAATTATTTTTAATAGAACACATAAGAATCTAATTAATCTAGATATTTTCATCTCCCTATATTTATACATTTCCCTATTATTATGTTCCATGACATCAACCGTTCTCAAAATAATTTCATGTTTTATTTCTCATTGGAAGAAATCAACTCATGTTTTTTAATCAACTTTTTAAATGAATTAAAATATCTTTATTTATAATTTGTTACATTTAATTTAAGGTAATATTTAATTCTCATTTAATAATTAATAAGACTAATGGACATTTCCTTAAAATAGTTTTCATCATACATTTATCTTGAAGTGATTAGATCCTTACATCAACCTTTTTTGGTTGATTTTTCATGATTTTATTCACCATATTAATAATACTAAACATCCTTACATATTTATATATTATTATTTTCTACCTTTAATCCAAATTTCAAAATATCGAAGGGGTTTCTATGTGTTGAATAGATGAATTTAATATTTTTTTGGGTATTTTTAGGTTTTAGTTGTGAATGTTTAATGAAATGTAATATGATAGTAGTAACAATAACAATGGGAGATGTATTAAATGAAATTTTAGTGGGGGATTTTGGGTTGGTGTCAACATTTTGATGTGTGATAAATGAGTTACTAAAAAATGTGTTAAAAACATAAAAAAAATTCCATAATCATCATGGAACACAAATGTCTCAAAAATAAATTTTTTCATTTATTTGAGAAAAAATATTTTTAACAACACCATGTTAATAAAAGGTCATGTAAACATCATTAAACATCACTACACACATTACTACACATGATTGAGAATGTAAAATCTATACTACATCACATGATTCATCAAATTATATCAATAAACAAGACATGTGTATGATGTATAAAAATCAAAATAACATACATCAGAAATATAGGTAATTAAAAAGACCAAAAAAGAATAATATTGATCATAATTGAAAATTATCAATTATAAAAAGATATAGTTTAGTTGTTTGGTTTTATTATTAAAGAAAATTTCATATATATGTTAAATTATTATTGAATGATTGTATAAAGAATATAGTTTTATTCTTCTTCTTTTTTTATATTTTAATTCATAAAATATCAGTTTACTTCAAATAAACTTTTAATTTATCATTGATTTATGTTTAATTTTACTGATAACATGGGAACTAAATATTCATGGACATGTTATTGATAATATTTTTTATGTTTTAGTTGAAAAAGAAATATGGAAGCATTATGAATCAGGATAAATTGAATGAAATTTAAAAGGAAGTTTCTAATTTTTTTATTTTATGTTTCATAAGGTATAGATATTGTGCATGAATATAAAAAACTTATACTATTTTTTAAGGGATGGTAAATAGGTCAGGGGAGGAGAATCAGGATTTGAGGTTTCAAATGTAAAATTCACCATTATTTAGGTGTGGAACGAGTTTTAAGACACTGAAAGAATGGTTGGATAAGATATGAAAAATCTGCGAGTTTTCTGGAACCCTATGACCTCAAAGGTTGAGTTTGGATCTTATTGTTTGGTGTGATCAACTAGAAGTGGTGGGAGTTGATAGAGTTAGTGGGGGTAATTAATTATATTAACAGAAAGGCATTCCAAAATACCTTCAATGAACAATAATTTTTTAATGATTTGAAGATTAAAAAGGATTTATAATTATAATAATATAGGTAAGGTAATATGTTGTTTATATTGTATACATATAATATTTCATTATTTCCATATTATGTACTAGTGTTTTTGAAAAATGAGAATGTCAAGGAATATAGGTTTAATATAAAAGAAAAAATTATAGATAAGGTTAAGGATTATCTTTTTAAATAAACATACATATTCTGGGGTTATTATAAGGATATATTTAGTGAAGGTAGACATTATAGGCATTTTTATGTTATGCAATTTTATTTTTCATCTAGATAAATGAATACATTATATAATTACCCAAAAAACAGAGGTGAAAAGATTTCAAAGTGAAATCTATATAGTTTTCTTTTAATAATTCACAAGTATATTTTTCTCTATTATTTATCTAATTTAGTAGAGCAAGATACCCTCAAAAACAATTTTTGTTCCAAATTATATATGTTTATTATATATGATATTTGGATATAAAAAAATGTTTTATGATTAAATATCATGGGTAACTAGTCTTATAGAATTTAATATAGTACATTTCTTGAGAATATAGACTGATATATTCCATTTTTCCTCATGAAATTTGATTTTACTTTTGTTTACTTAAATTTAATACATATATATGAATCCTAGTAACGTGTGTAATATACATAATCTATGTAAAAAAAATTTATTTTATGTTTACTCTGGAATCTATGTAATGTAATTAATATGTTTAATCTATAATATGTATTTTTTATCTGTGTAATACGTGTAAAATATTATTATCTATTGTGTAACATGTTTCTGTATTACATAAATTTCTTTATTATTCATTAAAATTATGTATTTTATTGATATTATTCATTACAAATATAAAACACTATACCACTATTTTAATGCAATTTCTATAATATTCCCTCTTAGTTTGATACACTTCCAGTCTACTACATTGTCTTCTTAGTTTATAGCAGTCTCAAGTTAACCCAAATGTATTATTTTATATATGTATATACTTTTATATGAAATATGAATATCATAAACATTTAATTTTCTACAAAACATTCATTACATTTGAAATAAATTACTTCAAATATGATAGAATTGTTTCTTTTATTGTTTTCAAACATCATTTAATATTCTCATCACTTATGCGAGAGGTTGAAGCAACAATGGGTGGATCTTTAACTTGTATTTTCTCAATTTTTAAGCATTGTGATGATGAGGATGTTGGTAGAGAGGCAAATGAGGATTCCATAGAGGGCGATGATGATGGGGAGGATCTTAGTGTTGGTCACACACATTTCAATCATGTTGATATTAGTACCAATGATGAATTATATTCGGATGATATTTTTGATAGTCATTATTGATAGTTTCTGTATTTATATATTTATAATTTTTATTATAAAATGAAAATTTCATATTTGTTAGTTTTATAGAATCTATAATTTTCTGTGTGGAAACTAGATATTTTAAGTTAAGGAAGGTCAGGTATTTGGTATGTTCTAGGGGATGTATTACATGGAATTTTGGTGTATTTCCACGATTTAAAACGTGGTAATCTATGTATTTCTATGATCGTTTAAACTTTTATACTAGAGATCCTACTACCATGGTTTAAAACATGGATAGAATTGGTATTTAACAAATTTAAAACATGGAAATATATGGCATACTGCCATAGTTTTAACGATATCCCTAATATTTAATAGCCATAGTAAAATGGTGGTAGTAGATGTTTATTTCCATAGTTCAATCAGTTGACATAACTAGACCATATTGAAATGACCATAGGTCCCAATGTTTATCCAAACTATGGAAATATGCTATGAATGTAGTATTTGAGACTAATTTCATGGTTTCAAACAATGGAAATGGCATAATTACTTAGTTTTGTTAGCCAGGTATATAAAAAGATACAAGTAACCACTGTAAAAACTGAAATTGTATAATAGGGTAAAAATAATGACTACATAATAAAATGATATAAAATTGTGTTTCTCTTGTATGGTGTAGGTGTTTATAGAGGACCTAAACCCTCTACTAGATTATTAATTAACTATGGAGGTACATAGGGTAATAGTGACATCCCATTATTGAATAATTTTTGGGTATTTACAAGATTGAGACTCCTCCTCAATTATAAAAGGGAACTCACCCTTCACTTATTTACACGTATAAAACCATTTTTCTGGACCACAAACTACCCAAATCACTTCCCAAAATCCCTCCCCTCAACCTATATTCCTTATTTTGGGTATAAATTCAACCTATGAAGGAGTTTTGTAAAACCTTATAAGGATACTCAAAGAAGAGGTAATTCTCTTTAATGAGATATTTGTTTTATCATTATCCACATCCATAATTCATATTAAACACTGATGATATAATAATAAAAATAACTTACATAAAATGGGATTTTTTATAAAAATATAACTACCTAAACCATCTCTATTTCCATCAAATTGATTACAAAATCATCATTCGCGTGTACGGAGGACGACCTCTATGCAAAATAATGTTATTCGTTCTTCCATTACCACCACTGATGGTTTGGTATGATGAAGGGATATAAAGAATATATATAACATTTATAACATATTTATAACTTCCTAGTCAATATATCACATATATATATTTATATTAATTTCCATTATTTATGGGATATGATAATTTCTCTCATGTGTATGGTGGACTAGCACCTCGCTATGTAATGTGGTTCATCTTTCTCCAATGATATAAATGGAATGAAATAAGAATAAAGTTAGTAATTTTTTGTGACATGAATGAAATAATTATGTTATTAATGAAATATTTATAATTATAAAAAATATAATATATTATTTTTATTCATACACATAATGATTATAACATCATTCATATATGTGTGGACTGCCGCCTTTACGAAGCGATATGAGTTTTTTTCATCACCACACCACAAAGATGATATATATATATAATTAATATTTTATATATAATATTATCATCATTATGGAATGATATAATATTACTTAACTTCATTCCACAATGATCATTAAAAAATGGAAAGGTTAGTCATGCGTTTGTAAGATCAACTGTCTCCACGATTGTAACATGGTCCATTTCTCATAACCAACATTAATGATTGGTATTAAAAGTAAACTTCATGTAAAAATATTATAATTATATAATGAATATTATTATTGATATTTTATAACAACACAATATATGCATGAATGATATACTTAATGAAAAAAAAACATATAAGAAAATAAGGAAATTAACACCTCAAACACTAAAGATAATGAAAGATTATTACCAAATAGGTAATATTATATTATAAAAAGAAACATATACGATATTTAAAATATTAATATAGTATAATTTCATGTTAATAAAATGATTAACATCACTATACATGGTCTTAAATCATGTTCAACGAAATAGAAGCCTGAGGTAAGAGATTTTGTTGTAATTTCATTTCATTGAGTCATACTATAATTCTATGCCCCTATTTTTTATATGGTGTATATAAATATCAGATGAACTATAATATCTAGAATAAATAATTATTTATGGTGTTTTATATTTCTATTTGAATTATTTACACCAATAGAAGTTTATATAATATTTACCAAGTTATAAAAAATTTAAAAAATAAATTTCTTTTTATTGAGTTATATTACACCATCATTGTATTTTTTTATTCTAATATTATATATTTGAAGAATTATTATTATATTATATTTAGAATTATTTTATATATATTTAAATTTTACACAAATAATAGTTTATTCATTAATTCACATTTTAAATTTATAATATTTATAATGGGTTATTTCACAATGTCATTCTAAAAGAAATTGTTTATATATGTATTTCCATTATACAAAATTATTAGATAATTGTATAATAAACCCATTTAATGTTACCCTACACTGTTTATTACTTATATTTTCAGGTAATAGGCCTATTGTTTGACTCTTTGATACATAAAATTATAGAAAGAATTAGTTCAAAAAAATAGCATCATTACTCACATAGACCATAAATCCATTTTTATCAAAAATATAGTTTTCTAAAAATGTATTAAATTATATTAACTTTTTAAAAATTATATTTTAAAGATAAATAAACCCATTTTTCATTTTTAAATTATTTTTGAAATTATTTTTCAGGCTTTAAAAAAAAGAATCCATGTTTAAATTTTCTGATAAAGTAAAAGGAATCTTTATTTTATTTTTTATGACACGAACAAAAATTTTAGACTTAATGGACACTAATTTTTTTTTAAACATCTATTATAATCTTAAAATTTTATTTTCAAACAACTATTTTATGTTTTGTGATATTTTATTTTTAAAATTTTATTTTCAAAATCAAAATTATATTTTCATTAAGAATGTATTTAATGATATTTTTATGGTATTTCAATTCATAAATGAAAATAACCCTTTATTGTTTCTAAAATGGGTATATGTTATACAGATTGCATCCTTATTCAATATATGGGTGATTTATGATCTTTTGAAAAATATTTTTTTTGAAATTCACTTCATTGTTCAATTTTTATAGTAATTATCCTTCCCATTAAATATTCTACTTCATGTTATCATTATAAATTAAATTTACCCTAAATATACATATTATTTATCATGAATATATATTACTTATGTGGAATGTTGGTTTAGCTATTTATATTTCCATATTGATTATGCATACTAATTCATGATAGCTTTTGGTGTACTTAAACATTACTAAAAAATTTAGCTCACACTTATTTGTTTTCCTTTATCTGGAATCTTTGAAGTTTACAATGTTTCATATGAAAGTATATTCAAGGGGGGAAATTATTATTTTAGTTTTTTTTAAATTAATATATAAAAATTTATTACAACTCTCATGTTTGTATATAGTTTATGAAGACTATTAGACTATTTGATATTTCAATATTCAATCCCTTTTATATTATATAAATGTAATAACATATACACTTTATCTGAGCTACTGGGGTAAGGGTATATAAACATTAGGTTAGGGTATGATTTCGAATTACAATGCCATCCTAATTTAATGTTATCTAGTCATCTTCTACAAATATTATTGGATTTATATTCCACAATCACTTTCTATCATTCCCTTGGAAAAATATTTACAGTGATAAGAACCTTCCCAAAATATTTATCTTGGTTTACCCCCTTTCTATGTGTGAGAGAGTCTCAAGGAGTACCCAGAAATGAGATTGTTAATACCTGGTCGAGTCTTGTTTATTTGGAAGAATCATGTGTGTTTTCTACCACTCCCACATGTAATATAAATCTCTAATTAATTAACCACTAGGCCATAAACTATTCAATCATGTATGAACCAATACCTAATATAGGGAGATAATTATCATTGACTAAGGAAAGTTAAAATAATAGAATCTAAAATAAAATATGGTTATACATGATAATAAATATTTCTATTAGAATATTTATACTAACTTGAAAGAATAAATAAAGAGATTTTAATCCAATAAGTGAAAGAAATAAATAATTTTAAAAATTAAACACTCCCCATTCGGAATCACATATACTTTTACCAATCTATATAATGGTTATGAGAGATAAATGAAGGAAAAAATTTCATTACAAAACTATGAATATAAAAAAAAGAACATAAAATTCTAATTCAAGAATCCATCCATTAAAATATTACATTGTTTTATCACATAATAAGGTGGTATATAACCATGATACCGTCTTAAGATTTATTCAATTTTTTTTTGAATGTGTATGTCAAAATTTTATTTATTTTGGATAGGTTTACAAAGTATTATTTTTGAAATATTCAAGATATATTTTTTCGAGTCGAACAAAATCTTCCCATTTCTCATCTTTAACAAGTGATTTTAATTTCTTAATGAGAAAACATATCCCTAAAATTTAATATATATATATATATATATATATGATAAATTTCGTTCACATTTATATAAAACGGAATTGTTCAAATTTCTTCCCTATATACCTAGATTTTATCATTTTTTAGGATTGGTAATTTTTGTAGGCCGAAATTATTTTCTAAAATGATTAGTCTATTTGGCTGCCTTATATATAAAATGAGAACTAGCTCTAATTGAATAAGATAAATCCCATGAACAATGGATGCCTAAAAAATAATTCCTCAATTTAGATCAGTATTGGAAAGGTTGTATCTAAAATAATGTAGATATAAATAAATAATAAAATTCTTGAATAAAGGCATGTTCGCATTTAATATAATAATTAAAAAAAAATCACAGTTCTTCTAAAATTGAAAAATTTATGGTGATTAAAAAATTGTAACACATATGAAAAATAATGGAAATATGATCTCTATCAATTATTTACAACAAAGAATTTAGACACCAAGACAAGTAAACATCAAAATAAAATAAAGTTATAATTTAAAACACATAACCATGAGATATAAAAATTTAAAACCAATAAACAAAAGATATCATACCTTCTAAAAAACAAATATTTCATGTTCTCAAATTGGATCATTCAATAAATTTTCACTTCATTTTTCCTCCAACACATAAAAAACTATTACTTTAACATAATTTTACCTCATCATGTAAAAGATAATTTTAATCATGGAATTTATCCCAGGAACCAATGAGAGATTATCAATAGGGTTTATATTTTTTTATTAGTTAAATTAAATTGTTAAATTTTAAATGTTAAATATTATGAGGCCTAATGTGAAGGGATTTTAATTTTTTAAAGAAACATTTTCAAACATGTCATTTTCACTCATGTATGGTCTCATGTTTACCATCATTAGTTGCAATTAATCTGTAATAATTATGAAAATTCTAATTAAATTTAACCTTATTCAACCTTTCATCCTAAAAAATCATATCCAATAAACAACATTTACTTTTTTTATTTTTATTTTTATATTTTAAATCTATATACAATTTTTGATTAAAGATAAAATGATATTATTTTGAGTTACAATGAGTATGTTTAATTTATATCATTTATTATTGTTAAAATATATTTTTTTTCTTCAAAACAATTTTTTTTCATTGATTTTTTCTATATCTATAGCACAAAGAAAATTATAATATTCTCTTTAAAATCAATGAAAAGGAATAAAATCTAGATGAATAAATTTTTTAGTAGATAAAATCTTCTTTATAGATTGATTTTCATCCCAATGTAGCATGAAATGATGTATCGCACCAAAAGAAAAATGTTTTCACCAATCATGTACAATTATATCATGAATCTTCACATTCAAAAAATGTTTGGTAGGGAAATTTGGATTTTAAAATTGCCAACCTAATAGGTCCTTCATAGCTACAAAGGGCTACAATGATCAACTATAATGGGAAGGATAAATTAAAAAAATTTATCCTAAAAAGGTTTATTTTAAATTCAAATAAATTCCATAATAATTTAAAACTCATGTACCTCCAAGCCTCAGGTATTGAAAATAATAAATCACATTTAATTAAATCAAAAATGGATTAGTTCATCCACGAATAGAGGTAAATTTAATGTATATAATGAAAATGTTATATAATCCTCATGGAAAGGGGATTTTAATTGTTAATATGGTGAGATGTGAAATGGGATTTAAAAATAATGTGTACTTTCAGAAAATTCCCAATGTTTTGAACATGGAAAAATTCATTTTTTTATTTAAATTATCTTTAGTTTCATGTTATAAATTTGTTTAGTCATTGAAAGTGGTTTAAAAATTGAATAGATAATCATTTTATCTCACTAGTTTTTTGAACACATAGAAATTTCAAAAGTAACACACCAAAATTACAAAAATATACATTTTTTTTGAAAATAGTAATTTTAGAATTCTAATCTATGATGGTTATGAACACAAAAAATTAATGATGCATTGTTCCCATTTATTTCATATTGTTTTATCATGAAAAATTATTTTTAATTGAATCACAACAAGGATGTAATGGAAATGGGGAGGTACAACCATACTTATTGGTTTTTCAATATTGAGTTAATATACAAAATTATACTCACAAAAAACCTATAATAAAAGGATGAAAATAAAATAAAATATTTTTTTGAAATAAAATAAAATGGACAGAGAATGTGAAAGGGAAAGAAAATAATCATAGATATTGGTTCAAACCCCAAGTGGACCTATATATTTGACAACCTCCAGAAGGGAAATTCTAGTAGGTTATCACCAATGTGATGGTTAGTGTGCTTTCTTTCTTATGAACTGCCACAAATTATTCTTTATAATACTCTTCTCATCACACTATATATAGAAAAAATCATAGATAGAGTATATAAAATCCACCCCAATTTCAAGCTTGTTCAACTCATATAATGGGGGGAGGGAAATGAATAGTTCATGCACATACTTGGAAACAGATTCACTGGTCTCTTAAATAATAAATTATCCAATGAAAACCCATTTTATGTTTATGAATGTAGAATTATCGAAATAGAAAATTCAGTGAGAATTTAATTTTTTAATGAAATGAATAAAAAGAAGTTAGTAAATAAATCCACCATTTCAAGTAAAAGTATTTTAATTTTTATTCTTCATGAAAATCCATTGTGATATCATCATGCGTTCTTTTAAATAAATTAATAAAAATTTTAGGGAGATCAATATTTTCCTCTTCATGTGCATGACCATCTTCATATTTGTCCTTTATGGAATTGAAAGTGTTGGTCGAATTGAGAAATTTAAAACAAGGGGATGCAATTCTCAATTCAACTTCAATAAAACTGGAATGAAAATTATTCAGATAAATGGGATCACACTAAATTAGCTCATCTTATTTTTATTTTTCGTTTCTCGACACCTCTTGGAGTTGTTTTACTGTGGACTGAATTTTGGAAGTGAGGCTCCTGCATCTTTTATTAAACTTCAACCATGTGAGAATTTTCTTCTCCAAAGAAAGAGAGATGTAGTGAGTTGATGATTTTTAAAATTCATAGATGTGATAATTTAATAACATTACCTTTTATATAAAATCATACCAATATACAAAAAAATAATCTTGATCTCACACAATTGAATTGGATGGAATGTTTTCTTTAATGATCACCTCTAGTAATGGTAGATTATGTCCAAATGGGTCGTTATTGAATTTATTACTGGACACCTTAGGTTATTAATTTTGAAAAATAATTGGAGAACTCTATTACACCACTAATTTTTATTAATTCATTGATTTCTTCTCCTAGGATTCATGAAACAAATTATCTATCCACTCCATTTTCCCTCCATATAATTTGTTTTTTCACTAATCCTTGGTAACCTAGATAAAGATCCTTTTCAATTTCTTATTCTTTTACATAAGACTTTTTATTCAATGAAGAATAATCAATTTAAAATTAGTTATGTATAAGCATAGTTTTTGGTTTTTAAATTAATGAAAAAATTCTATATTGAAAATAAAAGAATATGATTTCTTGAATTTCCTCCCTTGTTATGACATAGAGTATTTGTACATACTTTTCAATGGATGTGGAAAAACAATTACAGTTAACTATAAATTATAGTATAGTGGTTATCCTAGGTTTTCTCTATAGAGGAGTACACAATATTAATGTTCATCACTTTAAATTAGAGGATAAATGGTTTTTTTTGGTTTAGATTATTTGAAAAAAAATGAAATCAGTGGTAAAGATATTTAAAATGGTGATATTAGAAGTATGATCGACTAAGGGTTGGTTCAATATCCATAATAACAAATAATAATTCTCAATGTTATTTAAATTCATATTCCACAATCAATTCCTCTCACCGCATTGGTCAAATGGTTATGGGGAGAATAAACCTTTCAAAAATCTCAGTTTGATCTACTATATTTTCAATGTATGATAGAGTCGGATTGAATTCCCCCAATTTACTTAGCAATACATGATCAAGCATTTTTTATCCAAATCAATCAACATTTTCTACTACATCTCCCACACATACATACAATCATCGAGTACTTCAACAAATATCCATGGTATGTTCCATCATATATAAACCAAAAACTAAAAGAGGGAGATAACGGTCATTTACAAAGTAAATAATAAAATAATATAAAACTAAATATATTTTAATATTATAATATAAATTATATTATAATATTAAAACCATCTTTATAGAATAATGAAAAATATTTAACTCTATGGAGTCCATGACATTAATAATTAAAAAAAATAAACCCCCCCCCCCTTATCTAAGAACAAGTATTTTTACCCATAATATGAAGAGTGACTGAGAACGATAGGGATGAATAAGTAATTAAAAAACTAACAACATAGAAAGGGAATAACATAAAATTTCTTCTCTAGAATACATCTATAAATAAAATTCTGAGTTTTCTCCCATCAAAAGGCCTAATATTAACATGATAAATTCTTATTGTTTTTTCTATGTTTCATTGGTATCTAAACTTAACTATTCATATATTTTTGATATTTTCATAAAAAAATTCTTGAATTACCAAAGTAATATTTTTCTATCTGAATGGACACTTCATCTTTCCCCAATTTCATGCATTCGTCTTCTTGATTACTTGTAGAATTTATCCAAGATATTTAATTAAGACATGATATATTGTGTTATATTTTATATCAAACTGTAATAATTTCATTTTATTCATTGTATCCTTGTATATTCATAATTTACTAATGAGTGGTAAATTTAGTTGAAAAACGGATTTCACACATTGATTGATTTTTTTGGGGCCCATAGACATCAAATGAACACTAGGTTGAGTTGAAGAATTTGTATTATGAGATATTTAATCCAAATAAATTAATTCCTCAATTTGGAAAAATACTGAAAATTTTATTTGTGAAATTTTAAAGAGATAAAAAACTAAAAAACTAGAATTAATGAATTTTTACATTTCAGCTGAAAATTCACCAAAGGACAAATAATAATGAAATTCCACTCAAAATTAAAAATGGTGTAGATTAAAACATAAACATACATTTGAAAAATAATGGAAATATCACATCTATCAACTCCCCCACACATTTAACTTTGACTCATGGACAAGTAAGCATTTAAATCAAATCAAATAAAATTGATAACACATATCCATGAGATCAATAATTTGACACCATAAAACTAAAGATTTAATGTCTCCTAAAATATAATTATTTTATGTTCCTTATTAAAATAATTCAATCCATTTATAATTATGTTTTCTTACCATACACACAAACCACTTACCTCACATATGTTTTCCCTCATTATAAAAATTTAAATTATCAACATGTATTTTTTTCACCAGACCCATGAAAGACGCATCATAGGCTTAAAAATTTATTATATATGAACTATATAGGAATCATAGGAATGTGTTTGTGATGAATAATTTTTAGGTTTGTTAGTGAATTTCAGTTCATTGGTGTTAGATGTAAAGCATTATGAGGTAGAATAAGGAGGGTTTGGCTCTTTTTGAAGAAAAATTTAATGATGTGAATACTAACTCCATTATGGTATCCTCTTCAGAACCTCTATTATAAAATTAGATCTAATAATCATGAAAACTTTATATAATGTGTACAACGTTCATAATATTATAAGAAATATTGATATCCACTCAATATCCTTCACATGTTTTATTTTTCTATATATTAAATCTATAAAGAATTGAAATATGAAGGATGTGTGATATTCCCTTCAGTTACAAATAGTTGGTGTGATTTATATAACTTCATTAAAATAATAATATATCTTTCATACTAAAAAATTTATTTTTCATAGAATTTTATAGTATGTTTAGGTTTTCAATTTTTGAATTTTATTCAAAATCTTTAGTATGACACAAATTTTAGTAGAATAATATTTTGAACCACAACCACATTCCTTGAACATTTTATTTTCAACCCAAATTATCACCAAATGTTCTATCATACCACAATATAACTTCACACTACACTTATTTTCATATTGATCATGAATTTTCACTTTTGAGAAAGTTGGAAAGGGAATATTATCTTGTATTTTGAATAAACAAATAGGGTTTTCATAGATAATATGGAATGAAATGATTAAATTTATAAGGAGAACCAAAATAAAAAAATATTCATTATAAAATGTGGATTTTAGATTGAAATAAATGCCTCAACCATTTAAATTAAAAGTACCTCAAACCCTCTTGTTATTATAGAAACAAATAAAATTTGGTTAAAGGAATAATAGATTTATTCTCTCATGAAATGATGTGAATGTAAGGAATATGTCAAAAAGGGTTTATAATCATTAATAAATTTTTTTTAAATATATTTATAGTTTTATGTGTAATGGGATTTTATGATTATAGGCATTTTTATGAAATTATAAAAGTTTTGATCATGAAATAATATTATTTACAACTTTCATTTATGTTTTGATTCCCTGGATAAATATTCAAAGTCATTGATATGGTATTAAAAAGTGGAAAATATAATCATTTGAGATATCATGTTACAAAAAAAACCACCAAAAATGAAAAAGAATAAAAAAAATAAAGTAATAAAAAGTTTAATTTTTTTAAAAAAAATAGAAAATTGAGATTCCTAAACATTAATGTTTCCCACCCCATACATTAATGATGTAATTTTACCAATGAATTCTTGTATATTTAACATGTTTGTAGATTGTTTTTTGTATCACTATTAGTAACTATGTGCTAAATAGCAGTACCACATGATTTATTTCAAGTGAAACATTATGTTATTATTCAATGTGATGCTCAATAAAAATCTACAAGAAAAATTCAAATAGAAAAAATAAAAATTTTAATGAAGGAAAATAAAATAGTAATATAATGATAAATGGGAGGAAAAGTAGGATTAATATTTGTTAAACCCCTATGAATCCTTTGGGGTTTTTACTTCCTTTAGATGAGATGTTTTAGTGGGTTATCCATAATCTAAAGTAGATCGTGCTATCTTTCTCATGAACCACTAAAAAAGCTTCTTTCTAGTTCTATTCTTTTCACAATGGTAATAGAGGAACCCATAAAGAAATTATAAAAAACGCACCCCCATTGTAATTAAGTTCGAATATTACGATTGGTGAAGGAACAATAATGGGTCATACTCTACATTAGACATTTATTTCTTAGTCTCTTCAACATTAACATTATTTAGGGATTTTTCATTTTAAGATGCAACATCCTAAATTATAGAAAGGAAAAATACATTCATAATTTCATTTTTACGTGAAAAAAAGAAAAAGGAACCCACCTATAAATATTCCCTTTCAAGTAAAAACTCTCTAAATTCACCTCATTCGGGAAAATCCACTTGGTTCTAATCATGTAGTCCTTGTAATAAACGTTCAACAAGTATATAGGGATCCTTGTATTCCCCTTCAAGTGAATCATCAGAATCATCTTCATTATATATATAAATCTATATTTTCACTAAATTTTAGAATTAAAAACTATGGTAGTTAGTGAATAATTCAAGTTTAATAATATTATAGATAAAATAATTACGAAAAGGATTATCTAACTCAATTGGATCAACTTGTATTTCATCTTCTTTTCTCATCACCTCTTGGATTTGGGTTGTTGTGGGTGGAACATGGATATAAACACCCTCCATATATTATATAAATTTAACAATTAGGTGGTTATTTTACAAAGAAATAGATAGGTATGGAGGTTTATATTTTTCAGAGACATAGTTGGTAGAATTGGTTTACATTTCTTATTTTATAAAATTTGACTAAAATGCAACCAAATAATCTTGATTGACCATAAAAATATAAAATGGTATGTCTGTATTCCAATAAATTCTCATGAAATGGTTGATACATGCTGAATAGATCTTTATTGAATTTCATGTAGGCCTCCTCGAGTTCTTAAACGTGAAAAATAAGTAGAGAGCTATCTTCTACCAGTTGTTATAATTTATTATCTGATTCACACTCCTAGTAGATATGAACATTTATAACTAAACATTCCATTTTTCACTCCATATACTCTAATACATTACAAATCCTTCGAAAATAGTCTTCAATATCATTTACAAAAGTTCACATGAGAGTGGTTATTCCACACATAATAATTTTATTTGAAATACATTAAAAAAAGTTAATTGTTTTTAGTTTTTTAATGAAATAAAATTCTACTATTTTAAAATTTAAGAATTATTTTATTACAATTTCATCCCTAGAAAAGTAATTATGTTTTGAAATATTTTTTCATAGATTTTGGAAAAAACAAATATTTCTTATGTGAAAATATAGTATAGTGGTTGTCACAAGATGTATCATGAGAGGAGTACACAACAGTCAATTTTTTAACATTAAATTTTAGAAAAATGAGTTATTATTGGTTGTGATTCTTTAAAATAATAAAAATAAGTGAATCAAGAGATTAAAAAATTGATATGATAGGGGTTTATTATCCATTGGATGGTTTTCAAATTTCAATACTATCCAAGTTTTAAGGTATCCAATCATCGCATCCTAAAATGAATAAAGTGTGTTTTTACAATAACCTCTACTCACTCCTTTGGTCAAATTTTAATGTTGAGAATAATAATTAGAAAAATATAATCATTCTATATCCTCCTTAATTTTTTGAGAGAGTTTTACCAAATACCTTTAATTGGACTATGGAAGAACCGATTTGTTCTTTTCTATCTAAAATAATCAAGAGATTCATCTACCCATCCCCCATATACTCACATTCACTGAGTACTTCACCACTACTTTGTAGTCTATTCAATTGTATATAAACAAAAACCTAATGGAGGTAGATAATGACCATTGACCAAGTAAATAACAAAAATAGAATCTAAAACAAAATATAATCATGCTTTATAATAAATTATATGTTTTTAATATTGATTCCAACTCAATCAAATAAAGAAAGGAATTTTAGTCCATGAATTTTAAGAACACTAGAATTAAAAAAAGGCAACCTCCCATTACCAAACCACTTGGATTGTTTACTTCTATAAGTTAAGGGAAATTGAGAATAATGGGGAAAAAATCATCACAAAACTATAATAATAATAAAATTAAGTTATAGAAAATGGGAATTTTTTTATCTATAGTGATGCTTCGTTGAAAGGACTTGGTTGTGTCCTAATACAGAATGATCAGGTAATTGCTTATGCTTAATTTCAGTTGAAACCTCGTGAGTTAAATTACCCTACACATGATTTGGAATTAGTTTTTGTTGTTTTTGCTTTAAAAAATTGGAGGCATCATTTTTATGGAGAAAAATGTGAAATATATACCAACAACAAAATTTTGAAGTATATATTCACTCAAGAAGAATTAAACATGAGATAGAGAAGATGGTTGGAATTAATCATAGATTATGATTGCACGATCCAATACCATCTGAGAAATGAAAATAAAGTGGTTGATGCTTCGAGTCAAAAAATTAATGTAAAATTAACATTGTTACGTTTTGAATGAGATCCTTTGGTTTTTGATTTGATGAACTTTGGGAAAGAAGTTATTAGTGCTGGAAATTCCACTGTTTTGTTTCAGGTGTCAGTGAGATCATCTATATAAGAAAAAATTAAGCCAGCGCAGAAAAAAGATTGTGAGTTCTAGAAAAAGGTAGATTTGGTTCAGAAGGGTAAGCAACATGAATTTATCATTGATAATGACTGCATTCTAAGGTTTGGGAAGAGATTATGTGTTCCTTGTGATTCATAATTGAAGAATGAGTTGTTTTGTGAAGCTCATAGTTCTCCATTTTTAGTTCATCCTGGAAGTAGTAAGATATACAGAGATCTTCAAGAGTATTACTGGTGAGATAGAATGGAAATAGATATTTCTGATTTTACTGTCAAGTGCTTGACTTTTCAATAGGTTAAAGAAGAGAACTAGTTGTAGAAAGAGATGCTTCAGACTTTATCATTGCCAGTGTGAAAATGGGAACATATATCTATAGAATTATTTGTGGGATTACCAAAGTTATCTCGAGGTAATAATGAAATCTGGGTTATTGTTGATCGATTGACTAAATCTTCTCATTTCCATCCTGTTAAATATTCTTTTTTCTCTAGATCAACTTTCTCAGTTATATGTTCAAGAGATAGTCAGGTTCCATGATGTTCCCCTCTCCATTGTATCTGATCGTGATCCCAAGATTACTTCTAACTTTTGGAAAGGGCTTCAAAAGTCGTTGGGTACAGATTTAAATTTTCGTCTAGCTTTTCATCCTCAATAAGACCGGCAGTCCGAACGAACAATTTAGACCTTGGAGGATATGTTACGTGTTTTCTCAATGGATTACCAGGGATGTTAGGACCAACATATTTCTTTGGATGATTTTTCTTATAATAACAGTTTTCATTCCTGTATATAGATGGCTTCATTTGAGGCATTATATGGGAAGTAGTGTCGGATTCCAGTTTTTTGGGATGAAGTAGGTGAAAGGAAACTGATGGGACCAGAATTGGTAGAATTTGTGGTAGTAAAAGTTTAGTTGATTCAAATGCACATTGGGAACACCTTAGTGAAGGTAGAAAAGTTATGCGGATAATCAGATAAAGGATATTTATTTTGAGGTAGGTGATCGTGTCTTTCTCAATGTTTCACTATGGAAATGTGTTATGTGTTTTGGTAAAAAGGGAAAGTTGAGTCTGAGGTTCATTGGAACATTTGAAATCTTAGAGAAAGTTGGATCAGTTTCCTACATAATGGATTTGCCTCTAAGTTTATCCTAGGTACACAATGTTTTTCATGTTTCAATGTTGAGAAATTATATACCGGATCTATCTTATGTTTTGAGCCCATAAGTAGTTTAGTTGGAAGAGAATCTCTCTTTTAAAGAACAGTTAGTCTAGATTCTCAACTGTAGAGAGAAATTGTTGTGGAATAAGCTAATTCATCAGGTAATGTTTTTGTGGGAAAACCATATGGTTGAATAGGTAATGTGGGAATCTGAAAATTCTATGAGGGATAATTACCCTAATTTATTTTATAAGTGAATAAAAATTATAAGGACGTAATTTCGAAAAGTTTGGAAGGATGTAACATCCCAAGTAAATAAAGAATATAATATTATAATATTTATTAATATTTTTGAATAAAATATTAATTTTACTTTAAAGGGGGATGCTCTGTTTGATGGCATACCTGATACGCAACAACACGTTTCTTTGAAATCTAACGTTGCACACAACGTTGAGTCATACTGAAAAATAATAATTTATAATTATTATTTTAAATGGTAGTTAATGCCTAACTATTGTAAAGGAAGGAATGATAAAAACTAACTACAATATGAATATACATGTTTGTTAAATGTTTTTAAATTTATCCAATAAATTTTAGAGACTTATAATGAGAAAGAATCTGAATTTAAGCATAAATACTCTAATATTCATTAAAAGGTCAATTTACCGCCTTTTGATGGAGAAAAATTTTTAAAAATAATTTTTTTTACTTTTATATGTTCTATTTGACAAAAAATATTTTTATTTTAGACTGGGATATCAAAATTTACATTGGATGAAATTTTGGTATTTTTCTGATAATGTTCAATTTTCAATGAATAGTGAAAATATTGTATTTTAATTCAAAAATGCCTTTTAATCTAATTTACTTTTTGATTATATTATCTTCTTAATTGTTTTTAAACTGTAATTATATTCTATGTTTAACATTAAATCCAATTTTGGTCATTGGAAGTAATTTCATTTTGAAATTGGACATAAACAAGAGTCGATCTTTTGATAGTTATTATTTCCTAAAAACACGCTTTTTTGTTTTCACAGCGGGAATTAATCTTAAATTAATTTATTCCACATGTGTGTTTTGAATTTGAAATAATGGATTCCATATTGGGGACTAGGAGGTAAATTTTTTGTAAATAGTTAACTTTTATTTTTATACATTATGAATATTTAGTTCAGTAAATATTTTATTTACCTTGGTTAAAGGGTTAATCTGGTAAATAAGGGTAAAAAAATAATATTATAATAATATTAAATTATTGTAACATTTATTCATAATCCTATTGGATGATATTTCCCGACCATGGTCAACCATGGGTCGATTTTGGGACCCTATGAAGCCAGATGTGAGTGATAATGACAGTTTATATTAATTAATTTAAAGTAATGAATAAAATGATTTAAACATATATATTTTAGTAAATATTTTTTTTACATGGGGTATTATAGGTTATCTACTCAACTATAAATATTCATTTAATGTATAAACTGATATCTTCAACATGGTATTTTTTTCCCCATAATTTTTAGACATCAAATAAATAAAATTATTTATGACACAATAATGAAGGAGTGTTTACCTCATTAGGGAATTATTTAAAAAATATGATTATAAAAATTAAAACCATATCCAAACCCTTTCCAATTATTATTGGATGATTTTATTTCAAACATGAGTCATCCAATCTTCGACTTTAATGAGTTTTGGACATTTATAAACTGAAAATCAATATATAATAAAATAATACTTTCAAACATTTCTAAAGAGCCTCTCCTCCCCTTATAAAAAGGCCTCACCTCTAACCCATTAGTCACACCTCTCAAGACCCCTGGCTTGTCAAACCTCTTCCTAATTAATCCCCCTACATCTCTATATTCCTATTAGAAGCCTTACCTTAGGCAGAATGAAATCAATGTAAATTTTTTGATTCAATCTAAAGGAAGATACCTGATTTAAAGGTAATGTCTTCTCTTAAGTGATTTTCTTTTATTTTACTTCTACCACAACCTAAACTTTTTTTATTCATTTTTTATAACAACACCTGTATCCTAAATATACTAGTTTGTTGTTTTGAGAAGTATTCTAACTACACTTCCACATAGCTCCATCTAATGGGTAAATAATATACTGTTTCTGTTGACGGTGAACTACTGCCTCATGAAATGACGATTGCTCAGTTATCTCCTACCACATCTTATGGTGGAAGTTAATATAGAACTATATTTTTATGTGATATATATTATATTTATATTGTTTCTATGATTATTTATTTTTCATTTATATAATACCTTTATGGATTCAATAATGGGTAAATACGATAAATTCATTTGAGGAAGTGCAGACTACCGCCCCCGCAATGTGATATGACTCGTTCATGCCATAAGTGGAACATATAAAGGATGTATTTAATGAAATTATATATGATATTATAAATTAATTATAATATACCTATGTATAATTATTTTTTCATTCCATCCAATATGAAATATAAATGAAAGCTGCGTTTATTCGTACGTACAAATTATGTCCCAATGAACGGTGCATTTCATTTTTTATCTCAAAATGTTATATACTATTATAAATAGATATATATACTAGATATATATAATATATATGATATATAAATCATGAATATAATCTTATAGATAATAGAATTTTGACCACATGGAAAATTGGTAATTATAAGGAGTTCATTTTTTACTAAAGTACCAAATATCAACAAAATGACCATTATTAACATTAAGGATTAAATAATGTTTATAACATGGTAATATGTGATATAAAATAAATAATAAACTTGAACAATTTTATTAAGCAATATGAAATTATCTTTAGTTTATTATTCAAGAAATTAATGAACGACAGCTCAAGTTGAAAATGAGGTAAGGGATTTTGTCTCAATCACCGTTCACTATGGAATATTTTGTTTTATACATGACTTTATTTTATATGGTGTATAATCACTTTTCAAATTTCATATTATTCAAATAGATTCTTCTTCTAAAAAGAATATTACTATAAAAAAAGTAATGTTTCTTTTTAACATAAGTAGTGATAACAACCTTTCCACTGCCACAAGTATTATTTGATCTTTGGATTACTTAACAAGACGTAATGTTTCTAAAAGGAAAATAAATACCATATACTCTAATACATATTTTGATATTGAAAATTGTTTTGATACTATATTTGTTATGTCAATATATTAAAATGATATATTGTGATCAAAATTTGGAAATGTTATCATTCCTTTATGTTTGTTTTCTATGTTATGAATGTGTTATGGTTCTTGGGAATTGTTTACGCATATGGTTTATTCTGTGATAAACCTAGGGAAAGTGATCCTGAGATAGCTCTCCAATGAATTTGGTAACATGACTATGGTAAACATGAATGTTTCTCCTAAGAGATTTAGGGAATATAGTGAGATGGGTATTCCAAATATAACACCCCACGTGGATGTGAATGCTACAACATAAGAATGTTATCGATGCCACAAGATACATTTATGATTTTTGATTACTATGTGTTATTCATAAATCGTATGATTTCATGAGGAATGTTAAAAAGATTATGTTTTGATGGACTAATGTTTTCTTTCATTATTTTATAACCCATACTGAGTTTTTTATGATCATCCCAATTTTTGAAATGTTTTTCACAAGACTTAAATAGGAATAGGGTCATGTATGGAATCATGGAAAAGTCATGTTGTCTAAAACATGGAACTATACATTGCTATTTTTTCCAAGAGTTTTTATTTTATGAAATAAATGGAAAGTGATTAGAAGTGTCTAATTTGTAATTTTTGAGATGTAATGTAATAGTTATGGACAAATTCCCTAAAACACTAAACCTGAAAAGATCCCCAATGGTAATTTTCTATTTAATTCAAGATTATGTAATGTTTTAAGGCTAGGTCCTTATAGATAACATGAGAAAAGGAAAAATATCTTACTAAAATTTTAAGAGAACATAAATAATAATAAAAAAACATCGTAGAGTTACATAAGATAAAAAATAGATCAATATGAAAGTATAATCTTTCTAACATGGTATAAAATAAATCTCAATAATCATAAATCATGTGAGCAAAGAATAACGTTGGAAAATATTTTTAATATAATTAATAACATGAAAAAATGAAAAATATTGAAAATTAAAATAATGATGGAAATATTGAATAACTTGACTAAAAAACATGAAAATTTCTCACAAAAAAATTAGGAAAACATTTCCATGAAAACTCATTATGCTCACACTTATATGAAAAAATTCATTATGTCCAAGCCTAAAAATGAATGAAAACTCATTTTTTCCACTCCTATGTGATGAAAATATTTTTTTTCTAGGAAATTATTTCTTATAACATATCAGCATTAACCGATTGATTAGATGGTGATATATGACCCAAATCATCATCATAGATACATATGCGCTCCACTTAGAATAAATCACT
The DNA here is from genome assembly GCA_963277665.1 of Viscum album. Taxonomy (NCBI): domain Eukaryota; kingdom Viridiplantae; phylum Streptophyta; class Magnoliopsida; order Santalales; family Viscaceae; genus Viscum; species Viscum album. The sequence goes on along the minus strand of OY728163.1, from coordinate 1,637,592,508 downwards.
ATTATATCATACTGAACACATGGAAAGGAATTAGTTTCACAAATATTTAAAAAAAATAACACAACATAAACATAATAAATTATTGGATATCTAAAATATTTTTTAATTAAATGGGTTTATTTCAAAATAAAATATATAGGGTGGTCAGAACATCACTTCATGAGATATAAATCATGGAAGGAAAATTGAAGTGAAAATAGTGATGTTTTCCAAAAACTTATTATCATTGGTATAAAAGATTTAGTGAAAATTTCATTATAATTTTTTTGAGATGGGAAATATAATAATTTTAATATCGTTATTATAAATTATCATAAATAGTTGATCCTTAATGAAAAAAAAGAAGCATGAAAATTAATCTGGATTGGTAAATTATAAAAAACTGTTACTTCACTAAGAATTCTAGGACTTTTTAGAGAAAATACCACATTAAAGAAACATTGAAAGAGAATCATTTTATAAATGAGGTAAATGAAAATATAAAAAATATAAGAGAAATTTATTCGAAATTATTTTAAGGATATAATTTTTAAATGAAAAACATCGACATGGAAGAAATGTATCCATTGATAATAATGAGAATTATTCCTAACAAAATTAAATTTATATTTGAGAAAATAGAGAGATTTTATCTTTTAAAACAAATATTTTACCATTTGGTTGTTGATATATTTTTAATATTCTTCTTACTCTAAGTGTGAAAATTCGAAATATGATTTTTTTGTATAGAAGGTATTTTATCAATTTATTTTTTTGAATAATTAAATTCAAATCAACCACAAGTATTTGATAGAGCTAATTATGAGTATTGGGGAAATTATATGGAATCTTATGTGAAAACTACTTTATTTGGTAAATACCATGTGGAATCTATGTATTATAAAAATATACATAAACAAGTTCAAAATTTTACTCCTGAAAAGTAGGAAAGAATCTATCAAAACATCAAAGATAAAAATAACTTTTTATGTGATATTTATATAATTTTATATTGTCATGTGTCTAAATGTTGGGAAACATATAAAATTTAGAACAAATTTGAATTTTTACATTTAATTATTTTAAAATTACTAGACACCCAAAGTGTTATGTTTCAAGAAGATTATATATTTTTTTTCTAACTAGTTACTTTATAACATAGATGCGTTATAAATTTATCAATATATATATATATAAATTTATAGTATTATAGAGGGTGAGAGAATAATGATAAATTGATTTCAGATAATATTGTTGACAATATAACAAAGGAGTGGTAATAAAAATGAATATAAATTTAAAAAAAATACAAATAAATTTATATATGATTTAATTAGAACAATTATACAGTGAGAAAATTAATGAAAAAGGGATATAGAAAAGGAGAAAATATTGAATAGAGTTGAATTTTCTAAAATTTACAGAACTATAATAATAATTTCTAATAATTCAATGAATACTATGAAGAGATGACATAATAGGTATTCAGATAACAGTAGTTCAAAACATTTAGAATGAAATTTTACAAAAATGTAAAGAAGAATGTTCTGAAGGGTAATTTATGATAATATCATCTAATGGAAGAAAGAAAAAACATGATTAAATGAATTCTATATAAGTTATACATTATAAAATCTGGAAACATGGTCACATTAGTCCTTATTTCCATATGTTGTAGAATATGGATTGAGAATTAAGGTAATCCTAAAAATGAAAAGGAAATAAGGTTTAATAGGTAATGAATACTTGGAATTCTAATGACGTATTTTTTTCCTTCTTATAGATCATCAAAAAGATAATGAAAATAATACAAGAATAAAAAAATTTCATTATAATATGACTTGAAATAAATTTGTTTAATTAGAATAATGAACAACTAGGCATTGAATAATTTATTTATGGATTTAATTTTTAATTTTTTTTGGATTATAATAATATATAATCACAATCAGATGTTGAGTATGATGAACATCAATCATATTTATAAATGAATAGTAAATTAAGATAATTATAAGACTCATATCAATGAATTTTAAATAAGTATTATATTGTTGAATGAAATTATACTATAGTTATTTTTTAGGTAGGTAAGGAAAAATTGAAATTATTAGAATTACATTATATTCAGAATCCAGGTTTACTTTTGTATCTACTTTTGATGGTGCTAGGTTTATTAAACTAAAATATAAAATGTAATACTTGGTTAAATTTCTCATAAACCCCACCACATATCATATAATGACCCTATATTAACATACCTGGATATTACATAACTTTTTTGTAATACTTAAAACATTATACAAAAAAACGCCCAAAGACCGTATTACTTTTGTGCCTTTGGAAACATGGAAACAGAAATCCTTGTATGTAAGTGAGATACATTATCTGAAAATATTTTCATCATGAATATAACCCTTATTAGAAACATTATACATAATATATATCTTCTCAACCTAGGGAATGAAATATAAAAATGGGTGAGATCAGATTCTCTATAAGGGTAAACAACAGAGACATATAATCATAAGCATGAGAATGAGGGTATGAGAACATGATCATAACATTGTAAGATCATACCCTTTATATCATAATATAATAAACATGAATCATGGAATAAATCATGGTATTTCATAAGTCATAAATCATATAGAAATAAAGAACATAATCTATGAATGCACAATGTAGGAATAAAACATGTAATTTTTGAAGACACATAAGTATATAATATATATTCCATAGTAGCCAATTAATCTCTGCCAAGACCATTTTGGTAGTATGGGTTCACTCCGTATACCTTCTTAGTATTCATGGTTTACTATCATGGTTATCTTAATATCATGAGTTCACTCCTTATACAATCTTGTTAGTCAAGGTTCACTCCCATATCCATCTTTGCAGTCAAGGTTTATTCCCAAGACCATCATAGTCTACCTCATCAAATATAAATCATCACCCAATAAATTTTATAGATATATAGATCCCACCCATATAATAAATAAATCATCCAATCATTTTCTACCAAATCATAAATAATCATATCATAACCCTTGAAATGAAATGGATTTCATAAACATGTAATCTTATCATAAACTATGGAAAAAGATACATATTTCATAATCATTTCATCAAAAGAATAATCCATGAAAGAGAAAAAAATTCATAAATGTATAACCTATGAATGATGAATGAGTTTTATAAATACAATTCTATTATGGACAAACCATTCAGAGAAATAATACGAATGCAACCTTTAGATCATTTCCTATAAAGGCATGAGTAACATAAATCTATTTCATCATAGATGGAAAATACTTTTCAAGTATCATTCAAAAAACGTTTCATAATAAAAATATCTTCTTTTCTATGAAAATTTTTATTTAATTCATAAAACTGTTCGAAAATAATTTTCTATGAAAATACTTTAAAAACATATAAATAAACTTGAAATCATTTTGAAAACCTTTTTCCATGAAAACATATCGAATAAGATTCAAAAAATTTTAAAAACATTTTTATTTCGAAGGAATTTGAAAACCTTAAATGAATGTTTGAGGTTTTTTTAAAAACAACTTCATTGAAAATAATTTAGAAACATAAAACGAAATCTTGAAAAAAATTTCAAAAAAATCATTGAAAATACTTTTAAAACTTATAAATAAATCTTATTTTTTTTTGAAAACCATTTCATTGAAAATACATTTAAAAGTTATAATGAAATCCATAATACATTTTGAAAACTATTTCATTTAAAATAATTATTAAATCATGTAAACAAATATTGAAAACATTTTGAAAACCATTTATTTGAAAATAACTTTAAAGATCTATAAACAATAATTGAAAATGTTTTGAAAACCTATTTACATAAAAACATAGGAATTAAGATTGAAAATTATTTGAAAACAATTTCTTTTAATTTATCATTGAAAAAATATAAATAACTCTTGTAAATTTTCCAAAAATATTTTAATATAAAAAATTGTGAAAGATGCTGGAAAAATCCTTAAAAACCTATTTTTTCAATGAAACTTTAAAAATAATCAAAAAAACATTTCGAAAAAAAATTATTGGAAAATATTTTAAAATAATTAATTTAAAAAATATTAGGATAAAAATTTATTTTAAAAAATATAAGTCTTTTAATAGAATCATCAATGGAATGATAGTTATGACGGCTGGTAAATTAGAACGTGCTGAACATTACTTAGCCACCGTAAAAAGTTTAGAAATGTTTCTAGACCAGAGAATGATAAGAATATTTCTTTTTAATAACCCTTTTGTTTAAAAAGGTAAAACATGTGTAAATATGTCATTTAAATTTCAATTGATGATAAAAGAATATTTTTGGAATCCTTTTAGAAAATATGATTTTTATGGAATATGAAAATTCGACCATAGAGAGTGGTAAATTCAAATTTATTAAAAAAACATATTTAAGTATAATATGTACTAATGAGTGGAAAATGGAACCAATATATGATGATATCATGAATAAATAGATACATATAAAATTCATTTGTTTTCTTGAGAGATAGATAATAATATTTCACCAAGAAGCATAATCATAAACAAGATTGAAAAGTGATGAGATTGTTTCAATAAAATCTACAAAATTCGTAATTTTGAACCATACTACCCATTTAAAAAAATAAATTAATTTATTCTTAAAATATATTAAATAGAAATAGATTCATGATATAAAATTTCAACGTCATTATATACTCCTCATGGAAAATATAGGTGCATAACATATCATGTGTCTTAAAGATAGAAAATTGGGACAAAATCATTTTACTAATTTAGTAACTTTTGAAAATAAGTCCCCATGAAAGAAATAAAATAAATAAAATGAATATAAATTTATGTTTAATAATTATAGAATACATCTATGATCTGTATTCACACAACACAAAAGGAATGTTTGGTGAATAAATCATGTATCTCACAAAAATAAAAAGTGAGATGAAAGTTTATTACATTGTGTCTTGAATATCATCATACTCAAACACTCCTCATGTATAATAAATATAATTTTATTATACATTTTTACAAAACCACATTCTTATATCTAATACCTCATATGGTTTTATTATGACTTTATATTACCTTGTTGTTAACAATTCTCTGTTAAGGTTGCACTTCAGTAAATATCCACTTTGTTCTTCAAATGCATCTCAATTTTTTATATATTCAGTCCTTATACTTACATAATGATTTATAGAATTTAAAAGAATATATAAATGAAATTTATATTTAGTATATGTTTATAATAATAATCTATAAAATATATTAAGTATGAAATGTAATAAAGTATTCCTGGAGACGGTTTGTGGTATGTACGCATAAATGTTGTTTCCGTTTAATAGTCGTATTGGAATAAAGTAAGTAAATGAAATATACGTATATATATATATATATCATTATTAAATTATAATTATTATATCATATATAAATCAATTAATTTCATTAAATCCATTATTAATACATACCATGTAGTGTTAAACCAATCACATCGCTTTGAGGGCGCGGTAGTCCACACATCCTCAAACAAATTTATCATATTTACACAAATGAAAAGTATAAAGATATGTGTTTTAAAATAATTATATAATATTAAAGAAACAATTTATATAATATATATCATACACAAATTGAGTTTCCATCATAGTTTCCAACATGAGAGTCGGTAAGGGAAAATGAACAATCGTCGTTTTGTGAGGTGATAGTTCACTATACATATAAAAAATACGTTCTTTTCCCATTAGATGGTGCTGTGTTTAATTTTTAGTAGAAACCATAGAATAAAAACATCCGATTATAATAGAGATAGTGGTTCTTTATAAAATAATGTAATAAAGATAATGGTGGGTGGAGAAATATTAAAGTAAAAGAGCATGAGAGAAGTCGTTACCTATTAATTGGGAAACTCCTTTTGGATTGTTCCAAAGGGTTCATTGAATTTATTTCTACATATCCAGAGGATTATATAATTAAAGGTGGAATTTTGGGAAGTTTATTAGGAATATATTATCCTAACCTAAGTGGTTTTCAAGGTGTGAAGAAGAGGTTGAGGTGGTGGTCTTTTATAGGTAAGGGAAATGACAACCTTTTTTTTAAAACAAGTTCCGAGTAACCACGTTTTTACATACAAAAAGTCTTACCAAACCAATAAAACTCAATATTGGAAGGTTAATGGCCAAATAATGTCCATAAAATGGGTTTTCGATATGTTTATAGGTCATTTTATGGTCCTAAATGTAAGGATTAGTACCTTTTAACCTAATTTTTCTCTTAATAGTTGTAATTAATTTTAATCATATTTAGTAATATATTTTGTAGAAAAAATTTGGACTTATTTGAAAATATAAATTATTCTGATTCCAAATATCTAATAAAATTTTCCAAATTATAATCACAAAATTTGTGGAAAATAATTTCAAAATATCCTTCAACCTCATTCTATATGGATGGTGGGGAGAGGAGAGATCTCCTTATAGAATCACAACTAGTCTGAGTTTGCCATTAGGTTAATGGGTTGTAATGATCCTACCACTTCCGTTAGAGAGGCTATATATTACCTTGTGTTCAACAATGTGGTGCGGGACAAGGATCAATAGGGAACCTTTAATCTCATTGAACTGACCCTGGAGCGAGACCAACACATTTTCACTCCCTCTTCCATGGAGGCCTTCTTCTCTTGGGACATTCATCAAACTCTGAGCACACAAGAAAGTTCAAATAGTAGGAATGATACCCTTTAGAAAAATTTTGTTCCCTTGAGGTATAACTTCTTATCATGTCCTAACAAAAACAAGGAAGTACCTATAGAATATAATAATAAATTTTGTATGATGATGTTGGTGTACTAATGTCCCAAATGCAAGAATCGTAAGGTGGAGAGTTTTGATCACCTTCTCTTTTGGGAGACTGGGATTGTGTTGTGTGGAGTGGTCTTGGGGAGTTTACGACTCTCACATGGCATAACATTGATGACCTCCCATTTTGGTCAATGAGGTTCTATGGATCAGGTGACAGGGGACTGGAGAAGGAGGCCCAAACAATTATCTTACAAGCAAGGTTATGGAGTATTTGGAAAGCCATGAACAGGGAAAGGTATGATGGGTTCCCATATTTTGACTAATCCATCATCATCAGGACTAAAAATATGCACCTAGATCTTACCCAGCTCTCCAGAAACTGGTGGGAGGCACCCTCCCACTACTCTCTTCGAAGAAGCTCCTACGGTGCCTAACTAGATAATGGAAATGCGATAGGTCAATGGGTTTAATGGACCCCCTCCCCCCTTAAGTGGCCTCAAATTGAATACAAATGAATACTACATCATGGGGGTCCTGTAGGGTGGAGGTGTGGTTTGAGATGACAATGGGTCTGTCATTCTGGATTTCTCTTCCCGTTGGGGTTGTGGATCACCCCTACATGGTAAGGTAAATGCTTTTTATTAAGGAATTAACATATTTCATCAGGAAAAAATTGGGTTATTAGGGGCATAAAGTGACTCTAATATTTTCTATAATGACTTAAATTCCCTATGTGCCACCCCTCGGTGCATTACATATACCATCAGAAAGTGAAGGGGAGTGCTCGACAACAATACCAAAGCGGTGCACTCGTGGAGAGAGGGTAACCAAGTCGTTGATCACCCTATTTCACTTTATGTTATTGGTTCATACACTTTTTTCCATCATAATGTACGGTCTTTGAAACCAGATGGGTCATCCTAGTTGGAGGGGATACCCTCGTCCATCACTATTTAGGCCTCCGTGAGCCCTGGTGTTTGTGGTCCTTGTGCATTTTATCTTATTAATAAAAACTTACTCAATTATGTTTATTTTTATATTGAAATATTAAATATATAAAAATTCCAAAAATTTGATTTCAAATGCGTTCATATTTAAAATGTGGCAAAACTACCTTCATAAAAATAAAAGGTTTTCAGCATAAATTCGGATTTGTTATTATCTTATATCTATCAAATCTATTGGATGATTATCAAAAATATATTTTCTTAATATATAACATAAATATTTAAATAATATCTTTAACTATTACTAATTAATTAACTTATTAAGATAAATCATCTTTTTCACATAAAAATATAATTTTGAAAAATTAGTCCATTAATATTCATATTATTTTTATATTATTTTAAAATTATTTGGTAACCAATTAATTAAACATTATATATTTATAAGTTATTTAATCATATAATATTTAATTTAATGGCCATGTTATATCCAATTAAATAATAATATTTTAATAATGAATTATTTTTTGGTAATAATAGGTCGTTCATGTAACGTAATCCATCCAAACAATTTAGTCTTGCGTATAATATAAGCTAAGATCAGTGTTCTGTGTAAAGAAAGCTAAAATTTATATTTTGTGTTGTGTAAGATTAAATTTCTATTTCATATATCAGAATCCAAATATAATTATTAAATATAAATAAATTATTGTTAGTGTAGAATGAAATTAAAAACATCAAAATGATTAAATTAATTCAAAAAAATAATTCACAAAATCTCAAGGTGTTACATTATACCCCAACCCAAAGTAAAATATAACCAGGTTTCATCACAAGAGAACATAGGTTGCAAGTGAAAAAAATGTACATGGAAAATAAATATAACTATCTTCTTCTGGAAGAGAAATATATAGAACATGGTTAGGTGAAATTTAACAATTAAAAAGAAAAAGATATGAGATTATCTAAGGTACAACTTGATTTATAAAAAATGTAGGTACTAGGAAAACATTTTTGGTTTCAAGTTAATTTTTCTGAATGTTGAATAATTTTAAAATAAATATATATATGATGTATTTTGGGATAACATCACCCTCTATTTTTTCATTGATCCTCTTAACCACTTTCTCAAAAAAGGTTGGTGAAGTTTTCATTCCTAAAGCACAAACTGATCATGATATCCATGATATGTCATCCCATTTTTCATTTTTCATCATCAATACATTGTAGTTTGAACAAGTTATCCAATATTCATAAATCCTGATATGGAGAGATATAATTTTAATCTTACTAACTTCATCTACATTTTAACCTAAACTTTACATAATTGGTTAACCTTATAAAACATCTAAATGATGAAAATTCAAAGCATTGCAAAGAATTTCTGGGAATTAGCTTAACATTGACCACCCATATATCACAAAGTACCACTTTGTTGTTACATTCCAAACATGTGAATACCCCCATCGTATATTCCCTTGAAAATGGTAACAACCTTAATTACCATAAATCCTTTTGAAAAATAGGAATGATTCCTTATTTCAATGATTACTGGATATATTCCTCAAATCCAAGAAGTTATAAACTTAATCCTTGATGACATATAATAATTTTATAATAATTAGTTCAATGATAATTTGTACTATCAAATTTACTTATTCAAATCCCACATATATTTTTCCAAACATCATTATCTCAACATCAGGAATTAATTAAGGGTTACCTTCCCCTAATCAAAATTTCACCATTCTAGGAAGTCACATTTCAATGACCTCAAAACCATTTAACATGTCCTTTTGATATTTAATGAAAAGTTAACCTAAAAATACTTATTCATTTCATGATTCATATTATATAATCTAGAATTCAAAAATATAACTACTTCATTAATCCAAACATATTATGGAACCATTACTTAGGCTTTATAAACTTATTCTTTAATGCCTCTTTCCATGAATTTGAAATAAGAATCATTATTTTGTTTACTCAACCTCAATACAATCAATATTCTTATGTTTAATAGAAAAAATACCGGACGAACATCACATACCTTTCACATGTAATTTGAGGTCTAATTATCCTCGTATGTATCACCAATTCTCATATAACCATCTTGATCCCCTTTATGAGATTTCCACTAGGGAAATAGATTCACATTATTCTTATATTTTACAATTATAAAATAATAAATGTTATCCATGTTCCTTCTAGTTCTCTATATGGACTAAATCCAGAAATCATAGTGTGAGAAACATTTATCAAATTAGGATACCATATAATCATGACAAATTACTTATGGGGAACCTAAATCTGATTTATACTTATTTTATATATGAAAACATAGGATTATCATAGATTATTCATAGTAATCATCTATTTAAATCCTTCATAATGGACCATAATGTGTTTTTAAATTCCCAAAGAATATCCCTTGGGAGTGTCAAACTAGGTGTGCAGCAATGTCCATTTTCATGTACCAGATTACCTTGAGTCGGGTCCAGGACATTGTGTCAATGTTGTTACCCCTTGGTACATCTGTTCCAGATCCATATCCCCTTGTAGTATCTATATAGGTATGTATATCTAGTATTCCACTCACTCTATCATTTACCTAAATTCTAGTACATTTTCCTAAATATTGACCCATCTATATACTTATCCTTAGAGACATCACTAGACATATCCTTGGAAATATAAATAGGGATATCACTAATGTTTTCTCATCGTAGTTTCCCAAGATTAAAAACACCTTGGATCTGATACTAACTATAATGAACCTATCTTGATGTACATAGACTTCACATAATTTTTTACGGAATACTTAATACATTATACAAAGAGATGGCCAAAGATTGTATTAGTCTAGTGTCATTGGATACTTATAAATATAAACACCAGTTTCTTTGTGAGATACATTATTTCCCACTATGTTTTTATGACTATAATCCTTCTTAGACACATGATAGATAATATATATATTCATAACCTAGGGAAAGAAACATAAAAAGGGTTGAGCTGAAATGCTTAGTTAGGGTAAACAAGGGAGATATATAATCATAATAATAATCATAAGGGTGCGAGAATGTGATTATAACATTGGAAGATCATACCTTTCATATCAAAAGATCATAAGCATGAATCATGGAACAAAGCATGGAAGTTCATAAGACATGAATCATAAGAAAATAAATAACATGTTCCTTGAAAGCATAACATAGGAATAAAAAATGGAATTGTAGTATATAAATAAGAATATTTTATGATGTTCATAATAGCCAAGGAATCACTGAAAAGACTATATTGGTAGTATGGGTTTACTCTCCAAACCATCTTGGTATTAATTGTTCACACCCATGGACATCTTATTACCATGAGTTTACTCCTCATATCGTCTTGTTAGTCATGGTTCACTCCCATGGCCAACTTAGTAGTCCTGCTAAATTCTCAAGACCATATTAGTCTATCTCATGAGATATAAATATTTACCCAATGCATTAGAGGGAGATATAGTTTCCAATAATCTAATAATTAAATCATACAAACATGCGACCCAAAATCCTAATGAATAATATCTTAACACATGAAATGAAATGGGTATCATAAACATCGAATCATGTCATAACATTTAGAAAATGATATATATTTCAAAATCATTTGATCAAATGAAAAACATGTGAAATAAAAATAGATTTCATAAAAATATAACTTGTGAAATAGAAATGGTTTTTCTAAAGACTGTTCCATTAATCATAACCCATTACAAGAAAGAATATTAATGGATCCTTTAGATAATTTCCAAAAAGGCAAGAGTAACATCAATAGATGTCAACTTAGATAGAAAATAATTTTTAAATATCATTAAAAGAATGTTTCATGAGGAAAATAACATTTCCTCTTTGAAAAATTATTCTTTATTCATAAAACCATTTGAAAAACATTTTCATATAAAATAACTTTATAATTCATTAATAACACTTGAAATCATTTTAAAAACCATTAAAATTGAAAACTTATAGAATAATATTAAAATAAAATTTAATAAAGTGTTATTTTGATAAAACTAAAATAATTATTTGTAATGTTATGAAAAACATTTCATTGAAAATACATTGAAATATTTAATGAAATCTTGAAAACATTTCAAAAACCATTTTATTGAAAATACATAGAAAAAATATAATGAAATCATAAAAATGATTTAAAACCAATATTAGTGAAAATAAATTGAAAAATTATAAAGAAATCTAGAAAAAAAAATTAAAAACCATTTCATTGAAAACATGTAATGAATTACTGAAAACATTTTAAAAACCATTTTAGGGAAAATAACTTCAAAGACTTATAAAGAAGGCTTGAAATTGTTTTTGAAAATATTTTTACATGAAAACAAATGAAAGAATCTGGAAAATGTTTTGAAAACCATTTTTTTTTGAAAATAACATTGAAACCTTATAATTAATTCCTGAAAAGTATTTTGAAAATTTTTTAATTAAATTTTATTATAGAATCATAAAAACGTTTTGAAAACCCCCTTTTCCCTATAAATGTTTGAATGAAGCATGAATACATTTGGAAAACCATTTTCATGAAAACTACATTAAATCAATTAATTTCCAGAATATTAGTAAGAAACTTTATTTTAAAAAAATGTTAATCTTATAAATTAGGTTACAACGATATGACCGTTATGATGGTGGGTAAATCCATATGTTCTGAACATTCCCATTACATTGTAATAATGTTTAGAAAAGTGACTCAGCCAGAAAATGTCAAGAAGATTCCTTTTTAAAAATTATTTTTTAAATGTAAAAAATAGGAAAATATTTCATTTAATGATCGTAGTATGATTGTATAATATTTTTTAATCCATTTAGATAATATGGTTTTGAAGTAACACACTTTTATGACTGAAGAGAGAGGTAAGTTCAGACATTCTTAAAATCACATTCTTAATAATCTAATATACACAATAGTGTAAAAATGGTACCAATATATAAAGATATAATGAATAACTAGATAAGAGGAAAATTCCTAAGTATTATTGAGATATAGAACAATATATTTCATAAAATTATGCATAATCATAAAAAATCTCGCAAAGTAATGAGATTGTTTCAATAAAATCTTATCACGTGGAAAAATTAAAACATATTCTACTTTTAAGAAAATTAAATTAAATGATGCTTAAAATATCATTAATAGAAAAATAATCATTTTATAAAATTTATATGGTAGTATATACATGTCATGTAAGAATACATGTGTATAACATGGTATGTGTCTCAAAGAGGGAAAATTGAGAAAAAATCAATTTATCGATTTGGTAACTTTTGAAACATAGTCCTCATTAAAAGAATATAATAAACTTGACATATAAATACCAATAAATTAAAATATACTAGTCAAACAATAAATTCATGGGTAGTAAAAAAAACAAAATTAGAATGGGTGGTGAATGAAGCATGTATCTCACATAAATAAAAAGTGAGATGAAATTACCTTACCTTGTGTCTTGAATCTCATCGTACTCATACAAAACTTCTATATAATAAATATTCGTTTATTATACAACTATAACTATACCATATTATTTTATATATTACCATATATGGTTTTATTATTACTTTATATTACTCTCTTGTCAACAATTCTATGTTATAGTCACACTTTTGGTAATATCCTCTTTGTTCTCGACCTGTGTCTTAATTTGTAATATATTAATTACTTATACATATACCATGAGGTGAAAAATGTAAAAATGATATAAATTACATTTATATTAATTATATGTGTATAATATTAATCTATATAATATATAATTAGGAAATTTAATACATCTTTCATGTATATGGTAACCCGTACGTAGGTATTAACGATGTTTTTGTTTAATAGTAATATTAAAATAATGTATGTAAATTCCATATATGTATATATATAAATATATATCATAATTTTAGTATAATTATTATATCATATATATAATATAATTTAACTAAACTGACCCTTAATACATTCCATCTAGTGTATAAATTAAGAACATTGCTTTAAGGTGGCGGTAGTTCACACTTCCTCAAACAAAATTATCATATTTACACAAAATGGAATGTATAAATATATATGTTATAAAATAAATAAATAATATTAATAATATAATAGATATAATATTTAAATATATTTTCCATCATGATTTCCAATATGAGAGGTGGTAAGAAAAATGAACAATCATTATTTTGTGAGGCGGTAGTTCATTGTACACCTAAACAGTATGTCGGTTACCCATTAGATAGAGATGTGTAAAAGTGATGGTAAAAACCTTAGAATAAAAATATCCTAGTATATTGAATATAATATATTTATTATACAATTATTCAATAGAGAGGGTGGAGGGGTGGAAAAATAAAATAAAATAAAGGATTTTGAGAGAAGTCGTTACTTCTAAATCAGGAAACTCCATTTGGTTTGTGACAAAAGGCTTCCTTATATTTTTTTATTCAAAATGGGGATATTATATTAGTATGTAAGAGATTTTGGTATTTTTATTGGGTAGTTATTGGAAAAAACAAAGTGTTTTTTGAGGATTGAATAAGAGGAAGAGGTGGCGGCCTATTATAGGGAAGGGAAAGGACACAATTGACATTTTTTAAAACAAGTTTGGTGTACAGAAGTTTTTACCTAAAAAAGACTTATAAAACCAACAAAAATAAATATTTGGAAGTTTCATGGCCTCAAAAAGGACATAAAATAGGGTTTGGACAATTTTTGATGACATTTTGGGTCTTAAATTTAAGGATTAGTACTCTGTTAACCTTATTTTTAACTTAATCATTATAATTAATTTCAATCATGTTTACTAATATTTTCAACAAAAAAATTTGAACTTAATATACATTAGAAATTATTCTAATTTCAAATATGGATTCCATTTCCAAATTCAAATCACATAAGAGGCAGAAAATGATAAAAAAATAATCCTCCTAATAGGACGACACTCTATGTTTTTAAAGAAAAAATATCAAAATGTTTTCTATGTTTTTATTTCTAGATTCAAATTTAAATTGATTAAAATGACCTAAATATTATTAATTAATACAATTATTATCTAATTAAACTTTAAAACTAATTTTAAAATATAATATGACCTTATAAATTTTTTTTATGAAAATGCATTCTTGAATTAAAATTTAGTATTTTTTACTATTCATTTAAAAATAAAACCTCACAAAAAAAAAATAATTTATCCTAACCTATTTTATATGTTTCTATTTATAATATTATATTTATATTGACATATAAAATCCATAAAATTTCTAAATATTTGATTAAAAATTGGGCCTCCATTTAAATGCAGAAAAACTACCTTTATAAAAATGTAGGTTTTAAGCATAAAATTGGGTTTATTTTTATCATATATCTATCAAATATATTGGATTACAATAAAAAATATGTGTTTTAATATATAAAATATAAATTCAATTAAAAAATTTCACTATTTTTATTTAATTTAACTTATTAATATAAATCATTTTTCCACATAAAAATAGAATAATATAAAACCAGTCTCTTATATTAATTTAGATTCTTTGTTATTTTATAATTAATAAGAAATTAATGAAATGAACTATATATATTTTCGTACATTAGTTAGTCATATATTATTAAATTTGATTTCTATGTTATATCCTGTTAAAAAATAATATTTTAATCATGAATTATTGTTCAGTAACACTCGGTCTTGCATGATACGTAAGACATTGATGAAAGTCAATTTTCCATGTAACATAATCTAACCTCAATTTTCCTTATTGAGAAAGCTAAAATTTATTTTGGGGGTATTGAATGATTAACTTACTATTTCCTATAACGCAATCAATAAATTTTTCTATGAAATAAAATAAACTATTTTTAGTGTTGTGTGAATTGAAAAATATCAAAAAGATTAAATTAATTTGAAAAAATAATTCCAAAAATAACTGGGTGTCATATATAAAATCTAAATAACCAATAAAATCTAATTTCATTTCATTTTAAATATATATTTTGGGAATCAAATACTTAGTGACATACATTTAAGCCATTACACCAAGGACTACTTGTAAAGAATGACCAGGGAAGAGAGAGTAGTTAGGTATCCATTCCCCCACTAACAAGGATGTTGGTGAAAAAACCTGATACACAAAAAAAAATTGTATTAAAAGGATAAAAAATAGGTTAGAGTTTTCATTAAATCATAAGAAAATATATATCATATAATATGGACATAAAAAAGACTAACATGGAGGGTGTTTAACCTGCCCTATATGTCTATTTTATTTTCTTTTAATATGTATAAGTGTTAATATATTTTATATATGTGATTACTATATGTGAAAATGAATAAAAACATGTAATTTTATTAGAGTTTCCAACCATGTTGAAGAAGAAGAAGGTTATATTTCCACTGAAAAAGAGAGTTTTTGTATGAGGAGTTTAATAATTTCTAGTGGTAAAAATGATAAGTGCACTGGAAATCGTATTATTCAGAGAGATAGAATCATTGAATTAAGAGAATTATTTAAAGAGGATTTTTATAATTCTATAATTGAGGAATTATATGAAAAGTGTTTCATCTATAAAAAATAATGGTTGAAAGGCCATTTGACTGTTTGTGGATGGGATGAAGAATATACAAGAGAATGGTTTATTTTTGTTAAGGAAATATATATTATGTTCTAACAGAAAGCCATATATTAGTTAGCATAACAACAAATAAGTTGGACGTCACTTCCAAAATGGTTAATATTAACAGTCTAGGTACTTGAGAGAAGCTATAGGGTATTATAACACCTACACATAGTCAACACAAGTATTGAAAAACAAAGGGGGGTGTTAAGGAATTTTGATGGTGTGAGGACGCCCTATTGAGCTCTGGTATGGGGGTTCTAACAAATTTTTTTTCAATGTTATATATATAGAACATGAATGAATGGATAATTTCACTACTAAACTATATTTTCTTATGAGACCCTCTATATTCACAAAATTTTCACAGATAAAAAAACACAGCTGCCAAAGTGAAACAATGTTGCATATATAATCATCTTTATCCTATATTGAACTATAGTTTTAGAATGATTATTTCATACTGAGATGATTTCATTCATTCTTTCGTATACTATTTAATTAAGGATTAAGGCTAAAGAAGATGAGATC
The DNA here is from genome assembly GCA_963277665.1 of Viscum album. Classification (NCBI taxonomy): domain Eukaryota; kingdom Viridiplantae; phylum Streptophyta; class Magnoliopsida; order Santalales; family Viscaceae; genus Viscum; species Viscum album. The sequence continues at coordinate 1,637,575,575 of OY728163.1, read as the reverse complement.
ATGTCATTATTAAATAATTTCTACTTATACATCCAGTTTTTTTTTGAGTCGGTGACATCGACCAAACTATTGTAGAAACTTTTGATTATCATTAATTGTATATAGTTTGATAAATAAAATTGTTATAAATACCATAATAGTTTTGATAAAAAAATTTACCCTATATGTATGTTATTTTCATTAGATTACATGTTGTATCAAGATTATATAGTAGTTCCTAGTATGTAATGAGAACCTAGAGATACCATGAAAATAATCTTAAAAATATGTCCTATGGTATTGATACCTAATTATAAGATACATATGATGTGTAACCATAATGTTCGGGGGGATCATAGTCATTGAGGCTTATTCTCATAAATTTATCTCATGGTAATCTTGAGTGAATGTGATAATGAGTTAAAATTTTTCAAAAGAAACACTACTTGTTTTATGTGTCATAGTAATTCCATTGTACGAAAATGTTTAATTTTATCCTATAATGATATTTTAATTATGTTATACTATTCTATCAAATAATTTTATAAAATAAAAAATATATATAATAGATTTTTTTGCGAGGTATCTTTAGTTAGTTTCGTCATTGGTGGTATGACATTGATCGAATAATAACTGAAAAAATTGATTCTAAAAGGAAGTGATATTTTAGGCATAGTTTTTCAGGATGGATGTACCTTTACTAAATCTATGGTTATAATACAAGTAGTTAAAACCCTCACGTTTAGTCAAAAAAATATTTAGAAACAATGGATGCTGACATGAATTGTGTTTTCTTATCTATGTGATATGAAAAGATAAAGAGAGTGTATTACATGATGTTTGTTCATAGGCATGTTTTTAATTTCTATGATTATTCTTTGTATTCTTATTGGCCTTATTGGGTTTAAATACTTTCTCTTAGTCTATCAATAATATTCTATGATATATAGAAAAGGGTCTAGAAATTTACACATAATAACATATTTAAAATTATACGCTGTTCTAATTGAAAAGATTGTAAGACAATGTGGGACCCCACTTTGGGTTACAAGACATGTCTAAGGTTAAATGATAAGAAACAAATATATAAATTACTTATTATTCTATTATATAATATATATTTTTTTATTTTATTTCTCAAAATTATTCATAGGTTATTATTTGAATATAAGGAAAATATAATATAAATGTATATTATTTTAATATTCAAGCTTTGTTTAATATTTACAAGATTTATGAGTCAAGTTGAACAATATATTTTATCATTTAATGTAATTATTTTATATTATATGAAGATAATAGAATATAATTTAAGTTTATAACGTAGTTATTTTTTCATACCATGTAATTTATAGATTATCCAGTGGGAGTTACTTGTACAAAGGACCGAGATCACTTTCTTGGTAATTAATTTCGACTTTATATTCATGAGAAAGCTTGTTTCTTATGAACTATTGATTACCAAAAAATTAATACACCCTCTATCCTTCTTAATATATCAAGGAGAGTGGAATATTCTATTTGAGCATTGGATATTTGATTTCCTTCTCAAATCAAAGGGGTGAGATCCTAATAATCCTCAGGATGTCAAAGTATTCATTAGAGCTCTATGATAACACCATGAATTCGATAATCAATGTTCAATAGGACTGTTTAAGTGTATGTTGGTAACATAGAGTTGTTGAACCTAATATCATTTTAGAAATTATTTAAAACTATGGGTGGAATTGAAACATTCCATTGATTTGAATAAGGAAATGGATCCTTTATATTTCATTCTTAATAAATTCTTGTGAGATCCTTATAAATTTACCAGGGTTCAGATCACCAGACACGATGAACTAATGTATCTATATTGATCAAGTATTTAAAATCCTCAATGCACTATATTTTTCTCTATTCCTCAGTACAAAGAATTTTTATAATAACATAAAGAGGAAAAGGGGGTGTGGCATGACTTAGTGCTAAAAACAATTTTTTTTTGGAAACCACAAAATTTCTATTTAAAAAAAATATTTTATAATAATATAATTTTAATGGTGGGATGGATTTCCCTTGGTTCCAATAAAAATGAAAAACCTAAAATAAGCTTCTTGAAGAAATTATAGGGCTGACACAATTGGTAGGAAATAGTCATCTATCAAACTTATCCATTAGAATGATTCTATCACAACCATGGATGGACCCCCTTCATTCTGACATGGTATCAATTTGACCACCCAAATCACCTGTATTATCACAATGGACCACTCTTGAAACACACGCCAATCATCTGGCCAACCTTTAACAATAGAAAACCATCCCACCTGGCTAACACACTAGTAGAATCCACCACCTCCCACCACATATTCTACCCATAGTCTATCATCATCTTCCACAAAAACTATCCTTCATTTTAATACATAGGATCATAACTCATTGGTACCAACCTTTCTACTCAGTGTATCCCCTTACACCAAGAGGGATCCTATTGGTCTCCTTTGAGTCCTGTATTATTATACTAAACCTCCTATGATACTGGGTGGGTTTTCTTGAGATGGAATAGGGCAGGGTGAGGTCTTCCTAACCTAAAATATCCCTACAGGGGTTTTCATGACCTGGAGAAACCCTAAATTTGTGTTCCCGACCCAAAAATTGTCGATTTGGGTTCAACCAGATGTGTAACATGCCTGGGCGTGATTCAGGAGTTCATGAAAATATTTAAAAATAAAAAACATTAATTTATAATATTTTGATTTGAAATTATTTAAAATAATAATCTTGAAATAATTTTTTTTGGAATAAAAACTAAATTTTTACCTATATGTAAATATATAGAAATAGTTGAATTAAAATAATTTATTTATTTATTTAATTACTCTCAACTTAAATTTACCACAATTTAATGCTTTTCAAACATTTGTTATATGCAAATACTAGTCTTAAGGATTGAATAGCCACTGTTTATTTGAGTTAATTTTAATTAAAATAATTATTACAAATTTTTGTGATGTTTGTAATAATTATTTATTTATTAATGGTATAAGAATTTTAATTTTTATTTAATTTGTATTAGGACATACTCTTCAATTATTTATATATATATATATATATATATATATGTTATGCTACTTGAGACCCCCTCTCATGCATGAGAGTATGTTTATACTATTGATGATGATGTAGTAAGATGTGAACAATGACATGATGAGGGAGTACCCTAGTTGAGAAGTGATAACACTAGACCAAATGTGAGATGTGATACAAATTAAGACCGGACTCATTTATTATATGCCTAGTTCATGGTTGATACATCATATTTAAATATATCAACCAATATTAGATGCTTAAGATCACTTGGGTAAATTAATTATTCATGCAATGTATAATGATATGATGAATGTTTTTCATTGAGATATGATTGGTTATGAGTGCAATAATAAAGATAGAACATATCAAATTGAAAAGAATTAAATTCGTCAAAAAATAATTAAATAACCTAAAATAAATATTATGACATAAATTCCTTCCATTATTTACATTCGAATATAACTAGGTGTACAAGGTGCTCGTTATCCCCAATAGAGGGGGCCTCCAACCACTAGAGAGTTATAATGAAAATTATGGGTTGACTTAAGTAAATATGGTAACAAATAAGTAGTCATAAGTATCCTTATATCAATTTAGTGGAAAAGAAATGATTGGATTAATGTTATGACTCAGAGAATCTATGAATTATCTCTATAGTTATAGGAGTCACAAGTTAAAGTAGTAGTGTATTCTAGTGTCTACCATGGAACTCTCCAAGTAGTGGAAGAAAAATAATATAGTCTATGATTATAGGTTTCAAGAGTCATTACCTCTAAAATATTCATGTTAGTTTTTATTCTTAAAATACTAGTGAGGACTACGAGGGTATGATAAAATAGTGGGAAAATATACTGTTTGAATGAATTAATATGTAATGTCTAAAAGGTAATCAAGATAAAGTAGTAACCGATCAATTTATTTATTGTAGATAAAATGGAGATAATCACCACCAATACATTATAAATATGATAAATTTGAGGAAAAGAAAATATCATATCCATTAATAAAATCGAGGAGTGGTATATTAACTTTCACATAAAAATATGCCAAGAGAGGATGATTTATGGGTTCAATACTTAACTTCATGTTGATACCCTTCATAAAGAAAGAAATGACGATAAAAACAAGTATAAAAAGTATATTTATTATGAACTAGAAGTAAAGTGTACCATGTCTTAAGAAATTAACATTTAATTGTAGAAAATTCATGTGGATGAAGATGCCTAAATGATTCTAACTCATCTATAATTGTTAAATAAAGAGAGTGAAAGGGTATAACTATATATGATATCAAGTGAACTGTATAGGTATAAGAAAATAGAAGGTAATCAAGTAGAAACTCATTTAATCAAGATGATTATGTACATCTAGAGAATTAATTCCCTTGGGTTCACGTTAAACCAAGAAATAATGAATGATCATATTCTTTCCTCTTTACCATAATATTTTGTACATTTATTGTTCATTAAAACATGAATAACATTATAATGTCACTCCCTGATATATTGGAATTAGTTTTCCATGTTGATTCATAAATGAAGGATAATATTACAAAATTTCTTATTGTGAACAAGGGTAGGAAAGTCAATGCTAAGGGGTTAAAGCTTAAGTACAAACTGAATACACTGATGCACCATTCTTCTAGAAAGATAATGATTTTGTTAGATATAAATGAGTAGAAGGTTTTCTAATTTTCATGTTCCAAGAAAGGCCACTAGAATAAAACATAAAGGTATGGGAAAAGAATAAATTTGGTTCCTCTACTTATGGTATTTTTTCATTTAATTTTACATGTATTTATCAATGAGTTGGTTATTTGATACAATACTTGTCTCGCACATTTTTACTCATATACAAAAACCAATTAGATTCTAATTGATTGGAAAGGTCATGGTGGATATTTGATATGATAATGATTTGAGAATCGAATCTTTGTAAGTGGTTGGTCATTATCTAAATTTCCCTAGTGGTTTAGCTATATTATAAATTATTTGTTATTATGTAACCTCAGTTAATAGAAAAAATATTTGTGTCATTTTTTGACACCATGGTATTTTATTTCATGTTAGTAAATAAATGGTTTCTATTTTTACAAGGATAAAATATTTTAGGGTATGGAACATCTTAATAATTTATTTTATCTATGTGAGCTCCTAAAATATATGATACAAATTTATGATAAAACATGAAAAAATGATTCATTTATGAATTACCTATGTAACTATAGACTAGGTCATGTAAAGGAGAAGTGTGCATTGAAATTACATATTGTGGGGTTTTTATACATAAATGAGTTAAAACCCCTATATATATTTAATGATTTTTTAGAAGAGAATATAACAAAAGAAACCATCTCTAGGAAAAGAGTAAGAGCCATTGAATTAATGGAATTGATTCACAATTAATAGTGGGAGGTGAAGTTTTTCCCAATACATAAGTTCTGTGTAGGTGTAAGGACCCGCACTTATTTCATACATAATCTTGAATTTATTCAAGAAAACACTTCATTTTACATTGAGGATCTTTTCAAGTTTAGAGCTTTAGAGAATTAAGACAAAATATTCATAACATTACACATTGTTACATAGTGGATACCATAAAATCAGTTTCCATTTTCCTCAGAATATAAAACATTAAAACATAAAACAAGACTCCTTGACAATTCTTCAACATTTAACATGTCTTCCTTCCTTGTATTATTCATCCATTAACCTGTGAAAAATCATTTAAAAACTTGGGATGAGCACAAAAGCTCAGTAAGGTATGAAAAAGAAGGAAAAAATCTCATCAGTCCATGAATACACAAGACATATGGAAACATTTTCAAAATACACGATTTACACCCATAAAATCTTACTTAGCGTAACATGAGATTTACACAAGATCCATACAAACATAATTATAATCATAAAGGTATATTGGGGCATTACTTACATAATCTTGTAACCATCTTGGCTACCTTAAAATTTGTAACCCTCACGGCTACCTTACTTTGTGTAACCATCACAGTTACACTTGGAGTAACCATACGGCCGAACTCCAACATACTCATACCCAATGCATTGGAGGGAAATATAGGTCCCACCCTTCATCATAAACAATGCCCAATAGCCAAAACATAATCATTCAACATAAATAATAGCATAAAAACATTGCCTTTGAATCTTATAAAATAGAATTTTAAAAGAGGATTTTAGAAGAAAGGTCCCTTATAAACATCATATACTTGAAGTGATACTTAATTGAGTGGATGGAATATGTATATACTCTGTAAATACACATAATTAAACATAATATAAACAGAACAAACAATTTAAATAGCACATAAATTATAAAGTAGAAGGTTAACCCAAAGAATGGAAATCGGGTTAAGAATTCCCTTACCTTAGGCTTGTCCTACTTCAAAATTGTTTGAACCTCCTGTATAATGGTTAAAGGAGTGTTAATAGGATTTTAAAGAAACGTGTTCATGTTTATAACATCTTATAGGGTCATTTCATAACCTCATTTCACCCCTTATTTGTTAGTATTTTGTTCCTTGCATTATTTTGGGTGAGGTCTTTTGTGATTTTCACGATCGGTTCATGAAGAATCGTTTTTGTTGATTGGAAGTGAAACTCCAGAATTGGAATGGAGTATTAGTTACATAACTCCAGTACCATAAATTATACCATTCATCACTTTGGTGCTTTATATGATGATGATTTATAAGTTAAAACATTAATTATGTTCGTTTAGATAATTTAAGTGGTTCTTTGATAATTACAATTTCATTTAGTCTTATAAGTTTGAATCATGAGTACAAAAGAATTACAGAACCTTTTATGATTCATAAAACATATATTATAACCTGGTTCAACCATATAAATGGTTTCATGACCAGACTTGAAATAATTAATGGAAATTGAAAATACATCGTCCACGATATCGGTAATTCGACACAAATGGACAATGTTTCTTGATTCTTTAAATAAGTGAAAGAGGAGAGGAATAATGATTTGTAATTTTCCATAAACATGAAAAAATCCAGAATATACATGATTCTGGAGATTTCATGCCTCTTGGATAAGAGGGGGTGAAGAAAGAAGTGGAAGGAATCATGAAATAAAGAAAACATGAGAAATTTCTTACAAAAAAATTCGGCAGCCTAACGGCGCCTCTAAAAATTTCATAAAAACAAGATTGATGAGAGGAATGGAATATCTCATCAATCATACAAAATTTGGACAGTAAGGGAAATATTAAATGAAATATCCCAACAAAAGACAAAGGGAAAGGAAGAGAATAACATAAAATGGAAGGAAAGAATGAAAATAAAAGAGGATGTTTACCTCTTGATCTCTTCTCCTTGAGATCCTTCTTAAGGGATTTGATTTTGGTCTTTTGGTGAGACCAGCAGCTCTAGGACGTGGGGAAGAAGATTGAGGAGGGAATTTGGCAGAAATTAGACAATTCTCAAGGCTTGAGAGGTGTGGGAGGAAGAGGGGAGTGAGGGTGGTATTTATAGTGGAGGAGGGGAGGTATTTTAGATTATTTTAATTATTATTATAATATTTTTATCAAGACTATGAATAATCTCAAATCAAGTGGCCTTAATTAGTGAAAATATCATGTGATTTCGAAGCAAGTGGCCTTGCATCACTTATGATGTCATAAATAGTGCATTTTTACTGATAAATTGATTATACGGTATTTTACCGTATTTCACTATTCACCAAAAATTCAAGAGTTTCAGAAAAATACCAAAAATTTACCCCAACCATTTTTCGACGTGTAGAATTCAAAAATGAACTCCATTTTTCAAAAATAATTTTCTAAATATTATTAATTTAATTTTAAAATAAGGTCACAGTTAATTCGAAAAATAACAAAATTGAAGTGCAATTAGTTTTATGTGACATTGGAAAATTAATTAAGATCCCATTATCTTATTGCCATGGGAAAATAAAATAATAATATTATTTACTATTCATGAGGTCATATTACTATTCATATTACTATTCATATTACTATTCATAAGGGCATGTTACTATTCACCAAAAAAAACAAGTTTGTTCCATCAGACTCGAAATAACATACTGAACACAATTGTAGATGATAGTTTCTTGAAATTCAAAACATAGAAGAAATAAAATTATGTTTAAAGGATACTTATAAATATATACCTTAAACAAAATTTCAAGCATTTTCAATTTATTTTTAGAAAACCTTGGGATGTTACATTATCCCCACCTTCTTGAAATTGCGTCCTCGCAATTTTATTTACTTATTAAACAACTGAGGGTATTTTTCCCTCATAGCATTTTCAGATTCCATGTTGCTTCTTCAACCATGTGGTTTCTCCACAAAACCTTTACCTGGTGGATTACCTTATTCCGCAATACCTGTTCTCTTCGATCAAGAATCTGAACCGGTTTTTCTTCATAAGAAAGGTTCTCTGCTAGCTGAACTTCTTCCGGCCTCAAGACATGTGATGAATCTGGAACATACTTTCTCAACATCGAAACATGAAAAACATTGTGTACCTGAAACAAGCTCGGAGGCAAAGCTACGCGGTACGCAACTGTTCCAACTTTATCCAAGATTTCAAAAGGACCGATGAACCGTGGACTTAGTTTCCCTTTCTTACCGAAACGCATCACACTTTTCCAAGGAGATATTTTAAGGAAAACATGGTCACCTACCTTGAAAGAGAAGTCTTTCCTTCTGTTATCTGCATAACTTTTCTGCCTGCTTTGAGCTATCCTCATGTGTTGCTGGATCATCCTCACTTTCTCAGCCACTTCTTCTACTAATTCTGGCCCCATCAACTTTCTTTCACCGACTTCATCCCAAAACGCAGGAGTCCGACACCGCTTTCCATACAAGGCCTCAAAAGGTGCCATCTGAATACTGGAATGGAAACTGTTATTATAAGAAAACTCAACTAATGAAAGATGCTGATCCCAACTTCCCTGATAGTCCATTGAACAAGCTCGAAGCATATCCTCCAAAGTTTGAATCGTTCGCTCTGACTGCCCATCTGATTGAGGATGAAAAGCTGTACTGAAATTCAACTCTGTGCCCAAAGACTTCTGAAGTCCCTTCCAAAATTTAGAAGTGAACCTGGGATCTCGGTCAGACACAATGGAAAGAGGAACTCCATGTAACCTGAAAATCTCTTTGAGGTACAATCGAGAAAGCTGATCTAATGTCATTTTATCTCGAATAGAAAGAAAATGAGCAGACTTTGTTAGCCGATCAACAATAACCCATATCGCATTGTTACCTCGAGAAGTCTTTGGTAGTCCCACCACAAAATCCATGGATAAATTCTCCCATTTCCATTCTGGCACCGGCAAAGGCTGAAGCATCCCCTTCGGTAACTGTCGCTCTGCTTTAACCTGCTGACATGTCAAACATTTCATTGTAAAATCAGCAATATCTCTTTTCATCCCATTCCACCAGTAATACTCTCGAAGGTCTCTGTACATCTTAGTACTTCCAGGATGAACAGAAAATGGAGAACTATGAGCTTCACACAACAATTCTTTCTTCAGCTGGGAATCACAAGGCACACACAACCTTTTTCCAAACCTTAAAACACAATCTTTATCAAGATTAAATTCTGGAAACTTACCCATTTTAACCAATTCTACCTTTTTCTGTAGCTCACAGTCTTCCCTCTGCGCTTTCATAATTCTGTCTGACAACGAAGACTGCACTGAAACCTGAAACAAAACAGATATATTCCCTGCACCAACAACTTCCAAGCCAAAATTTATCAAATCATTAATCAAGGGATCACGTTCCAAACGTAGCATGGTTAATGATGCATGATTTTTCCGACTTAAGGCATCCGCTACTTTGTTTGCTTTTCCAGGATGGTAATTAATCATGCAGTCATAATCCTTTATCAGTTCTATCCATCTTCTCTGCCTCATGTTTAATTCCTTCTGAGTGAATATATACTTAAGACTTTTATGGTCAGTATATATTTGGCATTTGGTTCCGTATAGATGATGCCTCCATATTTTCAAAGCAAAAACCACAGCTGCCAATTCCAAATCATGTGTGGGATAATTCAGCTCATGAGGTTTAAGTTGTCTCGACGCATAGGCAATTACCTGACCATTCTGCATCAAAACACAACCAAGTCCCTTCAAAGAAGCATCACTATAGATGACAAACTCACCATTCCGGGAAGGTAAGGCCAAAACTGGAGCATTCACCAATCTCTTCTTTAGTTCCTGAAAACAAACATCACATTCCTCTGTCCAAACAAAATTAACCCCTTTCCGTGTTAACTTAGTTATTGGGCTAGATAACCGTGCAAAGTTCTCAACAAAGCGTCGGTAATAACTTGCTAAGCCCAGAAAACTACGAATCTCTGTAACATTTGTGGGTCTTGGCCATTCATCAACTACTTTTGTTTTGGCAGGATCAACTGTTATTCCATCCTTATTTACAATGTTCCCAAGAAAAGAAATCTGTTGCAACCAAAAATCACACTTGCTGAATTTTCCATATAGTTTCTTTTCTTTTAATGTTTGTAAAACAACCCTTAGATGTTTTTCATGCTCCTCTTTATTTTTAGAAAAAACCAGAATGTCATCAATAAATACCACCACAAACTTATCCAAGAACTCATGAAATACTCTATTCATAAGATTCATGAATACAGCAGGTGCATTAGTTAACCCAAATGGCATAACAACAAATTCATAATGCCCATATCTAGTACGAAAGGCTGTTTTCGGGATGTCATCCTCCTTCACCTTCAGCTGATGGTATCCGGATCTCAAGTCAATCTTGGAAAAGTACTGAGCTCCCTGGAGCTGATCAAACAAGTCATCAATATGAGGCAAAGGATACTTGTTTTTAACAGTGATGTTATTCAAAGCTCTATAATCAATGCAAAGTCTCATGGAACCATCTTTCTTTTTAACAAACAAAACAGGGGCTCCCCATGGTGAAGTACTGGGACGAATGAAACCTTTGACAAGCAAATCCTGCAACTGATTTTTCAATTCAAGAAGTTCTATTGGAGCCATACGATATGGGGGTTTTGAAATTGGCTTAGCATCAGGAACTAAGTCAATTGTGAATTCAACTTCTCGTTTAGGTATGACACTGGGTAACTCCTCAGGAAAAACATCAAGGTATTCATTTACCACTGGCACATCATTGATTTGAATAGTTCCCTTGTTTTCAACAATATGAGCTAGATAACTTTCATTTCCATCTTTCAGTAGTTTCTCAGCTTCTTGATATGTTATCAATTGTATGGGTTCATTCTTGTATACAAACTGAAACTCTTTCTCAAAAACAACTTCTTTAGCTCTACAGTCAATCTTAGCATGATAACCAGAAAGCCAGTCCATCCCCAGAATAACTTCAAACTCGACTAAGGGTAAAACAACAAGGTTTGCAGGTAAAGTCTTTCCACATACCACAATAGAAATATTCTTATAATTCCTCTTTGCTATAACATTTCCCCCTGGTGTTTTAACAACAAGTTCGGGTATCATTTGTTGAGGTGATATTTCCAATTTACTAGAAAATTTCTCAGAGATGAAGGAATGTGTAGACCCCGTATCAAACAAAACTTTAGCAAAATATGAGTGAACAAACAAAGTACCTGATACAACTTCATTGGATGGCCCAACATCTGCTGACATAGTCGCAAAGGATCTCACTACACCTTTCTGCTTGTAGTCTGGCTTCTTTGCATCATTTGGATCCCTCTTTGGACAGGCATTTGCATAGTGACCCATCTCACCACATTTAAAACACTTTATAGTTTGCTTATCATGATTAGTCTTTGGATCATTTTCATTGCAATCTCGGGCCATATATCCAAACTTACCACATTTAAAACACTTCCCAGTTTTGATAAGACATTCCCCAGGGTGCTTCTTGCCACACTTTTCACAAACTGGAAACTGTATTTTCTTACCATCAGATTTCATTGGTTGATTCTTACCCATTGCTTTCCAATTTGACCTCTTCTTCTCTTTGTTTCCAAATTTCATGTGATCGTCAGCAAACTCCATCTCTACCCTCTCAGCACATCGGACAAGTTTCTCATAACTTTTGAATTCACGGGAGGCCAACGCCCTTCGATACCTTGGCTTCAATCCTGAGTAAAAGCGGTTGATTTTGCTATCGAGATCCAGAATAAGATTCGGAGCATACCTCGCCAGTCGGGTGAAGTTCGCCTCATACATAGCCACTGAATCTTCCTCCTTTTGTTTCAGTTCAAGGAATTGTTTCTCCATTCTAAGTCGCACCACCTTAGGAAAATATTTTTCAAGAAAATGACTTTTAGATTCATCCCATACTAAGGCATCAAAATCCTCTCTACCCCTGATATTCCTTACCATTGACCACCACTGATCAGCTTCCCCTTCAAAACGATAAATGGCAAGACTTACCTTTTGATTGTCTGAACATCCCATAACATCAAATATCTTTTCAAGGGCCTTAATCCATCCTTCTGCTGCCACTGGGTCAGAAGATCCACTGAATGCAGGAGGATGTTGTCTCATAAAATGTTCCACCACTGTCATGTTCCGTTGGGGTACATCTATTTGTCCTCTTGCATGGATGCCACCACCATTTATTTCCTGTGTTAGCTGAGCCATTACCGTCACAAACTGCTCGGTTCCAATCCCTACCATTCCGGGCTGTTGATCAGGAAGGATGTCATTCTGTCGGTGCCTATCCTCTTCAGCATCCATGTTCCTTCTGCGGACAACCATTCTAAACAAACATTTCTTAGATGAAGCAACATGGTAATCTTTAAATGCTATAACAAATTAAACACAGGGTGAGAATTATTTATGGTATTCTATTAGCATCACCTTAACCCCTAAAGTTATCTAAACCATCCTCTGATACCAACTGTAAGGACCCGCACTTATTTCATACATAATCTTGAATTTATTCAAGAAAACCCTTCATTTTACATTGAGGATCTTTTCAAGTTTAGAGCTTTAGAGAATTAAGACAAAATATTCATAACATTACACATTGTTACATAGTGGATACCATAAAATCAGTTTCCATTTTCCTCAGAATATAAAACATTAAAACATAAAACAAGACTCCTTGACAATTCTTCAACATTTAACATGTCTTCCTTCCTTGTATTATTCATCCATTAACCTGTGAAAAATCATTTAAAAACTTGGGATGAGCACAAAAGCTCAGTAAGGTATGAAAAAGAAGGAAAAAATCTCATCAGTCCATGAATACACAAGACATATGGAAACATTTTCAAAATACACGATTTACACCCATAAAATCTTACTTAGTGTAACATGAGATTTACACAAGATCCATAAAAACATAATTATAATCATAAAGGTATATTGGGGCATTACTTACATAATCTTGTAACCATCTTGGCTACCTTAAAATTTGTAACCCTCACGGCTACCTTACTTTGTGTAACCATCACAGTTACACTTGGAGTAACCATACGGCCGACCTCCAACATACTCATACCCAATGCATTGGAGGGAAATATAGGTCCCACCCTTCATCATAAACAATGCCCAATAGCCAAAACATAATCATTCAACATAAATAATAGCATAAAAACATTTCCTTTGAATCTTATAAAATAGAATTTTAAAAGAGGATTTTAGAAGAAAGGTCCCTTATAAACATCATATACTTGAAGTGATACTTAATTGAGTGGATGGAATATGTATATACTCTGTAAATACACATAATTAAACATAATATAAACAGAACAAACAATTTAAATAGCACATAAATTATAATGTAGAAGGTTAACCCAAAGAATGGAAATCGGGTTAAGAATTCCCTTACCTTAGGCTTGTCCTACTTCAAAATTGTTTGAACCTCCTGTATAATGGTTAAAGGAGTGTTAATAGGATTTTAAAGAAACGTGTTCATGTTTATAACATCTTATATGGTCATTTCATAACCTCATTTCACCCCTTATTTGTTAGTATTTTGTTCCATGCATTATTTTGGGTGAGGTCTTTTGTGATTTTCACGATCGGTTCATGAAGAATCGTTCTTGTTGATTGGAAGTGAAACTCCAGAATTGGAATGGAGTATTAGTTACATAACTCCAGTACCATAAATTATACCATTCATCACTTTGGTGCTTTATATGATGATGATTTATAAGTTAAAACATTAATTATGTTCGTTTAGATAATTTAAGTGGTTCTTTGATAATTACAATTTCATTTAGTATTATAAGTTTGAATCATGAGTACAAAAGAATTACAGAACCTTTTATGATTCATAAAACATATATTATAACCTGGTTCAACCATATAAATGGTTTCATGACCAGACTTGAAATAATTAATGGAAATTGAAAATACATCGTCCACGATATCGGTAATTCGACACAAATGGACAATGTTTCTTGATTCTTTAAATAAGTGAAAGAGGAGAGGAATAATGATTTGTAATTTTCCATAAACATGAAAACATCCAGAATATACATGATTCTGTAGATTTCATGCCTCTTGGATAAGAGGGGGTGAAGAAAGAAGTGGAAGGAATCATGAAATAAAGAAAACATGAGAAATTTCTTACAAAAAAATTCGGCAGCCTAACGGCGCCTCTAAAAATTTCATAAAAACAAGATTGATGAGAGGAATGGAATATCTCATCAATCATACAAAATTTGGACAGTAAGGGAAATATTAAATGAAATATCCCAACAAAAGACAAAGGGAAAGGAAGAGAATAACATAAAATGGAAGGAAAGAATGAAAATAAAAGAGGATGTTTACCTCTTGATCTCTTCTCCTTGAGATCCTTCTTAAGGGCTTTGATTTTGGTCTTTTGGTGAGACCAGCAGCTCTAGGACGTGGGGAAGAAGATTGAGGAGGGAATTTGGCAGAAATTAGACAATGCTCAAGGCTTGAGAGGTGTGGGAGGAAGAGGGGAGTGAGGGTGGTATTTATAGTGGAGGAGGGGAGGTATTTTAGATTATTTTAATTATTATTATAATATTTTTATCAAGACTATGAATAATCTCAAATCAAGTGGCCTTAATTAGTGAAAATATCATGTGATTTCGAAGCAAGTGGCCTTGCATCACTTATGATGTCATAAATAGTGCATTTTTACTGATAAATTGATTATACGGTATTTTACCGTATTTCACTATTCACCGAAAATTCAAGAGTTTCAGAAAAATACCAAAAATTTACCCCAACCATTTTTCGACGTGTAGAATTCAAAAATGAAAACCATTTTTCAAAAATAATTTTCTAAATATTATTAATTTAATTTTAAAATAAGGTCACAGTTAATTCGAAAAATAACAAAATTGAAGTGCAATTAGTTTTATGTGACATTGGAAAATTAATTAAGATCCCATTATCCTATTGCCATGGGAAAATAAAATAATAATATTATTTACTATTCATGAGGTCATATTACTATTCATATTACTATTCATAAGGGCATGTTACTATTCACCAAAAAAAACAAGTTTGTTCCATCAGACTCGAAATAACATACTGAACACAATTGTAGATGATAGTTTCTTGAAATTCAAAACATAGAAGAAATAAAATTATGTTTAAAGGATACTTATAAATATATACCTTAAACAAAATTTCAAGCATTTTCAATTTATTTTTAGAAAACCTTGGGATGTTACAGTAGGTCTACTCGAGTGGTTAGAGGGATAGAGAATTATGTTTTTCTTATTACTCTGCTAGGTGAAACATTTCTCCAACAAAATGATGAACTTCTAACCAACAATGAATATGTAGAAGTTAAGGTTAATTCTAAATAGTAATATTACATGAATTATAAGATGGTTTTCATGTACCAAAAACAAGTTTGGATTTTGGTAGATCCTAAAGGAGATGTAAATCCCACTGGGTGAAAACTGGAATTGAATAAGAAGCTACAAAAGGATGGTATAGTCAATACTTATAAGGAAAGACTGGTAGAAGTGTGCTTCATGAAAATTTAAGTCATAGACCATGATGAAATATTCTCACTCGTAGTGATTCTAATGTCCATTAGAATATCACATGTATTATAATCCTTCCAAAATTTTGAAATTCTGAAAATGGATATCAAAAATGATTTTCAAACAAGTTTGTTTGTTAAATATTTCCATATGAATCAACCTGAAGGGTTTATAAAGACAAAGAGTTATAATAAAGTATATGTGTTATAGAGATCCATTAATGGGTTGAAGTAGTAATCATGATCTTAGAATGTTAATTTTCACAAGGATATAGTAGAAACTGGTTTTTATTATAATAAAGGTGATTTATGTTTCTATAATAAGGTTTCCAAGAATTCAATACTTTTAACTGTATTATATTTTGTTGATATATTAATTATTGGATATCAAGTACAAGGCTTACAGCCAGTTAGGACATGGTAAATTAATTCATATACATGAATGTCTTAGGTAAATTAGCCTAAATTATAGGGATCCTAATATATTGATATATATCTCATAGGTTTTCTATTTTATTTTAATGAATATATATTTTCAGGGTACTCAAAAGGAATAATATGAGACAATCAACGAGATGGTGGTTTCTAATGTCACATGATATCATAATATCTATGAAGATGTGTCTACAAACACATGAGGACATTGAAAGAATGCGTGGAATCCCTTATTCCATAGAAGTGGGATCTATCGAGTATTCTATGCCATGTTAAAAGTATTACATTTCATTATATTTTGGTATGGTCTGAACATATTTTGATAATATAGTAAATCGATATCGAGTGGTTGTAATAACTATCCTGAATTACAAGATATTTAAAAAGGATATGTTCTTGGTGTATATAAAAGATTTGATACTAGTGGTGTGAAGATAAAATGATGCAAGTTTCTATCCAGATCATGATGATATGAAATCAAAGTCAGGCTATGTATTTTCATCTAATAGTGGTGGAATGAGCTATAGAAGCTCAATGAAACCTATGTTTTCCAATTTTATAGTAAAATATGATTATATCATAGATTGTGATGTAGCTAAAGAGGCAGTATGCACATAAAAATTTGTATTATATAATATTTTTGGGACTAGAAGTATAGACCATGTTCTAGTTTATAGTGATAATACTACAGTAGTGGTTCTTTCCAAGGATCCTAGTTCACAGTAGAGGAAAAATAATATTATTTATAAGTTTCATATCTTGATAGTTTTTAATAATATAAGTGGATTTATAGTTAATAGATTATCCATATAAGATAGAATTGATGACCCCCAGACTAAATCTTTTTCTTATAAGAATCATGATTAACATGTGAGGGCTATCAGTTTGAGTAATTTGAACTATTGGCTCTAGTGCAAGTTGGGATGTTGTCAGTGGGAGTTATAGACCCAACTCCTGTATATACTTTTGATTACCATTATATGTATATATTTTTATATATAAATGTTTTACATGTACCATAATAATGTTGATATTAATTCATCCACTATATTTATGGTAATGTTCTTAGAGTACATATTATATCAAAATATTATAAGAATTTAAACATAAAGATATATCATAGGATCTGGATACTTCATGATAATAGGATATTGATGATTTTTGGCCTTTAGGTGAAGGGTGATCATAATAATTTATACTTATTCTTATGAATTTCACATATGGTGATCTCGAGTATATGATATTTGTTCAAACAAGTTAATAGAAATACAACATGTTTTGGTTGTCAATGGTAGTTCTTACCTATGAACAAGTTTACTAGTCTCCTGAATTTACATTATAATTATTGTATATTATTTGATCAGATATATTAGCACATGACGAAAAATATGTAATTGATGTTGATTTGAGGTAAATTACATTTGGTGAATCATTAGTTGTATGACATTTATTGAATATTAAATATTGAATCTATCATTTTCAAAAAGTAGTGATATCTTAAGCCTAGCTGATCATGATGGTAGTACCTATAGTAAATCAATTTCCATTTTATAAGAAGGTAAGTCCATATATTTTGGTCAATAAATGATAAATCAAGAAAGGATGATGACATGAAGTGTGTGTCATGCAATATTAAGCATCATGATACAAAGATATTGTATTACATGAAATGTGTTCACATGAAATATTGTCCTTACTATAACTATTATTTATCTCTTTTGGGGACTTGATGGGTTAGTAAAATACACTATTTTTATATTAATAGTATTCATTACTATCGAGAGAAGGTACAAAAGGGTCGTACACAATTTCATATTAAACGTTTTTCCCTATTCCAAGGAATATAAATATTTGATGAGGTGGACCCTACCATGAGGTGTGAGGCATGTCTGAGACATGTTAGAGATTAAGAAATAATCAGTGAATAAATAATTTCATTATTATTAATGTATTAAATATTTGGAGTAAAATTTATTTATTTAAATTTTACAATGTTATTAATTTAAAAGATGAAAAATATTACATGAAGGAATATTATTTAAATATTAATGGTTTGATTAGTATTTTTGTAAATTAAGAGTTGTTTTAAAACATTATTTTGAAACATAATATATTTTTTATATATTATAAAAAGGAGATAGAATATAAATTATGGTCATGATGCAATTAGTTTTTCATAATGGTTCATTTATGGAAAATGTATTGGGAGTTATTTATATAGGGGTCACGAAACACTTTCCAGATAATTAAGTTTAGCAATATAAGGTAGACAGAACTATTTTCTATATTAAAATTAATTCACATTAAATCAAGAGATCCAATATCCTTATTCCTACATATAAGAGAGAAAAATATCCCATCCAATAATTTTATCTTTTATTTCATTCTCTGAACAAAGGGATGGGATCATGGTGATCATCATGATGCGGAGGGATTTATCAGAAATCTGTTCTAGGACCCATAATTTTACAATCAAAATTCACACAACTCATGAATTTTTTTGGATGATTTAGATGGGTTCATCCTTTTATTTTTCAATTAGTAATCCTCTTCGAAGTGTTTTTGATTAATGTGATTCTAGTTTGAATAAGGCCATCATTTATTTATTTTTTAGGCCTAATATATTCATGCGAGGACCAAGGATATTCATTAGGGCTTAGATCACTTGATATAATGAATATAGGTCACCCTATAAATGAAATAATTTAAATCCATGGACAATCATCATTCTTTATGCACCCCAGTACTAACATGGATTATGTTTTGTTCACCAATACGACAATATAACCATCGCATGAAAAATATCACACATGAAGTAGATTTAATGATGATATTATAAAGAAAATAAAAATCATTGGGAATGTCTAATGTGATACTAAAATACTATTTTTTCATTCAAAACATTATAGTTGTGAAATTAACAATTTCTTTCAAGATAAGTTCAAATCCTTCTTTACATAATATTCTGTTTAGTACAATATTAGATTAAAAAACAAGAAGTGGTTGTATTTTAGATAGGAGAAAAATATATTTAATTTAGTTTGATCTGTGTTAGATTTATTACATTCTATTTGGAGCATATTTTTATTGAGGTGCTTAAAAAAAGTTAAAGAAAACATGTATAATAGGAAAAGATAAATTCATTCCCAATCAAGAAATAATTGTTATTTTCAGTGTGTATATTGAATGTAGTGGTTAATAAAATGTGGTTGAGGCAACCCTGGAATAATATAAATTCAAATATAATAATTTTATATGAATTTTCATTATATATATTCATAATAGATACCCCAAATACACAAAGTATTATTGCCTTTGGTGACTAGATGCATAATCAACTTATTTAAGAAAATAGTGAACATCTCCCACAAACGTTTTTATCATATATCACCCATATAGAGTTATCATACTAAATACATTTATTTATAACCTCGGTAATTGAAACCTAAGAAAGTGTAGATATTTGTTTCAAGATAAGGGTTAACATAATAGATAATAATCTATGATCATAATCGAGTTCAAGAGAGGGATGTGGGAATGGATACATCTTTAATTTTTATGAATATAAAATTATAAAATAAAACCAAAATAAACATGGATCATCGATAATAAATAAATGCATGATGATTTGAGTAAAACATATGACATGTGCCATCTTATCATGAGAATGTTTCAAAACCTAATATTATAGAACAAAAATAACAATAAAAAATCATTTTCATTCTCTAGGATCACTACCAGGACCATCATCATATAGTATACATAGTCCAATAATGGGTTGGTTCACTCTGTAAACCATGATATTTCAACTCGAGGGATATATGTATTTACCCAATTCATTTGGTGGTTTAATTATTTGAGTCATATTAATCAGATAATGTGAATAATACCTTAGGGGTTTGGTTTTAATCTCCATTACTATTTATCTCATGACATATTACATGAACTAATTTATTTTTGGGACACATAGTTCAAGTCCCACCATTCACATAATGAAAACCCAACATATATGTGCCATGATAGAATGAAAACATTATCTTGTAAACACTACTTAATAATTTTATCTAAAATAAAGTGATTTCATTGAAATATTTATATAAAATTTTACATGCTATCAAAAGAAATAAGGTGGTTGATAACATAATAGTATATCCCTAGTGTAGTATAAGGAATATCAAAAGATTTCAAAATAGATAAAAAACCCATTTTAATACTTGAATTAATAAATTTGTAAAAAAATAATAAATAATCATTTTTTTGAATCCTTGAATAATTAAATTTTTTTAAAAATATTCTAAAACATGAAAAGAAAGATTTTTATGAATGAATACTCATAGCAGTGAAAGAATGTGTTGAAATAAAAAAATGATAAAATGGAACAATCAACTAAAAATGAAACATGTTAAAAAAATTAAATTGTAATTTTTAAACACTATTAATGAATTTAATAATAGTACAAATAAACATTAATAAATTATTAAATCATAGACAAGGTTATCCATACAATTAATATGGTCATAGGGGTGAATATTCCCAACCCAAATGAATATATGGGATTGTTTTCATTTATAATTATCACATCGGGTGAATTATTTTTCACAATAAATGAAATTGAGAGAGTACATGT
This sequence comes from Viscum album, assembly GCA_963277665.1. NCBI lineage: Eukaryota > Viridiplantae > Streptophyta > Magnoliopsida > Santalales > Viscaceae > Viscum > Viscum album. Next base: position 1,637,554,499 of record OY728163.1, on the reverse strand, counting down.
AAAACAATATTAATAAAAATTTTATAAGAAAATGTTTGTAATTTTAAAGATAAATTTCACACATTTCCCGCCATATAGAAATTCATTCATAGAAATCTTGATTTAAAAATTAGATTAGAAATAAACCCTTATCGGATTCTACCTACATCCAAGAAATATATTTAAATTCATGAATAATATACAAATATATATTAACCCATTTTTTTAAAACTATTTTCAAACATATTACCATTTATTTTATTTTATTCTAATCATTTACTCCAGTTATAATTATAAGTTAATGTTTATTTTCATCTTTATATGTTAATAATTTTTATTATTTCATGCATGTTGTCTAATAGGATCCTCAAACCCCTTTCGTTGTTAAAATTTTCATTACCACCAACTTATAAAAGATATTTTAATTATTTTTTCAGTTATTTATGAATCACTATGTTAACATGATAGAAAATATGGGCATGGTTCATGAAAATAAGATATATAATCAATTTTTTAGATTAATTTACTAATATTAATAGTCAAATTTATAATTATTTTTATTATTTTATAAAATAAGAAAAATATTAATGAAACATATTATTGATTAATATCATATATATTTGTCAGGTATATTTTATAACCATCCATGTAAGGAAGAGATAAACAATGTAATATGCCACTCCCTGGAGGGAGCATCTTATGAGAACACAATGACTATGGTTTAATTTTAAATGGAATGGAACCAAGGTGGAAATTTTATTATATTTTAGACCCAATAATAATGTTATAAATATAATATTTATTAGTTAAATACCCCCTTTAGACTAACCACGTCATGTGGTCCTGAAAAAAGAAGCACATCACTCATGGAGGTGATAGTCTTCAAGTAAAACAATTAACATTTTATTTTTTTCCTAATGGTTGAGAGGTAAATTCATAATTGATGCACCCAAGGGAAAAATAACCAAAACTAATTGAGGGATTAATCAATGGTTTCATAAAAAATTTATCAATTATTTAATTTTCAATTCAACATCCTAAATATATTAAGTCTCGATTAACACCTTGTTGCATAAAAAATTTATGAATTATGTTTTGTGAATAACAAGATCGGAGTCAAACTAATATTATCCCAGCCAGAGTCCAACCAACTGCTTTCCAATGTATCAATGAACATGAATTTCTATAATCCCATTATACTACTTAAATTTCTTTACATTGTAGTCACCGACTCTTATTTTGGTATTCATACATACAATGTGTCTCATAGATTCAATGACGTCTAACTATGAATAAAAAGGTGTTTCATTCCAGTTACTCCATGAAAAATTATTTATACTTAGTACACGAAGTCTTTCCATCCAAAAACTAGATCTCTTCTAACTATTAGGCATATTATCCAAATGCCTCTAAAGTTATAAATATTCTTTATAACATAGTAACTACATACATTTTAGAATCATATAACTTCTAAATTATTTAACCCAGCTATATCACTTGATAATGTTATAAGATATTTTGTATATTTAATATCCCCATATTATAAATTTTTTACACCAATAAATAATAAAATTCATAGTTGTTAGGATTCAATTTTTTATTCTCCACAAATAACATTAAAAATTAATGGTTCATAGTCATATTCTTCTCAAAAATTCATCTCTCTCAAATTGATCTTAGAATGATAGTGAAATTATTCTTATTCATCAATAAAACATGTATTTGATTATTCTTGTTCATTTTCATTGAGAGGTGTTCTTTATATTTCACCTAAAAAAGTATCTATATACTCTATTATTTTTTCCAACACACAAAATTATTAGTTTATTATTATTATTATATATCTTCCTCATTGATCTTCTCATATCCACTCAAATTCATAAATTTCTTATTAAAAAAATATTTATGCTTATATAACGTAAATTTTATTTCAATGGTACAATGTGGATACCGGTATAAATGAACTATTATAAAATATCCATTTTTGGATCCTATAAGTTCATGTGTACTGCCATTTAAAATCAAAGGATATACCAAAAAATCCATCATTTAATTCTTATATGTTTTGAAACTCAACTGAAAAGATAATTAAAGATATAACTACAATAGGAATGACTTCTTCTTCTTCAAAAACTATCCTCAAAAAATCAATTATTTCCTTTTATAGCTATATAACACATATAGGAAAAAGATGTGGTGTGGAACATATCCTTTAAATTTGAGAGATTACATAAATATGGTGTAAAATTTAATATCATTTATATATACATAGAATTAGAATCTTAGATCATTTTAATACTCTTTAAAAAAATTTCTGATCATAATGATGTTAATCACAAATGAATAGACGAGATTTAAATGATTCTAATAGGTATTTTTCTTGAAAATGTGATAAAAATATTCTTACCATCAAAATTTATATACACAATGATCATTATCCATTAATAATCCGAAAAAGTCTTGTATCATGGCTTAAATAAGAATCATGATGTTTTTATCTTGTTTTCAAAATATAATTGTCATAAAATGTGAATTTCCTCACAAAATCAATAATTTTGGAAACACTACATTTTTAACCCACTATGTAAGGGGAATATGGTTCTGTGAATTTCTACATTATATAAATATATTTGAATATGTAAATAATTCCATTACATGGTGAATCATGTTTTTTAATGTTCACACACAGTGATCCAGTTCCAGTCATACTACAGGAGACTTCATTTGTATACATGGATTTGGATTCAGATACATAGAATACAACACCTAAACGATGTTTTGATAATCTATTAAATACCTTACATGAAGAACTCATTTGTGCTACTATATTAGGATATACAGAGATCTATTCTAATAAATAGTTTTAGAATTCAAATACACAATTGAATTTAAAAATGTGATCATTCATCGATGTATACGGAATTCATGTATGTATACCGTCACATATAATAATATTTTCTTATATGGATTCTCCAAATTTGATAATTTTCAAAATAAAAAATTATTATATATAGATTTTATACTTATGAATATTTTCAAAATTCCTTCATTTAGAACCTGAGATCCTCCCCTTTAACTCCAATAGATCTCCGCCATTCATAAACACATTAGAATTAACACTAGGAATAAATGAAACTTATTCAACACTTCAATATGATTGCCAATGACTTTGTAGAGTATTATGACACTCCACATGGAGTTATTAAATATCATGTACTACACTCTATATGTAATTCAACCAAGAACATAGTTTAATATTTTATTCTAGTGTGTTTTAGCATTTATTTCTAATGGAATTCTTATATGGGTACGTTAGGATGGAGTTTATATTACTATAACACTTCAATAACACATTTAGAAATCTTTGAACATTGATAACCATATATACTTCAAGTATTTAACTATATTTATCACTCTTGATATTCTAGAATAGTGTATATTGTACTTCTTGTTATCTTAAATGTTATTCATAAGAAAATAATCTCTTTCAATCATATGATAAATTATTATATTTCCATTTTAATTTTTCTAGCTAGGTATTCAAGTTAATAAATCTCTATTTTTCTATTTTCCTGGTATATGGGTATCATCTTATCAATATACATTCCTATGCACAAATCCTAGGAGAAACTAAAAACCCCTTTACTAAAAACCAATGGTTGCTTCACTTCTCCCATAATGTTTGGATACTTTAATCTATCACCCAACATCACTTTTCTTTTATTATATTGAAAATAATAATTGAAAAAATCCTAATTAACTAAATCTATAACGAAAAAAATTAGTTACATAAATCTGCCACCTTTGTTTTATTATGAATTATAAATGTTATAAATGGACTTCATTAGTAAATGTAATTTCACCTCTCTCCTAATTGATAATAAATTTGAGGTGTTATTATTCTCAAACTAAATTTAAAGGCTATGTTATAATAGCTTAATTGAAAAGGTGGATATTTTGGGGGAATAATATAATATTCAAGTTATTCTCCCCTAACATTGTTTGATAACAATTAATATATTACAACAATTGAAATATAAAACAAATTTATGTTAGAGGGAAGAATCTTAACCAAATTCTTATCCCATTTATATTTATAATAGGGGCTCATATCAACACATCTCAAATACCTATGATGTATCTCCCTTTTTTATAAATTAAATTATCTTTTTCTTGTGATAAGTATTTATTAAATAATAAATACTCAATAGTTTCAAGTGATTGTAGGTACTTAGGAATGGAACAACATCATTGAGATTAATATGGAAACACTTGTTCCATAGCAGTGTGTCATCATCAACCAACTCAAAGTACAAATGGGAAACCATAATGTATAAAACATGGGTGATTAATATACACAAAAAAGTGTTCCATAACTGTTCACTATGTGATAACAACTCATAAATTCATTTGTTTGGGTCATTGAAAACATATTTTTTGAATTCATTTAATAACCTAAACTTGATATGAACAAACACATAAAAAATCATTTTCAATTAGTTTATTCCCAAATTGTTTAAATAATCACCCAAAATTGATAATATTCCCAATATAAAATAAAAAAAGTCAGTATAATGAATATCATACTTTAGACCTCAATTATATTTAAACTTATCCAAAATTACTAATTTACAAAAATAAATATACCTCTAGAAGGATGGATTATTTTTTAAATACCCCTAAAGTGATGCTTCCCATATATGCTTAATTACAATTCCTATAAATAAAGAAAAAATCTGTTGATATAGTAAAGGGAGAATCTATGAAAATATCCCAATCATGAGCATGAGGATTAAGAAAAATTTATCTACCAGTGACATTCGGTTCACGTTCTCGTAATGATTCCACCACTATATTTATTAATATATTCATATTTAATTAATATAGTATTCTTATATTTTGGTGTTAACTTCATCTCCTTATAAACAATTTTAAAAATTGAGATCATTGGTTATTTACCTTTGGTATTCAATAAATTTTTTTATTGTGTCATACATGTCATACAAATGAAAAAACTATACCCAACCAACATTCAACTTTCACACATCCATTTATCAACCTTGCCTTTTACCTTCTATTGAAGATTCTCTATATCATAATTTGTGATGCCCACTACCTGGAAAATATTTTTATTTATTTCATTTATTGACTTCTAATTATATTTTTCAAATCACTACATTGAGATTTGCAATTCATGAATAATTTATAATAACCCATGGTTTGGGTACTATTACCATAGTATATGAATATTCATTTCTATTGGTTTGACATATTTATTGGTCATATTTTTAGTAGTTTTTCATTATTCCTTGGTTTATTTTATCCTAGAGGATTTAACATCGTATTAGTAATTTCTTACTTCTTGAGAGATGGACTATTTCCTAAGGATGAATCAGTTTTCAATTCACCATTACTTTTCATAAAATGTTATGGATTATATATATTAATAGAATCAGTAGTTTTTGTAGCTATAATAGAATAACACTTACCATAACAGTTTCTATATATGTTCAAATATTTACATTACAAACACCAATATTCAAATCAATTCATGGAATATATATTACATCAATTCTAGGATGTCAATATATATTTTTACAGTAGGTTTGTTCACAGTTCCATATTTTCTACCAAATCTCTATGTCATCAATGTCTAGAATAAGAAGATACGTTGTGAAAAAAAAATCTATTTCCATATATCATAACCTATGGAAACACCAATAATATCTTACAAACCACTTTCCTTTCATTTTTTCAATTTTTGTTCCAGATTTTCTAGATTTACATGCTCACTATTTTTTGAGGAGTTTGAAAATCGTTTTTAACACATTTTGGTGGGTATTTTTTTGTAAAATAATCACTTATACCCTCAATAAATTGGTCTATTTCAAAAGAAATATTCCTCTTCCTCATTTTTATATATTTTATCTTTTCCCAGAACTTCCATAAATTCCCAGTTTAGTGTAATCCATTTAATTTGTATCATGAATTACATATTTACATAATCTATAGGTGGATGATTCTCCACTTGATCTCAATATCTTTGAGCCTCTATTATGATCCTTATTTGATACAATAGTTTTTTATGATGTTTTTGTAGCATCGAATTCTTTCTTGGATTTTTTGTAAAGTACCATATTTCCCATCTTCCAAATTTTTTAACTAGACTTCAAACTCAATTAACTTCATGTTTAAGATTTACTTCTCATCCATCAAATATATTACAATTCCTTCCTAATCACTCTTAAAAACATATTTCTCTCAAATAAATTTTTATAATTTTTCATCAATTAAAGAAATCCATTTATTGAAAAGTGTGATTGATTCTCCCTTTTCATTTACAAAATTTGAGATCTTATTTTATCTTAACACTTTTCCTTCCAATGAATATTCCATTAAATTAGATTATTCCTATAACTATAATTTATTGTCAGATAATTCTTTCATAAATTTAAGAAAATAGGTAATAAACATATCAGGAACCATATCTAGATACTTTCTAACATGTTAGTAAAAATATATCATATTTTTAATTAATCAATTCACCTCACATCCTTCATTGATTGAAATTGAATCATAATTTGAGAAAAATAAGTTGAATTAATTGTTAAATTATTATGATTTTGATTACATTCAAACAATTATATTTTCTCTTCAATTTTTTTATATTTTACTAAGATTTATTACCTCTTTATTTATCCTAATTTTCAGTTTATTAGTTGAGTGTTATATATTGAATTTAAATTATATTGAGAAATAATTCTTGACCTGAAGATATTCATCAAGAATGTCAATCCATAAATTATCAGAACATTTTCTTAGGAACCATGGATTAATATGACACTGTTTGGGGTTTCCCAGGGATATATGGGCCACATAGTGGGGTGGTGTGAATTAGTGGAAACCTTAAACATTTATGAATTAATTGTTTTTAAATTTAACAAAATTAAGTTGTTTTTTAGATCAATTGCCTCTTATATATCATCGACTTACCAATATTATATAATAAATAATTATATAAGCACAAAATTATTTTTATTAATTTCTTTTCAAAGAAGGAATCTCTTTCATGATCAATTATTCATTGAAATAATTGATTAAATAATAAAATGAATTTAATAAAATTTCATGTCAAGGGTCAATTAGAGAAAAAAGTTTTTTGTCACAGTGATCATATATTGGCTAAAGTCTCACTAACCAATTGGCTACATCTCACAATACATAACTATCAAACTTCCCATTAGAAATATTTAATAGGTTTACACTATTGTAACCATTTCACATGATAATCATATTGTATACACTGATTCTCATGGGTTTAGTTGTTTTTTACCATGTATACATAAGTTTTTATTTCTAGATTATCCTTGGAATTTTATCTTTATATGAAGTAATAATTTATCTACAAAACTGTATCCTTCAATTTCAAATAAGCATTGTGTATTCCAAAAAGTTTATAAGAATGATTTAAAATTAATTCACTACTTATAGATCACCTTCAAAAAACAACTAAATTTATTCACGTTGACATCTCACTATATGAGACCATATTATTATATATATCCAAAATCTTCTCATAGTTGTAAAATCGCAACAATAATAATTGAGAACATGCATAGTATGTCAACATTACATTATTATTCTTCTCAAACATCTACAACAACAAATTTTATGGGAATTATACTTTTCAAAGAATCATCTCTATCAAAATAATATAATAATAAAGGATTACATGTTATTATTATTTTTTGATACAACATGTGTGGTATTATTATTATTATTATTATTCATAAAAATATGTTCTTTAGATTTCATCAAGCATCAAAACTCTCATATCCACTATTTTGATTTATTCACACACCTGAAATTCTTCTTCATATTAATTTATATCTCTATCCTTAATCATATTATATCCACTCATGTTCTTGAGGAGGTCATTAATTGAATATTCATTTCTAAATACAATAGATGTTACTTTTATGAGATAAAGTAGCTTCAATAAAATAGAAAAATAATAGGACACCATGTTCTAGTTTCTATATGTTTATGTGAACTTATTTTTCAACTCAATGATTATTCCAGAAAGACTATCGTTTAATACTAATTCATGTTGAATATTATACAAAAGTATATTCACAAAATTTATACTGAAGGTATGGTTTTTTCTTTCCATATATATCTCCTTGAAACCCCACAACATAATTTTTCGATTATTTTTTAAAATGTACAACAAATTCAAGTGGTGTCAAATGCATTATTACCATTTGAGAGATATCATGAAGGTATTTAATCCTTTACTCTCAGATATGTACACAATATGATTGTTTTTACTCTTCTTCACTCACTCTCTGATGGTCTTAGGTCATAATGATTTTAATCATCTACGAACATCCATTCTTAAAAGGAATTAGATATGAATTTTTCCTTATAAAACATAAATAAATTTTCACATAATATATATATAGTGGTTATTCGGATCTGATCATTCTCATAATATGATTAGATCATGCATTGAATAAGCTCCATGATGTGTCAACATTGATTTAACATTATAAGGGCCATTAGATACAAATATACCCTTAGAATCAATAATTGGGTAGAATATGTATCTTTACCTTGTACATAAGGAAAATATAGTTATGTTAATTTATACATCACATACATAACTTTGAATATATGAATAATTATCTAATTTTGTGTTTCACAAATCAAAACTTGGATTTGCGGTGATCTTGTTCCAATTATCTTACATGAGTATTCATTCGCTTACATGTATTTAAATTAAAATAAATAATGGCCATTGGCTATGTGATGTTTAGATATTCCACATAATCCATTACATTAGGTATTCAACTATATTTCTTGAGTTAACTACATGGATGTCTATTCATGTATGTGGATCTTGAATTCTTTTTTCAATATAATTTATCCTAATGATCATTCCAATAAATTTACTTATTTTACTTACATGGATCTTCATGTAAGAAAATATATGCATATGTGGTGACTTTGGCTATCTGAATTCACCTTTGATGGATGCTCTGTATGAAACCATTCACATGCATGAAAATTCGTATATATATATTGATCATAGACATAGGAAGATTATGATAATTTCATCATTTAGAACTACAAATTCTCAACTTCATCTATAACTTTTTGTATCCCTTCATAGAAAGATCATAACACGTTTGTAAATTTATAGAACTATCTCAAAACATCAAAAAAAATTCCCACAGACTTTGTAATGTATAAAATCCCACATCTTTGAGTTATTCAATATCATGTGATTCACTTAAGATTCCAGTCAAACCAGAACTATATTTCATACTTCATCCTAGTGTGTTTAAGTATTGATTTATATTATCTATCATGTTCAGGTACATAGCTATGGAGTTTCTATGACTCTAGCATTTCGGTCTAAAATTCAACTATTTTTTTAACACTAATAACCACATCTACTTCAAGTTATTCCATATAAACAATAAAATCTATTCCAAACTATAATAGGCAGTACTTCCTATTACAATACATATCATCCACATGAGTACCAACTCATTATATCATATGATATCTTATGGGATGCCCATTTAAATATATACATGAAGGTATTCAAGGGAAACCATCTCCACTATTCTATTTTAACAATATGTGGGAAGTATCCTCTCAATTACCTTTACCATGTAGCCATATTGTAATCACATAATGAAACCATTACCAAAAAATAAGAACAATCATCATTTTCCATAATGGGATAATACTCTAATCCATCACCCATCCTATCATTGAATTTATTTATTGGAAAATACTAATTGATAACAACCTAATTGGAAAAAAATAACCATACATATTTGGGTACATAGATAATAGTTCTTCCATTAATATAGTAAAATTTCCTTATACTATTTATGCTAAGGTAATTATATTAGAATGGTTAGAATTGGTTTGGAGGATTGTGGCTGTGAAATATAGTGAATATAAATCTAGAGAGTGGGAAATACCCATGTTTATAGTTTGAATGTTCTATTGAAGTAAACTTTATCAATGGTGTAATTATAGATTATTCTTGTAAAAATGGGACTTATGAAAATGTAAGAGGACTCCAGGGGAGGTACAATGACAAGAGGTTCAAGATAACATTAAATGATATGTGTACCTTGAAGAGAGTGCAAGTTATATTCTTTAATATTTGAGAAATATAGGCTCTGATGTGGAAATAAATGTTAGGTCTGAGGTAAGAATGCAATGACATGATAGTTTGGTGAGTTAGGTGAGGAATGGTGTATTATACATCTTATTATATCTTTAAATCCTATAAAAGTTCTTATAGAATATCTATGTTTCATGTTAATTTAACTAAATTCGAGCCACCTAAGAAACCCATTATTACCCTTGTTACCCCTTACTAAAAATTCACCATCATAATTATTTTCTTAGAAAAATATTTAGATTACCACAGATACAAATTTTTGACATGGTTAACTTTAATTTGGAATCAATTTAATCTCACTAAATTTCTATGTTTGAGAAAATTAACAATTAAGCTAAAAAAGTTGATATATATAAAAATCGTTTTCATAGAAAAATAACATTTTAAACATATAATAATAATATTATTATTTTATATGAATAAATAATTAAATCATTGATAATATATTATTCATATAATGAAATATTTTTTACCATTTAACCATAATTTAGTTTGTTACTTGAAATAAAAATATATATTGTGGTGAAGATAATATTGTATAAAATAATTATAAAATTGTCATTTCAGTTATTTAGATACACTAATTAGAATTTTATCAATTTATTAGTAATAAAAATGACTTTTATGTTTCTTTATAAAAATATTTCATACTATGGTTAGTTATATTTAAAATTATAAATTTTAGGAAAATATTATAATGGTTGAATTGTGATTTTTCTGTTCGGTGTTCCCTGTGAAACAAGTTATCAAATACATATAATTTTTTCCCTAGATATATATTATTTGATATTTTCATGTTGAATTCTACCCTAGTTATAAAAATTACACCATCAAAATTACATTATACTAATGGAAATGTATGAGGATACTCCACCCACATTAAATCCATGGGTTATATTTTAACATCCCTAAATTTATGTTTTCTCCGCAAATCATTAACAAGGATAGGGGTTTTATGTAAAGACCCTTAAATTTCAAGGAAATTTTTTTTATTAATTTTCTTTGGAATTTTACAAGAACACAGTGTCTGACGGCACCTGATTCTGAGGCCCGGTGTGCCCGAAATCATTTTCCGATGTTTGTCTTGGGTACGTTCAGTGAACGAACTAGAGGGTTTTTATAACTTTTGAACTGGTGCTTGGAATCGAATTCCGAGGGCACCAATGGAATCGAAGCACCAGTAATTTCATAGAAACTCCTCTTCTGGAGTTGCGTTTGCTCGGGTGTGGTTTTTAAATTTTGGGAGTTAAGTGAAGAAAATAAAATAAAGTGGTGCGACAACTTTATTTTATTTCACTTAAAGCCACTTAAAGCCACTTAAATATGCTTAAGAGGAGTTGAAGCGGATAGGGTGCAATCCAAAATATCCTACCCTCTTGGTAGGATATTTTTGAGGTGGGGCCCGCATGAGCCCCACTGTTTCTTTACCTCTAAGTAACGCACCCGTAAAAACTCCTCATTAATGAAAGTCAACTGGGGCGTTTTCTATAACTCTTAAACGCTCCTATTAAATGGATGGTTAAGTTGTTACCATTAATTCACCGAATTAATGGTTCGTTTCTTAACATGTTTTCAAACTGTTGGCATAATAATAAAACAAGACCAACACCTTTTCTTTTTGTTGAGAGGATTTGGAGAATCTGTACCTTCATCCTCCTCGCGAAGAACGCGAAGAACGCGAAGAACGCCGAACCCTCGGAGATCGATGACGCGACGCCGTGTTCTGCGACACCGACGATTCTCCTTCCAAGACGATTCTTCCGCGATGTTCTTTCCCCGCGACAAATCTTCGATCAACTGATTGAGGTAGGAGATTTCAAATCATTAATTCCTTTGTGGATTTTATCCATAACATGGATTTAATTCGTGAAATTAAATCTGTGTGTTTTATTTAACCCTCAGAGATCATCGACGCGACGCCCTTCCGCGACGACGCGGCGGCCTTCCGCGATGACGCGACGCCCTTCCGCGATGCGACGATCCTCTTCTACTGCGACGGTCAATTCCATGAACAACTCTCGTCCGACGACAGCTACGAGGTAGGGGTTTTATTTGAGAATAATATTTATTCCCATGGTTGTTTCTTCTAAAACAAAGAGCCCAGATCAAAGTTCAATTTTAATTTGTTAAAATTGTTCCTTGTTATGTTTTTCATGTGTTGATTGTTTTTTCCAATTGTTATCACCTAACGCGGAGGGTACGTGCCAAACAAACACAGCCCGACAACCCTCTGCAGTTTTTCGTTGATGCACGGATTGGTGGGAGACGACAAATGGGGCCACAAGTTAATTTTGAAGGCTTTGAAGTGAAGAACGAGTCTCGGGACGAACACTGGCAAAGACCGCGCGCAAATCGGACCACCGGAGCGTGTCCAGTGGTTTGCAGAACCCCCCCCCCTGGCGCGCCGCCGGGAAGACCCGCCGCGGCTGACACTGGCCGGTCCCGTGTCCGCGTGGGACCGAAGAGGAGAGACGCGGCTTAATCCGCGTCCGGGTGTCACGGAGCGGCCCCCGCATGGGGGGGGGGGGGGGGGGGGGGTCAACAGCAGCCTTGCGCGGTGCCTGGCAGGCCCCAGCGCGCTGGCCGAGCCGCCCGGCCGGACCGCCAGGCCGGGCTCGACCTCGCCGGACAGGTCAGACCCGGACCTCGGTCGGGTCGACCCGGTTCGGGCCGACCCAGGGGGGTTGGGCCGAGTCGGTCCGGGCCTAGACCCCTCGTTTTCGGACCCTTTTCGGTCTTTTGCTCATAACATGATCTACGAGCCTCCAAATGATGCGCCGTCAGAGGAGATGCGATCCTTGGATCGAGACGGTCGTTTTGGTATATCACACTCAAGGTTTCGGAATACTTTAGGTTCGGACGGGTTGGTTCGTACACGAAACCAACCGGGCCCTCCGAGCGGAAACACTCATAACTTGAGTTCCGGACGTCCGTTTGACGTGCTTTCGACTTTGATGGATTCCTCTAGGTGAGATGGATCTTTTGGCTTAATTTTCCCGAGGTTTCGACGCAGGTGGAGTATGGTTGGGTTGGTTTTTCCTTAAAATCCAACCGGGCCCCTAGAACGAAAAAGCAAATAACTCTCAGACCGGGCGTCTGATTGACGCACCGTCTGCGACATTGAGTTCCTATTGGGGATACAGAACTTTTGGATACATCAACCCTGGACTATGTGTCAGTTGATGTATCAGCCCTCGGCTCGTGGAACGCACCCTCCCGAGCGAGCTTGCTGTGTGCGGGAACCTTAGAGCTGGCTGCGACTACGATGACGACGACTGTACAGAGATCCTCAGCGGATTCGACGGCAATGACTACATCACTCAGCAATCCTTTGTGAGTCAGTACTACCGATCCTGTGTGGGTCCGATCCTGTGTGGGTCAGCGCTCAGCGGTCCTGTGTGGGCCAGCGCCTACAGATCCTGTGTGGGTCCGATCATGTGTGGGTCTTTGCAGGGGTTAGTTACCTATCGATCTTTTGTGGGTTAGATCCTTTTTGGGTCATTTCGGGGGTTAGTTACCTATCGATCCTTTGTGGGCCAGATCCTTTTTGGGTCATTACGGGGGTTAGTTACCTATCGATCCTTTGTGGGTCAGATCCTTTTTGGTTCATTTCGGGGGTTAGTTACCTATCGATCCTTTGTGGTTCAAATCCATTGTGGGTCATTGCGGGGGTTAGTTACCTATCGATCCAATGTGGGTCAGATCCTTTGTGGGTCATTGCGGGGGTTAGTACCTATCGGTCCTTTGTGGGTCCGACGGCTTAGATGAATTAGTGGCAATATCTGGTCATCTTTATCGTCGTACAAAGAAGTATTCCTGTGTGAGCTAAATCCTGTTTTGCTTTCCTATGTGGATTGTGTTGTGCTATCTTGTGTGGGTATATGTTTTGTTTTCCTGTGTGGACTGGGTTGTACTTGGTTTCGGATGTTGGAGCCGAACGAGAATTGATGACTTAGGTATATGTATGGGCATATACCTAAGCCGTGTCAGATGTTACTTCGTGATTGTATCTTTCTTTTGTGGTTTATCCTTTGTGGATTTTGGTAGACCGTCGAGGGTCTCGGGGTCCCTACTGAGTAGATTATACTCACCCCTGCATGGGCTATGCCCGCACTACGTTGTGTTGGTTGCAGACGATGGATAACACTGATTGTGGTTGAGGCTTGCGGAGCAGGACGGTACCTGGAGGTGGACCACTGGGCGGAAAGTACTCGGAGCGGACGGCTGGACCCGAGGAGCAGTGGAGGCTATCTGTACCCACCCTTCAGGTGGGATTTCCAGTGGACAGCTCGACGTTGCGGCTTTACTTTTCAGTTGTTGTTTTTCCCTTCCAGTTGTACTTTACTTTCAATTTGGGTTTGTATTCTGGCCCACTTACTTTTCCACACTTGCTGTTGTACCAGTTTTTACTTAGTGTTTACTTTTCCCTGCTTGCTCTGTGGTGTTTTTTGTTTACTTTACAAAGGCAATGCCTTCCTTTTTTCTAGGATTTACGCCTTTGTGATAGTCGCCAGCCCCTGGCCTATGGAAGGTGGGCTTGGGGTAGTCACGGCAAGGGCCCCGAGGACGGGTCGTGACAAATTGGTGTTAGAGGAGTCCGGTTCTACCGCAGAATCTGATCTTTTTCTATGTGAAGAAATAGTTTTTAGCGTATTGGGTGTGGTTATCAGTCCATGGAGTCCAGTGTTGGTGTGGCGGCTGACGTATCTGTACACCAGGACCATGACTTCTGATTTCCGACTTAATGCACGAAAGCATTGATTGCGTGTGTGTTTGAAGTTTTCTTTGTGATTACTTTGTGTCAGCTCACCAGGTATACTGTTCTGACCATGGCGCATCTGTTTCCTTTTCAGGATGGCCCCACGACGGTAGCCAGCTAGGGTTCTAAGATTTGAGCATAACGATAGCCCACCGAGCGATGAGGCCTCGGTGTAGGGCCCTTTGACAGCTGAGGCACCGGTGGTACCTCTACCCGCCAATCCACCGATGCTTCCAGACCAGCTGCTGATGATGCACATTGCCTCAGTGCGCTGCATGAGTTCCAGCACCAGCGACTGCCCAAGTTTCGCGGGGAGACGGACCCCCAGGCAGCCGAGGACTGGCTGGAGGCAGTGGTGCGAGTTTTCCGGTTAGTGAGGACACTAGAAGACCTCATGGTGATCCTCGTAGTGAGCTTACTGCACGCAGCAGCGGGCTGATGGTGGATCTTGATGCTCCAGGTGCACGATGTGGCATCTCTTCTCTGGACATACTTTGAGGGCCTCTTCCGCTCAGAGTTCATCCTGGCCACCCTCCGTGCGGTGCGCATCTAGGAGCTTCTTCAGCTGTGGCAGGGCAGCTTGACGGTCTCCCAGTACTCAGTGAGATTTACCGATCTCTCGCGTTACTCGAAAGACATGGTACGGGTCCCATTCTTCTGGGCCCGGACCTTTAAGAAGGGATTGAGACACGAGATCATGGCATCACTGATCTCCCTATGCATTCCGACTCAGGCAGGAGTACTAGAGAGAGCCCTTTTGATCGAGAGCTTCCTTCTTGAGCCTTCATTAACAGCGAGACCTACCGCGGGGCGGCACGTAGCAGAGTCTTCTGCAGCAGGCATTCGACGGATGACTCAGGGGTCAATGCAAACTAGACCCTCACGCAGACGACCCTAGGACACTGGCTCAGCAGTGCGGGGCACACAGCGTGGAGCTAGTCTTTCGAGATGCAGGCAGTGCTACACATGCGGCGGGCTGGGCCACATGGCTCGTGACTGCCCGACCCACCTTTCTGAGGAGCAGAAAACGGTTGAGGGGCCACCCAGGCAGAGGCATAGGGTCGACTATGGCGGTCTGCAGGGAGGAGGAGGACGAGGCAGAGGAGCTGGCTAAGCAGCAGGTGGTGGGCGACGCTTTGAGGCTCTACCACCACCACCACCACTAAGAGGTCCACCCCGACCACAGGGAGCTGGTGGGCAGAGACATGCACAGCTCCAGGAAGCATAGGCCTACAACCACGACACGTCCAAGATGATTCGAGGTACGATCTGTGTCTATTCTACCCTTGTTGCAGTTCTTATAGACACAGGAGCGAGTCACTCTTTCATAGCCGCATCCCTTGTTCGAAGCATGGAGATTCCGACAGAGCTGTTGGCTCGATCCTGATGGCTAGAGACTCTTACGGGAGTAGACTCGATGATTACGCACTGGTGCCGGCAGGGTGAGCTTACTCTAGGAGGTGAGAGCTTCGGCTGGGTTCTTCTTGTAGCAGCATCAAGGCCTTACAACATCATCTTCATCATGGATTGGTTATCTACAGTCCATGCACAGATTGACTGTATTAGGCGTAAGATGCGATGTGTACGCACCGACGGGAGCAGGTTCACCTTCACCGGCGAGAAGGGAGCCTTCGTAGCACAGAATGGACTTCCGCAGAGGAGAGGACAGCCCATCACTCATCAGTTGGATAGCCTCATGATAGGATCAGTTGACTTGCGGAGTCCTAGTTTTCCTATAGTGGTGGATCAGTATGCGGACGTCTTTCCCGTCGATGTTCCAGGGATACCTCCTCGCAGAGAGGTAGACTTTTATATTGACCTGTACCCCGGGACAGCCCCGATATCGACTCCAGAATATCAGATGGCCCCCGCTGAGCTTCGAGAGCTACGAGTATTGTTTGTGGACTTACAGGGCAAGGGATTCATCCGACCCAGTGTTTCACCCTGGGATTCCCCGATATTGTTCGCCAAGAAGGTGGACGAGAGCTTGCGACTTTGTGTCGACTATCGTCGCCTAAACTAGGTGACGTTGAGGAACAAGTATCCGCTACCGAGGATTGATGACCTCTTCGACCAGCTCAAGGGATCACGGTGGTTCTCGAAGATAGACCTCAGGTCAGGCTATCATCAGCTCAGAGTTCGGGACGAGGACGTGCAGAAGACGGCCTTCAGATGTCGGTATGGCCAATATGAGTTCTTGAATATGCCATTCGGCGTAACCAATGCTCCAACAGTGTTCATGGGCCTCGTTAACAGGATATTTCCGCCATACCTCGGTCGATTTGTCGTGGTCTTCATCGACGACATTTTGATATACTCGACGATTGAGGAGGAGCACACATGCCACTAGCGGGTTGTGTTGGACACACTCCTAGAGCACCAGCTTTATGGTAAGCTCTCAAAGTGTCAGTTCTGGATGCGTGAGGTCCACTTCTTGGGACACGTCATCTCTGAGGTGGGATTTGCAGTGGATCCTGCGAAGATCGGGGCAGTGCTATCTTGGGAGCCACCCAAGAGCGTGACGGAGGTGCAGAGTTTCTTGGGACTATTTGGATACTATCGTAGATTTGTGCCAGACTTCTCCAGAGTTGCGGAACCACTCTCATCTTTGACGAAGAAGGGGAAACCCTTTGTGTGGTCAGAAAGATGTCAGCAGAGCTTCCAGGAGCTGAGACAGAGATTGACCAGTGCACCTATCTTGAGGTTTCCTGAGGAGGGAGTAGAGTACGTAGTGTACTGTGATGCATCAGGGACCAGAATCGGATGTGTCCTAATGCAGGATCGGGTAGTGATCGCCTATGGATCACGTCAGTTGAGGCCACATGAGCAGAACTACGCTACCCATGACATGGAGTTAGCAGCAGTGGTCTTCGCTCTGAAGACATGGCGACACTATCTGATGGGCGAGCACTTTACAGTATTTTCTGACCATCAGAGTCTCAGGTACATCTTCTCTCAGAAGGAGCTGATCCTGAGATAGTGACGATGGCTCGAGTTCTTTCAGGACTATGACTTTGAGATAGTCTATACTCCTGGGAAGGGGAATGTAGTAGCCGATGCTCTCTGCAGGAGGACGGGCATTCAGCTACTCGAGGAGGCGACATAGCAGCTAGCCTCTTTGCGGATATCCTTTGTGGATAGAGATGGAGCAGCCTTCCTTCAGTCTCTCACAGTCACTCCTCCACTACTACATCGGGTCAGATAGGCACATCGTGGGGACGCTGACTGTGAGACGCATCATGCACAGATATCCTTAGGACAAGCACCTGATGGTTTCTCCTTTGGAGAAGAGTACGACGTCCTATTCATAGGACGTACCTTGGTACTAGTTGCATTACGGGAGGAGGTACTGAGAGAGTTTCACACTTCTCTCTTAGCGGTACATCCTGGAGTGGGAAAGATGTACCAGGATCTCAGACGACAGCACTGGTGGCCAGGCATGAAGAAGGCTATGGCAGAGTTCATTTCATGGTGCCTCACCTGCCAGTAGGTGAAGGCAGAGCATCAGGTACCAGCAGGCTTGGTACAGCCTTTGGAGGTCCCGGAGTGGAAGTGGGACGGGATATATATAGACTTTGTGACTGGACTTCCACGCACTACAGAGGTCACGACTCTATCTGGGTGATTGTCGACCAACTCACCAAGTCGTCCCACTTCTTACCCATCAGAGAACATGGCTCAGTGGAGAGCATGGGGCGTCTCTACGTTTAGGAGATTGTACGACTTCATGGTGTTCCATCATCTATCGTCTCCGATCGAGATGCTCGCTTTACTTGCCGGCTTTGGAAGGGGTTGCAGGAGGCGTTCGGGACGCAGCTACGTCTGATCTGCGCCTCTCACCCTCAGATGGATGGTCAGACAGAGAGGACCATTTAGACTCTCGAGGAAATGCTCCTTGCATGTTTCCTCGACTTTGGTCACAATTGGGGGGACCACCTACCCTTGGTGGAGTTTGCATACAACAACAGTTACCACTCCACCATCGAGATGACACCATACGAGGCATTGTACGGCAGAACATGCAGATCTCCTTTGTGCTGGACAGACCCTGGGGAGTCAGCACTTATGGGACCATAGATTGTTCGGGCCATGATAGAGAAGGTCCAGGTCATCCAGGAGTGGATGAGGACAGATCAGAGCCAGCAGAAGTCTTATGCTGACAAGAGGTGGAGGCCACTATAGATTGATGATGGCAGCCACGTCTTCTTGCGTGTCTCACCTCAATGTGGATTACAGAGATTTGGAAAAGGTGGCAAGTTGTCTCCACACTTCATCGGACCATTCCAGGTCCTCAGTAGGATTGGCGAGGTGGCTTATCGCCTGGCTCTACCACCTCAGTTGCACCAGGTGCACGACATCTTCCACATATCCCAGCTGAGGTGATACATGCATGACCCGATGCACATCATTGACCATGGGGAGCTAGATGTTAATGATGGGGCGTCTTTTGCGGAGGTCCCGGTGGAGATCGAGGATCGACAGGAGCGGGTCCTACATGGATGGTTGATTCCTCTAGTGTGCATCAGATGGCAGCACGGGAACCTCCAGGATAACACTTGGGAGCGGGAGGCTCAGATGCATGCTCAGTACCCACTTTTGTTTCCCTAGTTTATGATGTATCTTTACGGCGACATAAAGCCCTAAGGTGGGAGTGATGTAAAGACTCGTAAATTTCAAGGAAATTTTTTTTCGTAATTTTACTTGGAATTTTACAAGAACGCAGTTTCTGACGGCACCTGATTCTGAGGCCTGGTGTTCCCGGAATCATTTTTCGAAGTTTGGCTCGGGTACGTTCAGTGAACGAACAAGCGGGATTTTATAACTTTTGAACCAGTGCTTGGAATCGAATTCTGAGGGCACCGATGGAATCACAGCGCTGGTAATTGCTTAGAATCTCCTCTTCCGGAGTTGCATTTTCTCGGGTGTGGTTTTTAAATTTTGGGAGTTAAGTGAAGAAAATAAAATAAAGTGGTGCGGAAACTTTATTCTATTTCACTTAAAGCCACTTAAAGCCACTTAAAGCTTCTTAAGCTGAGTTGAAGCAGATATGGTGCAATCCAAAATATCCTATCCTCTTGGTAGGATATTTGTGAGGTGGGGCCCGCACGAGCCCCACCGTTTCTTTTCCTCTAAGTAACGCACCCGCGAAAACTCCTCATTAATGAAAGTCAACTAGGGCATTTTCTAAAACTCTTAAATGCTCCTATTAAATGGACGGTTAAGTCGTTACCATTAATTCACCCAATTAATGGTTCGTTTCTTAACATGTTTTCAAACTGTTGGCATAATAATAAAATAAGACCAACACCTTTTCTTTTTGTTGAGAGAATTTGGAGAATCTGTACCTTCATCCTCCTCGCGAAGAACGCGAAGAACGCGAAGAACGAGAAGAACGACGAAACCTCGGAGATCGACGACGAGACACCATGTTCCGCGACGCCGACGATTCTCCTTCCACGACGCTTCTTCCGCGATGTTTTTTCCCCATGACAAATCTTCGATCAACTGCTTGAGGTAGGAGATTTCAAATATTTAATTCCTTTGTGGATTTTATCCTTAACATGGATTTAATTTGTGAAATTAAATCTGTGTGTTTTATTTAACCCTCGGAGATCTTCAACGCGATGCCCTTCCGCGATGACACGATGCTCTTCCACGACGATGTGATGCCCATTCGCGACGCGACGATCCTCTTCTTCTGCGACGGTCAATTCCGCGAAGAACTCTCGTCCGATGACAGCTACGAGTTATGGGTTTTATTTGAGAATAATATTTATTCCCTTGATTGTTTCTTCTAAAACAAAGAGCCCGGATCAACGTTCAATTTTAATTTATTAAAATTGTGCCTTGTTATGTTTTTCATGTGTTGATTGTTTTTCCCAATTGTTATCACCTAATGCGGAGGGTGCGGGCCAAACAAACACGGCCCATCAACCCTCCGCAGTTTTTAGTTGATGCGCGGATTGGAGGGCGATGACAAACGAGGACGCAAGTTGATTTTGAAGGCTTTGCGGAGAAGAACGAGTCCCGGGACGAACACTGGCGAAGACCACGCGCAAATGGGACCACAGGAGCACGTCCGGTGGTCCGCAGAACCCCCCGCTGGCGTGCCACACCCCACCGGGATGCAGCAGCGCCCGACGCACCGCCGAGAGGACCCGCCGCGGATGAACCCGCGGCGGCGCTGGCCGGTCCCGTGGCCGCGCGAGACCGCAGAGGAGGGATGCAGCTTAAGCTGCGTTCGGGTGTCACGGAGTGGCCCCCGCACGGGGGGGTCCGCGGCTGCCTTGTGCGGCGCCTGGCCAGTGCCAGCGCGCCGGCCGAGCCGCTCGGCCGGACCACCGCGCCAGCCTGGTCGTACCCGGACCTGGGTTGGGTCGACCCGGTTCGGGCCGACCCAGGGGGGTTGGGCCGGGTCGGTCCGGGCCCAGACCCCCCGTTTTCAGACCCTTTTCGGTCTTTTTCTCATAACTTGAGATACGGGCCTCCGAATGACGTGCCGTCAGCGGAGATGAGATCCTTGTATCAAGATGGTCATTTTGGTATATCTCACTCAAGGTTTCAGAATACTTTGGGTTCGACCGGGTTGGTTCGTACACGAAACCAATCGGGCCCTCGAAGCGGAAACACTCATAACTTGAGCTCCGGACGTCCGTTTGACGTGTCGTCGACTTTGATGGATTCTTATAAGTGAGACGGATCTTTTGGATTACTCCTCCCGAGATTTGGACACAGGTGGAGTACGATCGGGATGGTTTTTCCTTAAAAACCAACCGGGGACCTAGAACGAAAAAACCAATAACTCTCAGACCGGGCGTCCGATTGACGCGCCGTCTACGACGTTGCGTTCTTGTTGACGATACGGAACTTTTGGATACATAAACCCTGGACTATGTGTCGGTTGATGTATCAGCCCTCTACTCGTGGAGTGGACCCTCTCGAGTGAGCATGCTGTGTGCAGGAACCCTAGAGCTGGCTGCAACTACGACGACGACGACTGTACAGAGATACTCTGTGGATTCGATGGCGATGACTAAAGCATTAAGTGATCCTTTGTGGGTCAGTGCTACCGATCCTGTGTGGGTCCGATCCTGTGTGGGTCAGCACTCAACAGTTTTGTGTGGGCCAGCGCCTATAGATCATGTGTGGGTCTGATCCTGTGTGGGTCTTTGGGGGGGTTAGTTACCTATCGATCCATTGTGGGTCAGATCCTTTGTGGGTCATTGTGGGGGTTAGTTACCTATCGATCCATTGTGGGTCAGATCCTTTGTGGGTCATTGCGGGGGTTAGTTACCTATCAATCCTTTGTGGGTCAGATCCTTTGTGGGTCATTGCGGGGTTAGTTACCTATCGATCCTTTCTGGGTCCGACGACTCAGATGAATCAGTGGCAATATCTGGTCATCTTTATCATCATATAAAGAAGTATTCCTGTGTGAGCTGAATCCTGTTTTTCTTTCCTATGTGGATTGTGTTGTGATATCCTGTGTGGGTATATGTTTTTCTTTCCTGTTTGGACTAGGTTGTACTTGGGTTCGGATGTTGGAGCCGAACGAGAATTGATGACTTAGGTATATGTATGGGCATATACCTAAACCGTGTCGGATGTTACTTAGTGATTGTATCTTTCCTTTGTGGTTTATCCTTTGTGGATTCTGGGAGACCTTCGGGGGTCTCGGGGTCCCTACTGAGTAGCTTTTACTCACCCCTGCACGGGCTATGCCCGTACTACGTTGTGTTGGTTGTAGACGACAGACAATGCTGATCGTGGTTGAGGCTTGCAGAGTAGGACGGTACCTAGAGGTGGTCCACTGGGCGGAACATACTCGGAGCAGACGGCTGGACCTGAGGAGCAGTGGAGGCTCTCTGTACCCACCCTTCAGGTGGGATTTCCAGTAGACAGCTCGACGTTGCGGTTTTACTTTTCAGTTGCTGTTTTTCCCTTCCAGTTGTACTTTACATTCAGTTTGGGTTTGTATTCTAGCCCACTTACTTTTCCACACTTATTATTGTACCAGTTTTTACTTAGTGTTTACTTCTGCCTACTTGTTCTGTTGTGTTTGTTATTTACTTTACAAAGGCAATGCCTTCCCTTTTTCCGGGAATTACACCTTGGTTCTAGTTGCCAGCCCCTGACCTATGGAAGGATGGCTTGGGGTAGTCACGGCACGGGCCCCGAGGACAGGTCGTGACATTTTATTCCACATCAAATTATATATTGATCTAGAATATCCAGTAGTTTTTCCTCAAAATAAATTTCATGATATATCTGGACAACCTATGAGTTCTATACTTGTAAAGGATCACATATTTACATCCTCAAAATCAATATATGGAATACATTATAAAATTGGTAAAGGTTCGATGGACGTTGAATGCGATAATCTACAACACTGATATGATCACGAATGTTAAATTTTATGATATATATACTGATTAATTTCATACTTTTCACCAAATATAATATCATTATATTATGAAATTATTCATATTAATACCTTGTTACTATCTTTGATCTCTATAAATTTTTGAATATAGTTAAAATAACTCTTCTATCATCTCCGAGAAGCCCTAATGTTTTGATGAATGAATTTAACATTCCCTATAACTTCCGCATCTATTTCAGGTCCCAAGATCTTATGATATCATCAGATAATTTTGGAGTTCCCAAATTATTTTCAAAGAGGGATTTAGAATGATCCAAATAAATACCCAAATGGAAGCTATTGTTGTAGAAAAATTTGACCAGAGGAAGCTTGTGTTCCCAAAAACATTCGAAATCTATAAATCAAGATCTCAAAATATTTTATTGTTTTTAAATGTTCCTTTAAGAATAAATATCTATATAAGTATGATACACTATGCTAAAATATTCCTCTATATTAAATTATTGGTTAATATTTATCTAGAATTTCTAGGTAAAACATAGATCTTGATTAGATAAAATTGAGAGTGGTACCCAATAAGACCTTACCACTTTTTAATTTATATTTTGTATTGTAGGAAAAGTGATAAATATTATCTTATAATAGTTAAATGTAATTGAATTGTAAGGTAATCGCCTATAACCAAAATATAATTATTGCCCGAAGATGACTTGGTGAGTTCTTTGAGGAAATCCATGTTCATGTTTTCCCATTTATATATTGGTTTGGATAATTGTTTCATCATCCCCTTAGGTTGGTGATATTTATCTTTATCTTTCCATCATAATAAGAATCAACATACATACCCTAAAAAAAATTTCTTCATGTTATCCCACCAGAAACTACCTTTACGATCTCTATAAAACTTATTACTTTTTGGATTCATAGAGAATGATGGGATATATGGTTCATATAATAGTTACTTATTTAATTTTAGTATTAAGGGGTCACATATTTTCACCTAGTACAATATCAGTTCTTAATATAATAAAGGTGTAACACTGTGAAATTTCTTACATTTTATATAACACCACATCATCACCATGTGCCTTTATAAACATTACATAGATGGATGATTGAACATTAAACTGCATAATTTTTGATTTCATGCTTTTCTTTATGATTTACGTATTATATTATAAAAATCCATGATTATTGGATCATTTTCAATTTTATCAAGGATAATCTGCAATGATCCTTCTAAATTAGAATTTTGGCCACTGATTTCATCTGTCTATTGTGGCAATGTATTGAGAATTTATAATCATTGGTAAAATATAAAAATACCCCATGGTGATTTTTCAAGTCAATATATATGAATTTATGTTTCTAGATTTAATTATTACTTATATATCACCCATTTAACAATAAATACAATTCCTCCAAATTTATATTGAAAAAATAACTACTGCCACCTCTAAATAATGATTTAGTTAATTTTTTTCTTGAATCTTCATTTTGAGGGAGGAATACACTACCAAAGAGCCATTTTGTCTGAAAAAATTTATATATCCCTTCTTTTATGCATTATAGTATATCAAAAACTCATCTCCACAATGGGGTAATGCAAGCACAGGTGCATAGAACAAAATTTTCATTAGAACCACGAAATTGTATTCATATTCCTCAATCCAAATGTACCTAGCTCTTTTCTACGCAAACTGTGTATAATAATTTGATATCCCTCATAAAATTATCACAATTAATTCGTAGTATCTATAAAATCCAAAAACAATAATGGATCATAGTTACATTAATTTATGTAGGCCATTTTTAATAACATATTTCTTTTATGGACCCACTAATATACCCTTATTAGAGATTACATGACAAAAAAATGAGAGTTTCTATATATATAATTCATTTATTCTAAACATGTAATATAATTTATACTTCTTCAAGGTTTTTAAGAATATCCTCATATGATATTCATTATATTATATTATCTTGGAATATAAGAGAATATATTAAATAAATACTACCAAAAACAAATCAAGGTAATGTCTATTGACTCTATTCATCAGATTCATAAAGATACTGCGAGAATTGGTAAGTCCAAATGACATCACAATATATTCACAATGTCCATACCTCATATAGAAGATATTGTTTTTAATTTCCTCCTTATTGATCCTTCATTTATTATATCAATATCTAAGTATAATATATGAAAGGTATTAAGTTCCACATAATTAATCATATAATTCATCAATAAGAGTTAGTGGATACCTTTTCATGATAGTGATTTTTTTATGTTCTTGATAGTTAATTAAATGATGAATTAAAGTGTCTTACTTATTAAAAAAATATTATTAACACCCCATGGTGAATCATAGGTGGACTTGAATCCCTTTTCTAGATTCTATTTGAGGTTCTTTTTCAATTCTAGAAACTCAATTATGTCCATTATATAGAGATCATTTGAAATATGTGTACCATTAGGCATGAGTTCTATTGAAGACCAACCTTTCGGATCTAGGGGAGACTAGTCAACACTTTATGAGATACATTATAATATTCAGACATAATAGGTGTGTCTTTGATGTTGAGTTTATCCCCGTCCATTTCAGATAAATTCCCCTCATGAATAGGTAGTAAGACCCATGTAATGGATGAAATCTTAATTAGAAGTTTATATTCATTATAACATTGATAGTTGATCATATGTTGATTTTTTATATCAAATGTTACCTACATTCTTTTATATTTTATATGGTATCTATTTAGAGAGAGGGTCAATACATCCCCAAAATCACAATAATATCAACTACTGAGAGAATAATATGTTTTTCAGGAAGTATATGCCCCAAAATAATTTATTAAATATTAGTTATATACTTGATATATAATCATAATAACATTATTATTTTCAATTATAGTTCATTACCTAATCCTTTAGGATACAAATTATTATTCATAGAGACTATTCAACATTCAACTTAATGTAATTAACTAGGATCAAATAATATATTTTCAATGTTGAGCCTACTTTCCACCACACCAAATTCCCCATTTTATCTTTTATACCTTAATAAAACAAGAATAAATAGTTTTATAATATATTAGTAGTAATTAATTTTAGAAATTCCATCATAAGGAAAATAAATCCTAACATGTATTAGATTATAAAATCTTTATTTACAACCCATTATATTCAAGGTTTTAACCTAGGTTTTCCAAGTTAACTAAGGATTAGGATTTCTAACCTAAATATACTTTAATATATCATAGTGGATTATAATGAGAATGTGAATTAATAATGTAATATCCCTTAAGAGTTTCAAACTGGCTATATAGTTAGACCTCTTTTTCATGAACCAAGTGTAGATTGAGGTAATACACCACCCTCCTTTATTGGGTTGTTTCACCAAGGATAATCCTTTCCCAAGCATGCATCCAATTTTTTGTATCTAGATAGATATTTTATTAATAGGAATCTACACATTCTATATATTACCAAATCATTAAGATGTTTTTCTATATATAGTCTTAATCGTCTATTTTCACTAATTATCACCTTTTATAAACCCCAAAATATCTAAACTAATCTAAAAAATAATTAAACCCTACTCTGATAAAAACTAAAGAAACACAAGCCTTCCATATATGTATATAACATCATTTTAACTAATTATTTGTTGCATGTCTCTATAGTAAACACCCCAGAACCATAATGTTGTATTGTCTTGGAAGACTACATATATAATAATCTTGTTTAAGAATAGTATTTAATATATCCCATAAACATTCTTATTACATGGTACCCTTATAGACTTATAATACTTGGTACCTTTCTTAATAAGCTTTGTAATGATAGAAAATTAATGGTGTGATAACAGATTCTCATTAAGGGTAATTTAAAGAGATAAAAATTGATGGTCATTTGGGAATAAGGAAAGCATGTGGGTATCAGAGCACAGTCAAGTTCCATGAAAATAAAATAAGAAAAAAATACCTAAATAGACAAGGATTTTAAATAACAAATAAACATGTAAGGATCTAATCCTAACATAATACATGAGTCGTAATAATTTGATAATGTTTCAAACCATAAGATTATGAAACTATAGAAATAAAAAAAAAATATTTCCTCTATCATGGAACATTTCAAAATACATCATCATATAGTATAATGAGTAACATAATGGATTCGGTTCACTCCCCAATCCTTAACATGTCATCTCATGAGATATAACACATTACATAAGGAATTACAAGGCTTTAGAATTATAGGTATACCTTATATATTATGTAAATATGATCTTATGGGTTTTGGATTGCTCCCATTTAGAATTAATCTCATGATATATAAAATTAATCAATGAGTTGTAGGGACATATAATTCCCAACCAAACAATCATATACTGAAAACAATACATATGTGTGCTATGAAAACATCAAAATTATCATATTTCAACATTACATTATAAAATCCTAGAAAAGAGAAGAGTTTAATGAAAAAATTCATAAATTTTTATAACATATCCATATAAAGATAGTATATTGTAGCATTAAAAAATATTCGAAGTGTTTCTTATATATTTTCATATGATGATTATATATTTAAAATCCATATTTTATAGATATTAATAAATCACATCATAAAATAATATGAAACACACCTTTAATATTCATGAACATTCATAATTATTGTTACTATGGAAAGAAAAATTAAAACATTAAAATGAAACTTAATGAAGGAGAATTATCAAATTTTAATGAATGTATACCCACAGAGAATGTTAAATAAGGATATTTTTTCCATTTGTATACATTCATTCAACATTATTATCATTCCCATTCATGAATATTAATTTTCATTTTTTAAAGTTTCTTTCAAGAATAATAATAATTATGAATGTTCATGAATAGAGAAAACCTGTTCAATTTTTTATTAAATTAAAAATTTTATAAAATGATAATAATAAATTATGTAATCATTGACAAACAAATACATTAAATTAATATGAATATAGAAGAGGAAGATTCCATAATAGAAATAATAGGTGAGGCCAATTTCACTCACAATATTCATAATGGGTAATTTTTTTACCAAGGTAAAGGAAATTGAGATATGGCATGTAAAGCTCCAATAATAACTAGAGGATAAGAAAATGGATTGGGTTTGATATATTAATTTAACATAAAATTTCCCATATTTAAATTCTCTCTTAATAATATCAATTTAATATTTTGACTAAAAAGAAACAATAACCTTTTTCACCCAAATTTCACAAAATCAATTTAACAACTTATATAATAAAAAATCATCTCAAAAAATTATTTAAAAACCTTATTCCAATATATGTACATTTATATTCTTAAACTATAATAATTCACTACAATCATTTTAGTTAGATAATGTTTGTTTTTATCATCAAATATTAGTAATACTTATTTTTTCATTCATGTTTACAAATAACAATGATGAATCCCATTATTTGAAAAACATTCATCATTATAAAAATATAAAATATATTTAAATCATAATGTTTCAATTATTTATTCATTTTTATGTTCAATTTGTGGAAAATTATGGAAAATATCATAAATTAAGATACATGATGAAATTATTCTAAGTAATTTATCGATATAAACAAATATATTTCTATTTAATAATCCTTAATTTTCTATGTCATCCTTTCATAACCATATTCAAGATATATATATATTAATTCTGAATATCATATAAATTAATGAAATAAATTTTATAACCTTCCATGTAAGGCTATGATGAAAAAAACAACAAGTTTCTCCATGGAGGTAGCAGTCTGCACGTACACATGAATGTCATTTTCATTTTTCACTGAATATAATAAATGTGTAAATATATTTATATATTTAGAATAATAATAATAATGAAAAAAATATAATATTTATTCATTAAATACCCACCTTTTAGTCAGTTATTTAAGGTGGTTATGAATAATAGAGCATGTCGCTCATGTAGGCGGTAGTCCTAGTATAACACAATTGAGGTATTCAATTTTTTCAAATGGTTGGTAGGGAGATAGATAACGGTTCAATAATTTATATAATTGTATTTTAGAATACTATTGATCCTTATACCATTATATTATAATTTTTGGAATATTTTTAGAGGTGGTTAGATGAGAAATTTTGATAAGAGATTGTCAGAGAGTGGGTAATACAAACCTCAAGAGTTTGAATCTTCTCTTGAAATGTCCTTTTAAAATTAAGGGATTATGGATTATTATTGGAAAACATAGAACAAAAACCAAGAAAATAGTTTTGAGGAGTTAAAATGGGATGAAATTTTTTTTGAATGAAAAGTGTCCCATGAAGTGAGTGTAAGTGATATACTCTTATATGCAAGAAAGAGGGACTCTAACTTGGAAAAGAATTTTAGTTAAGGGGTAAGAATGTAATTTCATGAGTGTTATTTGATTTAGGTGAGGAATGGTTTGTGATACAAGTGGGTAAGAGTTTTAAACCTATAAAATACCTTTTAAATGGTCTTATTTTGAGGTAAACTTATATAAATTCGAGCCACTCTAGTTTCCCATTTTAACCATTATTAATGTTGATTAAAAATTAACAATGGTAATTATTTGTTTACAAAAAATATAAGATGATCCATATTAAGTTATTTATTATAAATATGAATTTTAAAAAGATATTATCTATTAGAATTAATATACATGAAAATATTAACATTTAATATAATATATAAGATATATAGAAAAAACTTTTTTATAGAAAAATGAAATTTTTTAAATGAAATTTTTTATTCTTATTTAATATAAATTAATAATTAAGTTAGTTTTAATATATTATTAATATTAATAATTTCGTGTATCATAATTTAACTATTATATATTTTGTTTCCTGAAATAAAAATATATATAGAAAACAAAACAAATTTGAAGATAATTTTCATAAAATGATCTTATTGGTTTAAATATTAGATTCCATTTATTTCCAAATATCAAAACTATATTCCAAGGTGGAATTCATAGAAATAAGGTGTCACTAACTTCATGTTCTAGATCTCACCAATGATTTTCAACATACCACTTTTTTCAACTCTATGTTTCCCTGATGTGCTAAAAAAGGATTGTAACTTTTTATACCATATTTTCATCATAATCAGGTTCCAATTACATTATTTATATAAATTTATTCCAACATGTTGGAGTTCTTCACTTCTTTCAATAGAGGGATTCTTAAAAATCCATCTGAATTCTTTAGTCAATGTTATTTCTATAAAAAAATTAAAATGGAAGGAATTGATTATAAAAAACTTTGTAATCGATAGATAATGCTCCAAGGTTATATTCTATGGTTTTTATGGTCTTTTAAGATTAACCATATATATGAGAATGCAATTTAGATAAAAATTCGAACTTTATACTCAATTATTATTGAATTATTTTCCTTAATTTCAAGGTAAGCCTCATATATTGATAAGATACAATTAATAATGGTACCTTATAAAACCATATATATTCCATAATGTATATACGATAAAAATTCTCTATAAAGAAATATCCCCTAAAAGAAATGAAACTTTGTAAATTCAAAACGGAATTGACTATAAACAAATAAAAATTATGGACATAAATGTATTAGGGAGTCATATGATGAAATACATGGTGATTATTTCTCATTTCCATACAAGTATAAGAAATTGATGCATGATTCCATTAGAATTATAACATTCAAAAAAGATTTGTTGACATACTATTAATTGATATATATATACATTGATATATCCCTCTTCTTGTTGTGAAACCATAATATATCCTTACAATCTCTATACATCATTGTACTTACAATATGGATATAAAATTATGAACTCTGTGAATCACCTAATGTTTCCCTTTTATATTATATAATTGAGGGGATACATATTTTTTCATGAATCTTATCATTTTATCATGGTCATAGTTGAACTATGTGATATTCATTTCCTTATTTTATATATTTTCATCTTCATTCTGTGCCACTATAGCCTTCACATGGATGCATGGTTGAATAGTTATCTAAAAAAGATAATATTTCTCCCATTTCCTTATTATTCCAAGGTCTATATTCTAAAAATCAATTATCATTAGATATTTTTGAATCATCATATGGATAAGATATCATGATCATTTTGACATAGTACTTTAGCAACATTGTTCACCATCCTAGAGTGGTAATGTATTGTGCATTCATAATCATTAATAAACTTTAACCATATAATTTTGTGTATATTCATATATTTTTTGTTAACAAATACTTCAATATTTTATTATTAATAAATATATATATATCACACATTTCACCATAAATACAATTCCATTGTAAGATCCCACCTTATCCATGTAATTTATATCCTTTTTTAACATAATTTTTTTTAATGATCTCTATTCTTGTTATTTTTGTTCCTCAGAGGTTCTCATAGGGAAATGAAGTGTTCATGGTATATAGGATGGAATCTGTGTGCGACATGGAGCTGTTTTATCCCCATAATCTTATTAGTGGAATCCAATAACTAGATTATGGGAAACAAAATATTCCTATTAAACTTATAGGAACTCTACTGGCTAGCCAGTGAGATCCACTAGCCTACCAATGGAGCCCCTATTATAGTGGGACTCCTCTGTGAGTCCCAATATCTAGCTGGTGGAATCAATCATGTTTGGGATAATGAGGTGTTCAATTGTATTTTCCCCCCCAAACCCCACATTTATATTCTAGTAAACCCCCTTCAACCCTAATTCGTGTTTTACAATATTCAAGGATCCTATAATACTTATTAGGATCTACAAAACCTTTCCTTAATTTATTCATCCGTCCATAAATTAGGATGACTTGAATTGATGAGTTTTGATCATCTTGGGTGACATCCCCTTCATCTGACTTTGATATTCTTCTTCCAGCCACTATATAGCAGATCTACCAATGTTTATATGGGATTATTATATTTTATATTGTTCTAGATTATAAATTTTTTGTCTATTCATCTCCTCTTTTGAGGTTGGTGGTCATAAATACCTTTCTAAGAACTATCATTTTTTATAGTATGTGAAAAAAGTTTAAACACCTCATAATTTCATGCCTGGGACCCCTTATAAATATAATTCACTAGTAAAGATTGAATCTTTATACCTAGGCATCCCAAGGATCTGGTTTTAT
This sequence comes from Viscum album, assembly GCA_963277665.1. NCBI lineage: Eukaryota > Viridiplantae > Streptophyta > Magnoliopsida > Santalales > Viscaceae > Viscum > Viscum album. The sequence continues at coordinate 1,637,521,982 of OY728163.1, read as the reverse complement.
CCATTAGAATTGAGACTGGGTCTTCTAGACACCCAAGAGGACAACCAACTATTGAATATAGGAAGAAACTTGAAATATATGAACCTAGATCTCTATTCTAAATGAGCTTTATTTTTATTTAGGACTAAATAGGTGAATGGGTGTAAATAGATTGTTACATAATCCCTTGTATTGTAAGAGGTTAATTGACATGAGATCCTAATTTTCATGTTGACATAGTGGTATATGAACTTAATCCAAATTGAAATTGTAATTGGGATTAATGTATATGTGAATCAAAATGGATATAATATATTGTGAATTGGAATGAAACTCATAATTTAAAACTTTTAATTGATTTACCTATAAATGTGTAACGTAACATAACTAATTAAATGGTATTATAATTTGAAATTAGGATATAAAACAAAATATAGTATATATTGATACGTTTTCCATGTTTTATTAATTAGAATGAATTTATCCATGTTAAATTGTATTTCTGAAATGTTAAATTGGCTCTATCATGGGAATTGGAAAAGAGTTTTATGTTCTCTGAGCATGTAAGTGTCTATATGAAGTGAATTCAAAATCAGTAAATTTATAATTTTTAACATGTTATATTTGATAATCCAAAATTATATATATATATATATTTATATATTTATATATATATGATTAATTTATTTAAGAATTAATCAAGGTTTATTCAATATTATAATAGGTTTTATTTCATTTTTTGGGGAATATAGACTTAAGAATCAAAGTAGTAAATTATTGAAAAATAGAAAATTTTGATATTAAATGACTTTTTTTTTTTTTTTTTGACTAAAAAAGACGGATCCATTAATGATGGAGATCAGCAGAAATACAGGAGCATAACCACGATGGAAAATGATTGAACCAAAGCTTATCCTCGTAGGGAGGGCCAATGCCTGCCATCTTGTGAGCTGCTTCATTCGCTTCCCTTCTTATAAATGAGAAATTGCAGGAATTGAAGCCTTGTCTCCGCGAGTGAATACACCGGATAATGGGACCGAAAGGTTGAAGCCCGCCGTCAGTGAGATTGATGGCATTGATTACAGTGAGACAGTCGGATTCGATGTGAATGGAATCCCAACCGCAATCTTTTGCGAAGTTTAAACCAGCAAGGATGGCGGCGGCCTCCGCGACTGAGGGCTCCCACAGTGCATAACGTGCTTCGTATTTGGCAGCGATAAGATTTCCTAGGTTGTCTCGGGCCAGTAAGCCATGTCCAACTGGGCCATCCTTAGGGAGAGAGGCATCCACATTGATCTTAAAAGTCCCTTCCGGTGGGGGGCACCAATGTTGGGGGAGAGGAGGGTGGGTGGAAAGTCTTTGTTGTTCAGGGTGGTTCTGCCATACCGCAATCCATGACAATGCCCGGTCAATCCAAAATCTGGGGGGCCTCCGGAAATGATTGAAAATGGCCTCGTTCCGCCTATTCCATATAATCCAAGCCACAATGCACAGGGCGCCTGCTTTAGCCGGCGAAAAGGAGGAGCACCATCGCATCAGGAGAGATGTTAGATCTGAGGCGGTGTTCGGAAACAGCTCGACAGTTGATCCCCAGCCGTTCCAAACCTCCTGAGCCCCGGGACATTGAACAAGAGCATGGAAAGGGGATTCAGTCACAGCAGGGCAGAAAGGGCACGAGTTGTCGTTTGAGAAGTGTCTGGATACAAGGAGGCTCTTAGTTGGGAGGATATCAGTGCACACCTGCCACCAGAAAAAGCGAACCTTAGGGGGAACATAAAGCTTCCAAATTGATGTCCAGGGCCTCGCGTCTCCTTCTGGAATCTGAGCAGAAAGAGCTCGCCGGTAGCCAGCTTTCACTGTAAACTCACCTGAGCTGTCGTTGGTCCAGTAGAGATGATCTGGCCCTGCGTCTGACACACAGGGAATACTCAGAATAATTCTCCTATCCCTCTCATTAAACCAGGAGAAGAGTTTTTCCAGACACCAACCCGCCCCTTGATCATCAAAAAGACAACGAACTGTGGCATGTTCGGATCCTGGAAAAACAGGGGATGACGCCTTCGTGCCTGTCAGATCAACAAGCCAAGGATCGGTCCAAATCTTGACCGTGGAACCATTCCCAATCCTCCAGCCAAGGCCTTTCCTCAGTAGATTACGACCGCCCCAAATGCTTCTCCAGAGAAAACTGGGTCGATAGCCAAGATGGGAATCCATAAAATCCTTATGTGGGAAATATTTAGCCCGGAGAACACGCGTGCATAGGGATGATGGGTTATGAATCAAACGCCAACCTTGTTTAGCCAGCAAAGCATCATTAAAAAGTGAAAGGTCCCGGAAGCCCATACCACCTTCAGATTTTGGTTGACAGAGAGCAGACCAGGCGATCCAATGGACTTTATTTTTTCCGTCCTTTCGTCCCCACCAAAAGTTAGATATACTGGATTGAATCTTTGAGAGCACCACGTCAGGGAGTTTAAAAATAGACATCAAATAGCTGGGGACGGATTGAAGTGCCGCCTTGATGAGGATTTCCTTGCCGGCCTTGGAGATTTTTTTAGGGGTCCAACCTTGTATTTTTCTGTCAATTCGATCCACAATAGCTGAACAGATTTCTTTCTTTGACCGTCCAACCACCGTCGGGAGCCCAAGGTACTTCTGGTGCTTATCGACCCCAAGAATGCGTGCTAAAGAGCAGAGATCTTCTCTTTTCGGCTGGGGAACTCCAGAGCTGAAAGAAATTTCTGATTTACTCTGATTGATCATTTGTCCTGAAGCCCGTTCATACTGTTGTATCGCCTGGCAGATTGCAGTACACTCATTAGGGGTAGCTCGAGAAAAAAGGAGGCAATCATCCGCAAAGAAGAGGTGGGATATCGGAGGGCCCTTGCGACACGCTTTCGCCCCATGGATTATGGAAAGCGAGGCTGCCCTGGAAAGGAGGTTAGAAAACACATCAGCCACTAAAATAAAAAGGAAGGGTGAAAGAGGGTCTCCCTGGCGAAGCCCACGGGATGGGGAGAAGCCTCGGGTGAGCACCCCGTTGACATTAATGCAAAAGGAAACAGACGAGACGCATTGCATGATCATGGCAATCCATTTGGTACAGAAACCCATCTTGAGCATCACAAATTCGAGGAAGTTCCATTCCACTCTATCATATGCCTTAGCCATATCCAATTTCCACGCCATGATCCCTCTCTTCGCTCGTGTACGTGTTTTCATGGAATGGAAAATTTCATGAGCGATAATGGCATTATCTGTGATTAACCTTTTTGCCACAAAAGCGCTTTGGTTCTCTGAAATGACGTCGGGTAGCCAAGGACGCAACCGATTCGCCAGGATTTTCGAGAAGATCTTATACGAGACATTGCACAGGCTGATCGGTCGAAAATCCGACACCCCTTGCGGATTTTTCATCTTGGGGATGAGAGTAAGAATAGTTTCATTAAGAGATGACAGGTCCGTTTTCCCCGCCCAAATATCCCGCATTAAATTGCAAAAGTCTGGACCGATGATGTGCCAGTAATTCTTGAAAAAGAGGGCGTGGAATCCGTCTGGTCCCGGGGCTTTCGTGGAGTGGATTTGCTTTAAGGCCTTAAGAGTCTCGTCATTCGTCACATCTTTAGAAAGTTGTCTGTTCATATCGTCAGAAATCACCGGTTTGATGCAGTCCTCGATCTCGGGAGAAATGTAAGAATGGCCTGCAGAGAAGAGTTTCTGAAAATGGCTCAGGAAGGCTTCTTGGATTCCCCCTGTGTCAGACACTTTACTACCATCTGAATTAAGAATGCCAGAAATGAAGTTTTTCCGGCGTCTTGCTGAAGCCTTCTGGTGGAAATAACAGGTATTAGCATCTCCTTCTGCAATATGAATATCATGCGCTCGCATAGCCCAAAAACCTTCCTTGTTGCGCAGGGCAACATCCAGCTCTCGTTGGGTTTCACTTATTTTGGAGAGAGTGCTGCTAGACGGGGGTTTGCTAAGGAGATAACCAATCTTCCTTTCAAGGAAATTGCATTGTCGGTCCGGCTGACGGAATTTTGAATAGCTCCAAGTCTTCAGATCAGATGCTACTCGTAGCAGGTTGATTCTCAGATCCGCTTGCCCATTCTTCCAGCCTGAACGGACAACCGCCTCGCACTCGGGATCATTTGACCAGAAGCTTTCGAATCTGAAAGGTTTCCTGTAACTAGTAACGTGCTCATTATGGTTACAGTTAATGACAATTGGGCAGTGATCCGAGCAGTTGAACGAGAGATGTCTGATATGGTACATTTTGAAGAGGCTCATCCAGTCCATTGAGCCAAAGAATATATCCAGACGTTCGGCGATTCGAGTTCCATCATATCTGCCTCGAAACCAAGTAAAGGGATTACCCGTGTAACCCAGGTCCATCAGCTCTGCCTTAAGGATCGCATCATTAAAATCAGACATTGACGTGGAGGATCGCATAGCTCCACCAATTTTCTCCTTCTGGAAGAGGATCTCGTTAAAATCCCCTCCAAACAGAATGGGGCTTGGCAGATCACGGCGGAGTTTGCAAAGAAGATCCCAAGATTTCCACTTTTCAGCCTGGGAGGGCCAGCCATAGAAGCCCACAAAAGTCCAGGTGGGGTTGTGGGGATCGCAAATGGAAGCAGCCACATGACGCTGGGAAAACGACAGGAGCCTAACGTCGACATTATCCTTCCAGAGCAGACACAATCCCCCTGAATGACCCTGTCGGGGGACCGGGAAACAACCCTGGAAACCGCATTTTAGGGCAAGATTTGTGATGTCCTTGTTTTCCAATATGGTTTCGGACAGGAAAACCATATCAGGGCGACTTTGAGCGCAATAGCGCTGGAACATACGAACCGTTCGTGGGTTGCCAAGCCCACGGCAGTTCCAGCATAAAGCAATCATTGCTCTAGGCGGGGCCGGGCCTGACCCGCCTCCGCCTTTGTCTCTTGTGGGGTAAATGACGTACCTGGTGCTTTCCTCCTTTTGGGAGGACTGGTGTACATACCACTGGACTCGCTTTGCCGTTTCAAATCTCCTGGTTTGGGATTCCCTGGACAATCGCCTTTACCACCGCCACGTGCCCTTCTCCAGGTTCCACGAGTAACATGTCCTGAAAGTGAGGCTTCAGTCATCCCAGAATCGGCTTGCAGAAGGGCATCAGTTGGGAACCGATTTGGACTTTGCTCAGCTTCAGGCGGATCCAAGGGAACAGGTTTCTGCCTCGGAAATTTCTCTGGAGGTTCTTTTGGTTTAGGTAGCGGCCCAGTTGAGGAAAAGGACGTTAAATTCGGTGCTGTAAAAGCGAAGTCGGATTTTGTGATACCCTGAGTCGGGTGACTGTCTTGCCGAGCCCCATCATTACATCTGACGATAATCTCTTGGGAGGCGTTTCCATTTCCCCTAAGCTTAGCCGAGGATTCTTTAGGGAAGACAGGTGGTCCCATCCTTATGATAGGAGGTTGTTCGGATTCCGGTCGCGTTAGATGGGCTGCAATGAGACGGTCCCGATCAATCTGTCTCTCCGCCTCAGGGATATATGCCTCTCTGTGTGTTTTGGCCCGAAGCCACGGACCGTATTGAAAGGTGATAGCTTCGGTGGAGTTCTCTGGCCTTGCCCCACACGCTTTCTCCATGTGGCCGATACGTCCGCAAAGGAAGCAGAAGATTGGTAGTTTTTCGAATTCGAACGAGATCCAGGTGTTGGAATCATCAATTTTTAGGAACATACCTCGCATTAAGGGTTCAGACACATCGATCTCAGTCTTTATTCGAACCCAGGGGCCCCATTGTATTGGGTCCGAGCAATCCCATTCTAGGAAATGGCCGATCCGGTCTCCAATTTCTTTCATCACGTGTGTTGATCTCCCATGGAATGGTATTCCTTTAATTCTTATCCAGAACGGGGATCGGGTAAGTGTGCAATTATGAATCTCGTCACCCCCTTTAAATTCCTCCATCAGGATGAGATGATTGTCAAAGGACCAAGGTCGTCCTCTGAGGACTTTATCTTTGTCTTTATCGCTGAAGAACTCAAAAACAAGGAGTTTATTCTCAATTTCACGGATGGCTACTCCAGCTTCCAGTTTCCAGAGGTTTTGAAGAGTGGTCCTGAGGGCCTTTAGATTAAAAGGTGCCTCGGTCGCTACTCTTCCGACTACTAATAAAGCCATTCGTTTTGTCAAAGTGTTATCTTCATTTCTACGGGTTGCAAGTGGCTCTTTTTCTTTGTCTGTCAAAGTGAGGTTCTTCCACTGGTTCAACAGATCCGTCTCCATGATGATGCCACGTAAACACCTAGGGGGGGTTGACCAAACAGAGGTAACACCGGCAAGTCCCCGTGCGCAGGTCCCCTCACGCAACCAGCCCTGCGTTATAAAATCCAGCCCTGCGCAAGTTCCCGCGTGCAAGTCCCCTCGCTCCAGCAAGACTCCTCACACCGCACGCAGGACCCCACACACCAGCAAGACCCCGCTCGCAAGTCCCCTTACTTCACAGCCAGCCTGCGCGATGCTTTCCTCCGCGCAAGTTCCCTCGCGCAAGTCCCCGCGCGCAAATCTCCTATCCAGGAGGTGCGCGAAGGAACACCGGCAGGGTCGCGCAATCCCCTCGCGCTTCGAGAAATGGCCGGGCTGCGAGATGCTCCCACTTGCGCGCCGGAGAAAACCTCTTCACGTCCACATCCTCCGCACCCCGGGAGACCACCGCACCTTCGCCGATCGGGGGGCCCTTCGCGAACAGAGCTTCGCGATTCTACGCGTTGCGGTGGGAGCTTCGAATCTGCCTTCCCCTGCCCAGATCTGGCACGGAAGAAGGACCAGGGGGACGGGGAACGCTGCAGGGCAGCTTGAAGACCGAGAAGATCGTCTGATGATGAGAACGAGGGGATGAAGCCCAAAATCCAACGAAACGCCGGAAACGGAGGCCGTAAGCTGAAAGGGAGAAGCAGAGGAAGGAGGCGCCGAAAACAGCTTGGAAAGGGGGATCCCGGGCCCCTGTCACTGGATCCGACGACGAAGAGGAAGAAAAACCAAAACCAAAATCGGTGACGTCGAAGCCGCCGAAGCCGAACGGGCGAGAGAACTCAAACCCTAGGAAGCCCGAGCTCCTGTCACTGGACCCGAAGACGATGAGGAAGAGAATCAAAACCTGAACCGAAGCAGACGGAGCCGCCGAAGCCGTTCGGGCGAAAAAAACTCAAACCCTAGGAATCCCTAGGAGGAGAACTCTCAAGCGGGAGAGAATATATTAAATGACTTGAAACAAAGACTCATGATGTATATTCCTTGACTATACATCTAATAGACAATTTACAATATATGAATCCAAGAAAACATGACGTGAACCAAGTACGGGGTCAATCAAATACCCAAATAATGAAATATTCTATTCTGAAACCTGATGAAGATGCATATCATGAAAAAATAACTTGATGTGAAATGTTTAAATCATAAACCCTACTGATGATACAAGCTATAAAATCCTAGTAACCCAATATTCTTAGATAAATTTATGGATATGACATACGTGATTTGAAACCCACATTCATGTCATGAATGTATTGGAATACAATTCACATATATAAGTTACATGATGTGAATAATTTACAAGTCATGAACCTGTTAGATTTATATACATGTGATCTACCCAAATAAGACAAGAGATATCGAGAATTTTGGACAGATGACTGAACCTTCTCATTCTTATTCTTCTCATTCCTGTTTTATTCTAAACCTAATTTTTTATCTTTAATTCATCATTTTAATAACTACTTTTTAAATTTTTAAAAATACAAGACTCATCCAATGAGTTTCATTATTATAACATTGAATCTAATGAATTTTTTTTCCACTTCATCCATTGATTCATTTTTCACTATTCATTAATTAATGTTAGTATCTTATTGATTTTCTACTGTTAGAATTGTTTATTTCCCTGATTTAAATTATATAATTGTTATTTCAATCCCGTTTCATGTTTCCTTGATTTTTATTAGTACTACCATTCATAGATAATCCACTTTGGGCTAGGGGTTGAGATTTATAATGGATTTAAACATATTGAATCTATAAATTGAATCTTGGTAAACATGTGTCTGTTAATAACATTAAAAAGCTATTTATTATCCCATTATTTTTCTTTCCCATAATCATGGTATATATAAATGAAAGACCCTTAACAAATTTAAGTTGAGAAATATAAGACTAATAGATTGTCATACATCTCGGTATAGAAGCTATGTGTATTACATGTGTGTTTTTTACTATAATTGGACCAAATAACAGTTTCATCTTAGGTAGATCCAATTGGTTTAACCATGAATAATTTATGACCATTTCACCATTTAATAGCCTAATCTATAGACCTATCCCAATCTAGATTTAGGATTACTCTTTTTCCCTATCCATAAAATTGACCCTAATAAAATTTCTCTTTCTTAAAAGAAACCTAAGACAAATAGTCATAGTAAAACCAAATCTTGTAGAGATTTTGAGTACTCTTACTATAAGTTTATTATCTCTGGGTTTCCTTCCTACCATCTTTCCTTGGGGGATTGACCCTACACTGCCATTGTTCTAACCATTGTAGCATATTGTAGTTAGAGATAATATAAATCCTAATATTATTAATTCCCTTGTGGATCCAATTAGGCCATTTTAGGATGGTCAAGTTTTCGAATCCAATTCTGAGCATATTTTAGTTCCTTGGAACAATATCCTTTGGTGAAAACCATGTTTTTCCTCATCACCCCTTTTCCTTTTTCCCTTTTTTACGATTTTTCTTAAACCCTAGCACATGTGTCAACACTTCTTTGGGCTAGGGCATGCATCCATCCTCATTGACTTGTTCAATGATCCTTGATGATAAATAACTACATTATTTTAATCTTTTGACCAAATGATACATATCTACAATACGATGTTTAACTATGGATGAAGGCTACCACCTTTCATTTTTCACCCATCAGAACCTCTAATATGCACAACCAGAGCATCAAGGAGAGTGAAAAGAAAGGTGTGAGCACACCGCCATGGACTATAGCTTCTCATCCATAAGTGGTGTTGTACCCAGCAATGTGTTCCCTCCTATTCAAGTGCATTTATTTAAAATTTAACTTGTAACCATCAACATGATCTAAAACATTGGACAATTTAGTGGAATTTAGAGAAATTATCCCCATGAACACATATCAAATTTCATAGAAGCCTGAGACACCTTTACAAATCAAGGTGTGACATCTAACAAAATTAGACTTCAACTTCTTCACATATCCATTTGAAATAGAGCTAAGGATTGGCTTAAAATCAAAAATCCAATTTCCATCATGACTTAGGAATATTCATCAATTAAATTATTTTACAAATAATTTCATCTAATACCCACATGGTAGCTCATAAATGAGGTAAAAACATCACCAAGGTATATGGAAAGTCTTTTTCTGAGGCTTGGGATCTCTTTAAGGTGGTGAAATTAATGTTTTGACAGCATGAACGTGATTTGTGTCTACAATTTCAAATATTATGCCAAGGAATCCAATCAGATACACACATATTATTTTATACCTCCATTGATGGCGGGTTCATAATTAGATTTTTAATTGATTATAGACCACTATTTGATGATATATCCCACAATTCCAATCTTTGGGAATGTGGTACAGTACCACCCCAATGAGAAATCCATCAAGTGGAAGATTGTACCCACTATGTAACTCAGGTTGAGTCCCTTATAATGAATCTTGAATGTTCTTAGTTAATAACTAAACCACCACCACTCCTTCCACTATTATGGAGATCCATGTATGTGAAATGTGTAGTGGCCTACACCCATATCATGAAAATAGAGAAGCAATAGAGGAACCTCAAAGTCATTATTATAATTATTTAAATTAAAATAAATTAAAACAAAACTTTTTGAAACCCCAACAATACCAGTAGCAATGTAATTTGTAGAGACCATCTCATGAACCATAATAATAAAATAAAGGTTACTATAAATAGAAGACTGGACAGGAACCACCATGAAATCAAAGACCACCTAGGTACCCATTTCAAACTATATCACCTACACGAAAATAGACATTTCAGCAACAAAAGTTTCCCCTTAGGGATCAAAAAGTTCCACTTACTCAACGATAATAATTTCAGAAAAATCCACATAGGAAAACAAAACAAGTCCCACCTCTATAATAAAATATTGTGAACCTACTCACCACATTCATAAAGAATGAATACTAGAGGATTAATACACAGGAAACGAAAATTCCATACCCAAGGTATTACATGTGTATCCTTTATCACCTTGTTGGGAAAATATCTAAAACATTATTGGTTCAATTAATGGGTATGTTTCCTAGTAATAAAAATAAATATACAAGAGATGTGGATAAATAAATAGTCCATAATATTGGAAAAATGATTTATTTACATCAACCATGAATAGGTGAATGAAAACAATTAAAAGAATCTAAAAGAAAGGTTTTAATAATCAATAAAGATAGTGATGATACCAATAACAACGATATTCAATAAAAAAGATAGATAAAAAATGTACTAAAAAAGCACCAGTTCATGAAGATTCTATAAAGGAAGAAGTATATGTAGAACATACACTATAAAGACCCACTATAACCTTTCTAGAGATGCTAAGACATGAAAAAATAGAGGTTCATTACAAAAATTGACATGATATCTTTAAATAATTACACATTAAAAACCCATTTGTAGATGCTATCACTCATATGTTCACTTATGAAATGTTTATAAATTAATTAAAATCAAAAAATTGAAAATGGATGACCATTAAGTTATCTCCTTAAATGAATAATTTGATAAAATTGTTATGTAGAAGATTCCACCCATGAAATGAGACCCCATTTGTTTTCCACTTCCCTACACTATAAAGAAATGAAATTTAAGGAGAAATTTGTGAGATCTCTGACCATGTGTCAATATCTTTCATATGAGTGTCTTAAGAAGTTGGGATTTGGAGAGCTGAAACAAATGATATTTTCACTTCAACTTGACGAATAATCAGTCAATTATCATCTTGAACTCTTCAAAGACATTTTATTAAAAGTATGTAGACTCATTTTTCTTTTGATATCCTTATACTTGGTATGGAAGATAAAGGAAATTTACCTATATTTCATGGTAGACCATTTATTTTCAATGGAAAGGTGTGGAATTATTTAAATTAAGGAAGGTTGGTTTTTAGAGACAGTGAAGAACAAGTTGTGTTTGAATTAGTAAAAGTTACAATAAAAAGAGGTGAGTCATCATATTATCAAGCTATCTATATTAATAATTAGAAAGATGATTTTATGGCCACTGAGGTTGAAAAGTAGACCCATTCTCATTATGAAAATAAATATGGTAAGTATGAGGATGAGAATTAAATAGAACCTTTAATAATTTATATCTCTTCTGAATCAAAATATGACTAGCTCTCAAATATATATAATGTGATGAATGGGAGGCAACCCAAGATTAGTTAAGTTGGTTATATTTGTTATTAGAGTGATTCATAAACTCTAGATATGGTTTGTAGTATTTTTTAACATCTCACCCCTAATCATTTCAATGATATGAGGAAAAAGTTCTACTTAGCCTTATGCAACATCCGCAATATGCCAAAGGATGGAAATAAATTCCATGGGATTCAATAATGTTGGGGGGTTAGTCTCATTTTTACAATAAAATATCCATAAACAATCATACCATAACCAATACCACTATATGATGCATGATTACAATGTAATTCAACTAAATGTAATACCTAAAGACAATAATACCAAACTACACCATAACAAAAATTAGTGTATGAAAGGGGATGACTAAACCATAAAACACAAAGACTCTAAATACACAAATCGATAACTCTCAACATTCTCGATGATCCAACCCAATAATACAGTTGAAATTATCATGATGAATCACTAAATAAATGAGATACATTTCCTTAACCTGGGTATCGATACACTATATCTACAAACTCACCAATTTTTAAAAACATGGTGTGGGTAATAAAACTCAATAGTTTTTCCACAAAAGACTCCCCTACTCATGATACTAGGAGAGAACAAGTTACCAAATTTATAAAAAACAATTTTTATAAAAAAATTAAAACAACATATATTAAGATATAAAATATTTTTCATTCTAAAAATGTTCTCCAAATCCAAATACATTTCCAGGGAAAGAAACCAAACAATTATTTAAAAACATTTCAAAAGTTCCATTTTTCCCATAACCCATTCCAATGCACACATTCACACATTCATTCCTAGGTGATATTTTCATAATCATGAGTGGTCACTCATCCATTTACCAATTTATAACATTGTAAAAAATCCAATTTTCCATTAAACCTTTGTCACCCAACAACAAGTCATATTTCAACAATGACACATATGAAACATGAAAAAACACTACCAAGTATGCCCAAAAATCTTTCCAACACCATTTTTTTTTTCAAAATCATGTATTCTACAAATCATTATAATAAATTTTAAGAAAAAAATTCTTCTATTGAAGAAAATACTAAAACCATTTTCCCTATATAAAAACCAATCAATAATTTCGAAATATTCATGTTAAAATCATAACAACTAAATTTTCACACAAAACAAACCAATTTTCATAATTTCAAAAACCATAACTAAATTGGTCTTCCATCGTGAATCTATAAAAAATTAGTCAATAAATTAAAGAAATTAAAATACTTTGAAATAAATTATACAAGTTCTAATTATAGCAGTTGAGATTGAAACCACCTACCTCAGAAACAATGGAAAAAACGAATAATTACAAAAATTCTTCAATAACATGGGATGGATCTAAAAAATACCACCTAAGATCATGTTCCCAGACATCCATACAACTAAATATCATCATTATTGGATTCCAAAATAATATATCTGTTATCAAAATATCATATATAAGAATCCAATAGAGGGAATAATGATAGATCTAAGGAAAACCACCATGAACAGAGACTTACCAAGCAATCCAACCTTGAACGCACTAATATTGGCCAATGGATCACTCCTGGATCATATGGGAAAGTATACAAAAATATTGGGATGAGTAAAAATAATATTAGGGTTGAAATTGAGGAAAATAGAGTGGTTTAGAGGTAAAAATAATTGAGATCCCCTTTTTAGGATCTAACTTTTATCTGTGCATAGTTGGGACACACAGTTATGAAAACCCTGCACCATCCTTGGGCTAGCCACTTCATTCCAATGCCCTTCACATGGTTGGCACATGCAGTTAGATAAATCGTGTTCAAACAATTTTCCCCCTTTTCTATTTTAAATTTTTATTCATGGGATTCTGCACAGTTTTTTCATATTGTACACCAAATTGTTTTCTTAAAATGATCCCACTACCTCTATTATCACGATTTCCTATAGAAGTTGCATAGTATCTACTAACAATTATCAAATCATGAACCTCTTTAAAAGCCCCAAAACATATCAAAAGTCATCCAAACCACCCCAAAAATCACTCAAACACTTTACATACTTTAAATAAATAAATAAAGGGTTAGTAAATAAAAACTGGGGTTACTAAATTCTCCCCACCATTGGCATTTTCATCCAAAATAGAAGAAAAAAAGAATTTCCCTAAAAGTGTTTGGGCCTTAACTCAACCATTTCTTCCCTTGTTCCCATGTTTATTTCTAAATATGACCAGGTTTCTACAAGACCATCAATAGTATAGTTCTTTTCTCATGAAATAATTTGTCATACCTATCTAAAAATCACACAAGCACATGAACCAATGAAAAAACCAGATTTAGGTCATCGTGATCCCATCAAATCACACAGTCAGGATCCAGATGATACTTTTTCAATATACACATAAAACACACTATTCAGTAAATTAATCCATGATGGAATAACCAACTGCCATTCCACCCCACCAACCCATTCAATTATATAATTTTTTTAATGAGATAACATTAACTTGTTCTCAAATTGATGATACCCAATACAAGGATATATTCTCAATAACAGATGATCACTCACCTTGAATGAAAATGGATATCAAATATTATTTTTATATGAAATATGATGACTAAGATCCATCTCCATTCTCTTTCTGGTCATCTAAATATTTTACATTATCTCTTGAACAGGGATCATCCCAACAAGTGAAGGCTCACCTATTTCTGCCCAACAAAGTGGGGAACAAAAAGGATGAATATATAATGATTCTAAAGGATCTATATATAGCAGGTCCTGATAACTATTGTTATATGAGTACTCCACCTATGGTACATGCTCCTCCCATGATCCATAAAAATCGATTACACATTCCCACAACATCTGTTCCAATGTTTGTATCATCATTTCAGATTTCCCATCTATTTAAGATTGATACATCATAATATTATTTAACTAAGGTACAAGGTATTCCTGTAAGGATTTTGATAAACAAGATTTAAAACATATATCTCTTTTGGAAACTATTGAAATTGGAATTCCATGCCTCTTTAAAACTTCTTGAATATAGATTTTAGACAAGTCCCCAGCTATTTGAGATTCATGAATTAGGTTGAAATTGGATGGATTTGTTAGTAGATCCACTATCACCCCTATGGAATAGGCTTTCATAACAATCCTTAGGGGACCTATCACAAAATCTATAGTTTTCTGCTCCAATTTCCAAATAGGAATAGGTAAAGACTACAAATGATCCACTGGTAGTAGTTTTCCTTCCTTAATCTACTGACAAGTGAGGAATCTTGAAACAAACTCAACCACCATTCTTTTCATACCAACCCACAATAATTTTAATTTATAGATTAATACATATTTTATATTCTCAGATGAAAAACCCAAATGGAATGGTGGTAAGTGGGAATAATATTTTTTGACAAGATAAAGGTACAATCATCTAATTTTGAAAGCACAAAATTGAGCTCCCATCTAGTTTCCATTTCTCAATGGTATCCCCACTATTGAGTTTTTAACTAATTACAATAAATTATGAATCAGATACATGTACCTCTTTAAATTTCTTCTAAAAATTATAGAGAAATTAAATTGGAAATAAAATTGAGTCACAACCTCAGCCTTCACAATCCATGTGCATTTTTGTTTTCAAAGACATCAACTGCCAGTATTCTGAATCCTCATTTTCCCACTATGTTTAGAAATTTTTTCTTAATAATTCTTCCATCGAATTTAAGTTATCGAGTGTATACATCCACTCAAATTCAAACATTTATAGTTACTCCATCTATAATCTTTGTCTCATATTTAATCCCCTTCATGAGAAAATGTGTTTCAATCTCTTATAGTTTGTAAAAACTATAAATTTATCACTGAAGAGTTAATGACACAAAATATTTAAATCATGGATTGTATAAGATAACTCAAAATTGTGTGTTGGAGAGTTATTACCATGAAACCATAACATTAATCAGCCATAATGAAAAATATGATCTCCCTTCCTGAGAACAGATCCCATATTTGGTCCTAAAGTAACACAATACACCACATATTTTGTTCGGATTCCAGATAATATCAAGATTGGTTTTGATGTAAGGAGAACATTATGGTATTCAAATGTCTTTTGAAATTAATAATTATATTTTAATAGAACATTTCTCCTTGTAAAAGCTATCGTAAGTGAATTTAGTCATGAAAATGAATGAAAAAATGTCAATAATAAAAAGGTAGATCAAGGAAACTGTGTATCTTGATGAAATTATTTAGAGGTTGTCAAGATATGAAATCATCTATCTATTATGGATTGAAAAAAATACCTCTTTCAGATATTAAATGGCTGGGGAAATGAAATTATTATACCCAAAAATCACACATTTTTAATTTTCCATACAAATGATGAACACTAAAATTACTTACACTGTCATGAGGTGTTTATCATCATCTGTTCATGCCCTTAAATACATCAATATTTCATCCAAAAACACCTCCAAAAAAGAATCTAGATATTTTTGAAATATCTATTTCATCAATTCCATAAATACATCTGTTTAATTTTTTAGAACAAAAGGCATAACCACATTCTCGTAATGTTTATATATTCTCTTGAAAGATATTTTTTTCAATATCCTCTTTTTGAACCCACAATTGGTGATGTATGGATCGAAATCCAATCTTATAAAACCAATGAGATCACATTAATTGACTAAAAATAACATCAATGTGTGGAAGTGGATACCAATTCATTATCATAACATTATTTTTTTTTATAATCTGTACATATTTTCAAATTTTCATCTACCCTTTTCCCAAACAAGACTAGTGCTTCCCAAAAAGATGTTCTTCGTCAAATTATCCCTTTTCTCCCCAACACATCCAACTATAATTTCAATTCCATTAATTCTATTTGTTTTATCTCATAAGATAGAAGTGAAATAGTAGTAGTCTTTAAAAAGATATCAATAGTAAACTCTACTTCTCTTGTGTGTGGAAAACTGATAAATTTTTAATAATATAATCTAGAAACTGATCAAAATCTACTAGAAAGAATAAATTCCTGATTTCATCCACTAATACCTTTTTCAATTATTATAAATATTATGTGATAATTTCTAATAATGGTTCCAACAAGCTTGTTGCACCTACCTTTACATTCTAGTATCCTTTAAAAAGATGCTCGACACCATCATCATATATAAAACTAAAGTTCTTTTATAAAAATCAAAGTGAAACATGGAAATTATCAACCATTAAATATATAGTATTATGTCATATACTTCCTTCTCGACCATAGATAATCCCCATATTAACTCATCCCAATCCGCATTTATAGAAAATTCTTTACACTAAGGGTCGACATTCTCTTTAACCAAGAGGATTTTGATGTTTCAAAATAGAAGGAATCATCTCAAAATTTAATCCTATAAAATACACAACACAAGATCAAATAAATAAATGGGATTTGTCTGTATCAAATTAATCTTTCATAAGAGTAGAATTAAAAAAGACTCTATCTCTCACCATTGATGGTTTACATTGATCATCAATAATAACTTTATAATCTCCATATAACTGCTAACTCACCCCAACGTGTCATTTATTACCCTATTTAAATTTCCCATACTAAGGAGTAATGGTATTCCTGGAATCACAATAGATATCTTGGTTCTCCTGATGATAGGTATTAGTCTTCCCTCTTACCATAGGAGCATGAGATTTCTATGAAACTTGATATGTGTCTTGATCAACCAACATTGGACCACTGTGACAATAGATCCAAAGATGTCCCATCTTTTTGAAGTTGTAACATGAAATATGTGGTGGCATAAAATCCCACTTTTTTTATGTAAACCGTAATGAAAACATCTCATCTTAAGTTTTGGTTGAGGAGGAATATTTACTGATCTTTTGGTCAGATCCTATTCTATCCCACCACTTAGGAAGTAGGTACCCCTCTTCCTCTTACTCTTAGTGTTAGAGTTCTCACATATTCTTGTGAATACAAAAAAACTTCCTCAACTTGTATTTCTAGTTATGATAGATACCATCAAAATATTATATGGTTACAGTCCCAACTCAAATGTTTTAAAATTTTAAATGCTTATTTGAACCAACTATTAGTTCATGAGTAGCATGAGTGAAACCACATTCAAAATGGCCACCTCTGGTTGGATCATACGATGATAATGTGGGGTAATTTTCTATAACCAAGAGAAAAGAAAATTTAATTTCATACTATAGCTGTTGAGGGTATACCAATTTCAAATTCTACCATATCACTCATATAAAAACAAGTCTTTCCTAAATTCAACACTTTTTTTCTTCCAACCATTTTTTAAAATTTCACTATTATTCTGAAAATCAAATCATTTTTATAATACCATGATCATTCCATTTTGAAAATCTGACATTTGAAAACATTTTTCAAAACTTATAAAAAATCAATATATTTTCACCAAATCCTAAATAATTATTAACAAAGAAATATTGACTCCTATTGGAAAGTAATTTCTATAAATACATTTCATGCCCTTCTCATTGGATAAACCCATGAAAATTATATTAAAACCCCTATAAGTGTCTTTGAAAAATTATGTACCCAAATCCCTAGTAACTTTAAATTCATAATAACTTCTTTAGAAACATCTTTATATGATCTAAAGTTTAGTTATTGAAAATACAACTTCATTTTACCAACCCATAAAATGACTAAACTAGAATGATTATCAAATCCAATACCAAAACAACTGATAAACATGTATCGAAAAAAATAATGCAATTTTTAAGTCAAGGACCGAACAAGATGATACCATAGGTAACATCTCACCCCCATCATTTGTGAGAGAAAAGGAAAAATTACTACATGGCCTTAGGAGACATCTCCATGATGATAAAGGTTTGGAATAAATTCCAAAGGCTTTAATACAGTTGGGGGATGATTTTCCCTTTTACAATAAAATAATCATGACCTAACATACCATAAAAACCACTATATGATGCATGATAAAAATGTAATACATCTCAATGTAATACCAAAATACAATAGAACCAAACTACACCATAATAAAAACTAGAGTACCAAATCATAAGACAAAACCATAAATCTCAAATACTCCAAAGACCCAACTCCACAACAACCAACATGCTCAATACTCTAACTCCACAATCCAACCAAAAGTATCACGACACATCACTAATGAAATGAGAAATTTTTACCTTAACTATGTCTCGATACCCTGTATATTCAAGTTCACCAAATCTACCATGTAGTGGTGAGTAATGAAACTCAGTAGGTTTTCCCCAAATGAATTACCTACGCATTCAACTAGGATAGAACATTTTATCAGATTTATATAAAAAAAATAATTTGAATAACCTAAAATACTTTATAGTAGTATATAAATAAATTCCTTATGAAGAAAATTTCCCAAAACCAATCCATTTAAAAGGTAAGAAACCAAACAACACTTTAAAACCATTTCCAAATATCTATTTTTAGTATAAACCATTCCAATCCACACATCCACACAAGAATACCTAGGCGAAAATTTTGTACTCATCAGAATCCCCTTGTTGTTATACCATGTATTTATAAGGTCACAAATTCCCTATCCCATTACACCTTTGGAACTGAGAACCAATACATATTTCCACCAGGCCTCATATGCAACATGAACACCCACCACTATGTATACCCCAAAACCATGGAAACACAATTTTCAACAAAACCATGTATGCCACAAATAATTCCAATACATCTCTATAAAAATTTCGTTTATGAAAAAAAAATATACAACCACTTTCCATGCATTAAAACCAAGAAATAATTTTGAAATCATCATTTCAAAAGCATATACCAAATACAATTTTCCACAAAACAAACCAATTTTCATTATTTCACAAACCACAACTAAAGAGGGTTTCTTTATATAATATCAAATAAATTTCATAATAAATTTAATAAATTTAAAAACATTTAAATTAACCCATCATGTTATAATAAGAGGATATGAGAGTGAATCCATCTACCTAAGAAACTATGGAAAAAAGTAAGAACAACATGAATTATTCAACAAAACCAGGTTTAATCTCTAAAAACTCACCTTAGATATTTTTCCATAACATCCATTCAAATTAATCTCATACTTATTAGAATTCACAGTCATATATATATCCCCATTGAATCATATCTATGAATTTAAGAGAAGGAAGAAGGATAGATTTAAGGAAAACCACCGAGAATAGAGACTTCCCAAGCAATCTAGCCTTCAACGCACTAGCATTTTCCAACAGATCACTCCCAGATCAAAGGGAAAAGTCTCTACATCCATTAGGAGGATGAAAAATAGAGTTCAGGTCGAAATGGAGAATCAAGGAGTGCTTCAAATAAAACAAATGAGACATGATTTTTTAGTATCTAACTTTTAATCGTTCATGGTTTGGTTTCATGGTTAGGAAAATCATGAAAAAACAATTTTCTAGACACTACCTCCCAACCCCCATTCCACGGTTGGCTCACAAATATAGAAATGCCACGCCCCAACCACGGTTCTCCCTCCATTCCACTTTTCATAGTTACTCATGGGTTGACACATTGTGTGGCCAAAACATGTTCCAAACCATGTTCCTACAAAGAGCCCACTGCCTCTCTTGGCATGTTTTCTTATAGGATTTGAATGATTTATACTAACCATGCTCAAACCATACACCTCCAGAAAAATCCCCAAGAAATTTTCAAAATTCCTCCAAAACCTCCCAAAATTTACCCGAACACTTTATATGCTTAAAATAAATAAATAAAGGGTTACTTATATGATTCTGGGGGTGCTACATTTGTATTATGGAAAACTAAAAAAAATTAAATTTTAAACATAAAAAACACATCATTTAAATATTACATGAAGTGAAATTGTGAGGATCAGATAAATCCAATTTATAATTTTCATGTCATGAATTATTTACTTGTTGTGAAAATCTTGTGAAGGATTTAATGGTTATAAACCTATGGTTCATGAGAACTGCCTATTATTCCTCTCCCCCCTTCCTAACCATAGAGATCCACCTCTTCTACATCTTTCTAAACATCCACTTCACTTATTATAGTTGACTAACATTCACATTTAATTCCCTCCCATCCTCTTTTTATTTCCATGTCATGGAAACCCACCAAAATTGTCAAGTGTGGGCCCCAATGTGACAAAACTCCTCCACCGCCAAAGAATCCAACATTCGATCCTCCACCGCCTCCTATTGACCCAACCCCTCACAATCCCACATAGCTTCCTATACACCCTCAACTTTCATGATATCTTGTCACAAGGTGCTACCCTACACCCACACCCACAACTGAGCATGCATTTCTCTAAGAGAGAGTAGCATGTTCAATTGGTCCATCTCTAGGCTATGCCGATGTGAACCAACTAGTCTTTAGACCTAGATTTTCTCATGAATATTCATGTTATGAGTAGGTAATTGAAATTTTTGGATAGATTCACTTCTTTAGAATAACTAATGTAGGTGAGGAGATGTGCATTGTGTTGTTCCTTGAGTTAGTGTCCATATTGGAAGTCGACATAGAACATGTCACCTTTTATATTGGTGGCGGGACTATGGAGCTCACCTTGTTGAATTTTCATGTTGGTATTGATATATAAACCAATTATTCCATAACTTCCCCTACCTATGATACCATGTTGTTAGACCTAGCCATGAGATATGGAGATAGGATTCGAAAATCGATCTTTTTGGACCCCCAGAGCATCCAAGATCATCGTATGGTGAAGAGCACCCAACTATTGGGTGACACTCTTTGAATTATGCTTCGGGATCTAGATCATTTGTGGATAGCGAGAGAATATACTCATGGGAGAATCACCAATATTAATTTTATCATCCTAGCCTCATTCATGGTATTCCCTTCCATCAACATGGTCTACTAGTTCACGTTTTACTATCTAGATCAAGTGTCGTTGGCTTGTCGAACACTGATGGGAAGCATCTTACCCTTCCCACCTAACCCTTTATCTTTATTTCCTTACTACTAATCATCCTCCATACTATCTTAGGAATATGGAGTTTAATAATATTGTTATTCTCAACAAGTTAGGGCTCTTGTGGTTGATCGTTGGTTGATATATGTTTTCCCTTGAGTACATTGGGGATGCTGATGAGGATCTATCTCACCCTTCCCCATCCCCTAACCCACTATAGAGGTCCCTGTCTCTACTTCCTCATTAACCCCTGCTCCCTCCTCTACTTTAGGGCCAGGCCGCGCCCAATCGGGTCGGACCCGGACCCTTGTCGGGTCGACCCGGTTTGGGCCGACCCAAGGGGTATTGGGCCGGGTCGGACCAGGCCGAGACCCCCTATTTTCGGACTAGGTTCGAAAATAGGGGGTCTGGTCCCGGTCCAACCCGGCCCAATACACTTAATCGGGCCGGACCCAGACCCGGGTCGGGTCGACCCGGTTCGAGCCGACCTAGGGGGTATTGGGCCGGGTCGGATCGGGCCCATACCCCCTATTTTCATCACATAATACTTCCACTACACTACCACCCCTTCAACCACTTCACCAATTAAACCTATGCCAACCTATGCCTATTCTATACAACAGATTATTTTTGATAACCCGAGATTGATTTTCTTCCTCATTCCCATCCCACTCATTGATCTATCAATGTTTACCACCCCCCACCCCAACCCCACCCCATACTTCTATCCACCACCACCACCTAATCTCCCCACATCATCATCTAACCCAACCCCACATCCTCTATAAGTTTTCATACAACTAGAGATCAACAGAACCTACTACCCAACATGAGTTTATATCACAATAGGATTGAAAGAGAAAGGTCCCCACCATTTAATCTTCATCATAGGTTCCATTTATTACTCGAACTTATAGACATTTATCCCTCAAACAGATCTAAACCTCCTCAAAAAACGTCACAATTGAGCTATCCATCAGTACTAAGAAACACACTATGATTATTGATTCACATTCCACTACCTATATTAAAGAGACAGACATGAAGGTGAAGCTTTATAAACCCACACTTTAGGAGTGGATACTAATGAATATAGAAGTGACAATGCCTACACTACGTAGTTATTATCTTGTACTATTCCCTCATTATACACTTTTTTGTGGGATTTATTTTTATACTCAATTTATAAACCATATTCCCTAATGTATCATTTATCATATCAATGGATGGGATACATGTTTTTATTACATGGATTACTATATTTTATTTTTTACATCTACATTAATTTTGACATTTCAAGATCTTTTGCATCATCCATGGTTATTAAATGAGACCTTCCAACCACTATTTGGTCTCTCACAAGAGTTATATCACTTTGTGGCTGACATATAGAGCCACATTTTGGAGCTCCATATCCAGACACATACTGTATAGGTTCCTCCTCCATGACGTTCATGGAAGGTAAAATTTAAAATGAGAATTTTGGTCAACCCATTTCGGAGGAGGTTAACCACACTAAGCACCTCTTGAGCTCGATGATATCACCACCAGTTGTTTAAGGAGGCAAAGAGAATATAATATGATGGATGTAACCAAATGATATTTTTCCATCCATCTATCTGAAAAACTCGTTATTAGATATTTATGGGAGGAAACCCATATATTTGGTTTTCTATATTTTTTCGAAGCATAAGACCTTCATTTTTTATTTTCTAGAAATTTCTGTACATTGGTCATCCAAAACATAATTGTATCTAATTCATTCATTTATCAGATAATCATTCTCTAGGTAACTGTGTGAACCTAACTATTTTTTTAATAATATTTATTTTTCTTATGTACTAATGGTTTTTCAAGTATAGGTATCTTTTGTTTCTAAAAATTATTACAGGTGCCCAGTTTCTCATCACCATCCACCAATTTCCCCTGTAGATTGGATTTAACTATAGAGATCTCTAAATGCCTTATTTTAGCTTCATAATTTATATTTATAATTTATCAATACTTCTATTTCTATTAATCCCACTTACCTTTAGAAAAAAATGTGAAAACTATTTCATTTTTTGGGTGGGGGTCCTTATTGGACCATTATTGTCTGTACACAATGATTTCTGATTGTTTTCATTAGTCTAGGTTCCATTTTTCATTAAAGGAAATATTCAAATAGAAATATAATTGAACTTATTTAAATAAAATACAATGTTTGTTTAGATATTTTTGAAACCTTATTTATTTATTTTTATATTTTTGGCATGATTACTTAGTTGAGTAATTTGATTCCAATTATACATTCATTCAATTTCGTTTGATTGACTTATTACTAGTTATAATGCCTTGAGTTATTGTAAGTTTATTCTATGTTCATATTCATGAGAGGAATATAGACCTAAATTTATTAATTCATTATTGATCAAAATTTATGAGAGATATATGGGGAATGTAAACCAATCATAATTTGAATTGGATTTTTATCAAGGATATAACTGAATAAAAGAACTATTAAAATTATTGTGGAAATATTTACTATCCATCTATCCTGAGACCCATATATTTATATATCCTTTATTATCCGATAGTATCCATGAATTACTGTATTGGGATAGATCAATTTAATGTTGATTATCCCTTCCTACACTACTCTTGGTACTATGCATGATTTTCTTTTGAACAGTTATTTGGGATTTCTCTTCTCCTCCATACACCGAATGGTGATATAGGAGATACATACCATCTTATTATCACCAGATTTAAATGAAATATTTAATGATTACATTGATCATTTACTGTTCTTACCTTGTTACTTTAAAAAATTGATTTCATTTTTGGTGGATAAGAAATAAAAATTTCTAGACCAATGATTCTCTTGAAATAATGGATGGGTTTCGGTTGTGATGTGAGAACTACCCTGGAAAGGATTTTAAAAAATACATTTAAAATAGAAAGGAATATGGTATATTCTATATTCTTTCTTGACATATTCCTATAAACACATTGATTTTTTGGGAGCACGGAAAAAAATTTATATTGTAAGAGGTTTTTCCTTACAGTATTCATGATAATCATGTATTTTGATATAGAGATTACCCTCTATTTTGAGTAGGGTTTTTATAATCTTCCAACATTCCCTCAGCCATAGAGTCTTTTGAAACTTATATTTAAATCCATCATGTTTTATTTTTTACTTTACATAGTAGATATATTAGTACTAATACAAGAATATGGTTAGGATCTATTATTTAGGGTATGATGATAACTCCAAATTTATTTTACCTTGAGTTATTAGAGAAAATTAACTTTGATAATAATGGAAAAATTGGTATATTTTATAAGGACTAGAAAAAAATTGTAATTAAAGGATGAAAGAATATAAATAAGCAACATAACTATGAGTCGAGATTGATTTTCTTTGCACTATTGATTCTAGAGGATTCTCCTTTTCCAATTTCACTTAGATTTATTTTCTTAGTTGCAATACACCCTTCCTATTTTAAAGTTTTTAAATTTGGAATCCTTATTGAGAACCATTTTTTCTTGAGGAAAAGGAATTATTATAGTGAGGGGGAATTTCATAATTCATATATATATATATATATATATATATATATATATATTGGATGAATTTCTTTAATATATAATCATTATTGTTATAGAAATTACAATGTATTTTGTTTGGTTTTTGAAAGGAATACATAATCTTGATTCATGGGAAGGCATGATGGAAAAACAGTAAATTTGTACATTATACATCATGAAACACATATTCACAATGTTTATTCTTAATGAAAATACCCAAAATATAATTTACAAGACAGTTATCCACGATACATTATTTGAACCGAGTAGACAACGAAAATCCAATTTACATGTCATGAAAGACTCGATTCTAAAATTTGATGCAGATACAATATGTAATTAAATTACACAATTTCAAAAGTTTGAAACATGAATGCTGGAAAAGGTACAAGCCATGAAATCCATGAAATCCATGATATTCATAGAACTTTTTAGATTTTATATATATGATGTGAACCCTAGTTTCACATCATAAAAGACTAATAATATAATTCACTTAAATAAGTCACATGATGTGAATAATTTACACATAATGAATCTACCAGATATTTATATGATAGTTACCCAATGGGGATAGGTGAATTCGACATTTTTGGATAGATGGTCAAACACAATACTTTCATTATAATTTATTTCATGGTTTTTCTAAACCTTTTTTTAATAGCTTCCTTTCCCTTTTTTACAATTATGTTTTTATTGTTTACTGTTGGAAGACTCAATCATTATGTGTTTTTTTCTGATGTTGAATCCAATACCAATTTTCATTCAAATTCATACATTATTGTGTTCTTCATTATTCTATTATTCAAGGTAGAGTTTGATTTATTGTATATTTTCTTTAATTTTAAATTACATAGATTAAAAATGTTTTATTTTTATTCTTCAAGTTTCTTTTCTTTTGATTAATATCATCTTGCACGGAAAATCCACATAGGGTTTGGGGTCCAGAGTAAGGGTGAAAATAAACCTCAGGAATATATAAACCAAAAAGTAGTAAAGCTGTGGAAATTAAAAAGGGTTATTAAAAAATTGAATTATTTTTCACAACCCTAGTCATGGGATAAGAAATATAAGATCTTTGACCATATTGGAGTTGAGAAATCTAGGACCAGTAGATTGTGATACTCTCTACTATAGTATCATAGCGTACTGCATATAGATTGTTTATTATTTATGGACCAAAGAAAATTTTTAGATTATTTATATCCAATTAGTTTGTCCATGACCAATTGGTGCCCTCTTCACCACTTTGTATCATAATCCATAGGTTTATCTGATTAGAGATTTATGAATACTCTTTTGTAAAACCCTAAAATCGACCTTTATCCCTTTCCTCTTACCTAAAACAATCCCAAAATTTATAATCTATATAAAAAAAACTAAGGGAGATCATGAGGAATCATACTAAAAGGTTATTACCACTAAATTTCCTACACACCTCTTGACCCTATGGGTTTGACCCCATAATACCACTATGTTATGCCTTTGTTGATGAGGGTATTTTAGGGATATTATAAATTCTAATCTAACAATCTCCATCATAGCTATAATGATTTCATCTTGGCTGGTAAAATGTATTGAGCCTTGAGAATAAGTATGTGACTCTATTAAGATAATTCACATATATCCCATTATTACATGGTTACTTGATTTTGGGGGTGATATAGATTGTTAGCGAATTCCCAAGGGAGAAATACATTGTTACTTGAAGTATCAGGGTGATATGCTTGGAAACGTGATGATTAAGGATGGGATACATTGTTACTAGATTTATATAATGTATATTTGGTCCTTGATATGGGATTACACATAGATAATAATATGGAACGAATATAGCTATCTAGAATCTAGATGAAGCAGATATTGACTGACCTTAGGTGTAAAACCAGAGCTCCACAGTCAATGAGTTATTTTTTTTATCATGTGATAAATTAAGAATAAATTTTATTTATTATTTTACCACTGGATAAAATATTATTTCAAAATTTTTTGGTTTAGACACTGTGGGTGTCAAGCTATTATTTTTTGCTCATTCCCTATTTGGAGGAATGTTTTTATCCAATAATATTTCATGGATGTGTGTTTGGAAAATAGAAGGGGGCCTATGCTTGATTTGTTTCTATACTGGTTGGGATTGGCGTATAGAGATGGGATTGGGCATTAGGTTGGGGTATATATTTTAGAGTCTTTATATTGGATTATATATTTTATTTTGTTTCCTATATGACATTATACTTGACATTTAGATGGTAAAAAATATGGAACAACATGGTTTATTATGTTTGGATTGATTTGGAACTGGACTATTAATTTATTATAATTTATTTTCCTTTATTTTTTTATGTTATAATTATTCTTTAATAGAGTTTATTGTTTCCCCACAATACATATTTTACCTTTATCTATATTTGGTAGTATTTTTCATAAGGGGAGGTGTGCCAGGGACCATGTGTTGACCCGTCTTGGTCATGTCGGGGAGAACCGGGCAGGGTGTGTTAAAAAGTGGTATCATATATCATGTATTTTCTATAACATATAAATTTTCGGAAGGTATAAAAGAGATTAGGATGTTCTATGAAATATTCAGTAAGCTCATACATTGGATTTACTAACCAAATTTGGGGTGGGGACAACTTCCCATGGATGGGATTACTATTATACATGTTTGTTTGTTATAGTTGTGATATTATTTCACATTATGTGATGCACTTTTTGTGTGATGTTACTATTTTATGAGATTTTAATCAAGGGATATTATGGAATGAGGTGTGTATGAATTCATCATGGTTGGAATGTATATAAATATATAGGCATGCGTTGTTCATGTTAGTAAAAAATATACTGAATCTAACAATTATCCGTACAGAAACTGTGAAATGTTTTTTTTGAAAAGTTTGATGGTTAATCCCCCTTAGTTAAACATAAAAAAGAGTGTTACTTCTTAAAATATGGAAAAGGGTAATCCCATTACATGAACAAGATGAAAAACATCATAAAATACCATTATACAATCCCCCCATTAGAAAATACAGTACCATTTATTGTCTATGATGTTGTGAAGCCCCACTGCCAATAATTATTCCATGTTACTGAAAACCCATGGTAGGGAACTCCTCCATCTATGAAAGATATGTGAGAGGTGGACCAAATTATATTTTCCATCGCACCTATCTCTCTCATGATCTACCCACCCGACTATGCTAGCGAGGAACTCACTACACCATCAACATGATGTGTCAAAAAAATAGAGAGAAAACACAATGTAAACGTCAATGACAAAGAGACTAAAAATGCAACAAAAGCAAGGGAAAATGGAAGAATAGTGGGTTTTATAACTCCAATCCCAATTTTTAATCCATGAACCTAGAGACACCTATAATATGAAAAACCACCTGCAATATGTAGCATGGAAAAATGAAGTTCTTACAATGACACATTTATCCCATCAGACAGTCAATTAAAATACCAAACAGGCAAAAACATCAACAAAACAACCATGGACTATTCTCCAGCCCACAATAAGAAAAATAATGATTCTCATCATGTCATCATACAAAATCCCACATAAACCACATTAGAGACACAAAATCCTAATGATTGAGAAATCCCAAGTCACCAACGAACAAATAACACCACATTTAGAACCACCGACAATGCCTTGACATCCACCGACATGATTCCACCATTGTCTATCAACCTAACATCCACAGATCACTAGATGTAAAACAAAACCCCACCAATTCCCTCCATATAAGATTTTTCCAAGCTCCATGACTCCCTATTGTGTAGTCCAACATGAATTGATGATGTTGAATACCCATAGAGATGCTTGTACACAATTAGTTGGAAGTAATTCTACTATAATATGAGTCACTAAAGACATTGAAAATCACAAATCCATGATCCTTGGACACGACTCCACTGTTAGGATATATTATTGAGTGTCTTCATCAAAACTTTACAATGTCAACCTAATAAGAAAAATAATTAGGACTCATCTGAGATCTTCTGTATAAAAAATACTCGGGCTAAGAGGGGAGGATGTGATAGATAAACCCAAGGTGAGAGTTTCTTACACCCCCAACCAACATTTTGAAATGTAGTAAATTTTCAAATTAGATAAAAATAACTAAATGAAACTATTATGACATTCTAATTCTTCAATTAATCCATGTTTTGGAGAAACATTTTGTTAGTAGTTATTTATTGTCATCCGTTTCATTTAAGATTGATCTTGTTTTATATCTTGTGATATGAGGAGTGTTTGGAACATTTTAAAGAATATACATTAGAATCATCTTTGGGTTCATCTTCAAAACAGTGGTAGTTTATTCACACCTCACACGATTAGTTCAAAGCTTAAAAAACTATAAGGAACTTGATAGATGATAAAATTTGTGATAGTATTCCACAGTTCATGTGATCCATGTTTTGGGGGATTGGTTGGGTTATGCCTCAATGTATGATCTTACTAGAGTGTTAAAGCTGCAATTCCATCCCATGTTTACTAGGATCAGATGCACTTAGGAAGGAAAGCTATATATTGATTCCCTCTATATGATCTTTAAACTCTAGGATAAAACATTGGATATGATATTGGATCATTTTACTTATATGATTTGAGGATTATCCATGCATCGACGAGACATTATAGAGTGATTTGGATAGTATGTGGAGCCAAACTATATGGAATTTGTGTTGATGTTTATTAGTCACTCTTATACAAGAATACTAAGGTATGATAGGGATCGAGTGGTCATACAACTAACACATGAGATAAAGTTTTTTATTGTCTACACTGAACATTTTTTCAAACTATTTAATTTCACTCTATATTTAGTGAATGATGAGACAACTAGAGGAAATTATTCTAAGATATTATTTGGCATGAGATCACGTCAAAGGTGAGTTCCCCTCACTTGAAAAACATCTCCAATATGATGAGTATAGTTCTCAACCCAAAAAAGGAACTTGAATGAGTCCCCAAGTGGTAAGAATAATTTCATCGAAATATGATTAGAGGGATATTACTCAAGAAACATGGAGCATTTCTATGTTAATTTCCACTCAGTCATTTGTTGGAAAAGTAAAAAATAATGTAGACAACCATATTAGCACAACAACTAAGGGTAGTACTCTAAGTGTGGTCTAGATGGCCTCAAGCACTTCCAATTACCTTTAAAAGTTGTAGTAATATGATTATATTAATATGGGACAAATTAAGATGTTATTTAGGAGAAAATAGAGGTAAATTTGTGGTATCAGATAATGGTAGGAACCAAATTAATGGAAGGGATCAACTACTCCTTAGTATACATGTAGCTGGTGTTCCAATGATAATTTCTGTTCGGGTAGGGGATGTGGTACCCCACAAAAAATAACAGTAGTATCAGTGATAAGAAGAATCATAGGGGAGTTAGGATGGATACTAGATAAGAATTCAAAGTGAATTATATTCTGTATATTCTACGCTTACTAGTCTCGGTGTAGTATCTTCAATGATCATATGTAAGATTATTATGTCCTCTACCATTTCATGTGTATTGTTTGATATAGGGGCTTACCATTTTGTTATATATGATTAATTTTCCAATGTATTGGGATTTGTTATAGAAATGTTAAATGGGGTAATGAATGTTTATATTCCATTACTGGTGTTATTAGATGTTAATAGATTCCATAAGTATTGTTCACTCCAAATCAGGGGATACCATTTACTTTTGGATATGTTTGTGTTCAAAATTGTAGGATTCAATTTGATTCTTGGAATGTATTGTCTAATTATATACTTAAATATATCAACTATTATTAGTCGAGTGTTTCATTTCTATCTCTAGAAAGTGTTTGAACTATATCCATCATGGTGAATGGAATATTTATTCTGGTCAAAGAGGTCCAATTCCAAGAAGATTATATTATCTCATGATCCAGGTAGAAATCCCAATTTGGGTTAATGTAGATTTATAGGATATTAATTTTACAATAGTAGTGGACCTATTTCATTAAATATTTTCAAAAAAATTCTTTATCTTACAATCAGTGAAAGAGATCATGTTCATCATTAATTTAGTTTCAGGAGATGAACATGTTTCTATCATACCTTATTTGATGAAATGAGTAGATCTTCAATGGATGAATGTGACATTGAATTATCTAGGAGATAAGGGATTCAAATGGCCTTTTATTTCACCAAATGATTCTCATATGATTTTTTACAAGAAGTACAATCAGATGTTAGGATTATGTGTTGATTACTATATGCTAAACCATATGATGGTCAAGAATTGGTATCCCCTTCCAGGAATCTATGATGTATTCAATTAGTTAATAGGTTCCCTAATTTTAACTAATAAAATCCTGAGGGTTGGGTACCATCAGTTGAGGGTGAGACTATTAGACATTACCTGGACAAATTATAGGATATTGTATGGCCTGTATGATTTTTTTTGATAAATCTTAATGACCTGATGAATACATTTTTTTGTATTCATGGACTTTATGAAACAAATATTTCATCTATTTCGATATTTTTTTTTGGAAATTTCAATTTATGACGTCATGGTGTACTCTCAGATAGTATATTATTATTCCTAACATCATGATATCTTCCTCATTTTGATGAGATATCATCTTCAATTCACCAAGCTATCTAAATGTTATATCTAGATTGAAAAAACGTACTTCTTGGATCATGTTATCTTATGGGAATGAGGGTTAGTAAATTTAGAGAAGGGGGAAGGAATGGAATCATGGAAGTGACCCAAGAATTTTGGAATTATTTAGTTTATTCAAGGTCAGGTTGGATATTACTAGCATTTAATCTAGGACTTTCCCCATCTGGCAGCTCCGATTTAGGGTTTGCCCAATAATTTGGTGAATTTTATGTGATAGAATATTTATTATTATGATCTATAGGAATTAAACAGTCTGTTAACCACATAATTAACCCTCACCTAATATAAGCTAGGTAAATATTACACCATGTTTTACGACACATCAAGAGTTAGGATCAGAGTTGATAAGGTCCATGAGGACTAAAAGGTAAATTATTGCTATAGGAAGTTATAAATACATGAGAAAAATAATCCTACTTACGATCATGAGTTATCTAGAGTGGTACACTCCCTAAGATGTTGGTGTAATTATCTATTTGGAAATTGTTTTGTGGTCTACATGGATCATAATAATATAAATTAAATATTTTCATTTTGGGTTCTGGTCATTGTACAAATGAGGTGGCCTAATAACTTTATTCTTTGACTTCAATTTTTCATATACTTTAGTGAAGGGTAATTTAATTGTAATTGTTTTGAGTAGGAAGACATGGGGTTAGGAAGTGTGGTAATATTGTAAAGATTTTCTATTGATGGCACTTTATGTCAAATTATATTTGGATGTTTAGGAGTCTTTAGGGAGTGAAAAATTAACATGGATATCTATTATTACTTTGTTTCCAGATAATATCAAGAGAGGTAAATTATATGATATGTAGGTTTTATCCATAAGAGAAATAATATATGGTAGGGATCCCCTAATTAGTTTAGTCCCATATTAGAGATGAATTTATTCATGTTAATGGTTAGATATGGATACCTATGGGCTTCCACAAGGTGATAATGAATGAATTCCATGTTTCTAAATTGGTGGTTCATCCCGGTTCTATGAAGATATATTAGGATCTTCATAGTAAATACTAGAGGATAAGGATTAATAAGTAGATTGAGTGTTTTATGGAATGATGATTTACCTATAATAAGGTGATGGACTAGAATAATAAGACTAATAGGTTACATTATCATTTTCCAATTCTGAAATTTAATGCGATGATATCACCATGGAATTCAAGATAGGATTACCCAAGACACTGTGGAAAAATGATTTAGTATGGGTGATAATGGATTGAATGATAATGGGGTCCCACTTATTGCCTATTTGGAAGACCTTCACCATCGAAGATCTGGGTATTCCTTATGTGTTAGAGATAGTTCAATAACCGAGTCGTATGAGGAGTTTCATTTATGATCAAGATTACAATTTTACACCATTATTTGGGAATGTCCAGTAGAAGGTATTGGGATCATAGGTTCTTCTCATCACAACCTACTATCCTCATACACATGAAACAATTGAGTTGTTGATTCATCATATGGATGATATGTTTCGAGAATGTGTATTAGATTTCAATGTTTCTTGTTGGCAGCATCTGTCACCTAGAGTGTTTTCTTAAAACAATATCATCTATAAAGAAATCCAAATGGCTCATTTTGGGGATCTATATGGAAGGACACTCCACTCACCTTTTTTCTTGTTAGAGGTGGGTGAGTAATTTATCATTTCACCATATCTCATGTAGGAGACATAAAAGAATGTTTAGTTGATCATATTGTGGTTAATACCCATGAAGATCTACTATAAATATTTTTTTGACCATTAGAGAAAAACTCTATAATTATATGTCAGTACCTAGGTTTTTTTCTAGGTGTCACCTTGGTTATTCCAACACCAAATCCCAAATAATTGAAACATATCACTTATGTTTTTTGGTAATTTGTGGTGTTGTAGATGGTCATACCACCGGTGTTCTGATTGGCTATTCTCTAATGTTACATTTCTATGCCAAGCATGCTTCATGTGTCACATATTCAGAGATATCACGTTGAACCATCTTGTATTATAGATTTTATTGATAATAGGATTTATGTTGATGCATCCTTTATAAATAATATGATCTATATTTAGACTATAGTGAGAAAAATATTTGAGTAAATATTTTTCCCTAATTTGAGTGTATTGGAGGAGTGAGAGATTTTAGGAGGATACCAAGGATAATGAGTCATATATGTGGGTGTTGTGGCCAATCCTTTACATTTATACCTAAAAATAATTCATGGTAACATAGTTTGTGTTTAAATTATTATATAGTTTGGATCAGGTACGATACCTCCCATATTTAGGTACTTCCATTCTGTAGGTTTTCATAAACATCATCAAATTCTTTAATCAAGATATGTTATAGGTATTTTTAGTGCCTTAGAGGTGCTCTCTGGGGGGGGGGGGGGGCTCAAAGAGGTGTTTGGTATAAAGGCTAGTAGTAGTATGCAGTATAGTAACAACAATAGTGCCAATAACATTTCAAGGGAAATGTAGAGTCCCAGTAAAACTATAGGTGGCCCACTATCAAGCATGTGAGACCCACTAGCTTGTTACTATTTTCTTTTCATAATTGAACTCCTCTAGTTTTACCACCATCCAACTACTAGAATTTAGTTAGTATCAGATAATTATAGGTGTAATTTTATTTTATACCCCTAAAAACCCCATTTTATTTCTAATTCACCCCCACCCCCCTTCTACCATAATTCATGTATTATGACATTTAAGAGTTCTTTAAGGATACATAGACTTATCCAACACATTTCCTTCAACCTTTGGTTTATTTTTAAATCTAGGAAACTTGAATCAGTGTGTTTTGAATCGATTAGCTGATTTACTCTTGTTTATTTCTTGGATATTCTTATTACAACCTTGATATTATGGATATATGTAACATAACACCCCTCACCCATCACCTTGGGAAGAGGTAGAGATGTTAATAGCATTAGTTTACATCACCAAGACAATGAAGGATAACAATAAATGTCAATGGACTCCTAAAACAAGTGGAAGATGATTTTTCCATTTTTATATAAAACCAAAAAAACAAGATAACCTAAAAAACCAATCTAATATATGTTTCATGAGTATAGAAATACAATCCAATACAAAACCAAACCAAAAGTAAATATCATTATACAAGATAGATCATTGTGATGTAACCAACTAACCAAAAAACAACAAATCTTAGAGACACCATCAAGAAAATTCCAATCATCTCGAATCTCTAAATCCACATTCCCAACCAAAGGAATCAATAAGAATCACAAACGAATTTGGATACCTTACATTTACCAATTTATATATATATATAACATTTGGGAACACACTATAGTGTTCCAATAGGGGGAGAGTAGAAAACTCCATAGGAGTTACCCAATGGTGTCCTATCTAACACCGCTAGGATAAAACATTGTAGAACATTTTATAAAATATTTGAATGAATGAAAAAAGATTATAACAAGTTCATTAAATCGTTTTTCCAAGGTAAACATCAATAATCAAACACATTTGTTTTTCATGGAATCATCAAAAAATATTTTTAAACCATTTCTCAATTTGTGATTTGTAATTTTCTAATACATGTACACACACATCCACAAGACACACAGACACAATCTTAGAGTTACCATTTATGGTGGGACTTCACATCCATATGTTCCCCTTTGATGGTGGTACTTAATGACTATAATTCATCCCATGAAACTCATGCACAATTATTTATTCCAACATCACACAAATTAATTTAAACAAAAACCAATTTCCACGACAACCATTCCATATATATCCATTTACTTATTTTAAATAATTTTTTAAAAAAATTACATTAATAAAGTAAAACCATAAAATTAAAATCACTATATTGAAATTATAGATAAGAGGTTTTTCCAAAATATCATTCTATTCCTATGATTTATAAAATAGTTATTCAAATGAGAATTTCAATCAAATCACATAATTTTTTATAAAATTCCATAAATTTATTCAATTTGAAATAAATCCTTAATGTCGTAATTAAGAGGATTAATGAGGGAAGCCACCTACCTCTCAAACAGAGGAAAAAATAGAGAACGTCACAAAAACATCAAAAATTCATCTTGAAACTCCAATACCTATCAATAGATCACATTACCTTCAATAAAAACATTTTTATCCTCTCAATATTGACATAAAAGATCATGGATCTATCCCACATTGATTATAACCACAATTCTAAGAGAAGAAATAGTAAGAGTTCTATGGGAAATGATGGATAATGAGTATATACTAATGAATCCATGACTCCAATACACATAGATTTTCCTAGAAATCACTCTCATATCAAAAGGAATTGTATGTATAACCTTTAGTGGGAGTGGAATTCATGGTAAGTCTTGATTAGGGGGAAATAGCTGGTCATAGATGTAAATTAGATTAGGCATGTAATTTTCAGATCTATTTGTTCATGGTGCATGGTTATAGCACATGGTTAGGAGAAACGTTCCCAAGCCATGCAGAAGAAAATACATCAAACAACACCTCACATAGTTGAATTATAGGATTAGCCAAAACATTTGACAACCATGCAATTCCACAATATTTATCATTTAATGGTTTGTACTTGGTAGTTTTGTGACTTTTCTAAACCGTGTGCCTAACTATGCGCCTACCCAGTGCCCGTTGCTTTAGTTTCATGATTTCATATAGGTTTTAGATGGATTATAGTTACTATGCTCAGATCAAAAACCTCTATAAAACCCTCCAAATAATTATAAATAGCATTTAATAATCTATAAAGATAACCTAATCATTATATATACTTCAAATAAATAAATAACAGTCAAAGTACCTAAAATTGGTGGGGGTGTTAAATTATCCCATCCAATGGAATTTTCTTCCCTATAAAGTAGAAACCCACCATTGGCCAAAAAATATTATGGTATATATCATAAGAATTTATTTATTATTCTCCCATGATTCTTCTTGAATTTTACCCTATTTCCATAAAACACATACAAGTCTATTGCTTTTCATAGGAAAGACTTTCTCTTTCCAATCCAAAAACCTTAACAACACTTAAACTAATATAGCATCCATACCTAGGTCAAGGTGATATAATAAAATCACATATTCAATATCAGTTTTATACTTCTTCGATTGAGATACATGAAACACATTATACACTAAATTGAACCTTGGTGGAAAATCCAACTGATACTTTACCTCACCAACCTATTAAAGAATATCAAAAGGGGATATGAATCAATGAAATAACATACCCTACTTCCCAAAAAAATGATGAAAAATCATTGGATATATTATCAATAATACATGATCAATAAAAAAATGACCAAATTTTTTTATGATGATCCCTATATTATTTCTAATGACTCAAAGACTTCTCAATTTGATTCCAGTTCAACTGCATTTTATCTATAGCCTCTTTCACGAAGCTCCATATGACCTATGAAGTGCCACATGTTTTATCGCATTAATACGTATAAATAAAATGGAGTCTATAAAATGCTTCAAAAGGAACCATATGTATCAAGGAATGACAACTGTTATGGTAAGATAACTCTACTAAAGGTATTTGGTCATTCTTGGAGCCACCAAAATCTGTTACACAAGAAAAAACCATGTCTTCCAACATTTTTATCATCCTTTCATATTTACCATCCATTTGAGGATGATATGACATGATCATAGTAAACTGAATCCAAAGGGATTTATTTAAGGATTTACAAAAATGAGACATAAACCATAGATCTTAGTCGAAATTTTTCACATCCAGTATGCCATGCCTTTTTATTACTTCTCAGATATATGTTTTTGACAAGCCTTCCAATGTATTGGATTCATGAATAGGGATAAAGTAGACTGACATTTTTAGATGATCCAATATCACCCATATGGAATCATTTTTCTAATCAATTCTTGTTAGAGATTTTACAAAATAAAAATCTACCTTCTTTCATTTCCATATGAGAATCAATAAGGACTATATCATACACTCATTCTGCTAGTGCTCTTCCTTAAGATGAGGATGAGAAATGTATCTCAAAATAAACTCAGCGAATTTTTTTTTCATGCTGACCCACCAAAATTATTATTTCTTTTCCTTATACAATTTTTCTATTCCAGGATGAATAACCGATCTTGAATGGTGGAATGTATGAATGTGTATCTCATGATAAGATAAATGTAAAACCATCCATTCTTGAAACCTAAAAAAACTGTTCTTCTATCATGCTCAAATACCACCATTGTCTTCCCACCATTGAGTTATGACCTCGTAGAAACAAATTCATAATTATATTTTCATGCCTCTTGAACCTTATCTACCAAACCATGAACAAAATAAACCAAAGTGGAAACCACAACACTAACTCATTCATTACAATTGAAGTTTGTGTCAGTTATCACTAACAAGAAATTATATTTATCTGAAGCCTATTTTTCTAACATACTATATGACATTATTCTTAATGTATTTTTCATAGATTTACCATTAACCAATGAATACTTTAATTCAATATCAAACATTTGAAGAAACTCCATCAATATTATTTTTATCATATTTGAATCACTTTGAGAGAAAATGTGTTTCAAACACTTATAATCTGTAAACACTATAAATTTCTCACCATAACGATAATAACACAAGGTATTCGATTAATTTACCAAAAAACTAATCCAAATAATTTTTGGGTTATTATTCCCCTGAAACCATAAATTTCTTGATCCATAAGAAAGAACATGACATCCCTTCAAGAGAACACACCCTAACCAATATCCTAAAGCATCAAAACACACCAGAAACACTTTTCCTAATTCTGGTAATATCATGATTAGTGCTAATTTAAGGTGGAATTTAAGCGCTTGAAAAGACTTCTAAAATACATACTTCTATTAGAATGGAACAATTTTCCTTATCAATGTAGTCATTAGTAAATATGGTCATGAAAATTAATGAACAAAAAATCATTAATAACTAGATAAAATAAGAAAAATATGTTTCTCAAATACAATCATTGGTAGTTTACTAGAGTTCACAATGTGTAACTTTTCTAAATCCAAAAAAAAAATCCTCTTTTAAAGAATTCATGGAAAATGAAATGTACCTCCATTATCCAAAAAACACACTTTTTATGTTCATATTATAGATGATGATCCCACAAGATACCCAAAATTATCACCAATAGTTTTTCATGCTCAAACTTGGTCACAAAATGCACCGGTATATCATCCACAGGCACCACCAAAAAGTAATCCATATACCATTGAAATATCCAATTCATCAATCCCATAAAGTTAGATGTTTTATTCATAAGAAAAATAATAATAACCAAATACTTATAATTTCTATATCTACTTTTGAAATCTATCTTTAGGATATCCTTCTTCTGGAAACAATTTCGTGATATATTGAATGAAAGTCAATTAAAGAGAACCACTGGTCCCCCCTCAATTGATAAAATAATTTATCAATTCATATAATAGGATATTGACTCTTTATATTAACATGATTATGATTATGATAATCCACACAATGCCTAATATTTTCATCTTCCTTTATCTCAAATATACTTAAATATACCCAAAAATATATATATTAGGCTGGATGAAATCTTTTCGTTCCAACTATTCCAACCAGAATTTAAATTACCTTAATTCTATTTTTTATAATAAGATGAAAATGAGATAGGATTGTTCCCTAGAAAGAGAAAAATCATAAAACCCACTTCTCTTTTGGGTGGAAAACTAATTAAATTATCCGGAAATAAATCAGAGAAAAAATACACTATAGTTAGAAAATATATATTATCAATCTCATATAACTATGAAATGGTCAAATATTACCAATTGTATGAGATATTTTGACCTACTCAAGCTGAAAAATTATTCTCCAATTACTTTCACATTTCAATATTCTCTCAATAGATACTGGATACCATATATAGTTTTAAAACTAACACATTGGGTATAATAGATTATGTGATACTTGAACAATAATAATAAAATCCATAATTAGGACTAAGTCGTAGACATCCATATGAAGAATATAGAAATCCAAAATCTATTTAGCCTCATCAATAGTTATAGAAGATGATTTTCACATAATGGATCTACATTCTATTTGCACAAGAGTGGTTTGATGTTTCACAATAAAAGGAATCAATTGATAATGAAAACCAATAAAATCAACATCATAAGATGAAATAAATTAATGGGATGAACCCAGATCAAACCAATCAATCATAAGTGGAATTGAAATTCATTTTAACTATAAAAATTGATGGTCTGGGTTAATTATCCATGATCACCTACACATATCCACAAAATTTATTACCCACTATCATTTTATCTTTATTAACCTTTTGAGATTACATTGGTTGTTGAGTCAGGGTATTCCTAGAATCACCATGATTTCATCAGTTCTCATGATGATATCTGTTCGTATAAACTCATCACATTGAAGTATACAATTAATAAGATTCATGATATGTTTATATAGAACCCATCCTCAGAGAACTAAGACAATAGTGATGAAGATGGCCCATTATGTTGCAATTGTGACATGCAATAGGTGGTTTTTTACAATATAACTTTATATTGTCCAAAAACACATTGAAAACATCTATGCCTTGTTTTTTTAGGAAGGTATATTGACCCCATATTATAATTTTGAGATATACCACCCCTTGAGAATATGTTTCCATCTATCTCTTGGTCCTCATATTGGAGATCCCACCAATTACCATAGGAATAAAAATTCTTCCCCCAACAATGTTTCCCATGATTTCTCTTTCTACCACTGTCACTATATTGTCCATCTATGCATAACTTGTTAAACAAAGTAGTAAAATATTTGAGAGAATTTCTCATTTCAACCCCAACTCAAAAATTCATGCCTTCAATGACACAATTGAATTAAATACTAGTGAAAATAAAGAAAAATTGATAAATTTATTTGAAAAATCTATTATCATTATATTCTCAAGCTTTAAGTTGAATAAGTCAATTGTTTTGGAAATTTATAAAGTATGATGATATAATTTTTTGTTTAAAAATTCCTCAAAATCCTCCCTTGTCATGTCTGGTTCAAATTGATCCCGAACTACTAAATCCCACCATTGGTGTGAAATATCTTTTAATATATACATTTTCAACTTTAACTTTATATCAGCTGGTGTTCCAAGGAAATAAAATATTTGATTAATCCTATTCATCCACACTTCTACATATTCTAAATTGAAATCACTTTAAAATATAGAGGTATTACCCTTTTAAAACGGAACTAAATTATCCACATGGCTTGGTTTATCATTTTTATTCCCTCATTAAATAGATTAAAAATCATAGAAAAAACATTTGACCAACTATTGGTTAACTAGTGGCTCTAGTGCTACTACATTCTCAGAAAACTCTCTTGGTTTGTTCCTACATCACCTACCCAGTTCCATTAAAAATAACAAAAAAACTTGATAAAGTCTCACACTATAACAACTGAAGGCTTAGAAATTTCAAATTTACAATTTCATAAAGATCCAAAACATGTTTCTCAATAATAAATTAGTTTAATCATTTTAAAAATACAACAATCAATAATTTTTCAAAATTTTAGAATTTCAATTTTGAAATATTTTATTAAATATCACAATCAATCATATGAAAATCCACCCATTTTTATCTATTTTTAAAAATTATTATTTTTCAGAACATCATAAATCATTTGCTCAGAATAAATTATGAATATCTTAGTGGAATTACATTTATATAAATCCATGTCATGGTCATATTATTAGAAAAACACATGATGATGAGGTTACAACTCCTAGAAGTGTCTTAAAACAATCATTCACCCAAAATCCTAGGTAACATAATACTCAATAGAAATAGGTAATCTATGCCATTTTATGTTATACATTTCATGTTCTGATGATCATATCCCCTTGCTACTAACCCAAATCAAGGATGAAGAAATAATGGTTTTCTAACTCCAGGATTGATCAAACTGATACCCAATGATAGAAACAAATGATTCCATTTTTAGAATCCTTCCCCTCACCCACTGGATTGGGAAGAATAAAAGATGTTACTAGAATTTGGTGATAACCCCAAGACACCAAATGTGGGAAATGAATTCAAAGGGCCTCTTAAATCCATTGTGTGGTGATTTCTCCTTTTTAGATTAAATCAAAAAACCAAGATAACATAATCAACAAATCCTCTATATGATGAATTAGTATAAAAATACATGCCAATACACAACAAAACCAAAAGACAATATCTTAGTACAAGTAGAATGAAAGGGAAATAACCAAGGAAAAAAACATGACAAAGCTTGGAGGAAAAATTACACCATCAATTAATTCCAAATATGATCCAAGATCTAAATATATATGCCCATACTATGGAATGAAGAAGCACCACTAAAGAATTTGGATACCTTTACTTTACTTGGG
This sequence comes from Viscum album, assembly GCA_963277665.1. NCBI lineage: Eukaryota > Viridiplantae > Streptophyta > Magnoliopsida > Santalales > Viscaceae > Viscum > Viscum album. Next base: position 1,637,479,878 of record OY728163.1, on the reverse strand, counting down.
TCTCTATATATTACATCGAAAAATAAACCATTGTTCCAAAGAAGGGGGTGAGTATAAAACATAGTATGGTTTAACAATGATTTAAAACTCATTTTACTACGATAAAACATGTTTTAAAATTTAATAAAATAGTAGAAGAAATAAAAAGATGTAATAACAAATCAATTAAATCAGTTTCCCTAGGTAAAACACTAAAAGATAATAAAATCATTTTTAATGGAAACATCATCAATGCTTTTAATTCATTTTTAAATTTTTCATTTGGAATATAATAATCTATGTACACACACATCAACACAAAACACAAAATCAGGGTGTTATCATTCACTGTGGAACTTCACATCCACACCTTTTCCCTTTGATTGTGGTTCTTCACAACCATTATCCATCCCATACAACTCACGATCAACTATTTCTACCAACATCATACCATGTCATTTAAACTAAAAACCAATTTACATTATAACAATTTATCATAAAACCATATCCTTATTTGAAACCATTTCAAACAAAACTTTTCTTTTATCAAATTAATTTATAATTTAAAATCACTATTTTTAAATAAGAAATAAATGGCTTTACCAAAATGACATCCAATTCCCATGATCTTAAAAATCATAATTGAAATGATAATTATCCATAATATAATAGCATGCGTTCTACAAAATTTCAAAAAATTTAATCAATTTGAAATCAATACATAATGTTCTAGTAATTAGTAGATGAGGGATAACAAACCTACCTCTCAAACATAGGCAAAAAAGCTGAACGACAAAAAAAATTCCATAAACCATCTTGAAACTCCTAGATCCATACTTAGATCATATTCCATTTAAAAAAATCTTATCCCTTCAATATTGACATCACATAGAATGTATATGTCCCCAACAGACTAGATATATTATTTCAAGACAATTAAGAATGATTCATCTAATGAAAATGATGATGAATGAGTACTTGTTGATGAATCTGAGCCTCCAATTCACATCGATTCTACTAGGAATTTATCCTTGACTGAAAGGAATTGTATCCACAACCATGGGATTTAGAGGAATTCGTGAAAATGCATGATTAGAGGGAAAATAGTTGATTTGAGGTAAATCAGATTAGATCTATGATTTTCAGATCTATTTTATCATGGTACATGGTTAGGAAAACCTTGAACTAACTTTGTATAAGCCAATACCTAATACCTTACATCACATAGTAATCTCACACAGTTAGAAAATCCATGTGTCAAACATTCTATTCTTATATATTTAGGGTTATATAGTTTCTCTAGGGAAACTTCATGGTTTGGACAAACTGTGTGCCACACTATACACCTACCCAGTGATAACTATTTCAGTTACACAGTTTCCCATTGGTGTTTTATGGTTTTTACTCATCATGCTCAAATAATGAACCTCCATAAGACCCTCCAAAGTATTATAAAAAATCAATAAATCTTTTGAAATTTAAACTGAAAAATATATATAGTTAAAATACATAAATATATGGACATGAACCTAAAACCATAGGTGTTATAATCTTCTACTATTCGTTGGGTTTTTTTATATTGAACATTGATCTAGATGATCAATCATTGGTCTATACATATCCTGTCTTGAGTTTAGTGGTCTAAAACATATCCTTTATGTCCACCTTAATTTTTTCTAGTATGTGCATCATGTGAAATCATACCTAAACACAATGTGTGTGACACATTATAAATAGAATTATCATTCACATATTGATTCATTTTACCTAAACCTCCCAAAAATTTCATTAGTTCTACTACCATTGGGACCAGGAATTACATCCACTTGACAGGTGTCCCAATCCTTCACACATGGTTGGAACATGAGATTTATGAACCAATAACCCTATTCTAAATGAGGGATTTTTTTTGTTTTGGATTAGCATGTGTATTTGGGTTATTGTCTCGGTTAATAACCAATTGAATTTTTATGTGGATAATTTACATGAAATTGAAATATTCATGATGAAAAAATGGTATAAGGAATTGATGAAAAGTAAAATGGAAGTTGGGATTAATGGATATTTAAATAAGAATTATGAAAAAAATTGGAATTGAAATGAAATTTCAAATTGGGAAATTTTGATTAATAGACATATAAATGGGTTACATGGGAAAAATTATTAAATAGTATGATGATTTTCAATTTTTATAAAATAGATATTTTGTTATATGATGTCATGTTTAAAATTTTCGATAAATTGCAATGAATTGGGTATTATTTTATTTTATTTTAAAATGTTAAATGGTCTCTAGCATGGCAATTCATATTGAGCATACTATCCTAGGAACTTGTAAGTGGCCTTTTCATATGAATTAACCTTGGGTATATTGTTATATTTTCCCTTGGTGTGGTTTTAAACCAAGGAAAAATATAAGAACCTCTTCCATGATAATTTTAATAGAGTCCATTATTATGTAGTTACTTGTTGCTCGAGTGAAATATGTGTTGTTACATAATACCCACGAGTGAAATGCATGGTTACATAATGCATAAGGGTGAGATGTATGGTTAATTGATGCTTTAGGATGAGATACACTATTACAAGATTCATGGAATGTGTATTTTTTCCTTATAATTGAAATAAACCTGTACTCCAATATGGAACAACTATAGATAACTGACATCAACCTAATGTAGGAATTAGCTGACTTTGGGTGTAAACTTCGAAATCTAGGGTCGGTGGTTTATTTTATGTGCTAAATTAATTTATGAATTCATTCAAATGATTATCATATTTTCATAAACTATTTTTTACAATATTTGTTTATACACCATGGATATTAGTGTACATAGTTCTACTCAAACCCTATTTGAGAATAATTTCTTACTCGAGATGATTTCATGGGTGTAGGTACGGAAAAGGGAAATGGGACATATATATGATTGGATTATATTATAGTAGAGATTATATCATATATACAGGAATTGTAATGGGTTTCAAGACCAGTTTTTGGAGCCTTTATTTTGGATTTCAACTAGTATTTGGTTTCTTATGTAACTTTCGGCATGACGTTTAGATTATATACAATATGAGATAACATGGTTTATTATGTTTGGATTGATTTGGAATTGGAATTTTTATCAATTTTGTTCAATTTATATTTTTAGACTGTTACTTTTTTTAATATTTCCATCATAATTTATCATAAGGTATATTCTCTCAATAGTATACGAACGGATGTTAACACTATTTAGATTCCTCTAGTGTTCAGTTGAGGCTATGTGATGAGCTATGTCATTCATGTGATAGAGAACAATGCTATAGAAATTACAACCCAAATATTTTCAAATAACAAATAACAACTAATATCTATATATTATGTGTTATTTAAATTTTCTATGGAATCGACAATTGGTGTGAGGCATACACTACAATTATGTAATTTTTTATGAGAACACATCCAAATAACTTATTTGGTTAATCAATATGTACAAAAAATCAGTTTCTGTTATAGATTAGTGTAAGAACATGTGTATTGAATAGTATATTCTTTATTTCCTTGAAATTTTCATAATATTCATCTTTCCAATGGATGTCGGATCCCTTCCAAGTCAATATTGATAATTTATTTGATAATAATTATAAATTTCTCATTACGTTTCTATAGTATTCGGAAAGTCCAAGAAAACTACGGACCTTATTCACATTGGTTGGACTGGTCCATTGATCAATAACCTTTATCATTAAAAGATATAATAATAAATACTCATTGGTGGTTACATGGCTCAAGAATGAGACTTTATGTTTCTAGAATTCACATTACCAAAATTTGGAATACTCGTTTTTCTTTCCTCATGGTCTTTAACAAAATTCATAGATTATATTCATGATCTTACTTGATCATGGAATATAGGAGAATATAATCATTCAATACTAGCATAAATTGATCATGGTAATATTCAAAGAATATATTTATTATATCCATGATGATTTTGGGGTCATTAGTAATTCCATGTGGAATCTCAATAAATTTGTACAGTCAATACCTCATATAGTAGGCTATATTGGTAGTATCTTCTTTTTAACCTTAATTGATTATATCCTTGTATAAGTTAATTATTTTAAATTATTAAACCTCTATAAAATTTTTCAATAATGTAATCAATACCAGATATATGATACCATTTCTTTATATTGATCTTTGTTAAGTTCCCAATAATCAACGAAAAGACATAATGACCCATCTTAGTTGTTAACAAAATGAACATGTCCATCCAATCTTATTTCTATAGGGTATTCGAATCCCTTTTATATAATCTCTTTTATATTCTTCTATAATTCCTAAAAGAAATTATGTTATTTTTATAGTGAGTATTTCATATAGGCATAACACCAATTATTATTTCTATTAAAAATATAAATTCACGATTTATGGAAAGAATATGAAACTCTTTAATACATAAATTGGTATATTCCTTGAAAATAGGTTTTTCTTTAATTTTGAGTATCTACACCACCATTTTGTGATATATTCCACTCATGAAAACATATTAAGTCCCATGTAATGGATATTAATTCCATTAGATGATAATATTAAACCTTGCATCAATAGATGATCAAAACCTTATTCAAAATGTGAAATGTAACTTCCCTTACTAAGAAATTGATATGGGTTATATATATATATATCTAATTATTTCAAAAAATTATCATATTAAATAGTTTTTGAATGATATGATTTATAGGAATCGCATTCCCAAAAAATTATCGGGGATGAGTTATATAGTTGAGATGAAATCATTGTAACATTAGGGGTTTTCAATGATAGATAAATATATAATCACTATGGATAAAAATTAATAGTCTTACATACCATTAAACATTTAAAGGAATTTATATAAATATGATTAAATATGAAATTTTAAATACTGAGTGAAGATGAATCCACCCCAACTTCATTATTCTACTTTCCATCCATTACTAATACCAAAATTTCTTGTATGAGTATCTTGTAGTTTTAATTATATTGAGAAATCCTAATATAAGGAAAATAGTTCATAAGATATGTTAGATTATTAAACCACCATTTACAACTCATGACTATCTAGGTTTCAATCTATGATTTCCATGGCCATTTCTAATTTTTCTTTCTATCATTAATATATTCAAATCCACTCATATAGTTCTTAAAGAATATTTGAATTAACCAAAGAATATTCCCTTGGTTTTCAAACCAGGTGTGTAGTAAGGCTTTTTTTCACACAATAAGTGAATATCAAGTAAATACCCTACCCTCTTTTTCAAGGGCTATAATCCTAAAATGAATTTGTACCAGATCTGACATCAACATGTTTGTATCCAAAGAGGGATTTTACTACTATAAATTACACACTATATACTTTAGTAATAAATCATTGATGTTTTCAAATATTTTGGTTAATTCCTAGGATTTTTAAAGAATTTATATATTCATAATACATAAAATAAAAAAGTATTCTAAAAAATACTATTCACTACTATGATAAAAATTGTGGTGAAACAAGTATAAATTTCATACATATTTCATAACATTAAATGTTTTTTTGTCATCTATCTTGATAATACCCTCCTTAGAAACATAATGATTTAGGTTTATTGGTTACTAGTTACAAATAGAAATTTTTTTATAATAATTCCTAACATATCCCACAAGTTTTCTCCTCACGTTGCAATCTTATTGAACTATCATACATTTTACATTTCATTATAACCAGAAGAATAGAACCATAAGAAATGAGTGGGATTAAATAATCAATAAGGGTAAACAAAAGGGATAAGAACTAATGATCATAAGTGGTCCTAACATAAGAAAGTATCTATGAGAGAATGGTCTTGTTCCTTTACTATAATATTATAAAATCTTACCCAATTAAACACTGATCAATAATAAGTATCCCATTCATAAATATTTGATCATAAAATAAGACAGGAGTCCTAATAACATGACACTGTTGCAAAAAATAAGATTATGAGACATGATTAAGAATAAAAAAAATTCATTTTTTCAAGGATCACTGCCAAGACCATTATTATATAGTGGGCTGAGCCTCATGTTTGGTGGGGTTAATTCCCTAATCCCGAACATGTCATCTCATGGGACCTAAGTCTTTAAAAAATTCATTAGAAAGATATATAATTCGTATAACTCCCATTTAATCACACACATAACCCCTCAAGGGTATGGTTTCACTACCCATTCCCATTTCACTCATGAGGTATAACTTTAACGAATCTATTTGTTGGTTATATTCTGTAGGGATGACCCATCAAAAAATGAAAACCATACATATTTGTTCCCTAAGAAAGTGAAAAAATATATATTTTAATATTACATAATTTACCCAAGTAAATGATATTATGTTTATGAAAAAAATCAATTATAAGTTTTCAATTCATCTATAGAAAGAAGGTAGACCGTAGAATATAATTATATCCCAAGTGTAGCAAATATAATTTTAATGGATGTTGGAATATATGAAAATTTTAAATTTTATGATTAAAATAAATCACATTTTTAAATATTAAAGAATATAATTTTTCTACTATATTCCATTATGAAATATTATTATTTTAGAGGACAATTTTAAAACATGAAAAAAAATATTCCTAAAGAATAACTCTTTTAACTGCGAAAAAATGTGTTCATGTAGAAAATGTTAAAAAGGGATACTTTTATCAAAATAAAACATGTGGAAATTTTCCAAACATTATATTTAAAATAGTTCAAATAAAATAAGAATTTTTGAAAAATACCTTGAATAATTATACTTTCATGGGAAATTGCACCCATAAAATTAATATGGATATAGGGAATGAATATTTCAGACTGAAAAGAAGAGGTGGGGTTGATTTCACTTATAAGGATCACATATCTTAAAATATGTTCCATGGGAAATGAAATAGAAAGAGGTAATCTAAAACTCTAATAAAAACTATGGGCAATGAAAATGGTTGGGGTTTTACAAAACACAATCTGAAATTTTTCCCTGGATGTAAATTCATTAACAATAATCTCAATTTGAAAGTGATATTGGAATAAAAAAATTACCTTTTTCTCCCAACATTCAAGAAATATATTTAGTCACCTATATAATAAAAATAACTGGATTAATAACATATTTGCAAACCCTGTTCATATATATAATTATTTATATTCACTAATAATAATTACACACAACACATGTATTATATAGATAATGTTTACTTTCATCATCAACTATTATTAACTTCTTTTATTTTTTGCATGATTTGTAATAGTGAAAATAGAACCATATTATTTTATAACAAGTTAATCATTATAGGATTATAAATTATAATCAAATCATTATGTGTCATTTATTTATGTATATCCATGTTCACTTGATAAAAAATATGGGTATGGTTTGTGGAAATGGGATACATAATGAACATATTTTAGGAAATTTTCCTATATTAATGGACTTACTCATAATTATCGTTAGTTTTTTATGTTATACCTTTAAAATAATATTAATGAAATATATTACAACATAATATCATATATATATATATATCGATAATATATAACATATACAAACCCATGTATGTTTGTTATGAAAAATGGAACACAATGCTCAATCGATGTTATAGTCTATGGAAGATGTTTCCATTTTCCATATCACAAAAAGAAAGTATAAATTGATTTATAATTTTAGAATCATAGTAATGTTATATATATAATATTTATTAATTAAATACCACCTTCAAAAAACCTTGTATGACGGTGATGAAGATAATATTTTCGATTATTTTATACTTTAATAAAATGTTTTCAATAGCACTATAATGTTATTTTATAGGGAATTGACACATTTTTAAGTTTTAGAAATAATTTTAGATTAATTGATAAAATTGAATAATTTCTCAATTTTAAACTATTTGAATTTACACTTTATTATGGAGAAAACATTTTCAAAAATAATTATAATAGGGAAATTAATTTTTGGTTGGATTGTATACATGATCATATTTATTTCATTCATCTAAAAAAATAGATCAATATCAATAGTCGTGGTCCAAAAAGTAGCTCAAAAATCAGAATTAGAAATACATGCACAGATCTAGATGATTTTTTAGATTGGTGAATATATCAAAATATCTAATCCAAATGAGATGAAGTTAGAAATTTGTATAGAGAAGTGACTATAGAAAATCTTTTCTAACTATGGACAAACAATATTCTTCCTCCTTAATGGTGAAAAACACTTGAGAAGTGGATAAATTAGAATTCAAATAGTTACCATTCAAAAATTATTTTATAAATTTTTTATTATATATTTCCTTCATTATGTTTCCAATTGTGGTAAAATATTTAAGGATCATGCACTATAAGTATCCAAAAAACCATATGGAAGACCACATTTCGATATTTGGTCATTTAATAGGTTTACTGTGATCAAATATTCTGAGGAAGTGTTCAGAGGGAATTTTTTTCCAATATACCATTAAAAAGGAATCTCCTCCCCATTTTAAGGGGGTGGAAATTTATTGTCTATTTTTTGGATTTGCAGGTTCATTTATATTGTAGTGTATTTTTAAACTATTAATATTTAATATTCTCATTTTTCTAATCTATTATCTATCATTTTAATTATTTTGGGTTCTACCATTATATACCCTTAACAAATCCACAAAAATTGGAGAACAAACAAAAAAGATTGTTCAACAGATGGAATGGGGGTTTCATTGAGTTTCATTTAACTTAAATTTCAATTTCATTCTTAAAATTTGTAAATTATAGTGATGGTTAAATATTTTATGATGAGTTTTCCCCACTTTTTCTATATCATTTGAGTTCTACTTCTCATTTATTAATCATCCTTTAGTTCACTGTTTGTGTCATGCATAGGGTGGACCATCGAATGAGTTGTGTTCGTCAGAAAAGATGACTCCTAACTAAAATTTAGAAGAGTATTTACTTATATGCAGAGTTATCTATTTGGTTATTCATGATCCAAATGATATGGTGAGATGTGAAATGTCTTGATCACCTCATTGATTCAAATACAATAATTTATTTTGAAAAATGATTTCAATTACTGTTCCCTCCAAATAACAATTACCTTCCCTTATTAAAAAATATTAACTATGAGTTGCATTATATATATATATAATTATATTAAATGAATATTTTGACCACCCTTAGTATATATGTTAGTATTATATTGGTCAAAATTTAAATAGTCACTATAGAATTTTAGTGTCTGTGATCCGCCTCCATGTGCTCAAACCTAGGTTTTTCCACTCTAGAAAATTCTTGGAGGAATTAAAAATTAACTGAATGGTTGTTCAGGAAAAGATACTATCATAAATTTTTTTTCTTCTCGAGGGATTCCAAGAGCTTTCACACAATATTTTTCCAAAAAAAATAAACAAAATAAAAAATTCAGAAATTGAAAATAAATAGAATTATTAAATATCATTCATTTCATTGGTGAGAGGGGTTTTTTATGATGTTTAATATTATTAGTTTATAGATAACATATATGATGAGTAAATTAGGGAAGAGACATTAAAGATATAAATGTAACAAAATTCTCACTTATTGGAGTAAATTTCTCTCTAAATGGAACAAAATGACCTAATACTACAATAGAATTTCTTGTTTCTTGATGAAGTTAGAAAAAATAAAGATACTTTCCACTATAATTTAAGAAGTTTAGACTCTATGGATGGAATTAAAATAATGAAAAGTTTATGGGAATGAAATACATATTCCAACAATATTTCAAAAAGATGTAATTGATGTTGAAATAATACATGAAGATCCACTTCCATCTCTAATAAATAAATACTCAGGGGCAATTCATAATGAAAATTAATTTGAATATAAATATTTTTAATGAGATTCATTTTTTGAATATTCTTTTCTTAAAACATTATCAATTTGAAATTGAAAAACGATCTCCATTACACCGATTTTTTAGACTCAATACAACTGACGAATTCCTTGGTTTTATAATATGAAGAATTATCCTGTGTTGGGGAGATAATGGGGGAGATATTAATGTTATACATTAGTGAATATGTGGATTATGAAACAATAACAAATAAATGTTTAATAATTGGTTAAAGAAAACAAAACATGAATCCAAAAAATATTCTACTATCTTGACCAGCAGTGGGCACGACTCCTTTGACTAAAAAATTGGGAACACCCCTATATTCCTCCCCCTTATAGATATCAAATTTTCATTTTAATTTATTTTATGGATTTGGAATAATTTCATTATATTTTTTGGGTCATAACTCTTGTAAGATATAGATTGTAATTAATAGAAATAAGCTATGGTGTTTTATAAGAATAAAAAATCATATTCCATCATATTTTGGATAAATAAAAAAATTTTCCTAACAAGGGGTAGTAAGAACATAGCATCAGATGGGGTGTCCAAACCAGATTCTATCCTCTTCTCCCTTTATAAATTATTTAATTTAATTTTTATTATTTTTAAAATTTTTATTTATTTCTAGGTTTTATTTTGAAGTAGATAAAAGCTTAACTCAAAGATACTATAGGAAAATAATCCCAATTTGAATCTTTTATAACCTTTGGATTTTATGCCCTTATATTTCTATTTTGTTGAGATGAAATATGGGGTAGCTAATTCAATGTTTTGGGGGACTTTCAACCTTCTTAGTATTTGTTTTCATTTTTTTTTCTTTTTTCTATTTAATCTTCACTACTTGGTCAATTGTATATAATCTAATGTTTATCCTCTTCCACAAAATTTCAGGATCAACTAGCCAAATAGAATACACTTCTAGAGTTTTTGTATATATTAATCAAGTTTGATGGTCTTTGTCAAGGTCTTATGAATTTTAGTATGTAATAATGTCTTCTTTAGTAAATCAAAATACTCAGGAAATGACTCTTTCTTCAATATAATGATTTTTGACCAGTAAAAGAATATTGAAATTGATGAAAATAACTTTTATAATAATATTTTATACAAGAAAGGTCTTGAACAATGTCAAATCACTATCTTCTCGAATTATAATTTAATTATTGCACGCATAAAATAATGTAATGTATATAAATAGTACACATATCCTTTTATCATCATCATTATTTTATGTTCCTTTTAATTTGGAATTTATTCTTGAACATTCATGTATCTCACTATTGACAATAAATATGCATGTAATGCATGAAGTTATTAAAAATATATTATTATTTTAATCATGTGTGAATCCCTTTACATAAACCACTATTTATCAGGTTCACCAAAATCACTTTGCATATTCTAGTGGATATGAGATGCCTCGATCCTCTTTCATGTATGGTATTTTCATGAATCAATCATAAAAAACTCTTCTATTACATTCTCAAGACTCAAGTATCCCACACATTTATTCACAAGAACAAAGGATTCCAATAGATTCTTTCACATGAGAAGGGTTTATCTGTGGGTTCTACTTCACATGAAAAGGGTTGTTGGTAGGTTATTCTTTTCACTAATAGGTCATGTGAGTGACTTCTCCTTTTAATGAATAGATCATATGGATTCTTACTAACTTCGCATAAAGAGTTGAGATGGATGTTATATTATCCAAAATGGGATCTAAATCTTTCTTAGTATCTCAAAATATCAGCAACAACATTCCTCATTCCCCAATATGTTTTTATAGTTAGATTTACATAAAATTTAACTGTGTGTTAAGTCTTCAAAAATATCTCATGATCTATTTGAATAAAAAATGTCTCAGATTCTCCATTAACTAGAGAGAATATGTTATTCATATGATCAATTCACTTAATTAATTAATTGATCATGTGAAACCTTTTTGCATTGTGTAATCGGCCACTTGGGCATGTCACACATAGATGGATAAAAATGAAATATTCACATGATTGATAGTGTAAATGGTAAAAGATTCTTTAATGGATGATATGATCTTCTCCTTGTGATGGAATTACACGATCGTTTGGTGTTCATGTGTTGTTGATAATCATTTTGTGAATGCCTCATTTGATTATGGATAGACTATCACATGATCTGTAGATCTTCAATCGATGGCTTCATGTGATGGATATATGTTCACATAATCCATAATAATTTCCATGATGAAACTCAATTGCATGATATAAAGAACATAGTCTAGTGAACTTATGTTCACATTGAATTGTCTTCAGAAAATAAATTTTATTCATGAAATTTCATGCATTTAAGGTGATATAGTGTGCATGTATTTAGTTTAATTGATATGACGCATTTTCATTATCATCTAAGATTGATCTTTGGTAACGGTGATGATCAATCATTTTCAATTGTCTTGAGCATGTATAGATATCCTTCAATAGATAATGGTTGAAGAAAAAGTCCTGAAATGTTCTGAGGATTAATATTAATTTGATCGGCCATCTAATATTATGTCCATATAATTTTAACAGAGGAATAATGTCACACACAGCTAGAGTCCCAAAAAAAAATTCATCATTGTAGAGGTACACAAAATAAGTAAAACTATATTTTTATACCTTCAAGCCAGAAAACCTAGTTCGACACCTAAAACACTAGAAGAACATTATCTAGGTTACGCCTGACATGCTCACCTCTATGTATGCCCCCGTACACAAATTACAGGACATATTCACTCAATCACTCACCCACATGCCTCCATGAAAACACACTAACCAAATCCTCATACGAACACTGTTATAGGCCTAATGTGGACAGTTCATGCTTTAGCTATTATGAAATCCTTTATGGGATAGGTCTCCCACATGGTAGAGTCCCACCTCACACATGTGTGGAATTCAGCAGATCCATTGTTCATAAGTGTTTAGAACATTTTTTACATAATAACCATTCATAAAATACATAGAATTAAATATGTGGAATACAATTCTATGACTTCTTCGCTATTTATTCATTTAAAATATATTTTCCTTTTTTAAAGAAAACAAAAAATATTATTTCACAAACTATTCATCATAGAAATGAATATTTTCATGGACATATTCATTTATTCTTCATCAAAATAACTAATTCCCACTTATTACAATATTCGGTACTCCTTAGAACATGTCTATACTCATTTAATATCTATTTAACAACCATCACAATGAGGAGGATAATTTTCCATGAATTAAATCAAAAGACATTAAATGAATCCACAAAAATATTTGAAGAATCACACTTTTATTTTTAATTATTCAAAAAACATATTGACACACCATAAAAAATTAGTGCATCACATGGGCTCAAACATATCCCCCTTTGTTTTTTTATCAATATATTTTTACATTAAAAAAACCAATATTGTTGCCCCAGAATTCTAAACCATTTTTAAAAGAATATTTAAAGGGAATGTTGGGGTCTTTTAATCTCATAATTATTATTAAAAATATGTTCTCATCCATTTTAATATTATTTATGTATTTTTTTACGAGGGATATGATATCAGATTGTTCACATAGTAAATATATATTAGTTAATAAAATCTAATAGTACATGGGCTGTCAAAGTGTTGTTAAAAATTGATCTATGACAAACATTTTCTATACTATCCATTAACTTCCATACATGTGAAATCTGGATCAAATTATTTTAATTTTTATTTCACGTGATATAAATAATCATATTTATCAATGAAATGATAAATCTTACATAAAACACCAAAATAAAATATGAATGTTAAAGGGAAAAAATATAGATGACCCTTTGTCTTATTTTTTAACTATATAAACACCTAATCAATTGATATGACTAATGGAATGAAGAATGTAGGAAGAAATTTTTATTAATATCATCGTATTCTAATTTTAAAAATTTATTCAGAAGTTCCATATTCAGAGTGTGATGAAGTTTGATAGTTTCAGCTCATCAATGCTACCTCTAAATGGATTCAACCATATCCATTAATTCCATCACTGTGAATTAGTTAGTTTTTTCCAACATGGGAATATCTATTGGTAAAATGGCATTTTTTGTTGGAAAAAAGTTTTACCAACAAAAATTGTCTTATAACTAGACTATTGGTAAAAAATCTATTGAAAAATATTATTGCAATAGAAAAAATAGTTCTGTTGTAATTATAATAATACCAAAAGATAATATATTTACTGGTCAAAATTCTTAGCAACAAATTTTTATGGCAAATTTATCTGTTTGTAAAATTATTATCATCTTTCCTAGCCAATAATATTAATTAATATAAATTTTTAATTAGTATTTTATATAAGGTATTATGTTTGGGTATTTAAATATTTATTTCTAAAATTTTATATTATATTAATTTATCATATATTATACACATGATTAAATTATCAAACTGAATACCATTTTCACACATGTTCAAATATAGAAAAATATTAATCATATTAATAATAGAATTTAATAAAAAATGAATCAATATATCATTTAAGTTGATTGATAACTAAAAACTCATAAACACAAAAAACCCATGATCCGTATATTTATTGCAATCCTCTAGCACTATCATCTCTTCAATGTAATCCTATAGCATTTTCATCTCTTGACTGCAATCCTCCAGCACCCATTATTGTATAAAAATCGTTACTTCAGCCGAAGATACTTCACCACCCCCATGTTGGCCCCAAGAAAAAATAAACCAATTCAACGTCAGGACCATTGAGGAGCCTCAGGTCATTATGCCACACCCTTCAGCCCCAAGATCTACACCATTCAATCAAAAAACATACCAACAAATCATTACAATATATTTTCATGAATTTAAACAAAACAATTAATGTATAAAAAATGATCTACATGGAATGAAAACTCAAAAAGAAGTCAGATAACCAGGAGACAACGTTCATTAATTTCATTCAAAATGACAAGAGGAATCATGATGTTAAACATCCAGATGCAAAAGAAAAAGAAAAAAACACAAATCCCTTCACCTTGTACCAAACCTCAAATGGTCCTCTAAACTTTTCAGCCACTAATTTAGAATAGATGATGAGATTCATGCTGGAGTTAAAGTGTTATCAATGTCAATGACAAACCTATATTTGACATCACCTCTCTCCAGCTTCAATATCTACAAGACAAAACCAAATTTCACACCCACAAATAAATGAAAATACAAAAATTAATTGAATCCAAAATATAAATAAATGAAAATATAATAAAATTATCTTCATAGAATGGGTATTTTTCATTCATCATCTCAAGGTTCTAGTTAAAAAATCTTTCATAATATAACCAATAAAATGAATAAACCTGAAGAAAACCTAAACACCAAAAACAAAACTCTAATGAAAGAAAAAAATACAGAACATAAGAATCCAAAATCACTATTCAGATGCCCATTTTCTATGGGTCGGAGGATATCCTTTTCTTGTTATATCCTTATAAGGCTTAACCCATATTTATCACCACATTATATCCTTGAAAAAAACAATAGAAAAAGAAAAAGACAATCATAGAAATCATGGAATCCAAAATTAAATATCCATCATTTCATATGATTATGTTAACTTTATGATTTAAACCATGAGAAGAGACCCATATATAAACAGAATCAATTCCAAATATTTCCATTAACATTTATTCAATATAAGAACATGTGGATAAAAATGGGGATGAATTATAACACCTAAAATAAGAGAAAAAAATGTGACATCCCACAAACTTCATAATAATAATAGTACTAACATATGATTGGTGAGAAAGCATATGTTTATTCATATACACAATCTGTTAACTTATGTAAATGGTAAAATATATTTCTAAAATATGAAATAGGATTGTATATTCTTCCATTGATACTTCCTAAACCAAAAATTTATTCACTTTAGAAATGATTTAAAATTCAAAACATGAATAAAACTAGAACTTAATCCATTAATACTTTAGTCTAGATATTATAAAAAAACACCTATAATGAGGGAGAAGTCAAATAATTCAGTATCGGATAGCTGATTTCATTAATGAAGTAAAATAATATATTAGAAGTAAGAATTATAATTTATCACCGTATGTTTTGATCTCATAGTATGGGTTAGATATAATTTCCTAGATAGAATTTACTAGCCAATTTTTTTTAAACTTAATCAGTCCTAATATTGATTAGTAAAACATAAAAACTACTTAAACGAGTGAGAAAACACTACACCAGTAACTCATTTGGCCTTTGGAAAACTCCAAAAATCAACTTGGCATCTGAACCACTGAAAATAATAGCTGCAGCCACTTTCTCAACATGAAGAGAACCAATTTTATTATTCAAAAATCTTCACAGTATTAAGATGTTATTATACATGAATAACAATATTGTCCTAAAATTATTCAATAATGTTGTTCTAAAATAAAATTGAACATACCTGGATAACAAGTCCATCCTTATATTTAAAAAATAAATTTATTACGATTGTCCTAAAATAGCATTATAAGATTATAGCTCAGTTAATTTTAAAGACAAAAAGAATAAGAATTCAACTCTAATAAAAAGTAGTTGAATATACAAAAGTAAATAGTGGTAGAAAGAAGAAACATATGAGTTAACTTCAAAAAAACAATGGCACTTGAACACTCACGAAGAGTGTGGGCAGTAAAGGAAATCATTTTCATTATGGAAAATGACACATAATTAAGGGTGAGTGTGTGAAATGTTGTAATGAGCATGAGTTTTCTAGTGCACCTGGAGTGTGTGAAGAAAAGAAGAGTGTGTCCCAGAACATTCTATGAGTGTTGTTCATGAAGAACACACACTCCCTTTCTACACACACTCCATGTGTGTACTAGTTCACACACTAATGAAAAAAACACATTGTCATTAATGAAACATAATAGTTTCATGAATAAAATATAAAAAACACATCAAGGTGCAATAGAGATAGAAAAATAATCATGGATGAAGCTGATTTATCATACAGAAACACATCATGGATGTTCTAGTGTACACACTCTCCCTTACTGCACACGCTCTCTATGTATTAAACTAATTTTCCATACTGAAACGAAACATGAGTGTTCTATTTCACACACTCACTAAATTTCCATATCCAGTTACAACATAAGAGTTTTAGTGAACATAATGTTTCACGGAGAACACACATGAATATTTCCATTGTTCTTCTGCACTCTCCATGGATGAAACTAATTTCCTTTAATAAAACACAACAAAAGTTTTCCAGTGCACACACTCAACCTTATTGAACACAAACACACTTACTGAACACAATACGACTTCTTTTTTTCAACATAATTAAGTGTATTTATCATGGAATTTATGTTGTTTTTTTTTCAAAAATATAACTAACACCACTTATTTTTTAGCATTCCCATTACTAGTGATAACTACTATAAGTAGCCCAAGTCATGAATCATGTGAGAAGTTGAGGGAAAGATGATCAATGACATAAAAATTAGATACATGAAACTAGGATTGGGTGCAAGGAACTAGGTTCAAGTAAACAAGATACAAGATAGATTGAACAGAAATAGGTTTTACACAAACATGCTTCCCATCAAGAGAGAAATCAATGTCATTTCACCACATTGCATCTTGGTTCCCAGTAGCAGGTTCTTGTATAATTACATATTTAAGCCTATGAAAGATTGACATGTGAATAGAATAACATGTCGATATTATATTCAAAAAATATATTTATTCATCAATGACATAAAAACTCACAAATTTAACAATTTACCACCGAGAATCAGGTCTTTGGTAAAGAACAATCCATTCCTAACCAGAGGTGTCAGGCTCAATTTGTTTGGTATTAAACTGTACTAAATGGTCAGTAGAAGATATTTTCTATAAGATAATGTCTATCTTGATCTGATTAGACCAAACCGAAATTATGGTCCAAGGTGAAATGGTACAGGTCTAGGATATTGAGTTTATCATTGAGATAAAAGAAATAAAAAAAGAATATAGTTTTACACTCCCATAATAAAAAAAGAATATCATTACCCTCTTAATAATAATTTTTACATGACTTGAAATATGAATAACAGTGCGCCAGTTTCTACCAAGAAAATTAAGACTCCTTGAACAAATGAACATGGTTTATTTCCCTGTTTGGTTCTGGCCTCATTATTAGAATTCATGATTTAGGGAATTGAAATCTACATAAACCCAGTGCTGAAAAGTTATGAGTCATATACAATACAAAAAATCAATGCCAAAACACCAAACATTATCGTTTAGTGTGGAATAGTGACATAAATTCCCATGTATGAAAATCAAAAATAACCACCAGAATCAAGAAATATTAAAGAACCACACCTAGAGAATATAGATACCAGAGAAGAAATCAAATAAAAATGTATTCATAACCATGAGATAAAGAGTCCCTCTTCCAAATTGACTCTCTATTTTTTTATGGAACAATATCCCAGCATTGTTATTATAAAACCTAGTGCCTTTCTAGATGATAGTGTTGTGGGATGAAGAAGCACCCACCAAGGAGAGAAAAAGATCCACTATGCTGCTAAGGGAAATGGGAAGTGTCCACAATACATTATTGGGAAAAAGGGGGAGAATTTCTTGTGGGTGAAAAAGACCTAATAGTACCAGTGGTCTATATAAGAGATAAATAATTTACACTGTGATGAAACACTGGAATGAGAATAATTAATTATTCATGAAAAAACATAGCATTATGAAATTCCACACACTAAATAAACAAAAATATTAACCAAATACAAAAATGGAAAAACATTATACACTACCCTAAAAATCCTTACACAACAACTACTGAAATGACCACAATCTGGGTTCCCTAACCATAACCTAAAATAATCGTCAAATAAAATACCCAAAAACATGTTAAGGTTTAGATGAGTCACGCACACCTCAAGGAAGAGAGGGAAAATCACAATGAAAAGAGAGGAATAAGAGATTAGAGAAGAGGGAATGCTTACAAGAATATACTGCATGAGAAATCAGAAGGAGAGACGATCATATCCCATGGCCGGAGGAAGAGGGAGGTGTGCGACTAATGTTCCTCCAGCCTGGGGCGCACGACATAGAGAGTAAGGGGAGAGGCAGTGGTCGGGTTCGGTGAAAGCTACGGTGCACGGTGGTCCTAGCTGCGGTGATGTTGGGTGGACTATCTGGGGAGTATTTGGTGGATGGCGGCATAGATCTAATGGGTTAGCGGTGGAGGTACATAACGATAATGGCCAAACGACGGTAGATCTACACTACGCGCGAGGTAGACCTCTCCTCGATAGAATAAAGGGGAAAATCATTTATCATCTGGATGTATTATAAATTTATATATAATTTATATACAATGAATTTTTTTTAGATTTATATATATTCTCAATAAAAAATTATATTATATGAATATAATGAAATTATGTATAAGTGAATTTATTTTTTTAGGTTTTACTGCATTCAATCTTCCAAAAATTATAATCATTTAGCATAAAGAACATATAATTTAAATGATAACAAACATATAAGATATATATTATGTCAAACATATAATGTATAAATGAAAACATATGATTATATGATTTTATTAAAATATTTATAATTTATAATGTATCAATGAAAACATATGATAATATGATTTTATTAAAATATTTATAATTTATAACATTTATTGAAAATAATATATATATATATATATATATATATTATTTTTTGGTTAAATATTTTATGTTATAGGTTAATTTATGGAAATAGATTTTTATAAGGGTAAATCATTTGTTGGTAATAACAATATATAGAAATAGAATCATTTATTGGTAAAAAAATGTTTGTATTGATAAGATAATGAACTAGATTTAATTTTTGGTGAAAGAGTTTTTGGTGTTACGTGATCAATATCAACAGATATAAGTTTTTTTAAAAACGAGTGTTTGTACTTAAAATCTGTACCAATAAAATTTAATATATGTTTGAATTACAAATTTTTTACCAGCATATATATTATATGTTAGTAAATTTCTATTGGTATAAGCCATTTTTTGTAGTTCCTTAATTTTAGTTCTAAAATAATTTATCTAATGGAATATGATGGCACGTTATTTTTTCAAGATCATTATTCAGACTAATAGATTCTTCTCAACCTGGTCCATTTTTTCCCCTAATCTCAGTATGGGGAGATATACTCGGACTCAGATTTATTTTTTGTGTATCATCTACGTGGTTATATTTTTTAATCCTATAAAAAAATTGTTTGTGTAAAATAACTTTTTTATTTTCGTTATTTGTGTAGATGAATCCCTAAGTGATTTTATTTTATTTTTAAAGAGCTTTAACTATCTAGAAAGGAATTTCTAACATTTTTTAGTTGTATATTCTGAATTATTGAACATTTCACACCGAACACTATCTTTATTTGTGTCTCTAAATGTTGGTAATATCTCAACGTTTTTCACTCAATATTCTAAAGAAAATGCATTTCTATTTATTTAAAAAAAATTATACCACCATTTTTAACCAATTCTAGTTGATTTGGCCAACAAACTATAAAATATTTCTTATGATTCTATTTATTCGTAGAATCCTAACACGACTTACCACTTTTTTCCAATTCTGTACTCATCAATTTTATATAATGAGGAATTTCTCCTGACTATCTTGAAAACAATTTGTTAGTTTTGTTACACATTTTCTTACATCTTCCACGAACTATTTGAATTCATTAATTTCTATTAAAAATGGAATCTTTGATAAATTTATGGTCACATAATTCTTTCATTGATAATTTTTTCAAATGTATTTTCCATGATTACCCCTTTATTCATGAAATCTTCTTTGAAATTATTTTTTATACCAAAAGGAGTAGGTTTTCTTACCATATCTTCCACAAAACCGTAAAAAATTGAACATAAAGTTTCGACTTTTATATGTATTTTATTAAAACATTTGTTTTTATTATAGTTATTTATATTGAACCATCATTTAGAAGTTGTTTTCTTATCTTATTATGTTTTTATTTGTGCACGATTGGTACATAACTGCAAGAATTATAATAGTGGCCACTTCTATTTCAATACTCAAGGAAATATTCAAGGAATTAAAATATACTCTTTATAGAAAGATATATTTTCTATGGATTTCCATTTTCTATGGTAGTTATTATCTTATCCTTATATTTTATCTTCCTAAATGAATTCCTTATATTTTTTTTAAATATTAATATTATTCCAAAATTAAATTACAATGTTCCAAAACATTAATCAATGCCAACAATAGACAATGAATATAATTCCATTAATATATGGTTTAAATTTCCTTATTTCACATATTTTTAGGTGTTCTATTTTTCAGTTTAATCCCCACACTTTTGTTCAATTCTTGGTAAAAATATTTTCATGCCGCTTTTTATATCCACACTTTAAGTAAAGGATTTATAAGCATTTTTACCATCTCTACTTTCCCAGAATTTTCTTTTTAACCTATACAAGTATTTGAATAAAAATTATTAAATAAAATGGTTTCTATATTATGGGATACTATCATCATTTGGTATTTTCTAATTGATTATATAATTGTCTCAAATTATTTATGGATTCATGTTCCTCAATGAAAACTAGAGTTTCATCATATCCTCATCATGAAATTTGTATTGTTTCATCTTTTGGAGATTTATGATTCCCCATTTTGATATCCATCTCAAAAAAAATCATTTTGATAGAATTATTTTCCTATTCAATTATTATCATCATGTCTTACCAATCCTCAATTTGGTAATTTATTTATTATTGATGAATTCTTCATGATTATTGTAATTGATATTCAAGGTTCATTACCCTATTTTACTTAACGTCTATTTGAGTATCTTTTACATCCTTAGAAACTTTACAAAAATTTTCAAGTGCATGGAAATATTCAAAAAAATTATCTCAAATAAATATTTTTCTAAAACATTTATTCTCAATTCTTCAATATCATTTGCATATCTTTCACTACAAAGATATACTTTTACATCCTTTTCTTTTGATTGTTTTTTGGATGTTTTAAATATTCTAACCCTTTTAACCAATTCATCTTCTATAGCATTTTCCTCTTCTTCCACCTGTAATGTTTTTACCAAATACCCTCAATGCCCCCAAAAATAACATTTACCACTTATTTGGGGATTTTCTTCAATTTAACTTTTAATACAAAATTAATAAAGCATTGTGATACACCATCATCAAAGTATGGGTTTGATTTATCAGATAAATTAGTGTCAATAGAATTATTTCAAATTATACCCCTTTTGACCATAAGTTAGTAATATCTCTACATTTACAATAAAATTCTTATTCATCTTCTTTAATAACATTTATGTTTCTATTCTTCTATTTTTTTATGTAAATTTTAGATTATTATCCTCTTGAGAAACATTCATTTTCTTTATCTTATATATCTCATTCATTTAATCAAATCTATACTCCATACTGATTTCCTTGTTTTTTTATAGGGAACTTACCCTCTAAACAATTATATATCCAAGGTTCAGATTGACCATTAAGTGGATGAAGTGGTGAATGCCTGATATACTTTTTACAGTTTCATAATATTGAATTACACCTATATAAAAATTTAGGTTTCTCATTCCAATCACCAATATCTTATATTCTCACTTCATATATATAAATAATGTAAGAGAGAACATACATAGTATGTACAAGGATTTCTATAAATAAATACAATTTTCTATGACGGTTATTCACCAAAACATGGATTCTCCACTATAATCGTATTATCAATTACAATGGTTTAGGTAGAAACTGATTATACATTCTTATAGATAATCTTCAATTTGATTTTGGTCATACACCTTGTAATATAACTCTTCTTCCCTTGTTGGTTATACCACCAACTGTCTTAGCTTCTCCTAGAGCATCATCAATAACTAGTTATACCCCCAGTATCAAGATTTTTTATATTGGTATTGATCCATTGATATAAATATCTTCTTCCCCACATATCTTATGAACGAATAGACAATGATCCTCCTCCACAATATTAATAGATCAACTAGAAAACCTCTATACCTTTACAGATCATATGTATTTTTTAATTATATATTTTGGTCTTGATGAAGATCTTCTGATGTTTAGTAGATAATCAGGTCTTCTTTCATCAAACAAAATACATGGGAAGTGATTATTCTGTCTTTATAATGAAGTCCAAGATTAAATAAAACATTTATGAGAGATGAAAACAACACATTAAACAATACTTTATGAAATAATGGTCATCCACAATTTCAACTCACTATCTTCTAGATTTCTCAATTCAATTCGTGCATACATGAAATAATTCATAAAGCATGATCATTGAACATAACACATTATAATTTTTTTTTTCATGTTCCTTATCAATATAAATTATTTCATAAACATTCAGGTATATCAATTTTGAAACTAAAGATGCATGTAATGCATACACTGCATTTATGTGATATCTTGTGTCAATACCTTCACGTAACCCACTATGTTTCAAGATCACCAAAGGTACTTCACATGTTATAATGGACACGGGATGCCTTTCTCATCCTCCATGTATGGGATTCATGTGAATGAATCAAAAAAAAATTCTTAATACTTTGAAGGAAATATGTATCCCATTCATTACATCATAAGAAAAAAAAATTTATGTGAATTCCTTCTCAAGGAAAAGGTTGTCCACAGGTGCTACTTCACAAGACAAGGGTTTTCCACGGGTGCGTATTTTTATGAAGTAGTCATGTGGGAACCTTCTTCTTCACTTGAATAAATCATAATGATTCTTACTTATTTAATGTGAAGTATTAGTGGGGATGATATGTTTTATAAAATGAGTTATTTCTTTCTTGATATCAAAATATTGTAGAAAGAACATCCCTTGTCCCTACCTGTATTTATATATTCATGTTTACTACAATTTTTATGGTAGGTCAAGGATTCATGAGGATATAAGGATCTTTTTTAATGTATAAAGTCTCTTAAAATTCTTGTAAAATACGATATACAATATTCATTTGATTGCTTCACATTATAACTTCATTGATAACGTGACACCTTGTTACTTTATGTAATCAGTTGCTTCACCATTCAACATTCGGATTGAAATCTATCAAAATATTCAGATAATACAAGATTTAAATAATGTAAGATAATATGGTTGATAGAAAAATTCTTTTTCATGTGATGGAATTAATTTATTTCTTATTGTTTATGGGATGTTTCCATTGATTTTATTTATTCCTAATTTTATTATCACCAGAATATCACATTATCTATAGATCAGCACGTGATGAATTCATGAAATGAATACATGTTCAAGTAATCCATAGAACATATTATTAAGATAAATGATCAGACGATCCCAAAATATATTAAAATGAAATTATATGGAACATTGATTATATTCTATGAATCATGTTCGTCATGTAATGATAGGAATGAATGTTGAAGATTCATGCATGGATTTAGTCTGATCAAGTAGACTCATTATCATTGTCATATAGGAATGATCATTGCTAATATTCCAGATTAATGATCACAAATTACCATTATCATGTTTAGAAAACATTCAATACTCTAATGTTATAAATGGAGTCTATAGATGATCAGCCAAATGAGATTAATTTCACCGAGTGGCCAATATTATATCCATATAATTCTAATAAAGGAGTGATGTCACACGTTGGTTGGGTGTCCCATATGTTTTATAATTTGTTAAGGAATTATTAATAGTTAAAAATTAATCTCTAAAACATTGATATATGGTATCCAGGTAAATATTCAAAGCACTAGAACACACGTATATAGGGAGCGTCTAAAATGATCTCCCACCATGCACACCCCCATACGCAACACCCACGTGCCTTAATAAACATGCACAATACTTCTTGATGTATCCACTATCATTTAGGTCTAATACATTCCACTTTATCTTATTCTTCCATGAAAACCCTTGTGGGTTGGATCTCCCATGTGGTAGAGGCCCTCCTCCCACATGTGTGGGATTAAGATGATCCAATGGGAATTAATTGCTGGACTAGTTTTTTTGCATAAGTACCATTCATAAAAAAATTACAATACTATGTATTGAATTGAATTCCTGGACTTCTTCAACATTTATTCTTCCTAAATGAATTATCATTTTTGTATGGAAACTATTAAATCTTCTTCAACAGAAAGGTGATATTTAAAATGAGTATTTGTATGATATTCATCTCTTCTTCTTCATCCAAATAAATAATGGAAAACTATTGAATCATTTTTTACTCCACATAATACTCCATTAATCATTTAATATCAATTCAAAGACCATTAAAATTTCATTTACAATTTTCCAGGCATAATATACAGTGCCATTAAATAAATCCATAACAATTTTATAAGTGTCACTCCTTCATCCTCTATTCTCCAAACACTAAATAACACATCAAAAAAAAAAAAATTCAACACATGGGATGATTGATTTAAGGGCCTTATAGTATTTTATTTGTGATTTACTTCATTTTTGGTTTATGTTTGGTGTGTTTTCATTTTGGGCAGTGGATAGAGAGAGATAATTTCACATGTTTCATCATTTCATAGTGTTATATTTGTATCATCTAGTTCCCAGTTGATTTTTTTAAAATGAAGGTAAAATAGAAAAAATGGAAATGATTTTAAATTATTCATTGTGAATACTTTAGTTGAATCATTTTTCTCTAAAAAATATATGTCATGAATTTTAATTCATTCCATGAATTCAATTTTAAGATCATCCTTAGTGACAATGATCGAAAAAATAAAATAGAAGAAAATAAAGGGAAAAGGGGTAAATATGGATGAAATCATTGATTATAATCCCTGAATGAATCATGTTTCATGTCATAAAAAGGATGTGGTTTTGATTTTCACATTTTTAAGGGGAATTGAGTGAGTAGTCTTCAAGGTCATCACAAGAATATTAATGAATTGTACTTGAGATTGAACCTCATATTTTCATCCTTATTTTTTTAAATTATTTTTCCCCCAAACCATTATCCACAAAAATAACATGGAAAATAACTTATTATTGAAAATATTTTTATCGTACTTGGTTTGTAGATATGATAATTTTCATAAGAATATGGTGATATATGCATTTTCTATTTTTTGTAATTAATATTGATTTAATTTAACATATGTGAAGAGTATCATAAAATACAATGTATACTTGGTTGTGGTGGGGTTATAGAAGGACTTTTTTAAGTTGAAAACATTATAAATTTTAGGGATGAAAATTAAATGGATTTTTTTCATATAGTATAAATGAGAAAAAAATTGTAATGAATGTGACCAAGAATGTTTTCTCATTTTTGAGTATTATATGGATTTTGATTTGGATATTTTCTGATTTCCTAGGAATACAATAGTTATGTGTGGGGGAGTGATGAAGATAATATTTTCAAAAAACATTATACTATAATTAAAATTTATAAATCCCATTATATGTTCTTTTATGGGAAACTTTCATATTTTTAGGTTTTAGTAGTAATTATAGCATAATTGGTAAAATGTCACAATTTTGGATTTCAAACTATTTATATTTACATTTTATTTCAGATATAATTTTTTTCTTAAATTGAAATTGAGATAACCATTTTTTGGCATCTATACTAAATGAGACTCATTTCGATCAAATTAATCAAAATCTCAATCAAACATATTGTGGCACCAAACTAGCTCACAATCCAAGACTATAAATCTATGTATGAATCCAGATGATCATGATGATTGGTTGATAGCTAAAAAGGGCCAACCCAAATGAGATGAAATTAAATATGTAGATAGAGAATAAGATGGTGAATATTATATTTACCTATGGAAAAACCTGATTCTGCCTCTTTCAGTGTCATAAATATGTGTAAAGATAATGAATTATAATTCAAATCGTCACCATTATGTGATTAATTTCCTAAAAAATATACCATAACACCATTAATATTTATAAAATTGTGGTGAAATTTTGTTGTTGAATTCACATGAAAAATTGGATATTCTTTTAGGAAGATAACATTTCTATATTTGGTAATTTAATGGGGCTACCACATGATGACATTATGATGAGGTTTTTTGGGAGATAATTTTTCCCTCTCCCTATAAAAATTTATATCCTCTCCACATCAAGGGATGGGCAAATTATTATCCATTTCTTTCTATATATGGAGGTTATTTTTTTCTATAGTATATTTTTATACTTTTTTTATTTATTAGTCATTTTTTCATATATCATTTCTATAATTTTTATAAATATGTTTTATCCCTACCATATTCATATTTCAAATCTACTAAAATTGGTAAACAAACTTTGGGGATTTTTTTGGGGAGGGAATTATACTTCAATATTATTTCATTAAATTTAAATTTAAATTACATAATTATATTCTAGGAATTTTTGTGATTGTTAAATTTATTCAACTGAGTGGGCTCTCAATTTTCTCTAATGATTATTTTTATCTTCTTTGTTATCAATTATGATTCAATTTATTATTTATATCATGTATATGTTGCAACAATAAATTATTGGTGATAGTCAATGATGGTGTACCATAGTTGAAATTAGGATGAGAATTTAAATTTATACAAGGATCTCAGTATGGGGTATTCCCAATTTAAATGATAAGGTGAGGTTTGACAAGTCTAGATCATTAATTGAGATATATTTAGATTCATTTTGAATAATGATTTCAATCATTTTTCCCACCCTGGAACAGTTTCCATCTTTCTTTCCTATAACATTATTATATTTATCATTATATACACACATATATATATATATATATATTACATGAAACGTTTTACCCCTACCTGTAAAAGCGAAGGTTCTATTAGTTAAAATTTAAATAGTGATAAGATAAATTTAGTGTGTGTGATCATCTTCTTTATGATCGAACCTAAGATATGCAGTAATGGAAAATTATTAAGATAACAAAAAACTAATTTAATAGTAGTCCATGAAAAAAATTTATCTTCAGGTGGTTATGAAATACAAAACACACCTCTCATAGAGGTGGTAGACCACATGTATCCTAGGAAATGATTTTTTTTCAATGACTGGAAAGAAGGTTGATAATGGTTATTCAATAGATATAATAACATTCATGTATACTAATAATATTAATTATATTATATTATAATGTTAATAAAATTATTGGAGGAGGGTGGATGAGGAAAATATAGTTGAGAATGTTTGAAAGTGGGTAAAAATTACATTGAGAGTTTTAATTTTATTTTAAAATATTGTTGTAGAATTGAGTCAATAGTGATTATTTATAGAACAAGGGTATGAAAAACAAGGAAGTGGAATCTTTGAGAGGTAAAATGTTTAGAGTTTCAAGATTATTTTTATTGACATGTGGGTCTTAATATAGGTGTTAATGAGCTAATTTTATATATTTTAAAGAGGGAATTTGAAAAGTAAATGAATATTAGGTTAGAGGTAAGAATAAAATTTCAATTGATTTAGGAGATGAATTATTTTTAAAACATTTATTTATTAATTTAAAACAACCCAAAGGATGTCTATAAGGTTCAATTATTATGTACAATTAAAAATCTTTCAACAACTTAAGTAACCCACATTTAGCTTTATCAACATTGATAAAAAATTAACTATGGTGATTATATTTTTATAAAAAATATAAAATTACGCATATTAAAAAACTATCACCTGATTAATAAAAATTTTGAGTCCATTTAAATTAATTAAAATTATAAATATGCAAAAAATATACTTTAAATTAAAGTAAAGTATGCATAGAAAAAACTATTTTGTAGAAAAAATAAGTTCTTATACTTTAAATGATTTATTATTATTTTCTATCAATTACTAATCATATCAGTGTTAATATATTATTCATATTTAAAATATAAATTATCATAATTTACCCAAAATTAACTTTATTTTTTAAAATAAATATAAATAGTAAAATATAAAATTTAATAAAAAATAAAAAAAAGATCTTTTATTTTTATATCCATTATAATTGAACTTTATCAATGAATTATTATTAAAAAATAACATTTTTATTCCATCATTCACATATTTCATAATTATATTTCTTATATTTTAATCAAAAACTTAATGGATATATTATAACTACCATATCATGATTTATTTCGATTTAATGTTAGGTGTGAAATAAGTTATCAAAAACATTCTAATTTATATAATAAAATTATATTATACGCTGTTATGTTGTCACATTATACCCCCTTTATAATAATTTTGGCCTCAATGTCAAATTTTTGAAATTGAAAAAGATTAGTGTTCTTCACCCTTATTTCATCCTTGGGTTCCCACATAGCTCCTTCCAATTTATGGTTTCACTATAAAACATTCACTAGGATGTTGTCTTGTTCTAGATTACTTTTTCCCTTAAATATAGAACATCTGCTAGTTTTTCATCATAATAATTATCATAAACCTCTATACAATATCTATTTTCAATACATGTTAGGGATTAGGAAATATACATCCCAAAAATTCATACATAGAACACTTAATGAATGAGTGAATGGTTTGGTGGAAACACCAAGAGAATAGATGCCAACATTATATGATCTGTAATATCAAAATTATCATTATATAAATATATAAATATATTATCTTCTATTTCTTTTATAATTTCATAAATTTCCTCCATGGAGATATTTATAAGAATACATTAGTACCAAATTAAAACTCTATATATCTATGATGATTTTCATCATAAATATTTTGTCAATTTTAATCTACTTTGATGTTATTCAGAAAGAAATTAAATTTTGCTACCATTTTTTCATATAGATCAGGTATCAATAGCTTACATTCTCTAACTACATCATAGAAAGATGGGTTTTTTCGTTTCATACTATAGAGATATTTAAAAAGAGAAATATGAATGCATGCGTGAAATATACAACTTTATGAAAATTCAACCAGATTTACGTGTTGATCCCAATAACATTTTTTATCTATAGAGAATGTTCTCAATATATCATCTAGGGTTTGAATGACTGCTTTAGACTAACCCTCTATCTAAGAATGATACACAATGAAAAAGTAAATATATCTACTGAATACATGTTATAAACTTGTCCAGAATTTTTCAGTAATCCTTGAATCTCAATCAGATGTATTTGCGAGTTTTACCTTATACAACCCTTTCATTTCATTAATTTATTTCATGTACATTTTAAAAAGTGAAAAATATTCTCTAATATAAATGAAATACACAATTATCCTAAGGAAATGAAAGGCAATCGAAATGTGGTTATGGACTTTAGATGTATTGGGGAGTCCATATATGAAATAAATGGTGACATTTTCATATTTATATATAGGCATTTGTAATGGATTCATTACCCAATAAAACATATAATATTCAACTTTAATATATTGACATACCCGACATAGAGATAAAAAATATGTGGTATCACACTTCATGTTTTCCTACTAAAAATGTTATCTAATATCGTTATGAATCTTTATAATTCAAGGGTATATATAGAATGATGATATAAGTGCTTCATATAATATATAATTCATTAATTATAATATTTAGCGGACACAAATTCAGGCCCTCAATATTATCATTTCATCATGTTCAAGGTTGAACTCTAAAACAATCTATACCTTATCGTGTTTCTCAAAATATTCCTTTAACTCTACTATAATCATCACATGGATGGATTTTTAAATAGTTATATGAGAAATATATTATTTCTCCCCATTCCTTGGGATCTCCATTCTTGTCTTCTTTAAATCCATATATATTTTGAATGCCTTGAGATTTTATAAAATATTTGTTTTCTAAATTAGTAATTTGTTCGATTCTCTTTTTCACACTCAACTCAAAAAAATGATATGTGACATATAATTTGAATATAATAACAAATGACTAAAAAATCATGTAAATTAATAGATTTTAATAGACTGTAAATTTATACAAAAAATGATTATGAATATTTAATGTATTAAAAGGCTATTTTGCAGTAAAATTATTTTTTTCTTTATATATTGTATTTTATGTTAAATATTAAATTTAAAATTTTAATAATTTTAATTTGATAAAATGGACTTTAAATTTTTATTAATCATTCAAATATTAAAATAGAAATATTTTTTCTTTTTTTATATAGTAATATATTTGCAGGTGAGTAATAAAAATTTTTATTTGTCTAATACCACAACTTTTATAACATTATCGTAATTAATGAATGTCTTAAAAGAATTGTTATTTTTATTTAAATATATTTATTTTGAAATTAAAATAAATCATTTAAAAATGATATGTTGAATTGATAAAACCCATGAATAATGTTTTAGAAACTAAATTAATATATTACTCTTAAATCTAATTTTATTCACCTATATTTAAAATTATATTTCCTCGCAATGGGAAATTAAATCCAAAAAAATTATATTTTAGATCAACATGTTCATATTATTTTTTATTTTTAATTCCAATTTTATACAAAAATTTATAATTTAAAATATTAATGTAAATGAATATTATAATGGTGGAAGATGTTTTTTCAAAGGATATTTTTATTTACATTGTGAAATAGTTATCTAATACATTAAATTGATATAATATATATAATTACATTTATATGATGTTTAAAAAAATATAAAATATATAATAACTATTTTAATTTTTAATTAGTGTTATATAAGATTAAGAATACATAATGGTGAAGTGATATTTTTTTCTGTAGGACAATTTTTAAATATATTAAATTATTTTATATTAAAGATAAATTAATATTGTGTTGGTACTACATTAGGTTATAATGATATTAAATTTATTTAAATAAAATTAAAATTTGGACATTGGGGTTATATTATATTTTTCATAAAATATATGCCAAGAGGGTAAAAACTAGTTATAAATTAAAAATATAAAATGGTAAATTATAAAAATATAGTGGTAAAAAATGTAAAAAATATTTAAAATAGTTTGAAAATTAATTTTAGAGTTTTTACAGACATTACATCTGTAAGGACCCGACCCAGTTGCCCGGAGTTGGTGCCTTATTTGATTGCATTGGCATACTTACAAGGAATACGAATCCCGAAGGACCAAGTAGTTTTGTATTATTGGAAACAAGATACATACATAAGTTCAACTTTACATAAGTAAAGGAAAAACAACACTAATTTACTCCACTAGAGTCATCACATCTCCTAGATTGTGCTTGCAAGTCATTCATAAAATACTTCTTCATGTCCTGAGAAAATGAAACATAAGAAAGGGGTGAGCTCAAATGTTCATTAAGAGTAAGCAATAAAACGAAAGATAATATAAACATTAGACATGCTAAATAATTGAAAACATATGACTTTAATAATAAACATGAACACATTAAGGTAGGAATATGAGCTGAGTAAATAATTCCATAATAAAACATAATCATGGGTATTATACTTGTCGAATAACCACATGAAATATCAATAGATGAAATCATAATAATGGAATGCATAATTCCGGACATTCTGAAACATTTTATCAAGGCCTCAGCAAAGACGTCTAATGATTAAGGCCTCATCCAAAATTCATATCACATTAGGAAAGGCCTCGGCCAATTCCTCATCTAGTTGTCTCATGAGACCTACCGATGCATCGACAGGCTATAACGGGCCCCACCCATCACATAATAATTCCAATGCATTCCTCATATGATCAGAGATAAACATAAACAACAAATACATTCATATTGAAACTATCATATGAAATATAAACAACTTTCCCCAATTATTGAACATAAACACTAAACATTTGGAATAATATGGTGAATGGTTTTAGGACAGATCATCCCCAATAGAGATATTAATAAACCATTAAATAAAATATGGTAGAAGAATTAATAAATTATTAAACCCAATAATACCATGGAATCAACACGAGTGTTGAATTAGACGAAACCACTCTTATAAAATCATTAAGTAATTCTTGAGGTAAATACTTTTTTATTTTGAATAGAAGTGTTCTTTTGGAAAAATATTTGTATAAAACTAGAAGTGAGGTAAGATAGTATATTCAAAATAAAATTAGTTATTTTATAAATATAAAGGTTTCCAAAAATAGATCATAGAGTACCCTTGAAAATAGGAACGAATTTGAGAAATTCCCTTGGATCGGGCTTGTATTTTGGAAACAACTTTGAATGTTCCTTTAAAAATGTGTAACTATCCATAAAATAAGGAAGGGTTATGTTTTGTACACATTTATATGATACTGACATAGAATATATGATTAGTACATAACAATACATAATAATTTCATGGAGGTAATTAGACAATGAAAGTATCCCGAAAGAAAATGGAAGTTCAGGTGGAAAAACCCTTACCTTAGCTCCAAATGTGTTCCACTCTTGTACATAAGCTCCAGGAATATGAAATTATACTTGTTAATAACTTATTTCATAACCTATTAGATATTTATTTAGTTTATCGTAATTATGGTTAGTTCATTTATGTCTTTATTGACATGTTATTGTATTGAACTTCGTCGTTCTGGAGTGTTCGTTTCCATTATTTTCACATTCGGTTCACTTGCTTTTAAGTAATGAAGTGGAATGGATGTAAATCACCATAATTGAAATTAAATATTATTTATGAAAATCCAGAATTTTTAATGTCCATTTCTATCATTTGTTTACTTGGAATGAGGATGAATCATTAGATGACCATTACTTCGATTATTCAGCGGCATTTGGAATATTATGAACTAGGTTTGTCATATAACTTAATTATATGTACATATTCTGGTTCCTGAATTTTAATTAGGTTATAACACATATATTATAGTCTCTTTCAACCATGAATATGGTTTGATGACCAGTAATGAAGAATAAATTGAATAATGAAACTTCATCACCCACGAAGGTTATAAATCGGTACCTCATGGATGTCGATTTCGTTTATAAAATAAAAGGGAGGGAGTAAGAATATTTATGATGTTTCTTCCATTCACATGATATAAATCCAGTATATATTTGTTACATGAGTTATCATGATCATTTGGACATAGTAGGTGAGGAGAGGATAACAAAAGAAGATAAATTAAAATGAAACCAAATGAAAAAGAAGGGTACTTTACCTCTTGAAATAACCTCCTTTAGAAACTCCTTAAGGGAGGGTCCTTTGGTCTTTTGGAAAGAACCAAAGCTTATTGGACGTGAGGAGAGACAAGGGAAGTATAATTGGGAAGAACGTTGAGAGCTTCAAGGCCTAGAAGAGTGAATAGAAGAGGGAGTGGTGAGGGGGTTTTATAGTGGAGGAGAGGGGCTTATTTTGAATATTTAATTCATTATTTTATTATTTCTCTCAAGAAAACCAAATAGTATTGTTTCATGTGACCCTTAATAGTAATAAGTGCATGTGAGTTCGAAACAAGCGGTCTTGAATAACTTGTGATGTTAGGAATAGTGTATTTAACTGATAATTTGTATATACGGTATTTTATCGTATTTCACTATTAATAAAAAATTCTAGATTTTCAGAAAAATCCCAAAAATTCACCCCTACCATTTTTCGACGTGTAGAATTAAAAAGTGAAATCCATTTTTCAAAAATAATTTTCTAAATAATATTAATTTAATTTTTAAAAAAGGTCATTGTTAATTCAAAAAATAACAATCTTGAAGTGCAATTAGATTTATGTAACATTGGAAATTTAATTAAGATCCCATTATCAAATTTCATTAAGAAAATAAAATAATATTATTATTTACTATTCAAGGGGAATATTACTATTCATATTACTATTCATATTAATATTCATAAGGGTATGTTACTATTCATCAAAAATCAAGTTTGTTCTATCTGACTCCAAATAACTTACTGAACACAACTCTAGATGACCATTTTTTGAAATTCAAAACATAGAAGAGGAAAATTTGTGTT
Source organism: Viscum album (assembly GCA_963277665.1). NCBI lineage: Eukaryota > Viridiplantae > Streptophyta > Magnoliopsida > Santalales > Viscaceae > Viscum > Viscum album. Next base: position 1,637,445,075 of record OY728163.1, on the reverse strand, counting down.
TGTTATTTTGCATTCTATATTTATTTTTAAAACATTGGGGTGTTACATTCTCCCATCCTTACAAAAATTTCATCCTCAAAATTTAAAGAATATTACCTAAAAAAATTTGGGTATCTCTTTAACATAAGCTCCTCAATCTCCCATGTTGCTTCCTCCATCTTATGGTTCCTCTATAGAACCCTTACCAGTCGAGTCATTTGATTTCTCAATACTTGTTCTCTAGTTTCAAGAATCTTGATACGCTCTTCATAGTAATATAGATTTGTCCCAAGTTCCACTTCTTCATAAGTGAGTACATGTGTTTGGTATTGCATGTACTTTCATATCATTTACACATGGAACACAGTGTGAACCTTGGAGAGACTATGCGGCATTACCAAATGGTAAGCTACGGCTCCAATTCGGTCCAAAATTTCAAATGTTCCGATGTACCTAGGACTTAAGTTTCCCTTCTTACTGAATCATATAATACCCTTCCATGGCGATACCATTAAGAAAACACGATCACCTTCTTGAAACTCCAAATCCTTCCTTTGGTTATCTGCATAGCTCTTTTGCCTACTTTGAGCTATTTGGATATGGTTCTAGATAATCTGCACCTTTTCCATTGTTTCTTCAACATGTTCTAGTCCCACAAGATTTCATTCACCAACATCATCTGATCAAGTTGCTGTAAGACATCACCACCCATATAATGCTTCATAGGGTGCAATATTTATATTTGAATGGAAGCTATTGTTGTAAGAAAATTCTACGAGAGGTAAATAATGATCCCACATGCCTTGAAAATTATGTGAAAAAGACCTCAACATGTCTTCCAATGTTTGAATTGTCATTGTTGATTGTCCATTAGTTTGTGGGTGGTAGGCAGTGCTCAATGGAAGATCAGTATCTAGGGCCTTCTGAAGACTTTTCCAAAATCTTGATGTAAAATGTGGATCACGATCAGAAACAATCGACTGGGGCACTCCATGAAGCCTCACAAATTCATTAATATATAGTCTTTCTAGACATTCAAGTGGTAGATCGTCTCTTATTGCAAGAAAATGTGTTGACTTGGTAAAAAGATCAACAATGACCCATATTGCATAGTTCCTTCTAGGATTATTTGGTAGTCCCATGAAAAAGTCCATCGTGATATTATCCTATTTCCACTGAGATATGGGAAGAGGTTGCAATACTCAACCAGACTGTTGCCTTCCAGCTTTCACTTGTTGAAAAACCAAACATCTTGACACAAAATCAGAAATCTCCCTCTTTATGTTGTCCCACCAAAAATGTTCCTTCAAATCTCTATACATCATAGTGCTTCCAGGGTGTATAGAGAAATTGGAACTATGAGCATAATCAAAAAATTCCCTTTTTAGATCAGTTATATCGAGAACACAAAGTCTCTTCCCAAATTTTATAATTCCATTTTCATATACGAATTCATTCAATCTCCCATCATTCACATCTTTAATCTTCTTTTGAAACACCCCATCATTAGCATGATAATTTTTTATACTTTCTAGTAAAGATGTTTTGGAAACCATTTGAAAAAGCATTGATGTTTCACCTTCCATATTTATTCCCATATCCATCTTTACTAGATCCATGAAAATAGGATCCCTTTCAACTATCATCTTGCTCAAAACTCCATGATACTTTCTACTCAAGGAATCTACCACCTTATTTTCCTTCCCCGGGTGGTAGTGTATCGTGCAATCATAATCCTTGAGTAGTTTAAACCATCTTTTTTCCCTCATGTTGAGTTCTTTCTGTGTGAAAATATACTTCAATCTCTTGTGATCAGTGTAAATCTCACATTTTTCACCATAGAGATAATGTCTATATATCTTCAAATCAAAGATTACATCTGGTAACTCAAGATCATGAGTAGGATCATTTTTCTCATGAATTTTTAGTTGTCGTGATGCATAAGCAATAACCCTATAATTTTGCATAAGGACACAACCAAGTCCTTTCTTTCAAGCATTACTATAAATAACAAACCCGTCATTCCAAGATGTTAGAGTCAATATAGGAGCATTGACTAATCTTCTCGTCAGTTCTTCGAAAAATTCTTCAAAATCTTTTCTCCAAAAAAATTTATCCCCTTTATGTGTGAGCTACGTTAGTGGGATAGCCAGTCAGGAAAAATTATGCACGAAACGACAATAATAACCTGCTAAGCCAATAAAACTATAACGACCCAAAGTATTTCAATAGAAAATTCCCTTCTTATATCTATGTCATAAAAACACAATATAATGAACTAATAAGTGATAAGTGACCTTTAAACATAAATTTTTCACCCCTATGATTGGAATTTTAAAAATCCGACATACACGGTTATGTTCAAGATAGTTTTTGGAGTCTAATGAAACAAAAATAATTTTTTGTGAATAGTAACCTACCCTTATGAATAGAAACCTACCCTTATGAATAGTAATATGACACTTATGAATATTAAATAAGAGTAACATTACCTATGAATAATAAAATAAAATTTAGACATCTTAGAAAGTGACAATTTGACATTAGTAAACGTTTTTGGTATTTTATAAGTCATAAATAATTAATTATAATTAATTAATTAATTTAAAAGAATATTTATTTTCCTGTAATTTATTCATAAATTATTGAATCAATGTCTAATAGTTTTTAGATAATTTTATAAGACCCTACGTAATTTTTGAAAGAACTATAAATTCAGTTTTAATCTTAAAAACTGTTTTTTAAGTAAATTATGATTTTTATTAATTATTAAATTAATAATATTTAGAAAATTATTTTTGAAAAATGGACTTCATTTTTGGATTCTACACGTCGAAAAATGGTTGGGGTAAATTTTTGGGATTTTTCTGAGAAACATGAATTTTTTGTGAATAGTAGAATACATTAATTTACCATATAAATACATTTTTAATTAAAAACCACTATTCCTAACATTTCAAGTGATGTAAGCACCCAAATCCCAAACTCACATGCCTATTTTACTATTCTTGGTCATCCAAGACTCACTATTCATTGTCTTAGGTGAAATTAATAAACTAATCAATTTTATATTAAGGAAACCCCTCTCCCCTCCACTATAAAAGCCACCCTTCACTCCCTCTTTTCCTCACACCTCTCAAGCTCCAAGACTTCTCTAAACTCTGCCAAAACAACTTCCCTAGCTCATCCCCCACATCCAAAAGCTTCTGGTCTCATCAAAAGACCAAGCTTAGCTTCTTTAAAGAGGATCTCAAGAGGAGGATTCTAAAGGTTATTTCTCTCTATCTTCTCCTTTAATTTCCTTTCAAGTTCAAGTTCTTTTCTTGATCTCTCCCTACCTATATTTGTAAAAATTGTTCTGTAAATCTAGTATTATATATATACTATAATATTAGGATTCTAATGTCATATTATATCACCCCACACTCTTTCCCTCTTCCATTAATTTTATTAAAGAGAACGTTGTTCATGAGGTGTTAAATTTATCACCTTCAAAAACGACATGTTCTCTTCTTCCATTTCTACCTTCAATCTGGTCATGAAACCATTTTACGGTTGAACCATAATATTTTATATGTATTATGTTCTATTTTATGTTCTGGAAATAATCTATGGCCTTATTTCTATGTTAAATGTTAAAACAAGATCATTGTGATCCAAAAACCGCCCAAATTAACCCAAATGACCATCAATAAATTTTTATCTAATTATTCGTCCACTTGGATCTAATATAATTCACTATAAAAATATTAAATCTACTGTAATATCATTAATAACATGTAGTATCTGTTTTGGATGTTTACCCATGATCTACCTAAACATCAATTTAAGAATACAAGTGGACCGCTCAAGAAAACCATAAAAACGAACATCCCCGAACAATGTTTTTAAACTCTATAAGTCATCCAAAGGAACATAATATGAAATAATGAAAACAGAATGAACCCTATTAATGTATAAAAGGTTATGGAATTTCTAATTAATGAATATAATTTCATTATAAAGGACATTAAAGACAAGGAGGCATTCGAGTACAAGGTAAGGGGAAATCTCGAACCCAATTTTCTTCCTTTGGGTTCTCCCTCTTTCACTCCATTTTTGATATGGTTACTTCTCAAAGATCATTTGTTCATCATTTCCTTTACTTTTATGAGATATAAATGTTTGACACTGGTTTTTATGTCCATCAAAAGGTTTTCCAAAAGAACTCTTCTTTCAAGATCTCACCTTTTACCTCTCATTCAAGGTTGATGGTTCTTGTATCAAGTATGTTGTTCCCTCTTTCTTTTGGGAACACAAAGCTTATGAATTTGTTATTATGAGATGAAACCCATTCCTTTCCACGGGTTATTTATGTACATGTTTTATATGTGTTCTATGTGGAAATAATTATAATGATAATGTTATGATGTGACGGGTGCGCCCAGAATTATATAGCGCAATATGAATTTTTAAATGTGATGGGTGCGCCCCGAATTATACAGCGCTCCAATGCATTGGGTAAAGTGATGAATAAATTGAGTAAATGTGAAATTTTGTGTGAACATGATTCTAGCATTGTTCACAAGTATGTGTGGTAGTTAACCACTAAGACATGATGTTTCATTTTTATGCATTGCCATATTTCAAGTCTTTTACTTATGCTCCTCTCATGATCATGATATTTTGCCTATGTTATGATTATGCTCACCCCATGATGTATTGTTCTTATCTATCCTCTTACTGGGCTTTTATCTCACCCCTTTTTATGTATATCCTCAGGTGGCTACATGTACTAAGGAGAGGACAAGTGCTACTAAGAAGCTATAGAAGAAGAAATTAAATAAATGTTTATGGTTGATGTTGTATTTGTTATGTATAGTCCTAGTTTTCCCAAGACACTAAACCTTTGGATCCTCTATGTTTAAAAATATTATGTTTTTTATCTTTGAAATGATGTAATATTAATGTAAGAGAAGGCTGGGTCGTTATAGTTGGTATCAGAGGAGGAACCCAGCCTTAAGTGCGGTGCACTGCCTGGGTTGAGATGTAGGGCCCACAACGAGGGTGTTGTGCTCTAAAGGGGGGGGGGGGGGTGATTATAACACCCCCAAATGATAAAGGGTTAAATGGCTTAATGATAAGACTCATGTCAACATGGTGCACCTTCCTTTTCGGGAGCCTGTCTGATTAGAACTCCACAGTTAAGCGTGCATGGCCTGGAGTAGTGATCAGGATGGGTGACCTTCTGGGATGTTTCCCAGGGTGTGTGTGAGTGAGGACAAAGCACACTGGAAATGACATGTGAAGCCTATGGGGACTATCATTAGTAAGATGACCCGTTCGGGCACGTGGGTGGACCCTGGGTGGGTCCCACGTGTCTGCGGGGCAACTGGTGGTACCTGGTGGGCAAGGACCCGACTGCCATGTTTAGGCGGGGTGTCTGTGCTGTCACCGGGACCCGGTTGTCACATTTGGTATCAGAGGAAAGGTTTAGTTAATTTGGGAATTAGGATTAGTAAACCCTAGAGAAAACCTCTAGCATGAGAATAAGTACAAATATGTACACAAGAATATTTACCCAGGGATCCCATATGTTATGTTTTTGGTATAATTATTTAAACGAATAAGTTATTCATGACTTGTTTACTTATGTTTTTTTCTAACATTTTCTATTTTAGAAAATGGTGGGAACCAGGAGAAATCAGGCCAACAACTCTTGCGAGGGCCAATGCAATGATTGCCCGAACGACATCCCCAATGATTTTGAAGGTGGAGTTCAAAACTTCATGGAGATGATTACCCAATTATCTCGGGTTATGAATAATAACCATAATAATGGGGAACATCCTCCTTCACCAAAGAGGTAGAAACTAGCTGTCGAATGTTTTATGCGGCAACGACCACCGACGTTTTGTGGATCTTCTGATCCACTAGTTGCGGAATAGTGGGTCAACTCCATGGAGAAGATATTTTTTGTTCTTCACTGTTCTGAGATGGAGAAGGTGACTCTTGCCGTTTATCGTCTAGATGGAGAAGCTGATCAATGGTGGGATTTGATTAAGAAAACCAAGCCAAGGGAGGAAATTGAAGAGATGGAATGGGAAGACTTGAAGATATGGAATGGGAAGACTTGAAGATAATGATTCTTAATAAGTACTTCCCAAGAACTCTTCACATGAAGATGGAGAGAGAATTCATAGAGCTCAAGAAAAAAGAAGGAGAATCTGTCACAACCTATGAAGAAAATTTCACAAGGCTCGCAAGGTATAATTCAAGTTTTTTATCAACAATGATAGAAAAATTGATAGATTCTTTAGTGGATTATAACCACATCTTCGAAAGGCTCTTGCAATTCGAGACTTTGGGAGTTTTGAAGAAGTTGTTCGGTGTGCTCTCAAAGTGAATATGGAGTTTAGAGAATGGTCCCATGGCTATTGTGATAAGAAAATAAAGATGGTGTTCCAAGCTGGTGGATCTAGTGATAAAGATGGGAATAAAACACAACGACCCACATGCCAAAAATGTGGGAAGTTGCACCATGGGAACTGCCTCAAAGGAATGGCGAAATGCTTTAAGTGTGGGAAGGAAGGACACCAAGCTCACGAGTGTCTAAAATACATGAAAAGGAAGGATAATGTAGCCGATGAAAGGAGAGAACCACTCGTGGTTCAATGCTACAACTGTAGGGAGCTAGGGCACTATTCAAACCATTGCACTAAACCTCGAGCTCTCGAGGGTAATCAGCGCCAACAACCACCAAAGCCAAAGGAACAAGGGAAGTCTTATTCCATCACTACTGCGGAGGTGGAACATGATAATGAAGCCGTACAAGGTGCACTTCCTATTCACTCAATAATGGAAAAAGTCTTACTTGATTCTGGTTCTACGCATTCCTTTATATCTTGAAAGTTTGCTAGAACTATAGAATCGATGCCCCGAAACCTTGAAGTAGAGATATCTATAAAAACACCAAGTGGTGCAATCATTACAACCCAAGTGTTTGACTCTTCTCTTGTTGACGTATGTGGAAAGATTCTTCCGAAAAATCTCGTAATACTTCCCTTGGTGGAATTTGACGCTATAATGGGAATGGATTGGATCTCGTTATATAGAGCACATATCAACACTCAGGAAAAGGAAATATATTTTCATATTCCAAACTATACCATGCTCCTCTACAAATGTAGGGAAGATCATGAATATCCTTTGAAAAATCCTTCAATGGTGTGGGTGATGATTCCCTATGAAGATGCATACCTCGCCCAAATTTTTGAGTCAAAGGAAAGTTTCAACCTTGAGGAAATGCCCATCGTAAGGGAATACAGCGATGTATTTCCCGAAGAGTTACCCGAAATTCCCCTGGATCATGAGGTAGAGTTCTCAATTGAACTCATACCCGGAGCTACTCCTATCTTGAAGTGCCCCTATAGGATGGCTCCTATCGAACTGGAGGATTTAAAGAAGCAGATGCAAGAGCATCTGGACAAAGGGTTTATACGCCCAAGTGCATCACCTTGGGGTGCGCCATTGCTCTTTGTGAAGAAGAAGGATGGTACCATGCAGCTGTATATCGATTATCAGGAACTCAACAAGATCTCCATAATGAACAAGTATCCTCTCCCAAGGATTGATGATTTGTTCGATCAGTTTAGAGGAGCTCAATACTTCTCAAAGGTGGATTTTCGTTCTGGTTATCATCAAGTAAAGGTGAAGAAGGAACATATTCAGAAGACTGACTTCCGTACAAGGTATGGGCACTATGAGTTTTTGGTGATGCCCTTCGGACTTCCTAATGCCCCTGCAATCTTCATGAATTTGATGAATAGAGTCTTTAGACATTACCTCGACAAATTTGTGGTAGTGTTTATCAATGATATTCTCATCGACTCCAAGAGCAAGGAGGAACATGAAGAACATCTAAGACTTGTGTTTGTGACATTGAGAAAGGAGACGTTGTACGCCAAGTTCAGAAAGTGTGACTTTTGGATGAATCAAGTCACGTTCTTGGGACATGTGATCACAAGCGAGGGAATTTCTGTGGACCCTTCAAAGACAAAGGCGATTGAAGAATGGACCATGCCCTCTAGTGTCATAGAAATTCGTAGTTTTCGAGGATTATCTGGGTACTATCGACGTTTTGTGAGAAACTTCTCACGATTGTCAAGCCCGCTAACTAAGTTAACAAGGAAAGGGGTAAAGTATGTATGGATGGAAGAATGTGAGTGAAGCTTCAAGGAGCTAAAGAGAAGGCTGATCACTGCACCTGTACTCACACTACCGAAAAGTGGAGAAAGTTTTGTGATATACAGTGATTCTTCAATAAAGGCTTGGGTTGTGTACTCATGCAAAATGATAATGTGATAGCCTACACCTCACGACAGATGAAGATCCATGAGCAGAACTACCCGACGCATGATCTTGAGCTGGCAGTCGTGATTTTTTCCTTGACAATATGGAGGCACTACCTTTATGGTGAGAAGTGTGACATATACACCGACCACAAGAGCCTAAAGTATATATTCACACAAAAGGAGCTCAACATGCATGTAAGGAGATGGTTAGAGCTAATCAAGGATTACGATTGCTCTATTCACTATCATCCTGGAAAGGCGAACAAGGTAGATGATGCTCTAAGCAGGAAAGAACCTGCTACTCTATCTATGTTGAGGATTCAGAAAGACCCTATCTTCTTGGATATGTAAAGGATGGATTTGGGAATCATAAGGGAAGGGGATACATCCTACCTTGCCCAAATGATTGTGCAACCATCCATCCAACAGAAGATTAAGGAAGCACAAAGGGATGATGTGGAGATACAAAAGAGGGTGAATACAGTAAAGGAAGGGAAGCTGCAAGAGTTCCATATCGACGATGGTGGTGTGATTTAGTTTGGAACACAGCTTTGTGTGCCTTCATCACCCGGGATAAAGAAGGAGCTATTGGATAATCCACATAGCTCAACTTTCTCTATTCATCCTGGAAGTACCAAGATGTATCGTGATTTCCGAGAACACTTCTGGTGGGATAACATGAAGAAGGAGATTGCAGAATATATATCAAGGTTCTTAGTATGTCAGCAAGTTAAAGCTGAGCAGAAAACGTCCAAAGGTATGATGCATCCATTGCCTATACCCATGTGGAAATGAGATAATGTTACTATGGACTTTGTCACGGGTCTCCCGAAAACGTCAAGAGGAAATAATGCGATATGGGTTGTGGTTGATCGACTCACCAAGACTGCCCATTGTATCGCTATTTGGGAAGACCTCTCACTTGAACAACTTGCAAGGATATAGGTGAAGGAAGTAGTGAGATTGCACGGTGTTCCACTCTCGATTGTCTCTGACCGTGATCCAAGGTTGACATCTAAATTCTGGAGGAGCCTTCAACATGCTTTGAGTACTGAATTAAATTACAGCACGACATATCACCCCCAAATCGATGGCCAGTCTGAAAGGACTATTCAGATGCTCGAAGATATGCTAAGAGCATGCTCTCTAGAATTCAAAGGTGGATGGGATCATAACCTTCCATTGGTTGAGTTCTCATACAACAATAGCTTCCACTCGAGTATTCAGATGGCTCTGTATGAATCTCTTTATGGGAAGCGATGTAGAACTCCAACCTTTTGGGATGAAGTTGGAGAAAGAAAGCTACTTGGGCACAATCTTGTGCAGTAGATGACCGAGAAGGTTTAAGTCATCCAGAAACACATCAAAGCTGCTCAAAGTCGGCAAAAGAGCTATGCTGACAATCGTCCAAGGGACTTGGAGTTTGACGTTGGAGATAAAGTCTTCCTTCGAATATCTCCATGGAAGAGAGTCATGAGATTTGGGAAGAAAGGGAAGCTAATCCCAAGGTACATCGGCCCCTTTGAGATCCTTGATCATATAGGAGCAGTGGCCTATCTTCTGGAACTTCCACTGAATATGGCTCAAGTTCATGATGTGTTTCATGTATCACAGCTAGGGAAGTACATACGAGACCCCTCACATGTACTAAACTCAAAGGTGGTACAACTGCATGATGATCTCTCCTATGAGGAGCAGCCGGTAAAAATTTTGGACCCAAGTGATAAGGTTCTACGCAACAAGGAAACCTGCCTTGTCAAAGTGTTGTGGAGGAACCATAAGTTTGAGGAAGCAACTTGGGAACCAGAAGAGGCAATGAAGGAGAAGTACCCACACCTGTTTGTGTAAAGTAAAATTTCGGGGGAGAAATTTCTTAAGGGGGGAAGAATGTAATGACCCAATGTATTTCAATAAAAAATTACCTTCTTATATCTATGTCATAAAAACAAAAAATAATGAACTACTAAGTGATAAGTGACCTTTAAACAAAATTTTTTCACCCCTATGTTTGGAATTTTAAAAACCCGACATACACGGTTGTGTTCAAGATAGTTTTTGGAGTCTAATGAAACAAAAATAATTTTTGGTGAATAGTAACCTACCCTTATGAATAGTAACCTACCCTTATGAATAGTAATACGACCCTTATGAATAGTAAATAAGAGTAACATTACCTATGAATAATAAAATAAAATTTAGACATCTTAGAAAGTGACAATTTTACCTTAGTAAACGTTTTTGGTATTTTATAAATCATAAATAATTAATTATAATTAATTAATTAATTTAAAAGAATATTTATTTTCTTATAATGTATTCATAAATTATTGAATCAATGTCTAATAGTTTCTAGATAATTTTATAAGACCCTATGTAATTTTTGAAAGAACTATAAATTCAGTTTTAATCTTAAAAACTGTTTTTTAAGTAAATTATGATTTTTATTAATTATTAAATTAATAATATTTAGAAAAATATTTTTGAAAAATGGACTTCATTTTTGGATTCTACACATAGAAAAATGGTTGGGGTAAATTTTTGGGATTTGTCTGAGAAAATTGAATTTTTTGTGAATAGTAGAATACATTAATTTACCATATAAATACATTTTAATTGAAACCCACTATTCTTGACATCACAAGTGATGTAAGCACCCGAATCCCGAACTCACATGCCTTTTTTACTATTCTTGGTCATCTAAGACTCACTATTCCTTGTCATAGGTGAAATTAATAAACTAATCAATTTTATATTAAGGTAACCCCTCTCCTTCCACTATAAAAGCCACCCTTCACTCCCTCTTTTCCTCACACCTCTCAAGCTCCAAACCTTCTCTAAAATCTACCCAAAAACCTTCCCTAGCTCATCACCCACGTCCAAAAGCTTCTGGTATCATCAAAAGACCAAGCCTAGCTTCCTTAAAGAGGATCTCAAGGGGAGGATTCTAAAGGTAATTTCTCTCTCTCTTCTCCTTTAATTTCCTTTCATGTTCAAGTTCCTTTCTTGAGCTCTCCCTACCTATCATCATCCAAATTGTTCTGTAAATACAGTATTATATATATACTGTAGTATTATGATTCTATTGTTATATTATATCACCCCACACCCTTTCCCTCTTCCATTTATTTTATTAAAGAGAACGTTGTTTATGAGGTGTTAAATTTATCACCTTCAAAAACGACATGTTCTCTTCATCAATTTCTACCTTCAATCTGTTCATGAAACCATTTTATGGTTGAACTAGAATATTTTATATTTATTATGTTCTATTTTAAGTTCTGGAAATAACCTATGGCCTTATTACTATGTTAAATGTTAAAACAAGATCGTTGTGATCCAAAAACCGCCCAAATTAACCCAAATAACCATCAATAAATTTTTATCTAATGATTCGTTCACTTGGATCTAATATAATTCACTATAAAATTATTAAATCTACAGTAATATCATTAATAACATGTAGTATCAGTTCTGGATGTTTACCCATGATCTACCCAAACATCAATTTAAGAATACAAGTGGACCGCTCAAGAAAACCATAAAAACGAACATCCCCGAACAATGTTTTTAAACTCTATAAGTCATACAAATGAACATAATATGAAATCATAAAACCAGAATGAACCCTATTAATGTATAAAAGGTTATGGAAATTCTAATTATTGAATATAATGTCATTATACAGGATATTAAAGATAAGGAGACATTCGAGTACAAGGTAAGGGGAAATCTCGAACCCAATTTTCTTCCTTCGGGTTCCCCCTCTTTCACTCAATTTTTGATATGGTTACTCCTCAAAGATCATTTGTTCATCATTTCATTTACTTTTCTGGGATATACATGTTTTTCACTGGTTTTTATGTCCATCAAAATGTTTTCCAAAAGAACTCTTCTTTCAAGATCTCACCTTTTACCTCTCATTCAAGGTTGATGGTTATTGTATCAAGTATGTTGTTCCCTCTTTCTTTTGGGAACCCAAAGCTTATAAATGTGTTATTATGAGATGAAACCCATTAATTTCCATGGGGTATTTATGTACATGTTTTATATGTGTTCTATGTGGCAATCATGATAATGATAATGTTATGATGTGACAGGTGCGCCCAGAATTATATAGCGCAATATGAATGTTTAAATATGACGAGTGCGCCCAGAATTATACAGTGCTCCAATGCATTGGGTAAAGTGATGAATCTCATGAGTAAATGTGAAATGATGTGTGAACATGATGCTAGATTTGTTCACAAGTATGTGTGGTTGTTAACCACTAAGACATGATGTTTCATTTTTATGCATTGCCACATTTCAAGTCTTTTACTTATGATCCTCTCATGATCATGATATTTGACCTATGTTATGATTATGATCACCCCATGATGTATTTTTCTTATCTATCCTCTTACTGGGCTTTTATCTCACCCCTTTTGATGTATATCCTCAGGTTTCTACATGTACTAAGGGGAGGACAAGTGCTACTAAGAAGCTATAAAAGAATAAATTAAATAAATGTTTATGGTTGATGTTGTATTTGTTATGTATGGTCCTAGTTTTCCCAAGAAACTAAACCTTTGGATCCTCTATGTGTAAAAATATTATGTTTTTTATCTTTTAAATGATGTAATAGTAATGTAAGAGAAGGCCGGGTCGTTATAAAAACTACATACCTCAGTTTTGTTTATTGTTGTCAGCCAATATTTGATTGCCTTTGTCTTCACAGGATCAACTAGGATTCCATCTTTAGAGACAATATGGCCAAGAAAATAATTCTCTGGAAGCCAAAATTCACACATGCTAAACTTCCCATATAATTCATGTCTTCTAAGAGTCTTCAAGATAATGCGAAAGTGATTTTAACGATATTCGTTACTTGTGGAGTATACCAAGATATCATCAATATGTACCACTAAAAAATCATCGAGATATTCCTTGAAAAATATTTTCATTAGATCCATGAAGACATAGGGTGCATTAGTAAATCCAAAAGGCATTACTGTAAACTCGTAATTCCCATAGCTAGTCTGAAATGTTGTCATTGGAATATCTTCTTTCCTCACACGCAAATGATGATATCCGGATCAATGATCAATCTTTGAAAAGTATTGATCTCCATACAGTAGGTCAAATAAATCATCAATGCGTCGTATAAGATACTTGTTCTTTATTGTTATAGCCTTGATCTCTTTGTAGTCGATATATAACCTCCTAGATCCATCTTTATTCTTAACAAAAAGGATAGGGGCTCCCCATGGAGAAACACTAGGGAAAATAAATCCCTTAATACTCAATTCCTCTAGTGGTTTCTTTAGTTCCACTAATTCCACTGTGGATATTTTATAAGGGGTCATTGATATGGTCTTTAAACTAGGAATTAAATCAATGGAAAACTCAATTTCTCATTCTGGAGGATGTCCAGGTAAATTTTCGGGAAACACATCAATATATTATCTCACAATAGGTACATACTCTATTTGAACATTCCTTTCCACACCCACAGTTATTTCATTATCTTTCTCACTAATAATTGAATTTAGTTGAGCTACTGGGGGTAGATCTAGATAAGAATTAGGTGTTGACGATTCTAATCTAAAGATAAGGTGTTCTTTATCATCGTCATCAAAAATTGTAACCTCCTTCTTCTTATAATAAATTTTTACATCATGCTCCGAAAGCCAATCCATACCATGGATTATATCAAATTCAATCATGAGTATGACGATAAGATCAGAAGATAAAGAACATTTGTATGCCTTAATGGGAACTGATTCACAGAACTTTATAGCAATGATACTTCCCATAAGAGTTTGGACTGACAACTCCCTTGTCAAATCAAATTTAAAGTATCTAATTTTCATAGAAAACTGGGAAGATATGAAACGATGCAATGATCCAGAATCAAATAAAGCATTGGCTAAAATTAAGGAAATAATTAAAGTACCTTCCACCATGTCATTATGAACTTCAACCTTTATAGTTGTGATTTCATAAGATTGTCTCTGATCCCTTGGCCTTTTCTATTGCATATCTCTGTAATGTTTTGGAAAATCATTAGCATAGTGTCCCATTTCCCGACAACTATAGCATCGAACATCATTTGATTCCTTCTTCCCCTTGAAATCACTAGCAAGATGGCCTCTCTGACCACATTTGTAGCATACTCCATTCCTTTTAAGCACTCACCAGGGTGTTTCCTTCCACAATTTTCACATGGTGGAAATTCAACTCTTCCCTTCTTCCCTATATCCTTATTTCCTTTCCCAGGGTTTTCAGTAGCCCTCTTCTTTTCTTGCTTTCCCTTAAAGTCATAAGACTTAGAGAATTATTTTTAATCTTGATGGCAGATGAAACTATATCCTCATATGATGAAAAACTTTGGGAGACTAGTGCCCGCTGGAGGAATGGATTTAAGCCATCAAATAATCGATCGATTTTGATCCTTGGATTTCGTATGTAGTCTACAACATGTCTTGCTAATCTTGTGAAGTTAGATTTCTATTTTGCAACATTCTCATCTTCCTTCTGCATCAGATTCAAGAATTTTATCTCCATATCTGCTTGCTGCACACGATGGAAATACTTTTCTAAGAATATTTCCTTAAAATCCCTCCATTCCATCTCTTCTATCTCTTCCTCCTCCTTTGTGTTTTGGATTAATGACCACCACTGATCCGCATCTCCCAATAGATGATATACTGCCAGGAGAACCTTCTCTCTTTCATTACATCCCAAGGCGAGAAATATCTTCTCAAGGGAACATATCCACTTCTCTTCTACAAACGGGTTTTTAGTCCCGTTGAATGATGGAGGTCGTTGTCGCATAAAGTGATCTAGCATGGCTCTTCCACGCGGTGGATCTGGATGCTCTATACCGGTAAAGTTATTATTCATAACCTGAGTAAGTTTTCTTAGTATATTTATGAGTTGCTCAGCACTAGTCACAACACCATATCCAACATCATTATCATGCGTCGAAGGAAAATCCCTACAGGGGACACGTGCATTCGTGTGATTTCCATTCCATCCACTAGGTTCCATATCTAGATAATGGCATAAACTAGATTAGGTTATGAATCATAATTTATAATCTTAACTTAAAAATACTTAGAAAAATTGAGACCTATGCATGGATAATCCCATATTCACAAATATGGTTTCTATGAGGAATATTTTACATTTCAATCCTTCATAATGTCTTATAAAGAAAATGTGAATTATCCTAAGCATATACCCTGAGAGTGTCACAACCATGAGTGTAGTAAGGCCTGTTGTCATGCACCAGTTCCCATTCGAGTCTAGCTCAAAGCGGTGTTTTCGGGTTTTACCACTAGATACATCTGTGCCAGAGCCGCCTCTACCCTCTCATAGCCAGACATGGATGTATTGCTTGAAAGATCCACATAACCTATTTCTTAACAACATACCAGGACATTATTTTATGTATATCCTCAAAGACTAACTTGGGGAATCTTTGCTAATTCTACATTTTCTAAATCTAGTTTCCAAGTATTCTATTAAACTTTCTCTGATACCAAATGTAAGGACTCGACCCCAGTATCCTAGAGTTGGTGCCTTATTTGATTACATTGGCATACATACAAGGAATATGAATCCCAAAGGACCAAGTAGTTTAGTATTAATGGAAACAAGATATATACATAAGTTCAACTATACAAAAGTAAAGGAAAAAACAACACTAATTTTTTCCACTAGAGTCATCACATCTCCTAGATTTTTCTTAAAAGTCATTCATAAAATACTTCTTCATGTCCTGAGAAAATGAAACATATGAAAGGGGTGATCTCAGATGCCTAGTAAGAGTAATCAATATAGCAGAATACAATATAAACATTAGACATGGTGAATAATTGAAAACACAATCCTTTAATAATAAACTTGAACACATTATGGTAGGAATATGAGCTGAGTAAATAATGCCATAATAAAACATAATCATGGGTATTCTACTAGTAGAACAACCACATGAAATACCAATAGTTGAACTCATAATGATGGAATGAATAATGTCAGACATTCTGAACCATTTTTTCAAGGCCTCGGCGAAGACATCTAATGATTACGGCCTCGACCAAAATCCATATCACATTGGGAAAGACCTCGGCCAATTCCTCGCCTAGTTGTCTCATGAGACCTACCAATGCATAGAGGGGCTATAGCAGGCCCCACCCATCACATAATAAGTCTAATTCATTCCTCATATGAGCGGGGATAAACATAAACAACATATACATTTATATTGAAACAATCATATGGAATGTAACAAGCTTTCCCCAATTATTGAACATAAACACTAACCATTCGGAATAATATGGTTAATGGTTTTAGGACAGATCATCCACAATAGAGTTAGTCATAAACCATTAAATAAAATATGGTATACGACTTCATAAATTATTAAACCCAATAATACCATGGAATTAAAAAGAGTGTTGAATTAGACGAAAACACTATTGTAAAATCATTAAGCAATTCTTTAGGTAAATAGTCTTTTATTTTGAAAAGAAGAGTTATTTTGGAAAATTTTTTATATAAAACTAGAAGTGAGGTAAGATAGTATTTTCATAATAAAATGAGTAATTTTATAAAGATAAAGGTTTCCAATAATAGATCATATAGTGCCCTTGAAAATATGAAATAATTTGAGAAATTCCTTTGGATCAGGCATGTATTTTGGAAACAACTATAAATGTTCCCTTAAAAATGTGTAACTATCCATAAAATAAGGAAGGGTTCTAGTTTTTACACATATATATTATACTCAAACAGAATATATGATGAGTACATAACAATAAATAATAATTTCATTGAGGTAATTAGACAATGAATGTATCCCGAAAGAAAATGGATGTTCGGGTGTAAAAACCCTTACTTTAACACCAAATGTGTTACGCTCTTGTACTTAAGATCCTAGAATAGGAAATTATACTTGTTAATAACTTATTTCAGAACCTATTATACATGTATTTAGTTTACCATAATTCTGGTTAGTTCATTTATGTCTTTATTGACAAGTTATTGTATTGAATTTCATCATTCTGGAGTGTCCGTTTTCTTTATTTTCATATTCGGTTCACTTGCTTTTAAGTAATGAAGTGGAATGGATGTAATTATCCATAATTGAAATTAAATATTATTTATGAACATCCAGAATTGTTAGTTTCCATTTATATCATTTGGTTACATGGAATTAAGATGAATCATTAGATGACCACTACTTCGATTATTCGGTGGTATTTGGAATATTATGAACTAGTTTTGTCATATAAATTTATTATATGTAAATATTCTGATTCCTGAATATTAATTAGGTTATAAAACATATATTATATTATTTTCAACCATGAATATGGTTTCATGACTAGTAATGAAGATGAAATTGAAGAACGAAACATTGTATTCCACGAAGGTTATAAATCGGAACCTCATGGATGTCAATTTTGTTTATAAAATAAAAGGGAGGGAGTATGAATATTTATGATGGTTCTTCCATTCAAATGATATAAATCAAGTATATAGATTTTAATGGATTTATCATGATAATTTGGATAGAGGATTTTAGAATAGGATAACAAAATAAGATAAATTGAAATGAAACCAAATGCAAAATAAGGGTACTTTACCTCTTGAAATAACCTCCTTGAGAAACTCTTTAAGGGAAGGGGTTTTGATCTTTTGGAAAGACCAAAATCTTCATGGACATGGGGAGAGAATTGGGAAGGATAATTGGGCAGAACTTTGAGGAGCTTCAAGTCTTATATGAGTAAAGACAAGAGGGAGTGGTGAGGGGGTTTTATAGTGGAGGAGATGGGTATATTTTGAATATTTAATTCATTATTTTATTATTTCTCTCAAGACAACCAAATAGTATTGTTTCATGTGACCACTAATAGTAAGAAGTTCATGTGAGTTCGAACCAAGTGTCCTTGCATCACTTTAGATTTCATTAATATCTAATTTAACTGATAATTTGTATATATGGTATTTTGTCGCATTTCACTATTCATAAAAAATTCTAGATTTTCATAAAAATCCCAAAAATTCACCCCTACCATTTTTCGACGTGTAGAATTCAAAATTGAAATCAATTTTTCATAAATAATTTTCTAAATACAATTAATTTAATTTTTAAATAAGGTCATAATTAATTCAAAAAATAACAATCTTGAAGTGCAATCAGTTTTATGTTACATTGAAAATTTAATTAAGATCCCATTATCATATTTCCTTAAGAAAATAAACTAATAGTATTATTTAATATTAAAGGGACATATTACTATTCATATTACTATTCATAATGGTATGTTACTATTCACCAAAAATCTTGTTTGTTCTATCAGACTCCAATTGACTTACTGAACACAACTCTAGAAGACCATTTTTCAAAATTCAAAACATAGAAGTGGAAAAGTTGTATTTATAAAATTGCATTCTATATTTATTTTCAAGCCTTGGGGTGTTACAAAATCTCCAAAAAAGAATTATTTTACACTTTTGGATCCATTTAATCATGAGTAGTTTCAATCCATCATTAAAAAGGTAAGGGGTATTTGCAAAAATATCATTTTCTTCAATTATAAAAGGAGATAACTTCCTCCCCAATTATACACACATTATAAAAATTATATCAACTAAAAGTATACCCAAATGACTCCCAAACTATATAAATACATTCTAGAATCCTTTTTATTTCTAAAATACAAAGCATTGGATCCTAAAGGTGTTTCCTGTGGGAGAACATCTCGTGAGAGAGGTAATGCCCTCAACCAATCTCTCTAAATTATTTTCATAGTCATCCCAATAAATCCATTAGAATACTTGAAATAATAATAATATATGTATTATTACTATTCATAAATGTTATTATACTAAATTAATATCAGTTTTTAACTTTCCTCCAAAACCATTTAAAAGAAGAGGATATCGACATACGTGTGTGCGGTCTACCACCTCCATGAATGGTGTGTTCTATTTTTCAAAACCTATGGCAACCGTTATATTTATTTCACATTAGTATATGATTTATTACAAAGAGTAAAAATAACACAACCTATATGACTATAATTATAGTGTATTTTGTAGTTACGTACATAGCATAACATCTTAAACATGGGACACAACAACATTATTAAAAACATTCTTAACTTGATCCTAATAATCCATGTATTTTAAAACTGCACAAGATAACCGGGTGACATACATAAGAATGGATTCAGTTATAAATACCATTAAGGTAATAAACATGGAATAAGGTGATACGTGTTAGAAAATAGTGATATCAATGGAGAATAAAAGGTGTGTGAATCATAACCATGAATGATAAGGCATGATATAGCATGATAATCATAACATGGGAAATGTGGCAAAAAACTAAAACACTGCATCATAAACATAGATCAAGGATAAATACCCAGAAATAAAGATATAAAAGGTCCCATAAAAGAACCAAGTTCACTCTCTTTCCCAATATTACATCTTATGAGACTATCCATTACCCAATATAATGGAACGCTATATAATTTTGGGTGCACTGATCACTTTCATTTCATTCACATGGTTATGTGTGCTATATACATCATATAACATGGGTTCATTCATCATCATATTTCATTAAAAACCCAAGGATTGTGGAGTACATATGTGTAAGTCCCATTTTGTAATAATTAATAGAATATAAATGTGAAAACCCTTGATTGGAAAATGATATAGTATTCACAATACAATTGTTTTGGCATAAAGAATCAGGGTCAAATTTCGACAGCATAACAGTGTAACATAAAAATTCGTAAAATAGCATTATGAGAGTTAAAGGGTTTAAAATAATTTCGATATCAAATTTTATGTAATAATTACATATATGGACACTTCCTAGTTTTCATAATTCTATATACAAGGTATAACATAATAATGAATCACTAATAATGAAGAGAAGATGAGAATCACATAATTGAGTGTGTGACTCCAAATGCATGAGAGGAGCTTATAGAGAGATTGGGGCACCTTGGGAGGAATTTATAATGGGTGGGGGGAAGATTGATGATTTTTTCTTCAGATTTTGTGTGAAGGAGAATGGGATATTGGGTGGGTTTATGTATGAAATGATTTTCGATTTCATTAATATTTCTCAAACATAGGTTTTGGAAACTACATAATAAAATAATCAAAACCAACAGACATATCACTGTATTTTCAATGGTGTCTTAAAAATGGAATTGGTTTTAAATTTTTCTATGTACAATGCCAGAAATTAATAAAACAATACCTTTACTTATGGGGAAGTGAGTCATACTTCTAAAGAAATGATTTTAAAACTTAAAATATATTAATGGTTTTAGAGGACTCATAAAGTCATTATAAGATAAAAAAATAAACATAAAATCCAATTTTTAAATGGAAAACAGAGATTTGATAATGTATCCAATTTTTAGTTTTTATTATATCACTTTTTAATCATTATGATCTCATAATACTTAATGTATATTTATAGGGATTTTAATTCTTACTTGAAAATACAACTATCTTAGAAAATTATGAAAAATAAATTGTTTGATAATTTCAATATTTTAAAACAAAAAATAATATAAATTTTATCTAAATAATTATATAAATATGTGACAATTAACTTTTCAAATAATAAAATATATTTATTGAAAATGATGGATTTTGGGAAATAACAGTTTTCAAACCCTTATAAAAATTACATTTGACTTCAAAAAAATTATATAATCATATAAATTTACTAAAATTTATTTAAAAATAATATTTTATTAATATATTATTTATTTTAAAAAATAATTAATTCATCAAAATAAATTCCTTAAATGAATTTAAAAATTTCCCAAACTACTATTTCTGTTTTATTGTATAGAAATAAAAACATTTATAAAATAACCATAATAGGATTAAAATATATTCAATATTCTATTAAAAATAATGTACATGCATATATTTATAGGTTCTTGATATATATATATCCATTTAATACACATTTAAACACCCTGAGGGTATGGTGTGCGATGGTGAGACTTTCAGGGGTTGGATCAACAAACATGGTTTGGGTTGTGATCTCATTGAGCTTGAAATTCTCCCGTAAATGGTTTCACTCATGCTTAGGTTCGTCGATACCATATTGGTCGTGGTCAAAGGGAAATCCTTATAACGATCTCCCCATCATAATCTATAATAAATGGGATTCATTTGGAATGATCCAAATGGTTGAGGTCATCACTTCCTTTGTGTATGTTAATTTGGTTTGTTAAAACCCTATATTTATACTAATAATGAGATCATTATTCAATGAGTAGATTACAAATGGTAATGATTATTAACTATCATTTAAAAAGGGATATTTTAAAACAAAATAAGTTCATGTGTTTTTAAAACCATATTATATAATAATACATTTATTTAAATCATAATATAAATTCTATTTATAATTTTGCAGGTAGTTAAAATATTCATCCCTTAAGAAATTTCTCCCTCTAAATTTTAATTTCCCACAATAAAAGATATTAGGTTAAATATATTTGATAAACTCATTCGGTTACCACATATCTTCTTAAAACTTTTGTTTTCCCCAAACAACATTCACTATGTGCATTTTCTTGTTTTTAAGAACATTTTCTCTACAATCTAATATTTTCCCTAGCTGCTCTTCATATGAAAAATCATTCTCCAACGGTACCACCTATGGATTGAAAACATATCAGGGTCTGTTATTTACTTCCTTAATAGGGATACATTTAATATATCAAGTAATTGAAATAGGTTAGGTGGGAGTATTATTCGATAGGTCACCACTCTAATGTGATCAAGAATCTCAAGGGGGATGACATATCTTGGACTAATCTTTCCCTTATTATCAAATCTAATTACATTCTTCCTGGATATGTATGTTTGAATATCATGTCTCTAACATAAAAATAGAGGTATCATTGATGATTTTTTTCATATCATTAATATTGACTCTGAGCAGCCTTGATGTGCTACTAGATGGTTTTAACCATTTTCGTTATTTCCACGACCATTTCAGGACCCACCTGTTTTCATACCCCAACATCATCCCAACATGAAGGTGTTATGCATCTCTTCCCATAAAGGGATTAATTGGTAGCTATTTGGATGATAGATCAGAAACTATTATTGTATGAGAACTCTACAAAAGGAAGATATTGCTCCCATCCTCCTTTAAAGTCAATTGACTGTTCTCTCAATATGTCCTTGAGTGCTTATATTTTCCACTCTTATTGGAAATCAGTTTGGGGGTGATATGACATTCTAACATTAAACTCAATATTTCGATAATTTTTGTGACATTTCCAAAACATATAGGGAAATATCATATCACAATCAGATTCCATCGATAGTGGTACTCTATACAGTCTCTCCATTTCTATGTTGTATATCTCTGCAGTTTGATGTAGTGATAAATGCTCTCATATCACAATGACTTTTTTAGTATTTTTAAGACAATCCACCACAAACCGTATAACAGTATTCCCGCGTTATGTCTTTATAAGACCTGTGATAATGTCCATGGTGATTTTTTTCTATTTCATTATAGGTTAGGGTAATGGTTTCATTATCCCCTTGGATATTTTCTTTTCTGCTTTCACTTATTAACAATCAAGACATATTGATGTATATTCTGTGATCTCCTTATTCATATTGTCCCATAAATATTTTTCTCAAAGATCATGATATATATTTTTTCATCCAATTTGGATGGAGAAGGTAGATCTATGTGTATCATCAAAAAAATACCTCTTTAAAACTGTATTTGATGGTATACATAGTCATGAACCAAATATCATGATTCTTTCTTCATTAACATTGAACTACCAAGATATCTATTTTCATATAGTTTTGAATTTCTTATGAATTCCAACATCATTTCATTAAGAATACTTTATCTTTTATAGAAGGTAAAATTGATAAATAATTTGTGAAAGGATTGATTATGTTTCATACTTTATAATTTCAATGTCCATAATTTTAAAATTTAATAAGATCTTATCCATATCAATTATCATGAATGATAGAAATGTTGGATATTTTCTACTTAGAGTATCTTCCACATTATTCTCATTTTGAGGATGGTAGTGAATTGAGTAGTCGTAGTCCATGATTATATCTAACTATCATAGTTGGTAAATATTCATCTCATTTTGTGTGAATATATTCTTGAGGATATTTTGATCCATATATATATCACACTTCTCCCCAAAGAGATAATGTGTCCATATTTTCAAAGTGAATATAATTGTAACCATCACCGTACCATGCATTGGTTATTTCTATTTGAGAAATTTCAACTTCCTTAAAGCATATTCTATGACTTTTCTATACTTCATTAACACACAACCTTATCCATTATTTGAAGCATCACTGAATACTATGAAATGTTCTCCACTTTTGGGTAGTGTTAGAATAGGGGAATTGATAAGCTTCATTATTAAATCCTTGAGGCTCTCTTTACATTATTCATTCTAGGAAAACATGAACCCATATTGATTTATCTTTGTTAGAGGGTTTAAAAATCAAATGAAATTTTTCAATGATTGACTATATTACAGAGTTAATCGAAGGAAACTGCGGATATCAGTTACAGAAGTTTTCCTCCTCCATATTTAAAAATATTTTATCTTTTAAGGGTGCATATATATCCAATTTCTTGTAATGATTAACCCCAATAATAATACAACATTCAACCAGAACTCAAATTTTCTATAATTAGCATAAATCTTCTTCTTTCTCGATGTCTTTAGCATAATACTCAAATACTCCTCTTGAGCATTAATTATTTTTGAGTATATTAAAACATAATAAAAACAATTACTACCAAAAAAATTTCAAGGTAATCTGTAAGGTCTATATTCATCATTCTGATGAAGATTATAAGAGAAATTGTGAGTTTGAATGGAATTACTATAAAATCATGGTCCCTGTAACTTGTATAAGAAAAATTCTTCTGGAAATCCTCCTTCTTCAACACAACTTGGTAATATCCCACCCATAGATCTACCTTGTATAATTATTTTCATCCACATATATTATCAAACAAGCCATAAATATATTGATGAGGATACAAATTTATTATTGTTATCTAGTTTATCTCACGATAATCAATACAATGGTTCTTCTTCTTGATGAAGAGGACTCGTGCTTCCCAAGGTGAAGCACGTGGTCATAAGAACACTTTAACCAAATTCTCATGTAGTTGTTTATTCAGATCCTCAAGTTCCATAATTTCCATTCAATACATGGTATTGGATAAGTGTAATGCCCTAGTTATAAAATCAATTGAATATTCAACCTCTGAGTTAGGAAGAAGGCTAGACAAGTATTTGGGAAACACATCATCCTATAACCTCATAATGGGAATGTATTTAAGGATTATTATTTCATTAGATTCATTAATTTGAGTGATATATTCTTTCTTGTAGGGAATTAATATCAATGATTTCAATATTGGTTCAAAAGAATATTTATCTTCCTCCATTCACTAGTACAGAATGGGGTCTATTCATGATATAGCGAGTTATTTCATTCTCAATGAAATCTATGTTATATCTCTATAGGAAAAGCTCATCCATACAAATAATTGCATCAAATTCCCCCAAATTGTGTATGAAAAGGTTCCCTTTTAATTTCATCCAACAATCTTGACAGGTGAGGATTTATATAATTAGGATCCAATAATTTCCCCATTGTCCATTTTCAATGATAATCCTACTTCCATTATTTATAGTTGTTCTTGAATAGTAATATTAAACACTGTTTAATTGAAGGAATGTGTATAACTTTAATATAAAGTTACATTTTCTATTATTTTCTATATAACTTGTATACATATCACCACTTTGTTGTTAGGGTCCACCTCAATAGTTGCAGTGGAAAGAAGATAACCCTTGTTTTTATGGATTTTTCTTGGTTGTCTCCAAAAACCACTGTCTTAGTGCATTGATTTGAAAAGTTACATGGTTCTTTGAAGTTAAATAAATGAACAATGCACTATTTTTGAATTCATCGTTAATTTTCTCTATTTCATTAGTGGGGTTCTCCTATCCGTAATCGGTATCTAGGTTCCCATCCTTCCTACGCCTAAACAATTCCCTTTCTAGAGTGATTCTTTCCACACATATGAAAAGTTAGATACTGAAATATTTTACCAACATTAGAGTTATCAATCAGAATGCTAGAATTAAAATCTACTTTCAACTTCTAATCCTTAGTATATACTTGATATTCATTTATTTCCATTTCAAATTTCAGGGAACATCAGATAATTTCCTCCTAGCTATCAAAGTCACGGATACCTATAGATTCTCATAGACTTGGTTTTATCCTACCAAATAAGTAGCTAACCTTGAATTTGGGGGTAATGAAAAATCCAGGGACATATCATGCAAGGATTGTGAAATTTCCACATACACTACAATAGATTCATATTATTTTTTCATGGGGGAAAATAAAATCTCTTTCTATTTCAATATATAGATTGTGAGTAAAATGTTTATCAAAAAAAAATTAGAAATTATTCCACCCAATCACATTGATTTGTTTCTTAGGTTTCATATTCTTGATCAATAACACCAACGATCAGCTTCTCCCTCCATATAATAAATCGCCAGTGGATCCTTCCCTTTCCAATAACATTGAAGGTCGGATAAGATCTTATCAATGGATTTGATCCATTGTTCCTTAATTAAGGGATCAGATAATTCATTTAAATTCGAGGCCTCTGTCTCATAAAGGTCTCAATCACAAATTGTTCACTCTTAGGGTGGTTTGGAAACTGCTCCTAATCCATGTTAATATTGAGATCCTAATACAACTAATCTATTATCATCAGAATGTTTGTGATTCCTTCACCAATTTTGTTGGGCATTAAATTGGGGCAGTCATCACATTTAACACTACATTGATTGTTTACCCAATTCATCTTATTTCTGTTCATTGTCTAGAAAAACAATTAGGTATGAGTATCTTAATCTATTCAAAAAAAAAATGAAAATTCAATGAAATGAAAGGTAAAACTTATATATTACAAGTATTTATTTATATTCTGAATTTCAAGACTTCAATCAGTTTTATCCATGATCTATTTCCTGACATATATTCTTAGAGGTATTTATTTTTACAGAATAATGGTTTACAGTAGACTTAAGGTCATATCAAATCATATCCACTGGTTTTTTAAATAAGGTGTGTATCAAGGCCCATTGTCAGGCACTAGTTTTCAGTCAAGTCTAGTTCAACACAGTGTTTTCAGGTTTTACACCTATATACATATATACCATAGCCACATCTAATTGTAGTATCACAACATTGATGTATTTTCCCGATAAACCAATTAATCTATACTTACGAAAATCATGGGATGTTTTCTTAAACTTAATCTTATCTATATGGATTTTACTATAGATTTCTTACCGTAACTCCCAAAATAACTAAAATTTTATTTCGATACAAACTATAACAACGCTGTTCTTTATTTCACAACAATAATTGATTTATTACATAATAGTAAACATTATAAAATCTATAAGAATTATATGTCTAGGGTATTTGGTAATTAGGAACACGTAATAACAATTGAACATTGGATACAACAAAACAATGGAAAACTTCATTAACATGATTTTAAAATTCCTTTTATTTTAAAATTGCATGGGATAACCTGGAGACATACATAAGAAATGGGTGAGATATATACCCCAATAAGGGAAAAAATCTGGAATAAAATTATAAATGGCAGATAATAGTCATATAAATGGGGAATAAAATGTGTGAGAATAATAAAAATGAATGAAAAGACATGATATTGCATGAAAATTATGTGATGGGAAATGTGGAAACAACTTAAAACACTATATCATAAACAAGGGTCATGGATTAAAACCACGAAATAATGATGGGAAAAGTCATGTAATGGAATCAGTATCCCTAAATTTCCAAACATGGTGTATTATGAGACTAAACATTACCCAGGGCATTGGTGTTCTACAAAATTTCGGATGCACTTGTCACATTAATTTCATTTTCATGATTATGTGTTCCACATAGATCACACTACATGGATACATTAATCATATAATTTCATTCTATGATCAATGGGTATTAAATAAATACATTTAATTATATATTAAATAGAGTAATAGTTTATAAAGGTAAAACACCTTGATAGGTAATGGGTATGGTATTCACTATACAAGTGTTTTGGCCTGTGAAATTGTGGTGAAATTTCGGTAGCATAACATCGTAACTTAAAAATTCATAAAATTTGTTCATAAGAGAGAAATGGGTTTCCCACTATTTTTACGCAAAATGGGAAGTAATATGGGCATGGATATACAAGTCCCAATATTAAGAATAAGAAATATAAGGCATAAGATAATAATGAAACTTGAAAAAAGAAGAGAAGGTGAGGATCCCTTACTTGAGAGTGTGACTGAAAATTCCAGGGAGGAGCTTCTTGAGAACTTGGGGAAACATTAAAAGGACTATATAGAGTGTATAGAAGAGTAAGGATATTCTAAAAAGATTTTTATTGAAAATAAATGGAGGCTTGGGTGGGATCGTATGAGAAATTAGTGGGGATTTCTTTAATATTTCTCAAGATTATCTTTTTGGACTATATATAATAAACTAACCAAAACAAGAAAACATACAATGGTTTTTTCTATGGATTCTATAAACTTTATGTGGTTTTAATTATTTTTTTGGTCAAAGGGACAAAATTGATAAAAATTACACCCTTTCTTATGTGGAAGTGAGTCATACCGTTAATGAAATGATTTTAAAACCTTAAAATACATTAATGGTTTTGGATGTTTCACAATGGATTTATAAAAATAACCAAATAAACATAAAATATTTTTATATTAAATTAAATGTATATATTTGTTCTTGGACCCATTTATATTATTTATTACATCACTTTTGGGGCAATTTTATGTCTTAATACCCAAAAAAATTGTATAATATTTATTTTTTACTCGAAAATTCAACTCTCTCAAAAAATTATGAAAAATAAACTATTGGATAATTTTGATATCAGGATTAGAAATATAATACTCATTTTTTATAAATAATTTCATAAATTTTTTATTCTTTACTTTTAATATAATAACAATCATTTGATGAAAATGATGTGTTTTTTACATTAATAGTTTTAGAACAGTTATAACAATTTTATTTGACTTCATAAAAATTATATGCTCATTTACCTTTAATAAAAATTAATTAATACTAATATTTTATTAAAATATTATTTATTTCAAAAATCCATTAATTCATCAAAATTAATTCCTTTATTGAAATTGAATATTACCTAAAAATACTATTTGTGTTTTATGGTATCAAATTAAAAATCATTTATAAAGTAACAATAATATGTTAAAAATATATTCATTTTTATATAAAAAATATTATATATACTCTAATTTATTATTTAATTATAAATATCAATTTTATACATCAGAAAATTCCCTAATGGTAAGGTTCACGATGGTGAGGCTTTCATGCGGTGCTTCAACAAATATGGTGTGGGTTGTGATCTCGAAGAGCTTAAACTTCCACCATAAATGAGTTTTCTCATTCTTATTTTGTTTGATCTCAAATTTGGTTTGAACAAGGAAAAATTCTAGTGATTCTAGCTCCCATTAAAACACTGACAAATGGGCTTCATAGTGTATGGTCATACAGGTTGAGGTCATTACATTCTTTGTTTGTGTCAATTATATTTGTAAAACCTTATATTTATTCTAATCATGTGATAAATTTTCAATTAATATATTCTAATTGATAAATATTCTCAATATTCATATAAAAAATATATAATAAAACAAATTAATTGAATTTTTTCTCTTTAACCATGTTAGATAATAAAACTTTTAATTAAATCACCAGGGAAATTTTATTTATAAATTTTGGGGTCATTAGACAACCACTTTACATAGATTCTAAAAACGTTTTATATAATGAAAAATAAAATATTTATAATAGTATTGTTATTATTAAATGATAAATTAGTTTATTTTTTACCTCCCTCCCATTCTATGAAAAATTAGAGTGTTTTTTAGGTCTAACTTTAGACTATTTTCTCTACAAAATGATGAACTTTGTTTTCCATTACTGCTTAGCATGGATGAATTAAAAATTGTATTAAATGAAAAAAATTATATTTATTACAAAAAATAACTTTATATAAAAGTAATATTGGTCATTATGTAAGTGATATTAACAAAAAATGGTCACTTTAAACTAAATCACATTAAATAAAAATATCAAGGAACCTTTCTAATTTAAACTATTATTGGAAATGTTATAAAACCACATAAATATTTTACAAATTTAATAATAAATAAATTACACATATATAATTATTTACATTATTTGTAACACCCCAAGCTTCCACGGTGCATTTCTCTTTTAATAATGAAATAGCTTGCGTTGTACGCAACATCAAGTTTTGTCACACCACAACCAATCAAAATAGTCATTATGAATAGTAATAACCAAATTTTGAAATTTTATAAATTTTATTTTTCAAAATGCATTTAATTTTTTGATTCAGAATATTAAAATTAGCTTAGGGGGAATTTTTTGTATTTTTCTGAAAACTTTTAATTTTTGATGAATAGTGAATAACACTATGTTATTGTTTAAAACCTACTTTTTAATTATGTAATTATTTAGTTAAATTTAATTTAGGTCAAAATAGATACATAATACCTATATAAGTTCATTTTAATTCATTGGAGTCATTTTATAATGAAATTATATGTATAAAATTTTATTGAACATTTTAACTTCTTTTGCCCACCTTCTAGGCACATTTGATAATTAGCATACAACGTAATTTTACCTCTTCAATGAATTAAATTTCAAAAATCCTAGAGACATGGCTGACATATTTAAGAAAAATTTGGTTCAATATGATTAATAAAATTGTTGAATAGTAACTTTGGACTTTTAGTTACCGCAGTTAAAAGTCATTAGGGTAATTAATTGTAAAAATGATATTACAATTACCCTAACACATGTACTAAATGTATTTTATAAGTGTTTTTAGACCAAAATAAACTTTATGAATAAAATATGATCCTCTTTTATCCACTTGGATTAGAATAGTTCATTTATTTTTATTTTATTTAAAGAAGAGTTAAAAGTGTTAAATTCAAATTTTCATAAGTAAAATTTTTTTAATATAGGGTTATACATAATAAAAATTAGACTATAAATATTTATTATAAATATAAAAATATTTCCTACATCATGGTATTTTATTAATAATTTTTAGAAATTAAATTATTAAATTTATATATAACACCATGATGATGATGTAAATAGTTTATTAATAAAAGATTAAAATAGTTCATATTATAAATATCCTAATAAATTTAAATTGAGACTTTTTATGCATTAAAATTATTTTATAGGTTAATATGACATGTTAAGGATCATTAAATAAATTTTTTTCGAAGTGATAATGTGGTTATCACTTTCACAAAAACAAAATTCCAAATAGTGTAAAAATTGACATAAATGAGTTTTTTAAAACAAATAATATATTATTAAATGATATAATATTCCTAAAAATCTAAGGTTTGGCTTAAAGAGTTATATAAAGTTATATATTTCAATAATGAACCACTTGGGGATTTATTGTCTTTCTATAGTGTTTTATTAACCATTTATTATAATAATACAAGAATAAATGGTAAAAGTTAATATATTTAACTAAGAGTTAAATATAAAAGAAAAGTTAAATATGGTGACCTAAAACTATCTAAAACCTATTAGTTGAGAGGTTTTAGACTCATACCCTCCTTTTCCTTTAAATAAATCATTTTTTACCCATTGTAAACTGAATATGATTTTATAATAAATTAAAATTAACGCTTTTCTTAAGGGGACCCTCACCTCTCTTATAAAAGGGTACTTACCCTTCTCTCAAAATCACACCTCCAAAGCCAATTGGATCAAAAAAACCCTACTAAAATATCCTCCCAACTACCCTAACCTAAAAATATATTCCCTTCTTTGAACATAAATCCCACCTAAGGAGCCCTTTTGATCAAATCAAAAGGAAGCACCTGAAGAAGACGTAATAATTTCATCACCTATTTCAAAGTTCTTGTCTTCTTCCACATCAAATTTCATTGTTGTTTCCATAAAAAAAAATAAATCCATTACCTTATACATTCTATGATGTTATTATAAATATATTACAACCATATTCATTATTCTATCCATCCTATGAATGACCAAGTCACCAAACGTGTGTACGTACGGCTAACCGTCTCCACATCGTGGTGTAGTTTGTAATTCAACACTTAATTATTTGGATGGGTATAATAATGAGTATAATTGATTTAAATAATAAATATAACATGTTAATTATTCTGTATATATGATATAACATCAAATTACATATGATTTCACCATCAATAGAATGATATCGTCACTCGTGCGTACATATGGCTTACTGTCTCCACAACGTGATGAAAATTCATTCCCCATCATAACCATTCAAGAATAATTTTCATTTTATGATTAAAAATAATGTTTAAATAAATTAATATCATTATGGATATGAATCAAAAACATCATATCCATAAAAAACATGACATACGTAACAAAACATATAAAGGAAAATGAATATGTTAACAACCAAAACAATGATACTACTGAAATATTATCAATAAAGCAATATTAGAAGATCATATATGATATCATGTTTATGTATGTGTATTCTTGTATAATTTAATAAAAATTATTTATCCATTATACAAGTGGTTAACATACCTTTGAGTACAGAACAATACAAGATAAGGGTTAATTTTACCATCTCTTTATTATCTGAGGTTGTTTATACGTGAGTATCTGCTAGGACCTCTTTATCCACTATGTCTGTGTTTCTTAAAAATGTATTTCAAAACATTTTTACTATTTACTATACTATGGGTTAAATTAATTGATAACCTTGTTTGAATTTTTATAAAATGGTTTGAATGGAATCTTTCAGTCGCTTTCCAAACTGGGTACTTTATGACCTTTTCAACAAATTAAGGAAATAATGTTTTTTAACTTATATGGTTGGTTTG
Source organism: Viscum album (assembly GCA_963277665.1). NCBI lineage: Eukaryota > Viridiplantae > Streptophyta > Magnoliopsida > Santalales > Viscaceae > Viscum > Viscum album. The sequence goes on along the minus strand of OY728163.1, from coordinate 1,637,412,638 downwards.
GCTATTTTCCTCTATTATGAGACCTTAGAAGCTTTTATTACATTAATATAAGAATATTTTCCCAATGAATGTTTTCTTTTATAATTATGTTACTTTTAAATGGTTTCAAAATATATAGATATATTTCTCTCAAATAGTATTGATTTCATCTATGTCAACATCCTTTGATGGATTTTACACGTGTTTGAAGTTCATTTATTATGATACAATATACCATATTTTATTGAGGGTTTTGTGATATGTTTGACTGTGGATGTGTTATAATTATAAAAATCATGGTTTATGATTAAAGTATTGAAATGTTTTATGCTAGTTTTAAAACAAATGTTTATGTTATATTATATCCTTTTCATATGAAGAATGCCTTGGATTTAGTAAGTGACTGGTGGAGCCTTCTATAGTTCCTCGATGCATCAAAATGTCTCATGATACTAAATAGTGTCTTGGCACAAGGAGTTCAAAAAATCTTATTTTTAATCTTGGCACGAGGCCTTGACTATGTGGTTATGATATCCGACATTTTAGATTCCTTTATTTTGAAATTAGCTATTTATATTACATATGATTATTCGACTAGTAGAATATCCATGTGTATTAGTAAATGGAATTATTTAATTTATCTTTTCCATATTATACTGAAGTTTAATTTTAAAAGTCTTGTGTTTTAGTCTTATACATTGCCTTTAATGTTTATGCTTATTTACGAAATCTTCTGCTCTATTGTTATCCTTACCGAACATCTGAGCTCACCCCTTTCTTATGTTTAAATTTTCCTGGGATGAGAAGATTTATATTATGATTAACCAGAAGGAATGGGCTAAGGGAAATTAGTGTGTTCAAAAGGAATACAATGTTTTTTTTCATGACGTATTGTAAAAATATGTATGTATCTAGTACTTCAAAGGCTACTAAACTAATCGGTCATTCAAGAATTGATCTCCTATGATAATTACAATGTTATGTAATAATTCATAGACTCTAGGTAACTAGTGGTTGGGTGTTATAGTTGTTACTAGATTATTTTAAGTACAGACCTTGGGAACTATATTTTTAAAAACTCTGATTAGAGAACATTACCCTAAGATAAACTTTGAGAATTATTATAGAAGAAATTCCTAAAATTTTGGAAATATTGAGATTTTTTTATTTTACCAAGAAATAAATTCTTTTCTAGATAAGTGCTGGTAGAGACTGCTATGGCACATATGTATCGAGGATTGAAAACTCTGACATGTAGTTTTGGGCATGACCTGGGGTATCTCGGTACACAAAAACATGCCTTGCTACACTCATGGTTACGACACTCTTGGGGGATATTCTTATGAAAATTCACACTTTCATTACAAACAATTATGAAGGATTTATGAGTAAATACCTCCTCAAAGAAAATAGTGTTTTATGATTATGGATTACATGCATAAACGTTTCAATTTATGTTAGGCATTTTACTTATTTAGAATTACGTATTGCGATTCATAAACTACTCTAGTGTATGAAATTGTTTAGAAATGGTTCCTAGTGGAAGGAATGGAAAGTGTATCAACACACATAATCTATGTAGGGATTTCCCTCCTGCTCAAGATGATTATAGTAGAGTTTTTGATGCAACCAGTTATGAAACAACTTATAACCATACTGGGACAACACACTCAGGTTATGAATAATAACCTTACCCATATGGAGCACCATGATCCCCAAAACGAAGGATCAATGTTAGAGCTCTTAATGAGGCAATAAACACCAAAATTCAATGGTATTATAAATCCATTTTTAGTTGAGAAATTGATAAGATCCTTAGAGAAAATCTTTTATGCTTTGAGTGTTGCGAAAGGGAAAATATTTTTATTGAATTCTGTCGCCTAATGAGAGATATAGATCATTGATGGCCATTAATTCAAAACACAAATGAGGATGAAGAAGTATCTAATATGGAATGGAGGGAGTTTTAAGAGATTTTCTTAGGAAAATACTTTTCTTATGACCATCGATCATATATAGAATGACAATTTATGAGATTGATGAAAAAGGAGGATGAGAATATCACAAAGTATGAGGCTATATTTAAAAGGTTAACAAGGCATACAGGGGATTATATACATAACCCAAGGATTAATATTTATTGATTCTGTGATGGGATAAAACCATTTCTTCGTCGAGCATTAGTCTCACAATCCTTCCCATTTTACGATGATATAATATCATGTGCAATCAAGACAGAAAACTAATTCTCTATGTCTAAAAACATTAAATCAAAGAAATAGAAGAAGATATCTATGGAACACTCTAGAAATAGAAATAAGGGGAAGATGGTAAAAGTAGAATTACCGTACAATAGTAAATGTGGGAAGAATCACCCAGGTACTAGCATGAATGGAAGGGGAGTTTGTTATAAGTGTGGTGAAAAATTCCACCAAGCTCATTATTACAAGGGAAAGAAAGAGGTTGTCAATGTTTAGTGCTGAAATTATAGAGAAATGGGGCATTATGAAAATGAAATGCTTATGAACCAAGGAAACTTACCTCAGAAAAGGCCAAGGGAGAAAAGCCATGCTTATGTGATCACTATTGCTAAGGTTGAAGCTCTGAATGATGTAGTGGCAGTTAATTTAATTGTTTCCTCAAATTTATCCAATTTATTATTTGATTTTGGATCATGACATTGTTTCATATCTTCCCAATTTTCTAAAAAAACTAGATATTTCCAATTTGATTTAACAAGGGAGTTTTCAGTCAAAACTTCTAAGAGAAGTATCATTGCAACAATGTTTTGTGAATCTGTTCCCATTAGGGAATTTAATCGTGCTTTATTTCCTGATCTCATCATCATACCAATGATTAAATTTGACATAATCCTCCGAAAGGATTGGATTTCAGACCATGATGAGAAAATTTATTGTAAGAAGATGGAGGTTAAATTTTTTTATTATGATAAGGAATACCTTATCTTTAGAGAAGAAATTTCACCATTTGATTCTTATTTAGATCCACCCATAGTATCTCCATTAAATTCAATTATTGGAGAGGAAGTGAATGAAATCACTCTGGGTGAGGAAAGTAATTTTCACATAGAGTATGTATCCATTTTTCAAGAATATGATGATGTGTTTCCAGATGATTTACTTGGACTCCCTCCAGAATGAGAAATTGAGTTTTCCATTGATTTAATTCCGGGATGAAGGCCCATATCGAAGACCCCTTATAGAATAGTCACTGTGGAATGAGTGGAACCAAAGAAAAAACTAGAGTAATTGTGTAAAAAATGATTTATTATACCTAGTGTTCTTCCATGGATAGACCCTATTCTGTTGGTCAAGAAGAAAGATGGATCTATGAGGTTCTACATTGACTACAAGGAGATCAATGCTATAAAAATAAAGAACAAGTATCCCCTACCTTGCATTGATGATTTATTCGATCAAGTGCATTGAGATCAATATTTTTCAAATATTGACCATCTATCCAGATATCATAAGTTGTGTGTGATGACGGAAGAAATTTTTAAGATATCATTTCGTACTAGGTATGGGCATTACAAGTTTACAATAATGCCTTTTGGACCAAATAATTCACCCTCTGTCTTCATGGATATAATGAAAAGGGTTTTCAAGTAAAATCTTGATTAATTAGTAGTGTTATTTATTGATGATATACTGGTATACTCCAGAAGCTATAAATATCATGAAAATCACTTGCAAACTATTATAAAGACTCTTAGATGAAATGAATTATATGGGAAGTTTAAAAAGAGTGAATTATGGATTCAAGAGATTTCTTTTCTTGGCCTTATTGTCTCTAAGTATGAAATGCATGTAGATCCTTCTAATACAAGTGCAATACATGAATGGATAGCACTGACGAGTATAACTGAGGTATGTAGTTTTATTTGTTTAACAGGTTATTATCAGTGTTTCATCAAGAATTTTTCCCTAACACATAAACCAAGCTCCCACGTAAAGTGGTTAAATTTGTTTGGAAAATGAGTGTGAAGAATGTTTTGAAGAAATTAAAATAATATTAGTCAGTTATCTTATTTTGACTCTACCATTGGGGATTTATGGGTTTCTTATTTATCATAATTCTTCAAAGAAATGAATTTGTTATGTCCTTATACAGAATGATAGAGTTATTTCATATGCATCATGACAGTTAAAAATTCATGAAAAAGTCTATCCCACTCATGATATTTAGTTAGAATCTATAATTATTTCTTTGAAGATATGGATACATTATATATATGGTGAAAAATTTGAGATATATACTGATAAAAAGAGTTTAAAGTATATTTTCTCATCGAAGTAACTCAAAACGAGGCAAAGATGATGGCTTGAACAAGTCGAAGATTGTGATTTCACTATACACTACCACCAGGAGAAGTAAAATAATGTGTTAGATGATTTGAATAGAAAGGATCATGGATTTTTGAAAAATATGAGAGTTGAAAGGGATCATATGTTCATAGATCTAGTAAAGATGGATTTGGGAATAATCATGGAAGGTCAAACAATAATACTTTTTCAAATGGTATCCAACCCATATTTACTAGAAACAATAAAATGTTCTCAAACTGATGATAATGAGTTTCAAAACAAAATTAAATCTATGAATGATGTGAGATTGATTCAATTTTTGTATGAATAAGGGATTTTGAAATTTGGGATGAGACTTTTTGTTCCTGACATACCTGATCTAAAAAGGGAGATGTTGGATGATGCTCATAGCTCTAATTTCCATATACACACAGGTAGAATTAAGATGTATAGAGATTTGAAGAAACGTTTTTTGGGGGGACAACATGAATAGGGAGATTGCTGATTATGTGTCAAGATGTATGGTTTGTAAATAGGTGAAGGTTGGAAGACAACATCCTAGAGGAGTCATGAATCTTCTTCACATACCTGATTAGAAATGGGATGATATTATGATGGAATTTGTCACGAGGATACTATAGACTCCTAGAAGGAATGATGAAACATGTGTCATTGTTGATCGTCATACCAAGTCAACACATTTTTGTACAATAAGAGAAGATTTACCACTTGAACGTTTAGCAAGACTATATATCAATGAAGTTGTAAGACTTCATGGTGTACCCCTATCAATTTCTTCAGGTCATGATCCCCATTTTACATCAATATTTTAGAAAAGTCTTTATAAATCACTAGATACTGAACATATTTTAAGTACTTCCTACCACCCTCAAATGGATGGACCATCAGAACAGACTATTAAAACCTTAGAAGACATGTTGAGATCTTGGTCACATGACTTTCATGGTTTTTCTGATCGGTATTTACCTCTGGTTGAATTTTCTTATAACAATAGCTTCCATTCAAATATCCAGATGCACCCATATGAAGCGTTAAATGGAAATAGATGTCGCACACCAACTTATTGGGAAGACGTTAGTGAAAGATAACTCGTAGTCCTAGAACATGTTGAGGAAACAATGGAAATGGTGATGATTTTTCAAACCCACATCAAAGCAGCTCAAAAGTAGGCAAAAGATTTATGCCGATAACTGAAAGAAATATTTGGAATTTCAAGTAAGAGATTATGTTTTCTTAAAGGTATCTCCATGGAAAAGTGTTATAATATTCATAAATAAGGGTAAATTATATTCCAAGCACATCGTTCCTTTCGAAATACAAGAATGAATTGGAGTTGTAGCATACCATTTGGCAATGCCTCAAAGTCTCTCTAAATTTATTGATGTATTCCATGTATCACTATTGAGAAAATACACATCTGACCCAACGCATGTACTCACATATGAAGAAATAGAACTAGAAACCGATATATCTTATTGTGAAGAGCCTATCAAGATTATTGATACTAGAAAACAAGGGTTGAGAAAGTGGATGACTAGTCTGGTGAAAGTTCTATGGAGAAACCATAAAATAGAAGAGGCAATGTGGGAACCTGAGGGACATAGGATTGAGAAACACCTGAATCTTTTTATGATGTAATATTATAGAAATTTAGAGGATGAAATTATTTAAATGATGGTAGAATTTAACACCTCCAAGCATTCATGGTATGTTTCTCTTTGAATATTGTAACAGCTTGTGTTGTACGCAACATCGAGTTTTAGCACACCATGTCCAATCAAACTTGTCGTTATGAATAGTAATACACACATTCAGAAATTTTATAAATTTTATTTTTTAAAATGGACATAATTTTTGTATTAAAAAGATGAAAATTATCTTAGGGTGTATTTTTAGTATTTTTCTGAAAACATTCAATTTTTGATTAATAGTGAAAAACACTGTGTTATTGTTTAAAACATAATTATTATTAAAATAATTATTAATTTAAATTTATTTTAACTCAAAATAGATACATAATATCTAGATAAGTTTAATGTAATTAAATGGAACCATTTATAATAATATTATTTGTATAAAATTTTATTGAACATTTAAACGTCTTTTACCCACCTTCTACACACATTTACCACTTTGCATAAAAGGTAATTTTAACGCTTCTGTGAATTGAATTTAAAAAATCCTATAGAAACAATTAACATATGTAAGTAAAATATGGTTCAATAGGATGAAAAGAATTTTTGGTGAATAGTAACTTTTGAATTTTATTTACCACGGTTAAAAGTAAATATGGTAATTAAAGGTAAAAATGATATTATAATTACCTTAACACATTTCCTAAATCTATTGGATAAGTTTTTTTCGACCAAAATCAACCTTAAGAATATGATATGATCCTCTTTGATCCACATGGATTAGATTAGGAGATTTATTATTATTTTATTTTAAAGTAGAGTTAATTTTGTTAAATTCTAATTTTCATAAATAAAATTTTTTTTATTGAGGGTTATACATAATATAAATTAGACTATAAATATTCATTATAAATTTTAAAATAACTTCCTACATCATGGAATTTTTTTTATAATTTTTATACATTAAATAATTAAATATACTTATAACACAATGATGATACAGTAATTAAATTATTAATAAAAGATTAAAATAATTCATATTATAAATATCAAAATAAAAGAAAATTGAGACTTTTGAGGCATTCCACTTATTTTATATTTTAATGTAAAATTTTAATGTTTATTAAAAAAATATTTCTAAGAGATAAAGTTGTTATGAGTTTTTTTTGAGACAGGTTGTTATGATTTTAACAAAAAAAATACCAAATACTGACAAAATTGACAAAAATAATTTTTTAAAACAAATACTATATTATTAAATGATATTATATTTCTAAAAATCTAAGGTTTGGAAAAAGGACATAGATAAGGTTACTTATGTTAATAATTAACCAATTGGGGTTCTCTTTTATTTCTATAGTATGTTTATTAACGATTTATTATAATAAGAAAAGAATACATGGTAAAAGTTAAACTATTAAACTAAGAGTTAAATCTAAAATATATGGTTAATATGGTGACCTAAACCTATATAAAACATATTTGATGAGTTTTTTTAAACCCAGCCACAACATAGACACTAAATAAATACTTAATGGGCCCTTATAAACCAAATATGATTGTATAATAAATTAATATTTCAGGCTTTTCCTAAAGTGGCCTTCACATCTATTTTGATTGGGTACTTACCCTTCTCTCAAAATTACACCTCCAATGCAATTTGGTTCCACCAAACCCTACTCCAATTCCCTCCCAACTACCATTTCCTAAAACTAGAGGCCTTACTTTTATTAAAAATCCATTCTAAGGATCCCTTTTGATCAAATCAAAAGGAAACACCTGAAGAAGATGTAATAATTTCATCACCTCTTCCATAGTTATTTTATTCTTACAATTTCTATTTCATTTTTTTCCATACCAAAATAATAAGTCTAATACCTTATACATACTGTGATGTTATTATAAATATGGTAAAACCATATTCATTATTCCATCCATCCTATGAATGAAAAAGTCCCCATACGTGCATATGTACGGCTTACCGTCTCCACTTCATGGTGTAGTTTGTTATTCAACACTTTATTATTTGGATGGGTATAATAATGTGTATAATTAATGTTAATAACAAATATAAAATTTTAATTATTATGTATATATGATATACCATTCATTTTTATAATATTTCACCATCAATAGAATGATATCTTTGCTCGTGCATACGTATGGCTTACCGTCTCCACAATGCGATAAAATTTCATTCCCCATTGTAACAATTCAAGAATAATTTTCATATGATGATTAAAAATAATGTATCAAGAAAATAATATCATTCTATATTTTAATCAAATACATCCTATCCATAATAAATATGACTTACTTAACAAAAACATATAAACAAAAATGAATCAGTTAACACCCAAAACAATGATACTACTCAAATATTATTAACAAAGGAATATTAGAAGATCATATATGATATCATATTTATATATGTGGATTCTTATATAATATAATAAAAATTATTTAACCATTATAAATAAGGTTAATGTACTTATGACTAAGGAAGAATACAAGGTAAAGTTTAATTTTACAATCTCTTTATTATCCGAGGTTGTTTTTACCTGAGTATTTACTATGACCTCTTTGTCATCCACATCCATGTTTCTTAGAAATGTATTTCAAAAAAAACAATTTACTAGACTATGTGTCAAATTAATTTATACACTTGGTTTACTTTTTATAAAATGTTTTCAAAGATACATTCTGTCTCATTCCAAAGAATGTACTTTATGACCTTTTCGACAAATTAAAAAAATAATGTTTTTTTAACTTGTACAGTGGGTGCAGCTATTTTCTGTCATTAATACACTATCGAAGCATCCCTTACAAGCTTATAAGAATATTTTCAAAATAAATGTTTTATTTTATAATTATTTGAATTTTAAAAGGATTGAAAATTGAATAATATATTTCATAAAAATAGTTTTCATTTCATCCCTTTCAACATCCTTTGGTGGATTTTACACTTGTTTGATGTTGATTTATTATGATTCAACATTTCATATAGTATTGAATTTTGTGTGATATGTTTTACTGTGGATGAATTCTTTTTTTACCATTCATGGTTTATGGTTAAAGTATTAACATTTTTTCTGCTACTTTTAATATGAATGTGTATTTTATGTTTCAACCTTTTTATATGAGGAATGAATTGGACTTAGTAAGTGATGGGTGGAGCCTACTATAGCTCCTCAATGCATCGGTAGGTCTCATGAGACAAACTAGTGTCTTTGCATTATGCCTTGACAATATTTTATTTATTGTCTTGCCACGAGGCCTTGACTATGTGGTTGTGATGTCCGCCATTATGCATTCCATCATTAAGAAAATAGCTATCTATATTACATGTGATTAATCAACTTGTAGAATATCCATGTGCATAAGTAAATGGAATAATTTGATTTATCTCTTCCAGATTATGCTGATGTTTAATTTTAAATGGCTTGTTTTTTAGTCATATACATTGTCTTCAATGTTTATGCTTATTTATGAAATTGTTTCTATATTGTTATCTTTACTGAGCATTTGTGATCTACCCATTATTATTTTTTATAGTATTCGAAGAATTATATTACGATTAATAGGAATAGTCTAAGGGAAATGAGTGTTCTCCTAGGGGTCACAATGTTGTTGTTTTTTCATGATGTAATGTAAAATTTATATATATTTTTAGTACTTCCAAGGATACTAAACTAATCGGCCTTTCAAGACTTGATCTCTTGTGATCATTCCATTATTATATAATAATGCCTCGAATCTAGGTAACTAGGGTCGGGGTGTTCCATTATTAATATATTTTAAAACAAATTTGACAATATTAAATGAGTATGTTTTAGAGAAATTGACTTAGCCACCTCATGTAACTGACATATGGGAAAAAAATTTAACAAATAAAAAAACTATTATAAAAGATAAACCATAGAAAATAATCTATAGATATAATGGTTTATCAAAAAAAAATTACACAACATAAATTTATATTTTTTTTAGTTATGTTCTTTCACTAAATGATTTCATACCTGAGTTAAGGTTTATTTACCTCTATTTTCAATTCAATGAGACATGTTTGATATTGGGCACTTTAATTTTATTTATACGGTGTATTCGCTATAATATTTTGTTCAAGTATAATTCATATTTCCATTTCATGATATTTAAATATCAATATCATTATAACCCTATTGTATTATTTTTATTTTAAAATAATGAGTATATAAGGGTTTCTTCATCAATCTAAATTTTAAATCAATATTAATTTATAGAATTACACATCTAATGAATTTGTAAGATATTTATTTATAAAAAACCATCATTATCCCCATACTAAATTATTTTTGGGGTTTTATATGTCTTATCACTTTTCCCTTTCACCCTTCGATCATTATTTACCTATTATATGAAAACGGATCATACCTCTTCATTTCAATCAAGAATCCCACATTTTCCAAATATAATTCGTTATATTATTTTAGTAATGAACTTATTTTTTCAATAATAATTTATTATGGTCATATAATATAAATATGTACTTCATTAAATATTTAATTGTGAATTTCAAAAAAAATAAGGGTTTTCTTCAATGTGATAGAAGAATATATTTTTAATTTTTTAAATGATTTAGAATATTTCTTAATTACAAGGTTTATTTCCTAATGCTCTTAATTTTTTTAATTTAATTCAACACCATTTTACATATATTATACTAGATTAAGGAAACTATCAAATTTTTTTTGTCCACATTATTTCTCAGGATCTCTTATGAATTATTCTTTTTGATTAGAGGAATGACATATCAACAATTTTTTCCGTACTAACCATCGATTGTGACTAAATATGGTTCTTCTTCTAATGCCTTTTATTTGTTAAAATAATATATTTTCTTCCATTGATTGAATGGTGTTATCCATGATTCCATACATTTATTAATTGTGGAAGTAATTGAAAAAAATATATAACATTTATCTATACGGTGTAAATAATATATACCTCATCATCATAATTTAAGGGAATTTACCTAAAAATTTATTGAATATTTTGGGATAGCAATTTATTTTCCACGACCTTATTAGGTTATGATTTTTGATGAATTATGAATGATATTAAATTTTAAAAATGAGACGAATCCCATTTAATTTCCATGGGTACTTTATGATATTAAGAATTATTTATTTCAAGTATCAAATATAAGTATGAATGAATGATGGGTGGGATACTATATCTCCATCCAATGCATCAGTTAGAAGTTTATATCTCCTAAGACTTATAAACATGGGGACAATTTAGTTACTTTCTAGAATGGGTGACAATGGGTTATTCATAAAGGTGACATTTCTATATACTAATTTTTGTGAGAAATTTATAATGTATTTTGATGTCAAAGTATCTAGATGATGTTTATTAAAAAATATTTACACTCTTTATTTATGTCTTAAGTTACAATAAGACATATTCCATACAAATGAATTTGTGATGTATTCTTTTTTTGTATTGATTCTCTTATGTTATGTAAATATTACTTGATTTAACATATATGATCATCTTATTATCCTAAATTATAATTAATTTTCATCACTTATGATTACCCTTAGTAAATGTTTTAGATCACCTCCTTTCCAATGTTTTCATTTCCCCAGGTCTTTAAGATTATTTTAATTTATGAGAAGTCTATATGGGAGTCTAGTTTGGATAAATTATGAAAAAATACATACATGTATCATAAAAGAATAATCTTAGGTGGATGATCCTTAAACTCAACAAACCATTAATTCATGATATTATGTGTTTATTGTGGGTTGTAATGTTTAACTAATGGAAATGAGGTAAAATAAATGTATTTTTGTATTGGGTCACTTCATTTTGAAAAAAATCAAGTGTTTGATGAATGTTTTTCAACATTGGGCCCAGGAGTATGGGTATGGGGTTCCTCATTTGGTATCAGAATAGGTATTAGTTATATTTTAGGATTAATCATGTTATTTAAGAGATTATGATTACAAAACATTACTGAATATTATTGTGATAAATCTATGTAAATTATAAAACCATGAAATTTTATTGATATTTTGAATATGTTGTTTTACAATAAATTACATCATTAATGGATATTATAAATTGAAAATTAGTAGTGGTTGTGTCATAGATTCACATAGGTGTAATAACCATGAAAAATATTGGTTGATTATTAAATTGATATTCACTCTAGGCATGATGTATGGGAATAAGATTGTACACTAGGATAAAAACACCCATGGGATTTTCATTGGTCAAACATATTATCTTTATAGTCAATATTGATGGATTTATAATGCTGTTTAATAGGTTATAGATTATGAGAGAACCCATCCTAATGAAACCCAGTTTTATCAAAGGTTAATTTACATTGAACTGAAATATAGTGTGATAGTTTAAATTTGAATGAAATTCTGATGTTGATATTTAATTAGATTATTTTTGATAATACAATTATAATTTCAGTAATTCATTATTCATTTCAACCTAATTTTTGTTTTATTAAAGGTTAAATCCCTAATAAACCACATTAATAATCGAATCCATGGGAAATGCAAAGACTATCCTAATGAGAAACCTGATTGGATATGATGTGGAGTAAGGAATATTATGAATGTTATAAAATATCTATTAAAAATTATTATTTACAATATGAAAAACATTTAGTTTTTAAATATACAAAAAAGAGTGTGTGGGAGTCTCATGAATGTTCAATTTATGAAGATAATAACGGTAAAATGATTCAACTTTCTTCATTTGAAGATTTGAGGAAGAGTCCTCCATGTGATTTTATAAAAATAATGAGATAATGTTTTATTTATGGTAAAAATTTTCATCGAGAAAATATCATTCAAGGAGAAAACAAGATTTTAGCTATCATGATTGGAAAAAACAATCTTCTTTTTAAGGATCCATTAGAAATTCAATGTTTTAACTGTGAAGAAATTGGTCAATATGAAAAATTTTATAACAATCCATGTGATTAAGTTTATAACTAAAACTAGTAACCACCTATACCATAATAAAAATGGGAATCCTATGAAAATAAAAATATTGAAGTAAATGTTTTTAATTTAGTGATGTGAGTTTTTCTTTAATCTAGATTTATATATGTCTTATATCATTTATGTTTTTAAAAACCATTACACATTTATCTATAAATAAAATACCAAAGTGGTATCATTATTATATTCAAGGCGTATGAATCTCCTTCAAGGTTCATGGGATCATACTTCACCCTATTTTTATTAAGTAGTCCTTTTGGTAAATTTTATGTGATTTTTGGAAATATATTTTATATCTGCAAATAGACACTATATTAATTACTAAAATATAGACATAACACTTTAAATAAACCTATAAATATCTACCAGTGCATGGATGACTAAGATCTCAATTTCAAAGTAAATTATATTATAATATTTTTTACACAGAATCATCATGGATATTTATATCAAATGATTAGTGAAAACCCAAATATCATGATTGAACTATTGTGAGGAGAAAATATATGATTCAAAAGTTTATAAAGGTGATTTATATCTAGAAAATGAATCTAAGATCATGATTAACTTTAATATATCAATAGAAAGTTTTTTATTAAATAATAATAAAATATATGAAGACATATTTTTTTTATGGGGGGGATGTAAATCCCCAAGAGTTTGAATATTTTATTCAGAACTAATGCTATGTTCTATAGATTTTTTCACATAGAATTCAAAAATAAAATGAACAACAACATATTGGTTGAATATTATTAATGAAATTTAATAATAATGAATCAAATAGAAAATAAAAATATTGGAACCAGTTATTAATGTTGAAAACATAGGACTACCACCATTTATAGTATTAAAAGGGTATTTTTCAAAAAAAAAGTATTTTTTCTTTGTATATTGTATTATAATTGAAAAACTAAAATTCTAAACTCTAAAATTTTAATTTTTAAAAAATTAACTACATTTTTTATTATGAATTTAATTATTAAAATACAAATCATTATCTCTTTTACTAAAATAATATATTTTTGGTTTGGTAGTAAAAGAACTGATTTTTCTAATATCGTCACATTTATGACATTACGATAACACAATAATATATGAAAATAATTTTAAACCTTTTCAATTAAAATATATATTTATAAATTGTACCAAAAATTTTAGAAACAAAATTTTGAATTTTTAAAATTCATGTTAAATGTTTTAGAAACTTGAGAAATATTTTACTCTAAAAATGAGTTTTACTAACTTATATTACAAATTAGTGTTAATCACCCATAAAATTTAAATCTAAAAAATTTATTTCATAATTTAGATTAATATTTAATATTATTTCCTAATTTCAATTTAATTTCTTTTCATAAAAGTATGATTACTTATAATAATGTCACTGACCATGATAATGGTGAATGATTTATTTTCAAAGAATTGTTTAGTTAATGATGTTTAATTTTTAACCAATTTATAAAATTTATATATTTTAGAGAATGATTTAATTTTTTTTCATATATAAAAATATAGTATAATTAATTTAATTATTAATTAATATAATATTAAATTAAGAACACTTAATGGTGAAAACACTATTTTTTCCACAGAATAGGTTTTCTATATACTAAATATTTTAATTGAAATATTTATTTTTAATTATTAATTAATTTATTTATACTATAATAAGATTATATTTATCCTAAAAATATATAAAATTGGTAATTTCTATAACCCTATAATTTTAATAATATATAAATTACATGTGTAAAAATTAGTGACCATGTTATAAGACAAAATGTTAAAGTGTAAAAAATATTGAGGTAAAAGACATGAAAAATCATAGAAACATACATGAATATGAATTTTAGAGGATTTATAGACCTTATCTCACACACACATCATTATTTCACAATTTTGAATTCATTATCTCTTTCATTGTTTCATGAAATCATTGAACATGTAATGGATATTTTTGGAAATGCTTTTGTATATGTTTATAAAAGGAGATCATTTAATCCATATATCTCCATCCATTAAAATGTTTAGAAAAAAACTCTACCATATTATATACTCTAACATATACCCCAATCATAAAGTAAATGGTGTTTGAAAAATACTATGAAACGTAGCTTTAATGTGTTACCTAGGGGGACATCAAAATTGAGGGGTATTGTTATAAACAAATCTCTCCTAATTATTTTATTCCAATTCCACTGAAATAAATTTAATTTGTGAAATTATAATAAATTTAATATTATTAATTTTATTATATTTTACCTAACAATTGTAATATCACTTACAAACTTTGTCTATGACCATTAAAATTGATGGTGTCATCATTTATATGTGTTGACTTCCGCATCCATGAATAACATATTTAATTTTTCACAACCCCCAAATATGTATGGTACTAAATATTTATTTAATTTAAATATATAATATTTAAAAAATTATTATTATTTATAAATGAGAAAATATTTTTTTAAACAACCCTCCAATTCTATAAAAAATGATAGTGTCGTTCGTGTGTACATGCGGAATATCACCTCCATGAATGAAATATATTACTTTACGTTAACTCCTAACATATATGCCTTTGTAAATGAATTTAATTAATATATGAAAACTATATTTATGCAACTTTTAAAATAATATAAATAATATATTGAACATTTCATATGTGATATTAATAATAAATGGTCGTTGTAAACTTAATCGTCTTAAATGAATATATCAGTACACCATTTATAATTTAAGTATATTTGGGGAGGATCTATGAAATTCTATAAATAAGGTTATAAAAGAATAATAAAATTCCTAATAACTATAATATTTAAATTATTTATATATTTTATAGAAAAAATCATAACTGTCAATTTAAAGAGGATGTTTAAGAGAAATCAACTAAAACCCCAATGTAACCTTCATAAGAAAACATTAATTAATTAATTAATATCATATGATATAAAATAGAATATAGAAAATGAAAAATAGATGTGAAAATGTTTTTAATAAATTTTTTAACAAACTTATGTTGAATATTAATTATATAAGTCACAAACATAGGATGAATTAGGTCTTGAGGTATGAGTAAGTTGTTTCTATTTTCAATTCCACATGACATGTTTGATATTTTGCACCATCATTTATTTTATATGGTGTATTAAATAGAATATTGGATTCAAGTATAATAAATTTAATTAATTTCATAATATTTTAATATTTATTTTGTGGTAATCCTCTTTTTTTATTCTTATGTTACAATTATTGTAATGGTTTCTTCTTCAATAAAAATTTGATATCGAGATTTTCCTTTGAATATAATCCATAAATGGAATTTTATGGTACTTATTTATAAAACCCCTATAATTTTTTTATCCTATTATAATTTTTTGGGGATTTTTTCTCTTTACATGATTTTATTTTCCATATGAATTCATTAATTACTCCATTTAAGTAATCAAATCCAGCGTCATCTATTTGGTTAAGAATCTTCTACTTCCAAGATCATATTAATTAGATACATTTATGAATGCATTTATCTATTCCATAATAATTTATTTTGGTAATATAATACCACTTTTACATTATTTAAATTTTTTTATGAAATATTTCACATTTTCCATTTGGATCATTTTCATAAACGTGTAAAAAATCATCTCATTTTATCATTTTCAATGAAAACTCATCATTATTTCAATTTTTTATTTTTCCATGAAGATTTAAATATAAATTTTCATGTTCTTGAAAATAAATTATTATTAACTTAGTTTTATAAAATATTTATATTATATTTATTATATTTATAATGATCAATAATGTTTCTTATTTCCAAAATGATTTTTTAAATTATCATATAATTTTTTATGTGTGTCCCCAACTTTTGGCATATTTTTTTATTAATTGAGGTAACTTTTCTAATGATAACACAAACCTTTTTTATGATTATGGATTATGAAATGTTCTTTTCTATAAGTGGATTGATCGATAACTTACTTTTTATTTAACAACCATCCACTATATATTAATATGGTTCTTTTTCAGAGTCCTTTCCTCCTTGAACACTCTATATTTGATTCCTTCGATTAAAGTTTGATCACTTATATTCCATATATCAATTTATTAATTATATTATTGAATACATCATATAAAATTTATCTATAAATGAAAATACGATAAACCTAATCATCTTATTTAAAGGGAATTCACATAGAATGTATGGAATATCTTGGAATACTAATTTTTTTTCATGGGTACATTACATTATGATTATTAATGGAATTATGAATTATTTATTTATATGATTCCATTTGAAAAATTATATGACACCCATTTTATTGTCATGGGTTCTTTATGTTATGATGGTTGATTTATTTAATGTGTCACACATATGCATGGATGAAAGATGAGTGGGGTGCTATGTCACCCTCTAATGCATTGGTTAAAATTTTATATTCCATGAGACATGTATATACAATTTTAATTTAGTTTCATGCAAGTGTGGGTCCAAGTGTGTGATTAATGTAGGTAATGTTTCACCATGATAATGTTTTTCCAAATTTACAAAGTATATATATGTTACACTCTCAATACTTATATTAATTGAAATTTTTTTCCACACTCCTGATTTAGGTATTAAGTTATTCTAATCCTTATTCTATGAGTCTTGGATTGTGAACTATGATTATTTAGGTATTATTATCTTATTTTATGACCATGTGACATGATTATACATATATGATCATCCTAGGGTCTTTTATTATTTTTAATTATTATAATTTTTTCTCTTATTGGTCGTTTTTTCTCACCCCCTTTCTTATGTTTTCATTTCTCTAGGTTATGAATACAATTGAAATTTATGATAATCCTAAATATGAGTCTAGTGCGGCTTAATTGTTGAGGAATGATTGTAAGTATCAAAAAATATGTTACTTAGGTATCTGATCCACAAAGACACTAAACTATACATTATTGGGATTGCATGTTTATTATGAAATATAATGTTCAAATTATGAAAATGATATAAATTAATTATATTTTTAGATTGGGTTTCCTCATTTGGTATCAAATATAGTGTTTAATTTAATTTTGTTTGTATATGTCCTAAGAGTCTGAAATTGGGAGCCTTAGTTGGTATCAGTGTATGGTTGACTTATTTTTGGGTATTAGTATATTTATTTAATAGATTTTGATTAGAGAACATTAGTTAAGTCCCTATAGATTATTCTATGTTGAATATAACATCCTATAGTTTTGGTGATATTTTGAGTATGTGGTTTTCCTATCAGTTAAATCCCATTTTTAGATAATATAATGTGGTTATTGTTGTGGATTGAATAATAAATAACTCAGAAAAAGGCTGGTTTAGTATTTACTCAATCATTAATCGGTGCATGATGAATGGGACTAAGACATCACACTTGGATAAAAACTCTAATTGGATATAATTCAGTCAATAAAATTATATATACAATATATTTCAAAGTATTTATTATTCTATATAATTAGATTATGTATAATGAGGAAAAATAACCTAAATAAACCTAGTTTTCTCTTATAGTGATTTATTTTTCGCTGAATGATAATCTAATGGATTAAAGATTTATGAAATTTTGAGGGTGAGTTTATCGGGATATTATTTATCATAATAATATTATGATGTAAATTTTTCATTAGTCGCATTAAAAAACATTTGAATTTAGTAGTGGTAAATGCCTGAATGAACTATGTTAATCATGGTCTCCATAGTAAATGAAGTTACATTCCTAATGAGAAACCAATTTGGATAAAGTCATGAGTGACAAATCATGGTTCTTTCTATATCCACGTATTAGGATTTATGATTTATAATATAAAATTAGTGGGGTGTAAAAGGCACTGAAGAAGAGTAAGATTAATTCCCATGGATTTTTAGGTGATGAATATGATGAAGAAAAGAAACTTCGATTTTAATTATGTAAAAAAATTAGAAGAGACTCCTAGGGTATTGTCATAAAATAAAAAAAAGAATATTTTTATCAATGTAAAAGGTTGAAATTGAGAAAAAATATGTCCAGTAATATAGAATATCTCAGTTATCATGATGGGGAAATTTAATTTTCTTCCTAAGGATCTACTAGCAGTTTGATGTTTTAGATTTGAATAATTTATAGACTATGGAGTATAGTTCACTAATCGAAGGGATTATGATGAAAATAAACACTAAAACCCTCTTTTACCATGACAGAAAAAAGAAAATAACTATATTTATATAATACTATTTAATTGTATAGACATAATTTTTTGGTTCTTTTAATTTTTCATTCTAGATTTCCAAATTTCTTATATAATCTAATATTGTAACTACAATTAAATATTGAATTATAAATTAAAAATTTTAGTGGTGAAATTATTATATCCACGATTTGTGAATTTCCATAATGGTTTATGTGATTATTCACCAACCTATTCTTATTAAGTCATCCTTTATATGAATTCGATGTGATTTTTGAAATGGGTTTGTTATAATTACATAGAAACTATAGTAATCACCAAAATAAGGAGATATCACATTTCAAACCAACCTATGATCATAAATCAATGAGAAGATGGATTTGAAAGCTATTAGAAAAGTAATTTTATTATAAGATTTATGATTTTTATTCATGTGGTATGTTTATTTTAATTTATTGGAGAAAACCTCGATATTATGTTTGACATATTCTAAAGGAAAAAGATATTTTTCCTATGTTTGTGAAGTTGATATCTCCCTAGAAATTATATATTGATTAGTGTATATTTTTATGTTATTTTAATTTTTTTAGTGAAAAATGGTAGAAAATGTGAGGGTGTAATTTATTATTTGGGTTGGGAAGATTGTAACACCTAGAGATTTTTAAATATATTTTCTTATGAATTAACATTATGTTTCGTAGAATTATTTACACACAATATTGAACTAAAATGGGTTAAGTCATATTACATAAATATAATTAAAGTAAATATGGATAATTAAACATATATAGAATAATAATATTTTAATCAATTATAAATTAATGCAAAATTGGATTACAATCAAATAAAGTATTAAAATATAATTTTTTATTAAAAACATTTTTTTCTTTATATTTTATGTATTTATGTAGAAGATAATGTTATAAATATAATAATTATTTTAAAAAATAAAAATTATTTTTGGACAAATTGTTTTAATGTTATCATAGGAGGAATTTTTTATGTTTTCCTTTAATGATTTAATTTTAGGTTAATAGTCAAAAAATACCAATTTTTCTAATAATGTAACATTTATGACATTATCCTAATACAAGAATGAATCTAATGTATTTTAATCCTTTTTAATTGAAATTATATATTTATAAAGTAGAATTAATCATTAATTACACTATATTGAATTTAGGAAAAACATTTTTGACATTTTGGAAACGTAAATAATATTTCACTCAACAAAAAAATATTCTCCTATTCTAAGAAATTAGTTTCTATCAATCATAGTGATTCAATCTCAAAAACATGTTTTTTGTATTTTAAAAAAATATTACTTAATAAGTTAAAATTAATATTTGGACTAAAATTATGAGTAATAAGATTAAAGTTAATGACCATGATAATAGTGAAAAGATTATTTTCAAATAATAGTTTTATTAATGTTGCATAATTTTTATATATTAAATTAAATTAAAATATTTAACATAAGTAAATTCATAAGATTTTTTCACATATATAAATATATATTATAACTCACTTAATAGGTAATTATTATTTTATTATATTAATAACACTTAATAGTGAATACAACATTTTTCTATAAAATGGTTTTTTATAAATATTGAATAATTTTATTTAATTTTTTTATATTTTTTAGGAAATGTATTAGTTTAAAAGGATGTTAAATTTATGTTAATAAAATTAAAATTTGGTAATATGTATATTATTACATTTCTAATAAATCATAAATTACATTAGTAATATCTTATTACCATAACAATAACTAAAATGCTAAAATGTAAAAAATATATTTGTAAAAGACATTAAGCATGTTTAAAACATGTTGAAAATTGAATGATATAGGCCATACCAACCTTATATCACCCCAAATTTATTTATTTCTCACTTCATTAGCCTTTGAACCTTTAATAATGTCATGCCATTATTGAAAAGGTATTGTGTATTAATAAAAATTCCATTTTCTTAACATATAAAAGGAGAACACTTCCAAATCATATCAACACCCATTACAAAGGAATATAGAAACCAAAACTCTAACATTTTATCTATTAAAAAATATCTCTCCATGTTTGAATCCTTGGTTTTACTAAAATTCCTAGAAAAATATACATAAGGTGTTAACTATGGGATAACATGCGAAGTGAGGGGTAATGTTTTAAACAAATATCTCTTAATTGATATATTTCTATAGCCCCTAAAATAAATTATAATCTTAGAAATTATGATAAATTGAAAATTATTAATATAATTAAATGTTATTAAACTATTTTTATATCTCTTTTACTCTTTCTTCCAAAACAGTTCAATAAAATAATATGTCATCCTTTGTACGCTAAGACTACCACATTCATTATTAACAAGTTATATTTTTCAAAAATTTCTTATATTGTAGGTTAAAAGGAATTATATAATTAATTAATATAATATTTTTTATAAGATTATGATTCTTAAATGATTAATTGTTTTATTTATTACCTCTCTACCATTCTATGACAAAATGAGTGTGTCCTCTATGTGTGCCTACAGACTACCACATCCATAGAATAACATACATAATTTTTCATTACTATATAACATAGATGAACATAAAAATGTATTTAATGTATAAAAATTTAATTTATTAAACTATTAGTAATTATTAAATATAATATTTTATATTTATAAGTGACATTAACAATAAAAAATTATTGTAAACTTTTTCACCTTAGAGGAACATATCATGGAACCTTTCTTAAAATGATTCCATTTTAAAAATGTCTAAGAAAATTCATAAATTTAATGAAAATGGAATAATGAAATAACTACATTTCTAAAATATTTGTAACTATGAATATATTTTATAAAACGTTTTATGATGATCAATATACTGAATAAGTTTTAGACATAGAGACTAAACCAACTTAAGTAACTTCATAAGAATTTAAATATTTAATAAATCTATATAATATAGTAGTAAATATACCAAATATAAAAATATATAGTTTTAAAAGGTTATTAAAAATGTATTTAAAATTTATAAGTCAATTATCTAGTACATTATGTGCACACGTCAAATGAATTAGGATTCAATATAAGGTTTATTTGTATTTAATTAAAATTTCACAAGATGTGTTTGATATTTCACACCATTGTTTTATATATGGTTTATTCACTAAAATATTTCCATTAATTATAAGGAATATATTTGAATTTATGAAATTTAAATTTCCATTTCATTTTAATCCTCATAGGTTGATTTTATTCTTAGTTTACCATTTTTTAAAGGATGGGGCCGAATCCTCAATTTATTATTTAAAGAAAAGACCTCTTTAGACTGGGTAAAGGGTGACCCATTACATATCACGAAGTCCCAAGTCCAAGTGGCCTGAATACAAGGCTTGAAAGCCCATTTTTTTGGCCCAATGGACCCCTCAGTGAATAGTACTGCTATAGTATCTGTGCTGTTACAGCACCTGCTACAGTATCACTGCCGCTACAGTACCCGGATATTCTCCCCATAATTTCATACTCCTATGGTTATTTTTGGGGTTTTTATATGTCCTCTCATTATATTATTTCACCCCTTGACTCATTACTTACCCATTTTAAGGAAATCAACCTATCACTTTTTTTGTTCAAGAATCCTAGTATTTCATGATAGTATTCATTAGATCTTCTTATGAATGTCCTTTGATATGAATTAATAACTGATTAAGGTTATATTATAATTTTTTACCATCTTTAATAGTTTTAATGAAAATTATAATGTCTTCTATATGGTCCTTCTTCATCAATGTGTGAAAATAATCAGTTTTTTATCTTTTTCATTTGGGTACATCTTTTCACCATTTTTAAAAATAAAGTAATTTTATATTATTTTTGTTAAATATTTGAATTTAAATATATTTGTTTCAAAAATATCAATAATTTTTTTTATTTCCAAAGATATTATCCAAATTCTAATTAATGTTTTAAACTATGTGAACATCCTTTAAAATGTTTTATTCTTGATCAAGGTAGTTATTAAAATTATAACATCCACATTTTATCTCATTAGGGACTATGAAAGGTTATTTTATACTAGTGGAATGATCTATCACAACTTTTGTATAGATTTTCCATATGTTATATATAAATATGGTTCTTCTTCCAATTCCTTTCCTTTATCAACAATCTATATTTCATTCCAATCATTAAACAGTGTTCACCTTGATTACAAAAGCAGATTTATCAGATAAATTATTTAGAAAAACCTATATATTTTATCTATATGGTGTAAATACCATATATCTCATCATCTTAATTGAAGAATATTTACCAAGAGAGTTATTGAATATATTTGGATATAGATTTATATTCAATGGGATTATAAAATTATGGTTCTTGACAGAATTATGAATGAATTGTGTAAGTGATTAAATTAGAAAAGGATATGAAACACATTTTGTTTCCATGTAATATTTATGATATAATTAATTTTTGGTTTCAGGTGACAGACATATGTATCGATGAATGATATATGGGGTCATATATCACCCAATAATCCATTGGTTAAGAATTTATATCTCATGAGACAGTATATGTGATTAAAATTTTGTTTCTCACAAGGGCATGAAAGTGTGTTACCCATGATGGTGATGTTTCCCAATAAAAATTTGTGTTCCAAATTTATTTGGTATCACGATGATATTCTCTGATGGATCATGTTTATTGACTAATATTTCCATACTATTTTGAATCATTAAATATATTTTTCTATAAATTATACCATTACTCCTAGTTTATGATCTATTAATTATTGGGTATTATTATTTAATTTTATGTCTAGATGCCTTGATTAAACAAATATGCTCATTTTATTCACATTTATGATCGTTAATTTCTATCGCTTATGTTTACCCATACTAGGAATTTTAGGTCACTCCCTTTTGAATGTATCCATTTACCAATGTTATAAATATGAGTGTAATTTTTGAGTATTCAATATGGGAGCCTCATGTAGATCAATCATATTGAAATGTTTATAGGTATTATACAATAATTTTCTTTTATTGTTGATCCTTAAAGACACTAAACCTTCTTTTCTTATGATTGAGTGTTTATTAGGAGATGTAATTATTAAAGTGATAAAATGACATGAAGTAATATTATATTTAGTATAGTCCACTGCACTTAGCATCAGATCTAATGGTTAAAGAGAAATTTTATAGCATTAGACCTATATGTGAGGGTATGTGGTGCCTTAGTTTTTATTAGATAAGGTTTTAGTTATTTATGAGGATTAAATATGTTTTTTTAGGATAATAGGATTAAATAAAATTAGTGAAAACCCTATAGAACAGTCTCAATATTGGAGAAAATATGATAATTTTGTTGATATTTTGAGTATGTGTTATTTCAATAAATTGTGTCCCTTTTTTAATACATTGTAATTGTTTTTTATGAAACATATGTACCTAGGGGTAATAACCCTATAAATGTTGGATGAGTATTAACATGGTCAAAACATCATGTAAGATGAGTGGTCCTAATACTACACACCAATATGGATATTTTTGAGGGATATATATTGGTTAATATTACTCTATTTAGGATCTATTATGAATGATTTATTATATTTTTTAATTTTGTTATTGATTATGAGCGAACCCAATCTAAAGAAACGTAGTTTTTTCCATAACTGATTTTGGTTGAACTAAAAGCTAATGTGATGTTTTAGATGTGCAAATACATTTTTAGGTTGAATTTTTCATGATAATATGTATATTAATACTCTTATAATGGATATTTTCATTAATAAAATTATCCACTTTTAGATATTAGTAATGGTTGAAGCTTAGATGGATAGTGTTAACAATGAATTCCGTAGAGAATTCAAAGACTATCCCAATGAGAAACCAAAAGGATAGGTTGTGGAATACGAAATATTATTATTATAATAAAATTTAAATTTTGAATTATGATTAATACTATTATCATAGTTAAGATTTCAAAAGCACTAAATAAGTTAACGATTTAATCTCATGGATATTCTTGTGATGAAGTTGATGAAGGAAGGAATATTTGATTTCCTTTGTATAAAAAAATTGGGAAGATTCACCAGGGGATTATCCAAAAATAAAGAGAAACCTTTTTTCTATTGTAAATGGGGGATTTTATAAAAAATATTCTTATGGAATAAAATTAACATTTTAGTTAATATTCGGGTGAAATTTAATGTTCCCATAGAGTATTCCAACTACTCATCCGCCACCTGTTTTTGGTGTAGGTAGGAGTTGTTGGTCGTCTTTTCTTTAAGGTAGGGATCCCTTAGTCTTTCATTAAATGTTTATAATGAAGGGTGGGTAAGCTAATGTCCATTTGTGATTATGTTCAAATCTCAAATTTTAATTAAGCATGTTATGAAGATAATATAACATTTAATAAAGGTAATCAAGCCTATTATGATAATTTTTTTAGTTGCATTAATAAAAAATGAGGGGCAGGGAAGATGATGATGATGATCGTTTGTTTTATTTTTTTATATTTGATCCATTTTTTGAATGGTATGACTTCTAAAAATCATGGTTTTTGGTGGTCTTTATTTACACACATATATGGATTTTGGATTACTGCTATAAATTATGAACTTTGATTAATCACGTATACCATGTTAAATAAATGGATTCCCCAGGATTGAACATATATTTGGATCACCCAGGAATAATGAAATTGTAACTAAAGAATGTATATGGATAAATCTTAATACACTTTGATTGTTTGGTGTAGTTTTGAGTTGTGTGTGGTTCTGTTCATCCTTGTGTCTTTTCTATCATTTGGAATTGTGGATGGGTGTGGTAGTGTCTATGGTGTGGTACGAGTGGTAGAATGGAATCTCATGTTGAGAGATTTATTTATTGTGGAATGGATGGGAAGTGGTTGGGCAGTGAGGTTGCATATTAGGATTTTTCTATGATTATGATTTTGTGTGTGGTGTGGTTATGTAGTGGGGCCGCCATGTATGGTTATTATGAGGTGTGTTGTGGGGTTTAGTAGTAAGTTGGGGTTTTTCTTATTGAGATAAATGCTAGGGCTGTATTAATTTGAAGAATAATAGTGGAAGTGGTTGGCTTGGGTGATAAGTGGGGAGTAAGTGTAAATTGGGGTGTTTTATCATAGTTTTCTTTCTCTTTTTTGGATCGGTAGTGAGGTTGTTCATTTTTTTGGTAGTTAGATTCTTGGGTATGAATAGAATAACTAGTAATTGCTTAATAATTCCAAAAATTATTAAGAGTTAAGTGGATTTATTTTATCAAATTCGGAAGTGACCATTGTTCTTCTCGATACGTTCATTTAGAGGTAACAACAAAGGTGGTGGTGTTTTGTGGTGGTTATTTTCTTGAGAACCCATAGGTTGGGATGATTTTTTTGTTACTATATATATACTTTTACATTCTTGTGATTCTATATGCACCCCACCCTAGATGGGAACTACATGTCAAACACCCCCATTGTAATGGGGATGGTTTATTTCCCAAACATCCCAGTGGGAGGATGGATTGATGGCCACCCGTTATTCTATTATCCCTCTTATAGGTAGTGATAGTCCAGGAATCTTTGGGAAGGTTTTATTTTGTGAGGCCCAGGTGTTTGCATGTGAGTTTTACTTCCCATGTGTCTTCATGATGAGATGTTGTGTGGTTTACAGGTGTCTTCAAGGTGATATGTTTTGTTGTTCCAAGGTGTCTTCAAGATGTTGTGTGGTTTGTGGCCCAAGTGGCTACGGGTGGGATGAGATGTGATTGAGAAGCTTAAGAGTGTGTGGCTAGGATGTGATGTGGGATATGGACCAGGTGTGTGTGGGCGAGTTATGACATGGTCCTTTTAGAAGAGAGTGGAGTGCGAGGATGTTTTTTATTAGGGTGTGAGAGCAGTTAATTAGTGGGAAGGTGTTGTGGTGTACCCTATCATCATTATTATTACAATGTTACTTTAATTGACTTTCTGTTATTTGGTGAGTTTTCATTTTTGATATTTTGGGATGCATAGTATACATTGTTAGGTGATTTTGGATTTTTTCTTGTTTTCTCTTGGTGGCATTAGTATGTATCCCCCACTTATGCATGAGAGACTTTGATTTTTTCCTAATAAATATACTTTTATGATCAACCTATATATATAAAACTTCTTTAATGTTTCTATAAGGATTATAGGGACCATGCTAGGAATTTATAGCTCAGATGTTGGGACAGTTTTTGCGTCACTGCTTAGCCATATCCGTTTTGTATTTACTTGGGAACTTTTCATTGTATTTTTACCATTTTTACTTAAAACATGCATGCAGGAGGAATTTTGGATTCTTTTATATATATGTCATGGAGTTGTTTTGAGGTTGATACATATTATCTCTTGATCTCTATAAAAAGTTTAATGCCTCCCATGTTGTGAGATTTATAAACCGTTGGTTCTGGTCACCACCCCAGGGACTACTAGAGGTGGGACTCGGGGTCATTATCTCAATTCAATCATTTCCAACACAGGAGGGTCATCATTGGTGGGAGGGGATTGTGAAAAAAAATTCTAATAAAATTCTTAACATAATTAATTTGATTATACCTTGAATTATTTTCACCTTCCAAATGAATCATGACTTATGTTAAGTTTTATTTATCTCTATTTTCAATTCAAAGTGATATGATTAATATGGTGCACCATTATTTATTTTTTATGGTTTATTAACTATCATATAAACATAAACTATAATGAATATGTTTCATTTCATTATATTTTAATTTTCATTTATAGCAACCCCCTAATATTATTTATATGATTACATTACCATTAATGTATGGGTTTCTTATTTCGTCTCAATTTCAAATCAGAATTTCTTTTGGATTATTATCCATTAAGGGAAATTTTAATCTACTTATTTCTAAAACCATATTTTATTTTATCCTTTGATATTTTTGGGTTGGTATGTCTCCTAACTACTAAATTTCCCCCATTTTCTCATTATTTACCCATTATAAGGAAACGACCTCGACTTCTCCAATTTGATTGGAAATATCCTTATTTTATGACCATATTCATGAGATGATTTTTTGAATTTCACTATCCATGAAATAATAATTTGTTAAGGTCTCATTCAACTACTATGAAATTTTTGAAAAGACTTAATGAAATTTCTAATGATTTTTATAAGGGTGGTTATCCTCAATGTGTGGAAAGCATATAATTTAGTCATTTTCCATGTCATTAATTCATTATAATTTTTTTTTATTTTTTCAAAAGAAAATATAATCTACATTTTCATGTTTTGGGAAATATATTCTTATTATCTGGGTTAAATAAAAAATTTATATTCAATTAAAATTATTTGAAACGATTAAGAATGTTTTTTATTTTAAAATTGAATTTTTCTTGTTCTCATAAATAAAAATTTTCAACTTTGTCAATGACCATTAACATATTTTATTCTTGATAAAAATAAATATTAATATTTTATCATCAACCTTCATTGTCTAGATTTATTATGAAATATTTTTTCAATCACAAGAATTATCCATAACTTCTTTTGTCTTGACTAACCATACACTATGTATAAATATGTTTCTTCTTCTAATATTTCTCATATGTGAACACCCTACATTTCCTTTCATTGATTGAAGGGTATTAAACTTGATTCCATAGGTAAATTTATTGGGGAAAATCATAGAATAAAACATATACCTTTTATTTATATGATTACCACAAACCACATCATCTTAATTGAATGGTGTTCAACTTGAATGTTATTTAATATCTTTTGATACAAATTTATTTTCCATTGTTTTAACACATTCTAGTCATGTATGGGATTTGAATTGTTTATTCATGTGATTCAAATTTAAAAGGACATGAAACTCATTTTCTTATGATTGGTTCTTTATGATATGATCAAGGATTAATTTCAAGTGGAACACATTTTTATGCATGAAGGGTGGGTGGGTTCTTATATCACCCTCCAATTCATTTGTTAAATGTTTATATCTAATGAGACATTTATATGAAGTTCTAATTTAGTTGATCATAATCATGCATTCATGTGTGTGACTCTTGAAGTTTATATTTCCCAATTCTAGTTTTTGAGCTATATTTCTATGGTATCTCAATGTTATGCCCTTATAGACCATGTTTGTTGACTCAGGTTGGTAGACTCTTGATTCATGTGTTATGTTATGTAAATCCATGTTCCATTAATCATGATTTTTTTATTTTTTATTTATGATTTTTTGGTCCTGATTCTTTAATGTTTTTCATATGTGTCTTCATTAAAACCATATGATCATCTTATGATAATTTCAGATAATTAATTGATATAATTTATGTCTATCCTGGTTGAGAGTTTGAGATCACTAATTTTTTATATTTATGGTTCCCCATGTTCTGAAGATGAATGTGATTTATGATATATCTATATAGGAATCTAGTATGTATCAATTATAGAGAAATACTTATGAGTATCATAAAATAAGTTTCTTACATATGTGATACTCAAGGATAGTAAACATTTTATTCCTGGGATTTTGTTTTTATTATGAGATGTAATTTTTTCATATTAAAATGATGTAAAATAATTATTTATTTATTTTTTTCCACCTAATGAGGTATTATGTCTATTGTTTGAAAAAAATAATTGTATCATCAAACCCAGTATTATGTTTCTATAACATCTCCCAATTTGGGAATTTCTCAATCCTCGCCATGGATAATCTAGAACGATCCTTCTGTCTTAGCAAATCATCCACCTTGTTCACCTTCCTAGGGTGGTAATGTATTTAGAAATAATAACCCTTAATAAACTACAAGCATATTATTTAGATTATATTCTTATATTTTTATGTGAATATATAATTTAAGACATTATGACTAGTATACATATCAAACTATTCACCTCAATGATAATTCCTACATATTTTCAAATAAAAATAAATACTACCAATTCAAAATCAGAAGTCAGATAATTTTTTTGAAGAATCATTAATTATCCTGAGGCGTATACAACCACCATGTAATATTTTTCGAGAGAACACCAGAACCCCATCTTTAGTGAATAGTTTTATATCAAAAACCCTTCTTCACTATAGGGTAGTATATGTACTGGTGTACTAAATAAACATTTCTTTAACTAATAGAAATTTTTTTCATGTTCATAAATCTAAATAGACTTATATCCCATTTAATTCGACACACATAGTTGATTTTTTGGGAATAATAAATTTCCCAGAAATTATTAGTTGTATCTAGTCAAAACAAAAAAATATGGGTCTCAGTATTATTGGTTTTTATATGATATTATTAAATTTCCTCCATCATTAAATGATCTACTGATATACCATAATTGGTGACAACATGTCCCAATAATGAAATTTTCTATATAAAAATCAAATTTTAAAATTTATCCATACATTTTTGGCTTCATCATGGTCCTTAACTTAATAATCCTATGATCGACATGCTCTTCTATTTACATTTAAGTTATGATAATTTCATATATAAAGACTACCACAAACATATCAT
The DNA here is from genome assembly GCA_963277665.1 of Viscum album. NCBI lineage: Eukaryota > Viridiplantae > Streptophyta > Magnoliopsida > Santalales > Viscaceae > Viscum > Viscum album. The sequence goes on along the minus strand of OY728163.1, from coordinate 1,637,381,933 downwards.
TGTAATTTATAAATAATATATTAATCAGATCCATGATTATAGTGAGAAAATTGATAATTCTAAATGAAATTAATATAATGTATTGGTGTTAATAACTAATACAGAAGGATGTATTTAGAATATCCACATTTGTAACCATTAATAGATGATATATAGAACAAAGTTCAATGGTTCTAAAGTATCCAAATTCACGTATTTGATCAAATAAGTTATCAATATAGGGTAATTGATACTTTTTTTACCGTGATTTTGTTAAGTTCCTCATAATCACTACAAATGCCCATTGACCCAGCATTGTTTTTGTCAATAAGAACATATAGACCCCATGGTAACTTACTAGGGAATATAAATCCATTTTATAGACTCTACTGGATTTGAGACATCAATTCCTATAACCCAATTGGTTCAATTATATCAAGATCCATTAAAATATAGTTAGAACCATATATTAGTTTTATTGAAAAATAATCTTCATTATTTTAGATTAGACTGCGAAACTCTTCAAAAAATATATTTTTATATTCCAACCAAAAAGTAATATCATAAATATTGGTTTTATCCCTAACCATTTGATATAGATACCCCCACATAACTTGGTAGTAAAACCATTGTAATGAAATCAACTTCCATAGGATTTTTAAATTAATTCATTATTTGACAGATGATTACATATTTATTTTGGATATCAAATATGCCCTACCTTCATCAAAAATTGATATGGGCTCCATATAGGCAAATCTCAACCATTACCAAAATCATATCAAATTCAAATATATTGAAAATTAAAATATTTGGGGAAATAAAATTCCTAAAAACTTATATTATAGATGAGTTAATATTTAAGATAAAATCATCATTCCACTATTGATTTTCACTAATAATTATATATCTGTTCATTAAGGATATTAATAAATAGATCTATATAACTTTGAAAATTTTATAGAATATTTAACTAGGAACACATAATTTTTTTCAATTTTGATTGTGTTTCCCACCACCTTGTCATCATTGTTCAATCATCCTTAACTTACTAACCCCAAAATGGTTAGATAAAGCATCGAGGAGTAGTAATCAGAGTGAGAAATCCTAGAATTTGTAAAATATATCCTACGATGAAATATATTATGATGTTATACTACTAATTTTGTTCAAATATATTCTATGAATTTTACGTTTTGATGATCTCAAAAACGCTTCACATGTTTCTAATGAATCTGTTTTAAGTATATTTATCAGGTTTTTATCTTATTTAAATTAATTCAAATGAAAATTTACAATATTGGATGTTTCGTGAAATTATATTAAGTTTGATTTATTTATTAATGTGAGTAATGTAGATATGATGATATTTGGTAATTTTGAGTAATCAGTTACGGAAATCTATTATGTGGAGGAATTGCATGCATTAATTCGATTTGTCGATAAATCATTGATGTGAGAGACAACTACCATAGTTAAATGCATATGTGAATTTGAAATTTAGTTTAATCAAATACTTGATATGGATATGTGCCATATTTTTATTTGTGTATCTAATTGGATACATAGATCAAGTCAACTATGTGATTTTCAGTTACTCAATAAAGGTAAATAAATAATTTGGGCAAATGAATAATTCAAATATATGAAGAATGAATGTGTGAATAAATTCGGCTACATAAAAAAAATATGTGGAATTCACCAATATTTTATCCCATAATTGGCTACACAATTCTACAACATAATAATTTATTAGCACTTATTTTTTCATAAAATAAATAAATATTAGTGTATCTATTTATGGTAAAATTGGTTTCCAAATGGTTTCAAGTATTCAAAAACAAAAATAGTGTAGATTAATTTATTACCTAATTTTTTTTGATAAATTATTTTTCTAAAAAGAACATATATATATATACACTATGGATAACATTTTCTAGATATCATGTTGTTCTATTAGAAGGGAAAATATATACAGGAGTATTTAAAGAAGAGTATAAGAATGATATCTTACTCAAACTTTCTTTAGATTCTTTTTGTGTTGTATCTCTTTGTTATAAAAAATTAGAATAAGATTCGAGTTTTCAATAGTTTTTCTATGAAGATTAATGTTTTTTTGTTTCTAAAGACTCTCCAAATGATATTTTTCATTTTCGACCTCTCTCCTATATATTTATTCTATGTTTTCAAAAGAACATTGTAATAATGTGATTTGTGTGTAAAATATCATTATTATTTCTTATTGTTATAAGTGAGTAGACCTTGTGCTAATTATTGAATTTTTTTTGTTTTTATAAAGTCATATAGGAGTATAACAAAATATTATGATATTTTACCAAGTGAAGAGTTCTTGGATTCCATTGGGAAGCCCTTTGTAAAATTAATAGTAATAGTGAAATCAATAAGAAGTATTATTTGATCATTGGTGGAGTAGACTAGTGGTTTTTTTATTCTATATACAGCTATAAATTAAATATGATAGATAGATTTCATAATGTTTTTATTTCTGATATTTTTGTTTGATTTTAGAATATCATAATCTGAAATACCAAAAAGTGGGTTGTTTTAAGTGAATATAATTTTATGAACTCAACTAAACCCTTTATTGAGTCTTTTTTTAGTTGTTCTTTTACCAAAATATAATTTCGAATGATGTGAATTTGGTGTTCTTAACTCTAAAAAGTTTAATTCAAAATAATTTTCTTAAAATAGATGTTATGGAATATAATACAGAAGGTATATCTATAAAAATAGATCCCTATTTTAATGAAAATATTTATAGATGTTGGAAGTCACATATGATTATTTACATGAATCATGTTGCTCTAATGATTTCTTTAAAAGATATTAATCCTAACAAAATTATGGAAGGAGATCTAGAGAAATTAGATACTACTTTCAAAGGTGAATATTATATGAACTCTAAATAAATGAATGTTAAAATATATGCACTTATTATAGATAATTTAAATAGATTTTATCAATGTTATATATTATATTATATGTGGGAAAATATCTCACTGGTTTACGAAGGTATGTATAATGTGATATTATTTAGATATAATGCTGTAAAGTTGAATTTTGGAAAATTTAGAATTATTGATAGAGAAATAATGTAATGAACTAACCCACTAAAGCCCAATTGACCAATTATAACCCAACATTGACACTCTAATCCCACCTCTAGCAAGATATTGGTAACTAAAAATTATCATGTAGGCCTATCACACACATGGGTGGCATTATCCTAAGTTACCTGTAAGAATACACACAACTTCAACCACCAATAAAATACTAAAATATAAAATAAAATGGATACCATAATGCATGAATTCATGTATGTACCACAATCAGAGTAAGAAAAATGTATGAGATATCATAAAGAGAAAAACAATTTTTAATAAAAAATTATGAATGCGTATATAATTATAACAAGGAAGGGACTACTGTCAAATGAAACTTATGAAACTAAACACACAATTTCTTGATCAAATATGATTCACCTGCTCCAAGTGCACATAGGGTCCCTTCATAATGCATTTTTTCTTTGTAAGACACAACATGTATGGGAAGATCCCTTGAATGGTTGAGTACAAAAATACCAGGTAGGAAATAATGAAATCACCAGACATAAAGAATCAAGAGAGTATTCAACTCCTCATCAGGATAGTATGTCAATATGAATATGAGAAAATACCAATAATAAAATAAATATACTCATGGAAGACAGAAATTCTAGGGTTAAGGTCACAACAATACATCCATCCTTGTATTCTACTCAAGGAATTAAGGTAACACTCATTTTAGAGAACTCACTCCACATGCCACACTAACACTGATGGTGCTCATCCGACAGGTCATGATCATTGGGCCGGACCATGAAGAGGTGCATGATAGAACCCTAATGAAAGTGATACACATATTTGAGATCTAATCTAGGTCTTATGGTGTATTACTAACACTAAGTTGAATGACCTCATAGGAATGGAATTGAACGCCCAAGTATGTAGGTCATTTGATTCTTGACCCTACCCAGGGAAGAAGATGCTGATATTGGATCACACCCCAAGCTATACCGATGGATTTATAATAGTATCTAATACTAATAAGATGGAGGGGATCAAATAATATTCATAAAAATTTATTCTACACAATTCACTAATAATGATGGACTAAGGAACACACGCTACAAAAATTGTTCTACACTATAGTGAATAAGGGCCCAATCTTCCCTAAAAAAGGTCATGGTGTTTCTTATCTACATTAGGTTTGCTCATATAATTTTTCACATGCTCATGTAAATCAGATCATTCTAGTATACTCTATCCCATGACCATGTACTCTTCTAATTTATGTGTACTCTATATGTGTATGGGAACTCTATCCATGTATAAGTACCCTAGTTATGTGTGTGCCCTTATAACAGGTTGTGACTTGTACCGAAACTATTACAATGTACATAGTTATGTCTATCCCTATGTACCCCTATAGTATATCCCAAGCCACAAACACCATGTCACATTTCACGTATTGGGTATAAATTCCATGTGATATATAATATTGATGAACCACTAACCACTGTAAAAAGTTAAAAAAGACATGGGTTCTTCAGAAGTATACATCATCTATGTTGGGATTTTCCTAAAAACTCCCAGAGTCTTCAGAGATCCCTCCCTTGCCACTTACACCTCTGATTCCCCCTTGAATCAAACTATAGAACTATGATCTTAGGATAAAAGTTCTCTCTCAATCACTATTGTATGTATTCAAATTACCCAATCTACTCGGGAACCACCTCCCATCACACATGACCTCCACAATTCTAAACCATGAACCGTTGATCTCAATATCTGATTAAAAATCCTTCATCATTTTTATACACCATAATCAATCTGTATATATAGAATCTAAATGCACAATAATTTTTTGTTGTTACAAAGTATAATTGACAAATGATTGATCACTGAGTATTTTTATAATAATGGGTCAAATGGTATATCAATGATGAATGCCCAATGAATTAGGGGAGAAAGGTGCAAAGAAAAGAATAAGGAAGAAACCTCATCCACTTTTTGGTTTAGACTCAATCCATTTTTGAGTAGGTGAAAAATAAATATGATAATCATTACATAATCTTTTCCGGATTGTAGTATGATAAAAAATACTTTTAAATAAACTATTGGACAATGAATCTATTTGTTAAAATGATTGATTCGAGATCATTTCGGGTACAAAAATACATATTAAACAAATATAATAAAATTACATACCTTGATTTTGGATTGATTAATAATGAAGAATGGTTTTACACTATTGTTTTTGGTGATATCCACAAAAACTGTTGGTGAATTTAATATCCTTGGAACCAACCATCGATCCAAAAATCATTCATGCTTTGATAAGTATCTTATCAATGATCCCAAAAAATCTCAAGGGTTATTTGAATAATACTATAATTTTACTATAATTAGGTTCAAATAGGGGGGGTCGTGGTTATGGAAATTAAATAAATTATAAATTAATTAATTAAATACTTTAATTATCATTAATCCCATAACCTCTATTAATCCAAACACCCTACATGAAGAATGGTTTTCCCACACAAAGAGTAAAAGCCATATTATGGTTTTAATTGTGGTCTTATATTTCCCATACGAAAATATGATTTGAATTTATTCCTCTATATTTGAAAAAACAATACACTTGTGATATAATATTTTTAATATGTTTACTATATCAACCCCAAGACTCCTCAGGCCCTAGAATCCTATATTGATTGATTTTATAGATTATAAAATATTACTTAAATTTTTATAAAATCATACAAGAAAAAAAGTCATTAAAGTATCCCCACCTTAGGTATTTTCATCTCCATAAGTAAAACACTATTGAAACTGTTGAGTGTACCGATCTTGTATCTCGTTCTCCAACTCCCTGGTTCTCCCCTGAAGATTCACATTATTCCACTAAACATGTACTTATTGAATCACTCACCCACAAAGGATATTCTCATATCCTTCATTTATATCTATGAGGAACTCTAGGAAGGTACCTCTATACTCAATATCTATCCTTACCCATTCAATAACATTTGATGGGTTGTTCACATAACTCCTCATCTATGACTTGTGGAAGACATCGTGTGCCCATGTTAAGTCCATGTAGGATAACACCTCTCTATCCATATGTAGTATCTAGAAAGGGCCAATGAATCGTAGATATAACATTCCTCCCTATCCAAGCCAATGTGATCCTCACTAAAGGGAAACACTCAAGAACACATGGTCTCCTTCATTCAACTCCAAACACCTCATTAATTGGTCCACATAATGCCTTTGATAGATATGGATATTCCTCATCCACTCCTAGATGATATGTATCATCTCTATTTTTCTCATAAAAACTATTGGCCAATGGTTATTGATTCACCTAGATTATTTTAGAATAGTGGCTACCTATAGGTTCTCCCATAAATGTCCTCAAGTGGATTCATACCAATAGTGGAGTGGAAAATTTTGTTATGCATAAAATTTATCAAGGTAAGTTGGTCCTACCAATAATTTCCAATGTCCAGCATGGAATCCCGAATCATTTCTTCCAAACTAGAATGGTCTTCTTGGTCTGGATGGCTTTCTTGGGGTAAGATGTCCTGATCAACTGTAACTATTTCCCAAAGGCCTCCTAAAATCCACTCCATAATCGTGATTCTTAATGAGGATCACAGTTTAAAACAATCCTCAAAGGATCTTTATGAATCCATATTATCTCTAGAACATAAAGTTATTACAAGCATTATACTAAACTCTGCAATCAAATAACTATAATGTGGGTCGACTTGGTGAGTTGGTTTATGATATCTTAGATAGCATTGAATCCTCTATAAAACTATTGAATACCCATCACGAATCCCATAGATATAATATAACACTTCTACCCCATCACCCCCATGGGGTTGAGAAAAACATATTGTATCCTTATGATCATCCTTCACCTACTGATAATTGGATCATCAAGTGAAAGTATATTAGGTATTTAAATATGAATGGTATCACAGACGGTATCTCTATGATGAGGCTCCATGACATTTTAACGAAGGTTAGGGTTAAAATTTATAGACTAGAGGTAATCTATGCCATCTATGTCTATTAGGGACAATTATAACGAGGCCAACTATGTTGGTTCCTCACTCATCAACTTTAAACAAGATCTCCTACCGAAAACATCTTCTACAATGTTCCCCTTCTCAAGGGAATATACTATCATGATGTAAAACTATCAATGGAAATATAGCCATATCTTTTATCAAAAATTAATATCACTATATAAAGCAAATACATGACACTTTTATAGTTAGATATTATGTTAAATTGCTCACCATAATATAGTGTTACCACATATTTATGGTGAAGACCACTGCTTTCAACTTAATATCATGGGTTGTGTAGTTATTCTCATGGGGTATTAGATATTAAAAACCACATGAAATCACCACCTACCTCTATATTAGAAAACATCCATGATTATTTCTACATTAATTACAAAATACTATCTACTCAAAACCCTCCTCAGACAGTCTGAAAATGGCGGTGCTCGTTAACTTCTTCTGCAACACATAATAATCCAACAAAAAACTCTCCATCCAAACAAATGGATTACCCTTTTATTTGAAAGCATTTAACAGTTCCAATATTTTTGATAACCTATTTATAAATCTAAAATAGTATCATGCTAACCCAATCGATCTTCACAGTTAATATATTCTCTTTGGTGGATACCAAGAAATCACTACATCAACCATTATTGGGTCCAATAATTTTCCTTATTCTATAATGAAATGTCCTAGAAGGTGAAGTGATTGAATATATAATTGAAACGTAAATATCATCCCATAATTATGATTATATTTGAGTATATACAAAATCATACTAAAATTCCTTGTGTGATCATCCTATGATACGGAGGACATAAGGATGTCATTGGTGATAGTCGTCATTAATCATTCTATGAAAGGATGATAGATATGGTTGATATATTGAATGAACTTTACTAGAGAATTTTCCTAAAATATAAACATCAACATGTAATTTTAGTGACCCTAATTATTGGGAATTTCATCATTATTATATCTATCAGGCCTATTGTTTCATTTATTTATCAATGATGTTTCAATACGGGTTTTTTGAGTTGATGGGTAAATGTTGTGATGCTTGGAAAATTGTAATGGGTTTAATGAATGGACTTGTATTTCCTGGTTGAAGAATTCTCCATGGTAATTGTGAAGATTGATTGAAATGATCTTAAATGTCAAATAAATGGGATTATGATAACACATAGCATACAAAAAGTGGAAGGGCCACGAAATTTTTTCTTTTAATATGAGGAATTAAGAGAAGGCCCTGAATTTGTTTTCATGATGAATATTGAAGGGATTTAACATGATACAATAAAAATATAAGACCAAGAAAAATATTTTTTAAAATGAGGAGTTTCGATTACATGAAGAATTTTATAAATAAATATTTAAGAAGAAGAACCTGACTTGGAATTTTATATCGATAGAATACTTTGGAAATTATTGAATGTGTTTAGAAAAAATTGGCCAACTATACTAGCTAAGAAAATACCTTAATTCTAAAAATATGAGAGGTCCCCTACCCCATTTTTAGGAGGTCCACAAATACCACATGGTGGAAGGTATTATTGTGCAATGTATTGGCCTATAGGAGAGCACACCTAAGTGATACTTGTTAGGAAACATTTTCAGTGGGCTAGCATAGGCATGGTATGGTCAGTGAGGCACTTTGTGAGTGCGTGTATGGATGGATCATGTCCTCGAATGCCATATTGAATAGGTAGCGACATAGAATAATTGATTATCAATTTATGAACAATCCAATTTTTTGGTGTGGGATGCATCTCTTGCAAACACGGTTCACTCACTATAATGAGATACATACATTTCAGGGGGTGGAAATGAGATCGATTAGAGTCATCTGATCAGTATGGTGATTTTATTCAACCTTAAATGACAAATGAGTATTCCTATTCTTATGATTTTATACCCAAAACAAAGATGATGAAAGTGTAGGTCTTCATTGTTTTACATTGTTTAAATATATATTTAACAAGTCCATGAACCTGCATGCTAAAAATTCCCATGTTATAAGAATTGGATAATTCAAGGAACATTCTTCATCAGAAAGAAAGCGAATTTTTAGAAGTCCAGATAGATAAATTGAAGAGATGGATGATATGACGTGTATGTGATCACTATAAACCTTAGAGGAATGAAACACAACTTGACATTATAAAATAAAACACTATTTAAATCATTCTCAATTGATAAATCACAAAACCAATCATGTGATTTGAAATCCATGACACGATATATATTATGGTGATTTAATGAAATATTGATTTGGTGTTTTTCATAGATCAATTTTTTTGGAAGATGCCGATATAAACACTGGAATGGCTGATAGATTTGTTACTACCATTTTTATTTGTGATAATTCAAGAATAAAGGGCCTATCCATGTGCTTCTACTTTGCTAAGTGAAGAGAATCTATGAAAATTTTGATTTCATGAAGATAAATAAATCAAAAGATATTACTACATTATGTATAATAATAATTCATGGGTTAATAACCTATGAATCATGCACTCAAGGGGTTATTTCACTAAACTTGATCCATGAGACCCAAACTGGTTTACCTGCATGCTTCGAGAAAAACTATGCCAAATTTTATGAACACAATATATTTCTTAAAAGAATTAAATATTTATCTATTGGGAAGTAAGGTACTGAATAAGGTAGAAGAACATACACCGATTAGTTTCATGTAAATGATAATATATCCCTTCATTATTTGATGTAGTATATGGATACAATTTTGCACATGCATGTGATGATCAAACATGTAAACATTCTTTGAGAACCAAATATTAACATACTATGGAACAAGGAAAATTGTGGAATGTATATTTTAAAAGAACAATAGATAATAATAATTAATATAAATAATATGTTATAATGTTATTCAATGCATATGCTTCAACCTTCCAGGCATTAGAATAATCCATATTTCATAAGACAAAATGTTTTTTTATATCCATGCATAATGTTTACTAGGAAGATGTGAATTGATATTTTGAAATTCCATTATCACATAAATAATTGTGATGAATTTTTGTGAATTTCATACACACATATAAGTGATTTTGGGACAAAATTTTAGAAGAATGATGAACTTGCCTGAGCATTTTTTTCACTGATGCATCTATTCAATTAACGTGACAAATATTATTAAAAAATTTAATAAACATAATTGGTGGTTGTTTAAGGTACATGAAGTGTACATGATCATGTAAAATCCTATAAGATTATAGAGGAATATAGAGAGATAATTTTTTAGTTGGATCGACCCTTAAAAATGGTTATGTTTTCTGGTTGGTTCTAGGAGTAGGTGAGATCTTCTTCTTGGTTATAATATTATAATGAGTCTATTATATGGAGATGAATAAAAGATTATTTAGGTTGGATCTAGAATCAAAAAGATTCAATCAGTTGGAATCAGAGAATAAGTCTTTTAGTTGGATATAGAAGAAAAATAATTTTCTCAATTGGTTCTAGGATATTTTTAATCACTTGTTTTTAGTGAACAATCTGTAAGAAGAGGAATAATCAATTTCACTAATGAGTAGGATTTTTTCAAACCATGTAAATATTTTGTGATTATCTCTATCCATTACTAAAACTACAGAAGATGTGATATTCTAATATAATATTTAGTTTATTGAGAACCAAAACAAGTTCAAGAGGTTTAATTGAAATGAAATTTAATTTAAAAAACCAATGATTCATCCTTCAACATTCATTAGTCAATTTAGACTGGGGATCTTGAAGTAGTATCAGATAAGGAGTACCCTATAAAGATCCAGAATTTATTTTATGAAGTGAGGATTTTAGGAAATGAGTTAGCCACATTTGATGAAGGATAAGGACACTAATTATATATTTATTCCAAGACTCATAAGAATAAAAATAATATACATGTATGAAATATGATTTAGAATCTTAAAATTAATAGAGATACACATCCATCTAAAAGTATTTTTAATAGTATAACATGTAATAAAACTCTTAGTTATGATTATTTTGATGAATCCTACTCAAGATGTAATGATGAAAGATCAATTAGTGTTCTCTATTAAGTATTGAAATATCATTGGAAGAACATCCCCAAATAAGTGGGAAGATTTATTTTTGGAGGCATCAAGGGTCTTTTGGGTGAATAGTTACAACAAGAAAAATAGGTTAATGTTTTGGATGAGGAATTTTCTAAAAGTGTCGGCATATAAAACACTCTCACAAAAAATATGAAAGTAAATGGTGAAATTATTTCTCATTGAAATTAAAAATATGATTAAGAGGATGATGAATAGAAAAAAATGAGGAATTTTTTATTGAGATCTTATTTGTGGAATCATTCCATATATTTGAAATATTTCACAATGTTTATCTGGTTTTCAATGTTCATCAACTAGTATATAAATATAATAGGATAAATAATCCAAAAATTTATTTACAAAAATTAGGAAATATACATGATGAAAAAATGAAGAATCTAACGGGTGATTTTGAAGATAATCATAGATCAGTTGAGGGTGAGAAAGTCTAACTAAACATGTTGTTCATAGATCTAGAGGTGGGATTGAAGAATCATGAATCCCCAAAATCTAGAACGTACCAAATTAATTGAGTAAGAGATGATACAACATATTTTTGTGATGAGTGTTATAGTTTCATAAATATTGTGAGATCATCATCTAAACAAATGGAAACATCTTATAAGAAGAAGATATCCCACAACAAAGAAAATATATGATGTACTAATTGTTTCTAGTAATGGTCCATGTTTTAAGCCAAACTATGTAGAAAATAAGGATTGTAAAAAATTATAAAAATACCCACCCCATCATTGGTAGATTAAAAAATATTCACTATGAATTGTTTCCCATTATGTGTTTAAAATATTAGTTATTACACTCCGAGTACAAGTTCTTCAAAATCTATGAAATGTGGATATACTTAATTGAAAAAGAATAAGGTTATTTCTATGATATTTTTGGTGTTAGTGGATGTTTTGGAAAAAGGAATTGGATTTATAGAATATCATGAAAATAAAGGAAATCAATATAAGTTTTTCATTTAGGGGGATCAGTGTTGAAGATAAGATAAGGCCTACATCTAAGAAGAAAAATGAATAGAAAATTAATCTTTATTTAAAGAATATAATTCAATGCTTTGAAAAGATATTTGAATACTATAACAAAATCAATCATTATTATGATGAGTGATTATATGTAACAATTATTTACAAATCATCTAATAATTTGAATATAAAACCACAAAAAATGGGAAGGCATATAATAATAGAAGGTGACATGTCATCATTGGGATATGTAAAAAATAAGGATACTATTAAACCAATATATTCTATAAAGAAAAATTAAGGATCCTCTACTATATGAAATGGAGAAAGAATTATTTCATGAATTTTACTTCCCCAAAGAAATGAGAAGGCTCAATTTGAACATTTCCAACAATAATAAATATCTAAACATAATCCGTATCATGGTGAAAGATCTAAGTTTAATGATTTTTTATAGTACTCTGAAGGAGATGGGAACAAAGACTGCTCTTTCCAGTATAACATGTATTTTCCTATAAACATGCATGAATCACGTGGAATCCATGTTGAATATGTGAATTCATGTTCCCCAAGAAATAACATTACAACTAAAATGCTATTTAAGATACTAATTCATAAAATATACGAATGCATAGAAATGGATTGTGGAAGATGTAGTCATTTCGGTCAAACATCTGATAATTTCATTAAAAACTATTTGGAAATATTCTTTATGTTAAGAAGCATAATTGTATTTAATATAAAAATAGTGGAATGTAATTTTTAGATTTAGAGAAGACCTAAAATGATAAAAAATAATGCCTAATGTTTTAGAGAAGTAAACATAAATTTTCTAATAAATTATATAGAGCAGGAAAAAATTCTAAATTTAATGGAAAGAATGTGGAAATGGAAACTAAGATGGAAAATTTTATTCCACAAAATTATAATGAGAATAAAACAAAAATTTATGGGGGAAAATGTCCTAGTTTTAGAGGTATTTTTTAGCCTAAATTTATCTAATAAAATTCCAAAATGTGACTACTTATTCTTGAATATATATATATATATATGTGTGTGTGTGTGATTTTTTATTATCTTTCAGGTAATTTAAAAAGATGGATACATCCATTAAGGGGTAGAATTGATGATGTTAATCTATTTAATTTTCACTATACAGTGAATTTAAAACATCTAAGAAACATTATAAAATTGGAAGTTTGAGTTATGTTAATCACACCTTCATCCATCATTCATAATTTTATAAATCATACTAATTAAGTGGGAGTAATTAGTTGATGAAAATATGAGGTGATTAGGGAGCTATATATGATTCACCCGAACATTTAGATGTGTTTGTTGAACTATGTGTAGGATTTGGGTTTTCATTGAAATATATTATTACATACTTCCCCAAAAATGATAATTGAAAATTTATGATCATGAATTTGTGTGCATGGCAGTTTATGGAAAACAAAAACATCCATGGTTTTATCAATTATGTTTTCTAGATTATTTTTTCCCATGTATAATAATATTTTATTAAATAAAGGAGATATTCTAATACAACCAAGTGATGTCAACACTCTCTCTAAAGTGTCTAATAAATAATCTTTTTATGTTGGATAACATGTTTTGAGAAAATTCATGAGATGAAAAAACCCCCAATTATCCTTTTCTATTTTAATTCTAATAACGTGGGATAAATGTTGATCCCATGTGTTTTCTTGTAAATATGTGAAGATATATATATTGACATATACAAAGGGGAAATTTTATAGACTATTGGTGCATTTTTTTCCATTGATGTTCCAATATATGATTAGTGAGATGGTGGGGAGAAGTGGTGATGATTGAAAAAAATTGATGGATTCAATTTATATAATTTGATTTTAGGATTTGAAAATTCTCTCTATCATTAGTGATGACTTATTGAAATGGTCTTAAATATCAATGAACTCTTCGTAGGAGAATATATTGTATACCACAGGTGGAAGACCATGTAACTTTTTCTTATTTATTCAGGAATTAAGATAGTTCTATGTAAAATATTATTTATTTTCCTTTATAAATGTAGAAGGGATTTAAGAATAAACACTAAAAAAGAAAGGTTAAGATTATTATGTTTTTTCATGAGTTTTTTTTGTTTTATAAGATTTATTAAAGAAATGTTGATGAAGAAGAACATGGCTTGTCATTTTATATTAAGATAATACTTTAGAAATTTTTGTTATGTTTTTCTAAAAAAAATTCCCTACCAAGATAGCTAGGGGACTATATCAATAACACACATGTGGGAGGATTAATTGAAAATTTTGGGAGAGGAGCTCCAAAAATCTAACAGGAAAGTAGATATAATTAGGTTGAGTATATTCCTATAAGATAGTATACTTGATTGCGATTTCTTAGGCCTAGTGACTTGTGGGACAGTGTCAGTGTAGAGCAACCCGTGAGTTGGATTGTTTTCATGTTGTGGTTAATGATCCCCCATTCCATCTTAAACTAGTAGAGACATGGATTGATTTAATAATAGAAACCCAAATAGATTCATTTTCAATGTGTGCGCATATAGTGTAGAAATTATTCATATTTTTAAATGAGATAAATAAATTTCAAGTATTTTGCAAGAGATCAGTGATAGATGTCCAACTATAATGATGATCATCTTATATATCGAGTGACACTTGAGTGTTCCAGTTTCTTAGAGTATATGGCCAGATGACCAGTGATCAAATCTAGGGTCAGAATTTAACCATGGTATAGATAATGAGTAGATGAGACCACAACCCTTCATGCATGAAATCTATTTTCTATATTGATAGGACAATTCAATGAATTTTTTTTTCAAACATGAGGAATTTAGTTGAATGATATCATGATATGTACAAGATATCAATTTTATTATGATAATTCAATTATCGTATGCATGTAATGAATACAATTTGAAGTCATATAACAAATGATGCAACTATTAATGGTGTAAGTATTTTGAGAAATCACTAAAACATTCAGTGGATCTTAAATTCAGGAAACAACATATATTGTGGATATTTATGCAATGTGTTTTCTAGAATTTTTCATGGATCAAATACTAGGGGAATCAACAACATAAATAGAGGATATGATGAGTGGGGTTTCACTATCTTTCATCACTGTATGATATTATGAATATAGACCCTCTCCAAATGCTTTGTCTACTCAAATTGAACAGAATTCCCAAGTCTTTTTCTTGAATTGCGAGGAAGATATCCGTTTATATTATAATAAGATGGTGAAGAATAAGTTGTGGGATTTCTAACATAAAAATAATTCACTTAGTGGGTTTTACAGAGAACTTATTCCACAAAATCAAAATTGGTTTTTATGAATGTTTTAAGATAACCCAACCAAGTGCTTATAAACACATTTCATTTTATAGAGGTCTTAATTATTTATCTTATTAGATGGAGGATAATTCCTAAGGTAGTAGAACCTACACCCATTTGGGTTTTTTAAATGAAGAAAATGTTATTTCATGCTTGTATATTGTATATAGATTAAAGGTATCCAATGAATGTGATGATCAAATACATGAACATTCCTTGAAAAATATGGATTAACATAGTATGGAATATATAATATTGAGGAATTGGCATCATGGAATAACATAAGCTAATAATAATGGATATATATAGTATGTACTAGGTTGTTTCAATTATTATGCTTTAACCATTCATGGATTATAATAAACAATGTTTAAGAAGACCCATACAAGTTATTACCCATTCATGAAGTGTACGTAGAAGAAGTTAATGGATATTTTACAAGTCCCATATTATATAAAAAATACTATAGAATTTGTGTTCATTTATTGCACCAATGTATGTGATACCAGGACTTCATTATAGAATTTGGATGAATCTTCCAGGGAATTTTTTTCAATCAGGCATATTATTAGTTATAGGTGATCAAGATTATTGATCAAGACCAAGAGACAAAATTAGTGTCTTTTTATGGTACTTTAAGCGTCCACAGTTAGTCAGATCCTATAATATCTTTGTGCAAGATCAAGAAATAATTTTTTAGTGGATAAAGAATTAAATAAAGGTGATTCCCTATGATTAGGTCTTAAAGGAGGTGAGTTCATCTTGTTGGTACCAAGAGTAAAACGATTCACTTGGTTTGATCTAGAGAAAAAAATCTTTTAGTCGGATCTAGAAGAAAAAAGATTCTCTCAGTTGGAACCAAGGAAGAAGTCTTTTTGATGGAGCTAGAAGAAAGGGAACTATCTTAGATTGTGTTGGTAAAACTGAAATAACTTATTTTATAGTGTATAATTAGTAACTAGGGAAATAACTATTTATAGAAAGGAGTATGCATCTTCCAAGCCTTGAAAATAATATGTGATTGTCACTCCATATTATTAAAACTATAAATGAGTAGATATTGTTAAATAATATTGAGTGTATTTAGAACCTTGACCTTTTTAAAATGATTAATTAAAATAAATGGTATTCATTAAAATAATACACTAATTCACCCCTCCCCTCCAAGTGGCCAATTAGGTATGGAGATCTTCAATATCCCCATCCAAAAATAAATGATGCTAATATCCTAGCCTGTGGTTAATCTTTAAGAAAAAAATCACCACATTCATCTAGTTCAATAGGTTGTTGATTCAAGGATATGGATACATATTATTTACATTTGCTAGATTTAGGTGACAGTAATCCATACTCAACCTCAATCTCTCATCTACCTTCTTATAAAATAAAAATGGGGCTACCAAAGGGGAAAAATTGGGTATAGAAAAACGCTTCCTATGAAAATACTCCAACTATATCTTCCACTATTGAAGCCCTACTAGAGACATCCAATATTATTGTACAGATATTTGGGTTTTTGATGGGTTTATATCCATATATAAATCAATCTCTATATGGGGAGGTAAGCCCATTATGCTCTCATAGAAAAATCATGTCACTCAGAGCATCCATTGTCCCTTGGTTGATTGGATTAGTCTTTATATACATGAACTAAAGACCATATGTACAGATTCTATCTAAAAAACCAAACTCACATATATCCTTGACTATATAATTGGGTACCAACTACCAAAGTATCATGTCCAAGGTTCCCACTATCATCAGAAACTATTTGTGACAACTCTACCAGGAATCCCTCCACCGCTACAGCAGGCTCGTGCACTCCAAAATAATTAGGAATTCAAATAGAAATCACTTAATCAAAAAAATATTAGTAAATTATATACTCAAAGGTCAATAATTAAAGGAATACATCCTAAAACATATACATGGATTATGATGAATGTTTATTGAACCATAATGAATACTTTACCAATATCATACTACGTTGTTAAAGAACCAAAATCTTCTGGATGTGTACTAATTACCGCATGGAATGGTGGAATTACTTTATAAAGAGATTCCAAAAATAAATCATTGAGAGAGAATCCTCATCATGTATATAAGTCACCAGAATCCACCATCAAACTTTGAACCCATGAATAATTTGTGCCACTAGTAACATAATATAATCGATAGGGGTTGTAAGAAGGTGGAAAACATTTCCAAGTACCTAAAGACATTGCTCGACCACTTGGGGGGTCTAGCTCACCCCAAGACTATAGGGGTTTCTATGTATCAAACCCAATAAGTTATCTTATCTTCTGTATATCATCTACTAACACTAATAAAGAATCTAGTTTCTCAATAGGTGAAGTTAATATTATAAAACTATTCAGTTGTACCATTGATTGCACAAGTATTTATATTGGAGTCCCATCACTTGGAGGATCAAACATATGACCCTAAAATAGATTCCTAACTAGATTTAATCAAGAAAGAATCCTAAAAGGTCAAGACATACCATGGTAAAAGATAATATCTGGGGAGATAATTCATGAAGGATAAGGGTACCACAACCGATTCCTATATAAAATTAGAACCACTTTTTTCCCAAAAACCAATCCATCATATACCATGTCAACAATAATTATTTCATATTTATGTTGAAGGGATATGTAAGCCGACACACAAACCATGGGTTCCCTGACCAATGAGATAAACTCAAAATTCATTATAACAATTCGCTAAATTCCAATACCAAACCTCATAGCTAGACAATCTTCAATCCTTGATCCTAAGATAAACCTTCCTTTGATATGAATTTTTCATAACCTGAACCACAAAGACCCTCCAAGCTATCTAAAAAATGATTTTGGTACCCGAAGCCCACCTATAATAGGCTTAGGGCTAGCGAAAAGCACCGAGCAGTCATATCACACACATGTGAGTTTTTATCCAAAGGCGCATGTATGCTTTCACACATCTTCAATAATAAATACAATGGTGAAAGAATAAATAAAATTTATTCCATAATATATGAATCCATATTTATACCAAAATAAAAATATTAAAATGTATGACAAAAAATAAATGGTGAAATAAAATCCCACAAAAATATAAAAGATTCAAAACTTCTAATAATTACGGGGAAGATATCAAATGAAACATCCAAAACTAATACTGGTTTATCCTTCTCAATAATGATCTACCTACTCATGGTCCAAAAAAGGCTCTTTTTTAAGGAATTTGTTCTACATAGGACATCATATGTGTGAGGAGATCCCATGAATAGGTGAGTATAACAATAAATAGTAGGAATACCACAAATCACCAAACACAATCCATCAAAAGATTTCTTTTCTTCTCATCGTGAATTTATGTCAAACAGAATATAAAAATAATAATTAATAACTGGATATCATTTCTTATCTTAGAGGATGGAGGCTCGCGGGAAGGAGACGCTTTCGGGTGATAGGCGTAACCCTAACTTTGCTGATCAAGGGCTCCAAGACGAGCGATCCTTCGCAGAAGTGGTATCAGGTAGAATCCCTCTCACGGATTCGAAGGCCTCCGGATTTTTCACTCCAAAAACATACCGACATAGAGGTCTATCGGTGATTAGTTTCTCCAAAGATGAGGTAATCAAACTTGCCTCAGATCTTCGATTTGTTCTTGTTGGAAGATTTATCAAAAACCGACCTTCTCTGTTCTTCTTGCGCAAAACTCTTGAGAACATAGGTTTTACAAACTTCCAGATTGGACTTCTTAACTCTCTGAATGTTGTATTTCAGTTCTCCTCGGATAATGACTATTATCGATTTTGGATTCGCGGTTATTGGTCTTTTGGTGGGGCTTCAATGAAGGTCTTCAAATGGTCTCCTGATTTTGAACTTGGTTCTGAGCCCCCTATTGTTCCCCTTTGGATCAGCTTTCTAGGTCTGCCTCTGCATTTTTATAAGCAGCGTGCTCTTACTGCCATTGCAAGTCTCTTTGGATCTCCGATTAGACGAGATTCTGCCACATTGAATTTATCTCGTCCCTCAGTTGCTAGAATCTTCACTGAGATAGATATATCTCAGCCTTTGCCTTCCAGATTTTGTCTTCAGAATGGTGATAAAGGCTATTCTTAGGAGGTGGTTTTTGAAAATGTTCCACCTTATTGTAATTCCTACTACAAAGTCGGTCATTCTATGGGAGAATGTGAGTCAAAAGATTCTGCACCACCTCAGACTCGCTGCAAAGCAGTTTGGGTAGAAAAAGCCAATGCTAAAATTAACTTGAATCCTACTAAATCAAACCCTGTTGATGTTACTGAGACTCCTATTGGCAATGATGTCCCCGTGAATTCTAATGTGCCTCTAGAACATTGTGATTCATGGCGGGACCATGAAGACTCTTCTCTGGATATGGGTGAGAAGGGGATTCCAACCTCTGTGCTGAATGCAAATGTACCTCTTAACCCCACACCCCCACTTGATGATATGACGATAGTGAAAATTCAAGAAGGCACTCAGGAAGAAGAGGATAAGGAGAGGTGTGATGCATCTGAATATGGTCTCTCACAAAGCACTGAAGAGGATAAATCTACTGATATTGAGGAGAAATACTTAAGGGACATGGCCCAGAAAGGTAAAAAACCAATAGTAGATGAAGATGGGTTTGTCACAACCAATCTAAAAAAAACTAGAAAACGTATGGATTTTTCCCATGTGGAGAGGACTATTGTCACTCGTTATTTGGACATTGCTAGACATAATGTTCATGCCCCTATCAAAAATCATCATGTAGAGAAGGAGAAACAAGCTTAAAGGGTTGATAATCACACTATACCAACTTGTGAAGCTCCTGATTCTTCAGAGGGACTCAGTGATGAAATCCTATATAACTCTTTTAAGAAAGGAGAGATCACTAAGAGCGCCTATTTGGCTGCAAAGCAGTAAATTTTCAATGAAAGAATCAGGAAAGATTTCTTAACCTGATTATGTTTTGGATTTCTTTGCCATGCTGTCTTTATGCTTCTGGATTTTCTGAGAAAGCTTGCAACCGGGCTGCACTGTCTGTTGGTCTTCTTTCTTCACTTGATGTCTGATTTTCTCTTTGGATCAAAATGGAGCCTGTTTTTCTGTTTCAATGTTTATTGAGGATATTGTTCCCACTTTTTAAAGTAACAGTTTGAGCTTCAGTTTATTGTCCCCTTGGGGTGATGGATGGATTGCACAGACCCTCTGGAAGATTTGGAGCCTTTATGGATGGATCTGACTTTCTCTAGTCGGTTTTCCTACATTGCTTGGAGTGAAAGAAGATGGGTTTTATTACTTCACTATTTTCTCACCTGGGGTTGTCTTTCTCTCTTTTGGAAATCACTTTCATAATTGTTCTTACTCAGCTTACACAGTGCATTGTGGTGGGGTTTTTGTACAGATCCTTTACTTTCTGAGTTTGGATGAAAGAGCAGATTGGATCCTTTATGGTTTGGCTCCACTAGCCGATTGTTTTTCAATATTTTCAGAACGCTAAGATATCTTGAAGGGTTTCAATTTTAATCTGATTTTTTCTGCTTCTATCTGATTGGGGTGTCTCTCTAGTAGTTTTTCATTTTGCTGAGTTCTTAGAATCAATGTTTTGATGTTTCACAGAACAGATCATTACACTGCATCTATTCCAGATCTCTGATCTTCCGGCTTTTGTGCATTCTCCCTCTTTCCCCTGAGTAGCATGATGTTTCTGTTATATTGGCCAGAAGGGGATTTCTCTTGAAGTATATAAGCTGATTTGGGCTATGACTGTTTTTCTGCTTGGGGATTTCTATAATGGATGAGTTCCTTGTTGCAGTGATTTTCAGCTATCATGATGGATAATCCTCTTGCGATTTCAGATTTTAAGTTTGTGAAGAATGAGTTTGGACTCACTTGGAGGTCGTTTCTTTCTCATTTTTGGTCACCTCATTATGGAGGGATTCTTTTCCTGGTTTTGGTCTTATTTTGACTCTTTTTTATATACCCCGAATAATCCTATGTTGGTTTAAGCTATTTGCACCTCGTGTTTGTAATGTTCCCTTTTGATTTTAATAAATTCTTTCAGGGGGCATGAATTAGGAAACCAATTCATGTCACCAATTTCAAAAAAAAATAATTAATAACTTAGATATACTCAAAATAGAGACCAAGTATCAGGGTATGTTCAAAACCATAATTCCAAACTAGGTTTTTTCTCAAGATATGAAGGTAATGATTCATAAGGATACCTCACTATACAATCCTTGCTAACACTGATGGTTCTCATTCGAGTAGTTTTTCCCATCACGCCTCTCTATGAAGAGGATAAAGCTATAATTATGAAGATATCGATACGTAGATATGGGATCCAACCTTATCCCTATGGGGGATGACTAACCCTAAATAAAATAAATTTCTAGGTAGGGGATCTAATTCTTGAGTATGTATATCATGTGATTCCTAACACTACATAGTAATGAAGATAACAAAAGAGTATCACACCCTAGTCCACATAGAAGGATTGTTGACACTATTTGAGACTAATCCTATAAAGGGGTCAAAATCTATAGTCTATAATTATTTCAACAGTATAACATCATAGGGAGGGACCAAGGGAACATAACCTAAATAAACGAGTCTAATATATTGTGAATGGGGTCCTCAACCCACCTTGAAAAAACTATAGGGTGGGTACAGTGTATTCATAATGTGTCTTATCAATCTTAGGTCTGATTGTGTACTCTATAAAATTACCATGGAATTTCGACCATACAAATTTACTCAAGCCCATGCCAATATACTCTAGTTATTCTCATGTACTCTGGTCATTCCCAATTCCTCTAGTAATTTTCAAGTACTCTGGATGTGCCTTTACTCATGTATCAGGTCATGCTTGTGAACTCTAGTCATTCTTATGTACTTGAACGTGTTTGATACCATGTTCTCCTAGGGCACATGATGATCCACCATCACTATATCACATAGAATGTATTGGGTAAACACTATATTTGATATTTAATTTTCATGAAAACCTAGATGTCATAGTCAGGTGCTACATGACACGTGTTCTTCTAAAGTACGTGTCATTTATGTCATGATTTTTTCAGAAACTCCCATTGTATTTAAAAATATTTTACAAACCATTTCGGATTTATAATTTATCCTCAATGAGGAACTACGATTTAGAGATGATTATGCTTGATCCTCCACTAGTGGTCAGATTATGTCCACTTAGTTTTCTCAAGAATCACCTCCCATAACACCACATCGCCAAAAATCCAAATCATCCACCAATAAACTCCTGATATGATTGAAATACACCTAGAATAATCATGCACATAATTTTATTTATTGATATCAAATCATATACCATATTAAATATCTGTTTCACCAAAGAATTATTTTTTAATGATTGTTCTTAGGGTATTTTCCAATGAAATAGCCAAAAGGGATACTAAATATGAACACTCAATGAACGAGGGAAGAAATTCATCAAACAAAAACGTAAGTAATAAATGTTGTCTATTATTTGGTTTTCCCCCAATCTATTTTCATGAAGGTCATGAATGAATAAGATAATCTAATAATCATTAATTCATAATTCTATGATGATAAAACAATACCCATAAATCAATTATCAACATGCGAGTCGATTTGTTATTATGATGGATTCACTTTCTATATGGGATAAAAAATGGGGATAAAAAAATATAAAACAATTCCTTACATAATGTTTGTATCGATCATTAATGATGAAAATTTATACATCATTTTCAATTGAATGATCCATGAACCCTATTGGTGAATACAAATTCCTCGGTACCGATAATCAGCACACATTTCGTTATCATCTACCAAAGATCTATTTCATGCTATTTCAAAATCCCCTAGGTTATGTATATGGCCCTAGTATTTCCCCATAATTTCGTTAAAATATAGGGGATTATGGTCATTGAAATTTAATAACTAATAAATTAAATAATTTATATATTTAATTATCATTTATCCTATGACCACTCTTAAACCAAACACCCAATGCCTTTAAAGTTAATGTCCCAGCTAGGGTAAAACACACATTCTATATATAATGGTAGTCTCATATTTTTTTCTTCCAACACTATTTTTGGGAGTTATTATGTTATTTTAAAAAAAATTGGGAACTTTATATAATATATTTTCTATTTTTACTATGTCAATACCGAGCCTCCTTGGGCAAACGAATCCAGTGCTGACTTAGTTTCTAGATTTTATTATTTCCCTTGAAATATTCCAAATCCATATATAGAAAAAAATAGATTCATTTCAAAGCATAACAAGGATTAATGGAATGTTAAGAGAAATTATGAGTAATTTATCTTCAATAGGAGAACCAATTTCTAATCACGATTGAGCTCTATATGTTCATAGTGCACTACCATCTAATCATATTTGTTTCTCAGTTTAAATTAGACAATCCACAAATATAAAATATTTCAAAAAATGAAATACCCATGGGAAACTCATATTGTACAAGAAATAAATAGAAGCTAAAACTAATCTGAATATAATGAAATAAAAGTATAATTCCTCTTTGAAAGTTTCCACTTCAAAATATGACAATAAGATTTATGGTACAAAAATTTCAAAGTCATCTAATGATGAAATATCAAAATGTTATGTTTCTAATAGTGAGATTTCACAATTTTCAAATAAGTTCACAATGTTCTAAAATAATAGAATAATATTAAAAAAATCCATAAATATTCTAAAAGAGTTTGAATCATGTTCTAAATAAGTAAGGTGTTATGAGTTTAATAATCTTGTACATATAAATCTAGATTGTGCACAACATCAAGGAAAAATAAATATGATAAAAAAAGAAAACAGAAACTATAATTAAAGAAATAGTGTGAAAGAGATATTATGGCCACACTGATTTATTCAAAGGATTTTAGTTATGACATTTATTATAAATAAATATTTTAAATATCAATCAAAATATTCATAATGTTTCTTATAACAAAATCTAACTAGGAATAATAGTTTTATTCTTAATATCATGAATATGATTTTGAAAATGAAAATTTATATTTTGGATAAATGAATGAAAATTTTTCCATGATAGATATTAAATGTTAAATATTTAAATATAAATATAAATCTAAAAATATTTTAATTAATTTTTTAAGTGAAAAATAGTACTTAAACAAACAAATTTGAGACCTAGAAGTTATTATGGAAAGTCCACTTGGTTCTTGTGTGGAACATGGTAATAAAATAGAAAACATTCTAAAATAATTTCAAAACATTTAAGATGAATATATTTCATTTATAAAATTATAAAATTACCTAATACAAGTCCTTATAATAAAATGATTTCAAAAAAGATAATATTATAATATAAAAAAGGTGAAAACCCAAAGATGTTAAAAATTATTTTGGGTATAGTTCAAAGAATTGAAAAAATTATAATGTTATTTTATTCCATTATGTGGAATATGGAAATATTTATAATTATTATAGCCTAAAAAAACCTTATTTTTTATTATAAATCATTCTTTTATTTCATGATATTTATCAAAATTTATTTCTTGAATTTCTATAATACACAATCATATTTGAAGTTCCCCAATCACTAGTTGCTGACATTTCTAGACCCAATAGAATATGGGTATCAAAAAAATTTATTTTTATATTTATTCTATAGGGAAAAATAAACAATATAAATAATTGGAAATATTATATGGATACTTATTCATCATGGAATGTGATTTTAGATTTGTTAAGTTTTGGTTACTTATACAAAATTAATGGAGGATTTGTAAAATCTGGTGACCAAGATAATGAAAAAAATATTTGAGTTGAATCGGTTGAAAATATAAGCTCTATTATCATCAAAAAATTTCTTTATATGTAATTATTGAAATAAAAAATATATTTTTTATAACTCAAAAATTTGATGAATATATTTTTGTAAATTTTTCGAACAAAGTATAATATAAATTTAATGATAAACTTCTTATGTTTCAGGGACTTAGAACTGATAATTTCATTAAATTATATCTTAATTATTTGTATATACAAAAGGTGAAATATTTTAATAATTAAATAAATTAATGTTTGATTTGGAATAAAATACTTGGGCATTGTAATCTTTATTCTTTGGGAAATTTTTTTAAGATATATTTAATTTCATATTTATGAGAAATTAAATTGATTAATAACAAACTATGTGATGGTCGCCAAATCAATAATTACCATATGTCATCTATAAAATCATTCATAGAGGATGATACATCTACAATTATAGAACATATCTATATGTATTTTATTAGACCATCTAGAATAGAATGACTAATAGGAAAATATTTTGTTTATGTGTTATTTAAATGATTTTCTAGATATTCTTGGGTTTACATTTTAAATTATAAATGTGATGCATGTTCAATTTTAATTTTTTTCAATAATTTTTCTTCAAATGGAGAATAATGCCAAAATTATTTATTTTTGACGTGACCATAGAGTATAATTTGATAACCATGAGTTTAATTATTATTTTTTAAAACATGGAAACAAACCTACTTTTTCTACCCCCAAGAATCCTAAAAGAAATGTTGTTATTTAAAATAGGATTAGGATCTTGTATGAAATTATTAATATTATGCTATGTGAATATATATTACACACAAAAATTTGGGCAAAATATGTACATAAAACATGTTATCTCATCAATAGAGTTATAAATATGCTTATTTTAAATGAAACACTCTATGGGTTATTGAACAATAGAAACAATATTTTGGTTACTTCAAAGTGTTTAGTTGTAGAGTTTTTATTTTGAACACCAAGGAAAATGTTTATAAATATGATCCAAAGTTTTTTTTGTGAATCATCATTGGTTATCATACATCTTATAATGAATATAATGATTCAAAAAAAGGAGACTGGTTTATGAAGAATCAACTCAAACAAAATTTTATAAAGGTGAAACATTTTATCATAAAATGGCTCAGGTTGATGAGTTTATTTAATTTTAAAAAACATAGTAACTAATAAAAATTATAATATAAATGATAATGAATTTGTTTTTTATTTTATTTAACCCAATATTGATTAGATTAAAATATTTTTCCCTCAATGTGGCCTTCCTAGAGATCGTAAAACCCAAAAAATCACCCTTTAGATAAAATGATAGCAAGTTTAGATGAAGGAATTAGGACTTGAAGAGATGTTAGAAAAATTATAGTATTTTCATCCTTATTATCTCAACATGAACCTAAATCCTTATAAAAATATTTAACTAAATTACATTGCATTTAAATATTTATGACCAGGTAAACTTGTTAAAAGTGAATATGGTATGCGAATTAGTTGATGGAACCTCTAATTACCTAGTTATAGGAACAATGTTTGATTTCATATATAAAAAATATTTTCATAGTTGGATACCATGGAAAAAGGATAGATTAGTGGCTAAAATGTATAACCAAGAGGATGGAATAAAAAATGAATAAATTTTTTCACACGTAGTTATATTAGAATTCATTATGATTATTCTAGACTATGTATCTTGTTTTAATATCATGTTAAATCAGATGGATGATAAATTCTCATTTTAAATGGTTTTCTTGGGTAAAAAATTTATATTAAACAACCATTAGGTTTTAAGAATCCTCATCTTCCAAATTCTATTTTTAAACATAATAATGCTTTTTATGGTATTAAACAACAACCTAGATCTTGGTATTAGTAATCAAATTATTTTATTTTATGATTTTTTTAGTATGACTTCTAGGTCTTTATCTTTTTAATAAAACATCATTTTTTTATATTTTTTAGTTTTAATATTTGTTGAGGATGTGATATTTGATTTTTAAAAAAAATATTATATAAAAACATTCCAAACACATAAAATTGAATTTCAAAGGGGCATAAATGTTGAGTTAAAAATCATTCTAGGTTTTAAAATTTTCCAAAACGTATTTGGGAATGTGCTGAAAAAATTAAAATACATACATAACATATAATGTTTGGAATTAAAAATTTTAAATTACATTAAACACCTATGAGTTCTAATGATAAATTAATGATTTTGATAATTCATGGAAACTAGTTGAATACATTTTATAGTTGAATAATTTCGAGCCTAATATAATTAAATAATATTAGACTTGAAAATATGTTTTAAGTATGCTTTTATGCTAGATTAAATGAAAATACCAAGAAATGTCATTTAAAGGTTACTAAAAATAATTTTAATGTATTTTAAAGGAAAAATTTCTGTTTCACAACATTTTAAAAAAACCAATAACTTCAATTTGAATTCATATTCTATTGTTGACCATGGTTGGTATAGAGTATATAAGATGTGTAACTCAAGAAATTTTCACTCCCTAGGTAAATCTCTTATATCCTAGTCTAGTGAGAAACAAAAATCTATTTCACTATCTACTATTGAAGAAGAATTCATAGATTTTTATAGTTTTTATGAAAATTTTTTATAGATGAAACACAACAAGTTTTGTTTTGGATTCAATTTTTATCTAGTGTTAATACAATTTGAGATAAATAGTTCTATTAACATTTTTAAAAACTAAATAAATCAATAATGAAAAAATAATATATATCTAGGGAATTATTTCCTATGTGACCATTCTTATAAAGGTGATATCACTATAGAATTTATTTCAGATGATGAAAATTTAGAATATATTTTCATTAATCCCTTTTATTATGAGAATTTTGATATTATTAACATGGATTTGGGGTTATTTCACTATACATGATTCTAATTTATTTTATCTATTTATTTTAATTATATTAATATTTTTTAGTTTTTGTTAATATTTCAATGAACTGTGAAAGATAAATGAATTTATACATCTTTTACATTTTTTATCCTAAATTGATTTTATAAAATTTATTTTACATACTTTTCCGAAATAAAATATTTTTTTATTTTTATTATGTATCGTTCTTTTTTTAAAGATGGATGTAACCATAAACCTAAATCAGATATGTATCCATCTCCTAAATTTTGTATATGGCCTAACCTAAGATCGAGACTCTCCCCATTTCCTTTCACCTATGTCTATTTACTCCTTAAACTATACAATCACACATATATTATCTCATCCTTTAACAAATATTATATATATAGATATTCCTAAGTGAGGAGATTATAGTGGTTTTTTATCTTTGATGAAATATAAATAATATAGTGCACCATGTTGGGCGATTTAATGAAATGGCATTGATGTGGGTTTTTAAAATAATTGAGTTGCTTTTAAATAAGGTCTTCAAGATGTAGAGATGATAGTCTGTGTTTGATGAGAAAAAATATAATTTCTTGTTTGAAGAATAAATAAATAATCTTATGGGGAGTGATGAATTTTGGTTCATTGAAACATTGGGTGCTCTTTACATAGGTGTGATTGGGGAAGCAATGTTGGTATATTCTGTGGAGATAATAGAGATCATGCATTTTCCAAATGATGAAAAGTATAGTTTCACTTAGAACTTTTCTAGAAAAAAAAATTAGTTAGATCCAATGATGTCTTCATGTTTTTATTTAGGTCATATGATTTTATAAAGATGGTTGAAAATAATTAGAGGAAGAATGGATTTTTCTCTCTATAGTCATTTATATTTTCATTGATCTAATAGAAGGTGATATGGAGAAGTTTTTGTTTCAAGAAATGTTTCCCATGTATGTCTGGACCAACACTGTAAAGCTAAAACTACAAAGGTATATAAAATGGTTAATGAAAAACTACAAATAAGGAAAATGGAAGATAAATTACTACCCCAGTGCAAGATTATATCTTTGGTTCGTAAAGAAAAATAAAGTATGTTTTGAGGAAGGATAATTAGTGAACATCCACAAGGAAAACACTATAAATACCCCAACTCTAGTATAAAATAGTTAGTAGTTACATTATTACATTAACACCAGTTATATGAGATGGCATCAAAAATTACTAAATAGTTTATCAATATTTTATAATTATATACATTCATGAATCATAAATTACATTTGAAAACATAAAATGAAACATAATATTTTTATTTTAGGACATCATTATTTCCTCTAGAATATCCATTAATATCAAAAATAGTAAACATCCTAGAAATATGGGTAATGAAAAAAAAGGTTGATCTCATATGCTCAGTAATGGTTGTGTACAGTGGAAAATATCTTCAATAAATAATTAATAATCAACACGGAAAGGCCTATAACAACTCATTCCATTTTATCAATAACATGGAAATGAATAATAATACGGAAGGAATAAATGATGATAGAATAATTCCATAAAATAATTAAATGGTCTTGAAACAGACCAATGGATATCATAAAATATTATAAATAACATGTATATCATTACATAATTTTATAATTATGGAAATAAAATTTACATACTTCTAAAACATAGCATTGGGGCCTTGTGCAAAGACATCAAAAAATACCAACAAAGTCTCATGATAAGATATCTATATAAATGGGAAAGGCCTCATCCAAATAAAAAATATATTATGTCTTTTGAGACCAACTTATCCATCAAGGGGATTTGTAATTTTAAGCCCCACTCATCACTTAATATGCCCAATATGTACATCATATGAATAAACAACACAACTTAATCAATATTGCTTAATAATCACTAAATTCATAGATTAAAAGAATGAGAATATCGAATGTCAATACTTTCCCCAATCAAACTAATCATTAAATATTCATGTAAATAATTTAAATGGTATCTTTGGTGTGTATCCTCCTTAAAAAATAAAATAAATAATTTTTTTTAAATAGATGGAGATACTTTAAAATACGACTAGAAAATTTCTTGAGGAAAATACCATTTCCCCATTGAAATAAATATTTATAGTCAAAAATATTTCCCAAAAAGAAAGTAATAAAAAATTATTTTAAAATAAAATATTATAATTTTATAGTAATCATCAAAACATTGAAATTACATGATGGTTATAAATTATATTTTTTTATATATAATAAAAAAATATTTCATTCTATTTTTAAAATAACTAAAAGTACCTCGTTCACATATGAAAAGGGTATTCCATTTAAAAAAATTAACATTTAAAAAAAATTAAAAAAATTAATAATTAATTTAATAATATTAAAAAAATACATTGAAATATGTTTTGGATAATATGGCTGTGGAAGAAAATTTTTTCCGATCGAGTGGAAAAACAAAGATGGATTTACTGAAAAACATTATTTCAGTATCTTGAGTTCATAGAGAGGGAAACGAAAATGAAAACCTATAATTATTAGAGATAAATAATTTTTGAATAATATAAATTGGTTTTAATATATTAATATAAAATTATTTCCATCGTGTATAATTAAATATATGGAATCCTGGTTAATGATGAGATTGTGAACTAAAAACTTACAAATTTTGTTACATTTGAATCATAAACCACATAAAATATTAAAATAATATTCAATATTAAATATAATTAATATAATGATATATATGATATATCATGTCATTAGGTCAGTATATACATCCCATAAATATAAATTGGTTCATAATAACTAACATGTCTAAATGAAATAAAATTAAGATGAAGAACTATTATCACTAGTCTCACTTCATTCAAACATGTTTGAACCATCAGTATAATAAATATAAATTTATTATTGATTTATTACAGAACCATACTCAAATGTTTCATACCATATATGATTCACTTATAAACTTTTATCACTTGATTGTTACAAACTCAATATTAAAATCATATTTTTGGTCATAACTAGTTCATTTTTCATGTATCTTTTGATTGGGTAGTTTTAGTTTATGTACATCGATCATGGTTATATAATATTTATAATATTTATAATGATATAAATATCATATGTATTCATTATATATATATATATATATTTATCCATAAAATATTTACATATAAAAATGAATTACACCATTTAAAGATACGGTAGGTTGTACGAATGCATGAACACTATTTTCATTTTTTGATAGAAGGAATGAAATAAAGGTAAATAATAGATAAAATTCATATAAAACTTATTATATAACATTTATAATATTTATTCATTAAGTAATTCTTTATTACCATACATATTAATAAGGGCGGAAATGTGAATCATGTCGCATTCACGAGACGGCAGTTCGCGTGTATGCTTGAGTGATATTATCTTTTTTCAACAAATTGGAAGGTTGGAATGTTGATATGATATTATAATTATTAAATGATAATTATTTAATAAATAAAATATAAAAATATTAAACACCTAATAATACTAATCCATAAGATTTTTTTATTAAAAATAAATTGTATCGCTATGTGGAGAGGGTAATTCATATGTACCCAGGAGGAATTATTTCAATTTCTATTTTATGGAAAGTAGATTGTATAATTGTGGTTTCATAATAATAAAAAAAATTTAGTATAATTAATAACATTAATTTATTATTTTATGATAAATAAAAAATATATGTATGAGGTGGTAGATGAAATAAATTTAAACAGGTTGGGTAAAATGATTGCTTCTTCTTTGGGATACCACTTTTAGATCGTTTATTATAGAACCTAAGGATCATATTTTGGGAAAAAATAACCAAAATATTGTATAAGGTTCTTTATAATATAAATTAGTTGGGCTTGGGGGATCATGGTTGGTAGATGTGGTGTAAGGAGGAGAGGTAAGTGGGTTCTTTTATAAGGAAGGGAAATGACACACGTGGAGTTATTATAAATATTAAAATACAATTAAGTCATTATCTAGAAATATGAATAAATATGGAAAAATAATAAAATATAAATATATAAATACAACCGACCAATGATATTTTGATATGTTTTTGTGTCATTTTTACCTTTTCTTTCTTATTAACATATTAGTTTAAAAAATTTAAACAATATTATAATAGCAAATTGTATTAATCATAAAGGGTTATAATTTCATTTTTAATGTCAGAATTGGATCATAACTTTAAAAGAGGTTAAATTTTTTACTATATATTACACTCTAGTCCCCTTTAAATACTTTTATGATATATATATATACATATAATTTAATAATATTTTTAATTAAATATCATTATTGTCATTTTTGATAATATTTATTTAATTTTTTTTAGGGACACAATGAAAAGTGTAAAATTTAAATATAATATATTAACACATCCTTAATATTAGTATTCATCTATAATATCCATGAAACACAAAAATTCATTCTAACTGTATTACATTAAATATTTTTCAAATAATTTATTTTATTTTTCTATTAACCAAATAAATAATATGGTGACATTGTGTAAGTGTTTAAGTTAATTATATAATTAGTAAAAATACAAAAAAATTCAAAACAACTAATTTAATTATAATATTCATTCAAAACCTATTTTTATCATTACACGAAAATAAAGGAGGAACTTAAAGAAAATACTGTGGCATTTGGACATTTTCTTTACTTAAATTAGCATAAAGATCATCATCAACATAAAATGGCACCAAGTGGCCATATATTAAATATTGGGATGTAAATGTCTGACCTAAACTTATAAAAATTGATAAATTCAAGTGTAATATAAATTTTAAAGACATATCTTAAATTTTTAACCTTATTTTACCCATTTTAGAATTACCTGAGTTCAAACAAAATACCCAAGATACTATACATAATGAAAAGAAATAATAGGGTTATATTTACCAAATTCAATACTCTTGATTCCAAATATATTATCAATTTTAAGATTAATTCAATATAATTGGATAAATTTTATTTAAGATAAAAACCTAAAACAAAATGAATAACATTGTTTTAGAAATAAGCCATTAAAGTACAAAAATGCTTTTATTGAATAGGTAACCATAAATTGATACCAATAAACATAATTTGACTATAAATAATACTGGACAAATAATTATAATTTGAAAATATTTAGAAAAAATTTAAACATTTATATGATAGAAACAAAAATACAATTTTCGATAAAAACCATTTTTTTCACTACTCACAAGAAAACCAATCTTTTCAAAACAAAACTCAAAAAATCACCCAAAGATAATTTTGTTGTGATTATTTGAACAAAATTAAAAAATTAATTTCCAAAATGTATAAAAAATTAAATATAATATCTTATCCCTAAAATTCAAAAAAAATTGGAAAAATTATTATTTTAAGGATAATATAAAAACACTCAAAATTTAGTTCTTATTTTATAAGAACAAGTAAATTTTTAATTAATATGATATTTATATATATCATAATGTGGTTATCCTTATGAATACCTACCAATTTAATGACTAGGTTATAATGGTAATTTTTAAATAATAATATTTCATGGTTTGATTAAGTCTGATATTGTGTGTCTTATATGCTATCAAACATAATATAATTATTTTAAAATATAATTGTGTTAAAACTTCAAATGAATTGTTTTTCTAAATAATTTTTCATAAAAGTATGATGATGCCTAAAATTATATTACGTAGAAAGACGATTCTTAGTTTTTTATACCATCTCTTATACCATCTCATGGGAAAAAAGTCACTACCTCACATCCTTGGGATTTAGTAACCACTAAGACAGTGCCTAATAGGGAAGTAGAGGAGACTATTGCTTCAATATTTGATCATAGTATTGAAAAATTCATACCAGTAATGGAATAAATTAATATTCAATATGTGGTATTTTTTATTACTATCCTATTTGATAATCTATTTGTGTCGTCTATTTAGGCAACGACTAAAGCTAAAGTTGAAAGGCTAGTTTAGACTGTGCCTAGTATTACTACTTCTAGAGTGGAGTCTAAGGATTAGAACACAATGGATTATCCACTCTTAGGATTTTCTATTTATTATGGATATGTAATTTATAATGGGTCACAGAGTAAGAAATTGATCAATCGCATACCCCAATGTGTATTGTAGCTCCTTCTAATGTGTAATAAGAAGAACCTACAATGAGAAGAGGCATTAAGGTATTTGATTTTGGGAAACACATGAATGAATTTACCTCACATTTTACAATAGTTCTTCATAATATGAAATCATATTATGATGATATTAATAAATATTTTATATCAT
Organism: Viscum album; assembly: GCA_963277665.1. Lineage (NCBI taxonomy): Eukaryota > Viridiplantae > Streptophyta > Magnoliopsida > Santalales > Viscaceae > Viscum > Viscum album. Next base: position 1,637,347,355 of record OY728163.1, on the reverse strand, counting down.
CAATGGATGATATTAGATAACTGAAGAAATGTTTAGTATCCAGAGCTAATTTTGATAAGCCTATTGGAAAGAGGGATTCCTAAACAACCTTGATCAAGAACATGAAAACTATTATACTAGTTCCATCTAGTGTTAATAATACTAAATTTGATAATTTGAGAGTTTAGGTATATGATCCAATAGGAATATGTGACACCATGTTAGATGTAAATAAACATGGAGTGTGTGTGGATTCACAGCGGGGAATGATTAAGAAAATATTGGTTTTTCAATCAGACCTTTTCGCGAGTGATCCAAATGATATTTTGGGAATAAATTATAATATAAAGTACATATTTCAAACTTCTAAATGTGTTATTGAGAACCAAGAAAAATTTATCAAGAAGTTTCTATAAAGTTAAACACCTACTTCTACACCTTCAGTGCTTTCAGATTTCCAGATTCAGTTTGATCAACTCTCTTCAAATAAAAATTTTGTTTCATCTTAGATATATCCACACCAATATAAAATGTTATCTCTTATGATTATGAATGATTTTAGTAAGGACCTATTTTATAAGTCTTTGGAAACCAAAAAATTTATTATAAGATAAGGAAATGGAATTGATTATTCCTTGAATGTGATCACTGATTTTTTCTAGGAATCTATTCCTCCAATTAATGCTAAGGTGGATGAAACTGTAGAAGTATCCATGAACATCCGATAGATGGTTTTACAATTAAATGAACCTATAAACAAAAGAAACCATATTTTTCCACCATGATGGATAAGATATACAAAAAAGATTAAAATCTCTATAAAAAATATTTTCAAGATAATTAGAGATATTTAATGTTTGAAGAATATCATGATATACAAACATTAGATAAAGGTAAATATAATTATTTTTATATTCAAATAAAACTTGTTATTCCAATTCTAGATACAAATATTTCTACAATTTCTCAAGAACCATATAGTAATATTCATATGTTCTCTCATGTAATAGTATAATAATTACAAATCATCGACCCCAAGATAACTTCCTTAGAATATAGGATAATTATATTGGAATTTTTATCTAATAGGTATCAAGATATACTATTTTCTAATAACCCTACAGCTCCATAAATTCCTCATATAGAGGTTGTTGTTTCATATTATTCTCTGAGATTATGTACTGGACGGATTTAAGGTATTAAATAGTTGTTTAATAATGGATTATAATATGTTTCTCAGATGAATAGACATGACTATACTATAATTTAAGATTTCAAAAAATCTAACATAATCAATATAATAGATATGTGTATATATATACTTTATTATCTTAGTAGAAGAAGTAACCTCAGACTAACACCTCCAGATACATAGAAGGGTTAAAATAAGAAATTAAATATTTTTATTGACCCATCCATAATCTATCTACAATGGAATTCAATGTTGAAAACGACAACTATTACTAAAATTGTTATTATTAAATCTTAATCTTTTGTGTCTACCAAGAAGATAACCTTGTTTAGTTATGGTTCTTATGAAATTGGTATTTCTTCTGAGAACCTAATAAATTTCCTAAGCATTACTACCACGATTCATAATGACATATAGGGTTTAGGCACTTAATAAAATACTATAGAGTTTGGAAGAGTAGTCCGACCTCCATTGGTTGAACCTCTTACTACCTATTCATCCTCTCCATACATTATAAAACCTCCACCCAAATTTCTATAAAACTTTTAACCCATACTTTATATAAGGTTAACTAACTAATTTACTATATATGTATTTTTTTATGGTGTGTATTTTTATTTTTGTACAATGATCCATGTCTAATAAAATTATTTTTTATCTCATTCTATATATGTGATTTCATTATTTACATTAAATGTTTATTCAAATTTTTATTGTCTATGTGATGTGATTTATTAATTTGAGTTATGTCTTATTCAACGTCAATATAAAAGTTCTATATTATCTATTCAACCCAGAAGGTGCTACATTAAATGTTTTTTTCTCTGCTTAACGGTCCCTTTTAATGTCATGAAAGTGGGAGAATCCAGATAATTTGGTAGAATAAATGATAAAACAAATTTTTTTAAAAATAATAAAATATTAAATATTTTTTCTAGAAATATTTTTAATCCTTTTAAAATTTATATTTTAATATTTATTGGGTTTTGTGATCATAAAAAAGTGGGATTTTTTAAAACTACTAATGTTGTTCCAATATATCCCATGTACTTTATGATTTTGTAATCTATGAAAACATCTTATGCTTCAAATTATTCTCTTTTTAAGTGTGTTTATTTAGAATTTTTATAATTTAATTCAATTATACTAAAAATATGAGACTCTGGAAGAATGAATATATTTTGATATGTATAGAAAATTCTATAACATGAGGACATTAGATACATGAATATTCAGTAAGGATGAGCAATCGGGTATGTCAAGCATCTATGTGGAGGAATAAACTATGTAAATTTTCTACATCAATGAATCACCTATATGAGAAATGGATAAATCGATGAAACAACTTTGTGAATTGGCTATAGGGAGTGACTGACAACGTGATTCAGATTTATGACATGCATGGATGTGTTATTCTAATTGGATATGTCATTTATATTGGATACATGGAATTTAGGTACGTGATAAATATGGAAGTGTAATTTTTATTTATGAATAATTTATCTATATAAAGAATGGCTATGTGAATCAATTCTTCTATGATAATTTTAATACATGGAATTAATCTATATGTTGTTATAGAATCAGCTACATTATTTTGTAACATAGTGGTTTATTAATGTTAGAGTATTTTAAGTGGAAATTTATAATATTAATGATGAATTAAAGAGTGAACTAAATATTTATGGTAAAATGAATTTCCTAATGGTTATAAGTTCTGGGAAAATAAAATAATATAGATTGATTTACTGGTAAGTTCCCTTTGTTGATGTAATTTCCAGAAAAGGACAATTAGAGTTTTCCCTGGAGGCTAAATTTAATTGGATATCATATTGTGAAATAGTAAGAGATCATACATATAATAATATACATAGAATAATTTAATCAAGAACTTATAATAACACTCTATCTAGAATATTTCAATGTTTCTTCACTATGATAAACAAAAGAAGTAGAATATTCATGTATTCTATAGTTGTACTATCAAGATTAATATTGATATATATTTGAAGACCCTCCATGATCTATTATTCATTATAATCATTTCTATTATATATATATTCTCATATATAATTTATATATGTTAACTATATGAATCATTTATAAATACTCATTATTATCTCTCACTACTAAAAGTGAGGACTATATGTACGGAATTTTTAATGTTTTTGTTTTTTTAAAAACACATAAGAGTTCAAAAAAATTTACTAGTTTTATACCATGTTATGATTTCATGAACTTAGTTGGATATTCCATAGGAAAAGCACTGGTTTTAATGAAATAAACAATCTCTAGGAGTTGAGATTTGGTGGAGTTGAATAAAGTATTTTTATTCACTAATCCACATTAAATCTCATGAATTTAATATCCTTCATAATTTTTTTATTTTTTCTATTTCATTATGATTAGAAAATATAAGAATCAATAATATAATAATTTTTTTTATTTAATTTACAATTTTCCAAGAACTCAATTCACCACTCTCTTGAGTATTTGTTCAGATGATCTCTAACCAATATATGCCACCCTTATTTATAAAGCATTAAATTATTGGTTACAATATATGTTTTCTATGGTCATTTATGATTGGATTTAAAGCCTAAATATATTAAAATACATTATAATTTCACATAAAAATGACTTTAATTAACCAAATAATATCCCTTAGGATTGAAAATACATATGTATTATTAGGCCTCATTTTCATCTAGTGGGTGAAGGCCAAGTTAATACCTACCCAACATTTTTAGAAGGTGCATATGTGATAGATCCAACCGTAACATGTCTATATACAAATAGAGATTTTATTACTAGAAAGATTCATACTATATAATTTAACAAAAAATTTAGGATGTTTTCCAACATTAAGGTTTATACCTATTGTTTCCACTAATTTTATATATTCTTCATACCCAAAATAAATAATGTAATATCCAAAAATAATTAAACTCATCCTTGATACCAACTAATGAAATACAATAAAAACCTATATTAATATACTATTAGTTTAGATGATTATTAATTATAAGAATGAATGATACAAACCCTAGAGTAATAATTGTTCAATTCATTTGGAGATTGGATATATAATTAACTTATTTTAGAACAATCACCAACATCTCCCACGTAAATTATTTTACATGGTGCCCTTTTAGAATTATCATACTTAATACCAGTCATCATAACCTATGGAATATAAATATTATAATGAGATGTTATAATATTAATAGTAAGGGTATGCATTATGGATTATATTTAATGATAATAAGTGAGCATAAGATAAGAATGTTATTATAAGAGCATATTCATTTTATATGAACATAACATGAGAAAATTTTACCCAAATAAACTTGCATCGTCAATAATAAAATAAGTCATATGAATCTAAGAAAAAAATAACACATAATAAATCATAACATGAGATAATGGAAAAACATATGAGTATGGAACAAAAAAATGATAATTTTCTTTGTTACATAACATTACATAGACCATAATTATATAATGGAAAGGGTACCATATTAGATTGGGGATAAACCCAAATCCCTGACATGTCTACTCATAAGGTATAAGACATTTCCCAATGCATTATATCGATGTATAATTCCAATCTCATCTGTCACTTAATTTTCATATTCCCTTAAGGTCTTGTGTTCACTGCCCTTTTCAATTTATATAATGTTATTTAACACTATGAAATGTATTGGATAATTACATAATTCTAAGCCTAGTTTTCACATAATGAAAACCAAACTTATTTGGTCCATATGTAAATGAAAAATTAATATTTCACCATTATTTAATTAATATATTGAAAAGAAATTATTTTGAGTAAAAAATAAAAAACCAATTTTATAATAAATCAAATAAAAAAAGAAGTATGGTATCATATGAACATTACTGAAATATAGCATAGGAAATTTCAAATTATGTTGAAATAGATGGAACACATATTTTTAATATTTGAATAAATCACTCTATAATATGTTATTGAATACACCATTTCTATTAAAATCATTTATGAATTATGATTATTTTTTAAATCCAATTTAAAACTTTAGAAGGATAAATTATAAAGAAGAATGATCATAATGGAAAAATAATTTATTCACAAAAAAATGTTAAAAATTGATACTTTTATCAAAATGACATTTGAGTAAATTTTTAAAATATTATTTTCAAATTTTTGTAAACAAAATAAAATTATTAACAAATGGAATTAATAAATTATTCAATCATGTGTAAGGGCATACATAAAATGAATATGGACATATAAGTGGAAGATTCACAATCCCAAAGAAGAGGTGGGTCAGGTTTCAATTACGACTGTCACATCAGGTAAATTATTTTCTAAGGGAAATAAGATTGATATATTAAATATAGAACAATAATAAAAGATATAGGAAATAAACATGGTTGGGATTTTAAAGATAATATTCACACAATATTTCATCATATGGATATCATTTATTACAATGTCATTTTGAAAATGATATTTGAATGAAATCCTTAACTTTTCACTTAAATATAATGAAATATATTTAACTTATTTTATTATAAAAATAGATATATTAATAAAATATTTTATAAACATATTAATATATATTAACTTTTTATTATTAAATTATAATCATTCTCTTCACATATATTTGTTTGTTAATGTTTAATTTCATCTTCAAATGTTAGAAATTTTTATTGTTCCTTGCATGTTTGGTAGTAATGATATAAAACCCCATTATTTGATGGAAATTTTATCATTACTTTATTATAAATTATATTTAAATAATTTTATTTCAATTATTTAAATATCCTTTTTTCACTTAGTTAAAAAAATTGACTTGGTTTGTTAAAACAAGATACTTGATGAATTTGTTCAGGGTAACTTATCGATATTAATATACATCTTTATAATGATTGTAAAATTTTTATGTAATAATTTGATAAAAATATTCATAAAATGTAGTAAAAATTAATATCATGTTCTGCTATAAAATATATTTTATACCCATCCTTGAATTTTGGTGATAAAAAATGGAATACATCACTCTATGTAGGTGATAGTCTCAGTATACCCATTAACGTTGTTTTTTGTTTTCATAGAAAAAAATACGGTTAACTTTTTTTATATTTTCATAGTAATAATAATGTAATATATATATATATATATATAATATTTATTCATTAAATTTCACATTTTAACCATCCATATTTTTCTAGTATGAAAATTAGAACACATCATTCAGGAGGCAGTAGTTCATAGGTGTCATGAGTTATGTTTTCAATTATTTCAAATTGTAGTGAGGGACAAAAATAATTGTTGTTCCATTAATACTATATAATTACAATATAATAATTATATTTATGTAATTATATGAGAAATGATTGAATAGGGTTAAGTAGGGTGGATTAGAAAGGTAGATAATAGTAAGTTAGAGTTCGGTAATACTCATGTTGCAAGTTTGAATTTTCTCTTAGAGGATCCATTATAAATAAAGAAATTAAGGATTATTAATGGAATAAGAGGAAAATCAATGTTGAATAGGATTTTATGTTTGATAAAATGGAAATATTTTCAAGGGAATTTGTAATGGTATGTTTTTCTTGAAGTGAGTGGAAGTGATCATCATTTTATTGGTGAGAGAGATGAATTTTAACATAAAAATGAATATTTCCTAATGAATAAGAATAAAATTTTATTAGTGTCTAATGAGTAAACGATGGTGGTTCATAGGGGTATGAATTTATAAAATTCCAAATTCCTTCTAAAAGGTCTACTATTCAGGTAATATTTATAAATTTTGAGCCACTTGAGTTACACATCTTTACCCTTATTAACATTACTTAAAAATTAACCATGTTAATAATTTATTATCAAATATTTAATATGACCTATATTAAAAATATTTGACGTGATGGATATAATTTTGACTTCATTTATTCTAATTTAGTTTATAATTTTGAGAAAATTAATTTTAAATTTAAAAACAAGAAATAAAAAAATTGTAAAAAAATGAATTTGTGTACATTAACTATTTTTTATTATTATTTCCCATAAATTAAAAAGATAATTAGTGTTAATATATTTTCCATATTAATTTTTTTTAAAATAATTTAATCATAATATATATTTTTTAAAAATAAAAATACATAGTGAAATAATTTTACTTATAAAAAATACATAGAATTAGATTTTTAGTTATTTTTCTAAAAGATGAATTTTATAAATGAATTACTATTAAAATGAAAATTTTCATTATTTATAAAAGCATTTCATAATGACATGACCTTTACCTATATCAACCAATTCAATGGAATAATTATAGTATTTTTACTGTCAAATATTTTTGGTTCAATGTTGCATATAAAAAAAGTTTTCATACACATTGAATTTATTTAATAGAAATATATTTTTAATTATAAGTTTGATTAATTTATGGATTTAGTATGGATAGTAAGTTATTTCAAGGGATGTTAAGAAGGTTGAGAATATTGGTGGAAATTTATCTATATATACCTTGTTGATTCTATTTGAATAGTATATAACTAAAAATAATATAGAATTTGTATACAGTAAAGGTATAGAAATTTATTATTGGAAGAAAGTTGGGATAAAAAATTTGAAAATATTGGAAATATATATATTCACATTAGGCCCAGAAAGGAGTATTTTTATATAAAATAAAAACATATGTTTGAAAGCATTATTTATGACTTTAGACATATGTGGACATCAATCTTAAAAGTTACATCTGCATAGAGAATAAAATTGTGTACGTGAGTTATGTGATGTACATAAAATGAACTACATTTTCATAAAGTATCCACAAACATTTATATAATTAAATTATTTTTTACAATACCAATAAAAACTATATGGTTTCATGAATAATTTTTCCCAAAAAAATATTTTCATGAAGAATACTTGGTAAGAGATTATAGAAGCATTAGTATGAAAAAATTGTGTGAGAAATAATTACTTGAAGTAGTTTAAAAAAGATCAAAATCATTTGATCTAAAAGTTATAGTGAAATTATGAGAAGTTGTATGGGAATGGAATTTCAAATAATTCCCCAATACTAGATTCATGGGTAAGATCAATGTATCGATGAAAGTCATATACCTAACATTAAATCCATATTGTATACTCCATGTGTTAAAATATAAAAGAGTTGCAATAATATTGACAACATATTTTATAATTTAAGAGTAATATGGGGAGAAGGAGGATGGATTTTTGATGAAGTAACCTAGGTTGTCCATATGATGGAAGACTGAACCAATCTTCCACTATCTCAATGAAATTTGTGGATCCCCACGGGCAAAAAAGTATTTATTGGGAATCAATATAATACACTTTGGAATGGTTTCTCCCAATAATAATTTAAAAAGGAATAAAATTAATATAAAAAAATATGGGATCCCTTATCTATATGTCATATGTCCATGATGAAAAAAATATAATAAATAATAAACAAGAAACATATAATAAAACATTAAATTGTATGACCACCAAAATCCTCAATAACCCTACCAGTCTCCATCTCCTGCATGGAAAAGACACCCACCATATTCCAATCATGGGATATTGAAATGTCACTACACCTCCAACCATAGAAATAAATAATATACTAATTGGATAAAGTAAATATTCTAAATGGAATAGCTAGATAGAAATGCTATAATGATAAAATCAGGTCCCTCTAAAACAAGGTAATAGTCACAACTCTTTGAATCAAATAAAATAAACAGTGACCTCAAAAATATCAACAATCTATAGAGAAAACAAGGAAATACAAAATGAACCAACAACTAAGATAAATAAGTATGAGCATAAAATCACTCTGTAGGCCACCATTATTCACTAAATCTATATACCATAAAAAATATCCTATGAAATATAATAGAATAATATACATTTTATATAATGTTTTATAAAATATGAAACAACACATCGTAAGTATTATAAATTCTCTCTTATAATGTTTTTCGTAAATGAAAACAATTGTTTTAAAAATGGCTTGTTCCCATCCCCAACCATTTGGCCAAAAATCCATTTTAATGTATCAATTTTAAACTATAAAAAACACCTATTTTATAAATATACACCTCAAAACTCAAAGACTTTTCCTTTTATAAAATTAATTTCAAAAAAAAATCAAAAACCAACAATTTAATAATAGCTAGTCATATTTGTTGGAACCTATTTTTAATACTCACTCATTCATGGAGTCTGAAAAAAAAAATTAGTTTTCTAGATTTTCTCATAGGAGAACACTTTTTAAACTCATTTATAAAATTATTTTAAAAAAACATTAAATACAAGAATTAATTTTTCTTAAATTAAAAATGTTTCGCACTCCCTAATAAAAGTCTTTTAAAATAAACCATGAAATGAAGGAACAAAGATCACAGACAGGAACCACTATATTATGTTATACAAAAAGGGTTAAAAATTAAAGGAATATATATCCCAATCAATAAAATAAATATATGGGATACAATTGATAGAAAAATATAAATCCCCCAAATGATCCTAAAATATATCCAGTTGTCATGGTATAGACCAACATGCTCTAAACAGGTTTTATCATGAATACAAATGGTAATAAGAGTAATCATATCACAAAAAATCGCTAAAAATAGGTGGAAGATAAAAACGTACTCTATAAGCTCTCTCAATCCTCACTAGAGCACTCTCAGTCCCAGATCACCCATGAGAACACTCAGTTTCATTGAGTAACATTACTATAACAAGATCTCTTGGTCCCAAGGGAAATTATTCAAATTACATACCTAGTTCAGGGCATCTTCTTCCTAGTAACTTACCCCACATCCCAAGGTCTACCTAGGAAATTCAATATAGGTGTTCACAGTTAAGAATCACTAATAGAATTATAAAGAAAATTATATTATACATACACCAACTCATACCCTAAAAAAGAATCTCATTCTAAAAAAACCAAAACAACATATACAATACATGAATTGGAACATCCCCACATGGGATCACATACTTATATGGGCCTCAAGAATCACAACGTGGCTCAAGATGATAACATATAATTTATCAATACTCATTTTTATAGTATTCCAAAAGTTTCATCTATTTTGAATAAAACATGCTTTGAATGAAAATATATTTCTCATAAAAGAAATTTCAAACTCAATTGGGATATAAATCTCCTATTTATAAAAATACCTATGAAAATTTTTAATACAACAATTAGTATCAAAATACGTACCACATGGGATTACACACACATTAGAAATAAACCATCATATTTAAAAATACAAAATGTGTTAAACACCTATAAATAATGTTATCACATATATTTGAAAATAATTAAGACACAATTTTCAAATAATTCACCTTATTAAATTTTTTAACGCTTTCAAAACACATAATCGCATGGCCTGTAAGACCAATTAAATCAAGTAAACTTTTAAAATATTAAGATGATTATTTCTTCCACATTAAAAACTAAATTCATTATTTAAAAACTAAAATGGAATTTTTGAAAATACTAGGAATGGAATCCCACTCCACAAGAATGTATAAAAACAACTTTGAAAACAATTTTCCCCTCCCAGGTCATACATATGAGAATAATTTTAAACAAAACCCATTATCAAACTATGAATATATTAATGTATGGTATTAGAAAGTGATGAAAAGTAAACACTTCCTTAAATAAATTACATGTGAAATTAAACCACCCAAAACATATCTTAATCAGTATAAGATGATGAAAAATTCAATAGTGTATCCTATGATACCCATTTCATACCATAGAAAAGAAGAAATATTTAGATAAAATTCAAACCCCTGGACCTAAAGTTCGACCGAATGCATGGAGGTGACAGAGTGTATAAAAAACACCAAAAGAGGGTGGAATAAAGGAGGAAGATGTTATACCTCTATTATTTTACCATGAATCCTCAAGAAATATGGAATGAAATGCAAGGGAGGCCATAAGCATGATAGACACACACATAGTGGGGTTTGGCTAGGGGTGGTCGTGTGAGGGTGGAAGGTGGCCTGAGAGTGTGTCCTATGATAGAGATATGTTGAGTGAGGGATATAGTTTTAGTTTTAGGTGAATAATTAAAAAGAAAAAAAAAGAAAAAAGAAAACACAATATTTGAAATCCTAGTTAAATCATATGCTTAGGTCATATAGTATTACTAACCTTGCACCCACCATACACAAGGCACTACCTAGCCAAACCCACACCCTGTATGGTTCTCATTGGCACGGTATGGTTAGAAAAACCATGCTCCATCCATAAAAAATAACTCTTTCACATTATATATATTATCACTAAACATTATACATAGTTTTCTTTATGAGGAAAAATCCATGTTCCATATGCCATACTCATCAAGGACCCTCATTATTCCTCAAAGGAGTTTCATAGTTTCATTCTGACAATGTGCCTTATCATTGCATTGTAATAAACCCTCAAACAGTTCCACCTTTTAGACCAAAAATACTAAGAAACGAAAAATGGGACTCAACCTCATAAAATAATATTAAAATCCAGACCATATTGGCATAGTGGGTGTTAGAAACTCCCATCCATACCACTTTCATCCCATATAAATTCTCAAGAAAAAATATATTTAAAAAAGAAACAAATTCCTATGGAAAATCTCATGAAATAAAATTGATATATAAATGTTCTTCCTAAAAATTACTAAAAAACGAAATGAGGAATAGATCTTAAGGAAATGGAGTCAACGAAAGAATCTCCAAAATATTAATAAATGAACTAAAATAACATAAAACTAGAAACCTGTTAGAAATGAACGAGATGATAACACCATGAATCCACATTCCTAAAATATCCAATTAGAATTAACAAAAATGAATCATCCATATCCAACCACTAGAAATTAATTCAAAACCACAGAATGGAACACTCCATGAACCACCCTAAATTACAAACAAAAAGGATCACTAATCCTAGCCACCCAAACAAGTATCATTAAAAAAGAAAATTTTCCTCAACAAGAAATGACATGGATATATCCTAAGGCTCAAAACTAACATGTGAGGGAGTTATAAATATAACTCTTGAGAATATCATCCCCTATTAATTTCAAAAAAATACTACATAGTAGAATTTATAGCCTAACAAAAAATAAAACAATACCCCATGTATCTTTATATGAACCCCTGTTTCATTCCATGTCCGTGATAAAAAGAAAACAAAATTCCCCAACAGGAACAAATAAATGATCTAATACATATGTGGAAGTCTAAAAAAATCATGTAATGGGGAATTAAGGATTAAAAAAAATGGAACACCACCCACAATGGAAAACCAAATAAACCCTAAAGAAAAATTGTGAAACAAGTTACTCAGGAAAAAACCACTCTAGACTCAATGAGAGTAAATCTAAATATTACACGTTATCCAAAATAGACACATAGAAAAACCTAATGGATACATAAAACTATTTCCACATATCTATAAAGTCTAAAAAAAATTCCAATCTATTTTAAAAAAACATCACCAATAAAGATCTTTCATTAGAGATTCTAAGAAAAACTAATCCTCATTGATTCAACCATCTGGGTGAGGATCAAAGTTCTAAACCCCTAAAACTGATAATTTCAAATGAGTCACTAGAGAAAAAATTACTTTGATACACCCATAGAAAAATACTCAAATAGGGTAACAATATATGTCACTCCCTTCAGGTCAAAGGCTATGTTAAATTTATGGAAGAAGAAACCCTAATAAAAACACCCTACTTTTACACTATATATTTTGTGGTGGTGGGGGATCCCATAAAACACCCCAAAAACAAAACCCTCACATTTTCATGTCCCAAGTGTCCCACCAAGATGTATAATATCACAAAAGGGACAAAAAACATAATAATTTTTATAACATGTAAGGCCTTTTTAAAAATACCATTTTAAAACCAATGAATAGTGAAAATTGGGCCATTTTTCCTTTGCAATCCGAAAGAAAATCATTTTTAAAAATAATCCCATGACCATTCTTGACTTGGTTAATTTAAATTTTTTTCTAAAAGTTATTTAAAACAAATCACCACTTGTTTTAAAATAAAAACTTCATTCCAGGTTTCAAATAAATGAAACACCTTCCTCTTTTGAAACAGCTTCCTAGTCACAAACATTGTTTAAATACACTCACAAGGTGTAAAATCAAAATCATGCCGAATTTTTTTTAAATAACTAGTTTACCTTAAATTATGAAATCCATCTTTAAAATACCATGGTCACTTGATTTGAAAAATTAATAACATGTCAAATATTTTCTAAATTAAAAAACATATTGTTTCATAACATTTTAGAAAACGTAACTCATACTAAGAAAAATACCATAGGCCTTTTAAAAAAAATTATCATGAAATAAATTTTTCATGCATAGGAAACAAATTTCACATCACCTACACAAACTATATAACAATTTCATAACATAATACTTTATTGAAAAGCAATCCAAAGATTCCAACATATCTCAATACCAATCATGACCTTTATCCCATTTCCCAAACACACCCTTGTAAATAAAATAGCCAATAAGTATAAAAAACAAAATTAAACATGATGTTTAATCATGCATAACATGGCCACAAGGCTGATGAACACATTTCATTCATTTAGTGGTCCCTAAAGAGTGTCTATGATCACATATTTGGTGGTCACAGGATTTTTTAGACCCAAAAAACCAACCATGTGTATTGACTTCCTTATTCATCACCAAACCAAAACATCACATATGAACACCAGGTAAACTTAATCTACTCCATTGTGTATCAAATAACACCATCATAAGAAGAAAACCATAATCCAATAATGCCATCACACAAAAAACCATAATCAAATAAAAAATATCAATTGCAAATGGAAAATTAAAACCTTGGGAAGGAAGGTCCTCATGATACCCTCCCTACACAAACCTATCATGTATCAAAAACCCTATCTCTATGATACCAAAAAACCAAATAACAGTGTTTTTTAGAAAGACTTTGGATAATTTGAAAAATCATAACCCAAATTTATGAGCCATTTTTTACAAACAAGCCTAGGGTCGTCCATCTGATAGATAACCAAACCTATTCACCACTTTCTTGAAACATGTTTGTGATCTCGAAATGCTAAAAACGTTCTAGAGAATACCATGAAATCATGTGATAATGTTTTTACCATTAATTAGAGTAATATAAAAAACATAGATAAAAAAATCCACTATTATCCTTCCATATATCAAACTTCCATGCTAAAAAAATGTTATTAAAAATGATAAACAAACAATAGATAAAAAATTAGTAAAAAATACATGAACCAAAATCCTCCCTCAGCACTCTAGTATCCCTCTCTTATATTGATAATTATCACAATATATTTCTAGATGCTCCCACATTCATATAACTATACCTCCAATGTTGAAGGTAATAACATCCTAATCGGTTAATGTAAACAATGTAAAGAGAATAGCCAGACAAACATGATATGAAAATTATATTTGGTCATAATAAAACTAGTTAATATGAATAAATTTTAATAAACCTATTTTCTCAAGCCCTTCCATTGGGGAAGTATAGTGTTTGTAGTGTTATTAGGGGGGTCTTTTTGCTTATTACCCAAGAGTTTTCCAAAAACTTGGTTCCACCAAATGGTTCAACCAAAAGGTGGAAACATTATGGTGACACCGTTCACAGTGGAACCATCATGGTCACACACCGAAATTGTGGAACCGATGACGGTGTCTCACTAAACTGTGTCTCACCAAACTTTGTCTCAACGAATGGTGTCCCACCATTTTCCAATTTATTTCCCATTTTTCTGAGTTTTTCTAGTTCTTCACCTGGTAACATACCTTTTTAATGTAAAAGTGTTTTAATACCCCTTTAAAATCCATTTAAAGCTCATAAAGTATTTTTCAAATTCCCTACAGTTGGGTGACCCTTCAGTTACCAAAATGTGTGGCCTTTTTCCCCGGTGTCACACCATTCCTTGTGCTTTCTAACTTTTCTCGTGTTACTCGGTTTTTCATTATTTATAATATATCTATTAACTCGCAGCTAGTATCTTCACCATATTTGAACTGAATTATTAAATCAAAATTAATTAAATCATGTGTAACTCCACAACCATGTGGTTAAACCATGATCTGCCTTTTAAGCGCTTTGAGTTTTCACATCTCATTACTCTAAGATCAGTCCTTTTATCACATTGAGATACTTTTCTTCCTTGGCCTCTTTATATTACTTGGTCCCCTTTATTTCCTTCCTAAAAAGATGATACATGCGCCCATGGTGGGGCCCTTCTCACTCAGCCTTCGTGGAGTTTTTCCTACAGCTCATGTGACCACAATTCCTGGAGCAAGGAGGAAACGTCGATCCTTGATCATCCAAGTATGTGTTGTTTGTTTGTTTGTCATTACTGTGCATCATGTAGGGTTGGTGTGATAATGTTTCCTTGAGGAAGTAGATGAAACCAAATATAATGAATATAATTTACAGACTCTTAAAGAACTATGGGGGGGAATGATTTTGTTGATGTTTCTATGTTTTACCTTCATTCTAGGATATTAATTGTATGGGATTATGACCACTAAAAATCATGTTCATTGTTATTATTTTCCTAAGCACTAATGATCCTCTATTTTTGGGATAATCCTATGATTTAATGTCAATTATATGGAAACTAGTTAATTATGTAATCTTGGTTGATTAAATTGATTCCTGATAAAAAAGTTCCCATGTGTGATCACCCTGGTTTACCAAAGGGAATGAACTTAAGGAATGGTGAGGGTAAATCTAAAATTCCCTTTCTCTGTTCTGTTAATACCCACGGTTGTTCTATTTATTTTTTGTGGGGTGACTTGAAAAGGGGGATGGAATTTTATGGTTGAGAATTTGTTGGGTTCTAAATATATGTATGTGTGGAGCATGCATGTTCGGGATTTTTTTGGTTCCAGCACTTCGACAGATCTCACGGATCCCTTTTGTTGTTGAGACTTTATATGAGATCCGGGTGTGAATGCTTAAAATCATTCTTGGGTGTTTTGTTTCAGTTATTTTTTTCCTTGTGGTTATGAATGATTATTTTCCCGATAGTGAAAAATTATTTTTAAATGAAAATCACTTGAACATGTTAAATGATAACTTGTACAATGTGGGAACTCTTTTCAAAAAATGGGTTGTGCTGTGGTTTTGGTGGTTTTGTATTTCTGCATGTAGGGATAGTAGTGAGAGTGATTGTGTATGGGATGGTTGTCTATTTCAGAACCCCTGTGTTGGGATGGGTGATTGATTTCATATATGTGTAATGCTTAGTTCTTGTGTTTCTTATACACACACCACCCTTGTTGAGTACTTCGTGCCAAACACCGGGTTGGTTTTTTTTACAACATTTTTATGAGTGGCTAGTTATTAGATAATTTTTGACCCCTCTCCTAGGTATCCCAAGATCCATTGGATAGGTTATGATGGCCTAAGGGTTATTATCACCCAAGACTCTTCGGGGAGGGTGGTGTTGTGGTGGTTGGACCAAGTGTGTGTGGGAAGGTAGTTTTCCCAATTGCCTTCTTGATGATTCCCAAGAGTCTTCGGGCGTGGTTGTGGTTGTTGTGGCCTAGGATTCTTCAGGAGTGGTAGTGGTTGTTGTGGCCCAGGTTTCTGTGGGCATGGTTAGGTGTGGTTGTTGTGGCCTAGGTGACTGTAGGCAGTATGTGCGGTTGGGATGGACCATAAGGTTGTTGTTGGGGAGGTAGTGGGACTGTACAGAGATTTTGGCGGGAGGTCTTACATATTGGATGTACTATATAACCAGTGTTAATGTGGTGTGGGGTACCTAAATGTTGATGTGTTATTACTATGACATTATCTGACTTGAATTATTTGGGGAGTGTTCCTTGGAGAGGTTGGGTGGATAGTTTCCTTGATAAGTATTTTGGTTACCTCTTTTCTCATGGGGACCTGGATTTCCACCCCACTAATGCACAAGATATTTTTTCCCCTAATTAGTATACCTATATACTCACCCTACATATAAAAAACTACTTTCAGGTTTCCAGGAGGACCATGAGGACCATACCGGACCTTATAGGCTTAGGCATTAGGAGTTGTTGTTGCAGATTTTCCTTTC
Source organism: Viscum album (assembly GCA_963277665.1). Classification (NCBI taxonomy): domain Eukaryota; kingdom Viridiplantae; phylum Streptophyta; class Magnoliopsida; order Santalales; family Viscaceae; genus Viscum; species Viscum album. The sequence goes on along the minus strand of OY728163.1, from coordinate 1,637,330,052 downwards.
TTTTGGTACTTTCCATTGTAGTTTCTTGTACTTTGTATCAATTTATTTTATACATGAATATGGGAATTGATTTTTGTCTTTACTTTTACTTTTAGTTCTTATAGTTTTTTGATTTTTACCATCTTATCTCTCAATCTTGTTCTACCAAAAGTGTAACGCCTTCCATATTATGTGTGATTCTATTCCATTGGTGCTAGTTTCAACTCTGGGGCCTATCGAAGGTGGGGCTTAGGGTTCTTTATCTCTCCATCAAGTTGAAGACGGTAGGTTCTGGCAGTTTTTTTTCCTTTCTCTCATCATGTCGAAGGAGGGTTGCGAACGAATGGTATGAAAGGCTGATGGTTGAGAGATAGGATGGAGTTTGGGTTTATGAACAGTGAGGATTTTATGGTATGTTAGGGAAATAGTGTTAGGTAATCATGGTGCATGAAATAGGCTAGGGTAGACCAGCTAGGACATGGGATTTTAGGGCCCCCCATGATTCAATGCAAGGTCTCTGGGCCTATCGAATGACCTAGTGAGGCTGCACTAATTACAGGGTAGAGAACCCAGGAAAGGTACGTGCATCATAATTAATTGTGTTATTATGTTTTTTTGATGTTTTTGGAACTTGAAATAAATACAAATATCTCTGAAAAAATTAAAATAAGTCTTCAACACTACTTGGGGTTGGGAATTCTTTGTTTACCTTATAGTTATGGCACCCAGACGACGTACGCAAGTGGTACGGGTGAATGAGGCATAGGAGGCTGATTTGGCTGATCCGTAGAGAACTATGTGAGAGGAGGAGAAAGACTAGTGGAAGAAGATTCTTCGTTCATTTTAGCGGCAGACCCTTGGAATGTATGAGGGAAGCATCTCGTACGCAGAGACCGAGAGCTAGCTCGAAGAGCTGGTGAACGATTTCTGCATGATCTAGGCTCCTTTAGAATACTGGGTTACTCTAGCCGTGAGCCAGATGTTGGGAGTGGTGCTTCAATGGTGGATGCATTATCTTGGGGAGAAGAAGGATGTTTATATTCTGTGGACTATCTTCGAGAGAGAGTTTTAGGTAGAATTCATTTCATCTACAATAAAGGCTAAGAAGTGGTAGGAGTTACTCTACCTCCAGTAGTTCAGTATTATAGTGAGGGAGTTGGGGATCAAGTTCAATGATCTACATCATTTATCTCCAAACCTCTTCACGGATGAGTAGTCATGGGAAATATGCTTACAGAAGGAACTCTGACCTTCCCTTAAGTATGATGTTACTCGATTCACTCTACTTATGTACATGGACATTTAGAAGAAGGATCATGTGGGGGAAAGGGTTCACATGTTGTGAGGTGTGTAGCTAGAGGGGATCTAGTGGAGCATGATGAAGGGGAAGGTTGTTAGTAGCATGCCTACATCATCAGGGCCATCCAAGTTTTGGCCAGTGGGGAGTATTCCCTAGTAGCTTCAGTTTCGATCTCTTAGTCCTCACCCTATCATCACGAGCTTGAGACCAAGGTTCATTATTTGTGGTAGCTGTGGGAATATTTAAAATCAGTGACTAGACCAATTTAAGTACTATGGTGGTGGGAAAGTTCAGCACCCACCTCAGTAGCAGTAGTATCTAGGCAGACCTTTTTAGTGGCAGCAGTAGGGACAACGAGTTCTCGTTCTCCTTAGAGTAGACGTTGCAAGGGGAGTTCTACCTCTGGGCACTCCTTAGGGACCTCGATCGGGGTGTGTTCAGGTATGATGTTGACAACCGAGAGGTAGAGGAAATGGGCATGGGAAGTTTTATGCCAGAGAGGTAGCATTTATAGTAGGTCTCGAGGTCATTCGAGGTACTATCATCTTGTTTAGTACTCTTTCATGTGCCTTGTTTGATTCTGGAGCTTCACACTCCTTTGATGCACCTTTTCTAGCCCATTCCTTGGGCCTAGATATTGAGAGACTCTTAAATCCCCTAGTGTTGAGTAAACCAGTTAGAGGTTAGACTAGCATGTTTGATGTTGCTTAAGAATGTAGACTAATGTTGGGGCCGCACCAGTCTGGTGGGGATCTTTTTCTACTACAAATGCAGCCATACAATGTCATCATAGACATTTACTAGATTGTTTACGTAAACAATGTTATCAAATGCTTCCATAGAAGGGTTTTGTTTTCTAATATGGGCATCTAGCATGTATCTTTTTTCAGTGAGCGGGGTTGCCGAGAGTCTAGAAAACATGTGTAGAACCTTCTTTCCATGCTAGATGAGTTGTCAATGGAATCATAAGACTCAAATATAGCAGGAGTTCTGTGGATTATCAATGAGTTCCTAGACTTTTCCCCAAATAGGTAGTGGTTCTACACCCTCGACGTGATTTTGAGTTTGGGATAGACTTACAACCCAATGCCCATCTGATTTCGATGGATCCCTATTTGATGGATCCTTTTGAGTTGCAGGAGTTTTGGATTTAGGTTGATGACCTGATGAAGAAGGTGTTTATATGACCGAGTGCATCACCATAGGGTGCTCTAGTCTTGTTCGCGAAGAAGAAATATGTTGGTCTCTGGTTGTGCATAGGCTATTGAATGCTAAATCTGAAAATGTTCAAGAACTATTACCCCCTCCCTAGGATCGACATCCTTTTTGACCAGTTGAAGAATGCAGGTTGGTTCTCCAAGATCAACATGAGGTTGGGATATCACTAGTTGAGGGTAAAGGATGGTGACATCACGAAGACTGCATTCAGATGTAGATATGGGCACTTTGAGTTCGTGGTCATGTCGTTCGGCATTAGGAACTCACCAGACATGTTCATGGGGCTCATGAACTCCATTTTTCACAAATATCTAGACCGATTCAAAGTCTTTTTTATTTATAACATCGTGATTTACTCAATATCCCAGGAGGATCATGAAAATTATCTGAGGATTGTTTTGGAAGTCCTCTAACACCACCAGATCTACGGGAAGTTGTCCAAGTAAAAGTTCTGGATATGAGAGGTGAACATCCATGAACACATGATGTCCCAGTAGGGAATAATAGTGGACCCATTGATGGTTGAAGTGATTGTTTAAAGGGTATAACCCAAGAACTTGGTAGAGGTTCATAGTTTTCTAGGTATTTCATGTAACTACTGGAGGTTCGTTCCCAACGTCTCTCAAGTTGCAGTGCCTTTGAAAGCCTTGACCAAGAAAGACCTTACATTTTTTGGGTGTGGGTTGTTCCTAGAAGCCTTTAGTTATCTAAAGAGGAACCAATTTAGTGCCATAGTACTGAGGTTTCTAGAGGAAGGGGTAATGTTTGAAGTGTTATGTTATTCTTCTAGTATAGACTTGGTTTGTGTGCTGATGTAGTAGCAGGGAGTGGTCTTTATAGGGTCTAGTTATTTACGTCCTTATGAACGTAACTATTCCACCCATGACCTATAGCTTTCAGAAGTTGTGTTCACACTAATGTTTTGTGGAATTACCTCATTGGGTAATGCTTTTTGGTCTTCATAGATCACAAGATCATGAAGTATGTATTATCCCAGTGAGACCTGAACATGTAGAAGTGGAAGTGGATGGAGTTTTTCCAAGACTATGACTTCAATATCTCCTACACCTTATGAAAGGGGAATGTTGTGTCTGGTTCTTTGAGTAGAAAGTCACCGAGGGATATGGTTCAAGAGTCATTAGATTCTTGGAAAGCAATGGTGGATTTGGTTTCTTTACATCAGAGCATTAAAATAGATAATTGTATAGGATGTCTATTTTCGATGATATTGTAGTTTTCCTTGGTACAACATGTGGAGGAGTCTCTGTGGGGATACATGGTGGCTGAAGTGATGTGTGATCGTGTTATCCAGAGAAATGCTCTGGAAGGACGATCAGGGGATGGTAAGAATTAGATTTTTTTCCATGGTAATTTGTTTTTCCTACATATGATTCATGAGGGAGTTCTATGTGTGTTCTATAAATCCACCCTAAAGGTACAACCAAGAGTTCCCAAGATGTACTAAGGCTTGGGGGAATAATTTTGGTGGCCCGAGGTGAAACATGAAGTGGAAGAGTTTGTGGCATAGTTCCCAATATGTATGTTGGTGAAGGATGTACTCCGCTTCCCAAGAGGTTTAATGCATCCTTTAGATGTACCCGAGTGGAAGTTGGGAGACATCACAATGGAAATTTTTCACAGGATTACCTAGGGTTCATGGAGGTTGAAATGCTATCAAGGTTGTGGTAGACTGGCTGATGAAATCAGATCACTTTATAGAAATCAAGGAGTCATGTGTGGTGGACTCTTTATCATAGAGTTATGTGGATGATTTGGTGTGGTTGTATGGAGTTCTGAGGTACATAATCCCATATCGGGATGCTCGGTTAACCTCACCTCTCTGGAAGGGCTTGCAGCATGCTTTTGGAACCAAGGTATGCTTTAGCGCTGCGTTCCACCCCTAGATAGATGGGAAAATAGAGCAGACCATCCAGACGTTAGAGGATATGCTTCGGGCATGTGTTTTGGACTTTAGGGGATCTTGGGTATGACACTTTCCTCTGGTATTGTTTTCCTACAACAATACATATCACTCTACCATTGGCATGAATTTGTTCGAAGTATTTAATGGGAGGTCGTGTCATTCACCTGTGTGCTAGATCGTGGTTGGGGAAGCATGTGTTCTTGGCACAGAGGTAGTGCAAAGCATAAAGGAGAAGGTTCATATTGTACGTTGGAGGATAAAGGTGGCTTATGACCGATATAAGTCTTATGTCGATCATAGGAGGAGACCGTTGGAGTTCGAGGTTGGGGACCACATCTTTATAAAGGTCTCCCCTTAGTGTGGGAAGTGGAGGTTCGGTAGGGGGAGTAAGCTTTCTCCCTAGTTCATCAGACCCTTCGAGGTTTTGAGACGAGTCAGTGAGGTGGTGTATCAGATGGTGCTACCTACACCACTAGATATAATCCAAAACGTCATTCATGTGTCTTAGCTCCAATAGTATCTACATGATGACTACCATGTTCTCGACTGGGGGGAGTTGGATATCAAGGACAATGTGAAGTTTTCGGAGAAACTGATGAGAATAGAGGACCGTACAAATATGGTGCTTTGTGGGTGGACCATTTCCTTGGTTCGTGTGTTATGGAGGCATAGTGGCCTCGAGAAGATAACCTAGGAATAAGAGTCTTAGATGCATGTCCAGTACCCAGAGCTATTTTGAGTTTTGTTTTGTGTTGTTTTTACTTGACTGTGATGTAATGCTTGACCATGTTAACTATGTGATGGGGTGCTTTATTTTCTCTAAATGTGTGTGAATTCCTCAGATGTGGGGATGGGAGGACCTGGTCCCTAATCAAGATACATTGAGGTTGTTGCAATTAATCCCATGTGGTCGATTTAGTGCCACCCAAAGAGAATAGTATCTTGACATGAGAAAAGGGACTCCCTAATCCATATGTTTGGGAAATGTGACCTTATAAGTTCATGTGGACACATAATAGATGGGAGCTATAGTGATTCTATAGTTGATCAATATGAGGGAGGGGTGTTCCTAGATGTCAAGGATGTGTCTTGTTAAATCCTCAGTGTTTCCCCAGTTGTTCAGGAGATAGATGTCAAAGAGGTTTACTCCTTAAAGGTATCTTAAAAATGGTTGTTTGGACATATTATCAGTTGGTTGGTTATAAATTATCGAGGATGAGAGTAGTTTAAAAGGTATCTGATGTAATAACATGGTCTTCCTGAGCCCTTCCTTTGTGGAATTTTAGTGTTGGTAGTGTTCTTTTGCGGGGTCTTGTGGCTTTTTTCAGGGATTTTTCCAAAAACTCAGTTCCACCTAATGATTCCACCGAAATAGTGGCATCGGTTATGGTGTCTCATCGAACTGGTGTCACCGTTATGGTGGAATCGTTAAATTGTATCATTAAATGGTGTCTCACCCTTTGGGTGACCCTTCAGTTACCAAAACGTGTGGCCTTTTTCCTTGGTGTCACACCCCTCCCCGTGATTTCCAAATTCTCCCCTATTATGTGGTTTTTCTCTATATAGAATATATATATTAACTCGCAGCCATTATCTCCACCATCTTCTAGGAATATTATTAAATCTGAAATACTTCCATCATGTGTAACCACCCAACCATGGAGTTAAAATATGATCTTATATTTAAGCGCTTCGAGATGGACATACCATAACTATAGGATCAGGCCTTTTATCACACTAAGTTCTTCATCCTCCTAAGTCACTTTCTATTCCTTGGTTCCCTTGAAGTCCTTTATCGTAAGATGATTTATGCGCCAATGGTAGTGCCATTCTCACTTAGCCTTCGTGGATTCTTCCCTACTTCTCACACGACCACAGTTCTTTGCGCGAGGAGGAAATGTCAATCCTTGATCATCCAAGTAGGGGTTCTTCCTTCCACTCTCTTTATTGATCATCATGGGGGGTGGGTGTGGTAATGTTTCCTTCAGGACGTAGAGAAAACCAACTTTAATAAAGATAATTAATAGACTCTTAAAGAACAAAGGGGTGGGAATGATGTTTTTCATATTACTGTGTTTTACCATTATTTTATGTTTTGAATTGTATTGGATTATGCCCAAGGAAAATCGTGGTCATTAGTGTTCCTTTCATGTTAACTAACAAACCTCTATTTTATGTATAATCCTATGATTTAATGTTTGTAACATGGAAACTTATTAATTATGTAAAATCTATTGATTAAATGGATGCTCGATGAATAAGTACCCTAGTGTGATTTTCTTAGTTAACCAAACGTAAGGAACTTAATTAATGGTGTGGGTAAATCTGAAATTACCTTTCTCTATTCTGGTAATATTCATGTCTATTTTGTTTAATGTTTGAGGGGTGAATTGAAAAAGAGGGTGGAATGTTATGTTTGATAATTTTTTGGCTTGTGAATCTATGTCCATGGGGAGCCTACATGTTGGGGCATTTTTTAGTTCCAGTACTTTGAGGGATATCACAAATACCTTTTGTTGTTGTTAATTTACATGTGAACCGAGTATGAATTCTTAAAATCATTCTTGGATGTTTTTTCAGTTATTGTTTGTGGATTGTAGTTATACTTGATTTGTTGTTTGGTAGTGAAGGATGATTTTTAAATAAAAATCACATGAACATGTTAAATGAGAACTGGTATAATGGGATAACTATTTTGCATAAATGGTTTATTCTTTGGTTGTGGTTGTTGTGTGTTAGTGCGTGTAGGGATAGTAGCGAGAGGGGTTGTGTATGGGTTGGTTGTCTGTTTTGGAAACATTAGTTTGGGATGAGTGTTTGATTACAAATATGTATAATTTTTAGTTCTTATGTTTCTTATATTTACCCCACCAATGTTTATCACTTCATTCCAAACACCCTCATTTCATGGGGGAGGGGGTTTTCCCAACATTATTATTAGTATCTGGTTATTAGCTTTTTTTCTCCCTCTACCAGGTATCCCAATATCCTTAGGGATGGATTTGATGGACAATGTTTTATTATGGCCCAAGACACTTTGGGAAGGGTGGTATTTTGGTAGTTGGCCCATGTGTGTGTGGGGATGTTATTTTTTCCAGTGTCTTCGGGATGAGGCATAAGTGTCTTCGGGTTTGGTGGTGGTTGTTGTGGCCTAGGTGTCTTCAAGCGTGATGGTGGTTGTTGTGGCCTAGGTGTCTATGGGAATGATTATGTGTGGTTGATTAGGTCAAGGTTTCTATAGGCATAATGTGCAGTTGGGATGGCCTATAATGTTGTTGTTGGGGAGTTAGTGGGACTACAATGAGATTTGTGGGTGAGGTCTGACAAGTGGGATGTCCTAGATAACCAGTGGGAAAGTGATGTGGGGTACCCAAATATCATTGTGTTATTTCTATTAATTTATCTGATTTATGTTATTTGGGGAGTGTCCCTTGGTGGGGTTGGGTAGACGGTTTCCTTGTTAGGGGTTTTGGTTACCTCTTTTCTCACAGGGAATTAGAAAGTCTGTCCACTTATGCTTGAGAGAATTTGGTTTTCCCTACTGTGTTTACATGTATAATCACCCTACATTTATAAAACTACTTTTAGGTTTTTAAGAAGACCTTGAGGACCGTGTCGAACCATACTATCTTGGGCGTTGGGAGTTTTTGTTGTTGGTTTTCCTTTATTTTGGTAATTTCCTTTGGAATTTCTTGTACATTGTGTCAGTTTATTTTAGACATGCATATGGGAATGGATTTTTGGATTTACATTTACTTTTAGTTCTTGGATTTGTTTATGATTTCTCGTCTTATCTCCTGATCTTGTTCAACAAAAAGGGCAATTCCTTCCATATTATGTGTGATTCTATACCATTGGTGTTATTCGCCACTCTAGGGCTTATCGAAGTCGGGACTCAGGGGTCATTATATCTCCTTCAACTTGAAGAATAAAGGGTATGGTTTTTTCGTCCCTTCTCTAATCTTGGTGAAGGCGGGTTGTAATATAACTAGAAGAAACAGATATAATAAACTCTAACCTCAAAAGGATTAGTTATTTCAAAAGTAGGCAGGGAAAAAAACTAGATACCTTCAACTGATAAAAAATATGTGTCAGAACATAAGCAATATATAGGCTCTCACTAAACACTTAATCTAAGAAGTCTCTTTGAAATTACATCCTAAATAAATATAGTTTGAAATATAATAGAAAATATAAATTTCCTATATGGTTTTAAAAAATAAGTAACATTATATCAGAATTTTTCAATAAAATATTTTGCAAGATTTTTCTTAAATGGAAAAAATTCCTTGGAAAACACATTTTTCCCTGTCCAATCCACATTTCCAAAACACCTTTTTATAATTGAAAAATTAAACCATTTCAAACATAACAATTTTATAAATACACATTTAAAAACTCAAATAGGTTTCCATTTATCACATAGTTTTCCAAAACATGATTTAAAACCAACCATTTAATAAAAAATAGACATAATAGCCAAAAACCATTTTGAAAACTCGCACATGCTTGGAGATTCAACAAAATTTATTTTCCCACAATTCCCATAATAAAATATTTTTCAAAGTCATTTATAAAATTATATTAAAAGAACTTTAAATCCAAGATTTCTTCTTTTCCTCCATTAAATATTATCTAAAATCCATTTTAAATGAATTTGAAAAGAAAAGACCCAAATAAAGAAGAAATAACACATGTAGTCACCCCTATGTTAAGTCTTAAGATGAGGGATAAAAAATGACAAGTATACATATTCTATGAAATAAAATAATTATAAGGGATACAATTGATACATGAAGATAAATCCCTTAAATGGTGATAAAAAAGGATCCTAGTGTCATACTACCCATAAAAAAGCTCTAAATGGGTTATAGTATGACTTAGAATAAACCTATAGCACAAAACATGACTAATAATAGGTGGAGGATCATATGGTCCTATATAGTCTCTAAAAATCCCCACATGGGTGCTCTCTATCCCCAATCATCCATGATCATCGTATGTCTTACGAGGGAATTTTCCCACAATATTCTCTCTCATTATCAATGGCATCTACCCTAATCGCTAATCAAGGTCAAAGAAACATCTAACTTAGTCACCTACCCCATTTTATAAGTAATACCATTATGAGTTAGTGGAGGTGTTCCTAATCTTCTAACCCTTAATCAAGGAGAAATAATTTAAAATAACAGACACCACCACCACTTACCCTTATAAAAGTTTACACATTCCCATCAAACATTTACATCTTATTCAATTCATCAATGTATACATCCCCAAATGGGTTCACATTCCACTATAAAATATAATATTCAAAATTTGAATAAAGAGGGTATAACATTATGAATGAAAAATCATTACCATAAAATTTCAAAATGGGATATCTCATTAAATAAAAACATGCTTTGAATTGTAAGAAATTTTACTAAATCACTATTGAAACTAAAATGGTAACACACTCTTACCTTAAAAAACACAATAAGAACATTAAAAGTCATAATGAGTTTCAAAATTCAATCCTCATAGGATTACACACCTATTCAAAATCAACCACCTCATTTAGAATTCTCAATGTGAATAAACACCACAAAAAAAGGTTATAACTTCCCTTTAAACACAACTAAACCACACTTATATATAAAGAAACTCATTCCAATTCTGAAAACACTATAAAAACCTCATTCACATGGTTTGAATGATAATTTAAATCAATAAAACTTTTAAATCATTACTTCAGTTCTCATGACCTCCTTAAAAACTAGAAACATTCATTAAAACCCAAAAAGAACATTTTGGAAAACATTGGAAACATCATCCAACTCCATCCCAAGGTAAAAATCACATTCTAAAATAATTATCCCCTTATGGTTCATAATAATATATTTACTTTTAATCATAATCATTTATCAAACAATCATTTATTTAAAGGAATTTAATAGAATGCATTGAAAAAAAATAACCTCAAATCGATGGAGGGTGAACCGAAATGGTATGAAACAAATATTTTTCAATGGTGGATGCAAACCCACGTGAGAGGGTGGCCTAAGAGACCCATCATATTCCATGAAAAAATCCAAAAAATAAGGTTAAAACCGTTGGAATATGGTTCAACTAAATGAACTAGGTGACATGGATAAGATAAATGGCCAATAAAGGGAGGAACAAGTGAGGCAGAGGCCCTTACTTGAGGATTTAATAAAGATTCATAGTAAATCAATGGAAAATGCATGAGTAAGGAATTCCAAAAGGGGGGGAAATTTCACACACATGAAGGTTCTGATAGGGATGGTAACTCGAGGGGGGAGAGAGGACCAGGGGTGTGCCATGCGATATAGAGGAGAGGGGTGAGGATGAGAGTTTTTTATTGGATTAATAAAATGAAAATCGAAAATAAAAAAGAAAACCAAAAATATTAATGTATGGTTAAACCTCAACATTATGCCACACCATTTTCCCAACCATCCACCAAACTTGTACAAGGAATCTCCTATCCAAACTCTTAACTCGCACAGTTTTTTCAAGGTAATGCATTGCATGAAAAATGGTTCTCCAACCATAGAAAATGGAACTTCCACATTACATAGATAATTTTCATGGTTTACTTAACTGTGTGAAAGCCATATAACTTAGTCTAGACTCACTGAGGATCTGCATGATTCCCCCAAGAACTGATCATACACCTTAACCGTGCACGAAAAGAAAACATTCAAAATTTACATACTTCGAACTGGAACCCCATGAAAACTGAAAATGATCCTCAAAATCATAAAATAATATAAAAACAAACACCAAAGTGACGTAGTGGGTGTAATAATATCTTCTTTCTATCTCTATTGATTACTATTATGATGAAATGAGTATGAATAAATTGCTAAAATATTCTTTCTCCTAAGGTTTTAATATTTCTAAGGTTTCCTTCTAAAAAATTTCAAGTAAGAGATATGCCAAAAGATTGATGTGATTGAGGAACATTTTGTGAGTACTATTGTTTGTGGAAGAAGGGGTGAACTATATTTTCTAGGAGGTACATGATCCATAACTATTTATTTAATTAAAGGTGTTATAAAAAAATATTTTATCCAAAGAGAACCGAGTTTTTTCTTACATTTTACTTGGTCAATACCAGGATCACAGTTCCATGTAAATACAATTTCTGTAGTTATTAATGATAATAAGAAGAGGATTATGTTCATGTGATAATAACTATGACACATTAAGGATTTATTAATCTGTATTTATTGAAAACATCATTAAAAATCCATTTTTCATTTTTTGTTTACTTTATGACATTATGTTCATACACGAAAACCAAAGGTAAGGATTGATTTAGATAGATAAATTAACATAATAAGTGAATAAGAAAATAAGAGATACATTTTTAATTGTGGAATAATTCATTGTACAATATTTCACACCGCTCATTGTAAGTAATATCTCATAATGATTCTTATAAAGGGTTTACACCAAAACCACACTACTACACCCATCACAATCACTACACAACCCCTTGTATTTTATAATAATATATGATTCCACAGACCCACATGCCTAGATATAATGCTAAAAAATGTTTTTTCCTAAGTCAAACACTATAAACCACATGAAAAATATATAGTTTGGGGAAAATTTTTGTCTGTTGTTTTGCAGGATTATAAAAAACATAAATATAAACTATCAAACTCAAATATATATTGTAGTTTTAAAATAAAAAATCTTCCAATAAAACAATGGACTTTCACTGTCTAATCTATATAATTGATACCTATATCTACAGTAGCTCTTACTCAGCAAAATACTGTAGGAATTTTTTTAAAAAAAATTGGGGTGATATGATGATTTAGTAAGGGATTTTAAATAATCAACTTGCCAATTTCTCAAAAATACCCTAAATCATTATTTGGAATTAATTTATTCAAAACTAATAACCGTACAAAAAATTAATCCTTGATTAAAAGTAAAAAAATTCTTCAAAAATACATAAAAAGTTTTTGAAAAAGAAAAAAATATTTATGAACATTTTTCTTGATACAAACTTGGAAATTCACTTTTCATTGAAATTATGAATCCATAAAATAAAACCAAGAATTATTAAAAATAGAATATCAATAATTTAAGAATACTTGAAATTAATTTTCTTATTCAAATAATATATTTTTTTAAAAATACTTTCCATAATTAAAAAAAACATTGCAGCCTCTTGGATAATTGAAGGATGTATTGGTCCTATGCATCGTGAAGGTTTAGTTTCACTCCCTAAATAATCATCATTTATATAAAGTAAAATCATTGAATTTTAATAAAATAGTTCAGATTTATCTTTTTCTCACTCGGTTTTTTAATCATACCATTAAAAATAACGCCAATGGATGCATAAATATATATGATTGTATATATACATATGAGTGTATGTATATATGTATATAAGTATATATTTCACTAAGAAACAACCAAGGATAGTGAAATTCAACACAAATTTAATATTAAACATACATTTATACCGAATCAAAATAACTATTACATGTCCATACAATAATTTATTCTTGGGAATCATTCATTATAACTATATAAAATTACTACCACTTTAAATTATAAATCTAAAATTACTGAAATACTATTCTAAACATTTTTCATATAAAATGATGAATAAAATAATAAAATAATAACTTTAAGAGAGTGAAGCCCTTACAAATAGTGTATTGAAATAAAATTATCAATTAAACTTTATATAAAAACATAATAGAGGTTAGAGGAAAATATAAAATAGAGATTAAAATATATTTCTCCTTAAACAAAGTGTATTTTTGAAAAAAACAGTAAAATTTAAATTTAAATCATTTTTACCATACAAAATTGTTTTTAAATAAAATTTTAGTATTATAAAGATAAATAATTCTTGAAACATTTAAAAATCTAATTTCCAAAAAATAATTCTCTTTACCTAAACTACAGTAGAATCGTAGTTAAGTCTTTAGTGAAAGTGATCCCTTAATAATTGATCTACATCACTCACTCTACCTCTCTAAAACTACAAAACAGTTATATATTCAGATTAATCTTAGAAAAGAATTGTTGGGGAAATATTTAAAGAGAATAGATTCATTTATAACATAAATTCAATGCGAAAAATAATAATAATAATAATAATTACTATATTTATTTATTTATTATTATTTTTACTAAATGTATGAGGAAAATTTAAAATAGTGGTTGCTTTGACCATAATCTCTTCATATCCATTAAGCAGCTTGATATTTTATTTTTATTGATTGTGAATTATTTTTTCATTCCTTAACTATTAAGGATATTTATTTATCATATATACACACACACACACTCCATTTTCCAATTTTTTTATATTTCTTCCCTGTAAGTCACATATTTACTATATACAAAACATATATATTATTCAACATATATATTCTTAGATATATATATTGAACATATTATATATATATATATATGTTAATATATATGTGTGTATATATATGTTTATATGTATATATATTTTCCTTTCATTATACGCCACACACCTTATGTATATATATTTTATTTTTAGTTTCTTTAGTTCCTTCCTCCACACACAAACCCACACACCACATGTTTCATGTTTTTTTACTTTTTCTCCTATTTTTTATCAATCCACCCACATAAGATATATATATATATATATGTGTTTCTTTATCTTTCTAAACATTATACACCACTTTATTTATATGTTTATATATATATAATTTTTATACAACATCCATATATATATGTGTATATTTTTTTTCTGTTTTGTGCCTTTTTCTACACTCTTTACACACCACATGCATACACATATGTATGTATATATATATATATACTCAATCATATTTCTAACATACACACACACATAACGACAAACACACACACATATTATTTTAACATTTTTATTTTTTATTTTTTATTTCCATTATTTTTTACATGTCATTTCTAATATATAAACCATTTATAATTATATATATATACAAAATGTGTATATATAAATATATATATATATTTTAATATATTCATTAAATTCCATTTTATAACCCATTTTTATAACAATAATCTTAAATATTATTATCAATTATGTATATATATATATATATGAACATTCATATATGTATATATATGTATATTTTTATTCTTTCTTATTAATATATATGTGTGTGTGTGTGCGTGTGTTCATTAATATATTCTCTATATCTTTTATATATATACATTGACATATGTGTATTCTATTTTATATATTTATATCTCAAATAATAATTTTTATTTTATATATATTATCTTAAATTAGTATTTCAATGTAGCATACTAAGTACGTCACTTTTCTAAAAAAATTATCTGTTTTTTTATCAAAATAATTATATATGATATATTATATTTACATCTATAAAATATTTTAATTAATAAAATTATATATATATATATATATACAAACATACATTATAACGATAAATAAAATATTATTTTGTTATACCACCTTATAAAATATAGTTTCAGTTATAATTATATGATTTAATTAATCAATTATGTATATTATAATACATGGGTCGTTACACAATTACTTCTAATTCAACAACTTATGCCATCACATCTTTCCGACACCCAATGACAACTACAACACAATATCATCTTCCCATTTAATCACATTATTTAACTGTTTTGGGATATAACATTTTTTCATCCACATTACATTCATTATAATATTCAAGTACATATTTAAATGAAATCCATTATTTATACCTCACGTAATATTAACCCTACCATTTCCCATTCAATTCAAATGCTAAAAATCCTTTAATAAACCATAGTTTTTTTATTTACACCCCAATCCCATTACCATATTTTACATTTTTGTTCATATATATTTGGTTTTAGACAACTATAATATCATACCAACAACATACAACCAACCACTACAATAACCTCAAATAATATCCTCTCCCATCACGACAAATAATTCCAAAAAAACATCCAACATTCTAAACCGCATCAACAAACCCATCATCCTCATGCCCAAAATGGAAAACCAGCAACAACACCCGCTTCCCAATTCATTATAATAGTCCAAAACTATCCAAAAAAGTTAAATTAAACCACCACAATAATGAGAAAAACAAAAGAATAACCTCAATACAAAACAATCAATTATAAAAATAAATCACTTCCACAATCCCCTTTTTATCATATGGATTAATTTTACATGGCTTATAATAAAACAATATTGTCTTTAAAAAACTATCTCCTTACCATGGTAATGTAATTAACCTTTTTATAAATTTGAGTCCAATAATTTATATCAAAAAAAGTACACATGATTCAAAACAACAACCAAATTCCATAAAACAATAAAAATCGACCATCGATAACATATGAAATATCAAGGAATTATGTAAACACATGAGAATCACGCTATCCCATTCATTCTTATTTTATTCCTATAAATAATATTCAATAAATAATCATTTTTCACCTAATGTATTAGAAATCATTTTACATGAAATTTTTCATAAAATAAAGGATAATCCTGGAATCGTCTACCATAATCAAATCCTCAACCAACCACTTCAGTATAACAATGAAAAGGGATAATCCCACATCTGATATCACATGATAGAATCCTTAGTAACCTATAAAATAAAAATACACATAAACCACCCATCCCAAATTCACCTAATCCAAACCATTATCACCACAACTTTCTTCTATGGATTAAAAGGATAGAAGAAAAATTAAAGTGGGAAGAAAATATTTCCCCAAATCATAACTAGTTGATCTCCCAAAACCAATTTCCAAATCCAATCTATAGGAACAATAAGGTATATAAGGATACTCTTTAGGACACCTAATTCTTGGAGAAAAAAGTAAAATTTTAGAATACACATATGCTTGTAAATTTATACTATCACAGTGGATTATAGTATCTCATTTATGATAGATAATGGCCATGCGATGATGTGGATATTTCCACCGAGCCTCTAGAAATCATGATATGAATCCCTTAATCCCCAAATTTAATCTATATATAAACAATATATTTTACAAAGTCAAATAATGTTCACTTCATGATCAAACAATCCTAATGGTATGGAACCAAAATGAAAGAACCTGGAAATCAGTTCATTGATACTTCATGTTGTGGCGGTAATTTCCACACTACAAAATACATTTAAGGAAAAGTGAAATAATATAATATAATTCCTTAAAACTATTAATGAATCTTCCATTATATGATTATAAAATTTAAAAATGCATTCATGTGAGTAATAAAGACCATTCATATGATCCCTTCTAAAACATGAGGTTTTGTACTATAATGAAATCCTTTTTAAAAGACTCTAAGCCATAACCTAACTCACCACATTTTGACCTAGATTTTAAAAATAATAATGAAATATATAACTATCCCAATGTGAACATCAGAGATATAACACCTCCCCACTTCATGACACAACCCCCCAACCGACTTCCCATAGAGTGATATAAACAACTATAATGTGACTCAACTTCCTTTGCCAAAACCCTAACCCCAACTCTATATTTATTCCTCCAGACCTCTCTTAACACCTCCAAAACTTAAATAATGAAATTTAATGGGAATGAATGGTTTAAAAAAGTAAATCATATTCTTATAAAATGATTATTTTACTAAATAATCAAATATAACATTAAATGGAAATGAAAACTACTGAACCCTACACTCCAATGAAGATACCACTCAAATTGAATGAAACCATCCCTAAAGAATAACGAATCACATAAGATAAATAATCATAAAAAATTAATATAAATAAAAAATATCATCATCAAAGTATAAAATATTAATGAAATATGGATATACTAAGAAATCATCTTCGACTAACATTCACACTTACAATCCTCTAAACAAATATGACTCAATAAAATATGCACCAAAGGAATAACAAGATTGCCCAACACCGTCTAATGAAGATACTATATCTCAATCAGCCACTCCATGAATTTCACTTAATCCTACACATAGATCTCTCCCTGGTTAATTAATAGTTAAAAATTGTAAACATATTGATGATTCTATGATACAAGGAAGAAAATATGGATCTAGTACATCTGAGAGGGAAGCACAAACAAATATGCCACCTCAATAATATTACCCAATACCATAAAGGGATCGATAACTAGGGATATAGATTACTCTCTCAGTTGGATCTCTACCATACATGTAAATAAGAACCCATGAAAAACACATGATATTTGATCTTAAACCCTAGAGGTATCCTCCACTAAAAAACAGAATAATTTGTATGGCCTTGTATCACCTTCATACAGTCTCAAAAAATTTGATCCTTCTCGATCATGCTCTATTTGACATTTGTTCTCGGGACTACAAACACTCAAAACATGATCCAAAATGAAATATATATTCTTAGATTTCAATATAACACATTGAATAGAGTTATTCCAATGAAAGAGTGAGATTTTTTATTATAATAAAATTTAACTATGGAATAGTGAATCACCCACAAACCACTAAAATCTAGGACACAAGCTTCAAACAAATCCTACAACATATGTATGGTACTCTCTATATTCCTATCCATATGAAGATTTAAGGAAGTTATAAGGTGTAGGTATGATCTAGAATCAAACTAATGAACGAATTTGAATCATGATTTAATGAAATGTTCTTGAAAAGAGATTATGGTTCTCAGTACCATAAGAAGCCTCACTATCTCATCCCCACACTACCACTCTAAATGATCAAGAACACCCAACTCCTTCATTGCTATGAAATTTGATAGCTCCATAAACCAATCCATAATTACCTAAATAACATCATAATCTTTGATTTCAAGGAATTTCAAGGACTAAATCCTTCAATATTTCCTCCCACATCCACTCAAGTATATACAATGGATAAAACAAACTACCAAAAACCCAATGATTTGCCATCACATTCTGGTATACAAATTAACATGACCCAAAATCTAAAATGTACCATTTCACCCCTAGCCACTAGATATGACTCTTCAGGTATGATACATCATGGATATACTTAGATGTACTACCAAACATGACATATAGAACTCATATAGAACCTCATTTCCCATCACCAATGGATTAAACAATATACCCTGAAATAGCATCCATTCCCAATCATCCTCTCACCATTCCTTTGGGAAATCTCAATGAATGATGCAATTTGGCATCCCCACTACCTACATGTATCTCTAAAGCGAATCAACCACTAACATTAATAAGAATAACTACACTATATTATAGTATTTGATACCCATACCAATAGCCTCCTCCATATAAACATGCATCACTAAATCTATACCACCACTCTACAAGAATATCCAAACTCCCAAACATAATTTCATAGAAACATTCTTATTTGTGTATCAGCCAATACATTAAATTCCTCAGGGTGTATGAGATATCTATGTCATAGTACTAAGTGAAATCTTTCATGATTCATTGTTGAAGATTTAAATAACACTAATAGAAAATATTCCCAAATATCTTACAGTCTATAAAGAATATAAAGCACTCATATATTAGGTAATGTTTCCATAACATTAGAGAAAACATCACTTCCACAAACATAAGATCCCAGGTGGCATAAGTATGATCAGGGAGAAATAGTATCCTTAACATATATGAAAACACCTACCTATTCTGAATCAATACATAAACCAAAACTAGGTGTGAATCATCATAAGAAACATCAAACACCACTCCCACCTATGGAAACTGATGAATTGGTGAATTAATCATATTACCCTTTAGGAATCTGAATACACCTCACACAGATCAATATATACAGAAATTTCATTCTTTCTGATCCATGATTTCAATGGGTCTATAATCAATGTTGAATCAGACAACAACCTCTGATAACTTCCCCTGAGACAATGTAATCTATGGAACTCTTCGATATTATTGGGTTCTTCCCAGAAAACCAATTCTTTGATATTAAATTGTAGGACTACAGAACATTATTGAGACCTAAAATGTCTTGTAAAATGCACATAAGTTCCCTCAAAAAACACACTTGGGTAACTTCTCATAAAGATAATGGTTCCTAAGGACTTTTAAAATATCCCCAATATACTAAACATTATCCTATTAAAACATAAATAATATGAGGATATATATGATAAAAACTACTAGAAATTGATCTAGTAACTCCTATAAAATTGATTACATGAGTCTTATGAAAATATATGGGGCATTACATGAAACCAAATAAAGGAAACTATAATCGCATACTTCCCATAATGACACCAACAAATTAGTCTTTGACATACCCTCCTCCTCTATCCTAGTATTATAATACCTAGACTACAAATTACTATTTGAAAACCATTTATCTCACAGAAACTAATCAAAAATATCATATATCCTTGGAATGGGATAACATTTCTATACTATCATCTGATTCAGCCACTAGTTGTATATAAATAATGCCAAACCACTATTCACCATCTTAGAAAATAACATTGGACCACCCCTTGCTGACACACTGAGACAGATGAAACCCTACTACAAAAAAACATCAATCAGAATTATCCATTCCTATAGATTAAAAGGTTTCATCCAATAAGGATCCGTTGATATTGGAGGATCACCAACAGTGTTGCACAATGACTCTACAGGGGGTGAATTATTTTCATAAATGTTTCACCATCTTAAATCCATCATATCAAAAACATAATCAAATTTAATATTATAAATTTATATGAAATATTAAATGTAAAATGAAATATAAAAAATTGAAAGTCATAGATAATTTAGTAATGATCAGGGTAAGAGAATATTTTCTTAATCTACTCCACCAATAGTCAATGAATTTATGGGGATTTTTACTCAACTAGTCCTTTTCCTCAAGGTTTCACACCTTAGTGAATTTAACTACAACATTGTAAATATTTACATGACCTTTCAACTAGGATATATATTTATAATACCTATCTATGGCATTAACTACACTCTATACAAGGAGTGTAATTATTTTATGAAAAAAATTATAGAAAATATAACATATTCAACACACAGTTTCAAGAAATAATTGAATAGTTATTAAACATATTCAAATAATGAGTAGACTTTGAAGAATCATTGAAGAAACTTTATTTAGTATATATGAAACTTATAATAACACAATAGAAACAATTATTCTTTTCATGGTTGCATTTCCATATTGTTATTGAAAAGTAGAGTATGTGCCAATTCCTTCTTGACAACTTCTCTTCTTCCTTTTTTTATTTGAACATCCTCTTAATCCAAATGGTAGAGAGTAAATATAATAATACATTGAATATTAAATTCATTATTTTCTAAATATTATCATTTTACACCAAGTATATAAAAATAATGGTATCTGCCAAGTGAAACTATAGGATCTACTAGAACTATATAATTTCTTGGAAATTTCAACACACGTTAATTCTGGGTTTCTTAA
The DNA here is from genome assembly GCA_963277665.1 of Viscum album. Taxonomy (NCBI): domain Eukaryota; kingdom Viridiplantae; phylum Streptophyta; class Magnoliopsida; order Santalales; family Viscaceae; genus Viscum; species Viscum album. The sequence continues at coordinate 1,637,309,175 of OY728163.1, read as the reverse complement.
TTTAGACAAGAAGTTCTGATAAATTTAAAGTAGTATTAGAATTTTTCAAGTATTTTTAAATGGTAATAGGTTATTTTATCAAGTAATTAAAAAAAATAAAAATAATTATAAGGATTCATCTTCATAGATTTGTATTTTAGATTTCATTAGATATTGTATGACTTCTTCCATAGATTGTATGCCTCTTCTACAAATCATATGTATTTTTTAATGATCATATTCATCTTTTTATAATAATATAACATTATAATGATCAAATGAATATTTTTTTATCATATGACTTCATTATAGTCGTATGAATGTTTCTTTATTATAGGAATGTTTTAGATTCATAGGATAAATCTTGTGTCTCATAGGACATTCCTACATGTATATGACATTTTTCTAATAGAAAATTCTTTAATGTATGAAATTTGAACACTTCATATATAATTTAAAATTAGATTATATATTAACACTATTCAAATAGATAATTATCTTTATAATAGGATATTTGAATCAATATTTGAATATTTTGAGTGAGCATGGTATATTTTGATTTATGTATGAGATTTATAGACACATTAGGATATTTGAATGTTTTATATTTCATTTATATTGACTTAATGATCTCATAATAAATATCATATATAATGTTTTATCCTATTATAAATTTTTTATACTAACAAATGTATCATATTCTGTTGGGAACTACTCTAATTATGTAGGACATTTCAGAATAATTTCCTAATAATTTATATTACTAGGAAATTAATGTTTTCGGAGTTTGACATTAGAGACTTCTTGTATGTTACTTTTTCTTATATGTAGGGTAAATTATGTATGAAAATTCATTCAAATATGAATACTAAAATATTGAAATAAAAGTTTTTATATAAAATACCACTTAAAAATATTAATTGTTCACATAAAATCATTTAAGATAGTCTTATTTGTAAAATTAATGAATATTTTTATGAATAAAAACTTGTGAAATTTTGGGATATGATATAACAACAAAAAAATATCCAAAAGGATCAACTTTATGATAATAAAAAGAACTATAAAAATATCAAAAAACTATTACAAATTTAGAAACAATATCTTGTAACAAACGAAATTATAATTGATGTGTAATTTAAAATAAATTTTAGAGGTCACAAATTTTGATTTTATAATTTCATATCCATTTATATTTTCTCTCATTTGATTAAAATATTATAGATACACAATATTATAATATATATATATATATATTACAACTCTTTATATTAATATTAAATAAATTACAAAAATACACACATGGGGACCATAATATTTTTTTGTATTTGGATACTAGGCACATAATCGTCTAATTTTGATGAATGATCTTAAACATCTCCAATAATAATATACCCCTCTAGTAAAATTAAAAAACATACCCTACTTAAAGCCTTTCTTCATAACCTAGGGAAATAGAACAAAAGAAAGGGTGATCTAATAGTCTCATAAATGGTAAGAAAGTGAGATATCAATGATCACATAAGCAAGACATGAACATGAGGGTGTGATAACATGATAATTTCAACTGAAAAACATACCATACATATCAATGATCAATATATTAAGACATAACAAAAATATTAGAAGTTCATAAGACATGAATCATTAGGAAATCAAAGAATGTAAGCTATGAGAGAATAAAATTTGAATAAGACATTGAATAGTGTAATATACATAATCTTAAAAAATATTTTGTCAATTATACCCACCATTACATTCATAAAATATCAGTTCATGTATAACCACACTTGTACTTGTTTTTATCTTGAAATAACCTCCCGTATACCGTCTTTTGGGAATTGGATAACATCACATGTACCCTATTTTGAACATGGGATTACCTCCCATATACCCTTTAAGACTATATAAAATTTATCATTACCCAATTAATTGGAGGGAGATATAAGCCCTACCCATTTCATAATGATGATAATACTTATGTGTGACATATTATGATAAAATATTCATCATATCATAACATCTTAACCCATGTAAATAAAATAGGTTTCAAACAAAATCATTAATTCACCATAGCATAACCCATAAAAAGTAAATGTGTTTAATAAAATTTTAATCAATATAAAACCTAACCATCCTTAGAATGAATAAGTATGGTATCATTTAATATTATTCTCAGTAAATCATAAGTAACATCATTACATTTCAACATAGATAAAAAATTATTTTAAGAGATCAAATAGAAACTTTCTTAAAGAATGCAGCTACTAAACATTGAAAAAACTCTTTGTAAATTATAAATCCTTTTCAAAATCCCTTTATTTAAAAAATAACCCCGCAAAATTATAAATGAAAAATTTAAATACTATTAAAACATATCTTGAGGAAAATATAAAATTTTATTTTAAAAGAAAATGAAAACTGATTTTTTTTGGAAATCATATTTTTTAAATACAAAATTTAATGTTATAATGGAATATTCAATGATAATTCTAGTTAGAAAAACATAAAATTTTGTTCCTATTGTACACATTAACATAAATATTTCTTTCACATTTTCTATAAAATCCAAACAAACATTGTTTGAAAAAATACATGAATATTTCTTTCAATAAGTTTTGTAAAACTTCAATGAGTGTTAAATATTTAATTATAAAATCATTGGAAAAATTTTATTAATGTTTTAAAAAAATAGAAAACATTGTTTTGTAAGAAAAGGGTTTTCAACCAATGAAAAAATAAAGAAACATTTTCAATAAAATCATTCTTTAGAACTCTTGAGTACATTAAAGAGGAAAATAAAACATGTATTCTCATGACATAACCATATGAGATGAAAATTCATGTGTTTCCAAAGAGATATGTTATAATATTTCATCATTGGAAGCATAAAAATAAACAATGTCAATAAATGATGATATTTTATAATAAAACCATTAACACTATTATAACATTGAATCATAATACCCATAAAAGAATATCATTAAATGAAACATAACATATCATGAGGATAAATAAATTCATTATAATACTTTTCAATGTGGTATTATATAAACCTCATAAAATATGATAGGTTTTTAACATGACATATGTCTCAGGGAAGGAAAATTGAGAAAACAATCCCTTAGAAATTTGGTAGCTTTTGAACCATAAACCCCAAGTTAGAGAGATACTCAAAATGATATGTAAATATTAAAAACAAATTGTGGATAATCATAAAAATATGATTCTTGGTCATTATATATTCCACATATAATAATATTGTAGATAATATGACATTTGTCTCAAAGAAGATAAATGTAACGTGGAAATCCCTTATCTTAATTCTTGACTTCCTTTATACACATTAAAACTTATTTATAATAAATATAAGTTTATTATACATATATTAATGAACTATATATATATATCCTAGAGTATATTATTTACTTGTGACCTTTTATTACTTGTTTATTAAAAATTCATTATTAATTTCATGTTTCGGGTAGTAACTACTTTATTTTTCATATATGTTCTAATTTGTTATTTTTTTGTCCTCTTACTTAGATAATGGTTCCATAATCTAAAAAATAATAATCCTGTAATATTTATCATATTTATACATAATTTATACCTATTATACCATTCATGAAATATGGTGTTGAGAAATGAATTATGATCTTATTATGGTGATGGTACTTTGTACGTACACATTAGTAAAGTTTTCACATTTCAACTATAATTATAGAAATGAGTTTAGTAATATTTAATATTACTATAATTTTAATAATATAATAAATAACATATTATTACATTAAATATATTTATACATGTTATCTATCTTGTTTGGTGATGAAAATATAGAGTCGAAACGCTTTGTGAATGCGGTAGTCCATACATACGATGTTGTGATATTTCAATGAGTGAAAAAGTAAGAAAGAATATGATGTATAATATTATAATAAAGTTAATTATTTAATTAATGTAATAATTATATCATATATATAACATATATTAATTAAATTTATTCTTATTATCTTCCAATTAAAATGTTACTAAAAATTTATAACATCGCTTCATGAGGCGGGAGTCCACTGTACTCATGGAGGACGTTATCGTATCCCCTGCGAAAAGGAAAGAAAAAAAGGTATATATGATATGATGAATATAGATATATAATTATTATATAATAACATATATATAATTTATATCCATCATTATACCCATATATGATATTTGGTAATGAAAAAATGAATGATATTAATTTGTAAGGTGTTGATTCCATGTACACACGATTAATGATTTCACAACACATTTGATAAAATTAGAAATTGTTGTTGGAAAATTAAGAAACATAAAAAAATAAAAGTATGAGGTTTATTATTAGGTTATTATATCAGCATGAATTAATAATAATTTAATTATATGGAGTAAGATATAAAATAAAACCCCTCATTGAATAATGTTACCTCGTCTTCGAGTATCCTCCATATGTTTCAACCAAAAGCATTCATTGGTTGGATTTAATCCCAAAATAAGGATTATAGGTTTATAAGAGGTAATTTGGGAAGTTATTTGGGTAGTGAGTGGCCAAACCAAAATGGGTTTATTGTGCGAAGAATGGAGGAGAGTGGGTAGACTCTTATAAGTGATGTGAGTGGCACAATTGTATTTTTTTGAAAAGGAAGATGTTTACACATGTTCGTCTCAAGAAACAATGATCAAAAAATAGATAATATCAATACTTAGACATTATAGATTCTAAATAAGGCTATAAAATAGATTTTTTAAATGTTATATGTCTTTTTAACCCATGTCATTTTATTTTAACTCCAAGAAGATTAGTTTTTACATTAAGCATGGTAAATAAATTTTATTATTTTTATTATTTATTTAGATAAAAATTATGTGGTCATAATTAGAAAATATAAATCATTATGATTATAAATAAGGAATAAATTTTTACAAATTATATTCTTATAATTGTGAAATTTAAATGTAAAATTATTCTTATAGATGGGATGTGGAATAAACTATTCAAGGAGAAGATGTTCAAAAAGATAACAATTTTTTCATGTCAACATTCAATATGAAAATTTTTCTAATGTCCTAAATTAGATTAATTAAAAAATAATTGATATAATTTTACATTAAAAATATCATAAAATATAATTTTACTTTATAAATAATTTATACATAAAGGGTGTTTTCAATTATATTTCATTTTTTCACTATTCATCAAAAAAATGAAACTTCTAAAAAAATACCAAATATTTAACTTGGAATAATTTTATGAAGATGATTTAAAAAATGAATTTTATTTTGAAAATTAATTTTCTAAATTTTTCAAAAATTAATTTTATTATTAGTGTCTTAAAGGAGAAAACAACTTTTTATAAAAATACATTTTAAGCATAAAATTTTGTTTATTATTATCTCTTGTCTAGAAAACACATAATATAAGTTTTAACAAGTTTATTGAATATATATACTATATAAATTTAATTAAAATAATTCACAAGAATTGGTTTGTTAGACTTATTTTGGTAGATGATTGTTTTTCATAAAAAAAATTTAGATAAAGATCTCCCTCATTTTCAAATTGTTTTTTAGAGTAAAATAATTGGTAACCGTATAATTAATTTTATATAAAAGTTTGCACCATATATTATCATAATTTAATCAATCCTATTGAAACCAACCATTCTAGTGTCTTGGGGTTAACTATAATAATATTTTCATATTTTATCACATTTTTTATACTATGTGTTGCATTTAACATAACATAAGCTTAGTGTTATGTATAACTCAATCTAAACTCATTGTTTCGTGTAACACAAGCTTAACTAAGTATTAAATATAATGAAATTTAAACACACTGTAGAAATTAACATAAGATAAACTCATTGTTTTTTATAATGAAAAATATTGAAAATATTAATTCCATTTGAGGAAATAAGTTTCTCAAAATCTCAAGGTATTACACATCTCTTTTTTTTATAGTAGTAAAGTAGGAGTAAAGTAAATTAATATTCTATATATTATCCCAGTTTTCTAATATCAAAAGTAAAGAAACATTTATGAGATAAAACAAAATTATATAGCACACTTAAGTACTAAATATATAGATTAAAAATTATTTAGGTGGGTATGGTTTTGACATTTACTAAAAATAATTAAAAAGAAAAATTTATAAATCATTAATGAATTGAATGGAAAAAATATAACATCCATAATAATGTATTTAAGATAAAATAATTTCATTATGATTAATATAGTTTTTACGAGCAAGAAAAATGAACTAAAAGATAAATAGTTCAATATTTTTTCTCTATAAATTCTTTTCTATAATATTTAAAATCTATATGTTTAGGATAAAATGTTCCCATTAATACTTTTCATCTATAATATTTCTATAATGAATGTAATGACATATAAAACACCATCCTATGGTCTAAAAATGTTCATCTATATGCATATCAATCTTATTAATGATGGATTTGTTTTAAAAAATAAGGGTTAGTTCTCTAGACTTGCCAAAGAAAATTTCCATAAACCCTTAAAAAATAAAAAATAACATACTCATAAGTGAAACTAAAAATAAATCTCTTCAACTTATTATATATACCTAAATAAAATCCTATGAGGACATGTCGAGGATATAGAAGTAATATTAATAATAAGTATTCTTTTTGAACAACAGTTTCCTTTTATTTTCCTGTCACTTTATGAACTATTGGTTATTTTTCAATATCCATATTTGAAGACTCTTCAATATTAGAAGGTAATACATCCAAAATTGTATCATGGATACTTATTAATTTATCAAGAAAGATCTTATGTTTATGTTTAATTAAATCCACCATATCATCTATTCCTTTCACAATAAACTGATTTTCATTAAGTTTTTTAATTTAATAAACCATTATGGAATCAATAATCTATGGAATGAATGAGATAAGATTAATCACAGTGTGTTAAAGATTCAAAATATTAATTTTTTTAATAAAATTTACTTCTCTAATTTTAGAATATTAATTTATTTAATATTCATAAAGTGGATCAAAAGAGAATGTGCTACACTATATCGATGTAACTATTTTAGTTAAAGAACTTAGGGATGATGAAACAACTGCAAATTAAGACTTTATTCATTATTTAACTTAGAAAGAATGTATTGCACCATTCTCAACATATTTCACAACACTAGGTATTCTTCATTGATTAAGAGGTATCATTTTTCTATAGACAAACTATGATATCACTAATTTTTTTAAGAAATTAACATCAAATTTTACATCATTTTTAATTGACTAGGTATTCTATAATATTGATGTAGAAAAAAATAGTTGAATAATTGTTTTATTATTAATAATTTATGACTGAGCCTATATAATTTACATTTTCTCCTGAAACTCATATTTTTGATTTGATTTATCATTAAATGCATCCACCTGGTCTTACAAACTGTCAATTTATTCTTTCATTGAATTTAATTTAGAGAATATTATTTCTTTACCATCGTCTGAATCAGACCATTTATTTAATAATTATTATCATTTTCATCTTAAAATGATTCTCATTTCATTTATTCTATAACAATATAGGGATAAATTATAACTTTTAATATTTATTTTTCAAAACCAATTTATTTTCATTAATTTATTTATCATTTGAGACAATCATCTTATTCCATGAAAAGCTACCATTCTCAACCATTACTTTCTTTGATTTATAACCATTTGATAGTTTTTTACTTGGCCTTGATATTATATCCATATCTATACTAACTACAATTATCTCAACATCAATATAATCCTGAGAAAAAAATTAATGGATGGCTTCTCACTATTATAAACATTTTCTAGCCTCCAAATGACATTCTCAAAAGATAGTTTTTTTGGATATTTTTTAATATCAGTAATAATAAAAACATCCTCAAGAATATATGATGAAACAACATCATAAATAAGAACTTATATCTTGACTTGGTTAATAAAATATTTCTCTCTATTAGTAGTATCTTGAAAAATAGGATTAAATTCAACCCACATTACTTCAAATAAAGATAGTCCCCTAGATTATATAATTGAGATGTATCTTCCATTCCTTTATACTTTACAATTATAGCCTATCTACCACTTCTTTAGTTAGATTAGTGTCATCAATAACATGCATAGAGGGATCCCTCTCAACATTAGAAATCTCTCCCTTAAAATTTTCTTAAACCCCAAGGGGAAATTCATCTTCAAATAAATTTTCTAGGAAAATCTATAATTAATCATCAAATAATCTCCTAGACTATTCAAACCATGAAATTTATACATCATAACATTATATATCTCAAACTATTTTCATTAAAATAATGAATTTATAATCATTCTAAATTGATTAAAACTCAAGAAAATTGTTAGAGAGTGGTGTATATATATTAATATATATCTGGGAAAGTTCAACTTATCCTTAATCATCAATAAATATAGCATATAAATTTAATAGAATAAAAATTTCTCAAAATCTCTATTTCTATAGTAAATAATTATCTAAATAAACATAACTATAATCCTTTTCCCATATTCAATATCGTTAAAACTTTTCTCATAATCAGTAAAATATCTAAATATAGAATAAATTATTTTAGAATGAGCTACTTTATCTACACATACTGGATATTGATTTAAATAATAACATTCTACACAAGAATAGTGAAACACTTTAGCCAGCACTACTAAGGAAATCATAAACTCTTTTTTGTTCAACATTGAAAAAATAATGTCCTCATTCACACCTAAAATTAACATAGCATGCTCATATATATCTCATATTCCTATATTATGGAAAAAATAGTAATCCTTTAATAAAAAATAAAATACAACCCTTTGAAGTTTAGTAATTTAATCAACAACATTTAGGTTCTATCGAACCAACCAAAATCGATGAACTTTCCATGTTTCACTTTATCAATAGAATTTTCCACTTTGAGATTCCAATAAAAAGTATCTTATTTTCTATTTTACATTCCCATGGTTTGAAATAATATGTGGAATAAGGTTTATAATAAAGAGGTTTAGGGTAAAAAGGTTTTGGATAGTAGTGAAATCAAGCATAGAATGTTTTTTAATATAGAGAGAGAGAGATAGTTAAATGTTTTGATCTACAACTTTGATAAAAATTACATTCAAAAAATATGAGGATTCACCTAAAGAGATACATGAAAATTTAACAAAATAAAAACCTAAAAATAATAAAATATAATTATTATTAGTAAGAAAATGGGATATTTAAAAATTATACCCTAAATAGTCAATTTAGCATCAAATAAAAATCATTTAAAGTCAAAAATAACTTATTATTAATTGATTATATCCTATATTTTAGTATTAATATGTTTTCTGAAAATATCATTCAATTTTTTTTTTTTACAAACTCAAGTGAAATGTCACCCATTTTTTGTGTGTTTTCTTGAAATTTAGTGATTTAGATTTTTTCTTTAGATCTAGAATGACTGATTATATTTTTGGACATGATAATAGCACATAGTTTATCAAATTTAATTAGACCCTGATCAAAATTAAACACAACTCTATAAAGGTGTGTTTTATTCAAAACAACTAAACACAACAACTACTGGATTACAATGTATTCTTCTTCAATAGTCTATAATCTAAAAGAGTTTTAATTTTTTCTTGTTAATTAAACTAAATATTTATTTATAAAATGGAATGTTCCTAGGGTAATTTTCCTCTATAATAAAAAAAATAGAAAAATTATTTTATTCTTATGAAATCAAATAAAAACGAAAATATTTTAGAAAGTTGAATCAAAGTGAAATAGTTATTTTTAAACCCCTGATAATTATTTTTCCAGATGTAAAATGTAACTCTTCAGGGATTTATTGAAATCTAGCACATAAACCTATAGTAAATATATTTATTAGTCAATTATAAGTTATATATATAAAAATACAATGATTACATTTTATAAATTTTTTCCCATAAACATACTGTCATTATCTTTATCATGTTTAAGATTATAATTCATAGGATTTTCATAATGATTATTTTTTTCAAGTCCAAACCTTTTAAATAAATTATGTTTGTATTTAATATTATTTACAAAATTCCCAAATTTTTTTAGAAATCTAAAATCCATGAATGTAATTTTATGCAGTCATCATGATCATTTCTAATTCCTTTTACATTATTTTTGGAAAATATTAAATTTTTTTATTTTCTGATACAAAATTGCATCATCAAAATAAATTTATAAATGTAAATTTTCTTTTGATAAATTTCTCTTGAAAAAATAAGTTTTTACAAGACAAAAAAAACACCATTTTTAAAAATGAGAGAGATTTAAATTTAATACTAAGATTTTTTTCTTCATTCAGAACTTGAAGAAATTTAGTATGTTTGAAAAAATAATTTAAAAATTATGGATTTTCAAAACCTGGATGTTTTCTATAATAGATTTCTTCCATAATAAAATCATTTTGAAGACTTTTTTTAACATATATTTGGAACAGTTTAAATTATATATGAGATTTATATGATTAAAGAGTCCAAATAACATCAACTATACATATGGGGGAATGGTTTCTTTATTAGATATTCCTTCCAATTGGTTATAACCATTGTCTACTAGTCACGATTTATTTCTAAATATTATACCATGATCATAATTTTTTTTATAAATTTCCATTTAGTTCAAACCACAAGATAATAAGAGGGACTATTAGCTAATTATTATACCTAGTTTCTCTAAAACTGGTTTAAATATTCATGTGTTTCTAATAAACAATTCTCATCACTCAAGGATTCCTATTTTTTTGTAGTTGGTTCTCTAGAACCGACTTATTTTGTACTTGATTATATGATTTCATAATTCAATGAATTTTCATACCACATCTTGATTATTCTTATACATGGTATTTTTATGTGATAATTTTCATAGAATATATGTCGTGTTGATATGTTATAGCAGTTCTTCGCTATGATGAGAACATATAGTTGTCAATTAATAATCCTTATTCAATGGATATATGATATTATCTGATGGGACATAGAAAATATAGGATAACATGGGTAGGAGGATCATATGTTTTGGAGACACCTTCTCATGTTGTTCACCTTTCATAATATCTAATTGAGGTAGTTATGATAAAAACCCCATTAAATAGGAAATCCATATTTCGATGTTCTAATCGATATTTCTATTTGAAAATTTGTCTATTGATCAATATACATTAGTATTATAATTTATGGATATCATTACTCATGAAATTTCATGTATTTATAAAAATAGTGATGAAAAATGGTTAGGGCAAGGTAGATTACATTGGGTGAATCATGAGTGATATTATATTAATGGATAATGGGAGAATGGATTTATCCCTTCTATTCTCAGATGGGTGGAGATATCTTAGGAACTTTATGGAATATAAATACAAGTATTAATATATATCCACAGTCTTCGGTGGATGTGTATAAATCTAGAAATTCAAATAAATTGACATTGATCATTTTGGTTGATGAAATATGAAGGTATACTTTTTGATTAGACGTGTCATGATAAGAGGATTATATTTCCCCATAAATGTTCAAAGGAGGTTGGATATCATTGTGACATTAAATTATTTATATATGGTTTTCTTGGTGTATATAAAGATGTTATCTTTGTTCGATAGGTGGTTATGACCAACACACTGTGAAAGAGTACTAGGTGGTGACATAGTAAGTGTATCCATAATCTCAATTAAATTCAAGTAATTAATTTAACTAGTTAGAATAAATAATATTTATTTAGGAATGGTTGATCACCCTAATTTAATCACAAGTTATTCAAAACAATAAATTGAGTTAAATGATAATAATGAATATTAGTTTACAGGTTTGTAAAATACAATATTTATTATATTTATCATAGAATAAATTAGTGAAATTTATTTAATTTAATAACAATTATTAATGCACCTGTAAATGTTGATGTGGGAAAGAAAACAAAGTTTAATTTTCCAGGTAATATAAATCATATTTATTTACATACTTAAATTGTTGTCCAAGTCAACCGATTGTTAATATTATTTTAAGAATATTAACGATTTTTAGGGTCTTGTGCATGAATTTTCAAACATAAATCAGATATAAAAAATATATAGTTAAATCACATTCAATATTTATATTGTGTAAAAAATAGATAAGGTGATATTTAGATCAAGACCTGGAGAGAGATATATTCATCTTCTCCCCCATGACATTGAGAAAACACCTAGGTTTCCAAATTCATAATGAATAGAACTATTATGATAAACTATGAAAATAAAATTGATTAATATGGACTGTGTTAGAAGATGATGGTTCTATTGTGTTGTTTAGAGATTGTGGTGAATGTGTGGATCATTGGTAGAGGGATTGTAAACATAAATCCTATAGATCAATTATAGTGTGACAAATTTCATTTCATCAGATCATCAAGGAATCTTGAATTAAAAGATGAGATAAATATATATCTAATCATAAATTAATTAGAAATTATATGTGAAGATCCCCTGTATATGCCTCCATTATATTAATGTAGTCTATTTAATCTACATTCTTCATTGGACATGGTCACATGATCATGTATAGCAATGAGTACACATTATTTAATTCAAACATTTTAGTTGTTTATACATTCAATGGATGATTTTTATACACTCATAACCTTCAAGTGGTATCAAATCAATCACATTTTTTATGTAATATCCCAAAATTTCTGAAAAAGGAAACACTATGATCAATAGCGTATACGATATGCAACAATGAGTTTAAAGTAACAACTAAATATTCTTATTACATGACTATTAAAAACTAGCTACTAAATTGTCATAAATTAAATGTATTAAATGAACTATTAAATATAAATTCTTCTTAGACAACAATAATGTATAATTAACTCTTATAAAATTAAGCACCTGATTTTAGAAAAGACGTTTTATTCTTCGAATACACTTTCTTCGAAAAATGATTTTTATTGTTCTTGTGAGAAAATAATATAATTAATAAATGGAAATTTTAGACTTTTTATGAAAAAAATAATTTTTGAAATCATTAGTCCAAAATTAGCTTAAAATTATTTTTTTATAATTTTATGAACATTTTTATTTTACAATAAATAGTGAAAAATACCAAAAACAATTAAACGTGTATTTAATTTTTAGGTATTTATGAATTAAAATTTTATTTTAGATTAGTTTTATAATTAAATGTTTTCCTTTTTATTTTAAATAATCCAAATATGGTTTCTTAAAAGGATTATATTCCTTAATTTATTATAAAAAAAAGTATATTTAAAAATAACATTTTCAAAAGAAAGTTTTTTTTTATGTTTTATGTGTTTAATTTTTATTTAAATTATATATATTTTTTGTTTTGAATTATAAAAAATGAATTCCAAATTTTTAATATGGATTTAAAATTTTTTTAAATAGGTCACTATAATTTTTGGACAATACTAATAGTAATCATATTAATTTGTTTTACCACGGTAAAGGGAAAATCGGTTAATTAAGGGTAAATATAAAATGAATGGGACTATAAAAAGTCCTTGATACTTATGAAATTTTATTTTATGAGTAATATTCTTCCATAATCTTTAAAATTTTAGTTATATGATTATTTATGTCTATTTGGGTCAGATTATGACCATTATAATATTTTATTCAACGATAAGTCAAACAATTGACACTCATATTTTTTATAAGTATAATATTTTTAATATGGTGTTCTTCATAAGATATGTTAGAATATAATTATTATTTTGAAATATAATATAATTATATTCAATTAAATATTTCATTCTAAATTTTTAGGGAATAAATAGTTTCCTTAAATTCTTACATAGCACTAATGCATTAATTATTTAATTAATTGGAAACTAAAATAAATGATTTTAATAATATTAAAATAAATATAATCTAAAATAATTAGTGTAATTAATCAGTTTTTTAGATTACTTATATGTGTTAGGGATGTAATAAATGAATTGGTTTGGAGTTATCTTATTTTATTGATATTTTTAAAATTCAAAGTAATGAATAATGTCAAAATTAACATTAATGATATTTTAAAAGAAATAATATTTTATTTAATTATATAAAATTAATAAAAAAAACTAATATTCAGAAAAATTATTATCATATGGTTTAGAATATCTTCCATGTCCCAATTGTGAGTCATTTTTATTTTATTATAATAATAATGACACTCAATGAATAAAAATAAATTGTCACAGTAAGAGTTAAATGGTTTAAATACGGGTTAGAACTAAATTAAAATGCTAGGTAAGTGATGTAAACATCTCTAAAAAATTTTATTTGATTATTGAGACATATAATAATGTTATATTTTAAAAAACTCTCTCTGTATCCATTTGGGATTTAAAATTAATTTATATTGATTTAATATTTTGATACATTCTAAAAGTTCCCCTCCCCTATCCAATAAAATCAAACATATTCTTCTCGTTTAAAAAACCAATTTTTATCAGAAATTATTTTCCTGAAGTCGTTATTAGAATATATGACCTCGTTATAGAGTCCTTATTTTAGGAATAACAATAAATATAATGTTATTATGGTGTTAATAAAAATAAGTTTTCCAGAGAAGATGTATAGTTTTATCTGCTTGTTATAGTTTTGTTTCTTCTTTTAACTCCTTAAAGTATTCCTAATACTGAGTAATATAATAAATTTAGTGTCGTACATATAATTATATGATATTATATTAGTTTAATTAACAATATTCATCTATTATTCTATTAAATAGGTATAAAATCAGTATTCATGCATGCGACATACTACCACTTCATGGAACGATGCAATTCATTTTCCATCACTGTATTTTAAGACAGGTTAAAATGATGTAATTAATCTTTATATATGATATTAATGACATATTTATCATTATTTGAAGATAATATATAACATAAATTCTTATCTTTCCATGCACATAAAAATGACAATGTGGTTCATGTGTATGTGTGGACTACCACTTCCCAAAAGTGATGTGATCCCTTTATCATCACCCTATCAAATAAATGAGATATATAATTAAATTAAAAGAATTAATATTGTTATTTTTATTTTTATTATCATTGTGTAATGATAAAATAATACTTATCTTCTTTCGATAATGATTATTGAAAAATGAAAATTCCACTCAACCATAAGTACGAACTACTATATCCATTATAGTTACATAGTTCATTTTTTAAAACAATACTTAATTAAAGTATTTATAAGTATAATTTATTTATAAAAACAATATTTATAACACGATTAATTTTATTTATATGATGTATAAATGGACCATTTGACCATAGTCAACCTAAAAAAGTCATTTTGGACTTATGAAATAAAAATCCTCGAAATCTCTGAGGATAACATAATTAATTAATTACTAGTTTATAACATGGTAATATTGTAAAAAATGAATAAAAACATGAAATTTTTTATTAATAACATAAAAAAATTAATATAAGTTTTTTCCTGATGATAAAGAATGTACATAGAGAATCAGACTCAGGGTATGTTATGTATATTTTGAAAAACTCTTTTAAAGTTTCTCTATCATTTGTAAAAAAAATTATTAAAGGAATTGTTTTTAAATTATATATCATGGGCTAGTTTTCATACCATAGTTATTCCCTAATTCATGGAATATTCATTTATACATTTACATGTTTATTTTCAAATAATATTTTTTCATTTATAAGTGCACAATTTTTTAAAAAGAAAATTGATTTCAAAAGGGAATATTTATTTTCCTTTAGAATATTTTTTTTGTATGATTTATGTATTATGGTTATGTTATGGTTCTTAAAAATTGTTTATGAGGATGGTTTTTTCCATTATAAAATGAGTTTGAGTGTTACAATCATATTGCTCCAATGCATTGGGTAAAGGGAAGGAGTTAACTGATAAGGATTCTCAAAAGATATTATTTCAATATACATTTGTGGTTATTTAAAATGTAACTATGATGGTTACTCCCCATGTAGTAGTGATAGAAAAAATATTTGTAATAGGGATTTCAAAATTATTCTAAAAAATAGATTTATTATTTATGTATTATTATTTTGTAATTTATATGGAACTTGATATTTCATAAGGTAAGCTATAGAGCTTATGTTTAATGGGTTAATGTTATAGCTTTGTGAAAGGATTTATTGAAAACATTATGAGTTTATATTTTTCCTTTATGTTATATTATGAGATAATTTATTTAATTATTTTTGAAGAAACAATTATTTATTTAGTATGAAATTTTTTATTTTGATCTCAAGTTTTATTTTCAAAAAGAAAATTTTTATAATTATTTATAGACTAATGATTTAATTATATATCTTTTTGTCCATTAGAAAGCTATTTGTGCTCATCCCAAGTATTAAATTTATTTTTATAGGGTTTATGTATAGGTAAGGGAATTGAATAGATCAATATCAAAATTTTAAAGATTTATAATTGAAATAACTATTGTTCTTATTTGAAATTTTTATATCACGAAAAAAATAAATATTGGACGGAAGAATCCATATTGTATTATATAGTTTCATTGTGTATGAGTTATGAACTAATTATCTAAAAATATAAACCTAAAAGATATGTGGGATTATATAAAAGATAATTATAGTTAAATTTATTAGAATATTTAATGATTAAGGTTGGGTCCTTATATTTAGTTCATAATTATTTATCAATAATTTATTAATTTTATGTATTGGGGTTTCTTATTTACATAAATCAATTCATTTTAACAATACAACATCATCATCTCTTGTTTTCTCCATCCTCAATAACATAACCAGTAATCAGATAAGAGATATGTCTATAAATATATCTTGAAAAAAATATCTTGAGATATATCTAGAAAGATATATATAAGGTTATTTCTAGATATATATCTAGAAATATATTTAATGGTATTTATAAATAGATATATTGAAACATACTTCTAGATTTATATGTAGCTTTATATCTAGATAGATATATCTAGGAATATATCTAGAGATATATCTAAACTAATATTTAGAGATATATCTAGAGTGATATATGTAGTGATATATCTAAAAAGATATATCATGATATCTATCTATATATATATACATATATATTTGAAATGTTACCTAGAGTTATATCTATAAATATATATCTTGTGATATATAGATATAGATATAGAAATAACTATAGTGATATCTTGACAGATATATCTATATAGATATATTTATAGATATATCTATAGAGATATCTAGAGGTATATAAATATATAGGATGTAATTTAAAAAAATGAATTAATTGGATTAATATGTGGAACATTATAATAATTCAAAGAAAGAATCAAAGTAATTGATAACAAGATTAAAAATGTATGCTCATTTCATGTTGATGTATGGATGGTCGTGATACTATACTATCCCCTTTATATGATATGTTTATTTTAATTTATCATTTTATTAAGGATAAATTATTATTGATGGACGTTGAGTTATTTCCTCTTCCTTATTATGTATGGGTCTACATGCCCCCAGTTTATTTTATGTAACCACCCCTTTATCTAATATATTGTTTTCTATTTCCTTCATGTGAATAATATAATATGTAAGAAGGGAGGCTCTGATGTGAGAGGATAGAACCCAATTCAAGTAGTTAAGGAAATACCAATCATGTTTATATATAGAACAAAATGTGGAATGATGCATCACGAACCAAGTTATGGTTCAGGGTGTTTTCCTCTATGGTCAAGGGTTAGTTTATCATCCTCTAGATAAACTATCCAATTATATAATAACAATATCATTCAACTAATATTTTATTTTTTTCTAATTCATGGTTAATTATATATTTTTTTGAATGTTATGTGATCACCCACTAAATTAATTAACAATAATTTAAGAAGGAATAAAATATAACCAGATTATGTGTAAATATTTTAGCATATATGGTTAATCACTTAAGTAAAATCCACCTACTATTAATAGGGAATGTAAAATAATAAAATGATATTTACACATAAGGAAACAAAATCACTCAAACTAAAATATTAAGTCGGTTTATCCTTCCACAACTTAAGTTAGAATCATCATCATAGTTAAAAGTACCAGACCATCCCATGGTAGGGTCCTTTCAATTATCATGGATATTTTAGCATGATACCATGGGTTGACTCACCTAAGGCTAACTACCCAAGAAGGACATGGTTTAACTAAAAGGAAAAGGATGATGAAATATTTAAGAAAATAGTATTTTAAGACTTGGTAATCCAATAAACATACTAATGAACTATGACTTATTATAGTTGGCATGTTATACCTACCTAAATCACATTTAAATAAACTAACAGATCCATGTTTGGGTATGAGAATGTGTATATGGATCCTCAAATCTAGAATATATAGCTGATAATATATTCTAAAACTCATGATTAGGACTTTCATGTTTCGATGAATAGAGGGAGATTAATTGAATTCAGTTAAATTTAAAATCATTAATCTAATTTTTGTAATCAAGAAAAATACTAATTATATGGTCTTAATTTGTAGAAATGTAAAATCAATCAAATATAAAAATTTATATTTTCTACGTACTATATAATCACAACCTTATTATCACTATGAATTTATAGAAATAGAAAATGAACTTGTGTGTTATACTACACCATGAAAAGAAATTATATGTACTGGAAACCCCATTGCACGAGTCACTTTCCAAAGAGGCCATTGAAGATGAAGTACCTATATATTTGAATCATATAGATGATTTTATGGATGTCCATTGTATTATTATATCATCCATGTCCAATGTAATTTTAAATAAATATGGGGAAGTGGATGCGTATATAATTTTTTTATCTCATTAAGGATCTTTATAAAGTGAATATGAGATAAGGTGGATATGATGTATTCAACAACTATTCACATGAAAAGTCAGAGATTTGGTGCCAGTCGGGTAACATATAGTCATGATGATTGGCTATGATGAGTTCCTGTAAATTTTGGGTTTTAAGATGCATGTTTATCTATATAAAGATATCATTCTATCAACAATTCCTAAAATATTCAGTAGTTTTTTTTATTAATTAGAATATGAGAAATATAAAGAAGACACATTCAAAACTTTTAACACATAATCTCTCGGTTGATAAATACATAGTTCATGAAAAAACCAAAAGTTATTAATGTAAATAAGAATATGAAGAATAAGTAAAAGGATATAATGAAAAATCCCAATTCTAAGGCTCCCATGAACCATCCTTCCAAGAAGAATAATATCTACAAGAAATGAATGGAACAAAAGGTGTTATCTTTTCCAGGTGGTATGTAGGGATACTAGAAGAGTAATTACACCCATCCAATGAAGTAATGGGAAACATCAGTTTTGTTTATTATTGAGTGTAATCCCTCTATATATAGAATTTAGGAATTGTATACTACCTGTGATGATCATATTTTAATCCAAATATAGGAACGAAGTTAATTAATAATTATTTTCGAAGAGAGGTTGATTTACAAGCCACCAATGTGGCAAGGTTGGATGCTCTATCCATTGAAGACTACCAATTCACATTGGCAATAGGATTGATTTGTTTATAGAATTGTTATTATCTAACTAATTTTTCTAAGAATGAAATTTCCTCTTCTTGTTTAGAGTTGGATGGAATTATTTTTAGAATGGTAATTGAAGGTTACTTCTTTTATTACTGAGAAGAATTTGACATATATATATCAATATGGTTACTTAGACTCTTTTGAGAACTAACCACTTGAAATATGTCACACTAATGTTTACAAACCTTTTCAGACAGCAGATAGTGATGGGTTCTCATATTTTAATAATTTCAGTGATTACATGAGAAGGTATGGTTATGTATACCTAATGATTTATAAATATGAATCCATTGATAAATTAAAATAATTAAAGAATGTTGTTGAGAAACATTTTAGTAAGAAGATAAGGAATCTTTGATCAGTTCAATGTGGAAAATATCTTAACTAAAACATAAGTTACTTTCTATGGGAGAATGATATTTTATCACAACTAACTCTAAATTATACACATTTGTGGAATGGTGTTAGTGAATTGATGAACCATACCTTATTGGACATAGTATGGCCAATGATGATTCATGAAATCCTTCTATTATACTTTTAGGGATATGAATTACATAAAAAATTACTTATCGAACCATATTTCAATTGAAGTGAAAAATGGTATTCCCTATAAGTTATAGAGTGGAAATAAACCCATTGTGTCACATATTCATGAATGATGATGAAAAAAATATATGGTCAGGCTAGATCATGAAACTAACTAGAACCCCATGGCAAAAATTGTCTCTTTAAAGGGAATCCCAAGGAAACCAAGCAATCTATCCTATATATCCCATCAAAAAAATTGGTTGGTTCAAGATAGGATTTCATTCTTGAGAATGATCACATAGTCAAGGAGGATAGTGGGGGAAATATGGACATTGATTAATTTGATGCCCAAGATACACAAGAGTTGGTACAAGAAATAATTCCATAGTTCCATGTGAAAGATGTTGTTCCTAAAACCAATTACTATGTATGAGTTTTATAAAGGTAAGAGTATAATGTTGATGTGGTTTTCTTTTCACCTATGAGGGTGAATCATTATTATTTAATGATAATGACCCAACCACCTACAAGGAGGTAGTAAAGAGATCTGAAGATATAAAATGGTGAGAATCCATTAATTCTAAGATGGATTCCATTCATCCAACCAATGTTCAACTTTTGATCAATCCTCCACTTGATGTAAAACCTATTCATTGTAAATGGGAATTGAAGGGAATGGTGGACACAAAAGGTAATTTAAATTTATTCAAATCACGGATATTGAGGAAATGTATTATAAAATTTTTGTCCATTAATTATGAAGATATAATTTTTTCACTTTCCATGTCTAAATCTACTAATGTTTTTCATAGCATCATACAGTGATGTTGAAATTTTGAATATTGATATCAAAAAAATTCTTCAATATGAACCTCCAAGAGTATGTGTATATGAGACTTCATTAAGGGTTTTTTTACTCCAAGAAATTCAAAAAAGGTATGTGAGTTCTAAGGATCCATATATGGATTAAATTAAGAATATAGGTCATGTAATATACAGTTTGATGAATCCATAAAAGAATTTGTTATCATTAAGAATGAATCTAAGCCATGTGTTTATAAAAAGTTTAGTGGTAGTAAAGTGGTTTTCATATTAGTTTATATTGGTGACATATGACTAATTGGAAACAATATACCAACCTTCGAAGATGTTAAGGCATTATTGATCAAGTGAATCACAATTAATGACTTAGGTGAAACAACCTACATTATTGGGATCAAGATCATGAAGGATATATCCAAGAGGATACCTTGCCTAAATAAAGTTACATACATTGACCAGATAGTAAAGGGGTTCAGTATTGAAAAATCAAAGATTTTCTTGGTTCCAGAATCACATAGTATAGATCTTTCCAAAATAATGTTTCCTCAGACACAAGTAGAAATAGAAATAATGTGTAAGATCTTATATGCTTAAGAGATGGGATCTATCATGTATTTATAGTTATGGAAGAGGCGTGATGTTTCTTATGATTTGAACAAGGTATCTAGATTTCAAGAATATCCTAGTGAACATCATGGTAATACTTTTAAGTTTATCCTAAAGTATATAAAGAAAACTAAATATATGTTAATATTGTAGGATTAGATTAAGATCTATCCATCAGCTATTATACAGGTGCTAGTTTTTAGACACGTCAGATTGATTTGAAATGGTAGTTTGAATATATCTTTTGTCTCAATAGAGGAACTATGAGATATAATAGTTCTATGAAATTGGTAAACACTGATTCAATAGTGCAGTTAGAGTATATTTCATCTTATGAAGTACCAAATGAAGTATTATGAATTTGAAAATATTCTCATAAAAATGATTTGGGGCCTATTACTAAAGACCATATCATAGTTTACTATGATAATACTAAAACAGTTGCTCTCCCTAAGGATCTAGGTTCATAAAAAAATGATAAAGTGAATACTTTAAAAGGTTCATCACTTGAAGAGTTTTTCCAAATGTGGTGAATTTATGATGATCAAAGTATCCATGGGGGAAAATGAATTAGAACACATAATAAAGGATTTATCTCAGATGAAGGATGATTATCATGTGATTGGTAGTGGGATAAATGTTATTGTTAGTTGGCTCTAGTGTGTGTGGGATTTAATTGGAGTTGGTTCCCTAGAATAAACTTGTTTAGTTCATGATTGAATGTTTTCATTATTAAATAAGTGTTCTAATAAAACATTGACTATTATTATATATGATGTTAGTTTTTAATAATGTCCTTAGAATATATTTCATGCTGATAGGTCATAGAATTTCCCCAATATGATGGGAACCTATAGGTACTACAATATTATTATTGAACTATGTTCTCTAGATGGATGATATTTTCTAATGGGACATAGAAAATATAGGTTATTAGAGTTATGGGGCTCATAAGACATTGAGAAACCTTCTCATGGTGTTCAACTTAGGTAATCTCTATTATATAATTTTATGATAATATACATATTAAATAAAAAATGAACATTTCTATGTGTTATTAGATAGTCTTATATGTGGAGATGTGTATTGCTCCTTACATATTAAGATTATAATTAATAGATATCATGAATCACTCACTTTTATATATTGATGAAAACCAATATAGTATATGCTCACAACTAGTTAGGGTAAATTTAGTGAATCATGAGTGATATTGAATTAATGGGTACTATGATAATGGATTTATCCCTTCTATCCCATGATAGATGTAGATATTTTAGGCACTTTGATAGATTAAAGCCACCTTTAGAAATTCATGGCCACTATGTTGGGTGGATGAGTTCCATTCAAGAATTTCAAAGAAAGATACATTGATCATATAGGTTGATGTCACCCACATGAAGCCTTATTGATTAGAGATACCATAATGGAAGGATTATATTACATGGTGAATGATCAATTGCTGACGGACATCATTGAGCATTTAACTTCTTTTTCTAGGAATGTATTTTCCTATTTCAAGATTCTAACCTTGGAATTTGGTGTTTATTCCTAATACCATTGATAAAGAGTCCTATATGGTCACACACAAAGTGTATCTAATCTCATTTTAATTCAAGTATTGAAATTAAAAGGTTGTAATAAATGATATTTATTCAAATTAATTTATTTATATAATTTATTTATAAGTTATTCAAAATAATTAAGTGAGTTAGATGATAATAATTATTATAATTTTAAAATTTTGGAAAATATAATATTTTTTATATTTATTGAAGAATAGTGCAATGACATTTATTTAATTAAATAACCATTATTTGAAGAATGATAAATGATGATGAGGGAGATAAGACTGAGTTTAATAGTCTGAATAATATAAATGAAATTTATTTGTATTGTTAAATTGTTTCTCAGGTCATGTGATTAATAATATTAATATTATTATTAATGTAAATGGGATCAAATATGAATATTAAATATGGTTTCTCACTTGTGTGTGAGTTTACAACCCTAAACCAAATATAAAAAAATATAATTATATCACATTACTTATTAACTTTGTGGGAATAATAGATAAGGTGATATTTTTATTAATACATAGAGAGATCTCTCCCATCCTTATCTTTGAAGCATTTGAGATAACACTAGGTGTTCTTCATCCTTTTTCAATATAAATGTTGGAATCAACCAAGAACGATGCTAGATTTAAGGAATGTGATATAGCCTCAATCAACTGTTGAGAGTGAGTGGAAACTTTAATAGTCACCCCTCATATGCCTAGAGAAACTACTATCTGTTTACTAAATAACATGGTTTTATATATCATTTTTTACTTAAAAAATAAATAAATAATGATTATAGTTTTTTACCCAAATCAACATGGGTCCAACAATGTAAGAAACTAAATATTTTATAATCAAAAATTAATTACACTATATAGAATTCCTAGTATTTAATTTTGATACATTATTAAAAATAAACAAATGTTTAACACATCATAATTTAGATTTTATAAGGAAATATCCATTTATATAATTTTCATTGACTTTTTAAGAAAAAATAATTTCTAGTAGACATGTGTTTTCATTTATAACCTGCATGAAAATAATGTATAAATTGAATATTACTTAAATTATTACTTCATATCCTATGATTACCATTATTTTCTATGTTCATACTAATGATTTAAGTAAGGTAATTATTACACTTAAAAAATAGCTACTACATCATTTAGGTATTTAACCAAAAAATACTTCATATCAAGGAAATCAAGGTTTTCAATATAATTTTCAAAATTATATTTTAATTAAAAGATTTATTTAAACAGTTTATATTTTTCAATTAACATAATATCATTAGATTTCTTCAGGGGCTTTTTCTTATTTTTAAGTTGTTCATACTTTTCCTCAAGTAGTGAAAAATATTGGTGTTCCTCTTCGAATTAAAAATTAAAATATTTAGAATAAAATTATATGGTAGATGAATAAAATGATTATGCCTTTCTAGTTTGGGATATGAAGTGTATATTGGAATCCTGATAGAATTATTCAACTTCTATTTCAAAATAAGAATCATTAATAATGTATTTTATAGAAATATAAGTAGATTTAATATCTTTATTATATTAATATTTAATAAACTCCTTTTCAAACTTCTTGTTTTATTTAAGCTTGTGGAATTTAGGCCTAATATGACTAATATTCTTACACTCATAACATTTGAATTAATTAGAATTCTATTTACACTGATTTTAATTATTATAATAATTTTTTAAATGTTCTTATAATTTAATAGATTTTTTTAAATTATTTTCAAATAATTAAAGTGTGATATTAAATTTTGAATATCATGAGTCTCTATCATTGTATGAGTTAGATAATTATTTTTCTTCATATTTATTCTCATCCTTATAAATATAACCATGAGTTAAATTTTCCCTTTATTGATCATTATGAGATTATTGTCCTCTAATTACATCTATTATTTATATATCAAAAGATTTCATATAATAATAATTATTTTTAGATCTTTTAATATTGTTTATTGGGTTATTTTAGCAAAAATTAAAATCAAATTAAAAGGTAATAATATTAGAACATTCAATGTCTAATATGATTCTATAATTAGAGTAAAAATGGTAGTTACAACATTACTAATCTCATTTGATCTTCCTTTCATTTCAGTGATACCTTCACCTTTAACCATTTTTAATGTGTCGAGAGTCAACAAGGAACTATTGAATATATGTTTTCTAAAATTATTTATCCCTTTATTAGTAATAGAAATTACTTTTCACTTCTCATGAGAAGTATCACAATGTAAAACTATGTTGAACTCATCGATACCTAATCCCAATATAATAGCACGAATATATTTTGAATTTAGATCATATTATTGTACTGAGTAGATTTACATGTATTGGGTTCTCCATTAATAATTTCTTGCGTCTTGATATCCTATAGAGATAATTTTATTCTAATATTTTAAAAATATATAATCTTTATTTTCGTGCATCAACCATTATTTTTTCCATTGATGTGAGGTGCTATAACAAAGACATCCCTTCTTTGCAATCTATTATTTTAGAAACATGAAAATTGATCTATATACTTTAACTAGTAAAATTTACGAACTCAAAATTCACTTAATTGGATACCGTGTGTTATTTAGAGGTGTTTTGTAATGTATCAAGAGGGAGGGGGAAATGAGTTATTCAATTTTTTCTTATATAAAACTAATAACTTAACCTATCAATTATATCTATCATTAACTACTAAAACAGATGTGCAATATAAAAAATTTAAATAATATAGATTAATTCTCAGAATTTTTTATCTTATAGGGGAAGAGACAATAGCCCTATTCTTTTCAACTGAAACTCTTTGTAAGTATGGTTATTTTAACTCAATATAGACTTTTTCTATGAGCATCCTAGTTGAGTGGAAGGTGTTGTCACGTGGTAAAATGGATCAATAGATTTAAACCATGATATACAATTAAATGAATAATCCAAAACCTTTATTATAATTATTAAAAGTAGTTTAATGATTCATAGAAAATGGAATTTTAAAAATAATTTATATTTGAAACATGATTTCAAGTAGAAAATAAAAAATGATCAAACTTATATACTGAATGATTTAGCCTTGAAGCAAATTTAAGGAAACATTATTAAATATATATGTAACATGAAATAAAAAAACATTAGTTACTATTTTCATGGTTACACAATACGAGTAACCTTAGAAAATAGTGTATATAGTTCTTTTTCCTTTATATCATCTCTTCTTCCATTTTTTTAAGTTATATATTAACTCAAAGAGTTGAGAGAAAAAATGTTAATACTTAGAATATTAAATTATTTCTATTCTACATTGACTCTTTTTTCTCTAAATATACTAAATCATAGGTACCAATAAAGTTCATCTATTTTCTTCCTTGGAACTATATAATTTCAATGAAATTGTAGTGATCATTAATTCAGTATTTAAAATTTAAATAACTATGATTTTGATAATAGAAATTATGAGTATACTTTTCCTAATATTTTTAAATTCGTGTAAATTACTCATGAATGTAATTAAATATAAAAAACACACCTTAATAAGACAATATTTATAGGACTTCATTTTATAAGTCTTTTGATTTTTTTATAACTTATATCTCATAAAAATACTATTTTTCATCGAACCATATGTCTTTTACTCTAGTTTTAAGTCATTATATTTGATCTTATGTTGTCATCTCAATCAAAGGACATTATTACGATTTAACAAATTCAGTTTGATTGTATTGATTCAGTATGATTGCATGAATTTTTTCTCCTCACAAGATATTTTCAACTTTTTCGGATATTTTTATGTTTTGTAAGACTATCTAATCAACATAAGATATTTTTCTCATAAAACATTCTACGATGTAAAAAATTTGAACTCCATGTAGATAATCTAGACTATGAAGATCGAGAAAAAAATTCTATATAATAATTATCTCATTCGTAGTATATTTTTATAATGCTTAAGAAATTTCATGTAAGTGGGATATTTTGAATTGCATAGCATATTTCTAATATACTATTGAATAGTTAACATTTCCGAAATTTCACCAAGTTTAAAATTTTAAAATCATAATAAATTTATTATATAAAGTTTCAATATGATAATTTTTTGTCATCATAATAAAATTCATGTATGGAGTATGAAACTTATCCAATGACATCAGAAATTTTAGACTGCCAGAAATATATTCTAATTTTTAGAAAATTATAATTTACGAAATATGATTTTTGAGACTTCCCATAAAATAATTTTTCTTATGTGTATAATAAAATCATTAAGAAAGTTTCAACACATGGGAATATTGAAAAATTAAAATAAAATATTACAAATGAAATATAACTTATGAAAATATAGATTATTTTAACAAAATCATTAATTAAGAACATATTAGTAAAATAAATAGGTAAATTTAGAGAATCAAAACATGTGAAATGATGGGATATATTGGAAAACATTATAATTTATACCAATAAGTTCTATGGGTTAGATTCATAGAAAATAAATTAAAATCTAAATAATACCATTTTTAGTGAATCTATAACACCCATCAATTAATGTTCTATATATGAAAAAAGGATCGTTGAATTCCTACGACCCATTTGATGGTATTTCGTACCAACAAACTATGAATATTCTCCTTCTACATTAAATAATAAAAAAATAATATGGAATCAATTGGTTATGAAATTAATGTAATTCAATTTTTAAATATAATAATTTTATATAATAAATATGTCTCCAAAAAATCATCCAATGATAGATTATGAACCATTATCATCTCACAACCATGGAACAAATCCATAATAATTGACTAACCTACAACTATCATAGTGTACAACAATGGAACTGGAAATATCTTATCATTTAGTCCTAAGTAATGGACCTAATTTGGGAAATGAAGAAATGAAATTATCCTAAATCATGTAAAGAAAAAATTAAATTTAAAATAAAAAAAAGGTAGTACATCAATTGAATTATAGATTATCTTGAACTAGAATATCCATGGAATTCAATTGACCATTCCCATAACCTTTACATTATTATTGTTAAATATCCATATGAACAACTCATTTCTATGCTTATTAGGATATAGAACATCATAGGGATAACCTATTCCCTCTCCATTTCACCTTAGCAAAACAAGGTTCTATTGTCCCTACTGTTAATAGGTGTGTAGAGGTAATTACTATTGCAGTTAAAATGGAAATTGACAGCCAACTCTATGATGTCCTCCATGAATGATCAAACAGTGTTTTGGAAAGTGGAAACCACGTATAAAAGAAAATAATAAAATTATATAGAATATAGTGAAAGAATGAGAGCTACCAGCTCTATATAAGTGAAATAAAAACTGTTTACGATGAATTCCTTTTAACCAAATCCTCAAGTATCGTGACATATGATATCCTCAATGAGAATATATGTTCCTATAAGATCTCTAATGATTCCAAAAAAGAGATGATATTATTTATACATGCATACTCTCAATCACTTATGCCTTCTTCTTACACTTCTAGGTATGTAGGAAATGTAAATAGGGTAACCATATAACATATCATTGGGAATACCACTTCCTATAAAAAATAAACTCTAGAATCCTTATTATGGAAGATATTGAGGGAAAATTGGAGAAAATCCTTAAATGTAATCATGATCTCTTGTACACACATTCTCCACTGTAAGAGGTATAAAAACTCCTACCATGTTTCATCCCTCATAATTTATGAAAGGAACTTAAAAAAAATCTTCTGAAAATAGTCCAATTAATCTTATACCTCCTTGTGAAATCTATTTAATAGGATCCACCACCGATTCACAATGCCTCTCATGTGACTGAAAGCTAGTGGGACCCAATACTCTTCCCTAGAATAGAAAAAATTAAGTAAATATTGGGATCCCCAAAACAATTCTGTATATTCAAATATAATACAATCTATTAATAATTCTCAAATCCCTCATGTTGGAACTCACACATTTCCATCTCTCTAAGACTCATCCTCCTCTACCAGATTTACCCTATGGTGGTCAACAAGATCATCCAACTATAACTCAACAATGTTAAAAAACAAACTAAGACCATAAACCATTTTATCATAATCTTTCCTAATTGGACCCCTATTAATCTTATGGTGATGATAAGAGTGACCCTTGAATCCCCCCTCAAAAAATCCTCAAGTGGATAACTAGCACTAAGTGTATTGAAAAAATAAATATGAGCCATTAACATAATAAGTCATAAAAACATATTGATTAAAGGAATAAACTAATAAAATCCCTAATATTAAATGAGTCTGATATCCCATAACATATGAATTTCATAAAAAATCATAGTATTCTTAATAAAATAACAAAACCTAAGTCTTAGGGCATCAAACCAACCACAATGCCAAGTTCTAAGCATGTAATGTATAATTTGATACCGAAAATTTCCCTTGAAACCTAATTTTTTTGTGCATGATTGATCATAAAAATATACTTAGTTGGATCTCCCTCAATATCTCTTGTGAAAATGAAAAAAAAGAATATTATAGCTCCAGTGAATAAAGATCTGAGCAAACAAAAAATCAACCAAGTCCATTAACACCCAACCTCAGTAATGATCATTTACCTATTATTGAATCCAACTATAACAAGATAATATTATAAGAATTATTTATAGAGGTAACTAATAATAACTT
Organism: Viscum album; assembly: GCA_963277665.1. NCBI lineage: Eukaryota > Viridiplantae > Streptophyta > Magnoliopsida > Santalales > Viscaceae > Viscum > Viscum album. The sequence goes on along the minus strand of OY728163.1, from coordinate 1,637,279,381 downwards.
ACTCAAAAGTTAGTTGATCTCATGCCAATTTGAAAAACATTTTTGTGCTCACATCCATTCTATATAATTGCATCTTCAAATCTCACAACACAACAAAAAATGACATTTATATTATTATAGGGTGTAGATAACTTGAATGGTGGATACAATATTTCCCAATCCTACAATTCATGACCCCCACCATATATAAAATCTATTTAATCACTACCATATCATTTAATTTCATTTTCTCTATAACTTATGTCCATCATAGACAATGAATCATAACATCTGAACAATTATTTAGGGACAACTTAGGAAAATGTAACACCCCAACATTTTATGATAAGTATTATTTTTAATTTATTTGATGTCTTGTGTTGTATGTTACACCAAGATTATCTTGTGCGATACACAACCCCGTATTAGCTTGCAGTATATGCAACACTATTCTTGGATCGTGTTACACACAATTTTAAGTTCGTTTAATAGGAGTTATTCTACGCAACATTGAGTGTATATATATATATATATTCAATGTATAAATGAAATATGGTTGGATTCTATTATACGAAACAAAAAATGAATCTTTCACTACATGCAATCCTGACCTGGCTTGCATTACACGTAATCGCGACCTTCCTCAATAGCGTGTGTTGTACGCAATACCGAGTTTCACTAAACAACGATATGTTATTAAAATATTATATAAACTAGCCATTATGAATAGTAATATCCACTTTTTGAAATTTTATAAATTTTATCTTTCAAAATGGACTTCATTTTTGGATTCAGAATATCAAAAATAGCCTAGGGTGAATTTTTGGTATTTTTCTGAAAACTTTCAATTTTTGATGAATAGTGAAAACACTGGGTTACTATTTAAAAACCGACTTTTTATTTAAATAATTATTAATATTATTTAAATTTATTTTAGGTCAAAATTGATACATAATGATTATTTAATTTCAATGTAATTCATTGGAGTCATTTTATAATAATATTAGATATATAAAAATTTTATTAAACTTTTCACCTTCTTTTACCCACATCCTAGGAGAATTTGAAAATTTACATAAAACATAATTTTACCGCTTTTGTGAGTGGAATTTTGAAAATCTGAGAGACACGGTTAATATCAAGGAGTAAAATGTGGTTCAATAAGATAAAAATAATTTTTGTTGAATAGTAACTTTTCACTTTTATTTACCACGATTAAAAGTAAATAGGGTAATTAAGGGTAAAATGATATTATTATTACCCTAACACATGTCCTAATTCTATTTAATAAGTATAATTAGACAAAAAACAACCTTAGGAATATAATATTATCATTTAGGTCCACTTGTATTAGATTAGGATATTTATTATTATTTAATTCAAAGAAGAGTTAAAAGAGTCAAAATCAAAGTTTAATAACTAAAACATTTTTAATATAGACTTATACATAATAACAATTCGACTATAAAGATTTATTATATTTATAAAAATATTTCCTACATAGTGGTATTTTAAATATAATTTTTAGTCATTAAATAATTTAATTTATTTATGACACAATGATGATGCAGTAATTCCTTTTTTTAATGAAATATTAACATAATTGATGTTATAAATACCCAAATAAATGTAATTTGAGACATTTTATAAATTAAAATAATTTTTTAGTTTAATATGACATTTTAGTATTTATATAATTAACTTTTTTGTTCTAATCATGCTGTTATAATTTTCAAAAAAATCAATTACCAAATAGTGTCAAAATTGACATAAAATTGTTTTTAAAACAAATATTACATTATTAATTGATATTCTATTCCAAAAAATCTACGGTTTGGTCAAATGACTTAGATAATATTATATATATTATTAATTAACCACTTGGGGTTCGTTTGTCATGTTATAGTAAGTTTATTCACCATATAGTGTAAGAAAACAAGAAGACACGGTAAAAGTTAAATTATTTAACTTAGAGTTAAATCTAAAAGATATGGTTAAAATAGTAACCTAAACTTGTCTAAAACCTATTTTTTGAGTTTAGTTCAACCCATTCCCACTTTATCTTCGAAATAAATCAATTTGGAGCTATTATAAACCGAATATGACTTTATTATAAAATAATATTTTAAGTTTTTTCTAAGGTGCCCCTCTCATCCCTTATAAAAGGGCACCTCCTCCCTCTTCTCTTTACACAATTTTGATCCTTAAAGATCGTCCAACCCCTGCCAATTTCAATTATAAACTTCCCTATAAATATTATAGAGGTTCTGGTCTCCTCAAAAGGCCAACTCTAGTGCCCTAAGAGAAAGCTTAAAAGTGGTGCGTCGAAGAAGAGGTAATCTCTTCTACCGATTCTTTCAAGTTTCTTTCTTCTTCAACTTCTTCTTATTTAGTTTATTCATTATAAATTAATAACATCAGTATCACTAATAAACTTATATGTTATTATAAATATGAAACAACCCCATTTCACATTCAATCCATCCTATGAAAAATGAAATCAATGCGCGTGCGTACGTACGGAATATCATCTCCACGCCGTGGTGTAATCAGTTTTTCCACCACCACCTTACTTGGATGGGTATAATGGTGTAAAGAATAACTATATATAGTTATTATAAAATAATACTGATTCTTAGATATTAAATCATCCACTCCAATTCAATTCAATAATTATGGGAACGATATCATTGCTCGTGCGTACATACGGATTACCGTCTCCACGATGCGATGAGATTCATTCTCCATGTTAACCACTAAAAAATGATTATAAAGTATATATAATGAATAATAATGAAATATATGACATGATAAATCTACTGGATTTATGTGTGTTTATATATATATATATATATCATCTACTTACTTCCATTCAAGTCAATAAGGAAAGGAAAACAACATTCATGTGTACGTACGACCAATCGTCTCCATGAACGGTGTGTTTCATTTCATTTATCTATCTATTATATATATATATATATAATGAATATATATGATATATAAATCATGTTTTACATTATGGAATTAAGTAAATCATGATATAATTAATAATATCAAGGACAACAATTCGTAACACGTACAATCAATGAAACGATTTTACCCAAAACGTTGTTTTAACATGGAATTTACAAAAGAACGTGTAATATAAAGTCATAAGTGAACCATATATGATATCATAACAACGAATATGATTCTGTAATAATACAATTACATTATTTAAATCATTATATGGTTTTTTTGGATACGTACAAAGAATATCAAACCTAAGGTAAGGGATAATTTTTCAAATCTCATTTTTATCTGAGATTGCTTATACGTAAGTATTTATTAGGGTTATATTTTTCATCCATGTCCATAAAATGTTTTTCATAAAGTGTTTAATATTCTTACATGTGTTTATAAATTCATGTTTACCCCTCTTTGACTTTTACATTGTGTTATGGAAGGAATTTTTCTTTTGATTACCATACGAGGAACTTTTTGACTTTTCTGGCAAACATATGAGAAGAATGTTTTTTTTAATTATACGGCATGAACGAATTTTTACAGCTTCATAACACCTTAGTTTCATGAAGCTTACTATACAATATTTCATGACTATTTTCAAAAAAATATTTTTCTTTTAATATTTCATTGCATTTTGTGAAAATAAAATGATTTTGAATAAGAAAGGATATTTTCCTCAGGAATTTATTTCAAGTGTTTTATCAAAACCATATTCCATCTAAGATGAAATTATTTCATATGTGTATGTTTCAAGTATAACGTCTCTATGATTTACATGGTTTCACTTCTCTTATGATGAAATGATATCTATTTGTCTTATATGGATTATTTTATGATGGGATGATTTTTATGAAACCCATTTTATTATTTGGGTAATGATGAATTATTTATGTTCATATTGTGGAACACATAATAATGATTTCATTATGAGATGGGTGGGACCTATATCTCCCTCTAATTCATTGGGTAAAGATTTATATCTCATGAGATAGACATTTCTGGAATGGAAAGTAAATCTGGTTCAGTAATACAGGGCTGGAATGGCAAGTTAACCGGGTTCAGTAAGGGACTTTGTCCACTAAGATGGTCTTGACAGCAATGCCTTGGATACTATGGAAATCATATCATTTGATTAATGTTTTGACATGAATAAAAGTGTTATTACCATGATATTTCATCATGATTGATGTTCCATTATGATCTATGCCTTACGTATTTCCATGTTTTATGTCATTGCTCAAGATTTTGATGTTTAAACATTATGTTCATGTTTTTAAGTTCAAATGCATATGGTTTGTTTTATTTTCTCCATTATTACCCTTAATGAGCATTTGAGCTCACCCTTTATATGTTTTATTTTCCCCCAGGATTAAAAGAAAGGTTTTAGGTAAGGAAACAAAAAGGGGAAGATCGTTATGGGAGATGTTGAAGATCTTTCAACATGATTAGAAGTTTATATTCCAAGTTTCCAAAGACAAAAAACTATTACAGTTCTTGAGTGTTTGTTTTTGTTATGTATTATGTATTCTGCAAAATTAATGTTATGTCCTTGTATTCCAAGCTTCGGGTCTCTACAGTTGGTATTAGAGGGAGGTTTAGTTAACCTTTTGAAAACTGGATGTGAAAACTTTAGTGATATCCCTAGATATATTTCTAAAGAATGTCTAAGGATGTCCCTACGGTTTAGTATAACTATATTTTACAGTCCTAAAATTATGTTGACGATCATGAATAACCTAGGGTGAACCTAAGGAGTCCTGTATTAAAGAATGTGTGATAAGTTGGACATCCCATAAGTGACTTTTTATGATTATGTGGTTCCCCATTATTTTAACTATTTCTTACACCATGGATTTCAGTTTTAGTCAATGGAGGGAACCAGAAGGAATTGGGCCAACATTGAATCCAATGGAAAATTTGGTGACTATGAGAAAAGAAATTTCATAATTCCTAGAAAGAAAGATTTTGTGATTATGCCGAATCAATCATCGTGATATATGATTAACAAGGTGAACTTTAGTGGTATTCCTAATTCATCAAATAAGAGGAAGATGGACTTTTATGCATGTTCACATGTTTAGGAGCATAAGGAAAGGAAGATTGATATTTCTAAATAAGGGAAGAAGAACCTTGATGAATACATCAAATGAAGGGGAAGATGTTATCTGTGTAGAGAGAAGGGTCATAGAGTGACAAACTGTTATGGAGTTCAATGTCTTATCTATGGAGAACATTTTCATTACCCAACTTAATTCCCTAACCTAAAAGGTTACTTCTAAATCAAGGAAGGACTTATTCCATGACAATCACTAAAAGGGATGGATTGAAGTTTTTATGTATTGGTATTCAAGAATAATGTTGTTGAGGTACTTTTATGGTATATTGAAATATCTATGTATTGGTCCATTGTGATTTTCTATAAGAATATGGCATTAGTAACCATGAAAAGTGATTGAAATATATTTGGAAAGCATATGATATTCACATAATGAAGGGATAAAGAGAAAATAATATGTTTGATAGTATTCATGAGATCATGACTAATATAAGGACAAAGTGATATCATGGTTTGAGTATACCAATTTTTTGGATTTTGTTATGTGGAAAGAGTTAAATTTTGTCAACATTAATGTTTTTACTAAGGTTCAATGGGTATTCATTTTTCAAGAGAATACAAGATTAAGGTATTCACATGTTTGGAATTTGATCAACAAGATATATGTTGTGATATATGAGGGATAAATTATGGTATTCACGTGCTTCTTATATGACCTTTTTAGTAATTGTTCTCTTTATACTATAAGTTTGGAAAGAAGTATTTTGGATAAGCCTAAATATTGGAATGGATTATGTTGAACATAAGTTAGTATTGTTTAAGGCTAGAAATTCTTTCGATATTATTGATAGAATGTTATAATAGTGTAGTTTAAGAAAAGGGACAACCTGTAGAACGGGAAATAACCCGTCACGTCGGACAAGGATGTGGGAATCGAACCCACAACTGAAGTGCGAAAGGCCTTTATCGCCTACCACTGGCCTACATGAAGTCCATGGTTTGTATAAAATAGTTTTATTTTATTAAGTGGTATGATAGATGATGTATAAGTCCATTTTTGGAACCATATACGATTAATCTCACCATAGATGGACTTACGTATATTTAATAACTTTTTCTAACCTTATGTTTGATACAGATGGAATGACCTATCATTCTATCGCATGATCTGCTAACACTTCACGAATGAAAAATTCAACTTCATTTCTTTATGATATGAAGTGTAAATTGTTCAAGACACGAACAACGGTGAGATTTTACCCAAATCAAGTAAGTATTTCTTTTAATTCAACAATTTTTCAACACTAGGGAAATGATGATGAGAACTAAAAAGGTTGTCCTAGTACCCTTATATTAGATGAGTCATATGGTACCTTAGATCATTAAAAATTTATATCTTTGTGATTGTTGGATTTTTTATATCCATGTTCTCTACCACTCTCTATCAGAACATGATGGTTATATTTCTCTTCCATATTCATATTTTATCCTATATTCTCCTATGTGGAAGCCCAATGATTAGTTAATTTGGGTAACCATTACGTTTCATACTTTAGTTTTTAAAGTTATGTTTTGGTATTACTTTTTATGATGTGGGTTTCTATTAAAGAAAATTTCAAGTAGAAAACCATTTATAACCCCGATGAATTTTGAGGGAGAAATTCATTTTAAGGGGGGTAGAATGTAACACCCCGAGATTTTATGATAAGTATTCTTTTTAATTTATTTGATGTCGTGTGTTGTATGCTACACCAAGATTATCTTGCGCTATATGAAACCCCGTATTAGCTTGAAGTATATGCAACATTATTCTTAGATCGTGTTATACACAATTTTATGTTCGTTTGATAGAAGTTATTATACGCAACATTGAGTGTATATATATATATATATATTCAATGAATAAATGAAATATGGTTGATTCCGTTATACGCAACAACAAATGAATCTTTCACTACATGCAATCCAGACTTGGCTTTCATTACACGTAATTGTGACCTTCCTCGATAGCGTTTGTTGTACGCAATAACGAGTTTCACTAAACAACGATATGTTATTAAAACATTATATAAACTAGCCGTTATTAATAGTAATTGCCACTTTTTGAAATTTTATAAATTTTATAATTCAAAATGGACTTCATTTTTGGATTCGGAATATTGAAAATAGCCTAGGGTGAGTTTTTGGTATTTTTCTGAAAACTTTCAATTTTTGATGAATAGTGAAAGCACTGGGTTACTATTTAAAAACGAAATTTTTATTTAAATAATTATTTATTTTATTTAAATTTATTTTAGGTCAGAATTGATACATAATACTTATATAAGTTCAATTTAATTCATTGGAGTCATTTTATAATAATTTTAGATATATAAAAATTTTATTGAACCTTTCACCGTCTTTTACCCACCTCCTATAAGAATTTGAAAATTTATATAAAACATAATTTTACCGCTTCTGTGAGTGGAATTTCGAAAATCCAAGACACATGGTTAATATCAAGGAGTAAAATGTGGTTCAATAAGATAAAAATATTTTTTGGTGAATAGTAACTTTTTACTTTTATTTACAACGATTAAAGGTAAATAGGGTAATTAAGGGTAAAAATGATATTATTATTGCCCTAAAACATGTCCTAATTCTATTGGATAAGTATAATTCGACACAAAATAACCTTAGTAATATAATATTATAATTTAGGTCCACTTGGATTAGATTAGGACATTTATTATTATTTAATTCAAAGAAGAGTTAAAAGAGTTAAAATCAATGTTTAATAAGTAAAACATTTTTAATATAGGGTAATACATAAGATAAATTCTACTATAAATATTCATTAGAAACATGAAAAATTTCCTACATAATGGTATTTTAAATATAATTTTTAGACATTAAATAATTTAATTTATTTATGACACAATAATGATGCAGCAATTACCTTATTAATGAAATATTAACATAATTGATGTTATAAATACCCAAATAAATGTAATTTGAGACTTTTTATAAATTTCAATAATTTTTAGGTTAATAAGACATTTTATTATTGATTTAATTAACTTTTTTAGAACTAATCATATTCTTATGATTTTCACAAAAATCAATTACCAAATAGTTCCAAAATTGACATAAAATAGTTTTTAAAACAAATATTGTATTATTAATAGTTATTCTATTACTAAAAATCTAAGGTTCATCCAAATGACTTAGATAAGATTATATATATTAATAATGAATGACCTGGGTTTCTTTTGGCTTGTTATAGTACGTTTATTAACCATATAGTGTAAGAAAACAAGAAGACACAGTAAAAGATAAATTATTTAACTTAGAGTTAAATCTAAATGATAAGGTTAAAATAGTAACCTAAACTTGTCTAAAACCTATTTGTTTAGCGTATTTAGACCCATACCCACTTTAGCTTTGAAATAAATCAATTTTTAGCTATTATAAACCGAATATGACATTATTATAAAATAATATTTTAAGTTTTTCCTAAGGTGCCCCTCTCCTCCATTATAAAAGGGAACCTCCTCCCTCTTCTCTTTGCACAATTTTTATCCTTCAAGCTCGTCCAAACCATTCCCATTTCCCTTATCAACTTCTCTATAAACATTATAGAGGTTATGGGATCCTCAAAATACCGACTCTAGTTCCCTAATAGGAAACTTAAAAGAGGAGCGTCGAAGAAGAGGTAATCACTTCTACCGATTCTTTCAAGTTTCTTTCTTCATCAACTTCTTCTTATTTATTTGTTTAATTATAAAGTAATAAAATAAGTATAAATAATATACTGATATGCTATTATAAATATGAAACAACCCCATTTCACCTTCTATCCATCCTATGGAAAATTAAATCACTGCGCGTGCGTACGTACGGAATATCGTCTCGACGCCGTGGTGTAATCTGTTTTTCCACCGCCATCTTACTTGGATGGGTATAATGGTGTAAAGAATAAATATATATAGTTATTATAACATCATACTGATTCTTAGATATTATATCATCCACTCCAATTAAATTCAATAATTATGGGAATGATATCATCACTCATGCGTACGTACGGATTACCGTCTCCACGAAGCGATGAGATTCATTCTCCATGTTAACCACTCAGTAATGATTATAAAGTATATATAATGAATAATAATGAAATATATTACATGATAAATATACTGTATTTATATATATATATATATATATATATATATATATATTCCATCTACTTACTTCCATTCAAGTCAATAAGAAAAGGAAAACAGCGTTCATGCGTACGTACGTCCTACCATCTCTATGAACGGTGTGTTTCATTTCATTTATCTATCTATTATATATATATATATAATGAATATATATGATATATAAATCATGATTTACATTCTGTAATTAATTAAATCAGGATATAGGTAATAATATCAAGAACAACAAGTTGGAACACGTACAATAAATGAAACGATTTTACCCAAAACATTATTTTAACATTGAATTTACAAAAGAACGGGTAATATAAAGTCATCAGTGAACCATATATGATATAATAATAATGAATATGATTATGTAATAAGTCAATGACATTATTTAAATTATTATACAGGATTTTCTGATACGTACGAAGCATATCGGACCTAAGGTAAGGGATAATTTTGCAAATCTCAGTTTTATCCGAGATTGCTTATACGTAAGTATTTACTGGGGGTATATTTTTCATCCATGTCCATAAAATGTTTTTCATAAAGTGTTTAATATTATTCCATGTATGTTTAAAGTCAATTTTACCCCTCTTTCACTTTTATATTGTGTTATTGAAGGAATCTTTCTTTTGTTTACCATACGAGGAACTTTTTGACTTTTCCGACAAACATATGAGAAGAATGTTTTTTTTAAATTATACGGCATGAACAAAATTTTACGGTTTCATAACAACTTATTTTCATGAATCTTACTCTACAATATTTCATGACTATTTTAAACAAAATATTTTTCGTTTAATATTTCATGGCATTTTGTGAAAATAAAATGATTTTGAATAAGAAAAGATATTTTCCCCAAGAATTTATTTCAAGTGTTTTATCAAAACCATTTTCCATCTAAGATGACATTATTTCATATGTGTATGTTTCAAGTATAACATCTCTATTATTTACATGGTTTCACTTCTGTTATGATGAAATGATATCCATTTGTTATATATGGATTATGTTATGATGGAATGATGATTATGAAACCCATTTTATTCTTTGGGTAATGATGAATGATTTATGTTCATGTTGTCGCATTCGTAAGAATGATTTCATTATTAGATGGGTGGGACCTATATCTCCCTCAAATGCATTGGGTAAATATTTATATCTCATGAGATAGACATGGCTAGAACAGAAAGTAAATCTTGTTCAGTAATACAGGGCTGGAATGGCAAGTAAACCTGGTTCAGTAAGGGACTTTGTCAACTAAGATTCTCTTGGTAGTAATTCCTTGGCTAATATGGAAATCATATCATGTGCTTAATGTTTTGACACAATTAAAAGTGTTATTCCCATGCTATTTTATCATTATTGATGTTCCAATATGATCTATTCCTTACGTACTGCCATGTTTTATTTCATTGCTCAAGATTTTGATATTTAAACATTATGTTCATGTTTTTAAGTTCAAATGCATATGGTTTGTTTTATTTTTTCCATGATTACCCTTACTGAGAAATTGAGCTCACCCTTTATATATTTTCTTTTACCCCAGGATTAAACAAAATGTTTTAGGTAAGGAAACAAAAAGGGGGAGATCGTTATGGGAGATGTTGAAGATCTCTCAACATGATAAGAAGTTTATATTCCAAGTTTCCAAAGACACTAAACTATTACGGTCCTTGAGTGTTTGTTTTTTTATGTATTATGTATTCCAAAAAAGTAATGTTATGTCCATGTACATCATGTTTCGGGTCTCTACAAAAAATATATTGGGGAATATAGGTTAATTATCCATCTAGTCCCTTGCTAACATGGGTATTAAATAAAAACCCTAAAACCCAAAATTTGTGGGCATCGATGATGGATTTAGTGCATTTGAAACAAATTATTTGTACATTATGATTACATATATTCATTATTTTTAAAATAAATAAACGTATTATTACATCACTATTATTCTTATATTTGACATCATATGTGATAATGTCAAAAGAGTATTTATCGAAGTGAAAGGATGTATAATCTTTCCACTATAATAATAACCCAAATGTGTCATGAATGTATTCTAAAAAATATGTTCTATAGACATATGATATCATTTTATCAAATATAATGATATAGGATATCATGGTTGGAAACTCGTTGGGATTTTATGTACAATCTCACAATGTACTCCCTTGGAAATATCCATTAGAGGATATTATGTGAACATGAACCACCAGTTGGAAATCCACATTTATATGTGTCATTGGATGTTCCTATCTATAACCATGTGTATTTATCCTAATAATTTAAGATTTTTATTAATAAATAATATCATTCATTTACGTTTATGTATTGATGAAAAATGTGATGAAATATGTTCAATGTGAAGTGTGATATGTTGGATGCTTCACAATGATATTGCAATAATAGATAATGAATGAATGGTATATTCTGTACTGTTATTTAATAGAAGTCAATATCCTAGGAACTTTTTTGGGAATAAAACAACATAAATTAATCCATCATCATGGTGATCTATGGAATGGTATATTTTTAGGATATCAAAGAATGTGACATCAATCACCTAGTTTGATGACATTTGCATGTAACTTAATTTATTAGACATCATGATAAAGGGATAATATTACAAGGTAATCATCCATATTAGTTATTATTTTATTGATTCATTAAATTAATTCTTGATGGGTTACTTATGGAATTTATAGATGATAAAAATGGACTTTGGGTAGCACCATGAAATGCCTCTAGGAAAAAGGCCTTTGGGTCACACAGTAGTTTTATCTAGAACATGAGTTAAATATAAAATATTTTTTGTTTTTTAACACGTAGAATAAATATTATTCCCATATGTGGTTTAATAATTATTAATGTTTTCTTGATCACATATATTTAGACCCTAAATATTTGAGAGAATATTTGTGAGATGAATATTTAATAAAAAATTATTTTTTATGCTTCGATTATAATATTTATTTAATTAATTATTGGTGACTACTCGAAATATTTATTTTTTAAATAGGTAGTCATTATTAGTGGCCCAATAAATATTTTATAGGAATTGTGGGCCATGATTAATGGTATTATAAAAGTTAATTATTAAATATTATTTTAATAAATATAAAAAATAATTATTCAAGAAATAATAATTAATTGATGCATTTGTTTTTTCATGTCACCAAATAAAAATATTATTACAATATACATGTAATTCCACAAGGATTAAAAATAATAATGGCATTTGTGAAATTATGATTTTCTATCAAAATAAATATTTAAACAAAATTATATTATTTATAATCCCAATTCTACCCATTTTTATAAGATTTGAAAAATGACTTTGGAGAAAACTCTCAAGGCTTAGAAGTATCCTCTCTAATAACAATCTCAATAATAGATATAAATCCACTCCAACTAACCTTCATAGTTCTTGATAAATGAATGATAGACTATGTTTGAATAAATTATCATTGCATTCATAGACTAATAACTCAAGCATAAGGTTCTTCCACAAAAGTATTCAGTTATTGCAATGAAATCATTCTAAGTTTCATGGTGGAAATGTTGATTACTAATGGAGTTAATCTATATTTTAATATTGTGATGAAATAATAGTATGACAAATAGGCCTTATCAGATCCATCAACAAAGAATGAATTAATCATTAGATTATTAATTATATTATTAAATTAATTATAAATCACTATGTGATGATCATGTGTTCGGTTTTGGGGTTCTCATATAAATTAATCATTTATTCAATTCAATTGGTTACAATTTTCTTCATTATGTACATCTCAGAATGATCATCAATTATAACAAAAAATTGTGTTTTTATTTTCTGTAATGATACTTCTACTATGTTAGAATCCTTCATGTTGTATCAAAAGGTTCACAAAATAATTTATAATTATTTAAATATCATTGGTTGACTTATGCATTTATCATTAGTTTTCAATTAAAACTTGATTTTTCTTTAAATCTGAATCATGAGATATTTTATTCTTCCTCAAAATTCTCAAAAAATATAATAAAATGGATTATTTATAAAAAAACTAATATTCAATGAACTAATTTTGTGGTGACATGGACTCTGGATTGTAGTGAAGTATTACCGGAAATTTATCCCATAGGTTTTTGTTGTGTATCCATTTTCTGTGCACCATGATTCTTGATGAATTAATTCAAAGCATCATGCATTTATTACATGTGGAATGTAATTAATACACAACATCCACTAGATGGTCAATTCTGGTCCACAGTTCACTTGAAAAAATATCATGTAGATTTTTAACCATATTTATATTCACCTAGTCGAAGACAACCTATATATTTATTATATGACACATGTGACTGGTAACCATGTACCTCTGAGACCACATGACTTGTAGCCTAGGTGCATCACTTATATTCAATTATTTTCTATGGTGGGATGATATGATTAGTCCTTAGGTATAGGTTACTGGTAGATAGAATATAACTATACAAGAAACATTGTTGGATAGTAAGTGTCGTGTATTTTACCTGTTTACATAGAAGATAGTGTTAATTTAATATACTGTATAGACCTTACCATAATGTCTTCCATGTTAATTTATTCTACTCGTACACACCATGTGATGGGATATATATATATTGAATATGTAATTAATTTCAATGTCATGTTATTAAGTACATTTTGTGATTAATTCACAATTCGACGATTAATCCACATACATTAAAACAGAACACGGTACATAAATAAAATGTCCCCATGTTTCAATTTTTTTACATTACATTCCATTAAATTACATGATAAGACGTGTATAAAATATTTTTTGGTGAGTAAACAATATATGAACATCATATAAGCTGGATAGTTCAGATGGGTACTTGTTGTGTTGCATCAAGGGTACATATTTTGAACATAATCAATTGAAAATAAATTATTTAATTTTTTGGAATAATGATGGATGAGAATGTCAAGAAATTTTGGATAATATTTAAGATAAATAAATTATCTAATTAAAGAATATAACTAATTTATTCAAGTGTTTTTTGATTTAAATAATAATGATTATTAATGATTCATAGTCTATTAAATGTATAATTCTTTGCATGTATGTGGATGATTGTGAGAATAGTCCAAACCTTTATATGTCATTGATTTATTTTTTTATTTATTAGTAAAATAAAATGATGGCTTACATTTCATACATCACTTCATTATATAAGGTCCTAATTTTAAATAATTTCCATTTCTTGTAAACCCCTAACCCAGTCCTCTAGATCCCCTACCTAACATGGGAGTAAAATCTTATGTAATGGGAAGATATCCCAATAAAGTGGATGAGGTTCATGTTTTTAGTAGAGGTGAAACTAGTATAACTAATAAATGGGAGGATTGGTAGAAATATGTAACATGATCCAAGAAATGATTTAAGGTGTTTCCCCCTATGTCAATGGTACGTTTAACATCCAACAGATAGAAAAAACATTAGGAAAATTTCATGATAATACAATTCTTATTCTGTTATTTCTATAACTTTTTATTTATAATTTCATTATGGATAATTTTTTCATTATAATGAGAACTAATTAATTAAGAAGAATGAAATTTATAACAAAATTAAATGTGATTGTGCATAAATATTATCTATGACATGGCCAATTAAATAATTAAATACATATAATATAAATAGTTTTGTAATGAGGATTAAATGGTTATTAAACATATAAAAATAACAGCCCCTCAATTATGTATATATATATATATATTATTATAGTATTACACTATACAAGTTAAAATTGAACCATAGTTGATAGTTATTTATTAGCCCAATTTGGGGTGCATTCCATAATTAGGGAATTCTAACTTGGGTTATGGTTTGTCTTAACTTAGTTCACATTAAATGTTGACTACCAAGTCAAGAAATGATGTAAATGGGAGGGAAGATTTAATGAAATCTAAACTGAGGTCTTTAGAATTTATAATTCATTCAATATATCAAGGAACTTTGATTTAATGCATTTGAAAAAATTATTCTAACCTAAAACCTTTTAATTAACTTATTTGGAAGATGGCTAGGTTATGAGAAGGGGAATATGGGTCATATAGACTATAATATCTAACTAATGGTATATTTCAAAATCCAACCACGATGGATATTATATTTTTATAATTTAGTAGGATATTATTATATTTAATATTTTTTATCGAATTATATAAATCAATTAAATTACTAAAATTAAATTTATCTTAACTATTTAAAATTGATTATACATGATGTCACCCATATCATTATGATCCATACTCGATAAGGATAATCATATCACTAGCACTAATTTCTAGAAAGGGAAAAGGTTCTTAGGTATTATTCTACACCATGAAATAATATTATATGTACTGGAAAATCCTAATCATAAAGTTCCTAACCAAGAGGCTAGTGAGGAAAGATCATCACTATATGAGAAATATTTAGATGATTCCATAGATGTCCAATGTTTCAAACTATCATTCATGTCTAGTGAGATTAAAATGAAATATGAGCATACTGATATATAAAACATGATGTCACACCTTCATGATCTCTATTAAGAGAAGGGGAGAAAAGAGTGACATGGGATCTCCAATCCACTATTCACATGAAGCCTTGGAGATTCAACACCTTTTGTGCCTCATAAAATTAATAATATTTGCTACATAGAGTACTTAAGCATCTTGATAATTAAATTCCATGATGAGATACACACTAATCTCATCCTTTACTCCTTATCTAAATCATTCTCCATTTTTATTATGAATTTTGACATGGGAAATATCAAGATTACTTTTAGATCTTCATACACTCATTGTCCTAGTTGGAAAGGATATGAGGCATGAAAAAATAATATCCCCTATGGTGACCAAGAAAACTAAGAATAATGAAAAGGTGCCCAAGAAAAATACTATGTCCAAAAATACCAATTATATTCCTTCAAAGAAGAATAAGATCCCATGGTAGGTGAAAGAAAAAGATGCAATATGTTTTTCATGTGTCATGTTAGGTCACAGGAAGAACTCAAAAAGAAGTAATGGGAGTCTAAAGGTTTATTTTTTATCAAGTGTAATCTTTTTATATCTAAACACTAGGTATTACATACACCATATGGTTCTCACATATATATTCAAATAAAAAAGAAATATAGATTTATAATGATTTCTTGAAAATAAATAGATCTTCAAAAAATTAATTGAGACCGACTCAATGCATTGGCTATAGGATACTACCACCATCTATTGTGAACTATAATTATTTTGGTTTTAGAGAATTTTTATTTTGTAATTTTTTTTAAGAACATCTTCTATATTTATATGCCTAACATGGATGGATTTATTTTAAAACTATGAAATAAAGAATACCTATTTTATAATGAATATATTTATTATGCTATAGCACAAATAAATAATATTCTTTATATATTAAATTACAAAAAAATTGTTATATATTTCTAATTAATTTCGCATGACCCATATAACACCCAGTTATGTCATCAACATTTTGGTCATGTAATTAGGTGAATATAATAATGAAATATCATCTTGTTTATTTAGAATCCTTTAATCTAATACCACATGATAAATGGAATGCTTTTTTCATGAAAAAATGACCAAACCATCATTCAGTGGATATGGTGAAAGGGTCACAGAGCTTCTAGTATTTCTTTAAACTGATATGTGTAAATTATTTATTGTAGAAACAGGAGTTGTAAATTCCTAACTTATAACTTTTACTGAGGACCTAAGTTGTTATTGATAATTCTACATGATGAGTTATAAGTCGGAGACCATTGATAAATTCAAATAGATCAATAATTAAGTGGATAATTCACTTGCTAAGTAGATAAATAAACATATATTTTATCAAGGTGGTAAGTATCTAAACAATTATCTGATCTACTTTATACATGAAATTTGGATTGTATCTCCTCTCACCCAATATTATACACCATAGTAGAATGGTTATAGTAAAAGGAGAAATCATACCATAATAGACAAGGTAAGTTCAATGGTGATTCATTCATATCATATATTATCCTTTTTGTGGTATGCATTAAAAATGATAACATGAAAAATAAACTAGGTACTAACTAAAGTAGAAAATAAAATTACCTATGGGTTATGGGGTGGAATTAAAATCATTCCATCATATACACATGTATGGGTATGTGATGCTTTTGTTAAATACACCTTTGGAAATAAACTTGCACCCTGATACACAAAGTGTATATTTATAGGTCATCTTAGGGAATCTAAGAGGTATTATCAATATAACCCCTCAGCTAATAAAGTGATTGTCACTTGAAAAAAAAATCTTCCTTGAGATTGAGAACACCCTCAAAAAGTTTAGTGGGAGAAATATTGACTTAGATGAAGATGATGCTTAACATACAAAATAGATAGTATAGGAATAGATTACATAAGTCCCTATGGAATAAATTATTCCTGAAACACAAGTACTACATAGGAGTACTAGATAGGTAAGAGAACCATAATATAATATTTTACAGATACCAAATATAGATAATCATTTTTTATTGAAAAAATTGATCCTCACTCCTTTAAATATGCAATAGATAGTTCAATAGCAGCAATATAGAAAGAATCTAGGAATTCTAAGATGGATTTCATGTATCAAAACCTACTACATATTCTAGTTATTCTAACAATTATTGAATATTCTATTTTATGAAAATGGGTATTCAAGGTAAAACTATACATGTATGGTTAATTAATACTAACAAATCATTACTAGGGGATAATGGGTTAATAACATCAAGGTATTGTCTATAATGAAACCTTTTCTCTTTTTTACTTTTTTAAATCCATTACAATTCAACATGTTATAGAATCATACCATGAATATGAAATTTTGTAGATATATGTCAAAATATATTTCCTTAATAGGAACCTTCATAAAAGTGTCTATATTTAAAATCCAAAAGGGTTTGTATTGGTAAGTTATTCCAAAAAGGATTTCTAGTTATAGAGAACCATTTATGTATTAAAAAAAGAATCTAGGTCATTGAACAATAGGTTCAATAAATCTATAATCGAATTTGGTTTCATTAAGAATGAATTTGATCTATGTTTTTACTTGTGGTTTAGGGAGAGTATAGCCATTATCAGAGTACCACTTGTTAATCACAAATTTTTCAATGAAAATGACATACTAGTCATACATTCATTTAAGGATTGGTTAATATAGTTTGTATTTATAAATGAATAAAGTGAAACAATATATATTCTAGGGATCTATATCATTGGTTTTATATCCAAGAGGTCTCTTATACAAAGCTAGGTTATAAACATTCTCTAGATATTAAGGAGATTTAGTAGGAAAAGTCTAGTAGAGGATTGGTTATACATTCACATGGTATAAATAATTCAAATAAAATGTATCCTAAGATGAAATAGAGGAAAGAGATAATGAGTAACATACGATATTCTTATGACACAGGATCCATCATGTATTCCATGTTCTGTTCCAGTCTTGGTGTTTCTAATACCTTTATCATTGTAGGAAGATATCAAGATTATTCAAGTGAATAAAATTGTTCTACTAATTAGCATTACCTTTAATATATGAGAAGTAAGGATATGTTTCTACTTTGTGGAGGTGATGAATAACTAGTAGTCATGGGTTATAATGATGCTACTATTTTAAAAAATTATAATGATACAAAGTCCTACTCAGGTTTTGTATCAAGTCTCTACCGAGGAGTTGCGAGTAAGAAGAGTTCAACGTATCCCTATTTTGTCAATTTTATATGGAAATATTAGTATGTTTCTTCTTTTGATGCAGTCAATGAATTTATTTTGATATGGAAAATTTTCTAAGATCCTGATTTGTTACCCATTAGTAAATACCCTATAACATTATATTATTATAACACTGTATTTGTTCCTCTCCCAAAGAAGACATGGTCCCATGAACCAAAAATGAACATACTACAGAAGTATCACCTCTTGATAAATTTGCATCAAAGGGGTTAAGTTGAAGTAAGTAGAGTATAACTGGATGAAATCACATAGAACCCTTGGGTGAATCCATATCTTATCATAATAATGAGTATCATGTGATTGGTAGCATACTAATGGTTGTTAGTGGTCATCTCTAGTGCAAGTAGGCATCTATTGAAGTTCATTTACTGAAATTAACTTCTATGTACTTCTTGATTACATGTATTTATTTTATTAATATTAATAAAAAAATTATAATATCATGATTCTTATTCCATGTGGCATTTTATGTAATAATTTCTTAAGAGTATATGTCACACTAAAACTTCACAACAGTTCCTCATTATAATGAGAACCTAAAATTTCCATGACTTTTTTCTTAAATATATATTATTTATCTGAATTACAAAATTTTATTTGATAAAAATGTTGTAGTATATTATGGTTAGAGATTCATAGGAATTTGAGTAACTTACTCATGGTGTATTCCCTTGGTAATTTCTAATGCTATATATTATGGGAAGATGGCCCGCCAGTTGGATATCAAAAGTTATATGCATCATTGGATATTTCTATTTTTGGATGTGAATATTTACACATATACATTAATATTATTATAAATGAATATTATAAGTCAATTACTTTGATGTATTGACAAAATTAATGATGATATGTGATCACTATTAAGTAAGATGTGTCGAGTGTGACACGAGTGATATTTTATTAATGAATAATGAAAAAAGTATTTGTACCATAATTTATTTAATAGAAGGTGATATCTTAGGCCCTTTGATAGAAATAAAGAAATCTAAATAAATCCATGTCCAATGTGTTTTATGGAAAGGTTTATTTCTTTAACTTTAAACGAAATAGAGATCAAGCATATAGATTGATGGCGTTCGCATGTAACCTGATTTCATTGAGATATCACAGTCAAGGTATTATATTGCACATTAAGTATCCCTATGAGGTTTTATTTCATTGAAAATTTAATTTCATTCACTAAGGGTTCTTCAAAGTGTTTCTAGATGCTAACCTTGGGCTTTGGCCAACTCTGCCTTATGCTATTGAGAAAAAATCATAAACGGTCAAACACTAACTGTATCTAGAACCTATGTTAAATATAAAATATTTTATTTTATTTAACATGTTGAATAGAAAAGATTAATATACATTTTTTAATAATTATTCATTTTTTCTTGATCATATATATTAATTTAATAGTTATTTGATATAATTTTTATGAACAAAATATTTAATATAAATTTATTATATTTTCATTAAATATTATATTTTGTTATTTATTTATTGATGAATAATGTAGTGATATTTTTTATTAAATAAATATTTATCATTAAACACCTAATAAATATTTTGGAGGAATGGAAGGATGATTTTGAATTTCTGGTGATAAATAATATATATTAAAAATTATTTGAATAAATATTAAACAATTTATTCAAGAAATAATGTTTACTTAATTTTATAGTTTTAAAAATTTAATGAAATTATATTATTATAATAATAGATACTAGGTTCAAAAAATATTTAGAAAATAAAATGGTTTCATGTAAAATTACAATTTTATAACCCTAATACTATTTAAAAATAGTTATATCAATTCTTACCCAAACACTTGCCATTTTTTTTGGTTGTGCACGAAGTCTCTAGAAAATCATCTTAATCCCAAGGGAGATCCTATATAAGAACACTTCCAAAAATGTATATTGATCCTCCTCAATAGCCACTCTTGATTTTTGAGAGATGAAGGAGATTCCTTCTTTGAAGCAATTCTCACATCGATTATAAAAGAATGACACAAGAATTAAGTTCTTCCATGCTAACACAGAGAGATTCCTATTACACCACATAGAGTTTTATAGTGAACATGTAGATCACTACTACTGGGGATTTACCCTTAATTCCAATGATGTAACAATTATATGATATAGAGGTGTTCTTAGATTCATCAGTGAATAATTAATTCATCGTAATGTTATTATTTAACTTCTTAAATTAATTATAAATTAGTATGAGATGATCCTATGTTTTGTTTCATAATTCTCATATCAATTAACATTTTAATACATTTGGTTATGTAATTCATCATCATGTCCATATCAGATTAATCATCAGTAATGATAAAGTTAATAGTTAGGTATGTCCCAAATGGTACTTCTTCTTCTCCTATAATATTCCGTTAAATGGTTCCATCTCATATGGATATGTTTACTAAATATCAAGAAAATATATATCATAAAACATAGAAATAGACAACTATAACCTAAAAGGATCATATAGAAAACATCACTACCAGATCCATCACAACCACAAGACAACCCCTGTGTTGGTCGGAGTGGAAACTCTAGAGGGTGGTGAATTGAGTTCCTACATAAAATTTCAATTAAAAAATTATGATAAAGATTCCCCAATTTTTAAGTAGCCCAGTTAAATAAGGTAGTATAAATATAAATGTTTAGTTGGTTAATAGGTTTCTCAAAGGGTGATTATTCCTCAGTTGAATCTGTGTAAAACACTTCTTCAACTTTTGAAATAGGTTTACTTAATTATACATATACACACACTAACCAGAACTAACTATAAGAGTCAATGTAAAACAGTTTTATGTTTTTTAAATTATAAGCAACGGAAAATAGACAAAATATAGTATTACTAAATACAGTACACAATAGTGTTAAACAAGAGGTTTAGTCTCAAGTCGAGACTTAAACCTATCTACTTGGTGATCACCTTCCACCAAGTAGTTTATATTAATAATAAACATGATATACAGCCGGTATCAGGCTTTAAAATAGTTTTCACAAACTGTCCAGGGCTCACACCCACTACCACAATTCTTTGTGGGAAAAACATACAATTCAGACCACACACAGTATCATCTATAGTTACACGTGGGAAACAAGGTGTATGTGAAGATTTAGGTGAGGATTTTCAGTATCCTCATGTTCAATCATAGGAGACAGTGTGTGTAATAGACAAACAGAAACTTCATAGAAATGAAAAATAAAAGAATACAATAGATCTGAAATTGTAATATGGAGTTTAGAATTCTCTATTTGTTTGCAGTTCAACTCTTGACTCCTTGGAGTGAAGAAATTGCAGTTCGAGTCTTTCTCTTGAAGTTTTCCTCAAAACAGAGTGTCGCAACTCCAGGTTATAGATTCCAAGTACTGAGGTGTTCTTCTTCTTGGGTAGACAAATATTTTAAGAAGCACAAAAGGAAAATGTAAATTTGTCCCAAATGCTATTAGTGATGCTCTTTGGTTCACAATGTATGTGATGGATGGTTCTTCCTTGTTCTTGTTGATATTGAGAGTATACTCTATCTTATGCATTCCTCTCTCTTCACCTATATCCATTTATTCCTTGGCCTTTTATTTTATATTTGAGATCCGACAATAGGAATAACTAAACCACATGCGGTCTTCCTCATAATTCAGGGTATCCCCAGATACGGTCTCTTGATATATCTACAATCAGCATTATTTAATGTTAGAAACATTAAATTTACCAAATATGACCGTTAGAATAATCTTAAGAATTTGAAAATGTATGGGGTAGATGAGTGAGCATCGGTTGGCTGGTAGCATTTTCCTTATCAACAATAGGCTTCAACAGTAGGATTCATCAGTAGACTGCTTCGGTAGCCTTCATCAGTAGCCTTCATCAGTGACCTTTATCGGCGACTGTCATCAGTGGCCTTTAATGGTTACCTTAATCGGCAACCTTCATCAGCAACCTTCTATTGGTGACCTTTATAGGTGACCATCATCGGTAACCTTGTATCAGTTACCTTCTATCAGTGACATATATCAGTGATTTTTCTCTATAGCCTTCAATGGTGACATTCTATCGGTAACCTCTATCAGTGACCTTCTATTAGTGAAATTCATCAGTGACCTTTAATGGTAGCATTCAACGTGAGCTTCTATTTATAACCTCTATCGGTATCCTTCTATTGATGACCTTCTACTTAGATAAATTTTTTTACTGTAATCTTAACCATGAGAGTAGTCATACTAAAGCTACATAGGTATCACTTGATAGAAACTATAAATATTAATGAAATAAAATCATCCTATAATAGAAACATGATTAACACAAAAATGAAACATGATTTGGGATTATCGAAACATGTGAGTTCAACAATATCTCCCTTTTTGATAATAACAAATTTTGGTCAGTGAAAATTTAGATATCAGTATTATTGAATCCGGGCTAGCCATATTTTCTAATAACTTCAGAGGTGTATATAAGTAAAAATTGAACCATGTTTATTGTGAAAAAATATAGATCATTTATAGATTCATGAATTCCAGTCAACTTAAAAATTCTATCCCATTGCGATTAACAAAAAGAATATAAGACAAAAAAAGAGACAAAAGAATAATTTTGTATTAATGAATCCAAAATACAATATAAAAAATGTTAGAAAGTTCCCTATAAAATAAGACATCCCACATTCAATTCACATCAGATATGTCCAAGTGAGTTTTGTCTTTGGAAGTTGAGGAGGTAGGTCCAAATGATGGAGGGATGGGCCGATGTATGGAAGTGAGAAAGTTAGGAGGAGCTTCTACAGAGACATCAGCAGACCAAGAGTAAGTAGATCTCTGAGGAATTGTAGGATTCAATCATCTGATGGCCTATGCAGGATTCATCAATGCGGAAGTACTGGTAGATCATGAGGCAGCTAAAGAAGAAGGTAGTGCAGGATGAATAGTAATGGCAGTGCAGTCCATATGGAAGAAGGGTATAAAAATATTTATAAAATCCATAATCATGTTTCCTCCTCTTTCCATAGCTGAGATAAATTCATCCTTATTCTCCATGAATTTTTTCAAGGCAGGAATCATTTCTCTAAGCCTTATAACTTGATCCTTAAAATCCTTAGTGACAAGTGGGATCTTCAAGTTTTCCAAAAGTAGCTTGAAGTGACCATCCATATGATGCTTAGTGTACACCCTTTTGTAGTACAAGTAAAATTTCTCTTTGATGGATTTATAATCATTAGAATCCTCCCTTAAATAATCTCCCAAAAGCTTATAAATTTCTCTAGTAGTAGAAATGACCTGAGTCGTTGACTTAGGGTCTGAGGTACTTGCACAAGAGAACTTCTCCACTTCTTCTCTAACAACAGATATGAATGAATCTAGATCAATAAAAGGATTGATTGAACAGGAAGAAGATGCACATATAGGTGCCCTAGAAAAATCCAATGTATCATTAAAATACTTGGTTAGACCACTGATCAACCTCTTCACATCATCATCATATCCACTCACATGTGTCTCCATAGACTTCTTAATGTTTTCAAACACAATGACCATCTACTAAACAACACTCTTAACATACTTAGGGTCTTTTTACACTTGAAAACTTGAAGTCATATAGGATTATAAACTCACAAATTAATGCTTCATAGATTCTATAGACTATACCAAGGTTCTGACCTAATTCTAACATTCCTTCACTTCATGTAGCAGAATTGAGTGAGAGGTAGAAATTACTCTTTCTAAGGCAGATGCCACCACTTATTGATTGGGAGACACTTTTATCTCTATCTCAACAGATCTATCATCATTGTGTCTCTTCAAATATGATTTTAATGATTCTAAAAAATCCTTTTTCACATAATATCAAGGTAAACGAACTACTGGTTATACAATAGTGGTCTCTGAAATAGAAGGAATTGGAGGGCTTCTGTTAGGCTTGTCACCATCAGAGTATCTATAGATTAATCCCAAGACCATGAATCTAGGGTATTATGACCAATCTTCTATTCCATGAGAAACACCAATTGAACCAATGGTAATAGTTTCCTCCCCCTCACTTAGATTATTCTTCTGATCAATTATATTTATCTCTGTTATACCTCTTTGATCAACTGCATCAGAAGGAGAGACCACTTCCACTTCTTCTATAGAATCATCAACTACTGCCATTGCAATTCCAACTTCAACTGATTCATCAACATCATCATCTGAACTTTACACCATTTCTTTATATCCTATCAGAGGAATGAGACTTAGACATTCCTCTTTACTTTCATCTACAGTTGTCTCAAATTTATTAGGACTATATTCAGTTTTATCCTCCTCCTCTAAGGTCTCTCTAATGTCTCTTATGAAGTTTTATTCTCCTTCTTCACTTGTTTCCTCATCATCATTGTCCCTTAGGACAATATCTCTTCTAGGAAATTTCTTTGTTGGGATAGTCTCACCATATGATACATAATTTGCATGAGGACTTGAGGGAAGGTCAGGATCACTCTAGTTATCTAAAGGAGAATCCTCTCTTTCTTGCACAACAACATCCTCTTCTTCTTCATCTGAGTATACAGGTTCCACTTAATTTGGCATTAATCCATGTTCTCTCTTAATATTTGGCCTAGTATAATTGTTTATAAGGTTGAATTATTCATACATCATAGCCTCATCATTCAACCATTTTCTTTTCCAAGGGTTCGAGCTTATCTTCAAGAACATGAAAATCATATTGGTAGTGAAAAAGTTATTCCTTACAACTACTATTTCCTATTTATTTCTAGAAAATCATTTCGCTTTCAACATCAAGTATATCAACTTAGAATGAAACAAATAATTGTACATGAAGCTAAAAATTTTCATATCCTCTAATTGAATCACCAACAACCTACACATATTTATCTTCCATCCATTCTTAAAAAAGATACAAAAGAATCACATCCTGATAATTTATGGTAGCAAAGTCCCCTCTACTGGGACTCAAAACTTTATGAAAAATCTTAAAAAAAAACTTGTTTTCTCATTCTATTTCTGTAGAAATTACTTTCCTAAAGATTCCATTCCCTTTCAGTTCATCCAAAGCTTCTTCATAACAGAATAACTCACCAGTGGGAGGCACTACTCTAGAGTAGTAATAAAAAATCCATTCATGTGGAACTCTTAAAAATTCATCCCTTTCAATAGAGGAGAAGATCAAACTTACTTCATTTACCTTAGATGACATTCAGTTCTCATTCTTAAACTGCTTGAACTTCATAGACTCATAAAATTCCTTTACTAGCTTCGGATAATAAAGACAATTGTTATTTGAAAATCATTCTACCCAACCCTAATCTTTGAGTGCTTTCAACACCAGAGACTTGCTTGAACTTATCCATTCCGTACTTAATTCCTTCTTCAACTACAATTTCTCTCTTTGAAAAATCTGTATTTATCATCTTTTCCACTACCTTACTTCGACTACTAGACCCATCTTGATTTCTCATAGTGTTTGACGCATCTCATTCATCACTGACAATCGGTCTCTTCAATATTGCAATTAGAAACTAGAGCAGTTTGATGGGTTCAAAAGAAGATGAGGAACCAAGATTAGAGAGAAAGAGGTCTAAGAGAGGGTTGAATTGGATCCAAATGTGTTCTGTACTTTTTTTGTCATTTAGGGAATTTTAAAAAAATGAAGAAAAAGAAATAACTAAGATTAAAAACATTTCATATTCTGGAAGAAAAATGAAAAGTCCCAGACCTAAGGTCGACTGTCTGTATGGTTCCAATAGTGAGGTACAACAGTGATGTCTAATGGTGTGGTCTAATAGTGAGGTCATAATGCTGAGGTCTAATGGTGACGTCCAACGGTGAGGTCTTAATGGTGAGGTCCAACGGTGAGGTTCAATGGTGATGTCCAATGGTGTGGTCTAATGGTGAGGTCTTAACGGTGATGTCTAACAGAGAGGTCTTAACGGTGAGGTCTTAATAGTGAGGTCTAATAGTGAGGACTTAACTTAAGAGTTTTTCATACCTAGATCATGTTTGATGTAATTTGACCACTCAAAACTCAAAGGATTTGTGAATATATCATCCAATTTGTGTTCAGTTCCAATGAATTAACGAATGATATCACCTCTTTGATAATGATCTCTTCAGAGGAGATGTCTCACATCAATGTGCTTTTCCCTAGCATATGATACTAGATTTTTCAAGATGTTAATAGCACATGTATTATCACAGTTTATATAGACATGTTTGAATTGATATCCATAGAATAGTAAAGTGTGTTTCATCCATAGAATTTGAGAACAAAAACTACCAGCAGCTATATATTCAGCTTTGGCAGTGGATAATGCAACATAATTATGTTTCTTTCTACACCATGATACTTGTGACTTGCCCAAAATGTGGCATGTTCCATAGGTTCTCTTTCTATCTAACTTGCAACCAGTAAAGTCAGCATCCGAATAACTTATAAAATCAAATGATTTTCCACTTGGATAAAATAGTTCTAAATTTGTAGTATACTTGAGATATTTAAATTTTTTTTAACAATTGTTAATTGAGACTCTTTGGGATTGGCATGAAAAAAAGAATGCATGAATACACTAAACATAATATCATTCTTGTTAGTAATAAGGAAGAGTAAAATCCCAAACATAGCTCTGTATTGTTTTGATGCACTGATTTACTAGTTTCATCCGCATCCTACTTACCAGTGGTACTCATAGGTGTATCACTACCTTTAGTAGCATCGAAGCCAAAATGTTTTAAAAATTCCTTTGTATATTTACCTTGATTTAAATCAATACCATTTTAATTTTGATAAATTTGAGATCTAAGGAAAAATTCTTGTTCCCCCATTAAACTCATTTCAAAATCATCTTGCATCATTTTTGAGAAATCATTACCTAAGTAATTTTTAGAGTATCCAAAAATAATGTCATCTACATGAATTTGTACTATTAAAACATCTTTGGAAATCCTTTTAATAAAAAGGGAATGATCAGAGATTCCATTAGTAAAACATTTTGAAATAAGAAAAGAACTAAGTCTATCATACCAAGCTCTTGGAGCATGTTTTAGACCATATAGAGCTTTAGAATGTTTAAAGACATGATTTGAAAAATGGGGATTTGTAAAACCATGGGTTGTTCAAAAAATAAATCCTCAACTATACACCCATTTAGAAATGCACTTTTGACATCCATTTGATAATGTTTTAAATTCAGATGAACTGCATAATCATATAACAACCTAAGGGCCTCTAGTATAGATACAGGTGAAAATATTTCCTCATATTCTATTCCTTTTTCTTGACTGTATCCTTGTGAAACTAGTCTATCCTTGTTTCTAACTATATTTCCAGATTCATCAAGTTTATTTCTAAACACCCATTTAGTTCCTATGGTAAATGTTTCATTAGGTATTTTTATTAATTCTCAATAATTATTTCTTTTAAACTAATTTAATTATTCATGTTTATTTGTTACCCAAAATTTATCACCGATAGCATCATTAATATTTTTTGGTTCAAGATGTGAATGAAAGGACTGATGTTCAACCTGGTTTCTCAGAGAAGCTCTAGTTATTGTTCCTCTATTTAGATCACCTATTACAACATCTAAAGGATGATTCTTGAGAGTTCCAATACCTCTAGAAAGAGTTTAACGAGACACTTCATGGTTGTCTATAGGTTCAGATTTACCATTCTCAGATTCTGGAATGTTTTGATAACTAGTTGTTTACAGTAAGGGTTCATTGTCTTTATCATTAAGGTCTATAATTGACATATCTTCTTCAAGATGTTCAATGGAGGTTTTGGGTTCATGTGGACCAGTCTCATAAAATTTTACATGAAATGGTTCTTCCAGACATTTGGTTCTGTTATTGAATACTCTATAAGTGTTACCAAATATTGAGTAACCTTGGAAAATTCTTTCATCACACATAGAAGAAAACTTTTCAAGATTGTCCCTAGTGTTAAGAATAAATACATTTCAACCAAACACTCTAATGTAATTAAACTTCGGCTTCCTATTATTCTAGAGCTCATAAGGGGTTTTCTTAAGGATAGGTCTAATTAAGACACTATTGATGATGTAACAAGTTGTATTAATAGCTTCCTCTTAAAAATATATAGGAAAATTACACTCATTTATCATAGTCTAGGAAATCTCTTGAATTTTCATATTTCTTCTTTCTCTGACTCCATTTTTGAGCTATTCTAAGAGAATATAAAATGTGATTATAGCGATTTTGTGAGCTAAAAGATTCAAATTAATAATTTTCAAACTCACGGCCATGATCACTTCTCAAGGTCTTAATTCTAAGTCCACTAATATTTTCTACAGACTTGGAATATTTAATGAAGTAAGAACATGGTTCACTTTGGTGAGCTAGAAATTATACCCAAGTATATCTTGAAAAATCATCTACAAGAACATAAACATAGTGCTTCCCATTTAAACATAAAACTCTAGATGTTCCAAACAAGTCCATGTGAACCAACTCAAGTGGTTGAGAAGTGGAATCCTTTTTCTTTGGTTTGAAAGCAACTTTGTGTTGTTGTTTTTTTGACAAGGATTACAAAGTTTGTTAAGTGGGAATTCCAATTTAGGCAAGTCTCTAACTAAACCATTCCTAGTTGGTTTCCTAAGTCAGTGCACATTGCAGTGTCCAAATCTTCTGTGAAAAAACCAGGATTCCTTATGAAAATCATTTAAACAAGAAACATTTTTGTTAGCTAAATATTTAAAATCAACAGTATATACATTTTCATTTCTAAGATAAGTGAATATTAAATCATTTTTGTAATTAAAAACATTTCAATCATCATTTTCAAATTTAACATTCAAACCATCATCACAAAACTGATATATACTTAGTAGATTTTATTTTAGCACATCAATAAAAATGTAATTTTGAAATTAATATAGTATTAGGGTTAACAATTTGGAATAAGCCGACGATATTCCCTTTTGAATTATCACTGAATGTGACATGTCCACCATAAACATTAATTAGGATCTGGAAGTATGAATAGTCTCTTGTCATATGTCTTGAAAATCCACTGTCCAAGTACCATAGAGTTTTACAAGAGATCTTTAGACAATTTTCCTACAAAACTGATTAAGTGTAGGTTATCTTTGGTACCCATATTTTCTTGGGTCTAGAGAGGTTAGTAAGTAAATCTTTGAGAACATATACGTGTCTCACAGGTTTCCTATAATCAACATATATGTTTTGATACATGAACACTTAGTTAGGTCATTTGGAGAATTTTTTTTCAAAAGATGTTCTAGAACATGAACTAGCAGTGAACTATCCATATTTTGGAACAAATTTATTTTTAATAATACCTCGTTGTCCTAGTTGATATCCTAGACCAATTTTGTATTTTAAAGAAATTATTTTTCCTAGAAACTGAGTATGGGTATCTCTACCTTCAAAAAACTTCTCAAGATCTCATTTAAATTTTCTCATTTGATAATTTAAGTTCAATAATTTCTTTTAATAGCTGTCAACATTTTTCTTTCTCAATATCTAGATCATACTTATAATTTTCATTTAAAGCATGTTGTCTTTTAAATAATTTATATTTATCCTTGAGTTCATTAAAGGTATCCTCAATCATTCCCCAATATTCAAATAGTTAATCCTTAGTCATATTCTCATCAATATTTTATTCACATTCATTCCAAGAATAGAAATAGTTATGTATTGTAGAATTGTGTGGTACCTCATATGTTTCTATCATGAAACACATATTTGCATGTTTTTTCTTTTCAATATCTGAAGTGTCTGATCCACTGGTGCTATCTTCTGAAGCACTCCAAGTTACATTCATAGATATTTTATATCCCTTTCCATTTTATTCAAATTTCTTCTTAAATTTTAGCTTGGGGAAATTAGTCTTCACATGGCCTTTTCATTTACACTCATATTAGACTATCTCATTTGTGTTTTCATTCTATTTTCAATACTTTTCCACAGTCCTTTACTATCATACCTTACATTATAGTTTAATTTTATTAAGAATATATTCCTATGGTAGAACTTTTTGAATCTCCTGGAAAGATGAGTCATCTCATCATCACTGTCAGATATTGAATCTTCACTGGTGGAAGTGTCTATAGGAGCTTTAACTTTTTCTTTATCTTTGCTCTTTAAGGAAGCAGTCTTGTATGCTGTTGATTTTTCTATTAGTTATTCACATGCTTCATGATTTACATTATTCTCTTCTTTGGGAATCCTAATTTTTCTAATTAGTTCCTTCACTATTAGCTTTCCTATGTCACAGAATTCTTAGAAATAAACAGAAGTTCATCTCCATCTATCTGGTAGGCATCGAAGCAACCTCATAATCTGATCCTTGTTGTCTAGTGGTTTCCTAAAAAGACTCATGGTATTTACTATTTCATTGAACCAGAGATAAATTTCAGATATATGTTCATCTGGATTCATTTTAAAATTATCATATTTAATACTATAAGTATTTAATCTCATTTCTTTAACATTGGTTGTTCCTTCATGGGAAACAACCAAAGTATCCAAGATTTCATATACACTTTTACAAGCAGATATTCTATTGAATTCTTGATCACCTTTAAAATAGTACATTGCATTCATTGCTTTAAATTTATGGTTATATGAAGCTTTTTTCAATTGAGACCATGTGTCCCTAGTAGAAACAAGAAAGGCATGTTGTTCTTCAATTGTGTCTAAGATTTCAGGACCCATGCACTCTAGATACATTTTCCTTTTTAATTTCCACTGAGCATAGTTATTACCATTAAATAAAGGTGGCATGTTATTAGCAGCACCCTCAACTCTATTATACATTGTTAAATATAATTTTAAAGAACTAAAAATTTAGATATGACAACTATTTTTACAACATTAAGATATAACGAAAATCATAGTTGAAAAGAATTTCAAAAAATTGTATAATAGTTCTGATGGTAGTAATAAAAAAATTTAATCATCTAATTCCAAATGTTAATTGGAGTGGAAATTAAAGAGGGGTTGAATTGAGTTCCTACTTAAAATTTCTATAAAAAAATTTATTATAAAGATCCCCCAATTTTAAAACAGCCCAGTTAATTAATGTAGTAGAAATATAAATGATTAGTTGGTCAAAATGTTTCTCAATGGGTGATTAGTCCTCAGTTGAATCAGTGTAAAACACTTCTTCAACTTTTCAAATAGGTTTACTAAGTTAAACATATACACAAACTAACACTAACTAACTATCAGAGTAAATGTAAAACAGTTTTATGTTTTTGAAATTATAAGGAGCAGAAAATAGACAAAATAGAGTATTACTAAATATAGTACATAGTAGAGTTAAATAGAAGGTTCAGTCTTAAGCCAAGACTTAATCCTCTCCACTTGTTGAAAACCTACACCAAGTAGTTTATATTAACAATAAACTTGATACACAGCCTATATCGGGATTTACAATAGTTTTCACAAACAGTCCAGGGCTCTCACCCTCTACTCTAGTTCTTCGTGGGAAAAACAAACAATCCAGAAATCACATAGTCTCTTCCACAGTTACATGTGGGAAATAAGTTGTAAGGGGAGTTTGGTTTGAATGTTTTCAGTATCCTCCAATTCAGGAACATGATACAATGTGTGTAAAAAACAAACAAACACTTCTCATAAATTTAAAACAAAAGAACAAAATAGAGATAAAATTATGAGATTGAGTTTAGAAAGCTCTATGTGTTCTCAGTTCAGCTCTTCACTCCTTGGAGTGAAGTAATTACAGTTTGATTCTTTCTCTGGAAGATTTATTCAAGACAATGTGTCTCCACACCAAGTTATATCTTCCAAGTAATGATGTGTTTTGCTTCTTGGTTTGAAATAGATTAGAATAATTACAAAAGGAAGATGTGAATTTGTCCCAAATGATCTTTTTGATGCTCTTGGGTTCACAATGTAAGTGCTGGATAGTTCTTCCTTGTTCTCTTTGATCTAGAAAGTAAGCTATATCTAATTCATTCCTCTCTTTTCTCCTCTATCCATTTCTTCCTTGGTCTTCTATTTTATATTTGATATATGATAATAGAAATAAGTAAACCACATGTTTTCCTCCTCATACCTTGTATTTTCCCCATATATGGTCTCTTGATATGTATACAATAAGCATTAATTAATATCAGAAGCATTAAATTTACAAAATAAGACCATTAGAATAATCATAAGTATTTTACAATGTATGGAGTAGAATAATGGGCATCGGTAGACTGGTAGCGGTATCCTTCTCAATGGTAGGCTTCAATAATAGGCTTCATCGATAGACTACATTGGTATCCTTCATCAGTAGCCTTTATTGATGACCTTTATCAGTGACCTCCATTGGTAACCTTTATTGGTAACACTCTTCGGTAACCTTAATCAGTAACCTTCTATCAGTGACCTTTATCGGTGTCCTTCATTGGTAACCTTCTATCTGTGACCTTTTATCTGTAACCTTCATCGGTGACCTTTATCGTTAGCCTTAAAAATTGACCTTCTATCTGTAACTTCTATCAGTGACCTTCTATAGGTTAGCTTAATCGGTGACCTTTATCAATATCCTTCAATAGTGACCTTATATTAGTTACTTCTATTGGTAACCTTCTATCGGTGACCATCTACTTAGATAAATTTAACAATGTAATCTTAAGAAATAGAGCAGTGAGATTACAGATACATAGGTATCACTTGATAAAAACTATAAATATTAATGAAACGTGATCATCCTATAATAGATACATGATTATCACAAAAATGAAACATGATTTGGGATTATCGAAACAGGTGAGTCCAACACCCTGATATTTATGAACAATCACTCTCTATAGGACACCACATTCCACCCTAAATTTCCCATACAAAAAACCACTATAATACACCATTATCGTACCATTTAATCACATCATTTAACCATTTCCATATTTAAAAATTTACCAGCAACATTAAACTTATTATACTATACAATTCTATACATTGATGGAATTGATTCTTTATTCATCACCCAAATTTACACCAAACATTACCAATGTAATTGAAGTACTAATAAATCATTAATATCCTATATTTTTTTCAATTAAATCACACACCCAATACAATATTTTTCATTTTTATTCAAATTGAATTTCCACAAGGAAACTATAATACCATCCCCCAAACAAAAAAAAGCACTATAATAATCAAAAACTGTCTCATTATCCCATACAACTATAGATACCAGGAAATAAAAAATATAACATTCCAAAACACATTAATAAACCCATCATCCCCATGATGACCATGGAAAACAATCCAAAACAACCACTTCTTAATTCATTCCATTAACAATGAACTAGCCACTATAATCCAATACCATCCACAAACCAATCCAAATAAAAAAACATGAATACTTGAAATTTACAATGACCAATTGTAATAAAAATTCACTCCCACAATCTACTTTTTATAATATTATATTAATATTAAATTCAAAATCTTTTTAATGGGAGATAACAAAAAAAAATCAATATTTCACACAACTGATTCCTTGAAATAATTAAATAATTAACCTTTTATGAAATGTGATTCTAAAAAATGTAAATAAAAAAGTCACATGATCTTCATTAATAACTAACCATTCAATAATAACAACAATCAACTATCAGTGACATAAGAAATATCAAGGAATTGTGTATACATGTAAAAATTACCCCATCACATTAAATTATCTTTTATCCTAATTTATAATATTCATTCGGGTAATCCTTAACATCTAACCAAGGTAAGAAAATAATTTTTATCACTCATTATTCATAAACTAAAAGTGATTCGTTGAATCCCCTCCATCAATAAAATACATAACCAATCATTACACTAGATCGATGAAAGGGATGATCCCATGACCAAGATCACAAGAGAGTATCCTAAACATCCATGAAAGTAAAAAAACTTGTCATATAATCATCATTACATCACTTGATAAAAAAAATAGAATCATCAAAGTATTCTTCATATAAAGAACATAAGGGTAATTAAGAAAATGGGAAGAGAAAATCTACTTAGATCACAAATGGTTATTCTATGAAAGGTGATGGGTATATTCAATCAATGGGATCATGATGTTATATTAGGAAAGAACATAAGAAAACGTAGGATATTGGAAAATTAAAAAATAGAATAATTTGGATTTGTTTTTAAATTTATACTTTTATTAGGAATTAAGGTATCATGGTGTGATTGGTCATGAAAAGACCATGACATCTTTAATTCTACCGAACCTCCTGAAAAGAAGTTTTGAATACACTTATAACCTATATTTAATTAATGATAAATAATTAGATTTGATATATCTTATAGAGAGTCACAATATGACTAGAGAATTAAAACTTGATGACAACTAAAAATTAGATCAGGGAAATCATATCTCTATATATTTGAGTCTTGGAAACTATGACCATGTGGTGAAGGATATTAATGGGAAAAGAAAATCTCATGGAAATCCTTCATAACATAACAAAAGAATACACATTGTGACTATAAAATAAAATAATGAAATACTAATAGTAATAAAACACATTTATACAAGTAACCATAGAAACATAAGGTTTTATACTTTACTAAATCCTCCTCAAGATCCATCACACCATGACCTATCTAACCACACCTTGAATTTGATTTCCTCCTCAAAATAGTGTAAACTCTAACTCTCATAGAATACATATAATATTAGATAATATTCCCTATATCATGAAATAACCTTTCAACTGACCTCTCATAGTGAAACACATACCACCACACCGTGACTCTACCTCCCAGGCCAAAAAACCATAACTAACTCCACATTTTTTTCCTTTATCCCTCTCTCGAAACCTCCAACACCCGAATCAGACAATGTAACAAACTAGAAAGGTATGTCATATTACATCATATGATTTTTGATGGCTTTAAGATGTTTATGATTTATGTATTATTGGTTTGTTATGCTTCATAAAATTTTATTAAACCATATAGGTAATGAATAATTTTTAACTATTTAATCTATATTAACAACTTATTTGATATATAATAGTTCATACTAGATTCCAAGATAGAAATATTTATTTATGTTTAAGATTTTTTAGGAAAATCACTTTAAACTTATTTTGATGATATTCTCAAAGCTTGTTTCCTACCAATGCTGATCTAAAAGCATTTAGACTATATGGTAGGTGAGCTCAGGTATCAAGATAGTATAACCTAGTTAGGTTCCTTATAGTGTTAAGGTACATGATGTGTTCTAGAAGTTTTTTAATCAAGGGATATTCTTCAATTATTCGTTCAATGTATTTGTGTCTAGTTATGATTTTTGCACATTTTTTGGGTTATTGCGCAGTATATCAATCAACATTCACTATCTCTTTCTTCTATCAACTCCATGGAGTGATTTATTCTTTTTTTTAACACTTCATAATCATTACATAATATTTTACTCCCATAATCATCAGTTAAATGGTTTTAACTCAGAACTATAATTTAGCATTCTAAAATTATTTTTATTTTATTACCGTTTAGTGATTTAAATATTTTATTATTTTCCAAGAGGATTTAAGGCTTCCTTCCATGTGAATATTAGTCTTTTTGTGTGAGTTATGAAACCTATTAATATTTTCTGGTGTTTAATCCTTGGATTATATATGATTACTACACTACCTTGTTGAATTAATTATACAATATATTTATTTTACATGAAAATTTTGTTCTATATTTTCAGAATAGTTTTTAATATTTTTTGGAGTGATTTTTTCATTCTAGAAAGGTATTTATGTGTTGAAATTATAGAAATACATATTTTAAGAATAGGGTTAATCTGAATAATGGATAATTGAACTATGAAAATAATGATTATAGTGATAAAATGTTTATTCATAATAAATATTGTGATGGAATTAATGATAATATAATGATTATGGAGTGTTAATTTTGACACAATATTATATTAATATTATAATTAAATTAATTCTAGTAAATTGTTTTTATTTTTTTAATTGTTTATTTATATATTATTATTCATGATAACTACTATTGAAAGTATATTTTTTGGTAAAATATTTTTTTAATGGGTAAAACACACGAAGTGAAGTAAAATGGTTAATTTTATGTTTTGGAAACTTCTTAAGAATCTAATTTGGAAAAGGTAGATGAATGTATGTTGGAAATTACTTCTATGCTGATAAAAATTATTTGAAAAGGGGGGAAATAGATACTTATTATTTTTTGATTAAGCAATGGGATAGTGTATATTGATATGTGGGTTTTTGTGTGTAAAATTCATGTTGTAAATCATACATTTGGGAATTTATGTGTTTTTTAGGATCTGAAGCGTTTTTAATTAATTTTTGAATTATTTTTATGTCATTTTTATTGTATAAAATGTGGTTTAATTACATTATGTTGATTTAAAAATAATTTTATGATTTGGGTGTTTTACACTTAATTTATTATGTGAAAAGTGTTATCAAGTTGGTCACTTTTAGAGAGCCTTGTGTTAAATCATGTCAAAAGATACTATAGTGAGGTCTTTGTGTTTTTCTTGGATTTGGGTTAGGATAAATGAATTATGTGACTCCATGTGTATAGAATATGATATGATGATAGTTCCATGTTCTTGGGATATGAGATGCAGATGAGTTATATGTTGGAATGTTTTCTTCCACACTTGTGATTATAGGGTATATTATCACTAGTCTAAGAAGTTGTGATATTATTTGAATGATTGGTTAACACTTAATAATTTATTCATGGTAAAAATGATGTTGTTAAATCAATTAATTTTTTATTCTATTTATATATGACCACATTATAATCTAAGGGGTTCTTAAGTTTTCTAGGGTTTCTAATTGGTTTTAGGTGTTCATCCTAGTGGAAGAAATACCATGAAATAATTGATATGTAATCAACTACATCAATATTCCAATTATATAATACATATATAGGAAAACATTTATTATTTTTATCTATATCACTATCAAATGAAAAGTAGTATAATGGATGGGGATCACTAAAACAATAACCTAATAACTCTTGACTTTTAGGTAATTACATTGGTCTTGGATCATCCATCATAACAAGAGTATCTTGAATAACCAAAGGGGTTCTAGCACCTTTATATTAAATAAAAATATTTAGTTGGGATGAATAGAGTTTCGTATTATGGATTTCATGAATCGACATAAAAAATGGGGGGATAATATCCCTTTCACAAATATCATTATTTAATAAAGATAGTTATATGATCATTGCATCAGTTAACATATCAAGGAAAATGTATATTAATATTAATTGTAGTGTTATAATTTAAATATTAAAAATTATTTCTCAAGCCATGAATAAATAAATTTTATTAATTTATAACTAATGAAACTGTATGGGTGAAATGGTCAAAGGCATTCATGTTATATCACATATCATTTATTTATCCAAGAAAATGATATAACCCTGTCATATTCTTAAAACCGACAATCATATTACTTGATAAAAAATATGATACAAGGATATATTAAAATATAATTCCCTTTTTCATGAATTTCCAACAACCACCCACTTGATATTAAATACATAAGGTTTTTATGAAAAAACAATATAACTCTTTGTGAATCCATCCAAAAAACTATTTTTGATACAGTTTATAAAAATGTATTTATTTTGGAATACAATTTTTCTAAAAAACCTAATCGTTATGAAAATGTCTAACTATCTGACCCTGTAGGACTACGCAAATTGGAAAATAATATAAAATCCTTATTTCATTGATGTGTATAAAGAGTGGTATCAAGTGAAGTATTAGTGCTACTCAAGCTAAAAAGTGGTCTGGTGTGACCTCCATCAAACAAAGACATATCTCTATAAGACCATGTCCACAAAATTTTATATCATACAAATTAAATTTATAATTATATAATCCATTTTATTTAACATCGAGTAACAACTCGATATGTAATTATTTAAATCTATTGTAGTACATATAATACAATCTTGATTCTTTGAAAAATACTGAAAAATTTAATAGATACCTAAAATTTCAATCATCTTAGCATATGATTATATCACAAGTCCCGCATCCAAGAATCGAATCACAACACATGTCAGTCAAAAAATAATAAAACTAAATTTTGTTTGTTTAATTTTATCAAAGGATAAATATATTTTCTATTAATATGAGTGAAAGAATCCCAACTTGATTGATCTCCAACTGGTGACATGATTAACAATTTACCATAATTTCCATAATTATCTATCCATCAAGGCCTGAGAGAGAATGTTATAAAAGTATGAATGTCCTCATTTTAGGTATCTTTCCAAACTTATGTGAAATGTAATTCATAAAAAGAATACTCCCATAAGTATATCCAAAAAATTATTAAATTCCATAATATATACATTAGTGGTTTAGTCTAAATGATAATTCTCAACCTATTATATCATGACTCTACTACTCATGCTAATATTAACATATCATCACAACCCATAATAACCTATAATGATCATCAATTTAGGATAAGTAAATGTATTTATTTGAGGGTATATTATCATTCCATTATTCTTGTTATATAAAAGATAACACACATGGACGAATGATAAAAATATATTTAATTTATTATAAAATTATATTACATTATAGAACTACAATATCCAATCGTACATGTATCTCATAGTGTTATATTTAAAATGACTATTATGATTACCCCATAGTAATGGTATTTTCAAATGATTTTTTGAATTATTCTATTTAGAAACTTAATATAATTTTTCATTACCCTTGTTAGAGGTCTTGTGAATGAGATAGTATTTTTGATGGATGTGTTTGGTCATTTTGTGAGACTGGGGTCCCTGGTACTGGGAAATGGTTCCATTATTTTCATATTAATTAATATATTCTCTGTTGAATATATGAATTACACCGTATTCAAAAATGAATTTATTGATCAAAAAAACTTCCTTCATAACTTGTGATATAACGATGTACTCTGCCTCTATTGATGTGTCTACTATAGTGTCTTGTTTACAACCCATCCAATTTATAGGTCCACCATTTAGGTAGACCATCAAACAATTTTGAGTAATAATGTAATCATTATTGGATTGTAAAATACCATCTGTGTAACCCTTTAAATAGATATCATCCTCCCCTTCAATGTCCATGAACTTATATGTTGTTCTTCTCAATTACATAAGGATGTTATTAACAGTAATTCAATTAATCATAGTATTGTTGGGCTGGAGTTTACTTATTATGATCAAGTAGTAATCCATATCAAGTCTAGTAAAAAAATAGAGCACATGAACATGGATACACAATGAATTATATCCATCATTTCTAAATCATTATAAGGATGTTCAATCTTATTATGATTCATGCCACATAACACTACAAAATACACACTTTTAGTGTTCAAAGTTAAAAAAAGTTACAACATTATTGAATCTATTCTGACATATTCAAAGAATCCTATTATATATATATATATATATATATTTACACCTATTATGTAGGCTCCTTCAACCATGTGTTCCTCCAATATAATTTATCTGACCACATCTTTATAGAGTATAAATCCAAAACATAATTTCTAATAAATAAAATTTATTCCGTATATAATATTATATATACTGCTATACTCCTAGTAATATTCTTATATAAATATGATTTATCAACATTATTTACTAAACAAAACTCTCGTTTTTCCTCATAAAACTTGATATTCAAACTTTTATATGCTGGTTTCAATCAATAAATGGACCATCGAAACTCTCAAATATTGGTAGACTCATTTGGAACATATAAATGGTTTTGGTTATATCATATACATGTACATGACTAAATTTCCATTAAGTAAATTAGTATTGAAATACATTTTTTATATATCATAACCAAAATGTTCTTTTATGTATAAAAAAAATTCAATAGAGTATATCATTGTCACTACTGAAATGGTCTCTTCATAAGAATTCTTTTGTAACACTTTACCAATAAGAATTACTTATCAGTATTAAATATTCAATAAATATCATTTTTAATATTAAAATGCCATTTATAACTATGGGTTTGACACCATTAGGTGAATCATCCATGTTCCAAACTTTTTTAGTTTATATGAAGTCCATTTTAGATTCAATGGATTTATCCATATCATGAAATCAAAACCCTTACAAGACTCCTAGTGGGTACTATGATAATCATTTGTGAACATTTTTTCTTAAAACAAATTATAAGAAATCCATATATGTGGGTATCCTAATAAATATATATAATAATATTTATGGTATTATTTATATTACATTTTTTCTTCTTCCACAACTCATCAGGGTACTAACACAACCTCTATCTCTAGAACACTCCCAATTTTTTGGTCTTGAATTTCATTATGTTCCAGTTACCTCACACTAAATCCTTTAATTAAATATTACTTCTCTTGTATTATACTTTTCCATTCTTTAAATAACTTGTGTTCATTGGTATTATAAAAATAATATCCCTAATTACCTTAGTAAAACCAAAAAAATAAGTATTTATATTATAGAAGGTTTTGTTTTTCAAAAATTGGTAGTCCTATAATTTTTTCACAACCCAAAATATACATAAAAATAAATTTAGGGATAATTCCCATTAAATAACTCATTTTTTGTATTAACTAATGATTTATATTGGACTTGGTTAAGTAATTATATAACAATATCTAGATTATATCCTCAAAATGTAATAGGAATGTCACATTGAATCTTCATTGAATGAACCATGTCTACAAGGTATGATTCATCCTCTCGTACACAATAATACTCTACGGAATTCTTGGTGTAGTTAGTTATGTAACAATTTGATAATCTCTTAATTGATCAGTAAATTATTGTACCATGTATTTATTACCCTAATCTGACAAGAAAATCTTATACTTTTACATATTGGATTATATAATTCATTGTAAAATTATATGAATTATCAAATGTTTTATACTTGTATATAATCAAAAAAACACAACCATATCAACGAAAATAATCATTAAAATTAAAATATCCTAGACAGACCATGTTCTTGAGGACGCATTGGTCCACATAGATCACTATGTCTGAGAATCAAAGGTCAACTAACCTTTTCACCTTTTTCCATTAAATGTTTTTTTACACATTTGTTCAAATAATTAAATATTCAAATTTTTAAATGATTTATAATAAAATGATTCTATTAATTCATCGATAGAGATTATTTGGATACCTTTATCATTTATATTTCCATGATTACATTTCCAAAGATAGGTGGGAATTGAATCAACCCTGAACATATTATCATAAATTCTACAGATAAGATTATCCATACCCCAAATGTATGAACCATTTACTATTTTCACATTTTCATAAACTATTTCATTTATATATATATATATAAATTCATGTTTTTATTAATAAATGAGAATAAATTATGTTCTAATCAATATTTAATGATCATATTTATGTTTATTTAGAAAATATAATCACAGTTCCTTAATTCCACTATTAACCCAGTTATTAAACCAAGAAAAGAAGTATCAAATCCCAATTCAAAAACACATGCACTATTTTCGACATGAACATCTATATCATAATTTTATATTTGTCTTTAATATGTTAGTCTGTTTTTGTTATAAAAAATGTTTAATGCACACCTATTATGTAATACACATGAGTAAAAGTAAGAGAAATTAATATCTTTAAAATTTAGATTCAAACACTCAAAATAATTCTATTTGAGAATAGTTTTCACCCTTATAAAATAATCTACTATTTTTTTATAGATCACAATAATATGTGATCTAAAAATTAAATACATGGTGCATTCCATAATCTAAAACAAAGATATATCTATGGGTGATTATCATGATTTATATCATTCACTACAGAATTTTAATGAAATTACTCCCACTAATAATGATAAACCCATACATTATATCCATTTATTGATCTAGGATCTATATTTCACTAAGTTTCGGGTCACCTAAAATTTTCTCCCAACATATAGACATATATGTAGGGCATCATCTCAATCATATAATATATGGATCTTGGATCAATTACTGTATAAATATTTATCCCAAGCCATCATATGGATAAAGTTAAATCTATTCCTCTGGTAATGTAATATTATTAGGTTCTCGAAGCTATGTGTAACCCAAATAAAACTACATGTATTAGAACATAATCCAATTAGGTCCACCCATTACTATTTTTTTATTAAAAAAGATAATCTAGGGGAAAACAACATTATCATGACCTATCTGGTTGGATAATCGATGTCTTCATAAGAAAAAACATTGATGGAATATAGAGATAGTATTTTAGGTGTTTTCTTTAAATGTATTACCATATTAATATCCATCACATGAATATTTAATTCATTTAATATCATGAAATCTTTATTATCATATGTTTTATTGTTTCATGTATGCATTCTTCAAATAATTTTGGATTGGAATCCTTAGTCCAACAACCAAATTGAAATTTACATGCCAAATTAATGTGTAATTCTTTATATAACCCAAAATATGAGTTACTCTCCAAAAATTGAATGAAAAAATATTAATACATTTACAAATGAAACTTTTTAATATTTATACATACATTTCATGTAAAGGTTTACAATAATATGAGATTGAGAATATTGACATGAGTATCTATGGAGACACAGATAGCCAACCCCCAATTTTTTAAAATAAGGAATAAGCCTCTAGGCTAGTGGGTAGTATGAGACAATATCTCTCTACCTAGGGATACATTTCTCCAGAGAGAGTCAAATTCAAAAAAAAAATATCAAACATTATATGTATAAACAACATTTAACAACTAAATTCAAGATAATAACATCAATTACAAACTAAGGTGAAGGTTGATTATAAGTAAATATTATTTCTTTGTGCCTAACATGTAATGCATTGATTAACAGTTTTATAAGAAAAAATATATCATGTAAAATAAATCACACACAATAATTATATTTCCTAAATAATTTATAAACAATATTATATAGAAGTAATAAATAAATAAATAATCTATTTTTTTTAAAACATGATATATATAAATATGAGTATTTCATGATTAATTTATGTATAATAAAATTCATTTTACAATTCATGACACTTATAATTTATGAACATTTTATAAACTATATGTATTTCTAGAAAATATTAAATTTTTTACAATTTTATTTTTTATCTATCTTCACAATTGATAATTAGGAAATAATAATCCTAAAATATGATTGATATCATTTACTATGAAATGAGATATTATAAGTTTGATTCAAATTTGATGATAATGACTATGTCATAAATATAACATAATGTTAAGATTTTCTAAAATCTATGGTACAATCATAGATTATGATATTTTATAAAACAATCTATGACATAAAAAAACATGGATGTACATTACATAATATCTTATGAAATATGGAAGTTATATGCTACAAATAAGATGAAGCATAAGTGATTTCACATATAGAATCCCATTTTATAGCTCAAAACACCTTATTATAGTCAATTTCTTCATATAATATGTTTAAAAACAATTTTATCCATAGTTAAATAATGGTTTTATACCACTTATGGGTGGTAGTCACATTC
Organism: Viscum album; assembly: GCA_963277665.1. Taxonomy (NCBI): domain Eukaryota; kingdom Viridiplantae; phylum Streptophyta; class Magnoliopsida; order Santalales; family Viscaceae; genus Viscum; species Viscum album. The sequence goes on along the minus strand of OY728163.1, from coordinate 1,637,234,769 downwards.
CCTCATATAGACACATCCAACATGACATCTATATAAACATACTAAATTATTCAATTACCCTAACACTACGAATATAAACTATTTTCATCAGTAATGGATATAACGAGAGGAGATTCAAACTTCATTATTGTACATGCATGAGATTTCCTAGGAATCATAAATCCCTTTTTCCTTCACTCAGATACCACTAATGGGTTTTTGGATATCATCATATGATATTAGTAGTGGATGAAAACCCATTAAATGCTGGATATATCATTTTAAAAATAAAAATACATAAAGAATCTCATAAATGTATACATTCCTTCATTTTTGTGCTCTTATTCTCTATCAAATTTATAATAGTATTCCTAACATAGATTACAAAAATAATATTGTAATAAATATGTTCGCTATGGGGAATACACCATCATTGGATAATAATTTTAATGAGAGGCCCTCGAAACACCCAAGGGGTGATAGGGACTTCTTATAAAAGATAAATATTTACTACGAATGATGAGAGTTTTAGATTAAGGATTTTATGCCTTCAGTTCCAATAGTGGGAGGTATCATATCACCTTTATAGACCCTCTACATTTAATGAAGTGAGTCAATGCATCAGTGAATCAATTTCCATATTAGATAGGGTATATGATACAACACATTGAAGTTTTCTATTTGAAAATATCAAATAGTTTTCAAAACATGAATAAATCAATAATTTTGATTCATAGCTGATAAAATTATCAATCAATATATGTAAAAATATATGAAAGTGATATCACATATTGTGTGTCTATTATACAATATGATAAAATAATATCACATGATTTGGACCGAGATTCAGTATAAATAGATCACCAAATATATTTTAGGGATATCATAAAATATTATATCCCATTTTATGAATTTATAATAGTTTTTACTAAGGATTTATTCTCACCTCATATATATATATATATATATAACTCTCATTCATAGATATTTTATGGGTTATGTTTTGGAAAATGACTAAAGGCCTCTATAACATTGAGATAATGTTAACAGAAATCTTGGATCCTTGTTTGTGTGCCTTATGATTCATGTGGAAGGGGTTTTAAACACATTGCCTATTTTATTTTCAGTTTTATTGTACATACATTGGAACTTTATATTAAATTTAATGATTTATTTCAATGTATGACTCATAGGGTCATGTTTGGGATATTTATTTTAAACTATTTATAATTTATTAGTTCTTTATATAAGATATTATTAATAGAATATTAATTTTGGTATTTTTTTATGATACATTAATAGTTGATAAATCACTCTCTGTGTGAAATATTTAGTCCTTTGATGCTAGTATCTAGACTTTAGTGATCAAGGAGTGCATTTAAGGCCATGTGCAATTTCACCTCAGTAGCATGATAATGTCGGGGTGTGATGTTACATTTTTATAGAGTATTTACTACCTCTAACATTATCCATATTTTTACCTGAAAATGTAAATGTTTTGGTAATAGAGTTTTTCACATTCCCTAGAAAACTTTTTTAGAAAAATCTATAACCAAATAATATTGATGTTCTTTAATAAATAATTTTACTAAAACTTTTTCATATGGATATAATCATTACCCTTTAATTTTTTACAACTATGATTTATTTGAATATTAATTTAAAAGAGAAAACTAAATTTGGAGGCCTTGTATATAGTCACTATATAAATCCAATTGAAAGAAAATTTAAGTAAACCATTATTTCAAAAATAATTACGTATAGAGTTAAATACATTTCATTAATTTTTTTAAAAAATACCTCAGTCATTTGAAATCATATATGAAAAAAACTCCCCATGTGAAGGATCAATTTTTTTGTTTTACCTAATAGAGGAGTGTGACACATTTTTTTCTACATACCTAGATGATTTAGAGACATTGTTCAGTAGGTTTTTCTTGGTTGATGACAACTCAAGTAAATGTCAACCTAATAGGTGATTAACCATCCTTCCTAGTGTTTTCCAAACAACTAAGAGGGAATCAAATATCACATTCACACAAATGGAAGTATTACTAGAATATAGATATGTGAAAACTAATAGTGATAACACAGGTCTACTCCTTGAATAATATAGGATACAAATAAATGGAAACCTTGAAGTCAAATATAAAATTAGAATAATATAATAAAATATGTTGATAAATAGTTGATAGAATAGTTTAAATTCCTTTTAAGTTAATAAATATTTCAAATCATGTAAATAAATGTTAAAGTTTATATTATATAATGATAACAAAATATAATAAATTTTTTAGATCTAGATTATCGGTATTTTAGATGATGTACCAGATTATTTTATGGTTTTTGCTCAAGTTTCTCTAATGCATACTATTAAATATAATGCTTATAATATAAATGTCTTCAAATTTTATACAGTTTATCTAGATGGAGATTTAAAAATAGTGAACAGTGTTATATTAATAGTCATCTTACTTGGATATTAGGTATATTAGATAAGTTTTTTCAAATTAAACTAAAATATATATATTTTTAGATGTCTTATTATAATGAAAATGGGTCTATATTACTGAGGTTATTCAAAGATATTTCTTACAATTTTATTTTATGAACTTCCGTCACTTTAAAAATATTGATCAATATGGTGAACGTGACCCATATATCATTTATTCATAAGAAAAAATGATATATATTGTGTAATATATAGTTGATAAAGAGATTATATTAGTTCTAAGCAGGAAATGAGGATACATCTATGATATGTTTGATAAAGTGAATGAATTATATTTTTATAATGAACCTCTTTAGCAGTAAAAAATTGGCATGTTTATTCATGATGACATTGAAAATATTGGTATTTCAATGGATGATGAAATAAAATAAGTAACAATGGAATAAGAATATGGTATATCCATTAAAGAAAAAAAATGATTGTATGTACAGTTTTCAATTAACATATAAATTAACATGTGATATATATTATTCATTTTTAGTATTATTTATCTATTTCCATATTTAAATTTATTTTTTTGATTAAGTATTAATTTTAATAAATTAAAATATAATATTTTTAAAAAAAATATATGTTATGAAATATTTTTTACTTATTGTAATTATAGGTATATTGACGATAATAGTTTTTAGAGACAACAGTAGATTGATGACTTATGGTGTCACCAAAATCCATACATAATTGATTTTTCTATCTAATGTTTGATGTACTTTTTATGGTATTACATCCTAACCCCTATCGATATCATCTAGAACAACCTCTGGCTCCCCCTAACAACATCTAACACATTTCCTACAGATGGATCAGATTGTTATTGGTGTAGCTGAAGTGAAATTGTGGGTATGGTCCACTCGGATTTTAGTCTTAATATATGAATAATAATTGCATAAGATGACTAAATAATGTCTTGTCTAATAAACACTGTATATTAATTGACTAGATAACCACTATAATTAGAAGAAGGAGGATCTTCACATTTAATTTATAATTAATTTATGTCCTCTCGAAATATTGAAAGTTGGGGAAGAGAGGTTGTGTTTTATATATCAATACCTCTCTCAATGTATTGAGAGAGTCTATATCTATCCATTGTGAACCCCAATATTGATTTTGGAAATTGATATGATTAGATATTTATTATGGAAAGATTATGGTGGGAAATCACACACAAGACCCTTTTAAAATTCATAATTATTAGTTTACCCCATGTCTAATAATAATAAAATTATTATTATCAATTTATTAAGTTGAAAAGTCATTATAAATATAAATAAATATAATTTATGAAAATTCTAATGAAATCATTATGATCAGTTCTCTATCCCTCATCAACATTTACTAATCCTTAAAAATGAAAATTTATTTTATAAATAAGTATCATTACATTATTCAATAAGAAATATAATGTTATAAAAATTAGATTTTCCAAAACAACAAAGAATAATTTATATTTACTCAACTAACATTACTCTTTCGAATAACTTGTTAATAAATCATGGAGATCCACCAAACCTAAATAAATATTCTTTAGTATAACTTGTTGATTTGAATACTTGAATTTATCCAATATTGTGGATAAAATTTGTGTATAGCCCTATGGGACTCTTTCATAGTGGAATTAGGAATATGAATCTAAATTCTAATGTTATCATATTGAAACACACTAATGCACCCATAAATAAATAATTTAGTATCACAATTCCAACCATCATTTTATAAATACTTTCTGTGTAATATAATCCATTTATCGTGATATTTTAAATCAAACAGGTTTTATGATCATTCCATAAACCCATTTTCTATAAGTAAATTTATTTCATTTTCCAATAATGAGATCTCCCATTGAACACAATAGTGATGGTTAATATTGTATTTTTTATTCCAATATTGATTTTAACATATCAACTTTTATCAAAGGATACAAGGGATATATCCTATGATGAATTATCCATTAATGAAAAGTTAATCATGATGTACCAAACTCATACTAATTCACCATGATAATATGAAAAAAAAATTAATCAATAAAAATATTTTCATTAGTCATGAAATCCACTGATGATAATCATAATTTACAAGGAATAATACACACATCTGCTAAAAGGAATGTCGAATTACATGTGGAAATGCGGACATCCTATTGGTGTGTATGTTCTCATAATAACATATCATATAGATTTTCCAATGAAAACACCATGATATGGTGTCTTTAATTCTTATGAGACTCCTACCCCTAATTTCTATCATCGCCTGTGTGAAATCCATTAATATCATCCAGCCAAAGATTAATATTCAATAGTAAAATCATGTAACCACCAAGTTCACATCATAACAGGAATCTAATATATCCTTTCAGTGAAAAACATATTCTTCGGAAAAAATCAAAAGAAAATTAAATGTACAGGAACAATAATAATGAAATAAGAAAATTCATTAATAATGAAAACATTTCATCAATTATTAATAATGTTTGTTCTAGGAAAAAAATACTCCATAGTCCCACATTCATCACATCCAACTGAAAATAACTTTCATTACACTAGTTTTCACATGATACTCATGCCTCTCTTAAGATAATTCCTTGGTTAATGAGACTATCATGATTTATTCTATGTATATATTGAGCACTATAAATTCACATTTTTTTATAAAAATTCATCAAGAGGATAAACTTATCCTGAATGTGATATTAATATTGATGTGAACTTAGTTCATTGAAAAGTTCCACTATTGTAGTGTTATCATAGTAAAATATGATAAGGTCTTGGCCACTAGGAACCACATCAACATCATGGAAAAAATTTAAATCATAACTACTTCATTGGATACATTAGAAGAGAAACTATACTTGGGCTTCACTATAGAATCGAAAAAACTGAAGACTTAGAACTCTTATAGCTCATAAATCCTCCGTTGAGAAAAAAGACATACCCAGATTGAGACATTAGTTCATTATTATCTATCTGAAAGTTATTATAAATATAAATCATGATTAATATATCTTTCTATCTTTTATATACTAGGAATATATCCTTATTTTTTCCTAGATACAATAGGATATCTTAAAAATAGTACAATTTTATTCCCCAAGTTATAATTAATATCTTCTTTAACTTGTTAAAAGAATAGGAAACATAAATCTTTATACATAAATTGGATTAAATTATAGATCCTATCATAAATTATTATAGGATCTTACTCATTCTCTCTCTTTCCTATTATATTTGGGGGAATATTCTATTTGAATAATGTATATCAGGTGACACTAGAACCCTTCCTCTATTCAATTATTATATATATAACCTCTATAGTATCTGGTAAATGTATATACCCTGAATTAGTTACATAAGCCTCTTGGGTCTATCTTGCATGATCTTGGTGCCTAAAATATTTTCTTCTCTCCTATGTGATTCATGGAGAATCATTTTCTCAACTATGACTTAACCTATTTTAAGGATAGTATATCATTTCAAATTAGTAATATAGAATCAAAATGTACTACTAAAAAAATCTATGCACCCACTTGATAACCTATAAACACATGGCTCACATTAGTTCTTAATGAAAAAAAATATTTTATGGATTCATTAAACTTAATATTTCTTGACATGGATACTTGAATTAATCCATAAATGGAAATCTAAAATTTTAATACCTTTTTTGAATTTATTGGTATCACAAATCCTTAATTTTTTTTCAAAAACACATCATACAAATGGTTTACATTAAGGAAGATTGTTTTGAAATCCATTTCCCAAATCTCAGAGATATGGATGGATAGAATGGAAATTCGAATTATGATGGATTTAAACATAGATATTGGAGAAAATTCTTCATCATAAAAAATGGCGTGATTTTTTCTAAACCCATTAACCACTATCCATGATACAAATTTATATACATTACTAACCAAGCCCAGTTTTCTCCAGAACACCCATTTACACCAAATTGTATTTAGAACAACTGAAGGATTGATTATAACTCAAACATGATTTTGATACTGGAATCCATCTCAAAATTTAGGGATTATTTCTGTATCGAATCATCTATTCTCTCTAATACCTATATGTAGTATATAATATCTTTATTTTTTTACCAATAATCTGTCACTATAATCGGTGAATAGAAAAAATATATCTTTGGTTCTCTTACCTCAATAATAATTTTATGCAGTACTTGTGATTCAAGAAAAAAATCTTCCATAAGGACCTGTAGAGTATGTTCCTGTAACGACCCGACTCTTTGGAAATTGTATGGATCGTTATTTTTTATTTTAAATATTTCCTTTAAGCTTATGTAATGTGGGTAACATCCTAAGGAAGGTCTGGGGAGTGTCCAGGGTTGGTTCGGAGCCCGGGAGTTTGAGAAATGGACTTGCAGACAGTGGCGAACGGCCTGTGCACAGCTTGCGCACGGTTTTAGATAAACCGTGGGGCCTTTGGTCTGGAGGCAGGAAGGTGCGTAAGGTTTGCGCACGGTTTGGGTAAAACGGGTGCCTAAACCGTCCGACCATGTTCTAGAGGCAGTGAGGTGCGCACGGTTTGGGTAAACCGTGCGCTTAAACCATGCGTCCCTATTCTGGGTAAAATTACCATTTTCCCCCTATTTTGTTTTAAAATCCTAAAGGCTTTATTTCTTCCTCTAGCAGATAGAACCAGAGGGGAGACCTCTTTTGAGCTCCAAACCCTCTCCTCTCTCAATCTCTTTCCTTTTGTTCATCCAGTGACCGTTCTTCGATCTGTCGAAGGCATTGGATCACCCTCGGTAAGTCTTACATCACGCACCCCTCTTTCCTCAGTAAATCATGCCTTCCATATTGTTATTTTTATGCAGGCTCATATGCCCTATTTCCAGGGCATTGGACTAAAACTCAGATCTCTTCTAACCTACTGCGAATCTAAGGTTGATATCAAGCAATCCTATGCCTACAGCTCTAAGGTAGGTGGTCACATGGTTCCCATTTTGGGTTTTCTCCTTTTTTAGTTATTATTGACAGGTCGTGGTTGGTCTTTCCCCAAACCCCGTATTTATAATGACTGCTTCATATCTAAATGACTCGTGTGTTATGAGATTGATGAATCTAACTAGGATATGGTGTTTAGATGAGGTATGGAATGGGTAAGATTAGACATAGATGTTGTGCCTTAAGATTTAGACCTTTTCCACCTTTGGACCTTAACGATATGTATTGAAAGGCATTTTCCATGTTAGGAAAATGAGATGACTTGGTTAGAGGTTGGCTAGGATGAGGTTGCCTGAACCCCTTGAATGAATTGAAATGTATGTTTCCTTGAGATGTGATTATGTGATATTGTAATATGGAAATGCCATGCTTGTTAATGTGATATGATATAAGATGGATTTACTTATATATTGTGATGTTAATGGTTATTCCATATTGTGTTGACATGCTTGTGATAACCCATGTGTGGGCGGGAGGCATTCTTACCCCGTGCCAAATGAATCTCTATGTGTGGGTGGGAGGCATTCTTACCCCATGCCAGATGAATCTCTATGTGTGGGAGGGAGTCATTCTTACCCCATGCCAAATAAATCTCTGTGTGTGGGTGGGAGGCATTCTTACCCTGTGCCAGCTACAATGCTTGTGGACGAGAGGCATTCTTACCTCGTTCTAGTGATTATTATTACATATATGAGAATCATGGATGAGATGCATGCTTACCTCATGCCAATAATCACCTATATCTATGTACTTATACCCCTGGTGATTGTTCAGAATACCAGCCATGATCTGAAGCAGGTAGATCTGCCAGGTGTCCTTCCGGAACATGAGTGGGGGGGTTGTTTATTTCTTTTCTTTACTTACTTGCAGTTTACCACACATTGTTTATTTTTCAAACACCTATTTCGATTACACATAGACATTGTTGGTGGTGGCCTACTTAGACTTGTCTCACACCCTACCCGGGCGGCCTCCGTGGCACCCGTGTATACTTTACTACTGTAGGTACTAATAGGGGAAAGGGCCATGCGCCAGGTTGATGATATATATATGTTCTAGCTGGAGTTCCAGAGTAGAGGGTCGAGCTGGCTACAGATGCTCGTGGACTACTTTTGTTCTCTTTTTGTATTACTTTATTGCATGGTTGCCGGCTATTTCTACTGTATCATCATTCCATAAATCCATTTTGTATTAGACACTACCTATGTAGATTTTCCATATCTATCAGGGTTTTTCTTACTTCTGTTGTTTGGTTTGTATGTTCCCCTTTTTCTCTTGTTTACCATTGGTTGTGCTTCCTCTATTTTTATTAATTTTATGCTATACCATTATGTGCTCCGACATAGGGGTACAGTCTCCCCACTAAATTACCATTACACCTCCACTGCTAGTCGGCAGCCCCTGGCCTATGGGGAGACAAGCCAGGGTTCATGTGGCCAACCGGACTCAGGGCTCTGGTTGATGGTCAGCCAGGTCCGAGACATCACAAAGTGGTATCAGAGGTTTCTTTCTTTCATACTTTACTATTTGGCGATGAGAGACTTGGAGACTGGGAATCTGTAGGGATGTATCCATGAGCAGTGTTTGGGTGTCGCGAACCCATGTACGGGGTATGGGCTAAGTTTCCTATTTTGTGTTGTTATTGATTCTGCTATTTACTGTTTGCACTATTTCACCGTTGGGTGCTTCACATGTTTTGTGATGTTATTGAGATTTGTATTGTTGGAATTGGGGTTTCCCGGTTCGACCCGATGAAATGAGGGTTATACATTAGAACATGCATCATGATAGGAACAATATTATTAGGCCTTGAATCTTTCCATGCAATGTTTAAATTTTTAGCGAGCATTACTTGTTGTTTATTTCCATGCATTGTTCATATGTGTCCAACTGTGCTAACCTTTCTTGTAGGTGGTGAATTGAGGAATGATGTGGTTTTGGTGGGTGTCACTTTTTGGTTCATAAGGTGTATGTGCCCTTATGGATCATAAACTGACATTCCAACTAAACCAATCATTTTCTTTAAAGGAAATCCAAATACTTAATTAGCACAAGTAAATGAGAAATGGAATCCAAGTGTGTGTCACCGTTCAGTTCATGAGGAGTATAGGTCCTTATGGGGGGCCGGAAAATGCCATGTCACTGGGTTAAGTTAAGTTTGAACAGTTGCAAGTTTTACTAAGAATTCATATGGGTGTGGATAGGTGATCTTAGGGGTAGGAAGGCTTAGTACATGTCCTAGATTCTAGAGTTCAACCTTTAATTTATTGGTTTCTTCTTTTGAGATGTTCGTTTGGGATTGTATCACTATTCCTCCGAGACGTCCTCGAGTCCCACATTCAGAAGTTGGCGACGATCACATTCCTGAGGTGGTGGGCCCTAATCCTCCAGTTGATCTTACTGTCGAGCCACCTAAAGGCCCCTCTTGTTATTCCTTAGATGGGCGCTGATGCCTAGTTCCGTGAGATCTTCTTGCATATGATGCAGAGTATGCAAGGTGGAGTGAGACCTGCCATGAGTATGGTAGAGTTGACCCACGAGTTTCAGTCATAGCATCCTTCTACTTTTACAGGAGATGGAGGACCACTTGCTGCACATTCCTGGTTGGAAGCTATTTTGACCATCTTCAAGCACCTTGAGACGCCTCCAAAGCAGAGGGTCAAGCTCACAACTTATATGATACGTGGCTCAGCCAGGAGGTTGTGGGATGTCATCACCCAGTCGGGGAAAGTAGAGAGATATGATCTAGACTGATTTCCAGACTGCCTTCTACGATTATTTCTTTCCCCATGCTTTGAGGGCTGACAGAGCTAGGGAGTTTATGAATTTGCAGCAAGGTAACATGACAGTCATGGAATATTCGTCCTGTTTGAATGAATTGCAGTTTTTGCTCCTACACTAGCTGATGATGATCTCATGGCCGCTAGGCGTTTTGAGGATGGGTTGTGTTATGCCATCTGGTCACAGGTTAACGTGTTCAGGCGGACAATCGTTTCAAAGATTTTCAACCAGGCATTGATCATAGAGAGGAATTTGGGAGAATCGGACAGTTTGAACCAGGGTGGTTCGGAACCTAAGGGTTCTAGTGGATCTAATTCTGGGAAGAAGTGGAATTTTGAGGACTCTCATGGTGTTAGTGGTGGTCAGAACCTTTTCTCAGGTGGTACTCCTATCTGTCACCAATGTGGGGTGCGAGGACATTTGAGGAGGCAATGTACACGAAATCCAGTGGAGTGTAGAGGTTTTGGTAGGTTGGTTCATCTCCACCATTTCTGTAGGACTTTTCCCCCAGGGCCTAGTGAGCAGGGATCTGTACCTACTCTACGACCTGGTTCTAGATCGGCAAGATCACGTCAGTCAGGCGGCTGGAATACCGTCGGCCGATCAGGTCGTGGCGGCAATCGAGGCAGGGGTAATTAGGTGTATGACCTTCAGCACCTGCAGGGCGGGTCTGCTCAAGGTGGCCAGGATGTGACTTGGGGTCATGGTACTAGCCAGTTGTATGCAGTAGATCCTATGCCACAGGAGAAGTACATCGAACCATCTACTGTACAAAGTACGATTCTAGTTGCCTCTACGTTAATATCTTCTTTGTTTGATACATGCGCTTCTCACTCTTTTATACCAGAGGTGATTATCATATGTTTGGTCCTCGACGTTGAGTCATATCATGGCATGATCACGTTAGATACCCCATTAGGTATCCATTAAGAGGGAATTCATTGTTGTAATAATATTCCCCTCAAGGTGGGTCGTTACCTTTTCGTGTGGAACCTATATGTTCTGGATATGACAGGTTTTGATGTAATAGTCGAGATGGACCGGTTAGTTCCCTATAGAGCCCGGATTGACTACTATCGTCGGAGGGTGGCGTTTACATCACTAGAGGGGGACACACATATGCATCAGGGAGAATGGGATCTTAGTGCGACACGAGCAGGACCAGAATACCAGATCTTAGATGGTGTCATGGCACATGTTTCCAGTTTTTATCTCGATGACCAAGGGTTACAACACTCTTTTTATCGTCCGGTGGTGGAGCATTTTAGTGATTTATTCCCTGATGATTTTTCTGGTCTACCTCTAGTGCGAGAGGTGGAGTTTACTATTGAGCTTATACCAGGAGCAGCACCAGTGACCATTCCTCCTTATAGGATGGCACCTAAGGAACTTCTGGAGCTCAAGAGTCAGTTGGAGGACCTAGAAGCAAAAGGCTTTATACATCCCAGTATTTCTCATTGGGGATAATCAGTTCTTTTTTCCAAAAAGGAAGATGGAACCCTTTGTCTTTGAATGGATTATCATAAGTTAAATTAGATGACTATTAAGAATCGGTATCATTTACCTCGAATTGATGACCGCTTTGATCAACTCTGAGGATCGAAGGTGTTTTCAAAGATAGATTTGTGGTCGGGCTATCACCAGGTGCATGTTAGGACTTCAGAAATACCTCGCACAGAGTTCAGGATAAGTTATGGTCTCTATGAGTACCTAGTCATGCCTTTTGGGCTTATGAATGCACCTGCAGTGTTTATGGATCTTATGAATTGGATTTTTCACCCTTACCTTGATTCTTTTGTGGTTGTATTTTTGGACGATATCATAGTCTATTCATGCTTGATACACGACCATGAAACCCATCTTGAGATCGCGCTGAATACACTAAGAGAGCATCAGCTTTATACTAAGCTCAGTAAATTCCACTTTTGGATAAATAAGGGTCACTTCCTCGGTTACATTATTTCTGAGTCTGGAGTTTCAGTTGAACATAAGTAGGTGAGTGCTGTAATTTCCTGGGAGCAGCCCAAGAACGTCTTTGATATCAGGAGTTTCTTGGGGCATGCTGTATATTATAGGAGATTCATTCGGAACATTTCACACCTAGCAGCACCTCTTATAGCTTTAAACAAAAAGGGTGTGAGATTTGATTGGTCATAATCTTCTGAAACATCTTTTCAGGAACTGAAGGGCAGACTAACTTCAGCACCAATACTGATCTTTTCGGAGCTAGGAAGAGCTTATACGGTCTTTTTTAATGCGTCGGGCATCATTCTTGGAGCTGTCTTGATGCAGGATGAGCGAGTCATTGTGTATGGTTCTCTTCAGTTAAAACCTCATGAACAGAATTATCCGACGCACGACCTCGAGCTCGCAGCGGTTGTACATGCCTTATGCTGTTGGAGACACTATTTGTTGGGAGAGAATTTTGTGGTATACACTGACCACAAAAGCCTCAAATATATCTTCACTCAACAGGATCTAAATCTCAGGCAATGCGGGTGGGTCGAGTACTTTCAATCCTTTGATTTCGTACTGGCCTACACTCCTGGGAAAGGAAATTCAGTAGCCGATGCGCTGAGTCAGAAAACATTGTCACAAGTGGTTCGGGAATCTAATGAGGAGTGGAAGTTGATGGCCTTATTTTTGGAGATGCATGTTGAGGTTCAGGAGGGTCAGGGTCAAACTATTCTCTGAGCCTTAGCGGTGACGTCTACTCTTTTTGGAATGGGTCAGGGCAAGACAATTATCAGATATGGAAGGTCTTGTTCTACGAGAAAATTTCGTTGATGATGCCTCCACAGATTGGACCATGGATGAAGGTGATACTTTGTTGTTCCGTGGTCATGTATGGGTCCTAGTAGACATCAGAGAGGATATGATGAGGGATTTCCACGCCTCAGCATGGGCAGTTCTCCCAGGAATCACCGAAATGTATCGTGATTTGCAACGATAGTACTGGTGGCCTAGCATGAAGCAGGAGATAGCCGGTTTTATCATGCATTGTTCAACCTGTCAGTAGGTGAAGGCGGAACATCAGCGTCCGGTAGGGCTTTTATAGTTGTTTTCCATTCTGGAGTGGAAATGGGATGATGTTTCTATGGACTTTGTAACCATTTTACCCAGCTCACCTCGTGGTAATGATGCAGTATGGGTTATCATCAACCGTCTGACGAAGGTCACGCATTTCTTACCTATGCAGGAGACCTTCAAGGTTCATGACATGGGAAGACTATTTGTCAAGGAAATAGTGTGCCTTCTTGGATCACCTTGTTCTGTTGTCTCAGATAGGGATCCTCGTTTTACATCTCGGTTCTAGAAAGGTTTACAGAAGGCCTTGGGTATGCAGGTACTTTTGAGCACGACCTATCACCCGCAAACTGATAGACAGACCGAGCGGACTATACGGGTACTAGAGGGTATGTTATGTGCCTGTGTTCTCGATTTTTGAGGTTCATGGGAGAAACACATTCCTCTTGTCAAGTTCAGTAATAGCAATAGCTTCCAGGATACCATTTAGATGGCTCCCTATGAGGCCTTATATGGTAGGCCTTTTCACTGGCCATTGTGTTGGATTGAAGTAGGGGAGTCAGCTGTTCTAGGACCACGTCTTGTGTAGGAGACTACAGAGCAGATAAAGCTTATTAGAAAGCATATGCAGATAGCTCAGTCTAGATAGCATTCATATTCTAACAAGCACCGATGACCTCTTGAGTTTGAGGTTGGGAACCGGGTTTTCTTGATGGTCTCACCCAAGTTGGGGCAAAGATGTATACGGAAGCAGGGTAAGCTTTTACCGAGGTTTGTAGGACCCTTTGAGGTGATGAAGCGGATCGGACCAGTAGTTTACCAGCATGCACTTCCGCAGAGATATCAGGCCATGCATGATATTTTTCATGTATCTTAGCTACGTCAGTACTTTTCAGATCCAAATCATGTTTTTTAGCCTGATGAGGTTGAACTGGATGTGGATACTTTCTTTGAGGAGTATCCGATGCAAATTGTTGAGTGGAGTGTAAAGACACTCTGTGGTAGGTTTGTTCCTCTTGTACGTGTACTATGGAAGCATGGTCGGGTACTGGACGAGACATGGGAGCGGGTGGCTGATATAAGTTCTCAATGGCCATAGATTTTCTTTGATGACACCTCAGTACCCTCGAAAGGCCAACTCAGGGATGAGTTTCTTTAAGGATGGGAGGTTGTAACGACCCAACTCTTTGGCAAAGGTACAGATCGTTAGTTTTTCATTCAAATCATTCCATTAAGCTTGTGTAATGTGGGTAACATACTAAGGAAGGTACACGGTGTGTCTAGGGTTGGTTTGGAGCTTGGGAGATTGAGAAATGGACTTGCAGATAGTGGCGCATGGCATGTGCATGGCTTGTGCACGGTTTCAGACAAACCGTGTGGCCTTTGGTCTGGAGACAAGAATGTGTGCATGATTTGTGCATGGTTTTGGTAAACTGTGTGCCTAAATCATGCGACCATGTTCGGGAGGCAGTGAGGTGTGCACGGTTTGCGCACGGTTTGGGTAAACCATGCGCCTAAACCGTGTGGCCCTATTCTAGGTAAAATTACCATTTTTCCATTGTTTTGTTTTAAAAGCCCAAAGGCATTCTTTCTTCCTCCAGCAGACAGAACCAGAGGGGAGCCCTCTTTTGAGCTCCAAACCCTCTCCTCTCTCTATCTCTTTTCGTTTCTTCATCTGTCAACTGTTCTTCGATCCGTCGAAGGCGTTGGATCACCCTCGGTAAGGATTACCTCACGTACCCCTCTTTCCTCGGTAAATCTTTCCTTCCATCTTGTTATTTTGATGCAGGCTCATATGCCCTATTTCTAGGGCATTGGACTGAAACTTAGATCTCTTCCAACCTACAGTGAATCTAAGGTCGATATTAAGCGATCCTACACCTACAGATCTAAGGTAGGTGGTAACGTGGTTTCCATTTTGGGTTTTTGCCTTATTGAGTTATTATTGTCATATTGTGGTTTGTCTTTCTCCAAACCCCTATTTATAATGACTACATCATATCTAAATGACCCATGTGGTATGAGATTGATGAATCTAACCTAGATAGGGTGTTTAGATGAGTTATGGACTGGGTAAGGTCAAACATAGATGTTATGCCTTAAGATTTGGCCCTTTTACACCTTTGGACTTTAACAATATGTCTTGAAAGACATTGTCCATCTTAGTCAAATGAGATGACTTAGATAGAGGTTGGCTAGGATGAGGTAGCCTGAACCCCTTGAATGAATTGAAATGTATGTTGCCTTGAGATGTGATAATGTGATATTATAAGATGGAAATTCCATGCTTGTTAATGTGGTATGATATAAGATGGATTACATTATATTTTGTGATGTGAATGGTTATTCCATATTGTGTTGGCATGCTTGTGATAACCTGTGTGTGGGCAGGAGGCATTATTACCCTGTGCCAGAAGAATCTTCGTGTGTGGGAAGGAGGAATTCTTACCCCATGCTCGATGAATCTCTGTGTGTTGGCGGGGGGCATTCTTACCCCGTGCCAGATAAATCTCCGTGTGTGGGTGGGAGGCATTATTACCCCGTGCCAGCTACAGTTCTTGTGGACGAGAGGCATTCATACCTTGTGTCAGTGATGATTATTACATATGTGAGAAGCATAGATGAGAGTCATGCTTACCTCATGCCAGTAATAACCTATATCAATGTACTTATACCCCTTGTGATTATTCAGAATACCAGCTATGTGCTGAAGCAGGTAGACCCGCCAGTTGTACTTCCGGAACCGGAGTGGGAGGGTTGTTTATTTCTTTTCTTTACTTACTTGCAGTTTACCACACACTATTTATTTTTCAAAAACCTATTTGGATTACACATAGAAATTGTTGGTGGTGTCCTACTGAGACTTGTCTCACACCCTACCCGGGCGGCCTCTGTGGCAACTATGTAGACTTTACTACTGCAGGTACAAGTAGGGGCAAGGGCCTTGCATCAGTTTGTTGATATAAAAATGTTCTAGCTGGAGTTTTAGAGAAAAGGGTAGAGCTGGCTAGAGATGCTCATAGACTACTTTTTTTTATCTTTTTGTATTACTCTATATCATGCTTTCCATCAATTTCTTCTGTATCAGCATTCCATACATCCATTTTTTATTAGACACTTCCTATGAGGCTTTTGTATATCTATCAGGGTTTTTCTTAGTTCTGTTGTTTGGTTTGTATGTTCCCCTTTTTCTCCTGTTTAACATTGGTTGTGCTTCCGTTATTTTTATTCAGTTTTTGTTATATCGTTGTTTGCTCTGACAGGGGGTATAGTCTCCCCACTAATTTACCATTACACCCCCACTACTAGTGGGCTGCCCCTGGCCTATGGGGAGACGAGCCAGGGGTCATGTGGCCAACTGGGCTTGGGGCTCCGGTTGAGGGGCAGTGGGGTCCGGGATGTCACAATTCCTATTCCAACTCTTTTGTATCTCTGGCATTAAATTCATCAAATTAAATCTTTATCCCACTATCCTCATTTAGTATTTGTTCCCTCTCGTGAAAAAATATATATTTGGAAATACTTTATTTCTTTTATGATGGGTTTTATGGATTGTATCCCATTATTTTCTAGGGATTCTATACAAAGACTCCCTTTATGCCTCAGGGTACTAGTTTTTTTAATATATCCATAGAAAATGCCTCACATCCCGATGAACAAACATAATAAAAAATGAGTTTCTTTCCACTACATAACATGAAGGGTATGAAATTTTCCAATCGAGTAAGTACTCAGTTTAGTAAGTTTGATGTAGACTATAATGAATTTCTCTAAAATGATAATGGAAGGTTTGGTGACTCATCATCAACCTTATCATGTTCATTAGTGTACAGTTCTTCCTTTAACTAGCAATATTTCACAATGTTGTATAAGGTGGAGTGTGTTGAGGAAAACCCCCACATTCCATAGAGAGTCGATAATGAAATGGTTAAAATATATACCACCTTGATCTGATCAAAATTTATTTATCTTCTCACCAAGAGGATTCTTCAGATTATTCATGAACACTTTTAAATTCTCAAAGGATTCATACTTGTACCTCATCATGTATATATAAACATTTTTACTTTCATTAAAAGTAAAAAAAATATGAGAACCCACCTTAATCATCTACTTGGAATGGTCGGTATAGATCAATGTTTTCCAATTATAAAAGTTCTGTGGCACTATAACCTTGTATATCAAATTTTATTTTGGTCATATTTTCTTATAAAATGTTGTGATTCTTTCCATGTGGATTAAGATCAAAATATTATAATTTACCGTCTGGATAGATCTTTGTAAAGCATTTCAGATTTCTGTGAGCAATACATTGATTACACAACTAGTTTTTATATAAGATTCACATATTTTTTTTGTTTATTAATTTCCAATATCTGTTTCTTTTAAATTTAATATATTAAAACTATTTTTCAGAAATTCTATACCAGAACATATTATATCTTCATAAAAGTTGAAAAAAAGATACAAAGATCAAAAAAACAATCCATGTCTAAATAATAAATATATATGACGTTCTTGGTAACACGAAGATCATAATAACACTTTATTAAAACCAAAATTAATCATATTGGATATGTGATATTGTAGAGTCTAATGGATATAGAATCCAACATCCTCCATTGGTATCCCATAGATACACATCACCTCATGAAACCTTTATAAATAAACTCGGTTCTAATAGTTGGATACAAATGTGAAATCCACTAGTAATATCTAATAACAAAATTATAGATATGGAAATATTACACATAATTAAAAATGAACCTTAATCTTATCATTTCTTCTTTTTCTACGTTCAATTCTTCTTCTAGTGGTCCGACTTTCCACATGAAAAACATAATACAGAATATTCCATTCCTTTCTTATATATTTTATTTTTTTCTTAAAGGATGGTTCTCCATAGTTTTAGACATTTAAGGATTCCTTGGAGCCTTTTTATTTCTCTTCCTATTCTTATTCACTATAAGTATAGTAGGGTGATCAATAATTATGTCTTTATAAGCTTGGAAAATATGAGTAAGAATTTTTGAAATCATCTTATCATTATTGATCATAATATATTTCACAATAAAACTATATAAAAATATATGTAGTGAGGATAGAATGATATCTCTGCATATCTCATTAGGTATTGTAACCCCAATGACATCCAGGTTCTTGATGTCACCAATCATCTTGACTACATGTGGCCCAACTGACACTGACTCCATAGGTTATTCACATTAACAATGCATTGGAGACCTCATATATCTTTTATCTTACCTTATCTAGAGAGAGATCACAAGGCTAAAAAATGATTCTCTATGAAACCATATCCTAAAAATTCATTAGATGTTCATTAGATATATAATAGCACATGAATCATTAGAAATACATTTCATCAACAACATGTATTATACAGAGATATAGTTCTTCCTCACCAGTTACTTTGTCATGCAACACAAGAAGTGGTGCTTACAACATGTACAATTTCAATTCATCAAATAATTTAGCACAAAATCACCTATGGAGTTACTGTAAATTCATGATAAGGATAAGGATATCATTATTTAGTATGGATAAAAAATATATTGTTTAAGTTGATAGATTTTACAATTCTAAAAATTCAGAGCTTAGTATTACTAATTGTTTGATTAAAAAAATAGATTCGTATATTTAAAATAAAATTAAATTCCGCTAATATCCAAGTAATTTTTTGAAATGTAATATCTCACACCATTAGTTTTAAAATATCTTATCACCTTGATATTCTAGGAGAAAGGATCCATATTCCAATTCTCCTAACATATAATTGGGCATGATATGTTATTTGAATGGTTTTAGGTACTCTTAACTTTTCAACTACACTACCTCACATTTCCTTGATCCGTTTACTAGACTCCCTGGTATTGAAATCCTGAATAAATATTTCCTCAACATTTTGATATTAAAGTCAAAAATTAATTTTTGTGCAGTAAACCCTTGATGTGAACCATGTTATGTAAACCCAAAACATCAGGATAAAATTTCCTTGATAATTAAAAGCACCCTAACTTGGTTTGGTCAAGTACGTTAAACTATAAGTTATATTCAAACCTATGTAGTGGATGGCTATAAAATATAATATTTTAGTTGGGGTATTTTCACCTTTATACATAAATCTCATTTTATCATATTCATTTTAAATAATAATTTGATTTTATATATGTGATTAACCATGTATGGTAAAAGAAATAAATCATAATAAAGTTATATTTTATTCTATCTTACATCCTTGTTATTTTATTTATTCAATGATCTTATAATATTAGCAATCATAAATAATTAACCATGCAGCTGATAGAAATCAAATATAATTGGATTGATCATGATATTCAATAATGATTAGTTTATCTAGTGGATGATAAACTAACCGTAAACCATATGGGAAAACACCTTAATCCATAGCTTGGTTCATGTTTCCATATTCCTCTTTGGATCCTACATATCACTATTATTGTTTATGCCTCAGCATATAGACTTGGACAAACATCTCTCTCTTGGGAGAAAAATCCTTAAATAATCTTTCACAAATTCTCAGGTGTGGGGATCCAATGGATTCTATAAAGGGGTTTTTTATAAAAGAAAAATTGATCATGGATTCACTTATATAAAAAGGAGTAGGGGTTGACAAGAATCACGAAAAATTTAATTTAATTCCAATAAATTAAGAGAATCAAATCACAAACATAGGGCTATTCTAATCTCACGATCATCCATGCAATATGAAAAAAGCATTCATTTTCAATTTAGTTATCAATTACTTGGATTGATTTATTCATTAAGATAATATGCAATTGTTTAATCCAATTAATTTCTTTTATCTTTATTCCATCCTAGAATCCTTAAATGACTATCATCTACAATATTAATCCAAATTCATTTCATTTAAAATTATTGAAGTACACAAGTGTACATTGTGTAAAAAACATCTGATTATCAAAAGAAATTAACATGGAATGTGATTTAATATATTATTATCAATCTTATTCCATGGTGTGTACTACAAAATAAATGAAACACATAACACATTTTATTATGTTTAATTATATATTTAATTTTTCTTCATATAATCCTAGGCATAATATATATATAAGAATACACAGTGTATATTATATTAAATGTTGTGTACTATCTTCAATCTGTTTCCATAGCATACACCCAAGGGTAGGAAGTGTTACATACCATTGATGTCTTTGAGTTAAATAGTGTGTTTTTTCATATGAAATGACAAATGGATCCATAGATACATGACATATGAGTACCTATGTCATGTATCTGATATAAGGAATGTTGGGACACTGCATGTTCTTGGCTAAGAGAAAATGAGAACAAAACATTTTGTATAATTGTCACACATAGTGTATTTATTCAAACCATGTTCTATTTTATTTCTCTTTATATGTTATTCCATTTTTATCAAATCATATATATGATTTTATTTGTTCCAACTCGATTTGGAGATACACGAATGAGGTAAACTATACCAAGAATATATTTTGTATTTACACACTCTATAGTCTGAGTGGTTTGTAAAGAATGTAACACCCTAATAATTTTTGAATTATTATTTTTTGAATTAATTTACCTGTTGTGATATTTTTCATTTCATGTAACACTAATAATATTTTATTTCATATTAATGAAATATGCTTACATTGCATTATATGCAACACCAAGTTAATCATGCATTATAGACATCATAAATTTTAGCTTTAATAAATGGAACACCAAGAATATATTGTGAAATGGAATTGTTACATGAAACAACAACTTGTCATACATAACCCACAACACCGACTTGGAGTACATTACATGCAACAATGAGTTTCTACGAAATGTCTTTTTATTGTTATAATTATTTAAATGATATAATTATAATATATCCATTAAAATTAATAAAATTAAAAGTGATAACTACTTCTAAAATATTTTATATAATGGTTTTAAATAAATAAAAAAAATTTATTATGAAATATATAATTTTTGATATAGTCCTTATATGTTTAAAAATTCCATTTTCTCAAATAAACTACTTTTAATAACCTTCTATAAAAAATAATAAAATTAATTTTATAAATATTTATAAATTTAATTTTATAAAATTAACTTCATTTTTGAGTTTATACTATCTAAATTATCATAGGGTGAATTTTTTGTTTTTTCTGAGAAACATCAATTTTTGATGAATAGTGAAACATACTGAATTTTAATTCAAAATGTTTTTTCATCTAATTTAATTATAAGGTTAAATTATATTTTAAATTGGTTTAAAATTTTAACTGGATAATATTTTTTTATCAATTAATCCTATTTATGTCATTGGAATTAATTTCACTTTGAAATTGGGTATAAAAACATCGCAAAAGTTTAAATGCTTTTACTTTAAATATTTGCAGGGTCGTCCAATCAAATGTATTAATTTTAAATTAATTTCATCCAATTATGTTCTTATAATTTAGAAAAATGGATTCCATATTTTTAATTAACATAATTTCTAATTCCTAATAAGTTTAACATTGTTTTGACCAAAAAGATTAGTGAAAGTGAATAAAATTAATTACAACAGTTATGAGAAAAAATAGGTTAATAAAGTACTAAACCATACATTTAAGACCCAAAACAATCAAGACACTTGTCCAAAACACATTTTATGTCAAATAATCATCCATAAATCTTCTATTATTGTGTTTTTACGTTTTTATGACTTTTTTAGGTTAAAACATTGGTACACCGAACTTGTTTTCAAAAATGCCAATTGTGTCTTTTCCTTTACCTAGAAAAGGCCACCACCCCTCCCTCTTCTTCACACCTATAAAACCACTTAGGTTTTTCTCATATATACCCAATAAACTTAAAAATATACCTCACTTACTCTTAGAAGCCTCCCCTTTGTCATAAATCAATCTAAGGAGGCCTTACATCACAAACCAAAAGGAGTTACCTGATTAAGAGGTAACGTCTTCTCCCAAGCTCATTTTTTTATTTTATTTCTACACCCCCTCCAATAAATTTATTCAATTACTATGTAAAAAAACATTATATTAAATATTCTATGATGTTTTTATGCTGTATTTTATACCTGTACTTACACACACCTCCATCGAATGGGTAACAAACATAGTGTTTATGCATATGGTGAACTACCGCATCACTAAACGATGATTGTTCATTTTTCCTTTACCGCATCTCATGTTAGAAATTGTGATTGATACTGTATTTATATGACTCATGTATTATATTAATTATTTCCTTAATATGATTTATTCCTTTTATAATTCAAAATTTTTTACTTTCGATTTGGTGTAAATACGATAATTTCATTTGAGAAAGTGTGGACTACTGCCCCCTCAAAGCGATGTGATTCGTTTATACAATAAATGGAATGTATTAACAATAAATTTAGTGAATATATATGATATATATGATATAATATATCTAATATAATAATTATATATATTTATACACATATAGGACTTTTAATTTCTTTCTTTCAATGTTATAATTAAACGAAAATAGCGTTCGTGCATAGATATGGCCTACCGTCTCCATGAACGGTGAATTATGGTTCATACTTATATACAATATAGATTATTATAATACATACATACGGCATATATATTATATTTATATCATTATTTACATTATTTAAATCATGATATAATTATAAGGACCAAATATATAAATAATTAAGACACGTGCAAAGAGCAATACAAATATTACCCGATGTAAAACTGTGACATATAATTTTTAACAAGTGGGTAATATAAATTTGAAATAAAACCATAAATGATATTATAAATAAGAATATAGGTCTTTAATAAATTCATAATAAATTTATATTTATTATACAAGAGTTTTTAATGAGCATGATGACAGTCAAGATACAGGATAAGGTAATTTCGTCTCACTTTTTATTTCCATGAGATAATTACTTTATTCACCACCCATTCCTTTTGCATGGTTTGTATACTATGCATGGATGTAATCAATTATTATTATATTTAATTTTTTTTGGTATTTAAATATCCATTATACGGCATTTATTTCATGAGGTTTAAGTTTAAAATTTTATCTAACCGTTAAAATAGTTTTTTCTCAATTTTCCTTCTTTGAGACTCATTTTATATTATGCAGCTAAATTCATTTTAAGGTGTATATAATTCCATTTTACATGATATATCATTAATCTACATATTTTAATGATATTATAAGATTCTTTTAGTTTCCTTTTTTACATGGATATCATGATACCATGTTACCAATTGATAAGTGTTTATTGAAACAATCTCATCGCTTTTCAAGAATATTTTTGTTTATGATTAATTTTATGAAATCCTATATCCCATCCCTCAATAACATTCATGAGTTTTCTTATACACTGGTTATTAGTGATATATTAATGTATTTGTAACCATTTTTCTACACTTTTGAACATAATATATCAAATAAAATGTTTTTAAGAAAGCCCAAATTTACCCTCTCTTCAATCAGAAATCTATGTTTCTTCAAAACTATTTTTTCTAAAAATGTTTTAAAAAAATATTATACCATTTTAATTTAATATTTAAAATACTTGTTTTCCCTTTTTTAATATTACTAATCTATTCAATGAAATATTCTTGTCTCTTTCTGAAAAAATCATTTTCCAAACAATTTATCATGTAAATGGAATGTTCTTTTTTATCTCATATAGCATGTACGAATGAACATGCCATCAGTTCATTAAAGCTTCCATTTCATTTTTAAAAGGATAATTTTTTTAGGAAATCTTTTTTAAAACTATTTTTCAAGGAAATTTTTTTTTATTTTTTTAATCCTTATATAATTATTTCAAATTATTTTCAAATAGTTTTTTTCATAACATTTCTAGATTATTTAATATGTTTTCAAGAAAAAAGCTGTTAAAATCATTTTCAATATTTATTTATATGTTTTCAATGTGTTTTACAATAAAAAATCAATTAAAATTTTATTAAATATTATTGTATATGTTTTCAAGGAAAATTTTTTTCAATTGATTTCAAGTATTATTTATAAGAGTTCATGGTATTTTCTATGAAAATTATTTTCAAATGGTTTTATGTATTAAAAATAAATTTTCAATGAAAAAACAACATTTTCCTCAATAAACATTTTTGAAATACATTTCAAAAAAACCATCTAAGATGACATTCATGGATGTTACTCATTCCCTTCTAAGAAATTATCTAAAATTTAAATTCATAATCTTTCTATGAATTGGTTATGCATTATTTCAAGGTCTTTATGAAACCTGTTTCTTTTCCATAGGATATATTTTTATAAAATATATTTCCCTTTCATGGGTTATATGTTTATGAAATCCTTTCCTGATTCTTGGATTATGATTTTGATGAAATTATTATGAAAACCTATATCTCTTTCCACTGTTTATGACATGATTACATATTTATGATACCCATATCGTTTGATGGGTTATGATATGATTGTTTATGATTATTTGGAACCTGAATGTATGATTTCATTATGAGATGGGTGTGACCTATATCTCCCTTTAATTTAATGGGTAATGATTTATATATCATTATATAGACATTGGTGGAATGAGAAATGAACTCGGTCAGTATTAAAAGTCTAGAACATGAAATGAACTCAATTTAGTATTACTGGTCTGGAATGGGGAATAAACTTGGATCAATAATACAAGGTGGGAACATGGTGTGAACCCAATTTGTTAAAGTAATTTGTCCACTGACATGGGATCCACAGCAATTCCTTGACAACTATGGAACTAATTATATATGATTATGTGTTTTCAACAATTCCATGCTTTATTCCTATGTTATGATTTCATGGATTATGTTATTTATTTCCTTATGATTCATGTCATATGTACTACCAAGATTTATGTCGTGATTCATGTTTTTGATCTTTGATATGTATCATATGATCTTATATTTTTGTGGTCATGTTCTCAGGCCCTTATGCTCATGATTACACTTACATGTCTTCCTTTTTTAATATTAATAAGCATCTGAGCTCACCCATTTTTTTGTTTCATCCCCCTAGTTATGAAGTTATATTTATTTTAATATATATCTAAGAGGGGGTATATTCTTGGAGAACCTAGTGGGAGATAATGTAGCTCATATATA
The DNA here is from genome assembly GCA_963277665.1 of Viscum album. Classification (NCBI taxonomy): domain Eukaryota; kingdom Viridiplantae; phylum Streptophyta; class Magnoliopsida; order Santalales; family Viscaceae; genus Viscum; species Viscum album. The sequence goes on along the minus strand of OY728163.1, from coordinate 1,637,209,349 downwards.
TACCTTTTCTTACGTTTCCATGTTTCCAAAGGCACTAGACTAATAAAATATTTGGGAAACTATTTGTACAATGTTTTTAGTATTCTGAAAAAGTTATGTAATGTTTATGTATAAAAATAAAGGGATCATAGAGTTTTTATTGTAGAAAAATTTTAATCAACATTTAGAATCTAGGATGTGAAAAACATAGTGAGAACCCTAAGGACATGTTTGGGGATATGTCTAAGGATAAGTAAAACATAGTGAGAACTCAAAGGACATGTTTGGGGATAAGTATAAGGATATGTAAAAGTATATAAAATGTCTTGGAATGTTTGTAAAGGATATAGTTATTGTTTTCTTAGTAACACTTCCATTTATGGATACTAAAAGTGGTTGTAGATATATAATAGATGTACCTAAGACTAACTACATCGAATATATGTTCCAAGCCTAACTTGGGGTAATCTAGTACACCTCAACGGGCCTTACTGTACACATAGTTTGACACTCCAAGGGGATTTTCTTTGAGAATTCACAAACTCTTCAAGATCCATCATGAAAGATTTAAATATATTTTATCTTTGAATAACCGAGGATAAACCTAGGCTGTCATAGATTAAAGTAGTTTTCCTTATTTATTCATCCTATAAGTAATTATTTTCATGGGTATTTTGTTTTCTACTATGATAGGTAATGCTCACACTATGCTTCTGGTTTTAGTCAATGGTTGGAACCCAAAATATCTATATTAATGTTGGATGTGATTATAGATTTGCTGATGAAAAGTCTAGTGGATTGATCACAACAGTGAAAGATGATATGTTCCTTCCAAATCATTTTTTATAGAATATGATTGACAATATGTAAAATAGCCAACTCTCGGACTCGCTAAAGAAGAGTAAGAAGGATATTTCTAAAAAATTTGGTAATGGAGACCATGTAGGAATGAATATTTTGTTTCCTTTGTGTAAATAATGTGGAATGAATCACCTAAGTGAATGTATTATAAGAACAAGAAGTTTTTTTGATTGTGGAAAAGATGGATACAAAGCAAGTGACTGTAAGGGAAAAATGATGAGTTTCATTAACAAAATAGATGAGAATATTGACCTCTCTGAGGAAACATCAATGGTTAAATTCTTTAAGCATTGAATAAACAATCATTACGCAACTAAACTTCCCAATAGGAAAGCTCCTAAGATGAATTAGCAAGGTGGTGGGAGAATGGTAATATTGTAGATGATTGCGAGACTACAAATGAAATGTGAAAGGAAAGAGGTATTGTGTAATAGGTTGAGGTATCCTTGTTAATGGAATAAGTATGAAGTAGAATAATAAGTTTTTTATGTATATTTATTCAAGAATAATGTTATATTAATGGTGAAATATATAAGGATTTTTCTATTTATGTCTTTCACTATGGATTTATAAGAACACGTTGAATGGTTCCGATGGAATAAAAAAGTAATATAATGGCAAGGTGATTTCCATCGATAACACATGATTAAGGAAAATATAGCCCTAAATATATTCCTTAGTTTAGGATTTTGTTTTTTGGGTAAATATATTTGGGATATGGATAAGTAAATTATACGGTACTAATTTCCTTAGAACTAATTAAGGACCTATTGACAAGTAGTTCATGCTATCATGGATGAAATTTAAAAATTCTTGGATTTATGTGTTATATCTAGTAATCTCTAGAATAAGAAATAATTCATGTTTTCCAAGAGTAATTATGGTAATTTAGGTTTTCAACATGTTCCAATAGAATTTACCATGATGGTATTCACATGTTTGGAATGTGGAAACCAAAATATACATTATGATATATGGGGGGTCAATATTAAGCTGATTTTTTGACATTTTTTCAAAAAAAATGGATTTTCATCTTTCAAAGGGGTTATATGATTAACCATTCATGAAATGTTTAATTTATACATTGGAAAAAGTATTTCTATATTGATAATGTATTAAAACCCGTACTTAAAATGTTGTATAGTGATTAACCTTATTTAAAGTATTTCCATCATATTTTGGAAATTATATTAGAATGATTTTAGAAGAGGATATCATGTATGTCTAGTGAAATATAATCATGTATAACAAGGTCATGAATCATGAACCCAAGACCGAAGGACGATAAGGGTTTCACTCCAACCACTGACCTATTTGATGTCATGATTACTGTATTGTTATTTTGATGAATAATTACTTATGATGAAATAGTAGTGTTAATTTTTTATGTTTATGTGTTAATTTATTACCCGTATTTATTTTTAATAATTGTTTTAGATACATATTTATACTTATAATTATTTTATGCACCTTAATATATGCGGAAAGAGTATTTTACTACTTCAGGCATCAATGTTAATTTATTGACATCCATATCATCAAGTAATTTATGAATTATAAATAGTTAAAAGGTCCACCAAATAATGATTTTTTATTGAAACATATCAAGTAATTATATTTCCTTATATTATTATCCAATAAAATAATTACTCAATGATAGGAAAATGACAAAAATGTTTTCTTAATACCTTAATTTTTGTTGAACTGAAGGCCTTATAATCTTTACAGATTTATGACTTTAAGGCACTCAACATTTCTTGAACCATTAACTTGTTTGTGATTGGTGAAGTCAATCACTCCCTATAAATATTTATGTTTTCCTACATATATAATATTCACTCCCATCCTATGTTATATTATGTGGAAGCCTACATATATAATATGTTGGGTAATCATTATGGTTCTAACTTTCCCTTTTAAAGGGATGTTGTAGTATAAATTTTTATGATGTGGGTTTCTATGAATGAAACTTTGAATAATTAATCCTTTAATAACCCATAATAATTTTGAGGGAGAAATTAATTTTAATGGGGGTAGAATGTAACACCCTGAGATTATATGAATTATTTTTTTCAAATTAATTGAACCTTTGTGATATTTTTCATTTCACGTAACACTAAAAATAGTTTATTTTATATTAAAGCACTATGTTCGGCTTGCATTATATGCAACTCCAAGTTAATAATGAACTAAATACAATATGAATTTTAGATTGACTACACAGAACATTGAGGTTATATTATTACTTGTCATACTTTACATGCAACACTAACTTGGTATACAAAACACACAACACCGACTTGGTGTATGATACATGCAACATTGACTTTCTATGTAATGTATTTTTATTGATACGATTATTTAAATTATTTAATTATAATTTAGGTGAAAAACATAATAATATGAATAGTGATACATACATATCAAATATTCTTTTTAATATTTTTTTATAAATAAAAAATATTTATGATGAAAGATATAATTTTTTGTAAAGTCCGTATATGTTTAAAAATAATATTTTCTCAAATGAACTACTTCTAATAACGTTCTGTGAAAAATAATAAAATTAATTTTAGACACATTAATAAATTTAATTTTACTAAATAAAACACATTTTTTTATTTTGAATTTTTGAAATTAACTTAGGGTGAATTTTTTGTTTTTTCTGAGAAACTTCATTATTGGACGAATACTGAAAAATACCAGATTTTAATTAAAAACTTCACATAGATATAATTTATTTATATGGTTAAATAAGTTTTTAAATTTGTTTAAAATATTAATTTGATAATATTTTTATAAATTCATCCAATATATGTCATTGGAATCAATTTCACATTGAAATTGGGTATAAAAACATAGAAATAGTTTGGACATTTTTACATTAAAAACCTACAGTGTCATCCCATCAATGGGATTAATTTTTAATTAATTTATTAAACTTTTTTTATTATAATTTTGAAAAATGGATTCCATATTTTGAATTTTAATAATTAATAATGTCTAATGGGGTCAAATATTTTGACCAAAAATATTAGTGAAAGTGATTAAAATTAATTACAACTGCTAAGAGAAAAATTAGGTCAATAAAGTATTGATCCTTATATTTAAGACCCAAAATGGCCTAGAAACATGTCAAAAACAAATTTTATATCCATTATTACTCTATTAATATTAAATTATTTATTTTTTGGGATTGGCATGAAGTTTTTAGGTAAAAACATGGGTGCAGCTAACTTGTTTTTAAAAATGCCATGTTTGTCCATTACCTTCCCAATAAATGGACACCTCCTCTCACTCTTATTCACACCTCTAAAACCACTTAGGTTTGGACAATATATACCCAATACACATATTAACATCCTTCCATTATTCCTAGATCCTCCTGTTAGGCCAAAATCAATCCAAGCAAGCCCTTTGATACAAACCAAAAGGAGTTACCTGATTAAGAGGTAATATCTTATCTCAAGGTACTTTATTTTAATTTATTTCTCCACCCCCTACACTCTCTTTATTCCATGTTTGTATAAAATACACTGTTATATTAAATATAATAGTTTTCTTTCTATGGTTTATACCAGAACTTACACACACCTCCATTTAATGGGTAACGAATATATTGTATATGTGTACGAAAAACTATCACCTCACTAAACGATGAATGTGCATTTTTCCTTTAACACCTCTCATGGTAGACATTAAAATGGAAACACTATTTATATATTTAAATATTATAGTTATTATGTCATTAATAGTTTGTATTAATTTTACAATACATACCTTTTTACTTTTTATTTTGGGTAAATATAATAATTTCGTTTGAGAAATTGTGGAATGCCTCCCCCTCAAAGCAATGTGATTCATTCATACACCACATGGAATGTATTAATGATGGATTTAGTGAATATATATAATATATATTATATCATAATTCTAATTAAATAATGATATATATGTACATATATTTCTTTTACATTCTTTTTTAAACATGATAATTAAACAGAAATAGAGTTCATGTGTACGTACAGCTTACCGTCTCTATAAACTGTGTATTCTGTTTCATACTTATATACTATTTAGATTATTCTAATAAAAATATAATGAATATAAATTTTATTTATATGGGGTTTTAATTTCTTTAAATCATGATATAAGTATAAGGACTGAAGATATTACAAATTAAGACACATGCAAAGAATATAGCGAATATTAGCCAAAGTGAAACCTTAACATAGAATTGTTAACAAGCGAGGAATATAAAGTCCTAATGAAAACATATATTAAATTAGAAGTAATAATATGGTTCTGTGATAGATTTATAATACATTTATATTTATTATATAGGATTTTTTAATGATTATGACGTGAGTCAAGACAAAAGTTAAGGGGATTTCATCTCGCTTTTTATTTCTCTGTGATGTATGCCTTATTCATCACCCATTCCTTTTGTGGGGTGTGTATGATTAACTTGGATGTAATAAATGATTATTATAGTTAAATTATGGTTTTTTAATATCCATTCCATGACCCTTATTTCATGGGGTTTAAGTTTAAAAAAATTCAAATCGACAAAATAGTTTTCTCAACTTACCTTATTTGAGACTTATGTTTTGTTATGCGTCTATGTTCATTTTGAGGTGTATATAATTCCATTTTACACAATATCTCATGAATATACTTATTTTTATGATATTATATGATTCATTTTATTTATTTATTTTATGTAGAGTGTATGATCCCAAGTTACCAAGTGATAATATTTTATTGAAACAATCTCATCACTTTTCATGATTTTTTAGGCTTATGCTTTTTTAGTTGAAATATTGTAAACCATATCTCAAGAACATTCCTAAATTTTATTCTAATATGATTATTGACAATTTATTCATGTACTTGAAACCATTTTTTACTATTTTTAACATAAATTTGTTAAGAAAGTGCTTTTAATAAAGCATAACATTACCCTCTCTACGGTAAAAAATCTGTGTTCCTTCAAAACCATGTTTTCAAAAAAGGGTTTCCAAGAATATTGTACCATTATCATATAATATATAAAATAAATTATTATTATTTTCATATTTTACCATTTTTTTCAATGAAATATTCTTGTCGTTTTTCAAACAAGTTGTTTTTATAGTCATTTTACTATATAAAAGGAATTTTTTTTACCTCATACGACATTTACATATTTACCCGCTCTCATTTCATTAATGTATAATATTCATTTTTAAAAAGGTAATTTTTTAAAAAAAGTTTTTTTAATGTAATTATCAATGAAAAATGTTTTAAAAATGTTTTCAAGCCATATTTATATATTTTCAAATTATTTTCAAAGAAATGGTTTTAAAAAATATTCATGGGTCTTTCATATGTTTTAAAGTAAAAATTATTTCAAAAAATTTTAAATATTTATTTATAGCTTTTCAAATTGTTTTCAAATATAAATGATTTTAAAATGTTATGATGCTTATTTTATAAGTTTTCATTGAAAAAGTTTTTTAAATGAGTTCAAGTCTTCTTTATAAATTTTCAATGTATTTTCTAAGAAAATGATTTTCAAATGGTTTTATATATTAAAAACAAATATTCAATGAAAAAGAATATTTTCCTCAAGAATATTTTTTGAAATACATTTAGAAATTATTTTCCATCTGTGATGACATCTTTGGTGTCACTCATGCCCATATGGAAAATGATCTAAAAAATCATTTAATATACTTTCTATGAATGTGTTATGCTTAATGTGCCTGTCTTTATGAAACCCATTTCTCTTTCACATGATATATTTTTATGAAATATATTTCCCTCCCTTGGGATATATGTTTATGAAATATTTTTATCCTTCATAGGTTATATTATTGATAAAATTATTATAAAAATTGTATCTATTTCCATAGGTTATGATATGATTACATTTTTATGAAACTGATTTCATTTAATGGGTAAATAAATGATTGTTTGTGATATTGTTGAAAATTTATGTTTGATTTAATTATAAGATTGGTGGGACATATATCTCCCCTCAATGCATTGGGTAAAGATTTATATCTCCTGAGATATACATTGATGGAATTCTAAATGAACATGGTTATGTATTATAGGAATGGAATGGGAAATGAACTTGGTTTAGTATTATAGGGATGGAATGTGGAATGAACACTATTTAGTAATACATGGATAGAATAGGGTGTGAACCTCGTTCAATAAGGTACTTTGTCTACTAATACTGTCTTGACAAAAATTTCTTAACTACTACAAAAATATTTATATATTATTGTGTGTTTTCCACAATTTCCTATTTTATTCCTATACTATGATTTTTTGGATTATGTTCTTTATTTCCTTATGATTAATGTCTTATGAACTTCCAAGATTTATACCATGATTCATATTTATGATCCTTTCTATATAGGGTATGATCTTATATTTTCCTGATCGTGTTCTGATACCCTTATGCTCATGATTATGCTTGCATGTATACCTTGTTTACCATTACCGAGCATCTCATCTCACCCCTTTTTATGTTTCCACCAATAATTTATGAAGATATATTTCTTGTATGATATGTCTAAGAGGGTTTATAGTCTTGGAGAACCTAGTGGCAGATAATATATCTCACTCATTTACCAATATTTATGTTTCCATGTTTCCAAAGTCACTAGACTAATACGGTATTTGTGAATCTAATTGTATAATTTTTTTTAATATGAAAAATTTATGTAATGTTTATGTATGAAAAGAGTGGGTCGCTATAAAGAAACTTTGTAACCTCTAGATTGTGTTTTTCATATGTTTTGTAATTTTAATCTTAATTTTTTACTTGTTATATTAGGGATAATGGTTAATGGGATAGATGATTATTTTAAAAAAATTAAAAAATATATCTCAAGTAAAATAAAATTAAAATTCATGAAAACGATTAGAAAATAATAAATAAATATGAATTAAACATCTAACCACTCTAATACCACTAGTATATATTGGGCATAGTAAAAGTACATTTTTGGGTTTGGCAAACATGGTTTATTTTTTTAATTTATGAATATTCATTGATTCACATGACTAAATAACATCATGTCCAATGAAAACCAAAAGTTACATCATAAGAGAAATCAACAGAACTAGAAGGAGTATCTTCACAAGTAATTTATAATTAATTTATGAGTTAATATATAATTACATAAACTTTTAATTCTACTTTCACTAATGATCCATTTGGATAGATCTCTTCATAATGTTTGTGTGTTATATGATCCAAGTAAAATATGCCTCTAAAATTCATCCACAAGTGAACCAAAATATCTAAATGTCGTCATAAAATCATCGAGTTCTAGTACATATGATCTTTATTGCTTGCATTATTTAAGTTCAGCCATGTAATAATTATTCATGAAGGAGGAAGAAATATTTATTTTCTATCGATGGGTTCCTATAAGAGGAAGAGGTCACATTATAGAACTCTCTCTAGGTCATGATAGATTTTCCCTTTGTCCACTGTGCACAACAAGAGTGATCATAGAAAGTGATATAATTAGATATTTATTATTATATGATTACGATTGGAAAATCATACAAAATACCCTTTCCAAATTTACAATTCATATTTGACTCTAATTTTAATAATAATAATTATTATAACATCAATTACTAGACACACGAAACACTATAAGACTAAAAATAAATATTATTTATTCCAATTCCAATCAAACGATTAATCTTGTTTCAATTTCCACTATCTCTATTTACCAAACCATGAATAATGAAAATTTATTTAATAAGTAAATATGAATACATCATTCATTTATAAGTATAATATAAAAAACATATATTCATCCAAACTTTAAAAAAATATTTACTATTGTTATTTAACTCACTTATTTATTTTTAATAACTTTGGATTAAATCGTGGATACCAACCAGACCCAAATATGTAATATTTATTCTAACTCGTTAAATTAAATACATTAATTAATCTAAGATTATGGATACACATAGTTTTTAACCTTATAATAATATTTCTCAGTGTCATTAGACATATCCACCTAACGTCCAAGGTTAGTATATAGCTACATGTTTAGGAACCAATGGGGAAATATGTAAATTAAACAAATATATCAAATCTCTTAAAAATTTTATCCATTTAATATAATCACTTCATTATGATATCTCAAATTAATTAAGTTTTATATTGGTTCAATCAAACAATGTGCATGATGTCTTTTTCTTTCGTTTTTAGTAAATGTAAATCCCCACTGAACACAATGTCCATGGTTCATCTAGGAAATACGATTCTATTATAAGGCCAAATATATTTTCATTTATTAAGGGACATAATGGTTAAATACTTTCTCTCATTATCAATTAATGAAAAATAACTTGTGATGTACCCAATGCATCATATATCATTCAAGTATATGTCATCATGTATTCAACCAATACATTATTTTACGCAAGTTATGATATACATTAATGACAATATTAAAGCCTAAGGATTAATACACACTTCTGATGATCGGATCATTCAATGATAATTGTAAATGTGAATTTATTATTGATTTTTCAATTCTCCCAACCTCTTATCATGGATATTACCAAGGAATAACTCTATAAGAAGCTATATCAATGTATTATTGTCCCTTACTGCTAATATCATGTATCATATGTGTCCTGTGAGACAATATCATCCATCCATGTAAAAATATTCAATAATACAACCATGGAACCACATGATTATAATAATATATGGGATATTTTATAAACTTTTATTTAGTACCATATTCCTAGAAAATCATCACATAAAATTTCATGCAGCTATTTGATCCTAATATAGTATGATACTTCATTAATAATAAAAAAACATAATCAATCAATTAAGAAATCAGTTCTATATAACTAACTATAATAAAATCTACCCAATAAAATGATTATGGATATCCATAATGTTGTGTAGGTGATGTTTATACATCTTGGGATTAAGTGGTCACTCTTATTACCACATGAGGATATTGGAGGGTCATAATTACATGTAAGGATTTTAATATGAAAAAAACATCACATTTTTTTATAATAATATCTAATTTTTTCAAAAAAATAATAAAAAATTAAATTTTAGTGGCCACCATTAATAGATCATAATTTTGGAATCCTAAGGGAATAAATATAGGGTCATTGTTTGATAGTTATTGGGATTCAAAAAAGATGTTAGAGGGATTTTTGGTTATATGTTGGGATAATTGGCCTCTAAACCAGTGACTCTTCTCATTTCATACTCGTGATTGTAGACATAAAATTACATATTAGAATAATGTGGTATTTGATTAAAATATAAATAAATTTTGATGTAGTAATCATGAGTTATTATATTTAATATAATTATGTTATAAAATTTAACTAACTTTAATTAATAGTAATTTTATATATTCTTCTATTTTACTATACTTGATGTTTTCACACTTAAATAAATGTTAATAAATTTGGGTAATAAATTGATGTATTTTATATAGATATTTTTAAATTAGTCCAATAATACTTCTCTATCAGTTATATATATTTTTAATAAGGTACCTGAAGGTCTTTCTCATGAGCATTTTATTATTTGATAGTACTCTCCGTGGGAAGAATATAGTATTGTATAATCCATCATTATATTAGTATCAATATATATATTTATAAATTTCCAATTAAATTATTTTTTATTAATTTTTTGAATTTTCAAAGCATATTCATCTAGTAGAAAGAAAAATATCATCCCTTACACATGTGACACGAAGAGTTTTCCAAGAAAAAATTCTAACATGGTTGTACTTTCTGGATTTACAATATCCATATGATATTATGTGCTTCATATATAAAATATTTATTTATCTCATTACCAATTGGATGAAGGATCCACATAAACATATTTCTCTTATGAACATTTTATAAGATTTTCATACCATATTTAATGGAATTTATATAAGGGTCTTCCAAATTGGTGTATAGATTTTTATCTCTTGATATTTTCTTAAAAAAATAATTAAAATTAAAATTTTATTTCATTTATATTTAAAAATAAATTAATTATGGGATATTGACCGTGTATACATACACCTAGTATCCCATATGATTTTGATGGTCAAGTCCTTGGGAAAGAGCATCTTGGTCAAGTGTGCAGGATTTGGTCTCGATCATCTAGATCAAAGGTCCTTGGAATTTAATCATGGTTATTTATTGAAACAACATCTATTATAGGTTGTACCACTCTTATCCCTTTAGAAAACTAATATTAATTTCTTATTATGAAAAAACCAATTCATGAATAGGGGAAAAACTAATAATAAGACATTCATACAAAAATTTATTATGCAATGTTCATCACTCTACAAAATGAATTATATGAATTATATCTAAATAGGACTAGAAATGTTCCCAATCAGATTTCTTATATGGATAGATATAATTAGTTGTAAATTTATCAATTTAAAAATTATTTATAACACATATTTTTATATATTAAATCAAATATAGAAATATATAGAAATTTGTTTAACTTTCATATAAATTATAATATTGATGTTGGATATAGAGAGTGAAGATGGGGATGCTCATTATCACTCTTCGAGAGGTAGTTATAATTAAAAATGGTTTTGAACTACATTTAAGTTATGTTTATTTTTATAAAAATAAATTTATTTTTTTAATGTATTTTTTATTAGTAAACATATTTTTATTTTTTATTATCATTTTTTTAACTTTTTTATTGGATTTATAAAATTTTATTGTATATTTGAATCTACTAATATGTATTCATAATTACTACATGTATATAAATCCACTATCTTATATATTTTTTCTTTATTTTGGGGATTTTAAATTTGAATTTATTTTATTTACACTATAATTACTCGTGGTGGTTTAATTTAAACGTAAATATGGTCAATATTTAGCAGTGATTTACACTACAATGAAATAATAGGAATAAATTAACATTGAATTAAACCACTACATTAAAATGTTTATAACCCACAATTATTTAATACACTATGTGTTTTAATGCCAAAATGAAAATGAATAACCACCAAAAAATATTTTTTTGTTGAAATTTTAATAAAATTATCACACAAATTTGAAAACTCATATGAAATAACTGAGGACATAAAATTTCATGGTGGTATAAACTACCATTAAAACCAAAAATAACATTTGATCATTACCTCGTAGAGTAATTAATAGTATGGGGTGACCAAGGCATTAATATCATTTACATTGTTATGTTTGAATGAATGTGTTAAGGAAATTGAAATATTAATTTTAAAAAATAGAGGAAAATATGTTAACACCCTTAAGGAATTATTTTTTAGAAACAATTAGAAATGTATAAATTTTTCAAATTTATTTCACCGAGAATAATAATAAAATTATATAGATTAATGTATGTATATATTTATAAATAGAATAAAAAATTCTTTATTTTATATTATTACTCATAAAAATATTACTATAAATAATTTAAAATATAATCATATAAAATTTTATTATGAAAGATAATAATAGAATTAATAATGATGATGACGATGATGATGATCACATTAACAATTCTAACAACAACTACAAAAATATTGTTATCAATTATTAGATTTAATAATAATTAATAATAATAATGTTATTATATCTAATTAACTATATAAATATCAGTTTTTATTATTTTTAAATATATGATTACTTTCTAAAAATAATCATAATAATTATTATTATTAATATCAATTTATTTTTTTGTTATTATATCTTAATAATAACATTACTATAAAATAATAACACCATTATTGTTATTATTGATGTGAAAAAAGTAGGAAATGATCGAATTTTATAAATAAATTATTATTCATGTTCTCATTGATACCAAAGTTACATATTTTCCTGGAGTCAATAACAAAAATATGATACATGAAGGGAAAAAGTAATATGAATGAGGGTGTTTACCACCCAAATTATTTTTTATGATCAATTCAATAATTTGTCGAACCTTTGACACAATTTATCTTGTGCTCCTTAAGAGGACAGGTGTAAGATATAAATGGAAGATCAATAAGACTATAGTAGCTTCTAAATAGGCCATGCTAGCTTATGGTTATTCTATAATTGATATACCTAGAGATGAACCTCTCTACAATGAAGTCACTCTTGGAGATGATGAAGCAAAACAAGATTTGTAAGGTAACAAAATCATTGAAGATTGTTAATGAATGCCTTTTTCTCTATCAAAAGATGGTGGATCACCATAGGATGAACCTGTAATAGATATATAAGAAGTAGTAGATGACCAAATTCAAGATGGATAATATTTGGGTGGTCAAATTAATTCTTCAAAGCCTTTTATATGGAGGATAGGTCTCCATATTTTAATCCAATGTGGTTCTCAGGCTAGAAGAGGTCGTCATAAAATAATATAGACTCTTATTTTAGAATATTATAGTGTCTCAAGTGATGGAATGTATTTATTGTCTTCTATTGGCATTTTTTGTGCCACACTTTCTTCACTTTCAATCACTTTTATCATTTTATGCATGTGTTTCTTTTTTCAATAAATTTTTTTTGGCCATGCGGGTGGGAATACTAAATCAATTGTTCGAACTATTTGAAAACTATAAATTAAAATATAATATTATCATTATATGTAGCGTTACTGATTATTAATATTAGTATTATTAATATTATTAATTTTAATAACTATTGTTAATAAAAATATTATTTTATAATTAAATAATAATAATAATAATATTTTATTTTAATTACACATTATGTTGTTAATAAAAACCTCAGTGGGTGTTAATGGTTATATGATTATTATTATTATTACTTGATAATAATAATGTTTTCAACAATTAAAAGCTACCTTATTATTATTATGATGATCATCATCATCAACATTACAATCATTATCATCATCATTGACGTCTTCATCATCATCGTCATCAACATCATAATTATTATTTGTATCATAATAATAATAATAATAATCATCATCATCATCATTACTATAATTGGGGTGGTTTATAAGTGTTTATCCCAACCTGAAATCTTGGATCCAAACTTGGTGGAGGATTATTTCTAGGTACTGTAGCAGTATTGTAGTGGTTGGTTTGGGCATATAAACCATTGGGACTTTGGACCATAAAGGTCCATTAGCCCATAGTGCCTCCAACCCAATGGGCCTTCTGGTCATGAAAACGAATAATATGTTGTAATTTGACCAATCGATCAGTGAAATTCATATGGTAGGCAGTGCAACCTGGATTTGGGGAGCATTGATATGTGGGATACTCGAAAGAGAAATAGGTGTGTTTGAATCTATCAATGGGACCTCTAATCACTTGGGACATAGGGTTATCTTCCAAACTAGTGTAAAGGGTATCACTAAAATATGGTTCTTGGTATAGGGTGTGACACGTTGCATGAATGTTGAAGACCAGACATGTGAAGCAACAAATCTATATATGTAGTGTGTCTTGGAGATATGAAATCATTATAAGGAGGGATTATCAAAATATCGATGTGTGCGATAGAACCTATTAGTTGGACCTCTACCCAAACATGGGTTAAAATATGGGTTCTCTTCCATGAGTTCATGGTGGGGTAGTATAATGTAATGGTTTATGGTAATGTTGTGGGGTGGGGGCATCTCAGTGGGAATATAGGGATCATGATGAGATGGTTGACTGCATAACATGGGTTTCTATATCATCCCCATAGGATTTCAAGCCACAAGGACTTTGGTCCATCAAATTGTAATGTCCATTTGGGCCACAGGTCCTCTGGGTCATGTATGGGTTACCCATAAACCATGATGAAAAGTGGTCTTTCTTTCTTTAATAAAAAATTTGGTGTTACCCCTTCCTATATAAAGTTATTATTATTATAATTAACTATGAGTACCATAGAATATTCTCTCTATTGATCAAATTATGAAAAACTATTATTGATTTAGGATCCTTTATAGGTGTTGTGTCCTATCGATCTTGTAAGCCTATTGATCATACAAGAATCAAAATGATTTATCTTTTCATTGAACCAAAAAATATAATTGCAAAGGCTATTCAGTTATCTTATTTTCCATGGACAAGGTACACATTATTTTTTCTGATATTCTTTTTTTTCTTTTTATTTAATTGAACAGGAATAGACCTTCAACAAAATTTATAAGGAAGATTCTATAAGTTATTGGGTTCATTGGATTTAGTATTTTCTGATGGATTAATCTAATGTTGAATTTAATTTTTTATGTAAAAACAAGTATTATATTTTTTGGATATGGATCCCATGGGATTTTTGGGGGTTACCTATGAAATTTATAAAATATTTTATGAATTTTGATCTTGAAATTGAATCTTGCAATGTCCAAAATTTTCTAGGATTCATTGGATTTACAGTATATCTATTTAAATAAGATCCCATATTTTACATTTCTAGTTTAATTGAATAACTATTAAATTTGGATTCCATAACAATAAAAACTTATAAGATCCTCCCAATCTATGTCTTATGTTAAAATAGATATTTATCAACCACTTCCATTCCAAATTTGGATAAAAATGGTGATTTTTATTTATACTAATATGTGGGATATGAGAATAAACCAGCATACTACAAAATATTATTTAAAATGGGGAATTTCTCTAATATATATCGTGATATATTATACTATAAATTCCCCCACATACATATAATTTATGTATGCGTGTAAAAGGGAAAATAAAATTTAGATTTAGAGGACTTACCTATTTCTCATGTTGGTCCCTCTAGAACTAATGAATTTTTTGATGATTATGTAACTAAATATCATCAGGAGAATGAAGAGAGAAATAAATATAATGATGAGAAATACCAATGTCCATAAGTTTCTCTAGACCTACTTAACCCATCAGTTTATGATGATATTTCTAGTTTTTTTGGAATTTTTTTTGCTCATCCCATCTCTCAGATCATGGTATAGGATTATTCAAAGGGGGTAAACCTTTTTAACATACACTCTGTCATGAACCGCCTTCACCAAGATGAGGTAAGGGACAACATATTTCCAGACCCTTCCTTTTTCATGTTGAAGGAGGTATAATGACCCACAAGACCCTCTATCAAATGGTCCCGGAGTGGCGACTATCACCAATGGTATGGAATTACACGCAAAATGGAAGGCATTAACCTTTTTATTTAGTAAGATCAGGAGATAATATTGTAAGTACCAAAAAAAACTAAAAGGGAATGTAAAATCAAGGCCCAAACAATCCTTTCCCATATGCATGTTTTAGTAATATGTGATATAATACAAGAAAAATCCAAAGTAAAGTACCAAAGAAAGGAAAAATAGCAACAATGACTATCCCAATGTCTGAACTAGTACGATCCCGCATGGTCCATGAAGTCCTCGTGGTAACATGAAAGTAGTTTTATATACATAGTGTGAGTATACAGGTATACTCAATAGGGAAAACCAAAAGCTATCATGCATAGGTGGGGAGTCATTTTAATGCCCTGTGAAAAAAAGGAGATAACTGAAGAACCTAGCACGAAAACTATCCACCCAACTACACCAAGGCACACTCCCCAAATTATGCAAGTCAAGTAAAGTAATATTAATAGCACATAGATATTTTGGTACCCTACACCACATTCACACTGGTTTTTGATGTCATCCTACATGTTAGACCTCTCCCGCCATTCTCACCACAATCCCACTGCAATACCCCGCCCGCACACACAAGGGCTATCATAACCACACATCCTTCCCGTGAACACCGAGGCCACAACTACCACATGTAAACACACCCGCATAAACCTAGGCTAGAACAACTACCACCACGCCTATAGACACCTAGTTTCAAATATTTACTGCCACGCCTGAAGACATCTGGGCCTCATCCTGAAGACACTTGGGAAAAAACCTGCCCGCACGCACACCTGGTCCAACCACCACAACTACCCTGCCCAAAGAATATTGGGCTATAATGGACCTCAAGCTGTCACATCCTAACCTAAGAGTGTTTGGTTACTCGGGAAAGGGATCATAAAAAGAGCTAATAACTAGACACTCATTGGAGTGTTTGAAAAAACCTCTCTCCCCCATTGAAATGAGGGTGTTCAACATGAAGCGCTCAACTTGGGTGGGGAATGAATATGAAAAACAATAACTAAATTAAACATATAGGTAAAAAATCACTCATCCCAACCTAGGGGTTCCAAAACCATCCTATACACAAACACCCTCATTACTATTCATTTATAAAAATCACACCACCCAGAGCCAAGTCACAACTCATTCCTAGAAAAAAATTCCCCATTGAACATGTTCTTATTATCACATTCGAGTGGTTCTATTTTAAAAAATTATTCACTACTAGGAAACTAACAAGAATAGCCACAATCCAATGAAGGAAAAACAACCAAGCAACAGATTAAGCATTCACACTCGGTTCTCCTATAAAGTCAGAACAACAAAAGAGATCTGTAAGATCCCCCAATGATTTGGAACCAAACCAATCCCCACCATATGGCCACACAGGGCCTTAGATCCACAAATCAACAACTGAACCACAATAGGGGATCCCATCCCCATCCATTTCACCCCACAAGAATCAAGAAGAACAATCCCACATATTACCAAGACAAAGAAAGGGAGTCTCCAGATTCTTTCACACCATTCATTGAGTTTCGTCTTTTACTTTGGTTAACCGGGGTGTTCCCACAAGGATTCATGTTCAATGGACATTCATTTAATCAACTGAGTTTATGTTATTAACCAATTTCATTTTACATCCATTCAATCATCATAGAAGATAGGGGCCCATTAGTGCACAAGGAAAGACCACCAACAGCCATGATTTTTAGTGGACACAATCTCATACAGTTCACAACATATAAGAAAGGGTAAAAGAGTATAGAATTATCATCAAACACACCTCTTCATTCTTTAAAAGTCTTTTTATTATCTTCATTAAGGGTTGGTTTTATCCATCCTCATATAAACATTCGCATACCCACCCTACATGATACACAGTAAAGAGAGATGAAGAAATAACCCTACTTGGATGATCAATGATCGAAGTTTCTCTCCACGCACCAATAATTGGGGATGTGTGACTTGCATGTGAGGAACTTTGAGGAATAAAATATTGATCAAAAAGGCTCTAACACAGGCGCACCACTTTCATCGAGAAGGGGGACTCCAAATGCACCTAGGAAGGGAAAAAAGACCATCCAAGAAGAAGAAGAAGAAAAAGAAATTCCCTTGTGATAAAAAGGTCAGATCATGGAGTTTATGGGATAATAATTTTGAATGAATAAAAAGCAAGATCGTGGTTTCACCACGTAGTTAGGAGATTACACATTATGTAATTAATTCTCATTTAATAATTTTCATTGGAGTGGCGGCCATAATAGTTGTGTGTTATACAGTTTCCTTTAATCAGAGGAAAATGTGTAACAGGGGAGGAACTAGAAAGTACAGGAAAAGGTGTGACACCGAGGAAAATTCACACATTTTGGTAAGTCAAGGGTCACCTGGATATTGGGTAATTTTAGATATCATTTATGGGATTTAACAGCTTTGAAAGGGGTATTAAAATTCCCTTTACGTCAAAAGATACATTGTGGGAGAGGAACTGGAAAAAGAAACAAGGGTGGGACACCGTTTGGTGAGACATCGTAAGAGGTGCCACAATCACGGTGCCACCCTAATGGGGACATCGTCATGGTGCCACCGTCACAGTGCCACAGTCTTGGTGCCACCATTTCGGTGTGCGACCATGAAGGTGAAACCTTTATAGTTCCACCATCACGGTACCACCCTCACAATGCCATCGTCATGATTTCACCATTTTGGTGTGTGACTGTGACCAGTGCCACCAATTTGGTGGAACCTTTTGATGGAACTGAGTTTTTAGGAAACTCCTTGATGAGTCATTTTCCAGGCCATTACATCAGATACCTATCATACTATTCTCACCCTTGATAATCAAAACTAGACCTGAAGAAAAGAGAGGGGTCTGAACAACCACCTCAAAAGATAAATCTTAGGAGAAAACCTCCTCAAAATATAGGAACACATCTCCCTTAAGTACCCACACAACATATAAAGGTGTCATTGTACATACATATGGATTAGGGAGTCCTTTCCCCCAAGTCAAGATACTATCCACTTTGGGCAGCACTGACTCACCTACATAGGTTTAATCGCATCCACCTTAATGCGTCTTGATTAGTGATCAGGTCCTCCTTTCTCCACAGTAAAGACTCTTCACACACATTCAGAGAAGAAGGAAAACAACACATTTTATAGTTAACAATGTTAAGAACTACATCACAAAGAAGTATGAAGTAAAACAAGATAAAACTCAAAACAGATCAAGGTATTTGGTGGGTATATGTGCTTCCCATTCACTGGTACTCTCCTTAAGGCCACCATGCCTCCATAACATACAAATCAAGGGAATGGTTCCTTCTTGGAGCACCTTCTCCTCACGACCATTGATCATCACTGTTCACTCTACAAATATCACATCATCCTCAGTATCCATCTTTCCTCAATCAAGGACATGTGAATCGTCGTGTAGATACTGACAGAACTGAGACAACGGAAGATTTTGTGCACTCTCAGTAGTAGCGGTGGTAGCACTTGCTAATAAGCCACTTCACAAACCCACCACAACACCTCAAAGGATCCGACTAACTTGGGAGAAAGCTTACTCCCCCTACCGAACCATCGTTGTCCACGACGAGGGAATTCCTTCAAGAACATGTGGTCCCCAACATAAAAATCCAAGGGTCTCCTACTATTATCAATATACGACTTATTCTGGTCCTAGGATACCTCCATCCTCTCTCGTATAAGCTGAACCTTCTCCATCATGCTTCGCACCACTTCTGGGCCAAGAACATCTAAATCCCTGACCTCTTCCCAGCACATGGGTGAGTGACATAGTCTCCCATAAAAAGCATCAAACGGAGCCATTCCAATAGTAGAGTGATAACTATTGTTGTAGGAAAACTCTACTATAAGAAAGTGTCATACCCACGATCCCCTAAAGCACAAAACACATGCTCGTAGCATACCCTCCAATGTCTAGATGGTGCGCTCTGTCTACCCGTCTATCTGGGGGTGGAAGGAATTTCTGAGGCATAGTTGGGTGCGAAAAGAAATTTGAAAAGCCTTCCAGATCTATGAGGTAAACCGGGTATCCCAATCAGATAATATGGATCTCATAAATCCATGCAGCCGCACCACATTGTCCACATAATACTACGTTAGGGCATCCACCGCACTCGACTCCTTGATATCCAGGAAGTGAGCTGATTTCGTCAGTCGGTCCACCACTACCCAGATGGCATCACAGCCCCCTTCAACTCTGGGTAGTATTGTGAAAAAATCCATCAATATGTCGTCCCACATCCACTCAGGGTAATAAATATGTTGTAACAGAACCCATGGGATGCAGTGTTCAGCCTTCACCTGCTGACATACAAGGCACTTCGCCACAAACTCTGCCACTACCTGCTTCACCCCAGGACACCAAAACTAACCCCTCAAGCTCGATACATTTTGGAAACTCTTGGGTGTATTGCCAGGGGTGATTTTTGGAACTCACCAAGAAATCACTTGCACATTTCCATCAGGACAAAAAACTTCCCATGAAACATCATCTGATTCTTCCCATCTTTTGACCATCCTCTTGGATTATCACCTTGGTTAACATGATCATGCATATCTTTAGTATCTAAGTCCCCCCCACTAAGACTCCTCTACCTACTGCAATAGAGAGGACTATACTATCATATGGAATAGACATCCTCTTACATCCTCCACCCTTGCATCCAGGTGTAGGGTATCCAAATCCTCCATCACATTCCAAGAATCTTCCAACTCTCAAACTGTATCCTTATGTGACTTCATGCTCAAGGAATTAGACACCACAGTTCAATTACCTTCGGTGTAATAGATTTCAAAGTTGTAGTCCTAAACAAACACCGTCCACCTCCATTGTCTCATGTTTAAATCCCGCTGGGAGAATATATAACTCGTGTTCTTGAGATCTGTGAAGACCATGAAGTGCTCCCCAATGAGGTAATGCTGCCACAACTTTAGTGTGAACACGATCGCTTCAAACTCCAGATCCTGGGTGGCATAGTTATTCTCATGGGGATGTAACTGCCTATACCCATAAGAGATCACCTCTGATATTTCATCAGCACACACCCCAATCCCTGGCCTAAAGTATCACAGAATACCTCAAACATCACTCCTTTTGGAAACCTTAGCACTGGGGCACAAACCAACATCCCCTTCAGATAACTGAAGGCTACCTCACACTTCCCATTCCACACGAAAGCCTAGCAATTCTTATTTAATGTTGTCAAAGGTGCTACAACTTAGGAGAATTTGGGCACAAATCTCTAGTAGTTACTAGCTAGGCGTAGGAAACTATGAACCTCTGTCACATTCTTGGGTGCCGCACAAGAAAAAATTGCCTTGACCTTTGACGGGTCCACTGTTATTCCCTGTTCGGAAACTAGGTGTCTAAGGAATTGTACATCTCACGTCTAGAACATTCACATGGAAAATTTCCTATAGAGTTGGTGCTGTTAGAGGACCTCTAAAACTGTCCTCAGATGCTCAGCATGATCCTCCTCTGATCTTCAGTAGATTTTGTTGTCGTTAGTAAACACAACTATGAATTGTTCCAGATATTTATAGAAGAAAAATTTAATGATCCCCATGAAAACATCTGGTGCTTTCGTAAGGTCGAACAACATGACTATGAACTCCAAGTGCCCATATATACACCATAAGGTATTCTTCGAGATGTCACCCTCCTTCACCCTCAAATGGTGATATCCAAACCACATGTCTATCTTGCAGAACCATCATTCCCCCTTCAATTGGACAAATAGGTCGTTTATCCTCTGGAGAGGGTAATAGTTCTTGACTATTACCTGATTCAGTCTCCGCTAGTCTATGCACAACCAGAGACCCCCACATTCCTTCTTCACAAACAAGACTGGAGTTCCCATGGTGACGTTATTGGTCGAACAAAACCCTTCTTCATTAGATCATTAATCTGAATTCGTAACTCTCATAGCTCAGAAGGTGCCATACAATAGGGATCCATCGAAATCGAGCGGGCACCATGTTGTAAGTATATCCCGAACTCAACATTACGTCGAGGGGTAGAGCCAACACCTACATAGGGAAGACATCAATGAACTCACTCAAAATCCTAGAGACATCCACCATCTATGTATCTGATGACTCTACTGACAGCTTAGCTAACAAGAAAAGAAGGGTCACCAATCACCAGTTGCCCTCCTGGAAACCCCGCTCACCGACGAAGGTCACACGTTGTCTGCCCACATCTAAAAACATGATCATTATTTGGAACGAGTCGATAACAGAACATATAGATAAAAGCCAGTCTATTCCTAGAATGACATCATACGGTTGCATTTTCAGCAAAAGAAGGTCCCCATTGGATTTATGTGGTCCCAGCATCAGTCTACATTCTCCGAAAACACGAGACAAGATGGTCAAACCTTCGGCTAGCATACTCAAAACCATGGGTATAGAAATTTTCTTTGTGTCTAGAATGAAATCATTGGCTAGACTATGTACAAAAAAGAAGTGTGAAGCTCCTGAACCAAACATGGCACATGCAAGTGTACTAAACAAGTTGATCATACCTCGGACAACTTCTGGCCCTGCTGGAATGGCTGCCTCAGTGGCATATAACTACTCATTCCCCTCTCCCCTTCCCCAAGGCAGTGAGCCGCCTCCCCGACCATGCCCTGGTCGAGGTCCCCGGGGAGCGCACTATGTTCGGCCTCCTCCTACAACGTCTCCTCTCAGAGGTGTGGGAGGTCGCTTTCCCTGCTACTACTGCTGAAAGGGCCTGTATGGAAACTACTACTGCAGAGGGGGGCACTAATCTAACCCACCCCCTCTGTATTGCACTCGGTCCAGGCACTGATTCTGAAGGTGCCCAGGGCTGCCACAAATGAATCATATCGGTCCTAGTTCTGAAAGGAAAGGGCGAGGACCAAGAGATTGAAACTAGAACTATTGGGGCCTGATCCCCACTGGTTGAAACCTAAAAGGCCATAATACTGAAGGAATACCAGTGATGGCCTTCCCCTTTGAAAATACCAAATGGCTCCCCTCGCGTGGCACACCTCCCAGCATGAGCATCCTATCTCCCACATTAGCCTTCTTCTGGACCTCCACGTTTTTCGGTAGAGTGAAGGGAGTAACAGAATTCTAGAGAGAAGGTCAGAGTTCCTCCTCTAAACATCTCACCCAAGACTCCTCATCCGGAAAGAGGTCTGAAGCATATCAAAGGAGATCCTTGAACTTTATCCCCAACTCTCTCACTGACATACCCCCTAGTTAAAGGGGATTAGCTCCTACCTCTTCTCAACATTCATCGTGGAAGAGAGGAATTATACCAAAAACTCCCTCTCAAAGTCAGTCCACATAACCTTAGCCTCACCCTTCTCCCCAAGATAGAGCATCCACCACTGATGCACTGCTCCCTACATCTGGAATATAGCTAGAGGAACCCAATACTCTATCAGATCCTAGATTAAGCTGAAAGAAATCACCAGCTCCTCAAGCTAGCTCTCTGTCTCCATATCTGAGATGATGCCCTCATACATCCAAAGGGTCTTCTGATAAAAGTCCCAAAGTGTCCTCTACCACTGATCATCCTCCTTCTCTCATTCATCCCTCCACTGATCAGCCAGATCAACCTCTTGGGCCTCGATTGCTCACCCTACTCATGGTTGTCATCCTGGTGCCATAACTGCAAGGTAAACAAGGAATGCCTAAGCCTGTGTAGTGTAGAAGGTTGATTTTAATTTTTCTTAGACTTATTATTCATTTTAAATCCCTAAAATACCCATTAAACACAATAACACAAGTCATTATGATGCATATACCTTTCTTAGGGTCTCTACCCTGTAATCGGTGTTGCCTCACTGGGTCGTTTGGTTGGCCTAGAGTCCTTACATCGGATCACGGGGGGGGGGGGGCATAAAATATCATGTCCAAGATGGTCTTCCATAGCCTATTTCATGAACCATGATTTCCTAACATTATTTCCCTACCATCCCATGCAATCCTCATTGTGAAAAACCCCGAGCTCCATCCAATCTCTCAACCTCCCGCCTCTGATACCATTTTTTCATGACCCACCTTCACAAAGATGAGGGAAGGGATAGAAGATTTCCAGAACCTTCTTTCTTCATGTTGAATGAGGGAGAATGACCCTCAAGACCCGCGTTCAATAGGTCCCTGAGTGGAGACTAGCAACAAGGGTATGGAATTATGTGCAAAATGGAAGGAATTACCCTTTTTATTTAGTAGGATCAGGATATAAGATAGTAAGTCCCAAACAACACAAAATATGGAAGTAAAAGAAAATCCAAAAAAATACATTCCCATATGCATGATTCAATAATAAGTTCTAAAATACAAGAAAACTCCAAAGGGTAATACCAAAGAAATGAAAAACAGCAACATCAACTATCCCAACGTTCGAACTAGTACGATCCTGTATGGTCCTCAAAGTACCCCTAGAAACCTAAAAGCAGTTTTATATATGTAGGGTGAGTATAAAAGTATACTTAGAATTGAAAACCAAAATCTCTCATGCACATGTGGGGTGGAATTATAATGCCCTGTGAGAAAAAGGAGATATCTGAAGCACCTAGCAAGGAAACTATCCACCCAACCTCACCAAGTCACACTCCCCAAATAATGAAATCCATGTAAAGTAATAGTAATAGCACATCGATATTTGGGTACCTCTCACAACTTTCCCACTAGCTATTGAATTCATCCTAGGCGTTAGACCTCTCCCACCATTCTCACCATAGTCCCACTGCCATACCCCACCCGCACACACCTAGAATATCATAATCACACATCTCGCCCACAAACACCAAGGCCACAACCAGCACACATAACCACACCCACAGACACCTGGGCCAGAAAAACTACCACCATGCCCAAAGACACCTAGGCCCGAACAACTATGGCTATGCCTGAAGACACCTGGGCCTCATCCCAAAGACACTTTGGAAAAAACCTGCCCACACACCACCTGGGACAACTGCCACAACTATTATGCCCAAAGAATATTGTGCTATAATGGACCTCAGACCGTCATAGCCTGCTTGAAGAGTCTTGGGAAACTTGGGAAAGGGAGCAGAAAAGTAGTTAATAGCTATCCACTCATAGGAGTGTAGGAAAAAAACACCCTCTCCCAATGAAATGGGGGTGTTCGGCATTAAGTGTTCAACTTGGGTGGGGTGAAAATAAGAAACATAAGAACTAAATTATACATATAGGTAAATAATAAATCATCCCAACCTAGGGGTTCTAAAATCAGCCTATACAAAAACACCCTCATAACTATTCTTTCATAAAAAGCACACCACCCATAGCTAAGTCACAACCCATTCCTAGAAAACAATTCCCCATTGAACCCATTCTTATTATCACATTCGAGTGGTTCTATTTTAAATTATTCTTCACTAATGGGAAACTAACAGGCATACCCACAAGAAAAGGAAGGAAAAACAACCATGAAACATATTAGGAATTCACACCCAGTTCTCTTGTAAAGTCACAACAACAAAAGGGATTCGTGAGATCCCTAAAAGTATAGGAACAAAACCAATCCCCATTATACGACCCCATATGGCCTTAGATCCACAAACCAACAACTGCACAACAATAGGGTATCCCATCCCCATCTATGTGACCCCACAAGAATCAAACAGAACAGCCCCTCATATTTCCAAGATAGAGGAAGGGAGTCTCTAGATTCTATCAAACCATTCATTTATTTTCTTCTTTTTGTTTGGTTAACCAGGGTGTTCACACAGTTATTCTTATTCACTGGAAATTCATTTAATCAACCGATTTTACATGATTAACTAATTTCCATGTTACAACCCCTCAATCATCATAGGAGATAGGGTTATATTTTTGCACAAAGAAAGACCACCAACAGCCATGATTTTCAGTGGAAACAATCCCATACAGTTCACAATATATAAGAAATGGAAAAAGATTATAGCGGCATCATCAAACACACCCTTTCATTATTTAAAAGTTTGTTTATCATCTTCATTAAGTCTTGGTTTCATACATCCCCATATAAACATTAGCATACCCACCCCGCATGATACACAACAAAGAGAGACGAAGGAAGAACCCAACTTGGAATATCAACGATCTAATTTTATCTCCACGTTCCAAGAATTGGGGATGTGCGACTTGCAGGGGAGGAACTCTGAGGACTCCAAGATTGAGGAAAAAGGCTCCAGCATAGGTTCACCACATGCCTTGGGAACGGGGAACTCCAAATGCACCCAGGAAGGGAAAATAAACTATCCACGTAGAAGAAGAATAATAATAAGAAATTCATGTGTGATAAAAAATGATATCATGGAGTTTACGGGATAAGAATATTGAATGACTAAAAACCTAGATCGTGGTTTCAAACTCAGTTGGGAAGTTACACACAATGGAATTAATTGTCATTTAATAATTCTCATCAGATAGGTGGCCATAAGAGCTGTGCGTTAAATAGTTTCCTTTAATCAATAGAAAACATATAATAGGGGTGGAACTAGAAAGTACGGGAAAAGGTGTGACACCGAGGAAAAGCCACACATTTTGGTAAGTCAAAGGTCACACAGATCTTTAAGAATTTTGGGTTTAATGTATTTGAAAGGAATATTAAAATGCTCTTACGTAAAAGGATACATTGTGGGAGATGAATTAGAAAATGAAACAAGGGTGGGACACCATTTGGTGAGACTTCGTAAGCGGTTCCATAGTCACAGTGCCACCATCACAGTGCCACCCTCACGGTGCCACCGTCCGTGGTGACACCATTTCAGTGTGAGATCATGACTAGTGCCACCGTTTCGGTGGAACCGTTTTATGGAACTGAGTTTTTTGGAAACTCTTTAATGAGTCATTGTCCGGACTGTTACACACTCTCTCTAAGATTCTCCTAGTAATATTTCATAAGTGGAACCTCACACTACAAAGGGGGACCAAGTGAACTACAATGATGTGGATGATACTAATTAAGATATAATCGGTAATTAATGTCAAACTGAAGTATAATATTTACACTCAAGTGTAAAAAATAAAATGATCCAAAAGTTGACTAGGAATTTTTCGTTACCCCATTCCTTAAGAATACCAAAAAGTGTAAAGATTATATAAGGTGGAGAAAAATATTTTAACAACATATTTCGGATCAGATATTGACATAAAAAAATTTTATTCATCATCTTCCTACTGTTGAGATCCCTTTGTCATCATTTGATATTGAATCTTTCTTATCACCTATTGAATAATGTATGGAAGATGTTGACAAGAAAAATAATTACAATCTGGTTATTAATGAGGTTCCTAATGATGAAAGTTTTTATTTATTAGGAACCAGTTTGTGATGGGTGGTTTCATGCTTAGTGTAGAACATCATAGGTGGTGAACGGACATGATGATGCTGAAAAATATCAGGGGTTGAGATCTTCACAAATATGCAGGCATGGTGGGCACTGGATGATGATTATATGGTTGTGGGGAGAACATGAATACATGTTGGTTGTATTTTGATGGGTCGATAGGGGTATGAGACATCATGGGATGTAGTATGTTGAATGATGGGGTCTTTAGTTATGAGTGGGGATTTCACAATGTACAGGAGGATGCTCATGTGAAATTTAAATAACATATGATGTTATTTGGGGATATGACACATTTCACAATTTTTTTTGAATTTTTTGGATGAAAATTATACTATTGGGGGGAGGTTTAAGGCCATTAGCAATTGGTCGTAGAGTTTTTTTTGTTTATTGGACTTGTAATCTATTACTATAAACTTATATTATTATGATTACTAATAATATTTTTTTCAGTGAATTGTCTTGGGGAAAAGTAGCTTTAAAAAAATAAAAATAACATTTTTTATAATATATATAGGTAGATATGATATATAAAGAGAAAAAAATGTTAAAAAAATGTTTCTAATTCAATAATGGAACATCATTTGTCATTCTAAGATTTTAAAATAACACTATATGGAAAATCTTATACAACACGCAACACCGAGCCTAATTGACCCATGGAATATTATTATTTAAATATGAATATTATAACCTAGATGATGAATTTGATGGTATGAATAATAATAATATAATTATGATATATATATACTAAATATTCAATATAAATTCATTGGTTAATGCTTAGGAAATAAGTACTCAATTTTCAGAAAATTTATTTTCAGTTTCAGAACTATGTTTTCTTCAAAAATATTTTTTATCACTTTTTATAAAAAAATATTATATTTAATTTAAAAAATTAATTATGTTTTATTTTATAAACATAATATAATTTTTAAAATATTTATATCAGAATTATCTTAAGGTTATTTGTTTTCAGAAAATATTGATTTTCTAGTGAATAGTGAAACATAACGATTTTTATTGAAAACTGTATTTTTGTTTCAACCATTTAAAATGTTGGATATATTAAAGTGATTTAAATATAATATTATTTCCATAATATTATTAATAATGCAGCTATGTTCATTGGAATCATTATTATTATATAATTTGTAATAAAAGCATATTTATTCCTAAAGGCATTTTGCTAAAAACTACTTTTCATTACGTTTTTCTTCTTTACATTAAAATTAATTTATTCAACAGATATAAATTTAATTTGATGAAAATTATTCTTTACTTATAACTAATAAGATCAAATTTGTTAAATGGTCCCCTTTTATTTTTTGTTAATATAAATAGTAACCTCGAAAAAATTTATCACCTCGAAAAAAGTTAAATCGGGTTAATTTAGGTTAACACTATGCATCAAGGTCATAATATTTCATCTCAATTATTATTGAATGAAACAAATTTGAAACTTATTATCATGTTTCAAAAAAATAATGGAAACATGAACATGAAAATTACAAATATAGTATTTAAATCAAATAATTTTATGAAATGTTACAATAATAGTTTTAAATATCTCTTATGTGTTCAAATATGGAAAATGAAAAGTTATTAAAGATTATAAATTTCTAATTTTTGAATATAAAAACTATTTTAGGTAAGGATAATTATATATAATTTTTATATGTTATCTAATTAAATTAAATTCTTACACAACATAGATATAATATTTATTCAATTGATACAAAAAATAAAATAAATTATTTAAAAAATATTAAAATGTAAAATAATTTTAAATTGTAATGTGTCCCATGGATTTTATATATCTATATGAAATGTTAAGGATGTTCTAAAAGATTATGTTTTCAAATTCCCACTTTTTATTGATGTATTTAATTCCAAATTAAAGGGGTAGTCTTTAAAATGACATCAATGATATTTGATAATAAATAATATTTTTTAAAATTATTTAAAATTCACAAAAATATTATATTTTTTCAAATAAATGATATATAGTTTTAAAACTAAACCATGGTTCAGTTATGGGGTTTTTCTCATTTTATAGTTACATGATTAACCCTAAAATTGTAGAAAACTACTATATAACAGTAATTTTCAAAAGGGTTAATGAGGCATAAAACGAAAATATAAGGGTGAAAACATACCCGAAACTATTCCAAATTTTATTATATAAGATTATTTAAAATTAAAATTATACTATAATTTATTTATATTAATATTTGGAAATTTGGGTATGAAAAATTATTTGTATTCATTAAATAATTTATAAGATTACAAGAATGTCCCTCCACTCATTTATAAAAGGTCACATAACCTTTATACTATATACACTAAATTGAGCCATATATTTTGATCAACCCCTAAACATTACTCTTATTAAAATACTTATTGAATATCTAGAGGATATCATAATTCTGAAGGACCAACAATAGGACACATAGTAAAAGATCTAAAGAAAGTCTACTAAAGAAGAGGTAATCATCATTGCCAACTCTTTGAAGTCTATTTCTTAGTTTACATCCTCATACTTTTTCCTTTACATCCTAAAATAATAACTCTAGTATCATAAATATAGTAATATTTTACTATTTTTATGGTAAAACCATATTCTATCTCTTTTTCATTCAACAAAATGCAAAAATATCGCTCATGCGTACGTACAGATTACCGACACCATGTAGTGGTATAATTAATTTTACATAACCACTCAAAATGAGTAGTTATAAAGATGAAACTATTTATTGGATATTAAATTTATGAAATAAAAATTATTTTTAAACTATAATATCATATAGACCTTTTTTCATTCTAATCCACTGGAAAATGATAACATCCATCGTGCGTATGTGTGGACAACCACCTCGATAAACCGATGTGATTACATTACATTTACATTTTTTTAGAGGGTAAAAAGGATATATTTAATGAATATATATGACATATATGATATAATAATGATTATGTATAGTAGAATTAATATTTACCTTTCTTTAGTTCCATCATTAGAAAAATTAAAATTGTGTTAATTCATATTGATTACCTGCTATCTCCATGAATGGTGTAATTCATTTTTCAGTATCTATATTTTATGGATTAAAATAAATAAATAAAAAATAATTTTATATTATAATTATATCATGGATAATATTTTAGAAATTATGGAACCATGATAAACATAAATATATCACTATAACCAAATCAAAACCTACATGAAAAACAAATCAGTTATTATTTGGAATAGTGATTTTAACAAAGATTATTAATAAATGAGTGATAGAAGATAATAAAAAATCATATATGTTATTATATATTATACTATGGTTCTATAATAAATTATTAAAAAGTATCTACTTATTATAGAGGATGATTAGACAAATCTCAAGGAAATTGGACTTGAGTTAACGTTCTATTTCACAATCTCATAATTATTTTGGAATATTAATGTTTATATATACCATGGGGAAATTTTTTAATATTTATATCATAAACTGAATAATTAATCTTATAATTTGGTTATTCATTAAATATTATTATTTTATTACCATTTTCCTCTATATATTACTTACAATTAATCATAACTTTTATTTAAAAAAATATGAATTTTTCTCTATCTTCAGTCAATAACACTTTTTCTTCTATATCCAACAGTTCTAAAAATATTTCCAATATGTTTTCAAAATTTTCCAAAATATCTCTATAAAAAAATTATAACCATGTATAATTTTTTTGAAAATATATTGAAATTAATTTTATTTTCATTTCTTAACAGCATTAATTTTTTTACCTTTTTATAATATTATGATAGGAATTTCTTTTATCTTATACTTATTGAACTAAATTTAAAACCATCATGACCATTGATTCATTTGATGATTACTTCACATGTTTCAAATGTTTTATTCAAAAAAATCCTTCATATTTATGAAATTTTTAGAATTTATATAAGTTTTTTTAATTAGAAAAATGGTTTTTTCCTCAATAAATATTTTTATGAAATTTTAGAAATATTTTCATCTATGTATACATAATTTTTAAAATATTAGGTTTTTCTAAGGTTATACTAATTTGATACCATCCACCATATTTATATGGATGGTGTATTATCATCATGAACATGATATATATTGATATTCCATATGCTGGTTCTTTTAATATGGGAATTTATTAATCATTAAGTTGTGTTGATTATGTTATGTTGTTTATTATTATGGTGAATGAATTATACTTATTATGTTAAAGGTGGGGAAAAATTATAGAGTCCCTCGATGCATTAATGAGTCTCATGATACAAATTATATTTTTTATTTGGATGAGTCCCTACCCCTTTAAATATATGTCTTAGAATGTGGTATTGGATGTATTTTTAGATGTGTTCGCACAAGGCCTTGATATGTTTAGATGTCTAAAATTATGCATTCCATAAGTATGAAATTTCTTATTGAATTACATGAATTTATTTTATTAGTTATGATATCCATGGGTAAGTTTCAAGCTCATGTGAATATTTATATATTATTATTTTATCATTATTTATTCTAGACATATTATTCTTCATGATCCTATTTTTGATTAGAGATTGTATATTTTTAGTTATTCAGTATTTCATATTTATTATGCATTATTTAATTATAATAACTTTCTCTATATGCATTCCCTCAGTGAGCATCTGGTGTATCCTCTTTCTTATGTTTCCTTTCCCTAGGATGTGATAAATTTTATTATGATTTATATGAAGGGAAATACTAAAGGTAATAATGGTTTTATCAAATAAAATAATATTTTATATTTTATATTTTCAAATATAATGTGAGATTCAAGTGTGTATCTAGTTATTCAAGACTGCTAAACTATTCAATCCTTTTAAATAATATCACTTGTATCTATTGCCAATATAATAAAGTAACCATAGTCTACTGGATACTGAGTTTGAAGACATTAGTGTTGGTATCAGAGGAATTATAGTATAAATCTGGTGAATAAAATCAGAAAAAACATAATATAGTGTACTTAAACTTATGAAAAACAATTAAGATATTCCCCGAGAAATCATGTTTATGATTTTGATATTAGTTATACATAAATATTCAATTAATGTTAAGTGTTTCAAAATATTATAGATTATAATCTATGAGTCATAATGTTATGATCGAATCATGTATGTTCCATTTTTTAGTAATGGTAACTTGATAAAGGAATGAAAACTATATCAATGCACCTAATCCATATAGGGACATCCATCCTTAGTAAGATAATGAAGATGAATCTAGAGAAAAAACTAGGACTAATAAAATTATAACTTTATTAGGGTAGAAGACTTAGCTTATGACCAATAACCTTTCCCATATAGATATTCCTATAGATACACAACATAGTTTAGCATTGTTAAACCACTTCATGTGTTGACAGTGTGGAGGTTTACATGCCTTGTCTACAGGTGAAGTTGGCATGGGAAGTCTTGAAGGACACACTTTTTGGGGTATTTAATTGTGGGGAAGTAAGAGAATGATCTAGATTACCAAGGGGATGGCCACTTTTCTTAGATAGACGCTTTATGGTAAAATTATCATTCATAACTATCATTCATGATGGATCATTGGTTGCTTGGAGATTAATTTTTGGATTCATAATAGGTTGGAAACTCTTCTAGGATTACCAGGATGTCTGACCACCATCATTTCATTTCTTCATTTTAGGGATCACCATTAATTTATTTAAGATGTTATTAATAAATTTTTTTGAGAAAATTGATAAAATTTTTGTTTCATAATATTGTGACCACTTTATATTCATATAATCCTTAGTGGGGATTTTTTAAATGAAATTATTCAGGTATGTCCTATAGTAATGTAATTATCACATTAAATTGGGGAGTATAATTTGTTTTAAGGATATTCTCATTATATACATGTTCTCTATCTTGATATTTTGTAACCTAGCTATTTCTACAAAATTGGAGATTTATAGTTAAGGGTTAGGTCTTGCATCCCTGTGCACGTGCTTTTATATATCCAAGGAAGAAACATCTGACCATTTTTTCATTGAAAGAGAAAATAGAGTACTAGATTTTGAGTGTTTTTAGTGACGTATAATGACTTTTTATGTAGGATAACTTCAATGTAGATCTTATTCAAAAAAAATTCCATAGAGTGGGTAATAATACTCTAGAGAAGAAGGAGAGGGGTACCCTCTTAGTAGTGGGTTGTCTGTGTATCCAAAACGAAAACAACATTCTTTAACTTAAAGGTAGACCCAGCTCGTATTTGTCCATGTATATCTAGCACAAAATCATAGAGGTGAAACTAGGATCTCTTGTGAAATTTATTGATAAAACCTTCACCTAAGGAAAATCAGAGATGGTGATACAATATTCCCTATAGTATAGGGTCTTCCCAACTAAGGAAGATGGTTAAGTTGGAATCCCTATTGGAATGGTCTCAAACTCAAAATTAATGGCTCCTGTAGACTTTGTATCATTAGAAGTAGAGGTGTTGTGTATGATCCTAAAGTATTGGTTGTGGTGACCTTCAAAAACATATATGGTCAAAGTAATTATATTGTGTAAGAATATCACTATATTATTAACGGTCTTCAGGTTTATCTTGTATTAAATATCACACTCTTTGTTATTGAAACAAACTATTATGTGATCCAAAATTCCATTTAATAAATTCTACTTCACCCTGGTCCATTTCATACCACATTAAAGGTGTTAGAATCTCATTTCAAGTCTTGTGAGATTACTTCACTCATGAAAGGATGGGAATAAAGTGTCCAATATTATCAATTAAAGGGGATTATATGAAAAATACCCAAATGATTTTTTCTAGCATCGGAACCATCTACATAGAGTGTGTTGACCTCATCTATCTGATATTGGAATTGAATTATTTTAAGAAACTTTTAATTGAAAAATATTTTTCACATGAATAATGAGAATATATAGAGAGAAAATCATGAGTTTGTTACAATAGAAAGGTAAAATTTTTCTATGTATGAAGCTAACTTTACATGGATAGCAAGGCATACTGCAGACTATATACATAATCCAATGAGTAATAATGACCATTTCATTTATGGGTTAAAACCAATCCTTTGAAGGGAACTATCCTCCCAGAAATTATCATAATATGTAGATATTGTACCAAATGCTATCTAGTTCATGAAATAATTCTAAAATTATTATATATTTGATGTAAAACAAGATGAGGTTAGCATGAAAAAGAATAAAGGGATAAGAGGAACAAGATAATGAATGTTTTTCCCACTTGTGATTCTTGTGGAAGGAAACATCTTGGTACATAATAGATAGGAAAAGTGGTTTTCTTATAGAGTGTAAAGAACATCTATCATTCTCATGAATGAAATTTTAAGGGAAAATCCATTAAAGTACAATGCAATAACAATAAGGAGATGAAGAATTTATCAAACTAGTTCTTTAAACATCCTGGGAATTTACCTTAGAAAATGTAAAGGGATCAAGGTCAAACTTATGATATTACTATATCATAAGATGAATAATTAAATTACCTATGTATTTGGATTCAATAATTAGTTTGTAAAAGTATTCTATTAATGAAATTATGTATATAAAAATCATGAAATTTAAAAGTATTGTACTAAAATAGTTTTTTCTTAAATATTTGATTGAATACATTGAATAGTACAGATCATCAAGAAAATGTAATTTTTTTAATGTAGATAATGTTTAGTTTGGGTAAAATAAATATTAACATTTATGATGTAAATGTAAAAGTATTGGTGATCATGAAAATTTACAGTTATTTGAGGAAAACTAATATTTGATAGAGTTTAATGAATTTTTTGGAATAATGATAAAGTTAATATTTATGATCAATTATGTTTTTAAAGATGTTTTTTGGCGATCAATGTAATTTTTATAAGAATATGGTTTAGTTGTTTATGTGATTGGTATTTGAAACTATTAGAAACTTTATTTTGTATAGAAACAAGTGTTTTATAAAATATTGTATTTTTTGTGTAAATACTCATACCCCAAGAGACATGAAAAGGTAGTTACTTTATTAAATTGGAATAATATATAATGAATCACATCGTAAATTAATGAATAGGATAGTTTTCTTAGTAAACTAAAACCCTACTAGAAATTCACATTACAATTGAAAACATAAAATACATAATGTTTTTTTCATTTAGAATATCATATTTCCACTTAGTGAAACCCTGCATATCAATCATAAAACACTTTTTTGGAATCCATGGAAAAATGAAACATAAGAAAGGGGTAAACTAATATGATTGGTAAGGGTTTGATTATATCAGAAGCTACCATTAATAAATAAGTACAATTAATATGTAAAGCTAAATATCTAAACCAATTTCAATTTAAACATTAACTTTAGCATAATATGGAAAGAATAAATGATGATCAAATAAATCCATATAAATAAGCACCTAAAATTGAAACTATTACATTGATACCATAACTAATTGAATAATCATATGAAAATTAACAAATTGTCTCATAATGATGGAATTCATAATTCTTCACATCTAGAATTTTCATGTACATTCACAAGATAGTTAGAATCTATGGGAATAAACCCATCTAATTTTACCAACATATTTGTTTCATAAGATGTGTTGATCCATCAAGGGGTTTTCTATAACCAAGAACCAGCCATAACATAACAATTTAAATTCATTCCAAATATTAGAGGGGTGAAACATTTTCAAAATAAACATTCGTATTGAAAAACTAACATACCAAATGTTAATACTTACCCCAATCAAGTTAACATAATAAAAAACATACAGAATAACTTGGGGAATGGTAATAAAATTATGCGTCTTTAGTAAAACTAATCATAAATCATCCAAATATAGAACAAGTATGATATCAATACAACATATCATTAGAGGATCATATGTAAAATAAATTTTTATGTTTTTAATGAATAAAAATACCATAAAAATGACATTAAAAATTACAATGGAAAATATACCTTGTATTTAAAAAATAAACTTTTATAAAATGTTGAAAAAAATTGTAAAATTATTTTCATTAAGAATAACCATTGAAACATGTAAAATGATCTTTCAAACATTTATTAGTAATAACTGTAGAAATTTATGTTCATGTTGTACAAATTAAAACAATGATTCCTTTCACATTTTTAGTAAACAAGAAATATTCCTTGTTTTTAAAATGACGTGAAGATTCCTATCAAAAAAAATTAATGTAAAAATGGATAAAATTTTATTTAATAAATAATTTATAAAATTTTAAAAATATTTTCAAAAAATATTTTTATAAATCATGGATGTTGATGAAAAAATATTTTTGATAAAAGGGAAAAATAATTTCAGGTATTCCTTAAAAAAATATAAATCATTTTAAGTACCGATGTATTGAAAAATTGTACTCTTACTTTATAAATATAATTTATAACTATAGGATAATAATTTGTATTAATTTTAATATAGAAATATAAAATAATTCCCAAAATGGAGACTTACACAAAAACAATCCCAAATAATAATGAGATATAGAAATAAACCCCTAACACTTTCGAAACATTTGGATTATAGGACCCCGATAATAAATAAAATCAAATGAAACATTAAATACAATATAAAAAATTATATTCATGATATAGCATATCAAAGGGGCATTATATACACCACACATTGGAATAAGTGATGAATATGGCATATGTCTCGTTAATGTAAAGGTGAGACGAGAATACCTTTTCCTAGGTTTGACTTCCCTTGTACATGTCGAAACCTCTTGTATAATAAATATAGGTTTATTATAAATCTATTAAAAACTGTAATCATATATCTGATTATATATATGAATTACTTATGGTCTTCTATCACTTATTTTTTAACACTTCATTGTTGAAATTACTATTTCATGTATAATTGCTTTGTTTTTCATGTCTGCTTTAGTTTGGTAATTTTGATAATTTTAATTGGATCATGTTTACATAATCTTATTGTTGTTAAAAATGATATAAATGTCATATATATTCATTATATATGTATTTATATTAATTCAATGAATTAAAAGATAGAAAATGTATTACACCGTTCAAGGAGATGGTAGGCCATATATAGGCATGAATGTTGTTTCCATTATTCTAAAAGGATGGAAAGAAAAGAAAAATAAATATTAATTAAAATTTATATTGTAATTATATGTCATATATATAATTTATATTAATAAAATTAATCATTATTACCACTCATGTAAAAATTAAATGAAAAAAATGACATCGCTACATGGAGGTGGTAGTCCACATGTACGCAT
This sequence comes from Viscum album, assembly GCA_963277665.1. Lineage (NCBI taxonomy): Eukaryota > Viridiplantae > Streptophyta > Magnoliopsida > Santalales > Viscaceae > Viscum > Viscum album. Next base: position 1,637,171,689 of record OY728163.1, on the reverse strand, counting down.
GAGTGAGATTATTATTTTCCAATGGATTAGAAGAAAATAAGTTATATGTGATATTATGTTTACATAATTATGGTTAGATAATAAATATCACATATATTCACTAATTTTATCCTTAATTCCTTGCATCTAAATCATAAGTGAAAAAAATTAATTCGCTTCATGAGGCTGTATTTCTCCATACACATGAGAAACTTTATTGTATCGCACATAGAATGGAAATTAATAGCATTATATGATATAATATTTATATAATTTTAAAAAAAATTAAATATAATAAAAATAGGTTAAATAAATCATTATATATACCCTTTAATGATGGTTATGTAAAACGAATAACATCGGTTCGTAAGGTGCTAGTTTTTTGTACACACGATCAACGATTTCATTTCCCATTTAATTGACATTGATATGGTTAAAAGTTAATAAATTAACATAATAAAATTTCTGTATATATTAGTTAATATTACTATTATATGAGAATATTTGATGAAATTTTGAAGGATGATGAATATTAAATAAAATAAATATGCATGTTTAATAATTTTACAACTTCTTCAGATAGCCTCTTTACGATTATACCTAAAGAATTATTAATAGTTCTTACTAATAAAACACAGGACTATAAAATGAGGGTATGGAAGTAGGAATTTTATTTTTCATTTTATTGTCCAAATAATAATGATTGTGAATTTTTAATAGGGGAGGAGAGGTAGAGGCCTTTTATATATGGGGGAGAGAACATACAATAAATTTTTTAAATAATAAAGTGATACCCATGATTGTCTCATTCAAATATCCTCATAAATTTTTAATTCTAGAACCTTAGATGTGATATTTTTTAAATATTGATATAAAATGTTTGTTGGACAAGTTTTAGGTCATTTTTATCCCCTATATTATGAGTTTAACACCTATAGTAAACCCATTTTTACCTTAACCGTAGTAATTATTTCTTCTTATTTTCACTATTCATTATTGTCAAAAATTAATTTGACCATATTAGATAATATAAATTTTCCTCAATAAAATTTTTGAATCTGTTTTTCTAATTTAAATTCAAATAATTAGTAAAATAAAATTTAATATTAAACCAGAGACATGAAAAACATGTGGTTTTCCAAAGAGAAAAATCTGATAAGTATATAATGTTTTAATATAAAAATTTAAAATAAAATTGATTAGAGTAACCCAAATTATTTAATTTTAAATAAAACTGAACTAATATTACATTATAAAACTATGTAAAACAAAATATAACATTGTAAATAATTTAAATAAAAATTAATTTTTAAAAAAAAATCATTATTTTCATTATTCCTCAAAAAAATAATATTTTCATAAAATTTTCAAAAATTTAGACAAATACAATTTTGACTTATGGATTTCAAAAAAAATTATTTCTTTGAATTAATTTTCTAAAATCATTAAAATTTATTTTTAAATTATATGAAAAATGTGGGACTAGACCATCTTGTTAAAAAATATAGTTCTTCATATAACAATTTTTTTTATTGAAATGGTTATAATTTTATTTATAATAAATATAAAAAATTTTAATTTATTTTATTCAGAATTGGAACATATAATTTTGTTAATATAATTATTATTATCCATGCCTTCCATCATAATAACTAGGTTATAATAGTCATGTTTAAAAAATAATTTTTTAATATAATATCGTGTTTTGTTTAAATCCATTGTTACGTGTCACATAAGTTTTCAAATAAAAGGAATTTATTTTAAAATAAGTATATAATAAAGTCTTGAGGTGACACATTCTCATATAATCTCAGTCTTTCATGTCATGTACACTATCAAATATGATTTTCCTCTTTTAAAATGTCAGGGTGTTACATTCTACCTCACTTAAATAAATCGAATCCTAACAATTTGATCTTTATTTTGGTAATCAAGGGTTTTGAATTAGAAAATTACCCACATGAAACCCAACATTATAAATAAAAAATTAATAAAACATCCAATTTATAATAGATGAAGGTATGTATAAAGTTCATTTGGAATAACACATACTAGATTTCCAAATAAGATAAAATTGGTGAATATGTAGATATGGAAGAAATCGTCCATAATTATGGAGATTGGTAAAGATAATTAATCAAAAAATGAGAATGATCTTGAAAATTTAATGGCCAAAAATCCAAAAATATTTTACGGGTGAAAATACCATCTTTTCAATAGAAATGTAGGTGTTAGGAAAACATTTTTATTTCAATATCCTTTTCCTAGATTTGAGTATTTCCTTTACCATCTTGATAGATAAAATATGAAAATATACTTACATGAAATCATTATTTGTAAAATAAATAAATTCATCCTATGTTTGTGCTTTGATCAATTCCCAATTCATTTCATACTCAAAAAATTGGGTATAGAAAATAAATTTTATTCCTAAAGCACATTTATTAGATCCTTAAAATTACAAGAGATTCTTCTTATCTCTAGATATTTTACAAAACCAAAATGGTTAGTAAAATTTATCCAGTGAAACTAAAAAAAAAATTAATCTATTAAATATATAATTTACCTTATGACACATCCAAAATATATATGTCCAAATTTTTAGTAAAAATGTTTGAAGGTAAGTCACTAAATCAGAATTATAATCCCCAAAAAATTTAAAGTGGATCATAATGTTGCATTAGAAATATGTGAATACATTGATCAACATAAAATATTAATTAAGACTTGCATTCTTACAAAAAATGCATCATATTTTCAAATATATTCCATAAATCAAAACATCTAGGAAAATCTTACTAAAATAACATAAACCATAAAATAACTAACTAAATTCAATGTCACCAATGTTATACCATAAACATATCTCAATGATTATTATATCAATATAAAAACATATTAATGTTTATCATCCATGAATCATGTGTTTTACAAATAGATCAAATTTCCACTGAATAATATTTCTTGGTTATCGGTACTACTCATCATATGTGTTCAGATACTTAATGAAAAGTTAGTATAGTACAATATATATACATTTTATGATTCTTATGAAGAGAATATCATTGATAAAATTCTAATAAAAATATTTATTAAATTAAAATTCAACACCTTTTTTAAATCGACATCGGGTATAGTAAATCATAAGCTAGAACTTGATAACTTATCTTCTTATGAGGTATATTCCATTCATTCTTTGGGATTCATTTTCATAGTTCCTCGTATCCTTACAGTTGAATCACTGAACATTGGAAACTTCTTTTTCACATTAAAATCATGAGAATGGTGTAATTTATCTACACACTTATAGAAATTGATCATTCCCCTCAATCTAGTTCCAGGGTGTTTCATTACACAATTATCACATGGGGAAAATATTTCTTTACCTTCTTCTATTTATCTATATTTTTCTCTATAATACTCTTATTCTCTTACTTCCCTTAAAATTCATCATTCATAGAGAATTGTTTCACTATTTGTATACTACATGATACTATATACTCGTATGATGGGAAAATTTGGGTGATTAGTTCCCATCAGAGTATTGGATTGATCCCATCAAACTAATTATCATTATTACTCTTTGGAGTACATATATTCATACGGTTCCAATTCAATCCATTTGGTTCCATTTTTAAAAAATTTAATACACTAGATTATATCATAACATTATAAATCATAACATATAATCTCAATACTAGTTAAATACTTAACATAAATTAAACAATTTATACATAATTAATCTCATAATCAAAAGCATGGTTTCTTTGTGAAGGTTTTCAAATCATAGAAATATCTCCAAATCCTTCATAATGGTTTTTTATGATAATATAAATTAACAAAATGAATATCCCTTGGGGTTTCAAACTTGGAGCATAGTAATCTTTGTTATCGTGCACTACGTAACACTCGAGTCAAGACCGACACACCATTCTCAAATTTATTACCCCTAGGAAAAAAATTTCCCAATCCATGTCCACTTTTAGTATCTAGACAAGGATATTATTATAGAAAAACCAAAAAATCTATAACTTACTAGAACATGGAGATGTTATCTTATATATTATACATATCATTTAATTATGTCATAGGGTTATATTACAAAATCTATGTTTATAGAAATCTAGTTCTAAAGGGTTATACTAGACTTCCTCTAATACTAGCTATAAATACACAACCCCTAGTAGCCCAGAGTGGATGGTTGCTTTATTACATTGGCATAATATGCAATTAATCATAGCCTGAAGGACCAGATATTCTAGTGCTATTTGTAAACAAGTTACATAGACATTAACTTAAAATTACAATTGAGTATGTAAAATACACAAAGTGTTTTTGGTGAAAATTACATATTTCTCCTTAGAAAATCCCTATTAATCAATCATAAAAAACATCTGTAAAGACCCAAAAATTCCCTATTTTTTTAATTATATGGAATTATTATGTGACTACAAAAATTATCAGCATGTGACTCCAAGGCCCGAAGATCTCAGAACATAATTTTGAATTTTTTTACGGTATGTTCAGTAAACATGCAAGTTGGGATTTATATCTTTTGAATCGGTGCTCGGATTAAAAAACTGAGGGAACCATTGAATTCACAGCACCAGGATTTTCATTGGAAAAACAAAACATCAGTAGCCAAGGGTCGGTCAAAAAATATAATTTTTGGGATTTTTAGAAAAAAAAATAATAAAATAATAAAATGAGTTATTTTATTCTTTCTGAAACTATTGAGCAGCAGATGGTGGTACCTCAGGGTAATGATAGACATTAAATAATATAAATTTAATGACACGTCCCTTTGGATGTGTAACCACTATGTTCATGGATTAAAGGTTCATTAATTGCAGTTCATTATTAAACCGTATTAATGAATGCAATATGATGTGGATTCTTTAATTTAATCGAACCTTTGGCATTGGAATTGGAAACCCAGGTGAGGAATCTCAGACGAAACACCAACGACAATCCTCTCCAATGAAGAATAGTAGATGAACAGTGACTATTGGGGGAAACAATCCTAGTATTGACAAACAATGTCGAACGACTTTAAATGTATATCTTCTCCTTCATCTGCAACATCATTTCTAGGTAGGTGGTTTATGTGATTTATGTTTCTTCTCATTCCGTTCATGGAAAATACAACTAACACAGACCAACCGACTAGCAGATTGATTTGCAACTTGTTTGTTCTTGCGAGTGGTTGTTGTGGGGTCTTAATTTGGGGAATCATTCTTTTTTATTGATTATTGTTATCACCCCCTGTTAGAACACTAACATGGAGGGTTTGGGCCAATCCGAACAAGGATCAGACCCCTTTTTGTTCTTATTTTATGTGCAATCTTTTTGTGCAACTAGGAAACGAGGATGAAAGAAGAATTCAAGGTCCTTTCTATGAAGGTGGCGGCCCAGGAGGCCCGTAGGAGCAGACGAGAAAAAAAACAGACCACTGCAGTATCTCTAGTGGCCCATGGAAGCATCTTCTAGCACTGCGGCACCAATAACTAGGGGCAATGGCTAGCCGAGTTGGCCTCATGGTGGAGTGGCGCTCGCAGGTGCCACAGTGGCAGGATTCGCGGCCAGTTGGGCCGCAACGGGTGGAACGGCGCGGTGCCATCACACCACATGGAAAGAGGAGCAGGCCACTCGGGCCGCTCAGCTGGACTGACAGCTAGCTCCAGATGACCATTTTAGAAGGTGGGGCGCCACTAACTAGTCGAACCAGACATGTCGTGTCCAGATAGTGCGTCCAGCAACTGACCTGCATCCACACGGGCTGGGTTATTCTAGGTGAGCCGGACCTGCCTGCCTAGCATGACCTGCCAGCTGTGCCAGACCCACGAGCTGGGTCAAACCCGCCAGCCAGACCAGACTCGCTAGTCGGGCCAGTTGGGCCAGACCCCTATCGGACCTAGACACGACCAGTCCTGTTTTGCTAAATTGAGTGTATCACGCAAATCAGGCGTCCGATTGACGCGTCGTCTATAGCGAGAGGACCCTTACGATGAGGAGCTAATGATTAGATACTCCACTTGAGTTTTGGAAGAAGTTGGAGTACTTCCAGGTTAGATCGAACTCAAATCCAACTGAACCCTATTTACCATTTTGCATATATCTTACATATTGGGTGTCCGATTGACACACCGTCTGTCGCATTGGAATCCTTATAAAAAGGGGTACTTTGGGTTACTTCTTCTTGAGACTTATTGGGGGTTTAAATATGACCAGTGGCATGAGGAGTGGTTTCTCAAGAACTCAAGCACATCAAGTGCAGGAATCTTGGGGCTGGCTGTCATGTGAAGAGAGACCCTCTGTGGATTGGTATGAGAGTGACCCTTTGTGGATCAGCAGCAGAGAAACCCTATGTGGATTAGAAGTAGTGTGACTCTGTGTGGATCGTTAGTAGTGGGACCCTATTTGGATCGCAAGTAGTTCGACCCTGAGTGGATCGATAGTAGAACGACCCTATTTGGATCTACAGTAGTGTGTACTTGTGTGGATCAACAATAGATCAACCATATGTAGATCGATAGTAGAGCGGTCCTGTGTGGATAAACAGTTTAGCAACCCTTTTTGGATCAAAATTAGAACCTCTCAATAGAATAAAATGATCTAGATGAAGACTATTAATCTTTATTCTTGTTTGCTAAGTTGTATACCTTGTGTGAGATTTGTTTTACTCAATTCTTTGTGATTGAGATCATGTTTTTTGGTTTTTTCTTTTGGTAATTATAAGAGACCTTTGGGGATCTCGGGTCCCTACGGAGTATTGTTATACTCAACCCTGCATAGGATTTACTCACACCTTGTTTTTTCTTGTGTTGATGATGGGTATCTTGATTGAGAATCAAGGATCCAGGGCTAGATGGTGCTTGGAGGTGATTGACCGACATGGTGAGTAACAGTGATGGCAGACGACAAGTTAAACCTACCCTTCAGGTAAGATCCATGGTGGATGACCTCTCGAGCAAATTTTTTTCCTTTTTTTGTACATTATCTCCAGTGGGGCTTTTATAATAGCTCATTAAAATTCAATACTTACATTTAATCTTAGTGGTGGTTTTTAGTAGTGGTTGTACATTCCCTTTTGTTGTTGTGTTATACTTGTATGTAGTGTGTACCTAGTTTGTGATTGTATAGGTTTAAAGGAAATGCCTTCCCTTTTTGTATTATGCATTTCTAGTACTAGTCACCAATCCTTAGCCTATGGAAGGTGGGATTGGGGTAGTCACAACACAGGCCCCGAAGGATGGGTCATGACAAAGTGGTATCAATGGCGATCATTTCTACCAGAAGAACTAGGAGTCTGTGTTTTCAATAGAGAAATATTTTTAAGTGTATTGAGTTGCAATTACATTTTAGGGAGTCTAGTGTTGGTGCAGCGGCCAATGTATCCATACACAAGTACCCTGATTTCTGAATTCTGACTCGATACACAGAAACATTGTTTGTGTGTGTTTTGAAAATGTTTTTCTTTGGATATATTTTGAGCCAGCTCACTAGGTAAAACTTATTGATTGGAGCACATTTGATTCTTCATAAGATGCCACCCCATATAAATCCATCCAAGATTCTAATGAGAGATCATAACGAAGCTCCACTAAGTTATTAGGTGTCGGTACATGTCCCTATTATGGTAATAACACCTTCAGGTGGTGTAACGAAAGAGCCCCCACTCATAGGGAAGCAGTTGACAATAGCCCCACCAGCTGACAGTGCACGCTGACTGAGCATGTTACACGAGTTCTAGAGTCATAGGCCTTTGAGGTTTCGAGGAAACACAGATCCACGGACAGCTGAGGACTGGTTAGAGGCAGTGGCACAATTTTTCCTCTTGGTTGAGACACCAGAAATCTAGGGAGTGATCCTTATTGCTAGTCTCTTTCAGGGCACATCAGGGAGATGGTGGAGCCCGACTCTCCAAACACACAAGCAGATGGATCTTTCCTAGTTTGAATTTGAGATCCTTTCATGGACAAGTTCATTCCATAGAATTTATCCCCCGTTCATATTCAGAAGCTACTTCACTTACAACAGGTCATCCGGACAACGGCCCAATACTCGGCGAGATTCCCTAACCTCTCTTGTTACTCCACTAACATGGTACAAGGCCCTTTCATCAAGGCTTGGACCTTTGAGCAGGGGCTCCGAGGGGAGATCAGAGCATCAAAGATATTGTTCAACATCCTGACACTAGATGGAGTGCTAAAACGAGCACTATTGGTGGATAGATTCCTAGATAAGAAGGCACCAATGGTGAGAGCCACCACTAGATGACAGATAGATGAGTCATCCTCAGAAGGTAGTAGGCAGATGATGCAAAGGTCCAAGCTGACTAGAACTTCTGGAGGATGACCCCAGGATGTAAGGTCAGAGGTGTGGGGCTCTCAAAGTATAAGAAGACAACATAGGAGCAGACTACGCTAATCATGCGATGGATAGAGTCACAAGGCTCGCAACTTCCTGACTCATTGTACTGATGATTAGCAGATGATTGAGGGATCGTTGAGGCAGCAGTTGAGGTTTGAACGAGGAGTTCCTCATGGAAGAAAATGTTTCAGATGAACAGGTCATGTAGAATGTGGTGGACAATAGTTTGAGGAACTGCCGCCACCATGCCCAGGTGGTCCACCCCAACCCTAGGGAGCAGGTGGACAGGGATGAGATCAGCTTCAGGAAACAGAGGCCTATAACCATGGCGCTCTAGAGATGATTCGAGGTATGATCTATGTCCACTACACCCTAGATTACATTATTATAGACACATGTTCTAGTCACACTTTAATTGTCATGGCTCTCATTTAGAGCTCATAGATTCTGATGGACCCATTGGCACGATCCGTACAGTTAGAGACTCCTATGGGAGAGGATTCAATGATTACACACTGGTTCAGGTAGTGTGAGCTTACTGTAGGACATGAGATCTTTGGATGGGATCTCTTAGTAGCAGCTTCGAGGCATTACGATGTCATGTTGGGTATGTACTGGCTATCCACAGTCCATTCTTAGATTGAATGTTTTAGGCGCAAAGTGTGGTGTGTTTGTGAGAATGGGACCAAGTTTTCCTTCACCGATGAGAAGGAAACCTTTATAGAATTGGATGGACTTTCATGGAGGATTTTATACCTGATAACTCATCATTTGGATAGACTCACCCTCGGTGTAGTGGATGTGAGGATTCCAAGCTATCCTATTGTGGTAGACCTGTATGTGGACGTCCTCCATGAAGATATTATGGGACAACCTCCTCTCAGAGAGGTATAATTCTTCATCAACTAGTATCGTGGGATGACACCGATATCTATGACAGCATATCGGATGGCTCCTGTAGAGGTTCGTGAGTTGAGGGTACAGTTGGAGGACTTTCAAAGGAAGGGGCTCGTAAGACCCAATGTCTCTCCATGGGCAGCCCTGATTTTGTTTTCCAAAAAGGTAGATGGGATTCTGAGGCTTTGTATGGACTATCGGCGCTTGAAATAGGTTACTGTGAAGAAAAAATATCCTCTACCGAGGATTTATGACCTCTTCAACCAGATTAAGGGAACACAATGGTTTTCAAAGATAGTCCTCAGATCAAGATATCATCAGGTCGGGGTACGGGATGAGGACGTACCGAAGACAAAAATTGGATATCGGTATGGACACAATGAGTTCTTGGTACTACCTTTCAGCATGACCATTGCACTAGAAGTGTTCATGGTACTCATGAATAGGATCTTATAGCCTTACCTCGATCACTTCATGGTGTTCTTCATTGATGACATCTTGGTATACTCAACCTCGGAGGAGGATCACACCACGCATCAGTATATTGTTGTGGATACACTCTGAGAGCACCGGATTTATGGAAAGATCTCTTAGTGCTAGTTATAGATATGGGAAGTCCACTTTTTATGGCATGTTATCTAAGAGGTTATAGATTTAGTGGACCCAACAAACATAGAGGCAGTGCTTGATTGGGAACCACCCAGTAGTGTGACCAAGGTACTGAGTTTCTTAGGTTTGGCTGGGTACTATCGAATATGTGTACCTGACTTTTCCAGAGTAGAAGCACCCTTTTCAGCTTTGACAAAGAAGGGGAAGCCATTTGTATAGATAGAGAGATTACAGTATATTTTCCAAGAGCTAAGGTAGATACTGGTGAGTGCCCCCATCTTAAGTCTATAAGAAGAGGCAGTTGGTTATGTAGTCTACTATGACACTTTAGGGATCATATTGGGATGTGTCCTAACGCAGGAGTGAGTGGTGATCACCGAAGACTCACAACATCTGAGGAAAGATGATCATAACTATGTGACCCATGACTTGCAGTTAGCAGTAGTGGTTTTTTCATTGAAGATGTGGCAGCACTACTTTATGGGTGAACAGTTTACTATCTACTCTGATCATAAGAGTCTCAGGTATATCTTCTCATAGAAGGACCTGAACCTAATACAAAGGCGATGGGTGGAGTTCCTTTATGACTGTTACATTGAAATAATCTACACACATGGAAAGGGAAACATAGTAGTAGACGCAATCAGTTGGAGTTCAGGTCTACACCTACTAAGTAAGGTGATATAGCAGCTATCCATGCTGTAGATATCCTTTGTGGATAGTGATGGAGCAGCTTACCTCCAATCTACGACTGTCACTCCCCCACTCCTTCAGCTATTTTAGGAGGCACAACTAGGGGACGTTGACTGTGAGGCCTAATGTGCTCAGATAACCTCAGGCCAAGTTCTAGATGGATTTCTGATAGGTGGAGAGCACATCATCTAATTTAGAGGATATACAATGGTACCAGTGATGTTTCAGGAGGAGGTGTTGAGGGATTTCCATACAACCCCTTTGGTAGTACATATTGGGGTGGAAAAGATATACTAGGACTTTCAACGTTAGTACTGCTGGGAAGGGATGAAAAAATTAGTGGTAGAGTTCGTATCACGATGACACACATGTCATCAAGTAAAGGTCGAGCATCATGTTCAAGCAGGATTTGCATAGCCACTATAGGTACCAGAATAGAAGTGGGATGGTATCTCCATAGAATTCATGACTGGGTTCCCATGCACATCTAGGGGCCACGACTATATCTGGGTGAACATTGACCGACTCACCATGTTGGCTCATTTAATATCCATACGAGAACTGGGATCAGCAGAGGGATTGGGAATCCTCTATGTATAGAAGATAGTATAGATTCATGGGATACTATTGATGGTAATTTTAGATCATAACTCTCATTTTACATCCCGGTTTTATAAGGGATTACAGGAGGCATTCTGGACTCAGCTACGCTTGAGCATCACCTTTCACCCTCATACAGATGGTCTGACGGAGTGGTCTATATAAACACATGAGGACATGATTCATTCTTGCATCCTTGGTTTTTTTCCAAAATTGGGAGGACCACCTGACACTAGTGGTGTTCACATACAACAATAGTTATCACTCCACCATCGGCATGGCACCATTTGGGGACTTATATGGAAGACCATGTAGATCACCTCCATGATGGACAAGCCCAGGGGAGTTATCACTGATGGGTCCAAATTTGGAATGAGATATCACTAATAAGGTGAAGGTCATCCAGGAGTAGATTAAAACTACACAAAGAAGGTATAAGTATTGTGCCAATAGAAGATGGAGACCCTTAGGGTTTGATGAGACCGGACATGTTTTCCTTCAGGTCTCACCCTGATGAGGATTGTGGAGATTTGGGCAGGGTGGAAAGCTAACTTTGAGGTTCATCAGACCTTTTCAGATCCTAAGTAGAGTTTTTGAGGTGGTGTACCGCCTAGCACTTTCCCCACAGATGCACTGGGTGCATAATATTTTCCATGTGTCACAAATGAGGAGATATGTGCATGATCCATTGCAAGTCATCAATTGGGGTGAGCTACAAATTCACTATGGGGAAAATTTCACGGAGTTCCCAGTGGTGATAGAGGATCAATAGGAGTGGTTCCTACAGGGGCATTTGATTCCTCTAGTGTGAGTTTAGTGGTATCACGGGAACCTCCAGGAGATCATATGGGAACAGGAGGCTCAGATTCATGCTCAGTACCACCTTTTATTTTCTTAGCCTTTGTTGTGGCTTTTGAGGAAGTAAATCCCTAAGGTGGGGAGAAATTAAAGACCTAGAAATTATGTATAATTTTTTTATTATATAGAATTATTATGAGACTGTGAAAATTAATGGCAGGTGATTCTGAAGCCCAGAGAGCCCATAACACAATTTTGATCTTTTTTTATGGTACATTCAGTAAACGTGCGAGTGGGGATTTATATATTTTAAACTGATACTCGGATTAAAAATATGAGGGCACCATTGAATTCATAGCATCAAGATTTTCTTAGGCGAAGGTTATCTTGGGATAGCAAGGATCAGATGAAAAGATAATTTTTGGACTTTTCAGAAAAATAATAATAAAATAACTAAATAAGTCATTTTATTCTTTCTACAATTTTTGTGTGGCAGATGATGGGAACACAGTGTAATAATTGACATTAAATAAGATTCATTTAATTACACGTCTTATTGGATGTGTAACCACAATGTTCGTAGATTAAAGGTTCATTAATTTTGCTTCATTAATAAACCATATTAATGAACACAACATGGTACAGTTTCTTTTATTTAAAAAAACCTTTGGCATGGAAATTAAAAACACATGTGAGGAACCACTGATGAAATTCCAATGAATTTTCTCTCCAACGAATAATGGTTGATGAACTACGACTGTTGGGGGAAATGATCCGGGGATCAATGAACAACGATGAATGAATTCAAAAGCGGATCTTCTCCTTCATCTACAACACCATTTATAGGTAGGGGCTTACATTTTTTATGTTTCAACTCATTAGGTTCTTGTAAAATACAAAAAACAAAAACCAACTGACTAATAGGTTGATCCACGTCTTATATTTTCTTTCGGGTGGTTGTTGTGGGTTCTTAATTTGGGTAATTGTTCTTTCTGATTGATGATTGTTATCACCCCATGTTAGAACACTAACACAGAGGGTATGGTCCAATTCGAACGAGGCATGGCCCCCCCAACCTTCTTGTTATATGTGTGTTCCTTGTTTGTGACCCGAAAACAAGGTGACAAGATGAATTTAAGAGCCTTATAGTGAAAGCGGTGACCTGGGAGACCTGTAGGCACAGACAGGAAAGAAAATGGACCATCAGAGTATCTATGATCACCCGCGGAAGCAACCTCCAGAATGGAAACACTGAAACGGCGGCACTGGAAATCGGTAGTAGCCGCCCAAGCTGTCTACATAGAGGATTGGCACCCGCAGGTGCCGTCGCGGCATGAACTACAGCCAACCAGGCTGTTGCGGGTGGAACGGTGCGGCTCTGTCGTGCCTTGCGGGAAGAGGAGTGGCCCTCTTGGGCCTTTCGGATGGACAAACAGCTAGATCCAGTTGGCCGATTCAGAAGGGGGGTACTGCCAACTGGCCAAAATAGATGCACTGCATCCGGTCGATGCATCCAGCAACCGGCCCGCATCCGTGCGAGCCTGGTTTTCTAGGTGGGTCGGACCCACGGCATGGCTGGATCTATAATCCGGGACATACTTTACAGTCAGGCCAAGTCCACCATCCATTTCGTACCCACCATTTGGGCTGGACCCATGAGCCCAATGAGCCGGCCAGGCCGGACCCTTCCCAGACCTGGACCCAACAGGTCCAGTTTCTCTAAATTGGGCGTATCTCGTAAAGCATGCATCTGATTGACGCATCATCAGTTGCGTGAGGACCCTCATGAAAAAGAGGTTATTTTGAGATACTCCACATGAGTTTTTAATGATGTTGTAGTATGGAAGGGTTGGATCAGACTCGAATCCAACCGAGTCCTATTTACCTTTTTGTCTATATCTTATAGATCAGGGGTCCAATTGACGTGTCTTCGGTCACGTTGTAACCCTTATGACAAGGTGGTCCTTTGAGTTACATCTTTTTGAGTCTTCATGGTGATTGAAATATGACCAGTGGATTGAGAAGTGGTATCTTAGCAACTCATGTGAACCATGTGTAGGAATCGTGTGGATAGCTATCAAGTGAAGAGTGACCCTCTATGGATCGGTATGAGAGCGACCCTTCATGGATATGAAGAAAAAAGACCCTATGTGGATCGAAAGTAGAGCGGCCCTGTGTGGATGAAAAGTAGTGAGACCCTGTGTGGATCGATAGTAGTGTGACCATCTATGGATCGACAGTAGAGAGACCCGATGTGGATTGACAGTAGTGCGAGCCTATGTGGATCGAAAGTAGAGTGACCCTATGGGGATTAAAAGTAGAGAAAACCTATGTGGATAGGAAGTTTAGAAACCCTTCATGGATCATTAGCAGAACCTCTCAATAGAATAAAATGATTTGGCTGAATACTAATCATCTTTATTCCTCTTCTCTAATTTTTATACCCGGTGTGAGATGTATTTTAGTTAATTCTTTGTGATTGAGATCATGCATTGTGGTTTTTCCTTTGTGGAATTCTGAGAGACCTTTGGGGGTCTTGGGGTCCCTACTGAGTATTGTTATACTCACTGCTACATGGGATTTACCTACACCTTGTTATGTCTTGTGCAGACGACGGACAGCTTGACAGAGACTCGAGGGGCCAGGGCTAGATGGTGCTCGGAGGTGATTGACAGATATGGTGAGTGGCTGTGATGGAAGACGATAATATATACCTACCCTTTAGGTAGGATCCTTTGTGGACGACCTCTAAAGAACATTTTTTTCCTTTTTGCTGTACTTTCTCTCCAGTTGGTCTTGTATACTATCCTCTTTACATTCAGTACTTACTTTTACTCTCAGTGGTAGTTTTAAGTAGTGGTTACACTTTCCCTTTATCCATTGTGTTTTACTTGTATGTAGTGTGTACGAATTCTACATGTGTACAGAATTATAGGCAATGCCTTCCCTTTTTCGGTTATTCCTTTTTGGTGCTAGTCACCAACCCCTGGCCTATGAAAGGGGGCTTTGGGTAGTCACGGCACGGGACCTAGGGGACGGGTTATGACAACTTCCTAATATCCTGGGGAAAATAAAAAATAAGAAAGGGGTGATTTTATATTCAGATTAAGGGTAACAAAATCTATCATGAATAAATAAGAGTAATTAATATGCCAAGGTAAATATCTAAAACACATTCCACATAAAAAATAACATGAGCATAATATAGAAGGAATAAATGATGATCAAATAAACTCATATAATTAATCACATTAGATTAAAAAACATCCATAGGTATTATAACTAATAAAATAATCATATGGAAATCAATACAAGATATCATAACAAGAGAATGAATAATTTCGGACATATGAAAAGGTCCAGACGTTCCATAAAACATTTATAAATATATGTGTAAAAACCTTCCAAATTTGGAAGACTAATTTGTCTCATTAGACCGGTCAATGCATCGGGGGACTATTGATAACCGGGCCTCACCAATCATTTACTAAGATAAATTAATTACACATATGAAAGGGGTGAATCATAATCAACATAAACATTCATATTGTAAAACCAATAAACAAAATGGGACCACTTACCCAAATCAAAACAAAATAATCATAAACCATCAAGAATAATATTTCAATGATAATATAATTGTACATACTTAGAAAAAAAAATATACGTAATATAATTAATAATGATGATATTAATATAATACATGATATTAATACAACACATCCTAAGTGAATAATTTGTATAATAAATGGTTTATTTCATCAATGAATAGAAATACCATAAAAACATCATTAAAAAAACTTGAGAAAAAGTATCCTCTAAATGTTGAAATTTTCCTTAAAAGAGTTCAAAAACATATTTAAAGCACTTTTATTTGAAAATTATAACAGAAAAAATTATAAAATAAGCATTAAAACATTGAATGGTCATGATGGTGGAAACTTCCATTCATGTTGGACATAATGAAAATAAACATTCCGTTCACATTTTTGGTAAAATGAAAGTGAGCCATGTTTTGAGAATGACATGAAGATTATATCAAAAAAATGTAAAAAATTAAAAAAAATTAAAATTTTCAATAATATATCATTTTTAAATGGTTAAAAATAAAATTGCATTTTTTTAGAAAATAAGGATTTTTATGAAAAATGATTTTTTGCCAAATAGAGATATAAAGTCATATTTTATTAAAAATAATTTCTAAATCATTTTACATACCAAAGAGTGTAAAATGGTATTATAAATTCAAAAATTTCATGAGTAATTAGTGAATAATAAAAAAATATTTATTTTGAGATATAAATAACAATTAATTCCCTCAAGTGAGGCATACTCCGAAACAATCCTGAATATGGTTGAGATTGTGAAATAAACCCTTAACACTGCTAAACCATTTTTTCATTTTCTGAAGGCCGGTTTGAGGGTTTCCGGTACCCAGTATATCCCTTCACCACATTCACACACCACGTCAAAACATACAGGTCCAATTCGAAATTAAAAGTTCAAAACCAAACGTATGAGCGCCCTGCTACTCACCTACCATCAACCCTTAACACATTGTTAACTTATGAGTCATAATAACATAAAATAAATAAAATAAAATGAATCTTAAATTACCATTAATAAAAATATTTTCATGATATAACTTATCAAATTGATATTATATACAGTAAACAATGTAATGAGTGGTGAATATGACATATGTCTCACGGTTGTAAAAGTGGGAAGAGAAACCCTTACATCTGGTTTGAATTCCATCATATGTTCTTGGACATGGTTTATTATACATATATTTCAGAACAATACCTACATATCCCATCACATATATGATTTTCATATATTCTTTTATCACCCATTTATTAAAAACTTTGTTAAAATCAACATTTCAGGTGATAATTTCTTCATTTACATATATGTTTTAGTTTTGTAATTTTGGTTATTTTAATTTGATCACTATTAAATCATATTAATAAATTTATATATGATATAAATTTAATTTATATTCATCGTATATTTTTTAAGATTTATTTATAAATGTTAGTGATGGAAAATGTATTTGGTCGTTCATGAAGACGATAGGTTATATGTACACATGAATGATTTTTTAATTTTTCTCGATTGATGGGATGAAAAAAAATTAATTCACCTTTAACTAATAATTAATATGTTATATATATAATTTATATTTATAAAATTCTTTCTTATTTCCATCTTCGTGAAATTAAATTGAAAAACACTTTACATTTCTATGTGGAGAGGGTAGTCCATATGTATGCACTAGCGGCATTATTGTTTTCCTATGAAATTAATGGTTATAAGATAAATGGGATATTGTATTTATAGAAGTATTTTTAGATCATAAATATCACATATATTAATTAACATTAACCATTACACCTTTCAAGTAAATCGTAAGCAAAAAAGCGATCCGCATTGCTTGGTGAGGGGGTAGTCCACCGTACACATGTATGTCGTTATCGTATCCCACACAGAATAGAAAGTAAGAAGGTATATGAGATATCATAATTATTAAAATATTTAAATTTTATAAATATCATTTAAATATATAAAATCAATCATTATATTCATCCTTTAAATATGGTGATCTAAAAATAATTACATTCATTCGTGAGATAGTAATATGTTGTACACACGATCAATGGTTTCGTTTCCAATTTGATGGAATTGGATGTGGATATGGGTTTTTTGTAACACACCAGGTAAATAAAGAATATGACATTTTTATATTTATTCATATTTGTGAATAAAATATTAATATTACTTTAAAGGGGATGCTATGCTCGATGGCGTACCCAATACGCAACAACAAGTTTCTTGGGAATCTTACGTTGCACTCTAATAATAAAATAATATTATTTTAAAGGGTATTTAATGCCTAGACGTTGTAATGGAGGGAATGAAAAGAACTAACTACAAAATGATTATATATGTTTGTAAAATATTTTTACTCTTTACAATAAATGTTAGAGGATTAAAAATGTGAATGAATCTAATTTTAAGCGTAAACATTCTAATATTCTTTAAAAGGTCGATTAACAGACTTTTGATAAAGAACCTATTTTAAATCCACTTTTTGACAATTTTATGTGTTATATTTGACAAAATAAAATTCTTCTTTACAATCGGGACATCAAAATTTACTTTGTGTAAATTTTTGGTTTTTTTCCGATAAAGTTCATTTTTTAATGAATAGTGAAAAATGTTGTATTTTAATTCAAAACCTCCTTTTAATATAATTTATTTATATTATTATATTATCTTTTTAATTGGTTTCAAAGTGAAATTAGAATATATTTTTACCATTTAATCCAATATTGGTCGTTGGAATTAATTTCATCTTGTAATTGGACTTAAACTAGTGTCAATCTTTTGATACTTATTATTTCATAAAAACACGCTCTTGGCTCTGACCGTGGAAATTAATTATTAAATTAATTAATGTAACTTATATGTTTTGAATTTTTTAAAATAGAAATCATTTTTTAATTCGTAATATCAAATATATCTTAGGGTGAATTTTTGGTATTTTTATGAAAAACATCAATTTTTGATGAATAGTGAAACTACTAAGTTGTAGTTAAAGAAACTGATTTTTTGTTTAAATGAAACTTTTCCACCTCTGTGTTTTGAATTTCAAAAATCCTATATACATGGTTTTCATTATGAAGTAAAATGTGGTTTGCATTGATAGTGATAAGGAAAATGCTGGTGGCATGTCTCGGATTTCGTATAATGATGTTGTGCAAGGTGCCAGAAAGAAGGTTTCTAAACAGAAGGAAGTGATGAATGCACCAACACGAAGACAGACGAGGAAAGACTATTCATACTTTCCAAAACCAATGTCCACTAGGTCTTCTGTTGGGAAGGAGAGCTTGGTAGCAAATTCTTCTAAGGAGCTTCTTGCCTCGAAGAAGTTGAATCTGAGAAGGAAGTATGCCAAGATTTTGAACCAGCATGATGGCTCGGAATGGGAAATAGATATGGCGGAGGAAGAGAACTATGATGGATGTGGTGATGGATCTGAATTTTATGACATTTAGTTTTTTCTTTTACCTTTTCGTAATGGTTTCCTTCACTTTTCTTTTATTTTAATAAATGGTCAGGGGCTTGCCTCTGACTGAGCTTTTCTGGTTAAGGTAAAAATAATGTTTTAATAATGTGAAATGACCTAGACACATGTCCTACCCTCCTTGGATGTGTCATGGCCGACCAAGACAATCCATGGGTCAACTTGGGGACCCCATGGAGCCACATTGGTTGGAAAATGACATAAATAACTTTTTATTTAAAGTTAAAATAAAAATGTCACAAGCATGAGATGTTTTACTAAAATAATTTTGAAATGGGGTTATAAAAGTCATATTTTTTAAAATAAATATTCATTAGAAATCTAAAACCATTTCCTAAATCATGATATTTGTTTTATAATTTTTATACATTAAATAAATTAAATTATTTATGACATCATGCTGATGCAGCGATTACCTCATTATTTAATGATTTAAATAAAATGAAATGATAATGTAAAAACTAAAACCTACAATTGTCAAAAACCTATTGTATGGGTGTATTTAGAACCCTTACCACCTTATCCTCGAAATAAATCAATTTGGGACCTTTAAAATCCGAAACGCATTTGAAAATAAAGTAACATTTTGTAACTTTACAAGAGTGCCCCTCCTCTCCTCTTATAAAAGGCTCCCACCTCTACCACCTTACCCACACCTTTCAAGCCTTTGGCTCGGCCAACCTCTGTTCATTTTTCCTCTCCACATCCCTCTCTTACTACTGGAATCCTCACTTTGGGCAGAAGTCTACCCAAGGAAGCCTTTGAGCTCAAATCAAAAAGAGTTACCTAATTTTAAGGTAATGTCTTCACTTGTGTTCTTTTGTTTTATTTTTCTTCTCCAACCCCCTAAACTCTTTTTATTCATTTATTTTGTAACAAATCCTGTATATTAAATATAATATTATTTTTTTATAAGAATAATTCGAGCTACACTTACACACACCTACATCAAATGGTTCTAGAACATACTGTTTCTGTGGATGGCGAATTTCTGCGTCACGAAATGATGATTGTTCAACACTCATATAACACATTAAAAGGTGTCCATTAAGATGTCACTATATTTATATATGATATATAATATGTTTATTTTTTACTAAAGCTTCTGTATTTTTCTTTTGTGGAATAACTTTATGGTTTCCATTGTGGGTAAACACGATAATTTCATTTTAGGAAGTGCGGACTACAACCCCCTCAAAGTGATTTGATTCGTTAATTCCATATGTGGGATGTATAAAGGATGTATTTAAAGTTATTATATATGATTCATGTTACATATAAATGATGAATATAATTATGGAATTAAAATATACATACCTCTCATTTAGTTTTAATTCCATTAATATGACATAGAAATGAAAGTAACGTTCATGCGTACGTACGGCTTACCGTCTCCATGAACGGTGCATTTCACTTCTTACCTATAAATGATTATTTAATATTATAAATACATGTATATTCTATATATAAATGATATATATGATATCCAAATCATTAATATCATTCTGGATATAATGAACCTTTGACCGCATGAACAGTATGTAATTGTAAGAAGTCCACTTTCGACTTAAGAACCAAATATCGACAAAACAAACATTATTAACTTAAATGATTACATAATGTTTATAACATGGAAAAAAGTTATATAAAAGGAATAATAAACTTGAAAAAGGTTCTTAAGAAAGTAGAAATTAACTCAAGTTTATTATTCAGGACGTTAAAGAATGATCGTGTCAAGTCGGACCCGAGGTAAGGGATCATACCCCTATCTTTCTTTTTAAGTACACTCTTTTATGTCATTCCTCTTAAGATCATCTTTCTTAGGATTGGGATGTTCTTTTATATTACTCCTACTGTAATTTCTATGTTCATATGATGAGAGACCCTATTATTTCTCACCAATCCATTTTGGAAGTTTTGAGTGGCGCCGTTAGGCTGCCGAATTTTCGTAAGAGATCTAACCTCTCTCTTTCTTTTTAAGTACTCTCCTTTATGTCACTTATTTTAAGCTCCTATTTGTTATTATGGGGGATGTTCTTTTATATCCCTCTTGATTTAAATTTTATTGTAATATGATGAGAGACCCTATTTTATCTCATCAATCCTTTTTTGTAAGTTTTAAGTGGCGTCGTTAGGCTGCTGAGTTTTCGTAAGGGATTTTTCATCTCACTTTTATTCCCATGAGATTTATGCTAAATTTGCCACAATTTCCTTTGAGTGGTGTATGTACTGTCCATTATTTTACTCACTGTATAATATACTTACATTTATGAGTATTTACATCAATTTTTTATTTTCCTTCTTTCATGGGGTGTATGTTTTGAGAGATACCCATGTCGGTAAGGGAACCTTTCACCCTCCTATTTTTAAAAGACTTATTTTGTTATGTCTTTTAATTCACATAACATTATGTGGGGATATTTTCTTCTATATACTTAGTGATTTAAATTTTATTTCCAAGTGATGAGATACCTTTTTTATCTCTCATCAACTCATTTTCTGAATTTTGTAGTGACGCCATTAGGCTCAAATTTTTGCAAGGGAACTTCTTAACCCAATTTTGATTCTTTGGGATAAGCTTGTACTCCTTGAATATGTCGTTCTATGAATATGTGTGAATAACCTCTGATTTTTTTACACTTAATATCCACTTATATTTGGTGTATTAGTTTGTCACACATAATTATGTAATTGATTTATCCTTAATCCAAGGATACCGTCTTTGTATGGGACTTCGTCTCAATCTCCTTTCATTGAGGCATATTTTGTTTTATACAGAACCTTCTATTATACGGTGTATAAACCCCTTTTAATTTTACGTTTATCCGAAAGGAATATTTTTTATACAAAGCATTTTACTAAACGACAAAAGGGAATGTTTTTGTCGTACGTATGCGGCGACAACGACTTCTCCGCCGCCGTGACCATTATTTGAGTTTCGGCTTCCTCTACAAGCCATACCTTTTTTTTAAAGAAAAATAAATACCATGTTTTACTTTTCTTTTATTTTGGTATTGAAAATGGTTTTTATAATGTTTCTATATCAATGTGTTGTATTGATATCTTGTGATTGAAAAGTGGAAATGTTATGTTTCCTTTATGCATGTTTTATGTGATATGATTATGTTATAGTTCTTGGGCATTATTATGAAGACGGGTGGTTCTGTGATAAACTAAGGGTGGGTGAGCCCGAATGCATTGGGTAATGCAAAGGGGTTAAACATTAAGGTTTCTCCGAAGAGATTTAGGGAATATACTATGATGGGTATTCCAAACATAACCAAGAGGGTTACTCCCTACGTAAGAATGTTATGAATGCCTCAATTTACTTTTATGTCTTATGATTTATATGATTTATTCATGATTTTATGAGGTTTGTTAAAGTGAATATGTTTTATGGGTAAATTATGATTTCATTATTATGTATATATGTACTCATGTTTCCATTCCATACTTTTTATAACCCTTACTGAGCTTTTTATGCTCATCCAAAGTTTTTGAAATGTTTTTCCCAGGTCAAGGAAATGGTACATCATATGATGATAGTGTCAAGGAAGTGTCAAGAAAGAATCCATGTTTTATTTTAAATATGTTTTCGTTGATGGGAAAAATGAATACTATCTTTTATGTAACCACTTTGTTTAAATGTGGAATGTAATGGAAGTTTTATGATCTAATTCTCTAAAACTCTAAACCTGAAAAGATCCTCAATGTGTAATCTTGTAATAACTCAGGATTATGTAAGGTTTAAGGCTGGGGCCTTATAGTTGGTATCAAAGGTCGATTTAGATAACTTTAGAGGTTAGGGTATTCTCTAATCATAAGTGACATTACTATAATGGTTAGGATTTCAGAAAGAGTCCTAGTTTTAGATAAAGTGAATGAGTAAGTATATCTTACTGTTTTCCTTCCTCATTAGTACATGATGGTTTTGTTGAGATAATCACACTGACATTTCGGTTTTTAGTGAATGGATGGATCTAGATGGCACCAAAGAGACAACAGGTTTGAAGGAAACTATTGTGGTTCTCTGATTAAGATACTAGATAAAATGGGGGATTCAATGAGGAAACTCGTGGTTGTTCTAAACCAACTATCAAGGAGTCATGATCAACCACTTGGACCTTGGTATGATCTCTAATGCATCATGTACAAGATGACCAATTGATGTGGAAGTTCTGGTAATAATTATAAAGGTAACCATTAGAGTTTATATGATCCTTACTTTTGAGGTCATTATGGGTTAGTATATGTTATGATGGAAAATGAAAGGCATGAGATAAACTTGAGGTTAAAAGATTTTATGATTATTTTTGAAGATTTTATCTCTTTTTGGGGAATGTTTTAAGAATTATATAGTTTTGGAAAAAGGACAACACGCAGACCATGTGACAACCCGTCGCGTCGGACAAAGATGCAGGAATCGAACCCACAACCAAAGTGTGACTGGTATTTATCACCTACCATTGGACTACGTGAAGTCCCTGGTTAGTTTGAATGATTCTTATTAGTTAGATGATTTTTTGAATTAAGAGTAAGTTGATTTTGGGTTATCTATGAATATTTATTAACCTATCATGGAGAATATTTGATTAGGTTAATTACTTTTCAATACGAGACATTAAGAGCAACTGATGTTGTTACGATTTAACTTGGAAGACTATGTGACTAAATCCTTCAAATATTTGGGTTTCAATCTTAGTTGGTTTAATTTGAAGAATTTTATGGACAAATTGTTTATCGAATGGTCCTCATTGAACCTTGGGTTTTGTTGGAAAATTTTTGGAGATTAAGAATAGATTTTCTTTTTATAAATGGTTATCCTTTTCTGGATTATCTGATCTTGTACTAACCTTTTTTGTTTTGGTTTTGGTTAAAGTATAAAGACATGGGAAGTATATATTTCTCTTTTTTGGATTAGGTGATTCTCTAGAAGTTGATTATAGTACTCTTAATGTGAAACAGTCTTCCTAAATACTCGCCTTTTGGAGAAAATATGAGTTTGTGTAAGGAATCTAATAAAAGTTGAAAGTAAACATGATAAGTGATTATGTTTCCTTATGAATAAATTCCTCAATAAAAAGTAACTTAAAACAAAAATGTTGTCTATTATCTTTTCCTACAGGGGAATCGAATACCGTTTAACCCATCACAAGTTTATGATTTTCTTGTGGTTAACTTTCTCCTAAACATGTTTTCTATCACTCTCCATCAGAACATGACCCTATGTTTTCTCCTCCATGTCCATGTTTTCCTACATGGAATCCTAGTATGGGTTAACTCGGGTGACCTCTGTACTTATCTTTCTTTATTTTAAAGTGATTGATTTACCGACTCTTGTTCCGATTTGGGACTTTCAAGGATGTTTCCAAGCCCAATTTTAAAATTGTGAGGACGTAATTCCCAAAAGGGGGGAAGGATGTAACACCCCAGATAAATAAAGAATATGACATTTTTATATTTATCCATATTTTTGAATAAAATATTAATATTACTTTAAAGGGGACGCTATGCTCGATGGCGTGCCCAATACGCAACAACGAGTTTCTTGGGAATCTTACGTTGCACTCTAATAATAAACTAATATTATTTTAAATGGTAGTTAACGCCTAGCCGTTGTAATGGCGGGAATGAACAGAACTAACTACAAAATTATTATATATGCTTGTCAAATATTTTTACTCTTTATAATAAATGTTAGAGGATTACAAATGCGAATGAATCCAATTTTAATCGTAAACATTCTAATATTCTTTAAAAGGTCGATTAACCATCTTTTGATGACGAAGCTCTTTTAAATCCACTTTTTGACAATTTTATGTGTTATATTTGACA
Organism: Viscum album; assembly: GCA_963277665.1. NCBI lineage: Eukaryota > Viridiplantae > Streptophyta > Magnoliopsida > Santalales > Viscaceae > Viscum > Viscum album. The sequence goes on along the minus strand of OY728163.1, from coordinate 1,637,146,815 downwards.
AAATAAAATTATTCTTTAGAATCAGGACATCAAAACTCAATTTGTGTAAATTTTTCGTTTTGTTCCGATAAAGTTCATTTTTTTAATGAATAGTGAAAACTGTTGTATTTTAATTCAAAACCTCTTTTTAATATAATTTATTTATATGATTATATTATCTTTTGAATTGGTTTTAAAGTGAAATTAGAATATATTTTTACCTTTTAATCCAATAGTGGTCTCTGAAATTAATTTCATCTTGTAATTGGACTTAAACTAGTGTCAATCTTTTGATACTTATTGTTTCATAAAAACACGCTCTTTGCTCTGACAGCGGGAATTAATTATTAAATTAATTAATGTAACTTATATGTTTTGAATTTTGTAAAATAGACATCATTTTTGAATTCGGAATATCAAATATAGCTTATGGTGAATTTTTGGAATTTTTCTAAAAAACTTCAATTTTTGATGAATAGTGAAACCGATAAGTGGTAGTTAAAGAAACTGATTTTTCGTTTAAATGAAACTTTTCCACCTCTGTGTTTTGAATTTCAAAAATCCGACATCCATTGTTGTCATTAGGATGTAAAATGTGGTTCAATGGGATTAAAATAATTTTTTGGTGAATAGTAACTTTTATGTTCTTAATCGCGATTAGAGGTAATTAGTGTAATTTAAGGTAAAAATAATGTTTTAATAATGTGAAATGACCTAGAAACATGTCCTACCCTCATTGGATGTGTCATGGCCGAACAATACAATCCATGGGTCAACTTGGGGACCCCATGGAGCCACTTTGGTTGGAAAATGGCATAAATAACTTTTTATTTAAAGTTAAAAAAAATGTCACAAGCATGAGATGTTTTACTAAAACAATTTTGAAATGGGGTTATACAAGTCATATTTTTGAATATAAATATTCATTAGAAATCTAAAACGATTTCCTACATCATGATAATTTTTTTAATAATTTTTAGACATTAAATAAATTAAATTATTTATGACATCATGATGATGCAGCGATTACCTCATTATTTAACGATTTAAATAAAATGAAAAGATAACATAAAAACTAAAAACTACACTTGTCAAAAACCTATTGGATGGGTATATTTCGAACCCTTACCACCTTATCCTAGAAATACATCAATGTGGGACCTTTAAAATCTGAAACTCATTTGAAAATAAAGTAACATTTTATAACTTTACAAGAGTGCCCCTCCTCTCCTCTTATAAAAGGCCCCCACACTACTGGAAATCGCACCTATACCCACGGTTTAAAACCGTGGGTATAGCCCTTGAAACCGTGGGTATAGGGTATACCCACGGTTTCAGTAACCGCGGGCTGGAGTGCCGTCGCAATAGGCCTATACCCACGGTTTTCAGAGAACCGTGGGTATAGACCCGGAAAATTTTATATTACCCACGGTTCATTGAACCGTAGGTATAGATGTATACTTACGGTTTTATAACCGCAGGTATACTGTTTTGCATCTCCGGATATAGATGTATACCCACGGTTTTATAACCGTGGGTATACTGTTTGCAGGTCCAGAAATTTCCCACGGTTTTATAACCGTGGGTATACTGTTTGCAGGTCCAGAAATTTCCCACGGTTCATTTGAACCGTGGGTATACATGTTTCCAGTGCCAAACATTTCCTACGGTTCATTTGAACTGTGGGTATTGGCAGATCCCCTGCAGCAAAGCAGGCCTGGCTGTACAATTCTGCACCTTAACATTCTGCACCTAAAAACAGAATATAAGATTATACATGGATGATGAGAAACCTCAGCATGCTATGGTCCGGGCTGTAGACATCAGCCCTGTAAACACAGTACATGGGGATTTTCAGATGAAAGTGCAAACTGCACAGCATGTGGGCTCAACTGTCTATGAATTGGAGGCAGCAGACGCTTGTGCTGAACAGATACAAGGGCGGGCGGATGTTGCTGAAGCAATGCTTATCACGGTTCCCACTAGTAACCGTTTTCTTGAATTGGATGTGGAGACCTCTCATGTAACCCAGCCCTCCCCCCCCCCTCCCCCTGCCAGCCCCCCCTGCCCCCTGCTTTCCCCCCTGCCAGCCCTCCCCCCCCTTCCCCCTGCCCCTGCCAGCCCCCCCCCCCCTGCCCCCTGCTTGCCCCCCTGCCAGCCCCCCCCCCCTTCCCCCTGCTTGTCCCCCTGCCAGCCCCCCCTGCCCCCTGCTTGCCCCCTGCCAGCCCCCCCCCCCCTTCCCCCTGCCAGCCTCCCCCTGCCCCTGCCAGCCCCCCCTGCCCCCTGCCAGCCCCCCCCCCTTCCCCCTGCTTGTCCCCCTGCCACCCCCCCCCCTTCCCCCTGCTTGTCCCCCTGCCATCCCCCCCTGCCCCCTGCTTGCCCCCCTGCCAGCCCCCCCCCCCTTCCCCCTGCCAGCCTCCCCCCTGCCCCTGCCATCCCCCCCTGCCCCCCTGCCAGCCCCCCCCCCCCCCCCCCTACACCCCTGCCAGCCCCCCCCCCTTCCCACTGCTTGTCCCCCTGCCAGCCCCCCCTGCCCCCTGCTTGCCCCCCTGCCAGCCCCCCCCCTTCCCCCTGCCAGCCTCCCCCTGCCCCTGCCAGCCCCCCCCCTGCCCCCCTGCCAGCCCCCCCTGCCCCCCTGCCAGCCCCCCCCCCTTCCCCCTGCTTGTCCCCCTGCCAGCCCCCCCTGCCCCCTTCTTGCCCCCCTGCCATCCCCCCCTTCCCCCTGCCAGCCTCCCCCTGCCCCTGCCAGCCCCCCCCCCCCTGCCCCCCTGCCAGCCCCCCCCCCCTGCCCCCTGCTTGTCCCCCTGCCAGCCCCCCCTGCCCCCTGCTTGCCCCCCTGCCACCCCCCCCCCTTCCCCCTGCCAGCCCCCCTGCCCCTGCCAGCCCCCACCCCCAGCCCCCCCTGCCCCCTGCCAGCCCCCCCCCTGGAAAGACACAAAAAAGGGCTTGGAATCATGAGAAGAACTCACATGATCCTAAAACTAGAAGGATTCATGTGAAAGGGGTGCCCCAAGGCAAGGTATGTACTGAAAATGCTTGCAGGGACAGTCCAAGCAGCAAGGTGATTTGGAGAAAGAAAAATCAACCTATAGTGAAAAGAAAAATCCTTGGTGGTAAAGCTGTCCAAGGAAAAACAGGTTGTGTTTTGGGTTGTGAAGAAGAGAACAAACCTAAAGAAGGGGAGACACAATCCATGGGGTAAGTGTGCTCACAAAGCATATATTTTAGAGCTGAAAACAGATCTGGTTTAGAGCTGGAAGTTGCATGCAGCAATGGTATCAATTCATGCTAAAAGTGGTATGTCACACACCCTTTGTGCTTTACAGTTTATATACTAACAATTTGGTGTGAGTTTGGTTTAGATCACAAGATTGTTGAGAAAAAGGAAAGGTGAAGCGGCCTTGGAGAGCCCTCTTGCACCCCCACTGGACCCCCATGCCCCCCCTGGACAGCCCCCTTGCAACCCCCTGGACAACCCCCTTGAACAGACCCATTGAACACCCCCCCCCCTTCCCCCTGCCAGCCTCCCCCTGCCCCTGCCAGCCCCCCCTGCTCTCTGCTTGCCCCCTGCCAGCCCCCCCCCCTTCCCCCTGCCAGCCTCCCCCTGCCCCTGCCAGCCCCCCCCCCTTCCCCCTTCCAGCCTCCCCCTGCCCCTGCCAGCCCCCCCCCCCCTGCCCCCCCTTCCCCCTGCCAGCCCCCCCCCCTGCCCCCTGCTTGCCCCCCTGCCAGCCCCCCCCCCCCCCCCCACTGCTTGCCCCCCTGCCAGCCCTCCCCTTCCCCTGCCAGCCCCCCCTGCCCCCTGCTTGCCCCCCTGCCAGCCCCCCCCCCCCCTTCCCCCTGCTTGTCCCCCTGCCAGCCCCCCCTGCCCCCTGCTTGCCCCCCTGCCACCCCCCCCCCCCCCATTCCCCCTGCCAGCCCCCCCTGCCCCTGCCAGCCCCCACCCCCAGCCCCCCCTGCCCCCTGCCAGCCCCCCCCGGAAAGACACAAAAAAGGGCTTGGAAGCATGAGAAGAACTCACATGATCCTAAAACTAGAAGGATTCATGTGAAAGGGGTGCCCCAAGGCAAGGTATGTACTGAAAATGCTTGCAGGGACAGTCCAAGCAGCAAGGTGATTTGGAGAAAGAAAAATCAACCTATAGTGAAAAGAAAAATCCTTGGTGGTAAAGCTGTCCAAGGAAAAACAGGTTGTGTTTTGGGTTGTGAAAAAGAGAACAAACCTAAAGAAGGGGAGACAAAATCCATGGGGTAAGTGTGCTCACAAAGCATATATTTTAGAGCTGAAAACAGATCTGGTTTAGAGCTGGAAGTTGCATGCAGCAATGGTATCAGCAGCTGGGTGCTTCACTGGGGCAGCCTCAGTATGGGTCTCAGCAGCATGAACCAATGGTTCAACCTTCTCAGATCCAGGAAGAGATCAATCGGCAAATGGAGCTTAATAATATAGGGGGAAGTTGGGCCGGAATAGAAAATGATGATTATGCCCATAGAAGTGATCCATGTAAGGATATTTTAAGCAAGGGAAAGTTTCCTTCAGTTGATAAAGAGGGATTTCAAATTGTCTATTCAAGGAAATCAAGGAAGAAGAAAGACTGCTCTCAATGGAGAACAACGATGGTGACTAGGTCTCATAGCTCATCTACCTACAACTTGGAATGGGATGATGATGTCGGGGAGGGGGGTTATGAAAATGAAATGCTTTATTATGAAGGCATTTTTATCAATGTCTAGCCCCATCTCCTCTCTTATTTCATCTTTTGTTTTTAATAAAATGGCTTTAGAGCCTTTCGGCTCGAAGCTTCTTTCTATTTCAATGGATTTGGGGAGTTTGAACATCTCACATAATCGTTTAATTTAAATGTTAAACGATTACTAATGGGATTGAGCCGTACGCTTCAAATGAGCTGAAACATTTGGGACATTTGTGTAACGTAACATGAATAGGCTGAACATTTTGAGGTTCTCGAAGGCCTATATGAATTGGTTCAATTCCTATGCAAGTGGTTGCACTTGATGGATGAGATCATGTGATCGTTAGAACTCCTCAAAGCCGATTCTCTCTAGCTCTTGTTTCTCTCCCACCTTTAAACAAGGTTCTAACAGACTGTGGTGTTGAGAGAGACCCTACCTAAGCATCGGGTGATTCCCATGAACCTTGGATACCTCAGAAGGATTCTTTCGGTGACTTCTCGGAGATCTCGATCAAACGCTTGTGAAAACTTCGACAAGCAGGAAGGACTGGTATTGAGAGAGGTCCTACTAAGTGTCGGGTCATTCCATGATTTGTGGATACCTCTGAAGGAGTCTGTCAGTGACTTCTAAGTGATCACAATCAAACACTTGTGAAAAGCTTCGAAAGACTGGATCGAATGGTGTAAGGTACACTATTCATATTATTTGTTTAGATTGATTACAAACGTATAGATATATTTCGGCGTGACAGCGGCGTGACCGCGGACACCCCTCCCCCCCGCTGGACACCCCTCCCCCCTGCTGGATGTGGCTGGAGCAGGGCCACATCACGGCGTGACCGCGGCGTGACCGCGGCGTGACCGCGGCGTGACCGCGGCGTGACCGCGGCGTGACCGCAGCGTGACCGCAGCGTGTTGGCCCGATCCAGCGACATCCGCGGGGCAGCATCTTCCGACCAGGAGCGAAGGGAGCGGGAGGAGGCTGGAATGCGGGTGAAAGGGGGGTCCTACTAAGTGTCGGGTGATTCCCATGATTTGTGGATACCTCTGAAGGAGTCTTTCAGCGACTTCTAAGTGATCACAATCAAACACTTGTGAAAAGCTTCGAAAGACTGGATCGAATGGTGTAAGGTACACCATTCTAATTCTTTGTTTAGATTGATTACAAACGTATAGATATATTTCGGCGTGACTGCGGCGTGACCGCGGACACCCCTCCCCCCCGCTGGACACCCCTCCCCCCTGCTGGATGTGGCTGGAGCAGGGCCACATCGCGGCGTGACCGCGGCGTGACCGCGGCGTGACCGCGGCGTGACCGCGGCGTGACCGCGGCGTGACCGCGGCGTGACCGCGGCGTGACCGCGGCGTGACCGCGGCGTGACCGCAGCGTGACCGCAGCGTGTTGGCCCGATCCAGCGACATCCGCGGGGCAGCATCTTCCGACCAGGAGCGAAGGGAGCGGGAGGAGGCTGGAATGCGGGTGAAAGGGGGGTCCTACTAAGTGTCGGGTGATTCCCATGATTTGTGGATACCTCTGAAGGAGTCTTTCAGCGACTTCTAAGTGATCACAATCAAACACTTGTGAAAAGCTTCGAAAGACTGGATCGAATGGTGTAAGGTACACCATTCTTATTCTTTGTTTAGATTGATTACAAACGTATAGATATATTTCGGCGTGACTGCGGCGTGACCGCGGACACCCCTCCCCCCCGCTGGACACCCCTCCCCCCTGCTGGATGTGGCTGGAGCAGGGTCACATCACGGCGTGACCGCGGCGTGACCGCGGCGTGACCGCGGCGTGACCGCGGCGTGACCGCGGAGTGACCGCGGCGTGACCGCGGCGTGACCGCGGCGTGACCGCGGCGTGTTGGCCCGATCCAGCGACATCCGCGGGGCAGCATCTTCCGACCAGGAGCGAAGGGAGCGGGAGGAGGCTGGAATGCGGGTGAAAGGGGGGTCCTACTAAGTGTCGGGTGATTCCCATGATTTGTGGATACCTCTGAAGGAGTCTTTCAGCGACTTCTAAGTGATCACAATCAAACACTTGTGAAAAGCTTCGAAAGACTGGATCGAATGGTGTAAGGTACACCATTCTTATTTTTTGTTTAGATTGATTACAAACGTATAGATATATTTCGGCGTGACTGCGGCGTGACCGCGGACACCCCTCCCCCCCGCTGGACACCCCTCCCCCCTGCTGGATGTGGCTGGAGCATGGCCACATCACGGCGTGACCGCGGCGTGACCGCGGCGTGACCGCGGCGTGACCGCGGCGTGACCGCGGCGTGACCGCGGCGTGACCGCCGCGTGTTGGCCCGATCCAGCGACATCCGCGGGGCAGCATCTTCCGACCAGGAGCGAAGGGAGCGGACTGAAAACAAACATGTCGTATTTGAAACATGGAGTTCAAATAAAAATGAATAATCTGGCATTTATATAATACATTCCATGATGGTGTGTATGTACAGTATGCAAACAGAAAACTGTAATGATAAGAGGCAACAAACATGTCGTATTTGTGCAGTATAATAATTCAGGCATTGAAAATTGAACACAATGAAAACGGGATAATGAAATGACTAATTGCTTTCAATGGAGCAACATAAATTTCAAATAACGTTTCAGTACTGTAGATAATGTAATAATTATTTCACATCAAATAGGAATTTGAAAAATAGTACTGAAAACAAATTAAATAGTAAACATGTATGTTTACCATTGGTGTGCGGCATCACATTTTAGTCTGCTTTTTCTATTTTCCTATTTACATTTCCCTTCATTCAGGTGTGTAGTTCATCCTCATTATCACAATCACAGACATCCTGACGACAAATTCCATCACCCTGGATCACAACCAATCTATAGTAAATATATTTAATTGAAATAAGAGCATTGAAATGATACATATAAAATTATCCTTAAGTAGTAGAGTTCACCTAGGTAAGTGCAGTATCAAAGCCGCAATCACAGACATCCTGATGACAAATTCCATCACCCTGGAGCACAACCACACTATAGTAAATATCTTTGATGAAGATTATCCTGGAGGTGAGAAGTACATGTAGAAGAATATCCTGGAGGTGAGAAGTACATGTAGAAGATAAGGGGATAGGATAGACTTGGTCAAACAGAACGTATCGAGACACACCCACATACTACATACAGAACCATTCAAACAGTTTCAACTGTTCAAACAACATATGGAAAACATATTCAGCACAAAAGTGATGGGAAATGCCAACCAAATGAAAGAAGCTAGATTAAAACCAATGACCGAGCAGGAAAAAAAATTGGACATTCAGAATGCATGTGTGTTCAATGATTCCAATATCTAAAGTGCGTTTCAGCTAGACTCATAACTCAAAGAAGAATTCACATTGATGAGTCATGCATGAATAAGCTCAAATGTCGTGTCAGATTGGCACATAGATTTGTCAGCTCACCTTGATAAAGATCGAATGGCAAACCACTGATTGCTAATCATACTTTAATTTGCTACAATCTGTACATGCAACAAATAAAACCATGAATTATTATTAATGAATATATAAGACTCATAATCAATGAAATGTCATATAGAACTAAAACAAATGCTGAAAAAGTAGAAAAAATGAAAGAAGAAATTGCATAAAGAAATTTTGTTATTAGTAGCAGTAGATCAAAACATGTATGTATACATCCTTGCACACTAAACTAGTTGAGAATTAATAAGAATGTGATTTGATCGTGGTCAAACAGATCCAGAAATATCACCAGATAAAGTGTGATATTCAAAACAATTAGTGCATTTGGAATTTGAATTTAAAATACTACTAAAAATCATACCTTCTCTTAGAAATATGAATGACTTTATTCATTGATTAAAATTATTTTAATTGGTTATTAAATGACTTATAATGAGATATTTATTACAAAAAACCATTGTTGAAATCTCAAGAAATATCTTGAACTCAAATTCCACAGAGAACTACTTCAAACATCAGGTGGATCTATGTACGTCATTTTTAAACCTATTTTTCCACCTCCCCAGCCCGCCCACTGGCCAGCCCCCCACTGCCCCTCCCCCCTCCCCCCCTGCCCAGCCCTCCCACTGCCCACCCCCCCCCCCCCCCCTCCCCCCTGCCCAGCCCTCCCCCCCTCCCCCCCCGCCTCCCCTGCCCAGCCCCCCCCCCTCCCCCCCCTGCCCAGCCACCCCCCTCCCCTCCCCACTGCCCAGCACCCCCCCCCCCTCCCCCCCTGCCCAGCCACCCCCTCCCCCCTCCCCCTCCCCCCCTGCCCAGCCCTCCCCCCCACTGCCCAGCCCCCCACTGCCCATCCCCCCACTGCCCCTCCCCCTCCCCCTCCCCCTCCCCTCCCCCCCTGCCCAGCCCTCCCACTGCCCAGCCCCCCTCCCCCTCCCCCCCTGCCCACCCCCCCCACCTCCCCCTGCAGAAAGTTCATGAAAAAACAATTTTATTATTAAATCAATCAAAGCATATTAGTAGCTAGCAAAACATATTTAATGACAAGTATTTAATGACAAGAGGAGTTCATGATTGAATAAGTAGGGAAAAAGAGAAAAAGGTCTTCCATTTAATATGCCATATGGTTCATTCTGATTTTTCATTGATGTGAAAAGCTTTTGAAGACATGAAATCCATTAGTCAAATAATTTATGTCATAATTATTTAGTTAATTCAATGTTTTAAATCAAGAAACCATCTCATTAAAATCCATTTAATAATAAATTTAATGGTCATATAATTTCAAAAGTCAATATTTATGAAATTTCATTTGATTATTGTGATAAGGAAAAAGGTACACCCAACCATTTAAGAGATTTCATATTTAGCTACCTAGTTTTATCCTTTACCTTTAATACCATGACAATTCTAGACTAAGAACAAGAAACCACGTGCATTTTATTTAACATAACTAATCTGTTTCATATTAATTTACAATTCATTAATCATCTTCAGGCATTGAACATTGGAGGGTCTAGTGGAAGGTGATGGTAGTGACTTCGCTAATCAATTCATAATTCAATAGGTAGCTTATACATGGAGGCTTATCATTCGAGTTATAAATATAAAACACAATATAATGATGTCTCTATAGTTTCAAAACACTAAAAACCATATATGGCATATAATCCTTCATGAGTTTGTTGTATTTCTAGATGAAACCACCACCAACAATTTACGTATGTAGAAATTTTCATTTAACACAGTCCTAAGTAATATAATCAAGAAATATTAATTCAATAAATTATACCCTATTAAATCAGCATGACAACACGAAAATTTCCAAAATGATGGAAACCATGAAAATATTTATAAAACGCATACCATAAGGAGATGTTGTTCATATGGAATACAGGGTTTATAAAGAAGATAAATGATGGAATACATAAAAAAATCATGTTTGATGACCCCATGCCCTTCATGCGATCTATCAAGAAAGCTATAGCATAAGGAGATGCTGTTCATATGGACATTTTAGAGTAGACACCACTGTTCCCCTGGGTATGACACTTTAGTTCTAGATTCCCTCCTTCCCAATACTTTTATGTCCTTCAAATAGAACTCATCACTAGTATATCATCCTAAATTAGTAGTCTTTGTCAGTTATATCCAATGAAAAAAATGTAGTAATATAAAACATTGTAAATGAAAACAGATTCTTTCAATAACAATCAGAGGAAGTAAAAATTATCTCTAAGATGAATTTTTTTTGAAGAAGGTGATGGATTGGTAGACCATGAAACCACAAAACCAGGGTTTTAGTCAAACCCAAATCCAGAAGCCAAAATTCAGTCTAGTAAAGCAGGCAGATCGGCTCCCAAATAGACCAAACAACAGAAATGAATTCAAAAAAATACCCAAAGATTCATACCCAGATTTCCACTTATGATGACTAATTATTGACTAAATAAACAATGCAGAAGATAATTTGTGTAGTGATATAAGAATAAGTGATTAGTTTCAAAAGAATAAAAAATTAAGGAGAAGAAATTCTATACCTATATAGAATGACTTGGCCGGGAAATTGTCTGAGGAGAGGTAGCTGCGAGGGAGAAGCGAGGACGCCGCTGGAGCTTGGGGAAGTGTAGCGAAGGCTAGGATGTTGAGGCGGAGGAGAAGGGCCGGAATTCCAGGTCGGGAGCGGAGGAGAAGGCGGGAGGCGAAAGCTGTAAAGGGGATGAGATGGCCGGGAATCGGTGGTCGGATGTCCGGGAGGCGGAGGTCAGAGAGGGGAGTAGAGGGTTGGGAGGCGAAGGTCGGATAACCGGGAGGCAGTGGTCGGGGAGGGGAGGAGAGGGCCGGAGGCGGAGGTCGGGAACCTAGGGTTCGAGCGGGGAAGCGCGAGAGTGAGGAGGAGAAGTTCCGATTGGGGAGCGCGAGAGTGAGGAGGAGAACCCGATATTCGGGTAAATTTGTGAATTGAATACCCACGGTTTTAATAAAACCGTGGGTATTGATAAACAAAAAAGGCCTATTCCCACGGTTTTTCAAACCGTGGGAATAGATGCGTGGGGATAGACCAGTATTCCAGTAGTGCCACCTCTACCACCTTACCCACACCTCTCAAGCATTTAGCTCGGCCAACCCCTACTCATTTTGACTCTCCAAATCCCTCTATTACTCCTGGAAGCCTTACTTTGGGCATAAGTCTTCCCAAGGAATCCTTTTAGCTCAAATCAAAAAGAGTTGCCCGATTTTAAGGTAATGTCATCACTTGTGTTATTTTGTTTTATTTTGCTTCTCCAACCCCCTAAAATCTTTTTATTCATTTCTTTTATAACAACTTCTGTATCTCCAATATACTAGGATGTTGTTATAAGAAGAATTTGAGCTACACGTACACACACCTACATCAAATGGTTAGAGAACATACTGTTTCCATGGATGGAGAATTTCTGCCTCACGAAACGATGATTGTTCAACACTCATATAACACCTTAAAAGGAGGCCATTAAGATGTAACTATATTTATATATGATATATAATATGTTTATGTTTTACTTAAGCTTCTTTATTTTTCTTTTGTGGCATACCTTTATGGTTTCTATTGTGGGTAAACACGATAATTTCATTTTGGGAAGTGCGGACTACCGCCCCCTCAAAGTGATTTGATTCATTAATGCCATATGTGGGATGTATAAAGGATGTATTTAAAGTTATTATATATGATTTATCTTACATATAAATGATTAATATAATTATGGAATTAAAATATACATACCTCTGATTTAGTTTTAATTCCATTAATATGACATAGAAATGAAAGTAGCGTTCATGCGTACGTACGGCTTACCATCTCCATGAACAGTGCATTTCACTTCTTACCTATAAATGATTATGTAATATTATAAATACATGTATATTCTGGATATATATGATATATATGATATCCAAATCATGAATATCATTTTGTATATAATGAACCTTTGACCACACAAACAACATGTAATTGTAAGAAGTCCACTTTCGACTTAAGAACCAAATATCGACAAAACAAACATTATTAACTTAAATGATTACATAATGTTTATAACAGGGAAAAAAGTGATATAAAAGGAATAATGGACTTGAAAAATGTTCTTAAGCAAGTAGAAATTAACTCAAGTTTATTATTCAGGACGTTAAAGAACGATCGAGTCAAGTGGGACCCGAGGTAAGTGATCCTACCCCTATCTTTCTTTTTAAGTACACTCTTTTATGCCATTCCTCTTAAGCTCATATTTATTAGGATTGGGATGTTATTTTATATTAATCCTACTGTAATTTTTATGTTCATATGATTAGAGACCCAATTATTTCTCACCAATCCATTTTGGAAGTTTTGAGTGGTGCCGTTAGGCTGCCGAATTTTCATAACAGATCTAACCTCTCTCTTTATTTTTAAGTACTCTCCTTTATGTCACTTCTTTTAAGCTCCACTTTGTTATGATGGGGGATGTTATTTTATATCCCTCTTTCTGTACATTTTATTTTAATATGACGAGAGACCCTATTTGATCTCATCAATCCATTTTTGTAAGTTTTAAGTGGCGTCGTTAGGCTGATGAGTTTTCGTAAGGGATTTTTCATCTCACTTTTATTCCCATGAGATTTATGCTACATTTTCCACAATTTCCATTGAGTGGTGTATGTACTGTCCATTATTTTACACATTTTATAATATACTTACATTAATGTGTATTTAAATCAATGTTGTATTTTTCTTCATTCATGGGGTGTATGTTTCGAAAGATACCCATGTCGGTAAGGGAACCTTTCACCCTCCTCTTTTTAAAAGACTTATTTTGTTATGTATTTTAATTCACATAACATTATGTTGGGATATTTTCTACTATATCTTTAATGGTTTAAATTTTATGTCCAAGTGATGAGATACCCTTTTTATCACTCATCAACTCATTTTCTGAATTTTTTAGTGACGCCGTTAGGCTGTCAAATTTTTGCAAGGGAATTTCTTTACCAAATTTTGATTCTTTGGGATAAGCTTGTACTCCTTGAATAAGTCGTTCTATGAATATCTTTGAATAACCTATAATTTTTTTACACTTAATATCCACTTATATTTGATGTATTAGTTTGTCACACATAATTATGTAATTGATTTATCCTTAATCCAAGGATACCGTCTTTGTTTGGGACTTCATCTCAATCTCCTTTCATTGAGGCATATTTTGTTTTATAAACAACCTTCTTTTATATGGTGTATAAACCCCTTTGACTTTTACGTTTATCCGAAAGGAAATTTTTTATACAAAGCATTTTACTAAACGACAAAAAGGAATGTTTTTGTCGTACGTATGCGGAGACAACGACTTCTCCGCCGTCGTGACCATTATTTGAGTTTCAGATTCCTCTACAAGCCATACCTTTTTTTTAAAGAAAAATAAATAACATGTTTTACTTTTCATTTATTTTGGTATTGAAAATGGTTTTCATAATGTTTTTATATCAATGTGTTGTATTGATAACTTGTGATTGAAAAGTGGAAATGTTATATTTCCTTTATGCATGTTTTATGTGATACGATTATGTTATGGTTCTTGGGCATTATTATGAAGATGGGTGGTTCCGTGATAAACTAAGGGTGGGTGAGCCCGAATGCATTGGGTAACGCAAAGGGGTTAAACGTTAAGGTTTCTCCGATGAGATTTAGGGAATATACTGTGATGGGTATTCCAAACGTAACCAAGAGGGTTACTCCCTACGTAAGAATGTTATGAATGCCTCAAGTTACCTTTATGACTTAGGATTTATATGATTTTTTCATGATTTTATGAGGTATGATAAATTACATATGTTTTATTGGTAAATTATGATTTCATTCTTATGTATATATGTACTCATGTTTCCATTCCATACTTTTTATAACACTTAATGAGCTTTTTATACTCATCCAAAGTTTTTGAAATGTTTTTCACAGGTCAAGGGAACATTACATCATATGATGATAGTGTCAAGGAAGTGTCAAGAAAGAATCCATGTTTTATTTTAAATATGTTTCTGTTGATGGGAAAAATGAATACTATCTTTTATGTAACCACTTTGTTTAAATGTGGAATGTAATGCAAGTTTTATGATCTAATTCTCTAAAACTCTAAACTTAAAGAGATCCTCAATGTGTAATCTTGTAATAACTCAAGATTAAGTAAGGTATAAGGCTGGGGCATTATAGTTGGTATCAAATATCGGTTTAGATAACTTTATAGGTTAGGGTATTCTCTAATCATAAGTGACATTACCATAATGGTTAGGATTTAAGAAAGAGTCCTAGTTTTAGATAAAGTGAATGAGTAAGTATATCTTAGTGTTTTCCTTCCTCATTAGTACATGATGGTTTTGTTGATATACTCACACTGACATTTCTGTTTTTAGTGAATGGATGGATCTAGCAGGCACCAAAGAGACAACAGGTTTGATGGAAACTGTTGTGGTTCTCTGATTAAGATACTAGATAAAATATGGGATTCAATGAGGAAAATCGTGGTTGTTCTAAACCAACTATCAAGGAGTCGTGATCAACCACTTGAACCTTGGTATGATCTGTAATGCATCATGTACAAGATGACCAATCGATGTGGATGTTCTCGTAATAATTAAAAAGGTAACCATTAGAGTTTATATGATCCTTACTTTTGAGGTAATTATGGGTTATTATATATTATGATGGAAAATAAAAGGCATGAGATAAACATAAGGTTAAAATATTTTATGATTATTTTTCAATATTTTATCTCGTTTTGGGGAATTTTTTAAGAATTATATAGTTTTGGAAAAAGGAAAATATGCAGACCGTGTGACAACCCGTCACGTCGGACAAAGCTGCGGGAATCGAACCCACAACCAAAGTGCGACTGGTATTTATCACCTACCACTGGACTACGTGAATTCCCTGGTTAGTTTGACTGATTCTTTTTAGTTAGATGATTTTATGAATTAAGAGTAAGTTGGTTTTGGGTTATCTATGGAAATTTATTAACCTATCATGGAGGATATGTGATTAGGTTAATTACTTTTCAATACGAGACATTAAGAGCAACTGATGTTGTTACGATTTAACTTGGAAGACTATGTGACTAAATCCTTCAAATATTTGGGTTTCAATATTAGTTGGTTTACTTTGAAGAATTTTATGGACAAATTGTTTATCGAATGCCCCTCGTTGAACCTTTGGTTTTGTTGGATAAATTTTGGAGATTAAGAATAGATTTTCTTTTTATAAAGGGTTATCCTTTTCTGGATTATCTGATCTTGTACTAACCTTTTTGGTTTTGGTTTTGGTTAAAGTATAAAGACATGGGATGTATATAGTTCTCTTTTGTGGATTAGGTGATTCTCTAGAAGTTGATTATAGTACTCTTAATGAGAAAAAATCTTCCTAAATACTCGCCTTTTGGAGAAAATATGATTCTGTGTAAGGAATCTGATAAAAGTTGAAAGTCAACATGATAAGTGATTATGTTTTCTTATGAATAAATTCCTCAATAAAAATTAACTTAAAACAAAAATGTTGTCTATTAACTTTTCCTACTGGGGAATCGAATACCGTTTAACCCATCACAAGTTTATGATTTTCTTGTGGTTAACTTTCTCCTAAACATGTTTTCTATCACTCTCTATCAGAACATGACCCTATGTTTTCTCTTCCATGTCCATGTTTTCCTACATGGAATCCTTGTATGGGTTAACTCGAGTGACCTCTGTACTTATATTTCTTTATTTTAAAGTGATTGTTTTACCGACTCTTGTTCCGATGTGGGACTTTCAGAGATGTTTCCAAGCTCAATTTTAAAATTGCGAGGACGCAATTCCTAAAAGGGGGGAAGTATGTAACACCCCAGGTAAATAAAGAATATGACATTTTTATATTTATCCATATTTTTGAATAAAATATTATTATTACTTTAAAGTGGATGCTATGCTCGATGGATTACCCCATACGCAACAACGAGTTTCTTGGGAATCTTACGTTGCACTCTAATAATAAAATAATATTATTTTAAATGGTAGTTAACGCCTAGCCGTTGTAATGGCGGGAATGAACAGAACTAACTACAAAATGATTATATATGCTTGTCAAATATTTTGACTCTTTACAATAGATGTTAGAGGATTAAAAATGTGAATGAATCTAATTTTAAGCGTAAACATTCTAATATTCTTTAAATGGTCGATTAACAGCCTTTTGATGATGAACCTCTTTTAAATCCACTTTTTGACAATTTTATGTGTTATATTTGACAATATAAAATTCTTCTTTAGAATCGGGACATCAAAATTTACTTTGTGTAAATTTTTGGTTTTGTTCCGATAAAGTTCATTTTTTTAATGAATAGTAAAAAATGTTGTATTTTAATTCAAAAACTCTTTTTAATCTAATTTATTTATATGATTATATTATGTTTTGGATTGGTTTTAAAGTGAAATTAGAATATATTTTTCCCATTTTATCCAATAGTGTCCTTTGGAATTAATTTCATCTTGTAATTGGACATAAACTAGTGTCAATCTTTTAAGACTTATTGTTTCATAAAAACACGCTCTTTGCTCTGACAGTGGGAATTAATTATTAAATTAATTAATGTAACTTCTATGTTTTGAATTTTGTAAAATAGACATCATTTTTTAATTTGGAATATCAAATATATCTTAGGGTAAATTTTTGGTATTTTTATGAAAAACTTCAATTTTTGATGAATAGTGAAACCGCTAAGTGGTGGTTAAAGAAACTGATTTTTCATTTAAATGAAACTTTTCCACCTCTGTGTTTTGAATTTCAAAAATCCGACATACATGGTTGTAATTATGAAGTAAAATGTGGTTCAATGGGGTTAAAATAATTTTTTTGTCAATAGTAACTTTTATGTTCTTAATCACGATTAGAGGTAATTAGTATAATTTAATGTAAAAATAATGTTTTAATAATGTGAAATGACCTACACACATGTCCTAAACTCATTGGATGTGTCATGGCCGACCAATACAATCCATGGGTCAATTTGGGGACCCCATGAAGCCACTTTGGTTGGAAAATGACATAAATAACTTTTTATTTAAAGTTAAAAAAAATGTCACAAGCATGAGATGTTTTACTAAAAAAAATTTGAAATGGGGTTATACAAGTCATATTTTTGACTATAAATATTCATTAGAAATCTAAAAATATTTTATACATCATGATATATTTTTTATAATTTTTAGACATTAAATAAATTAAATTATTTATGACATCATGATGATGAAGCGATTACCTCATTATTTAACGATTTAAATAAAATGAAACGATAATGTAAAAAATAAAACCTAAACTTGTAAAATACCTATTGCATGGGTATATTTAGAACCCTTACCACCTTATCCTAGAGATACATCAATGTGGGACCTTTAAAATCCAAAACTCATTTGAATATAAAGTAACATTTTATAACATTACAAGAGTGCCCCTCCTCTCCACTAATAAAAGGCCCCCACCTCTACCACCTTACCCACACCTCTCAAGCATTTGGATCGGCCAAACCCTACTCATTTTGCCTCTACACATCCCTCTTTTACTCCTCAAAGCCTCACTTTGGGCAGAAGTCTTCCCAAGGAAGCCTTTGAGCTCAAATCAAAAAGAGTTACCCGATTTTAAGGTAATGTCTTCACTTGTGTTCTTTTGTTTTATTTTGCTTCTCCAACCTCCTAAACTCATTTTATTCATTTCTTTTGTAACAACTCCTGTATCTCCAATATACTATGATGTTTTTATAATAATCATTAGAGCTAAAATTACACACACCTACATAAAATGGTTAAATAACATATTGTTTCTGTGGATGGTGAATTTCTGCCTCACGAAACGATGATTGTTCAACACTCATATAACACCTTAAAAGGTGGCCATTAAGATGTAACTATATTTATATATGATATATAATATGTTTATGTTTTACTTAAGCTTCTGTATTTTTCTTTTGTGGGATACCTTTATGGTTTCCATTGTGGGTAAACACGATAATTTTATTTTGGGAAGTGCGGACTACAACCCCCTCAAAGTGATTTGATTCGTTAATGCCATATGTGGGACGTATAAAGGATGTATTTAAAGTTATTATATATGATGTATGATACATATAAATAATGAATATAATTATGGAATTAAAATATACACACCTCTCATTTAGTTTTAATTCCATTAATATGACATAGAAATGAAAGTAGCGTTCATGCGTACGTACGGCTTACCATCTCCATGAACGGTGCATTTCATTTATTACCTATAAATGATTATGTAATATTATAAATACATGTATATTCTGGATATATATTATATATATGATATCCATATCATGAATATCATTCTGGATATAATGATCCTTTGACCACACGAACAACATATAATTGTAAGAAGTCCACTTTCGACTTAAGAACCAAATATCGAAAAAAACTAACATTATTAACTTAAATGATTACATAATGTTTATAACATGGAAATAAGTGATATAAAAGGAATAATGAACTTGAAAAAGTTTCTTACGAAAGTATAAATAAACTCAAGTTTATTATTCAGGACGTTAAAGAACGATCGAGTCAAGTCTTACCCGAGGTAAGGGATCCTACCCCTCTCTTTCTTTTTAAGTACACTCTTTTATGTCATTCCTTTTAAGCTAATCTTTCTTATGATTGGGATGTTCTTTTATATTAATAATACTGTAATTTTTATGTCCATTTGATGAGAGACCCTATTTTTTCTCATCAATCCATTTTGGAAGTTTTGAGTGGCGCCGTTAGTCTGCTGAATTTTCGTAAGAGATCTAACCTCTCTCTTTCTTTTTAAGTACTCTCCTTTATGTCACTTCTTTTAAGCCCCTCTTTGTTATGATGGGGGATGTTATTTTATATCCCTCTAGCTGTAAATTTTATTGTAATATGATGAGAGACCCTATTTGATCTCATCAATCCATTTTTGTAAGTTTTAAGTGGCGCTGTTAGGCTACCGAGTTTTCATAAGGGATTTTTCATCTCACTTTTATTCCCGTGAGATTTATGCTAAATTTGCCACAATTTCCTTTGAGTGGTGTATGTAATGCCCATTATTTTACTCATTGTGTAATATACTTTCATTTATGAGTATTTACATCAATTTTGTATTGTCCTTCTTTCACGGGGTGTATGTTTTGAAAGATACCCATGTCGGTAAGGGAACCTTTCACCCTCCTCTTTTTAAAAGACTTCTTTTGTTATGTCTTTTAATTCACATAAAATTGTGTTGGGATATGTTCTTCTATATCCTTAGTGATTTAAATTTTATGTCCAAGTGATGAGATACCCTTTTTATCTATCATCAACTCATTTTATGAATTTTGTAGTGACGTCGTTAGGTTGTCAAATTTTTTCAAGGGAACTTCTTAACCCAATTTTGATTCTTTAGGATAAGATTGTACTCCTTGAATATGTCGTTATATGAATATGTGTGAATAAAATATGATTTTTTTACACTTAATATCCACTTATATTTATTGGATTAGTTTGTCACACATAATTATGTAATTGATTTATCCTTAATCCAAGGATACCGTATTTGTATGGGAATTCATCTCAATCTCCTTTCATTGAGGCATATTTTGTTTTATACACAACCTTCTTTTATACGGTGTATAAACCCCTTTGACTCTTACGTTTATCTGAAAGGAATATTTTTTATACAAAGTGTTTTACTAAACAACAAAAGGGAATGTTTTTGTTGTACGTATGCGGCGACAACAAATTCTCCGCCGCCGTGACCATTATTTGAGTTTCGGCTTCCTCTACAAGCCATACCTTTTTTTTAAAATAAAAATAAATACCATGTTTTACTTTTCTTTTATTTTGGTATTGAAAATTATTTTCATAATTTTTTTATATCAATGTGTTGTATTGATATCTTGTGATTGAAAATTGTAAATGTTATGTTTCATTTATGCATGTTTTATGTGATACGATTATGTTATAGTTCTTGGGAATTGTTATAAAGACGGGTGGTTCCATGATAAACTAAGGGCAGGTGAGCCCGATATATCTCTCCAATGCATTGGGTAACACGAATGGGTTAAACGTTAAGGTTTCTCCGAAGAGATTTAGGGAATATACTGTGATGGGTATTCTAAACATAACCAAGAGGGTTACTCCTTACGTAATAATGTTATGAATGCCTCATGTTACCTTTATGTATTATGATTTCTATGATTTATTCATGATTTTATGAGGTATTTTAAAGTGAATATGTTTTATGGCTAATTTATGATTTCATTCTTATGTATATATGTACTCATGTTTCCTTTACATACTTTTTATAACCCTTACTGAGCTTTTTATGCTCATCCCATGTTTTTGAAATGTTTTTCATAGTTCAAGGGAATGGTACATCATATGATGATAGTGTCAAGGAAGTGTCAAGAAAGAATCCATGTTTTATTTTAAATATGTTTCCGTTGATGGTAAAAATTAATACTATCTTTTATGTAACCACTTTGTTTAAATGTGGAATGTAATGCATGTTTTATGATCTAATTCTCTAAAACTCTAAACCTGAAAAGATCCTCAATGTGTAATCTTGTAATAACTCAAGATTAAGTAAGTTTTAAGGCTGGGGACTTATATTTTTTCAATTAGTATAATAAAATATAATTAAATATTTGATACTTTATCTATTATATTATCATTTTTCCATGTTTTGAATAATTTTGAAGAGTAAATAAAACAAATATGCATTTTTCAGAATTTTACCTCTCCATAGGAGTTCCTCATTAGGGTTATACCAAAAGACTTATTAGGAGTTTTTACTAATAAAAAAATTGACTCTATGATGTTTGTAGGGACCTAGAGAATTTATTTGGTTAGTTATTGTATGAACCAAATGGTATTGGAAGTATGAAGAGGGGAGGAGAGGGTGGCCTTTTATAAGTGGGAGAGAGGATGCAAATGGAATTTTAAAAAACATAAAGTGATGTCTATGTTATTATCAACAAAAAATCATAAAATATAGGTTATTATCTAACTTTATATGTTTTAAGGTTTAAATATGTCTTGAAAATTGGTGTTATACACGTTTTCGGTCATTTCTAACCCGTATCGTTTTAGTTTAACCCCTAAAAACCAAATTTTACCTTAACTGTGGAAATTAATGTTTACTATTTTCAATATTATTTATGGTCCAAAATTAATATGAAAGTATTTGATAATATAAATTATTATTAGTCAAAAATATGAAATAAATTTTTCAAAATTGTTTTCAAATAAGTGTCATAATTCAATTTAAATTAAAATGTAAAGGATAAGAAAGAGCATTTTTCCAAATAGAAACTTCTCATGAGTATAGAATTTTTTAATATCAATACTAAATAGGAAATTGATTATAATCCCCTAAATTAGTTAACATGTAGTATAATTGAAATAATTTTACTTTAAAAATAATTTGAAATATAATTTAACTTTGTAACTAATTTAAATGAAAAGGTAGTCTTCAATAAAAAAATTATTTTTCACTATTCATGAAAAAATAAATATTTATAAAAAATTATCAAACTTTTCCCCAAAGATAATTTTACCATTTATATTTAAAAATAAAGTTTTTTATAATAAAGTTTCTAAATTTCTATAAAAATTATTTTTATATTTTGTGTGTAAATAATATCTACACCACCATTTATTAAAAATAGGGTTTTCATAAACTATTTCTTTTTCTTCTGTATGGTTCTTATTTAATTTCTAACCAATAGATAACCATTCAGTTAATATTTTACATGTTTAAACCATATAATTTTTATAATATATTTAATACTATGTATAGGCTCTGACTTAAAGGTTGGGTTATAATAGAAATTTAAAATAATAATATTTTATTATAGTATCACATTTTGTTTTAACATGATGCTGCATTTTATAAAAACTGTCAATTAAATTAAATTTATATAAAAACAAGTATATCATAAAGTCTTGGGGTGTTACATTATAATATAATAATAGTTTTTTGTTTAACATACTCTATTAAATATGTTTTTCCTTTTTTAAATCTCATGGTTTTTTATTCGGAATTCTAAATTTGGTAATACATATTCTAGAAGGGTCTTAAGGTTCACTACTTTTGGAATGGAATAAACTGAAATTTGTATATTATTATTTTTTATTATATTAGGATTTATAATATTGTATAACATGTAGTAATCATTTTTTTACTTAATATTTATAGGTAGAATGAATGAATTATGGATCTTCTGATTCATTAAAAGTGCTTCAATCATGATAAAATTCATCTCAAATACCCATTCCCTAGCATAAGAGATGAAGTGTAAATTGATATAAGAAAACCCTAAGGATGGGATTGTGATTATGACATGAAAATAAATAAAGTAATTTTATTTTCACAAGGGATTTATCTGAATATTAAAATAATCTCTAAACTTTAATAAAAATAAAATTTAATAAAAATTTTATTCATTTAATTTTCTTTATGACGAATCAATGTTCTTTTAACTGTCAAAACTTTATTGTTTTATGGTGGTTTACATTATCATAACCATGTTTTTTATTACTATACATTAGTAAATAGGTTTTAATTTTATTTTACATGTCTATATTTTGACTTCCCACTAATTATATCCTATTTATAATCCTAGTTTTTTTATGACCATTGCATGTTCAATTACCATTTTGAAAGAGGGTTATTTATTAACCCTTTTTATGATAGGAGTTTTCCATAAAATAGTATTCATATGCCAAAACATAATTACTGATAATAATTTTATAATAAAATTATTCAATTTATTGAAGGTGGATAATGTAACCCCCTGATATTTTAAATGAACAATATGTTCGATAGCATATACAATAGACAACACAACACCTAAATGAACCATGGAATATTATTTTTTTCAATATGATCATTATAACCTAGTAATGGAATTGGATGGTATGAATAATATTAACCAAATTATGAAATATATATAATGTAAATACTCAATACATATTCATTGGTCAATTATTAGGAAATAAATATTCAAGTTTTAGTAAATATATTTTTTCTTTTAGAAATACATTTATTTCAAATTTGATTTTTAATGTTTTTTATGATAAAATATAATATTTAATTTTTATAGATTATATAATTAGTATTTTTTTAATATATTATTATTTTAATAATATAATATTAATTGAAAATTAATCATATCAAAATTATCTTAGGGTAAATTTTTTGGATTTTTCTAAAATGTGTGATTTTCTAGTGAATAGTGAAATATACTGATTTTTAATCAAAAATGCATTTTTGATTCATGAATTTAAATAATTAAAGTTATTTAAAGTTATTTAACTCAAAATAGTTATCTTATGATGTTAATAATACATTTATATTCTTTTCAACCAATTTAATGACTGAATTTGGTATGAAAACATTTTTGTACATAAAGAGGGATTTTTCTAAAAACATTTTTTCTTCACTATTTTCACGTTTACCTTAAAATTAATTTAATAAAGTTATATATATTTAATATTAAAAAATTAATTCTATATTATTAATTAAAATTATCAAATTTGGTAAATTTTCCCCTTTTATTTTTGTTCTATATGAATAGTAACCTTGGTAATGTTTATCACCTCTCTAATGAGTAAATAAAGTTAATATTGGTTATAATTTAGTGATAAGGTAATAATAATTCATATTAATTATTATTGGATGAAAATAATTCAATTTTTATCACTATAGTTTCAAGAAAAAAAATTAAGGGACACTAGTCTATGAAAATGTCCAAAAATATATTTAAATCAGTAGAAGTTACCAAATGTCATCCTCTTAGTTTTAAATATATTTTTATGTGTTCATATATGGATAAAAAAGTTATGAATAAATAAAAATTTCTATTTTGATCTTATTGAGATTATTTTCATGATTTAATTATATTTTTATTTTTCATATATTATATAATTACATAAGAAATTTTACATAATGTTGATACAATATTTATTCAATTAACATTGACATAAACGAAATGATTATAAAAATAATAAAAGTAATATATTTGAATCATTTAACATTTTCCATGAATTTTATTGATATATATGATATTTTAGGGAGGTTTTAGTGGATTATATTGGAATTTACATTTTTTGAGGTATTTAATGTCAAATTAAATTAAATGTCTTAAGAATGACATTAATGATATTATATAATAAATTATATTTTATTACATGATTTTAAATTAATAAAAATATTATATTCATCTAAATTAATGATATATAGTCTCAAAAATCAACTGTGGTCCATTTATGGGGTTTTTATCATTTTATATAAACATTATTAATCTTTTAGGGGTAGAAAACATTAATATTATGGTAATTTTCAAAAGGGTTAATGAGGATTACAACTACAAGATATGGGTTAAAATATACCAAAAACCTATACCAATTTATTTTATGATAGAATTTAAAATTATCCTCTTATTACCCTATAATTATATCAATTCTAATACATTTTGGAATGAAAAATAATTTATATTAACTTAATCATTTAAGAAATTCAAAGACTTCCCCTCCCCTCAATTATAAAAGGAAACCCTCTCCTCTCTCATATTTTCCATAAATTGGGTCATATAAATATAAAAAATCCTAAAACTTACACTTTTAAAAAACATTATTCAATTTCTATTTGGTATTTTCATTTCAAAATACCAACCATGTGGCCCTTAAGAAGATATCAAAAATATGTCAACCAAGTAAGAGGTAATCATCTCTACCGAACCATTGAAGTATATTTCTTCTTATACATCCTCTTAATATATCTTCACTATCCTATAATAATGAATATAGTATAATAAATATATTTATATGTTACTATTAATATTTTACAACCATATTCCATCGCTTTTCCATCCCATGAAAATTGAAAAACATTGCTAATGTGTGCATATGGCTTACCCATCTACATGCAATAGTTAATTTGTTTTCCATCACCACATTACTTGGATTTTTTTAAATATGGAAATAAAAATTATCTATGAAATTTATTAAATAGCTATTATTATTAAACTTTAATATATTATATACCCTTTTTCCTTCAAATCTGTTGGAAAATGATAATGTCGCTCATACATATGTGAGGACTATCACCCCCATAAATCAATGTGATTGGGTTTTTATTGTTATTTTACATGGATGGAAATAAGGAAATATTTAATTAATATATTATATATATATATATTTGTTATATAATAATTATTATGGGTGGTGATTTATTATTTACCTTAAGTTTTTCCATCCATCATAAAATGAAAACAACGTTCTTGCGTACATATGACCTGTCATTTCCATGGACAATGTAATTCATATTCTATATCCATATTTTATGTAATACTATAAATAAATATATAATTAATATATATGATAATTATATAATTATTAATATTCTGTATATTGTGGAACTGTGATAAATAAATTTACCAAAACAACCAAACCAAAAGATACATTAAAAACAAAGAAGTACTTACCCGGAACAGTGATTTTAACAATTAGTTTTTAATAAAATGGTGATAAAAGATTATAATTAAATTAGATATCCAATGAAACAAATGAGTATTTTTATGGAATAAATTTAAAATAAATCCAAATTTATTATACATGAGTTTTGGAGACATATAATGGAATAAAAACCTGAGGTAATGGATTATTTTTAAATGTCATCATTATTTTGGAATGTTTATATTTAAATATCAATTTGCCAAATTATTTGATATTTATATCATAAACCCATCATATTTTATTATTATATGTTCATTCATTATCATTTTATGTACTTTTTAAAATTTTCTTCTGTTTAGTGCTTACAATGATTGATAAATTGTTTTCTAGAAATGATGACTTTATTTCCATCTTCTCACAAAAATTCTTTTCCTTTCAAATCCACATTTTCTAAATTATTCTATTTTTTTCAAATTTATCCAAATTATTTATTAAATATATTTTTACCCATGATTATCTTTTTCCAAAAAAGATTCAAAGGAATCTTCTTGTAATATTCTAGAAGATTCACTTTTTGGCCTTTTAAAAAAAATATGAAATGGATGTTTTTTAACCTATACAGAATGAATGGAATTTCCCACCTTCATGATCGATCATTACCTAGATTTTTATGTTACATTTTTAGAAGGATATAATCAAAAACAATTCCTTAATATTAAGGAAATGTTTTGATTTAAAAAATCAATGTGAAAAATATTATTTTCTATAAGAAATTTTCCAATGAATTTTTTAAAGTATTTCTATCTCTTTCAACATACTTTGTTAAATAATTTACTTTAATGTGGTTATAATCTAGTTATTCCGTGATCATTATTTATTTGGAGGGTTTATGATCATCTTGAATGGGAAATGTATTGATATTTGGTAGGTTAGTTCTTCCAATATAGACAGTTATTTTATTTTAGAGAATTTGATTTTTGTTATACTATTTATTTATATTATTAATGAAATGGAATTATTATGTGATGGGTGAGGCCTGTAATTACAAATGTCATCAATGAATCAGTAGTTTTTATGTTACAAACTATATTGTATATTTTTTCAATTCCTAAAATATTAATATATATGTATTGTCATGGGTTCTTGATGATATTTTTTGATGTCTTGGAACAATTCCTTGATGGTATGTTTATATGTCATGTATTATGCATTCCATCATTATGAAATAATTTAATTTTTATGATGAATTTAATTTAAAATTACTAATATCCATTAGTAAGTTTCAATATTAGTTTCTTATTTATATAGAATTATTTGATCATCATTTATTCCAACCATATTACTCTTTATACTCAAATTATTGATTAAATGAGATTTGTTTTTAGTTATTTACCTTTCCATGTTGATTATGCCTTACTAAATCATGATTGCATCTATTGTAAACATACCCTTACTCAGTATATGAGCTCAACCCATTCTTATTTTTTCTTTCCATGATATATCAGGAAGTTTATTATTTGTAATATTTATAGATATAATAAAGGGAATAATGATTTACTCATAGATAATTAAATGGTTTATTTTACATTTTCAAATGTATAGTGAGATTCGTGTGTATAATTGTTTTCCAATAATACTAAATTGTCCAATCTTGGGGGAATTTATTGGTAGTATATATTATCAATGTAAGGATGTAACCACCAGATCTAGGCTATTGAGGTTGGGTCCTTTATACATCACATTAATATAAAAAGTTATGAGAAATATAGTAAATGTATATATGTTAAAATTATATAAATTAAAGTCATAATTAGTTAAATAGTGTAATTGAATTCCTAAATATGATGTCAAGACAAACAATTTATGATTTTCCATAAAATAATCTATAAATATTAAGACATTAAAAAAGGTAATTAATTTATCCATATATAATACCTAATAGAATTTTATGGCCATGGTTGATGTCTTTATGATAAATGTGTTTGGTAAGTATCAAAGGTTGTACGTTTTGATTCATTTATTTGTGTATTTTTATTGACATCATAATACAAATAATACATTGACATCATATATTCAATTGTAATAATGAAAATTTATTTCAAATCATATTAATCATATTTACTATTCATTTATTAAATAAATTTAACAGTTAATATAAACATAAAATACTTAGAAAACCTTAAACATTAAAAATATTATAAAATATTTTATCATTTTTCATACTTTATGGTCCACAAAAATGGATATAGTGTTTATTTTAAAACATAATAAACATTTATGAAAAAAATCTAATATTTGAAGTTTGAAACACTATAATATAGCATTGAATAGAGGTAAAATAGTTGATAAATACAATATATAAGAAATATATAGAAAAAATAATTCAAGTATAGTAACTTATAATGTGAATAGAACATACCCAATGAATATTATATAATATAATAAATTTATGGTGTATTGAATTGTTACAGTGAGTGTTAACAGTGATCAATTGCAGTGACTCATCATAATGAACGCCTATATTGGGTGATTAAAAATTATTAATAATAAGTTATAAAAAAGATTGCTTAGAGATATTTATAAAAATTAATATTTTAAAAATTTATATTGAGACTCCTTTATTAGTGGTTGTTGGAATTATCCCCCAAAATTCAGTTACACAGCTGATATGGTTAGAAAAAGAAACTACATTCATCTTGATTTTAATTAATTCATAAAGAAATATAAAAATTTTAATTTTTTTATATATGACCAATATGAGAAGAAATGTCAATTTTTCATCAAACATATATAATTAAATACTTTCCTTCAAAGAAAATATAGTCACTGGTAAATAGTAATATGAAAAATTATTGAAATACTAAATATTATAAGATATTAAAATTCCATAAATTTATACATATATTAAATTTAAAAATAAAATTTTTCTAATGAAACTTCATAAAATATTGAACGTGTTATGTCAAAGGCTATTTGGACAATAATATTATTTATAGCATTCAATCTTGTCATCATAATAAATTAACCTATAATAATGGTAACATTAGATGATATAACAGAAAAGTCCTAATATATAAGAAGAACTAATGGGAAAAAATTAATTTTAGTGAGTAATCACAATGTAATTTTAGACCCACATATTGAATTATGACAACATTTAATAGATTCAATAAATATTTTAATAAATTATTCATTTATTGGACCCTCACATCCTATAATGTGCATTGACTTTATCATTACTAGTAAAATGTTTATGATATGAATAAATAATTTAAAAAATTCCATTGTGTAATATTAATGTAAGTCCTCCCAAATGTATGTAATACATAACATTTCAACTTGTAGTGAAATTTTTATTTTCATTATATTAGTTCCATAAGGTTAAATAGACTGATTAACTAAAACAATAACATATCCACTAATATTGGACCTTTTGTGAGATAGTTGTTTTAATAATCATAAATCATGCCAATTTACAAATCATGATAATTCACATATTATGCATTAAGTAATAATAATCATGTCAATGAATATTTATCAATGAATAAATTATGACATGGTATAATACATTTCAAATAAGTTAAAAAATTATGGATATTTATGGTTAAATATATTTACATGTGTATATTTACATATAATTATATATTTCACTTAATCTGGTATTTTTCTATATAAGACAGATACAATGTAAGTTTTTCAAAGTCACAGGCACTGATTGGTTCAAAGGAGTCACCAATTGCTGACTCACCAATTAGGACTCACTAATAGAAACATGAAACACTGATGGACATTTCACTGGTGATTGGTCACATAGATAGTTCAAGCGACTCACCGATAAGCAAATCACTGGTAGGTGACTCACCGATGGGAACACTCTGATAGTTCAAAGGGCTTACCGATAGACGAGTCACTAATGGGCGACGCACTGATAGTTCAAAGGAATCATTGATGGATGACTCATCGACGGACTACACATCGATAGTTCAAAACGAGTCACCGATGATGACTCACTGATTCCCAGAAAGACTGACAGTACAAATGACTCACTAATGCCCAGAGTCACTAATATCAATGGTAAGAACTCACTGATATAGAGATTCATCGATACTGATATACTGATTCTATTGACTCACTGAAACATATGACTCGTTGATAGTAATAAAAAATGCTTTTATTATGTTAATTTAAATTTTTATCTAATAGTCATATTTAGATATATTAATGCTTCTAACATTAATTAATGTTGTTTGTAGGATATTCTTAGGACAACATTAGGTACATGCATGTGGGGAGAACATTATGTCTGATAGACCTTGAAGTATGAAAGAATTAATAGTTGGATCATTTGATATAGAGAAAACACCGGAAAAAGTGCATAAGAACACCTATTACTCTCGGGTATACATTCAAAACCCAAGAACTCAAAAGGAAGAACACACATGGAGATCAAAAAGTTGAGCTAATCCTACTAAAATAACCTAAACATCGTTCTAACATGAAGCTGAATATCTCATACTCTTGAAAGCCAAAACATAGAGGCTACGACACTATTTTGAATTCAACTTCTATAAGAGGACTCAAACATCAATTTCACTACATCAAATGAGCACATAACTGCACCGCATAACACATAGATCCTTATGAGCCTCACTCTATATATTTATCCCTATTGGGATCATTTATTTACATTTATGAGAAGTGTGTGTATATTTCTGTTACACACACTCTGATACCAATACATAACTGGAGGATACCTAATATCCCCAATCTCAAACACTTTTTATCCTTTTGTATCCCACATAGAACTATGGAAGAGGTCGAGTGTGACCTGTTTGTTGTTTTTCCCACGTAGAACTGCGGAAGAGGTCATTTGTGACATGTTTGTTATTTTTCCAACTAAGAATTGTGGTAGAGGTCATGTGTGACCTGGATAGACTTATTTTCTATTGTAACCCACAATCCAAGGTGTGGATCAAAATTGTTTATTAAATTAAAATTCTTGGTGGAAGGTGACCACCAAGTAGTGAGGATTAAGTGTCAGCTTGAGAATGAACTGCTCGTTTTAAAATCTATTATACTTTTTTGTTATTTTCTTTTACTAGGTTTTACAAAAAATTTCATTTTAAAAAAGTTAATCTCTAATAATTAGTTTTTAAAGTGTTTATAAAATTTTTGAACAAATAGGTTTGTTTCAAATGTTACATTAATCTTTAGATTAGTAAAGATGAGAACTAGTCAATCTCTTGATAAATTAATTGAACATTTAGGACTAAATTCATTAAAAATAACTTGGATTATACTTTTTAATTGGGTGAAATTTTCAAAGAACCAATCTTTAACAAGAATTTTTTATAAGAACTCAATTAACTCCTATTGAGTTTTATACTACGAACAACATTCAGTATTAAAGGAATCAGAAATTTTTCAGTTTTCAAAGCTTTTTTAGACTATTTCAACTGTTATTGTAGTTGTATTTCAGAGATCTTAAAATTTATATTAATACTAAATTTTTATCTCTTTGAAATATTTTCATAATTTTGTTATGGAAAATAGATTAGAATGAGCTGCTACAAATATATCAACCTTTTCAATGGAAATAATTATGCTTAGTGGAAGCATAAAATGAAAATACATTTAGAAAGAATGGTATTTGAAATATAGACTACTATTTAAAGTAAATATGCACTCCCTAAACCTACTATAAAGACTTGGAATGAAGATACCAAGACCACCTATAACAATAACTGTAAAGTAAAGAATACTCTACATTGTGCACTAGGAGGTGAAGGATTTAATCACATTTCTGCTTGTAAAATTGCTCATGATATTTGGGACACTTTAGCTATTTCACATGAGGGAACAACTAGTGTGAAATAGATAATATTAAATACTTGTACTATTAAATATGAAAATTTTATAATGAATCCCGATGAATCAGTTTATGATATGTATCTGAGGTTCAATGAAATTGCGAACAACATGAATTATTTAAGAAGAGTTGTCATATAAAAGGAGTAGATCATGAGTATTATATGATGCTTAACAGAGAGATGGTGAGGGACATCAGTATCCATAATATAATCATGTGGCATTGATAAAATTCCAGTGAAGAAATAAATTGGAAAGTTAATGATGTGTGAAGAGGAACCAAAGGTGAATCAGGAGGAGGAAGAGAGAAAGAGAAAATTTGTAGCCTTCAAGACTACCACTTCCAAGAGAAAATGCAAAGAGAAACTTCAAGCTTCTATTGAGAGCACAAGTAATGAAGAATAATCTTTAGACAATGATGAGGAAATGGCCCATCTGTCTAGAAGATTCATAAAATTTTACAGAAAGAATTTTTTTTTCATGAGACCAATCTATATAAGAAAATATAACAACAAAGTAAATTGTAAAAAGGATTGGAAGATGCCTTAAAAATCATAAGAAATAGTTTTCTATGAATGAAAAAAGAGAGGGTATTTCAAATCTAACTATATTAAATTAAAGTATAAGAAAATATGAGAATAATGATAGGAAATATTATAAAGTAATGAGGGAAACCTGGAGTGCATCTAAGGACATCTCCAGTGAATCTTCTTCTTCTTAGAATGAGAGATAAAATATTGAAAACATGTTCTTTTTGAAAAATACATCATAGGTACTCTTAAAATCTCATATACCTAATGGCTATTATTCTAGAGATGAATCTGAATCTAAAAATATGAAAAATGATGAACTGTTTGAATATAGTCATATTCTAGAAGAAACTATTAATGAACTGAAGGATAAGTATAACTCATTCATGAAACATCATGCACTCTCTGCCAATATTAAATCTGAACATGTTTTTTAGAATGATAAAAATGCACAACCGCTAAAGGAAAATAATGACCTAAA
The DNA here is from genome assembly GCA_963277665.1 of Viscum album. Classification (NCBI taxonomy): domain Eukaryota; kingdom Viridiplantae; phylum Streptophyta; class Magnoliopsida; order Santalales; family Viscaceae; genus Viscum; species Viscum album. Next base: position 1,637,114,301 of record OY728163.1, on the reverse strand, counting down.
GTTATCTAATGATCAATTAAATAAGGATCTAGAAATGTTTACCAAGGGGAAAACACACTTACTCAATTTCATGTTAAAAAGATAGCTCATAGGTGTACTACTATAATAGGATATCATCCAGGACAAAGAAATTTATCAAAAACACATTTTATAACTATATTTAGAAAATCTGATTCTCTGTTCAAAAATCAAGATTTTACTGCATGTTCCAGTTTTGAAAAATCTTTTACTCCATCATGTTTTTCTAAACCAAATAAGGTTTCTTTTAAATAACTTACATTATAAATATAGGAAACCCATAATACAATTTTGTGTTCCTAAATACTTTCTTACTAATGTTTCTGGGCCCATAAAAATATGGGTACCAAAATATTTTCCCGGATAAATTGTTTTGCAGGTAAACTGCCTAAAGAGTTCTTATAGAAATATATAGTACTTGTAAAATGCCTATTCAAGACACATGACAACATATTTCTCAATATTAAATAATCTCATCAATATTGATGGAGGACATGTCACCTTTGGTGACAATAGTAAAGGAAAAATCATTAACTTAGGCCAAATTAGTTACCATAACTCTATTTCAATTCCCAAAGTACTCTATGTTGATGGATTAAAATATAACTTAGAATATCTCAACTGAGTGTTGGTGGATTTAATGTCAAATTTGAAAATTATTTATTCCATGTTTTTTACGAAAAAAATAACTTAGTATTTACTACTCTTAGAAATGATAATGTATATGCTGTAAATTTAGACACAGTAGCATCACAGAATGTTTCCTGCCAAAGTGCCTTTCACAAAGAGTATTTTCACTAGCACAGAAGACTTAGAAATTTTAATGTACACTAACTTATGAAATTAACCAGAAAAGTTTTAGTTAAGGACCTTCCTAAAATAGTGTTTCTAGACAATAGATTGTGTAACCTTTGTCAAAAATGAAAGCAACAAAAAATATTTTTTAAACCAAAGAAATAAATTACAACTTCTCAACCTCTTGAGTTTGTTAACATGGACTTGTTTAGACCATCTAGAGTTTCAAATATCAATGGGAATCACTATATTTATGTTCTTATAGATGAATTCTCTAGGTATGCATGGACCTTTTTCTTAGCTCACAAAAGTGAATCTTGCTCTCATTTGACCAAGTATGCTAGGACTAAATAAAATATTTATAGACTTAAAATTGAATCCTTAAGAAGTGACTATGGTTGTGAGTTTGGAATTCAAGACTTTTAATCTTTTTTCTCAAAAAATGGATATATTCATAACTTCTCTACCCCTAGTACACCTCAATATAATGTTGTAGTAGAAATAAGAAATATAAACCTACAAGAAATTGCCCAAACCATGATAAATGAATATGACCTACCTATTTATTTTTTGTGATGAATCTATTAATATAGATTTTTATATAATAAAGATAGTATTAATCAGAGCTATCCATAAGAAAACTCCTTTTGAGTTGGGGAATAATAGGAACCCCAAGGTAAATTATTTTAATATGTTTGGATATAAAGATTATATTCATAACACTAAAGATAATATAGATAAATTTTCCTCCCAAAGTGATAAAGTAATATTCCTTAGATATTCTACATCAATCAAATCCTATAGAGTCATTAATAAATTAACCAAATGTGTGGAATAATCTGTACATGTGAAGTTTGATGAAATAGATCTACATGAACCTAAGACCTTTCTAAAAATTTTGAAGAGGATATGTGAAATCTGGACATTAATACATAACCCTCTAACCATCCTATAAAGGAATCTATTAAAACTTCAAATTCAATATATTATCTAGATTTTAGTCACAATGAACCAAAACCATGTGATGAACCTAAAATAACTAGCCCTACTTTTTCTAGACCAACTTGAACCCTTAAGAACCATCCCTTAGAAGATTATTTTGATATTTAGATAAAGGAAAAAAACTATAGCTTTATTGGCAAATCAGGTTGAACATCAATCATTATTATCACAACTTGAACCTAAAAATATCAATGAATCAATAAATGATGAATTTTGGGTGATGTCTATGTAAGAAGAGCTTAATCCACTTGAGAGAAATAAATTCTAGAAGCTTTTCAATAGGCCAAAAGATACCTTGACCATAGGAACTAAATGGGTATTTAGGAATAATGTAGATGAAGCTAGAAATATAGTTAGAAACAACGATAGATTGGTTGCACAAGGCTATAATAAAGAAGAGGGAATTGATTGTGATGAGACCATTGCACCAGTAGAAAGGCTTGTAGCCATTAGAATACTACTTTCCTATGTAGCACACTTTTCTTTCAAAATTTATTTAATGGATTTAAAAAGTCCGTTATAAAATTTTTATATAATTATTCATTTTTTTGTTGAACAACCCCCAGATTTTACAAATCCACTTTTTCCAAATCAGGTTTCCACATTATCTAAAGCTTTATATGTTTTGAAATAAACTCCAAAAGCTTGGTATGATAGGTTAAGTAACATTCTTATTTCTGAAGGTTTTACAAAAGGAGTTGAATATACTAATTTGTTTATAAAAATAATTTCTAAATATGTTTTAAAAGCTCAAGTATATGTAGATGATATTATCTTTGGTTCTTCTAATAATTCTTTATGCAGTGATTTTTCAAAAATGATGCAAAGTGAGTTTTATTTGATTTTGAAGAGTGAAAATTAATATTTTCATAGATTTCAAATATTTCAAAACAATGAAGGTATAATTTTAAATTAATGTAAATATACTAAATATCTTTTGAAAAGATATGGATTTTATGGCATTAAGAGTAGTGAAACACCTATGAGTTTTCATTATATGTTGTATCTTGATGAAAACAGGAAATATTTTTATCAAACCACTTATAGAGGAATGATTGGGAGTTTACTCTAATTAACTGGTAGTAGTCCATACATCATATTTAGTGTGTTTATGTGTGAAAAATTAAAATAAAACCCAAAAGAGTCCCATTGAAATGATGATAAAAGAGTTTTAAAATACCTCAAATATACAACTAATTTAGGACTATTCTACCAAGGAGGAAAATATTTTAATATGATTAGTTATTCTGAAGCTGACTTTGGTGGATGTAAGTTATATAGAAATAGAACCTCTAGAACATGTCACTTTTTAGAAAAGTATCTAATTTCATGGTGTAGTAGAAAAGAATAATTCTTTTGTATTTTCAACTATCGAAGTAGAGTACACGGAAACTGGTATTTGTGCACAAATTCAGTGAATAAAACACACTTTATTAGACTACGGATTTCAATTCAGACATATCCCCAAAACATTTTGACAAAAAAAGTGCTATTAACAATTCTAAAAATTCAATTTCTCATTCTATAACAAAACATATTGATGTAAGACATCACTTTTTGAGAGACCGTTATCGAAAATGTGACATAACTATTGAGTTTATTGGGACTGAACATAAAATTTAAAACTTTTTTACCAAATCCTTAAACTCTGAGAGAATGAGCTACATTAGACATGAACTAGGAATTATAAATGTATAAATACTATCTAACCTTATTCCCAATGAAAAATATTTTTGTCTATGACACTGATCACTATGAAACCGATCGTGTGAAACTGGTCAGGTGAGACTAATGAGGTGAAACTGATTATGTGAAACTTATCATGTGAAACTGATTAGTATGAAACTGATGATGTGAAACCAATCAGATTAAACTGATCAAGTGAGACTGATACCATTAGACTGAAACCAATACCGATAATGAACTTTTTTTTAAATATGTTTTTTTGTATATTTTATGTAAAATGACACAGTTTCATTTGATTTTATTTTACTGTTATTCTATTTTATGTTTATACGATTAATAACCCCTAAATGATAAAATTGAATCGATCCACAACCCTTCACTACCCTTTCTACATTTGACCATTTGACTTCCTTCTTCAAACCCAAACCGTTAGAATGGAAAGGACAAAGGGCATGATGGAAGGACCAAGTGAATCGTCATCGTCCAAGCATCAGAAAGTAGAATCAAGTAGTGTCACTTGTTTTGTGAATCTGGAGTTGGGAAACTGCATAATAACTCAGAAAGAATTTTCTACCGAATGGTTGTTATCAAGCACGTATATCTTGATGAACGTCTTGGAATAGCAAGGGTAGATTAGATGGTTTGTAGACATTGAGATTCATTTTTATCCCAAGATGGTACACCAATTTTATCTGTATTTGGATGTGATTTTGGAAGAAGTCGAGGAGGATCGGATGAAATCTGTGGTAAAGGGATAGGAAATTTCATTTTCTTAAAAGTAGTGGGATAAATGATTAGGAATGCCGCATGAGGTCATATTCAATGACTACCAGGGAAACATTCCACCAACTTTAGATTTATTTTCTTATGAAAATGTTTTGAAAGAGTTTATTAGAAATGAGGATTCAAGTAGATTAATAGTTTCAGAATTAGATAGAGAGTCCATAATGTTATTCAAGTTCATACAACACTAAATCATCCAAAGGAAGGTAGATTTTGCTGCCTTAAAGTATCAGGATGTCTTCCTGGTTTATTTTTTGAAGGATGAGGTGAATGTGAACCCGTTTAAGTACCTTACAGTACACATTTGTGAAATTATCAAACTATCTCAAAAATATACTTGTCTATATTATCTGAGGAAGATTTTAGAAATGTTGGAGAATCTAGGATATGTGGAGGATGAAGATGATGTGATTGGTGCTTGTAGTGGATTCTACCAACAAAAAGACATCTATAAAAGGGTGAAATTGTTTTGGAACCCATGGAGAAGAATGTGGGTAGAAGATTAAGAGAAATTGTATGAGGATTTTAATCCCATTTATCATCCTACTAGACCTATGGATCAAGTCGATCTAGGTCTTAAACCTAGTGAGAAGGTTGTGTATTTAGATGAAGAACAAGCTGATCATGGACTATAAGGATAATAGGGGTCTCCTGTAGATGATAGGAGTGACCTAGATACTGATGAAAGTCTTAGAGACATGTTTGTGGACCTACATGTCCACCATTATAATTACCTTCCAATGAACCTCTTTTAGGTGATGATGAAGATGTGGAAGAGACTAAAGTCTTTGGAGTTGAAGGTTATGTGAATAGGATTGATGATGAGGAGTAGAATAATGATGATAACAATGGTGATAATGAGGATGATGATGGTGATCATGTGATTGACTCACTAAAATCTAGATAAGATATAGCCAGTTCAGGTGAGGAGTCTATGCATAGAGATGATTATGATCCTAATAGACAGGATGATGTTGGTCATGATAGATATGATGATGGAGATGTTGTAAATGAGGAGAGACATGACCACTCTAATGATGCTCAAGTAATCATTCAGGAACTTGCTGATATTATAGTTTGAGGTCAAGAGGAAGAAGCTGAAGCTCAGATTTCATGTGTGCCTTAGAATTTGGGGGAGCCTCATATAGATGGAGGTAAAGAAGAAGTAGCTCTAGTTCATATTATACCAGTGCCTCAAATTGATATTATGGCAGAATATCAAGAGGAAGAAGATGAAGCTCAGAATGAGGGGGATCATCAAATGAATAGAGTAAGAATTGGTACTGTGGAACCTAGAGATTGGAATTTTGATGGTGAGTTGTATATAAATCCATGATATATACTATTTGGGTGGGATTATGATTCAGATGAGGATATGGTAGCTCCTCCTACTCCAAAAGCTGATGTGGAATCGACTTCTCCTACTCCACCTGATTTTCCCACTAGTGATGAACCTGTTGTACCTTCAATGCCTGGTGACTATGTCACTAAGGATGATCTCGATAAATTCAAGCCCGATTTGTGTGAATCTATGAGATCTTATATTCCATTCAAAAATTAAGCTTATACATCTTGGAGTATTTCAGAGGTAGATTTTTCTAGGATTGCAAGAATCATAATTCAAGAGATACCGCCCAATCTCATCACTACAACCAAGACCATTATGAGAAATAACTCAATGATGAGAGAAGAAGTAAAGAAAATGGACCATGAAATGGTATCCCTAACCAATGTTTTTAGAACCACACTTGATGGTGTTAATGAGGTTCCTAGAAACCATGTTACATATCATCAAAATACTGATTTGAAAAGGTTGAAAGAGGATCTTTGAAAAATGATTTTTGGTGCATCCTATTATAGAGTTACCAGGCCTTCTATTGATATGGAGTCCTTTATAAATATGATAAGAGAAGAGCACAAATCTATTCATACTAAATCTGATAAATAGGCCCTTTCTAAATTGAAAAGGAACAGTGGCCATGTATATAACATGGTGAGACAATGTTCTAATGAGGAAAATACTGCTCAAAAAAATATCAGGGACAAAGTGGATAAGCACTTTTCTAAAATCTACAGCAAGCTTTTTTTTGATAAAAATATTAATTACTTGGATGAGAACCTCCAGATACCTCTAGTTACTGAGGCATTCAAGAAGAAAGTGGGCCAGTGGAAGGATTTTACACCCGCATTAGCGAAATTCATGGAAAATGAGGAGGCTTTTGAGAAGGACATGAAATATCGGGTTGAAATCATCAATTATTTTATTAAGCTTCTGAATCCCTACCAGCATTTAATGTTTAAGGCTATAGTGGTCCCAACAGTTTACTCTATTACAAATGCTTCTCTTCCTCCTGCTCAGATGTCAGTGTCTCATGATTTACCTCAGATCAATATAGTGATCTAAGAGTAGCCTCCAAGTCATTCTCAGTCAAAGAAGAGACCAAGCCTTGCATCTAATGTTCCTATAACTATTTCCTTACCTATTTTAACAATTCGGTCAGTCCTTCTTACATCTACAACACCACCTCCTTAACTAACTATTGACCCTTAAAACAAAGGGATAACTCCTCAAAATCCCACGCCTTAGCTATGGATCATTATTTGATAGGGTTCTGTACTTTTATTTGTTAATGGGTGTATTTTTATAGTTGTACTCTTATGTACTTCCATGAATATAAGTTTTCCATAATTTTGTTTCAAGTTTCTTTATGTTCTTTTTGTTTATCCGTTATGGTTCTTCACACCTTTTTTTTAATCCCAAAAGGGGAGAAATCTATGGATGGCATAAACTCAAAATTTAGGGATAGCATAAACTATGGAATAAACACATTTTAGAAAGTGAATGAACTTTGGAATATGAAAGATAGAATGTAATCAAATGAATATATATATATATATATCTTATAACTGATGTAAATCACTAAGACTACTCTAATACAATTATTGAGGGGGCTTAAAAGGAAAGACTATATAGTTATATTGAGAACTCACATTCAGTGTTAGTATGGTAAGTCATGTCATTCTTATTCCTTAACATCATGTATAACTCATTAATTCCATGATTTCTGATTATCAAAATGGGGGGTAGTTTTAGAACCTTTTTGAGATATTTGTTTTAATAATCACAAATCATGCCAATTTACAAATCATAATAATTCATATATTATGATTTCAGTAATGATAATCATGTCAATGAATATTTATCAATGAATAAATTATAACATGGTATAATACATTTCCAATAAGTCAATAAATTATTTATATTTATGTTTCAATATATTTACATGTGTATATTTACATATAATTATTAATTTCACTTAATATGGTATTGTTCTGTATAAGACAGATACCTTGTATGTTTTTCAACGTCTTTTACACTGATTGGTTCAATAGAGTCACGGATGGTTGACTCACTGATGAGCACTCACTGATAGAACAAATGACACAATGATGGAAAAGTCACCGAAGATTTTTTACACTGATAGATCAAGGTACTCATCGATAAGTGACTCACCGATAGGCCACTCACTGAGGGAAAAGACACTGATAGTTTAAAGGACTTACCGATGGACAAGTCACCAATGGGTGATGCACTGATAGTTCAAAGGACTCTCTAATGGACGACTCACCGATGGGTGATGCACCAATAGTTCAAAATGAGTCACTAATGACAACTCACTGATGCCCAGACAAATGATAGTACAAATGACTCACTGATGCCCAGAGTCCCTAATACCGATGGAAAGGAATCGTTAATACATAGAGTCATCAATGCTGATAGACCGATGTTATTGACTCACCGATACTTATGACTCGTCGATAGTCATAAAACTTATTTTTATTCTATTAATTCAAATTTATATCAAACGGTCATATTTAGATAAATTAATGCTTCTACTATTAATTAATTTTTTTTGTAGGATATTCAGATGACAACATAAAGTACATGCATGTGGGGAGATCATTATGCCTACTGGTCCTCGAAGTATAAAATAATTACTAGCTAGATCATTTGATATTGATAAAACATAAGAAAAAGTGTAGAAGAACACATGAAACTATCGAGCATACTTCCGAAACCCAAGAACTCAAAAGGAAGAACTCACAGGGAGATCAGAAAGTTGAGCTAAACCAGCTAAGTTGACCTAAATATATTTGGAACAAGAATCTGGACATCTCATACTCCTTAAAGATAGAACACAGAGGCTATGTCACTCTATTTTGAATTCAACTTCTAGAAGAGGACTCGAACATCAATTCCACTACATAAAATGAGTCCAGAGCTGCACTGCATAACACATAGAGCCTTTTAAACCTACCTCTACATATTTAGATCTGTTTTGTTCATTTTATTTACCTTTTTTGTGTTCATTTTATTTACATTTCTGAGCAATGTGTGTATCTTCCTGTTACACACACACGGACTCTTGTGCATAGCTGGAGGACACCTAATATCCTAAATCTCAAACTCTATCATTTTTTACCCCATGTTGAACTGTGGAAGAGGTCAAGTGTGATTTGTTTTTTTTTCATGTAGAACTGTGAAAGAGGCCGTGTGTGACCTGTTTATTGTTTTTTCCCAAAAATAATTGTAGTAGAGGTCAATTTTGACCTGGACAGCCTTGTGTTCTATTACAAACCCCGATCCAGGGTGTGGATCAAACTTGTTTATTAATTTAAACTACTTTGTGGCAGGTGATCACCAAGTGGAAAGGACTAAATCTCAGCTTGAGATTGAACCTATTATTTTAAAATCCATTGTGCATATTTTTATTTTATTTTACAATGTTTTATAACAAATTTCAATAAAATAAAGTTAATCTCTGATTGTTATTTCAAAAGGTTTTTATAATAGTTTTGAACCAGTAGGTTAGTTTAAAAAGTTACAGTAATCATTAGAATAATATAGCTGAGAACTAATAAATCTCTTGAGAAATTAATTTAACATTTAGGACTCTTATAAATTCACTATAAACTGACTTGGATTATATTTTTTTAATTTGGGGAAATTTTCAATGAACCAATATTTAACAAAAACAATTATAGGAACTCAATTCACCCCCCTCTAGATTTTTCTACTCTGACTATCAACTAAGAAAAAAATATGTGGTGGAATAATAACAATATCAAATATTAATAGAGATTATTGTCAAGATAATATAATAATAATTATAATAGTGGAAATCGATTTGAATTATCTATGTTAATGTTAACCCATGTTATTATATGATAAGGGATAGATAGTTGGAAATGATATGGTAATGAATTTATAAATGTACATACATCTATAATACATGATAATAGTGATCATGAAAATATATTTATTATCTATAAAAATTAAATGTATAACACAAAAATACATAATATAAAAACCTATATAAGTATGAGAGTTTTTCTACAAAATTCTGAATATCATTTGTATCCTTTGTTCTTTATTAATTTCGTTATTGTTAGAAGAAATTTATGCTATCTTAGTAATAATAAAATGATTATGAAAGGTGAAATTATAAGAAAATCAATGTAAAAATATATAAAATAAAAAAAAATTGGGAATAATATAAAAAAGAGTGTCATTCAATTTTTTTTAAAAAATAAGAAACAAAAAACAAAACATAATATAAGGAAAATATCCATGTAGGAAAAAATATGTTAAATAAAATTGATATTTAAAAAAGAAAACTTATAATATAGAGGTAAATAAATGGAAAACTTTCCTAAAGGTTGGTTTTGAATATAGTTTTTTCTTGATTAAAAAGGGAAGCATATGATAATCACCATAGATACTCATAGGATATTTTATAAAGATTGTGACTATATACTCCAATAATATATTGATATATAATTGGTGGAAGTCCCATGATTCTAAATTTATGAAATTATAAAATAATATGTAACTTTATAAATTAAATTCTGCTTGGAAATCAATGCACGGGTATAATTTATTCAAAAATCCCCAAAAAATAATAGATTAAGATATATTTAGAAATATGAGTCAAAAAAAATATACATGAGTAATTGAAAATATTATAATATCATATTAAGAAAAATGAAGAAGATTTGTAAATTAAATTACTTTAAAAATATAAGAAAAAGTAACGTAAAAAAGTTTAACACCAGATAAACATGTTGACTCTTCAGCATCAACTTTAATTTAGCATCACCATCTTTACATAAAATCTACAATGATGGATTATAAATGTAATCTCAATAATAATAAAAAAAATAAAAATTTGTAATAAATAAAAGAGAGATGCATCTAATACATAATAATCCAATAGTTCAATTAACGTGTCAATGCATGAGATATTTCAAAACATTATATCAAATAAAATATTGAGCATATCACAGAATAAGATCACCATTTTTAGGATTCAAGCATCAAACTTATTTTTGTTTTCCTTGTGCTAGGTTTGTTCTTTTTTTCTCAAAAAAGTAAATAAATACCTAATATTGATTTAATAAAGGTTTGAGGTAAATAATTGGTGTAGATCAATGATAAATATGTTTATTTTTCTATGTTATAATAATATCAAACATCAAAAAAACAAAATCAACATAATTGTAATTTAGAGGAATGTTTCTTCATCAGTGTAACAAGGGTTAATAAATAGGAATTTTAGGTTTTTATGAATGGTAGTACACTTGATAAAATCCATAAAACATGAATTTTAAAGTTGTAAAAAATGAATTGAGAAACATTAAATGTATTTTTGTTTCTTTAAATGGGGTATGTGTGATGTGTATCATGGTTTAAGTGATGCGATGAAATTTAGGATGTAGAGGTACCTAATGCCCATGGATTTGAATTCATGTGACATCACTTTGAACAACATGAATCCTTATATATCAAATTTTGGCTAAAAACATTAATTTATGAGTATGTAATGTAGTCAAAGTAGTGAAAATTAAATGTCCAATCCTGAAATAGGTGAAAAGGGAAATATTCACAAAACTTATCACATATCAGGGTCCCAGATTAGGCAAGTTTGTGCACCGTGACCTTATCTATGGGGAATCCGAACTCCTAATGGGTTTGAATAGATGTAGTTTGACAAGTTTAATAATAAAAATATATAATAAAAAGTAAATTTGGACCAAAATTTGTAATAAAATAAAATAAAGAAGGAAATTAATTACTAATATATAATAGAGGCATAAGTGTAGGGTGATGAAATGTTTTATAAATTGTTTCGAGGTGTGAAGTGATTTAAGAAGAGGGTGAATTGTTTTAAATCAATATAGGGAGATGGGATAGTAGAGTGGAGGTGTGACAGAAGTATATAGTTTAAATCTATGGGAGGTGATAGTCTAGAGGTGGGAAATAATGATAAAGATGAAGGCATGGAGACATGGAGTTAGGGAGGTAGGGGTGGGGTGATTTGGGGGAGTGGAAGGGGGTTGCACAAATAATATGGAGTGAGAGGATAGTGGAGGATAGAATAGAAATAAAGATAATTTTACATGTATATTGGAGTTCACAAATTTTAATATAAAAATTGAACATCCAAGTGGTTTCCTTCATCTAAAATTCTACTTCATTTATTTAGGTTGTTTATTTTTTTTGGTTGAGAACAGTCAATAGTGGTCAGGATATGATCTCATTGTATAATTCAAGGGATGTTTGATTTTTCATGATGCGGAGTTACTAATGCTTCTAGTGAAGTTTTTTTATCGAGATAAATCATGTATGATGGATGGAAATTGGTCATGTATTCTTCATGCTGGATAGATTCCTTATGTCATCTATCACTGACCTTACATGGGGCATGATGTGGGAATCAGTAGATTTCAGAAACACATGATGCTTGTGATGAATGTGGTCTAATCCCCTTAGATCAAAGATTTTTATTTCCATTTATTTATAATCTCTCCTAAAAAATATATATTATTAAAAACTACATCATCGTCATCATTATTATTATTGTTATATATTGGACATACGACATCATCAATGGGGAAGGGCCTAAGGGAAAGGCTGGAAATGTGAAATTGGGCCTTTCTAGGGGTTTAAAAATGGTGACCTATAGATATAATATATATATATATATAGTAGGAATCCATGTGTTTTTTTAATTAAATAAATGAGTGACGAGGACTAATCAACTTGAATCACAGATGGTTGTGTTTACACTTGTTTTTAATCTACCTTACCTAATATATATTATTAGAAACAATATTATAATTATAATAATAATAATTATTGTTATTATTTTGAATCCACATTTAATCCTTTATAAGATTGAGAAAGAAGGATAACAAATCACTAGAGAGATCTTTAGTAGTCAAAATACATGAAACATCAACCTTTATTCATTCAATTGAGTCTCTTATAGAGGGAAATGATGTTCATTTATTCTATATATTAACTCTAAGTATTATATTATTGAAAAACCTAGGACAATGAATCCAATAAATACAAATCATTATTTATTAATTCCAAATATTATGGATACCATTGTGAACCAGAGTCCCACTACAGATAGGATCAAAAACAAGGTATTAGTGGCAGATGTTGATGCTAATCTAGAAGCTATCGAGGAAATTTTGGAATTCTGTATGTATTAATTGTTTCTCAATTGATGTTTCCAAAAGTTTAAGATCCCTAGAATCTCCCACATCGATTTGAGAGAATCACTGAGATCTAGGGGGTTATGAATGTAGAATGACATATTTGGGACATGGATATTTTCATATCCACTTTTATTTGGATAAATAAAAAAGGAATTCCTAGTTTTTTGGCACCCTCTCACTGAAACCACGTATCCAAACGATAAATAAGTGGGAAATAATAATTGATCCAACTAATGTTGTTAATACTCATTCTCGATTTTGGATTCGTGTATATGGGTTCAATTAGTTTTACTAGAATATTATAATATTTTGTAATATTAAATCTTGGTGGGAACTTATATCAGGATTTATGGTGAAATTGGTAGGGTAAGATGTTCTCACTATGCATGTATGATTATGGAGGTCGATCTGTCTGTGACTATTATTGATGAGGTTTTATAGAAATCAATAGAGGAAAACATAAATAAAAATACTTCATATGAGAGGTGTTCACCCTTTGCAATAAATGTAGATTCACTAGGTATGTGGTTAGTGACTATTGAAGTACTAGAGTTACAAGTTGTATTTGTGACATTAAAGGTCAAACTAAGACTGATTATAAGGAGTTGAAAATTTTGGAAAATGTTGAAGGGAAATCCTCAACCATCTCCAGGAATAGGGATATTATCCCTCAAATTAGGCCATTTGGGGTTGGAAAGGATTCTCTTATTGAAGAATAATCTTCTCACATTCCTACCTCAGATCATGATACTGATTACAATCTTGTTAATTTACTTACAGTCCTCCCATTTTTTGATTACTATCCTAGTGAGGAGGTGATGGTAACATACCTAATCAATCCATCAGGACCTCTCTTGGATTTAAAACCCTTTGTTATTAGTAAGAATATTGATGTTCATGACTTCCCTATAGAATAGAACTCATCTCGATATGATTATTCTTATGTGAAGATGAATGAAACTAAATATCTCACACTAATTTTTGTGGATCTGTAAATGGATATAAAAGGGAATCAAACATAATTTTTGGTTGGTGAAAATGAATCCAATTGAGTCATAGTGGGGGTATAGGGAAGATCAGGTACTATAAGAGGCTCCTCAATTTAAAATATCATATGTCTATTATAATGGTTAATAACTTTTTATTTAGGTTCCCATGGAAATGGTTTCAAAAAGGAAGTCCCCATATTCTTTTAATTTAAGAAAGGATCCACACAACAATAAAATTATACCTTTATGTGGTTACTAATGGGTATATTATGATGATAATGAATCTAATACCTTTGAAAATGAGATTTCTTTTATGTAAGGAGAGACAAGATCTTATAGAGACTTTTAATACTCCAAGCAATCTAAAAAGGAAATAAGGGTTAGTTGATAGAGAGAAAGAAAAAAAACCTTTAGTGGTGGAAAAAATAATGGGCCCCAAGAAAGGGGGAAATACTTTTCTGAATGGATTTCTATTTCTATAATTTATAATTAATAAATAATTTGGATGTATCATTGTCCTTTAAACATCCAATATCATGGGAAAATTGGTTATTGTTGGTATTGTTGATCCCAAAGTCGGTATTATTTCATTTAACATCTTAGGTTTGGGAAATATTAGTTATTACTAGGTATATCATAAAATGAAATCATCACATTTTGAAACCTTGTGGGTTCTTATAATGAATGGTTTGAAAGTCTCTCCCTTAAATATTTAGAAATAATAAACTTCTATAATTATTTAAATCCATAAATTTCCTTACACTGTCTCTTTTATTTATGCTTCCAACTGCTACATCAAGAGAAGTTCCCTATGGGAGGATCAATTACTCACCACTAATACAACGAAGGATAACAAGATTCTCTTTAGAGATTCCTACTATGTTACATGTGTAGATCAAAATATTGGGGATAAATTTATAAGGGTTACATCTATGGAATTTCATTTATTTATTTACCTTTTGACTATTTTTCTTGTTAAGGTTGAATAGGGATGACTACTCATGGTCATGATACACTCTTAATGGAATGAAATATGAAACCATTGATAAATCTGTCATCTCATACTAGGGTGGTGACTTCATTCCCTCCCTATCTCAAAGATCTCTTCTAAGATTAAATTCTGACCACTCACTTATTTTACATTCAATCATGGGAATAGAAAGTACTTTATTATATACATTAATATTTAACCATTCTTGTCTATATTATAAGGAGTTTAAGGATTTTAATTCCTCTAAATGATCTCTATAAGATATGGGGAATTTATTTCAAGGATTTTATAATAAGATCAAGATATGTGAATATTATTTGAGATCCTAGATCTAATCTATGTTCTATAATATGTATTTATACATATCTAAGTCTAATAATGACTTTCATTAAATTTAAATAAATAATTCTTGTTAGGATAGTCCCCCTGATAATGATATTAAGAGTTACCACACTCTTAATAGTCTATTAAAAGGGAAGGATTGTCTTTTTGAGGAATAAATAAAACTCCATTATCTTAAATAAAGGGATTGAAATTAAAAATTTATTCACCACTCTCATATGAAATTTAAAGTTAAAAAGGCCATATCAACCGTGAAGATCAATAAAAATACTTTCAACTTTTTTATGAAATTTTTGATGGACTAGTTTCTTATATTAAAATGATTTTCAATGAGTATAATAGTATCTATTTTATAATTTAATTGAATTATATCATTATATTATCAATGATAGATATAAAAAATGAATTTATCAAATATTCAACCATGGATGTTCAGATTAATACTACAATTATTTCTCTTAATGTGGATGGAACCTCAAGGCCTAGTGGCTTCACTAACACGTTCATTATAAAGCTTAGGGAAATTAAAAAAAAAATATGTCATTTTAGTTGTTAATGATGTATTTAAAAGAGCATGCCTTCCACCTTCTATCAATGATTAATTTATCAGTATCATTCCCAAATTGTAACATTATTTATAGGTAAAAGGATTTTAGACCCATTTTCATTGGTAATACCATTCCAAATATTGTTGGGAAAATTCATTCTATATGAATTGGACCAAGGGTTTCTGGAATTGTTTTCACAAAATTAGTTTTCTTTTATCCCAAAAAGTAAAATTAATTTTTTTTATACACAAATTTTGTGGGTTTTATCATCCAACATAGTAATTATAAGAATAAAAATATTTCTATCAAATTGGACAACTCAAAGGCCTTTAATACTCTAAAATGGAATTACATTTTGAAGGTTGTCTAGAAGTATACATTTTCTCAGATACTTATATGTTCTATTATCTTTTTTAAGGAGTTATGATTGATCTATTTTATTAAATGGATCACATAAAGGATTTTTTTTAGTATCTATTTAATAATAATATAGGGGTATCATGTATTACCTTTCCCTTTTATAATAGTTACGGAAAAGCGTAGAAGATAACTTCTTCGTATAGATGAAAGGAATGAACTCACTCACATCAAGGCCGATAGTAACATTTGGGTCCCTTCCCATATTATTTATACTTATAACATCCTATTATTTAGTTAGAATAAAATTTAATCCTTTGATTCTATTAGAATAATCACCTCACATTATGAATAAAAATTCAAACATGTCATTTCTTGGATTCAATCTATAGTTATATAAGTGAAAGGCCGATTTGATTCTAGAAAAATAGATACTGTTATTTTTTTTAATTTAAATAAATAGGTTATTCTCTTCACTTATCGTGAAATATTTATGATCCTGAGAAGATTTAGACGAATATATTTATAAGTAATTAATATCACAATCACTTCATAGATTACAAGTTGGAAAGGGATGACCCGATCAAAAGTGGGTAGGATTTTGTTGAGAATTGTGATATTATCTCGATGTTTTTGTATTCTTTTTTAGGTATATAAATGGATTAGAAATTATAAATTGCTTTGAAACTCAAAAAATAAAATAATTTTTCAATTTGTATCTATGGTATGAAACTCATCATAGTTTTCTAGAAAAAATTCTTCAAGATGGAAAACATGGGAGGTACTGGAATTAAAAATATCAGGACTTTAAATTTTTACATTGTAGAAACATATACCTGATACTTGGTTAATTATAAATAATCCTCCACTAGATTTTTCAGGACTCAAATCATTGATCATATTTATATAGGAAACTGATTTTTCTAAGCCTCCTCAGTTTTTTTCCATCAGATATTCTTATGAGTAAATTAAAAGGGAAACCAAATTTATTCCCTCAAAAATATTAAAATATGATCTTTTTTACTTAATCTTCAATTAGTTATCTATTTTTTATAAATGGACCTCAACCATGATTAATATTTCTATTTCTGATGATCTTTCTCATATGGAAGAGGTTAATAAAATTATTCCTTCCGAGAAAAGTCTTGAAATTAAATCCTTCATTTTAAGGAAAAAGATGTTCTTTTTTGGAATCCATATTGACTTATCTATCCTAATATAAATCCATTTTATTGATTTATTTATTTTCCTGATGAAGAGTTACACATATGGGTGAATATATTTTGGAATCCTTACATACCTCTATCAAGAAATATGCTAATCTAGAGTTTATGGCTCAACCAAATTCTAATAGTAGATAGTCCCAAGTTTTATGGATTACAGTCCCTCTATTATAGCATTATCTTTATGAGAAATGGTGAAACCAAAAACTTTTTTTTCTATAATTACCCTTTTTCAATAGGATATGGGATTAGGGAGAACATATCCTTCATGGATCACGTAAAACTAATGGAATACTGGATTTATTTATAGTTTTCTAATTCAATCAAGGCTATATTTAATAATTTAGGAATAAAATTTCCTATTTTTAGATATTTTTTTCATTATATATATATATAGAAATAAATGAACTCATGTTTAATGGAATTTATCCACAAATCATAGGTCGTATTGATTTTATCTTCATGAAAACTAAAATTGCTTCAAAGAAACAAAATGGTTGTATGAATAACTACATATATAACCTTATCACCATTAAACTACTGGTTATTAAATGTATCCCATGAAGATAGTATTATTCAAAATATGGTAGTAATATTATTCAACTTACATTATGGATTATGGTTAATGTGGATAGAGATTCTCATGGTGACTCTGACCATACCGGATGTGGTGCTATTTTCAAAACCATTAGGGTAATTATCATGTGATTTTCCAAAATATATATTGGAAATTTCATTTATCTTGAATTAGATATTTGTTATATGATTTATGTGGTCTAGTATAATCATTATTTAGTATGAAGGTATTATGTAGTTTGAGAGTGAATCTATCTGGTGGTTAATCTTATTTGGAATTGATAAACAATGGTTCTTTGGAAGCTCTACACTGAGTGGGAAACCTCTTTTGATTATATTGGTATAATTAAATTTTAATTTACTCTCATATATAGGGAGGTGAAAATGGTTGTTGATGCCTTGTACAAAAATCTAGTGGAAGATGTATGTTCCTTCTAGTCCTTTCCACTTAATGATGATTTTATACCGTTAAATTTATCTAATTTTAGGGGTTATATGTACAACCACATCTAAGATATTATGGTTCTGATTATGATTGTGATTATGATTAAAATTGTGATTATGATTGTGAATATGATTATTATTATTATTATTATTAGTATTATTATTATGATTATGATTATGATTATGATTATGATTATGATTATGATTATGATTATGATTACGATTACGATTATGATTATGATTATGATTATGATTATGATTATGATTATGATTATGATTATGATTATGATTATGATTATGATTATGATTATGATTGTGATTATGATTATGATTATGATTATGATTATGATTATGATTATGATTATGATTATGATTATGATTATGATTATGATTATGATTATGATTATGATTATGATTATGATTATGATTATGATTATGATTATGATGATGATTATGATTGTGATTATGATTTTGATTATGATTGTGATTAAGATTATGATTATCATTATCATTATCATTATGATTATGATTAAGATTATGATTATGGTAGTGATTACAATTATGATTTTGATTGTGATTGTGATTATGATTATGATTATTATTATGATTATAGTTATCCTTTTAATTTTCATTTTCATTTTGATTATGATTATCATTATGATTATCATTATCATAATCATATTTATCCTTACTATCATCATTATCAACATTATTTTAATTATTATCATTATCATCATTAAAGTCATTAACATCATTAAAATTATTAACATTGTTATCAATTTAATCATTATTTTCATTATTTTCATTATTATCACTATTATCACTATTATCACTATTATCACTATTATTAATATTATCATTATTATCACTATTATAACTATTATAACTATTATCAATATTATCATTGTAATTTATATTATCATTGTTATCACAATTATTAGTCTTATTACTATTATTACTATTATAACTGTTATTAATATTAGTACAATCAGTACTATTAGTACTATTGTTACTATTAATAATGTTATTAATATTTTTACTATTAGTACTATTAGTACTATACTTACTATTATTACAATTATTATTATTATTAATGTTATTACTATTACTATTATTATTATTATTATTTAAAAAATAGTTAGTTTCATAGCCTCTTTCTAAATTGAAACAAATACCTATTTGGGGTATATAAGACCAATTACATGGAACATAGTCCCAGAGGACATTAAATCCCCTTACATGGCCGGATGGCCCATATTGTTTCCCAAAGGGCTTCCTGGGATCAAGCCTAGGTGGATTTTCTTTACTATGTCAAAGGACACATTGCAAGATGTAATATACCTAGATTGTGATTATTATTATTCTTAATTATTAAGTACATTATTATTATTATTATTATTATTATAACCACTAATTAGTTAAATTATTAATATAGATATATTAATCTTAATAGTATTGATGATGTATAATTATCAAAAAAAAATATAAATAAATAATATGCTTCAATAGGTAATAATAAACTAATATTCATAGTAATAATCAGGTTAATCTATGTCCCCAATATGACGAAATTTCATAATAAAATGTGTAATTGCAAGACCCTATTAGTATTTAATGAATATTGTCTTTGTGGAGTCTGATTAATTGATGTGGTCTCCTCCATTTATGTATGAACTGACCATGTGTGCCTCTTTTTATAGTGCTTAGAAATATGGTAGGTCCATGGTATATATATATATATATATATATATATATTATTAGAAAATTGAATCATTGTCCCACTATAAAATAAGTTGGATATGAAATCACAAAATGAGTTAATATGATCTGTGAAAGATCCATGTAAATAAAGATGAAGTAGTGAATGAAATCCAGAATAAATCTTTATTGTTTAGAGAGTCCATATACAATGGATATCTGGTAAGAAAATATAGAAATAATTTTCACTGTGGAAAATCACCATTTAGATGAGTCTCATATATATGGGGTACTATAAATTTTAATGCAATTTTTGTGTCCATATGAAAAAACATATATAGTTTACAACCTATTAGTGGCTACTAAGAATTGCCATCTCTTAAATCCATCTCTTATGACATTTAAAGTAAAATATATTATTCGGTGTGAATCATTACTAATACTCAACCTATTATAATAAATATAGATTTTTATTATAAATTAAATATAAATATAGGTCAAATGTAGCATCCCCGATCTAGTTCACCTCCATTATGACTGAATCGAGTGACATATACCTCAAGAGTTCCTCCGTGTGCACTATATGCTACTGGCCAACGACGAGGGTCTATGTAAAATGTTGGATGACTAAACTATCCTTGGTATAGATAGAAATTAATCACTTCATAAGAAATATAGAACATCCACCATAAAAATAAATCAGAAATAGAATAAATCCTAATTACATTGAATATATACTCGAAATAACTCTCGCGTTATAACAACATGAACAGCTAAAACGCCATGTAGTAATACAACTATAAACAAGACCCCCCATTGGTAGAATAATTACATAACACCCCCAAAATAAATAAAGTACTAGAATGTACAATAAAAATAGACCCCAGATCATTATTGTTCCCTAACACAACGGTATTACCAAGATTTAGATCAACCATCAAGCATAGGGCCCCTTTCATTATCTGCTTTTGCAAACGTAAGGTCTACCTAGCCACCCATGGTGCCTAGACATGGTGTGAGTATAATTCAGTTGGCCACCAGCAATATTGTTACTAAATATAACCATAAATTCATGTGAATCTATAATTTTTTATTCTAAAGATGAAGGTAAACAAGTAATGTCACTAATAATATATATGTACCAACTTTGAGTATTTTATGTCATTGATTTATGTTTCAAACTATTATCCTTGAGAGGAAAGATGTGGAACTCATGCATCATTTTAGGCATGTCGAAACCATATAACATGTGTGCGACTTATTATGATTTAAATTTTGTTTCATTAATGGAAATTAATTTGGCTATTTAATTGTCAGCAATAACATGTTTGATGCTTTCCCATATTGCATATTTGTGTAATTCTACTCACATAGAAGGAGATGTGATTTTTGGTTTGATTAAGTATGTGGGTCATGAATGTGTATAATTTTTTGGGGCTAGAACATGACACAGATAAGTCGGTTTGTGAGGGAAAATGGTATGATAAATGGGTATATCAGGGATGTGTAAGGATTAGTGGGTCATTATTCTGTTTCATAATTACAATATTTAGATTGTTATATCTATATTGAAAATAATATTTGGTTTATTGAGAGATTCAACTTAGATGACCTTTTTTAGAGCAACATGAGGATGGATATATGATTCCATTTATGTGTATAATAGATGAGACCCCTGAGGGTGTAGATGTGCATGAGCTTTATATTGAGGTTATAAGGTACCTAGGTCAGATAAAATGGCTATAGGATCTTGGGTAGTGGTTGGAAAAGGAGCTTTGTATGAGTAATAGTTATATAGATCATTTATTGGGGATCTCATTTAGCTAATCCATCCACAGAATTCTTATCACGACCCCCTCCCCACAAAGTGTACCCCTCCTGGGTCGGCAATGTGAAAAGGGAGATAATGACCCCCCGAGTCCCTCCTCCAGAAGGCCCCGGGTTGGAGACTAGCACCGAGGGTATAATAAACACACAAATGGGAGGTATTGCCCTCTAAGAGAACACATGCGGAAGAGAGAGATAAGATAGACACTAACAAACTCCAACTCAAAATTGAAATATAAAAGAAACCAAAGTGTACATATGTAATGCCATGAAAAAGTACTACAACTGAAAGGGGAAAAACTACAAGTACCCAAAAGAAAGTAAAAAACAGCAGCAACAACAAGCCCGAATTGCTCAGGAAACCACAAGCTCGTAAACACCATCCTGATATCCAACCTACTCCAAGTGGCCTAAAAATAGTTTATATATACATAGGGTGATTATAATAGTATACTCAGTAGGATCCTCCCTGAAGTCTCTCATGAAAAATTAATGAAATCATGCTAAATCACAGTGAATAATAAGTGAAACTAACTCGTCACCAAAATAGGTATACTAAGTTCTCAACCTCACCATGGCTACTATCACCAAGTAACGCGTACAAGAATATATCATATAATAAATAATATCAAGGGTACCCTACTACTACTTCCCCACTGGTTTGCTGCTTTTCCCCAACGTCGCATGTCCTAAGAATCTCTCTCCAAAAAGGCTTGCCTGTAGACACCTGAGAAAAGCACCACGATATGCACCTCATGCAACAAAACCAACATGTCCACACACCAAAGTAACCAGGTAGTTTCTGGGAGCCACCACATCTTGCATAATGTGTATCATATGTTGGGTATTATACCTCAAACCATTACAACCCATACACCGAGTAAGGATCCTCAAGCCATCAAAACCTATACTCTTTACACCTATAGTAGTACATAGAAAACTATGTCAAGAATATATGTGTGTGAATAACAACAAGCCATTACAGACTTCTACACACATATATGGAGAAAACTAACCACTGTGTCTGCCAGCACCAGTAACTAACAAGGGAAGAGAGTGGGGAAAAAGGGGGTAGTCATCCATCCATCCTCCCACCGGAATGTTGGGGAAAACACCCCCCCCCAGGGATCAGAATCCCCGGGGTGTAAGTTGTCCATACTGAAAGGGTGGAGTAGCATATAGAAACACAAAAAGTACATGATATATCATATCTCACAACCACACTATGGGCATTACCTAGTCTTAGACACAACTGCATATAAGGTCTCTCAGACTCCAGGCTACTACTTCTAAGACTAGGTATCCCATAAGCACACAACCATTTAAAGAGCTTTATTAGATTACTTAATTCCCTTTTTATCAGTTCCACTGTACGTTAATTAATTCATTAAACATTAATTAACCATGAATAACTCCACATTAAATTTCATTAGCATCACATCCAAATTCAATTGTTCTTTCAAAATTACAAACTCATCATTATGTTCCAGCAAATCCATCCCCATTGGTTAACACCATTTATTCAATTATTCATTATAGAATTACTTTCCCACCTTCCCAGGCATTCTAGAAAAACATTCTATGCTACTAAACACAAGGGGATCAACATGGTGAGTCGATGTACTATCCTTCGAGTCTTTTCCGCTTATAGAAAGAGCATATACCCATCCTCCCTTGAGAAGCTAAACACGGAAATCATGTGGCATACCCCGCGTGTCTTCGCCTCTTTCGGAAGAAGGGTAAGTAAGACCAGCTGCCTTGAGAAGTGGGGAAAAGTAAAGTAGATAATCAACCAATCAAAAATCAGCAAGCAGCCAACAATCACATGCATCCCATTCCATCATCCCTGGTGTCATCCCTAACACCCACATGCATAAACAGATGCATCTCACCACTCTAGGAGTCATCTGCTATCACAACCAAAAGCCTCCATGCCCCCATATATCACAACGGCCATCCAGGATCACATCACAACACAAGCAACATGATAACAAACATCACATTAATTGGGCTCTTGGACCTTTAACAATCAAGAGAGTAACTCAAAACCCTTTAAAGAATTATCAAACAATCAGTTATTTAATTTATCTTGAATTAATAGATTTATTATTCGTAGGTTCCAAATTCGGGAAACCTAATCAGTAAGCTATCACAAATAAATAAACATGCTTACTGCACTAATTTGATTAACATCAAATTACAACAAGAACCAGATTCGTTTACATGCCTCCTTATCTTTAGCCAAACAAATTATCAATTAATCCCAGTTTATTTTCTTTACCGATTTCCATCAATAACAACCATAAATATCACACAATCTAGCAAAAACAAGAGGCAATAACATACGATCGATATCAATTTATTTATCCAATTAAAATATTTATTATGTCAATTCCATTGTCATCTAGTGGGATTAAACATGATAAAAATATAGTTTCATGTAAAAGAGAGAGAAGCAACAAACCCCCTACCTCAAATAGTTCCTCACGTTCTTTATCCACACAACGGGTCACGATCCTCCTCTCGTGACAACTGCATCAACCCGAGGATGCCATGGTATGACAGCACCAACCAAACCCCAAGAAAAACCCCATTAGAAGCATGGAGATTACATGAAATGACCTGGAAGGGAGAAATAGGAGGAGATGATCCCCAAAGGAACGCCTATTAAAACATACATTA
The DNA here is from genome assembly GCA_963277665.1 of Viscum album. Taxonomy (NCBI): domain Eukaryota; kingdom Viridiplantae; phylum Streptophyta; class Magnoliopsida; order Santalales; family Viscaceae; genus Viscum; species Viscum album. The sequence goes on along the minus strand of OY728163.1, from coordinate 1,637,089,769 downwards.
TATCGAAGATTGGCCGATATAGCTCTATTGCATCAAAATAGAGCTAAACCAATCTGATGAGTAAAGTTTGATTGTGCAACTCCTATGGGAAGGATTGAAAGGTTCTAGTATCTCATAGCCAAGAACAAAGAGTAAGAACAAGGGGGGTTGATATTGTGTCCCTTTTGAAGATTTAATGGGGCTACGGTTTAAGATATGTTTAATTCCCCATTAAAAGCGGATCGCACAAACCCATGCGGTTTGACCAAGTAAAAACATATCGAGCCATAGGAATAATTAATATAGGATTTATGGTCTTTGAATCTGCCTTAATATTCCTTAAAATAAAGCTTTAAATGTATTTTACGTTAATGGAAACATCAAAAGGGTGAAACTGTAGGAAGCTGGAAACACTGTTCATGAACCTCACTTGTCTGGAAACACTATAGACCTACCGTTACTGTACACCTACCGTTAGAGGTTACTGATAGATGTTACAGATAGACCTCACCATTCTGGAAACACTGTAGACCTACCGTTATTATAAACCTACTGTTACTATACACCTACCGTTAGAAGTTATCGATAGAGGTTACCGATAGAACTCACCGTTCTGGAAACACTGTTCATGGAACCTCACTGATAGAACTATTCACAAAACCTAACTCATAGAACACTGTTCACTAAACCTCACTGATAGAACATTGTTCACTTAACCTCACTGATAGAACACTGTTCACTGAACCTCACTGATAGAACATTGTTCACTGAACCTCACTGATAGAGCACTGTTCATTGAATCTCACTAATAGAACAATGTTCACTGAACTTCACTAATAGAACATTGTTCACTGAACCTCAATGATAGAACACTGTTCACTGAATCCTCACTGATAGAACACTATTCACTGAACCCCGCCGATAGAACACTGTTCATTGAATACTTATTGATAGAACACTATTCACTGAATCCTCACTGATAGAACACTATTCACTGAACCTCACTGATAGAACACTATTCACTGAATCCTCACTGATAGAACATTATTCACTGAATCCTCACTGATAGAACACTGTTCACTAAACCTCACCGATGGAACACTGTTCACTGAATCCTCACTGATAGAAAATAGTTCACTGAATCCTCCCTGATAGAACAATGTTCACTATACCTCCCCGATAGAACACTATTCACTAAATCATCACTGATAAAATAGTGTTCACTGAATCCTCACTGATAGAACACTGTTAACTGAATCCTCATTGATAGAACATTGTTCACCAAACCTCACCGATAGAACACTGTTCACTGAATCCTCACTGATAGAACACTGTTCATTAAATCCTCACTGATGGAACATTGTTCACTGATGGAACTGTTCACATAATTGGAAATTTGGAAAAGGAAAGAGAGGTTACCGATAGAACTGTTCACTGATGAAACTGTTCACAGAATTGGAAATTTGGAAAAATTACTGGGGATAAGACACATTGACCTCCCGAAACACCTCAAACACCATATTTTCACAAAGTAATGGACCAGAGATGTCCGGGCCATTACATAAGATACCTCTCAAAACATTCTTGTCCTCGAGAATTCAAAACCAACCTAAAGAGATAAAAAATAAATGGGGTCCGAACAACCACCCATCGAGATAACTGTCAAAAGAGAGCAAGCCACAAAAGCAAAATAAGAAATTCATAAATAAAACATGAAAGGTATAACCACAAAGGGAATGTTGTTACATTAAAAGAGTTAAACATCAAACGACTCTGGGTACTAAGCACGTATCTGTGATTCAGATTCCTAAGTACTCTCCTCCCTTCCACTGTGTTGCCACAGGACACAAACTAAGGGGATAGAATGCTTGTGCAACACCTTCTCCTTGTAGTCTTAGATCTCCACAGGTCACTCCTCAAAGGTTTTATAATCATCAACATCCATCTCTCCCCAATCAATGATGTGAGAGTCATCATGAAGATAACGAAGGAGTTTTGATAAATGGAAAACATCATGTATCCGACCCATCTGTGGGGGAAGTGCTACTCGATACACCACAGCTCAAACATGAGCTAAAACCTCGAAAGGCCCCACAAACTGGGGATAAAGCTTACTTCCATGGCCAAACCTTCACTGCCCATGACGGGGAGTCACCTTAAGAAACACATGATCCCCAACATTAAACTCTAAGGGTTTCTTTCTTTGATCATCAAATGATTTCTGAAGATCTTGTGATGTCTTCATCCTCTTACGAATCACCTGGACCATCTCTGTTGTATTCTACACTAGTTCCAATCCAAGAATTACTGACTCTTCAACCCCAGTCCAGCACAATGGATAACGGCAAGGCCGACCGTACAAGGATTCAAACGGTTCCATACCGATGGTGAAGTGAAAAATATTATTGTAAGAGAACTCCACCAAGGGTAAGTGCCTCATCCATGAACCTCCAAAATCAAGAACACAAGAGCATAACATGTCTTCAAGATTCTGGATGGTTCGCTCTGTCTGACCATCCGTTTGAGGATGAAAAGCAGTACTAAAGAATAGTTGAGAACCGAAAGCATGTTGGAGACCTCTCCACACCCTGGAGGTAAAACGAGGATCTAGATCATAAATGATCGACCTAGGGACTCCATGAAGTCTCACCACCTCTTCTAGATACTTCCTCGACAAAACATTCACTGAGCTTGACTCCTTGATCACTATAAAATGGGCCAATTTTGTTAAATGATCCACTACCACCCAAATAGCATCATGTCCTCTCGGAGATCGAGGTAAACCAGTAACAAAGTCCATTTATATTTCCTTCCACTTCCACTAAGGAATCTCTAATGGTTGGAGAAGACCACCTGAAACACGGTGTTCGGACTTCACCTTTTGGAAGACTAAACATTGAGACACAAACTCCATAACTCCATGCTTTAGCCTAGGCCACCAAAACTGACTCCTCAAGTATTGGTATATCTTTTTCACGCCAGGATGTACGGCTAAAGGTGAACTATGTAACTATCTGATAACCTTCTTGCACATAATCAAGGGAACAAAAATCCTTCCATGATAAAACACTCGGTGTTGTTCATCCTCCGACCAACCATCAGGGGCCTCACCACAAACAACTCGGTCTCTCCAAACCTCCACCTCTATACCTCCCAACTCGGACTCTTCCACCTTCTGTATTAGGGATGATTGTACCATCATTTGAAAAAGACAACATCTACCCCCAACTTCTTCCATATCAAGATGCAATGCTGACAGTTCTTCCATTACTCTCCAAGAATCACTGGATTCACACACAACATCACTACATGACTTTCAGGTCAGTGCATCAGCTACAACATTCTCTTTTCTAGTTGTATACAATATTTTGAAGTCGTATTCCTGCAATAACTCCATCCATCGACGCTATCGTAAGTTCAAGTCACGCTGGGAGAAAACATACCTCAAACTCTTATGATCGGTGAAAACCAAAAAGTGCCCACCAAGGAGGTAATGTCTCTAAAACTTCAGAGAAAACAACATGGCTACCAACTCAAGATCATGGGTGGCATAGTTGCATTTATGGGGACACAACTGTCGAGACCCATAAGAAACAACTGACCTCTGTTGCATGAGAACAAATCCTAACCCCAGATGTGAAGCATCGTAGAAAACATCAAACTGAACTCTCTCAGCTAGAAGACAATGAACTGGAGCACTTAATAACTTCTCTTTTAGATACTAGAATGCTACCTAACACTGATCAGTCCATATGAATGTCTGATCCTTCCTATTCAAAGATTTCAGAGGGGTCTCAAATCGTTAGAAATCAGCTACAAACCTCCTATAGTATCCTGAGAGACCAAAGAAACTTTGCACCTCTGACACTGTCTTTGGGGCTTCCCAAGACACAACTGCTTCTATATTCAATGGATCCACAGCTACTCCCTGTGGGGACACAACATGCCCTAAGAAATGGACTTCTCAAGCCCAAAACTCACACTTCAAAAACTTCCTAAACAACTAATGTTGGAGAAGAACTCCCAAAATGTCTTGTAGAAGCTCTGCATGCTCCTCTTCAGATGTGGAGTACACAAGGATGTCGTCGATTAAAACTACCACAAACTTTTCCAGGAACTCACGGAACACATCATTCATCAATCCCATGAATATAGCTGGAGCATTCGTCGCGCAAAATGGCATTACAACGAACTCATAATGCCCATGATGACAAGGGAAAGCAGCCTTCGAGATATCCTCATCCATCACACGTATCTGATGATATCCTGACCACAATTCGATCTTTGAGAACCAACTTGCACCTTTCAGTTGATCTAATAAATCATCAATTCATGGAAGAGGATAGCGATTCTTTATTGTCACTTTGTTTATGTGACGATAATCGACACACAACTGCAAACTGCCATCGACCTTCTTCACGAACAAAATTGGTACACCCCATGGTGACACACTTGGCGGAAAAAAACCACATTGTAATAGACCATCAAGATATATATGTATCTCTCGTAACTCAGAAGGGGCCATCCTATATGGATACAAAGAGATAGGAGACGCTCCTGGTTGTAGCTCAATCCCAAACTCGATCTCTAATTTAGGGGGTAATACTACAACCTCTTCTGGAAAGACATTAGGGTACTCCTCTACAACCCTAGGAAATGCCAACAGATGAACCTCTTAAGAACTTAGCATCAAGTTAGCCATCATGGATGATAAGGATGGAATGCGCCTATGACCCATCCGAGGGTCTCTCTCACCAACAAACACCACTTTCTCTCCATCCACACCAATGAAAATGACCTTCTTCCTGAAGCAATCCATGATAGACTGCACTGAATACAACCAATCCATGCCGAGGATGACATCATATGGTTGTATTCATAAAAATAGGAAATCTCCCCAAGAGAGGTGTTTCCCCAACACTAGATCACATTCTCTACATACTTCAAACAAGTCAGATCGACCTCCAACTGGCATAGTCAACGCCAAGGGAACTGGAAGCCTCTCTACCTCAAGTCCCAAAGCATGGACAAGGGTAGGTGATATGAAGGAGTGTGTCGCTCCTGAATCAAACAAGGAATACACCAAGGTATAAAATAAGAAAAGGGTACCTCGAATGACGTCTGGCTCACCTGGAGATAGAAACGCTAGAGCATGAAGCTGACCATGACCTCCTCCACGGCCTCTCTGACCCTGATGATGACCACCACCACAGCCGCGATCTGCTCTCTGAGGATGGAAAGCATCATGGGGTTGTCCTCTTCCTGCCTCATCTACCCTCGGAGGATCTAAAGCTGGTGCAACTGACTACTGTTTCCTCGGCTGGAACTGCCTCAACAGAGGAACCTAGAGCATAGAGCCTGGTGCGTGATGACCACTCTGAAAGTTAGGGTACTCCCACTGTTGATGACCATGACCACCATAAGAAAAACAAGTGCCTGATCTCTTGGAATAGGCCTGAGAGTTGTTGCCTCTGGAGAAACAAGATGTGAAGTGCTGGGACCTACCCCCAGATGAACGAAAACTCTTCTTCCCTGAAAACTGGGAACCCCAGACCACAACTCTGCTTTGTGAGGAATCATGCTGATTCCCCTCTTATGATGATCCTGTCCTATCCAAAGTCCTCTCAACAACCTCTACCCTTTCCAGCACCTCAAGATGTGTTTTCAGCATAAATGGGGTGACCTGGCGCTGGATCTCTCGACGCTAAGCCTCCTTGAAATTCCTCTCACGGGCCTCCTCATCTGGAAATAGGTCTGAAGCATATAGTAAAATGTTCCTGAAATGGATTCCAAACTATCGAACACTGGATCTCCCCTATCGAAGGGTAAGAAGCTCTTGGCGACTGGACGCCTTCGCAGTCGAAGAAACAAACTCGACTCTAAACCTGTCTCGAAACTCCTCCCATGAGATCGCCGACTCCTCACAATCCCTAAGGAATAAAAACCACCACTGCCTCGCTACTCCATGCAGCATCGTCACAACCAAGGACACCCAATACTCCTTACGAGCATGAATCGAACTGAAGTGGATATCAACCTCCTCTGACCAGTCTTCCGTGACTGCATCTGAAATAGAGCCCTCATACTTCTACAGACTCTGGCACTGAAACTCTCGGAGTGTCTTCCTCCAAGTGTTTTCATCGTCAACCTCTACCCTGTGGCGATCTGATGGTACAGCCTGCTGGACATTTTCTGTGAAAACCTGACAAGGACGTCGACCTGGAGCCATACCTGTAAAATAACAACCGTTAGAGTTACTAAACTTATAATATGGAAAACTCAACATTAATTAAATGTTTTCTTTTATTCATTTTAGGTTAACCTATCCCAAGGCCTTCCCATTCAAACACAGGTACAAAGAATAAATGATGCATGATCCTTTCCTAGGTCTCTACCCTGAAACTAGTATCACCTTGTTTAGTAGCCATTGTAAACTTAAAGGTCCATACATCATATCATAGAGGTCCCTAAACGCCTATGTCTCAACCGGTATCTAGTGTTTACGTCACTTGATAAACATGAATGACATTGTTTCCCTACCAACCCATGAAACCTCACTTGTTCCTAACTCCAAACACCATCCTATCCCTCAACCTGCCTCTGATACCACTCTGTCACGACCCCCTCCCCACAAAGTGTACCCCTCCTGGGTCAGAAATGTGAAATGGGAGATAATGACCCCTGAGTCCCACCTCTAGTAGGCCCTGGGTTGGCGACTAGAACCAAGAGTATAATAAACACACAAATGGGAGGAATTACCCTCTAAGAGAACACATGCATAAGAGAGAGATAAGATAGACACCAACCAACTCCAACTCAAAACTGAAATATAAAATAAACCCAAGTGCACATATGTAATGCCATGAAAAAGTAATACAACTGAAAAGGGAAAAACTACAAGTACCCAAAAGAAAGTAAAAATAGTAGCAACCACAAGCCTGAATAGATCCTACAACCACAATCTAGTAAACACCAGCCTGATATTCAACCTTCTCCAAGTGACCTGAAAAATAGTTTATTTATATATAGGGTAAGTATAACAGTATACTCAGTAGGGTCCTCCTTGAAGCCTCCGGTGCAAAAGTAATGAAAGCATGCTAAATCACAATGAACAACAAGTGAAACTAACTCATCACATAAATAGGTATACTATGTTCCCAACCTAACCATGGATACTCTCATCAAGTAATGCATACAAGAATATATCATATAATAAAGAATATCAAGGGTACCCCACTACTACTTCTCCATTGGTTTGCCGCTTTGCCCCAATGTCGCACATCCTGAGCATCTCTCTCTAAAAGGGCTTGCCCACAGACACCAAGGCGAAGCACCACAATATGCACCTCGTGCAAAAAAACCACCAAGTCCACACACCAAAGTAACCAGGTAGTTTTTGGGATCCACCACAGCTCTCATAACATGTATCATACGTTGGGTATTATACCTCAAGCCATTACAGCCCATACACCGAGTAAGGATCCTCAAGACATCACAACCTATACACATTATTCATATAGTAGTACATAGAAAAATATATCAATAATATATGTGTGTGAATAACCACAAGTCATTACAGCCCCTTACAGACATATATGGGGAAAACTAACCAATGTGCCTGCCATCCCTAGTAACTTCCAAGAGAAGAGAGCGGGGCCAAAGGGGGTAGTCAACCATCCATCCTCCCACTAGAATGTTGGGGAAAACACCCCCCTAGGGCTTAGAATCCCCAGGGTGTCAGTTTCCCATACTGACAGGGTGGAGTAGCGTATAGAAACACAAAAAGTATAGTATATATTATATCTCACAACCACACTATGGGAATTACCTAGTCTTAGACACAACTGTAGCTAACGTCTCTCAGACTCCAGGTGGCTACTTCTAAGACTGGGTATCCTATAAGCACACAACCATTTAATGAGCTTTATTATATTACTTCATTCCCTTTTTATCAGTTCCATTGTATGTTAATTAATTCTTAAACATTAATTAACCATGAGAAATTCCACATTAAATTTCATTAGCATCACACCCAAAGTCAATTGTTCCTTCAAAATTACAACCTCATCATTATGTTCTAGCAACTCCATCCCCATGGGTTAACACCATTTATTCAATTATTCATTACATAATTACTCTCCCACATTCCCAGGAATTCTAGAAAAACATTCTATGCTACTAAACACAAGGGGCTCAACACGGTGTGTAGATGTACTACCCGTCGATTCTTTGCCGCTTATAGAAAGAGCATATACCCATCCTCCCTTGAGAATCTAAACACGGAAATCACGTGGAATACCCCTCGTGTCTTCGCCTATTTTGGAAGAAGGGTAAGTAAGACTAGATGCCTTGAGCAGTGTGGAAAAGTAAAGTAGATAATCAACCAATCAAAAATCATCAAGCATCCAAAAATCACATCCATCCCATTCCATCATCCCTGGTGTCCTCCCTGACACCCACATGCATAAACGAATGCATCTCGCCACTCTTGGAATCATCTGCTGCCACAACCAAAAGCCTCTATACCCCCACATATCACTACGATTATCCAGGATCACATCACAACACAAGCAGCAGGAAAACAAACATAACATTAATTGGGATCTTGGCCCTTTAACAATCAAGAGGGTAACTTAGAACCCTTTAAGTAATTATCAAACAATCAGTTCTTTAATCCATCTTGAATTAACAGATTTATTATTTGTAGGATCCAAATTCAGGAAACCTAATTAGTAAGCTATCACAAATAAATAAACATGCTTACTTCACTAATTTGATTAACATAATATTACAACAAGAACTTGATTCATTTACATGACTCTTTATCTTTAGCCAAAACAATTATCAATTAATCCCAATTTACGTTCTTTACCGATTTCCATCAAGAAAAAGCATAAATATCACACAATCTAGAAAAAACAAGAGGCAATAACATATGATCGATATCAATTTATTTATCCGGTTAAAATATTTATTATGTCAATTCCATTTTCATCCAGTGGGATTAAACATTCTAACAATACAGTTGCACGTAAATGAAAGAGAAGCAACGAACCCCCTACCTCAAACAGTTCCTCATGTTCTTTATCCCCACAACGGATCACAATCCTCCTCTCGCGACAACGGCATCCACCCGAGGATGCCATGGTACGAAAGCACCAACCAAACCCCAAGAAAAACCCCATTACAATCATGGAGATTACATGATATAACATGGAATGGAGAAAGATAATGAGATTACCCCCAAATAAATGACTATTAAACCATACCTTATATCGAAGATCGACCGATATAGCCGGTTGCATTAAAATAGAGCCGAACCAATCTGAGGAGTAAAATTTGAATGTGAAACTCCTATGGGAAGGATTGAAAGGTTCTAGTGTCTCATAGCCGAGAACAAAGAGGAAGAACAAGGAAGGATGATATCTTGTCCCATTTAAAGATTTAATGGGGTGACGGTTTAAGATACGCTTAATTACCCATTAAAAGTGGATCGCATTAACCCACACGGTTTGACCAAGTAAAAACATCCCGAGCCATAGGAGTAATTAATATAGGATTTATGGTCTTTGAATTAGACTTAAGAGTCCTTAAAATCAGGCTTTAAATCTATTTTACATCAATGGAAACATCAAAGGGCTGAAACTGTAGGAAGATAGAAACATTGTTCATGAACCTCACTGGTCAGGAAACACTATAGACCTACCGTTACTGTACACCTACTGTTATTGTACACCTACCGTTAGAGGTTACCGACAGAGGTTACCGATATACCTCACCATTCTGGAAACACTGTAGACCTACCATTATTGTACACCTACCGATATTGTACACCTACCGTTAGATGTTACCGATAGAGGTTGCTGATAGACCTCACCGTTCTGGAAACACTGTTAATGGAACCTCACTGATAGAACAGTGTTCACTGAACCTCACTGATAGAACACTGTTTACTGAACCTCACGGATAGAACATTGTTCACTAAATCCTCAATGATAGAACACTATTCACTGAATCCTCACTGATAGAACATTGTTCACTGAACCTCACTGATAGAACAATGTTCACTGAATCCTTACTGATAGAACACTATTCACTGAACCCTACCTAATAAAACACTATTCACTGAACCCCACCGATAGAATACTATTCACTGAATCCTCACTGGTAGAACATTGTTCACTGAATCCTCACTGATAGAACACTATTCACTAAACCTCACCAATAGAACATTGTTCACTAAATCCTCACTAATAGAACATTGTTCACTGAATCCTCACTGATAGAACACTTTTCCCTAAACCTCACCGATAGAACATTGTTCACTAAATCCTCACTGATAGAACATTGTTCACTGAATCCTCATTGATAGAACATTGTTCACTAAATCCTCACTAACAGAACACTGTTCACTAAACCTCACTGATAGAATACTGTTCACTGAATCCTCACTTATAGTACACATTTCACTGAATTTTCACTGATTGAACATTGTTCACTAATGTAACTATTCATAGAATTGGAAATTTGGAAAAGGAAATAATGGTTATCATTAGAGGTTACTGATAGAACTGTTCAATAATGGAACTATTCATAGAATTGGAAATTTGGAAAAAAAATACTAGGGATAAGACACCTTGACCTCCTAGAACACCTCAAACACCATATTTTCACAAAGTAATGGACCAGAGAGGTTCAGTTCATTACAATTCCTAACATGGTATTTACAGTTATAACAGTATCTATTTTTCTAGGTAGGGGGTGGACCCCAAGTAGTTAAGTATTGGATTAAGTTGATACAAATGATCTTTGATTGGATCAAGTTTCCAACAAGAACGAGGTTGATGTGGGTTATTTATATTTTAATAGGAGCATCAAAACAATGTTGTAATGTATATGCATTGTCATATTGACATAGGTGTGGCATGGAAGGTCATTCAGGTGATGATATTTTTGAAATTATTTCCTTCGACATTGTGGTAGATATGTCTTGTGATTTCATGAACATTGTAAGTAAGAAGTCCTTCTTTGAGGTATAGATTAATTATTTTCCATCAATTCTCAGTTTAAATATTTAAATATGTCCTAATGTGGATTCTTGTTGGGGACATAGGGGGATCATGGTTGTCTGGGGTTAGTTTGGTGCCCAGAAGCTGAGTTTTGGGGTAAAAATGGCCTACCTCATAGTTAGTACAAACCTTGAAAGGTATGCCGCATAGTTTTTATAAATAGTGTGAGGAAGGAAAATGGGGGCCTACTTGCAAAACAATTTGAGGAAACCTTACAGAAGTAGCCTCATGGCTAGGAGTTTAGGTCTATAGTTTTTTTAGAACTTGACAGTGGTTTTTTTGCACATTTTATTCATGCTTAGTCAATCTTTGTGGGTAAACTATGTTGGCTCCCATACCCTACAACAATCCATGCACAATTTATGCATGGTCTGACAAAATGGGTGCCTAAACAATGCTGCCAACGTATTTTAGGAAATTTTAATAATTTTAATTAAATTAAAAATACTTTATAAAAAATAATTTGGGTTCTTCTCTCTGACACAACAACAATCTCAACCTTGAGAGCTTCTTCTTGGTGTCTAAACTAGTAATCAAGATAACTCTTCTGTCCAAACTTCTATTCAAGCATGTTTTGTCTCGTTGGATCTGTAAAGGTAAGACCTTGATTCCTTTTTAACCTTTCACCATTATTATGGATTCTAGTTTAACTACTTTGGTGTTAAGTGATTTTACATAATATTAGGTTATTCATCCATTCTTTATATTTCTCCCAATCTGAGCCAAATAAAGAGCTGATATTGGACGAGCTATCAACTACGAACTAGCAGTAGGCGGTCTCATACTTTTTAATTAATGTGTAGTTGTTTATATATGTCATAGTGTCGCACGAACATTTTTTGGGTATTTCTTGAAATGAAAGTAAATTCCTAGAATCTCTAGGATTGGCCTATATAATTAAAGAGGCATGTTTATGTTTGTTATAGGTTGAATACATTGAACATGAATCACCCATTTGGGTGTTGTTTATTAAATAGACCTTCATGGGAGGTTTTTTACCCTTAAATGGCTTTGAAGACTGACTTTTCCCTCTCAATGGGTTTTAAATGGACAAAAAAATATAACTCAAATGATGAACAGATTTTCATTATGAATTGTAAATAAAATTGACTAATGGTATGGGTTGAATAAACAAGACCCTTGGTCCTTGGCTTTTTAATTGATTCTTTATTCATGAATTGCATCATTAAATTAAATGCTCATGTCAATACTTGAAGGAAAGCATTCTATGCTTGGACCTTGTCAGTAAATTGCTTTAATGATTATGAATTTCTTCTAAGGTGAATTTCCCATGAGAGTTATATAGAGACCATGCTATGTAATTGCTTTATTAAGCATGAGAAGCTTATTATAATGATTTTCCCATGAGAGTTAAGTGACATATAAGAAATGTATTAGTTATTTATCCATGTGATGATTGATATATTGAAATTTCCTATGTGATAAATTGAAATTCCAAGCCTTATGTGTCATGACCCGTCCCCCGGGGCCCGTTCCGTGACTACCCCAAGCCTGCCTTCCATAGACCAGGGGCTGGCGACTAGCACTGAAAGTCGTTTTCCCTAAAACTGGGAAGGCATTGCCTTTAAAACCTGCAAACTCACGTAACCAAGCATACAACAAGATACAAACACAAGAAAACTGTATAACCAAAAGAGTGTGGAAATTAAAAAAGGGGGACAAAATACAAGCCCAACAGTAAAGGTACAAGTACAACTAAAAAACAATAAAACTGAAGAAAGAGAAAAGATAGCTACTGGATCGTGCACTGAGGTTCCTAACTGAAGGGTAGGTACAGATCACCTCCTCAGAACTCCACGTCCACCCGTCTCCTCTACGTACCAACACGTTGTATGGTCCAACTCTAGGTACCGTCCAGTCCCAGTTCTCTCAGCCTCAGTCAGTGATGTCTGTCGTCTGCATCCAACACAGTAAGGTGCAAGCATAGCCCGTGTAGGGGTGAGTATAAAGATACTCAATAGGGACCCCGAGACCCTCTAGGTCTCACAAAATCCATTAAGGATAAATCATAAAGTATGAAATCAAAAAATAACCTTACTTAGGTATATACTCAAACAAATACCTAAGTTATTAAGTAATCCATCTCAATCATGAGAAAAAACACAAACTTACTAACTTACCTCACACTAGGACATATTCTAGGGGTAAAATCATCTAACATTTCTAGTCACAATGTTGAAAACCTCGACTACTTTAGAACTCCTCCTCTTTCGAGTATAGTGGTCCTACCGCATCACACAGAGTCACTTCCCTCTAACCTTTGACTGATGAGGTACTCATCCTATCGAGTACCGTGGGTCTGCCGTGTCACCAAGGCGCTCCCCACCATGGGTCTGTCGTGTCACCAAGGCACTCCCCCTCATGGGCTATTGAGGTAATCCTCTTGTAGAGTACCATGGGTCTACCACATCACCAAGGCACTCCCCACCGTGGGTCTACGGTGTCACCAAGGTGCTCCCCACTAGGCCTGTCAAGTCACTCCGAGTCAAAACGGTTAGCAATCATCATGTCTCAGCCTGCCACTGGGTTCCTGCACTATGGTCACTTGTCTCCTGGAGGATCCACTCCACAAGATACTGGTTGATACTCAAACTAACACAAAGTCCCATGAAGAAGTATCTCAATGGTCTGCCATGTCATAGGGGTCTCAACGCAACAGACGGCATGTCAATCAGACTCACAGTCTGTGTGTTATTAGCCTTTTAGTCCCTAGGGCTTGGTTGTATTCATGATCAATCCAACCTGACCATTCCCAATCTTAATCCAAAACTACAGTGGGGTATACTCAAAGGTACCGTCTCGCTCCAAGATTTCATGTGCCCCTGATGGTTCATCAAACAGACGTCAGGTTCCAAAGTTATGGCCAAAAGGATGTAAATGGGTCGTAGTGGCCCGGGTTCGGTCCGACCCGGTCGGACCGACCTGGCCCGTTGGGTTCGTCCAGTCCTGCTGGGTCCAGCCCGGTAGGCCGTGAGGAGCCGCAGAAAGTCGTGGGTGGCTGTGAGGCTATAGAGAGTGTCGCGAGGGTGTGAGGACGCGAGGCACGAGGCCGGGGATGGCAGTTCGGCCGCAGGGTGGCGGTACGGCCATGGGGCGGCGGTATGGCCGCGGGGCAATGGTTCGGCAACGGGAAAGTAGTCTATTTGCAGGGTGGAGGTCCGGACGCTGGGTGGAGGTCCTGCCGCATGGGGTGGCGGTCTGGCCGCGGGGCGGCGGTCCGGGCGTGGGGTGGCAGTACAGCCACGCGATAAAGGTGGTTCAGCCGCGAGGGGGCGGTCCTGTCGCGGGGTGGCGGTCCGGCTCCGGGGGGAGGTTCGGCTTCGAGGGGCAGTCCGTCCATGGGAGGGTGGTCCAGTATCGGGTGGCGGTCCGGCCGTGGGGCGGTGGTCCGGCCGCCGGGCGGCGCCGTTGCGCTGTCGCCTTCATCGCGGCCGGCTGTGTTGCTGACCGCCATTCTTGTTCCCCAACCATGGATGGTTGCTTCTCCTCCATCATGAATAACACCACAAGATTTTTGGAAGGGTTGGGCCATGTTGGTTTGGATCGTACCCTCCACGTTAGGATGGTAACATATGTCTCAACAAGAACTTGAAATAAGAACGTTGAGCTTTAAAACCTCCCACAACGTTTCATTCCCAAACCACAAAAGAAATCAAGAATATAATATGGGAAAAAACATTCACATCCAAATAAACCCCTACCTCTAGTTTTTCGTTGATGTTGGTGAGAGAAGGAATTACGGACATCGATTAGTAATAGATGAATATGTCCCACGTCAGAGGAAGTCGAAGATATCGGCATTCGTCGCACCCACCACATGCCTCCGATCGCATGCTCGTTCGTTGGTTCTTTGTAGTCGAATGTGTTCTTTGTCAGTGAGAGCGTTCTTCGTGGAGATCTTTTCTCCCAAAGACCCTCCTCTCCCAATTCCACCAAAATGAAATGGTTGCCCCAAAATAATATATTATGTGATCTATTATGTTTGTTGGCATATAATTCAAATTGGGTTAATTAATACCATAGTTTGGAACAATTAAAGTGGTGTGTTGGCTTAATTGTTGTGGAGGAGGGTTGTCATAATTAATATTGGAGTAGTTGAAGAGGATCTCCCACATTTAATGAGGGAGTTGAGAGGTTTAGGCATCGGGTGGTCTCCACCACCATAACCTCTAATGGGAGGATAGGCTCAAGTGCTCCCCACCACCATAACCTCTCATGGGAGGTTAAGGTCTGGTGGTCCCCACTTCTCAACTTCCACAAGGAGGTTTTAACAAATAAAATAAAAATAAAAGCTACACAGGTTTATTTTTATTTTATTCATTCACGAAAAACCCAAAAACTAACTTCTACCCTCGACCAACTACCGTCGAGGTGAATGTCTCTTTAAGCAAATACTGGTACAACGAGTTCAATGGTGCCCTCGTATTTCAATTCTGAGCACCGGTTCAAAATTTAGAAAAACCCATTCACACATTTACCGAATGTACCCAAAAATAGTTCATAAATTCATTTCGGGCACTCCCAGCCTCGGAATCACGTGCCGACAAATTTTCACAGACTCGTAAAATTTCCATTTATTTAAAAAAAATTACATGGAAATTTCAGGTCTTTACATTCTCCCCACCTCAAGGCTCTACATCCCCATTATCCACAACTCAAACCTGGTAAACAAGTGAGGGTACTGAGCACGCATCTGAGCCTCCCACTCCCATGTGCTCTCCTAGAGGTTCTCGTGCTACCAGCGAACGCGCACCAAAGGCATCGATTGTCCATGAAGGACCCGCTCTTGTCTATCCTCAATATCTACTGGAATATCTGTAAAAGTCACCCCATCGTCAACGTCTATCTCACCATGGTCGATGATGTGAAAAGGGTATTCCACGTATCTCCTCGGATGAGATACGTGGAAGACGTCACGCACCCGGTGCAACTGAGGTGGACGAGCGAAGCGGTAAGCCACCTCGCCAACTCTGCTAAGGACCTGAAGAGGTCCGATGAACCTTGGAGATAACTTTCCAACTCATCCAAATCTCCACAAACCTCATTGAGGTGAGACCTATAAAAAACTTGGTTGCTATCCTTGAACTCCAGAGGTCTCCGTCTTCTATCAGCATATGACTTCTTCCTACTCTGTGCAGTCTTCATCTGCTCCTGGATCATCTGCAACTTCTCTGTGGTAGCTTGTACCATCTCTGGTCCCACTAGTGCTAACTCCCCTAGGTCAGTCTAGCACAAAGGTGATCTAAAATGTTACCCATAGAATGCCTTGAAAGGTTCCACCCTAATGGTGCAGTGATAACTATTGTTGTACGCAAACTCCACCAAAGGAAAGTGATCCTCCTTGCTATGACCGAAGTCGAGGACACAAGCATGCAACATGTCCTCGAGGGTCTTCATGGTCCGCTCAGTCTGTCTATCCATCTCTCCCCTGAACCTGGGTGGCCTCTAGCTCTGGAACTCATACAAAGCGCTCAAGCGGCGTTCACTCTTTGATGTTGTGGCTGGTGGCATCGGTGGCCCAATGGGTAAAGGTACTAATTCTGCCTCTGCTGGTGACTCTACTGGAGAGGGCCTTACACCGAGGCCTCGTCGCTCGGTGGTCTATCAGTGGGTTCTATTCTTGGAACACTAGCTGGTTGTCTGCATAGAGGCATCCTGAAAATAAACAGGTGCACCACGATCAACAAGTTATACTTGGTGAGATGAATCAAGATATAACAAAGAAAACTCTTAGAAACACACACACGCAATCAGTGTTTTCATGCACTGAGTCGGAATTCAGAAATTAGGGTCCTGTTGTATGGATACGTCAGTCACCGCACCAACACTGGATTCCCTAAACTGATAACCACACTCACAACACTTAGCACTATTGCCATTAAAAGAAATATCAGATTCTTATGTTCTACGGTATAACCAACTCCTCTAATACTAATTTTTCATGACCCATCCCCCAGGGCCTGTGTCATGACTACCCCTAGCCCACCTTCCATAGACCAGGGGCTGGTGACTAGAATTGAAAGGCGTTTTCCCTAAAACTGGGAAGTCATTGCCTTTAAAACCGGAAAAATCATGTAACCAAGTACACAACAAGATACGAACACAAGAAAACTGTATAACCAAAAGAGATATGAAAGCAAAACGAGGGTCAGAATACAAGCCCAATAGTAAAGGTACAAGTACAATTGAAAAAAATACAATTGAAGAAAGAGAAAAGGCAGCTACTGGATCGTCCTCCGTGGTTCCTACCTGAAGGGGAGGTAGATATCACCTCCTCAGCACTCCACATCCACCTGTCTCCTCTATGTACTAACACGCCATATGGTCCACCTCCAGGTACTGTCCAGTCCTGGTACTCTCATCCTCAATCAGCATTGTCCATCATCTGCATTCAACACAACAAGGTACGGGCATAGCTTGTGCATGGTTGAGTATAACGATACACAGTAGGGACCCTGAGACCCTCTAGGTCTCACAAAATCCATCAAGGATAAATCAAAAAGTATGAAATCAACAAATAACCTTACTTAGGTATATGCCCATACATATACCTACGTTATCAAGTAATCCATCTCAATCATGAGGAAAAACATAGAGGTATTGACTCATCTCACACCAGTATTTATTCTAGGGGTAAAATCAAGTAACATTCCCAGTCTCAATGTCGAACACCTCGGATGCTAGAGAACTCCTTATCTATCTAGTACAGTGGTCCTAAAATGTCACACAGAGTCGCTTCCCACTAACCTTTGACTGGTGAGGTACTCCTCCTGTCGAGTACCGTGAGTTTGTCGTGTCACCAAGGCGCTCCCCACTTCGGATTCATCGCGTCACCAAGGCACTCCCCCTCATTTCCTGTTGAGGTACTCCTCCTATAAAGTACCGTGGGTCAGCTACATCACCAAGGATCTCCCCACCATGGGTCTGCGGCATCACTAAGGCGCACCCACTAGGCATGTCAAGTCACTCCGAGTCGAAATGGTCAACAGTCGTCAAGTCTTATCCAGCCACTGGGTTCCCGCACTATGATTACTCATCTCCGATATAATCTGCTCCACAGGCTACCAGTCGATACTCCAACTGCCATGAAGTCCCACAAATAATTATCTCAATGTTCTGCCACGTCATTGGGGTCTCAACGCAACAGACGGTCCGTTAATCAGACGCCTGGTCTGTGTGTTATTAGCCTTTTAGTCCCAGGGGTACGGATGGATTATTTCTTGATCCAACCTAACCATTCTCCATCTTAATCCAAAACACTAGTATGGTATACTCAAATGGACCATCTCACTCCAAGATTTCCAATGCCATTGATGGTTCGTCAAATGGACGTCTGGTGCCAAAGTTATGGCCAAAATGATGTAAATGGGTCGTAGTGGCCCGGTTCCGGTCCAACCCGGTCGAGTCGACCCGACCCGTAGTGTAGCCCATCCCGTTGGGTTAGGCCCAGCCTGTTGGGTCTAGCCCGGCAGGCCGCAAGGGGCCGCAGATGGCCACGGGTGGCTGCGAGGCCTCGGAGAGTGCCGCGAGGGCATGAGGCCATGGGGCGGCTCGGCCGAGGATGGTGGTGTGGCCGTCGGGCGGCATTATGGCTGTGAGGCAGCAGTCCGGCTGTGGGGTGGCGGTCCAGCTACACGGGGCGGTGGTTTGGATGGGGGGTGGCCGTCCAGATGCGGGGGGACGATCCGGACATGATGGGGCGGTCTAGCTATGCGGGGTGGCGGTCCGCCCACAGGGTGGCGGTTCGGCCGCGCTGGGGTGGCGGTCCAGCTGCGGGGCGGTGGTCTAGCCAAGCAGGGGAGGCTATCTAGCTGTGGGGAAGTAGTCTGACCGCGGGGGGCAGCGGTCCGTCCGCGGGGAGGCGTCGTTGCGTCGTCTCCTTCGTCGCGGTTGGCGGTGGTGCTGGCCGCCGTTCTTGTGCCCCAACCATGGATGGTTTCCATCCTCCTGCATCAGGAAGAACACCACAAGATTTTCAGAAGGGTCAAGAAATGTTTGTTTGGCCCATACCCTCTGCGTTAGGGTGATAGCATATGGCTCAATAAGAACATGAGAGAATAACTTCAAGCTTTACAACATTCTGCAACGTTTCATTCCCAAACCGCAAAAGAAATCAAGGCAAGAATATGGGGAAAAATATTCACACACAAATAAACCCCTACCTTGGGTTGTTCATTGACATTGTCATGAGAAGGAAGTATGAACGTCGATTCATCAAAGATAAATATGTCCCACATTAGAGGAAGTTAAAGATATCGCTGTTCATCGCGCCTACCACAGACTTCCGATTCCATGCTCGTTCGTTGGTTCTCCGTAGTCGAAGGTGTTCTTCATCGGTGAGAGCGTTCTTCCTGGAGAGATTTTCTCTCAAAGATCCTCCTCTCCCAATTCCAGCAAAATGAAATGGTAGCCCCAAAATAATAGATTATGTGATCTATTATGTTTGTTTAAATATAATTCAAATTGTGTTAATGAATCTCATAGGTTGGCACAATTAAAGTGGCGTGTTGGCTTAATTATTGTGGAGTAAGGATGGCACAATTAATATTGGAGGATTTGAAGAGTATCTCAAACATTTAATGAGGGAGTTGAGAGATTTAGGCCTCAGGTGGTCCCCACCACCATAACCTCTCATGGGAGGATAGGGTCGGGTGGTCCCCACCACCATAACCTCTCATGAGAGGTTAAGGTTTGGTGGTCCCCACTTCTCAACTTCTACATGGAGGTTTTTAACAAATAAAATAAAAAATAAAATCTACACAACTTTATATTTATTTTTTTCATTCACATAAAACCCAAAAACTAACTTCCACCCTCGACCAACTACCGTTGAGGTGAATGTCTCTTTAAACAAATATTGGCGCTGTGAGTTCAACGGTGCCCTCAGATTTCAATTCCGAGCACTAGTTCAAAAGTTAGAAAAATCCACTTGCACGTTTACTGAATGTACTTGAACAAAAGTTCATAAATTCATTCCGAGAAATCCGGGCCTTGATGTCACATGCCGTTAGTTTTTCGTGGACTTGTAAATTTCCCATTTATTTAAATAATAATAATTTTACATGAAAATTGTGGGTCTTTACATTATGAGGCAAAAAAAATTCTTGAGACACTATTTGAGATGATATATTCATAGATGTCATTGGTTTCGACCTTGTAATGTTAATTAAAATTAAATAAATGAAATTCAGTTGATTAAATGATTAAGTTCATTTGGTGATAAGTGGATTCATATTAAAATGTCACAGACAGACTCAATTCCCTTGAACCATATTTATTACATGGGTGCTACATAGATCCAAATGAGTGATTCCATGGATGGGCTCATTGAGGCTTGGTGTATATGTCGAGTGCTACATGGATTATTATGATAATTCCAAGGATATACTCAAAGGGAAATTACTATTTATGTCACTAGTGATACTCAAACTTCCTTAGTGGTCCATTGAGGATATAATCGATTGGATATAATATTATACCACAACTAGAGTGATACCATGTTCATTAAAGGTTTTCCAGGGATGTTCTTATAATGTGTTGGATGAATTTACATCTTGAGTGATCCTTGAATTTCATATTTGGAATTTCAAAGACTAGATCACGATCTAAATTGAATAAATAATGAAATGAATTAAATTGTGACGAATCATTCAGTACAAATAACATGCTTGGATTCATTCATGACTTATATATTTATGGATGGATTTCTTAGGCATCATTTGGTTATGTTATCATGGGGTACTTTTCACTTTGTTCCAAGTTTCAAGGATTATGATTAAATGGTATTGGATGGTTAAATAAGCATGTTATAACTCACGTTAGATTTTCTGTTAAATTAGAGATTTATCTGTTAAATGAAATTGATTAATTCAATTGGACATAAATGAGATCTTGGTTATATATGATGTTTACTTTTGATTAATTCATTTGTTTATTGTTATAAAACTGTAAAAATTGTTATATATATAATTAATGACTGATTGGCATGGACCATGGGTTGTTTCCTACTAGGATTATATCTCTCACCCTTTAGGGGTCACCATTATGGACCCAAAAAGATTATATTACATGGGTAATGATAAGGTAATGCTCCCTCCTACAGATACATGATAGCTGCCTAGGATTAGGGGATCATGGGACCAAGTTGAGGTTTTTGATGCTAATGGGATAGTTTTTGTAAATTTTTTACTTCTGTTACATGAAATGTACATTTAGCTTGTATACATGTTTTGGCTGCTTTATTAGATAAATTTGACATGTATTGTCATTTAATTGGTAAATGACATCTTGTATTGTTTATTTATCAGTCATCCATTGTTTAATTCTGTCAGTATGATTTATTACTTTCACTACTTGTCTAATATTATTTTCGCTATGTTATACTCTAGTGTTGAGGGAATAGTCTCCCTATAGACTCACCCAGGCCCTCACTACTTGTTGTAATACTCTTACATTAGGGGAGATATTCATGAGACCATGTAAGCCACTGAGATCGGGGCACTGTTGAGTGGAATCTGGGTCTGGGATGTTACAAAGTGGTTTCAGATGGGGTATTTTCTAGTTTTCATTTCTATTTTTTGATAATAAAAAGGGGCAAGAAGGAAATGAGATTTTTTTGATGATATATAACCAATCATAGCTAACCCATATACAAAAAAAATCCAAATTACCTCAAATTAAATTATTTTTTTTCTGTATTTTGACTATTACAATAGATTTGATTCTTCTATTTGTTATGCAATTGATTTATATTGTTGTTATTGATATGAATATGGGTTTTATTTTGTTTCAACCTGATTAGATGATGGTATTCCTTCTCATGCATCATATTAGGAACATGCTAGAAAATTCATGCCATGCATTTTTCCATTCCATTTAAGATGCATTACTTGTTACATTCTTTTGTGATAGGTTTCAAGATAGATATGTATGCTTTTATGATAGGTATATTGAGATGTGTTATGGTATGGATTATATGGATTCCAAGCTCTAGTACCTAGGGAGTATGGTTTGTCATGGATCAGAATTTGGTGAACTATGGTCCAAACATTAAATTTTAATTATGAATGAATATAAAATATGTATAAATTCATATGTTAAATGGGAATGAATTCAATTGAAATTGAGAATGAAAATGAATATTTAAATTCATGTTAAATAAAAAAAAACTTGAGTTACATATAAAATATAACATTACATAGATAAGAATTTTGAGTGGGAAATAGTTAATGTCTCTTATAGATTGTGATGATTTTCCATTTTACAGTCCTTGATTTCAGAGTGGGTTGTGTGGTATGACCTATTTTTAGGAGGATTTTGACATGTCCTATACTTTTGAGCTGCGAGCAATGATTTAAGAGCAAGAGGTATCTTGAACGATTATAATTGTAAAATATGTTATAATTTGAACTCAAATGATTTGGCTAAATTCCCAAATGCACAACTGAGCCCAAGTAGGTCATATAGGGCATGTTTCTTATGAGATAACCCATTTGGGTGTTCAAAAGCATTAAAAAATAAACAAATACTAATGGGATACATTCGGATGAACCAATATTGGTTTAATGGGATACTCATGGGTCACCATATATGTTAAAATGAATTTATATGGTACATGTCCTAATTGTGATGGGATGTCAAAAAGTGCTTAATACTTAAAAAAGATGTTTGATATAACTTTATTATTTTTTTTCCTTTGGGGTGTTGGTTAAAATAAAGTTTCTAGTGTTTTGTTTTGAAATGGAACTTGATGTTTTGAATTAAATATTTTAGATGTTTAAATATTTTAATGTGAATAAATGTAATGGCCTTAAAAAATTGAACTTTTCGTGGTTTCTTTTGTTTAAATACTTGAATAAGGGTAGTTTAAATGTTTCATGTGGTATGCCTTGGAATAAAGACAAGAACATTTATCCTTACATTGATTATTTTTAGAAATGGCTTAAATGAATGGATCTTCAGCCTAGTGAAATCTGTTTTTGTGACCTAGTGATAGAGTCGACACTTATTCCTCATAAGGGGCTAGCCCATAGTACGTAGCACCCTTAGATCTTAAATTCTTTTCTAATTTCATGATCCTTCTTATGTGTGGTGTTATTCAGGTGTCTTTGTCCCTTATAGAATGATTACCTCTTAAATGGAACCCTTTTTTGGATGGTTGGTTGTTGTATGTTTGACCCTTGTTATGGGCATGATCATCAAGTGATGCATGTTTTTAGTTGGTTAGACGTGACTTGGTCATGCTCAAAATCTAGTAATTCTTGCGAGTCTATTTCATTTATTGGACGACTCAAGAGGTCATCATTGGTTTTATAGTTGTATGAGGAAGTTAATTGAGCTATTTTCCATTGTAAAAAACTGAATACATGGACTCATATGGAGTAAATACAATGGATAGTATTGAGTGATCATTTTCCCACTTCTAAATCATGAGGTTGTTTGTGCTGATAAATGTGGTACCTATCGAGTTTCTAAATTATGAAACAGACTTGTTGAGTTTGATGAAATTTTTGAGTCTCATGATGTTTATGGTGTTATCAGTTCATATTAGATGTAGATTTTCCTAGGATTTGATGGAATCAAGTTCATCCCAATGCTCAGGATAAATTTTTTTAGACTTCGGTGTTTTGACAAGCCAATTGGATTGGTTTTGGTTTTCATACCAAATGCTTTGATGTTGTGATCATGGCTTGGAGGAGTGTCACATGTTCATTCTAGGTGTTCATGTACTAGTGTACTTAGGAGTGTATGGTCCCACCTTTTTTTCATCCACCAGGACACTCCCAATGTGGGTATCATCACATCAGTTTTGTTAAATGTGTTCTTCTAGGTAGAAGGAACATAATTAAGAAATACCTTTGAAATGGTCACTTATGTTTCAAAACCCATTGAGTCTATCAAGTTTTAAATCATTTTGGTGTTTGCTCAGAAACATGAAATTGATGTGGATGTCTGTATATGCAACCTTTGAAGAAAATTGTTCTTATTAGATGATCTTCAGTGGTGAATCTTGAACAACCACAAAATTCATCTGATAGTAAAGGAATTGCGATTGTTTAATGGTAATGCATCTACAAAGGGTGGTTAGGATTCTTTTAAGATGTCGACCAATAGTGGTTCAACTGATCTCCTTGGTGATATTTGGTATCCTCTTACAGTACTCTTTCTTAAGAGATGATCATTCCCCTATCTTTTTATGGTCCTGGATTCACTAAGAGAGCGTCGGTCTTACATCGTGCTAATGTTTTGAAAAGAGAGTGGTAGGTTTCAAGATCTATATCGGTGTTATAAGCTATATGTGTGGTTCTTTTGAGGTATTTTTAGTCCAATGAGATACTTGGGTTCATGTGTAGGAACACCTTGTATGGATTCACAGTCACCATCTATTTCTTATCACTTTACCTACAAGAGGATGATGTTATATGCTTTTACAATGAATGAATTTAAATGTTCTGGCCTTGTACCAATGTCTCATTGGTAACCATAGAGTTTGGACTACCCTGGGCATGTTCCCTAGACTCCATTTAAATGAATTAGAGGTTATCCAAGACATTTTTTGGGCTCATAAGTGATGTTTAAAAAGGGTGATGGTGATGGTTTGACAATGGAATGTCACTAGAAGTCAAGTATGATCATTGGTGAGTGTGCTTGTTGTAAACGCAAGATTATTTTGAAGAAGTTGTTTCATTTCTATTGTAATACACTAGGAATTTCATGACCCACCACAATGGGGATTGAGTCATAACTCCCCAAGATCACCTCTAATAGGCCATGGGCTCAATACTAGCACTAACTAGGCTATCACAAGCATAGTAGGCCATATCCTATCATACATGTAAACACACACCCACAAACACCTCAATGAAATAGTGCAGAGATATAAAATGAAAATAAAAATGCATACACACATCTATCCCAACCAGAGTACAATAGAAGTACAAAAAGGTCAAATGTAGGTCCCACCAAAAAAACTAAAAAAGCATCCAACCTTATTTGAAGGAGGGGACAACTATTAAATGAACCCTCTGGAAAGCTCCTCATCCCAACTCTAGTAAACACCACGGTTGGTTAGTCACACTAAATTTCTCCTACTTCATGTCCTCCAGGGACTCCGATGAAAAGTTTGTGGTTGGGTTTAGGGAAACAATTTCAACATTTCTCGATAGCATCTCTCAGGATAGGGAGTCCATTGATGGTCTGAAGACTGAAGTATCCATTCAACATGACCATGATTACCAGCTTTTCGACATGACATACTGAGACATTTTTCGTAGGAAACATTTGTACATGCATCATATAGGATTGAGTCCATGAATTTTCTTCTTGAGTCAGCTCCCCATTGTGGTTTATATATAAATATATACATATATATACGCATATATATTTACTCATTTGACTGTTGTACTCTTTGATATTTTTCATGATGCCTCCATGATGACAGCCATCAAGGGTTCCACAATGAGATTGTGGGGACAATCATCCTCGAGTAGAGGCTTTAGAGTAGGGAACATGTATTGAGGTTGGACCTCCCGGTGGTCCACTAGTTGATCCACCACCTTCCAAGGGGAAGGTTGTGTTGCAATGCAGGTTAAGGATACATGCAGGCTGAGTTCACTGCAAGATTTCGATAGGCAAGTGACCAATGAGGTTGTGGGGTTACTCAAACCCCCATGCATCTAATGACTAGCTTACGACAACTACCCCTCTTTTATACCTTGTGAGGAAACCTCCCGATCAAATGGTGGATATTTCTCGGACTATAGGAGAATCTTTTTCTAGGATGAGCTTTGAGATAGGGATACCCTTACTCTTTCATTTGGGATTCTATGACTGAGCATATTTGTATATATAACCTATTCTAATACCCACTCCTTGTGGTTTTTTACTCTCATTACAAGAGAGTCGAAGATGTGTGGGGTATGCCATGTGCTTTTTATGTCTAGCTTCTCATGATCGGAAGAGTCTACTCTCCTAATATAGGTAGTGAAGACTTGACGATAAGTTCATATTGTCACCATTTTGAGGTCCTTGTGTTTGGAATAGTTTTCTTTCACTCTCTCGTTGGGTTGAGTTGCACTCATTTATCATACCTTGTTCTATCTAATCCTTTCATCTTAATTTGAATCTCATACTGCCCCCCCCCCCCCTTCACCTTTTTGGGGAATCCTACTATGTATTTTGGTACTCACCCCTACATGAGGTTTTCCTGCATGTATCATTATTTATAAAGACAACAGATAGGTTGATCGTGGCTTTAGAGTATCTTAGGGATGCGGGTGCTTAGACCACATATGGTGGTCATAGCTTAGGATCCTAGAGTGGGGATCTCTCTTATATTTTACTTTTTAGTTACCTTCAGGTTATGGCACTTTTCTAGTTGGGCATGTATTTTTACCCTTTTCCTTTCTGTTTACATTTTTTCACTTGTACTGTTTAGAGGTCTATACATGTTTGGTTTCCTTATATAGTAGTGGTTTATCTTGTTTTCCTTTTCCTTTATACATTTTCATTGATTTGGCTATGTGTGTTTGTACAAGTTTTTAGTAAAAGTCCTCCTAGAGTTTTATGTTCCTTTTCCAGTTGTCTCCACCCTCTTTCAAATGGAGGTGGGATTTTGGTAGTTACAGATTGAGCTCCATCAAGGTTCGAGTCATGAAAAAGTAGTATCAAAGGTGGTTCAACCCTTGGTACATTGTTCATACATTTCCCTAAAAAACTCATGGTTGGGTTTAGGGAAAATATTTCAATGTGTATCGAGAGTGGATCTCATGCCATGGAGTTAAATGATGGTTCGATGGCTGATGTTTCCATTTATCAGGACCTTGATTACCGGCTTCTCGACTCAGCATGCTGCGATATTTTTTGCAGGAAACTTTGGTACATGTATCATATAGGATTGATTCCTTGATTATACTTCTTGAGTTAGGTCCCCATTATGGTTGATATATTTATATATATACTCATTTTACCATGGTACTCCCTGATATCTTTCCAGATTACTCCACGATGATATCTTGCTAGGGTTCTACATTGGCATTATGGTGACGATCCACCCCGAGTAGAAGCTTTAGAGTAGGGAACGGGTTCGGAAGCTGGAACTCAAGATGGTCCACTAGTTGAGCCACCACCTACCGAGCAGTAGGTTGTGCCAGTAGTGCAGGTTGAGGACACGTGCAGGTTGGGTGCACTGCATGAATTTTAGATGAAGCAACCTTTGAGTTTTTAGGGTTTCCCAGACCCCCAGGTAGATAATGACTTGCTTGCGGTAGTCACCCGTGTTTTCTGCCTTGTGAGGATGCCTCCCGATCAAATGGTGGATACTTTAGGGACTATTGATGACTCTTTTACAGGTCTGATCTGTGATATAGAGATCCCCATACTCTCTCATTTTGTCTTCTTTAACATAGAATATATATATATATATATCATGTTTTAGTACAAACTTTTTATGTTTTGGTTACTCTCCTTCCAGGAGAGGCAAAGATGCACGGGGTATGCCATGTTATTTTCATGTCTAGATTCTCATGATTGGATGAGTCTACTCTCCTTCTATATGAACTGAAGACTTGATGTGTAGTTCATCTTCTCACTGTTTCGATCTCCTTGTGTTTGGATTCATTTGTTTTCACTCTCTCATTGGGTTAAGCTATAATATTTTACCGTACCTTGTTCTATTTACTGATTTCCTCTTAATTTATGTTTATTACTACTCCCCTTCCTCATTTCCAGAGCGTCCTACTGAGTATTTTTATACTCACCCCTTCATGGGTTTTTCCCACACGGATCGTGCATTATGCAGATGATGGACAGGTTGATCATGACTTAGAGGAGATTTGGGCTAAGGATGCTTGGACCGTATACGGTGGTCATAACTTTGGATCTAGGAGCGGGGCTCTCTATATTGTTTTACATTTTAGTTACTTCCAGTTTTTGGCACTTTTCTAGTTGGTTGTGTATTTTTCCCATTTCCTTTCAATTTACATTTTTTCACTACTATTGTTTAGAGTTTGATGCATGTTTTGTTTCCTTATATAGTAGTGTTGTATATTTTTTTCCTTTTCCTCTTCACTTTTTCATTGATTTGGATTTGTGTGTGTGTGTTAATGTTATTATTAAATGGACTCCCCTAATTTTTTTTGCATTCAGTGCTTGTCGCCACCCCCTATCCTATGGATCTAGTCTTGATGTAGTTACGATTCAAGCCCTGGCATGGGATAGGTCATGACAAGGCATCTAAGCCCGTTGTTTCTATGATAAATTAGATAGAAGTGGCCTGACTTGTTATCATTCTTTTTAATTATGTGTGATCTAAAGAAACATGTTTCAACACATATCTAATTTATGTTGGTTGTGGTGTGAAGGTCGACACTAGCTTTTGATTAAATCTTGTGTGACCAGTTTTGATTAGGTTGATCAGGATTTAACTATTCCTTTTAGTGAGGTATTTGTTAAGACCTAGATTGTGATTGGATTCTCCCTGTTTAAATAAATCACACTATTAGAATATCCATAATTCTTAGGGGTGTGATTTTTAAGAAATTCCAATAGTGTAAGTTCCATTGTAATGATTATGTATGGGTTGTTGTTGACATGCTTAAGAAAGTTTCTCATTTACTACCTTTCAAGGATACATTTAGTGTCGGTGAGCTAAATAGGTTATATAAGTTTGAGATAATAAAACTTCACAGGTTCTCACATAATATCATTTTAGATATGTATTTTTGGTTTACTTCTCAATTCTAGAAAGGGCTATAAAGGGTGTTGGGTATGCATGTTCTTTTGAGAATAGCATACTAGCCCTAGATAGATGTCCAGTCAGAGTGCCTGATTAATGTTATTGAGATCATTTTGGGAGTATTCATCTTATATTTTAGGGGTCTTGGGAGAGGTATATACCCCTGTTTAAATTTTCCTATAATAATAGATTTCAGGAAACTTTTCAATTGGCTCCATATGAGGCTTTGTATAGTAGGCCAATCTGATCACCCCTTTATTGTTTAGTGGTAGGAGATGTAATTATGCTAGGAACTGTTATTTTTTAGGATACCATAGAGCAAGTATTTTTAATTCATAAGCAGATGCATACTATACAGTATCGTCAGAAATATTATTCCCAAAGCCGCTGACAACCTATAGAGTTTGAGGTTTGGGATCAGGTTTTCATGCATGTTTCACTGAGGATGGGAAATTGGAGAATCAGGAGATAAGTTAAGATTTTATTGATGTATCTTGGGCCATTTTAGTTTGAATATAGATTTAGGTCGGTATCCTATCAGTTGCAGTTACCTTCAAGGTACCCAACTATGCACGGTGTCTTACATGTTTCTCACCATTGATATTACTATTCATACCTATCTCATGCCTTTCATCCTGAGGGGGATGAGTAACATGTATATGTATACTTCTAGGATAATCCAATGTGTATTGTGATTTGTAGCACGAGGGTTTTCCAAGGCTATTCAATTCCTTTAGTATGGGTGATATGGCAACACGACAGAGTGTAGGATGAGACCTGGGAGCGAGAGGCCGATATATGATTGCATTGGTCAAAGTATTTCATAGATCATGCTTCATCACCCTTGTGAATGTAATTCAAGGATGAATTACTTTAATGGGGGATGTTTGTAAGAACCTTGGTCTTGTTTGATGTACAAATTTCTTTTTTCCCATCAATTCACAGTTTGAAATTTTAAATATGGAATAATGTGGATGCTCGTTGGGGTTATAAAGGGATCTTGGGTGTCTAGGGCTTGTTTGGATCCCAAAACCTATGTTTTGGGGTGAAAATGGGGTGGAGTGTGGTTATTATAATCTATGTGGGGAAGTCCACATAGTTTGTAAAAACCTTACGAGGATGGGAAGTGGGGGTCTACAAGACATATTATTTGAGGAAACTATGTGGGAGGAACCACACGAATGTATGGCTAGGTATGCGGTTTTTATAGATCTTGAAAGAGTCTATTTTCATGGTTTCTTCATGGTTAGTCAAATCGTTTAGTTAAACCATGTGAGTGCCCCTACCCAACATCAAGCCATGCGCCTAAACCATCCCTTGTATTTTGGGAAATTTTGATAATTTAAATTAAATTAAAAAACATATATAAACCCTAATTTAGGTTCTTGTTTCCCGAAAAATAGTAAGCTCAACTTTGAGAGCTTCTTGTTGGTTTCTAAACTAGGAATCAAGATAACCCTTCCAATTGAACTCTGATTCAAGCATGTTTTGTGTCATTGGATATATAACGGTAATACCTCAATTCTAGTTTATTCTTTCTCCATTCTTATAGATATAAATTATTCTATTTAGGTGAAAGAAGATTTTCTCCATTATTAGGATATTTATATTTTCTTCATATTTCTTTATATTTAAGCCGAATCAAGAAATGTTGTTGTACGATCTATCATCTATGGACCAATGTAAGGTTGTCTCATTATATTCAATTAAAGTGGAACTATTTATATATGTTGTCATGTCACACGCCCAATTTCTGAGAATAACTTGAAATGAAATTAAATCCCAATAATATCCAGGCTTGGCTTATCCAATTAAAGTGGCTTGTTTGTGTATGCTATAGGATGAATACCTTGATCATAAATCACCCCTTTGGGTTTCCTTTATTAAATGGACCTTGATGGGTGGATTTTTACCCTTAAATACCTTTGAGGTGTGACTTTTCCCTTTCTATGGGTTTTAAATGGACGAATTCATATATAAATAAAATGATGAATTGATTTTTATTATGAATTATAAATTGAAATGTCCAATGGGAAGGGATGAATCAAAAAACCCTTGGCCCTTGGAATTTGAATGGATTGTTTAATCTTGATTTTATTATTTAAATCAAATTTTCATGTGAATACATGATGGAAATCTTTCTAAGCTTGTCCCTTATTAGGTATTTTCTTCAATATCATCTAATGTGAATTGCCCATGTGATTTATATAGAGACCATTCTATGTAATGGTTTGATTATGCTTAAGAATCTTGTTATAATGATTTTCCCACATGAGTAATATGACATCTAAGCCATGTATTAGTTACTCATGCATGTGATGCTCGATATATTGAAATTTTCCATGTGAGTAATTGAAAGGACATGACTTATGAGGTTGGATAATTCTTGAGATACCTTTTGAGGTGATATATACTTGGATTTCATTGGTTTTGACCTTGGCATGTTAATTTAAATTGAATAAATGACATGTAATTGATTAAAATGATTAAGAGCCTTAGGTGATATGTAGATTCACATTAGAATTCCATGGAAAATCATAATTTCCTTGAACCATATATATTCCATGGATGATACGTGGATACGAATGAGGGATTACATCGAAAAACTCATTTAATCATGATTTATATGTCTAGTGACACATGGATTCTTATTATAATTCCATGGGAAAACTAAAATGGAAATGACTATTTATAGCACGGGTGATACTCGGACTCCCTTAGTAGACCACTGAGGATAGAATCCATTGGTTGTGATGTTATACCACACTTAGAATGATACTAGGTTCCTGAGAGGTTTCCCAGGTATGGGCTTGTAATGTATTGGTTGAATTTACACCTAGAGAAATTGTTGAATTCAAACATAGGAATGTCAAGGATGGGCTCAGGTTCTAAATAGAATAAAGAATGAAATGAATTATATTATGATGCTTATTCCAACACAAAACAAAAGATTTGATTAAATCTTGATATATACCTTTATCGATGGCCTTATAAGAAATCCTTTGGTTATATTATCATGGGGAACATTGGGCCTTGAGATAAGTATTGATTTTTATGATTAAATGGTATTGAATGGTTAAATTAGCATGTTATAACTAACACAGTACTAACTGTTAAATCATATATTTATATGTCAATTTAAATTGATTAATTTAATTGGACATTAATGAGAACCTGGTTATATAGGATGGTTAATTTTGAGTATTTCTTTTGTTAATTATTATAATTCCTGCACACTTCTTATATATATAATCATTGACTGATCAAAACAGATCATTGGTGGTTGTCTATTGGGATTATATCTCACACCCTATTTGGGACAACTTTTGGACCTAAATATAGTATATGATTAAATGTAATGATAAGGGTAATTTTCTTCCTATAGGTACTTGATACTGGCTTAGGAGTAGGGGAGCATGGGACCAAGTTGGGGTTATGATCATACTGGGATACTTTTTTTCCTTTTTGTAATTTTGTTATATGAATTGTATGTCTACATTGTATACATGTTTTGGAAGATTTATTAGAGACATCTAAAATATATCATAATTTAAGTATGACATGAATTTTTGTATTGTTTATTTATCAGTTTTCTATTGTTTACATCGTTCTGTATGATTTATTTATTATGCTACCTGTCTGATATTATTTCAGCTATTTTGCACTCAAGTATTGAGATCATAGTCTCCCCATAGACTAATATATTCCATCGCTGCTAATTTAATTCCTCTAGAATTTGGGAAGATGCAATTAAGTCCATTTGACCCACCTTGTTTGGGGCATAGTTGAGTGGTATCCAGGTCTAGGAAGTTACATGCCTAGTGTAGGGGAAAACTGTGTTCATGTAATATTCTATAATGATCATAGATTTTTAGTGGTTTCAGTTGATAATGCTAAGATATGAGATCACCAAGGTGATGCGATTCAAGAATATATTATAACATGCATTCAGGGTAAAAGTAAATATTTTAAGTTTGAATTCATATTAATAGGTGATGAACCAGATGTTAATAGATTAGAGGTACTAAGTGGATGATAGTATACCTATCTAGATAGTGTCATAAAATGAGAGAGTTAGTTATGATCTACGAATCTTGAATTAGAGACATTAGGAAACCCAATAATGAAGTTTGAGTAGAGGTTTAATGATTCATCAATATAGTGGGTTGTTAGAGAGGTGATTCCATTATGTGTAAACATTGAATGTTTATTCTCAGTGTGATCAACCACAAAAGGAGTGTGGGGAAAATATCTAGATAAGATATCTATATATGTTTTATCAAGTTACATTATAGTTATTTTGGGGTATTGGGCTTGGTCAGATTGAGGGGTCTAAGGTAGGATCAATAATATAGTATTTGAGATCAATATGTATGTGTGGGTCAAGGAAATAGATGAGATGCCCAGTAGTCCATGATATGGTATATAGTGAAAAAAACTACAATTAGGATGAGTATTTTGTTGTTGGGTGTTGGTTTAGCTACACGTTATTGATATAATGTGTTCAGAGTATGTAGGGGACTTATTAACATTCATAGGTTTATTGTGAGTATGTGAGTTTTTATTTTTCATTAAGAATATGGGTGCATGATTTGTGTATATGATATATGGATCAACTAAAATCTAGTAGAGTTATGGGAAAAAATAAGATGTGTGATAACTATGGGGTGTATTGGCATTGGATAAAATGTGACACTTTAGATATGATGTTAGATGATGTATAGTGATTGAAATGTTTTACATTCTGGGATGATTAATGGGTATGAGACCATAATTTTAATTGGTAGTTGGGTCATGATGTGACTAAGTAGGTGATTATTTTGATGGAAAGTTCCCATAAAAGTAATCATTCTATTTGTGTTGGGTAATCGAGGTGATCTAGAAAGAGACAAATATGTTTGGAGTTTTATCTATGTTTTGGGATTACGGTGTGTGTGATACTTGGGTTTTGATAAGGGTTCATCACTGGCCCAAGATAGCTCAAGAATTAGTAATCTTATTGTGGGTATGTTATAATGGAATGATTATTTAAAATTAGTTATTTAGGATGGAATGTGGATTGACCATATGTATTTGTACCCTATAGAGTGTTGGGGATGTCAGTGTAGGCCAAGAATTGAGTTTCAAGAGTTATATTGGGATCAATCCTTGAATTTGTACCATGTATAATAACATGTCATGATGTAGGAATACATAGTGTAGTGAGTGGCTATTTATGGAATTAGCTATCAGGGATAATCAGATATCACTCCATAGCTAAGAGGCTCCACAACATGCTGGGTGTCACATATTAATCACACCATGATTTGGGGGATTCATCCCTTAAGGGGTGTCTAGAAAATGGAAACATGTCGTGAGATAGGTGTTTATACTATAATTTTTATTATTTCATGCTTTATTTTAAATTAAGTAGTCAATTTTTTTAATTAATGATTAAAATAGGGTATATCCATTTTATCCAATAGTATAGTGGGTAATCCAAAACTCTCCTCACCCCCTCTCTCCTCATTCTTGTATCCCTCTTGATAGATCTTTAATGATTTTTGTATTTATTCCAAGTTGTTCATTATAGGGAGTAGTCATGGTAAATGATAGTTAATCTTGGGTTCCTAATCATGGTTTCTCTTTCTACTTCCTTATTTTCTATTAGTTTATACCTAAATTAGGGGGTTCTCTGGATTATATTATTTTTCATAATATTATATGAATCGAATAGAGTTCATCTACCGGTGGTTTCTTGGTAACTCTAGGTAGGTGGTGCATGGATATTTTATGTTTTATACAAGTGATATTCCACTTGTGATAAATTTTTTAGGGTAGGTTCATATAATAAATAGTGAATAGAACCACCTATTATTTTAATTGATCAAAATAGATACCAAGGAATAGTATCATGATGTGAAATGATAGGTGTGGCTAGGTTGGGTTTAGATTTCTTGGTGGTGTTGTTTGATAGTTTTATTTCCATGATGGCATGTGATGTAGATAAATTTTTTTCATATGTGCTGATTTATGTGGATCCTTTACAATGTTATGGGTAGATCCTAGGTGACTGTAGACACTATCAATGGGTCTGTGTGGTTAGTTAGTGTGATTTTAATGCTGTTAAACATTAATATAGCTGCTCACAAATATTTTCATGACCAGAATCACTGGTTCCTGCCTGGTAGGAGGTAAGATGAGTGTGATAACACAAAGATCGCCTCCAATAGGCAAGGGACTGGAGACTAGCACCAAGTAAACATATTTGAAACAATGTAGGTATTATCTTATGTAACATTATGCACAAAAACATCACTAATCCTATAAATTACTAAAATCTAAAACAATTTAAACTGATACCAATGCATGAAATCCTCTAAATATAACCATCTATATACCACATAGAATGAAAATCGGGGGATAATTAAAATCCCACAAAAAAACAGTAAAATATTAAAACCTAACCAATATTCTGGGACTAATTTCAAATTAAACACCTATAAGTACCTCATTCTATCTAGCCCAAACTATGCTCTACCTTCTCCCAATCCTCCTAGGGAACCATCAAAAGGTCTGTCTTCTTCCTAAGACACGACATGTTTGGGAAGAGCCCTAGAAGGACTGATTACAACAATACCTAGAATGGAACCCCAAAATCATTAAACATAAATCATCAATAGTATTAATCTCATAAATAAAATGTAATATTAGTCAAGATATGAGAATTTATGATAATAAGAAACCCAAATATACTAATAAAAAAATCCAAGTAAATAGTTCTCAACCACTTCCATCCATAAAATATTTCTCAAGGCATCAAGGTAATGCTCATTCAGGATAATTCGCTACATAAAAAATGTTTTTCATGATGGTTCTCATTCAAGATTTCATGATTGTTAGGTATTTTAAAATAATCACTCACTATAATTTAAAATTTCAAAATTGATAGGTAGGGTATCTATGTCGGGATGGATGGGGGACACCAAAAAACCTACTGGATCAACCTACTAGATAGGGGAATGGAACCCAGTGCATAGAGGTCACACAAATACTAAAAACCCTACATAAGATGATAAATGATTGATAGAGGATCACACCCTGGACACACATGGTGATACATCGAAACTGAACTGAGACAAAACCCATTGAGGGTATCATAATCATATACTCAGGACTTAATTCCACACTGTACCCTCATAGTGATGTACCATTTAATCAAACTAAATTGAACTTGTTATATACTGTAGAGATGAAGGGCATCACACTACCTAGGAAAAAGTTGACAATGTGTATAATAACTAAATGGTGTGTCTTTTCTACCCTTGAAAATCAACCCATTAGTGTTTACCTCAGCTCATCCCCAGGAACTCTTAACATTACCATGTACCTGGCCATTTTTGGGTCATCAAAGCATGTTAAAGGAGATATACATTCTTGTGTACTCTACTCATGTACTCTACCAGGGTTGATGTTCCTGGTCGTTTTCATGCCCATTTACTCTTGGAGTACACATCACGACACAAACATCAGGTCACATGATGTTTGAAGCATGTCACATAAATCATGATATTGTTCTTCATCTATAAATTATAGTGTTGTATACAAGTCCCCACAGGGTTTGTGTTCTTTGAAGTACATTCTGTGAAATGTGGGAATTTCTAGAATCTCGTAGTCCCTTATTACATCTTATGATTTTACGAATATTGTCCCCACTCCTACAGTCAATCACACTCTTGAATCACATATTAGTCCTTGTTTGAGCCTTGTCATCATAGATGACCAGATACCAGCTAGAATATTCAATTAGGAAAATACCTTTATCAAACTACACCAAATTTTCATTTCATACTGCGAATCAAGAACCTCCTATCTTATTATATCTCAATTTCTATTATCATGAACTGCTATTGTTCCATTAATCCCAAATCTAAACCTGTTGTATCAATCTATTTCACATAAAAAATTATTGGGTAATGGTGTACTACTAGAAAAACGTTGAATCACTGGTCAATGAAACCTTGTTGGAGAATATACAAAGAACATGGGAGAAAATCAAAAAACCACAAAATTAGGAATAACCATCAACCATTGTTTGTATTGTCCTCAATTTATTTCCATTAGAATGAATAATGAAGAGAAACAAAAAAAAATATACCCCCATAAACCCAAGTATATAAAACCACACCCATTACATGATGAACTCAAAAATCAATATGTGGGTTGAATTTATTTATGTTTTTCATTGGATAATAAAACTTGTAAAATCAATAGAAAACAACTTCCTACCTCGAGTTTGGATTGATTGTGATAAAGAATAGAATAGTTTCGTCATTATTGGTGAGATCCATGAGAATCATTTTCAAAAATGATCTTTGATCTATTATCATTGTCTAGAATCTCCTCTAATGATTCTCCTCTCAAATCCTAGGGTTATGAGATTACCACTATAGATTTTGAATAAACACATATTTATAAAGAAAATAATTAGGTTAAGATTAAAATAAAATAAATAATTAATTAATTCTATTTAGTTAATTATTTCACCCATGATGTTGCTCATGTTAAACACCCAGCACCAACCAAGGCTACGTCATGCATAGGGTAAAACCCACATTCTACACTCAACATTGTTCTCTGATTTCTGATATAAGAGTCTATTTGGGAGTTATTAAAATATTTAAATAAAATGATACACGTGTGATATTGATATTTATAATACTTATATAATATCAATACCAAGACTCACTAGGCCTCATAATCTTGTTTCATATGAATTTATAAGTTTGAAAATATTATTATATATATTACAAATCTTTACATGGGAAAAATTGTATTTTTCCCCATGTAAAGGATCTTCATTCCAAAAATTGAAAAGTACTACTCATAAAAATGTGGGTAGTAATATCTCATATGGGACTCTTGTTCCCAGGTGATCTCTTGAAAATTATCCTTTTTCCACTGGACACATACCCAGGGAAACATTCACCCATAGAAGATATTCTCCTACTAATCATTGATCTCTACTGGGTACTCTATGATGGTAACACTATCATTTATTTCTAGCCTACCCTAGTCGATAACATGTGTTGAGTCATGCACATACATCCTTAGATACGACATATGGAAGACGTCATGTACCCAGTCTAACTAACGAGGTATGGCCAAATAGCAGGCCGCATTGCTGACCCTATGCAATATCTTCAATGGTTTTATGAATCTCTAGGATAATTTTTCAACTCAACCAAAAATACACATCCCTTATTAAGGTGAGGCCTTTAGAAATAGATGGTATCCTTCTATGAACTTCATCGGCCTCCATTTTCAATCTACATAAGACTTTTTATGGCTTTGAGTAGTCTTTATGCAATCTTGGATGATATGTACCTTTTCTGTCATAACTCGTACCAACATTGGAAAAATGAGTGTTCACACATCTATATTATTCAAAAATAGTGGTGATCTATAGGGTTTAACATACATATCCTAGAATGGTGACATAACGATGGAGGAATGGTAGATTTTATAGTATGAAAATTCTACCAATGGTAGGTGATCCTCCCAAACTATGGAAGAAATCTAACATGAAAGCTCGTATCTTGTCTTTTAGAATATGAATGGTTTGCTCAGTCTTCTCATTATTTTGGCAGGGAAACACAATGTTAAAATTAAACTAAGTCTCAATTGAAGCCTATAGTCCTCCCCATAATCATGATGCGAAGTGTGCATCATGTTCTAAAATGATCGTTAAGGGAACTCCATTGAGTAGGACTTTATCTTGTACGAAAATGTGTCCAAATATATCTACTAAACTATAGAATCATATAGATAGGAAGTGGGCTTACTTGGTGATTCAGTAAATGATCACAAAGATGGAATTATGACCATTAGATGTTTGTGGTAGCGCCATCATAATGTCCATAGATATACAATCCCACTTCCAATTTGAAAATATCAGTGGTTAAGTTATCCCTACTAGAACCTAGTTCTTAGCCTTCACATACTAAAAAGTGATTGTTGCACTACTTGAGAAAGAAACCTATAATATTATGAAGACAAACTCTGGATATTTCAAATCCCAAATAGAGATTCAAATAGTATAAATGAAAATCAAAAATACTCCCTAAGCGCTTTATGACAGAGTAGCTTCACACAACGGTGCGGTCGATCTGCATGGCTGATCTGCGCGGCCGAGCTCTGTGGTCGGGCTCAGCAGCTGAGCTACACTGCCAGCCTCCATGACCGACCTTCATGGAAGACCTCTACAGCTATCCTCAGTGGCCAACCTCCATACCAGAAGATGTTTTATGTTCCTACGCGGAGAACCTGCATGGCGGAGCTGCGCGAGAAACATTCTTTTGACCAAGACCATCCGTGCCTATAAATAGAGCCCTTGGGATCCCCATTTCGAGACTAAAAAAAGTGAATGATTATCTAAAGCTCCCATAGCACAGCTCTTTCACCTATATCTCTCAAATTTTCTCAGTAAACTCTCTAAACCACGAGATACGAGATAATTAAATGGGATAGGCATGTTTTGAAGTTCATCACATTCTTCAGTCATCATCTATACCTGCACGGTATATCTGTGTGCCTTACATGTGCAGTATATTTGTTCACCTTACCTACAAGGTATATCTGTGCACCTTACCAATGAGGTATACCTGTGTAGTTCACTTGCATGCTATACTAGTGTAATACAGCAACGCTGGGTACCTATGTGGCATACTTGCACGAGATACCTACATGACCAGCTCAAGTACCCTTCTTAAAAGCCATTCATGGTAGGGTATCCCCTTTCTTGGATCCCTTACCTAAAATGGGATATGTTGAACCCTCCACCAAAACCTCATAACTTCTCAAACCATTGGGTATGTCACATCAGCGTGTCTGCTATTTGGGTTTGTATTTCCACAGTCAGAGTTTTCCCACATTTGTTACACAATGGGGTTAGGATTCATGGGATGTTTGTGGGTTTGTATATCCATAGTCACATGGAATTTTCTCCTAGAAACAGTGTTCGGAAGTTCTCAGTTTTGAGGATGGTTGGTTACTGACATTTCCCTTCACAAAGAGGTGACCCAAAACCTCAAGTCTCTAGTAGAGATGGTACAATTCGCACTCGTCCTTCTGCGCAAGCATAGGTGAATTCTCCCTCCCCTAGAAGAACCAATTTTAGGGCATCCATCCTAGTATAATCACCTCACCTT
The DNA here is from genome assembly GCA_963277665.1 of Viscum album. Taxonomy (NCBI): domain Eukaryota; kingdom Viridiplantae; phylum Streptophyta; class Magnoliopsida; order Santalales; family Viscaceae; genus Viscum; species Viscum album. The sequence continues at coordinate 1,637,049,777 of OY728163.1, read as the reverse complement.
CACCCCTTATTCATTACATTAGACCCTTTTCCAATGTAAATAGAATAGAGGTATGGTTCATCACCTCACCATCATCCATGGTCGATGCACCCTCTTCCATCAGCATGGAGGAAAAATTTGGATGTGTGAAGTGTTATTTTTGAATCTTTCACATCCTCTTATTTCTCACACCGAGTATGACTCATGTGGGATTAGAGATATGTGATGGTTGAAACATGTGCACAAACACTCATTAGAAGGAATTACAAGAACTCTGATTCCTATTCAAATCAGGATACATAGGAAGCTCTTTCAGATCCCAAGCTCACCAGATATCCTCCTCAAGAACCCAACCCCAATTCCCCCAATTTGGGCATCCTCTTTAGAAAATAAGCCCTAAATTCAATCCTCAAATCATCAAGGAATCCTTTTCATGAAGTAATCCCAAACTCATCTCCCTCAGGGGACCATATTCTCCTATGAGATTTATCGAACTATGTGTTAATTGATTCCCATACATATGGGATATGTAGGAAGCCTCCTTGAGGTTCAATACCAACAATTCAAATCAACCATGTTCTCTTTGGGCCATATTCCCAATAGGGTCTGATCCTACTTGGAAACTCATATCCTTTCCAAGTTCCTTGGGCTGCTTCAGCGTAAGTCCCACACTAAGATTTAACTAAGCGCCTTTCTCTTAGAGGTCCTTATCACATGACCTTTAACGGTGTGATGTGTCCTATTAAGCGACACCAGACTACAAGGGTTCTGATTCCTTTCAGTAGGATACGTAGGTAGCCCATTTTATGAGCATGATTATAAGATCAAAACAAACCTTCATCTCCCTAGATGATAATAAATTCCAGAGTGCCCCACTGAGTGGCTTAGAAACCAGTATCATCACAACGATGATTAAAATAATCTTTAATCGGTATATTAGAGGATACCATTGATGGAAAACCTCAAATACAAACAGATGTTTCCATTGATGAAGAACCTTGATTGCATACTGATGATTCTAAATTTTACACATATTAATAAGTGATTGTAAATTCCAAAGGATACTTATGATATTATTGGTGAATTAATAAGGATTCATGAAAATATTTTAATTTTACAAAGAGTGTCTAGGAGTAGACAATAATTCCCCCCAAAAGGGTGTGATGAGTCTGGCCTACCATCCTCTCGACCAATGCACATTCTTAAGTATCGTAATGTTCAAAACTTAACGAACGCCTGCATTTGGAAAGTTGTTCCTCTTTGGATAAATAACTATTGGAAGTTTATAGTTCCATGAATAAATCCAATGTAAATTCCATGGAAACGGGGATTCTTAAATCTAGAACACACGTTTCAAGGAACTACAAAACAAAAATGGTGAACCCGACGTGAATCCTTAACCAAGTTAATAATGTTTCCCCTATGAAAGGCCCCTATCAATTGATAATGGAAGGCCATAAAAAGGAATTAATCATGCATATATCTATATGAAAATATTTTTCTTTAATAGAGTTTGTTGTTGTTCTCATTTCTCCACTGAAATCCCTTCAAACCAATGAATGGCTTTCTCCAATACAACATCTATGAACTTCCCGATCGCTGCTCAATCTGGACCTTCATCTTCGGGAAAGACGCTATCACCAAACCAGCATATTCAATGCTGGTTCCCTAATGTGATGGTAAAAGAATATCGCCAGCATGGTACAATCCCGACTTTAGAAGCTACTCAACAAGCCCTCTAGGTCAAAAATAATCCTCGATCATTTGGCCAACGACGACCAATGATCAAGAAGCAGATGGAGCAAACCACCATATCCAACCATTTTGGGTCCTTATCCTCAGAACGCAATAACCAGTACCTCCCATACTATAGGGATGTGGATTAAGAGGTCACTCAAGGCCTCAATTCAATAATGTAGAAGTTCTTCCTAAGGACGGGGTTTTGTCTCTGGATGTTCAGACTCGGGCACGTAAGACGCACCGCCAGGGACAACGGTCGGTCAACAGGGAGTAGGTTCTCACCTCTACCTTTTCTAGAGAAGTCCATCGACCAAATTGGATGGTAAACAAACAAGCATACACATACACCCGTCCATCCTAATTTTGTCGATCAGCAGTCTCGTCTAACAAAAAACCCACCAAACCCACTAGATAAACCCAGTGGAGTACTGTGAATAGGAATATACAACAGTTCACAAGTTATCAGCCAGTCAGCAGGCTCGTCTGACTACATTTTAAGAGGCCCGCCAATCTAATATAGTGGAAACTGATAAATAGTAATATACACCTGTTTACAATCACCAATTTTGTCAGTAGTCTTGTCTTCCAGTATTGAAGGAAGTACATCAACCATACTTGAGGAAAAACAGCCAGTAGGCACATACACCTGCCAATGTTCATCAAGCCTACCAACAGTCTAATTTGGTAGCACCCAGAGAAGTCTGTCAGAAAGCTTCGATGACAAATTTCGGGTAGACCCAACTCTGTTCCCCCATGTGTGAGTACTGTCAATATCCATTGATAGGAAAAGGAGTACAGGAGCAGGCACATACACCTACTCCAGATACGAAATGGACATATATTACCATTCCGGCCACTGAAGTCACCAAACACATCTTATCAATAGTTAAAGGTCATACACATATCCTTGCCCATATTCTGGTATCATGTCAGGATATTTTAACAACTACTTTAGTAGTATCATGGGAACATACATATAAATCTATCCCAACACATGGGAGGACACATCAACATTCCATCCCAGAGCAGATACACACCTATGTTCCATTCCATGAGGTTCATGGGGCATTTTCCCCCATATCATACGGATAAGAGGATCGGGAACATACACCCTTTATAATTGGATTTAATCGGTTCATTCCAGTAACTAATCCAAGTCAGGAAAAAACACCTACCCATTATAATCACTTCTCCCAGTAGGTGGACCCATCTATGTATAAGAGAACATCCATAAAGAAGTCTCACCAAACACTGTTGGAAAATCAAGAGTCAAGCTGTGATTTAGATCCTCTTGACGCTGGAGTTCTTGAAGCCCTCAGTAATTTATCTGTTGTTTCTCAATATCCTACCCTCTCATTACCAAATTTTGGGAGTGTTATATTTAATTATGAATTTTCTCATCAGACACTTTATCATGAAGGCTTTCATCATGAAAATTCAGTCAATCCAGAGTTCATATCTCCAGATGAGAACCACGGTAACCCTCTGTGTGTCCATAAGAACAAGGAGTAAGAAGATTTATCCCTTACTTTAATCCACCATTTTGATCCTCCCTTTAATGGAATTCGCTGTCAAAGTCATCTCCGTATTAGTATATCACATTGTCAAAAAAATTCCATAATTAACAATGTAGCAACAAGAAATCCCTCCTATATCGAGGCACTTGCAAACACAAGTCCAGTCATGTCTAATTCCTTGTTATTTAAAGGTGAAACACTTTCTCAGTCAAAAGAAATATTAAGGTAACAGTCATTCCTTAAACCTCCCTTGGGTCATTAATCTTCTAATATAGAGATTCCACATTGGTAAAACCAAGTAAAGAAACCTCCAGTGAAAGATGACGAAGATGTGTTAAACATGAGGAAACAATTAGCTAAAGGAGAAATACCAGTCATGTTATGGCCGTCGGAAAATTCTCAGTTTGATATTCTAGAATCGATGAAAGAATATTGCATCTACGACATTCATCTCAACATATGGAAAAGTCTTCATCATTTGAAAACCAAAGAATTACCGTATGATGAATATAAAAATCATGTAAAGGTATTAGAAGGGTTACAATGCCAAATTGACTTGGCATCTCTTTCAGTTTCCCAACATCAAAGGATTGAAAAATAACAGAGAACCCTTCAGTGCGCATGTCTCAATGCACTAAATAGGCTATGACAATTAATTTCTGACTCCTCATCTAGTGTTCACATCAGAGGATGGGGTGCATATAGAGCATTTCATTTCACTACACTCCAAAATCAGTAAATTCCGCCAAAAGTGGATTCATGAAATACTATTTCCCACGGCCATCCACAATCAATAGGTTTTGTAAGTAATCAAATGTATTCTCAAAAACATGCATCAACTAGGTATCATCAGAATCAGGCCCAATGAAAAGAAGTTGTTGAGCTAATTTTACATCAAGCCTTTGAGAATCTTGAGCAAGCTTCCTATTTAGAAGGTGTCAGACATCAGAGGCTTCAAATTTCTACAATAACATAGCGATCTTTTAAAACAAATTATTTGAGTGATTGTCAGATGATGCACCAAGTTAATGTCTGAACCAAAATCTGCAAAATCAGAAGAGCAGCTGCATGCATTTTAGCTATAGCGGTTCAAGAATCACTCCCTATTGTGAGGGTGGGGGGACATTTAATTCAACCTTTAAATTAATTAAACAATGTTCAATGATTTGAAGAATAATAATAGGATCAACCCCAGCATGCATGGATGGTGGATTTTTCACATCTATAATCCCCTCCTCAATGGAAGTCAGTTTTCTCCTCAGCAAAGGGGATTTTTAGTAACTACAGAGTTTGTAACACCCCGATATTTTATGAAAAATATTATTTTAATTTCATTAATGTCTTCTGTTGTATTCTACAGCAAGATTACCTTGCGCTATACGCAACACCGTATTAGCTTGCAGTATACGCAACACTATTCTTGGATCGTGTTACACACAATTTTGATAATAGTTATTCTACACAACATTGAGTGTATATATATATATATTCAATGTATAAATGAAATATGGTTGGATTATGTTATATGAAACAACGAAGGATTCTTTCACAACACGCAATCCTAACTTGGCTTGCATTACACGCAATCACGACCTTCCTCGATAGCGTGTGTTGTACGCAATACCGGGTTTTAATAAACAACAATATATTATTATAATATTGTCATGAACTAGCCGTTATGAATATTATTAACTAAATTTTGAATTTTATAACATTATTAATCAACATACACATTTTCTAGAACATGGTATAAGAACAAAATAAATTTTTCGGGTAAAATAAGTATTTTTCAAAAAATGCAGTTTTGCCGCCTTTTGATGGCACACCCACTTTAAATATAGTTTTTGACATGTTTATATGTTCAATTTGACAAAATAAAATTCTTATTTTGAATCAATATATAAAAATTTACATTAGATAATGTTTTGATATTTTTCCGATATCTTTCATATTTTAATGAATAGTAAAAACACCCTATATTTTAATTAAAAACAACTTTTTTCATCGTAATATCTTATGTGGTTAAATTATAATATTGAATGGTTTTAAAGTATAAATAAAATATATTTTTACCATTTAATATAATTTATGTCATTAGCATTGATTTTACCTTGAATTCATAGGTTAAATCAATTCAATCTTTTGCAATGTTTTAAAGAAAAACTCGTTTTCTTTCGACAACGGGATTAATTTTAATTTAATTTCTGCATCTTTTGTGTATTGAATTTGGAAAAATGGATTCCATATTTGGAATCAGTTGGTCCAAATTTTGTTAATAAGCTACTTTTTATTTTTTGGCATTGTGAATAGTAACTACGGTAAATTTTATTTACTATAGTTAAAGGTAAATCGGGTAATTAAGGGTAAATATAAGATTATAAAATTATCCTAAAACTTGGAAAGATCCTATTGGATGGATAAAAGTAGACCTAGATAATCTAAGGGTCGGATTAGATTCATTTTATGGACTTTTTTCCATGAATATAATTTAATTATTATTAAAACCAAAGAATGTGACAACATGTCACTTTCTTAAATCTTATAAGTATAATAATTTTAATTTAGTGATAAACTTCATGAAACTTTGAAAATGAATAGTCTAAAGAAAGATAATACAATTATATAAATCATAGGAATTTATTTAGAATTTTTAGGGATTAAATAATTATCATTTCTTATGACACAAAGATGATGCAGTAATTATCTTATTAATGAAATATTGACATAATTGATGTTATAAATGCCCAAATAAATGTAATTTGAGACTTTTTATGACTTAAATTAATTTTATAGGTTAATATGACATGTTATTGTTGATATAAGTAACTTGGTTCGAACTTATCATTCTGTTATGAATTTCATAAAAATCATGTACCAAATACTGTCAAAATTGACATAAATTAGTTTTTAAAACAAATATTATATTATTAATTGTTATTTAATTCCTAAAAATATATGATTAGTCCAAATGACTTATATAAGGATATATATATTAATAATAAATAACTTGGGGTTCTTTTGGCTTGTTATGGTTTGTTTATTAACCATATAGTGTAAGAAAACAAAAAGACACGGTAAAAGTTAAATTATTTAACTTAGAGTTAAATCTAATTGATAAGGTTAAAATAATAACCTAAACTTGTATAAATCCTATTGGATGAGATTATTTCGACCCATACCCACCTTATCTTCGAAATAAGACCCTTTGGAACCATTATAAACCTAATTTGACCTTAATATAAAATAATATTTTGAGATTTTCCTAAGGTGCCCCTCTCCTCCCTTATAAAAGGGCACGTCCTCCCCCTCTTCCTCACACCACTTTGAGCCATCAAGCTCGGCCAACCACTACCAAAATCTCTTCTACACTTCCCTAGTATCATCCTAGAAGTCCTGTTCTTCTTCAAAGATCATCCTTAGTTTTTTAAGTGGAGGTTAAGAAAAGGCGCGTCAAAAAGAGGAGGTTCGGATACGGATAAAGCATATCGAACATAAGGTAAGGGAAATATCACAATCTCATTTTTATCTGAGATTGTTTATACTTTAGTATTTACTGGGGTGTATTTTATCATCCACATCCATGTTTCCTCAATATGTAATATTATTTCCATCCACCTATAATTGTTTAAATCCAATTTTACCCTTCGGTGAGTTTTTAATAAAGGATATGAAAAGAATCTTTTGTCTTTTTTCGTACGAGATACTTTTTGACTTTTCCGACAAAAGTACGAGAAGAATGTTTTTTTAACTTATATGGAATGAATGGATTTTTAAAACATTATTTCCAAGAAGTTTCCTTTACAAGTTTTCAAGTTTATTTTTACTCAACTTATTTTAGTTAAAAATTGAATGACGTGTTAAGAAAGGAAAAAATGTTAATGAAGTAGAAAGGATATTTTCCTCAAGAATGGAGTTCAAGTGTTTTATAAAAATTATTTTCCATATAAGATAATATAGGGTTCTATTTCTATCCCTATTATTACATTGATTTGAATATGTTGTGATGGAATTATTTTTATGAATTCCTTTATCTTATATGAATTGTTTTATGATGTCATGATGTTTAAGATTCCCATTTTTATTACATGGGTTATGATATGATGTATGGTTTATAATTTGGTGTCACACATAAGAATGGTGTCATTATGAGATGGGTGGGACCTATATCTCCCTCCAATGCATTGGGTAAAGATTTTATATCTCATGAGATAGACATGGCTAGAACAGTAGGTTATACCGGTTTAGTGAAACAGGACTGAAACGAGGAATGAACTCGGTTCAAAATGGGACTTTGTCCACTAAGATAGTCTTGGCAATGAGTCTTGACTAACAAGAAATGATTCTCTATTATTATGTGTGTATGCCACAAAGTTTCATGTTTTAAGTTATGATTATTGGGATTACATTTCACTACTAAAATTTATCCCATGTTATGAAATTATGATCTCTTTTGCAGGTTAAGATTTCCAAAAGATATGTTCTTATGAATATGATGTGATTGATATTTATTTTTTTTACCCTTACTATGCATTTGAGCTCACCCTTTTATGTTTTTTTTCCAGGATATAAAGAAAGGAATTAGGTTTAAAAAAAGGAGATCTTTATGGGAGATGTTGAAGATCTTTCACCACGATTAGAAGATTATATTCCGAGTTTCCAAAGACACTAAACTATTACGGTCCTTGTGTGTGTGTTTTTGTTATCTACTAATTATTCCTCAAAAGTAATGTATTGTCCATGTACATCAGGCTTCGGGTCTCTACAGTTGGTATCAGAGGAATGTTTTAGTCAACCTTTGGAAACTAGGATTCGAAAATGTTAGTGAGATCCCTAGAGATATTTCTAAGGTATGTCTAGGGATGTCCCTAAGGATAAGTGTACATATAGGATATAGTCTTAGAACTATGGTAACGATCTTAGAATTTAACCCAAGATGTTAGATATTGAGGGTGCTCCCCCTTTACTATGTTGTTTTACCTAGCATGATTTTTGCCTATCGCACTATTCTTTTTGGGTTTTAGACGATGGCTGGAACCCGAAGGAACCATTTTGATCACTGTAATGGAAAATGAAATGATTTTCCTCCTGAACAAACAAATGTTATGGGAGATGGAGTGCATAATATTATTACTATACTTACACAAGCTATGAATCATTTTGGACTTCCAAATGAGCAGAGAAGGGAACAATATTATATTGAGTCCTTCATGAGGCAACATCCACCTTCTTTCAGTGGGTCTTCCGATCCACTTATTGCTGAACAATGGATCTGTACCACTGAAAATATATTTTCAGTTCTTCAATGTTCTGAACATGATAAAGTCATCTTAGTAGTATATCGTTTGGAAGGTGAAGCTGATCAATGGTGGAATCTTATCAAGAATATGAGGCAAAGAGATGAAATTGAGTCCATGGAATGGGACGAGTTCAAGAACTTATTTTTCTATAAGTACTTCCCTCGTATTCTTTGAACAAATATGGAGAAGGATTTTCTTGAACTAAAGCAAAAGGATGATGAATCTGTTGGTATATACGAAGCGAATTTTACAAGGCTTGCAAGGTATGCATCTGGATTTATCATCCAACCTGAAAGTAAAGTTGATCGATTCTTCAGTGGATTAAAAGCAAGTCTTTGAAGGGCATTAGCTATAAGATACTTCAGTAGCTATGAAGAAATTGTGCGTTGTGCTATCAAGGTAGAAATGGAAGTTGGTGTTACATGTCCATCTCATGGTTTTGACAAGAAACAAAAGATGGAGTTCAAGGAGAAATCTCAGAATAATGGTGAAAAGAAGATGAATGTTTCCTTATGCACAAAGTGTGGAAAGAAGCATGGTGGAGATTGTCTTAAAGGGACTGGAAAATGTTTTAAGTGTGGAAAATAAGGTCATCGAGCAGCTGAGTGTCGAAGTAATGGAAAAAGGGTTTCTAGTGATGTGAATAAAGAAAACACTACCGAGAACGCACCACCAACACTTCAATGCTTCAAGTGCAAGGAAATGGGGCATTATGCTAATAAGTTCCCTAATCCAAGGGTTAGTGATGATCGACATGAGCAACCACTTAAGGCAATGGACAAAGGGAAGTCACATGCGATCACTATTGGCGATGTTGAATATGAAAACGATGTGGTGGAATGATTAAGTGTTTATGTAATGGGATTTCAAAATAGTATCATGGAATCTCATTTATGGTATTGTGGAATTTTGGAATATCTATGTATTGGTTTTCAATAATTATATGATACTGGTAACCAGGAAAAAAAAGTGACTGAAATATTTTTGGAAAGTAGATGATATGCGCATAATGAAGGGAAAAGAAGATAATGAGATGTTTGATTGTATTCATGAGCTCATGATTGACATAAGGACTAAGTATATAGAATTTTAAGGATTTTGGTATGTGGAAAGAGTTATCTTTTGACAGCACTCATGTTTTCACTAAGATTCAATGGGTATTCATTTTTCAAGAGATTACATGGTTATGGTATTCACATGACTAGAATGTGACGAACAAGATATATGAGGGATAAATGATGGCATTCACGTGATCATTTTCTATATACTATGAGCTTGGACCGAAGTATTTTAGATAAGCCTAATGATTGTAATGGACTATGTTGGACATAAGTTAATATTGTTTAAGGATAAAACGTTTTTTGATATTGTTGATAGGATGTTATAATAATGTAGTTTTAGAAAAAGGACAACCTGCGGGATGTGCGACAACCCATCGCGTCGGCCAAGGATGTGGGAATCGAACCCACAAATAAAGTGTGACGGGCCTTTATCACATACCACTGGCCTACAGAAAGTCCCTGGTTAGTAGAAACTAGTTTTATTTTATTAAGCGGTATGATATATGAAGTATAAGTTCATTTTTGGAATCGTATATGATTAACCTCACCAAAGACGGACTTATGTATATTTGATTACTATTGCAAAAATTTTGTTTGAAATAGATGGAATGACCCATCATTCTATCACATGATCTGTTAACACTTCACGAATAACAAATTCAACTTCATTTCTTTAAGAGATGAAGTGGAAATTGTTCAAAGCACGAACAACAGTGATATTGTACCAAAATCAAGTAAGTATTTCTTCTAATTCAAAATTTTCAACTTTAGGGAAATGATATTGAAAACCAAAAATGTTGTCCTAGTGATCTTATATCTGATGAATCAGATGGTACCCTAGATCATCACAAATTTATAGCTTTGCGATTATTGGCTTTTTCATAGCCATGTTCTCTACCACTCTCCATCAGAACTTGATGGTTAGATTTTTCTTCCATATCCATATTTTCACCTATGTTATCCTACATGGAAACCCAGTGATGAGTTAATTTTGGCAACCGTTACATTTCATACTTTAGTTTTTAAATCCATATTTTGCTATTCCTTTTTACGATGTGGGTTTCTATTAAACAAACTTTCGAGTAGTAAACCATTTATAACCCCGACGAATTTCAAGGGCGAAATTCATTTTAATGGGGGTAGAATGTAACACCCCGAGATTTTATGAAAAATATTCTTTTAATTTCATTAATGTCTTGTGTTATATTCTACACCAAGATTACCTTGCACTATATGCAACACCGTATTAGCTTGCAGTATACGCAACCCTATTCTTGGATCGTGTTACACACAATTTTGATAATAGTTATTCTACGCAACATTGAGTATATATATATATATATTCAATGTATAAATGAAATATGGTTGGATTCTGTTATAATAAACAACGAAGGATTCTTTCACAACACGCAACCCTGACTTGGCTTGCATTACACGCAATCGCGACCTTCCTCGATAGCGTGTGTTGTACGCAATACCGGATTTTAATAAACAACGATATATTATTATAATATTGTCATGAACTAGCCGTTATGAATAGTATTAACTAAATTTTGATTTTTATAACATTATTATTCATCTTACACATTTTCTAGAACATGGTATAAGAACAAAATAAATTTTTCGGGTAAAATAAGTATTTTTCAAAAAATGCAGTTTTTCCGCCTTTTGATGGAGCACCCACTTTAAATATAGTTTTTGACATGTTTATATGTTCAAATTGACAAAATAAAATTCTAATTTTGAATCAGGATATAAAAATTTACATTACATAAAGTTTTCATATTTTTCCGATAACTTTCATATTTTAATGAATAGTAAAAACACGCTATATTTTAATTAAAAACAACTTTTTTCATCGTAATATCTTATGTGGTTAAATTATAATATTTAATGGGTTTAAAGTATAAATAAAATATATTTTTACCACTTAATATAATTTATGTCGTTAGCATTGATTTTACCTTGAATTCGTAGGTTAAATCAATTCAATCTTTTGCAATGTTTTAAAGAGAAACCCATTTTCTTTCGACAACATGATTAATTTTAATTTAATTTATGCATCTTTTGTGTATTGAATTTGGAAAAATGGATTCCATATTTGGAATCAGTTGGTACAAATTATGTTAATAAGCTACTTTTTATTTTTTGGCATTGTGAATAGTAACTACGGTAAATTTTATTTACTATAGTTAAAGGTAAATCGGGTAATTAAGGGTAAATATAAGATTATAAAATTACCCTAACACATGGAAAAATCCTATTGGATGGATAAAATTAGACCCATATAACCTAAGGGTCGGATTATATTCATTTTATGGACTTTTTTCCACGAAAATAGTTTAATTAATATTAAAACCAAAGAATGTGACAACATGTCACTTTCTTAAATCTTATAAGTATAATAATTTTAATTTAGTGATAAACTTCATGAAACTTAGAACATGAATAGTCTCCAAAAATATAATACAATTATCTACATCATAGGAATTTATTTATAATTTTTAGGTATTAAATAATTATCATTTATTATGACACAATGATGATGCAGTAATTGTCTTATTAATGAAATATTCACATAATTGATGTTATAAATTTCCAAATAAATGTAATTTGAGACTTTTTATGACTTAAATTAATTTTATAGGTTAATATGACATGTTATTGTTGATATAAGTAACTTGTTTCTAACTTATCATTCTTTTATGAATTTCATAAAAATCATGTACCAAATAGTGTCAAAATTGACATAAATTAGTTTTTAAAACAAACATTATATTATTAATTGTTATTTAATTCTTAAAAATATAATTTTCGGCCAAATGACATAGATAAGGATAGATATATTAATAATAAATAACTTGGGGTTCGTTTGGCTTGTTATGGTATGTTTATTAACCATATAGTGTAAGAAAACAAAAAGACATGGTAAAAGTTAAATTATTTAACTTAGAGTAAAATCTAATTGATAAGGTTAAAATAATAACCTAAACTTGTATAAATCCTATTGTATGAGAGGATTTCGACCCATCCCCACCTTATATTCGAAATAATACCCTTTGGAACCATTATAAACCTAATTTGACCTTAATATAAAATAATATTTTGAGATTTTCCTAAGGTGCCCCTCTCCTCCCTTATAAAAGGGCACCTCCTCCCCCTCTTCCTCACACCACTTTGATCCTTCAAGCTCATCCAACCCCTGCCAAAATCTCCTCTCCACTTCCGTAGTATCATCCTACAGGTCTTGGTCTTCTTCAAATAGCATCCTAAGTTCTTTAAGGGGAGGTTAAGAAAAGGCGCGTCAAAAAGAGGAGGTTCGGATACGTACAAAGCATATTGGACATAAGGTAAGGGAAATATCACAATCTCATTTTTATCCGAGATTGTTTATACTTTAGTATTTACTGGGGTGTATTTTATCATCCACATCCATGTTTCCTCAATATGTAATATTATTTCCATCCACCTATAATTGTTTAAATCCAATTTTACCCTTCGGTGAGTTTTTAGTAAAGGATATGAAAAGAATCTTTTGTCGTTTTTCGTACGAGGTACTTTTTGACTTTTCCGAAAAAAGTACGAGAAGAATGTTTTTTTAAGTTATACGTCATGAATGGATTTTTAAAACATTATTTCCAAGAAGCTTCCTTTACAAGTTTTCAAGTTTATTTTTAATCAACTTCTTTTAGTTTAAAATTGTATGACATGTTAAGAAAGGAAAAAATGTTAATGAAGTAGAAAGGATATTTTCCTCAAGAATGGAGTTCAAGTGTTTTATCAAAATTATTTTCCATCTAAGATAATATACGATTCTGTTTCTATCCCTATTATTACATTTATTTGACTATGTTGTGATGGAATTATTTTTATGAATTCCTTTATCTTATATGAATTGTTTTATGATGTCATGATGTTTAAGATTCCCATTTTTATTACATGGGTTATGATATGATGTATGTTTTATGATTTTGTGGCACACATAATAATGGTATCATTATGAGATGGGTGGGACCTATATCTCCCTCCAATGCATTGGGTAAAGATTTTATATCTCATGAGATAGACATGGCTGGAACGGTAGGTTATACCGGTTCAGTGAAACAGGACTGAAACGAGGAATGAACTCGGTTCAGAATGGGACTTTGTCCACTAAGATAGTCTTGGAAATGAGTCTTGACTAACAAGAAATTATTCTCTATGATTATGTGTGTATGCCACAGAGTTTCACGTTTTATGTTATTATTATTGGGATTACATTTCACTACTAAGATTTATCCCATGTTATGAAATTATGATCTCTTTTGCAGGTTATGATTTCCAAAAGATATGTTCTTATGAATATGAAGTGATTGATATTTCTTTTGTTTACCCTTACTGAGCATTTGAGCTCACCCTTTTATGTTTTGTTTCCAGGACATAAAGAAAGGAATTAGGTTTGAAAAAAAGGAGATCTGTATGGGAGATGTCGAAGATCTTTAACCACGATTAGAAGATTATATTCCGAGTTTCCAAAGACACTAAACTATTACGGTACTTGTGTGTGTGTTTTTGTTATGTACTAACAATTCCGCAAAAGTAATGTAATGTCCATGTACGTCAGGCTTCGGGTCTCTACAGAGTTGGATAATGAATTCCCTCCATTGGGTACACAATTAAGACAAGATCATATACATCCTGATAGACCTATTCCCATGGGTTATCCAAGGCAGATATCAGCACCACCATCAGTGGTCTTACCGATCATTGCACCAGATCAAACTCTAGTTACTATACCTGCATAGAATCCATCTCATCTTGATATTCCCCAAATGCTTATGAACACAATTAAAGCATTATCAACTCAGTTGGAAGATATGGAGGAACGACATGCACTAGTTCAGCCAGAAAAGAGAGCTTACCCTGAATGGGTGGATGCAATTTCTCCCCTAACAAATTTTGTGAATACTACATTCCCAATTTTTAATTGTTTGGAAGATCTGGAACAACACTTAACACATTTTGTGTCTTTTTGTGATCCTATGATGGGAACTTCTCAACAAAAAGAAGCAATTAATCTTAGGTGTTTTGTGCAGTCATTACAAAGACCAGATTTTGTCTGGTATACATGTTTGCAATCTCAATCAATTACTGGGTGGGAAGAACTTTTTCAGAAATTCCTTCTTTAATTTATCTCAACACTACCAAAGATGGCAGTTTTTTATCTTACCAATTGTAAACAAATGGAGAATAAAAGATTTTCAGATTTCATTGCTCAATGGAAGGGATTACCATATTCCTTAAGTTTAGAACTCCCTCAAGAAAAGTTGTTTCCAATCCATGTGGCAATTATGCGTGATGAATTACACACACCATTTATCCCTATTAAATGCACATGAGAGTTTTGAGACCTTACTTCAATCACTCAGTAGATAGAAGATTCTATTATAGAAACTAAGGCTAAAACTTGTGTAATTCCATATCTTCCAAGAAGGATAATAGGAAAGTCAGAAGCTGCTACAGTCACACTCTAACAGGCACATGTACTTGCTTCTACTTCAAGACCTTCATTATACCAAAGGGCTCCGCCTCCTGAGCATCAGCAGTAATGACTATTTCTTCAAGATGATCAAAGAGATCAAAGGTAGAAATAGTTTGAGGAAAGAAAGAATAATGTGTCTTTATTCAGGAATGAACAAGTTAATGGTTACTTCATCTCAGCCCTGGAAAACAATTTAGTTCAGTTTCCAAGGCCAAAGAAGCCAAATAAATATGGAGATGAAGATCATCCAAATTATTTTCCCTTTTATTGGATATTGGGACACCCCATTTAAGAGTGCTTTGTTTTCAAAGTCCTTATTCAAAATATGGTAGACTCTAGACAAGTGAAATTAAAAAATTCATCAGCTCAAGTAGCATATGTTACTGCTACCAATTCATAGGAATAGGGACAATGGCAAGAGGTTAAAACTAAAAGTGTGCAAAAATATGATGATTGGATGATCAGGAAAATGATCAACCAGACTCATGCTTTTTTATGAACACAGTTGAAACAACCAATTGTTTCTTCTACCACTCCTACCACAGAAAAACCATCTTCATCAAAAGGACATTCCTCAAAGAAGAAAAGTGATGATAAAGACAATGATTTGTCAAAAGAAGACGAGCTTGTGTCAAGGACAAAGTAGTCCTTTACCTGGGTAGATTTTATGTCATCTTTTTCAAAGTCACAGGCACCGCCTCACCAAATGGTACAACCAGAAGTAACCTGTCATGTAGAATCATCATCAGATGAAGAATTGATCTTTGGTTCTGTTAATGTTATTCATTTAATGGATCATTATGCCAATGGTGATTCAGATTGTATTGAGCCATAATTATTTATACCTAATTGGGGACCTATAGGAAGAGGCCAAGGTTGTGGATATAGGGGAAGACATGGGAATTATAGAAACCACCATTTTAACTCTACCCCTGCTCAAACCATATATGCGACAGAAACTCGTGGAAGATCCCTTTTGTGAGCTCAA
The DNA here is from genome assembly GCA_963277665.1 of Viscum album. Classification (NCBI taxonomy): domain Eukaryota; kingdom Viridiplantae; phylum Streptophyta; class Magnoliopsida; order Santalales; family Viscaceae; genus Viscum; species Viscum album. The sequence goes on along the minus strand of OY728163.1, from coordinate 1,637,033,674 downwards.
CAGGAACAAGGTGTTTCTTCCATACAAAACGTGTCTAGTTCTAGAACAATTATTCTGGAGGACCAATTAGAAGTAATGCCATATTCTTCTCAGAAAATGAATAGACCTAGTTAGTATAATCTTCCAAAGTCAGAAATATCCCCCACTTATGTTTCAACACAAAATATGACTACAACAGAAGCATCTACTTCCAAAGAACCTGCAAAAACACATCTCCATGTTGGGAAATGCATACCTTTGGATCAAAAGTATGATGTTTTGAAAAAATTGTCTCATGTACTGACCAAGTTGTCAATTAGGATGCTTTGAATCTATCAAAAGATCTTCGAGAGGCACTCATTGAGGCTTTTTCATGTCCTCGTGAATTTGAAACAGATGTTACTACTGCTGAGGTTTACCGTACAGAGAATGATTCTGCAGAATGTCATGAAGTCATATCTTTTACGGATGAAGATGAAGACCATGTGGTACCTAGGAATATCAGGCCTTTGTATTTGTCTGGAAAGTTCAATGACATAGATATTCAATGATCCTTCATTGATAATGGCTTTGGGGTCAACCTCATTCCTTTTCGTACACTTTTTTGATTGGGAATGACTGAATCTGACTTATCTCCTTTGAATTTAACGTTGCAAGGATATGATAAGAATGAAAAAGAACCTCTGGAAAAAATTACACTCAGAACTCAGTTTGGAGATCCTGTGTCTAATTCAGATTTCATGGTTGTTATTCAGGAAACAACTTTCAATATTCTCCAAGGAAGGCCTTGGTTGCATTAACATGCAGACATACCTTCGTCATACCATCAATGTATGAAATACTATTTCAGTGGTCAAATTGGGACATTTTATGGTGACAACTCTCCATTAAAAACATGTGAATATCAATACATTGAGGAAAATTTTTATCACATAAAAGGAACAAAGTCCATAATGATGGAAATAACCAGAGTTAATGCACCAAATGGACTGGAAATGATTCCAGAAAATCCATTCATGAATTTAAGTACAGATTATGTGCTACCCATTAATCAAGTTGAATGGATAAAACCAAATCCATGCACTCATATAGTAATTCCCATAATTTAAATTATGGCTATTGAGCCTGATAACATAAGAGAAATTATTGACACACCAAGAAATGATGGAATCTTGAATGGAGATGTTTTCATTTCATCTGTTGAACTACAATGAGCCTCTACTTTTTCAATCAGAATAGAAGAAATTGTAGCAATGTTAGAGGAAGACAAAGATGTTGATTCTCAATCCATCAATCCTTCTTTACCATAGGAAGACCATTCATCATATGTAGGGTCGGATATGGTGTCCTTTTCTTTAGGATGTTCAAATACTAACTCCTCCCATAATTTTGGGAGTATTGCCTTGTCATCTACTATACAAGTGAAAACAGAAGAGGTAACACCTAACAAGGAATAAGAAGAAGATCTCGGGGATGCTCCTCCAGCATTTGAAGAAGGTGTCTCTACCACCGTGGATGAAAATAGAAAAATAAATATGGTTACAGAAGAAGATCCACGCCCCACTCTAATTAGTGCGGCCATGACCTCTGAAGACCAATAGGTGTATACTTCCTTTCTAAAGAAACATAGAGACATATTTTCTTGGAATTATACATAAATGTTAGTTCTTAATCTTGATGTAGCCACCCATCATTTTAGTTTTCCATAATAACATCATGGATTCAAGAAAGCAGCAAGGAGAACACACCCAACTCATGCCTCTAAAATTGATGTTGAAGTTGATATGTTATAAAGGCTAAATTTTTTAGGGAAGTTCAGTATCCCAAATGGCTAGCCAAAATTGTCCCATTGAAAAAAAGAATGGGCAAATTAGATTCTGCATTGATTTCAGATATCTTAACTAGAAATTTCCTAAAGATGATTTTCCAGTCTCGATTAAAAAACTTCTAATTGATGCAACTACTGGCTATGAATCTCTTTCATTTATGGATTGTTTCTTTGGGTATAATAAAATTTGAATGTCCCTGGGGGATGAAGAATATATAGCCTTTATAGCTCCTTAAGGTGTGTTTTACTATAGGGTAATTCCCTTTGGCATAAAGAATGCAGGCGCAACATACCAACATTCCATGCACCATATATTCAATCCCTTCTTAAAGAAATTTATTGAATGTTATGTGGATTATTTGGTAGTCAAATCCAAACAACGTTCCAATCACCTGTCTGATTTGGAAACAATATTTCACAAACTTAGGCAACATAATTTTAAGATGAACCCCTTAAAATGTTCTTTCGGGGTAACATTGGGAAGGTTTTATGGATTCTTTGTATGCCATAGTGGTATCAAAGTTGATCCTAAGAAAACAAAATAAATCCTTGGTATTTCACCTCCTAAAAATTTGAATGAATTAAGAGGACATCAATGACACTTGGCCTATATTGGGCGCTTTATCTCAAACTTGGCAGGAAAATATTTACCCTTCACCAGATTAATGAAGAAGGGGGTTACCTACCAATGGTTAGAGGATTGCCAAGAAGCATTTTATATAATCAAGAAATATCTCTTGATTCCACAAGTATTGATGCCACCTGTTGAAGGAAGACAACCTATTCTCTACGTTACATCTTTAGAGATATCACTAGGTTCCTTCCTCGCCCAAAAGAATGATTTTGTGAATGAAAACAACCTTTATTATCTCAATCGATCTATGTTTGATACAGAAACTCAGTATTCGAATATTGAGAAGTGCTACCTGGCATTAATCTTTGAAGTTCAGAAATTAAGGAACTACCTACAACATCATAAGGTCCAACTAGTGTCTTATAATAATCCACTCAAATTTATCCTCAGTCTCCCTATTTATACAAGGCTTTTGGCACAGTGGGCGGTTATTTTTCAATAGTTTGATATCCAGTTTATGCCTCAAAAGGAAATAAAAAGTCATGCTTTGGATGATTTCCTTGCTGAACACCCATCTGGGAAGACACATCATTTAATACTGAACTTCCTGATGAAGAGATCTTCTCTACTAAAGATAATTCCCAAACATGGGAAATGTATTTTGATAGTGCTTCTAGAATTCCAACATATAAAATACTGGAAAATCCTAAACTCAAAAAGGTTGGATTAGGAATTGTCCTTATTTCCCAAGAAAAGGCAGTATTTCCTTATTATTTCCTATTATCGAAAGGTGGTACCATCAATGAATCTGAGTATCAAGCTCTCATCGCAGGTTTGGAATTGTCCCTTCAGGTGAAAATTGATCATTTAAAAGTTAAAGGTTATTCAGAATTGGTAATCAAAAAAATTAATAGGGAATATTCTATTAGAAAAGAAGAGTTAATCCCTTTATGTGATTATGCCAGAAAGTTAATGGCTGAATTTCCCTCAGATACAACATTTTCCGAGGTCCCACAATCAAAAAAATTCTCAAGAAGATGCACTGGATAATGCAATTACAGTCTTACAAGATCCAAATCGGGATGAGACAGTTATCAGCATAACCTGTCGCTGGGTGGTCTTACCTTTTGTTCAAACCATAATGAAGGAAATTAATGAAATTTTCCCTATTTCTGAACCATATGGTCATACCATGGGATGGAGATCATCTATTATAGAATATCTTCAAAATGGGGTACTTCCACCAAACAAGGCTGAGAAAGAACAGATCTGGTGATGAGTGGTCAATTTTACTCTTTATGATAGTCCAGACTACCAAAAGATCCTTTACAAGTGAGGATTTGATGGAATTATCTTCAGATGTATTTATGGAGAAGAGACTGAAACTATCATGAACGAAGTACATTCAAAAGCTTATGGTGCCCACCAATCATGCGCACAGACTCTCCGACCAGATCTGAAGGCTTGGATACTTTTGGCCTTCAATGACACATGATTGTACAGATTTCACTAAAAAATTTTCATCCATGTAAAGTGCATGAAAACTTCATTCTCAACCCCTAGAGTTTCTACATATAGCTAAATACTCTTGTCCATTTTCCACATGGGGAATGGATATAGTAGGGCCTTATCCTCCATCCACGGATAAGCAGTTCAAGTACATTCTCACTACTAGTGACTTATTCTCTAAATGGGCTGAGGCAATTCCTCTCAAGGAAGTTGGAGCCAAAATCATTGTAAGTTTTGTCAAAACTAATATCATCCCCAGATTTGGTGTCCCAGAGACTATTTTGACGGACAATGGCACCAATTGTTTTCTGCTAAAGTAAAAAAGATGTATCAGGAATATAATATCAAGTCCAACCACTCATCTCACTATCATGCAGCATCCAATGGATAGATAGAGGCTTTCAAAAAAACCCTATCAAATATACTTTAGAATATCATGGATAAAGATAAGAAATCCTGGCCTGATAAACTTTTGAATGCTTTATCGGCTTATCGGACAACTACCTGTAATGCTACCCAAGAAACTCCATATTCAATGGTATATAGAACTGAAGTAGTTATGCTAATTGAAATACAATTGACTTCACTTAGAGTTGTAATCTGTGATTAGTTTTCTATAGATGAAAGATCTCAAAAACTGTTCAATGAGTTGGAACGATTAGATGAGAAAATATTGCATTCATTGCATCATTTAAAAGTCTATCATAACAGAATAGTGCGAGCTTTTAATAATAATTTTAGCCTTCGTTTATTCATTCAAGGTGAATTGGTATTAGTCCGTAGGACTCCAATGATATCTGGAAAGAAACCACCAAAACTTGAACCAAAATAGGAAGGACCTTATTCCATACATAAGGTCTATTCAAATGGAGGTTATGATTTAATCTCAATGGATGGAGAGCTCATTACATCTCCAACCAATGTGATATTTTTGAAGAAATTCTTTGTGTAATTATACACAATAGTCCTCATTGCATGAATTAAAACTGCACAACCCCCATGTCCTAGTTTCATGACATTAAACAGCACAAAAACCACATTAGTCCTCACTACAAACCTAAAACTGCATAGCCCCCATGTCCTATTTGAAAGACATTGAACTACATAACAACCACAGCAGTCCTCACTGCAAGACATTAAACTGCACAGTATAATGTCCTTGCTGCAAAACTTAAAACTGCACAGCCCCCATGTCCTAGTTATAAGACATTAAATTGCATTACAACCATAAGGGTCCACACTGCATGACGTTAAATGTTTATAGCATCTTGATCCTTGTATCATGACGTTAAACTCCATGACATCATATGTACAGATAATGTTTTCTCTATTTGACGTTAGAATATTCCATAAGAAAACTTCATTGACATCGTCACTACTTCTTAGTATTACATGAGTCCTTCTCTTTTCTATGTTGGATTTAGATCTGCATAGAGATGATTGTTTCAAGAACTATGTATGGCTTGATTCTCATTTTCAATGAGATACATAGAGACACATAAATCTCTAATTTTGGGCCCAGCCACAATCCCAACATTTTCTTCTTTTATTTTCTCCTCATGTATATGAATTAAATCTATATAGATTGTTTCCTTAAGATATATGATTTGGTCCTTATACCATTTTATGTCTTAAGATTTATCATTCTCTCAGAACGTATCAAAAGCCCCCATTCCTTATGTAAAACATAGCGTGAGGAATGATTGTTTAAAGAACTATGTATGGCTTGATTCTAATCTATTTTGAGATATGTATAGATTCATAGATATCTAGTCTTGGGCCCAGCCATAATAAAAAAAACCCTTTATTTCTTGTATAAAAATAAAATCTACCTAGGGAATGTTTTATGAACTATGTATGACTCGATTCTTTCCCCAGCAAGACATATAGTGACACTTGGGTTTTATCCCTTAATCCAGTTACAATATGTCTTTAATTTAATATTGGTTCATTTTCATCCTTACCACATTACATTAAACTGCATGGAAATCTAATAACCCTATTCTTCATTTGCATCACCTTTGCATTATAAAAGAAACCCTTACTACTCCTTGTTTCTCACACCAAGCATAGATCAGATGGGATTAGGAATTGGGTAAATGGATTCTTTATATAAGGTGTTTTAATTTCTTATAGGGTTAATAATGTCTTCACTGCATGACTCAAACTACATAGTATAATTTTCTCACTGCAGGATTCAAAACTGCGTAGTATAATCTTCTCACTGCATGACATAAAACTTCACATCATCATATTCATTCAAAGGAAACAAAGAAAGTATCCATTTTACATATGAGTCAGATATATGTAAAGGACATAAAACTCATAGTCAATAATTATTAAAATATTTACCATAAACATTTAACATAAACCCTTGTCCATATTTCACACTCTTAATCTTGAATATTTCCAAATCCTCATAATCATTCTTAGGGTTTCTGGTGACAATATTTCTAATACATGAGAGCTATTTTGCCTGACTATGCGGAACGTGCCCTTAGGTGGCCTTGCATAAGTTTCCTACATAACATGCCTGTTAGTTAAAAGATTCCACTATTTGGCTTTGTAGCATATGCTCTAGTTGGCCCTGCATAATACAACCCCCATAACAGGTTTGTCAAGTAATGGTAAATTTTTTCTTAGTTATAGTATCTTTGTCCCCTTTAATCTTTGATGAAAATATATATGAATCTGTATTTTAAAACAGTTATTGAAATATACTTGTCCCTTTATCTTTTTCACAATCTAAAAATCTTCAAGATCATGGTTTACACATTTCCTTCACCATGTGTTTGATACACTAGGGAATAACCTTGAATTCACATGGTGACATATCATATATTGTTTCCATTTTTGGTCTTATTTGTATGACCTAAAAATAAGGACATCATATCTTTTACATTTGGGTCATACATTCATTAATATCCCACTTCTCCTCAGATTCGATGATTACCCCTTCGCAGACTCCTAAGTCCAGCATAAGAGATACTCGTTTAGAGGCTGGGATTTTTTCATCAGTTGTATATATAAAAGTATCCAACTCCAAAATATACATATATAGATTATCCCAAGTTATTTTTAGGATTGTAATCATAAGGTTCCTTGATGTCACTAATATCTGGAATTTGAATGCCATGCTGGAGAACTTCCCATGTATCCCTGAGATCACAGTTTACACTCTCCCAATGATGAATGGTTGAAGGTCGCACATAATTAAATCTTGGTGTGGTTAACTGTGGAGGAGATTCAACACCTTCTGATTGTATAGCTTCTTCCGGCCACTCTTCCTCATAAAGTTCAATAGATGGAATATGAATCTCTGTTTGATGGTGGCGACTAGATCACCTTGGTGTTAAAGGTTTTGCTCCTTTATCCCTAGTCTTCTTGGTATACTTCCTGTGAAGACGTTTTGAGGGATCTGAAACCTTTGAAACTTTTGTATCATCTATGGCCTTGGACTTCTTACACTAGTACAATCATGACCTTTAGCGGCCGCCAAAAGTCGTCGCTAAAGGTCTATAGCGGCCGCCTAGCATCTGCCAAACGACGACCGCTTTTGGCACGCTGCTATTTCTATCAGCGACCGCCATTTAGTGGACGTTGTAGGAAATCTTTAATGGTCAACAGAGGCTACCAAATGGCAGCTGCTCTAGGCGGCCGCTGTATGTTGTCCCTATAGCGGCCTCCATTTGGCAGCCGCTATATGTTTTTATGTTTTTTTTAAAAAAATATCAATAACACAATAAAATATACCCACATAAATATCATCAGTAATCTTCCAAGATTCACATCCATCATCAAATATAACTGTATAAAAAATTTAATAACAAAATTAGTATCGAATAAAACCTATAAACAAATAATTGAAACAAATTAACATATTTCAATTCAAACTCTGTAATAAATCGAAAGTATTTGATTTTCAAAATATATTCATAATTTTGATTACCATTTTTAAATTTTAAAATCATTAATTCTATGGTTCTAATTAGATTGTTTCCCTGTGATTTTAAGTCAATCTGATGTCGTCCGCTATGAATTTGACCGTTAAAAGCACGTTTTGGTCGTTTATGACACCAGAACTGCATTCTAGGTCACTGCGGGCACATGACACCTCTGATTGACGTGCCTTCTATTAGAACACTTTAAAATTCACCCACCCATTGTTTTTGTCTGATTTCAGGCCATTCGGACTTCGTTCGGCCCATTTGGACCCCCCAAACGCATTTATGAAGCGCACCCAACACTTAAAAAATGCATATTGAGCAATACCACGCAAACCGCACGTCCGATTGACATGATGTCTATAAGACCAATTCAAAATTCACTCACCCATTGTTTTAGTCTTATTTAAGGCCTTTCCGACATCGTTCGGCCCGCTTGGAGCCCCCCCCCCCCACGCGTTTATGAAGCGCGTCCAACACTTACAAAACACCTATTGAGATGCACCCCACAAACCACACATCTGATTGACGTTCCGTCTCCTCGTACATGTCAAGAATAATAATTATATTGTTTCCCTATTATTTCAGGTCAACCTGATATCATTCTCTATGAATTTGACTGTTAAACGACCGTTTTGGCAATTTATGAAACCAGAACTGCGTTCTCAGTCACTACGGGCACACGACACCTCCGATTTACGTGACGTCTAGGAGACCACTTTAAAATTCACTCACTCATCCTTGTCTTCTTATTTCAGTCCATTCTGACTTCGTTCGTCCAGTTTGGACCCCCCCCCCATGCGCGTTTATGAAGCGCGTCCAACACTTAAAAAATGCATATTGAGCCGTACCGTGAAAACCGCACGTCCAATTGATGTGTTGTCTCCTCTTACATGTCATTAATAATAATTAGATTGTTTCCCATTGATTTCAGGTCAATCTGATATCGTCCGCTACGAATTTGACCGTTAGACGCCCGTTTTGGCCGTTTATGACACCAGAACTGCGTTCTCATTCACTACAGGCACACAACACCTCCGATTGACGTCCTGTCTATGCGACAACTTCACAATTAACTCACCCATTCTTGTCGTCTGATTTCAGACCATTCCAACTTAGTTCGGCCAGTTTGGACCGCCTCACGCGCATTTATGATGCGCGCTCAACACTTAAAAAACGCATATTGAGCCGTACCGCACAAACCACAAGTCCGATTGACATTTCGTCTCCTCGGACACATAACTAATAATAATTATATTGTTTCCCTGTGATTTCAGGTCAATCGGATGTCGTTCGATATGAATTTTATCGTTAAACACCCGTTTTGGCCGTTTATGACACTAGAAGTGTGTTCTCAGTCACTGCGGGCACAACACACCTACGATTGATGTTTTTTATGCTTTACCACTTTATAATTTACTCACTCATTGTTTTCGTCTTATTTCAGGCCATTCCAACTTCGTTCGGCCCGTTCGGACCCCCCACACGCGTTTATGAAGCGCGCCCAACACTTAAAAAACACATATTGAGCCATACTACGCAAACCGAACATCTGATTGATGTACCATCTCCTCGTGCACATAATGAATAATAATTATATTGTTACCCTATGATTTCAGGTCAATCCGATGTCGTTTTCTATAAATTTGACCGTTAAATGTCTGTTTTGGCTGTTTTTGACACTAGAACTGTGTTCTCGGTCACTTCTGGCACACGGAACCTCTGATTGACATGTCATCTATGCGACCACTTCACAATTCACTCACTCATTATTGTCATCTAATTTCAGGCCATTCAGGCTTCGTTTGACCCATTTGGACCCCCACGCGCGTTTATGAAGCGCTTCAAACACTTAGAAAACACATATTGAGTCGTACCGTGCAAACCGCTTGCCCGAATGATGTTTAGTCTCCTCGTAAAAATCACAAATAATAATCATATGGTTTCCTGTGATTTCAGGTCAATCTGATGTCGTCCGCTATGAATTTGACTGTTAAAAGCCCGTTTTGGCCGTTTATGACACTAGAACTGTGTTCTCCGTCACCGCAGGCACACGACACCTCTGATTGACATGTCATCTGCGCGATCACTTTAAAATTAACACATCTGTTGTTTTCATCTGATTTCAGTACATTTGGACTTCGTTCGGCCCATTTGGACCCCCCCCCCACGCGCGTTTCTGAAGCGCGCCCAACAATTAAAAAACGCATATTAAGTCGTACCATGAAAACCGCACGTCTGATTGATGAGTCGTCTACACGACCAATTAAAAATTCACTCACCCTTTGTTATCGTCTGATTTTAGGCCATTCTGACATCGTTCGTCCCGTTTGGACACCCCCCCCCCCACGCGTGTTTATGAAACGCGTCCAACACTTAAAAAATGCATTTGAGTTGTACCGCGCAAACCGCACATTTGATTGATGTGAAGTCTTCTCTTATACATCACGAATAATAATTATGTTGTTTCCCTTTGATTTCAAGTCCATCCAATGTCTTTCGCTATGAATTTGACCGTTAAATGCCTGTTTTGGCCGTTTATGACACTAAAAATGTGTTCTCATCACCGCGGGAACACGACACCTCCGATTGATGTTCCATTTGCTTGACCACTTCAAAATCCACTCACCTGTTTTTTTTTGTCTAATTTCAGTCCATTCTGACTTCTTTCGGCCCATTTGGACCCCCCCCCCACACGCGTTTATGAAGTGTGCCCAACACTTAAAAAAACGCATATTGAGACGTACCGTGCAAACCGAACATCTGATTGATGTGTAGTCTCCTCGTACATTTCATGAATAATAATTATATTGTTTCCCTATGATTTAAGGTCAATCTGATGATGTATTCTATGAATTTGACTGTTAAACGCCCGTTTTGGCCGTTTGTGACACCAGAACTGCGTTCTCGGTCACCGTAGGCACACAGAACCTCCGATTGACGTTCCATCTATGCAACCACTTCAAAATTCACTCACCCATTGTTGTCTTCTGATTTAAGGTCATTTCGACTTCGTTCAGCCCATTTGGACCCCCACACGCGTTTATGAAGCGTGCCCAATGCTAAAAAAACGCATATTGAGTCGTACTGCGCAAACCGCACGTCCTACTAACGTTTCATCTCCTCATACACGTCAAAAATAATAATAATATTGTTTCCCTATTAATTCAGGTCAATATGATGTTGTCCTCTATGAATTATACCGTTAAACGCCCATTTTGGCCGTTTATGTCACCAGAACTGTGTTCTCGGTCACCGCGGGCACACGGTACCTCTGATTGACGTGTCATCTATGCGACCACTTCAAAATTCACTCACCCATTTTTTTCATCTGATTTCCAGTTATTCAGACTTCTTTCAGCCTGTTTGGACCCCCCCCCCCCACGCGCATTTATGAAGCGCGCCCAACACTTTAAAAAATGCATATTGAGCTGTATCGCGCAAACTGCACGTCCGATTGACGTACCGTCTGCACGACCAATTCAAAATTCACTCACTCGTTGTTTTCATTTAATTTCAGTCCATTCCGACATCATTCGGCCCATTTGGACCCCCCATGCTCGTTTATGAAGCGCGCCCAACACTTAAAAACGCATATTGAGATGTACCACGTAAACCGCACATCCGATTGACGTGTCGTCTTCTAGTACACATCAAAAATAATAACTATATTGTTTCCCTATGATTTCAGGTCAATCTGATGTCGTCTTCTATGAATTTGACTGTTAAATGCCCGTTTTTCCGTTAATGACACCAGAAATGCGTTCTCAGTCACCACGGGCACACGACACCTCCAATTGACATTATGTCTACGCGACCACTTCAGAATTCACTCACCCATTCTTTTCATCTGATTTCAGGCCATTCCGATTTCGTTCGGCCAGTTTGGACCCCCCCCCCCACGCACGTTTATGAAGCACGCCCTACACTTAAAAAACACATATTGAGTCGTACCGCACAAATCACATGTCCGATTGACATGTTGTCTCCTCGTACATGTCATGAATAATAATTATATAGTTTCTATGTGATTTCAGGTCAATCTGATATTGTCCTCTATGAATTTGACTGTTAAATGCCCGTTTTGGCCGTTTGTGACACCAGAACTGCATTCTCGGTCACCGCGGGCACACGACACCTCTAATTGAAATTCCTTCTATGTGACCACTTCAAAATTCACTCACTAGTTCTTTTTGTCTGATTTCAGGCCATTCTGACTTCGTTTTTCTGGTTTGGACCGCCCCACGCGTGTTTTTGAAGCGCGCCCAACACTTACAAAACACATATTCAGCCGTACCGTGCAAACCGCATGTATGATTTATGTTATGTCTCCTCGTACATGTCAAAAATAATAATTAGATTTTTCCCTATGATTTTAGGTCAATCTGATGTCGTCCTCTATGAATTTGACCGTTTAACACCCATTTTGCCCGTTTATGACACCAGAAGTGCGTTCTCGGTCACCGCGGGCACACGAAACCTCCGATTGGCGTGTCGTCTACTCGAACACTTCACAATTCACTCAACCATTGTTTTTGTCTGATTTTAGTCTATTTTTCCTTTTTTCGGCCTGTTTGGACCCCCCCACGCATGTTTATGAAGCGTGCCCAATACTTAAAAAACATATATTGAGTCATTCCACGGAAATTGCATGTCTGATTGATGTGTCACCTCCTTGTACATTCAATAATAATAATAATATTGCTTCACTATGATTTCAGGTGAATATGATGTTTTCCACTATGAATTTGATCATTAAACGCCCGTTTTGGCCGTTTATGACACCAGAATTGTGTTCTCAGTCACTGCGGACACACGGTACCTCCGATTGATGTGTTGTCTGCGCGACCACTTCAGAATTCACTCACCCATTTTTTTGTCTGATTTAAGGTCATTCAGACTTTTTTCGGCCCATTTGGACCCCCACACACATTTATGAAGTGCGCTCAACACTTAAAAAACACATATTGAGCTGTACCGCGCAAACCGCACATCTGATTGACATGTCGTTTGCTCAACCACTTCACAATTCACTCACTCGTTTTTGTCATATTATTTCAGGCCATTCCGTCTTTGTTCAGCCTATTTGGACCACCCCCCCCCCCACGCGCGCATTTATGAGGCGCGCCCAACACTTAAAAATGCATATTGAGTCGTACCACACAAACCGCACGTCCGATTGACGTGTTGTCTCCTCTTACATGTCACGAATAATAATTATATTGTTTATCTATGATTTCTGGTCAATCCTATGTCATCTGCTTTGAATTTGACCCTTCAACGCCTGTTTTGGCTGTTTATGACACCAGAACTGTGTTCTCGTTCACCGCGAGCACACGACACCTCTGATTGACATGAAGTCTGTGCGACCACTTCAAAATTCACTCACTCATTATTTTAGTTTGATTTCAAGCCATTTTGAATTCATTCGTCCAGTTTGGACCCCCCCCCCCCACGTGCATTTATGAAGCGTGCCCAACACTTAAAAAACGCATATTGAGTCGTACCACGCAAACCGCACGTCCGATTGACATGACGTCTCCTCATATGCATCAAGAATAATAATTAAATTTTTTACCTATTATTTCAGGTCAATCCGATGTCCTTATCTATGAATTTGACCTTTAAATGCCCATTTTGGCTGTTTATGACACCAGAAGTGTGTTCTTGCTCACCGCGGGCACACGACACCTCTGATTGATGTGTCGTCTGCCTGACCACTTCAAAATTCACTCACCCATTTTTGTCATCTTATTTCAGGACATTATGACTTATTTCAGCCCATTTGGACCCCCACGCATGTTTATGAAGTGCACCCAACACTTAAAAATGCATATTTAGTCGTACCGCGCAAACCACACATCCAATTGACATGCCATCTGTGTGACCACTTCACAATTCAATCACCCTATAGAGCTACAGATATAGAAAGAGTTCTTGCGATTCTCCCAAGAAACAACTTCATAGAGTCTCTATCCATCCACTGACACACCTTCCTCTGATATTATTTGACCCAATAACTATATCTAATCAATACAAAAATGACATATATATAGATTGGCGTATAGTCAATGCTTTATAAGTGTAATCTGGATGATGTCAAGATATTGGGTATGATCATCATCAGTCTTTTAGTGCACGAAGATTTCATCCACAAATACTAAAACAAACTAATCTAGGTAAAAATGGAACATTCTATTCATCAAGGATATAAAAACTTCTATAGAATTAATCAACACAAATGAAATTACCTCATGCATGGGGTTTATTATCATCTGGATCATCAATATCAGATGTCCACCAGCTGTATTCGGAGCCTACAATATATATCAATATTATGTATCTTAAACATATCAATAAAATTCAATCTGAGTATGGTTTTTTTATTGTTTACCTATGGCGCCACTTGTTGCATCGTCATTTCATCGATACGTGATGACATCTGTGACAACCTCTCCTCATACTCTGCACGTAACTACTGAAACAGTGCATCAAAATTGCCCTGTATATCCTGCATGGAAGCATCTATCTCAGTCTGTGTGTGCATCCCTGAATCTCTGCATGCACCCATCGCATCTACTCTAGCAAATGCTCGTCGTGGGACACCACCGCCATAAGTCAAAGAATAACCATGACCGTCACGCCCCACGACACGGTGAAATATTTCATCTCTACGCACAGTAATATGATATTTCTCCTCTGGAAACTCTACTAACTGAGTGTCAAACGGAGCCTATAGCATATAATTAATCAATGAACAAATATGAATAATTTATATAAAATAAAAATACATTTATTAGTAAATAATTTGCTTACTATAACACCAGAAACATCGGGATCACTCGCCCTAAGAGTCCTCACCCATATGGACATCTGATCGATTGGCTCTCCACATTGGTGTAACTATAATAAAGGGGTTCACTATAATATTTTTAAAATATAAATGAATAGTGAATTCTAAACTTACATCATGTCTGAGCTGTGACACATTTCGAGTTCCAAGTCTGGAAGGCATGCCCTACATCGCCCGATTATGTGGATCATGAGCTGAATCGGTCTATATTTAATGTATTTACTTAATAAACATTTGAAAAATTAGTCATTTATAGATTAAAAGTAATAAATCTTACCATCTACACCTCACTCGACCAAAATGCAACCAAATCCTGCCAGTGCACATGAAGAATGCCCGGAGGGACTCACTGTAGAATGTCTGGCACACCCACAAATGGTGTCCAGTGATCTCTCTTCACCCTTGACTTGTAATCCATCCATAATTTTCGGCATTTGGATATAAATACAGCCCGAAACTCATCTGGACAGGATGTCAAATTATCCTGTTAAAAAAAATTTCAGAAGATGGAACAATAATAATAACAATATCATGAGAAATTAAACATTGAATTTACCTGAACCTCCCTCCATAATCTGTCCATCATATCCTAGGGGAAATAACTCCATTCACGATTATTCAGAGGGAATCTACATGAATCTCGTATCATATGCCCAAACTGACGACTCAATACAGTAACACCATCTCAAACTGGATAAAATCTGTCATCAAATAACACATCCAATCGGGGTCCAGAGTTCCAGGATCGAACCCCTCTACAAGGACCCATGCGTCTGCTGGAAGACGCACTAGATCCTGATAAACATAAATTCATAATTCAATTACAATATAAATTAATGATTAGAAATGTTAGAGAAATATACACAGAAAATAATAATCAATTAATTTAGAAAAATGAAAACATACATACCGACAACATCAGGTGAACCACTGTGACAACCCTATGACATACCTACATTAAAAGAAATTATAGTTAAATCAAGAAATTTTTATACATATATAACTCATAAATATTTTTACAAACAATAACTGGGGATATAATTACAATTTTCACTAATTATTAAAATTTTAAAACCAAAGTTGAAGGATAAAAAACATTACCTGCAGAGGACTCGACCGCGGGTAATGGGGTGTGACTCGATTGCAGATCCATGACGGCGCAACGACATGATGACAGGGGTTCAACGACTGGACTCGAAAGGGGCGGAACCGTTGGACGAAGCATGGGAGAGTTCTACACGGCGGGGCACAATAGACTGGGAGGGTCTAATGGAGGCAGGAGGACATGCCGGAGGGATGCAGTGGGGCCGGGAGGGGACGACGGTGGCGGGACTGTCCAAAGGTGTAGCGTAGAGGTAGGGGGTGAGGGTTGCTGGGTTGCAAGGGGTGTTGGGGTCGCGAGGGGCGTAGCACGGAGGCAAGGCGGTGGGGGTCTCGGAGGTTGCGGGTGGCGCAGCACGGAGGCAAGGGGGTGGGGGTCACCGAGGTGGGGGTCCCTAGGGGTCGGGGTCGCAGGGGGTTGTCGGGGTCGTTGGGGGTCGTCGGGGGTCAGGGATGGGTCGTTGGGGGTCAGGGAGGAGTCGTCGGGGGTCAGGGTCACGGGGTCGGGGAGGGGTGGGTCGCGGGGTCAGGGAGGGGAAAATGGGGTCGCGGGGTGAAATTAGGTTTTTAGTTGTATTAAAATGCAGTGGCCTCTATAAGTCCCCCACCTCAAAAGCTCAAAATTCTAGTAGTGTTTCCATGATTTCCATGTGCAACAGTCATTGTAGCTGCCACTCGATATATTCCTTTTGTCAGATCTCCTTGAGGATATGAAGAAACCCATGCTTTGGCATACCTAGCTTCTAATCCGATCAATACATCTGGTGGAGGTAATGTAATCAAAAATTTGGATACCTCTAAAGCTGTTAGAATCCATAATTGTTGCGCTACCATTGGGTGCTTCTCATGTCTGACATATGTGGGTGGAAAACTTCTTGATTGTTGAAGACATCTGAACTAACGAGAAAACTTGTACGGGGTGTAATACTCATAGATAATTTCACCATCAATCTTGTTTGATAATAATCCATCCCTGAATTCCATCATATAGGATCTCAGCTCATAATTATTTTCTTTACCGTCATCAATAAATGATTCAGTTGGTGGGTTAACAAAAGGAAAGAAGTTGAATTCTCCTGAGACATTCAATACCTTTAGCAGCTCATCAGGTCTCATGTTCAAAGGCTTAATACCAGAAACTTTCTGTAAAATTTGGTTGAATCGGCCATTGGGGTCCATGAATGAATTCAATACTAAGTATGAAGAAAAATGTGCTACAATCCAGCCCCACAACACATGTAATGCCCCTGGAATCCTAAATGGAGCCTTCCCATTGTATAAATGATGTATAAGTTGGTACATTCTTGCTAATACAGGGGTTTCAAGCCAAATATACTTCCCCTCTACCAATTTAGTTGCAATGATGAAAGTCCCTAATCTTACACCACCTCCGGATTCACAGACTGGAAGCAAATAAACACTTAGCCACTTAGTATGGAAGGAAGTTAAGTGTACTTTTTCATTAATATTAGGTTTTACTTTATATCCCCACTTCATATAATCACCTCTTTCCAGCGTAGGCCAATATGTTCCTGAACTGCTTCGGTTATCTGCATGAGGAAAGCAGTAGGATGTCCACAGGTTCGATCTTCCTCTGTTGTTGGTTCTAAGAAGGATTCCATCCACACTCTAGCATGAATATATTTCTTTTTCTTAGGTAAATTCTTCGCTATCTTACATAATTCATTAGCTAGTGGTGGTGTTCTAGAAGAATTACCCCATTTTGTAGTAAGAAAAGTGAATTCATCATACATTTCCCCGAGAATGGGAACTCCAACTATTTGGTAAATATCCCAGAGACTAATACCAACATCATCATGTGTCAAATGAAAGGAATTATTTTTTGGACTCCATCGGCTCAATAATTCAAGAATTAATTCATTTTTGTAAACATATGTTTTCCCCATCCAGACAGCTTCGTAGATATGAATGTCTGATAACTCTTTTCTGAATTTTTCACAAGTCGGACGTACCTAGAATGCTCACATCCACTCGGGTTTTACAACCCCTCCAGAATGAAGGTCCCAATCTCCTTTTCAACCATTAGATTGATCTTTTTGAGAAGCTTGAAAAGTGGAATCATAAAAATATGGTCTTGGTTCTACAACATGATCTTCCATATCATGAGTTCAACCACTGTGATGAAGGATATAGCTAATAGGGATTGTTCCTTATTGTATTGGAACCCCCTTGCACTAATATTCATGCAATTATAGTTGGAGTATTGAAGAAACCCATTTTTTGGAAAGTACTTCTTAACATATGGAACATGGGAATCTTGCAAAAGTCCATTCCCGTACAAGGGTAAATAAGAACTTTGTGCGTAGTCACGTTGGTACGAAATTAGACCCTTCTATA
Organism: Viscum album; assembly: GCA_963277665.1. Classification (NCBI taxonomy): domain Eukaryota; kingdom Viridiplantae; phylum Streptophyta; class Magnoliopsida; order Santalales; family Viscaceae; genus Viscum; species Viscum album. The sequence continues at coordinate 1,637,015,528 of OY728163.1, read as the reverse complement.
TCCCAGGAAGAGTACTCTCAACAATGTCATAATAGTCCGGTCCAAAGATCATCATCATTTCATTTTGGCAAGCCTTAGATTCTTTAGTATGAGTCATCAAATGAGTCATTATTTCCTACAAAATAATTACCAAACTTCCAGGTTATAATTTTAATGAGGAAATCAAAAAAAATTGAAAAGAACACTGTTTGTGTAGGTCCTTTGATGAGGTCTGTCGTGTAGATCCCTCGACAAGGCCTATCGCGTAGGTCCTTCGATGAGGTCTGTCACGTAGAACCTTCACCAAGGATCCTAGCACAACCCTATCAGTTATGTCCTTTGGCATAGCTCCATCGCGTAATTCATTTTACCTTGAAGAAGATTCAAAGGAGTTACACAAGAGCACATCACAATAAGAGCTAGGCGAACGAGCTACGCAATGAGATCTTCAAGATTTTGGAGAAAGCGCAGGTGAAGAAAAAATCATGAAAGGTGAGACCTATTTATAGGAAAATGAAGACCTACATGTCCAAAATGTGCGCAACCTCTTCGCGCCATACCTTCGTAAAGCAACTGTGCAGTAAACCTGCACGGTAAACCAGCACTATTTGGAAACTTTCACCTCAGGACTCTACCCACTTTGTACGTTTTGGATCCAATCCTGAGGGGGGATTTTTTTTACACTACTTGAGAAAGTAACAAAAAATATTACAAAGACAACCTATGGATATTTCTAACCCAAATAAAGATTCAAATAGTACAAAGGAAAATAAAAAATACTCCCAAAGCTCTTCACGATGGAGTAGATTCACAGATCTACGCGGCCGATCTGCGTGGCCGATATACATGGCCAAGCTCCACGGCCAAGCTCAATGGCCAATATAAGTGGTCGGCCTCTACGGCTGACCTCTATGGCCGACCTCTATGGCTAACCTCTGCGCCTGAAGATTTTTTAGGTCCTTACATGGAGAACTTGTGTGGCAGAGCTGCACGAAGTACCTGCTCGAGCAACATCTCTTCGACTAGGCCCATCTGTGCCTATAAATAGAGCCCTTGGGCTCCCCATTTCGAGACAAAAAAATGATGAAAGATTCTTTAAATCTTCCATTGCGTATCTCTTTCACCTAGATCTCTCGAATTGTGTCAAGTAACTCTCTAAACCACGAGAGAAGAGATAATTAAATGGGATAGGCATGTTTTTAAGTTCTTCACATTCTTCAGTCATCATCCATACCTGTGCGGTATATCTATGTGCCTTACCAACACGGTATATCTATGTGCCTTACCTATGTGGTATATCAACATGCCTTACCTACATGGTATACCTGCGCAGTTCACTTGTGCACCATACCTACGCAATACAGCAACGCGGGGTACCTACTCATAATATTTGTGCAAGGTACCTACGCAACCAGCTCAAGTACCTTTCTTAAAAGTCATTCATGGTAGGGTGTCTCTTTCCTTGGCTCCCTTATCAAGAAGGGGCTAAGTTGAAGCCTCCACCAAAAACTCCTGACTTCTCAAACCTTTGGGTAAGTCCCATCAGCATGTCTCCTATTTGGTTTTGTATTTCCACAGTCAGAGGTTTCCCATATTTGTATCACAATGGGGTTAGGATTCATGGGATTTTTGTGGGTTTTTATATCCACAATAACATGGACGTTTCTCCTAGAAACAGTGTTGGGATGTTCTTAGTTTTCAGGATGGTTGGTTACAGGCCTTGCCCTTCTCAAAGAGGGGACCCAGAACCTCATGTCTCTGGTAGAGAAGGTACATTTCACACTTGTTGTTCCACACAAGCATAAGAGAATTATCCCTCCCCTACCAGAACAAATTTCAGGGCATCCATCCTGGTATAAGCCCATCACCTTCACCCCTTCTTCCTTACATTGGAACCTTGTCCAGTGTAAATAGAACAGAGGGAAGGTTTGTCACCTCACCCTCTTCCACAGTCGACACGCCCTCTTCCATCAACATGGAGGAAAATTTTGGAAGTGTGAAGTGTCATTGTTGAATCTTTCACATCATCTTGTTTCTCACAATGAGCATGACTCATGTGGGATTAGAGATATGTGATGGTTGTAACATGAGTACAAACACTCATTGGAAGGAACTACGAGAACATTGATTCCTGTTCAAATCAAGATACATAGGAAACTCTTTCAGAGCCTGAGCTGACTGGATATCCTCCTCAGGAATCCAACCCTAATTCCACCAATTTCGGAATCCTCCTTAAGAAATAAGTCCCAAATTGAATCCTCAAATCATCAAGTAATCCTTTTCAAGTTGTAAGCCCAAACACATCTCTGTCAGATGAACATATTCTCCTATGAGATTTATCGAACATTGTGGGATTTGATTCCCATCCGTATGGGATACGTAGGAAGCCTCCTTGAGGTTCAAACCCAATGCTTCAAATCAACCCATTTCTCTTTGGGCCATATTCACAATAGGGTTTGATCCTAATTGGAAACTCATATCATTTTCATGTTACTCGGGCTACTTCAGCGTAAGTCCTACACTAAGTTTTGACTAATCACCTTTCGCATAGAGGTCCTTATCACATGACCTTAAAAGTTGTGATGTGTCCTATTAAGCGCCATTGAACTAAAAGGGTTTTGATTCCTTTCACAAGGATTCATAGGTATCCCATTTTACGGGCACGATCCCAAAATCAAAACAAACCTTCATCTCCTTAGATGACAATAAATTCCAGAGTGCCCCACTAAGTGGCTTAGAAACCAGTATCATCACAACGATGATTAAAAGAATCTTTAGTTGGTATATTATATGATACCATTGATGGAAAACCTCAAATACATAAATATGTTTCCATTGATGAAGAAAATTAAATGCATAATGATGATTCTAAATTTTACACATATTAATAAGTGATTGTAAATTCTAAGGGATACTTATGATATACTCAGTGAATTAAAAAGGATTCATGAAAATATTTTAATATTACAAAGAGAGTCCCAGAGTAGACAATAATTCCCCCCAAAAGGGTGTGATGAGTCTGACCTCCCATTCTCTTGATCAATGCATGTTCTTAAGTATCGTAAAGTTAAAAACATAACAAATGTCTGCCTTTGGAAAGTAGGTCCTCTTTGGATAAAGAACTGTTGGAAGTTTATGATTCAATGAATAAATCCAATGGAAACTGCCTAGAAATAGTGATTCTTAAATCTAGAACACATGTTTCAAGGAACTACAAAATAGAGAGACAAGGAGAGAAAGACTCTACAACACACATCATCATCCCTAGCCATCAAAACCGACTCTGAAGGTCCTGGTACATCTTTTACACAACTCCTCCAACGAGTACCTGTAAAACTCTCTCAAAACCTCCTCATTAAACATCACTAGTATCATCATCCATTATTTTAAAAAGAACAACATACTCCTCTAATCATGTTGATTTGATTTATGAGTATGCACGATCTCAAATTCGACATCTCTCTATTGATCTTCCAGAACACACTACATAAACAATAGGGTAATAACCATCAACTGTACATACGTTTCACCAACTTTGTTCACTAAGTACAACTTCAACAAAGATAATTGGTCCAACACATCATCCAATAACTAAGAACAACATCTCCTTTTGATGGATTCTGCTTCCACATTTTCTATTGGTATTCTCCAATGGACTCACCTCCCGCTCAAAAGTATGTTCCTCACGTGCAGCCAAAATTTCAAAATATTTTGGCTATTGCTGATCTGATGGATGTATCCTCCCAGTTGGAGGCTTCCATGTAGGTGGGTCTTACTCATATCTCATTTGTTGTGAAAGATTCCAAGCGATGAATGCGCAAACAACAAAAAACATGAATGCACAGCGGAGAAATCTTTCCCTCAAACAGCGGATGCGTAGCGACAAAAATAGGTGCAGAAAATAAAATTGACACCAAAAATTTTTATGTGGAAAACTCAAAAGGGAAAAACCATGGGACCTAGTCCAGAAATATGTATCCACTAAAAATAGATAAGTACATGGTAGAGACTCCCCAAAAATGATAGGGATCTCAAAAGTAATACTTAGAAAAATCGTGGATCAATGTCAGAGTATAGATGAATTCTGAATGAAGCCTGAAATGAAGAAAGAAACCTTCTAAAGAAACCCAGATAGATCTGACTGTGAAAGTAGAAGATTGATATCTGAACAAAAGTGCAGATGAAAAACACGGGGATCAGATCAAAAACCACTACAGATGAAAGCTGATCAAATCAGAGTAGTTCCACCGGTTGCAGATGTGAAAACTGCTCCTTTAAAACACAACTGCACTGCCTCTAACAACTACCGAGAGAGGAGCCACACATCTCCTATAAATAAAATATGATATCTCATGTATCTCTTAAAATATATCTCATATATGATTAAAGATATTAAATATATCTCATCAAAGATATAAAATATATCCTCTCAAAGATATCAGATATATCTTGTCAAAGATATAAAAATTTCTTTTTTTAGAGATATCAGATAAAAATATATATATCGGGGCCAGATGAGGAGGCGCCCCAACAAACTCCCCCTCTGACTCAAATGGGGATCATCGGCAACCCTGCAATCAGTCGGCAAGTCTCAAATTTTCCTCTGGGTAAACTCTTGGTCAACATGTCTGACCCATTGTCATCAGTATGGATCTTCTCAAGATCTAACTGTTTCGAATCATGAACATTACGGATCCAATGATACCGAACATCGATATGTTTCGACCTGCCAGGAAAAGTGGAATTCTTTCCCAGACAAATAGCACTCTCACTATCAAAAAATAAAAAATATCTGTCTTGATTAAAATTGAGCTCTCGAATAAAAGTTTTCATCCACAACAATTCTTTGCATGCCTCTGTAGCTGCAATAAACTCTGACTCTGTGGTAGATAAAGCAACACATCTCTGCAACCTAGACTGCCAAGATATAGCTCCTCCTGCAAAAGTATTCAAATAGCCTGAAGTAGACTTCCTCGAATCGATATCTCATGCCATATCTGAATCTATAAAGCCACAAATCATAGGTTCCCCTTTGACAAAACACAATCTCAGATCAGAAGTACCACGAAGATAACGAAAAATGTACTTCACTACCCTCCAATGCTCTCTTCCTGGATTTGACAGAAAACGACTGACTACACCAACTGCATGAGCTATATTAGGTCTAGTATATACCATGGCATACATCAAAAAGCCAATGGAAGATGAAAAGTTATGTGTTTCATCTCCTCTCTCTCTTCATCAGTAGAAGATAACTGACTGGTGCTGAGCTTAAAATGTAAAGCAAGAGGAGTACTAACCACTTTAGCTCTATCTATAGAAAATATCTGAATAACCTTTTCAATGTATCTCTCCTGAGATAACCCCAATTTCTTGGTCTTCCTGTCATGGGAGATCGTCATGCCAAGAATCTGTCATGCTGGCCCCAAGTCTTTCATCGCAAAATACTGGCAAAGATCCTTCTTCAATCTGTCAATTCTAGAAGCATCATGGTAAAAAATGAGCATATCATCAACATAAAGAAACAGTATAATAAAATTATCATCAGTAAATCTCTGAACAAACACTCAATGATCAGAAGATGTATTCCTGAAACCCTAATGAGAAATGACAGATTCAAACTTTTTATACCACTGTCTTGGAGCTTGCTTCAAACCATACAAACTCTTATTCAATCTGCAGACATGATTCTCTTTACCTGTTTCAACAAAACCCTCTGCTTTCTCCATATAAATCTCCTCCTCTAAATTTCCATGGAGGAAAGCTGTCTTCACATCCATCTGCTCAAACTGCAGATCCAAACTAGCAGCCAAACCAAGAACAACCCGAATAGAAGACATTTTGACAACAGGTGAGAAAATCTCATCAAGATCAATACCTTTATTCCGATGGAAGCCTTTAACAACTAACCTTGCCTTGTATCAGGGAACAAAACTAGATTCTTCATTCTTAATCCGATAAATCCACCGATTTTGCAAATCTCTCTTACCTATCGGTAACTTCACCAGCTCAAAAGTGTGGTTGTCGTGCAATGATGTCATCTCGTCATCCATTGTCGCAACCCATCTGTCCTTCTGTTCACTTTCCATCGCCTCATCAATAGATTTTGGTTCTCCCCCTTCAGCGAGGAGCACATTCTCATCAGGTGAATACCGAGTAGAAATGGTACGATGTCGAGATAACCTCCGGAGTGGAACTGCAGGTTCATTGATAACCCCAGGAACCGGATCATCAGAAACAAAAGGTGCATCGAGAATATCAACTCCAACCTGTTCACCCTGAGCATCATTCTGCACATCAATGTGATCATTAGAATCAACAATATGAGGTAAATGTGAATCAGAACCTGGATCAAGACTAACAAAGCCATCATAAGTTGGAGAAGTGGAATTTTCTCCCTTATCAATATCTATAATAGTCTGGTCCTCTTTAAACAATGAATCTCGTCTTCTAACAAGTTTCTTCAAATCAGGATCATAAAACCTATAACCTAACTCATCGTTTCCATAGAAAATAAAAATATACTGCTGTGATATATCATCCAACTTGGATCTCTCATCTCTAGGCACATGAAAAAAAGCATTGCAACCAAAAACTTTTAAGTGATCGTACCTGATCCTTTTTCCATACCAAAACTTATCGGGAGTGTCCGTTTGCAAAGCAACTTAAGGTGATAAATTGATAATATAAGCAGCATTAACTAAAGCCTCGCCCCAAAAGTGTCCAGGAAACTTTGCTTCCGAAAGAAAACAATGAACTCTTTCCAAAAAATTCATGTTCATCCGCTCAGCTACACTGTTTAGCTAAGGTGTCTTGGGAGGTGCCTTCTGATGTCGAATACCTTCCTGCCTGCAATACTGATCAAATGGACCACAATACTCTCCCCCATTGTCAGTGCGAATACATTTCAATTTCTTTCCTGATTCCCTCTCAGTAGAAACATGAAATTGATTAAAAACACTAAGCATATGACTTTTGGCATTCAAATCATAAACTCAAAGCATTCGTGAGTAGTCGTCAATAAATGTCACAAAATAAAGATGGACACTAAAGGTCTTAGATTTCAAAGGACCACAAATTTCTTAATGTACTAATTCAAGTACCTGTGACTTCCTGTGTGGAGGATGACTACTGAAACTCACTCAGCTCTGTTTCCCAGCCATGCAATGATCACATGTGTCCAATTTGACACTTCAAATCTGGAAGAAGATTTCTCTTGGCCAAACAACCAAGCCCTTTCTCACTGATGTGTGTGAGCCTCTTATGCCACAACTTGGACGAACCACTGCACTCAACAACGCAAGCAGTATCACATGAAATAGACGCTCTAGTCTAGTATAAACCTGACTACTTCTTCCCTCGAGACACAATCAAAGAGCCCTTGTAAATCTTCCATTGTCAATCACCAAAAGTACTGATAAACCCTTAATCATCAAGAACGCTGGTAGAAATAAGATTCAAGTGAACCTTTCGTGCATGTCGAACATTTTTCAAAATTAGATTTCTTCAAGTAATGATCTCTAAACAAAAAGTCATGATACCTATGACATCAACACGGCCATCATTACCCATCATCAAAATCCCAAAATTAACTATGTTGTAAGATGTAAATAACTCCTTCTTTGATGTCACGTGAAAATAGGCACCACTGTCAACAACCCAACAAGAATGATCAGAAGCAATATTAATGGAGTCATAAACAATAACAAGATCACCTCATGTAGCGGCAGCGACATGATCATCTCCATCGACATTCGTCTTTGGCTGATTTTCCTTCATTCTGTTTTCTCTTTTTAGTTGATAACAAAACTTCTTAACATGTCCCTTCTTACCACAATGATGACATTCAAAATCTCTCTGCTTTGATCTGGATTTTTTTCTTCTTTTACTCTTTCCTCGACTGCTTTGTCCCTGATTCTTTTCCAGGCTTCTCCCCCCGTTCTCTATGACTAAAAGCTCTATATATTTCTCTTGCGTACTTATCTTGACTTCTTCATTCAAAATAGTAAACTTAACAAAACTAAATGTCATAGAACCATTAGGAACAGAACCAGTTAGAGTAACACGTAAATTCTCCCAAGAATCAGGTAACATGTTAAGCAATAAAAGTGCTAAAACCTCATCTTCAAAATTAATACCCATGCTATACAACTAATCAAAATATACCTGATATTAACTTAAATAATCATAAATAGACGTAGATTTTCTGTATCTCAAATTCATCATTTTTTTGAGAAGAAAAAATTTATTGTTTCCTGTCTTGGAAGCATAGGTATTCTCGAGCTTCTCCCACAATGTTCTGGCATGAGAGATGTTGACAATGTGATTCATCACGTTGTCTTCGACCCATTGGAGAATGAAGACACAAACCATCTCATGCTCGAACGCCCATTCTTCATCTGACATCCTTTCTGGATTCTGGGTACTAAACACTAGAAGATGCATTCGCTTGAAAAAAAGCAGATCTTTCATTTTAAGTCGCCACATATGATAATTGGTATCATTTAATATAAACAATCCAGCTATAATTGGCTTCCATAATGAATATGAAATAAAAACCAAAACCTCTGATACCAGATGTTGGGAAAGATGGCAAGCGATGAACGCGCAAACAACAAAAAAACACAAACGCGCAGTGGAGAAATCTTCCTCTCAAACAGTGGATGTGTAGCGACAAAAATAGGTGCAGAAAATAAAACTGACACAAAAATTTTTTACGTGGAAAACCCAAAAGGGAAAAACCACGGGACCTAGTCCAGAAAGTGGTATCTACTAAAAATAGATAAATACACGGTAGAGACTCTCAAAAAATGACAGGGATCTCAAAAGTAATACATAGAAAAATAGTGGATCAAAGTCGGAGTATAGATGCAGTCTGAGTGAAGCCTGAAATGAAGAAAGCAGCCTGCTAAAGAAACCCAGATAGATCTGACCGTGAAAACAGACGATTGATGTCTGAACAAAAGTGTAGATGAAAAACACCGGGATTGGATAAAAAACCACCGCATATGAAATCCGATCAAATCAGAGTAGTTCCACAAGTTGCAGATCTGAAAACCGCTCCTTGAAAACACAACAGCACTGCCTCGAACAACTACCGAGAGAGGAGTCGTACATCTCATATAAATAGAAGATGATATCTCATGTATCTCCTAAAATATATCTCATATCTGATTAAAGATATTAAATATATCTCATCAAATATATAAAATATATATTATGAAAGATATCAGATATATCTTGTAACAGATATAAAAATATCATTTTTTAAAGATATCAGATAAAAAAATATATATCACGGCGAGTTGAGGAGACGCTCCAACATCATGGCCTCCTGAGTTTGCATCAAACGGCACATCGCCCTCAAACCTCCCTGATGTCCTCGTTTTCCCGTTTCGGTTTTGCACCCTTCGCTTTCCTCTATAAATTCTCTCTGTCGGTCTTCTCCGACCTCTCATATATGCTTTACTGAGACCTCTGCCATCGACAGAGGTCCAGTGTTGGAGGTTACAGCCTCATCCTTTGAAGAAGAGTCAGATATTCTCAAGTAGACCTTGGTGGCTAGATTTGGTTCGGACAAACTAAAGATTCCACTTTTCAGGTGATTTGTGGACTCTCGGGGCCGGGATGTTCCAACATAGGTTTCTTCCCTTAATTGAAAGTCTTTCTATTTTGTTTTGGCATTGAGGGAGGACTTTGTGCAGGCGTGGAGATTTTCTCCCAGGTTCTTTGGCTGGAGCCACTTCACCCTTTCTTGGTGGTCGATGGATAACCACTTCAGATGGGATTCCCCTCACACGGCGGTATGGATCAATCTCGTATGCCTCCCACTCCATTTTATCAACGTTTTTTTATCACTGTTAATGAATTTTTTAGCACTGTTAATGCGCTTTTCTAACTGGTCCTGGTGCACTCTCCAGGCTGAGCCCTCTCATATCCAATTGTCAGTTCAAATACATTTCAATTTCTTGCCTGATTCCTTCTCAACAGAAACATGAAATTGCTTAAAAACATTAAGCACCTGAATTTTGGCATTCAAAACATAAACTCAAAGCATTCATGAGTAGTCTTCAATAAATGTCACAAAATAAAGACCACCACTAAAGGTCTTAGATTTAAAAGGACCAAAAATGTCTGAATGTACTAATTCAAGTACCTGTGACTTCCTGTGTGGAGGATGACTGCTGAAACTCACTCTGCTCCGTTTCCCAGCCATGCAATGATCACATGTGTCCAATTTGACACTTAAATTCTGGAAGAAGGTTTCTCTTGGCCAAACAACCAAGCCCTTTCTCACTGATGTGACTGAGCCTCTTATTCCACAACTTGGACGAACCACTTCACTCAACAACGCAAGAAGTATCACATGAAATAGACGCTCTAGTCCAGTATAAACCTGACTGCTTCTTCCCTTGAGACACAATCGAAGATCCCTTGGAAAACTTCCATTGGAAATCACCAAAAGTACTAATAAACCCTTCATCATCATGAACGCTGGTAGAAATAAGATTCAAGCGAACCTCTGGTGCATGTCGAACATTCTTCAAAATTAGCTTACTTTCAGTACTGGTCTCTAAACAAATAGTCCCGATACCCACAACATCAACATGACCATCATTACCCATATTCAAAATCCCAAAATTAACTGGGTTGTAAGATGTAAAGAACTCCTTATTTGATGTCACGTGAAAATAGGCACCACTGTCAACAACCCAACAAGAATGATCAGAAGCAATATTAATGGAGTCATAAACAATAACAAGATCACCTCATGTAGCGGCAGCGACAAGATCACACACACACACACACACATTTATGAATAAATACATATATGCGTATTTGAAAAGCCATAGAATGTTAAAACAACCATAACTTCTAATCATGACACACAAAAAGCCATAGAATGTTAAAACAACCATAACTTCTAATCCAGACACACACACACACACACACATATATATTTATGAATAAATACATATATGCGTATTTGAAAAGCCATATAATGTTAAAACAACCATAACTTACACACACACACACACACACATATTTATGAATAAATATATATATGCGTATTTGAAAATCCATAGAATGTTAAAACAACCATAACTTCTAATCCAGAAGTCTGTTTCAACTCCACGACCAGTCTAATCGAAGCAAATGAAACAATCTTCGATATGATATGTGGTACAAGCCTAGAGGACATCTGGATCAGAAGTTATACATGTTTGAATGTTAAAAAATCATGGTATCCCGACTAAAAACTCGGTTTTTGAGGCATTCTAAGACTTTTTGGGCATTTAGAAATGTGACATAAGGTTTTATTTAATTACTACCATGTAGATCTCATCGCAAACTTCGATTTGATATGTTGTAGAGCTCAAACAGACACCCCGATCAAAAGTTATGACTGTTTGAAGTTTGAGTTACATTTTTAACTTATTTTTGATATTTGTTTTTTGATTTTTTGTGTCTTCAAACACACAAACACACACACACACATATATATATTTATGAATAAATACATATATGTGTATTTGAAAATCCATAGAATGTAAAAAAAACCATAACTTCTAATCCAGAAGTCTGTTTCAACTCCACGACCAGTCAAATCGAAGAAAATGAAACAATCTTCGATATGATATGTGGTACAGGCCTAGAGAACATCTGCATCAGAAGTTATACCTGACTTAATGTTAAAAATCATGGTATCGCGACTAAAAACACGGTTTTTGAGGACTTATATGCCTTTTTGGGCCTCTAGAAATGTGACATAAGGTTTTCTTTAATTACTAGCACGTAGAGCTTGTCACAAACTTTGATTTGATATGTTGTAGAGCTCAAACAGACACCCCGATCAAAATTTATGATCGTTTGAAGTTTGAGTTAAATTTTTAACTTATTTTAGATATATTTTTTTTTGATTTTTTGTGTCTTCAAATTGTTATTAATTAATTAATAATTGATGATAGTTAGAAAATTATAAATTAATAATATTTTTTGAAATATTTTAAAGCCATTTTCACTAAATTTCTTATATATTAAATGTAATAGTATATTTATACTTATTTAAAGCATTTTTTAAAAATATATATTATATTTATATCAATATAAATATACTTATATAACAATATATTATTTTTCATTATTTTTTTTGAAATATAAACATTATTAGTGCTAGGAAAAAGTGCTGATAAAGCCCTCTTTTATCAGCGCTACTAAAAAAAGCGTTGATAAATGCCCCTCTTTATCAGCGCTTTGTTTTAGCGCTGATAAAGGGTAGCACTACAGAAACCCTGTTTTGTGGTAGTGTGATTAGTGACATCAACGAAAAGGACCTTGGCTGAAACATGACAATCTAGTTGGATATGGAAAAAAATTCTAATCAAGTCGAGTGGAATTTTATCATCTGGGTGCTGGAAAAAATGGGATTTTCTCTATGCTCCATTGATCTCCTCTTCAAGAGATTTCTCTCCCATTTTCTCTCGATCTCCCTGTGGAGAAACGACAGTTTTGTCATAACTATATGTGGGATAACCAGGGCGACCCCTGTCACGACCCGTCCTCGGGGCCCATGCCGTGACTACCCCAAGCCCGCCTTCCATAGGCCAGGGGCTGGCGACTAGCACCAAAGGCGTAAATCCCAATAACTGGGAAGGCATTGCCTTTATAAAAAGTAAACAAAACACCACAGAGTACAAGCGGAAGTAAAACACTAAGTACAAAGAGAAGTGCTGAAACGTAAATGGGCCAAAATACAAACCCAAAAGAAAGTACAACTACAACTGAACAAGTACAATAGAAAAGACAATAGCTAGAAGGACGGAAGCGGCTCCTGGGTCGTCCTCCTTGGATCCTACCTGAAGGGTAGGTACAGATGGCGCAGCTCCTGGATTGTCCACCACGGATCCTACCTGAAGGGTAGGTACAGATAGCCTCCATGATGCTCTCTCCTTTCAACCGCCTCCGAGTGTCGTCTCGCCGTGAAGTCCACCTCCGGATACTGACTCGTCATGTAGTCCACCTTCGGGTACCATCCAGTCCTCGAACACTCGGCCTCCGTCAGCACTGCCCATCGTCTGCAACCAACACAACGAGGTGCAGGCATAGCCCGTGTAGGGGTGAGTATAACGATACTCATTAGGGACCTCAAGACCTCAAGGTCTCACTAAAACCAACCAGGATAACCACAAAGAATATCTCAATAGATAACCTCTACTTAGGTATATGCCCATACATATACCAAAGTTATTAAGTAACCCATCTCAATCATGAGGAAACACAAGGGTTATGAAACCAACGGATAACAACTACCCAGGTATATGCCCAAACATATACCTAGGTTATCAACTAACCCATCTCAATCATGAGGAAACACAAGGGTCATAGACTCAGCTCAAACCAAGATTTTCATTATCGAAACCGTAACTGCTGAAGAGCCCCGTCTTTGGAGTGTATAGTGGTCTTGTCACGACTCTGAAGTACTGCTCACTAACCTAAGACTGGTGAGGTAATCCTCTTGTCGAGTACTGTGGGCCTGCTGCTACAACCAAGCGCTTCCCACCATGGGTCCGCCGCTACAACCAAGCGCTCCCCGTCATATCCTCAAGAGGTACACTTTCTTTTGAGTACCGCGGGTCTGCCGCTACAACCAAGCACTCATCCACCGTGGGTCTGCCGCTACAACCTAGCGCTCCCCCTCATAGCCACCAGAGGTACTCCTTCAGTTGAGTAACGCGGGTCTGCCGCTACAACCAAGCGCTCATCCTTCGTGGGTCTGCCACTACAACCAAGCGCTCCCCACTGGGCTATCCGAAACACACTGAATCGATCAGTCAAGCAGTTGTCAGGTCTCAGCCGGCTACACGGTCTCCGTACTCCGCACGCTCGTCTCTAGGAGGGTCCACTCCACGAGCTACTGGTCGATACCCCAAGTATCACAAAGTCCCATGATGAAGTGTCTCAAAGGGACGCCTCGTCACAGGGGTCTCAGCACAACAGACGGCGCGTCAATCGGACACTCGGTCTATGAGTTATTAGCCTTTTCGTCCTAGGGGCCCGATTGGTCTCGTGTACGAACCAACCTGGCCGTATCTCAACTGCACCCCAACTCTCATAGGGTAAACTTAAAGGGACTGTTTCTCAATGTAATCACCAACGTCGCAGACGGTTCGTCAAACGGACATTTGGTCTGAAAGATATCATCTTTTCCGTTCCAAGGGCCCGGTTGGATTTCAGGTACAATCCAACCCGGCCACTATCCAACAACAACCAAAACTCGGGCGAAGTATGCCAAAAGTTCCATCTCATCAAGAGGAAATCAACGAGACAGACGGCGCGTCAATCGGACGCCCGGTCTGTGAGTCATTGGATATTTAGTTCCAGGGGCCCGGTTGGATTTCGTGAGCAAACTAACCCGACCGCACTCTGACAGCATCCAAACCTCACGCAGAGTAAGCCAAAAGATCCGTCTCACTTAGAAGAATCCATCATGGTCGATGGCACGTCAATCAGACGTTCGGAGCTCAAGATATGAGTGTTTCCGCTCTGAGGGCCCGGTAGGTTTTGTATCTGAACCAACCCGGCCGAACCCAAAGTGTTCCGAAACTTTGAGTGCAATATACCGAAACGACTGTATCGATCCAAGTATCACATCGCCGCTGACGGCGCGTCGTTCGGAGACCCGTAGCTCAAGATATGGGAAAAAGATCAAAAACGGTCTGAAGACGGGGGGGTCTGGGCCTGGACCGACCCGGCCTGACCCCCCCTTGGGTCAGGCCGAACCGGGTCGGACTCGGTTGGGCGCGACCCGGCCGGCGGGTCGGCTCGGCCCGGCTCGGCTCGGCCGAGCGAGCGGAGTCCGGGGCCGAGGGCACGCTGCCCCCGTGTGTGAACACCCCCCCCCCCCCCCCGTGGGGGCCTCCCTTGGTCAGCGAACGCGGCATTGCCGCGTCCCGTGTGCGCCGGACCCGCGCGGCCGTGGGTCCGCTGGTGCCGCCGCCGCCACGGCTTCAGTCACGGAGGCTCTGTCCGGCGGCGTGCCGGGGCGCCGCCGCCTCCGGTGGTCCGATTCCACTACCGTCTGCGCTGTAGCTCCTCTCGGGTCCCGTTCTTCACTGCGGAATCAACGAATCACCCCTGCGGCATGTTTTGTCGTCGCCCGCCAATCCGCGCATCAACGAAGAACTGCGGAGGGTTGTCAGGCCGTTTTTGTTTGTCCCGCACCCTCCGCGTTAGGTGTTAACAATCAGGAAGAAAAATAATCCACACATGGAAAACAAAACAATATACAATTTTAATAAATTAAAATTGCTCTTGATTCAGGTTCTTTGTTTTTTAGGAGGAAACAACCACGGAAATAAATTCATTTCACAAACAAAACCCCTACCTTAACTTCATTGTCGGACGCGAGATCGACCATCGCCGAAGAAAGGGTCACCGCATCGCGGAAGGGCGTCGCTGTCGTGCGGTACTAAGCGTCGCGTAGACGAACTCCGAGGATCGAGATCATACAGATATAATTATAATAATTAAATCCATTTTGATGTTATAAACCAATAAATTTAAAAAAGGAGTGCTACCCCCTACCTTGTCGTTGTCGATCGAAGGTTGTGGCGGGGTTGGATCGTCGTGGAAGAAGCATCACGGAGGGAGAATCATGGAAGAAGCGTCGTTGACGTCGCGGTACATGGCGCCGCGTCATCGATCTCCGAGGGTTTGGCGTTCCTCGTCGGAGGTCGGAGTGTTCTTCGCGTTCTTTGCGTTCTTCACGTTCTTCGCGTTCTTCGTCGAAGAAGAACACATTCCTCCCAAATTATCTCCACGCCACAAGTCCAACTAAATAAAATAAGTTCAACCCTTATTTTATTATTGACCTAAGCTTTTGAAATTCAAAAGATATGAAACGAACAATTAATTTTTTGAATTAATTGTAACGATTTAACTGCCCAATTAATTGGGGCGTTTCTTAACCAGAAAAACTCACGGTTGACTTTCATTAAATAGGGGTTTTCGCGAGTGCGTTACTTAGCGGAAAAGAAACGGTGGGGCTCGTGCGGGCCCCACCTCAAAAATATCCTACCAAGAGGGTAGGATATTTTGAATTGTACCCTATCCGCTTTAACTCAGCTTAAGCAGCCTTAAGTGGATTTCAAGTGGCTTTAAGTGAAATAAAATAATGTGTGACACACCACTTTATTTTATTATCTTCACTTAACCCCCAAAAATTAAAAACCACACCCGAGAAAACGCAACTCCGGAAAAGGCATTTCTAAGCAAATATCGGCGTTGTGATTCCATCAGTTCCCTAGGAATTTGATTCTGAGCACCGGTTCAAAAGTTAGAAAAAAAACCCGCTCGTTCGTCCACTGAACATACCCGATCCAAACTTCGGAAAATGATTCCGGGCACACCGGGCCTCGGAATCAGGTGTCGTCATAAAGTGCATTCTTGTAAATTTCCAAAGAAAATTAAGAAAAAGAAATTCCCTTGAAATTTATGGGTCTTTACATTACTCCCACCTCAGGGATTTACGTCCTCGTAAAGCTTTAACACAAACTAGGGTTACAAAAGAGGTACAGAGAATGCATCTGAGCCTTCCGCTCCCATGTGCTCACCCGGAGGATCCTGTACTGCCAGAGAATGTGCACTCGAGGAATCGATTGTGCTCGTAGGATCCGCTCCTGTCGATCCTCGATCCCCACAGGAACCTCCGTGGAAGTCACCTCATCGTCATCTTCTAGCTCCTCATGGTCGAGGATATGCGAATGGTCGAGCACGTATCTCCTCAGCTGAGATACGTGGAATACGTCGTGCACTCGGTGCAACTGAGGTGGATGGGTGAAGCGGTAAACCACCTCACCTACCATGCTGGGGACCTAGAAAGGTCCATTGATCCTCGGAGATATCTCGCCGCCTCAGCTACATCTACGTAAACCTCGTCGAGGTGAGACACGTATAAGGACGTGATCGTCATCCTCGAACTCTAGAGGTCTCCAATTCCTGTTAGAACTGAAACTCGAAACGACTGCTACCACGAGGGTAAGGTTGACCGAATTAAGAGTGATCGGTCGCACCCTCCAGTGCATGAGTTATCCTATGCTGCCTGGGGTTTCCTTTTCACTGAACAAGGAAACCCCATCCCGACGTCATAGTTAAACCACAACCGTTTTGCCTAATACCGTCAATTTTTGTAAGAACTGTGATTACCCAGTCCATACTCAAACCAACATCGTAAGGCCTCAACGCTGCCACCAAGAGATTCCAACCGAAACTCTCGCCTCGAGGGTCTGACCACACCGTCGGCGTAAGTGTGATTATCGAGTCTCTTCCCAAGGTATCTCCAGACGTGAAGGTCAAGTCCACGGCTTACCAGAAAATCTAGGTCTGGGACAAGATTTGTGAAAGTGAGGAATGATTCATATAGACGTCTGTTACTACAGTAGCTAGTAGTGGACATAGATTGTCCCTTGAATCATTTTTAGAGCCATTGGGTCACACTCCTTGACCGCATGCAGCCGCACTCTTCCTCTGACCTCTAGCTCCATGAGCCTGGAGGGGATAACTAAGGCGGGTGGTTGTAGCATGTTAATATGTACACCACCTCATGCTGCTCTCCTAGCTCTGCCTCCACGTCTTCCGCTTCGCAGACTCATTTCTCCTTTTAGATTCCTCTTATGGAAACTTTTAACATGCCCGAGTCTCTAAGACTGGCACCAGTTTCCTGTTTCTTACTGCACTGTGCAGTCTTCATCCGCTCCTGGATGATCTGCACCTTCTTTACCTACGATCTAGAAGAGCTGCTAAAATTTATCCTTTGCCGAAAAGAGAAACTCGGTCTCATCCCCTGGATGAACCACGCCCATTGCCTAATTCAGTCAATCTTGACATGAATGGTGTATTCATGCCATGGATGACATCGTAAGGCCTCGACGTAACTACCAAGAGATCCAACTGTCACTCTCACCTCCAAGGGTCGAGTCACACTGTCGGCATCAGTGTGAGGTCACTGGGTCTCCTCCAGTAGAAATATCGAAAGTGAGGGTCAAGTCAACAGTCTTAACCAGGACCACTCAGTATCAACCAAACAAAAAGGACAGAAAAGAAAACATCACAATGATAAGTGTATTTTTATATTTGCAGCTCATAGTACAAAGACACGAATACAACAACAAAATGGAACTTGAAGTACGAGGGATGTATCCACTAGTTCCTCTCCTGACCACCTGCTCCCGGAGCTCTACTGCCTTGTCCACTACTCGGCTGTTGCTCAAGCACCCGCCGCTGCTTCTACCTCGGTGGCTCCTCCAAAGCCTGTGGATCAACTGTATGAGGAGTCGGACAGTCACGTGCCAGGTGACCCTTTCCGCCGCATTCATAACACTTCCTGCTCCTTGTACGATTGGATCTGGTCCTCTTGGACCTCTGCATCATCTGTCTACTGCCCGCATATGACTCGGCTACTGATCTAAAAGCCTGTGGTAAAGGCAGCAGCTCCTGTACACGCTCGGGGTGTAGAGCTACTGACACAAACTCCACCCTGAAGAAGGACTCGAAGTCTTCCCATGTGAAGTCCATCCCGTCGCAAAACTGGAACAAGTGGCTCCACCACCTGCCTGCTGCTGCATGAAGAAGGTTGGCAGCAAAGATCACCATGAAGTCTGAAGGAGTCCCCACTAGCCCGAAGACTCTCACCACTTCCTCTAGCCAATCCTCAGCCGCCTGCGGGTCCATCTCTCCCCGGAACCTAGGTGGTCTCTGGCTTTGGAACTCGTGCAGCGCGCTCAAGTGGCGTGCATCGCCTACTGCTGGGGCCGGTGGCATCGGTGGCCCAACGTATGGTAGAACCGCTGGTGCCTCCGCTGGTGCCTCAACTGCAAGAGGGCCCTATACCGAAGCCTCATCGCTCGACAGGCTGTCAGTACGCACATCCCTCTGGGATCTAGATGGTCGTCCGAGAAAAGGCATCCTGAAAAGAACAACGTGACACGGTCAAATGATTATACCTGGTGAGCTGACCTGGTTTGAGCTGACATTTAAAAAAACTTCTGGAAACACACACAAAATCAGTGTTTTCGTGCACAAAGTCGGAAATCAGTTTCCAGGGTCCTGGTGTATGGATACGTCGGCCGCCCGCACCAACACTGGACTCCCTGAACTGGAAACCACACTTGGTACTCTAAACACTATTGCTTCATAGAAAGGAAAAAAAAGATCAGAGTCCCAAGTTCTGAGGTAGAACCGAACTCCTCTGATACCAATTTGTCATGACCCGTCCTCGGGGCCCGTGCCGTGACTACCCTAAGCCCGCCTTCCATAGGCCAGGGGCTGGCGACTAGCACCAAAGGCGTAAATCCCGATAACTGGGAAGGAATTCCCTTTATAAAAGTAAACAAAACACCACAGAGTACAAGCGGAAGTAAAACACTAAGTACAAAGAGAAGTGCTGAAAGGTAAATGGGCTAGAATACAAAACCAAAAGAAAGTACAACTACAACTGAACAAGTACAACAGAAAAGACAACAGCTGGAAGGATGGAAGTGGCTCCTGGGTCATCCTCCTCGGATCCTACCTGAAGGGTAGGTACAGATGGCGCAACTCCTGGATCGTCCACCACAGATCCTACCTGAAGGGTAGGTACAGATAGCCTCCACAAATGTCTCACCTGTCAACCTCCTCCGAGTGTCGTCTCGCAGTGAGGTCCACCTCCGGATACTGACTCATCATGTAGTTCACCTATGGGTACCGTCCAGTCCTAGAACACTCGGCCACCATCAGCACTGCCCGTCATCTACAACCAACACAACGAGGTGCGGGCATAGCCCGTGCAGGGGTGAGTACAACGTTACTCAGTAGGGACCCCGAGACATCAAGGTATCACTAAAACCAACAAGTATAACCACAAAAATATCTCAACAGTTAACCTCTACTTAGGT
Source organism: Viscum album (assembly GCA_963277665.1). Lineage (NCBI taxonomy): Eukaryota > Viridiplantae > Streptophyta > Magnoliopsida > Santalales > Viscaceae > Viscum > Viscum album. The sequence continues at coordinate 1,636,995,618 of OY728163.1, read as the reverse complement.
ATATGCCCATACATATACCTAAGTTTTTAAGTAACCCATCTCAATCATGAGGAAACACAAGGTTTATGAAACCAACGGATAACCACTACCCAGGTATATGCCCATACATATACCTAAGTTATCAAGTAACCCATCTAAATCATGAGGAAACACAAGGGTCATAGACTCAGCTCAAACCAGGATTTTCATTATCGAAACCGTAACTGCTAAAGAGCCCCGTCTCGGGAGTGTACAATGGTCCTGTCACGACTCCGAAGTACTTCTCACTAACCTAAAACTGCTGAGGTACTCCTCCTGTCGAGTACTGTGGGACTGCTGCTACAACCAAGCGCTTCCCACCATGGGTCTGCCGCTACAGCCATGCGCTCCCCCTCATAGCCTCGAAAAGTACTCCTTCTGTTGAGTACTGCGGGTCTGCCGCTACAACCAAGCGCTCATCCACCGTGGGTCTGCCGATAAAACCAAGCGCTCCCCCTCATAGCCTCCATAGGTACTCCTTCAGTTGAGTACCGCGGGTATGCCGCTAAAACCAAGCGCTCATCCACCGTGGGTCTGCCGCTACAACCAAGTGCTCCCCATTGGGCTATCCGAAACACACCGAATCGATCGGTCAAGCAGTCGTCAGGTCTCAGCCAGCTACACGGTCTCCGTACTCCGCACGCTCGTCTCCAGGAGGGTCCGTTCCACGAGCTACTGGTCGATACCCCAAGTATCACAAATTCCCACAAAGAAGTTTCTCAAAGGACCGCATCTTCACAGGGGTCTCAACACAACAGACGTCGCATCAATCAGACGCTCGGTCTGTGAGTTATTAGCCTTTTCGTCCCAGGGGCCCGGTTGGTCTCGTGTATGAACCAACCCGGCCGTATCTCAACTGCACCCCAACTCTCATAGGGTAAACTTAAAGGTGCCGTTTCTCAACGTAATCACCAACTCCGCAGATGGTTCGTCAAACGGACATCTGGTCTGAAAGATATCAGCTTTTCCGTTCCAGGGGCCCGGTTGGATTTCGGTTACAATCCAACCCGGCCACTATCCAACAGCAACCAAAACTCGGGCGAAGTATGCCAAAAGTTCCCTCTCATCAAGAGGAAATCAATGAGACAGACGGCGCGTCAATCGGATGCCCGGTCTGTGAGTTATTGGCTTTTTCGTTCTAGGGGCCCGGTTGGATTTCGTGAGCAAACCAACCCGACCGCACTCTGACGGCATCCAAACCTCAAGCGGAGTAAGCCAAAAGATCCGTCTCACTTAGAGGAATCCATCAAGGTCGATGGCACGTCAATCGGACCTCCGGGGCTCAAGATATGAGTGTTTCCGCTCCGAGGGCCCGGTTGGTTTCGTATCCGAACCAACCCGGCCAAAACTAAAGTGTTCCGAAACTTTGAGTGCGATATACCGAAATGACCGTCTCCATCCAAGGATTGCATCGTCGCTAACGGTGCGTCGTTCGGAGGCCCGTATCTCAAGATGCGGACAAAGACCGAAAACGGTCCGATGACGGGGGGTCTGGGCCCGGACCGACCCGGGCCGACCCCCCTGGGTCGGCTTGAACCGGGTCGGACCCGGTTGGGCACGACCTGGCCCGGCCAGGGTGCGACCTGGCCGGCGGGTCGGCTTGGCCGAGCAGCCGAGCGAGCGGAGTCCGGGGGCGGGGGCACGCTTCCCCCGCGTGTGAACACCCCCCCCCCCTCGCGGGGGCCGCCCTTGGTCAGCGGACGCGGCATTGCCGCGTCCCGTGTGCGCCGGACCCGCGCGGCCGCGGGTCCGCTGGTGCTGCCGCCGCCGTGGCTTCAGCTGCAGCGGCTCTGTCCGGCGGGGCGCCGGGGCGCCGCCGCCCCGGCGACCCACGCCACCGGTGGTTTCCGCGGGCCACCGGAGTTGATCTGGTGGTCCGATTTCACTCCCGTATGCGTCGTAGCTCCTCCCGGGTCCCGTTCTTCACTGCAGAATCAACGAATCACCTCTTCGGCATGTTTTGTTGTCGCCCGCCAATCCGTGCATCAACGAAGAACTACGGAGGGTTGTCGGGCCGTGTTTTTTTGGCCCGCACCCTCCGCATTAGGTGTTAACAATCGGGAAGAAAAATAATCCACACATGGAAATCAAAACAATATACAATTTTAATAAATTAAAATTTCTCTTGATTCAGGTTCTTTGTTTTTTAGGAGGAAACAACCACGGAAATAAATTCATTTCACAAACAAAACCCCTACCTTAACTTCGTCGTCGGATGTGAGATCGACCGTCGCGGAAGAAAGGGTCGCCGCGTCGCGGAAGGGCGTCGCTGTCGTGCGGTACTCGGCGTCGCGTCAACGAACTCCGAGGATCGAGAACATACAGATTTAATTATAATAATTAAATCCATGTTGATGTTATAAACCAAAAGAAATAAAAAAGGAGCGCTACCCCCTACCTTGTCGTTGTCGGTCGAAGGTTGTCGCGGGTTTGGATCGTCGCGGAAGAAGCGTCGCAGAGAGAGAATCGCGGAAGAAGCGTCGTCGATGTCGCGGTTCACGGCGTCGCGTCATCGATCTCCGAGGGTTTGGCGTTCCTCGTCAGAGGTCGGAGCGTTCTTCACGTTCTTCGTCGAAGAAGAACACTTTCCTCCCAAATTCTCTCCACGCCACAAGTCCAACTAAATAAAATAAGTTCAACCCTTATTTTATTATTGACCTAAGCTTTTGAAATTCAAAAGATAAGAAACGAACAATTAATTCGTTGAATTAATTGTAACGATTTAACAACCCAATTAATTGGGGCGTTTCTTAACCAGAAAAACGCACGGTTGACTTTCATTAAATAGGGGTTTTCACGGGTGCGTTATTTAGCGGAAAAGAAACGGTGGGGCTCGTGCGGGTCCCACCTCACAAATATCCTACCAAGAGGGTAGGATATTTTGAATTGTACCCTATCCGATTTAACTCATCTTAAGCAGCTTTAAGTGACTTTCATGTGGCTTTAAGTGAAATAAAATAAAGTTTGTTGCACCACTTTATTTTATTTTCTTCACTTAACCCCCAAAAATTAAAAACCACACCCGAGCAAATGCAACTCCAGAAAAGGCGTTTCTAATAAAAAAACGGCGCTGCGATTCCATCGGTGCCCTCAGAATTTGATTCCAAGCAACGGTTCAAAAGTTAGAAAAAAACACGCTCGTTCGTTCACTGAACGTACCCGAGCCAAACTTCGGAAAATGATTTCGGGCACACCGGGCCTCGGAATCAGGTGCCGTCAGAAACTATGTTCTTGTAAAATTCCAAAGAAAATTAAGAAAAAAAAATTTCCCTTGAAATTTCCGGGTCTTTACAACCCCCTTTCCCCTTCCATATTTATTATTTCCCAAGATGCCCTTAGCCGCCTCAACAACATGAGTATAATTCAGGGGAAGGTGACACCATACTAATGCAGGCAACGCTCGTCTACCATCTCCCACCTTATTTTTGTGGATGATACCATTATTTTTTCTAATGACAACAAGATGTCATTCTGGGGGGTCAACAATGTCCTGGATGACTATTGAAAATAGAGAGGATGGATTATCAATCAAACTAAAATTAGGTTCTATATATCTAGAAGATTCCCAGGAATAATAACATCCTCACTCATTAATGACTTGACATGCAAAGGAGAACCTTTCCTATGGACAACGTAGGTGCATCCATTTCGTCGAGCTGGCCCTGAATACATCACTTTGAAAAAATTATTGATAATATTACTCGGATGATTTTGAATTGGAAAAATAGATACCTCTCATTTGGTTACAGAATTACTCTAGTGAATAACGTTCTTTTCTTCATTCTGATCCATGCCCCCTTGTATACTAAGTTTACAAAGGAATTCATCTTCTACATTGAAAATAATCTGGAAACATTCATATGGGATGCTTATTCAGTAGGTAACAAACACTGGGCCACCTGGGGTAGAATGGTCAGGACTGCGAAGGAGGGAGGAATTAATGTGAAAAATGTTGCGGAATCATTGCAATTTTAAGAGATTTACACAAAGTAAACACAACCGAATATAAAATGTTTTATTAACAAAGTCGAAGAACAAAAAACAAAACTTGCAGGAAAGTAAAATGGACATCAGAATTTATGTGGTTTGAACCTTATAGTCTTCCTCCATGCCATGAACACCACCACCGTTTCTTTATTATTATGCAAAATGAAAACAACAGAGCACACACAAATAGAGAACCATCAAAGACATATCACGTACGCGTACTATGAATGCTATCTGAGAACAAAGGCCTCTCCTCCCTAAGATCCAATGATGAATCCTGGCTCGGAGTTAGTAGAGTTATCTTCTGAACTGGACGGACTCATGCACGCAACCCCGACTCGATTAATCAAACCAGTAGAGGAACCAGGAATATACAACACAAAGATCAAACAAGAAAATAATGGACGAGCTCACAAATTCATAAGCACCGAAGAGAACATATCTCTACCATGGTCGCAACCCTAATTTTTAAGGAGTCTCCACCGGAAAACCACCAGAGCGGCATCGAGATGGCGGCGTACAGGCAGTGGGTCACCAAACCTACAAGGGTTCTTCTTATCACAGAGTTCTCGGGATATGAAACTGAAAATAACGACGAACCACACACAAGAAAACCACCACGCCCTACAATAATGTTGACTGAAAATACGAATCGACGCCATTAATAGGAGTAACATACGAGGTCCACGCAACAAGAAACCAACAAGAAGAAGAGTCACGAAGCAGCGGCAGTTCAAACAAATCCTGAACAAACCAGGCCACGTAGAAGGCTACAGCCGTGCGGGAAGCGAGGATCAGATCACCAAATAAACACAACTCAACGAATGAAGAACACCAGGTCACAGAACATCAATGGCCAGAATGAAATGGGGTAGTAGGATCGCCATGGTGGCAACACATAGGTAACATGGGCCAACAAATAGGAAGCCCACAAAACAAGAAGGGCGCAATCTAGAAGCCTAATGAATTAGGAAGCCAAGCACGGGGGGCCAAACAAAGAACAACCCATATTTCATAACAATAAAAAACACACTAGAAATATGCGTGATTCATGAAAATAATAAAACATGATTTTTGCATGAAAAAAACTAAAACAACCATTTTTAATTTTGAAATCACACTTCCAAAAATCACCACCTTTTCAAAATTAAAAAACTACAATGATGGTGTTCTTGAAAATACATACCTACCATTAAAAAACTATCACTAGTGTGGGCAGATTTTCTGTAACAGGAAACCCTAAGTCTACCAATATTCACCCAGTATGAACATCACATAGCATGTGCTAGTAGTGGCACATGTTCTACCCACACAAAAATTCTACTGCTAAACAGATTAAACATGCTCAGAAATTTAAACTAAGAAACCACATTTAACAAACTTACCAAACAATTACTTTAGATTCATCCTAGAACAGTAGGGCCCATATGCACCAACGACCAAAAATTCAGACAGCATATCCCGAGGGTAAAATATAAAGGAAGAAAAGAATGAAATCAAAACAAAGCTTAAAACAATGCATCATTAATAAAAACAATAGAAAACCAAACACAATAATCACAGAACAAAAAAATGTTAGGAGAAAAATGTCTCCACCTAATCCCAAACAGCCTAGACCAGCTCATAGAAACCCTTTTTCTTAACCATGATACCCCCTCAAAGACAAGTGGAGCTAGTTATAGGAACGCAAGAAAAAACTACAGAGAACCTTTGTTAAGTTCTAACGAAGGGGCTATTAAACTATAGAACTTCGGTAGATTCATAATCGGGACATACCACATGCGACTGAGCCATACTATCTTTTCCTTTCAGATTAAGACAGTAACATTTGATGTTTCTGATATTACCACACTCAAAACACTGAAATCCATTAAACTGATTCTTATCCTTCCTACCCTTATTTTTCTTTAGAGCCTTAGTATATAACATTTTAGGTTCACTCTTAACAGAACTCAACTCTTCCTTCAAACTATGCATTTGAATATCACGAGATAGGAGATCACACTTAACCTCTTCTAGCATAATGGAATCCTGACCATACATCATTGAATCTCTTATTGAATTAAAATAATCATCAAGAGAGGTTAACAAGATTAAATCCCGATCCTCATCCTTAACATCAATGTCTATATTCTCTAAATCTAACAGAATATTATTAAACTTGTCTATATGAACATTCATAGAATAACCATGCGACATTTTAAAATTATATAAATGCATTTTTTATACAAACCCCAAGAAAATATTTAGTTATATACAAATGATCGAGTTTAACCCAGATTGATTTAGCAGTGGTTTCAAGTGCTACTTCACACAAAACTTTGTCACCTAAAGTAAACAGTAGAGTGTAGTGAGCCTTTTCTAATATACCAGGATCAACATCAACAAAGGTTGCAATGGACCGACCATCGAATGTGGCAGTCACAATAAGTTTCTTACTACCGTGCAAGGTATCAGCAAGACCATTATGAACAAGTAAAACACAAATGTTAACTATCCAAAAATTAAAATCATTTTCTCCGTCAAATATAACAATTTCAAACTTCATAGTCATTGTAAAATAAAACGGGTAACAGGCTCTAATACCACTTTTTCCAGAATCATTGTGATTTGCAAAGATTTATACAAAGTAAACACAACCAAATATAAAACATTTTATTAACAATGTCTAAGAATAGATAACGAAACTTGAAATAATGTAAAATGGACAACAAAATTTACGTGGTTTGGACCGTATAGTCCTAATCCATGGTAAGAATACCACCACAATTTTTTTATTAGTATGAAAAACAAAAAGAACAGAGCACATAAAAATAAAGAAGCAACAAAGATAGACCACGCACGCGGACCACAAAAGTTATCTGAGAATGAAGACCTCTCTACCCCAAGAGATAGTGAAGAATCATGGCTCGGAGTTAGAGGAGTTCTCTTTCAAACTGGATAGAATCACCCACGCAACCCCGACTCGACTAATCAGATCAGTAGAGAATCTATGAACATACAACACAAAGATCAACCAAGAAAATAAAGAACGGGCTCACAAATACATAATCACTGAAGGGAATGGATCTCTACCATGGTCGCTAACATAGTTTATGAAGGAGCATCCCCCAGAAAACCATCAGAGTGGTGTCGAGATGGCAGAGGGTCACCGAACCAGCAAGGGTTCTTCTCACGGAGCTCTCAGGATAGGAAGCTAGAGATGATGAAGAACCACACACAAGAAAACCATCACGTCCCATAATAATGGAGACTGAAAAAACAAAGCGATTCTACTGATAGTTATAATAGACGAGGTCCACGAAGAAACCAACCAACAAGAAGAAGAGTTGCACAGCAGCGATGATTCAAAAATATCTCGAAAAAATTGGGCCACGTGGATAGCTACATACACGTGGGCAGTGAGAACCAGATTACCGAAGAAACAGAACTCGATGAATGACGACCGCCAAATCACGGAACATCAACGGCAAGAACGAAACGGGGCGGCATGATTTCCATGGTGGCAACACATAGGTAAAGCGGGCTAGCGAACATGAATCCCACAAAACATGTAGGTCGTAATCCAGAAGCCCAGTGAAATAGGAATCCAAGCATAGAGGCCCAAACAAAGAACAACCCATATTGCATAACAATAAAAAAACGCACTAGAAATATGCATGATTCATGAAAATAATAAAACATGATTTTTTCAAGGGAAAAAAACTAAAACATCCATTTTTAATTTTGAAAACAAATTTTCACAAAACAAAACCTCTTGGAAACACTCTATTCCTGTATACGAAACTAGAATGGTGAGTCATTGTGGAACAAACTCTATGGGGTCAGCTCATAGAAAGGAAATGTAGTAGTGATATGGTTATGGTGAGAGGTGGTCCTTAATCTCTATGTTAAATCATTTTACCTCATCTAAAAAACCTATAGAACCATATATGAGGGACTGTGGGTAGGTGGGATTTTTTTTGGCATCACAATTAGGTTGGTTCCAAGCTCGGGTTCCTTGGCTACCTAGTCCCAAATATTAGTTTCAGGAGAGCATGAAAGGAAAAAAACATCATCAATGAAACTCTAGAAAAGAAAAAATAGGACTTTTTTGACTTCATTGATATGAATAATGAACTGCAAGGTGTGTTTATATGTAATAATCTTCTGAAATATTCTTAGTGAAGGATTTCAGGAGGTTTTCAATGGCATATGTTCCCATGGAAAGGTAGAGAAATACACTGTGGTATAAGGAGGATCTAGGGAATTATAACATTCTTCTATGGTGTATGCAGAACTAGGCCATTCCAACTAATGATAATACCAAACATTTTGGAATTTGAATATTTTTTATGTGCTCGTGCAGCATGAACCTAACGGCGGAGAGTGTCGAGAATTTTTTATTTGAAGGGGACTGGGCTCATACGGTGTGGAGCGCATTTGGGGACCAAATAGGTTTCTCTTCCCAGTACAAACATGGGTCTAACATTTTTGGATTTTGGGATCCTAAGATCTGGATCCGAGGGAGAGGAATTGAAATATAGAGAACTGGTTTTCTAGGGTAGGTTACTGGAACATCTGGTAGGTACAAAATAATTCTTAGGTCGATGGTACCCTTGTATGGGAAGATCCACTATTATCAGGACAAAAATCTAATAGTTGATCTGGTTCTTCTCGTCAAAAAATGGAATGAGGCCCCAATTCTTAGACTGATCCTTGCTGGCAGGACCTCCACTCGTTAAATAAGGATATTGGTTTTTTTGGAAAACTTCTCTCTTTAGTTTAAGTCTCAACATGGATGATTTTTTAGCTCATGAATAATATGGGTAGGATGTATGGTGAAAGACCAATGATGGGTTGTCACTCTCTTATTCACAGTGGTGTTTGGAATTGGGTAAACTATCTAAGTAGAAGCAATGATGATTCTTACAAGATTCTTTTTATGAAGATAGGAAAATATCTATTTGTTGGAGGTTGAAACAGACTGCATTACCCTATACAAATCCTTCATGACTCAGGTACCATCCCTTGTCCCATTTCATATTTTATTAGATGTTACAGGGGTATCATTAACAATCAGATAAAAGTGATTCACACATGGTGGGAGGACCAAAAAGTAGAGGACTTCCTTGCTACAATGTTGGGACATCAAGATATGATCTATTTTTTCCCTAACATTATCTCTCTTATGGTTGAGGGGGTGAATAAAGTAGGAGAAGATTCACTTGGAATTCACTATTTTAGGAATACCTAATTGTTGTATTTTTCTTCACATGTTTTAATGTTTTTCTTACTCTATTTTGGACCTCCATTTCATTGAAAATAAAATATAATGTTAGTAGTAGTAAAACATATGACACAACATTCCCATATTTAGGAGTATAGACTATCTTGAGGTCATAATATTGGTGTATATTTAACCATCACCTATGTATTAAGTTATCATCCTTCTAGGAGAAGATATACTTTACCATATTATGGTCATAATAGATGATAAAATGCTCACACATAAGGTAGTGTCTCTATATCTTCTGAGTGTAGACTACCACATTCAACTCATGATCATGGGTCACATAATCATGCTTGTGTATTATCAACTACTGGGACCCATAGTAAATCAATTCGTACCTATACATCTGAATATAACCAAGTTACGTCCCCAAGGAATCATAGAACACTATGTACTTGTCACCATCCTCTTGAAATATCAAAATGGGAACACTCATCAACCTCTTTCGCAACTACTGAAAATTTTACTAGCACATATTTTTCCACAATAAAGGATGTCCCTTCCAGGTTAAAGAGGTAAAATCTGGAAATATCATAGTGAAATTGAGAAAAAATTTCAGGTAGTTTCCTGCCAACCCAAGGAAGCACCACACCTCCAACATTACCCGGAGGTGTATGCTAAGATAACATTGCCTTAACATCTGCTAGATCCACTAATATTCCATCAGCTGAGATGAAATGTCTTAGAATTTGGACCTCATGAATCTATTACCGGTGCTTCCAAATCTTCTCATATAGCTGGTGCTCTTGGATTATGTCTAGGAGCATCATCATGTGTTTCACATAATCATCCTTAGATGTTATTTAATCAAGAATTTAATCAATTTAGACCACCAAAAACTGTTCTAAGAAAGCCTAAATGATTCATTTCAAGAATCCCATGAACACTGTTGGGGTGTTCATCACTCAAAAATGAATCACCAAGTGATCATAATTACCATAGAGAAATTGAAATTATGTCTTCAATATATTGACATCTCATACTCAGTGCTGGTGATAACTTGATTTGAGGTCTATCTTTCAGAAAAATCTCACCCCACTAAACTAATCAAAGGGGACATTGAGCCTCATTAGTGGAAACATATTCTTCAAAGTAACCTAATTCAAGTGAAATTAATCAAAACACAACATCATTCTCCCATTCTCCTTCTTGTAGAACAACACTGAGGCAACCAAGGGTGTCATATTGGGTCTGATAAATCCATCCCCCTACAAGTCCTTCAACTACACCATTAGCTCAAGAAACATTGTGGGGTCCAAATGATATAATGGTTTGGATATCGAGGTATCCTCTGGGTGTTTTTTTACGTAGAAATCTATCTCTTAACAAGGAGGTAAGCTCAATATGATCTTAAGAAAGATGTTATTGTACACCCCCCCACACTTTAGGATGTTTAATGCCCATAGCATCTGCATCTCCAAGGGTAATACTAGAAAACTGATGTTTAATAATCTATATCCTCATATGTATGATCCCATCATAATTTACTAGGATTTTCATCTCAACCACAATGGATAACTGCATCCCATCACTATAGACACACTGCATCCTCTTCTTGAAATGGTCTTCTAGGAATGAAATATATATACCTAGTATATACCTATGATAATTTCATAAGGACTCATCACTACTATAGAGAGATCCCATAAGAAGCTCCATCGTCCAAGTGTCAGGCCAAAATTTTGAAAATAAATTGTGATCTTTATGTATCCTTCATTTGGAGTCTTCAATCACAAGGGTCGATCCAAGTGCTCAACTAGAATCTCTAAGTCTTATACAAGTGACATGGAAAGAAAATAATACCTCGCACACATGTCTATCATTATAATTCTAATATAGAGAAGAAAAATATCATTCCTCTAACCTTTCATGGAACCTCTAGGTCATAGGCCTCAACTACGAATAACTTTCCTCATCCTTAACCACCACCCCCTAAGTCTAGCATGGACCGCCAGAAGGTGGTGATGGAAATACGATAAACTGTCATCCACCTTCTACTGAACTACCCGCTACTCTACTATGTCCATCTTCCTATTGAACTCACTTATCCATCCATTATCTCTTACTAGTTGGTCCATCAAATGTATATCACTCAGCTATATGACGGTTCAGAAAATCTCAAGAAAGGTTTTCAAAACCATCATAAGAGAAAAACCAACTATCTCTCAGCTAACAAGAACCCTCATAAGACCCCTAAACATTTGATCCTCTATCTTGGTAGTGTCTCTTAATGTGTCTCATATTCCCATATCCATGTAACAATCATTGGATACCATTTGTTGAGGTATCATCTCCTAGGATCCCACTACCAACATCCTATTTTGGAATCTAATCTTATAGGATTATCTCCACTACCAATTCTAGCTCAAGGACTCCAACATAGGTGGGAATGAAAATAGATATTACTTCAGACATATTATCTTGAAATAGTCCCCACTCAAAATTCCATTCTATAAATAATGGATATGAAACCATAGATAGAGAGTATCGAGATAGGTCATTGAACCTCCCTGAATACTCTCACAGAGTTATGATTATGTACTGTAATTTTAGATGATCGTGAATATAAACTAACAACACCATGGAAAAATATAACTATATAATGAAGAGTAAACAAATGTATGACCTAGAGAGATCTATAACATCATTTGTTTTATCCAAAAGACTTCACTGTTACCCAGCGAAGCCCTGATGAAACTCTATGTTTGGACCACCATCTGATCTGTAGGTTTCTACACAAGGAGGAAAACTTGAATAACTGCCTCAAGCTAGTCCTTAGATTCATGGGGGTCAGGATTACCCTAAAACCTAGGTGGACACTACTTCTAAAACTCATGGAGTGTGCTCATAGTGTTCACATCCTTTACTAAAACATTAAACCTAAAATACTTCTCTACGGTTAGTGGTATAACTAGTAAAAAACTCGGAGGTACCACCTCCAGTACATGAAATTATACTATATCCTAATCCCTAAGTGGATCATCCTCATGATAATGAAGTTGAATATTATCTTGCTATCCTCGAGAAGTCATTTTGAAATAAAAAATACAAACCATTTTAAATGAGTATATATATATAGGAAGATGACCTAATAAGGACATAATAACCAAAACCAATTACAATATGATCCATATACCAATTTTGTTTCCCTAGAAAGATTGAATATATAAACCAAGTAAACATGCAAGTTATCCACATTCTGGTGAATGAATATGTCAGCTGATGCACTAACATTGCAGTTTCCGGACTGAAATCCAAACTCAAAACATGTTAACACTACTTCCATAAATCCAAAACCAAACCTCACAACTAGAAAATCCTCAAAATATACTGTTAAGTTAAACCAATTTTATGAAACTTATTCTTGAAATGAACAATTAGGGCCCACCTGGATAACAATAAGCTAAGTTTGACAACCCCAAGATCTCCTCCAATAGGCTAGGGTCTAGCGACCATCACCGAGTAAGAATATCCCACACATGAGAGGCTGTAACCTAAGTACTTGTATTCCCAAACATATATCCAAGATCATTAAATTCTTAAAATTAAAACAATACAACTAATACAAATTCATGCATACTTATAAATACCAATATGAGAGTACCACAAAGTATGGAAAACAAACAGGGTCTAAATAAAAGTCCACTAAAAACTACAAAAGAGTCTAACCTTCTTAGAAGGATGTGACTACTATCAAATTCATCTCTGGTAATAAACTCATTCTATATATCCCAAAATATTCCCCCCTAATCCCAATCCTCTAAGGACACTTAAAAGGAATGTCATCAGGATGATATATGACATGTATGGGAAGAGCCTCTGCAGGGGTGAGTATAAAAATACATAGTATGAAACACCAAAATAATAAAACTTAAAGCATAAAGAGTATTCAACTCATCAATACATGGGTAATACACTCATGATATGAGATAAAATGATAATCAAAAACCAAGAAATACTCACAACATAGTCCAAGTCTCAAAGAGTTCTCAACCCCCCCCCCCTCCAAACATTTTTTCCCCATTTTTAAAAGCCGGTTTATGGGTTCCCGGTACCCCGCTACATGAGTCCAAAAAGCCACATTAACCAAAACATACAAACACCAAAAAAAAACTAACCATGCGTAAGAAACCACGAACCAGGGCACAAGAACATCCTAGAATATGATCAAAACCACCCAGGATTACCTTGAGTGTCCTCCGGCGCGACCATCGACACCAACCCAAATCCTCCCATTGGAATATTCCAGAGGAATTCACCCATCCTTCAAGCAATGGAATGGACCCCAAGGATCCACCCACGAGGATGTCAAGTAAATCTATAATGAGGATGACCATATCCTAATACCATTAGCACCTTGACAGCAGAAAACGCAAAAAACCCCACCAAACAAATTTAAATGCATAGTGAGAGACAAACCAAATCAGTCTGGGGACGAAGCCTCATAAGAAAAGTAAAAGTTACCAAAACATAGCCTTAGTCTATTATTTCATTCCTCCCTGTAAAGATTCCAATTCATTAGCCATACCTTAGCATCATGATCTTCCCCAATAATAGCCAAATGATTTTAAACAATGATTCAAGGCAATGATCATATAGGATAATTCACTCCACAATCCATACTATCACTGATGGTTCCCATCTGATGGGTCATGTTTATCGGGTCTCGCTGAAGAATAACTCACAGAAACTCTGATGTTATCAATAAATAAATAGAGAATCACTCCAAGGACAACTGGGGAATGCCTCTAACCCTATGGAATTAGCCTTCTAGATGGGAGATTGGTACCCTATGCATGGTGATCATACTGACTATATGAACCATAGGTAGGATGAAGAATAAATGATAGAGGATCCCATGTTTGTCGCACATTAGGATACACCCAAAACTATCATTGAAAAAGACCATAGAGGGGATAATAATATAAATCTTAGGATGTAATCCCACAATGTTCCCATATAGTAATGGACCAAATAATCACACTCAATTGAACCAGGTCTATTCTAAAGAGACATAGGGCCTCACACTACCTTCTAAATAGTACATGATATTTACTATAAGTACACCATGTCTTTTCTACCCCTGGTCTTCCTATATACCATGGATTGTGCCTCTTTATATATGGATGTGCCCATGTAATCTATTTGTTCCCATATACCAAGATATTTTCAGGTTCTACGGCCATGTTCGAGTACAAGGCCATTCCCTTGTATTCTAACCATGCTGATTTTCTAGCTGTATCTATTTCTATGTACTCCTGGAGTATATTTTGGGCCACCGATAATGGGTCACATGACAGGAGACATGTGTCACGTGACATGTGACATGTGTCACATGATGTGTCACATTTTTCTTTATACATAATCATTATCATCATATTTAGGTCCCCAAATGGAATTTTTTCTTTGGGGACACACCATATTACGTAGGATTATCTAGAATCCCATGGTTCCTTGATGTGTATTATACTTCTTCCACCATTCATATTGTTTATCACACCCATGATTCTCATATCAGGCCTTGAACAAGCATTTTTGTCATTGGTATCTAGATATTAGCCACCATATTCTACCGGGGAAAATCTTCTATCAAACCATGCGATCAACACAAACAAAACCAGAAACTAGGAACCTATAATCTGATTGTATCTCCACTACCATCATTATTCACCAAAACCATGTCGTTAATCCCATATAATAACCCACAATGTATTTCCATTGCACCAAAAACTGAATTCATAAAGTTCATCTACATGTAAAATTTTGAATCACCAGTCAAAGAAACACTGATTATGAATGTGAAAATAATGGGGAAGAAAAGTGAAAACCAAAATTGATGAATGAAACTCGAATATTCTTTCGGTTTGACTCGATTCATTTCTATTAGAACAATAAATGAAGATAAACAATAAATAGAAAATAATTATTCCCCATAATCCTGAGAAGATAAACCCACACACATGAAACAATAAAAAAATACAGTATTTTGATGGTTGATTTGATTTATATTTATTATCGAATAACAAAACAAGGGAATCCCAAATTAAATGACATCCTACTCCAGGTTTATATTGATGGTAGATGAAGAACATGACTATGTCTTCATAATTGGAGAGATCTGTGAGCTTCATTGGTGAAAAAAACCTTGATCTGCTATTGTTTTTTAAGATACCCTCCTATGGATCTCCTCTCAAATACTAGGTTTATACAGCTAACCTTATAGATTTTTTATAAACACATATTTATTGTGGAGAAAATTAGTTAAGGATTTAATTAAAATAATTAAAAAATATTTTAGTTTATATCAATATTTCTCCCACAGTGGTGCTCAAGAAAACACCTGAATCTGACCAATGTTTTGTTGTTCCCAGGTTAAACCCCACAACTCGGGCTCAATGGATGTATTGGATTTCCAATTTGAGACTATTTCCAAGAGTTAATCAAATATTTTAATAAAATGGCCCATGATCGCTATATTTCTTGCACATATTTTTGCGTATTTTAATAACTTAATTTGTTTATTTAATTGATCAATCTTATTTGGAATGTTTGGAATGTTTTATGATTTATGGTAGGATACATACATCATTTGAAGAAGGAACAAAAAGAGGAAAATATTGGAGCTAATAAATATGGAAAACTAGACAAATACCATCTAAACATCATGTATCTCATTACATGAAGTGATATTTTGGAGAGAAAGGCCACCACTAGTGAAAGTCGTGAAGTTGTTACATGATGTGAAAATTCATTACACATCATGTACACAAATACATGATGTGAATGTTGATGACATGATAGATATGAAAAATACATCACTAATGAGGATTCCATGTTGTGTAACTTAATTATACGTCATGAATATTTTGATGGATAGAAAAATAATGACAATACAAGTTGAGTGTTGAATAAAAACCATATAAAATCACACCTCATCCACACAGTAGGAGGTCAAGGGACCAGAAAGTGCTGGGTGATTCCCACAGATGACTGCTATGCACAAATTGATGATATAGTGACCTTCTTTGACACTATTAATCACTTAAATTATTCTTCATGTATCTATCCTTCTCATTCTCATCATGCCTAGAATGAGTAGTTATCTTGGTTTCAGGTGATGTGATTATAGTGGGATGTGCTGATAGGGTTTATTTCTATTTTATATTCCTGTTTTGGATTGCTGAAACATTGTTTATCAATTCTAAATCTCTTTCTGTTTGTATTTCATTACCATTACAAAATTATAAGGATTATCATTTCATTTCATCAATTAATTGGTCTTTTTTGAGTATGAACATTACAAAATCAAGTGTAGTTATGTTTATATAGGGTTTTGGGTTGCTTGGTTTTGTGATTGTGTTTAGTATATGACCATTATAATGGTGCAATCATAGAATTAGTGTAGGGTACCCAAACAAAGGATCACTATTGAAACATTTCTAATGGAAAACCTGAATAAATCCATTTTCAATTGAATCCCTAGTATAGGAACCTGAAATCACTGAACCCGTCTTGCGTCTCCCTTAATATTCAACCCAATCCTTGCGGAACTTTCTTTATTTCTCTAAAAAAATAAAAAATTGAAATTACAATTTCATAAATTAACTTAGAACTTATAGATCATCCCTATGGTTTTGATGATCGGTATTTAGAAGTACTATATTTTTTGTTTTTTTTCTCAGTACTATAAATTATTAAATTTGGGTATCCTAATATAAAATTAACGATGCCCTGTGGGCTATAAAATTTTCCCTAAATTAAAAACATTATAGGAATCATAAAAACTACTAAAAATATTGTACATATAAAGATTGAGTATCAAACCCACAAAGACGATCCGTACGTTTTAAATTAATTAATGAAATTAAAATTGAAATTCATAATGATCATACACCAAAAAGTCCAATAAATTGATACAATGAAATAATAATCCTCATAATGCATTAATGGTCATGAAATATGAATACAAAGAGATTTGGAATTGATAAACAATACCACAGTAATACAAAACAAGAATAGAAAATAAAAATAAACCCTAGCAGCAAATCCCCCAACAGTCAAATTATTAAACATAAAGAGAACTACTCACTCATTCTAGGCATGATGAGAAAGAGCATCATGGATACCTAAGGAAGAATAGATGTGATGAACGGTGGTGAAGTTAGGATTTGGATCATCACTATGTGCATAAAAGTCGGCTTTCAGAGTCACACTGCTCCCTCTGGTCCCCTTGTTGTGTAGTCGAGAAATTATTTTATAAGTTTTTTCCTCACCCCTGCCTCTAGTGTCATTATTTACCTATCCATTGAAATATTCATGATGTGTAATTAAGTTACATGATGTGTAATCTTTTTCAGCAATATATTTTTCATATCTGTATTGTTTTCAACATTCACATTGTGTAATTGTGTACAAGACGTGTAATGAATTTTCACAGTGTGTAACAACTTCATGATTTTCACAAGTGGTGGCCTTTCTCTCCAAAATCTCACATCATGTAACGAGATACACAATGTGTAAATGGTCTTTGTTTAGTTTTCTGGCTTTATTCTTCTTCAAAAATCCAGTGTCACACCACTTCTATCTACTCATGCCGCAAATGGTCTTTTAGCTCCAATATTTTCCTCTTTTCATTACTTTTTCAAAATTTTGTTGTATCCTATAATAAATCATAAAAAAATTCAATCATTATAAATATTAGAAAGATTAATCAACAAAATACAGAAATTAAATTATTAAAACACTCTAAAATATATGCATAAAAAACAGTTATTAGTGAACATGTGATATTAATATATTTAATATTTATATAATATCAATACTAAGACTCTACATTCCTTGGAATAATGTGTTATCTTAATTTATGGCTCCGAACATATTATTAGATATATTTCAAATATTTATTTGGAATAAAGAGAGACATTATATATGTTGATAATGTTATGGATAGAGGTTGTTAGTGATTATCTATCACTATGTAGATAAGGTTTTTGGGGTCATGTGAAAAATTTTCATGGCCTGTGAGGTGGTTTTGACCACTAGTTGTTAGTGGTATCCTATATAGATTAAATAAATTAAGGGTGATGGTGTTTTCCATTGTTATAGAGGTGGGATATGCCATAGGTGGACATGAAATTTTTGAGGTGATTGAGATAACTTTCTGTGATTTTGATGCTTTCTATATATGTGAGTTATATTGGGGACCATGATCCCGTCTTAGTGAAGGATAGGGTATCCATACCTTGGGATTTATTAGGATATTGAACTAATGATTGGTAAGGGGATAAAATTACCATGAGACTTTTTATATGGTTTTTTGAAGTTACATTGGGGTGTCATTTTTAGCTCATTATGGTTGTTTTTGTTATGGGTATGTGTGTGATGTCATATGAAATGTAATCAGTTAGAAGTTCAAGGGAATATTCAGAGTAATATATTTTGGATGCATCATTCCACCCTGACACTAGTTGAAGAAGGTGATGGCTCACTCATGGATCTTAGAGAATGAGTTGAGAAGGTTGAGTGTTGTAAATTGATTGATATTTATTTAACATTAAATAAAATTCTATATGTATAGATATTATCTAGGGACACTATTTTTGGTGTCATACTAAATTAATACAAACATTCTATATGGTCCCTTTAGGATATGGTCATACTTTACAGTTCATTGAATATTTAAGGATAAAGGCTCATCATCTAGGGTCTAATAGAGATATAATTTCAGATGGTGAATGATATGGAACTTATGATTTTTATATGGGTTGTTTGGTTCCTCAGATTCAAGTTAATAGTTTATTTTGGTTACTTTTGTTATTATACATATACAACCAACCTATAATAAATCCTTTTAATTTTATATTAATGTAATAAAGTTTTATAGATGAGTTACATTAGTTCTTGTAATTTATTGTGCTTCTTTTTTTGGTCTAATAATATATTTCATTATTTATAATTTGATTTCTCTATTATAGTACATTTATATTAGAAGGTATAGTCTCATCACTATCACCATTTAGAACCTTGTTACTAGTTGGAAGCCTATGGAATATCAGAAGGCATTCCTATGGTTTTGTGATAATATAATATGGTTACTATAGTTTAATACTAGTACAAATGTTACAATCATGTTTTAAGATAATTTTAGTTTGACCACCATCTTCCATATCATCTATCATACATGTTTGTTCATTATATGATTATGATCTTGAGGAGTTTGAGTGTATTTCATGATTATTTAATCATTAAACAATTAATTAATAGAATAATAAAATCATTTTAAGTATTGAAAAGTTGGATAATGGTTGTGGAATATTCATTCAAAAGAGACCAACTGTTTGAGGTTATTAGAGGTCCATAAAAATAAATTTAATCAATTTATCATGTGTGGCAATAAATTATGTCAAAATGATGGTTAATACTACAAAAATAAAAATTATCTTCAATCAATATTTTTCTATGATATTTTGACACAAGTTTCCAGTAGAGTGTTGTTTCCAACACCTTTCATTGAGCCCAACGCATCCCAAATGCTTTCTATTTCCCTAAATTCACACTTTAAAATGGTAGGAATCCTTCATCACTTCAATTTTTAAGTTCAACACTTTAATAAAAATGAGATGATTGAATGTTGGTTCCTCCTTCTATGGATTCCTCCTTAGATATAATCTCGTAGTTTGGATCTCCCTTATTGATTTGATTCATGTTCTTGAAACTACCTATCAGTGCCATCTTTAGGTGGACACTGGTTAACTACACTTCTTCTATCTCAATAGGCCAGAAACCTTTGATCAGAGGATTTAGTAACTTTAGGAATGTTTGGGCATGTCTGGATGTTTGGAAGGTTAGACACTTATAAATTCATCCTCTTTTTGCAGGCAATCTCTTACGTGAGGCATCATATGCATGGAAATCAAGGAATATCATATCATCCATGAGGTAATAAACTCCATGGGTGTAATTCATATGAGTTTTTTTATCTCAAAAATCCCTTGGACATTGTATAGGGTACAGACTTTTAATCAAGTCAGAAGTTTAATATCTTGTGGAGACTGGTTAGGTCACATGTTTAACATCTTGTGGAGGAGGATGGTGGAGTGTGTCCCACCAATGGAGAATATTTCACACTTGGATGAGGTAGAGTGTGTCCCCACAATGGGAAGATTTCACACTTATATTTTCTTGATGTTACCCCCCCAAGGGGGAATATTTCTCACATGGATGTTGACGGAGTGTGTCCCCCCAAGGGGGAATATTTCCCACATGGATATTGGAGTGTGTCCCTCCAAGGGAAAATATTTCACAATTGGAATTGTCTAGATTGAACCTCAAGGATGCATCCTAAATATCCTATTTAATGGATAGGGATAAAAACCCACATAGTTTGATGATATATCATAATGTTGTGTGATTGGATAGGTCCATTCATATTAATGTCATCCAGTAATGATTCTCATAGCACAAACAGATCATCAACAAGGGGTGGTGTTATTATTACACATAGAAGTTGTAGGTGGCACTTGTTTCATCCCATGGTGGGGGTGGATGGTGTGGGGATTATGCATTAAACATTACCATTGAGGGGTTTTCATCCAATAATATAGGAAAGGGTTGCATCCCTTAATGATCATACATGGGTCATCCCATGTTCATCACCCAGGGTAAGTCCACAATTTAATGCCATGTGTTGAGTTCATTTTTTTGCTATTTAAAATCATGTAACAAGGATATTGAGTGAGACAGTTTTATGTCATGCAAGTTGGATATGGATGGGGTTTGAAACTTGAGGAGGAACATGTCATGGAAATATGTAGATTCATCATAAGTACTCTCTACCAAGAAAGGTATGTTTTTCCCTTAGTTATTCCACTTATAGGGATTACATTTCAACAACTCATGTGACTCTGGGTGGAGAATGGAATTGGAAATACTATGGAGGATTGGAAATAAGGAATCATTACATTAAGGTTACTATGATTATGAAAAATAGAAATTAGGGTACTGATGATTAGGAGAAAAGGTTAGAGAATGTAGTACTAGTTTTATAGAGGTTTTGGGTATGGTTGAACTGGTTTTGAATGATTACAAGGGACCCAAGAACGCATCATTCATGAAGGAGGATCAACTGGAAGGAGGCACTGTGGAGAATATTGGAGGATGGATTTTTAGAAAGTAAGGGTTTCATGATGATTTGGGGTTTCATGAAGTCTAGATATATTTTGGAGGTTATGCGTATCACTAAAGAGTATGATTCATGAAATAGGGTTTCCCTACCTTGGTGTGAAGTCCTGGTTCCCATGGGGTTGGTTTCATGAAGTATAATCATATCATGAAACTATGAGATCCAAAAAGGTCATTCTTCTTATGAAAATGCCATGGATATTTATGAAAGGAATATTTACCGTGGTTTGAGGTTCTCAAAAACCCATAGGAGGTTATTTTGATAAAAAATGGTTACCTTTTTTAATCCATCACCTCTCTCTCATGAACCTTCTGAGTTTTACAAATTAAAATATTTTATCAGAATTTGAATGGAAACGTTCTCTTAAATTTTGGACATATGTGGTTATTTATAGTATCAATAGATATAATGTAATTTCATTCACAAAATATGGTGGCTTGCATAAATTATTATGAGTTTTTAGAACTAACGGGTTCTACGATCCATTGTGACACTACATTATGGTTACCATCAAAGCTCTGCAATGTCTGAGGAATTACATGAAATAGATCCTCATGAATTATAATTATGAATAATGGATGTTACCATCAATGTTTTGAATGGACAAGAACTTTTGTGAATCATATATATTTTTGTGGTTTTTACCTTCACGAAATAGACCCTTAAGTGGATTTTTGGGCTGTTTTGGATAGATTTTGATTCGAATAGAAAATTTATTCCTCATCCTATCCCATAAAATATGTATTTGGGGTCAAAAAATATCCCCCCATCAAAATGGGATCTGAAGAGGGATATGAGGGTTCAAATCTGAGGAAAACCCCATGAATCGTGGAAATATTAAATCCCCATTCAAATAACAAAGTCTGACCGTACACCTATAAATAAGGGTGGGGGTTCCTTAGTAGACAAATAGAATTTCATGAAAGTTAGGATAGTGATAAATTTTCACAAAACTAAAGACCTTCACAAACAATTTGTGATCTCTATCATTACATCTCACTAACCTTTCATTTGCAAATAGACTTTCACAATCTTGGAACATTTGTGAACAGAGTTTTGTGAACCCAAAATTCACATGAAATACGTAAAAAATGAGTTTAATTTTTTTAGATCTCAGACAAAATAGACACTTAGGGTGAAAATGATTATTCAACTCTTCTATAGGAGATGGTCAAGAACCTCATTATTGAAAATAACAGTAGGAAATCATTGGATTATAACACACTCACTGCATTGATAATGGTGGATTAGTAGGAAAATCCGCACCTGAAGTGGCTGTTGTTATATGGTTTCAAGTCGGGAGATGATGTGTACATTTGGATTGTTGATCTGGATGAGTACACCTAAAATTTTAGAATAATTCATGGATAGTACATGTGTCATATGTATATTGGGGCCACATTATGAAAGATCACACATCTCTCAATATGTACACCCTATGGAACCATTTGAGAAATATTAACGGGGAGTTTTTGGAGGTGGTGTTGTCCCCCACTCAACATGAGATTAATAATAATTTTGGATTGTGGAATACTTCTAGGGGATGGACAGGAGGTTGGGACCTATTACAGGGTAGAAATTTCATATATTAATGGTCCTGGGTGTATTGGGTATGCCAAACCTACCATGAGTTTTAGGTGGAGTTGAAGCATGTTTTGATTTATGAGGTGGGGTTTTCCTCTAAATTCTACATTTACCACCACCCAAACATCATGTCGGAGCTATTGAGTAGGTGGTTACCATAAACCAACACACTCCATCTACACTATGAGAAAGTTTCATCATCATGTGAGATATTAAATAAAAATATCCTAATTTAAGGAGCCATGTATAATGAATTCCTCAGAGAGAATTCCTGGGAGGACTAAAAGAAATTGTCATCCATTGAATGTGTATCACTCTTCATGGTGCATGGGATAAATGAAAAAAAATGGGGATTACGGAAATTCTGTACAAGCAGTGTTTTAGATACTTTTTGAATGAACCAATTGACAGGATACCCAAGAGGCCACGACAATGCCCTATGTAATTCCAGTGTGAACAGTTGCACTCATACAGGAGAATTGTGTAGGAATGTCAATGATATTTTGGGTATATAGAATGATGAATGAGGATACCTTATTCTGGATATAAAGGTTTATTACCACACTAATATGTGGGTGGAAGCTCCCAATGTGGGATGTGCATGTGGGGGTGCAGATGAGGACCTTCATTATGTCAGTGGTGTTGGTGATATGACTGCACATCAACCTGGATATCCTAGTATCAGTGAAGCTGTTTAAGGCGATTCACCATGTTAGTTATGGAAAGTATACCCTCTTGGTTTGGGGTCCCTTCCACTTATTTTATGGTTGAGTTTATAAACACATGGGGGTATATGAGTATTTGAACCCCATATCTCCTTCCATCATAATCTTCCAGTCCTCAATCCTCAACATCATAGGGATTAAGCCTCTAAATCTACGATTTATTGATGTGATGGTGAGGATTAGGCTAAAATACCTTTTTATAATTCAGTCATTCCTCTGTATCATGGGAATGATGACTGATAACATAGCAAGTACCATTTAGCACAAGTTATACCTCCTAGACTTTTGAGTCATGATATAAGTGGTGAGCGTGGATTAATAGGTGATCTGGGAGCTATACAACTCACATTGGATCATGAGGCAGTTATAATGACTCCCTCGGTGGACCCTGAGTGTGTTCCTGGGAGTATGTAATAAACATGATCCTTTTCTCATCAAATATATATTGTGAATGTTTACACATGAAAATGGAAATGGGTAGAATGAGCTACCACCGCCCACTAATGATTATGGGTTCACTCATGACAATGTATAGTCTCAAGAGAGTATGTTATTAGGGGAGATACTAAGGTATAAAACCACTCTACCCAATGAAGGAGGTGTCCCATAACCATGGGTTTAAGGAAAAGAGGTTGTAGGGTCATTCCCCATAGGAAGGATCAATCCATTGGGTGGAGAAATAGCTATAGAGCTGAAAATTACTAGCATCATATAGGAAGATACGATGGGGATGGGAGAAGAAACATGCTTAAAACTCATGTGAATGTAGTTTTGGGAGGAAGAAATACCCTTAGGGTAGTCTCAAAGGTGGTCATCCAAGATATGGGGAAGATATTTCCCCTCCTGGTTATTCATTGTGACACTGTATTTACCAACAACTGGGATAGTTGGGGAATCTATAAGAGGATCCCTTATCTCCATGGGATATGGAAGCATCTCTAAAATGAGGAAATATTACTCAACAGATCAGGCCATGTGAGGACAATATTTCATGTTCTCCACACTAAGGAAATTTTGTACATAGTAGAGTAGGAAGATTTTATCTTCTCTCACAACACTGTACATCCCTTAATGAATTGAGTAAAAGTACATTTGAGCATTCCTTCTCCTATGGGGTTTCTTGTGGGACACATGGATTCTGGTGCAACTGAAGGTGAAAGATCATAGGATTCTTGTGGAAGTGACACCTATCATGACTCTCATAGAGATGGATTTTATTCCATTTATTAGGTAAACTCCCTGACCATGTATGTATTGGACACCACTAAACCTCTAATATTATTGTCTAACACCTTTTCACTTATGCTGGAATTGGACAACGTCGAGGAGGGGGAGGTTCATCATGAACTCCCAATAGAGTAAGAGGGAGCCTAAACCCCTGGGGGGAATGTTTGGGGCCTCTCACTGATGTTGTGACCATAGTAATCCAACTGTTGGCTGAGGTGGAACCCACAACTGTGGTGTTGACTTCTAGGGGAATTCCCTTTCTGGGGGTATTTCCTGTGAATATATCTGATATTATTACTAACTTATAGTATTATTTTAATTTCATTTCCCATTTTACCTTTCCTTTATTGCTTTTCCCATAACGAGTCATTCTCAGCTAACCTGACTGTGTGAAATGGAAATTAAAACTATATTTAGAGAACATCCAACTGTGGTCGTTCCTAGGGAAGTAGTAGAGGATGAGGCTACGCATTTGAAAAAAGTTGTTCAAGGAGGCTGTG
Organism: Viscum album; assembly: GCA_963277665.1. Taxonomy (NCBI): domain Eukaryota; kingdom Viridiplantae; phylum Streptophyta; class Magnoliopsida; order Santalales; family Viscaceae; genus Viscum; species Viscum album. Next base: position 1,636,970,124 of record OY728163.1, on the reverse strand, counting down.
ATGGTTGAACCTACCTCTGAGGTTTCATATGAGGTGGAAGATGGAGATGAAGCCTCAATGGAGGAGTCAAATATCATTATAGTAACTATAATGATCGGGGAGGCTACAATAGTTGTGATTATATCAGAAGCATTGGTCGCAGCGACTACTGGAGCTGAGGCATCAACGATGGTGGTCAAGATCATGCCACTGATATGGTGGTCATGGAGGTTAGGCTGGATGAGATTACCTCAGAGGTTCCGTATAAGGTAGTAATGGGTCCCACTCTATGTGAGGGTTCTATTGAAGAAAGTTTCCCCTAGACCTGGGGCTCATACTGCATGATGAACGTCCCACAGATGGACCGAACACTAATGATTTGGCATTTTTTCATCCATATGATCTTCTGCTTTCTGAGGATGTCAAGGATTATAGATCATATTTTGTTGATGATAACTGAGTAATTTGGCATAGGTCATGGAAGAGTGTGCATAATTTCACCAATCCCACTCTAATGGGTGATACTATAAAGTGTTCGAGGTCTATCTACCATTGTTTAATTAACATGGTAACTACTGTGATGGTTTCTAGTAGCCTCTACACACTGGATCAGGATTTCCTCATATAGAAAGAACATTTTGGGTGGAAGGATTTAAAAATTTATTATAGAAATAATATGGTTGTTATAGAGACCCAGGATTTTCATATATGGATATTACATCATTTTAGATAAATATTCTGCACATTAAAAAGTATATGCCTGAGGACCGTAACAGTATAGTGTCATTGGAAACATAGAACACAATCTTCCAACATTGTGAAAGATCATTAATTTTTACCACAAATATCTTCCCACATATTACTACTACCTAAATCCTTTCTTCATAACCTTTGGATAGAAAACATAATAAAGGGTGATCTCATGCGATAAATAATGGTAAATAAAGGTGATACATAATCAGAACATGAAGATAAGGGTATGAGAACATGATAATATATTTTTTGGATTAAACCCTACATATCAAAGATCATACACATGAGTCATGTCATAAATATTGGAAGATTAAAAGACATGAATCATTATGGAATCATGAGAATAATTCATGAGAGCATAACATAAGAATAATTCATGGAATTGTGGTATACACATAAGCATATGAAAGGATTTCCATGGTTGTTAAGGATCACTTACAAGGATATCGTAGTGGAATGTTTTCACTCCCCAAACCATATTAGTAGTCTAATTTCACTCTCAAAACCATATTAGTTGTCAAGGTTCACATCCATCACCATATTAGTACCAAGGTTCAATCCCAAGACTATCTTAGTTGACAAAGTCCCATACTTAACCAAGTTCACTCCCTATTCCATCCATGTTTATCTCATGATATATAAATCATTACCCAATTAATAGTAGGGATATATAGGTCCCTACTATCACATAATAAAATTATACATCTAGATACACAGGATAAGAAAATATTCATTATATCATGACCCATAAAAAGAGACAGGTTCATAAACATCATATCATAACCCATGAATTGAAATGGATATAATAAACATTTAATCCTATTATAACCTATTGAAAATAGATAGGCTTCATAATCATTTCATTATAGCATAACATATGAAAAGAAGAAGGTTTAATAAGCATTTTAACATGGTATATCCCAAAGTACAGAAACATGATTCATAAAACAAATGTCACCATAAACCTAAACCATTCTGAGAAAAAATAAATTTTTTATGCTTGTATTAAATCCCCTTTAAAGAATAATCTATATCAAAGTATATCATCTTAGATGGATAAGGATTTCTAAATATTAGTAGGAACAATACTTAAGTAAAATAGCCTTTCTTTGAAAATCTCATTCATAAAATATTTTTTTAATCATTTTATTTGAAAACCACTTTGAAAACATATAAAATAATATTTAAATATAATTTAAAACTTTTTCATGAGGAAAATATCATTTTTACTATTAAAAATTCTTTTCAAATCAAAAAACACTTTGAAAACTTTTTTCCTGTAAAATATCCTTGAAAACATATAAAGAAGGTCTTGAAAACTATATTAAACACAATTAAAAAATTAATTTTAAAAAAAAATAATTTACCATGAAAATAAAATAAAAATATAATTTAAATTTTTTTTTGAAAACATTTTTACAAAACATGGATTTTTAATAAAACAAATTTCTGACCGGAGAGAGAAATAAAGTCGGTTTTTCTTAAAAACACTTAAATAATTTTCTCAAGTACCAAATAATAGAAAATTGGTACCATTAAATGAAGATATTATGAGTAACTATATTATAAGAAAATTCATGATAATTATTGTTCTATGGATCACAATATTTCATCAATGAAATCATAATCATAAACACTATCAATAAATGAAGAGATTCTAACAATAAACTCTTACCACTTTGGTAACATTGAATCATAATATACATGAAGTAATAACATTAAATTAAGCTTAAAATATCATCAAAACAAGTATATTAATAATATAAAATGTTAGTGGTGTATTATATACACCTTTTAAAGAAATATATGTGCATAACATAACATGCTTCTCAATGAAGTAAAATTGATACAAAATTACATTACTGTATTGGTAACTTCAAAACCATAACCCCATGAAATATAGATCCTCAAATGAAAGTTTCAATACCAAAAAATTAAAGTAAAAAATTTATTAAGTACATTTCTATGTAGTATATACACCATATTTAAGAAATAGGTGGTGAATGTAGCATGTGTCTCTCAAAAGAAAAAAGCGTGGGGTAAATACCTTACCTTAAGTCTTGACTCTTATCAAACTTGTTCAAAACACATGTATAATAAATATAAGTTTATTATAAATATATCACATAAAAATAATAATATATAGTACCATATATTATTTACTTATGACTATATATTACTTGATTATTAATAATTCCATGTTAATGTTATGTTTTGGGTAATAACCGCTTTGTTTTTTGTACATGATTTTACTTTTCATATTTTTTTTGTCTAGAATTAGTAATGATTTAATTATATAAATAATTTAAATTGTTTTATAAATATTATATATATTAATTCTATATGTATTTAGATTAATCCATAAAATTTGGTGATAGTAAATTAAATACACTGTTCGTGGAGATAGTTGGTCGTACGTACGCATGAATATTGTTTCCATTTTTGTATCTTATTGAAAGAAATAAAATTAAATGATATATATTATCAATATAATATAATATTTATGTAATATATATCATATATTTTTATTAAAACCATCCTTAATACATTCCATATAAAGCTTGAATGAATCATATCGCTTCACGAGACACTAGTCCTCCACACACACACACACATGATGTTATCATATTCCAACAAAAATATAAATCATGAAGGTATGTGTTAAATAAAAATTCCAAAAGATTAATAAAATAAAATAAAAATCATATATAAACTATAAATACTTCATTATTACCAATCATGAAAGGTGGTAATGGAAGAATGAATGACATCGGTTCGCGAGGGGGTAGTCCTCCATACACACAAACACCGACTTCATACACCATTCAATGGATTTTTGGGAAGTAATAAGTATTAAAATTAACATGAAAACATATAAATATATTTAATATACTGTGTGTATTATATAATAATCATATAAAAAAAATTTTAGGGTATTTTGTATGAAATAAAACAAAAAAATGTTTGTTGATGAACACAACCTCTTCTTCAGGTATCATCTTTTAGATTGTACCAAAGGACTTCCATGGTTGGTTTTATATCCAAATTAAGGATTATAGTATGAATGAAGGTAATTTTTTAGGATATTTGGGTTGGTATTTCTTGATAAAAATGGATTTAGAGGTTTGAAGGGAGGGGGAGAGGTGGTGGTCATTCATAATGGAGGTGAGTGGAAAACTTGTAAATTTTTTAAAGTGTGCATTACAACCATGTTTTTCATATGGAAAAAGTGTCCAAAATGGATAAAATGAAACATTTGAATCTTATAAGTTCTAAATATGTCCATAAAATGGGTTTTTTAGAGATGTAGTGTCATTTTTAAACATTATACACTAATTTTAACCACTAAGTAATCTAATTTTTTCCTTAATCACTGTAATAAATTTTAAATTCATTCACTAATAATTATGGAAAAAATTTATGTTGGACTTAATAGTAATTATAATTTATTCTAATTAAAAATATAGAATCAATTTTTCCAAATACAATTAAAAGAGTCGAGAAAATAAATTTAAAATTAATCCCATAGATGGGATGAGAAACTGGAATTTTACAGTGAAAATCTATGAATATTTACTATGTTTTTATATATAAATTTAATATAAATATGATTCTAATAAAATAAATTGGATTTATAGATTTATAATTTATGTATTTTGACATTAAATCAAATAAAAAATATAATTAAAAATTATAAATTATTTAGATGAAATGATAGTTTTAAACTAAAATTTAGTATTTTTCACTATTCATCAAAAAATAAAACTTGTCAGAAAAACCTAAAAAATCACCCTAATAAATTTTTACATTCCAATTTAAAAAATGATTTGTTGAAGTTTAAAATACTATATTTAAAATAAGTTCACCATTAAATGGTTTTAAAACTACCTTTTTGAAAAATACATCATTTTATGGGTAAAATTGGATTTTATTCTTATCTTTTGTATTGAAAACACATAATATGAATGTTAAATATTTTATTGAATAATATATATATATATATAATTAAAATCATTCATACTTTTTTTTAATTTAGTTTATTGAGATAAAACATGTCGTGCATAGAAAAATAATTTCTTAGAAAAGGAATTTGTTTTATTTTAAAATAATTATTACATTCATTTATAATTAATTAATTACTAAAGAATTTATTTTATGACAATACATAAAGAATATATTCTTAATTTAGTTAAAACTTTTTATACATTCCATTCCAATGACTATCTGATAACTATAATAATGTTTTGATAATACGTCACATTTCAGTTAAACTCGATGTTGCGCGTAACTCAATCTAAGCTTGGCATTATGTGTAACAAAATCCAAACTAAGTATTTCATATTGCACAAGATTAACTTGGTATTTAATATAAATAAATATCAACTTGGTTTATCATTAAGTAAAATACCGCAAATAATTTTAATTTATTATAAAATAATAATTCATAAAAACATGTACTGTTACATTCTACCCCCAATGAATTTCACTGTTGAAATTAATCTGGGTTCTGAACCATTTAATACATGAAAGTTACTTTCATAGAAACCAAATTTGTAATAATTATTAATAAAACATCATTTAAAAAGAAAATTTTGATTCATAACAGTTACCCAAAGTAGCACCATAGTCCAAAGAGGCATGAAAAAAGTCATTGATATGAAAAAAAATGAAGATAACAGGACAATGTTTTATTCTAATACACATTGCCTAAAGAAAAATAATTTTCGCAAGAAGATATACTAATTTTATTTCATTATATTTTATAAGAACAATATCACATTGTGGTGGAACCTTTATCAATTTCCACTTCATCTCTTACACCTTGAAGTGAAGGTGATTTTTTATTCCTAAAGCACTAAAAAATCATGAGATCTAAAGATATGATGATAATTCATTTAATATATATTTATTTATCATAAAAAATGGTTATCACATGTTATCCAATATGGATAATTATTAATATTGAGAAACATTGATCACTAAAACCTCATTAAAATTTCAACATAAACCATTTCATAAATGGTTAACCCTTCTAACCCCTCTGAAAGATGAAAATAAAAAACATTATAAAAAATTCCACAGAATCTCTCAATATTAGATCAGAATTGATCCCCTATATATCATAAAGTTTCTCTTGATTTTCACTTGTCAAACATGTGAATACCTTAATCATATATTCTCTTGAAGCATTGTAATAACATGAATTTCCATAAAAATTATTTAAATCATACATGCCTCTTATTCCTTGAAAAAATCCACATATAGATATATTCTATAAATCCAATAATTTTGTAAAATCCATCAATGAAAATAAAAACTACTTCTTCCTCATTACATTAATCGGTTCCATGGTGATCAATACTATCAAATTTACATATTCAGATACAATATATCTTTATTCCAACATCATTATGTAAACATTTAGAATATATTAAGGGTTATCATCCCTTAATCACCTTTCCATTAAATTTCTTTTTCTAGTCCATTAGTACCATTTAACACATTTCGTAAAATCCTTATAAAAAAAATATAACAAGAAATCCTTAAATATTTTAGAATTCATAATTATTGAATCTAAATACATAAAAACATTAATCCTTCTATTTCAATGATTAGAATAGAATAGGTTCTTGTTCTAGAAGTAAATTCTTGGGTCAGTGCATTGAGTTGGGTAATTACGTTGTTCTCCACATATAGGACAATGGACTCATTTATAATTTTTAACTCTATAACCCTTTTTTCACAAAGATAACATCTTTCATTCCATTTGAGATGTTCCTTCAGGTTTTTCATCCCATCTTATTGACATTAAGAAAGTCGAGTCACATTTCCTCTACATTCATTACCTCATGAAATTTCATAACATTCCACCTTCCTCTTATTTTCTGTGATATGAATGTCACTGAATTTTGTGTTGTTAGTCATATATCGTGGTAGATGATTAAGAATAATCAAAATATATTTCTCTCCATCCATAATCCAATTTTCTTACTCATTGTCACTAAAGTTTCCATCAGATTCAATGTTAACATGATTCCATATAGTTCTATCCATCTACAAAAACCAAAAGCAATGTGTAAGGAATACCACTCATGCTAGGGAACCACATAATCAGAGAAAACTAGTTATAGGAAGTCTAAATCATGACAGAAACATTAATATATGATATATTTGGTTATTCATACTCATTATCTATTTAGATTCTTCATGATGGTTTATAGAGACATTGTGAATCTCCTAATCATATCCCTTGGGAGTGTCAAACCAGGTGTGTATAAAGGCTTGTTTTCGTGCACCAGTTCCTAGTCGAGTCTAGATTAATACGGTGTTTTTGGAGTTGTTCCCCCTATTTACATCTATTATAAATCCACATCCACCTGTTGTATACATAGAGGGATGCATTTTTAAGAAACCATTTAATCTATCCTTTACCAAAAATAGATGACATTTTCTCATACTTTAACTCATCCTCAGACATATCCTTAGAGACATCCCCAGACATATCCTAAGAAATATCCCTAGGGATCTCGTTAATGATTTCTTGTCCTAGTTTCCAAAGGTTGACTAAACCATTTCTTTAATGGAAACTATAGTGACATGGGTTTTTTATAAAGGATATTACATCATATTAGATGAATATTCAGCACATTATAAAAGTACATGCCTGAGAATAGTAACATTTTAGTGTATTTGGAAACATGGAACATAATCTTCTAACATGGTTAAATAACATCCATATTTCCCACAAAGATCTTCCCATTTAGTACTCTAGCGTAATTTTTTTTACATAACCCAGGGAAAGGAAACATAATAGAGGGTGAGATGAGATGCTCAGTATGAGTAAAAAAGGACATACATAAGAAAAAATATTGTCATATCATAATACATGAATCATAGGGGAATAACTACTTCAAAATAGGTCTTTTACAGTGATTTCCTTTAACAGTGCTAGCAAAAAGTGATGATAAAGGTTCCATTTATCAGGGATTTATTTTTAGCACTGAAAAAGGGCACCCTTTATCAATACTTTTTGGTGGTGATGATAAAGGGTATCCTTTATCAGTTCTTTTTTTGAAATGATAAAGGTCCCAAATAAAAAAAATAATTAAACAAATAAAAATTAAAATTGTGTAAATTTAAAAAATATTAACAATTTTGTTAATTAAACAATTATTAATAAGAATGGATAAATTAAATGTATATATATAATATAAAAATATTAATAAATATTATATATTAAATATAGAGATTTTCAAAATGAATAAAATGAAATAATTAAACAAATAAAAATAAAAAATGAGTAAATTGAGAAAAATATTAAACATTTTATTAATTAAATAACTAATGATGAAAATGAATACAATTAATATACATATAAAAGTACATGCCTGAGGAGAGTAATAGTTTAGTGTATTTGGAAACATGGAACATAATCTTCTAACATGGTTAAATAACATCCATATTTCCCACAAAGATCTTCTCATTTAGTACTCCAACGTAATTTTGTTTTACATTACCTAGGGAAAGGAAACATAATGGAGGGTGAGATGAGATGCTCAGTATGAGTAAAAAAAGGACATACATAAGCATAACATTAACATAAGGGTATGAGAACATGAGAATAACATTTGAAGATTATACTATGCATATCAAATATCATATACATAATTCATGGAAAAAATATCGGCATATCATAAGACATGAATCATTGGGGAATAACTGTTACAAAATAGGTCTTTAACAGTGATGTCCTTTAGCAGTGCCAGCAAAAAGTGATGATAAAGGTTCCATTTATCAGGGATTTATTTTTAGCACTGAAAAAGGGCACCCTTTATCAATACTTTTTAGAGGTGATGATAAAGGGTATCCTTTATCTGTGATTTTTTTGAAATGATAAAGGTTACTAATAAAATAAAATAATTAAACAAATAAAAATTAAAATTTTGTAAATTTAAAAAATATTAACAATTTTGTTAATTAAACAATTATTAATAAAAATGAATAAATTTAATGTATATATATATATATATAAAGTAAAAATATTAATAAATATTATATATTAAATATAGATATTTTTAAAATGAATAAAATGAAATAATTAAACAAATAAAGAAAATGAGTAAATTGAGAAAAATATTAAACATTTTAGTAATTAAATAATTAATGATGAAAATGAATACAATTAATATACATATATATAGATTATAAATATTAATAAATATTATATATTAAATATAAATATATAAAATGAATAAATTTTAATAACTAAATAAGAAAATAAAAAAATAATAAATTATAATAATTAAACCAAAAAATTAAAAATGAATTAATGACAAAATTATTAAAAAATTTATTAATGAAACAATTATAGATAAGAATTAATAATTTTAATATATATATATATATATTAATTACAAATAGTAATAAATTATATATATTAAATATAAATATAGAAAAATAATTAAATGTAATAATTAAATCCACAATAATGTCTTATTCATTTTTAATAGTTTGTATACATAATTATTCATTAATATATTTAATATAGAAATATATTCATATTTATTTCTATATATGTATATGTATATAATATTTCATAAAATATGATTTATATAATGCAAAATATTTATGCATAAATTAAATAAGTCATATATTTAGTGGAGAATCGTTTTTAAGTAAAAATTAATATTAATTAAAAATACTGACTAATTGCATCGAGTAACGGACATAATTAAATGTCATCTAAATTTTCAATTTAAAATCATATCAAACGTCTGTTATATTTATTTATCATACATATACGTAATTAATGAATTTTTATACAACACACACACACACACAAATATTTAGGTAATTAATGAAATCTTATAAAAAAACATTTACACCAAATATTTATGTAATTTATTTAAATTTTAGTATTCAGTTTATAATTTCATTATCATATGATACATTTAATATATTATGTTTGTAATTAGTAAATTTTATTTATTTTTTTTAACATCATAATAGTTAGGTATTAATTTTTTTTGAGATTTTTTTTATTAATTTAATCATTTTCTATTATTTTTTTAAATATATTTATTTACTATGTTTTAATATTTTCAATATCCATTTAACTTTATTTCAATATATATCCATATTTTTTTAATAATTTATATTTAATTAATAAAACATATCCATTTTTTCAATATTTTTTTAAGTGTACTTATTTTTAATTATTCAATTCCACTCGTTTTTAACATTCATGCATTTAAGGTTATATATTAATTAATAATGTTAGAAATGTATTTACGAATAAATATTTATTAATAAATAAATTTATAATTGTATCTTTACAATATTTATAAATTTATGTATTTATGATTATAAATAAAAAAATATTATTTAAAAAAAACATTCTATATGACTATAAATAAAAAATTATAAATATTTAAATAATTATAAAATGATAATAAAATTATTTAAAAAATTAATATATTTACTATATTTATATTTATAGTTTTTTTATATTTATATTTGTTAATTATATATATATAATTATATAAATATATATAATAATATAAATATATAAATATTATTTTTCCAAAGTATTTATATAATTATTAATAAATAATTATATATTTCACTAATTATGAAATATAATAAATATATTTGAATTATGAACATATTTACTATGTTTATATTTATATTTATATATATTTACTATTTATATATATAATTATATATAATTATATAATTATATATATATATGTATTTATATAAATATAATTATAATAAATATATTTAAATAATGAATATATTTCCTATATTTATATTTATATATATTTATTAAATATATATATATATCTATTTAATTATATATATATATATATATAATGATATAAATATATTTATAATTATATATAAATAATTATAAATATTTTTAAAAATATATTTATTAATGTATATTCACTATATTTATAAAACTGCATATTTATAGTTTTAAATAAAAAATAGCTAAAAAAATATTTTTATAATTATAAATAAAGTTTTTTATATTTAAATGATTAAACAAATATAGTAAAAAATATTAAATTATATAAATATATTTATAATTTTTTTAACTTATAATTTATCATCACTAAAGTTTTAGCACTGATAAAGATGGATTTCATTTATACTAATGAAGCACTGATAAAGATAGATTTTATCAGTGCGTATTAATTGATCATTGATAAATGTATCCCCAATTATTTAACGAACCCTAACTACGATTGTTTCAGTCGCAATATCTCAATCCTTCCATGGAATCCACCAATTGTCTGCACTCCTCCTCATCCTCAAATCCAGGCTTGAATAAAGGCTCCAATAAAGTCTAGAATGCATCCAATGCTCGAATACAAGGCTTGAATGAATCCAAGGATCAAACGAATCCAAGAATTCATGTAAAATATCTCTACTTTCTCTCATATGAATCAATGCATTAATCCATGTTCTATTATTTTCTCATCCTCCTCACACATTGATTACTTGTTCGGGTTCCACATAAGGTGATTTTGACTATATATTTTTTAGCAGTTAGGTGATTTAAATGTTATGTTTTTTCTTTTATTTTTGTGTTCTTTTGTGCATTCTCTCTTGTTGTTCATTACCTTTTTTCACACTATGGTTACATCGTTGCTTTCCCAATCACTATTGTTAAAGGTTTGGAATCATCTACAATATCCCTAGGTAGGTGTATTTATGATTTATCTATTCCCAAATTTGTTTTTTATTCTTGGTTTTTTTAAATTGGTATCTCTAAAATTATAATTTTTTTGTGTGTTTAATTGGATTTAGATATGATTTTTTCTCAAGGTTTTTAGGTTTTTATAATTGATTTCCAATTGGGTTGTTATGGATTTGGCCTTTTTTTCTGAATTCAATGGATAAATTATATTGTTGGCCAATAAAATATTTATGGTGATTTTTGTAATGTAATTTTGTGTTTTATAATTATTTGAGGCTCCTTATGAGGTCTATTTGTGCAATGCATGAGATTATGACATTTATTTATTTGGGTTTACTTGTTTGAGAAGTTTTCTTATGTTGTATTTTGTTCTTGTGTTATTTATTTATGTTCAATGTTATGGATTCCTCTTTTCTTGTTTTATGATTATACACATATGTATTGGTGTGTTTATATATATTAGACACATGTACGTATTCCCATAAAAATATATGAATATTTATATTAAGATCTATTTAGATATGTATGTGTTTAATTGCATATGTTTATTACATTTAATGAATAGTTTTAAAATTCAAACGTGTTGATTATATTTGGTTGTATTATATATATTTTTAAATAGGGTTTTTAAAAATACTATATTTTGAAATATGTTTGAGCTTACAAATTGTTTTAAAAATGGCCTAAAAATTGATCAATTTTTCAGTGAGATTTCAAATGGTTTTCAAAAAGGAGGCATAGTTTCAATTATTTTCCTAATTTTGGGATATTATTTTTAATAAAATGGTTGATTTTTATACAGATTGTTTTGGGGTTTTCGAATGGGATGTTGTAGATATGATTGTAAACATATGGTGGTGTTGCTCTAGCTTAATTGAGGTATTAGCTCGGGGTTATCTTAAGTTCTTTCTAGAGGCCCCGACTGCATTACTTATTTTGGTCACATAGTCATATATTATTATTTGATAAAGTCAGTTTCCTTTAGAACCTATAGGTCAGTGCTCAACCCCACATGTTGTAGATTATATTTTTTTCTATTATATATATTTTTTGGAAACCACGTTAACTTTTATGAAAGGTTTTCGTCATCAACCTAATTTAATTTTATTCCTTAAGACATCTAAACATTAGTTTCTTATTTGGATTTTTTATTTATTTATTTAAATTTATTTACATTTCATTATACTGGGTTTTACTTCTCAGTTCCATTTCATTAAAAATAGATCCAAAAGTAATTTCTAAATGTCTGTTTTAATAAATATGGGTTGGGCCAAGGGAAATGAATTTCCTTTCATGAATAAAGGTCTAAGACATGAGAATATTCATGTTACTTTATAAAAATAAAGTGACGTAACATAACTAGAACATATAATAGCTATATTAATTTATAGATCTTAAAATTATTTAGAGATTATATAATTTCTAAGCATGAACTTATATAAATGAAATAATGTAAATAATTAAAGAACATAAGTCCAAACATTAATTTCATAGATGAAATAATTTTAAAACAAGTTAAAATTTTTAAAATTCATTAAACAATAAACCAAGAATACATATATAATTTGAACAACATGAACGATGTGGTTTCCATCTCAACACACCAAATATCATGAAAAAAATTATCCAGTCCACATATAGATAAAGTTTCATTGAAATTGCTCAGTTTCTCACCTCGAAGAGCTATCAAATAGCTCGGTCACAATTACTAAACCATTAAAATCTTCCCATGATCTTCTAAACACTCAAAAAAATGTAAAAACATGAAACATGGTGGAACTTCATGGTTGGTTCCATGCTAAAAAAACCAAATCCATTATCGTTCTCTCACCCCGAGTACTAGAGAACCCCCGATTCGACTCACACACAAATAAATTCAAATCAAACCTAAGCCTGATGTCACACATGAAATCCATCTAACACCTTATGATATTTTAGAAAATATTTATCAATGTCATGAATATTTTTAAAACATTATTGAGGTTGATTATTGAATAAAGTGAATTGTGTTTGAATGATTGGATTTGGGGATTCTTGTGTGATATTTGATGAAACTGTAATTTTATAAATGAATTGTCCCTTGATTGAATTTTGAAAGACTCCCATGGGAACCTATGTATTTAGGTGGTTAGTCTAGAAAAATCATGTTAGGATTTAAATTGGTAATCTAAAATTTAATTCTGAAAAAAATTATTCATGTCCACTTTATAAAAGTTTTATGAAATTTTTAATAGACATTCTTTGATTTATACTGGGTGGTGGCCTACTTAACATTTTTACGGTCATGACTATTTCAAATTTTAGGTTTAAAATAGGAAACTAGGTTTTAAATGTTAAAGTGGGTTTTGAAATGAAAAAAACGGTTTCCCATTAAATTAAACTAAAATGGATATGGTTTTTTGAAACAAATGGAGTGATTTCAAAGTGAAACTACAAGGTTTTAAAAATTTCAAAGTGTACATATTTTGATGGAAAAAATTTTAAACTTTTAATATAATGTTAATGGTTTTTTAATGTGATTTAAAATATTTTCAATTGTTGAAAAACGTTTTTAAATAAAATGGGGTTCGAATCCTATTAAGTGTTTGAAAAAGATTGGTCTATTTTCATGTGGAATTAAAAAAACAGATTTCAGGTGGGGTTTTAATAATTAATAAAGTAGACTTTTGAATTTTGAAAGTGGTTTTGAGATGAGATTTGAAATTTTAAATTAATATGTGGTAATTTAAAATCTTTTAAGGAGACAACTTTAATCCTCATCATCTTCATCTCTAGAATTGCTATTATTGCATTTTGTTACTTCACACTCATCCTCACTATCTCATGGACGTGCACTTATTTTTCTTGAACTACTTTGAGTAGTATCCATCCCATATCAGGTACCGGTTATCATTTTGGATGAATCAATAGGATAAAACCTATCATAGTAGAGTAGTTATTTTCATAAATTCAGTTACCCCTTTCCTTTAATGAATGCAGAAATTATTGGATATAGTCAAATGTTGGGTTCCACTTATTATAATTTTCTATAACATTCAATTTTGATAATGAATATCTTAGGTGTATTTTTTTGTGAAAAATGAATATTTTATGAACTTAATAGTATTAATATTAGTAAAGAATGTATGCACACTGACCATATAACAAAATAGTATGAATATGGACTTAAATAGTTCATCATGTTTAGAATAGATTATACATACAACCCTTCTCAAATCATGTATCTGTGTTTACATTTTTTTTATCCAAAAGATATTAGATTAGAAGAGTGGGAATAACATATGATTTGTAATAGAATATATCAGAGCTATAAATGTTGAACTAATCATGGGGAAAACTGAACATGCACACTAATAGGGATGATACTGAAGTTTATGGATAAATTGTTATGAATACTAGTGTAAATTATGATGAATATCACATGGAATAAATGGAAATGGTAATTTAATGCGACCTTCATGATTTTATAAAGTTGTTTGGGAAGTTAAATAATTATTATAAGAGACTATTATATACCTATTATACTAAATACTGAACATTGTTAGCTATATTAAAGTTATGTAATTTGAATGCTACAAGTGGATGGAGTGAAACAAGATTTATAGAACTACTTAGTCTCCTGAATGATATGATACAATAATAAAATGAACTTCCATGTCGAACATATAATGCTAAATAAATGCTGCATTAAATGGGATTGATATCTAAAAAAATACATGCTTTCCAAATTATTACATATTGTTTCATAAGGACCGTGAATCACTCAAAAAATTCTCTAAGTATGGCACAAATCTATACAATAAAAATGAATAAAGTCCTTTAATATATTTGTGGTACTTTCCTAACATTTCCTTGTTTATAAGACTATATGGATGTTAGAAAACCAAGATAAAATTGTCATGGCTTGCAGATATAATAACTAACGAATTGAACCTGCCACATCCAAAATATTCCCTTGAGTGGAATAAAATTGATTACAGATATCTTGAATTTGGAAATGTGCTGATAAATATTCATCCTGCATTATCTACAAATGAAAAAATTCCTTTTGGTGTATATAGTAGTACTCAGATTTCAAGGGCCTTCATGTTGGTAAATAATAATTTTCTGCCATGGTTATACATTAAGAGAAAATAAATTATTTATGACTCTACTTCTATATAGACCATAGAAACTTGGTAATGATATTGATGTCTATTTATCCCCACTGATCGAAGATATGAAATTGACGTGGGATACATGTGTTATATTGTATTATTCTCAAAGAAGTGAAGATTTCACATTGTGGGTCATGTTTTATGGGATGATAAATGCCATTCAAACATATTGAAATTTTCAAAGATATATCATTAATGGAAAGATGGGGTGTACCATTTGTGAAGAATATACACACTCAGTTCAGTTGAATCATTCCTTGCAGAATTTGTTTTTAGGACATCATTTTTTTACCTTTTATAAATAAACACTGATAATGGATGACAATATTCAATGGGAATACATAACAAGTTATAACAAAATCTAAACTAATGGATGATAAATGATTTGATAATGTAAAATATATTGAAATTGTTTTGGTAAACCATTTTAAAAAACCTTACAAAATCAGGTTGGAAAAAGAGATCAATTTTCTTTGAATTAGCTTATTATAATTGTTTTTACATAAGATATTTTCTTGATGTCATTCAGGTAGAAAAAATGTAGTTGATAGTGTAATTGGCATGCTGTTAAATGTTCTTGAAAAAAAAAGTTTTCATCAAGGCTAGTTTTGACATGATTTTATCGGGGACAAGGGAAGAGTTTTAACTGATGAAGGGTAAAGAGTAATCTTTTCTTCCACCAACATCTTACACTCTATCTAGAAAAGAAAAATTTCAATTTTTTATTTTAATTAATGGTGTTAAAGTTTTATAGAGGTATTCATCAAATATCATGAATGCCATGTAAATGGATAATTTGAATTTATAGGGACTAAAATAAAAATAATTTTATATTTTGATGCAATATTTGATGCAAGTTAATTTACATTTAATTCAAACTAATAATTTACGACATACATTAACCAGACTCTACTTCTTTTTCAAATCCATATGTAGAAAAGTTATAGACCCGATGGAGTTTCCAATCATGATTAAATTGGTTTAAGTCATATTTTGTGAATTAGAGTTGTTTTTTCCATCATCAATCCTTGATATAATGGTAAACTAAGTGGTTCACTTGGTTAGAGAGGTTGAACTATGTGGTCATATCCATTACAGACGGATGTTCCACATTGAACGATATATAATGATTTTGAAATGGAATTTCAAGAATCAAATCCAAACAAATGGTTGTATTGAAGAATGATATATTATTGAATAATATATTCAATTTTGTACCAATTACCTATCATAAGATGACAAATCAGTCTCCCAATGTCTCTTCATAGTGGATGCCTTATGGGTGAAGGGATTTTTGGAAGAAAAGTTGTTACAATTACCATCATAGAGTGGGAGCAATCACACCTTTATAATTTACATATAGTGAAGGTGTTAATTTATACATGGAATCCAAAAATAAAATTCTTACATATTTGAATCCAGCAAGGGTTAAAGGATGGATATCAAATTCACATAATCAATAGTTTATTAAATGGTTCCGAAATTAAATTTATAAGGAGTTTTATGAAAATCCAAATTCAATTACCAAATTAATTTGATGGATAACTAGGGGACCAAATGAAAATTTTATATCTTACACTACTTTTTTAATCAATAGTTATAAATTCTATACAAAAGAACACATTGAATTCATTATGACTGAAAATAGTAGAGTTATGATTATGGAGGAAGCGATGTACATATCAGGTTCCAAGGATATAAATCCAATTTATGTAAATATTTCATATTTCATAATTATCAAATAGATATGTGATTTGGATTATAAAACATTTGATCTGATTATTTTCCATTGAAAATGGGTTGATAATAGTACTATTGTGAAAGTTGGTGAAATTTTCTTCATGAAGGTGAATTTTAGAGTGGAAGGGGAAAATGATGGTCCATTCATGATGAAATGACAAGATGTGAAATAATTTTACGTCCCAGATCTAGCTATCAAGAATTGGTCGATTCTCATTCTAGAGACTAAAATAACTATAGGGTTAGCTGAAAATTCAATCAAGGTTGACCCTTTCATTGGGAGATCACAATCATTTCATGTCTATCCCAATGTTCTAAATATATTATATGTTAGAGAGGACCAAAGAGAGGGTATTTAGATTCTCAATTTAGAAGACAAATACCTTCAACATTTAAAAAAGAAATAGAGTTCAATGAAAAGGTTAAACTCTTTTTTTAATATACTATGTTTTTCCTCATAATATTATATATTCTCTACTACATTTACAAAATCAAAATTAAATCTTTGACAACTCATGTAGACAAACAATATCTTATACACACGATGATGTTGCCAATTATAGGTAAGAACATACTATTTAAGATAAAACTCCAAAATTATTAGGGGATAAATAGCATATTGATTTAAAAAAAGAATGAAGCCGCCTCGTAATGTTGAATAAAATTATCAAGGAAAGAAGCAAGGTTATACAATTTGAGGTTGTCTAAAATCAACAAGTCCAACCTATTGTTCCCAACAAGTCAATGTTCATTAGTTATGTTGGGGTCATAACAAGGATGAATGTGTCGATTGATAAAGATCAGTGGCACCATATCCATCCTATGATAATGGAAACCCTTTAGGAAGATATAAATGCAATGTTATAATATAATATCTCCATATTAAGGAAAAATTATATAATGAAATGTAGATTTAATTTTCATTAGTCATTATATATTTAATTAATTTTAGAACATTTACATAAGAAATACGTCTTAATGTCCTATGTAAAATCCCATAGAGGTATTTAGACTCTTCTTACAAAGTTACATATTAGGGATGCTAAGGGGAAATTAAGGCTCCCCAACCAGTTAGTTATGTACACAATATAAAGCTGGAAACATGGAATGATTTCATTATTCACTGCCATGATAAATCATTTAAGGTACATTTTAGTTGAAAATATATTATTTTATATTATTTATCTTATCTAATTTTATTGAGAAATATTAATTTATGAAATAGAAAAAGAGTTATGGAAATAAATAACGTGCATCAAAACCAATGAACCCCTATCGCAAAGAAAAGATGAGGAACACTTCACTAGAAAAGAAATTGGTATGTATTTAAAATAAATAATACTATTTTTATGTGATATGAATCAACATATGTAAATTTGTTTCTATGAAGATTGATGAATCAAAATCATAAACCACTTCTATCCCACATCACGTGCTGTAGAAGGAGGCTCGTGTAAATAAGGAGGGTAAACTTGTGGATGAAAACAGAAAAGATTTTTAGTAAACATGTGTATGTATTACATAATAATAATCCATTATGAATAATATAAGTATTAAATAAAAATATATATTTATATTTATATGGTTTTATATGGTTTAGACAAAAGAATCATCATCCACCAAACTAGAAGAAAAACTACTTTCAATTGATTTGAAGTGGTCAGAACAATATGGTCGCGTTAGAGTAGTAGGTTTTGGAGTGTACCCTCAAACATATTTTGAGAAGGAAAAACCACAATAATATGAATATAAGACAATTAAAGGATTGTAGGCACAAGTAGATTCTTTTTAAATTATTATTATCTGGTCTGGATTGGTAGACCAATATATGATAAAGGATTAAAGTGAACCAGAGGTGGATTCAATGTAAGGGTTCCACTTATGGGTCATAATGTAATTGTCGGTCATATAGGTGTCTACATAAGTGTACCATATACAAGAATACAAGACCTATGTGTCCACGTAAAGGTACCACATTTTATAGTTCACCTTTTATGGGTCCACATAAGGGTACAAAATTTGAGATTCACTATATAGGGTTACCACAGAAGGGTCTACGTAAGGGACCATGTTTGGGTTTTCTAGACCCCCTTCACTAGTGTGAGACTATTTTGAAATATGGAAAATTAAATCCACATAAGGGTTTCCAGAAACCCATGTCCATGTATGGGTTTCCTAAATCCACACCCCATGTGTGTGTTTCCCTTAAACCATACCCACATACAGGTTCCCAAAAGATTGATATTGGTTTTTTTTTGAAATGTGCCAGCTAAATAAAGATATTTCCACATACAAGTTACCCCTGTAAGGGTGGCTATGCATGGGACTTCTAAAAACCACATTGGATTTTTCCCTGTGCACTAGTTCAACCGACCACTTGGCCAAAAATACCACTCCTGAGAACCCATGTCACCACCTAATCCTTAATCCATATCCAAAAACATTACCGGGACAACCCCAACTCTTAGATCCTCAATCTGGTTTTTTGTTCACAGGAAAACCCATCATTGGAGTCAAAAATTCATATTCACCTAGAATTTCTCAACTTATAATGGATTTAGAGGTAAAAAAATCCCCAACATAATAATTATAGTCATCAAGAATCCTATGTGGTCTTTCTATTATCAAATATGACCTACACCAAACACCAATTCACAACCATATCATCATGTTCTACTTATGAATGGAAACTGAGATCCAATTATGAAACTGCAAACAAAATGTGCACTATTCAAAAAAATCCAATATTCCACTCAATCACCACCACCAAAATATCATGATAATTATTTCCCAAGTCATTTTATTTTGAGATAAAATAATTTCATTGATCAATCCATTCATGGTATCAAATTTATCTCCCCCTATAAAGGTCGTTTCTAATCTATAGTGCTCTACACCAATAGAATATTCTACTGAAAGTCATTTATCATGGTCTACTAACTCAGTTATTTTAGTTTTCATCCCCCACACCAAATTATGTATGAAAACACCGATTATTCCTAATTTTTAAAACCATTCTAAAAAATAGTCGATCACATCTTTCGATAAGATGCCGACATACTATATCATCACTCATTCATGATTCCATAATCCCCAAAGGCATCCCAGGATAATTAAATTTAAACATGAAAGTGAGAACCCATATCTCATTGAAATTATATGGTTGGATTCTTGACTATCCAAATTAACCTTATAATCTTACCATGAAAATTAGTGTATATCTGATCTGAAACATGTTCAAATCACATCAATACTATACCATGCCTGATTCCAATGCATGGAATCTATATAAAATCAAATTTTAATCCTAATTTTTTAGTTTTATATTGTTTAAGTTAAAATCAGATTTAATTTCCCACCGGTTTCCAAGTGCCAACTCATTATCCAATGACTAGTCATATCAAATCCATGACCCTAGCATTATAGGGTCATACATCCATGCCCTATAAGACACTTCCCACCATAGGGGTTTCCTAATTTACACTCCACATAACCATCATTAGCAATCCACATGGCCCAAACTTTATCCATTATTATGTGTAATTACTAAACATGGTAATCCCACTCATACCTAAGTGTTATCCAGAAATATCAATCCCTACCCATTCCTAGATAATCAAGAACATTATTCTCAACATCCTCCATAATTCTATCCATAGTGAGAGGAACACCCTCCAATAGACAATATTTCACTCTACACTAAATCATCATAATCATTTTATTTTTATTAATAGTAGAGAAATGAACAAAAATAAAAAAATAAAAATAAGCAAGAACCAACCATCCCCTCACCCCTGTCCACCGACCCTAACTAAGGTGGAATTAAATAATGCATCCCGATCACATACCAATTAATAAATTCAATCCCCTATGCTTTGATACTTTCTGCTGTGTGAAGAAACACCTCCACCGTGCTCAAAAAATCCACTGAATCCAAGTAGTTTGCAACCTTTTTCCCCTCCCTAAAGGTATGAAGCACATTAGAATTACAATTTATGATTCTTCTACATTTCTTAATAACGTAAAAAAACGGCCAAGGAAGATATCTATACCCTTTCAAGGCATTGTTAACCATCATGGAGTCAGTATCAACTTTAGAAAATTTTAAACCATTTTTCCTACATAACATAAGACCAGAGTTCAGCACTATATCCTCTGCTTGAAGTGAAGTCCCCGGACCAAATCTGGCTAAGAAGGCTATGTAGATGAAGCCACATCTATCTCCCACCATTCCACCTCAGCGTGCATTCACCAGTACAGAAGAACCATCCGTGTTCAGATTTAATCCCACCGCAGGCGCCCGTCAGCATACCAAGTCACCCATCCTGATACTGGACAGAGAGACTTCACCACCACTTGCCTTATATCTGTTCATAGATGGAGAATTTTTCCAGGACCTCACTTCCTTATTCCATTCAATCAATAAATTCTTATCCCAGACAATAATAACCCAGGATGGTACTACCACACCCCCATGCCTCAACTTGTTGTGTGCCTACCATAAGCACCAGCACCCCACATGCATCACCACCGAATGAGCCACCCGTTCTGGACCTCCTCCCCCTGTTCCTTGGAACCCTATTTCAATGAAGGGAAGGATATCTCCAACCATGGAGAGTACCATCATGAATTCTACAAGAACCTTCCACACCTCACAGGACCATTAACTATTGAAGAACAAATATGCAATGGATTCCTCACTATGAACATTGTAGCACACACACCTGAATGCTAACTGAATACCACACCTTTGAATATTATCATCATTTAGGAGTGCTCTATTCCTCATTCTATAGGTGAGGAAATTGAATATGTTAGGAATGTTTTTCACCCAAATGATCTCATCCTACTCGTCATGCTGGCCCTATCCATGGACAATGTTCCGAAAATCTTTGGATGTGAAGAGGCCTGAGGGAGAAGTGATGAAAACAAATTTATCCTCATCTGCATTTACCTCAACGAGATGAAAACAGTTAAGCTACTCCTTATCCAACACCAATTCAATGAATTAAGGGAAATAGATATCTTCCCTAAAAGTGATATCGGTCACTAGCCACCCAGGGAACCCAAGAACTACTCCACAACAGTCCTCGGGCCAGAATGAAACTTAGCCTACCTCAACAATCCAGTGGGAAAAAGGGTGTAGAACAGTGAAATTGGGACTAATCAATGACCAAATATAAGAACTATTCCCCTACTCAGGATCCCGGAGGCATGACACGTACCTATGCATGGTAATCCCCTAAAGAGTACAACATTCTAAAACACTCTATACCAGCCTCACATGCATTCAGTAGATGGAATCTTTCAAGTTCCTCATGTTGATGCCACCCTCACTCATAGGATTCTCCATATTTCCCCAAGAAACCTAATTCCTTCTACCCTCTGAACATAGATCCCACATGATTTTTACAAGAATCCCGTCGATAGATTTGATCACACCTTGGGGAACCTTGATGGATGAAAGATCATGTATAAGAGAGGCCACCATGACCCTATTAACAAGAGAAATCCTTCCGCTAAAAGACAGAAACTTGTTCTTCTATTTCATCACTCTATCAGAGATCCCAAAGAGAACAACATCGAATTCTTTGATCCGGAGCCTCCTGTACGAGATGGGGGCGCCAAGATAAGATATAGAGTACTCACCCCTATGCATGACCAGAAGACTAATAATAGTCTCCACCCTCACCAATGAACACCTATTAGAAATGAAGAATTCTCTCTTGCACTTATAGTTAATTTGGCCACTCCATTGAAATTATTCGTCCAACACTCTATTGAGGCTACAAATTGATCTACTTATGGAATTTAAGAGAAAAATGGATTCATCGGCGAATATGAGGTCAGAGATAGCCAAAGCCTTCATCCGACGACAATACTAAAGGATCCCCCCATATTTTATGCTCCTATAGAGGTTAAAACTCAAGACCTCTTAAATAAGAATGAAAAGAGATGACGATATAGGTTCCCCTTGCTTGAGGCCATGGGTAAACTTGATGAAACCATAAGATCTGCCCATGAACATGACTAGAAGCCACAAGGAACTGAAGCAATGAAAGATTATATCAATGTTTCATGAAGAGAATACCATACCTAAAAAACTATGTTAATGAACTCCATTCGACCATATCATATGTGTCATTAATATTGTGATTAATGGCCAAATTAGACCCACGGTTTTTGAAGCGGATATAGGTGATCATATCATATGCTAGAGCAATTGACTCTTGTATCAAATGTACCTTGATAAACCCATGCTATTCTATGGATACCCACCAAGGGATATGAATAGATATCCTAGAGTTTATGATACTATCTAGGACATGGTACATAACATTACACATGATCACTGGGTGGTAATTCGAAATTGAAGATAGACTCTTGGACTTCAGAAGAAGAAAAATGGTTGTGGCACAAGAAACCTGGGGTAAGCTACCCTCAGAAGAAATCCTAGAGGGATGAAATCAATTATTCCTTCACTCTATCCTAGGAGTACCTATAAAATGTGGTAGGGAACCCATCATGACATACAATACTATCCGGGTTCAAGTGCATGAGGTTATTCTTAATCTCAATCTCTCCAGGAACTGCTCCCAGACTAGCATTAATCTGACCAATCTCTACTATAGGAACCACGTCCAAAATATCCAGGGACTCTGAAGGATAACCGTTGGGGAAATATTCTGATGGACCGGCCAGAATATCCTTAAAGAATGAGTTGGATACGCCTCCCACAATGTCCCTATCATCCGTGTAGGATCCATCCCCCAACAAGATATTTGGATTAACTGGTCTTTTCCTCTCCTTAATTCAAGAATGGAAGAAATATGAGTTTCTATATATCTCTGTAAGCCATTTGACCTAATTCCCCTCTCTAGACAGACATTCATGCTTTAGGATTAATTCTTCCATAAATCATTTCTTCTCTGATAGCTCCTCATAAACCCAATCCTCTGATACCTATTACATGCTACTCTCTAGGTGCTCAAACTTCTTCATGACGTCATTAAGCACTACATCTGGAGGAAAAAGACCCTTAGACCATGTGATAAGATTAAGTTTCAGCCCCCAAAGTTCTCAGTGCAAGATGACCCACTTGTTTCCTTGAGCGGGGTCAGCCCAAGAAGTGCTAACCAATTCATTGTAGCTTGGGATATCCACCTAGTACCAGATATACTTGTATAGATCAAAATGTACCTGAGAAGACTTAATCATGACCTAGAGAGGGGAGTGTTCTGAGATTACCCAAACCAGATGCTCCACCTTAGTGTTGGAAAAGGCAGATATGGCTTTCATGTTAGCCAAACACTGATCCAACCGACCCCACGACCGATAGCAACCCCACTAATTGTTAAACCATGTAAATCTATCACCCACAAAACCAAGATCTGAGAGAACATTTTCATCCATGAAGTGGGAAAACACAATACTATCCTTTCTGGAAATTCCCCTACCCTTCCATTCCTCCATATCAACCACCACGTTAAATCCCCCCCCAACAAGCCACGGGTTGGGGCCGGGGTTGAACAAACTGAGATACTTCCACAAAGTCTCGTGAGTGTGAAAATCACAGATCCCATACATAAAAGAAGCATATAAGTAAATGATCCCTTGGGTTTCTTTGACAGTGATAAACTAGTCCCCTGCTTGAGTCAAATCCATCGAGCACCACCTATTCCAAAAAATCCATATATACTTGTTAACTGAATCATCCATCATGTATCCATATAGTTTCATCCTTCTGGAGAACTACCTAGTTCTGGAGGGTTATTGTTTATGATCAATAACCTCCACCATGATATCTTTGTGTTTGGATATTTCTGAGGCCAAGAAGTCAGAATTTACCCAGGTGCCAATCCCCTGGTCATTCTAAATGATCAATAGAGTCATCTAAAACAAAGTGCCATGGGACAAGCTCCAGAGTTTCTATCCTTTAAAAAGGGGGAAATTTCCTCCCTTTCTACATCCCAAACTTTTCTCTTGTACACACCCTAGACTCATGGTACACCACCCAAACAGGATATGTTGGGCTTCCCTTTGATACCAAACCATGCTTCCTCCTGTAGTTAGGCATGGGAGAGAACCCACCATCTAGGTTACCCAAGAAGCATGGGGATGAAAAGTCTAGAGGCACCTAGGGAAAAGCATCCAAACTAGAGGGATAACCTCCATAGACCACTCTTGAAGCCTGAGAATACATCACCAAGGCCCACTCTTTTTCCACTGGTCCATTGATGGAGATGACCTCTGGATGAAAGGCGGAAGCCAATAACTTCAGGGGCTGAGACCCTGGGACCTTCACTTTTGGAAGACTACTTGCTTAAGAGAATTGAAAGAAGCTTCCTAGGAAAAAGATAGAAGGTGATACCTGGATGAGAGGAGAATTCCTTGGGATAAAATGAATAAGATATATATTATCCTCTACTTTTTTAGAAACCCCACAAACCGAAACAACTGTTGAGGAGGCCTCAAAGATGATAAGTTCAGAATCAACTGGGACCTCCTGAGATGCCCCCACTTCTTCCATAGATGGAGCTGAAGGAGAAGGGAGATCTCAACCACCGGATCCAACTGCTACCCCGACTGCCTTACTACTTCCCTTAAGACGAAGTCGACGACAGGTTTCCAACATCACCATCCCTAACTATCAATTTTAAAGTACAACTTTATGTTGATCATACCACAAAACCCCCTTCCAATTATGATTCCACCTATCACCATAGGGGGATATCCCTCATCCTCATTAGAAATGTAGGAATCCATTATAAAAATTATATTATAAAACCCATAAATCCTTATATCATACATGACTACTCACCAATCTACATCTCAATGGTCACTACATGTGACCAGTGTGTTCCACCACCATCTCATTTAAAACCTATCAGTATACGCTCTCACACTACTCATTTTCACTACCAAACACACTCTATGATGAGTATCACACCATTTTAAAAGACTAAAAATCCATATCCATAACCTATTAAATGTAAAGTGAACTTATAAAACCATTTTCAAGCACCACGTGATACCACATGAGTCATCCTTTATAAAAGTTCTCAATATACCCTATTTCTAATAAAAGGAATACCCATATAGGATTTCACTACCATATAATCTTAATTATAAAATATCATGTCATATCTTATAAATTAATATACCCATACACATAAACTTATAACCATTCTCCACTCACATATCAATCTTAATTAGCTCATAGAACCTCATCTACTTTTCTAACAAGCCTTAGGAATCTTCCATACCAATCAAATGAGCACCCTTTAACCCATGTTTTACCATAAAACCCAAAGAGTCTACCCAAACACTATCCATCCTATATCATACCATCTAGGATGAATTTTTTATCTCATACAGAACCATAATGAAAATTATGATGGATAATAATCCAAACGATCTATCCTTCTAAATCAGACCTCAATACCAAAGCACCTCAAGTTATTTTCATAACAAAGCCTAAGAATTATTCATTCATATATCATATACCTGACAACACATATCTTTCACCAATCTCATAACCTATAGGATCTACCTATGATCCCCATCCGTAAGGCACTAAATAATCTAGGCTAACCCCTCTCTCAAGTTATTGTCACATATCATGAGTTCACTAAGCTCCCCACCTAATAAAAAATATTGTATCACATAAGTCACAACTCATAATAAAATATACCTTATCTATTATCAAACACAATAAGGAATCTCATATTATAACTCCCTCTTTAGGACCCTCAAGTAGGCACACATATCAGACATCACATTCTAAGCCATTTTCCTACCATGGAACTAATCATTATTAATAATATTCATACAAGGATACCCCCACAAGGACCATGATATTAAGTTGATATATATAAAAATATATTTAATGACATCAATCCATTATGATATGTGTTGAATAAACCATGATCATATAGTTTAGTTAGTTATAATTCCACCAAGAAGTTATATGGGAAAACACCATATAGATTTTTGTTAACACTTTAAATAATTAAACCCATTTTATTTATAAAACCAATAAAATAATTACCCCAAAGGAGTTTATTATAAAGTCATCCATTTCCTATACAAACATACCATGGGCACTATACAACCCATACAAGAGGGACTATATAGTCATTATTAGGGATCCTCCCTCCATAAGATCCACATGACAAGTCATTATAGAAATTATATCATGTTATATAAGTTTATAATTCCTCTAACATGTTAGAAAGTAAAACACCATACAATTTATAACTATAACATTAATAAGAAGAATATTCTTCATCATTGATACCAATAAAACACCACTAGATGTATTTCATAAGATTTTATATACCAAATATGATTCATGTACCCCTACCTCTTTCCAATAATACAAGTTATAAAACCATAATTAATTATAAATCCCTGAAAAATCAAGCGCATCACACTAGGTGAAATCATAAAAATTTAAACACTGAAATCATGAATAATAGTCAAATGTCCTAAGCATCATGAAATTTTTATTAGAAAAGGTGTTCACAATACCCAAATACATGGTACATCGCAATATTTGACACATTTGTATTATTTTTCTACCATATTCCATAATATAATAATAAATAAAGAGATGTTATATCACATTGTAACATCCCACTGCCTCGGACCACTCAAATGGTGTCCAGATCAATGATCACTACATGACCTTAGGCTTGACTCCTTATATTCCAGAGATAGCCGACTATCATTGGGGGTCTAGGTTATTAGTGTGGAGAGGCTATAACAAAGTATCAGAGTATAAAAAAATAGACAAATAATAAACATTATCCATCATAAATAATTAGACTATATAGAATAAACAAAGAATAACAGTCTATAAAAAATGAATGTGAAAGCCAAGATTCATGATGGAATATGGTTATACCAGCATGCATTAGTTAATTTCCCATTTGGATGATAATGTATATAGAATAATTAAAAGAGATAAAAATATAGACATGGATCTACTGTGATATTCAATATTCACCACATCTAAATCTATAAATATAATCTAATTGATCTTTCTAGATCATGTAACTCTAGTATTATTCCTAACCCAAAGCTAAAATTACTAATTTTTTCATGGATACCTATGTTCCATGGTATTCAGAGAAGGGTTTGAGTAAAACATATTAGTCCACCCCTAACTAGAT
Organism: Viscum album; assembly: GCA_963277665.1. Classification (NCBI taxonomy): domain Eukaryota; kingdom Viridiplantae; phylum Streptophyta; class Magnoliopsida; order Santalales; family Viscaceae; genus Viscum; species Viscum album. Next base: position 1,636,941,610 of record OY728163.1, on the reverse strand, counting down.
CTGAATATAACAAGTAATGTAATGTATGTGCATGTGAAATTATCTGTTAAATAAATTAATATAGTTCTAAAACATAAATATATAACCATAATTGACCCCTAAGAGGTAATACTATTTATTAAACTTTAATCAAGACTAAATATGATCCATGAGATATCATCCATGTTGATTAATAGTCATCAATAAATAAGAATATCTATAGGGGTAATCACAGGTGATCCTGATGGAACTCAAATACTGAATACAAGGATATTTACTGGTCATTCAATAATAATAATATTATGGTATTATGTCCCTATAATAATATTTCATATCAATACTATAGTCACGTCGGGCTCACACCTCTTTATATTGGGTTATAAGGCAACAACCAAATTCAAAATCACAAACTCCCCTCCACTAGCCCTAAATAGGGTAAAAATTTCTATGGGGAACCCATGATGGTCCCTCCAGGTATTACCATGAAACATACACCCTACATGGATTCCCATACATCAATATCATCTCTCTAGTTTAAGCTAGAAACATGGTGTGTATAACGTCCCTCATTATCTTCATGATCACATTTTGAACTCACTATCCTCATGGGATAAACCACACTAGTGCCACTCCAAGAAAATATTATAATTCCCATCTCACATCATAAGGCTTCATAGGTTAGTCCATTCACATAAACATTCATCAATCTACCTAGGGTATACCCACATAGGTTCCCACATGCTAGTGGGAGAGAAACACTTAGCCAACTATTCTATCAACCATCCCAATGACTCTATGGTATCTCATAGTTCCATCATGGAATACTCAGGACCACCATCACTAGTCCATAAGACACCCCTTCTCAAAGAGTTTATGGCAGATAGAAAAAGTGACACTATTTTAAATTAATTATTTAATTTCACCCCTTTATGTTTAGAGTATCTCATGGCTCACATTTATAATCAATACCTCAAATATCATTGGTCGAGGCATAAAGTTTTAGCCCAAGATATTATCATGGTCCTCGAAACTTGAATGTACCTTAATAATCTAATTTAAATAAAAACAATTAATTTGAAATGGATTAATTTTCTATAGTTTTGGGGCCACATATCATATTCAAAAAAAGAATAAAACATAGTGTAAATCATAGGGACCACTAAACTCATTCTAATCCATTTCCAATAGAGAATAGCTGAATAACAGTCCCATAAACATGCCCATGCCTAACTGGGCATCTCCCACAAACATGAGGCCCTAACTCAAATTATAACATTAAAATATAATAATTATACCATTGTATAGTTAATTTTAAAATTAAATTAAAATTATAATATTTTGAAAAAATTCATAGAGCGATGCCCACTTATGAACCGAAAAGAAACAAGGAGTGGTCTAGTCCCAACATAACCCAATCTAATCCAAGATAACAAATTAATTAATTATTAACATTTACAATTAATTAGACCATTTCTAATTAATTTTATATTTTGACAAAAATATTATTATTTACCTAAAATTTTAACAAGTTATCCTGTCACACTATAATCATGACCAACTGCTCATTGAAGGTATATAGAATACTTCTGAAACCATCATAGGATAAATACCAAACCATTCACACCTGGTAAGTAGCTCACTAAATTTAATTAAAACAAAAATTTATATAAAACATACATATGATATACCTTCAATTAAATAGTGATAAATAATGTGTGATAATACACTTGGAAAAACCTATACCCACCCTGAGTAAATTACCCATCATATCAAGATGATTTCTCCATACTCAGGTGGAACAGTCACTTAAAACACTAACCTAACATCAGCAGATCAAGGGTGAGGAAAATTAGGAATAAATTCGGTAATATTTGGAATATAGTGCATGATTTACCTAAATAATTATATTGGGTCAAACTACACTCCATTATATTGTGAAAATAAGGACATCTCTCTCATTGAAGGAGAGGAGATCAATTTCCCCTTTATATGACCCCCTAGGTTCAGGGATTACAAACAAACCAAGATCATTTAAAATGAATTTTAACCTTTTTATTTAATTTTTTTTAAAATATGGAATCCATGTTGATGTATGGGTTATTCATGACATGTAACTATTGTGTATTTCCCCACATGGTCGACCCTTACATGGCGATCCATATGTGGAATTCCCTACTTCTCGGTCCATGTAAGGGTTCCATTTATGAGAATTACCCATGTGTGGGTACACATAATGGCACAAAAAATGGATTCAACACATAAGGGCTCCATGTGAGGGTTTACATAAGGGTCCATGTACAATTTTTCTGTACCCCCTTATCCATTTTTGTACATGTTAAAATTTTGTAAAAGCATTTGTACATAGGGGTTTCAAAAAACCAAAGGTCTTGTATTGGTTTTCAAAACATACTACCCATGTATGGGATGCACATGAGCCTTAGCCCGATTGGTAAGGACTCCATAAGTGTATCCGGGAGACCCAGGATCAAATCCAGGTAGAGACATAACTTCCGAGTACTGTAGCAGTACCGTAGTAGGAACTTTGCAGTACTGTAGTAGGTACTGTAGCGGGAACTGTAGCAGGCACTGTTTGGAACTGTAGCAGCTGGAAATATGCCCCTGTTTGGGCCTTCGGGCCACCAATTTGGTCCCCAAGTCCTTTAAGGCCTTCGGTCCACCTAGGCCTTCGGGTCAGTAAGGTCTTCGGGCCACCTCAAGGCCTTCAGGCCACCTTAAGTGCAGATGCAAACCAGATAACCTACAAGGAAGAAGCTCTACAAGGGTGATGAGCAAGGAGCTTTCACCATAGAAGAAGCTAAATGGATTGCAAGAATGAGAGGGTATGGAACCTACCATCGGGACAAGCCCGTGCATGCATGGGAATTCCTAGCAGAATAGCCATGCAAAGGTGGAGAGCTGATTTCACGATGAAGATGCTGGGGAAGAGCAGTTCTAAGTAGTTAGTCTGGGATATATGTTATTTTTAAAGCCTACGAGAAAATGAATTCCTCTAAGGCCTATGATCCATGTAATACTTACGCCTACGGGCCTTGTAAGGGTTCCACCTCACCCCCTGAAAGGTGTATTATCAAAAATCAATAAAAAATGAAGGCCTTCGGGCCATTGGATGAATAACCATATAATGTGATTCCCATTCATATGTCACCCACATAATCGTGACATCGTATGTGTTTTCTAAATCCCATGTTCAAGATTTACCTTTATACTTGGATGGTCCACCGTTTGGCCTAAAATGATACTCTCAAGCACAAAATTGACCACCTGAGCCTCAAACCATATCGAAAAACATTAATCAAGTCATACCAAACTCTTGAATCCTTTATCTAAATCATGGTTCAAAATACAACCCCCTCTACATAGTTAAAATATAAAATTCTCCCATAATTTCACAACAGGTAATGGCATGGGAAATTACAAAGTTTGTTTTACAAGATGATTTTATAAAATGAAAAAAAAATTATAGTTAGAAAAGTAAAATCCTTAAATCCTTATTTTTAAATAACTATGTAAATTCCATGGAGGTAATTGAAATCATAGAATAATTAATTTAAGATAAGAGTAAAAATTTTGGCAACCTACTTTATACCCAGAATCAATGGAGGGGGAAGGAGAATAAGTTCATATGATATATAGACAAATAATGTGATTGGGAAATAGAAGGGTAAGCTACTCTGAAAAAGGATAAGAAGAGATTATGAAGAAGAAGATGTGGTTTTCATGATAGAGGATAAGGAGAAGTAGATGGGTGGTTTCTATGACATATAATTAAGTTTAAGGGAGTTGAATGATGGTTGAAAAACTTGAAGGGGATGGGAGGTTCCAAATATTGAGAAAATAGGAGAAAAGGGTAATTTTATTTGAATATAGGGATTAAATATCAAAAAAATTCAAATAACTACTAAATATATGAATTCTATTTTAAATATCACAAAAAATACTACAAATATTTTTGTATGAGGTGTTTATATTTAAATAACATTAATAAAGTGGGGTTAATTTAAAGGAGACTCATGTTTTCTAATTAGAAATGTTTTTTAAAAAGAACTGTAATAAAACAAATAAAAGTATGGCTTTTCTTGTATTAGTGTTGTCACTACACTAATATTAAAAGAACCATATTTCCAAAAATAAGCTTTTAACCTTAATAAAAAATCTAAATTGGTAAATCATTAAATTATGGGGCTAAATAAAACTCAACATCCTAATTTTAGATTACATGAGATGGATCAATTTTATGTATTCCGAGTTGAGATAAATGAAACACATCATGTATAAAAACTTGGTAATGAGAAATCACTAATCAATATGCCACTATACTAATCCTCTCCACAATATCAAATGGACCCACAACCCTAGGTGGCTATTTCCCATTCCTTTAAAAATGTTGGTGTCCCAAACATGGTGAAACTGATATAATTACCCATTCACATACCTCATATTCATGAGCACAACATCTATGGTCATTATACGATCTATTTATACTCTGATCTATAGCTATCATCTTCATATTAAACAATAATTATACAATGTATCATACAAAACTCACAATAATAGTATATGAAACCTAAAATTATAGCCTATATATAGGTGATCGACAAAAATAACCATATGAATCCTTAAAAGTAAATATCTGAATCAATGTTCGATAAATATTTTTTAGGAGAGCACTATATGTGAGAGAGGAATCTACCATGAATTGTAAAAAACTAGTCACACACACTCTCATCATAACATCAAATATCATGATGGTATCCCCAGACTTCTCATTAGTTTGAGAATAGTATTTCATACTCAGATTCACCTATGTATTGATAAAATTCTACAGACCCTTCCAAAAGAGAGATGTGAACCACACGTCCTAATTAGAAATTATACTCATTGGAACACCATGAAGATATCCAATCTTATGAAAATACTACATATATAGTTCATCAACTAGCCTGGTCTTCCTGATAGGAAGAAAGTTTGAAACCTCAGTTAAATGATCCAAAATGATCTCACTGCATCACTACCTTAGGGAATATCTGGAAACCCCTTCACAAAATCTATCGTCACATAATGCAACTTATATTCATGAATGGGTGGTGACTAGATAAGACTTGTGGGTTGATGATGCTCAACCTTTATATGTGAATCAGTCATTGATCTTGAAATGAACTCCATTATGAATTTATTTACCTTGTTCCACTAGTAAGGCATACATGTATCATGGTACATCTTGGTATTGTTGGATATGAAATAAAATAATGGTATATCATATTTTATGATATACCCATGTCATAAAATATGATGTTAATTTCATAAATATCATTTTATAGGATATTATTATATCATAATGAGGCATGGTATGAGTATGTTATACCAATTATAGAGTATTATAGCCTTATTATATGTGGTTCTACACACGTTAACCACTACCACATTTTCCAATGTGGTTTACTGACTGAACATTAACTTTTTTTATTATCAAACCCATTTAAGGTAAAAGTAAGAAACCATAAGGTTTAAACACTAAAGGAAATAACATATCCATTTAATTACAACTTATGTATGCCAGAATTAATATCCCTACCTAATTTCTAGGAGGGGTTATTTACCTGAGTATCTAGATTATCTTTCAAAAGGTCTTCGAAATGATATGATGGATTGTCCCAAGATTGAATGTACTCATCTTGATTTATCTTCACATCATTGATTCTCCTTATTAATATATGATCTTTTTTTTCAATCCAAGTAATCTAATCATCATTGTTATTCACCCTTAATGGACTTCCCATCATCCTATCAACTTCTTCTATAGTAACATTAATCACCAAAAAATGATTCAACCATTTCTTATTCCTAGTGAAAAAAACTCTAAAGAATGTTCAATAACTGCACTAGACTACCTCTATTTACTAGATGAAGTAGCCTTGGGGGAAAGAGCCCCAAATTAAACAACCCCATCCCAAATAAGAATTCTAGGATCCAAATAATAAGGATCTTTTTTGATTTACTTGCCTTTCAACTTCTTATAGAATCTTGTTTCCATTTGTAGCAGACAGTATGTATAGTCATTTATACCTTTTGGATTTCCCCTTCATCTCTTCCTTATCCTCATACAAGGAACCCTAATATCCTATGTATCATATTTATAATCACCTAGAAAATTACTAGAATACTCATCACTGGACTCATTCTTAGGCCCCCTAGTCATCCATGGACGGATTAACCTGAGTAGTTTCAAACTCCGAAACTCGGTCTATATTATCCAATCGTTAAAAATAGTTTTCAATCTCAATAACTACAAAATAATTTCTTGGTAATGCTCTAATTAGGGCCTTACACCCTATATCAAGATCTAGAACTTTTCAACCTGAAGGGTCACCCTCCCTTGGTGCATCAGGAACCACTGCTTGACCTCTACCATTGATATCATTCCCTGAATACACTACCTCAACATATCATGTGAATGTGGGAGTCTCAAAGCCTCCACCATCAACCATTTATTATTCGCCTTCAATGTCATGACTACTAACAGATTTCACACCCCCACCTTGAGGACCCTGAAGAGAGTTTAGTGGATCCAAAACACAAACTTCCTTCCTTGCATCAAAACTCACTTTCCCCTAAGGATCTTGCATTGGAGATTTGGGATCACCAGCTCCAAAGTAGTTTACACCAGTTATGAGCCAATGGTATGGATATATTTTTATCCATTCATACATAATATATGTATTACTGTCTTCAATGGATGAAACTCTCCAATATGATGTAATTTTTGGATTCCATGTAATGGAAGTCGATGCACCGATGCTTGAACACTGCTTATATATTAAAGAGTGGATATAAAAGGGATGTGATCCATCCTATATGGGTACCCATGAATCATGAAAACAAGATCATATATCTCTTCTTCTTATTCTATTTTCATTTTCTTCGATGTTGGAACTAGCACTCCTTTGATGGACCATGGTCCTCAAGTTGTTAGCATGGATCCAAGGAATAGTTCAATCCCTCAAATATGAGAGGTATTTTTCAGATCTAATCTTGATATTTATCAATAATTAATCAAAGTATAAAATATTTATTAAACAATTAGATTTCCACACATATTTTTTGTAGATTACCTAGAAAGATGGACCATTAGGAAGGGGTGAATTAGTGGTTAACTTTTATGAATTATTTAATTTTAATTAAACATATTGAACTTGTTACGGATCTTTATACTCTCAAAAATATATCATATTATAAAACCATATTAAGAACTAATTAGATAGAGAACATCACATAATATTTAAAGGGTTTGATACTAACAATTACACCATTTATTGGTGGTTAGATGAACCAAATTTTATTTTCCACTGTATCCATAAGTAATTACAACATTAGTTGGTCATAAAACCTAACTAGAATTCCCCATCAATTGTTTATACACCCCAACTATAATATCATATTTAGTAAATAGTTTGGTACCCCAATCACAAAATATTTTGTCAACTTTTAATCCAATGACAATAATATCTCTATCTTATCTTAGTTTCTTCTACACCACTTGAATGAGATCATCCTTTACAAGCTCAATAGATCAACAATATTTATTTTTTAAAATTATTCATGAACTTATACAACTATTGGTTTGTTATTTTAGTCATTCCCAATCACTTATAATCTTCAGTGAATGATCATGTATTCCCAATTTTTCAAATGAACAAGTAGATATGTTGTACTCAAATTAATGAGGTTCCTAGACTAAGATATTTAATGAGGTTATTTTATGAATGATTTAATGTGAACAAAATCAATGCAATTTTTTTGAATTTTTAATAAAGGTGCTTCTAATTTTCAATTCAGTTTATTCAGATTCTTTTTATTCATGAATGACATAATGCATGGTTCATGATATTTGAATAAAACATTGAACACAACCATTTTATTATCTTTATTATTATACTTTCATTTTAAGTTTTGTATCAGATGTTCTCAAGATTAATTACTTTTTTACTTTTAGTGTCAATACTTGATCCTTGTGAAGACTCAATATATCTCAATTTATATATATGCACTGTCTAGATTTTCTTCATAGATGTGTCTACTAGTGATATTCTATACAAATAATATATCTTTTTTATGTAGGACTTCATGCTGATAAAATCCTATAAAAACAATGGTCTTAGATTCAATTTCTTCATGTGAATATATTACATACATATTCTTTTTGATTCTTTAGAACATATAATATCTAAACTACTTTTATGAAAGCTATATGTGATTTTTGGTATCATAGTATTTCATGATTCCTCTCTCCTTAACATAAACCAAACAATTTTACTGCATCTTCTTCAACAAATTCCTAGAGTGATATGTCTATTAATTTTAACAAGTGTGTATAAGTTTCATATTTCTCGGCTTCTACACATATCCAAGGAGACTTGTGGGTTTACATCCTTCACATGAACAAAGAATATATATAGTCTTCTAATTTTCATGGATGGTTTAATTAAGAATCCTTTTAATTCCCAACAGAAACACATGAATGCAATATTAAAGGAGAAAAATAGATATTCTCAAACAATATTTGAAATATGAAAACATATTCATGGACTTAATCCCTTTGTATTTATAGACGAGGCCTCTCCTTTATCTTTGATCTTCATAACTCCAAAAATATCCAGTTTAAATGTCAAATATCCAAAGATCTATACTAATTATCACATTATAAAAATTAAAAAGATTATCTTGTTTTCTAATTGTATATGAATCAATTTCCATTATGATAAAACTCACATGAATGTAATAATAATCATGTTATTTATCATTTTATAATTTCAAACTCATTCATGATTCAAATAAATGAATAAAACACTATAACTCTCATTGTATTCCAATATAATCAAATTCTCTGATCTATAAAAAGAATAAAAAGGATAACATGAATACATGATGGTTAATGTCCTAATTTCCTCAAAATATCAATGATTCAAGCAAGGATAGATGATGGAAGTCACAGAATGAAAATATTCAAGTGTATGGAAACCCTCAATGTGCTATGGAAATAGACAATATCCCATTATGATCAAATAAATCATATAAAATTAATTGAATGAATGATGTTATATGCAAAAAAATTAATGCATGAACAATATACCATGCAAAGAAACCATGAAACATAAAACTTCATAAAATATACCCCTGCCTTATAAGCGATCCAAATAATTTTGTGGCTAAATTACAAGTATCTTAGTCTACTATGGGATCCACTAGCACCACCCCATACTGACACCTATTCTATGCCAGTGACCTAATAATGACCTCATTCTAAGGAACTCCTTCCTACCTACCTGATTTCCTCCTACCTCCATGGATTCCCATGCTTAGTCTAGCTCCCTTTTGGTCAAAATTTCTCCCACATGTCATTGATCAGAATCTTCTGGGGGGATTTTGGTTGGTCAAAATTTTTAATATAGGCCAACTCATAATACTTATAAAAAATAAATATGAAACTCCAACAAAAAAAATATTCCAATCCCTTTCTCCCCATTTTATTCTAACTCAATTTTTTATACATCCCCAAATAAAAATCCCAATTTATCAATTTCATGTTCCTCCTACTTTTTATATTCCTCATGAAAACCAAATTTCTTCAATTCTTTATAAATTATTTATTCAAAATATATTTTTCATGGTATTCATAATTTTTCCATAATCATTGTTTCTTCTAAATTATCAAGCATTTTTTAAATAGTGCTTAAATTATTCCACACCATTAACAAATTTCTTTGAACAATAGAATTTTTCTAACAATCACCATAATCTATATTCCCACTATTTCTTGAACATCACCACATAAGTTCTTGAAGATAGTAGCCTTATAGGTTTCTAGTGAAACTAAGCATGGAATCACCTCAATAAACATATGGACATTCATAAATATATAAAAATTATCCAAGAATTATCATCTCCACTTTCAATACTTTCTTATACATTGAATTTATGATACAATGAAAAAAATACAACATTTATTATTATTTTCACTTGGGGTCATCATTGTTTTATTATTTTTGCATGATTTGACTATTGAATATATCCTAGGAATTTCATAGGTTTCTTTTACCACTAAAGATCATTATATGATCTCTCGAAACCCACAAGTGGTATCATATATGTGCAATGTTCTTATGATACTGGTTATATCATAAAAAATGATTATAGCCTGATGATGTTGATAGTCATCAATGGTGATATCGATCATAGAGTGTGATTGGTCATATATCATATAATATTATTTATATGCACAATTACTCTTACATATCAATTATAAATTACTATTAAAAATTCCTATCATTGGTCATAAAATAAAATATAGTTAAAAATGCTTAAAAATTAATAATATGAATTTTTTGTGGTTAATAAAATATTTCTAAATAATTAGTGTTAGGAATTATAAAATTTTATTTTTCATGCATAAATTAAAATGTAAAAGTTCCTATTTGTAACTTCTGTTTTAGAAATCAAATAGTGTTTATTTATTAGTTTTTTCCAATTAGAATATTTATTACTATAAAATTTTTAATAAATATGAATATTGTGTATGTTTAATTTATATGTAAAATTTCATATAGTATATTATTATTCCATGCATTAAATTCTAGATATGATAAACTAAGATTTAGTTTTCATCTACAAGACCTTGATTTGTGATTAAAATTTGCATATTGGAAATAGATGTTGTACATAGTTTATATATATTTGGTTTTTGAGTAATGATGAACCAGATTCTCCCATGAGTATATTATCCCTTGGTAGAGGCACTTCGGTTTGGACTTCCCACTTTCATAGAGTCTTATACCTTTTTCTAGAAATTTGGGGATTGTCTATATGTGACTCCAAGCTTACTCATGTGAAGATTTTTAATCTTATTTAATTATAAAAAAATACATGAAGAGTTTATGTACCTTATTTAATGGATGAGTTTGGATATACATGAACATGTTTTTATTCTATTTTTGAGTGTGTAACATAAAATATTGGGTTATGTAAGGAGTTACACATTTATATTATGTGATAATATTAATTTGGTGTATGGAATAGATATTTCAAAACGAAATCCTTGGAAACATTTATATTAAAAGGAATAAAACATGAAGTCTTAATGATTGAATGAGATTGAATATTTATGTATTTAATATAATTTTTATGTATATTAAATTGGTCAAAAAGTTAAATGAAAATACCTTATAAAAATAATATTTCAAATCAATTTGATGGTAAATACATGATAAGGCCTTGATTATCCAAACATGCAGGTTCTTATCATAGATCATCATGTAATAATGATTGATGAATCTATAAAACTCACCTTCCACATTAGATTCTATAAACATTACTCCGATTTATTACTTGTTAAGAGTTTGTGTAATTCTTCCATTTTCTAATGACTATATTTGATCAACCCTATAATGTCTATCTAGAAATATTTTACAAGTATTTTCCCCTAAATGATGGGTTCGCATATGTTTGTTAGTTTTACTCTATCAAATGAACCTTTATAGATATTTTCTTCTACTTTGTATAATGATTTAATATAACTCTATTATATGAATTTCTAATTCTTAGTCCGATGTATTTATAACACTTTGTCTGGAGACATCACTTTGATACATCTTTCTAATGAAACAATTCAGAAACATTAGTAGCCTTATTTTATAATCTTAAATGGAAACTCAAGTATTTAGAAAACTAATTAGAAACATCAATTTGATAACTTCATACTGGTAATTCTTTGTTTGATGATCTAAACACATTTACACTAACTATTGAAATTGATAAGAAACTTATGCTTGATATTTTGAGAACTTATGTCTAATAGAGTCCGTCCAATGACTCACAATGATTGTATGATAGAATTGGTAATTCTTTTTTCAGCTACAACCACATCAAATCTATTATTTAATAACTTATTAACATCCCTTTTGTATCTCTATGCAAGTCAATATGATGGAATTAATACAACTCTTCATTCAAATAAAATCAGCGCACTTCACAATTTTTAACAACCACAGTGTCACTAAGTTCAACCATAACATTAATATAATCAAGACTTGAAAATTTCAGATCAACTACTAAATCTCCCCTTCAGACATTAAATGATTGAAATATCTTTCAGGGAATTTTATCTTTCTCTGAATTTCAACATAAATCATCGAAACATAACATTGTAATGTTTGATCAACAAAGAACACATCACCAGTAACCAAAGAATAAAACTCCATACAATGTACACTCTATCCAATGGAATAATATAGAAATTTCCTTCTTATGGTACTAATTGGAAACCCTCATCCAATTTCCTTGGTCTGATAAAATTCATCTGATCACCGTAGTTCAATGAACTATGTCCCCTCACATTAGTACACTAACCTCAATCCAATCATTTTCGTTATCTCCATCCATTTTTCCTTTCAAAATTATTATGTAAACTCCTTGAGTAAACTTGTTGATTTTGGTAGGAAACATCCTTCTCAACAAACAAAGTACATGTATATGACATAAAAAATAACTCATAAATCATTAGAAGACAACTAAATAACTTAAAAGTACTTTTACATTTACAATAATGAATAAAATACATATCTAATAATGTAAATAAAAAGATTTATATATTTCTTATTATAATATGACTTGATAACTTCATTTATTCTCCATTAATATATCCATGTAATATTAACATTATTACCAATCATGGATACTTTTTCCAAAAAATCCAATCGTATCTTCTTTATAACATCTTCAATGTATTGAAATGAATAAAATATTTATTTTTATTTGAAAACCATTAAAAACCAATGAAATCCAATGATATACATTGATAAAAAATATAACTCACACACAAATTTTTCTCTTAAATATCCCCTTGTATTTATTCAAAATAACTTCAAAGCACATTCCAAATGAACATGTCAATATGTGAATCATTCTCCCCATTTGTTTTCAAAATATCTCTCACTTTTACTTTTCAAAATATCATTTAATTTCTCTTTATATAAAATATATTGACAAGTGATACATAGTTCATGGAAAAAGAGTAATATTAAATTCTTAAGAAATGATTCATCCATCATTTCACTATAAGTCTATGTGATCTGTGCTCAGTTTAGAAAATAATAGGGTCAAAAAATATTTCCTTTAACAACTAACCATGATTCCTCATGGATTTAGAACTCATATAAATCATTTCAAGGGTTGTGAACATTAATTTTAGACTAAATATAAAAACTGAGATATGAAAAATTTGTACAATAAAACAACCTAAAACCTCTTCACTCATTTAAAAAAAATATTAATAATATTCAAATGCAATAAGTTTGATAAGTGGCCCTTAAGTATTCTCATACTCTCAATTTTATTATGTCATAAATTTATTCAGTTTCTCACCCTTTTTGTTAATATTATTATTATATGTAACCAATGATGGTATATTTAAGAGAGATATACCCTTTATAGTAATATTCTTTCAGAAAAAATTTAGAATTATTTTATTTATTTGATTTAATGATTTTGGAAACAACTTCATCATACATTACTTGTCTCCCTCCAAGGATTCATTCCTTATGATATCCATAAAGACGAATCTATTAAATATATATTCTATAAAAAATTTATATTTAGAATAAAACAAAATAGATCAATCATATATAGTCATCCAAATTATTGAAAATTTCCCTATCTACACCAAGGATTATTTTTTCAATATATTTCATTGAAATATGAAATGTAAGATCAAATAAACATGGGATATTATTTCACTTTTCTAGAATGTGTTAATATCAACCACTTTAACATCATCATGGATGGTCATCTAAAGTTATCTAATAAACCAACCTATAGAACATTCCATGATGAAGACTTCCTTAGTTGATGTTTTCCAGGGTTGATAGTCATTTCCCTATCTGAATTTACCCCCCTAAGAACATGCCTAAAATTCAATTCAATTTTGAAATGTAAAATAAAAAACACAAAGGTTAATTAAATAAGGTGTCTCTTTCTTACTTCATTAATTTTAATATAAATATTTGTACAATTTTCTCAACCAATTTTATCTATTTCCTTTAATTTTCATGATTACACATATGAATACAAATTCAGATTTGGGTTGTCTGTTTTTTCATAACGTCATTAATTTAGTTGTATGTGAAATTTCTTTTCTATTTATTTTTTAATCACATGTGTCGACCATTGCAACTTTAATATTCTCTATGAACTTTTATTAAATGGTATCAGGGTGTGCAGTGAAATCCAGTAGACTAGGTATTTTAAAATTTTAATTTCCCTAGTAAGTAAACATAATCATTTTTGGAGATTTGATAATTGGTAATTGTTTGAGGATCTCACATGAATTAATAAACAACAATATAAACATGAATTATTACCTCAATTGAACTGATTTCACATTCGACAACATCTCATCGCTGGAGACTGTTGCTTGGTGGATCTTTGTCCAAACCCCTTAAGATCATCCCTAAACACTTCAAGAGTGCACAAAAATTCTAACAATCAAATTATTGGAGCTAGCACTACTGGGATGTTGGGTTTTCCCAATGCTTTTATACCAACGGTTCAATAGAACTGTTGGTATATGGGCCCTTTACCAAAGATTTGAATAAACCGTTGGTAAAGATTGAGTTAGTGAAGGATTTACCAACGGTTTGAAGAAACCATTGGGAAATATACAAAATTTTCTCCCTTTACTAATGGTTTTTACAAAAAAATGGTAAATTCCATGATTTTCCTAACAGTTTTTAAAAACAGTTGGGAAAATTTCCCCCCAAATGCAGCAAAATCGGGCAAAAGTAGATAACTATTCATTTCTCACGATTTCCAAAAGTCCCCGCGCAGGTAAACCCTAACCCGAAGTCTTCCATCCAATCGGCTGCAACTCCCTCATCCAGGTTTGACTCCTTCAACCTCTTCCCAAATACAGATATATAATCCCTCATTGAGGTAATTGACAGGGTTGGTGTGTGGTCTACCAAACTCTGTGAGCTAACATGGTGAGTTGAGGTATCTTATCCATTTCTAGTGTTTTTCTTCCCAACTATGATCTAGTTATAAGGATATCCTTCTATTCTCAACCTTTTTCAATTTATTTCATTATCTAGAAATATCACGTCATTATTTTCTATTTCTAGGGATTTTGGAAAATTTTATGATTCACAGTAATTGATATTGAATCAATGACTAATACTTGATTGGTAGATATCTATGAGTATATAAAAGATGGTTTATAAAATATCCCTTAAATATATCACTATTTTGTGTTCTTTATGATGTGTAGTATCATTGACATAATTTATTATTAATCTCAAATTTAGAAATAAATGTTTTTGTCTATACTTTATGAAATTAAACATCTTTATGATCCATAAAGAACCTATTAGTGTAGAAGCCTAAACATTATCCACCCATGGGGTTCCATTGACTTGGGAAACTAATTAGGTAATGAATGGTATGTCCATATGGGTGCCAAGAATGAGTTATTGAACATGAGTGAATGATTTGAGATGCCTATAACACATAATGGGACCTGAGACATGTTCCTCTTATATGAGACCTATTGAAAATGAATATAAATAAATTTTAATTTAATTTTTAATTACTAGTTATTTGATTAATGATTTGGAATTCCTTGAAGAAACCAACTAATGATTCATGTTAAAACCAAATATTTTAATTCCATTTTGAAACCCCCTTGGATTTATGATGATTTGGTTTAGAATACCTTGGGGAAATCAACCTTGGATTCATAGTGATTATGATTTATGAAGCCTTGAGGAAGTCCCCCTTGGATTCTAAACTAGAGGCCTCTCTCTTTACATAGGCTAGGAACTCCTTCCTCCCTATAAATCCATCTAAAGTCAATCAATTCTTTAGTTCTACACTCCAAATCTGTAAGGATTAACTTAGTTTTAATGTTTTGCAACTATTATTCTTGGTTTCTATTTTGATTTGACCTAAACCATGTGGTGACGTGTGTGGCATGACATACCAAATAAGTTTAGTTTGATTTTTTTTTTCTATTTTCGTTTTACAATTCAAGTGTCATTATTATATGAATCAACTTCATTTGAAGTCTTCATAGCCACTTCTTTCATGTAGTTAGTGAATCATATCAACTAATGGAGGTGCTGGTGAGATGTATCCCCACTGAGAGATGGTAAATGGTTTGTTTAGTCATATTTTCTCGAGGTGGGTAATGGATATAAAAATGATCCATGTGAAGGGATTGGGGACGGTTAGGGTAGTGGGGTAGGTGGTTTTTCTTTTTTTAGTGGGGTGATATGGTACTTTCTATGGACTTTAGTTTGGGTTTTATGAAATGTACTAACTTTTCACAATATTTCCATTTTTTAGCATTAATAACTTATTTAAAAAACTCTCTTTACACATTCTGCATCTTTCATGAAAAGCCTTCACTTTGTAATATCATGAACAATGTTCTATCAGGTCTATGGTGTCTTCTTGTATGTGATAAATGAAAAAAATTAAAAAACACATATCACCTCAAATTTAGGATCACATAACTAAATTATTATATCTTTACATTGTTTTAATAGTTCACTACGTCAAATAGAAACTAATTACTTTATCATTTACTTAAATATATTTTTGATTAAACTTCAATCTTATTGAATTTTTTATGACAAAATGACTTATAACAATTCTTGTTACAAAATGGATAGAAGTTGGATGTATGAAACTGATTGGATCTCAAGCAATTTTCAAAACAATTTGGAGATCTTTTTAGATTTTTCATTTCACAATGCTTAAAATAGTGGTCGCATAGACTACCCATATTCCAATTGTGTTGGTAGACCTTGGTTGATTCATGATGAAGTAAGCTACCATATAACCCAATATGAATTTCAAGCAAACTAATATGTGTGGTATCACAATGGGGAGAAAATGAAATATAAAATTGTTAATGATCGAAATGAAAGGACTGGACTGGAGAATTTGTTAGATGTAAAATTTCGGTTTATTAGTCATCATGAAAAAGAATGGATTTTGACTCAAGAAGACTTCTATATGAGGAAAGATAATGCATCTAATGAAAATGATGATATTGTCAGGGTGAAATTATTGAATGATGCTGTGATGATTCCAGTATATCAACAATGTGATCAAATGAAAAAGCTGGAATTTTTAATCTGATTGTTTCATAGGAAAACAATGTATGGGATTTCTAATACTTCAATTGGTTAAATTATTACCTTCTTGAAGGATTTACTTCCAGATAATGTAGATATTTCCTCAAACCACTATATGGCATGCAATTTATTTAAGGAACTTGGATTTTCATGAAACAAAATTCATGTTTTCCTGAAAGATCTCAGTTTATTCTGGGAGGAAACCACTGAACGAAATGATTTTATAAAATGTGGCACATCTTGCTGGAAGTCAAAATATGGTGGCACACCATCCCGCGTGCCACATAAAGTAATGTGGAACTTTCCATTGATCCCCAGACTCCATAATATTTTTATGTCTAATTAAACATGAATAAAAATGAGATGGAATGATATCGAGAGAAAGAAGACTAATGTTGAGTTTTTTCACCCTGCAGATGGATTTGCGTGGAAGAGATTTGATGCTCAATATCCTGATTTTGTAGCTAACATGAATAATTTGAGTCTTGGTCTTTCATGTGATGGTTTTAATCCATTTGGGCAGATTCTTACTTCGCACAGCATGTGGCCAGTTTTTATACACATTTATAATCTTCCCCATTGGTTGTGAATGAAAAAACCTTTCACCTTCATGATTATACTCATATCTGGCTCTTATGATCCCAGCATTGATATTGATGAATACATGAAACCTTTAATGAAAGTGTTGAAACTTCTTTGGGATGCGGGTGTGCTCACATACAATGCATATTCGAAAGAAATATTTCAGATGCGTGCTGCGATTATGTGAACGATTAATGATTTTCTGACTTATGCATTGATGTCTCGATGGATTACGAAGGGAAAACTGTCATGTATTGTTTTTATGAAGAATACATGAACCATAAGACTAAAACATCATTGTATTTTCAGTTTTATGGGAAATCGATGATTCTTTCCAATGGACCATCCATATAGAAATAATCGTCGAAGATTTGATAATACCATAGAGACCGATGATCCAACTTAGCGTATGTCTAGAAATTATGTGCTTAATGAATTGAAAGATTTCAGTTTTTCATTTGAGAAGGGTCAAATGAAATCTGGAAAGAGAAGGAATTTTTCAACTGAAACATGTTACAATTGGAGGAAGAGGAGTATCTTTTTTTGATTTTCCTTATTGGTCAATCAATTTGTTATGTCATTTATTAGATGTAATGCACATTGAAAATAATATATGTGAAATTTTTCATTCAATAGTTCTAAATGTTAAGGGAAAGACAAATGATGATTTACGGTCTCTGCATGACTTGGTGGATTGAGGCATCAGATCAGAATTGCATCATGTGCGTATCAGTGAAAATAAATGGAAAGTTCCTTGTTATTCTTATGTGATGTCACCTAGGAAAAAAAACAATTTCTGGAATTATTAGAGACTATTAGAGTTCCTAATGACTATTCAAGAAACATATTTAAACAGGTCAATAGAAGAGAGTTGAAGCTAAAATCTTTGAAGACACATGATTATCATGTTCTTCTACATTAGCTGATTCCAATAGAAATACGTCATCATTTGTCCAATAATGTAAGGGTGAGTTTTATTTGGTAGTGCCATTTTTTAAAGATCTTTGTGATAATAAGTTGTCGATGTATTTCTTTCAAAAAATGTTGACAGATGCCCCATTAATTTTGTGTGAGTTGGAAAAATTATTTCCTCCAGTTTTCACATGCATACTGCATCTAACTGTCCATATTCCCACTGAAATACTTCTCAGAGGACCTGTTTAGTTTCATTGGATGTATCCAATTGAAAGAAATATGTACACATTAAAGTCTTATGTCCAAAATAGGAATCATCCTGAAGGTTCTATCATGAAAAGTTACTTGTCTCAAGAATGTATGTATTTCTGCTCAATGTATTTGTCTGATCTTACTACAAGAATGAAAAAAAACAATGAGAAATAAAGAAGAACAGTATGAGAAATTTTAACCTAGTTTTCCATCACATCATCAAATAAGAGGAATTCCTGGATCATATACATTGAAGACATTAGTCTTTGAAGAGCGGGAGATGGCACATCACACAGTTTTGTTCAACTATGATTTGTTCGATGACTACATCATCCATCCAATGGCCCGAAGGCCTTCATTTTTTATTGATTTTGATAATCCACCTTTCAAGGGGTGAGATGGAACCCTTAAAAGGTCCGTATGCATTATTATTACATGGATCATAGGACATAGAGGAATTCAATGCCCGTAGGCTTGAAACATTACACACAACCTAGAATAACTACTTAAAACTACTCCTCCCCAACATCTTCATCATGAAATCAGCTCTCCAGCTTTACATGGATGTTTGTCTAGGCTATCCCATGCATGCACAGTCTTGTCCCGATGGTAGGTGCTATACCCTATCATTCTTGCAATCCGTGTAGCTTCTATTGTGGTGAAAGCTCCTTGCTCATCCTCCTAGAGAGCTTGTTCCTTGTAGGTTTTCTGGTTTGCATATGCACTTAAGGTATCTATAAGGCCTTGAGGTGGCCCAAAGGCCTTACTATCCCAAAGGCTTGGGTGGCTTGAATGGCTTAAAGGACTCGAGGACCAAATCGGTGGCCCGAAGGCCCAAACGGGGGAAAATTCTTGGCTACTACAGTGCCAAGCAGTGCCTACTACAGTACCTACTACATCACTGCACAGTTCTTTCTATAGTACTGCTACAGTACCTACTACAGTACTGCTACAGTCTACTACAATACTGCTACAATACCCCCAAAAATTATGCCTCCGCCTGGATTTGATCCCAGGTCGCCTAGATGCACTTAGTGTTCTCACCAACCGGGATGAGGTTCATGTGCTTCGATGACTATATCAGGTAACTAAATTGAATATGTATATTTTACATATATATCTGTTAAACTATTCAGTTTTTTTATCTACAAGGAACACAAAACAATGATAAATAAAAAGCATCGTTCTTTATCTTTGATAAGGAGGGAGACTTTGCATAGCAAAGAGTTTTATTCTTGGTTAACATTGAAGGTAACAATATTATTGTTTAAAATAATTAAATCAATATTTAATTAAGTACAATATTCATTTATATTGTAGGTATTGAGTTTTCCTACTAACTCTGTGTAACACCCCGAGCTTCCATGATACGCTTCTCTTTCAATAATGTAATAGCTTGCATTGTACGCAACTTCGAGTTCTAAAACACCGCGACTAATCAAAGTAGTCGTTATGAATAGTAATAACCACTTTTTAAAATTATAGAAATTTTATATTTCAAAATGGACTTCATGTTTGGATTCTGAATATCGAAATTATCCTATGTTGAATTTTTGGTATTTTTCTGAGAACTTCTAATTTTTATGAATAGTGAAAAATACTTTAAAACAAGTTTTTTAATCAAAATAATTTATTATGATAAATTATACTATTTAGTGGTTTTAAGGTATAATTAGAATATATTTTTACCATTTTATCCAACGGTGGTCATTATAATTAATTTAACATTGAAATTGGACATAAACAATTGCCAATCTTTTGATATAAATTGTTTCTTAAAAACACGCTATTTGTCGTAACAGCGGGAATTAATTATAAAATTAATTAATGCAACTTATATGTTTGGAATTTTTTAAAATATACATCATTTTTGAATTCGGAATATCAATTATATCTTAGGGTGAAATTTTGGCCTTGTTCTGAAAAACTTAAATTTTTGATGAATAGTGAAACCACTAAGTGGTAGTTAAATAACTGATTTTTCGTTTAAATGAAATATTACCACTTCTGTGATTTGATTTTCAAAAATCTGACATACATGGTTATCATTAAGAAGTAAAATGTGGTTCAATGAGATTAAAATAATTTTTTGGTGAATAGTAACTTTTAAGTTCTTAATCGTGATTAGAGGTAATTAGTGTAGTTTAAGGTACAAATAATGTTTTAATAATATGAGATGAGCATGACACTTGTCCTACTCCTATTGGATGAGTCATGGCCGACCAAGACAACCCATGGGTCAACTTGGGGACCCCATGGAGCCACTTTAGTTGGAAAATGACATTAATATATATTTATTTAATGTTAAAATTAAATTGACACAAACATGAGTTATTTTACTAAAACAGTTTTTAAGTGGGGTTACAAAAGTCAAAATTTTGACTATAAATATTCATTAGAAAGCTAAAACGATTTCCTACATCATAGTATTTTTTTATAATTTTTAGACATTAAATAAATTAAATTATTTATGACATCATTATGATGCAGCGATGACCTCATTATTTAACGATTTAAATAAAATAAGAAGATAATGCAAAATCCAAGGCTTACACTTGTCCAAAGCCTATTGGATGAGGAGATTTAGAAACCATATCACCTTAGCCTCTAATTATATAAGTGTGGGTCCTTTAGAATCCGAAAATCATTGTAAAATAATATAACATTTCAATCTTTCCAAAAGTGCCTCTCCTCTCCACTTATAAAAGGCCCCCACCTCTCGCACCACATTTACACTTTCAAGCCATTTGGCTCGGCCAACCTCTGCCCAAATACTCTCCCAACTTCCCCCTCTTACTCCTAGAAGCCTTACTTTGGGCAGAACTCTTCCCAAGGAAGCCTTTGGCTCAAATCAAAAAGAGATACCCGATTTTGAGGAGGTTAAAGAACGGTTGAGTCAAGTCAGACACAAGGTAAGGGAATTTCTTAACCCAATTTCTATTCTTTGGGTTAATCTCCTACTTTCAAATTATGTCATGATATTATTATGTACTATCTTGTATTTATACTTTATTTATGTGTACATATAGTGGATACACATAATATATATATATTATTTAAAAATTATCTTTTTAAGGACTCCGTCTCAATCTCCTTTCATTGAGGAATATTTGGTTTTATACACAACTTTCCTTTATACGGTGTATAAACCCCTTTGACATTTACATTTATTCAAAAGGTTTTATTTTATGATTATGTGATTTATAAATAATTTCAAAAAATAGATATTTCTCTCAAATATATGAAAATCCAGTGCAAATGTATACGTATTTAACACAAGCTTGAAAATGTTGTTAGAAAACCTGACTCTCAAGTGTGGTAGACAGGAAGGGATTGGGCGTGGACCCATCATTGCCTGCAATTAGTCGAGCAGTCTCAAAATTAGTTATTTTGTTTTCCGAATCTTGCATAATGTTTTCAGAAAAACACTGGAGTATATTTGACCAATTTTAAATGTAAGTATCTTCTAAAAATTAAACTGCTATTTTGATACCGCAATTAATTTCAAATGGTATTTTAAAAAAATGGTATTCCTAAATGTTTATATACCATTTTTCATATAAGGAATGCATTGGACTTAATAAGTGACAGGTGGATCCCGCTATATCTCCTCGATGCATCGGTAGGTCTAATGAGACAACTAGACGTGGAATTGGCCGAGGCCCTTTCCCAATTTGATTTATGGTTTTGGCAGAGGCCTTAATCATTTTAGACGTCTTGGCCGAGGCCTTGACAAAATCTTTCAGAATGTCTGGCATTATACATTCCATCATTATGAAAGTGGTTATTGATATTGCATGTGATTATTCGACCAGTAGAATATCCATGTGAAGAAGTAAATGGCATTGTCTCGTTTTACTTTTGCCATATTATGTTGAAGTTCAAGTTTAAAAGGCTTTTGTTTTAGTTATACATTGCCTTAAATGTTAATGTTTATTTATGAAAGCTTCCGCAATATTGTTATCCTTACTGGGCATCTGAGCTCACCCCTTTCAATGTTTTAATTTTTTCCAGGATGTGAAGAAGTATTTTATGAATGACCTACAGGGGTAGTCAGAAAGGGATATGATTGTGGACTATGAAGACCATGTTATTGTAGTTTGTTTACTTTTTGATGTAATGAAAGACTTATGAATGTATCTAGTGTTTCCAAGGCTACTAGACTAATCGTTCTTTCGAGACTTGATCTTTTGTGATCATGCCAATGTTACGAAGTAATGCACCGACTCTGGGTAGCTGGGGTCGGGGCGTTACAGTTGGTATCAGAGGAAGTTTAGTACAAACCTTGGAAGCTAGATTTAGATAAAATCTGATTAAAGCACATAGACCTAAGATGAACTTTGGGGATTAGTATAGAAGAACTTCCTAGAATTTTGGTATTGTAGAGATTTTGTGAGTTTTCCGAGCAATACATCCCTGTCTGGATACGAGCAGGTAGAGGCGGCTCTGGCACAGATGTTCCTAGGGGTAAAACCCGAAAACACCGCTTTGAACTAGACTCGAACGGGAACTGGTGCACGACAACGGGCCTTGCTGCACTTTTGGTTACGACACTCCCGGGGGATATGCTTAGGATAACTCTCATTTTCTCTACAAATCATTATGAAGGGTTTGTGAGTATATAATTCCTCAAAGAAAACATTTTTATGATTATGGATTATATCCATAAATAGTTCAATTTATGTTAAGTGTTTTATAAGTATGGGATTATGTATTTTGATTCATAAACTGATCTAGTTTATGCCATTGTTTAGAAATGGCGCCTAGTGGAAGAAATGGAAACTGTATCAATGCACGCACTCCATGTAGGGATTGCCCTCTAGCTCAAGATAATTATGGTGGAGCTAGTGATACAACTAGTGCTGATCAGCTTCTTACCGTACTGGGACAACTCACGCAGGTTATGAATAATAACCTTACTCGTATGGAGCACCCTGATCCGCAACGTGGAGGATCAATGCTAGACCGTTTCATGAGGCAACAACCACCAACCTTCAATGGGAGTACAAATCCTACAGTATCTGAGCAATGGATAAATTCCATAGAGAAAATATTCCATGCCTTGGGGAGTAGTGAAATGGAGAAGGTTGTCATGGCAGTTTACCGCCTCACTGGAGATGCCGATCAGTGGTGGTCGCTGATTCAAAACACAAAGGAAGATGATGACGTATCGAATATGGAATGGAGGGAGTTCAAAGATCTGTTTTTAGAAAAATATTTTCCTCGTGACCATCGAGCAGATATGGAAAGGCAATTTCTGAGTTTGAGGCAGAAGGAGGATGAGAATGTCGCAAAGTATGAGGCTAACTTTACAATGTTAGCGAGGCATGCTGCCGATTATATATGTAACCCAAGGAGTAAGATTGATCGTTTCTTTGATTGGTTAAAACCATTTCTTCGTCGATATTTAGTATCACAATCCTTCTCATCATACGAAGATATTGTCTCATGTGCTATCAAGACAGAAAAGGAATTCTCTTAGTCTTATGACAACAAAGTAAAGCAAGAGAAGAAGAGAACGGTGGAACAAGAGACAGATAAAGGGAAAAAGGGAAAGAAGGATTTTCCATTATGTGATAATTGTGGGAAGAATCACCCTGGTACGTGCCTAAAAGGAATGGGAGTTTGTTATAAATGTGGAGAAAAGGGTCACCAGGCTCGTGATTGCAAGGGAAAGAATGAGGCTGTCAAAGTTGAATGCTACAATTGTAGGGAAATGGGGAATTATGCAAATGAATGTCCTAAGCGTCAAGGAAACTTACCTCATAAAAGGCCAAGGGATCAAGGCCAATCTTATGTTGTGACTACAGTTGAAGCGGAATAATTAATTTATTGGTGCTTTTGGACTCAAGGATTATATTCTGGTTATAAGAATAATGTGATATATATAAGGATTGTACTGCAGTACATGTTGTTTTCATTAAGGATTTAATATGATGAAGGTAATCATATTTTTAGTATGTGACAATAAGTGAAACTTTACTTTGTTTGGGGAATCTGATAAATTAATTTTGGAATTAAGAGACCTTTTAGAGAAAGTCTGGACAGAGGTATTTTGGATAACTATAAAGGTTGGAGTGGATTAAGTTGAACTTTGGATAAGTAATGTTTAAGGTTAAAAAATTTATGAAGATTATTTTTGGAATATTATGATACTATAGTTTTAGGAAAAGGAAAACCTGCAGGGTGGGGCATAACCCGCCGCATCGGACAAAGCTGCAGGAATCGAACCCACAACCATAGTGCGACAAGCCTTTATTTCATACCACTAACCTACAAGAAGTCCCTAGTTATTACAAAATAGTTTTACTAATCTAAATGGTACGAGTTATCATTTGGAACCTTATACAATTAGGATAAGTATAATATTTTTGGGTTCTATTATCTTTTTGAGTGAAAGGTGAGTTGAAGGTTGAAACTCTAATTGTCAAGCATAAATATATATATACCTACCTGTTATTCAATGAATAAATTAATTATTAAACTTTATTAAAGGGATATTAAATAAAAAAAATGTGTTATCCTAATACCTTATGTCTTGTTGAACTGATGATATTTTAAATCAACATAGATTGAAGGCTTTGAGACCCTCAATTTGACAGTTGATTGTGAATGATGACCTCAATCACTCCCTACAAATATTTACGTTTTTCCTCCAATTATGTCTCTAATTTCCACCAATGTTCTCTTTATCGAGATCATAATTTTGTGGTGACTTTCTTATTTCCATTTCCCTCTTATTAAGACTAAATTTTATTAACCTTATTTCCGATGTGGGTTTTCCACAAAGGTATTTTCTATTTTCAACCTTTTATTTTCCACGAAAAATTTCAAATTGCGAGGACGCGATTTATTGAAGGAGGGGAGAATGTAACACCCCGAGCTTCCATGATACACATCTCTTTCAATAATGCAATAGCTTGCATTGTACGCAACTTCGAGTTCTAAAACACCGCGACTAATCAAAGTAGCCGTTATGAATAGTAATAACCACTTTTTAAAATTATAGAAATTTTATATTTCAAAATGGACTTCATGTTTGGATTCGGAATATCGAAATTATCCTATGTTGAATTTTTGGTATTTTTCTGAGAACTTCTAATTTTTATGAATAGTGAAAAATACTTTAAAACAACTTTTTTAGTCAAAATAATTTATTGTGATAAATTATACTATTTAGTGGTTTTAAGGTATAATTAGAATATATTTTTACCATTTTATCCAATGGTGGTCATTAGAATTAATTTAACATTGAAATTGGACATAAATAATTGCCAATCTTTTGATATAAATTATTTCTTAAAAACACGCTATTTGTCGTAACAGCGGGAATTAATTATAAAATTAATTAATGCAACTTATATGTTTGGAATTTTGTAAAATATAAATCATTTTTGAATTCAGAATATCAATTATAGCTTAGGGTGAAATTTTGGCCTTGTTCTGAAAAACTTCAATTTTTGATGAATAGTGAAACCACTAAGTGGTAGTTAAATAACTGATTTTTCGTTTAAATGAAATATTACCACTTCTGTGATTTGATTTTCAAAAATCCGACATACATGGTTGTAATTAAGAAGTAAAATGTGGTTCAATGAGATTAAAATAATTTTTTGGTGAATAGTAACTTTTAAGTTCTTAATTGCGATTAGAGGTAATTAGTGTAGTTTAAGGTACAAATAATGTTTTAATAATATGAGATGAGCATGACACTTGTCCTACTCCTATTGGATGAGTCATGGCCGACCAAGACAACCCATGGGTCAACTTGGGGACCCCATGGAGCCACTTTAGTTGGAAAATGACATTAATACATATTTATTTAATGTTAAAATTAAATTGACACAAACATGAGTTATTTTACTAAAACAGTTTTTAAGTGGGGTTACAAAAGTCCAAATTTTGACTATAAATATTAATTAGAAAGCTAAAACGATTTCCTACATCATAGTATTTTTTTTATAATTTTTAGACATTAAATAAATTAAATTATTTATGACATCATTATGATGCAGCGATGACCTCATTATTTAACGATTTAAATAAAATGAGAAGATAATGCGAAATCCAAGGCTTACACTTGTCCAAAGCCTATTGGATGAGGATATTTCGAAACCTTATCACCTTAGCCTCGAATTATATAAGTGTGGGACCTTTAGAATCCGAAAATCATTGTGAAATAATATAACATTTCAATCTTTCCAAAAGTGCCCCTCCTCTCCACTTATAAAAGGCCCCCACCTCTCCCACCACATTTACACTTTCAAGCCATTTGGATCGGCCAACCTCTGCCCAAATACTCTCCCAACTTCCCCCTCTTACTCCTAGAAGCCTTACTTTGGGCATAACTCTTCCCAAGGAAGCCTTTGGCTCAAATCAAAAAGAGATACCCGATTTTGAGGAGGTTAAAGAACGGTTGAGTCAAGTCGGACACAAGGTAAGGGAATTTCTTAACCCAATTTCTATTCTTTGGGTTAATCTCCTACATTCAAATTATTTCATGATATTATTATGTACTATCTTGTATTTATACTTTCTTTATGTGTACATATAGTGGATACACATAATATATATATTTTATTTAAAAATTATCTTTTTAAGGACTCCGTCTCAATCTCCTTTCATTGAGGCATATTTGGTTTTATACACAGCTTTCCTTTATATGGTGTATAAACCCCTTTGACATTTACATTTATTCAAAAGGTTTTATTTTATGATTATGTGATTTATAAATGATTTCAAAAAATAGATATTTCTCTCAAATATATGAAAATCCAGTGCAAATGTATACGTATTTAACACAAGCTTGAAAATGTTGTTAGAAAACCTGACTCTCGAGTGTGGTAGATAGGAAGGGATTGGGCGTGGACCCATCATGGCCTGCAATTAGTCGACCAGTCTCAGAATTAGTTATTTTGTTTTCAGAAGCTTGCATAATGTTTTCAGAAAAACACTGGAGTATATTTGAGAAATTTTAAATGTAAGTATCTTCTAAAAATTAAACTGGTATTTTGATACCGCAATTAATTTCAAATGGTATTTTAAAAAAATGGTATTACTAAATGTTTATATACCATTTTTCATATAAGGAATGCATTGGACTTAATAAGTGACGGGTGGAGCCCGCTATAGCTCCTCGATGCATCGGTAGGTCTCATGAGACAACTAGACGTGGAATTGGCCGAGGCCCTTTCCCAATTTGATTTATGGTTTTGGCCGAGGCCTTAATCATTTTAGACGTCTTGGCCGAGGCCTTGACAAAATCTTTCAGAATGTCTGGCATTATACATTCCATCATTATGAAAGTGGTTATTGATATTGCATGTGATTATTCGACCAGTAGAATATCCATGTGAAGAAGTAAATGGCATTGTCTCATTTTACTTTTTCCATATTATGTTGAAGTTCAAGTTTAAAAGGATTTTGTTTTAGTTATACATTGCCTTAAATGTTAATGTTTATTTATGAAAGCTTCCGCAATATTGTTATCCTTAGTGGTCATATGAGCTCACCCCTTTCAATGTTTTAATTTTTTCCAGGATGTGAAGAAGTATTTTATGAATGACCTACAGGGGTAGTCAGAAAGGGATATGATTGTGGACTATGAAGACCATGTTATTGTAGTTTGTTTACTTTTTGATGTAATGAAAGACTTATGAATGTATCTAGTGTTTCCAAGGCTACTAGACTAATAGGTCTTTCGAGACTTGATCTTTTGTGATCATGTCAATGTTACGAAGTAATGCACCGACTCTGGGTAGCTGGGGTCGGGGCGTTACACTCTGTCTCTGAGGAAATAAGATATTTGGCTTTTGGTCCTAATACCGTGGTTCGTGACTGTAAATAAATTGTTATCAATGGGTACAAATTTATTGTCACTGAATGAGAAAATAACATGACAACACAACATGACGGTGTTATGGTTACTTCCACAGTAGATTGTTATGCTAGTGCATCAGATAGTAGACCCTGATTTGAAAATGTGGGTTATTATGGAGTCATTGAAAAAATAGTAATATTTGATTATTACTCTCATGGAGGAGTCATGATGATGAAACTTTATTGGTTTGATTCGATGATGAGACATGGCACATTCATTAATGATTGTGGATTTCAAGTAATTAATATTACTCACACTCTTGCTACTGAAGAACCATATGTATTGGCATCAATGGCTAAACATGTTTTTTATGTCAAAGACCAACTTCGACCTGAATTTGGTGTCATAGTTGAAGTAATTCCAAGAAATATTTTTGATGATGGTGATGATGGAATTGACACTTTCCCTACTTCCATTTGAACTAATCCATTTATTTCTTTTGATGACTCTAATAGCTCAATTTTCAGAGTTGATTGTGAACCTGAAGTTGTGGTGGATAATATATAGAATCATCCATCTATGTTCTTAATTATTTTGGTTTACCTTGAGTTGGGTTGTTAAGGTTGTTACTATTCAAATTGATTTACTATTGATTGAAAATATGTTGTATCTGACTTGACTGTTATGTGAATTTTCAATGTTTATTGGTTGGAATTTTTATTTTAATTGCATTTTATAATTTGGAATTGAACTGTATTTAAACCTACGAAACCAACATTTCTATCTTGGTGAACATTTCAATGCTTCAACTGTGATTTGTATAAAATTTGTATGACTCTAAGACCTCTCTTCAACATTTTACAAGGTAATGAACATGATGGTTTGTATTCTTCTACAAAACATTTATTGAAACAAGCATCATCTACCTGAGATAAAGAAATTAAAATTTTCCTTAATTTTTACAACTACATTACCACTTATGAATCTGGTAGAATCAATGTTCCATGATTTTAATAGACTGACGACACTTAGTAAATAATCATCCTACTAAAAATTAAATTTATTTATTACATATTTTATGGTTTATTAAATTCATTATATATTTGTTCAAGATCAACTAAAACAATGGTTGGTTAAATTATCCATGAATCCCCTTATTCCCTCTCATTTATTTTGTTTTATGGGTTACACATTAGTTATCATTTTTTATTTACTTCTATATTTGTTTTCAAATGTAGGAAATGAAACCAATTGAAGAGAGGCGAAGAAAAAAGATTATGGACAACAATCATCGCATGAATGAGCTGGGCATTCCACCACTAGTGCCTGCATCGAGTATTTTATTTAAAATATATTTATTTAAATAATATATAATGTCATGTGATTATTATTTTTTAAACATTTTTTCAGGATCCATCTATTAGGCGCCATTTATTTGATGATCAACCTAGTAGTGGTCCCAGTACTCAGGGTGTTTGTATGAGGGGGGGGGGGGGGTGGGGGGTGGTGGGCACGAGAGCTAGACGATCTAGTTAGCATACCCGATTAGACCCCGCCCCGCCCACTAACATACCATCCATCCCACATTCTGTTCCCGATGTGCCGTTAGGGACACACATGATATTTAGAACTCCCATGTTTTCAATACCCTTTACATATGAGCCTCTGCAGCCATCTGTACCATATTCGATGATGATTCCCACTCCCCATCCAACATTTGGCCAGCCATCCCCATCATCTTCTTTTACTCATGCTTCCTTCTCTCTAGGCTTTTATATTCTATCTTATTTGACTACTGCTCTACTAGAGTATGTCCTTGCAGAGCATACATTAGGACCCACTCCATCGCTACAGGGTGTTCATTCAGTTTCTATGGATCCAGTAGTGCCCATTGATCAGACTACCGTAGGTATACTTATACAACCCTAACAAATTATTACACCATTATTTATTTTAATTATAACATGTATTGATAAAATATTTTTTTTTCTTTCATAACAAATACATCTACTGATAAGTGGTGGGGTAGGGGGCATACACACATGCGTGCGCTGTGGAACTTCCACACACAGCTGATGGTGGACTACAATGAATATAGTCAGATGATTGAAAAATCATGGTAGCAATGTCAGAGTTTTTTGGTGACACTTTCCAAAAACTTTGACATCATTCCTGTTAGCCCGCTCTCATGGAGACATCTACCAAATGAAGTCAAGGATAAATCCAGGGAAGAGATATGGGTAAAAAAATATGTTTTATTTAGTGAAATATATTATTATTTTTATTTATATGAATTAATATTTTGGTGTTAGCTGCGGTTTAATTTCACAGATGGTGAGGGTGCACAACCAGCATGTCTAAAGGATTTAGGCGAGCTTTGGAGAGCTTATAAGCTTGAGTGGTATATTGGATGGCATGCTAGAGTGGGCACAGAGTTATAGGTGGTCCCTATCGTGGATGATTGTATGTTAGAATAGTACCGACATATGATTACTCATTAGACGATTATCCAATTTACGATATTAATCAAATTAGAGGTATTTAAATGAATTTTTTTATCATTAATAATAATTATTGAATTTTATTTAGGATGCATCTGGAAGAAATAAAAAAAACATTGATGATAATAAATACATCCACACATTGGGATGTACTATGATGCCAGATCATGAGAGGCATTAGGTATGATAGTTTATAATATTTCTTTACGACTTGCACTATCTATTGCTTCCTCCATTATTTTTTTGATTGTTAAAGTTGTTATATAATTTTAGTTATGAAATTATTGTTTTTTTGGTATCCTATTTTTAATTATGATTTCATACATTCAATGTCATTATAGAGGCATAAATTGAATATAGAAGGATTTGTGCCTCGAGCAAAAATGTTTTTCTCGAGTAGAAAGAAGAAATATGGAAGTGTGGTTAATGAACTGACTCAACAACAGATTGTAAGTTTTACATAGTAGATTTCAAATTTTAATCCCTATTTTTTAACATAATAATCTATTTATATTTTTAATAGGATGCTTTAGAGGCCCTCTATGCCCAATAACCTGACAATTTTGGGCCAAATGATCACTTACATTAGGTGTTGGGAGATGAGCACCCTCGTAGAGTACGCTGCTGACCTAGGAAGAGTATAGTTCTGAAGAGGTATTGGCCCTCCTCAGGTAAGATGTGTAGTGCCACCGAGTTCCAGCAGGTTAAGGCATAGACAGAACAAGCTGAAAAAGGGCCACAGAGATAGCATAACAGTCTTTTAGGGCAAACACAACATTTATGAAACTGATGGAAGTTTTACTTCCAACACTTCCACCAGAGGCTAGCACTGCTTGTGACGAATATATGTCATCGATTCATTCTATATATGGTGAACCAGGTGGCAGTTCTAGTGGTGGTCGAGATGATGGTGAGGAGGAGGCCGAGGGGGAGGAGGAGGACGAGGCAGAGGAGGAGG
Organism: Viscum album; assembly: GCA_963277665.1. NCBI lineage: Eukaryota > Viridiplantae > Streptophyta > Magnoliopsida > Santalales > Viscaceae > Viscum > Viscum album. The sequence goes on along the minus strand of OY728163.1, from coordinate 1,636,909,396 downwards.
GAAAGTAGGAGGCCGAGGCAGAGGAGGAGGTCGATGAGGAGGCCAAGGTTGAGTACGAGGGCGAGGAGGAGGGTGGGGATGATGATGGGGTTGATGGTGAGGATGAGGGTGAGGGTGATGATGATGGTGATGATAGTGGTGGTGATGAGGTACATATTGATCTGTTACATTTTTCACTGATATTACTAACCTTTGATGTTTATTGATTTGTTGTGCCTAAATATATGTGTGATTAGGTAGGTCACATTACCTTTATTTTTTATTTATAAATAATAAAACATGACTTGATGATTTACAGTGACTGATTCACCCCTCCCCTAGATAGCGCCCCCACCCATTGGACACCCCCACCCAAGGACAACCTGTACCCCTCTGGAAAGCCCCTCCACCCCCATGGATAGCCCACCCACCCCCTTGGACAACCCCCACCCTCTGTTCATGGGTTTTCCAGTTGTGGGGGTTGATTTGAACATTGATAAAACATCGGTAGTTCCATAATATTTTTCTCTATAAATGAAAAATTAAATTTAATTATTCATAAGAAATGAGATTCTAAATGATTATTTATATATTATGAATGTTTTATTTTTAAAAATCATGGATGTTGGGAAATCCCCCTATTTTAATGAAATTGTATTTTTTAGTGGAATTTAGAAAATTGGTGGTCTGATTATAAGTCGATATAATGAAATTATTTTTTTAAACTTGAACGAATGTTCTTAGAAAATATGTAAATATCATCCAATGAACCCAGGACAGCCCCCCAGATAGCCCCCCACCCACCTCCCTAGACCCCGGACAACCCCCCGGATAGCCCTCGGGCAGCCCCCCACCCTCCTACCTAGACCCCAGACAGCCACCCGGACAGCCCCCCACCCTCCTCCCTTGTAACATCCTAGATTCGTGTGCCACTCAACGAGTGCCCCGAACCCGGTTGGTCACATGAACTCAAGCGCATTTCCCCAAACGCCAGAAGCTGCCGACTAGATGCGAGGGCCCGGGTCTAATATTGGAGAAACTATGCCCTCATTTTTCAAAGTGTAGTGCAGTAGAATAAAATATAACTATACAACAACAATGGAAGCAATAAACCATATCCATTTAACATAATCAACTGCAGTAAAGATAACCAACCAGTTATATAGATATGATGCAACATGTCTCAGTTATAAGAAAATGGCCAGAACATGTTACATAGTAATACAATACAATACCGAGTATAACAAATAAAACAAAATAGCTGGTAACATCGCAAGCCTAAGCCCAGTCCCATGCTCCCCTACTCCTCAACAATAATCAAGTACCTGCATAGGGACCCTTTCCCTTATCCACACCTGCAGAAACGTAATCTTTTTGGGATGAAAAGCATGACCCAAACAGGGTGTGAGAAATAATCTCAGTAAGCACCCACCAAAGGACAATTCTCAACTGTGTGTAAACATGCAACAACAGTGTGAAAAAGTAAATGCAATAGACTAATAAGTACTCAAAAGCAACTAACTTACCAGTTATATTGCCACTTTATTATTCATTTAATTATTCATTATAAAGAAAGCACCACAGTGAGTTTCTAAGTAACCAGTCAGTGTCCTCAGACACTCAAACCCTTACCCTCAGGTAATCAGAATCCAACCTGCAGGTAATTTCCCATAGGCATAACAGATATTTCCCTCAGGCGTACAAAGTGTCGCCCTCAAGCGCAAAGTCTATTGTCCACAGGAATGGAAGAAGTTTCCCTTAGGCTAAAAGATGCACTGCCCTCAGGCTAAGTAAAACACTTCCCTTGAGCTAAACAAGTAACCGGACCATGCCCAACATATCACATGATTTTATATAAAATTCCTCTCAAGGAAATTTAATAAACATTATTATAAAGGCATACCATCGAGTATCCTGGACAAACGACTAAACAGAGGAACACACCTCTGGGGTGGTCCTGGATCTAAGCAATGATCCCAAACAACGCTTTAATATCACATTTAATTACCTATATATTCCTAGGTATTTAAAATAGCCAAGGCCTCAGCCACACGACACCCCAACATGGGTCCGTAGCAAAAAAATATACAACACTCACAGCAATTGGAAATTAAACACCAATCCACCTACCTTAAACACCAACGAACGGTATAAGAGAACGTCAATTCCAGAAACTCCCAAAGATGACGTAGATCTGGATTAGAATAATTCTCATTCAACCGCAAATAACATACCTTAGAAGAATATTTTGAAATAAACACACAAGGAGAAGGAAGCTCTTACCCGTGTGGTTCCAACAAGATCAACGACGGAAGAATCTGATTCCCGACGTGCGATCGAGAGCTATTCAAAGTTCCGGCCTCCTCTCACGGCTCCTTCCTCTAGTTCTAAGCCTTCCCTGTGAATAGGGGAGGCTACTTCCCATTTAAGCGAAAAAAACAAACTACAGGTCATGTACTATTGACTACATGACATGTACTTCTCTCATTAAATTGTTCCTCTGACGGCACCACCAAACTGTTCATCGGTCGACATGAGTACACGACGTGTATTCTCGACTACATGGCGTGTACTGTCGCCCAGCTGGCGGCTGCTTCCACCACCTTACTATTTTCCTACTGACTAACTACATGGTGTGTAAATACCCACTACACGATGTGTAGTTGATTTTTACACCCTTCGTCGCCGACATGGCTACACACCCTGTGTACTCATCCCACACGGCCAAAGTAAACGGTGTGTGGAAAAGAACACGGCGTGTACTTCCAAAATTTTTGATTTTTCCCCATTTTCCTTATTTTCTCAAAAACACTTAAGGATAAGATAAAAGAATAAACCCATACCTCAAAAATAAGAACCGGGTTCTTACAAACTTCCCCCATAAAGCAATTCGTCCCTGAATTGACCTTCTAAGGGTGGAAGAGATAAAGCTCAGAACAAATCTGGCCACTGAGCATGTACATCAGTCTCCCACTCCTAGGTTTCATCCTGCACTCGGCCATGCAGCCATAACACCCATACAAGAGGAACTGACCAGCCTCAGAGAACCTTCGTCCTCCTATCAACAATACGAATTGGATGCTCCTCAAAGGATGAATCGATCTAAAGCTCAACCTCCTCTGGATGAAGAATGTGAGATGGGTCTGAATGACAGCGGCACAACTCAAATACATAGAAGACGTCATGCATGGCTCAGTACCTCTATGGTAACTGCAACAAATAGACAACCGGCCTGACTCTCTCCAGAATCTCAAATGGCCCACATACCTCGGTGAACGTTTACCCTGTCTCCTGATCCGCCTGTGTCCCAGCCTCAGCAAAACATGCAAGAAGACCTGATCCCCGACCACGAACTCCAATGGTCTTATGCGGCGATCATCGTAAGTTTTATGATGAGACTGTGCGATAGACATCCACTTCTGAATCAACTGGACTTGCTCAGAAGTCTCCTTCACGAGAAGTGGTCCTAGTAAAACTACCTCACCCGCCTCTAACCAGCACAAAGGTGATCGGCATGGCCTACCATATAAAGCCTCGTATGGTTCCATCTCAATAGTTTCCGGAAAACTGTTATTGTAGGAAAACTCGACTAAGGGTATATGCTTCTCCCAAGAGCCCCCAAAGTCTAGGATACATGCACGCAACATATCCTCAAGCACATGTATCGTACGCTCTGACTGGCCATCGGTCTAAGGGTGGTAGGCTGTACTCAGAAGCACCTGGGTACCCAGTGACCTCTAAAAAATCTCCCAGAAATGTGACGTAAAATAGGTATCCCTATCAGAAATGATAGAACGAGGAACCCCATGAAGATGTACGATCTATCAGATATACAGCTTCTCGAGCTCGTCAACACTGAAGGTCTCCTTGATTGAAAAAATGTGAGCTACCTTCGTGAGTCTATCCACAACAACCCACACAACATCATTTCTTTGAGGTGAACTCGGAAATCCAGTCACAAAATCCATTGCGACATCATCCCATTTCCACTCTGGGATGGGTAACTGCTGTAACTGTCCAGCTAGCCTCTGATGCTCCACCTTCACCTGCTGACTGGTGGAACACCTCGTAACAAAACCAGCTACATCTCTCTTCATACCCGGCGACCATACTAATGTCTCAAGTCACGGTACATCTTGGTAACCCCGGGAGGAACTTCACAATTTGAATCATGAAACTCCCTCGTCAACTCCTCGCGTATATCCCAAGGAACCCACACTCATCAATGGAAACACGGAACTTCATCATCGCATATCATCCAACAAGGAGAAGGGTCCTCACTTGCCACTCACTCCCGTAGAAATAGGCCTTCCGAATCAGATAGTTGTCTCATCCTCACTCTATCCAGGAGGGTAGAAGTCACAACTAAATATGAAAGATAAGTTTTCCCCTAACTGTTGTGCACCTCCAAATGCATCTCAGAGAACAAATCCATGAGCTGCCACTCACCACTGGCCTCCTGTACCGCCTGCATCTGTGTCCTCCTATTTAGTGCATCAGCTATGACATTACCTTTAATAGCTATATAGGCAAGCTCAAAATCGAAGGACTGTAGGTATTTGACCCACCTTTGCTGCCTCAGATTCAAGTCATGCTAAGTAAAGATATACTTGAGACTTTTGTGGTCGATGAAAACCACAAAAAGTTCTCCCAAGAGATAATGTCTCCAATAGCGCAACACATGCACAACTGTAGCCAACTCAAGGTCATGAGTCGAGTAATTCCTCTCAAGTGGCCTCAATTTCTGAGACCCATACGCAACAAATCGATCGCCCTGCATCAACACTGCTCCCAGCCCAATACCTGATGCATCACAGTAAAATGTATAGTTCTTCCCTTGATCTGGAAGTATCAGGACTGGTGCTGATGTCAACCTTAATTTTAGGTCATGAATGGATTCCTCACAAGCTTCTGACCAAACGAACTTCACACCCTTCTTAGTCAAACCCGTCAATGGCGCGGCTATGCGGGAGAAGTCCTAGATGAAGCATTTGTAGTAAGTAGCCTTCCCCAAGAAACTCTGTATCTCAAACACATTCTTAGGCTGATCCCAAGAAACCACTGCTCTCACTTTCTCTAGGTCTACTGCAACTCCTGCCTCTGAGATTATATGACCCAGGAAGTGAATCTGGTCCATCCAAAAGTGGCACTTTGAGATTTTAGAATATAGATGATACTCTCTCAGTGTACTCAATACGATCTCAAGATTTGTGGCATGGTCGTGTAGAGTGTGAGAGTACATCAGGATATAATCCATGAATACTACCACAAAAGAATCCAAATAAGGATGGAAAACGTGATTCATTAGAGCCATGAAAAATGGTGGTGCGTTAGTGAGTCCGAACGGCATAACCAAGTACTCATATAGACCATATCTGCTCCAAAAAGTTGTAAGTGTTATGTCCGATTGTCTCACGCGCAGTTGATTATATCCCGATATCAAGTAAATCTTCGAGAACACTCGTGATCCCCGAAGTTGATCAAAAAGATCATCAATCCTCAGAAAGGGATATCAGTTCTTAACCGTCAACTTGTTCAGTTTCCAATAATCCACACAGATTCTGAGGGTACCGTCCGCCTTTTTCACAAAAACGATTGGCGAACCCCAAGGAGAAGTACTGGGTCGGATAAAACCATTTGACTGTAACTCCTCCAACTATCTCTTGAGCTCCTGAAACTCTGGTGTAGCCATCCTATAAGGAGGAATGGACACCGGTGCTTCTCATGACACAAGCTCAACAGAGAAATCCACCTCTTGTTCCGGAGGTAGACCTAAAAAGTCGTTTGGGAAGACATCCCTGAAACGATCAACCACTGGAGGGAAATCCGTATGGAAAATCCCCTAATAATCCAGATATAAACTCGCAATCTGGGCTGTCACACCACCTCGCCCACAATGCTTGGGTCCAGCTCGACTCACCTTAACATCCCATTCACCCTTGTATAGAAACTCTCTGCCCTCTGGTGACGTGAAACGCACCCTGTGATGATAACAATCTACAAAGGCTCAGAAGGGAACCAACCAGTCCATCCTGAGAATGACTTCATAAGCTATCATCTCTAAGATATAGAGGTCCCAAAGAAAGTGACACCCTCACACGTCATTATCATTCCCAACTGAGTGTTTAGCGTCATAACATCAGAAGAAGAAGAAACATAGAGCACAAGGCTCTCCACAATGGGTACAGACATGAAACTATGTGTATCAACCGTATCAAAAAGTACTGATGATAACACAGAAGCTACCAGTATAGTACCTCTGATAGTAGAAGTTCTGAGATCTTGCTCCTATTGGGTATGTTGCACTGCATATGCCTACCCAGTGCCGCGACCCTACGACACAACCTGACTACCCTGAACTATCCCACCCTGCTGCCTCTAAGATCCTGGTGTCTGACTACCATGTCCATGACCACCATCTCTTCCTTCATGCCTTGACGTATTCCAGTTTCCTAACTGGTAAGAAGCCACTGGTCCTACTCCCGTATGCGGAGTCTGCACAAAACCCCTCTCACTGGCCACTGGTGGAAACGCCCTGCAAAATCGCTGCAGATGACCCATCTTGCCACAAGCTCGACAGTCTACTGGATCACGTGTACACTGCGGTCTCTTGTGCCCCTCTTTACCACATTGGTAGCACCTGACCTGACCACCTGAAACATCCTTCTGGATGGTACTGCCACCCTGAGAGAAGTCCATTTGTCTCTTCCTCTTTCCAGTAGAAATAGTACCAGAAACTAGTACTGAACCGATCTGAACCACACCACTAGCTTCCCACAGGTTTTTCTCTGTAATCAGTTCCTGGTTCACAATAGCGTGTACTGAAGAAAACCTCAAAACATTCACCAGTACTTGGATGTCATGCCGAAGACCATCCTTGAAGTGTCTGGCCCTCAATGTCTCATCACCCACCAGAATTGGTGGAAAACGCTGAAGCTCAGTGAAAAGAGAAGAATAATCCATCACCGATATAGTGCCCTGCTGTCGGTTCATGAACTCTCTAGATCTATCTACACTCAGCTTTTCTAGAAAGAAGAAGTCATAGAATACTGTCTGAGAATCATTCCACGCCATGTCTCTGTGATACTATGACTGGGTGGTAACATCCCACCACCTCTTGGAGGAATCACACACCATATAAGTCACGATCTTGACCCTCCACCCTGGAGGCATCTCATGATGCTCAAAAATAGTCTACATAGACCCCAGCCAAGACTCTGCAGCCTGTGGTCCGCCATCCCTGGAGAACGTCGGCAGATGCTGCTGCTGGAATATACGAGTCAGCTCAGCCATAGATGTGGCAGCCGACAGTGCTCCCTAAAAGGTCTTCATGAACCGCATAAAGCCTTCATGGAACTGCGCCTCCATGCCTATGTTCAGTAAACGGTTGGAGCCACATCTGGCTCTGCTAGAGGATCCACTGGCAGCCCATGGCCCACCATCTCTAGAGTATAATCGCCACTGCTCTCTTGGCGAACAACGCACGGTCGTCTCGATGGAATGAAACTACAAGGTCAAACGCACACCTTAGATCCACATTACAAAAGACTGAAAACAAAGGAACCAAAAAGGGAACAGGAGGAAGAAGGCATTCAAGATTTGCAAAACAAGACTACACGACTTCTACAATGACTACACGATGTGTACTTGACTTCTCTTCCCCTGCACGGGTCTTTCTACACTGCTAAGCCACACAGATCCCATTAAACAAAACTACACAGCGTGTATATAATCTACACGGTGTGTATGGTGTAAATTTCCAACTGGCTATGTCGTTTGTGACAAGGCCGACTACTCGGCTTAATACTACACGGCGTGTTACACCCCCACACAGCGTGTACACTACCCCGTTTTCCAAGCCACACGGCTAACACCACACGGACTATCCTCAGACAAGACTACACGTTGTGTCCCATAGGTACACGGTGTGTACTAGACGAGCTCTGCCGACTCGTGTTGTGAGTTACACAGCCGGATACATGGCTCAAACTACACGGTGTTTTCCATATACACACAGCGTGTACACAAAAAGATTACCCCGACCCGTGTTGTTAGTTACACGGCTGGGTCCCCGGGTCACACTACACGGCGTGTTCTTCATTGACATGGTATGTTCAAGAAAAGTTTACACCGGCCCGTGTTTGTTATTTACATGACCAGGTCTCCAGGTCAACACTACACGGTGTGTACATCCGGTACACGGCGTTTTTTTCCCAAACTGTTCCCTTCCCCATGTCCCCGTCCACACGGTCTATGACACGGGAATAGACTACACAATGTGTACTTAAAAAGTTTTACTTTCTTCCCGAATAGAAGAACACATGGTGTGTGTCCATAGGACTAAACCATGTGTATACTGGGTTTTCTGGAAGTTAAGCCTCTGAAACTACTCCAGAATCCCAGAAAATACCGAAAACAACACCTAAGTGCCAAATTCGGATCTGTGAGGGTGCATACTCCCCGCGAATCAAATTTTGGAATCATATCAGTGTTATAATCGAAAATGAACAGCCAATGATCCACCAAATTCTGGTCAATGAGGGCCCATACTCCCTAAAAACCAAAGTTTGGCATTCATTCTATCAACTGGCTCACACAATAAAATACCCTATCACATAGAAGGTATTTATCAAAGTATCTATCACAACAACATGCTTTTCTAGCACAAAAACTATCACAACAACATGCACTTCCTAATTCACCTACATGGCATAGAACTATGAATGGCATGTGATTCCTAGCATGTGCCTAAATGATGCAAGAGATGGCATACCCTCATCTCATCGGGTTTCAACTAAATAGAACCCATGGATAAAATATAAACAGTACAATCACAAGTGCGTCACCCAACAGTGAAATCAAATCAACTTTTAAATTTGAAAAATCAGAAAATTGCAAAAATACAAGGTAGACTGGCTTTTCCCTGTACACAGGTTAGCTATGCCTGGGCACAGCTTATTACCAACTACCTTTCTCATCCTATCCCTAAATAAGGCTTCAAATAGTAATTCAATGAGAAAAAACTCCTTTGATACCACTTTGTAACGTCCCGGATTCGGGTGCCACTCAAAGGGTGCCCCGAACCTGGTTGGTGACTTGACCTCAAGTGCATTTCCCCAAATGACAAAGGATGCTGACTAGCAGCGAGGGCCCATGTCTGATAGTGGGGAAACTATGCCCTCATTTATCAAATTGTAGCGCAATGGAATAAAATATAACCATACAACAATATGGGAAGAAATAAACCATATCCATTTAACATAAACAACCGCGGTAAAGATAACCAACCAGTTATATAGATATGATGCAATATGTCTTAGTTCTAAGTAAACATCCAGAACATGTTACATATTAGTACAATACAATACAAGGTATAACAAAGCAAACAAAATAGCTGGTAACATTACGAGCCTAAGCCCAGTCCCATGCTCCCCTACTCCTCAGCAGCAATCAAGTTCCTACATAGGGACCCTTTCCCTTATCCACAACTATAGAAACGTAATCTGTTTGGGCCGAAAAGCATGACCCAAATAGGCTGTGAGAAATAATCTCAGTAGGCACCCACCAAAGGCCCGTGCTCAACTGTGTGTAAACATGCAACAACAATGTGGAAAAGTTAATGAAATAGACTAAGAAGTACTCAAAAGTAACTAACTTACCAGTTATATTTATATTTTATTATTCATTTAATAATTCAATATAAAGAAAACCCTACAGTGAGTTTCTAAGTAACCAGTCAGTGTCCTCAGACACTCAAACCCATACCCTCAGGTAATCAGAATCCAACCCGCAGGTAATTTCCCACAAGCATAACATATATTTCCCTCAGGTGTACAAAGTGTCCCCCTCAAGCATAGAGTCTATTGCCCACAGGCACGTAAGAAGTTTCCCTTAGGCTAAAAGATGCACTACCCTCAGGCTAAGTAAAACACTGCCCTCGGGCAAAACAAGTAATCGGTCCATACCCAACATATGACAAGTATTTACATACAATTACTCTCTAGGAAATTTAATAAAAATTATTACAAAGGCATACCCTCGGGTATCCTAGCCAAATGACTAAATAGAGGAACGCACCTCCGGCGTGGTCCTGGATGCAAGCAATGATCCCAAACAACGTTTTAATATCACATTTAATTACCTATACATTCCTAGGTATTTAAAATATCCAAGGACTTAGCCACACGACACCCCAACATGGCTCCGTAGCATAACAATACACAACATGCACAACAGTTGGAAATTAGACACTGAGCCACCAACCTTAAACACCAACGAACGGTATACGCGAACGTCGATTCCATAAACGCCCAAAGAAGACGTAGATCTGGGTTAGAATAATTCTCATTCAACCTCAAATAACATCCATTAGAGGAATAATTGGAAAGAAACTTACAAGGAGAAGGAATCTCTTACCTGTGTGGTTCCAACGAGATCGACGGCGGAAGAATCTGATTCCCGAAGTGCGATCGGGAGCTCTTCAAAGCTCTGTCCTCCTCTCTCAGCCCCTTCCTCAGGTTCTAAGCATTCCCTTTGAATAGGGGAGGCAACTTCCCATTTAAGAGAAAAAAAACTACACGAAATGTACTATTGACTACATGGCTTATACTTCTCTCATTAAATTGTTCCTCTGGCAGCACTGCCAAACTGTTCATCAGTTGACATGAGTACACAGCATGTATTCTCAACTACACGGCGTGTACAGTCGCCTAGCTGGTAGCTACTTCCACTGCCTTAATATTTTCCTGCTGATTGACTACATGGCGTGTAAATACCCACTACACGGCATGTAATATATTTTTAGAGCCTTCGTCACCGACATGGCTACAAACCCTGTGTACTTATCCCACATATCCAAAGTACACGACATGTGGAAAAGTACACGGCGTGTAATTCCAAAATTTGGTATTTTCCCTCATTTTCCTTATTTTCTCAAAAAAAACTTAAGGAAAAGAGAAAATAAGAAACCCGTACCTCAAAAATAAGAACCGGTTTCTTACAAACTTCCCCCCTTAAATCAATTCTTCCCCGAATTTCCCTTCTAAGGGTGGATAAGACAAAGATCAGAACATCTCTGGCCACTAAGCAAGTACTTCCATCTCCCACTCCTAGGTTTCATTCAGAACTCGACCATGCTGCCATAACACCCGTATGAGAGGAACTGACCGGCCTCAGAGAACCGTTGTGCTCATATCAACAATACGAATTGGATGCTCCTCAAAGGATGCATCGATCTAAAGCTTAACCTCCACTGGATGAAGAACGTGAGATGGGTCTGAATTATAGCAGCCCAACTAAGATACATGGAAGATGTCATGCATGGCCCAGTACCTCTTTGGTAAATGCAACTGATAGGCAACTGGCCCGACTCTCTCCAGAATCTCAAATAGACCCACATAACTCGGTGAATGTTTACCCTGTCTCTTGATCCGCCTGTGTCCCAGCCTCGGCGAAACACGCAGGAAGACCTGATCCCTGACCACGAACTCCAAAGGTCATCTGCGGCGATCAGCATAAGATTTCTGACAAGACTGTGTGGTAGCCATCCACTTCTGAATCAACTAGACCTGCTCATAAGTCTCCTGTATGAGATGTGGTCCTAGTAAAGCTGCCTCACCTACCTCTAACCAGCACAAAGGTGATCGGCATGGCCTACCATATAAAGCCTCATATGGTGCCATCTCAATAGTTTCCTGAAAAATGTTATTGTTGGAAAAATAGACTAGGGGTATATTCTTCTCCCAAGAGCCCCCAAAGTCTAGGATACATGCATGCAACATGTCCTCAAGAACCTGTATCGTACGCTCTGACTGGCCATCGGTCTGAGGGTGGTAGGCTGTGCTCAGAGAAACATGTGTACCCAGTGCCCTCTGAAAACTCTGCCAAAAATGAGACTTAAAATGGGCGTCCCTATCAGAAATGATAGAACAGGGAACCCCATGAAGATGTACGATCTCTCGGATATACATCTTCTTGATCTCATAAACACCGAAGTTCTCCTTGATTGGAAAAAAGTGAGCTACCTTTGTGAGTCTGTCCACAACAACCCACACAACATCATTGCATCGAGGTGACCTCAACGATCCAGTCACGATATCCATTGTGACATCATCCCATTTCCACTCCGGGATGGGTAATTGCTGTAACAGTCTGACTGGCCTCTAATGCTACGCCTTCACCTACTGACAGGTAGGAACCCCTCATAACAAAACCAGCTACATCTCTCTTCATACTCGGCCACCAGTACTGACATCTCGAGTCACGGTACATATTGGTAACCCCGAGATGAACTGCCCAAGTTGAATCATGAAACTCCAACATCAACTCCTCACATATATCCCTGGAAACCCACACTCGTCCATGGAAACGAAGAATTTCATCATCGCCTATCGTCCAACCAGGGGGAGGGTCCTCACTTGCCACTGACTCCCATAGAACTAGGCCTTGCAAATCAGGTAGTTGTCTCATCCCCACTCTGTCCAGGAGGGTAGAAGTCACAGCTAAAGATGAAAGATAAGTTTTCCCCTGACTGTTGTGGACCTCTAAATGCATCTCAGAGAACAAATCCATGAGATGCCACTCACCACTGGCCTCCTGTACCACCTACATCTGAGTCCTCCTTCTCAGTACATCATCTACGACATTACCTTTACTAGGTGTATAGGCAAGCTCAACATCGAATGACTGTAGGTATTCGACCCACATTCGATGCCTTAGATTCAAGTCACGACGAGTAAAGATATACTTGAGAATTTTGTGGTTGGTGAAAACCACAAAATTTTCCCCCAATAGTTAATGTCTCCAACAGTACAACGCATGCACAACTGTATCCAACTTGAGGTCATGCGTCAGGTAATTCCTCTCATGTAGCCTCAACTGCCGAGACCAGTACGCAACAACTCGATCGCCCTGCATAAACACAACCCAATACCTGATGCATCATAGTAAAATTTATAGATCTTCCCTTGATCTGGAAGTATCAAGACTGGTTTTGATGTCAACCTTCCTTTCATGTCCTGAAAGGATGCCTCAAAAGCTTCTGACCAAACAAACTTTACACGCTTCTTAGTCAAACCCATCAACGGCGCTGCTAAGCGGGAGAAGTCCTGGATGAAGCATATTTAGTAACTAGCCAACCCCAAGAAACTCCGTATCTCAAACACATTCTTAGGATTCTCCCAAGAAACTATTGTTCTCACCTTCTCTGGGTCTACTGGAACTCCTTCCTCTGAGATTATATGACCCAGGAAGTGAATCTGGTCCATCTAAAAGTGGAACTTTGAGAGATTAGCATATAGCCAATGCTCTCTCAGTGTACTCAACATGATCTCAAGATGGGTGGCATGGTCGTGTCGAGTGTGAGAGTACACCAAGATTTTGTCCATGAATACTACCAAAAAAAATCAGCTAATGATGGAACACACGATTCATCAGAGCCATGAAAACTGATGGCGCGTTCGTGAGTCCGAACGGCATAACCAAGTACTCATATAGACCATATCTGCTCCGAAAATCTGTAAGTGGTATGTCTGATGGTCTCATTCATAGCTGATGATTTCCTGATCTCAATTCAATCTTTGAGAACACTCGTGCTCCCGAAAGTTTATCAAAAAGATCATCAATCCTTGGAAATGGATATCGGTTCTTAACCATCAACTGGTTCAGCTTCCGATAATCCACACAGAGTCTAAGGGTACCATCCTCCTTTTTCACAAAAAAGTACTGATGAACCCGAAGGAGAAGTACTGGGTCAGATAAAACCCTTTTACTGTAACTCCTCCAACTGTCTCTTGAGCTCTTGCAAATCTTGTGTAGCTATCCTATAAGGAGGAATGGACACCAGTTCTGCTCCTAACACAAGCTCAACAAAGAAATCCACCTCTCGTTTCAGAGGTATACCTGAAAATTTATCTGGGAAGACATCCCTGAAACAATCAACCAATCGAGGGAAATTCGTCTGACAAGTCCCCTGATCATTCAGATATAAACTCGCAATCTGGGCTGTCACACCATCTCACCCATGATGCTCGGGTCCAACTCGACTCACCTGAATATCCCATTCACCCTTCTATAGAAACTCTCCACCCTTTGGTGACGTGAAACACACCCTGCGACGATAACAATCTATAAAGGCTCAGAAGAGAACCAACCAGTCCATCTCGAGAATGACGTCATAGGATGTCATCTCTAAGACATAGAGGTCTCAAAGAAAGTGACACCCTCCAACCTCAACGGGGAACTCCTTGCACTGATGCACACATGTTGTTCAATTCCTAATAGAGTGTTTAACGTCATAACATCAGAAGAAGAAGAAACACAGAGCCTGAGGCTCTCTACAATGGGCACAAACAAAAAACAATTTGTAGCACCTGTATCGAAAATTACTCAAGATAAGACAAAAGATACTAGAATAGTATGTATGAAAGTAGAAGGTCCGAGATTCTGCACCTGTTGGGTATGCTACACTGCATAAGCTTGCCTAGTGCTGCGACCCTGTGACACAGACTGGCTACCTTGAGCTGTCCCGCCCTGCTGCCTCTGAGATTCGGGTGTCTGGCTACCACGGCCACGACCACCATCTCTGCCTGCACGCCCTGACGTATTCCATTTTCCTGACTGGTATGAAGCCACTGGTTCTGCTCCCACATGCGGAGTCTACACAGAACCCCTTTCACTGGCCACTGGTGGAAACACCCAGCAAAAGCGCTGCAGATGACCCATCTTTCCGCAAGCTCGGCACTCCACTGGATCAGGTGGACACTTCTGTCTCTTGTGCCCCTCTTTACCACATTGGTACCAACTGACCTGACAACCTGAAACATCTTTCTGGCTGGTAATGCCACCCTGAGAGAAGTCCATCTGTATCTACCTCTTTACAGTAGAAATAGTACCAGAAACTAGTGCTGAATGGCCCTGGCACACACCACTAGCTTCCCGTAGGTTCCTCTCTATAATCAGCGCCTCGTTCACAATAGCATGTACTGAAGGAAACCTAAAAACATTAACCAGCGCTCAGATGTAATACATAAGACCATCCTCGAAGCGTTTGGCCCTCAACATCTCATCACCCCCCAAAACGGGTGCAAAATGCTGAAGCTCGATGAAACGAGTAGAATAATCCATCACCGACATAGCGGGCTACTGCAGGTTCATGAACTCTCAAGCTTTATCTTCCCTTAACATCTATGAAAAGGAGAAGTCATAGAAGACTGCCTAAAAATATTCTTATGCCACGTATCTATGATGATCTGACTGGGTGGTAACATCCCACCACCTCTTGGCAGAATCACGCAACATATAACTTGCGAGCTTGACCCTCCTCCCTGAAGGCATCTCAAGATGCTCGAAAATATTCTGCATAGACACCATCCAAGACTCCGCAGCCTATGGTCCACCATCCCCGGAGAACATCGGCGGCTGCTAGTATTGGAATATACGAGTCAGCTAAGCCATAGATGTGGTAGCCGACGGTGCTCCCTGAAAGGTCTGCATGTACCGCATAAAGCATTCACGGAACTACGCCTTTGCGCCTATGTCTGGTATAATGGATGGCCCCACATCTGGCTCTGTTGAAGGATCCACTAGTAGCCCATGTCCCACCATCTCTGGAGTATAATCGTCGTCGCTCTCCTGGAGAACAACACACGGTCTTCTAGGGAGCATGACACTACAAGGTCAAATGCACACCTTAGATCATCATTAGCAAAGACTGAAAATGAAGGAACCAAAAAGGTAACAGGAGGAAGAAGGCATTCAAGATTTGAAAAAAAAGACTACACGAGATGTACAATGACTACACGGCATGTACTTGACTTCTCTTACCCTGCCCAGGTCCTTCTACATGGCTAATCCACACAGATCCCGTTAAATAAAACTACACAGCATGTATATAATCTACACGACGTGTATGGTGTAAATTTCCAACTGCCTGTGTCGTTTGTGACACGGCCGACTACTCGGCTTGATACTATACGGCATGTTACACCCGCACACGGCGTGTACACCACAATGTTTTCCTAGCCACACAGCTAACACCACACGGTCTTTCCTCGGACAAGACTACACGGTGTGTCCCACAGGTACACGACATGTACTAGATGAGCTCCGCCGACCCATGTTGTGAGTTACACGACCGGATACATGGATCAAACTACACGACATGATCCATATACACACGATGTGTACATGAAAGGATTACCCCAAACTATGTTGTTAGTTACACGTCCGGGTCCCCAGGTCACACCACACGGCGTGTTCTTCATTGACACGGTGTGTTCAAGAAAAGATTACACCGGTCCATGTTTGTTAGTTACACGGCCGGGAATCCGGGTCAACACTACACGACGTGTACATCCGGTACACGACATGTTTTTCCCAAACTTTTCCCTTCCCCATGTCCCCGTCCACACGGTCTATGAAATGGGAATAGACTACAGGATGTGTACAGAGGGTACACAGCGTGTACTTAAAAATTTTTACTTTCGTCTCGAACAAAAGAACACATAGAGTGTGTCCATAGGACTAGACGACGTGTATACTAGGTTTTCTGGACAGTAAGCCTCTGAAACTACTCCAGAATCCCATAAAATACCGAAAACAAAACCTAAGTGCCAAATTCCAATCCATGAGGGCCCATACTCCCCATGAATCAAAGTTTGGAATCTTATCAGTGTTATAATCGAAAATGAACAGCCAATGATCCACCAAATTCTGGTCAATGAGGGCCCATACTCCCCAAAAACCAAAGTTTGGCGTTCATTCTATCAACCGGCTCACACAAGAAAATACCCTATCACATAGCAGTTATTTATCAAAGAAGCTATCACAACAGCATGATTTTCTAGCACAACAACTATCAAAACAACATGCATTTCCTAATGCACCTACATGGCATGGAACTGTGCACGGAATGTGATTCCTAGCATGTGCCTAAATGATGCATGAGATGGAATACCCTCATCTCATCGGGTTGAAACTAAATAGAACCCATGGATAAAATATAAATATCACAATCACAAGTGCGTCACCCAACGGTGAAATCAAATCAACTGTAAAATTTTCAAAATCAGAAAAATTGCAAAAATACGGGGTAGAATGGATTTTCCCTATACACGGGTTAGCTACGCCCGGGCACAGCCTATTACCATCTACCATTCCCGTTCTATCCCTGACTAAGGCTCTAAATAGTAAGTCAAAGAGAAAAAAAACTCCTCTGATACCACTTTGTAACGTCCCGGATTCGGGTGCCACTCAACTGGTGCCCCAAAACCAGTTGGTCACATGACCTCAAGTGCATTTCCCCAAATGCTAGAGGCTACTGACTAGCAGCGAGGGTCCAGGTCTGATAGTGGGGAAACTATGCCCTCATTTGTCATAGTGTAGCACAGCCGAATATAATATAACCATACAAAAATAGCGGAAGCAATAAACCATATCCATTTAACATAAACAACTACAGTAAAGATATCCAACCAGTTATATAGATATGATGCAACATGTCTCAATTCTAAGAAAACAGCAAGAACATGTAACACAGCAGTACAATACAATACAGAGTATAACAAAGCAAAAAAAAAAACAGCGAGTAACATCACGAGCCAAAGCCCGGTCCCATGATCCCCTAATCCTCAGCAGCAATCAAGTACCTACATAGGGACCCTTTCCCTTATCCACACCTGTAGAAACGTAATCTGTTTTGGCCGAAAAGAATGACCCGAAAATGGTGCGAGAAATAATCTCATTAGGCACACACCAAAGGCCCGTGCTCAACTGTGTGTAAAAATGCAACAACAGTGTGAAAAATTAAATGAAATAGACTAAGTAGTAATCAAAAGTAACTAACTTACCAGTTATATTGACATTTTATTATTCATTTAATCATTCAATATAAAGAAAGCACCACAGTGTGTTTTTAAGTAACCAGTTAGTGTCCTCAGACAATCATACCCTTACCCTCAGGTAATCAGAATCCAATCCACAGGTAATTGCCCACAGGCATAACTGATATTTCCCTGAGGCATACAAAGTGTCTCCCTCAGGCACAGAGTCTATTTCCCACAGGAACAGAAGAAGTTTCCATCAGGCTAAATCATGCACTGCCCTCAGGCTAAGTAAAACACTGCCCTCGGGCTAAACAAGTAACTCGGCCATGCCCAACATATGACAAACATTGACATACAATTCATCTCAAGGAAATTTAATAAACGTTATTACAAAGGAATACCCTCGGGTATCCTTTCCAAAAGGCTAAACAGAGGAACACACCTCCAGGGTGGTCCTGGATCCAAGAAATGATACCAAACAACGCTTTAATATCAAATTTAATTACCTATAAATTCCTAGGTATTTAAAATATCCAAGGCCTCAGCCACACGACACCCCAACATGGGTCAGTAGCACAAAAATACACAACACACACAACAGTTGGAAATTAAACACCAAGCCACCTACCTTAAACACCAACGAACGGTATACGCGAACGTCGATTCTAGAAACGCCCAAAGACGATGTAGATATGGGTTAGAATAATTATCATTCAACCTCAAATAACTTACCTAAGAGGAATAATTTTCACGAAACACACAAGGAGAAGGAAGCTCTTACCCGTGTGGTTCCAACAAGATCGACAGAGGATGAATCTGATTCCCCACGTGCGACCGAGAACTCTTCAATGCTCTAGACTCCTCTCCCAGCTCCTTCCTCCGGTTCTAAGCCTTCCCAATGAACAAGGTAGGCTACTGCCCATTTAAGCAAAAAAAAAAAACAAACTACACGACATGTACTATTGACTACACGGTGTGTACTTCTCTCATAAAACTGTTCCTCTGGTGGCACCGCCAAACTATTCATTGGTTGACATGAGTACACGGCATGTATTCTCGACTACACAGCATGTACTATCACCCAGATGATGGCTGCTTCCACCACCTTACTATTTGCTTGTTGACTGACTACACGGCGTGTAAATACCCACTACACGGTGTGTAGTCGATTTTTACACCCTTCATCGCCGACATGGCTAAACACCCTGTGTACTCATCCCACACGGCCAAAGTACATGGTGTGTGGAAAAGTACATGGCGTGTACTTCCAAAATTTGGGATGTTTCCCCATTTTCCTTATTTTCATAAAAACAATTAAAGAAATGAGAAAAGAAGAAACCCGTACCTCAAAAATAAGAACTGGGTTCTTACATCCCTGGACCCCGAATATCACCCTAGACAGCCCCCAAACAGCCTCCCCACCCTCCTTTCTGGACCCTTGACAGCCCCACCCTCCTCCCTGGACCCTGGACAGCCCCCCAGACGACCCCACGGACAGCCCCCCACCCTCCTCCCTGGACACCAGACATCCCCCCAAAAAACCCCCACCCTCCTCACTAGACCCCAGACAACCCCCTGGATAGCCTCCACACCCTCCTTCTTGGACCATGGATAGCCCCCAGACAGCCCCCCAGATAGCCTCCCCACCCACATCCCTGGACCGTAGACAGTCACCCGGACAACCCCCCAGACAGCCCCCACCCTCCTCCCTGGACCACAGATATCCCCCTCTTTCCTGAACCCGGGACAACCCCCCCTCCTCCCTGGACCCCGGACAACCCCCCCTCCTCCCAAGACCTCAGACAACCCCCCTTCCCTCTCTCTGGAAATATGTGTGTTTTTGTGCTATTTAAGGTGTTTTTTGTGGTGTTTGAAGTATGTGTTTATATGTTTTTTGTGATTTTTTTATGTTGGTGTATGCAGTGAGGTGTATTCATTGTATTATGCAGTGTGTTAGGCGGTGTGTCTATTTTTTGTGCTCTTTTTATGTGTGTTTTTTATGCATGTGTATGCAGTGTATTATGCAGGCTAAGCTGTTTTTATGTGTCTATTTTTTATGAAAGGATATTTTTTTGTGTCTATATTTTATACAGGTGTATCTTGAGGATGTTTTTAGAGTTTTGGGTGTTTGGGAACTCCCTAGATAGCTCCCCTCCTTCCTGGACCCTAGACATCCCCCCTCCCCCTGGACCCTGGGCAGCCCCCACACCCTCCTTTCTGGACCCCGAACAGCCCCCCAGATAGCCCCACCCTCCTCCCTAGACCCCGGAAAACCCCCCAACCCAACACCCCAACATTGGTTGAGTGGTGATTCGGCATATATAAAACATCACGACAATTCATGAAAGGATAAGGACCACTTACCTTGATTCTGGAGACAATCACACTCTGGATTCAGTATCTCGAATCCCAATCTAATCTCTATTCAAGATTCACCCTAAATCCCAATGTAAAAGAGGGTTTTAGATCTTGGTATGAATATGAGATAAGAGTGAAAACCCTAATAAAAAATTAGAAGAAAGGAGTGGATTAGACTCACCCGGATCTTCAATCCGCACTTAACGACACTGAAAATTCCCAAAGATCAAAGGTTATCCTCCCTTAAGAGATATTGGGAGCTTTGGATTGTGTTGATACTTTAGCACAAGGATCTATGGGTCATTTCTGACATGTAAAAGTCAATACCGCCTCAATCTGAGGCATGATGTGGCCGATACCACTTAAAGTGTCTCACTTTTATTTGAAATGGAAAACATTTTAAGTGAAAACAACAACTGGCATACGAAAAAATGACCAAATGCATTTTTATTCTGTTGATACTTTAGGAAAATGATCCATGGGTCATTTGTGATGTGTACAAGTCAACTCTTACTCAATTCGAGGCATGGTGTGGCTGGTACCACTCAAATCGTCTCACTTTTATTTGAAATAGACATGCTTTTAAGTGAAAACAACAACTTGCATACAGAAAACTAACCAAATAATTTTTGGTGAATTGATACTTTAATAAAACAAGACATGGGTCATTTGTGACGTGTAAAAGTAAACCGTGCCTCCATCTAAGGCACGGTGTGGCCGGTATCACTCAAAGTGTCTCTCTTTTGTTTAAAATGGACACTATTTTAAGTAAAAACAACAGACATAGGGAAAACTGACCAAACATATTCTGATTGTGTTGATAATTTATCACAACAATCTAAAGGTCATTTGTGAAATTTATGAGTCAACACCGCCTTAATCCGAGGCATGGTGTGGCCGGTACCACTGAAAGTGTCTCACCTTTATTTGAAATGGACAACATTTTAAGTGAAAACAACAACTAGCAAATGGAAAACCAACCAAACACATTAATATTGGGTTGATACTTTAGGAAAACGATACATGGGTCATATGTGATGTGTATGAGTCAACCCTATCTCAATCCGAGGCATAGTGTGGCCGATATCACTTGAAACGTCTTTCTTTTGTTTAAAATGGACACCCTTTTAAGTAAACAAAACTGGAATATGGAAAACTGACCAAACATATTCGGATTGTGTTGATACTTTAGCATAAGGATCCATGGTTTATTTTTGACGTGTACGAGTCAACCCTGCCTCAATATGAGGTGTGGTTTGGCCGAAACCACTTAAAGTGTCTCAGTTTTATTTGAAATGGACAACATTTTAATTGAAAACAACAACAGGCTTACAGAAAACTGACCAAATGCATTCGGATTCTATTGATACTTTTGGACAACGATCCATGGGTCATTTTCGACGTATATGAGTCAACCCAACCTTAATCCGAGTCACAGTGTGACCAGTATCACTCAAAGCGTCTTTCTTTTGTTTAAAATGGACACTCTTTTAAGTAAAAACAACTCGCATATGGAAAAATGACCAAACGTATTTGGATTATGTTGATACTTTAACACAAGGATCAATGGGTCATTTTTGAAATATAGGATTCAACCCTGCCTCAATCCGAGGCACGGTGTGTTCGGTATCACTCAAAGTGTCTGTCTTTTGTTTAAAATGGACATCATTTTAAGTAAAAACAACTGGCTTATAGAAAACCGACCAAACATATTTAGATTGTATTGATACGTTAAAACAAGGATCCATGGGTCATTTTTGATGTGTACGAGTCAACCCCACCTCAATTTGAGGCACATTGTGGCTCGTACCACTCAAAGTGTCTCACTTTTATTTGAAATGGACAACATTTTAAGTGAAAACAACTGGCATATGGAAAACTGACCAAGCATATTCGGATTGTGTTGATACTTTCAGAAAACGATCCATGGGTCATATGTTATGTTTATGAGTAAACCTCGCCTCAATCTGGGTCACGATGTGGCCGGTATCACTCAAAGTGTCTTTCTTTTGTTTAAAATGGACACCCTTTTAAGTAAAAACAACTGGCATACGAAAAACTGGCCAAATGTTGTCAGATTGTGTTGAAACTTTAGAATAAGGATCCATGGGTCATTTTTAACGTGTATGAGTCAACCCCGCTTCAATCCGAGGCATGTTGTGGACGGTACCACTCAAACTGTCTCGCTTTTATTTGAAATGTACAACATTTTTAGTGAAAACAACAACAGGCATACGGAAAACTCACCAAACACATTCATATTCTATTGATACTTTAGGAAAATGATCCATGGGTCATTATAATGTGTACAAGTCAACTCCGCCTCAATATGTGGCACGGTGTGGCCGGTACAACTCAAATTGTGTCACTTTTATTTGAAATGTACATGATTTTAAGTGAAAACAATAACTTGCATACAAAAAACTGACCAAATGATTTTTGATTGTATTTATACTTTAGGAAAATGATCCATGGGTAATTTTTGACGTGTATGAGTCAATCCCACCTCAATATGAGTGATAGTGTGGCTGGTATCACTCAAAGTGTCTCTCTTTTATTTAAAATGGACATTTCTTTAGGTAAAAAACTAGCATACGGAAAACTAACCAAACGTATTCTGATTGTGTTGATACTTTAGCACAATGATCCATGGGTCATTTTTGATATGTACGAGTCAACCCCGCCTCAATATGAGGAACAGTGTGGCCGGTACCACTCAAAATGTCTCACCTTTAATTGAAATGGACAACATTTTAATTGAAAACAACAACTGGCATACATAAAACCAACCAAACGCATTTGGATTGTGTTGATAATTTAGAACAACAATCCATGGGTCATATGTGACGTGTATGAGTCAACCCCACCAAAATACAAGGCATGGTGTGGCCGGTATCACTTGAAGTGTCTTTCTTTTGTTTAAAATGTACACCCTTTTAAGTAAAAACACCTAGTTTATAGAAAACTGACCTAACATATTCAGATTAGGTTGATACGTTATCAAAAGTATCCATGGGTCATTTTTGATGTGTACGAGTCAACACCGCCTCAATCTGAGGCACGGTGTGGCCTATAACACTCAAAGTGTCTCACTTTTATTTGAAATGGAAAACTTTTTAAGTGAAAACAACAAATGGCATACGGAAAACCAACCAAACCATTCTGATTCTGTTGATACTTTAGGAAAACTATCCATGGGTCATTTTTTATGTGTGCGAGTCAATGCCGCCTCAATATGAGGCACGATGTAGATAATACCACTCAAAATGTCTCACTTTTATTTGAAATGGACAGGATTTTAGGTGAAAATAACAACTTGTATACGGAAAACCGACCAAACACATTTTTATTATATTGATACTTAAGTAAATTGATCCATGGGTCATTTGTGATGTGTATGAGTCAAACCCGCCTCAATCCAAGGCACAGTGTTGCTGGTATCCCTCAAAGTGTCTCTCTTTTATTTAAAATGGACACTATTTTAAGTAAAAACAAATGGCATACTAAAAACCGACCAAACATATTCTGATTGTGTTGATACTTTATCACAAAGATCCATGGGTCATTTGTGACATGTATGAGTTAGTGCCGCCTCCATCCAAGGCACAGTGTGACTGGTACCACACAAAGTGTCTCACCTTTATTTGAAATCTACAACATTTTAAGTGAAAACAACAACTGGCGTCTGGAAAACCAACCAAACATATTCATATTGTGTTGATACTTTAGCTCAAGGATATATGAGACATTTTTGACGTGTACAAGTCAACCTGGCCTCAATCCAAGGTACAATGTGGCTGGTATCACTCAAAGTGTCTATCTTTTGTTTATAATAAACATCATTTTATGTAAAACAACTGGCATATGGAAAACTGACCAAATATATTCTGATTGTGTTGATACTTTATCACAAGGATCCATGAGTCATTTGTGACATTTATGAGTAAACCCCACCTTAATCCGAGGTATGGTGTGGCCGGTACCACTCAAAGTGTCTCACTTTTATTTGAAATGAACAACATTTTAAGTGAAAACAACAACTGGCATATGGAAAACCAACCAAACACATTCAGATTCTGTTTATACTTTAGGACAAAGATCCATGAGTCATTTGTGACATGTACGAGTCAACCCCACCTCAATCCGAGGCACAGTGCGGCAGGTATCACTCGAAGTGTCTTTTTTTTTTGTTTAAAATGGACACTCTTTTAAGTAAAAACAACTGGCATACATAAAACCATCCAAACGTATTTGGATTGTGTTGATAATTTAGAACAATGATCCATGGGTCATATTTAATGTGTATGAGTCAACCCCACCACAATCTGAGGCATGGTGTGGCTGGTATCACTCAAAGTGTCTGGCTTTTTTTTAAAATGGACAGCATTTTAAGTAATAACAACTGGTATACAGAAAACCGACCAAACATATTCAGATTGTGTTTATACTTTAGAAAAAGGATCCATGGGTCATTTGTGACGTGTAAGAGTCAACCTCGCCTCAATCCGAGGCACGGTGTGGCCAGTACCACTCAAAGTGTCTCACTTTTTATTTGAAATGGACAAAATTTTAAGTGAAAACAAAAACTTTCATACAGAAAACTGACCAAACACATTCGAATTCTACTGATACTTTAGGATAATTATCCATGGGTCATTTGTGATGTGTACGAGTAAACCCCACCTCAATACGAGGCATGGTGTGGTAGGTACCACTGAAACTATCTCACATTTATTTGAAATGGACATGATTAAAAGTGAAAACAACAACTTGCATATGGAAAACCAAACAAAATCTTTCAAATTGTATTTATACTTCAAGAAAATAATACATGAGCCATTTTTGATGTGTATGAGTAAACCCCATCTCAATATGAGGCATGGTGAGGCCAGTATCACTCTAAGTGTCTCTCTTTTGTTTAAAATGGACATCATTTTAAGTAAAAACAACTGGAATACGGAAAACCAAACAATTGTGTTCGAATTGGGTTGATCCTTTAGAAAAATGATCCATGAGTCATTTTTGACGTGTAAGGGTCAAAACTGCCTCAATCCAAGGCATAGTGTGGCCACTACCACTCAAAGTGTCTCACTTTTATCTGAAACAGACAACATTTTATGTGAAAACAACAATTGGAATATGAAAAACCGACCAAACACATTCAGATTTTGTTGATAATTTAGGAAAATCATCCATGGGTCATATGTGACATGTACGAGTCAACCCTGCCTCAATATGAGGCACGGTGTGGCCGGTATCACTCGAAGTGTTTGAATTTTGTTTAAAATGGACATCATTTTAATTAGAAACAACTAGAATATAGAAAACTGACCAAACATATTCGGATTGTGTTGGTAATTTAGCACAAGGATCCATGGTCTAGCCTCACACAATCCAATTCTCATGTGAGGAACTCCTACCCCTATTCTAAAACACATGGCATTTAATACACCAAGGAAAACTAAAATCCTTAAGTCACACAAGCTCATCAATACACACCCATTATCATCATCACTATGTTCAAAGACACCCACCCCAAACCATGGGACATTATATTTTTGTTTGGTTGAAGACATTTATCCATTTCCTTATTTTTGGGTTATTAGATTCTAATTTTTGAATTCAATAGTGTATGTGTTATACAAAATGAATTTTTTTTTGTATTCTTAATTCTATATAACACATATAATTACGTATTCAGTTTTTTAGGTATTGTATTCATATTTGATAATTAAATTATGTATGTATTCAATTCAGTATTCAATTATGAATAGAATTCCGGATTGCACATGTAATTGTCATCTCAATTCTGAATTGAATTCTAAATCAATTATATATGTTTATAATTACCTTATGAATTACGTTTTAATTCTGTATGTGTATAGTTTCAAGGTGAATTATGTGTTAAATATATATGAATTAATTTTTTATATGTATGTGTTATAGTTGGTTATTACAGGTAATTGGAGTTGGGTAAGCTGGAAATGCAGAAAGGGCATCCTACTAATGGAAATCACATAGCAGCACAGAGCTGCAGGCTGCTGCCTGAATTGCACAGAAAAGCCTATGCCAATGGTTTATAACCATTTTCATAGGACTGCGAATGTGTTTTATACCAATGGTTCTAAGATAACTGTTGGTAGAAACACTTTCCCAATGGTTTACAAAACATTGGGATATATGTGAAATGTTTAGATATACCAAAGGTTTGTGTAAACCGTTGGTAAAAATCTTTACAAAACAATATTCCAATGATTTGACACCCTTGGAATAGTATGTTTACTTACGGTTTTCAAACTGTTGGTGAAAAGTTATACCAACAGTTTGACATAACTGTTGATATAATGTAGATTTCCTAACATATTCCAACGGTTTTCTAGAAACCGTTGGCATATGTTTTTCCCTACTGTTTGGATAATCGTTGGTATATATTATACAAATAGTTATCTATACATTACCAATGGTTTGGAACCATTGGTAAAGGGTTCATTTCCAGTAGTGTAGCATATATCTATAATGAACCATTCGATGTCACAATGATCATTATGATATCATCCCTTCGATCCAGGAAGTACATCAAAGATCAAATGATTGGATGGGAGATTTCTCTCTCTTTATTACAGGAATAAGGAGAGTGGATCACAAAAAATAGTTGGAATGAATAGTCCCATGAAAAATTGATCCTTTCTACTAATATATTATAAATTAATTATGCGTAAAGGGTTCCCTTATCCATGTATAAATAATTCCAACTAAATAAGAATCAAATGACATATTATGATGAACTAACTATATCATAAATTTCACTTATATTTTATCAATTTATTCTAATATATAATAAATATATTAAAATATAACAGTGATTCATTAACATGTTTTTTAATTCCAGTATTAATAAAAGTACTATGAATATTAAAACAATATTCATTCGTATAATACTTTTTTCTTGTATTAACATAACACCTTGTAATTAATTTTTATAAATAAATTCAACCCATTATTATATTCTCTAATAATAATTAATTTATTTATTTTTTAGGGATCATTCAACACATGGAAATATCTCATATGCTGTGGTGGGTCACACCAAGTCCTATAAATCTATTCCTTAGAATAGGGAAACTTTTGAATATGCTATTGCATGTGACCCTCTATGACCATATCTTGATAGCAGTGAGTACTATTCATAAATCAAGAATGGATTCTGGAAACCCATCAAGACCCATACGGAGATAGGGTATAGCCATAGAAACAAAAAACTTTCCTATGAACAGACACTATGTAATATAATCTATTTGTCTCGTGATATCTCATAAAGTGGGATTCATAGAATGTGTTATCATCCATACTTTCCTTATTTTTTGTTTTCCTAAATCAATGAACTTAAATTATTCTACCATACACATGGATTTAATGAAGGTACTACTATCCCAATAATCTCGACCTGAGATATGACTTCCTCCACTTGGAAGGAGAAATTTTTATCTTGATCATTAAACTAACTCTATATCACTAAATAAACTCCCCATACAAGCTGTCTCCCCATGAATTCAATGTTTTGGTTTTTACCTTGCATAAAATTATGTGATAAAATTATAAAAATTGATAATGATATAAATATAGGATAATGATACACATATTCATAGATACAAATAAAAAATTACACTTGAAACATGTGGTGTTCCTATTAGCGGGTCTGTTCTAAAGATATCTTCTACTTGGGATCACCAAGTGTGAACATCATGAGAAGAAGACTTAATGACTATGTACCCATAGCACATGGATTTATCACATCATCCATATTTTGTCATTATTATACATCTAGTCTATATGAGACAACATTAATATTAATACCACGGTATATATTGGTTATCAGTACAGTCAGAGAACTTCTATAACCTTTTAAAACGAAATGTAATCTATGGACATTACCATAAATATAATGTATGGAGATATATAAAAATATTATAGTTAGATAAACACACAAAAACTCATAAATATTAATGTATATATGTAATGGTAATAAATGTATACACATGGGTTGGGTCTCGATAATGCACCTTCAACACTCCAACTTTCACTAGAGACAACTACAAACATGTCTCAAGACATGAGCTCTCACATGACAATCATGTTTCTGATGAGACATGAATTTAGTAAGGGGTATTAAACATTATCCTTTATAGATAATCTTATAACTATGAATTCACCTCTCTTAGTGAAATCCATCAAGAGATTATACTTCAATAGTATACGATTTTTCCACTTGTGTGACCTGGGACACTTTTCTATCAGCACTGTTATAATGTTATCATAATAAATTGAAAAGTGGTGTTAAATTATTGGAAAAAAACCAATGTTTGAGAAAAATATGTGAATCCTAACTTCCTCATATCTAAAATAGAAGCTAGGATATACTTTGATTCCACTATAGAGTCAGTGACCACAGGATTCTTTGAGGTTCTCCAACTCACTTCACCACTATTCTAGGGAAAGATATAGCCTGACTGTGATTTAATAACATATTGATCTATTTAGAAACTATAATCAGTGTACTCATTCACTTATATTTCCACATCTCATAATAACACTAGGAAAATATCCTTTTTATGCATCAAGTACTTCAGGATAGTTTTCACAGCTTCCCAATAAAACTCCCATGGATTAGCTTAATATCTTCACACCATTCCTAAATCACAGGAAATATTAATCCTATTAAAAATCATAACATACATGATTGATATCATATCCATGTAATAAGGGATTATTATCATCCTTTTAGACTCCTCTAGTGTCTATTGACACATCTTATTGGAGGGATTGATTCCATTTTACATTGGCAACAACCCTCTCTTGGATTGTTTCATATTGTACATTTTGTGGTACTTATCAATATATGAAATATAAATTATCCCATGAATCCTTTGAGATATATCATGATATATTTTTATCCATAAGATGTAGGTTGCTTCATCGATGTCTCTCATAGGGAAGCATTCATTTAGCCACATCTTAACTGACTACAAGACTTGTACAATGATTCAAATAATTAATATGTCATAAACATATAATAAAATGAAAATAATGGCATTCCAACTAACCTTATTATAGAAACATGTCCCTCTTTTTATCTTTATGAAACCAAATTCTTTTATAGCCCCATCAAAACAAGAATTACACGATCATGATACCTACTTCAACTCAAAAATGGATCGTTACAACTTTCACAACTTGTAGGATTATTTGAATTAATAAACCCTTTGGGTGGATTCATATAAATTCATTAAACCAAAATATCATTTATAAAAGTAGTTTTGAGATCCATTCTCCTTATTCCATAACCATGGAAGGATTTTATTGCATGTAATATTCTAATGGATTTCTACATAACTAATGGTGAGTAGGTTCTAGCATAGTCTATGCCTTGACATTACAAAAAACAATTTCCTACCAGTTATAAGTTATTTGAATTTACCATACCATCTAGTTCCATCTTTTACTCAATTACCCATTTAGACAAAAAGGGGTTTTA
This sequence comes from Viscum album, assembly GCA_963277665.1. Lineage (NCBI taxonomy): Eukaryota > Viridiplantae > Streptophyta > Magnoliopsida > Santalales > Viscaceae > Viscum > Viscum album. Next base: position 1,636,879,705 of record OY728163.1, on the reverse strand, counting down.
TATCAGCTAGAGACTCTAACAAAATATAGATATGATTTTTCTACATGGAATCCATCTTATAATGCGTGAATTATTTCTATTTAGTAGCATAATTTCAATCATTTTATTCATTGTAGTTTTGAAGATAATCATTCTATAAGATTAATGTGTCACCTAATGTACTGTTAATAAAAACTTATCACTCCAGTTCTCTATCCTCTCTATTTAACCTACATAACACTTATGTATCGAGAACAACTTTATCTCCCACTTTATCTTGTTGAGATTGTTCCCATATCAACCCTTGTGATTCTGAAGCATCAACTTCATCGACGTCAATCTGGGTCAAAATATTTACATTAGTAATGTGTTCTCTTAATAGAAATATTTCAAGTACTTACACAATAAATTTTCTCCTTAAAGGGTAATATAATTAATATTCTTTGGTTTCATGAGGATAACCAATAGCAATTTCCTTCATGCTTAGTGATTCTAATTTTTCACTAGGTATGGTCTTGAAAAATAACTTGTATCCCCATATACATATGTTTGATATATTAGGCTTCTATTCATACCACAACTCATATTTAATCCCATCTATATATTTTTTAGTACTCGGTTAAGGGTATGTGTCATGGGCTGTAATGTGTATCCATAAAAGGGTAATGGAAGATTTTTCTGACACTTCCTTGATCTAAAAATGACTAAAAATTTCTTATTCCGCCATTAATGAACACAATTACATAGTGGTGTATAAGGAGGAGTGAGTTGGGATACTATTCCACACTCATTTATATGATCAATGAATGAATGGTTAAAATAACCTCTACATCGATCTGAGTGGAGTTCCTTAATCTTCTTACAAAGAATATTTTCTACCTTAGGCTGATATTCCATAGACATCTGAATATAATCTGATTTAGACTTTATTGATTCTATATAACCATACATATTGTAGTCATAATTAATAGTATTTAAGTATGATAACACTCCCAATTCATCTATAGTAAATGGAACACATGCATTATTATGAACCAAATACAATAATTCAGTGACTCTTACACCATTCCTATAGAAGGATCCTTTGGTCATTTTACCTTAAAAAATGTGTGAGAAACATTCATGGATTTTAACAAAGTAATGTCTAAAAACCTATCCTGATATAATTTTGTTAAACTCTTCTCATACAAATGCCCATTATTGAAGATCCAATGCTGGGTGTTATTTGATTCATTTTCACTTATTTTTTCATTGACTTTCATTAATTGGTTTTCATGTTAATGTTTATAAAATACATTTTTAAAACGTTTCATACCATTACATATGTTATACTTATATAAGAGATAATATATATTTAAAAACATCAAATAAATTCCCATAGTGACCAAAAATGACACTTAGACTATGTTTCTTGTAACTAGAGGAATAAACAAAATTATTCAATACAAGAACCAAACCACTTGGTAAAGTTAGATCATTATCTCCCACTTTCAATTCTAATTTTCTAACACTATTTGCAGCTCAGAGGTCCACCATGACATTTTCAATATTTTGGAATCTACATGATTCCCTTATATGAATACAAATGTGTGAGAGGAATACTATATCCAATTCCTAACTTATAGATAAAGAAAAATATCATTCAATGAAAAAAACATAAAGTAGTAGTGTTTCCTTACTTATTTATCCTAGCCCTATAATTATTTTTCGTGTGTCCTTTCTTACAGCATGAAAAGCACACAACCTCATTCTCATTTCCATACCACAATATCTTTGAGTTTTTGGAAGGATGGTGCATATGTGTCTCTGTCTTGGTCTTAGCATAATACACCTTTTCCTTACCCTTCCTTTTATTGTTTTTGAAAAGAAATAAATAATTTTTTTTCTTCATATCTATATCATATTGGTGAATTAAAACAAATGTATTTGGGAGTGAATTTTTATGCTATTAATTTTTTAATTAATTATAAAACTCAGGAATTTTGGTGGTAAAAAGGTAATAATGAGATGATTCAATATTTTTAGGTTTAATTTGAACTTAAGGTCTTCAAGTCTCTTAATGTACCTGGTCATCATGAGAACATGAGGTCCTAATTGAATGTCATCTTCTATCATAAAACTATACAAATCACTAGATATTTCATACATTTCTTACCTTTCTCTATCTTGATATAACTCATTTTTAATGATTTTTCTTCTTATAGAAATAGTCTCTATTATTAATTTTCTATAGATTACCAAACATAAACGAAAACATGACACACTATACGCATATCATCTATATTATTTTTTCATTTTTATTTATCCTCCTTTCTAGATTACTAAGGAAGTTCAACATGAAGTGAGGACTCTAGTATATAATGTTACCTCTTTTATTACAATACTATTTGCAAGCACCTCTACTAATCTAGGAAGGTATGATCATTTATGATATTTTCATTATCGAGAATTGATCGTAGTGATAACCTACCAATCGGTTTTATGGCCATTTTATCTACAATAAAGTAAATTTTCAGTTAGTTCTTTATATTGATTACCTTTTAGACATTATTGATTAATTAATTAAATCATTAAATCTCTCCCAATATATTATCTAATCCTATTATCCCTCACTACTAGAATCGAAATACTCTATCACAAGATTATTCTAGTGGAAAGGATATTTGAAACATCTACTCATATTCCAAGATGTTGCTAAACCACTAATCAAACTGTTCTAGGGTTGGCAATATACTAGTAAACCACATTGACTCACATCTCAATGAACTATTGAGTGAATTCACAGCTTCTCAGAATTGTAATGTTGATATATTCAACAATTTTACTCTATATTATTAGCAATATATTTGTGGCTATTTCTTTATTACTTTAAATAGTAATGTCATCCCAAATCTTACATAAGAACTCCTATGTAGTAGGAGGAACCCTCCACTAGAACTAACAAGAACCTCATACAACAGGTAATAGTCAAATAAAATTAACAGAAGGCATTAATGAAATAACATTACTTTGAGGGGTTTTTTATATTTCTAAATGAATGTTATCATTTTCAATTAATTATATTCATACTATGTTTTCACACTCACAACTGAACATGCATTAATAGAAAACATTTATAACATATTTATACACTTTTTGGTTTATTATTTTATATGTTTCTACAAGAATTCACATTAATAAAATAATAAAAAATAAATAAATGAAAAAAACCACATGAATGATATTGAGAATATAATAATGGTTGATCCATTTAAGCTCAATGGATCAACTATGACCTAAGGGTAAAATACACATGTCATGTCTTGACTCGTATCATAGCTCATCTCAGTCCAGTTTTTTCACTTCTTGCCTAAGATTTCCCTTATTTTTGCATAGTCCACATCATACAGTATCATCATCAATAGTAAAAACATACATGAATGAATCCACGAGAGTCTTAGTAAGCTTAATATAGGTATAAAAATAAAATTTATGGATAGACATGACCTTATACATATTAAACAGAAAATGGTGGTGAAATGACTATCATAAAAACCAATTAAATATTAAAAACGTCACGCACGGTTATTTTAATTAATTAAATAAAATAAAACTATACATACATGGATTTTTATAGATCTCGAAAAGTCAGTATATATAATAAATGTGCGATAATAATTAAATGCGATAGATTTAAGTTGGAGGTAAATTAAATGAATTATTTTAAATTCACATAATTTAATTTATTTAGACCTGTAATTAATATAATTTTCCTTAAAAAATTAAATTAATTTTCAAAAAATCAAATAAAATAAATATTTATTTTAAATTCCAAAATTAATAAATTAATATTTATGAAATTTAAAATTTTCAATTGCCCCAAAACACCCTGAATCCCATTATGTGTCATAATGAAGACATGAAACCATGTCTCAAGTTGGGAAGACCCTGTAAAGGTGGATCGGGGTTATGTAGACCCACCCAAGCCCGTTGTGGGGTTGGTCCTGTCCCACTAGACATGTATGAGTCAAGTAGAAGCCTGATCGGGGAAATTTGGATCACGGTGGGGTAGGGGTTCACAAGAGGGGGCTCGCTCACTATAATAGAGCCAATATGGGGTTCTCTTTTGAGGGGTGAATTTTTACAGGGCCAACATTGGGGTTTTTTCACAATAATAGGTGTGTTAGAGGCCACGGTCGGGTGTGTGCCTGCAAGAAACTGATCTAGGACAACAGTTGTGGATTCTAGTAAACTGTGGGATGTTGTGTTAGTTGACGAATGGTGAGGATTTGGAGGGGGAACTAGTGTAGGGGATGTGGTGGGTTATGGTGGTGGTGAGGGCTACTAGCCAGGAGGAGGCATAGTAGATAGAAAATGATTCTAGCTTTCCGGTGAGACATGGTTGGGATGGTGATGGGAGGGCTTCCTATGGAGAGTTTTCATTTTTTTTGTTACATTTTTTAAATGTGTAGATTATTTTTTAAAAAAAAGTGCATTAAAGGAGGGAGCATGGATTCCACCTTCTGGATTAGTCAAATGGTGGCACCATTCCTACCGCCTTTCCCGATACCCATCTCCTTTTACCCCTGATTGATGACATGGAAAAGGCGGTGGGCAGGGTGCCACCTTTCAGCTAAAGAAAACCTGAAAGGCGTTAGATGTAGTGCTTCCTTTTTCCCAATATAAAGTAAAAAAGGCGACACCCTGCCAACTAACTTTTCCTTAATACCATATTAAAGGTAACCCCCCCCCCTTCTCATCACTTCCGATTCCACTCCTCTCTCTACATTCTAGAGCTTCTCTCTCTAAAAAAAGTACTTATTATGTGTGGTGGATCTGGTGGTCTAAAAGAAGTCACAATTTTTCATGAAACATCATTTAGAGGTATTTCCTTTTTTAAATTTAAAGTTATTTATTTATTTAATTGAATTATTTTTTGTTAGTTCCAAATATTTCATTAATTAAGTAGTTTACTTAAATCTAAACATTTTATTTATTAATTTGTTTATTTAGTTATATATAGTTTAAAATAATAATTATAATTAGTAATGATTTTGTGTAGATTAACATGTGATTAAATTAGGATTAAACATTCTAAAATTTAGATAACACAAAGACGATGTGGTTATCTAAGAAATCAAATACTTTTCTAGATACAAACAAGTGGATGTGGCAATGGCACAGATGTACCCAGGAGTAACAACTCTGACAAGGTGTCTAGGGCATGACATGGGGTAACCTAATACACGACAACAAGCATTCCTACATTATGGTTTAACCCTCTAATGGGATAAGATTTAGATGATTCATATTTTCTTTATAGAATACTAAAATACCTAGGAAAATAATACAAAAAATAATTATATTTTTCAATTATAAAATAGAAATAATGATCATATAAAATGAAATGGATAAGGTTAAATACATTAAATAATGAATAACTTAGTAATGAATAACTACTAATTAAATAATGATTCACTAATTAAGAAAATGTACTAAGAATGATTAGTATCATAATTTAAAAATAATAGTTATTATTAGTAATGATTAATTATAGATTAATAAATTAATAACTAAGGATTAAATTATGAATACATGTAATGATTAGAAAATAATAATTAACTAATGAATATCAAATTATTAATGATTTAATAAGGAATTATTATAGACTGTTTAAAGAATTTTTAATTATAGAATAACATAGTAATGATTAACTAGTGATTAAATAATGATTAACTAGTAAAAAAATGAACTAACAACATTAGTATCATATTATAGGATATATCAAGAAGTTATAAAATTTTAGAATCATAAAGATCATATAGTTTAGAAATAATATTTATTATCGTAAATAATTAATTATAGATTAATTAATGAATAAATTAGTATTAAATGATGAATACATATAATGATTAACTAACAACAATTCTCAGTGAAAAAAAAAATTATGATTATATAAAGTGAAATGGAGAAGAACAAACACATTAAATAACAAATGAATGTTTTAAAAAATACAACAAATACCTTGATATTTTTCAATTAAACATGGTTTGGATGAGATGAGCCTGACTTTGAAGTGAGTTAAAATCCATTTTTTTATTTGGTAGCTTGATAAAATCTTCTAAAGGTATGAACTTTACTTATTAAGTACATATCTTTAGATAATGTTATGAATATACCAAATAAACATTTTCTGGATTTTACCTCATTTTTGAAGTCAGGCTCATCTCATCGAAACCCTATTCAATTGAAAAATTTTGGTATTTATTATATGTTGTAAGACATTCATAAGTTATTTAATTCATTTTATCTTCTCCATTTCACTTTATATGATCATAATTGTCATTTTATCAATGATAAGTAAATTAATTGGATGTTTTCTCTTCTTTTTACCCCATTTTACAAAACATTCTGTGACTTATATTCTAATAAACATTATTATCATATTTTATGGTATAAAAATATGTTAAATGTTTTTAGTATAATAATTATTATATGGTTATCCATCATTGTAAATAATATTTATACTATCGGAATCTTGATAAAAAACATTTTTAATGTAAAGAGGCATGTTTTCCTATGTGTACTACTATGAGGAGGTTATTCAAACTAAAAAAGGAGCTTCTTACAGTACACAACCAACAAAAGTGGTTAACACAACTTATTGTGTAACCCTAAGAGAAATTCAAAATAGAATTAATAGTTAATTAAATCTGGGACCTGATTAAGAGATCAAATATATGATCTATAGACATTTCCAATTCATGGCTACACTGTGGAATCTAGATTGTACATTGGTTGCTGATGCAATGTGGCTCCAAGCAATAAATTTATTTTCCCAATGGTTAGATGGTACCATGATGGAGTTATATGTTGATGTTTCTACTGTACAATGAAAACATCTAGTAACATAAATTCTTAGACTTACAATAGTGTTTGAATATCTACCCTATGAAATAGATATTATTCCAAATGATTCATAAGAGGATAAACTAGATGATCTCTTGGATATACATGTCAATCTGACTTTTGATGAAGAGTTTCATAATGATGGAACATATGGTGGAAGAAGTTCTAATGAGGAGGGAGTAATGGAATTTGGTTAGGTAGTTTCTATAAATGAATTTGTTTTATAGCAACCAATACAAATAATAAACACTCACCACTTTTGGAATCTTGGACATAAGCAATGACACATGTTCCTGAATTTGACTACAATGTTCTCACACTTGCATCTAAGTTTCCCAGAGTTGTATTGGACATGTTTTGTGAGTTGGAAAAAAACCTTATATATTGAAAGGTAGTTTACAAGTAAATATGTATTAAAAACATGCTAAATAGATTTACATTGAGTGGAAATGTAGACATATAGTTCAGGAATCAGGTTGTAAGAAAAACCTTATACAGTGTGAAAAGTATGGGGATGATTGTAGATTCTTCTCATGGGAGATTCAAGAAATTGCATTTGGAGGTTGGAGAATCTCTAGGATTGAAGCTTCTCATACTTTCATTCATCCAAACCTGACATAAGATCATACCTCATTGGATACTGAATTTTTGGAATCCATCATCGTCAAGATGATTAGGACATGCCAATATTTTCCTATATCCCTTGTTCGAGAGAGTATATAACAAAATTTCAGTTATAATATTTATAATAATAAAGCATGGATGATGAAACAGAATGCAATTGTGAAGGTCTATGGTGATTAGGATGACTTGTATCTGGTGTTACAACAATTTATAGCCATACCGAGACATAATGACCAACATGTGTTCCATATTTATATGAATGAAAATGTTTCTCAATATAACCAACTTGATTCATCTTATGATTAATTTCATCAATTGTTTTTGGAATTCCTCCCATGCATCTCTATATTTCATTTTAGAAAACTGTTCATATATATTGATGGAATGTTTCTATATGGAAAATACAAGGGCATATTGTTGATTTCAGAAACCCAAGATGGAAATCAATAACCTCTTCCACTTTCCTTTTCCATTGTGGAGAAATAATACTAATAATCATAGAGTTGGACTTTGGCATGTATCAGCAACCATTTCACTAAAATTTGGGGCGTCTGTTTGATATCTGATCAACATCGTGAAATCAATGAGGTAATCAATGCATATCCTAATACATGGACAACCCTAAATTCATATCATCGGTACAACATCGAACACATTTCTAGAAACTTGCATAAAACATTACATAACAAACTGATGAATAAGAAATCACGAGGATTAGTACACATTGAATTTTTTATTTTCTACTATTTTAATGTAAATATAAAATCAATTTATGTGAAATATAATCTCTTCTATATAGAATATGTGATGGAAAATAGATATTTGAAGAAAATTTCGAACAAATCTTCAAGGATAATCAAGAAGTTTATTATTATATGATACAAATTCTAAAAAATGGACATTGGCATATGATGGGGGGAAGAGGTCTGGACACATGAACAAAACAATTATGGAGTGTATCAGTGGTGTCTTCTAGGGGATTCACATGTTACCTATAACTTCCATAGTTTAGGAGACATTTTATGGTTGCATTATGTAACTCATTGATAGAAAAAACTAAATTCGGATAGGATTCAGAAAAGGAAAAGGTATGAAAGTAACTTTCAACGTGAGATTGAAAAGAACATTGATGAAGCTTTTGGTTATAATTTATGCCTTTTTTCTGAGAAGATTCTCAATTTAATGTTTAAGAGAATTCGAACCTCATCAAAAATAGAATCGGTGAAAAAATGGTTGTATTACAGGAAGCGAGGCAGTGTCAATGTGGAAACTTTTAGGCCTTATGGTTTCCATGTACACACATCATCGCAACATGTGCCTCTGTGAACATATCATGGGATGTATATGGTGATCTAGTGTTCCGAATGAACACCATTCCTAGCTCTTATGCTGAACCATGTATTCCTATTGAGGAGTTTCATTATTTCCAAATTTCTGAAGGTTATCTAATAGTGATACCTAACATCAAACGGTTGTGTAACCGTGGGAGACCAAAGGCTAGTAGGATGCAGAATGAGATGGAATTACCTCAAGAACAAGGGAAAAGTTCGAGATGCACCATATGTCATCAATAATGTCATAATTAGAAATTATTCCCTAACATTGTTGGGTCGAGTTCATACTCTTAGCTACAATGATGTATTGTCTCCATTTTGAATTTATCATATTTTAAATTATATGGTTTTATCTATTCTTTTTAACTCAGTTTTCAAAACATTATGTGACTAATATTCTAATAAACTTTTATATAATGAAACAATAGTATCATATATTAGGGGAAAAGGCATTATAAAATTTTAGTATAATAATGATTATATGATCAACCATATTTTTCAATATTAGTTACACTACCAGAATCATGATCAGAAAAAAATTTCATCATAGTGAGTCAGGTTTTTCCTATATATACAACTACATGGAGATTATTCAAAATGTGCAAGGAGCATCATATAGTACACAACCAACAAAAGTGGTTAGTACATCTGATTATGTAACACTAAGTAAACTTCAAGAAAGAATTCATGGGAAATGAACCATGACACAGAAGTAACGATGAAAATGACGATGATGATGATGTAAAGCCATTCCATAATCGTCGTTGTTGTCACCGTTCCTCTTGTGATGTTGTTCATTTCCCATGAATTCATTAGTGAAGTTCACTTAGTGTTACATAATCATCTATACTAACAGCTGTTATTGGTTGTGTATTATAAGAATTTATTTTCTTATTTTGAGGACATTCCCTTTTTTGATTGATATCTCATTAGCATCGCAACATGTAAATTAGTGAATAAGATTCTTCATTTTGTAGAATTAGCTAACTTTACCAAATACTTTTACTATAATATAATAATAAGCCTTTCATAGTGACATTAATGCATAATCAATCTATCCATGGCTAAACGACAAATCATACATGTGAGAAAATAATAATGAAACATACCATCATGTGGAAAATCATACATAAATTACAAAGAACACCATTTTATAATAAACATTTACATAATGGAGATAAAATGTTTATATATATAAATATATATAACCATATCTTAAAAAATACCCTTTACTAGTTAAAATCATATCCTAAAAACACTTTAGAAATATTCTTAAAAAAACAAGAAGTAATTCCCTTTTATTTTGGTAATAAATAAATTCAGAAAACAATGAAAATAAACATGAAATTTATTCAATTAAAAAAGTAATAAAATTATCCTAACCATAATGTTATATTTAAAATTTAAACTTATAAATCATTTCATTTGTTTATATACAGATGGAGGATACAATAATACTCACTAAGTAGGCTAACCATGCTTCCTAGGTAATGTTAGAGGGTGGTGTGGTTTGACCGATCTGGGTGCATCGAGTGCACCATTTTCATCACTAGGAGCCTCCAAATTCTCATAGACCATACTTGTGTTGTGATGGATTCTCTATAGTTGATGTATCGAATTTCACATTTGTCGATCATCAACTGCTTGCAGCCCTCGTGGAGAGGTGGAGACCAGAGACACACACATTCAACCTTCTTGATGGAGAGATGACCATCACCCTAGAGAATGTGGAAGTGCTTCTCGATCTTCCTAGACATGGGGAAGCCATTATTGGAACCACCCTACATCTTAGTCTAACCTTTCTCAATGATTTTTAGGCATCAACATTTTTTCTTACCATAGGACAACCGATGGAGCATTGATATCTTTTACCTGGATGGAGGAGAATATTCCACATTTACTAAATGATTATGACAACCAGAATATCATGCATTATGCCTGTGCATATATATTACGACTCATTGGAGGGACCATGCGTGTTGATTAATCAGGGAAGAATGTGCACATGATGTATCTAGACATACTGGAAAAATTTTATCGGGCTGGGACATAGAGATAGGGATCAACCTGCTTGGCATACACATACAAAGCATTATGCATGATATCCTGCAATGACCACATAGATCTTGTGGGATTCTCACTCCTTATTCAAATGTGGGTATGGGAGTGCATCCCCTCATTCCTCCCTAATATTCCTTATCCTCCACAACCTATATAGGTGTTGCATGATTCTCCATGTGGAAGATAGTACAATCACTCATATATATTAGTTTTTGATTATATTAGTTGTTATTGAATTTATTTTCTTATTATTTTTTACTTTAAAAGTTGTATTTTATAGGTGGTCTCAGAGACACAATTTCATCATGGTTCTGACACATAATTTGGGTACATATTTTATCATGTTGGACTATCTGTTACCTGATGAGGTATGTATAGAAAATCTATCACTGTATAAAAAATTTAATAATAGAATCAATTTTGGTTTTTAGTGAGGAGATTTTTTGACAATGGTCACATGTTATTTCAGATTACATGGATTCCATACTGAATATACTGGACTAGTTTCCATCATACTACACTACTGGACTTGATAATTATATTATTGTAGTTCCCCTCATTCACTTCCATATTATTGAGTGTAAGCATCCTTATAGAGTCATGCATGAGTTTTCCTATGTTCATCCAATTCCATTGCCGCTGAGATAGAAAGAGAAGCTTCATGGAATTTTGCTAACATGGAGGAAGGATCAGGACTAATGCTGAGTAAATGATGACAATCTTGACCAATGTGGTAGACATGCAGATTTTCATATCCAGGGTGTATCTACAATGTGATTAATTTTTTTCTAGAGCAGATCGAGTATAATCTATGGTATAGACTAATGTTTATACTGTATCTTACCTGACATGAAAAAGTGCTTCATAATATTATAAGTCAATAAATTTTCATTATTTTTTTATTGAAATATTTTCTAATTAATTTTTAATCTCTTTATAGGGTATTCAAACATAGTATCTTATCTGCATGAGTGATGAAGAGGAAGAGGGGGTCTTTAGCCAGGCAGTGGTCCTTACTGAAGCACTGGAGATGAGGTCATATTATTGTGAACTTTCCAAGAGAATCATGAAGTGTATATCCTAAAGAGAGGAGGTTCATGCCCAGAAGAAACATCCTCTAGTATCTGCTGGTGCTAAGGAGTCATGATGATGATGACATAGACCATGTCATGTTTCACGTGAGGCCTCAACTATTCCACTGGCAGAGGTCGACCCTTTAGCAGTACATCCTCATCCGATTGAGGATTTTATTTAGGAAGAATGGGATCCATATTTCTTGATCAAATATATGTAGTTCTCTCCATCTTCAAGTCTAGATACATTATAGCCTTGGGGTCCATATCCATCGTAGGCTTGGTTCCCTGCTGCGATGATGGGGGTCCTTCTACTACCCTAGTTGGAGAAGGATCGTGAGTGCAGTATGACATGAAGGTGAAACCTCCTCCCACAATCACACAGGTGGAGCATGCGACCATTGATGTTCCAATGCCTGAGGATCAACCCTCTCCCAGTCATCAGACTCTACTTAGTATGGAGCTTAGTGATCTCGGTATGGGCATACCCTTCACAGACCAACATGTGGGATGAAATCTCCTGCCCATAGGAAATTATTGTACATGTTCATGTATATGATTTATGTCTATTAAAATAAAGATATTGTTATTACTATCATACTTTTACATGTTTATCAGGTTTTTCTGTTTTCATTAATATTTTAGGCACAATTTATATTTTATAAGGTTTCAAAGTCGACTACTTGAAACATAGAAATAATTATTAAATTTCAAGTATATAACTTTAAAAGAATATAAAATATACATTATAAAAACAATATACATAAAATTTAAAATATACCCTAAACATCTATTTTTTTTAAATAAAATGATATTTTAAAATAAAATAAATAAATAAAAATAAAATGAATGTAAAAAAAGATTATAAAAACCATTTTAATGGATTAAAAAAATACAAAAATTTAATTTTTAATAAAATATTGATGAATTTGGAACATTTTAGATTAAAAATAACTCTAAATATATATCCCTGTTAAAGAACAATTTTCTCTTCAATGACTATTCCTCTCTTAAACACAAATTTTCACCCAACGATATTTATATCAACTTGAAGATCAACTAGAACCCATAATTAGTTATTAAAAATGTCTCAAATTTGAGAACCACAAAACCTATTTCTTAAAAACATAACATTTCACATTGATGGTCCTTGGTGACAATCAGTTCTAGATTTGATAAATGCATGTCAAAGACTATATGCTAAAGATAGGAACTAGATCTTCATCAGAAATGTACACCGAGATGAGATCTCATTTAGGATGATGAAGCGGTGAGAGGATCTCTAATGGAAGTCATTTATGAGAAGATATATAAATGAAAACCATGGTTTTCTAATGTCACTCTAGGTTTACTCGGACATGAGAGTGAAAAGAAGGAATTTTGTGGAGGATCCAATGAAAAAATGATCGATTCATCATATAAAAAATAGGGAGAATGAATGTGGAATAATAAATTCCCCCAACAAGGAGGTAGTGGTGAAATGACCCAAACGAACTAGAAAATTCCATGTTCCACATATGAAAAAACAAGTGGTTCGAATAATCCTGGTGGACAACCCCGATGAAAAGTTTTCATTGTATCCAATGACTTATTATTATTTAAGCCAATTATTCACCATCCTTTCTTTATAACCATTAACTCTAACTTCCATGACCATTTTGATCTTAAAGACATTTTTTCACCCAATGATATTTATACCAACTTTATGATCAACCAGAACACATACTTAGTTCTTAAAATTGTCTCAAATTTGAGCGCCACAAAATCTATTGCTTAAAAACAAAACATTTTCACTTTCAAATGTTATTGACATAATTTTAAACAACGTAAACCAAAAAAATATAAATATCATAATATAAATATATATATATTTATAAATATAATAACTTATATAATTAAATTATTTTTTAGTATAAATATGGAAGGCGTGCTTCCACCTTTGGACTAGACAAAAATGCGGCAACACACCTACCAACTTTTAATAATAGTTTTAAAAATATTTTTAACCTACACTCATTTTAAAAAAAATTTGTAAAACACATAAAAAAATCTCTTTTAGTAAGTGAATTATAAAAAAAATTATATTTTTGAACTTTTTTGAATTCTCCACACGCCATCCTCACCATTTTAATTTATTTTTTCTTCATTTTTCAATCATAAATATGAGTATTTTTTCCTTTTTCTAATATATTATATAATTTCCTAGAGAAACCTCACAAGAAATTGAAATCAGATGGCCCGTTGTTTTTTAAATAAATATTCATTTTCTTATTGTGAACCGCAACCCCCTAGTATTTCCCTTAATGAAATTTTAATTGATTAAATATTTCCATAGAGGTATGGACATCCATCCAGCCCAAGGTTACTATTCTGATAACCTGATTTTGATTGGAATGCCGAGTTCTGTGGGAAATATTAAACACCTGAAAATTTTAATTCATAAATAAACATACACACAAATATATATATATATATATATATATATATATGTATAAATGTTTTCTTTAATTTTACCCTCGTTTTAATCTGAATTGAATTTTTGGATGGTTGTACCTTGGCCATCCGAAATCAGATCAGAGCATGATATATTCTATTTAGACCAAAAAAATCCCTATACATAATTTTAGGAAAATTAATTTTTTTCATTTTATTTTAAAATTCATATAATGATCTAATTCTAAGTGATAGTTCGAGGGTGTGTAGTGAAAGCTATTGGGGTATATATTTTCAATTTTTTTATCACCGGAGGGATGAAACATCATCTTTCCTAGTTATCTAAGCCCTGGTAAAGGTATGATGATCCCATTTGAATTAATTAAGTATAAAATAAACATGAATGATTGCCTCATTTTAATTAGTAGTGCCCGCGATTGCATCTCATCATTGTTGATCATTTCTCAAAGGATCAAAGTCAAAACCCCTATAGATTTTGCACACAAACATAAAGAGTCTGTGTGAATGTCGATCATAAAATTTTGAGTTCTATCATTGAGTTTCTAATAATCCTTCATCAATATGATGATAACTACGATCACATCCCTTCAATACCCAATTGAAATTGGAGATCAAACACTTGGATATGATCTTTATATCACTTGGATATATTAATAATGATAGAGGATCTCTCAAGATCAAGGAAATGAATAATCCCATGAAAAATATCTCTCTCGTGCTTATACAATGAGAATTAGTTACCTAGAAAGGGTTCCTCAACCCCTGTATAAGTAACGCCCACTAAATCAAACATAAATGAAATTTTATGATGAAAAAAATATTTCATAAACATAATTTATATTTTGTAATATAAAATAAATATATTATTTAATAAATGAGATTATTAATGAGACTTGTAATTATTGAAATATTAAATGAACCTTGAATACTAAAATAATATTTGTTCCTATAGTATTTTTTCATATATTGAATTAATACCTTGTGAATACTTTTAATAAATAAATTCAACCACGTTATTCAATACTCTAATAATAATGAATATATTTATTTTTCAATTCTCAATTAAAACATGGACCTATATCAGACCCTGTGGTGAGGCCCACCTGTCATATACTCATATTCTTTATAATAGGGTGGACTTTTTAATACACTTTTGTGTGTAAACCTCTTGGTCCTTATCTTGGTAGAAGTGAATATTATTAATAGTCTAAGAGAATAGTCTAGAAACACATCAAGTTTCCTAAAGAGATAGGGAATATTCCTATAAATGAAAACATTTCCCATGAACACACATGGTGTAATATAATCTATTTGTCCCATGATATCTCAAAAACCAAGTCGTACAACATGTGTCATTAACAATACTTGGTTTATTATTCATTGAATTAATTGTAAAGACATACCTTCTTATAATTTGTCCATGTATTTAATAAAATGTGCTACTATCGTGATCATCTAGGCCTGAGATATTACTTCCTCAACTCAAAAGTGAAAAATTCTAACTTGATCATTAATGAAATTTCATACCACCAATGATACACCCAACATAGGCTACCTCATCACAAATTCAATTTCATGGATTTTTCATTACATTAAAGTATATGATAAAATGGTACACATTGTTAATGATATTAAGATAGGAGACTAATACATATGTTCATTGATAGAAAAAACCAATGACTCCTGAAATATGTGATGATATTATTAGCAGTTATTTCCTCATGATCTCATCAACTTGAGATCCCCAAGTGTGAAATTTATGAGAATATTATGATCCACTAACACTTGATGGTCCAAAATAATATGTTTCATGTCAGTATGATGTATCTAGACCATATGACATAACTTTATGATTACTACCATGGAATATATAGTTTTTGATAGTCTGTGAACTTATATATAACATTTTGATATGACATGTATTCTTTGTACATTACCATAAATATAGTGGAATCATATGTATCAAAACTATTCTAGTAAGACATACACATGTATATATCATATTGTAGACATATAATGTTAATCAATGTACATACATTAGATGGGTCTACAAAACCTACATTCAGTACTCCCACTTGAATTAGAGCCAACTTATAACACGTCTCAACCCACTAGCTATCACATGAGAATCAGGATTCTCCTTAGACATGGATTTATGATGGGGGTCTCAAATGTTATCCTTTATAGCTACTATTTAAACTATGACTTCACCTATCTGAGTGAGATCCCCTAAGAGATGAAACTTCTAAAGTATATACTTTATCCTCTAATGTAACCTAGGCTTCTTAGCTAGCACATCTACCATAGTACTATCCCAATAAACTGGATAATGGTATGAACTTTTATGTATAACCCCATTGTCTGAGAAAACATTTATTTATCTAGACTACCACCTTTTTAACATCAGAAGCTATATTCAAATTATACTCTACTGTTAGCGACCACATGCATCATTGATCTTATCTATCTCACTACACCACCATTTAGTTAAAATATATATCTAGATTGTGATTTTAGATCACCATGATATTTATGGAAACTATCACCAATGTATCTTATCACTAATTGTTCCATATCTCGTCTATTCACTAGTATCATATACAATTTATGCGTCAAGTACTTCAGGATATTTTTCATAGCTTCCCAATGAAACTCTTATAGATTATCATGATATATTACCACCTTCTTTAAAGTAATGTAAAACAATCGTGGTAAATGGCATGGAATACATGATAGATCCCACTACCATAGAATATTGGATTCTACTGATTATTTCAATATCCTCCACTATCTGTGGACACATCTTCTTGGAGAGACAAATACCATGTTTCATTGACAATAACTACCTCTTAAATTGTTTTATATTGAGCCATTTGAGTATGTTTTCAATATATGTACTTGGAATTAGCCCATGAATCCTATAAAATATATCTTGATAGAACTTAATCCCTAGGGTGTTGGCTTCTCCACCAACATATTTCATGGAGAGGAATTGATTTAACTATGTATTAACAGAATATATGACTTGTGCTTCATTTCTTATAAATAATATGTGTCATCAACATATAATTCAAGGATAGTAATGTAATTACCATTAACATTTTTATAGACACAAGGATTTATTTCATTCATTAAAAAAATATCTTATGGCCTCATAAAAACAAACATTCCCTGATCCTGATACACATTTCAACCATTAAATGGGTATATACAACTTTTACACTTTATTGGATTTATTTGACTTAATAAATCCTTCGGGTTGATTAATATATATATAGTCAACCAACATTCCATTTATAAAAATAATATTCAAATACATTTTCCAAATTTCTATATCATACAAGGGTTCTATTGAATGTAATATTATGATAGATTTTAGCATATTTATTGGTGAGAAGGTTTAATTATAGTCTATTCAATGATTTTTTTGGAAACCTTTCACTAATAGTCTTTCATTATAAGTATTGACCATGCCATTTATGTCTATATTTTTTATAAATAACCATTTTGATCTAATGGGTTTTACATTATACGGAGGGAATATAAAATTATAAAAATTATTTTAGTATATGTAATATATCTCAGAATTCATGATATCTTTCTAATTAGAATAATCCTCACCTTCTAATGCTTCTTTATTGATTTTAGGTTCATCATTTTCTATGATTAACATGTAACCTGGCTTGGTGAAAATAAAACTATATCACTTCAGTTCTCTAACCTCTCAAGTTAAGCTATGCATTACTTGTGTCTCATTAAAATATTCATCTACCATTGTATCTTGTAAATATTTTTCATTTTCTAACTCTTTTCCATCTTTAGCATCTACTTTATCAAATTAAATCTTACTCCAAAAAATTCCATTAGATTTTTTTCCCTGTCTTGGAAAATGACAGTTCATTCCATGATAACTTTTCTATCTGAAAGATAATTTTGGTGATATTATTTGGTTTCTTTATGATAACATATAAAGAGTCACATCATTCTTAGGGATTCCAATTAGTCATTAGTTATATTATTAAAAAAAATATTTCTCCCCATAATTGTATGTGTGGAAAATTGTGTTTGTTTCCACACTACACCTCATATAGAATCACATATTTTACAATAGATGATACTCAGATAAGGGTATATATCGTAGTATAAAACACGTATCCTTAAAAGGAAAATGGTAGAGTTTTCTAAGTCATCATTATTCTAACCATTTCCAATATGCTCTACTTCTTCCTTTTACTAATATCATTCCAATGTTGTGTATAATGAGGAATGAGTTGGGATATTATCCCATACTTTTTTAAGTGATAAATTAATGATTGGTGGATATAATATCTGTATAAATCAAAGTGGAGTTCCTTAATTCTCTTAACATGTGGGTTTTCTACTTCAAGATGAAATTCCTTAAACATTTGAAAGTAATTTTACTTATACCACATTAAGTAGATATAACCATACTTACAATAGTCATTGGTAAAAATAATAAAGTATAAAAATTCACCCTTTCCCACCAATGGAAACATTCCACATACGTTAGTATGAACCAATTCCTATAATTCAATACATATTAATCCTTTCTCAAAGTATGATGTTTTCATAATTTTACCTGGTAAACAAGAATAAAATAAATCCAATTTTTTTAAAATAGCTGAGTCTAAAAACCATGCTTAGTGTAATTTTGGTCGATGCTTCTCATTTTCATGAATAAGCCTAATGTTACAAAGGTGATTTTCCTATGATTCATTTTTTATCTTCTTTCAATTGATTGTCATTACATGGTTTTCAAGTTCATGTATATAAAATCCATTTTTGAGATGTGCCTTTCCATAACATTTTTTATCATTATAGAAGAGATAACTTTTATTTACAAACAAGAAATAAATTCCCATAGTTTCCAAACATGACACTAAGATATTGTTTCTGGTAAATTAAGGAACATGATTATAATTATTCAATAAAAGAACCAAATCACTATAAAAAGTTTCTTGGTAATATCTCACTTCCAAGGATTCTAGTCTCACATCATTTGATGCTCAGTGATATAACTCACACTTTATAATATTATGGAATATACTTTGTTCTTGTATAAGAATAAAAAACATGGGATCTATAAGTATTATCAAATTACCATCTTGTAGATGAAGATAGATTGCATTAAGTGAAAAAATACATGCATTAGAAGTGTCAACTTGCTAAATTTTCCCATCTCTATAATCCTTTTTCCTGTGGCCTTTCTAGACCTACGAAAATAAGAAAAATTTAATATCATTACCCTCTCTCAATATATTTGGATTTCTTGAAGGAAAGTGCATATGTGTCTTCAACATGGGATTATCCTTAGACCCAATATCATTTCTCTTCCTCCACTTATTCTCCATAAGGATTGATGAGTTGGTATTCTGCAGGTACATATCATCTAAGAGAACTAAATATAATAGATTTGGGAGTTATATTTTCTTGTTATTCATGTTGTAATTAATAATAAAAGTTAAGAAGCTCGTTGGTAAATAGGAAAGAATAAGATTATTCACATGTTATCATCCCAATTTGAATGCAAGGGATTCAAATATCAAGACGTACAAGAATATAAACATGAGTATATGAGGCACTTCTTGAGTCCTATATTATAGAATGAACCTATATAGTTAACTTGATATATAATACCTTTCTTTAATTCTCTCTATTGATATAACTCTTGGATATGGGTTATCATCTTGTAGAAATATTCATCCTCATGCATTTTATTTAGTTTATTGGGTATAGATTAAAAATGATAAATTATACATATTGTGACAACTAGGTCCTAGTGACATCACAACCACCCTAACTTAACATGGTCGTCTGGTCCTGGCCCACCAGGTACCACCAATTGCCTTGTGGACATGTGCTCCCCACCCATGTGCTCGAACGGGTGATCTGATTAATGACTGTCCCCACAGGACAACACATGTCCTTTTAAGTGTGCTTTGTCCTCACTTACACACACCCTATGAAACTTCCCAGAAGATCACCCATCTTGATCACTACTCCAGGCCAAGCACGCTTAACTATGGAGTTCTATCCAGGAAGGCTCTCGAAAAGGAAGGTTCACCTTGTTGACATGAATCATAACATTTAGTCATTTAACCATTTATCATTATGGGGTGTTACAATAACCCTGCAGTTAACATGGTCGTCGGGTCCTAGCCCACCAGGTACCACTAGTTTCCACACATACACTGGTCCCCACCCAAGGGTCCACCCACATGCCTGAACATGTCATCTGATTAATGACAATCCTGGTTCCCACCCAAGTGTCCACCCACATGCCTACACATGTCCTTTCCAGTGTGCTTTGTCCTCACTCACACACACCCTGGGAAACTTCCCAGAAGGTCACCCATCTAGATCACTACTCCAGGCCATGCGCACTTAACTTTGGAGTTCTAATCAGACAGGCTCTCGAAATGGAAGGTGTTCCTTGTTGACATGAGTCATATCATTTTGCCGTTTAACCCTTTATCATTCTGGGGTGTTACAAATATAGTTCATAATAAAAATGAATTTTTTATTTTTCTTTATCCTCCTTTATTTATCCCCAAGGGGGTTTAGAAGTAAGTGACGATTCTATCATATAAAACTTCTTCTCTTTTCATTGTACTATATGAAAGTTCCTGTACCACTACTGAAAGGTGTGGTTAGACACCTTATTTTTCTTATCTAAAACAAATCATACCGATAAAGTATCAGGAGTGTTGATTTCCATTTTATCTAATAAAAATAAATACAGTCGATTGTACATTTTCTTGATCACCGTTTAGTAATTATGGATTAAATAATTAAATCATTAAATGTCTGCCACTATTTTATCAAATCGTTGTATCCCACACTAATAAAATCAGAATACTTTGTTTCTTAATTATTATTATTTTAAGGGTCCTCGAATCCCATCCTCATATTCCATGAAATATCTACACCACTAATCATAGTGTTCCAATGTAGCCACTAGAATGGACAACCACATTGACTCGCTACTCCTTGAACTGTCAAGTGAAGTCCTAGCATCTCGGAATCATAACCTTGATTCCCTCAATGCCTTTCCTCTAAAGTAAAGAATTCTAGATAGGGATATATATTTCTACATAATTAACTTAATTAAACCCTTTATTTACATAATAACTCCCCTCTAGAATGACACACCCTAAACTAGGGCTGACCAGATCCCCATACTCCTTGTTTCAATCAAATATAAATGACAGAAATCATTGTTGGATTAATTTTAATTTTATTATTTGTAATATTATCAATGAATTATATCCCTTTATATTAAATATTTTCATAATTTTTTGTCATTCTAACAACTGAATATTCATTAATATAAAACATTCATTGCATATTTATGATTTTTTGTGTTTCTTCAAACATGCATATTCATAAAATAATAAAGAACACATAAATAAATTAAACTACCATAATGTTATCGAGAATATAATATTGGTTGATTAGTTTAAACTTATTGGATAAACCATGATTTTTGGGTAAAATACCTGACTTTGGTCTTGACTCGTATCGCAACTCACCCCATGCCATGTGTTTTTACTTCTCATTTGTAATTCTACCCGTCTTGGCATGGCCTATGTCTTACAACATCATCATCAACAGTACAAACATACTCAGAAGAATTCAAGGGAGTATTGGGAAGTGATATATATTATGGATGTTAATTACCTTATATATATTAAGATAAATTAGACGACACATAGACCGTCATAAAAACTAATAAAATTTTACAATCATCGCATGCAGTTATAATACTCGTTTTAAAAAAATAAACCCAAATGTACAAGGTCGTTCATAGATCAATACTAGTTAGTTGAGAAAACAAATGCAACATAAAAATCAAAAGTGATAAATTCTGTTTAAGGGAAATTTAAAAAATTAAATTAATTATTTAAAATTCAAATTATTTAATTTGTTTTCTCCCATAATTAATTTAATTTTTATTAAAAAAATAAATTAATTACTTAATATAATTTTATATCGAAATTAGATTTATTTGTGGAATATTAATATTGTTTTTCTAAAATTCAAACATTATTAAATTAATATTTTGGCCAATTAAAAATTTCCACAAGTCCAAAACCCTGTTCAAACACATTATGAGTCAAGCTAAACCAAAGAAATCGAGTTACAGGATAGGAAGAACCTGTGCATGGTGGGTATGGGTCATGTAGAGCCACCCAGACCCATTGTATGGTGGTTCGGGTCAGACAGGACATTTTTGAGTCCAACAAGAGTCAATCTGGTAAATAAGAATCATGGTTTAGAAGGGGTTTGATGGACGGGGCTCACGCATGTCACGAGTTCCAATAGGGTGTCCACCCGGTAGGGCTAAACTTGAACAGGGCCACCTGACGAGCTTCTTTATAGTAGTAGGGGTGACAGTGGCCATGGCCAGGTGTGCATGTATTGGAGACCAATTGAGGATGACCAAGTAGGAATTTGGTTATGAGAGGGAAATTTAATCAAGTGATGAATGATGATGAGGGGGAGGTGGTGCCGGTAAGGGTGGCTTGAAGGGTCATTAAAGTGTTGTGGGATTCTAAACATTCAGAGGTGTAGTGGATAACTAGAAGTAGAAGGGGTCTGATGATAGATGGTTGGGACAATGATAAGAGTCATTTCTCTTGATGAAACTTTTGAAAAGTTTTTTTTATTTTATAATATTGTGAAATTCTTCACAAGCTAACCCCTTAATTTTCTTTTTAGTGTTTTTTATTTTTCAAGCCTAAATATTAGGCCTTTTTTTACTTTTTAAAATATACTATATAATATTCTAAAGGCATCTCCTAGGTAATTGAAATTAGATGGATCTTTATTTTCTTTTTGTAATTATGGAGTACCAACCCATGTTTTTTCCTTGCAGGTTTCTAATTGATTGTCAATTTCCATAGAGTTTCTCAAATTCATCCATCTAGAGGTTACTATTCTAATCACCTGATTCAAGATGGAATTTTGGGTTTCCTCTATAAAATATTTTATTCTATTATACCTATATTTTTATACAAATCATATTTTTGGATTCCCATAACTTGTCCATCTGATGTCAGATCAAAGCATGGCCTATTAAATTTAGACCGAAATGAATCTCTCTACTTAAATTATAGAAAGTAAAATTTTTCGGATTAAAAAATTCATGATATGTTCTAAAACCAATTGATGGTACCGGGGTGCCATCACAGAGCTATGATGAATCCTTCAGTGTCATAATGATCACCAAGATCTCATACCTTCGATCCATGAAGGAAATCAAAGATCGAGCGGTTGGATGAGAGCATTATCTCTCTTCGATATGGGAAAAGGATAGAAGAGTTATCAAAATAATTGGAATGAAAAATCCCATGTAAAAGATCCCCTACTTATATAGTGAAAATTAATTACATGGAAAGGGTTCCCCAGTCTTTGTATAAGTAATGCCCACTAAATAACCAATAAATGACACATTATGATGAAATAACTACATCATAAACATCATTTATATTTTGTCACATACATGGAATATATAATAAATATATTTCATGATGAAATAAGGTCATTAACTCAAATAATAATTCCTACAATATTAAACTAACATTGAATATTAATATAATATTCGTTCATATAATATTTTTTCATGTATTCACGTAATAAATTTTGAAAACTTATAATATACAAATTTTACCATATTATTATATAATTGAATAATAATGTATTTATCTATTTTTTAGTGATCATTTTATACTTGGTCATATCTCAGACCCCATGGTGGGGCCCACCTTGTCCAATGATTTTATTCCTCAGAATGTGAAAAACTTTTGAATATGTTTTTGGGTATGACCCTTTAGTCCATTATCTCAAAACCAATGAATACTATAGTAAACCAATAAAAACTCCTAAAAACCCATCAAGGACCCTAAGGATATACAGAATAATCATAGTAATGAAAACCTTTCCTTTGGACACATTTTGTGTATCAAAATATTTTTTTCGAGAAATATATCATAAATAGGGATGCACAACATGCATCATCACCCCTTCTTTCTTTATTTTTTGATAATATAACTGGAAAGAATTAACTTCTTTTACTATGGATGTGGATTTAATGAAGGTATTACCATACTGAAAAACTATCCTAAGATATCACTTACCCAACTTGGACGTTTTAAATTCTATCCTATTTTTTTTTCCAAAGTGATACCACCTAAGAAGAACCCAATAAAAGATACCTCACCATGACTTCAATGTCATGGATTTTTCCTTTCATCAAATAAAATAATTAAATGGTACACATTGATAATGATATTATGTTAGGAGACTAATAAACATGTTCATATATAAGAATAATCAATGAAACCTAAAACATGTGTTGTTTTTATTGATAGGTCTCTCCTCATGATCTCATCTACTTAAGATCTCCAAGTTCAAACATCGTTAGATGAAGTATCAATTATTATGAGCCCCTAGAAACTGATGGTTACACATTTTTTTCATTTTAAGTATGAGGTATCTTGAACATATGATATATCATTAACATTACTATCATGTTATCTCTAGGTTCGTATTATATCCTAGAAACTACTATAACCTTTTGATATGACATGTAATCTAATGACATTAGCATAAATATAGTGGACACATAATCATTAACACTATTCTTATAATATAATCACAGCAATATATCATGATTCATAAACATAAGGGTAATAAATTTATGTATGTGATTTGGGTTTACAAAATCCACTTTCAATATTCAGGTGATGGAATTATTATCGATCAATTTCTAGGAGTTGAGTATTCTGGGAGTAGTGGAAGCATCCTTTAATGATATGAAAAACATGGATTTTAGTCCTCATTTTCATGTAATCATTATCATACAATACTAGAACGTTATTCCCAATAAAAATCATATATTACATGACTATTTTAATATGCCAGATCTAGAATATGAGGATCTTCACATGTAATTTATAATTAATTTTTTAATAGATATATAATTACCTAATCTTCTAATTCCACTTTCATTGGTGACCCTATATCCATGATTTATTCATACAATTATTATGCTTCTAGATCTATTTTTATTATCTCTCTAGTGATGACCCACACATGCACCACAATCTCTAAATGATGCCATAAAATCAGTAGGTGCTAGCACAACCGATCCCCATCACTTATGTTGTTCATGGTTGACCACATCAATATTCCCCTCGAAGGAGGAAGAAATCATAGTGTTCTATCGATGGATTGAGTGAGTAGGAAAAGAGAATTCAATATAGGGATTGAGAAAATCTCTCTTTATATATTTTAAAAATAAAAAGTGAGTTATATAATGTGATATAATTCAATATTTATTGTGGTAGGTTTAGGGTTGGAAAATTAAACAGAGTCCCTTTACCATATTTTATATTCTTATTTAATTCCTTGTTAATAAATAATAATATTTTTATTGTTAATGTCTTATCATATGAAACACATTAAGTATATAAATAAATATCATTACAAATATTTCAAATTGGTCTATTAATCTCTTTACTCTTTAACTTGTAGACATTTACCGATCCTTAAATAATGACTATTTGACATATAAATGTCACTTCATTATTCTATGATAAATAAAATAAATTTATATTCACCAAAATTTTAAATATTTATTATTTTAATAATACTCACTTATTATTTCAGATAACATGTGATTAAATTATGGAAATAAACTAAACCTAAATAAATATTATTTAGTTAACTTCATTTCATGAATTTACCTAATATTGTGGATATAATATGTGTGTGACCCTCTTGGCCTCTTTCTCATTAGCATTAGGCATAACCACATAGATTCCACGGTTATAATATAGAAACATGCCAAGGAATCTATAAAAAAATAATTTAATTTTACAATGAAATATAACCTCTTAAAAATGTTTACCATGTAATATAGTCCCTTTATCACAATATCTAGAATCAATTTGGATTCATGCTATTGCGATAAACCAATATTATTGATGTGTCTTTGTTTTCCAAAAATGGACTCTCCCACCAAACACCATGCAACTGATATTAGTAGGATGTTTCATTCTTATCAATGGTATTGACATATCAACTTCTGTCAAGGGATATAAGGGAAAAATCATTTCCCCTATTATCTATAAATTCAACATCACTGTCGACACACACAATGTATCATAACTCATAGTGAGAACATTTCATCAAAGTTTTCTCTAATATATCAAATTGTGTAAGTTATGATATCTATTAATCTTAAATTATATAGATAAATAAACACACATGCATATAGGATCATCCAATGAAACATGGAAATATGGATATCAAATTGAAAAAATTTCTCTTATAACCTCATATTTTGGAGGTTACCAAATGAAAACACCATGAGAAGGTGTATGGATGTCACATAAGATTCCTACTCATGATATCCTGTATCATCTAATTCACTTCAAACAATATCAACCAGCCATAAAAAAATCAAGAATAGTGTCATGGTACCTCTATATTCTCATCATAATGGGGAATCTCTATGACCTTTCAATGTGACAAATATTCATAGGACATTATCACATAAAAAATTCATATAAAATAAGAATAATGATGTGATAAAGAAACATACTTAATAATTGTTTTTGATACTTTTGTCAGGGTGCACATCCGTCTATCGGGGGATGCACTGATTGTTTCCCCTCATTCCCTCTTTCCAAAGGCGGGTGACATCCGGCACTTATTTTGCGACGTTTGCTCCTTAATCGAAATGGGACGATGGGATTTCAGTTCTTACTTCCTTGTATTCTTCCTCGGAACTCGTTACCTAGTTCAGGTCTCTCTCATAGACTTAATACATTGTTCCTTAAACTATTCCCAATTCCACGTCTTCATGGACGCCAGTTAATTATGCTTCTTCTGTCAGGACATTCCATGGGGTCTAATCAGGGCAGCAACCTTCGGTTGGGGGAGTAGTCACATTGGACATCGTTGGCATGTATGGATGCCAAAAAAATGATTCTCTTAGGTTTCATACCCTTATGATAGGGCTTCTATTGGGCATAGAAGACTGAGGAATACCACGTTGAATATGGGGAATGTTATGCTAGAGGCATGTCTCTGAGGTTTTCCTCAGCTTCCCATGTTTAACATAGGGTATGTCGTGAGTTTAATGTCTAACAGAGATGGATCAAACTGACCAGAACACCGGTAAGAGTGGATCATATCGGTGCAACCCCAGGAGGGAACACTGATGCTGGGGCTAACACATGGTTAGTTATATGATTGCTGCTAGAAGCACTGAGGAGATGGATGTCATGATATCACTGAGATGTGGTGGTCTGGGTGATAATCAATAAGGATATGGATTGTTTAAAATGGATGGAGAATGATATGGAATCGATGTGAGTACGATGGTGATGTTGGGCATGAGCCTCATATAGGCTTCCTACGTATCCTCATGGTGGGGTATCAAAGTCCATGTAGTTCTGGATGGAGGGTATTGAATTGGGGTGTATGCATAGGATAATGACCTGAAGATATAGCGGGACTTATGCGTGGTTAGCAGCCCGAGAGTTGGTCTGATGCTTGGTGGGTGGACTAGAGATGTGGGTACCAACAAAGGGAACTACAATATCTTACAGTTGATCAATTGGGGACTTCAAAAACTTACTACAAGATGGGGATACAATGAATTACCACTGATTGGGGTTCTAATGGCTTACTGTTGGTTGAGGTTCCAACAGCTTTCGGCTAGTTGGGAATGAAAATATCTTACCATCGATTGGGATTAGACCTCATGGAGGCATCTTACATACCCTGTGTAGGATACAAGGATCAAATCCCACATAGTTCTAATAGGTACAGTTTAACATCTTGTGGGAAAAAAGGGGCATGGAGTTTAACGTCATGTAGGGCGAGGGTTAGCCGACATGAAGAGGTCAAAACAAGTAGTTGTTGGGATGAAACCTAAGAGAGGCTTCCTATGTACCTTTCCTCGGATACAATGATAAATGTACATGTAGTTCTAGATGGTGGATACAATTTAACGTCATGTGGGATGAGGGAGAACTAACGTGAAGAGTTCAGAACAAGTAGGTGATGGGCTTAAACCTCAGGGAGGCTTACTACGTACCATGCATAGGAGACAAGGATCAAAGTCCAAATAGTTAAGGATGGTGGATATAGTTTAACATCATGCTTGATGAGGGAGAATTAATGTGAATAGGTCAGAACAAGTAGGTTTTGGGCTTGAACCTCAGGGAGGATTCCTACGTACCTTGCCTAGGAGAGAAGGATCAAAGTCCACGTAATTCAGGATGGTTGATGCAGTTTAACATCATGCCTGATAAAGGTGAATCAAAGTAAAGGAGTCTGGAAAATAGGTGTTGGGATTGAAACCTAAGGAGGCTTCCTACGTACCTTGCCTAGGAGACAAGGATCAAAGTCCACGCAGTTCAGAAAGTTTTGGGGCTTACATGCTAAGGTGGCCCGTGGGAGGATGCCATGGTCAATGCTTACTCTAATCCCACATGAGCAATGCTCGATGTAAGAAAAAAGAAGTGGAAAAGACCTAACAATCACGTCGTAAAATGTGTGTCCATAGGAAGTGAAGTGGGGCTTACATGTGGTTAGTGGTCCAAAGAGGAAACATGGGCTTACAAATGGGTAGGGCCCAAAGGGGAAAGAGGGGCTTACACATGGTTAGCGGCCCAGGGAGATGGATATTGGGACATACTCCAGGATGGAGGCCCAATGGTAATAAATCCCAGAGGGAGAGGGACAAGGTAACTAAAGTCCCTATGCTCATCTCTCCTCTATTATTTGGCATTGAAGAATAGAAGAGGAGAAGGGGTGATACCTCCCTCAAGAAAGGATAGGGTCTTACATCATGATGGTTGCCCATCCTCATGGACAGATGCTATTTTAGAAAAGATGATCTCTTTACATTTGAAAAATATCTCACTCAGATGGAGATGAGCGAGAATGGATAATTTCTATTATGGGTGACCTTGAGTGTATTTATTGGGGAAAGGCCATAGTTTAATGTCATGTACTGGGGATGATAGTGCTTGGAAGTTTAATGTCCAGTAGCCCGAATGAGGCGGGTTCACTCCGTAGCCCTAGGACTTACATAACCGATACCCACCCACCCTTAGGGAGAGGAATACATAAGAAATTTCATAGTGTAGCAGTGTTGTGGAGTGATCCACTGAGTGTCCCATGTGACTATGGCTATGTGATGATTCAATAACCATTAGCATGCCTATGAAAAGAAGCATAAGGCTAAGAAACACAATTTGAACCAACACCTAAGGGGCCTTGAAATCACTTTGTACAATCTTGGGGGGCCATACGAGAGAAAGGTGCATGAAACAGGTGTGTTTAAAATAACATGGGATCAGACATGGTGTCTTAGGGTAAATATGACACATAGAGTGCACAAGGAGGGATGCACGCAAGATGAGAGGTAGCGCACAAGATGGAACGGTTGCGCGCAAACCAGATGGATGTGCAAAAAATAGGTCTGATGCAGGGGAAACTTGCACACAAGAGGTATAATTGGGTTGAAAATGCATTAGGGTAAAAGGAAATGTATGAGGATCAAGACCAAGAGGGACCACCCGAAAGAGGACCTATGACAACCCTGCTTTTTATTACAATTTAAACATGATTTATTACATAAAACTTCACTTGATTACAACAAATAAGACCAAGAGGTTTAGTGTCTTTGGGGATTAGGATCATTACATAAAAACGTAAAACATGAAATACAACATCTTTATTCAAAACTTCCTTTACATGACCACTACATTCCCTCGTACTTAGCATTGGATGGGATAACCTAAGGACATGCATAAGAAAAGGGTGCGCTATAAAGACCAGTAAGGGAGTACACATGAAATAACATGAGGAGTAAAATAAATGTTATACAATAGTAATATCAATATAGAATATTAGAAACATGAACATAAAGTAATGATAAAGCATGATAATCATAACATGGAAATTTGGCAACAACACTTAACATGGAATTAGCATGAGCCAAGGCTCATTGCACATGGAGCATGAGTAAAACCTCATTGAACATAAAGCATGAGTAAACCCTTGTTGCACTTGAATTAGTATAAGTAAACACTAATTTTACATGATATATCATGATACTATACTTTACCCAATGCATTGGAGTGCTATAAGGGCACACCCTTCTTAAACATTTCATTTCATGCATAAGTGTGCCACATGGATCATAAAACATGGATTCATAAAACATATTCATTTATTACATGATAAAGTAATGTGGAATTAATACATGAAACTTTATAAACAATAAGTAAATGTGCATAAAGGTGAATACCCTTGATGGAGAAATGGGCATGGTATTCACTACACAATGGCATTGGCTTAGAAAATCGGTGCGATTTCGGCAGCGTAATGGCGTGACATAAGAATTCATAAAAATGGTTGATGAGAGAGAAAGGGGTTACTAATAATATTTACATGTAATGCACAGTAATTAGGTCATATAGATACATTTCCCAACAATTTTAATGTAATTTAGAATCATGATACAAAAGTATTGCTTGAATG
This sequence comes from Viscum album, assembly GCA_963277665.1. Classification (NCBI taxonomy): domain Eukaryota; kingdom Viridiplantae; phylum Streptophyta; class Magnoliopsida; order Santalales; family Viscaceae; genus Viscum; species Viscum album. The sequence goes on along the minus strand of OY728163.1, from coordinate 1,636,848,702 downwards.
TAAATGAGGAGAGAGAAGTTCCTTTCGGAATATCAGCATTGTAACGGGTGTACATGGGAGGCATTTAATGAGAGAGAAAGGGGTATCCCATCATTAAAACATAAATAGGGCAGTATTAGTGAGGTGATAAACCATACCCCAACATTAATAATTGAAATTAAAAGTGTAAAACAACTTAAAGAAAATTGACAAAAAAAGAAAGGAAGAAAAAACCCTTACTTGGAAGTGTGCTTCCAAAGGCTTGAAAGAGGATTGAGAGAGGATTCTTGGGAGATTGGGGAACCTTGGGAGGATTCTAGAGAGAGTAGGGAAGAGGTGGGAAAAACTCCAAAGGCTTTGAGTGATGAGGAAGTGGGAGCTTGGGTGGGTTTATATAGGAAAGGTGGGGGAATTCTTTATTATTTAGTTTTGGGTCCCCTTGCATTAAATTAATCCAAACCACAAACCATACCATGGTTTTTGCACATGGTTTTTGGAAAAGGGAAGAGGAAAAAAATATTTTATAAGGACAAAGTCCAAACTTCTTAAAATAATATGGTTTCTTATGTGTAGGTGAGTCACACTCCCATGGAAATTAAATTAAAAAGACAAGGTGTTTAATAAGTCTTGAGGGGTCCATTAATGCTTTGATAAGTAAGTGAAACAAACCCAAAATCACATTATTTTAATGGTAAAACATATATTGGCCGAACATAAAGCTTATAGTATTTTATTACATCACTATTGGGTCATTATGATGTCATAAAACACATTATATATTTAAAAGGTATTTAATTTTTATCCAAAAATTTGACTGTCTCATAAAATTATGAAAAATTCACCATTGGAAAATTTCAACATCTTGATTCCAGAAATAAAAATTATTTTATCTAAATAATTTTATAAATATGTTAATTTTAACTTTTAAAATAAAAACTGACATTTATCGAAAATTCACGGGTTTTGACAGAAATGGATTTCAAACATTAATAAAAATTATAATTGCATTCATAAAATTATAAGATCATTTATATTTAATAAAAATTAATTTAATAATAATAATAATATTTTATTAAAATATTATTTAATTCAAAAATCCCTTAATTTAATAAAATAGAATTCTTTATTAAATAATAACTAAAAACACTATTCGTACTTTAAAAACTATTTATAATGTATCAAAAATGACAAGAAGGTATATTCATTATTATATAAAAAATAATATACACAAACATAGTACTAGAGATTTGTTACATAACCCCTTAAAATAGCCGCATAAGACCTAAGGGTAAGGTGTGCGATGGTGACAGACTCTTGGGGTGGCTCGGATAACATCGCTCGAGTGGTAATCTCTATCAACTTCCACTTTTCTCATAGACGGTCCCATTCTATCATGACATGATGAAGCTCAGCTTGGGTTTGTTCAAGAGCGAAGCCCAAGGATTCCACCTCTTTTCCAATCTCTGACAAATGGGCTTCATACGGAGCAATTCTACTGGACGAGACCATCGCTTCTTTTGTCTGAGTAAATTGGATTTGTTAAAGCCCTATATTTATACTAATCATGTGATCACTGTTCAACAACTATATTAGCAACGGTCAAAATTATTAACATAAAACCAAATAAGTTGAAATTTTATATAAACACAAAGAGACATTTAATTAGATCAAGAGGGATTTCCATTGATGAAACATTGGGTCATTACAATATTCCCCCCTTAAGAAATTTCGCCCTCGAAATTTTCCTTTTCCCACACTAAAAAAGATGTGGGTAACTTAGCTTTATCATTTCCTCTGATTTCCAAGTCGCTTCTTCCAACTTGTGGTTTCTCCACAACACCTTGACGAGGGGCATTGTCTTATTTCGTATAACTTTTTCTCTACGATCTAAGATCTTCACTGGTTGATCCTCATAAGAAATATCATCTTCCAATTGCACCATCTCAGAAGAGAGTACATGTTAAGGTTCTGGTGTGTACTTCCTTAAGAGGGATACATGAAAACATCATGCACTTTGGCCATGGCAGGTGGAAGTTCTAGTCGATAGGCCACAACCCTGACACTATCAAGAATCTCAAAGGGGCCGATTTACCTTGGACTTAACTTCCCTTTATTTCCAAACCTCATTACCTTCTTCCACGGAGATATGCATAGAAAAACCATGTCTCCAACTTTAAACTCAAGGTCTCGTTGACGGTTATCTGCATAACTCTTCTGTCGACTCTGGGCTACCTTGATATGCTGCTGAATGGTTTTCACCTTCTCAACCATTTCTTCGACCATTTCTGGTCCAAGCAGCTTACATTCACTGACCTCATCCCAACATGCTAGTGTTCTGCACCTTTTCCCATACAGGGCTTAATATGGTGCCATTTAGATGCTTGAGTGGAAACTGTTATTATAAGAGAACTCAACCAGAGGAAGATGTTGATCCCATCCTCCTTTAATGTTCATTGAGCATGCTATCAACATTTCCTCAAGCATTTGGATAGTTCGCTCGGATTTTCCATCAGTTTGAGGATGATAGGCCGTACTGAAGTTTAGTTCAGTATTCATAGAATGTGTGAAGACTCTTCCAAAACGTAGAGGTGAATCTTGGATATCGGTTAGACACAATAGATTGTGGTACTCCATGCAACCTTACCACTTCCCTGATATATATCTGTGCCAGTTGATCCAAAGAGAAGTCATCCCGAATAGAAATAAAGTATACAGTCTTTGTAAGATGATCCACAACAACCCATATTGCATTATTTCCTTTGTATGTCCTTGGAAGTCTGGTGAAAAATTCCATGGTTATGTTCTCCAATTTCCATTCTAGTATGGTCAACGGTTGCATCATCCCCATAAACTTCTGCCTCTCTTCCTTCACATACTGACACACCATGCACATTGATGTATATTCAGAGATCTCCTTCTTCATATTATCCCACCAAAAGTTTTCTCAGAGATCTCAATACATCTTTGTGTTCCCTGGGTGAATAAAGAAATTTGAACTATGTGCATCATCCAAAAGTTCCTTCTTCAGATCCGGACTTGATGGAACACATAGTCTTTTTCCAAACTGCACAATTCCTTCTTCATTAACATTAAAATCCGAGGATTTCCCTTTTTTGATAGCTTCCACTTTTTCTTGAATTCCCACATCATCCTTTTGAGTATCCCTTAACCTTTCCAAGAGATACGGTTGAGCAATAATTTGTGAAAGGATTGATGATGTTCCCTTCTTTATGATTCCCATGTCCATCTTCATCAAGTCTAAGAATATTGGATCCTTCTCAATTCTCATCATTGATAGAATCGCTGGGTCCTTTCTACTTAGGGCATCTTCCACCTTGTTTGCTTTCCCAGGGTGGAAATGGATTGAACAGTCATAATCCTTGATGAGCTCTATCAATCTTCTCTGGTTCATATTAAGCCTTTTCTGTGTGAATATATATTTAAGACTCTTGTGGTCAGTATATATCTCAAATTTCTCTCCATAGAGATAATTCCGCCAGATTTTCAAGGCAAAGATCACAGCCGCCAACTCCAGATCAAGCGTTGGATAGTTTCGCTCATGGATTTTCAACTGCCTTGAGGCATAGGATATCACTTTATCATTCTGCATTAGCACATAGCCTAATCCCTTCTTTGAAGCATCATTTAATACCACAAAAATTTCCCCACTTGTAGGTAAAGTGAGCACGGGTGCAGTGATAAGCCTCCTTTTCAACTCCTTGAAGCTTTCTTCGCATTCATCACTCCAATAAAACGTTACTCCCTTCTGAGTTAGCTTGGTAAGAGGGTTGGACAATCATGAAAATTTTCTCACAAATCATCGATAATATCCAGCTAACCCCAAAAAGCTACGGATATCCGTTACCGATGTTGGCCTCATCCATCCCTCAATTTCATCTGTTTTGGAGGTGTCCACAGATATCCCATTTCTTGTGATGATATGGCCCAAGAATAAGACCTCCTTCAACCAGAACTCACACTTGATGTACTTTGAAAAGAGATTATCCTCGCGCAAAGTCTCCAATACAGTTCTTAAATTCTCCTCATGATCCTCCTTGGTTTTGGAGTATATTAGAATATCATCTATAAAGACTACCACAAATTTGTCTAGGTAATCTATAAAGACTCTATTTATCAAGTCTATGAAGATTTCTAGAGCATTAGTGAGTCTGAAAGGCATTACTATGAATTCATAGTGCCCGTATCTTGTGCGAAAAGCAGTCTTGGGGATATATTCCTTCTTCACCCTTACTTGATAATATCCCGACCACAAGTCTACCTTGGAAAAGTATTTTTCTCCACGCAGCTGATCGAAAAAGTCATCAATTCGTGGGACATGATACTTGTTCTTTATCGTGATTTTGTTAAGTTCATGATAATCGATGCAAAGCCGCATTGACCCATCCTTCATCTTGACGAAGAGGATTGGTGCACCCCATGGTAATGCACTTGGGCGTATAAACCCTTTATCCAGATTCTCCTGTAGTTGTTTCTAAAGCTCTTCAAGCTCTACAACAACCATTCTATATGGATTCATGGATATTGGTAATTCCCCGGGTATAAGTTCAATTGAGAATTCAACATCTCTTCTGGGAGGAAGACCAGACATTTCCTCGGGAAACACTTCCGTGAATTCCCTCACAATAGGAATTTCTTCAAGGATGGTTTCTTCCTTGGACTCAATCATCTGAGCTAGATATGCGTTCTCATGGGGAAGTAATATCCATGCTTGAGATGATGGAGCTAAAGGAGATTCATCTTCCTCCTTACACTTGTAAAGAATCGGGGGTCGATTCTCCATATAGAGTATGATTTCCCTCTCCCGATAATTTATGTTGGCTCTATATAAGGAAAGCCAATCCATGCCAATAATTGCATCAAATTCTACCAGAGGGAGTATGACGAGGTTCACCAGGAAATTCAATCCACAGATTATAACCGGGGAGTACTTATACTCTTGGGATGCAATGATTTCCCCATTTTCCGTACTCACCGACATCTTCACTTACATGATTTTTGGTGGTGCTGGGATTGTTCTAATAAACATTCGAGATATAAAAGAATGCTTAGAAACTGAATCAAAAAGTACGTTCACTATTCTTGAATGAATAACAAGTGTACCTGTCACCACTTCATTGTCAGGGTTCACTTCGGCAGAAGTGATGGAAAAAGCTCTTCCTTGCTGCCTTGGAGGTTGTTGGTTTCCTCCGAAAACCCTTGGATTAGGGCACTGATTTGAAAAATGCCCCGGTTCTTTTCATTTGTAGCATTGAACAACGCGTTGAGGTTCGAACAGAGTGTTCCTCTCCTCTGTCGCAGCCGCAGGTCTTTCTTGCCGATAGTTAACAGCTAGGTTCCCTTCTCTACCACACCTGAAGCATTTCCTCATCCCTTTAAAGAAATATCCAGGGTGCTTCTTTCCACACTATTGGCAAGAGGGGTGATGGATCTTCTTAGCACCGTTGGATTTATCCATCGGACCACCAGCATTGAAGTCCACCTTAAACTTCTTATCCCCTTGATACCCCTTTGATTCCCCAATCTCCATTTCAACCTTGAGGGCACATTGGACAATTTCCTCATAACTGTCGAAGTCACGGATCGCCAATGCTTTCCGCAGGCTAGGCTTCAACCCACCAAAGAAGTGGTCAACTTTGCATTCGAGGGTAACGACAAATCCAGAAGCATATCATGCAATCCTTGTGAAGTTTTCCTCGTACAATCCAATAGATTCTTCATTTTTTTTCTTGAGGGAAAGGAAGTCCCTTTCTATCTTAATCCAGAGGGTGCGCGGAAAATATTTATCAAAAAACATCTTCTGGAAATCCTTCCATTCCAACACCTCGATCTCTTCCTCAGGCATCATATTTTTGATCAACAACCACCATTGATCAGCTTCACCCTCTATACAATAATCCGCCAGGAGAACCTTCTCTTGTTTAGAACATTGAATTATGGAGAATATCTTTTCAATGGAGTTGATCCATTGTTCAGCGATCGTGGGATCGGATGATCCACTAAAAGTAGAAGGCCTTTGTCTCATGAATCTCTCGATAGCGACTTGTTCTTTCTTAGGGGGGGTTGAACGTTCCAATTGATCCGTGTTTCTATACAAAACTTTAGTTAGATGAGAGATAAGTGTGACAAAGTTTTCAATTCCCGCTCCCATTGGATTGAGCATCTCATTAGTATAGTCATCACACCGATCTTCACAATGGTTGTTAGCCCGATTCCTCCTATTACCGGCCATTAGCTGGAATAAAAGGAAAGTTAGGGGTAACACATAAAGGGTAGTCCAAAGACAAATGTTTATGACTTATAAGTAAACTTGTATTTCCTTAACTCATGAGTCTATAGGCTTAAATCTAGGCTTTTCATGATCTACTTTCCAACATATATTCTTATGGTCATTTTTTTAATTCCCTTAATAAGGGTTCATACCAAGCTTTTGAATTTATCAAAACATATCCCCTGGGAGTGTCATAACCAAGAGTGTAGCAAAGACCATTGTCGTGCACCAGTTCCCATTCGAGTCTAGCTCAAAGCGGTGTTTTCGGGTTTTACCCCTACGATACATCTGTACCAGAGTCACCTATACCTGCTCGTATCCAGACAGGGATGTATTTTCTTGATAACCCACTTACTCAATACTCACCAAAACTTAGGGATGTTTTTATTATACTTAGTCCTATGTATAAGGCTTTACTAGGGTTCTCTAATACTAATCCCAAAAATAACTAAACCTATCCTCTAATACCAACTATGACAACCCTGGTTTTTTTTACAACTTAATCATGATTTATTACATAAAACTTCACTTGATTACAACAAATAAGATCGAGAGGTTTAGTGTATTTGGGGATTAGGATCATTACATACAAACTTAAAACATGAAATACAACATCTTTATTGAAAATTCCTTTACATGACCACTACATTCCCTCGTACTTCTCATTGCATGGGATAACCTGAGGACATGCATAAGAAAAGGGTGAGCTATAAATCCCAGTAAGGGAGTACACATGGAATAACATGAGGATTAAAATACATGTTAGACAACAGGAATATTAATAGAGAATAATAGAAACATGAACATAAAGTCATGATAAATCATGATATTCATAACATGGAAATGTGGCAACAACACTTAACATGGAATTAACATGAGCCAAGGTTCATTGCACATGGAGCATGAGTAAAACCTCATTGCACATAAATCATGAGTAAACCCTAGTTTCAAATGAATTAGAATGAGTCAACACTCATTGTACATGATATATCATGATACTATACTTTACCCAATGCATTGGAGCGCTATAAGGGCGCACCCTTCTTAAACATTTCATTTCATGCATAAGTGTGCCACATGGATCATAAAACATGGATTCATAAAACATATTAATTTATTCCAAGATAAAGGAATGTGGAATTCATACATGAAACTTTATAAACAATAAGTAAATGTGCATAAAGGTGAATACCCTTGATGGAGAAATGGGCATGGTATTCACTACACAATGGCATTGGCTTAGAAAATCGGTGTGATTTCGGCAGCGTAACGGCGTGACATAAGAATTAATAAAAATGGTTGATGATAGAGAAAGGGGTTAATCATCATATTTTCATGTAATGGACAGTAATGAGGTAATATAGATACCTGTCCCAACAATTTTAATGGAATTTAGATTCATGATACAAAAGTATTACTTGAATGTAAATGAGGAGAGAGAAGTTCCTTTCGGAATTTCAGTATAGTAACAGGTGTACATGGGAGGCATTTAATGAGATAGAAAAGGGTTTCCCATCATTAAAACATAAATAGGGCAGCATTAGGTAGGTGTTAAACCATACACCAACATTAATAATTGAAATTAAAAGGGCAAAACAACTTAAAGAAAATTGACAAAAAAAAAAGGAAGAAAAAACCCTTACTTGGAAGTGTGCTTCCAGAGGCTTGAGAGAGGCTTGAGAGAGGCTTATTGGGAGATTGGGGAACCTTGTGAGGATTATAGATAGATTAGGGAAGAGGTTGTATGAACTACAAAGGCTTTGAGTGAGGAGGAAGTTGGAGCTTGGGTGGGTTTATATAGGAAAGGTGAGGGAATTCTTTATTATTTAGGTTTGGGTCCCCTTCCATTAAATTAATCCAAACCACAAACCATACCATGGTCTTTGCCCATGATTTTTGTCAAAGGGAAGAAGAAAACAATATTTTATAAGTTCAAAGTCCGAAATTCTTAAAATAATAGGGTTTCTTATGTGGAGGTGAGTCACACTCCCATGAAAATTAATTTAAAAAGACAAGGTGTTTAATAAGTCTTGAGGGGTCCATTAATGCTTTGAAAAGTAAGTCAAAAAAACCCAAAATCACATTATTTTAATGGTAAAACATATATTGGCCGAATATAAAGCTTTCAGTATTTTATTACATCACAATTGGGTCATTATAATGTCATAAAACACATTATATATTTAAATGGTATTTAATTTTTACCCAAAAATGTGACTGTCTCAGAAAATTATGAAAAATTCACCGTTGGATAATTTCAACATCCAGATTATAGAAATAACATTTATTTTATCTAAATAATTTTCTAAATATGTTAATTTTCACTTTTAAAATAAAAACCTACATTTATTGAAAATTCACGGGTTTTAACAGAAATGACTTTCAAAACATAATAAAAATTATAATTTCATTCATAAAATTATAAGATCTTTTATATTTAATAAAAATTATTTTAATAATAATAATAATATTTTATTAAAATATTATTTAATTCAAAAATCCCTTAATTTAATAAAATAGAATTCTTAATTAAATAATAACTAAAAACACTATTCATACTTTAAAAACTATTTACAATGTGTCAAAAATGACAAGAAGGTATATTAATCATTATATACAAAAATAATATACATGAACATAGTACTAGCGATTTGTTACATAACCCCTTAAAATAGCCACATAAGACCTAAGGGTAAGGTGTGCGATGGTGACAGACTCTTGAGGTGGCTCACATAACATCGCTCAAGTGGTAATCTCTATTAACTTCCACTTTTCCCGTAGATGGTCCCATTCGAGCTTAACATGATGAAGCTCAGCTTGGGATTGGTCAAGATCGAAGCCCAAGGATGCCACATATTTTCCGAGCTCTGACAAATGGTCTTCATATGGAGCAATTCTACTGGACGAGGCCATCGCTTCTTTTGTTTGAGTAAATTGGATTTGTTAAGGCCCTATATTTATACTAATCATGTGATTATTGTTAAATGGTTGTATTAGAAACTGTCAAAATTCTTAACATAAAACCAAATAAGTTGAAATTTTATATAGACATAAAGACACATTTAATTAGATCAAGAGGGATTTCCATTAATGAAACTTTGGGTCGTTACAGGACCCCTGGGGGACCTTTCGCACAAGATCCAATACCTTGAGGCCATAGTGTATTTCGCCTACGGAAGAGGTTCATTTAACGCAGAAAATCATCATTTCAACTTCTATAACTTTCTACAAAGGGTGGGGGAGGGTATGCATCATTTAATAGCCAAAAACTTCAGATGTGGAATGTAAGAGGGGATGCGCGCAAGGGACCGTTTGACGTCACATTGGGTGCGTAATGGTTTGAGCTCCTAGGGAAAACAAGCGCTCCATACTCTTCCTTCACACCATTTACTTGGCTATTTTTTTATAAGGTTTCCGAAAAATGGTACCTTTGACATTGCATTGGGCGTGCAAGGGTTTTCACGCCATAGGGAATCTTGTGCGCACTCCTGGACTCTTACGCGTTAATTCCTTGGCATGCTTGCGGTGAGTTTCCTTGGAAGCCATCATTTGACATCGTATTGGGAGTGCAAGGGTTTTCACACTAAGGGGAATCTTGTGTGCACACCATCATTCTTGAGCACATCTCCCTCTCCTATCACAGAATACACCCTTCATTCCCAATATGCCTTTGGTTTCTTTAAAAGAGCCCCCTCATTGCCCTATCTAAAAGTTTGTGTCAATAAATACCCCCCTCAGAATCAGACTCGAAGGGGGACCTGAAGGTCATATTCTGAGGGTCACACTGAAAAATAGAGAAGCGCCTGGTCGGTACAAAAAAAATGGTGTTTTGTCATGCAAACTGCTTCCTCGTGAACGAAAGGCATGGTCCTTTCCTTTAAATAGGTTGAGCCCCCTAGGTCCCCACATTGAATTTTCTACACGACATGTGTTTTCTCTCATTCATGAAAAAGATCTCTATCCACTCGCAAGTTTTCAAGGTCGATTCTGAGTTTGGAACATGCCTCAGTCACATTCACGTCGTCAGCCATTTTCGCGCAGACTAGAATTCTTGCGTGCCACCAGCTGTTTTGTGTGCCAATTCCCCATTCTTTCATGCCCATTCCTTTGTATTTCTGAAAAATGGATAAAAATGGGTGCCCAACATACCAACGCCCATAGGGAGGCCACCATAGCTACTAGAAAGACTTAGATTATCACAAATCCTCAAATCCATCATGCAAGGAGGGTTGTGTCCAATAATCAAATGCTTTTGGGAATGCTTACGCAAGATCAAAAAGATTATGTCCTGTGTGATATCCTGCCGATATAGAACTTCAACATTTTGGAGGATTTGATGATGCATAGCTTTGAAACTGATACACTGCTGTCATGGATGACACACAAGGATAGTCATCCATAGTTCAATATCATGAAAAACAGACATCCTACCAGGGAAACACAGAACACAGCCATCTACGTCCTGAATCCAAAGACATGGACTATTGCATGGAGCGATCCCGTTCCTGTGGAATCACCCACTCTTTATGTGAGAACCTTCAGAAGAAGAATTACCAATGAGATGAAGGGTTAGCAGGAATGGGACTTCAGGTATGGGGGAAACTTCACAAGGGAATGGGAACATGAATAATGGGTATGCCAAATATGCGAGGATTTCAGGACAGAGCTGTAGTCTATCCGGATTTTTAAAGTAGTTTGGACATCCCAATTTCACTTATACTTAAATTAGGACCTGGTATAAGAGTTTCTCAACTGTTGGTCTCCTGACAGCAACACCGTCCACCTCCAACACGGGGAGGCATGTGTCATTCTATAGGACATCCATTGTATTGGAGGAATCCCCATAGAGGGGGTACTAATATGACAAGTACATCCCAATAGGAAACGTCTGAGGGGATATGACACACACCCACATCCTAACAAGGAATCTACTAGATGTAGCTAAAAAAGGAGTTGAAAATAAAATATTTTCTAAAGGACATATCTTATCCAGGATGATTCAGTCTTTTTCTGACGTAGGACAATGCTGTGAAGATGCCAGGCTGAGGGAAGCAATGCTCGAACACATCTCATAGGGGAAAGGTGGGATCATATTGGATGGTCATGGAGGTAGGAGAGTATCGATCATGGGACTTCAGCATAAACAAAATTTGGGGCCCGAATGTATGATCAGTAGGGTTCCTTGCTGCATTCTAGAGTGGGTGGATGTTTCTAGTGAGGGATATGAGGATGGGGGTCTGCCCATGGATACTAGTGATGGATGAGATCATGGTGGAGAAGAACAAGGTTAACCTGGGGGTGCTCATATTGGCTTGACTATATAGTATTCTGGGGAATATCTCAAAGATGAGTATTCCCAGAAAGATATGCGAGCCATTCTCTATTTCTCATGGTTGTGTCATAGCCCACTGTGGGGGGTATGACTTCCCAAATTCCATTCACCCTCTAGGTAATAGTATGTGACCATCACTCTGGAACATTGCAATAATCCTCCCACTAACGCTCAAAGAAGCATGGATCAGGTTCAAGATCAGAATCCAAGCCCATTTCAACTTTCATCCATTCCGAACACCAACTAGTCAGATGGTAGATGATGGGAAGGGCCCATTGGAGTAGAGGGAGTACCTACAGAGCATCAGGGGTGGTGTGTTGGTAGCCCAAATTAATGAAAAAATCTTATGAAAACCATATGGGTCGACCAGGTTTTCCCAGCAGTTCGGGTTCATACAGTGGATGCCCAAGAATGTATACAAAGAAGTTCGGGAGGACAAATATCCTTGAATTCTCTTCCAACTACGACCTATTTTCACAACTGTAGGCCTGGGTGAAATCATTACTCTCCCCATACCATTGTCAGCACTGGAATGTCAACAGAGTATGATGAACACTAAAAAAAGAAGTACCCTGAGGCGATTCTATAGAAACACATCCAAAAAATCAAAGCGTTTAGTGTGGATCCCAAAGTGCGAGGAGGTAGAAAAAGTGGTATGATAGAGTTGAGATGAATAATGGTCCAAGTGGATAGCACAACATGGGATGAAACTTCATCAGCAGAAGCATCGCGAGGAGATAATGTCCCTCCACCTTCTGAGGAGTGGTGGTCCCACAAGCGACCTCGTGGGCCAGATAGGGAACTTCATGGGAAGCAACTCAGGCACCTCCTGAATCCAACATCCAATTATATCTTCCCATCTCTCAGGTCCTCCTAGAGGACGCTGTGATAATCTATGTCCACTGAAGATCTGTGACGGAGGTTGGTGCATACAGGGATCAACTTTCTAGACAAAGGGCGTATCTAGGTGGAATATTTGGTAAACCTTTAACACTGGCACGCATATGTGATAGCCATGGGTATGTATGAATTCCAGCAGGGGTGGTATGAAGAGCCTCACCTCCTGGTGAAAGTGATGCATGACTAGGAAAATGATCCAGAAAAGCTTCCATCTGAGGACGAAGATGTGGAGGAGGAAGAAGAGGTATAAGAAGATGATGATGATTAAAAAGTGAAAAAATAAGAAGAAGAAGTGGAAGAATATGTTAAAGGTCTTGGTGGTGAAATACCTTTAGAAACACATTCTATCCAGGGAATCCCATGTGAGAGTGGTGAAATTGAAGGCTCCAACACATAACTGGCTGAGAAATTTGAGGTGAGTTTAACTCTTGTCTCCACTAGCCTTTCTCTTCTCACAATCCTAACTTATCAACCAAATTTTATCATGTTTAAGAACACGTGGATGATGGATCCTAGGAATCCTTACCCATGGGGGATAAAGACATGCCCATGGAGGCAAGAGAACATCCTCGGGAACTTGTCTTCGGAACCGAGCAAGGTGGGGAACCAGCTATGGTTGGAGTAAGTGGTGATGAGTTGGAAGTAATAGATGAAGAGGAATCCTCTGAGTTTCTCACCTCTCTCACTATTCAGGAGGATCCAGTGTTTGTGATCATGTTAATATGTGTTAAGGGATCTCCTATGGTGATCGCTCCCACCATGACGCAAGCACTAGATACTTCCATGATTGGTTCCTGTAAGTCGTTATCTTCATTGAATATCATTTTTATTAGGAAATTAAAATAACCAAGATACTAATTCCCAATGCAGTGATTGCGAGATTGGAGTCTCAACAGACCATTGAGTCTGGAACATCTGAAGGAGCCCTACTAGTGATTACATCAGCACCTGCTGATCCAACTATTCAATCTGGCCCCACCCTAGTACTCGATGAGACTAAGCCTATAATCATGGAAGATAATGCTGCCAGGGTGGAACTCTAGTCTAGAAAGGGTGAGGTCAAAGAAAGAGAATGAATTCAAGAGGAGGAACCTACTACTGAACTCTTGGATTCTTTTCCTGAGTACAGGCCTTCAGAACCTGAGGAGATAGATGATTCTGAACCAGAAGCGCCTGAGGAGAGCCACATGATGTGGACAATTCATGGAAGTTCATCAAACACTTTCTCAGTTAGCCACATGCTGAATGGATAAACTGAATGGGGTCGCTTCAGACCTGGCTACACTTTCTTTACACTGGAGGGGTAAATGATCACCATCTTCATATAATGATCTATGATTACATGATTGAGAGAATATGGGAGAACAACCAATTATCTTACATCACTCGGTTCCATAAGGAGTCAGATAATACCCAATAATTCCTTAAGGATGATCAAGAAGTCCTATTCCTTGATGATAAAGCAAAATAATGGAAGGATATTATCACAACCCAGTCTGATCTCATTAAATATTTGAGGGACTAGCTAGTAGATGCCTATGATTACGTAGTGTCGGTGAGTTTCCAAATTATTTAGCTTCAAGCTGAACAAGCGTGAGAACATGCTAGGGCTAATGAGTTATGATATTCAGCTGCTGATGAAGAGAGGATTCTCAGGGGGGCAGGAGGCAGTCCTAGAGCCACAATCCAGAAGGTGGCAACACTGGAGCGATCTATCCAAGATGTTGATCCTTAAGGGCCATATTTTTTCATAACTCATAAACCTATCATTCTTTGTTTCTTTTTATTATGAACCAAATGCATGGAAATATCATTTGTTTTCTTGTTTATTTCAATTCATTTTAACCATAATCGTGAAGTGATTAACAATATATACCTAATCTCACGTGGGTCACACCCGATGTGAGACACAAGGGATGAACGTACCATTTCTTCATTTGAATGTGGGAGTACCAACCAGTCTTTGGGAATACAGACTATAAATGACCCATTTGGGATTTAGGGAAGAAAGAGGGAAGCCTAACTGGAGAATGAGAATCTCAGAACAGTCAAATTGCTATTTTCCCAATGAGCTCTAGTGCATCAGCGGGGTAACGCCAGGGGTGTTAGAATAAATTCAAACATAGGGGAGTAGAAAGTGTGAATCACGATACACAAAATTTGGAACACTGTAGGGGTGTCATGAAAATGGAGGATAACTATTGACCATGTTCGAAACAAAGAACCCCTATTTCGTTATCCTAGAATGGGAGATAACAAATGAGGTCCAACCGCTGACCGTGTTCAAAACACGAGTCCTGACTCAAAATGTTATCCATTATCCTTCCAGAACACTAGCCTAAGTTAGTAGGCGAGCCATAGGCTGAGCACCCATACTGTTAGGGGGTTATTTCAGGTATGAGAGAGAATGAGGATCTAAATAAAGGTCACAAAAATCCTGGATGGTGGAGTGATGGGTTTTTCGAATGGAGTCCAAAACTCTTGAAATTATGCCACCATGTTAGAAACATGTTGGGTGAGAGCATTGGTTTGATCAGGGATCATACCTATTTCCATACAGGACCATTCTAGAGAAGACCTATAATGACTTGTTATTTTATTTCATACCAATAAAGATAATAGACACATAGTTTATGCGTCATATGTTGAGGATGGTGCACATAGTATAAAGGATCCGGGGATAGGCCCAAGCCCAATTTCCTGGATGTCGCTAAGTATACCATGAGGATGGGAATTAAGAAAAACCTAGTTCATGAGAAAAATTTGGCTAGAGACCAACACAGGTAGGGGGAATCCTCTTTGGGGAGGAAGCTGAACCATCCCCTAGTTAACATGGGGCGTCATGAACTAGTTTAGGTTAGAACCAAAATTTAATGTCATACTTTGAGGACACGTGGATTAGTGTAGTTTAACATCATATGGTAGGACAGGGAGTGAAAGGATAGATCCCCAGACAAGAGTACATGATGCAGTAGCTATAAAAATGACGTGAATGAAGATGGTAGGAGTCCATGTCACACCATGTTATCCCTGAGGAGGTTTCAGGTTGAGGGACCGAAAATGAAAGTTGGGATGGGCTTGAGGCAAAGTGCCCAAACATTCTTACATACCAATTTATGATGGGGATCAAGCCATATATAGTTTTAGAAGTGGCGTGGTAGGGTACCAATACCAGGGACAATACTGTCATGTGGGTTTGGCTCATACACCAAAATAACCAGAATTGGATAGATCTTGTTTGTTCTTTAGGATGGATGTGTGTTTTTTTTGAAGTGATAAACCTAGGAAGAAGAATATAGGAATTTCTACAAGAATCAAGCCGTATGTAGGAATTAAAAAATGGTATGGTGAATAACCACTACCCAACATGATGTCCCCTCAAGTGAGGATATCACAATGAAGTGCCCTTTTTTCCGTGCAGCCAGGAAGATAATGTCATAGTTTAGGGTCATATGATAGGACCAACACCTGCATTTTAACATCTTACAGTAAATATGTAACAGTTTAAAGTAATGTGGGACTAGGAAAAAAAGTTTAATGTCAAATATCTTGTGCACATATAGAAGAAATGTGGTTTTAGGGGGGAATGCACATGGTGTGACAAATCATACCCGACGTGAATGAGGACGAGGTCCACACCACACCATGCACAATTCTGGGGAAGAAACCTCATAAAAAGGTGCCAGAAAAGGACAAAGAATATGGGGATTGACCTATGGATGCAATGTTTACATTTTCCTACGTATCCCATGAGTATGAGAATTAAGTTGTATGTAGTTCTGAAGGTGCAATTTAACGTCATGTGGGACAAAAGGGAAGAGAGACTAGCTCTCGGAAAGGGAGTACATGTTGAAACTATTGAAAACCCGACATGAATGAGGAAATAAGACCATACACCCCACACTATGCAATCATGTGAAATTTAAGTCCAAAAGGCCGAACAGAAGAGGTAATTAGTGGAACCTGAGCTGGACCTAAAGAAGAAATTCTCAGGTGTTTCTACATATCCCATGAAGATGGTAATCAAGCTATATATAGTTCTAGGAATGTCGTGTATTTTTACATCTTGTGGAAAAGACATCAAGAGATCTTAGTTTTATGGTCTTAGAACTCAGAATATAGATAAGTGATACTCTTACAAATGGGCTCAAACCTTGACCAAATCCCTAAGTCCATGGGATCCATGCTCGATGTGGGAAACAAGGGCGGAGAAGGTATTTGTAACACATGGAAAGGATAAAAAGGGGGAAATGATATGGATCCCCAAATAAAAACTCGCCATGGATTTTTTCCTCATAACTCGCAAACAAGCACTGAGGGATAACACCAAGAGTGTCAAAATTCCACTTGGCATGATGGAGTGGGAAAGGATATGAATCATACAACCAACATTTAGGGCTTGATGGGGGTTTCATGACGATGGAGGATACCTATTGACCGTGTTAGAAACACAACATCTATATCACGTGACCTGAAATGGGAACAACAAATGAGCTTTGATCACTGACCATATTTGAAATGCAGGATTTGTGTCAATTTTTCATTCGATGTTCTCGAGGACATTATCCCAAGATAGTATGAGGGAACTTGGGCTAATAATCCATGTCGTTCGGGGGTCCATTCCAATGTGAAATACAATGAAAGCCCAAATAAAGGGTTACATGAAGCCTGAAAGTGGGAGAGAACACATCTATGTAGAATCCAACACTCTAGGTCATGAACCAGAGTTCTCCTGGGTACATTGGTGAACTGCCAACAAGGGTTGAGGGGACCAATTCAGAAGCATCTGACTCGAAAATATGTGTATAAAACAGGAGGACGAAAGAGATCTTAGGAGGGAGAAGTTCATGGTATTGGTTGTCTCTAACCCGACGTGAATGAGGACATAATCACATACCACACCACATACCTCCTCTCGAGAAACTTAGGCCAGGGGGATAGAAAGATGATGATATTTCTCAGAAACAAGGATAGACCTAATGAATAAATATCTAGGTGGTTCTACATATCCAATGAGGATAGTAATCAATCCACACGTAGTTCTAGAAGATATTATGCAGTTTTACGTCATGCGGAAAGGATACTGATAGGGGAAAGGTATCTCGATGAGGAATGTGTATAGAAGGTAAAGTAACCCAATTTGGATGATGACATAAGCTCATACCAAACTGTACAATCCTAAATAAGAACTTGGGACAAGGGGCCAAAAAGGTCATGGAATCTAAGACGAGGAGTCCCATCCAGTTCATAGTTTAATGTATTGCGGTGAGGATTAAGGTGATATTAGTTTATGGTTATAGTTCTTAGACAATAGTTACATGACCCTTAATGTAGGTATTTCCTTACCAAAGCTCATATGCCCCTGTGATCAATGCTCAGTGTGGGAAAAAACGAATAAGATTATGCTCCCCCATATATAAGGTTACAAAAACAAGACTAACACTCCTTCTCAAGGTAGACTGATGTTTAAAGGAATGATAGGAAAAAATGAATCATTACACCCAATATTTGGGACATGTAGGGGTGGTGACAATGATGGAGGATGGATATTGATTGTATTCAAAACACATCACCCACATCGTGTGACCTGGAACAACAAATGAAGGTCGACTGCTGACCATATTCGCAATGATGAACTTGTATCAATTTTTCGTTCGAGATCCTAGAGGAAATTGGCCCGAAATGGTAGGAGAGACCTAGGGAATAACATCCATGCCATTCGAGGGTCCTTTTGGATGTGAAATATGATGAAGACCCGAGTAAAGGGAATGTGTGAAGCATGAATGTGCCTATGCAGTTTAATATCTTACGGGATGATGAAAGAGGTGGAGATCTCCAGTGAGAGGGATACATGGTGCGGTCATGATTAAATCGACGTGAATGTGGGAAAAAATCATGCACTACACCATGTGTTTTGACTCAAAGGGAGATCCAGATGTTTCGGGATGGGCCTATGGAAAAAATGTCCGGGCATTTTTATGTATCCCATGAGGATGGGAATCAATCCATACATAGTTCAGAAAGGGACATGTTGTTTAAGGTCATGTGGTGAGGACGTGGGAGGATATAAGAACAAGGAGGGGAAAATGTTGTGATCATCATAATCACGACATGAGTGGGGGATAAAAAATCCTAAAATACACCATACGAGATCCTCCAAGAGAAATATACCCACAGGGGGATAGTCAAAGAGGTGAGTTTGGGTCTGGACATTAAGATGAGGCATTCGAGCATTATTATGTATCCCATGAGGATGGGAATAAATCCATACATAGTTCTTGAAGGATCCATGTAGTTTAATTTCGTTCAGTGAGGAAGTGGGTATAGAGAGATCTTAGTTTAAGGTCATAGAGATAAGACCATAACAGTATATCTGCTGCTCGCAGTTTAACATCATGCAGGATGAGTGTTGAGTAGTTTTACATCTTTTAGCTTGGGAAAATCACATTTTTAATGTCATGTGGTGAAGATAGAACAATTTAAGGTCATGTGGGACTAGATATAGTTTACCTTCATGTGGAACAACATGAAATTTAATTTCATACGGGACAACAAATCAGTTTAATGTTATGTAGGATGTAACAATTTAAGTTCATGTTGGACCATGGCCTCAGGAAAATAATTTCTTGAGTAATTTGGCATTGGTGGGTGGAGTTATACGATCTCCATCCATGGTAACCAGGTAGTATTCACCATTGGGGAAAACCTTGTGAATGATGTAAGATCCTTCCCATTTGGGCTCCAACATGGGTGGTTTCCCACCAGGTATCATTGGTGTTCTCAGGGCTAACACCATGTCACCTTGAAAGAAATAACGGAGGAAAAATTTCTTGTTGAAAGGTATATCTATCTTGTTCTGATGCCTTTCCAGATTGTGTAGGGAATGAAGCATGTTCTCTTCAAGCACTTCCAACTGAGACAAATGGATTTAAGAAATCTTATCTGGTTCTTACTGATCATAGACAGTTGTGCATAATGAAGAAAACTAAGTATTGATGGGAAGTATGACCTATATTTCGTACATTAGGGAGTATGGGGTCACCAGGGTGGAATTGTGAGTCATTATTCGATAAGCCCAGATTGCGTTTTTCGTACATTAGGGAGTATGGGGTCACCAGGGTGGAATTGTGAGTCATTATTCGATAAGCCCAGATTGCGTTTGGGAGATTGTCCAGCCAAATCTCTTTGTTCTGGGAAACCATTTTTGGAAGGATGTTCGATAGGGTTTTGTTGAACTCCTGGATCTTCCGATTTTCTTATGCATGATAGTAGGAGCTATGGTTAGAATGGATGTTTTACTTGGCATAAAATTTATTCAACTCAGATAAACAAAATTTTGTGCCATTATTACTGAGAATGGAATGAGGGACTCCAAATTGGTAGATAATGTTGGAGATCAAAAATTATACAATAGAATGATCCATGAAATACTTAAGTGGAACTGCCTATGCCCACTTGGAAAAGAAATTCATAGTGGTCAGGATGAACTTGCACTGGAGAGCTGTCACCGGTGGATATGGTCCCATGACGTCCTATCCCCAGAACTCAAAGGGAGAAGAGTACTTAGTGGTGTGAAGAGGCTCTGGTGTCCAACACAAAAAATTATCATGGATTTGTCACACATGAAACCTTTTGTAAAACTCGATGCATTCATGAATCATGGGCGACCAAAAATACCCCAATCTCCAGATCGGGTGAGAAAATTTTGGCTCAGTCTGATGAGACCTGCAGGAACTGGCATGAACCTCTTGCATGACCTGAGAAATATGACCTCCTTGAATTAAATAGAGGAGAAACTCATAAAACCTTCACTTGTAGAGGATTTTATCAAGACTGGGATAACTCTTCATGGTTAAATGTAATGCGCGACGCTTGATTCTCTCATGCTCAGCTCGATCTGTTGAGAGATTACAATGTTTGAGGTACTTGATAAAGGGAGTCCTCCAGTCATGAGTCACTTCCAGCATTGCATTAGGGGAACTTGGGGGTCATGACGTGGAGGCGCCGATGGTAAGGTGGATTACATGTGGGATATCATCTTCGTCTAGAGTGACGGGGTGTGATGACTCTCCAGTGTGCCACGAGGATAATCAAATCATCCTAATCAGGCTTTGCAAGAGATGCAAATAGGCTGGCCAAAGCATAATCTCTACCATTCTGGGATCGAGGGACATGGGTAACTTCTGGATGAGACTGGAACTGGGCCCTCAGCTGGCGAGTACTTTCCAACAATGGTACAAGCTCTAGATTCCTGACAACATAATCAACGTTGACTTATTTGATGACTAGATCAGAGTCCCCTTTCACATGAAAGTGGGGAACATAAATCTAGAGGGCCATCATGAGGCCAGTGATAAGAGCCTAGTACTCCGCCTCATTGTTGGCACAACCTTCTAACAACAGGAATGAATATAACAGAATGTCTTGTGCTGGTGTGATGAAGATGATACCCAAGATCATTCTATTGAGTCTAA
Source organism: Viscum album (assembly GCA_963277665.1). NCBI lineage: Eukaryota > Viridiplantae > Streptophyta > Magnoliopsida > Santalales > Viscaceae > Viscum > Viscum album. The sequence goes on along the minus strand of OY728163.1, from coordinate 1,636,827,728 downwards.
GATCATTGAGTATTATTCCAGTAAGACTTTGGGAAGCACCATAAAAGTGAATTTTCCAACACATAATGTCTTGGTATATCGAGAGGATTACCTCATTGGGAAGATCCAGATCCAGATATTCTTCCATAGGAGCTAGATGGACGACAAGGAAGCCTGCTAATGCCTTCTCCAAAACAGCCTTTTGGGGAAAAAAACCTGATGTAGAACTACTAGAGCATCACTGACCACTGAACTAGATGGCCTATCAACATGGGGCGGTTCAGGATGTACTTTAGCAGTTCCACTCGGGACACTAGCTGTACCTCATGGTGCTACAAGTAATGTCATAATTTCTGCACTATGATTACCAGTACAAGGTAGCTCTTCTCGATGGAGGAGTATCTGGTCTCAGTATTGAGGAGAATGCAACTAATTTAGTAAATAACATTCTCCATTCCCTCATTGTTCTTCTACACTAGAAGGGTACTGAGAGATCTTTCCAAGGTGGTCACATAAAGGACCATTGACTTTCTGGAAACAAGTGGAATCAGGACCAAAGCCTACAAAAAATACTGCATTATATACTTGAAAGAAATATCAAATTCCTCATCCCACTAATATACAATTTCATTCATCATGAGTCAAGAAAAGGGTGTGATATTGCTGGCCAAATTCATGATTAATTGGTGTATGTAGGCCAAGTGGCCATGAAAGCCTCTAAGCTCCCAAATTTTTCTCAGAGGAGACATTTAACTGATGGCCTTAATCTTCCCTAGATCGATCTCGATGACTCTATATCTGAAAAAGAACCCGAGAAACTTTCAAGAGGTAACCCTAAAGACACACCTCAATGGGTTCATCTTCAGATAGCGAGAATGAAAGAGACCTAACACTTTCTTAAGATATTTGATATGGTCTTGATGCTGGAAAGATTTGACCACCAGATCATCCATGTAGAATTCCACCAATGTCCTATGGATTGGCTTAAATATGTGGTGCATGGCATGCTGATAGGTGGAACCTGCATTCTTTTGACCGAAGGGCATTACATGGTGGAAAAAAGTACCTTGTGGTGCCCTAAATGCTATATAATCCTCATCCGTAGGGGCCATTCGAATTTGGTTATACCCAAAATACCCATCCATGAAGGAGAGATATTAGAACCCAGCAGTGGAGTCAATCAATAGCTCCATCACGGGAAGGGGAAAATCATTATTCGGACAACGACAATTGAGATCCCATAAGTTGAGGCAGACTTTGATCTGTCTGTTATTCTTCCTGAATGGCACAATGTTGGCTAACCATTTGGGGTAATAGACCTCCTTTAAAAAATTGGATCTAATGAGCTTACCAACTTTGGCCTCGATCATGGCCTCATGAGATGGATGCATATTTCTGGGAGGCTGTTTAAACCCATAATGATTTGCTGGGAGACCGAGGCAGTGGATGAAGACATGTGGATCTTATCCTGGAATCTCATTATAACTCTAGAAAAATACATCACCATGTTTCTTTAGGAAGTCCATGTATCTCTATTTCTCCACAGTAGGCATAACGACACTGATCAATGTGGGTTTTAGATCTGTCTCGCTACTGAGGTTCACCTGTACCAATTCATCAATCGTGGTGGAGATACCTTCTTCTATAGTGGGAGGAGCATCCTCCAAGTCCTCTTCATTAATGGGGGGATCCTCCATGGGAGATGATTAATCTGAATCGATAGATCCTGGTGGGAAGCTGGTTCTAGCCTGCGCGTTGGTAGACATTGCATCAGGGGACTCATGTGCTATCTAAACCATATCGATGATGGCTTTCAACCTGATCCCATCTGGTCATCAGTCCAAGGGGCCACAGTTTATGATATCAAAGTAATAGTGGCACGTTCTATTGATCCGGTTTATCCAAGTTCAGTGAAACAATCAATTATGACATATTTTCATTGCCATGGGGTGGAAATCTCAATACCTTATGGGGGTAGGGGGATCTGGGATCACCCAAGCCTAGTTTGTGTAGGGAGAAGAGGTGATCATCCGGAATCCCCAAGAAATTGGAATGTGATTCCCCCTTGTTATAGAAACACAAAAACATTGACCCGTATCTAGGTTTATAGACTCCAATTAGTGGATCAGGAAAATGTAGGCATCATCCAAGTCTATCCACAGGTCAAATCATGTTCAAACTCATTAGCCTGAATCTGCTTGTCCTTGCTCTTGTAATAGTCAACATCTAGATAGCAGGATTCACTAGAGGCAAAGGGAGAAACATAACCCATGATCACTCCCAATCATCCATTAATGGGGTACTTAAGGCACTGGTGAAATGATGAAGGCACTGCCACATGAAGGTGGAGCCATGTCCTACCCATCATTGCATTATAAGAGGTGTCCCGCGCGACCACCATGAACTCGGTGTAGAAAACTAAGCCACTGAACTGGGTCTTCAGGTAGATCTTTCCAACTGGCATATGTTCCTTACTATCATAACCTTGGATTTTCAGGTTAGAGGGACTCAGATCATCCTAGGACAACCCCATTTTTGGAAGTGTTCGTGTCGGGGTTAGGTTGATCTGAGAGCCTGTATCGACAAGACAATGAAGAAACTCCAAGCCATTAAAGTAGCTGGTGATGTACATTGGGAGGATGTTCCCATATATGGGAGAGCCTTCGTTTTCTCCATAGAAAGAGATAATAGCCTAACATTCATCATGATCGACTGCCTCAGCATGGAAGGCTTCTGTAGCTACTACCTTCATCTTAAACTAGAGGGGAATCCTTAAAGATTCGGCGAGGGATTCACGCATATCCACCAATATGTGAAGGAAATCAAGGATAAAGATCCTCACTGGAATGCTGGAAAAAATGCTTAAGGATATCATTCTTCCATGACTTGTGTGAAATTTTGCATACATGTGTTCGTTCTGCAGCAAGGGGTATAAAAGGTGATTCCAGCTAAATTGACAGCTGGTTGGTGCAGGGAATGTACTGCTACTCACTAGTCAAAGATCATGGTGTTACTACTAGATATGGTCTAGATGAATAAGGATAATCTGTAATAGAGCACAACTGATCATGACATGGTCTGCGTGGCTCTATCAGATCAAGTAACACAAACGACGGCGAAGGGGGACCTGATGACACCGAATGAGAAGGTTGCGCGTGTTGAGCTCTGCGGTGGGCCTACTGTTTGGTTTTAGTGGCATGAAAATACTGACTGGAAGTACTGACTGAGGTACTCCGACAAATCATATATCCATGGTCCTGTCGACACTAGTGACAGTTGGGGATGTTGGGAGGATCTGTGTGGCGCTCCTTGCCATCAGAAATCATGTAGGGGTTTACCAGCTCCATAGTGTTAACTGAAGCATACACTTGATCATAACTTGAGAATCCTCCACTAATGGATAGATTCTAGTGGTAATATCCATATATACGGGCATGAAGTTACTGAGAGTATGGGATTATGGTGACATCGGTGGGGGACATTGTTTTACCTTGCAACGACAATGCTTGCTCTTCTGAGAAGAGGGAGGCTGATCTGTTGATGCAGAAGCACTGACTATGGGTGACGCAAAATCCTCTGAAGGCTCTGGTCAATTTTAGATGTGCACGGATAATACCATGGTCATGGGAAACTATCTTATGATCCATCCAGTCGTCATACTTTTGAGACCCGTGGTGGGGAACCTAATGCCACTCACCTTCGCTGTCACGACCACTATCTTGCATCACGAATACACACGCCACCAGTACTGGAGCTGGGCCTAACTTGAATATGTTGTTATCAAACTAGTCTTGAATCCAATCTTTAAACACATATAATTGTTTTATGGTGTTTCGTAGGATCTAGTGTTAGAGGTAGTAATTGGGGTGATCAGTGAGATCCACCTCTTTGGGCCTCCTGCATTCAGGAATCTATAGAAGTTCTTGTTCTAAGTCACTTCAGAAATAACTGGGGACCTGAGCCTTGTTGAATGAGTTGGTTTGGATTCTCTTATCAGGGAAGGGGTTATGGGATCCTGGCCTTGATGAGGGGTTGAAGGAGACGGTCGAGGAGGTGGAACCTAGTTATCTCTCCTAGGTTGTGGTGGCACGTTATGCGGGGGCACCTGCCGGTTATGGGGTGGTCGCTGCTGGGTCGGAGGCTGCACCTAAGGTGGAGGTTCCTGTGAGGTTGTAGAGGTGGCTCCACTGGTAACAACTCTAGAATCCTAGGGAACTCTATTTGTGCCACCATGGGAGGCTCAGCCTTATCAGCCCATCTCGTGTGAATTGTATGAGGCAACAAACGCCTCTGATTGGCCTATTTCAAGGCTTACTCTAGAAACTAATCCTTATCAGAGAAGTCTCAGAATACCCTAGTGTGATTTTGAGTAATTATATAAGGGAAAAGTTTGATTTTTACATTCCCCACACGCATTTTCAGCTGCTGTTTCTGAGTCAGCAACATATCCAAGGAGTAGGTGAGGACTTCACACCGAGCGAGAAAGTCCGTGATGTACTCGTCAAGCCTCTGCGTGTACTTGAAGAGGTATTAAATACTTGTCTTTTGAGTGGTAGAGTTGAACTGTTAAAGGAACTATCTATGAATATCTTCCCAACCAGAAACTGACTCAATGGGTAGTTGGTTGTACTAGACAAACTCATTCCCTTCTAATGTTTGTACAAAACACTGGAGTTTGGAGGCCTCTTGCTGTGCCGGAGTTCCCAACATGGGTCCAAAACTTGAGATGAAGTGGGATAGATGTTGTAGCATGTCAACTGTCCCATTAAAAGGGGAAAAGGTAGGGTTTCCGAAACAAAGGGGTGCTGTCATGTCAACAAACTGCGCCAGATATGGCTTTCCATCAAGTGGGATTGCCACCTGTCAAGTTTCCAATGCCTCGAGGAGAGAAATAAGTGCCACCTTCAAATCCTCTAGTTGGGGATTCCTATCATAAAGAGGTTCCCTAACCACCAGTATGTTGGAATGTTCTTCAACATGATAAGAAGGCTTAGCGGCTTGTGGAGCGGCTGGTGGGATGACTTGCGGAGCGGCTGGGGGAATCTGAGCTGGGCCCTGAGGATTATCACGCCACTCATGTGGATATGATGACACATACTCCACCCTATAGACATAAGTTTCGGCCTCTATCATTTTTACATGGGAAGGATGGTTAGGGTCAACTAGAGGCAATTTTTTGGGGGACTATTGTACCTCCCCCTGATGCCCCGATCGAGGATCATCGTGGTTTGGCCCTCGCTTCACGACACATTCAGTAAGGAAGTAATCAACCATATTTTTGTTCTCCATGATCTATTGGTGTAACATGGCTTCTTCAATATCATCTTCAGTTTTCTGAACTGATCTAGATGGGTTAGAGTGTTTGACATCCCTAAGGTGCTCCTTTCCATTATTGGGATTCCAACCGAGGACTAATGCCTTGGTGGGCATGGGATGACCCAGTAGATTTATCTTCCGGCGAGTAACCCTTCCCAATGGATCCAATAGTTATGGAACTCCCCTAGGGGCTATGTTCTCGTCAAGGATATCTATATTTTTCTCCCCCTTCGACAGATCAACCATGTTAACCGTGACTCTACCTGTAGGCATATCGTCAATATTTCCTAGAAAGTCTGGATGACACTGGATAGAATTGAAATGGAGTGCATCATAAATCCCCCAACCATGGACCTGAACGTGGGGGGAATCCTCCTTGATAATTCTATGAAGAACATTAATGATCTAAATGCATCTTTACTAGAGGTTCTGGTGGTGATCGAGCGACCCAGGGCGCTGGGCCACAAGGAGCACAGCCAAGTCGACCATACGACATTACTGGTCAATATCTTCAAAGTGTACCTAAAATCTTGGGGTAACCCACTCGCTGAGAATGGATTTGGAATTGATTCACCCAATGGGTTTGTCTAAAGCACACAACTACCTCCTCGGTAAGCGATTCTGGTGCACTGAAGTTTGTAGTTGCAGTTGGCCAGAACATCTATGGGAAATGATCTACTGCAAGGATGTCACTAAAGATCATTGGCTCAAGCTTGGGATCTGGCCCTCGGTTACCCCAGACATCAACTGGTTGCAGTTGTGGGACCTGCAAAAAAACTTATGCAGACTGCTGAGATGGTAGACCATATGATGGAGAGTACGACGAATGAGTTGACAAGTCGCCTCATCTCAGGCGATCATGTAGAGAATGCGACGACTAAGCCACTAAATATTGGTAAGACAGGCTGGAAACCATAGATTCCGGCATAGGGGATGCCATCACGGATGGTGAGACATAATTTTGTTCATCCTTTACCAGTCCCCAGAATAAATCTCCATGATCTCTGGTTGAGGTAGAGAATAACCCTTTCGATGATAAGGAGGATTTCACAACCATGAACTAGAAAGGGGGAAAATATTCCTCCTCCTGGATGTATCTGGGAAGGGATGAGGGAATCTGGTGGACCTTACATTATGGAATAATGAGGCTAATATGCCTTGTTTTTATCCCATCCCTTGAGATATAGAATCAAGTTGAGGGTTCAATTTCCGAATTGCATTCCGTCTCAGAATCTGAGAAGTAGACGTGCTTAATCGTGGTTTGAATCTTCTTGGAGTTCCTTTTATGGCGTCAAAGACCCATCCTCCTGCTCCGATATGGATCTTTAGGAAAGGGTATACTTTTATCCCAAGGTGTAAATTTGGTATCACCTAGAAAAATGTCAAAGGGAACACGGGGAGGGCCTATGTTTCCACTGGATGACATGAGGAGGGAGTCTCCGCTGGAAGTGATGGAGTGGGTAGGACCTCCACTAGAGTTGATAAGAGCATGGGCAGGGCCTCCATGCTTATTTCCTTTGGCAGTGTCAGTGTGAGGAGGGTCCTCATACTGGTCGAGATAAACACAGTTAGGACCTCCATGTTGGGTTCCCATGAAGCGAGGAAAACCACCGATTCTCTGATTGCTGGGATTAAGATGACCCTCATCGGTTACTATAAGTACATGGGAAAGACCCCCACACCGACGGTTGACCAAATGGGTAGCATCTTCACATCAGTGACCTATGATAGGAGGAATGACTCCATACCTTAGGTCATGGGTGCAGAAGAGGCTTCTGTAATGGTTGTTAATGCAGTAGAGAAGACCTTCCCTTAGATTTATGGTGGCATGAGGAGGACCTCCATGATGAGCTTGGGAGCGGGGAGGACCCACACTCTCATTGGTGATGGTACGGGGATGACCTCCGTAATAGATGTCTTCACCACAGGTCATCACGCAATAGACGCCACCTGTGTTGGCGACTAGGAGAGTTGACCCAACATGACCATGGGGTGGTTGGGGACTCGATCTGAGTCAGGTGTACGAGTTCCCTAATTGAAAAAACAGGGTACTGATGATATGTACCAGTAGTGGAACAGATCACGGTAGACATTGATGTTGATTCCTCTCAGTGGGCTTCCTCCTCATCATATGCCCGATCCTGGTGTGTTTGGATGATTGAACACTAATTCATCTGGGTTTCTTCCCCTTATGATAGGGATTCTCGAGGGTGTGGACGCCCGAGGCATCTCATGTTGAATGTCGAGAATTTTATTCCATAGGCATGTATATGAGGTTTTCTATAGATTCCCAAGTTTAACATAGGGTATTACACGAGTTTAACATCTATAAGAGATGGATCATATAAATTAGAACACTCATTAGAATGGATCAGATGAGCACAACCCTATGAAGGAACACTGATGTTGGGGATAACGTGTGGTTAGTTACCCAATTGTTACTAGAATTAGTGGGGAGATGGATGTCATGATCTCCCCAAGATGTGGAGGTCTGGGAGAGAATCCCGATGGATATGGATTGTTGACGATGGATGGATAATGATATGGAACCGACATAAGGATGATGATGATGTTGGGATTGAGCCTCAAATATGCTTCCTACAAATCCCTATGGTGGGGAATCAATGCGTACATAGTTTAGGATGGAGGGTATAGAATCGGGGTGTACACATAAGACAATGACCTGACAATATACCGGGGCTCATGTGTGGTTTTCAGCATAAGAGTTGGTCTAACGCCTAGGGGGTGGACCAGAGATGTGGGTCCGAACAAAGGGGACTACAACAACTTACCGTCGATCGATTTCAGACAACACCAACTTACCACTGGATGGGGCTACAATGGCTTATCGCTGAGTGGAGTTCCAATGGCTTATGACTGGTTCAGGCTATAATGGATTTCTGCTGGTTGGGAATGATAATGGATTACCGTCGATTAGGATTGGATCCTAAGGAGGCTTCCTATGTGCCCTGTCTAGAAGAAAAGGATCAAATCCCACATAGTTCGAATGTGTACAACATAACATCTTGTGGGACAAAAGGGGAATGCAGTTTAACATCATGCAGGGTGAGGGTGAACCGACGTGAATAGGTTGGAACAAGTAGCTGTTGGGCTTGAACCTTAGGGAGGCTTCCTACATACCTTGCTTATGATAAAAGGATCAAAGTCCACATAGTTTAGGATGGTGGATATAGTTTAACATCATGCCGAATGAGGGTGAACATACATGAAATGGTCATAACAAGTAGGTGTTGGGATTAAACCTCAGAGAGGCTTCCTACATACCTTTCCTAGGAGAAAAGTATAAAATTCCACATAGTTTGTGATGGTTGATACCATTTAATGTCATTAAGGATGGAGGTGAACCGATGTGAAGAGGTCAGAACAAATAGGTGTTGGGATTGAACCTCAGGGAGGCTTCCTATGTACCATTCCAAGGATGAAAGGATCAAAGTCCACTTAGTTTGGGATGGTTGATATATGTTTATGTCATGTGGATGAAGGTAAACCCACATGAAGGGGTCAGGACAAATAGGTGTTGGTCTTGAAGCTCATGGAGGCTTCCTACGTACATTGACTTGGATACAAGGATCAAAGTCCACGTAGTTCAGAATGGTTTGGGGCATACTTGCTAAGGGGGATCATGGGAGGATTCCATTGTCAATGATTACTATAATACCTCATGATTAATTCTAGGTGTGAGAATCAATAGGTGGAAAATACCTGAAAATTATGTCGCGAAAGGTGCATCTGAGGGAAGTGAAGTGGGCCTTACATGTTGTTAGTATCCCAAAGAGGAAACAAGGTCTTACGTGTGGTTAGTGGCTCAGAGAGATGGAGATTGGGACATACTCCCAGATGGAGGCCCGATGGCGACAAATCCTAGAGGGATAAGGACAGGGTAATGAAGGTCTCTATGCTCATCTCTCCTCTAGTATTTTACACCTAGGAAGAGGGGAGGAGCAGGGGTGAAACTTCCCACAAGAAAGGCTAGGGGAATACACCAGGATGGTTGCGCTTCAGAGTGGACATACACTATTCTAGAAAAGAGGATCTCATTCCATGTGAGGTAGATCTCACTCCCATGGAGATGAGCGAGCATGAATAATGTTTGATATGGGGCACCTCACGTGTATTGTAAGGGGAAAGGCCATAGTTTAACTTCATGTGTGGGGGAAGATGGTTCTTGGTAGTTTAACGTCGTGCAGCCTGGAGGATGCAGGTTCACTCTACACACCTAGGACTTACATAACTGATACCCACCCACCCTTGAAAAAGGAAAGGCATCAACAATGCCTTGGCAAGGCGATGTTGTGGAGTGATCCATAAAGGGGACATTTTTAGCATGGCTATGCGAAGAAGAAATATCCATTAGTGTGCCTTTATGAAGAAGCATAAGGTTAAGCAATGTAATGTGAACCACTGCCCAAGGGACCTTGAAATCACTTTGTACAATCCTCTAGGGTCATACAAGATAAAGGTGTGCGAAAAAGGTCTGTTTCACATAGGAGGGGCTTAGGCATGGTGCCTTGGGGTAAGGAAGACAAATAGAGCACACAAGGAGGGATGCGTGCAAGATGAGAGGATTTGTGCAAGATGGAATGGCTGCACACAGAACAGATGGATGTGTGAAAAATTGGTCTGATGTAGGGGAAACTTGTAGGAAGTTTGGTATATTTGGCGTGAAAATGCCATAGGGTAAAAGGAAATGGATGAGGATCAATCCCAAGAGGGCCCAGCCTAAGGAGGACCCCTAGGGGACCTGTGGCATAAGACCAAATACCTTGAGGCCATACTATTTTTCATGCGGTCATGGAAGAGGTGCCTTTTGTGTCGTATACTATCATTTCACCTTCTGTAACCTTCTTCTAAGGGTGGGGGTACACTTCATTTTATAGCTAAAAACCCCAGAGGCAGCGTGAAAGAGGGGATACACCCAAGTGACCATTTGACATCGCATTGGGCATGCAAGGGTTTGCGCGCCTATGGGAATCTTGCACACCTGAAGATTCCTTCACACCCTTTCCTTGGATGGTTTATTTGGGAAGGTTTCTGAAAATGGGTTCATTTGACGTCGTATTGGGTGCGCAAGGGTTTGTGAACCACATGAAATATTTCATGCACTCATAGACTCTTGTGGGCCAATGCCTTAGCGTGTTTGTGACGGGTTTCTATGGAGGCCTTCATTTAAAATCGTATAGGGAACACAAGGGTTTGCATGATGTGGGGAATCTTTCATGCACCCCATTATTCTTGCGTGCAGCTCCCTCTCCTGTCGTAGAATACTCCCTTTATTCCCAATATTCCTTTGGTTTCTTTAAAATATCCCCCTCATGGACCTTTCTGAAATTCAGCATCCACAATAATTAAAACATGTAATTAAGTACTAAACATGTTTTTATAGGGAACCAAATCCATAAGACACCTATTTTCACTAAATCCATCTAACAAAAACTATTTTCTATTAGATTTGACATGATACTCATAACTTTTATGAGATATTATTGTCAAAGTGAATGAACTAGACCCAAATTGAGATATAATTTTTTATTACCATATTATGCACACCTTGATTTATTAATTATGTACTCTTACCATGATAGTGTTCATATTTCTAACTCCATTATTTATATGGCAATTTCCATATATTACTTTTCATATCAAAATTTTATAATAGTTTATAGGATATATTATAATGCTCGATATACTATGAAATTAATCTTAAATATATTTCATATTTTTGAGATACAACATAATAACTGGACATTTTTTATTCATAACTATTAGGGGTTGGGGGCTCATAAGCATTGAGAATTCTTCTAATGAATTTCACACTTTGTGATCTCGAGTAGATGACTTCATGTGAATTGTGTAGCCAATAGAAACACCACATGTTTTAGGTGTCATTAATAGTTATTATCTCCAAACACATGTAATAGAAACACCACATGTTTTAGGTGTCATTGAGTACTTTTATTCAAGTAAACAACTATGGAATTGAATTCAAAGTAAGGTAGATTGTGTTGTCATTGGTGGTATAAAATTGATTGAATAATCAAGATATTTTTTTCTTCTGATTGGAAGAGATATCTTGGGCCCAGTTGATCATGATGGTAGTACCTTTATTAAATCCATGGGCATTGTACAATATGGTAAGTGTATTCGTTAGTGTCAACAAATAATAATTCAAGAATTGATGATGAAACAAAATTTTCACCATTATTTATGAGATATCATGAGACAAAGTATGAATGTTTTCTATGATATGACACCCCCTTAAGTCTATATGTTCTTTGATGGAATTATAGAGTCCACTCTTGGTATATGAATAGTATTTACTTCTATTGAGATAAGGACCTAGGGTGTCACACAAAATTTCATATTCAAAATTTTTCCCTATTCAGATGAATATGAATATAAGAGATAGTGGGCCCCCAAACAGGGTCCAAGATGTGTCCAAGAATAAATGAACCCAACTGAATAAATAAATTCAATATTATTAAAATTTATAATAATTGATATTAAATTTATTCATTAAATTTATTTAAATATATTAAAGTAAATACATGGAAATTATTAAATAAAAAACTGTTATTTTAAAATTCAAGGTTCGTTTAATATTTTCAGTAACAAAGAGTCGAGTTAATGTCTTAATTTTATTGCAAACTATATTAAGTATACTACATGAAAATAGTAAAAAAATAATTAATATTTATGACCAATTAAATAAATCATAAGATGTTGTTTACATTGAGTAACAAATATTTAGGTGTTGAGGACCCTTTTTGGATATTTTGGAAACTCACTATAAATGTGAGGAGGAGGATCTTATGGTGATGACCATTTAATATGTGAGTAATGAGAGACTCTATCTCCTCTATAGCTTCATAGATAGAAAATATCTTGATCCACTACAACATAAATAAACTTTCGTGGCGGTTTTTTTGTGGTGGTTTACTAAATCACCGCTAATTTCTTTATAAATGATTTAGTGACAGTTTATTAAAAACAACTGCTAAACTGTTTTTTTATTTTACAGCCCCAAAACTTCTCCCCCCGACCCCTGCGAGACCCCCCTTCTACCCCCAATCCCCATGAGACCCCCCCCCCCCGCAACCCCCGAATACCTAGCTCACCATTGCTCAGTGTGCCTATTCTCCCCTCTGCACGCCTCTCCTCCCCTCAGTGTGGCTCTCCACCCATCGCCACTGACCCCCCAAAACCCTATATTGCCTCCCCATTGTATGTCTTGACCCGTGCCGCCACTTGACGCTTCTCAACGCCCCTCAATTCACCTCTTAGGGTATAAGAACTATTTTTATTTTATGTTTTCATGGGTTTTTGGACATTTCTTTCAGCATTTTTATTATCTATTTCAATTAAATTCAATCTATGTATTTTTTGTGTGGATGAATTATATTTTTACACTAGTGTAGGAATAGTCATATGTATTATTTTTCCCTAATAAATTTATTAAAAGTTTCTTAATAATTGAAAAAAATCATCCTAAGAACCCATTTATAAGAATTAATTTCACTAAAACACACATTGTTAAAGGCCTATCAAATAATATAGTTTTTCAATAAAAGGTCCTTAAAACAATACAAAACATCTGATTAATTAGATGAAACAAATCCATCCATTGTGAACCCATGGAAAATTAAATCATCAACTGATATGATGTTGAGATAAATACTAATAAAATTATATATAAATTTCATTATGAATCAAATATAATATCGAATAAATATGATTTGTCTCACTGGATATGTAGTAGATGAAACAAGACAAAGTAATTTAGAGTCTAGTGATATCCCCTTGCAATAAACTATCACAAAATTAAGTAACACATGTTTTCATAAAAGAAAAATTGAAATTATCATTTTTTGTAATATAATTATTAATATTTTCTTTTCATAAGAAATACATAGAAAAATAATTATTTATAAAATAAATTAACCCACTAATTTAAATCATATAGGTAGATGAAGGTAAGATCTCTAGGAAATCATTATAATTTAATAGGAATGTATTCTATATATCAACTTTTTTCTGAGCCGTAAAGAATAGAATAAATTAATATAGAATGTTTAAATTATATATTAAATAATAATATCACAATTAAAGGATACAATTCAGTGTATTAATTGAACTTATCATAGTAGTTGTTTTTCAAAAATTGTTACCAACTCATCTAATGATTTATCTTGTATTGTGAATTATTACATTCATGTAATTTAATTGATTGTACAAATAAATAGACATTGTATCAGGATGATATATTTTTTATATACCCTAACCATAGTTTTTCATTTCAAATTTGCCCAAATGAAATTTAAATTCTATGTTCTTTATGAAATTTTTTGGAAAAATCTTATATGGTTCCCTTCCCACCATGAATATTTAGGCCATATTTTCCATTTGTATTTGAATGTTTGTTTGACATGGGGTAATGATATGATGAAAAATAATTTAGGTGATGTAAATTGGGTAAAACATTATCATTTTCATCGGTAATTATATACACATGTGGAATATGTGGTGTTTATGAACATGTGTTTGGGTTTTTATCCTAGTTTTGTGAAAAATATATTCTATGGGTGGCTAGTAAAGAAGTAACCCATGTGTTAAACCATAATGGTGGATAATGTATAAGATTAAAATTCAATAAGTGATGATTTACTTCTAACTCCATTATGAGGAGTTTAATTCCACATAATGGGAAGAATATTTCTACAACATTTCCTTGGAAAATGGGATTTAGTTTTTTTGATTCAGCCCTTTGGAGAATATTTTCATCATGTCCCATGGGGATATAACAAAATGTGTTCCAATGGTAGGGAGTGTCTTGGTTAACCATTAGGCCACATTGTAATGGATATTTTGAACTATTTAATTATGAACCATTCAAGAATCCATCTATATCATGGATTCACTACAAGAAAGTTTCATTATCAACTATAATATGTTTCTAGTTTATCACTATTGTGGCAGATTTCTTCTAAAAGATCCAATTTTTTCTTTTTTCTCTATAAATTCTCATTTTCATCTTCTCCAAGTAAAATATATATTGACCCATTTATCCCTAATGATTCATAGATCTATTATTTTATAGAATATGTGGTAATGAACCAATACTACATAAATAGCCTTTTGCGGTGGGTTTTTAGCGACTATTTACTAAAATGATGCTAATATTTATATAAATAATTTAGTGGTGGTTTATTAAAAACTTCAACCAAATTTTTTTTTACAGTCTCGACACTTCTCCCCCCAACCCTTGTGAGAGCCCACTTCTCCCCCAGACCACTGAGAGACCCCTCGACCCCTGAATCTTTAGATCGGCTCCCCTCAGTGCGCCTTGTCGCCTCACTGCCCCTTAGTGAGCCTCACCACCCCTCAGCGCGGCTTGCCGCCCATTGCTGCCGACCCCCCCCCCCCCCCCCCCCGAAGCCATAGCTCACCTCCCCGCTGTAGGTCCTAACCCGTGCAACCATTTGACGCTTCTTTCCGCCCCTCAGCGTGCCTCTATGGGTATAGGCACTATTTTTATTAGAAGTTTTCATGGGTTTTTGGACATTTCATTAAAAAAATTTATTATCTATTTAAATTAAATTACATCTATGTATTTTTTTGTGGATGAATCAGATTTTTTACAATAGTGTATGAATAGTAATATGTTTTATTTTGACCTAATAAATTTATTTTATGATTCTTAATATTAGAAAAAAATCAACCTAAGAACCCATTTATAATAATTATCCTCACTACAACACACATTGTTAGAGGCCACTCAAATAATATAGTTTCTTGATAAATGGTCCTTAAAATAGTGCAAAACATCTGATTAATTAGGGGAATCAATTCCATCCATTGTGAAACCATAGAAAAATAAATCATCAATTGATATGATTTTGAGATAAATACCAATAAAATAATATATAAATTTTATTATGAATAAAATATAATCTACAATAAATATGATTTGTCTCATTGGATATGTTGTAGATGAAAGAAAACAAAGGCATTTAGAGTCTAGTGATATCCTATTGCAATAAACTATCAAAAGATTAAGTATCACATATTTTTTTAAAAGGAAAATTGGAATTATCATTTTTTGTAATATTATTATTCATATTTTCTTTTCATAAGAAATCCATAGAAAAAAATTATTTATAAAATACATTAACCCACTAATTTAGGTAGATGAAGGTAAGATCTCTATGAAATCATTATCAATTAAGAGGCTTATATTCTATAGATCACCTTTTTCTGAGTCGTAAATAATAGAATAAATTAATATAGGATGTTTAAATTACATATTAAATAATAATATCAAATTTAAAGGCTACAATTTAGGGTATTTATTGAATTTATCATAGTAGTTTTTTTCAAAAATTGATACGAACTCCTCAAATGATTTATCTTGTATTGTGAATTATTACATTCAAGTAATTTAATTGATTACACAAATAACTAGACATTGTATGAAGATCATCAGTTTTTTACACCCTAACCATAGTTATTCATTTCATATTAGTCCAAATTAAATTTAAATTCAATGTTCTCCAAGACAAATATTTGAAAAATATTATATGGTTTCCTTCCCAACACGAATATTTAGGCTTTATTCATCATATGTATTTGAATGTTTGTTTTACATGGGGTAATGATATGACGAAAAAATAATTTAGGTGATGTAAATTTGGAAACAATATTATCCATTTAATCAGAAATTATATACACTTGAGGAATATGTGGTGTTTGTGAACATGTGTTTGAGTTTTCAGCCTATTTTTTTGAAAAATATATTCTATTGGTGGCTAGTCAAGATGAAACCCATGTGTTAAACCATATTGGTAGATGATATATAAGATTAAAATTCAATAAGTGATGATTTAATTTTAACTCCACTTCAGGGAGTTTAATTGCTCATAATGGGAAGAATATTTATCCAACATTTCCTTGGAAAATTGGATTTAGTTTTTCTTATTAAGCCCTCTAGAGATTATTTTCATCATGACCCATGGGGACAGACCATAATGTGTCCCTCTGGTAGGGACTATCTTGGTTAACCATTAGGCCACATTGTAATGGATATTTTGAACTATATGATTATGAGACATTAAAGAATCCATCTATATCATGGATTAACCATAGTAAAAGTTCATTATCAACTATTATATGTTTCTAGATTATCACTATTGTGGCAGATTTCTTCTAAAATATCCATTTTTTCTTTTTTCTCTATAAATTCTTATTTTCATCTTCGTCAAGTAAAATATATATTGACCCATTTTTTCCTATGATTCATAGATCTATTTTTTATAAACTATGCTATAATGAACCACTACAACCTAAATATACTTTTGCGGAGGTTTATTATTGATAGTTTACTAAATTGCCGCTAATTTTTTTATAAATGATTTTGCGGTGGTTTATTAAAAACTTCCACTAAACTATTTTTTACTGTCCAGATACTTCTCCCCCAACCCATGTGAGACCCCCCATTCTCCCCCTAACCCCTACGAGACCCCTCGACACCCGAAGACCTAACTCACCTCTCCTTAGTGCACCTCGCCGCCCCTCAGCTCGCTACGCCGCCCCTTAACGCGGCTCACTGCCCATCACCGCTGACCCCCCAAAGCCCTAAATCGCCTCCCCCATTGCAGGTCCTGACCCGTGTTTCCGCTCGACGCTTCTTTACACCCCTCAGCACACCTCGTTGGGAATATAATCTATTTTTAGAGGTTTTTAGGGGTTTTTCGACATGACTTTCAAAAAATTTATTATCTTTTTCAATTAAATTCCATCTATGTATTTTTTTGGTGGCTAAAACAGATTTTTTACGCTAGTGGATTAATGGTCATATGTTTTATTTTGACCTAATAAATTTATTGTATGTTTTTTAATAATAGAAAAAAAATTATCCTAAGAACCCATTTATAAGAATTAACCTCACTAAAACACACATTGTTAAGGGCCTCTGAAATAATATAGTTGCTCAATACATGGTCTTTAAAACAATGCAAAACATCCGATTAATTAGAGGAATCAAATTCATCCACTATGAACCCATAAGAAATTAAATCATCAAATGATAAGATGTTGATATAAATACAAATAAAATTATATATAAATTTCATTATGAATCAAATATAATCTTCAATAAATATGATTTGTCTCACTAGATATGTATTAGATGAAACAAAAAAAAGTCATTTAGAGTGTAGTGATATCCCATTATAATAAACTATCACAAAATTAAGTAACACATGTTTTCATAAAATTAAAATTGGAATTCTCATTTTTTATAATACCATTATTCATATTTTCATTTCATATGAAATCCATAAAAAAATATTTTTAAAATAAATTAACCCACTAATGTAAATCATATAGGTAGATGAAGGTAAGATCTCTAGGAAGTCATTATCATTTAAGTGGCACATATTCTATAGACCACCTTTTTATGAGTTGTATAGAATATAATAAATTAATATAGGATGTTTAAATTACATATTAAATAATAATATCACATTTAAAGGCTACAATTTAGGGTATTTATTGAACATATCATAGTAGTTTTCTTTCAAAAATTGATACCAACTCAACAAATGATTTATCTTGTACTGTGAATTATTACATCCATGTAATTTAATTGATTATACAAATAACTAGACATTTAATCAAGATCACCAATTTTTTATACACCCAAACCATAGTTTTTCATTTCTTATTAGTCCAAATGAAATTTAAATTCAATGTTCTCCAAAACATTTTGTAAAAACTAATATGGTTCCCTTCCCACCACGAATATTTAGTCCATATTCATCATATGTATTTGAATTATTGTTTGAAGTGGGTAATGACATGATGAAAAAATAATTTAGGTGATGTAAATTGGGTAAAATATTATCCATGTCATCAGTAATTATATACACTTGAGTAATATATAGTGTTTGTGAACATGTGTTTGGGTTTTTAGCCTAGTTTTTTGGAAAACATATTCTATGGGTGGCCAGTCAAGATGAAACCCATGTTATAAACCATATTGGTAGATAATGTATAAGATTACAATTCAATAAGTGATGATTTAATTTTAACTTCCTTCCAAAGAGTTTAATTCCTCATAATGGAAAGAGTATTTCTAGGACATTACCTTGGAAAATGGGATTTAGTTTTTCTTATTCAAACCTTTGAAGATGATTTGCATCATAACCCATGGGGATGGACCATAATATATCCCTATGGTAGGGAGTGTCTTGGTTAACCTTCAGGACACATTTTAATGGATATTTCAAACTATTCAATTATGAACCATTCAAGAATCCATATATATCATAGAGTCACCATAGGAAAGGTTCATTATCAACTATTATATGTTTCTTGTTTATCACTGTAGTGGAAGATTTCTTCTAAAAGATCCAATTTTTTATTTTTTCCCTATAAATTATCTTTTTCATCCTCTTCAAGTAAAATACATAATGACCCATTTTTTCCTAATGATTCATAGATCTGTTTTTATAGATTGTGTGGTAAAGATCTACTAATACATAATTAGCCTTTTGCGGTGGTTTTTTATCGGCGGTTTGTAAACCGCCGCTAATTTTAATATAAATGATTTAGTAGAGGTTTATTGAAAACCACCACTAAAATGTTTTTTACATTCCTGATACTTCTCCCCCAACCCTTGCGAGACCCCCCATCCCCCCCCCCCTCCGACCCCACAAGACCCCTACCCCTGAAGCCCTACCTTGCCTCCCCTCAGCATGCCTCGCCGCCCCTCAACGCGCCTCTCCGCCCCTCAGTGCGACTCGCCACCCATCATCACCGACCCCCCAAAGCTCTAGCTCGCTGGCCCACTGCAGGTCCTGACCCATACTGCTGCTTGATTCTTCTCGCTACCCCTCAACACGCCTCGTAGGGTATAGGCAATATTTTTATTAGAAGTTTTCAAGGGTTTTTGGACATTGATATCAACATTTTTAATATCTATTTCAATTCAATTTTATCTATGTATTATTTTTGTTGATTTTTATGATTTTTTACCCTAGTGGATGAATGGTCATATGTTTTATTTTTTAGGAGAGAGGCTTTTTTGTTAGATTGGTTGTAAGGATATTTACGGTGTTTTCAGAAGGGTGGTTAGTATTGGAACTATTGGTTTTGTTATTGGAATAGGGATTGGTTTGAGTAATGATTTTGATAAGGTGGGTCTATTCGAGATATGATTATTTCAAAATCCATAATAGATATGGTTAGGTTCTCTAAATTCCTATTTTTTTAGAATTTCCTTTGATGAAAGGTTACTGTACAACTTTCCATGCCCTAAACATCAATACACTGGTTAGTGAAATGGCTAGAATATGATCATAAAATGAATACCTCATTTATTTTGTTCAATGACTTGATTCAGAAACATCTATATCATAGAAATGTTTAACTCATCAAGTTGAGTTTCAAGTAAAGATGATTAATCAGAAGTTACTACCTCATGAATTCATCTAATGAGAGTACCTATGGTACCAAATTATTATTAGTTTCGATTAATATTTTCAATAAACCCTTTGGAATATATGTGTGATTTTCCTATAAAGGATCCTACTTATGAGGAATCTTGAAGTTTCCTATTATTTTCTTGTAGTTATTTTAATAAGAACACAATGAAATCGTTCTCTTCAATAATTTGATGAGGATAAAAGGTACACATCTTTTCTGAACATCTCTCAATACTTATAGAGAGTCTCTCTAGATTCCTGTCAGATAGGATATATGATTTTTTATTTTATTAATCAAAATGATGGGAAAAAATATTTACATAAATCATCTATGAAGATCATCCCAAACATTTAATTGTCCCAATTTTAGGTTATATATATATCGATCTACTTAGATAAAAAAAGGAAACACCACAGGGCCAACTATAATTTATTTCTGATAGAGGTACTATTTATGTTTCAACCCCCATTGGTGTTTCATGTTCCACCCCAAATCTGAAAAATTAAATCACACATAGGGTCACAACATGTTTCTACCCATAATTGTTCACCATGATACCCCACATGTTCTAAAATTCTCATCCCCATACCGTACCCAACTCTTTGAATCCTAATTAGAGGCCACCAATAACAAACAATAAAGCCAAAATTTATTAATATAAACAATATTTAATACTACCCATATTGTCTATTTTTTGGGGATTGAATATTTTATATGAATTCCATATGACTATGGATTTAATATGTTCTCCCAGTTTCTATAATTGAAAAAAAAATTAAATGGAAATAGAAAAGGTATATTTAATAAGTTATCTCACTTTCTATAAGACTTGGATTCATCTACACTAGCCATGAATCCTTTTACCTGATGATTCTTGGCATGTTGTACATCTTGGTTCCCCCTGTATTTTTAAAAGTAGTGAGTCATGTTTATGGAAAGAGTTTATTTCCATTTCATATTTCTGACTTCTATTCAATTATTATATGATTTATCAATCCCATACATTAGTGATATCAATGTTACAACATCATCAATTTTTCCATCTATTTTGGTGTATCACGACATTCAAAAAACTATAGGGATGGGATCCTTGTTCTCCTCTTCTTTTATGGATCTATTTAATTTGCATAATTTGGGTTTCTAGTTGGTGGGTTCATTATTTACAATATGTATTTATATTGGAAAACCTTATTTAACATATTTATATATTTTTTCAACTAGTATATATGAATCTATTTCCTTATTTAGTAATAGTTATGTGTTTTAATTTTTTTTAATATTGTGAAGTCACATTGTGATATACATGGATAAAAGCTGGATCACATTATTGAGGAACACACCTCAATATGTTTAGGGTTTGGAGGATTTTTTAGATTTTTCAATTTCAAATAGATCCGTTGAAGGGATAATAAGATGTCCATGTCCTAAATGTAAATTTAGAAGATGGTTGAAAAGAGATGAAGTTTATAAACATTTAATATTGAAGAAATTCCCTATTTAATATTTGTGTTGGATTTGACACTGAGAATCAAACATTACAGAAAGGTTGAGCACTAATGTTATTCCACAGAATGAGCTCCCAACTTTATTGAAAATGGAAAATGAAATGTAAAACCTTATAAATGATGCATTCAGAACTGAAAGACACCACCATAAACATCAATACATATCAGAAAAATGAGATGAGGGTGATAAAAATATCAACATGAAAAGTGATGTTTTTTAGACTGTAGGATAACCAGATCAATATTGTAACATATCAATGGATTCTCCACCTGATTATGTGGAGAATAATGTAAGAGAAAACTTGACTGAGGAAAATATGTTTCATGATTTTGTTGAAGATGGAAATCGTGAGTTTTATAGTGTATGTTTGAAATATTCAAAACATTATTTTATGCTGAATTTGTACCATATCAGATGTCTATGTGTAATTACAAATAAGAAAATGTCGATGATATCATAATTGTTTCATGATGCATTTCTTGAATAAAACATCCCTGAGTATTTTTATGATAACAAAAAAGTTGTTAAAAATCTTGGTTTGAATTATACAAAAATACATGCATGTCCCAATGATTATATTCTCTATTAGCGAGAGGAATCAAGTAGACAGGACTAAAAAAATGTTCTTATTCTAGATGGAAGTTAATGGGTGATGTTGGAATTCTAAATCAGTATACTACTATGAAGAAGAAGAAAAGGACCACACCTTCAAATTTTTTTCTTTACTTTCCTTTAAATCCTCGATTAGAAATATTATTCATGTCATTGAAAACCGTTGAACACGTGAAGTTTCATTCTGTAGATAATAACAATGATGAGTTAATATAACATCTATAAGATTCAAAATCATGGAAGAAATTTGATTAATTAAATCCATATTTCTCAACTGATCCTAGGAATTTTCTATTGGGATTGGCTTATGATGGATTCAACCCATTTGTGACATTGAGTACCAGTTATAACATTTGAGTATTTGTTTTGATCCCTTACAATCTGCCTCTATGGATGTGTATAAAGAAAACTTCTTTTATCATTTAGATGATTATTCCTAGAAAAAAATTCCTTGAAATGATATTGATGTATACTTTTAGCCTTTAATTGAATAATTATAGGAGTTATAGAGCAACGGTGTTGAGAAATTTGATGCTTCTTCTAAAATAATGTTCAAAATGCATTCTGATTTAATTTAGACCATTAGTGACTTTCCTGGGATTACGAATATACTAGTTGGAAAACATACACATGTTTGGATTTTCCTATTTATACCTTTGATTTTGATCCCAAACGGCTACCTCACAGTAGAAAATGGTGCTTCTTGTGCCTTAAAATATTTCTCAATGCATCTCATAGACTTCAGCAGAAAAGATCAAAATTTAACGATTTCATTGATCGTAGATCACCTCCAAAGTTGTTAACTGGTTTTGAAATATTGACACAACTTGGAAATATTGAAACAGAATTTGGTAAGGTTCATCATTTTAATGACAGCGAGAAATGGGTTTGAAGTTCATCATCAAGTGAAATCGGAACACAATAATGGATGAAAAATATTATATTCTTCAATATTTTTTATTGGGAATTTAATTTTGTGTGGAATAATCATGTTGTGATGAATATTGAGAAGAATTAATATAACAATATTATCTTCACATTTATTAATGATCATGGAAAGTAAAAGGATCATCTCAATGCTCGAAAAGACTTACAAGTAATGAACATAAAACGTGATCTCTGGCCAGATAAGAATGAAAAGTATGCTTCGACAATTTTTTCAATGATAAATAGGGATAAAAAATACTTTTATTAGAATTTTAAAGCATGTGAACGTATCTGATGGGTATTAAAGTAACATCTCAAGGTGTGTTGACTTAATTAATCATAAGTTAAATGGGTGGAAAAGTCACAATTCCCATATTTTGTTACAATAGTTATTATCATTGGCCTTACATACATTATTACCTGAAAAAGTTAATGCTATTGTACTCCAATTCTCCACTTTTTTCATACAACTATATTGGAAGCCTCTAAAACCATTTGAGCTTGAAAACCTTCAGGATAAGTTTGTATTGACACTTTTTTCAATGGATATTATCTTTTCTCTATCATTTTTTACTGTCATGATGCATTTGACTATGCATTTGGTTGAAGAAGCTAAATTAAGAGGCCCTGTTCATTATAGATGGATGTATCCAATTGAGAGGTAATTTATTTA
The DNA here is from genome assembly GCA_963277665.1 of Viscum album. Classification (NCBI taxonomy): domain Eukaryota; kingdom Viridiplantae; phylum Streptophyta; class Magnoliopsida; order Santalales; family Viscaceae; genus Viscum; species Viscum album. The sequence goes on along the minus strand of OY728163.1, from coordinate 1,636,804,213 downwards.
TATGTTTTTTAGTTAAGTAAACATTTTTTTCACTTAATTAAATGAATAATTATGTTTTTTTTTTGTTTTTTTTCACAGATATCCTGGGGATTTGAAATCATATGTGAGAAATTAAGCTCAACCAGAAGGCTCTATTGCTGAAGGCTATTTAGAAAAGGAGTGTATTACCATTTTTTCTAGATACATGGATGATATTGAGATAATATTTAATTGAGTTGGACATATTGACGACACATCGAATCACTCTCTAATACATGGGAAATCAAAAATATTTCTTGCCATTGTCCGATCAGTTGGAAGGACCTCAAATATTACACTGACAGAAATGGAATTATTATAGGAACATAGATATGTTCTTCTGAATAGTGAAATTATAGATCCATTTATTGAAGAGTTGAGGATACAAACAAAGATATGAATGAGAGGCCAAACAAAAAATGAAAAAGATATTATAAAAACTGTTAATAAAGAGCTTTTATAATGGTTTATACAACATGCAAGTTCATAAATATCACTATACATACGAATATTTGGTTGACACATATATTTTGTAATTATAATAAAGTATATTTCTTTTTTTAGATCCTGAATACTGATACTCCAGCATATTTTTCAGAGTATTTGATGTTTATTGATCAAGGTCCTCTAAAACAAGCTAGAAAAAATGACGCTGAGAATGTGAATAGATTTAGATTTCATACAGACGATCAAGAAAAGTGTTTGAAAACACAAAAATAGTGGTATATTTACTTTTTATGAAGTGGGATACTATGAAAAGATGACCGATATTATTGAATTAATCTACCATGGGAATCTTTTAGTTGTTTTATTCAAACGAAATTGAGTTGATATTATCAGAGGGGTTAAAAGATATTCCTTGCAATTTACTTATGTGAACTTCTCTCACTTGATGGATATTAGTGATCATGAACTTCATGATACATATATATTATTATCACAATGAAAAATGATATATTATTTTAATGATGTAGTGGATGAAGGGTTGAGTGCATTTTCTCTCATTAAACAAAGAGATTTGAATGATATGTGTGATGAAGTGGAAGATTTTCCTTCTGACATTGAATCTCATCGACAAAAAGAAGTGGAATTATTCTTCCATCATGATACTAAAAATGTTAGTCTAGAAAGGATGAATTAAGTGGATGAAGTAATGGATCAAGAAATCGACATGATTTAAGGAGAAAATGATTGTATATACAGTCATGCATTCATTTAGCAACCACTTATTTCATTTGTGCAATCATTCATTATTAATCCTGAATGGCCCGAAGGCATTATTTTTTATTTTATTATGGATAATACCCCTTTTTTAAGGATTGAAGGGGAACCCGTACATGACCCGTAGGCCCAAGGCACAAGGCCCGACAAACCCGCAATACATGACCCGAAGGCCCAGAGGCATACCATGCACAATACATGACCCGTAGGCCCAGCCCACTTGAACTACCCCACCCCAGCTTTTTGCGTCATTAATCACATATCTCTCCACCTTTCCTTTCTGATCAACTAGAATTTCCTCATACAAAGATGTACAGTGCCTGGTCTCGATGGCGGCTATCATACCCTCTCATTCTTCCAATCTGGTTAGCTCTACATCTGGTGGCTGCTACTCCTGTTGCTCTGATCCTCCTCTGGGACCTGTTCTGTGTGAACTGGGATACTCCATGGTCTATGTGACCCTAAGGATCTATGGACCAAAGGCCTATGATGACCCGAAGGCCCTGGAGACCCATATGCCCAAACTGGTGGCCCTAAGGCCCAAATCGGGTGAATAGTTCCGACTGCTATAGTACAGAACAGTAACTACTATAGTGACTGCTACAGTACTGCTACAGTGATTTCTATAGTACTGCTACAATACCCAGAAATTCGCCTCCACCCGCTTTCGAACCCAGGTCTCTTGAAATATTTGTTCTGAACTTAATTACATTTGATTAAATGACAGGAATGTCAAAGAGGAAGGAATATAATGTTTCATCAACCACTACGACAGATGATGATCCATTTGACTCCACCCTTATGACATCTGAGCCACCATCTGCTTCCACCCTACACCATCTCCCCCTACACCACCTCTCACACCCTCTGTGAGCAGCCCTTCAGCAGATCAGTCGTTGCCTCCCCCTTCAGAAACCTTAGTAGTGGGGGAGCGACACTCCACTTCTAGTTATTCATGGGGATACTGGAGGGTGACTATTATAGGAACAAATTTTAATATGAATAAATTTATTTAACTTTTTTATACTGACTTTTTGTTCATTAAATATGGAAATAATGCATGTGTGGAGAAAAATATAAAAAGTTCAGATGTATGGAATCTAACTGGAGAGAAGATATGGGGTCCCTGTAAATGACACTGTAGGATTTCTTGGCAAGATTTTAGGCCAATTGGCACGAAGCCCATTTCCCTTCATATTTTATATTATGATTAGAGGTATATGCCTGCAAGTTCAAAAAATGAAAATTATGATTCCCATATAAAGGTAATTTTAACACATTATGGTTTAATTGAATGTCATGTTATTAATATTTTAAAAAAGAATTTTTGTGTACAGATTTTTTTCCACTTTACAGTTTCTAATGTGATAGCACGAAAGTGGAAATTGAAAAATCTTTGAAAAAATAGAAATAATTCGAATAGATATTGTGGGGGAAATGTCAATGATACTTCATTGACCTCCCAATAGATGTATTATAAGCTATCCGATGGGGTACCCAAAAAGAAATGTAATGTTTTTGTTGGCAGACATCGTGATGAGAAGTAGATGGTATTTAAATATATATCACTATATTAATCTCATTTTTTGTTTATGCATGTATATGAAGAAGAAAAGACATTAAATACATTAAATACTAAATTAAATTTTATTTATTTCAGGATCATTCAAGAAAGAATGCATCAAGCTAGGCTAAGCAAGTCATCCCTCACATTACAGGGTCAAAGAGTTTTTCTAGAAGCTAATATGCTCTAGTAGCCTTTTAATTAGTTTAAATATTTAAATGAAAATAATTTATTTGTATAATAAATTTTTGGTTTATGTTTTTTTAATGAAGCCACAGAGTTTAGGGCACGAAGCATACCGAACAGAAGTGTGGTTGAATGTTCACCAAAAAAACTGATGACAGTTTTGTTAATGAGCCTGCCCAAGAAGTTGGGGTATGATCTTATTTTTCATTATAATAACATATTATTAGTTTTTACTATGTTAATATTTATTACTTCTAATATGACTGCTATTTTATTTATAGGTAAATATTAATGAACTGTGGGATGCCAATCCTGCATTGTCCTACTCAGTCTCACATGATGACCCGGTTGGTAAAGTCCTTAGGAAAGAGCATTCTAGTAGAGTGTGTGGGATGTGTTTGGGACTCATACCATCTAAGGTCTTTTGCAGGACACCCGGGATTGCAGTTGAATCTACTCCTTGTTATAGTTAGTCCATACCCCCGAGATACTCAGAGAGAGATTAATTCTCAATGAAACACAGTTCAATACTTGGGGGTTCAGATATCCACTTTGCAAAAAGAATTGATTGATTTATATTAGAAGAAAACTGGATCTGGCGCCTATGGTATTTCATTGACTGGTGGTGAGAAGATAAATCACAAAAACTCAACTCATTTATTTTTCAAACTTTTATTTGTTTTACGTTTAAATATAAATATACAATAGTATTTAATTTTCATTATAATGTTATTATAGGTGGTAGCAGGAAATAGAGATGGATGTGGATAGGGTGATGAGATGTGTTCATCATCGGACTGTGATTAGTTGTATTGATGATATGTTGGAAAAATATGGTAACATTTGGTTTGTATATATATCGAGTGTGGCCCATAATTTCCACCAAACATTTTCATGACCTAACATTTTCTTTATTTCTCATGTTTCCTTTTATGTACTTTATTGATTTTTTATGTTTCCTTTTATGTCTTGATTTCTTGAGTGTGGTATGCTCAATATATATCAATTATTTATTTTCATGAATCATTTTTTATGATTCATTTTTCCAAAATTTATTAGTTTTGTTACCCAAGGATGAACAATCAACCTTCATATTGATTTTCATGAGAATATCTAGTTTTGTAACTCCCTTTAACTTGTTTTTAGTGGATAAACATTCTTTCATCAAATTGTATAGTATTATATTATCATGTTTTTTAGTTGGCATGTGTTCACTCCCACTTATGCTTTCCTCTTATTCACAATAGTTATGATAAGAATTTACAAATATCGGTCAAAAAATTGAGTGTCCTGATCCTGTTATGGTTGAGGGACTTTACACTTCATTAATAGTACAATTTTCAAATATATGTAGAACACTTGAGTTTCGTACACTACCATAATTTTTATCTCCCCAAAAGATACATCTGGTGGCTAAAATCTATAATAAAATCCTGAGTCATTTCCTATATGGTTTGGATCATCCTTCCTGACTACTCATCGATATGAGGATAAAAGGTTATACACAACTTCAACTATCAACTCATTGACTTCTATTACAATTACCAAAACTATGATGTAAAATAGGTTGGCCCTGGGTGAACATCCCACATCAACTATAAACTATGGAACTCAGTGAAATTTTTTGGACAAGTAAATCAATGGGAAATGAATCCTTCAATGTCTCGTACTATGTTGGGCCACTAGAACATCCCCTTTTCATTATTATAAATCATGGTCGACCCTGGGGGGACATCCCACTTCAAAACATTATAGGATCTCATAAACTCATATCTCAGGAAATGTGTGACCATTACCAAGATATGAACTATAAATAGTCCATGTATATCAAAATTCAATCTTGATATAGTTTCACATTATTCCAACCTATCTCACATCATGATACATTACAGAATAATATTATAAATTTTATTTAATTGTTTAACCAATGAAGACATTATCTCTAAGGATACCCACATTACTTCACCTAAACCCTCAACTACATCCACAAACTAGTCTTATAGTGAATATAAGATCTTTTATTCAGTTAATGAAATATGTTCTCCCATCTCCTACATTTTCTAGCCTAATGCATTTACCACTACATTTCAATTTCTAGTTGAATACTATTTATCGATGTCAAACATATACAAGTACTCTATGAAATTCAACTGATAAAGATTATGTCCATGCAGTGGGAAAATATTATATGCACTCTAGGTGCCAAAGTACCCCACCAATAGCTCTACCAAGAGGTTATATCACGACCATTTCAATGCATGGACCACAACTACAAACTAAAATATTGGATTAGAGTATTTCATATTGTGGTCTAAAAGCTGATGAAACCCAATGTGACTAATTTATCTCTCTACATCATAAAATATCCTAATACAAAACCAGATGTATATCATTTTACTACATTTCCAACATTAGTCTTAGGAATTCTTAGGATCGGAGCTGACAAAAACCACTTCTTAAACACTATGGAAACATCCTCACACTAGTATGTACATTCAAACATGAATATATTCTTGGTAACTATGGTCATTGGAAATTCTAAGTGAGAGATCTACAAAATGATTCTCCTTTAATTCCCATAAAATCCAATAAAACATAAACTATTTATTTCATTCCTTGGTTATGACAGATACACAAATACATCAACATAATCGAGATCAATAGACATCCCTGATTGTGAAACCACTAAACCCAAAAGCGGCACTACATGTACTTAGAATAAATTTTATGTACACAAATCATACTAAACCTATTATTCATGTATCTATCATGTAATTCTTATGAAAATCTTAGTCTAATGGTATTATTTTGGATGTGGGATGTTTGTGCATGTGAAATCAGAATGGTTTTTTTTCTGGGCACTGGTACTGGGGCTATAGAATCAGATGTTTTTTTGTAAATCCAGCTTTAGCAGCGGTTTTAACCGCCGTGAAATAAATGTATTATATTTAGCAGCGGTTTTAACCACCACTATAATTTTGGTATTTTTCTATCCTCGGTGGTTAAAACTACACTATGTACACTAATTTAGCGGTGATTTTATCAACCACTACACACTTTTCATATTCATTTCTTATTTAGCGGCAGTTATCTAGCTTTTAGTGGCGGTTTTCCTAACAAAAAATGATTTTTTTTAGTGGAGGATTGAACTGCCACTAAAAAAAATTCTTTGGGAAAACCACCGCTAAAACCATAAAAAACGCCTCCAAATGAATCCAATATGATGGTTACCATAAACCGCCACTAAATTGAGGAATCCTCTGCATATTGTATTTCGACACACAATTTAGCTGCGGTTATTTGAAACCGCTGCAGAAGCATATGGCAGTAGTTTAAAATGCCACCATATCCAAAAATAACTGCTGCAAAATTGTCATTTTTCTATAGTGTTCAAATAATTTGGACATACCTCTCCATCATAGATAGAAGGAACATCAATGCAGTGACCATTGAGATATCGAAGGTATCATTGTAAGTGTAGGACGGTTCATGCCTAAATTTTCATTTTTCACGATTGAAGATCAATCAAATATTTACACATTGATAAATATCATGATCATCAAAATTGAATCAAAGAAAACAGACAAGGGATGGAATGAAAAAACCAATCATAGGATCATTAAATATTATTTATAATTAGTTTATTTAATTATGAACTAACTTGTGATAATTCTATCATCATTGATGGACCTAGAAATAGATCTACATTGTACAATTGTTACGCTGACAAAATCAAGAGCAGATTACATCGACCGGTAATATACGCATGTTCCACAAACCTCCAAATGTCTCCATAGGAATATTAGGGTGATAGCATGGAGTATCAAATCAATTGTGTTTTATCCTTTGATATTTACCGTAATCTCTTACAATGCATTATCCTTGACCACTATAGACTCGATATTTAGAGGTTGAGGAAAACCTCACTCCATTATTGGGAGCATTATTGGAGAAGGGAGTTCTCTAGGGCATTGAGATATTTCTCCAGATTCATTTTTTGAAAAACTATTAAATTGGATATCTTTGAAAATAATATAATTGGTGTTATATATATATATATATATATATCTAGGGTTATAAAAAATAATTCCAAAATTTTCCTTTATTATTTATTTTGATCCCTTCCAAAACATTGTATCTATAATAATAATATTATTATTTTTTATCAACATGTGGATAACCTGTGAATTATAATTAATAATTATTTTTTCAAATAATATTTAATATAAATAATATTTCTTACACAACCATTAAACTAGGTCTACCATTCCTCCACTATATTTATTAGGACTTGAATAATATCAATTTAATTATTAAATAAATATCAATGCATTATTAACCAATTAAAAAAATAAATATTATATTCACTAAATTGAAAATAAATATTTATTAAATATTTCACTCACACAATATTCTATCAAATAACTGGTGATGGAATATTTGTTATCAAGCATACATAAGTAATAATATATTATTTAACTGGGATTCTAGGCACATTTATTTTGTGACCATCTAGGCATCTTTCTTAGTGGAATTAGGAGAATCAGCCTAAAGTCCAATGTTAGCATCTTGAAACATGAAAAGGAGACCATAGAGAAAGAAGTTAATACCAAAATTACATAATAACTCATATGGACTTTCACTATGTAATATAACCTGTAAGAATGTGGTTTTTATCTCAGGTATAGATCCTTTTAATTTTTATATAATTCATTATTTTGGGCCTAATATGGATTTGAAATGAATTATTGGAAGTTATAGGGGTGTTGGGGGCTATTTGGATCCTTGAAAGCAACTTTTAGAGAAAATTAGCTCGACTAAAAGATTAGTAGAAACCATGAAACCCAAGATGAATAGTTTGGAATAACCGTGTGAGGTGGTCTAAGCCTATATCCAAAGGATAAAAGTTTGAGAAACCAGGCATATGGGGTCACACAACCATGTAGGAGCACCTGAAATTTTTAGTAGCGGTAGATCACATGGTTAGTTAAACCATGTTCATGAGTCGTTTAAGGTGCCCCTTGAAGTAGGGAAGGGTGCATGGTTGTCACACGGTTTGAAAAACTATATGAACAAACCATACAACCCAGATATGTTGGGTAAATGTCCCAAAATTTCATTAATTATGTTTATGTATAACCCTACCCTCTAATTTATTTTTCAACGGGTAGCATCACCCTTTTATCCTCCTGTTGAGATCCTTTTAAGTCCTAACCAAGTCATTGGAAGAACTCCTCCATATAAATTCTAAATCAATATCCCATTTGTATCATTGGATTTTTATCAGTATGTTCTTCATTTATCTTGATCCATCCTTTGTTTATCAGTCTATCGATGAAGTTATTGAGGTGTAGTCTTTATGTCCTATTTTTAGGGTGTTGATCCATTCTTTAGATTTATTCTCATCTATTCCAAAAAAATAATGATATTGGATGAGGAGAGTTTTATGAGTAGGAGTTTGATAGTCTACTATTTATTCCTCGATGTCTCGTTTTTTTATAATATGGGTTATGTTTTGCACACCAGTTTCACCATGAGTTACCCTTAAATTGTATGTTCCTTATATTGGTTTCTTTAACCAAAACCTAATGACTTATAAGAACCCATTTCATATCTATAATTTTCAACCTTGGGGTGAGCCATTCCATTTGAGTGTGGCCTCATTATGCCTAACTATCTTTCATGATTTTACACCCAAAACACTTAATGGTGTGTTTGGAATTAAATACAAAATGATGATACCATGTTGAGTTGGGAGGTGAGTAGTGGAATAGTAGAACTAGTGACCTTGACTATTAAAATGAATTTAATTGAATGGAGTTTTGAGACCACATCATGTGATCAAATTGAACAATGGTCACACCCTTGTAAAGTGGTAAACATAAATGAGAAATTAATTCTAGCTTTGATTGTATTAAATACAATGGTTATTTGTCAACTATATGATATAAGGCCATGGAAAACCTTTTGAATTATAATGAATGGGAACGACTACCCTAGATCATGTTATATAAATACAAACATGGGTACCCTTATAGAAATGTGATACTATATGGTCATGGTGTCCCTTGTGATAATATACAGGCATGGAATCCATTATGATACTATACAGGCATGGAATCCCTTATGATATTGGGCACGACAACCCTTGTGATGCTATATTGGCATGACATCCCTTGTGATACTATACGGGTGTGCCACCCCATGTGATATTATTGTGATAATAGGAATGGTGTTCACTTTACTACTATGATTCTGGGCATGGAGTCCCTTATTAACATGATACTGGTCCTTGAGACCCTTGACATATATTTAGAGTTATTCCATAACAGGCCAAAGTAGGCAGTATCAACCTGGTATCATTTTAGGAACCAGAGCTAAACCATTTATAGTTTTTGTTACATATTTACATTGTTATACCTATATACTACCATATTGTATACACGAATTAGATAATTATAGACATCGTTAAGGTTGACCTACTGAAATTTATCTCACACCCTATCTAGGCTGTCTATGGTACTTGGGCATACAGTTTTCCTAAATGTGTGTATTAGGGGAAGCGTCCTTTTGTAAATGCATGACTACTAGAATGAATTAGGAGGGGATCTTAGGAAGATGATTAGGTTGGAGCTCTGGATTCTTGAATAGAATTTTGTACTTTTTAATCTTTTTTTAACTTTTACATTATGTATTTAATGAAGCCTCATATCCATGTTTCCCTACTTTATAGACACATGATATACATTATCATATTTATATATATTATTTAGTTTATTTCTTTTGATGATTATTTTTAGTAGCCTATTTTTTACATATGATTCTGTTGTTCTGTATTTTTATTTATATGATATACTACTTCCCTTATTAATTAAATATTATCACATAAATTATGATCCACTCTATTAATGATGGAATAGTCTACCCATGGAAACACCCTATGACCTCGCTTCTAGTCAAAATCATATGATGTTTAAGGATATATACTTGAGGTCATGTGGACAACTAGGATCAGGGCATTGTTGATTGGAATCCAGGTTCGGGATGTCACAAAGTGGTATCTGATCTTTCTTTTCATTTATTAATATTATGAATCAATAGATAGGAGATTATGAATTCCATGGGATTATTAAATAAGTTATGCCTAATTGTAGCTAACCCATGCAAGAAGAAAATTCAAATTGTCTTGAGTGTAAATTGACATTTTTTTCTTTTTTCCTATTAGAGTTGATTTGATTCCACTGTTGGGTAACACACATAAAATTTGATATTATTGTTGATATAATTGAAGTTTATCTGTTATCCTTGGACTGATGATATGAGGAAAATGAAGCATTGATCTTGCATTATATTAGGCGCCTCATTGGGAATTCACATTCCATGAAGATTCCATGCCATATAAGAGCATTGTGTTAGTTTCATTGCCTTTGATTACCTTGGGAAATTTTACAATTATAAATATAATTGTTATTGAATAATTAATCATAAAGGGGATTGAGAAAAAATAGATGGAACATAGAGTGCCCTCAATGACCCAAAAAGTGTTTTCCTAATTAGGTTATAGTAGACACCATAAGCTGTAAACTATGAAATATTGATTCATGGACCATTAGTCTCATGTACTAGAATGTGTTATGTTATGGATTGAATGTATTCCATATTTCAGTGCATAAGGTGCAATGTCCCTTATGGATCCAAAGTGGTGAACCATTTTATTTAACCAGTTAAAAAGAAATGTAATTCCAATATGATATTTTAAATGAAATTTAAATTAAAAAACATAGATCTTGACCCTATCTCAACCTTATTAATGGGTAGTTGGTAGCATATCTTATGTTCAATATATGTTTTTTATCTCCCAGACTTTAATCTTTGAGCTGGCAGAGGGTTGCGACTATTTCATAAAATGTATTTGTACCTATTTTATTTCTCTATCATGTATTATTCCATTATCAAACTATATGAGGCATGTTATTGGAAATTGAAGAGTAATGATACCATGATCTTCTCATGTCATTCTCCAAGAAGGTGTTAATGACCATGCTCCATAGGTGGCAGGACCTAAGCTTCTAGTTATAACTTTTATAGTTCCTCATGTGGCACCTCTTCCTATTCCTAATGTGGGTGATGATGTCATTTTCAAGGATATTTCCTACGGTTTATGAATATGATTCATGGAGCTCCATTCTCTACCCCTTCTATAGGGGAGATGACTAGGGAGTTCCATCAGTAGAATATTCATAGGTTTTTAGGGATGGAGGACCACAGGATATAGTGTTATTGCTTGAGATGGTCATTTCTTTATTCGAGAATTTGGAGAAACCTCCTGAGAGGAGAGTGAAACTCACTAATTTTATGATTTGAGGATCTTCCAAATGCTGGTGGGATATACTTAATCAGGATGGTCAGTATTGGGAAATGATAGTAGGTTCTAGATGCAACGGAATCACATGGATGGGTCCACCCAACATTAATTTTATCATTAACAACAACCAATCAAAGATCCATCACGATGATAAAATGTTAGATCTTAAGAATAGAACAATGAACAAAAAATAAAATATGGAAATTACAGAACCAAAGAGATGATCATCATATATTGGTTATAATTAATTAAATTAAAATAAAATAATTACCTTGATGAAATTATCTCTCCATTGATGCTTTTGATCATGATCTGATGTGATCTGTCGTTGCGTCATAGAAGCCAAGTGTAGGATTCCTCTAGATGTGATCCACATGTGCTCCATGTCTCTCTGGATGTTGATGAAGGAATCTTTGGATGCTTTCATGGAAGAGCCTTTGCTTGAGATGTCCACCTTAGATCACTTTGAGAGACGCTTCCAAAGAACTCTCCTTGATCCTATAGAGGAGGATATCTCTTGTGACATGAGATTATTCTTGTAGGAAGGGAATTCTGTCTTAGCTTGAGAGCTTTCTCCAGATCTGTTGTGTACAACCAAAAATAATGGCTAGGCTTAATGATAATAATGTAATTGGGATTTACAATACATTGAATAATAAAATAAAATAATTGCCCATATGTATTTAATTATTTTATTTAATTCGTAGTAAGACCCCATGTATAATAATATCATTTGACTATTATTATTACTTTACATGCACCTATAAAATTACACCTAATATTATTTATCATAAATTCCCAGAAAAACCACACGATGTGTATATTAATATAAACGTCTTGTACTTTTGTTTTTTTCCATTTTCATTTATTTCATCCACAAAATTTATTAGACTGGGAATAATGGATATTTATTTCTCAAATAAATATCACTACATTATTTGAAAACAAATATATATTTTTTCTCCCACAATATATTCTCTCGAATAACTAGTGTCGAAATAAATGTGATCAGGAATCCTTGAATAATTATTAAACCACAATCGGGAAATATCTTTATTCAAATTTTTAAATGAATATTTAACTGAGATACATATATATACCATGTGTGTGACCATCTAGGATTAGGCAGATCCATCGTAATTTCCAATGTTAGCATCTTGCAACATGCCGAGGAACCCATAAAGAAAATAAGTTAATTCCACAATGATGTGTCACCTCTTATGAATTCTTACCTTGTAATGTAATATATTTGTCTCGATATCTCGAATCAAGCAGGTTGAATGCTAGTATCATCAACCCATGCACTCGATTACTCATTCTTTGACCTCCTAGAATTGAACTTTCCCATTCCTCTCTATGTAAATGGATTTATTTAAGATATATAAATTATATAAAAGGGCATGAGATATAAACATCCGTTATGGAATAGAAGGGAAAAATCTTTTCTCACATTATCTATTAATGCAGTATTACATGGGACGCACCCAATATATCATACCTCACTACGAATAGTGTGTCTTCACAGTTATTATCAATACATATAGGTGCGTGAGTTGTAATACCCATTGATAGTAATCTTAAAGTATAAGGACCAATACACACATCCAAAGATAGGAACATCCAATGGCACTATGAAATGCAGATTTTTTACTGGTGAGTCTCATTCTCATAATATTCTCCTGGATATTACCAAGGGTGCACACCATGAGAACTTACCTCTATGTTTTATGAGTCCTCACCCCTAATGTCTTGTATTATTTGTGTCCCTCAAATAACATAATCCAGCCATAGAACATATATTCTAGAACAGTATTATGGCACTTTTGAGTTCTCATCATAGTAGGGATCTTCTATGAACCTTTAGTGCAAAATCTCTCCTTAGGAAATTACCACATGAATTTTCATGAAAAGGACAATCAAGATGTTATAAGGTACTTATTAAAATTCAAATCCATGAATACAAGTTTATCACAAAGTACAAAGTAGTTTTTAATAGGCCACTAACTCCAACAACGATGTGGAGGGATTTCTAGTAGATATTCATTGAATATATATTTCCAAAGACCAGGATGGACGATCATGTAGGGGAGTTCATGAAACTTTAGTAGGGTTTGATGATAGTTATGGACTATTCAGCACATTTTATAGAGAATCACCACTTGACGCCTCTCTTTACTGCCGATGAGCTAGTGAAAATGAGATGATTTGAGGATAGTCTGATACATCCTATTCATTATTAGGTAAACGTTTTCAGGTTGGATACCATGTATGAAATAGTGAACTAGTCTGTTATCAATGAGCAGAACCTATGGGAATCATACAATGTGAGCTAGGGTGGTTCAGAACCCAGACAGAGTAGTGGATCTACAAGTGGTCAGAAGTGATGGTTTTAGTCTGTGAACCTGAGAAGCGACATCCATTTGACTTTCAAAGATAGTTATGTGGTATGAAATCATTGTGGGAATCCTAGGAATAATAATCACAATTTTCCTAGAGACCCCATTTAGTTCCTAGGTTTCAGAAGATTAAGGAATCTAAAGCATTTATCCATTACCATCCCACCTATTTGAAGAGGTAGAGGATTCGTGCCATCTCCACCATCAGATTCAAGTTCAGTAACACCTCACCAGGTAGGTATCTTTAGTACTACTAGCCATATAGGAATATGAGGAGTTCATGGTCATGGTAGCCAGACTTTGGTTTTTAGTTCAAAGAGAGTGGAACCACTCCAGGTCGCTAGGTTGTAGAACATGGTTGGGGATCAGGAAATATATATTTAGTGCAGCCTATACAAGAGAAGCAGGATGTCAGACCATCTACTATTCAAGGTACTATTCTCATTTCCTGTACTACAACTTCTTCCTTATTCAATACAGGTTCATCACATTATTTTATATCTGTGTCTATTGTGGAGAGGCTCAAACATCATGTTGATTACTTTTGCCATGTCATGACACTTGATGTACCTTTGGGTATATGATCAGAGAGTGAAATCCATTTCAAGGGCCATCCCCTTTAGTTATACAGTTGTTGTTTCTTGTGGGACCTATTCATTCTCGAGATGACAGGGTTTTATTTCATTGTCAATATGGACTAGTTGGTCCCTTATCATTACAATGTGGATTATTAACACCAAAGGGTTTAATTTACATCACAAGAGGGTGATATGTATATTTATAAGGGAGAGTGGGACGTATAGGATTATAGGGATGGACTAGAGCATAATGGGCTAGGTGAAGTAACCACCCATATTGATAGGCTTTTTATGAATCACTAAGGAATATGTAAGACTGAGTTCCCTCCTATAGTTGATCAATTTAGGTATTTCTTCTCCGACAACTTTTCAGGACTACCTCATGAGAGAGAGGTATAATTTAATACCAAGATAGTTCCTAGAGCTACACCAGTATCTATTTCTATTTATTGGATGGATAATACTAGGTTATAAGAGCTCAATAAGTAGCTATAAGTCTTATATTCTAAGGGTTTTATATGGCATAATACTTCTCTTTGGGTTTCATCGATCCTTTTATCCAAGAAGGTGTAAAAAAACCTAAGTATTTTAATGAATTTATAAAAATTTAATCATCTTATAGTGTATCCCATACATTGAATAGTTGATATTTTTGACCATCTTATAGGATCAAGGTTGTTCACAAAGATCACCATGAGGTCTGGTTATCATTAGGTTTGAGTTGAGCCATTAGATATTCCATGTATGGCATTCCATAGTTGTTATGGATTATATGAGTATCTTGTGATGTCATTCGGTCTTATGAATTTACCTTTCATCTTCATAGATTTGATGACCATGGTTTTCCATCCCTATCTATATTTATTTTTATGTGGTCTTCATAGATGAAATCTTAGTGTATTTTCATACTTTGAGAGACCATTCCACTCATCTTGAGATCATTTTGAATAAAATGAGAGAGAACAAGATATATGCTACACTCAGTAAAAGAAATTTATTGATCGAAAAGGTACACTTCCTGGGTCATATTATCTAAGAGGAAGGATTTTCATTTTACCCAGATAAGGTGATAAATTTGGTTACATGGGAGTAGCCTAAGAATATATTTGACATACATATTCTATTGGGGATAACTGGTTACTACAATAATTTTTTACATGACTTATCAAACCTTGATTCACCTATTATTTGTCTTAGAATGAAGGGTGTCTTGTTCTTGTGGTTAGAAGCGCATGATAAGGGCTTTCAGGAGTTGAAAGGAAGGCTTTCCTTAACACTTATTCAAATTATTCCAGAGCTTGGAAGAGTATATGCAATGTTCTGTGATGCATCACGCATTAGCCGAGGGGAGGTGTTGATTCATGATGATATATTTTTTTGTGTATATATCTTGACAATTAAGGCCTCATGATAGAAATTACTAGATGCTTGATCTTGAGTTAGTAGTTTTTAATAAACACCTTATGTTGTTGGAGGCATTACCTACTAGGAGAGCATTCTGTGGTATTTACAGACCACAAGAGCCTGAGGTAAATTTTTAGAAAGTGATACTTGAATATAAGGTAGTGAATATGGGTATAACATAAATAGTGATTTGACTTTGATCTATCCAATATTTTTGCGAAGGGAAATGTTTTCACTGATACACTACGAAAGAGGAATCAGACATTAGTGGTTCAGGTGACCAATAGAAAATGGAATCTTACGACCTTATTTTTTGAGATGAACATAAGTGTTTAGGATGGTCATGGAGAGACTATACTATCTTCATTATGAGTGACATCTTAACTTCTAGAGAATGTGAAGATGAAGTTTTTTTTATATCCTGAGGGATGGGTCCTATAAGAGAGTATTATCGGTGAGGACCCGCCTCTGGATTGGACTATAGATGAGGATGAAATCCTATATATACATAAGAATGTATTGGTTGCCATAGATATGAGAGATGATCTGATGTATGAGTCACATTATTTACAGTGGTAGGTTAACCTAGGTATCTAAAATATGTATCATGATATGTGCTGACAGTATTGGTGTTTTGGGATGAAGTGTTAGATAGAAGGTTTTATCACTAAGTGTTCCACCAATCGGTAGGTAAAGGTGGAGCATCAACAACATGAATTATTTCTAAATCTTTTTCCATTCCTAGAATGGAAATAGGAGTATATTTCTATGTACTTTTTCATCAGATTACCAAGGTCACCTAAAGTTAGTGATGCAATTTTGGTAGTCATAGACCAACTGATAAAAGTAACACACTTCCTTCCTATTCTAGAGACATTCTCAGTTGATGAGCTCGGAAAATCGTATTTACATGAGATCATAAGACTCCCTAGGGTCCCCATTACTATCATTTCAGATAGGTATTCTCATTTCACGTCGAGGTTCTAGAAGGGGTTGTAGAAGGATAATGGTACACAGATTCTTCTGAGCACATCCTTTCACCCTCAGATCAATGGGTATTCAGAACAGACTATATTGGTTTTAGAGGACATGCTCTAAGAAAGAGTCCTTGATTTGGACAATTATTGAGAGAAGAATATCCCTCTCATTGATTTCACCTATATTAACAATTATCAAGAGATGATTGAGATGTATCCTTATGAGTCCCTATACAGTATATCAGGTCATTCACTCCTATTGTAGTTAGAGGTAGGTGAGATAACGCTACTTGGTCCTCATATCATATAAGAGACATTAGAGTATGTTTAGTTGATCAGGAATTGTATGTTTATTTCTCAGTCTAGAAAAAAAATCACATTTCAATCATCATCGGTTCCCTCTGGAGTTTGAGGTTGGGGATTTTGTTTTCTTAAGGGTAACACCCAGATATGAGAATAGATGGATTCAAAGGTATGGGAAGCTGTCATTATTCTTTTTCGAGCCATTTTAGATTCTGGAGAGACTCAAAATGATTACCTTTTAGTTTATTTTACATGATTTCTTCCACATTTTATAGCTTTTCTATTGTCATGCCAAACTGTCTCATACTTTCAATCCTAAGGATTTTCATCTAGATATTGATGCTTATTTTGAGATGTATCATATATGCATCATTTACCAGAGCACAAAGGCTATCTGAGACTATTCTATCCCTTTAGTATAGGTGTTGTGGTGGAATGGATGGTTAAAAGATGAGAATTGTGAATGGGAGGCTGATGTACATGCTCAGTGGATGAATTTTTTCTCAGATGAAGTTTTTTAGCCCTTGGAAGGTCAACTTGGGGACAAGTTACTTTAAGGGGGGAAGACTGTAAATACTTAATTTTTTTCACAGGAATGGATCCTTTTAATTTAGTTATAAGTATTGATTTTGGACCTAATATGGATTCCAAATGACTTAATAGATTTTTAGGGTTGATTGGGAATTATTTGGATCCCAGAACCCAACTTTTGGAGAAAAGTAGTTGGGTTGTGCGGTTAGTTGAAACTGTGTAACCTAAGATGCACGATTTGGTATAATTATGAGAGGTGGTTTAGGCCTCTATCTAGAGGCACACAGTTTGGGAAACTTTTCATCCAAGGGTGAATGACTATGCTGAATCACCTTTAATTTTTAGTAGAGTAATATCTTATGGTTTGTGCATGGTTAGTAAAATTGTTCCCATCAGGTGTGTGAGGTTCCCCTTGAAGAAGGAAAGGGAACATGGATGGTGCAGGATTTGGACAACTGTGGGGCCAAACCATGTGTCCTATATTTTTTGGGTGAATTTATCAACTCTATCTTAATAATTTTTTTGTTTAACCTTACCCTATATTTTATCATTCAATGGGAAGGAGAAAAAATTTCTCCTCCAATTGAGATCTTATGAAGTCCTAACCTAGATATCAAAGGAACTACTCCCTTTCATGTTTTATGAAGCTCTCATTTGTCACATTGGATTCATCACGATATGTTCTCTATTCATCTTAAGCTATTCTATGTTTATATTTTTCTCAAAGAAGTTATTGGGGAGAAGGATCTCATTCCTTATTTTTAGTTAATTGATCCATTATTCAAATTTTATCCAATCCAAAGCAAACAAAAAGGTCATATTGGATGATTATATTTGTTTGAGAATGAGGTTGGTGGTATACTAATTATTCCTCAATGTCTCATTGATTTATAATATGTGATATGTTTCACATGCTGGTTTTACCATGAAATACCCTTAAATTGTATCTACCTTATATTGGTTACCTTTATTGGAGTTTAATGAATTTGTAGAACACATTTCATATCATGAATTGTACACCTTGGAGTGATCTATGCCTCTTGGGTGGGATATCCTTATGTTTAATTGGATTTAAAGCTTTTACACCCAAATCACATAATGGTTTGTTTTCCCTTAAATTAAAATGATGAAAACATGTTGAGTTTCAAGGAAAGTGGTGTCATATCATGGCCAATTCCCTTGACTATTATAATGAATTGAATTGAAGTGAGTGGTGAGCCCACATCACATTCTTAAATTGAAAAATTATCACCCCCTTATTAAATGTTAAACATGAATTAATTATGACTTATACGTTAGCTTGTATTAAATCCAATGATTATTTATCGACAACAAGAAATAAGGGAATGAAGACCCTTATGAATTATAATAAAGGGGCATGATTAACCTTGAACATCTTATATCAATATAGTCATGGAGACACTTATATAAAATTGATACTATATGGGCATGGAATCCCTTGTGATATAATATAGTCATGGATTCTTTTGTGAAACTATATGGGTGTGGAATCCCTTGGGATACTAGGCATGACGTCCCTTGTGATAATATTTAGGCATGACATCCCTTTTGATAAAATATGGTCATCGAATAACCTATGAAACTACTATGATAATATGTATGGAATTACCATTACTAATGTGATATTAGGAATGGTGTCCCATAAAAATGTGATACCAGGAATTACGACTATTGATACTTATTCCGATTTATTTCCACAAGGTCCAAAGTAGGTAAATTTAGCCTAGTTTCCTTTCAAGAACTAGAGTCGACCCATTTAAATTTTTAGTACTAATTTACATTATTATAACTCCACACTACCATATTGTAAACATGAATTAGGTATTTATAGATTCCTTTAGTTGTGACCAAATGGGATTTATTTCACACCCTATCCAGGCTACCTATGGTACCCTGGAATACTATAAACTTGTAGTTGTAGATAAGGGGAAGAATCCTCTTACAGATGAGTGACTTTTGACATAACATAGGATGGGATCTTGGGAAGATAACCAGGAAAGCGGTCCAGATTCTTGGATAAACTTTATTTCCATTTGTATCTTTTGTTTATCGTGCACAAAATTTATTTCCTTCTTTATTGAATCCATGTTTTCCTACTTCATAGACACATGAAATACATTATCCTACATTTTTATATGATTTATATTACTAATTTTTATGATAATTTTTTGTTGATTTTTCATATATTCCTTCACTATTCTATCTATTTATATATATGTTATAATGCTTATGGATTTCATATGATATTATCTTATCTGTTTTGATCTGCTATGGTAATGTGGTAATAGTAACCCCACAGACATACCCTAGTCCTTCACTGCTACTCGACAACCTCTATAATTCAGGGATATGTGCTTCAGTCCATGTGGAAAAATGGGGTTGAGGCACTGTTGATTAGAATTAGGGTCCAGGATGTCACATAATCCCTTTATCATGATATCTCTAATCATGTAGGTTGCACGGTGGTTCCATCAACCTAAATTCAAAATGTCAATTTCATTGAATTTCCATAATTTTAACATTCTTATAAAACAGAATGGAAGTTGATTTATTTAGGCTATATCATTTCCATAAATGGGATTGATATATCAACATATGTTAAAGAACGATAGGTGAAAATACTTTCTCCAATTATTCATTAATGTAATATTACATGCGACACACCCAACACATCCTACCTCTCTATAAAAATATGTCATCACGTTTTTGGTCAATACATCAAAGTACGCAACTCATAATAATTATTAATAATAATAATAAATTCTATATATAAATACACACATCTTAAGATATGTATATCTAATGAAACATTTAAATATGGATTTCCTACTATCAGGTCCCGTTTTCATAATATCCTACACTATATATTACCAAGAGCATACACCATGAGAAGGTGCCTAAAAGTCAAATGAGACTCCACCCCTAATATCCTATATCATTTGTGTCCATAAAATGATATCATCTGTCAATATAACATATATTCAAGAATACTATCATGGAACATATAGGATCTCATCATAGCGATGAATTGCTATGACCTCTTAGTATAATGGATACTCTTAGGATATTATCACATACTATGTTAAGTATAGAAAAATCATGTTGTGATAAGTTGTTTAATAATATTCAAAACTATTAATAACGATAATCATGATGTATACAGAAGTTGGTTCTAGGTAACCAACTCCAATAGACCCCCACTTGCACAAGAGACAACTTCTATCAACAATTATTCATCTAGCTCTCACATGATACTCCTGATTCTTATAAGATATGAATTTAGTCATAGGGTCCACCGTGTTATCTTATGTGGGTACTCAACTAACAATAACTTCACCCCTTTGATAAAAATACCTCAATAGGTGATACTCGTAGAGTAGATGCTTTTTCTATTACTGTGACAATGGATCTTTTTCAAGATCCATCATTGCAGTATTATCACAATAAAATTTGATGGGTTATTTACTAATAGGTACCACATAAATCTTCTAGAAAATGTTTCATATCCAAAAAGATTCCTTGGATTCATTATAATCCCCTATAAACTGGGAATCTACTATAGATTCAATGAAAACTGGCTTCTTTGGACTCTTCCAGCTCATAACTCCTTAGTTGAGACAAAAAACTATTCTGACTATGACTTTAGATTATTATGATCTATATGAAATATAGCTTCATTATAACCCCTAATGACCAGCTCCTCATCTCTTCCATACACTAGGAACATATCCTCAATTCTTCTTAGATACATGAGGATATCTTTAATATAAGACCAATGTTTTTATCCTAGATATTCTTGATATCTTACTATCATACTCAATTCATAGGAAACACATAGTATATTACATAAAATGGAATACATGATTGATTCTAACATTAGATTGTAGGAGATCCTACTCATTCTCTATTTCTCCTATTATGTTAGAGGGAACAATTTATTAGAAAGATGTATACCAAGGGACATTGGAACAAATCCACTCTTGGATTGTTCTATACTAAATGTATTTACTATTTTGTAAATTAATATACTTTTACATAGTCCAAGTATCCCTTTGGATTTATCATGAATGGTCCTGATCCCTAGAAAATGGGCTTTGTCACCTAAGTCATTCTTAGAGAAACAATTGTTTAACCTATTCTTAATAGAAAATAATACTTTTATGTCAATTCCAATAAGTAATATTTCATTAACTTATACTACTAGTATAATGACCAAATTACCACTAAACAACTTTTAAACATATGTCTCACATTCAATCATAATAAAACCTAATTAATTTATAGATTTATCAAATCGAATGTTTTGTGACCTAGAGACATTCTTTAATAAATAAATAGATCTATGCAACATGAAAATATTAATTTCATCTATTGGAGTCACAAAAAATTCTTTTTGTGTCATGTTGAAATTTCCTTGAAGGTTCCGATTAAGGAAATCTATTTTGACATACACCTACAAAATTTCTTTTTTATGGTAAGCTGCTATATGAAGTCAAATTTTTATGGATTTAAACATCAATACTAGTCAAAATAATTCATCATAGTCAACTACTTGATGTTTTTAAACCCTTTATCCATTTTCCTTTATTTATAGGTTTTTAATTTTCCTTATAAGTCTATATTTATAATGAATACCCCTTTTCACTCTATGGGATTTACATCCACTAGCGCATCGACCATAACCCAAAGATGGTTATGAATCCATTTTACAATCCATTTATTATTTCCACATTATAGATTCCAAACTCTATATTAACACTTTTTAGGAGATAGGTTTATCATTGACAACCAATAATTATTCACCATCGTTGATAACTAGAAAACCAAATATCACTATTTCTATTACATCTCTTGTTATCTTATGCTGTACTTGTGTATTAGGAATTAATTATTCCATGAGTACCTATAGAATCTATTACTATGCTAACTCTTGTGTATCTTGAACATCAACTTCATCGATGTCAATCTTTATCCCACTATCCTTTTTAGGATATTCTTCCTCTCATGAAAGATGACTTGTCTGGAGACAACCACTTTCTGGTATGAGAATTTTTATATGTAGTATCAATTTTTTCCTTGGGTTACCCTATAAAGATACACTTTGTACATTGTGGTTCTAGCTTGTTTCCAGATAAGGTCTTAAAAATTTCCTCACAACTCGATATATATGTATGGGACCAAATAGGTTTCTACCCACTCCATAACTCGAAGGGAATTCCATTTTACAATTTTGTTGATACTGATTTTAATGTGTATTCTGTATTTTGTAATGAATATCCCAAAAAGGATAAAGGAATATCTGCATGACTCATCATTTTCCTTACCATGTCTAAAAAGGTATGTTTACTCTTTTCCCTAACACCATTCAACTATGGTGTATAAGGTAGAGGGAGGTGATATAGAATCCAAAAATCCTATGAAAATTTGGTAAACTCTCAGTTAAGACATTCATTGACTCGATTTGATTGATGCTTTTTGTATTATTTCCTTGTTGATTATCTAATTAATTATTCAATTCCTTGAATTTCCAAAAGGACTCAGACTTATACCTCATCAAGTAGACATGACCATATCTACTCAAGTAACCAGTAAAAGTTATGAAATATTAATTCCCACCTCTATCTTCGACTATAAATGGTCCACACACATCAATGTATACCAATCCTAGAAGATCTATGGCCCTCTAACCCTTTCCACTGAATTTTGGTTTGGTCATTTTTCCTTGTAAAAAAGAATGACATAATTCAAGTGGTTTTAGCTCAGAAGAGTCTAATAACACTCTTCACAGAGTTTTTTATGACATTTCTTGTTTACATGACCAAGATGGTGATGCCATATCTTGGTGTTATATGAGTCGTGTAAAGATGATTCATTAAATATTACAAATAATTGTTTTTTTTAATTTAATACATTTTGATCATTATTGAAATGTTTTATACCATAACATATTTTATCTTTAAAAAAGAAAAAAATTGTTTCTAAACATAAAAATTAACCCATATGCACCTAGGAATGATAGATAAATTATGTTCATAGTGACAGTCTATACATAATAAAAAATATTTTAAAACAAAGATAATTCCTATTGGAAATTAAATGTGATAGTCACCAATGGCTAGAGAACCAAGAAACACACAATTAGCATCTCTCAAATCCACATCTCCTCTAGAAATATTTTATAATCTACACGGATCCTGTATTTGGATATAGATGTGAGCACTATAATCCATGTCTAATACCGAATGTGTATATTTTTAAATATTACACAGGTTAATGAACACACCTTCAGATCCCCCTTTCTTATATGTGCAATTATTCATCTAGTGGGATTGCTTTCCATAGGCAAAAAATACTTCCTCATTATCCTTTCCATGGATATAGATATTTCTCTTATTGGAAGGATGGTGCTTGGGAGCTTTAGAATTATTATGAGTCTTGGACCACTTCTCCTTGTTCTCCCTTTTAATACTCACCATAAGGACTGTATGTTTTCCATGATCTATGTTCTTATAGACATGGTGAATAAAATAAAGAAGTTATGAAATACTATTATCATTATTGCTCATATTGTAATTAACAATTACATTAGAGAAGGACTTTGGTAATGATGAAATTTCGATATCTATAAACAAATCATCTAGGAATTTAGTCCCTAATATGTATAAGTATTCAATGTAGCTAATATACTTGACTAAATGAGGCCCAGTGAGCATAGGATCTTCAAGATTAGTTTTAAAAAAATAATTAGAGATCTCACATCTCTCTTGTATCTCATTATCTTGATAGAGATCTCAAAGTTGACACATTATTCTTTACACATCCATTTATTAATGTTGATTAAAAATCTCATTGGTTTAGGATGATAACATGAAACAATGAACACCTATGGAATTATTCAAATATTTATTATATATATTTAACTCTTCATCACTATCCTCATTTTTAGGTGTATTGGGTATAGGTCCTTCCAGCACATATAATTTCCATTCATGGCAAAAGATAACTTGTAATCACCTTTACCACTCCTAGAAATTTATTCCAATGGTAATGTTATCCTTCTCAATTTTGGATCACGATGATATGTCTGAATTAATTTTTATTACTATTTATATAAATAAGATGATCATAATTTTAGTACTTTATCTAATTAAATTTAGACAAATAAATAAATAATATATTTATTAATCTCATACTATTTTATTAAAACCCAATATCCCTCACCATTAGCTTTAGAATATTCTATTTCTTGGACATTCTAGTGGAAATAATCATCATTACCCTTCTTGTTACCCAAACATTTGTTGGTCAAGCAACATGGATGGTTTTTGGTAGGCATTCCAAATGCCGACTTCATTAACTCATAGTTCCTTGATCTATTGAGTGAAATCCCCAAGCATAAAATCCTTACATTTTATTTCCTCAACTCTTGCCTCTCAGTTACACTAAGAACATATTATAAAGTTAAACCTTGATGTGAACTAAGTTATTTAATCCCCAATATCCATGTTAGAATTTTTAGACAATTAAAAGAACCCCAAATTTGGCTAGTCAAGAAGTTTTAACCAGGGTTCGATTTTAACTAAAGTAATGGAAGTATATACCCAATTAATATGTTTTATTGTGGGAATTTATTCTTTTATACATAAAATTAAAATTATTACCTTTATTTAATTATTTTTAATGTTAAGTATATTTACTTAATTTATTAACCATGTATTATATAATATTTACGTAAAAGATAATTTATTTTAGTTATGTATTTCATTCTTGTTAATTCATTAATTCATGTGATTGAGACAAAACATATATAATGAAATAAAAATGAAAAATGATATAAATAAAATAAAAAAGTGTCATTATCATGATATTTTACTAATTGTTAGTTTATTTAGGGGATGAAAAACTAAATATCAACCTAAGGGAAAACACCTTGAAACAATTAAGGTTCAGGTTACATTTTTTCACCTATCCACCTAAGTAACTCTCTTGGATTGGTTTCACATTAGATCCAAACTTGAACTTCCTCCACTAACTTGAGAGATTAATCAATTACATCTTATTTAACTCTCACACCGATGAGGGAAAAAAGATGTTTACATAAATGAAACCACGAGCATGCATGGACATACATAATGGGATCAGAGATGACACACATGACACCAATTTAACTTAATAATAAATTAGATGAAGCAAATCACATACAAAGGTACGATCTATGCTCATTATCATCCACATCCATGCAATGAATTACACATTTAATAAAAATATCATTCAATTCTAATCCATCTAATTTCAGATAAATCATACTTGAAAAAAATAATTATTTTATATTTATTTAATTAATTATTTTATCTATATTGTCATCTAAATTACCTTGATATTTTAATCCATTATGATTTTAATCAAACTAAATAAATTTATTTAATATTAACTTTGTACATACATATACCATAGAGGCAACACGGTGTTACCAATCCAAAATACCCAAAATGTATTGTAATCGTAAACTATTTACTCTTTATACATGTAGCATACACAATTTATAACATATTTTTATGATTTGAACTATCAACATAATGATTACAAAGATCACAAGATTTTTATGTCACATGTTATGATTTAGTGTATGTATTGTAATAACTATAATACGACTCATACATGATATGAAGATTTTATCATTACATAGAAATCATTTAAACACACACACACACACACACACACACACACATATATATATATATGAAAAACCCATCACATGGTGTATACAATAAACTTAGTGACCACATGAAAGAACATTCTTATAAGGTTTAGACATTATAATAAATTAATTTTAATTGTGCACAATTTTGTATAAGGAATGTACAATCCATCTACAAGGTGTTTACCCTTCCCACCATATATCCACAACACACACCTAGGAAATCAATGTTTAAATAGTTCCATGGAAAATATTGGATTACTCTATGTGTATATTAGGTACACGACATGTGGTCCATGAGTTACACAATCACTATTTAGGTAGGTCGTGTGAGATACATGGCCAATATTTGACTACAGGACTACACACTATGTATGTGGGATACACGGAATGTACTCTAGCTGATTGTGTGACAAGATGACCTGGTAAACACAGTGTATATTTAAATGCACATTTTTTATTCAAAGTACATGATTTTAATTAATTCTTGGTGCATTAAACACTGGTACATGACATGTATCCCCATGTACATGGTGTATACTCTTGTGTTATCCAATGAGAATCCTCATCACCACCAGAGGAAATCATTGATTATATTTCAATCATAAAATTAATTGATTTTCATTAGTTCTATGATAAATAAAAAGGGAAAAAGAAAATATCACAATTTTGTTTAAATAATGATTAAAATTGAATTGAAAACTTAAATGAAAAATGAGTAAATCAATCAATGATATTTAAATAATTATAAAAAAAAATATGTGACCACTTTGATACAACTAGAAAGTTCCAAACATAGTAGAAGCATGTGATCGTTTGTTTCCAACTTTTCTTTTTGTCTTGATTGATGATCAATATGAGAATTTCACAATGACAAACACTGTGATCAACAGAATTGAATCAATGAAAAATATAAAATTGATAGAATTCTAGAACCAATTATTGGATCATCACTTATTAGTTATAATAAATTTAATTAATTAAGAATTATCTTCTAGGAATTATTTATTCATTCATATAACTAATAAGATATCTACATTGTACCATCATTTTATTGAAGGAATCAAGAGAGGATTCCCTCCAGTGGAGATCTACACATATTCCACAAATATCCAAACATCTTCGTAGGAATCTATGGGTACTAGCATGACATATCTTATTACATGTATCATTAACCTTTTATCTCCATGATAATAACTTCCAAAACATTCTCATTGATCTCTCTAGAATATATATTGGGAGGTGGAGGAAGAAATCTCTCTGTTCTTAGGACCATTTCTAGGGAAGGGAGATCTCTAGGGATTTGAGAGGAGTCTACAGATTTATTGTGCACAATAAACAAATTAATTGGTTCAAATTGAAAAATGATATAATTTGGTTTATATATAATTAGGGTTATAAATAAATAATTGAACAAGTTTACATTATTATTTATTCAATCAATTTTGGATCCCCATGTCTATAATAATAATATTATTATTTCTCAACATGTGATTAACATGAGTATTAAAATTAAATATTATATATTCAAATTTTATGATCAAATTGATATCATTGTTTCATGCGGGTTTGATTGAACAACATATATTTATATGTAAATGTTATTTTCCCCATAATTGAACACTGATAATGTTTTTATAGTGAAATCATAAATTTTTGATACATTCCATTCACTAAAATATGGATAATTCCAAAAAAAATGGAATTAAAAAATAAAAAATAAAAAATAAAAAAATTCAAGACCCTTAATTAGAAGGGTTAGGAATTTATTTAGAAAAAATCATATGAATTGTTTTCAAAAATCCAGTAGTGTGGATTGGAAATGGAACCAGATCTCATAAAGAGGTGGGTGTCAGCACCAATATCAAAACAAAAGGGCTATAAAAACAGGATTGGAAGCTGAGTTATTCATGAATCTTTTTATAAAAAACATTCCATTTAAAAATAACCAGGCTTCTCATCAATGATTTTGGTAATCTCAAACCCAAATCCATCGTCTCACCTATTGCTGACTCCTGTCGATGTTTTCATCTTCATCCAGCCATCTGAGCCCATCCCACTACTATGAAATGCTACTGGTGACCAACATGTAACCATATTTGGCCAAATCCTAACCATCATCCGACCACCTTGCCAAATCATGACTGCCCCATCACACACATTCCCTCATCTCCTACCACCTCCTTTCAACACACTGCTCGGGTGTCAATCAAAATATGACTTTCCTACCCCAAATCTGGCACCACTTCTCATGATGTCCACCACTCAGCCTCCATCCCAAGGGCTTCTCAGCCACTGCCTCCCACCTTGATTTTGACATAACAGGAGTGGTCTTCCAGCGACGACTAAACCACGGTGGTACTAAGTAATAATATATACACACACATATATATTGATATATATGTGGATATATATTAAAAATGTGTTATATATTTTTAAAAATATACATATATATTGTTTAAAATTTTTGTTTCAAAATTGATATAAAAATTTTGTTATAAAAATTAATACTGAAACTGAGTGATAAATTTAATTAAATTAAAATTAATGTAATTATATTAATTCAATAAATTCAATAAAAAAAGTTTATCACATCTAAAACTATTATTAAGTATTTAATTTCATATGGACTACTCTTGGTAAAATACCTTCCAATTTATATTTGGATTTGGTTTATTTAATTATTAATTTAAAATGCCTGAGATGTTTGAAATTAATTAATTATTTACATGGGAATTTCATCTTCAGTATTCATCAGTATATGTATAAGGGTATGTATGCCTAGGGAAAAGTTATTTAATTGTATTACACCCTCCTAATCCCCCCCATAGTTATTTGAATAGTTTTTGTGTTATGATGAAGATAAAGTAAGATGTGGACTATAGCAGGATGAGATAATATTCTATATGATATAGTGATACACTGGACCGGGGTGCTAGCTGTAATATGAGTCAATACCCGAATCATGTATTACATGACAAAGTCATGGATTTTTCATTGAGTTTAAACAGATTAACCAATAATAGATTATCATGATCAGTCAAGCAGTTCATTTAATTTATGCTTGGTTTATTATTTTTTTCATTTTCAAGATAGCACGATCAAATTTAATAATAAACTAAAATCCAAATAGTAAATCAATTTATGACATGCTGAATGCTTTTCTATATATCACATTGTTTTTTGTGAGTATGACCACATAGTACATGAATGTCAGATATAAAAATGATATCATTCATCAATAAATAATTTAAAAATCCCAAAGAAATGTTAATTCATGAACACCTTCCTTCATTTGGATTTGAACACAACCATTTCTACGATGTCCTCATCATCCCTTGTTGAGAGTTCATATTGCTACTGATGAGTTCCTATGAGAGATATGAGTTTGCAAAATTGAATACAGAATCAAGGAAGTGGAAATAGTTAGCTCGTTTCATATTTATATGAAAATCTTTGATTAAATCATGATTATGATTTTAGATGATTGGACATCAATCAACAGATCACAGAGCCAGAAGTTAATGTGGCTAGACAACCTAGTTCCTTCTTTATAACTATTCTAGTATTGACATAGACACATCTTGTAGATTATAAGGAGAGGTTTCAACTATGATTTCTACTAAAATACTCAATCTATAGAGTATTAACAGTATAGTAGTGAGGGATAATAGAGTTTGATAAAATAATGGGAGGAATTTGATAATTAAATTAATCAGTAATATCTAATTAATTATCAAGAAAGAAGTACCAATATTCTACATTTGTGTATATATAATGGAAAGTAATATGGAAAGTACACAAAGATAAATATTTTGAAAAGAACATGTCAAAACTGGAATGACTTTTCAAGAGTAGTATTAGTGTTTGTACAAAGTAATATGATATAGGTAATTAAAGGTGATGGAGTCCCCAATACATTTTGAGCCACCTCAGCATGCGAGGGAGAGAAACATGCTTACAAGAGGCTCATAAATGTCATATTTTATGCTTAAATAATAATTTTATCATCAAATTTTTATGTGATTTATGGATAAAACATCAGAACATGGATGATTTTAGATGTTGTATCATCTCTGAGAGACTTGAAAGAGTAAAGAGAAGTGAAATATGAATGAGTGATTGTTACACTAGATATGTGTAAATTGAGATATGGATCAAGATATTTCAATACATCTAATTATTATATATTTTTCACCCATTTAATCTAATTTTTTTTAAGATTATAAAATTAATCGTATAGGTAAAATGATTCATTATGTTTTGTGTATGGTTCACCAAGATAAATAAGAATGTATTAGTTATTATGGAAAAGAAGATGAAGGATAAGAAAAAAAGGCCTATAGAATATGTGGAACCAAATAAAAATTTACAATTCCCTTTAAAAAAGTGGTTGATTATTATTGAGGTTATTTTATTCATATATCATGAAATATGTCAATATAAGTTTAAATTATATGAACTGAATTGAATAAGAAAGTATATGGTTCTTTATTGGGGTATATTCATCATTATATATGACGTTTCTATCATAATTCATGGTTATTTAATAAAAAAATTCACATCACATTTATTTTTGAAAATACAATATCCATGTATGTATATAAATGTTTCAAGAATTAAAGTGTTTTTTCTAAGAGGTAGAGAATGGTTGGTTCCAAATATAGTTATGAGAAGTACAGAAATTCTATATTTCTATATTTATTTATTCTAGTTGAAATTTTGTTAAGTATCTCCAAAACATTTCTCTATTGTGATGGAAACAAGGAGACATTATTTCATTTTATAATGAATATTTTTTGGGGTGTTTAATAATAAAAAAATAGTTTGATAATGTTGGAATCATAGGTAATAACCAATGAATATAAAAATATATGACTCAGTTATACCAAGTTGTGGAATTATTATTATTTTTTTCTACTGAAAATAATTAGTTTTCTAGGAAGTACACAGAATGGTTTTAGAATATTTATAGTTAAAGGCCATAATTATAATAAAAAAAATTACGTACATGGTTTTCTAATGAGGAAACCTATATAAATAATGGTATGTCACAAATCATTCAAAATTAGTCCAGCTGGAGAGGTTGAACTATTCCATAGTAAAGCTAGTGGTAAATATACATTATAAGATTCCTTTTACTTATTATTAAGGAATGTAAAAGTGAAGTATGATATATCCATAGTTAGAAGATACTAGTTTATTTAGGCCCATGTTATAATGAATATAATAACCAATTATTAATCTATCATGAATTATTGAGTGGATTTATACCTACACTCACATTTCCCAATTCACATCAAAGTCGGGATGTTTGTAAAAGGATGATCGATGGAGAGTCTAACCTGAAATCATTGATCAATAAAATGTAGCATGGATTAATTCCTAAATGTCACATTTCTTTTTTCACATCAGAGTTATGATGTGATAAAAATGAGAATAAATGTTCAAAATAAAATCCATTATATATACATTCATTATTTTGAGACATGCTTATCAAATAGCAATGTTATACCATAGAAATATTCTATCTACAATGAAAAAAATTATATTATATGAGTTAAAGTGTGATATAATTATATTTTTTCACAAGTATGTCTTTCTTGATGAAATTTTTTTATTACAGGTTAAAATAAATTGATATCAAGGAAAACCAAAAGTGCATAAAATTCCAGTATCCTATTGTTTTCTAAGAATATTATAGAAATACCTAGGATAGAATAGTTATAGTAAATTGATAGACTATGTTTATATGAAAGCGTGAAAATATTTATTTAGGACAGTGGGAGCATGATTGGCTTAGATTTATTTTGTTTCCTAAGATGCACAAGTGGTCATCATATGAACAAGTTCTATAAGTCCTTCTGAAAAAGAAATGTTCCATAGAGACATACTGTGTTGGAAGGTTAAAAAAAGGGGCTTGGTTTTATATTCACCATGACTAGTGATACATTATTTATTCAGAATAAATAATCCTACAAGTAATAAGTATATGTAAATTAGAAAATATTGAAAATATCAATTAAAATTCAATAATGGATTCAATTTTTCAAAGTACATTGGTTTATTATCTTGAATATTGTGGTGGGTATTCAAGTGAGATGACACATGGGCAGTACCTGCATAATATAAATAATGTTTGATTTTTTATAACAAGTCATCAAGCATAAATCCAATTGAATTTTAATTTTGATAACTACTTTATTTGATCATTAAATTTCGAATTGGTTTTCAAGAACACCAATCTTGGAAGGCATCTATACGAAATATCCAAAAAGGGATGGTGACACCAAAGAATTACAATAAGGGGTAAATGTTTCTAAAATATAGTTTTGGATTGAACTAAGAAATATGGTCATATAATATACATATGGAATGATTTTTTTAATGATCTACAAGGTGTTAGTGTGATTTAAACTATTTTCAAGTAAAATATGTTTAATAAAATATGGAGAACAACTATTTATCTCGTAGTTAGTTAAGATCAGAATGAAACTAACACTTTAGAGATTGAGTTAATGTAGCATCCTAAATTTTAGGGAACATGATCTACTGAGGTGGATCTAACAGTTTCATGGGCTAAGTCGATAGTACATATTCTGAAAAGTTTTTTAAAAATATAATTTATAGAAATTCGATAGGAAATTGTTACTACTATCACATGTTATAAATCTATATAAGAATACATGAATGGGGAATATAAGGTGATTATATAGGTGATTATATTTCTATAAGTGGTATTAATGGATCTATCACATATTACACGCTATTTACTATAAATTATATTTCCAAAATATACTTAATGGTAGAGAAATATCAGTTATATCAAAAACAAATACGCAGGAAGCATCCAAATCTATCTAATTGTACTAGAGAAAGTACAAAATATATGCACTTGGTACATGGATAGGAATGGATAATAGTTATAATAAGATAAAAATAGTATTCATATAGATATATTTGATCTAATATCATAGTTAATCTAAGTAAATTAGAAATAAAATCTCATTAGATCAATGGTAGACATATCTAAAAATAATGAGTTTGTTGAAACTTCTGATGTAGCTAAATAAGCAGTATGAAATACGCAATTTTTTTCTAGTTTTTGGAATCATACCTAGAATGTAATGTTTTATCAATAAGATAAATCCAAAACTAGAAATATTTCATGTTTTTACAACGGAAAAAAGGGTATATATTTAAGTTTAATATATCACGAGGATACTTACTTGATATGGTGAGGTCATAAATGACATAATATCCTTGAGACAGAGATATGGAAGATCAAGTAACTAAAGCCATAACTTAGAAAAAACATGATATTATCATGTGAGATCTAACAAGGATAGTTATCAAGTATGATCTAGAGAAATTGTGAGTGTTGTAAATTTTGATTCCCTAGAGCCAACATAAATAGCACTTTTCGATTACTATATCGTATATAGAGTGAGATATGCATGATGTACCCTTACTAAGATATAGATAATATTATTTTATTTACAATATACATGTTAATTTCCATATATTAGTTTTCGTTTCAAAAGGTTATAGTAGTTCATAGTCAATAATGAGAACATCAAGATACTATGATATTAATCTTAAATTTATATCATATGGTTTAGATACATCATACTAAAATGAAAAAATTGATGTTTGGTTATGAAATTATGGTAGATCATAAGCATTGTGGATTATTCTCATGATGTTTTCACTTGGTGATCATTAGTAGATAAGATCATAATGACTGACCCACCCATAGGGATACCATATTTTTTAGGTCTCATTGGTAGCTTTTATCTACGAACATATGTAATGGTCTCCTGAATTGAGATTATATTTAGTGTATTATATTTGACCACATATATTGATATAAGGAAAGAATTATGAGAATGATATTTTAGAGAGGTATAATGAATTAAATCTGAAATTTGTGTTGTGGAATTGATTGAATAATAAATATATATATATTTCCTCTCATAGGAAGAGATATCTCAGGCCTAGTTGATCTAGATGATAATAAATTTTTTAATGCATGTCCATGATAGAATATGTTATGTCCATCCAATATAGTCATAAAATAGTCATGCATGGAAGGATGATGACACAAAGAGTGAAACCTGTATTTTGAGAAATCATGAGACAAAAATATTATACTACACATTGTTTTTTCATAGGAAGGTTATCACTGTTAAGACTACTAATTATCTCTTTAGGATACTTAATAGGATTCTAGACTCTCCTCATGGTTTGGTAATAGTATTCTTCACTATCAAGGTAAGGTAATATAGGGTCACACATGATAGAATTTTCAATAGTATTCCCTTTTTTGATGAATAAGAATATAGGACATGGTGGGCCCCACCATGGGTTCCAAGATGTGCCAATGAATAAACAATCAAAAAAATAAAATAAATTCATTATTATTTGAGTTTATAAAAATTGATATTGAATTTATTTATTAAATGATTTCACAAGTATTAAAGTCAATACATAAACAATATTATAAGTACATATATTATTTTAATATCCAAGGTTCATTTAAGATTATTAGGAATGATGATTCGATTAAATGGATTGGTTTTATCACATAATATATTTATTATATTTCAAGTATGTGATAAAAATATAAATGATATTAATGACCTAATAAATAAGTCTTAAGATGTTGTTTTTAGTGAGTATTAAATATTTAGGGTTTGGAAAATCTTTTTGGGTATTTTGGATAATCACTATGAAATGGAAGAATAAGATCTCATGAATATGACTATACACTGTGCAATAAATGATGGCCTCTCTCTCATCATACTCTCCCAAGATAGAGAATGTCTTGGCCAAAGAAACAGATCTAACTCTCCTTCACAGATCAAAGGAACATTGATGCAGTGATTGTAGGGACACTGAAGGCACTTTTAGACATCCATGCTAGCACCTACAATTCAATGATAAATGATCCCATAGGATTTCGAATCACATGTAGATGATCTATAGGGTTTATATTTCATATCATTTATGAAATTATCACTACATAGGAGAAGATGTTAATAGTGGATATTGATCGAACAAGGCATTATACATTTATTTTTTGTGCATAAAATTCATCACACTAGATCCTCTGACCTTTACAGAGGTCGTGCTTCATAGGAAATGAAATAGTTAATTTGATCATTGGTGAAGAACTTTTAATCCCTATCCCATCGGCTTCCAATACACACCTCGGTACCTTCAAAAAACACTTTTTTCAAGGGGTCCACCATGTTTTCCTTGGTGGATACTCCTCACAGCACAATATCACCTTTTTGAGAAACATCATTTAAGAGATGAAACATACAAAGTTTTCTTTCTTTACTGATACCATGGATATATAGAGATATCAACCAATATAGTGTTATCAATGTATACTAGGATAGGATCATTACTAGTAGGTACTGAATCATGCTTCTGGAAAATGTTATGAATATATATTTCTTTCTTTGTTGCATCATAATACACAGTATATATGGAATCCATCATAGAATAAATGAAAATGGGATGCTTTGAACTATTCTATATCACACCTCCTATATTGTGAAAAATGATATATATATATATTATGACATTAGATTATACCAATCTACCTAAAATATAGAATCTATATAACTACTGATGACCAGTTCATCATATCTTCCATACAATGAGAACATATCATTAGATCACCTCAGAAAATTAAGGATAACATTAACAACATTACAATGATATTCACTTAGATATTCTTTATATCTTCCCACCATTGTCAAAGGATAGTCAACATCATGCATCATACATAACTTAAAATACATGATGGATCATATCGCAAAAGTGTATGAGATATTATTCATTTTATCTCATTCCTCTTGTGTATAAGGACACGTTTATTAAAAGATGTATATCATAGGTAATTGGAACCAATAATCTCATAGACTATTCTATACTAAATCTATTAATTATCTAGTCAATTTATGTACCTTGACTTAGTTCATAAAGCGTCTTGGATCTATAATGCATTATCTTGACCCCAAAATGTTGGTTCCTTCACCTACGTCCTCTAAATAGAATCACTTTATCAGCATGTCCTTAACCACTTAAAAGGTTGGTATATAATTTTAAATTAGTAAAATTTCATCAAAATATAATACTATAAAAAAATGTTCTCTCACTAATCTATATTCCAACACATGGATCACATTCATTCATAATGAAACCAAATTCCTTTATTACTTCATCGAATCAATTTTTCCATGACCTTGATGCTTAACTTAATACATTTATGGATCTTTAAAACTTTTATATCATTTTTAAACTCCTAGAGTCACATTCCCTTCATGTTGTGTAATATTTACATCCTCTTTAAGGTTACCATCATGAAAAGTAGTTTTTATGTCCATCTTCTAAATCCCATAGTAAGGGTAAGCTGCAATGGAAAAAAATCAAATAGATTCAAATATGATAAACGGAGAAAAAGTTTTATAAAATTTAATGCTTTTAAATTGACTAAAACCTTCCATAAATAGATATAAATTATAGGAATTTACTTTATTTTATATTTCCATCATTCTCATGAAAACTCATTTATGCCTAATAGTGTATACATCAATTGGAATATTGATTAGAACCCAAACATGGTTTTGATATACAGAATACATATTAGAATTTTTGTATTATTGCTATCATACAGCTTATGAACTCTCTACTGCCTTCATGAAGTATATATGATCATTATTTTCAACTAATAATTAGTCACTATCATCAGTGACTAAAAAAGAATATCTCTTTAACTCAATTACCTCTCTAATTCTCATAAACATACCTTGTATTTTAGGAATAAATTATTTCATGGAAACCTGTGGAATTGATTCTTGTACCAACTATTCAATATCTTGATCATCAACTTCATTGAATTCATTCTTGATCCCACAACCCTCTTCATGATGTTATCCCTCTCATGAAAAACAACATGTATTGTGACTGTAACATTCTTGACTAAAGGTTTATATAGATATAATTCCCTTGTTTCCTTGGGATACCCTATAAAGATAAAAATTAGGACTTGGGGTGCTAGTTTATCTATTGAACTAGAATTAAAAAATTCCTCACAAACCCATGCACGAAGATGTAAAATAATAGGTTTACTTCCACTTTATAACCCAAAGTGAATACTATTTTCCCCTATTGTTTTTACACAGTTTTGAAATTATAAAGTTTTTAATAATGCGTATCCACAAAATCATAAGAATGTATTGCTTGAATCATCATCAAACAAACCATTTATTTAACATCTTGACCCCAGAATCTTGGAGCCGGTGCATTATTTGATTACATTTTCATATAAACAAGGAAAATGCATCCCTAAGGATCAAGTAGTTTAGATTCTTTTGAAAACAATATACATATAGAGGTACAACATTACATAATGAAAATAAATAAAACATTGAAAATACTTAGACAAAATCCATAACTCCTAGGCTATTTCAACATTCCATTCATAATGAAATTATGCAAGTCATGAGAAAATAAATCATAAGAAAGGGGTGATCTCAAATTCTCAAAAAGGGTAAGCAATATAGCAGAAGATGCCATAACATAAACATTAGGCATGTTTAATAGATAAAAACATATGTCTTTAACAAAAACATGAACCCATTATGGTAGTAATAAGAGTTGAATAAATAATTCCATAATCATGGGTATTCTACTAGTTTAATAATCCCATGAACCATCAATACTATTTTCATAGTGAGGGAATTCATAATGTGGGACATCATAACCATACTGTCAAGGCCTCGTGCCAAGACCGTAGTTTGTCTCATTAGACCTACCGATGCAATGAGGGGATATACCAGGCCCAAACTGACTCTTACTATGTCCAATTAACTACTCATATTAATGGGGATAAATATAAATAGCATATAAATTCATATTTAAACTAATATATGAAATTTAAATAACTTTCCCAGAGCATTAAGCATAAACACTAACCATTTAGAGTAAATTGGTGAATAGTTTTAAGATAGCACATCCACTTCCAAAATAATAAGAAACCATTATATTAAATATGGTAGATGATACCATGAAATATTAATCCCAATAATACATGATAATCAATAAGAGTGTTGAAATAGACGAAAATACTCTTATAAAATCATTGAGTAATTCTTGAGATAAATACTCTTTTATTTTGAAAAGAAGAGTTATTTTAGAAAAGTATTTTTATAAACCAGAACATAAGGAAGGTAGTATTTTTATTATAAAATGAGTGATTTTATAAAGATAATTTATTGTAAAAATATATTTTATATTTCCCTTGGAAGTAGATAAAAATTTTAGAAATTCCATTGAAATAGGCTTGTATTTCGGAAATAATTTTTAATGTTACTTTTAAAAGATGTTAATATCCATAAAATAAGGAAGGATTTTGGTTGGTGTACATATATATAATAATAAAATAAAATTTATGGGGAGTACATAATAATACATACGAATTTAATTGAGGTAATTAGACAATAAAAGTAACCCAAATGAAAATGGAGGTTGGGTGAAAAAACCCTTACAACTTTGTAATCAATCGATTCGTATGCCCCAAAATTAATAATATTAAAATTATAAATTTAAGACAATTAAAATTAAGATATTAATGTTATGTTACACCAATGTTCAGTATATATACTCCATGAACTAGTATTAGTAGTGAATATAGAAAATCTCACAAAAATGGATGGAGATGAAGAAACCTCTTACCTTAACTCCGAAAGTGTTCCGCTATTGATCT
This sequence comes from Viscum album, assembly GCA_963277665.1. Taxonomy (NCBI): domain Eukaryota; kingdom Viridiplantae; phylum Streptophyta; class Magnoliopsida; order Santalales; family Viscaceae; genus Viscum; species Viscum album. Next base: position 1,636,765,170 of record OY728163.1, on the reverse strand, counting down.
TAAAGTCTTGGAATATGAAATTAGATTTATTAATAACTTATTTAGGATCATATTATACATTTATTTAGTTTATCATAATCATTTTATTTTATTTATTCCCTTATTTATATGTTATTATATTTAATTTCATCATTCTAGAGTGTCCATTTTCATTATTTTCATAACCGGTTCACTTGTTCTTTAGTAATGAAGTTCATGTGTAATGGATGTAAATATCCATAATTTAAATTAAATATTACTTATGAACATCCATAAGTGTTAATGGTCATTTATACAGTAGGTTTACATGGAAAGAGGATGAATTATTAGATGAAATATTTATGACATTCACTTAGATTATTTTAGCGATATTTTGACTTTTAGAAACTAGTTTGGTCATATGATTTAATAATATGTACTTATACTAGTTAATGAATATTAAATAGTTTAAAATAAATATATCATAGTCTTGTTAAACCATAAAAATGGTTTCATTACCCGTAATTAAGGATAAATTATAGAATGAAACTTTGTCGCCCACAAAGGTTATAAATTGGAACCTCATGGACGTTGATTTCGTTTATAAAATAAAAAGGGAGAGGGAAAGAATATTGATGATGGTTCTTAAACTGACATGATATAATTATAGTATATAGATGATACTAGATTTATCATGGTCATTTGGGCTGAGGAGGTGGGGAGAAAATTACAAAAGGAGATAAATTGAAATGAAACTAAAGGAAAAAGAAGGGTGCTTTACCTCTTGAAATAACATCCTTGAGAACCTCCTTAAGGAATGGGTTTTGGTCTTTTGGAAAGACCAAGAGCTTCTTGGAAGTGGGGAGTGAGTAGGGAAGTGTAATTGGGAATAACATTGAGGAGCTTCAAGTCATAGAGGAGTGAAGAGAAGAGGGAGTGAGGGGGGGGGGGGGGGTTATAGTGGAGGAGAGGAGGGTTTTCATAATTTCTTAATTATTACTTCATTAATTTCCCTCAAGACTAGAAATAGTGATTATTCCAGGACCAAGAATAGTAATAAATGAATCTTAGTTTCAAAGAAGTGGGATTACATCACTTATGATGTTATAAATAGTGCATTTAACTGATAATATTTATATATGGTATTTTACGATATTTCACTATTCATAAAAAATACGAGTATTTCAGAAAATCCCAAAAAATAAATCTTACCATTTTTAAACATGTGGAATTACAAAATGAACTCCATTTTTCAAAAATAAGTTTCTAAATTTGTTAAATTAATTTTTAAATAAATTAATAATTTATTCCAAAAAAATCACTTTACAACTATAAATCGTTTTATAAGACCACGAGAGATTAACAAAGAACCTATAAAATTATCTTAGAATCATAAGAAAATAAAGTAACAATTTGTGATTAAATTTTTTGAAAATAAATTTCCATTTTAAATTATTAAATTAATCAAAAAATTATTATTTAAATATTTATGTCATACAAAAATAAAAATACATATACAATGATCGTTTTTAAAATTTTAAGACGTCTAAATTGTATTTATACATTCATGGGTGAAGTTATTATTTTTTATATTATTTACTTTTAATTACTATTCATAAGGGTATGTCACTATTCATAATGGTATTTTTCTATTCACAAAAAATTAAGTTTGTCTTATCAGACTCTAAATATTTTACTGAACGCAACCATGTATGTTAGTTTTTCAAAATTAAAATCACAGAGGTGGAAAAATTATATTTACTTGGCTAGGTTATAACGAAGTGGTGTTTGTAAAGACTCAATGATTCATGAATTCTATAAAAAATCTATTTTTAAATTCTTGGGGTGTTACATTATCCCTTCCTTACAAAAATATTGTCCTCAAAATTTGAAATTGAACTTCGAAAGATAATGGTATATAATTGAAAATTCCCTTGTGGGAAAACCACATAAAGAATATTGTTAAAATATTGTATTAATAAGAGGAAATGGAAACGCACCAGTTAATACAAAACAAAACATTCTAATTGAAAAACATGGTAAAGGAAGAATAACCAAACCATCATGTAGCGACATTAATCTCTAAAACCCATACAATGATCAACTTAAACCATTTCGTAAATGCATAAAAATTCAAAAATATAAGGATTCAACACATTATAATTAAGGAATATAAATTTCCAAGATGAACTTATCATTAACCCTTAATCAATAAAAAGAAACTCTAAAATGCACATTCCAAACATGTGAATAATTTCATCACGTATCCTCTTGAAATATGGTAATAACTGGAATTACCATATAAACCATATTGAAAACATACATTATTTAATATTCCTTAAGTAAGATACATGTTATTGGATATATTTATTATATCGAAAAGTGTTGTAAACTCCATCGATGATAGAATAGACCACTTATTGACAAGTCAATAATCAGTTCCAAGGTAGTCAATATCTATCTGAATCAATCATTTCTTCATCATTATCTCAACATCGGATATATATTAAGGGGTTTCTTTCCCTAAATCACATTTTTTTTCTAAAAAGTTTAACTTTCTACTAAATAAATTTTCCTTTTTACCATTCATCATACGACCTCAAATCCTTAATGAAATAGTACTGGAGTACAATACTTATATATCTTATAATTCATACAACTAACACATTACTGACAAAATATTCAAATGTCATGATTCTTGAATAGGAATACTAATCATTCTACTTCATCTGCGGTAGCATCATAATTTGATCATTATCCAAAATCATTATTTGGGTTATATTCTTTTGATGCTTATGACATTGATTCGCATAGTGTCCCATCTCCTTTTAGTTGAAGAATTGAATATAGGAAAATTCTTTCCTTGTCATGCAATTATGAGCATGGTGGTCTTTTTCTCAACACATGAAACAAACTCCTTTTCCTCTCAAGTGTATATCAAGGTGTTTCCTTCTACAATTGTCACATTTAAGATAAATACATCATTCCCTTCTTTATTTATCCATGTTTTTCCCTTCATTCCTCTTTTTCTTTTCCTTCCCTTAAAATCCATAGGACTCAGAGAAGTCTTTACATACCTTGTCCACACATGAAACTATTTCCTCATATAGTGAGGATACTTGGGAGACAATCTTAATTTGAAATAATGGCTTAATACCATCAAAGATATGATCCTTCTTACTCTTTACATCTCATGCAACGGTGATGTTCTCATTCCATCTTCTAGAAGCCTTTTCTAATCAATTCCATATTATATATTAGCTCACAACATTATGAACTCTCTATGACTCTAAGAATGGTATAACACATAGCATAAATTTATGCATCCTAAATCCTAGAACCGTATACTTTCGTTACTTTTTGTAAATAAATCCTTCATAATTGTTTGTAAAGAAAATGTGAATTATCAATTGAATATCCCCTAGGAGTGTCAATACCAAGAGTGCAATAATGCCCATTGTCATGTACCAGGAAACCCCGTGTCAAGCCCGAATATCCTTGTTGAAGTTTTCACTCTTAAGTACATCTGTTCCAGAGCCTCCTAAACATGTTTGTATCTATTCCTGGATGTATTTGTTTGAAAGATCAATATAATCTATTCCTTTCCATGATTCCGGTACATTATTGTATGTTTTTCCACAAATACTATCTTAGATATTTGTTCCCTAATCTAGATTTTTGAATCTAGTTTCCTTGTTTTCTACAAAACATCATTTGATACCAACTGTAATGCCCCGACCCCTGAAGCTCGGAGCTGATGCATTATTTTATTACATTGGATTATAAAGAAGGAATACAAATCCTGAAGGACCAAGTAGTTTTTTAGCTTTTGGAAACAAGATACATATATAAGTTCAACATTACATCATGAAAATAAATACAACATAGAAACTCCTTAGACATTATCAATAACTCCTAGGTTATTTCAGCATGTCATTAATAATAAAATTCTTCATGTACTAAGAAAATGAAACAATAGAAAGGGGTGATATCAAATTCTTAGTAAGGGTAATCAATATAGTGGAAGATGTCCTAACATAAACAATAGGCATGTTGTATAAATAAAAAAAAATATGTCTTTAACAAAAACTTGAACACATTATGCCAGGAATAAGAGATGAATAAATAATTCCATAATCATGGGTATTCTACTAGTATAATAACCCCATGAACCATCAATACTATTTTCATAATGAGGGAATTCATAATGTGGGACATCATAACCATACCATCAAGGCCTTGTGGCAAGACTATAAATAATCATTTTGTCAAGGCATTAGGCCATGGCCATAGTTTGTCTCATGAGACCTACAGATGCATCGAGGGGCAATACTTGGCCCCACCCAAATTTTACTACGTCCAATACATTCCCTATATGAACATGTATAAATATAAACAACATAAACATACATTCATATTGAATCTAATATATGAAATGTAAATAACTTTGATTGAACATTAAACATAAACACTAACCATTCAGATCCCTTTAGGTGCAGGTACTATAGTGGTACTGTAGCAGCAGAGGCACTATTCATCAGTGAGTAATGTAGCGGCGGCATGACAGTGTAGCGGCGGCGGTACTGTGCGGGTACTATAGCAGGCGGGTTAATATTCTCAAAATGTGAATTGGGCCATATATTTGGGACTACGGGCTATTTAATGGGCTACAAGCCCACTGGGCCTTCGGGCTTTGTAATGGGTTTCCCTCTTCCTAGTTAAAATAGGTCTTTACTTTGATTTAATAATGAAAATTAGGCTTCGGCCCCAACCATTAAAAAAACTAACCATTCAGAGTAAATTAGTGAATGGTTTTAAGATAGCACATACATAGACAAAATAATCATAACATTAAATTAAATATGGTAGATGATACAATGAAATGTTTATCCCAATAATACATAAGATTCAACAAGAGTGTTGAAATAGACGAAAATACTCTTATAAAATCATTGATTAATTCTTGAGATAAATACTATTTTATTTTGAAAAGAAGAGTTCTTTTGGAAAATACATTGTATAAAACCAGAACATAAGTTAGGTAGTATTTTCATAATAAAATGAGTTATTTTATAAAGATAATGGATGCTAAAAACAGATTGTAGAGTTCCTTTGAAAATAGGTAAGAATTTGAGAAATTCCTTTGAATCAGGCTTGTATTTCAGAAATAATTTTGATTCTTCCTTTTAAAATGTGTTACTATCCATAAAATAAGGAAGGATTATAGTTGATATATATATATATATATATATATATAATACTCACACAGAACTTATAAGGTGTACATAATAATAAAAAAGAATTTCATTGAAGTTGTTAGACGATAAAAGTAACCCGAATGAAAATGGCGGATCAGTTGAAAAAACCCTTACAACTTTGTAGTCAATGGATTTGTATGCCCCAAAATTAATAATATTAAAATGTAATATTTAATACCATTAAAATAGAGATATTAATTATATGTTACACAAATGGGCATTATACATACAACATACACAAGTATTTGAAGTGAATACAGAAAATCTAACAAAAATGTAAGTGAGATGAAGAAACTCCTTACCTTAAGCAAAAAAGTGTTCCACTCTCAAACTTAAGGTCTTGGAATATGAAATTAAACATATTAATAACTTATTTAATAACCTATTAAACATGTATTTAGTTTATAATAATTATGTTAAGTTCTTTTATGCCCTTATTGCTAAATTATTATATGGAATTTCATCATTACAGAGTGTTCATTTTCTTTATTTTCATAATCGGTTCACTTCTTATTAAGTAATGGAGTTCATATGGAATGGATGTAAATCTTTAGAATTGAAATTAAATTTTATTTATGCACATTTATAACTGTTAATGATCATTTATATCATTTGGTTACATGGAAATAGGATGAATCATTAGATGAAATATTTATTATATTCACTAAGATTATTTTAGCCATATTTTGATTATTAGGAACTATTTTAGTCATATGATATAATAATATCTGCATATACTGGTCACTGAATAATAAATAGGTTATAATAAATATATTATAGTCTGTTTAAAAAGTAAAAATGGTTTCATGACCAGTAATGAAGGAGAAATTGGAGAACAAAACTTCATCGTCCACGAAGGTTATAAATTGGAACCTCATGGACGTTGATTTCGTTTATAAAATAAAAAGGGATAGAGTAAGAATATTGATTATGGTTCTTCCATTCACATGATATAATTACAGTATATATATGATACTATATTTATCATGTTCATTTGGATACATGAGGTTGGGAGAGGATAACAAAAGAGGATAAATTAAAATGAAACCAAATTAAAAAGAAGGGTGCATTACCTCTTGAAAAAACCTCATTGAGAACCTCCTTAAGGAAAGGGGTTTTGGTCTTTTGGAAAGACCAAGAGCTTCTTAGACGTTGATATTGACTAGGTATGGGTAATTGGTATGAACATTGAGAATATTCAAGTCTTAGAGGAGTGAATAGAAGAGGGAGTGATGGCGGTGGGGTTAGAGTGGAGGATAGGAAGGTTTTCTTAATTTTTTAATCATTAGTTTATCAATTTCCCTCAAGACAAGAAATAGTGATGAGTCCATGAACAAGAATAGAAATAAATGAATGTTACTTTAAAACAAGTAGGCTTATATCACTTATGATGTCATAAATAGTGCATTTAAATGAATTTTAGTTCACCATAACCATTTTTCGACATGTAGAATTAAAAAATGAACTCCATTTTTTGAAAATAATTTTCTAATTATTTTTAATTTAATTTTTAAATAAAATTATTATTTATTCCAAAAAAAGAACTTTAAAACTATAACTCCTTTTGTAAGACCTTGAGAAATTAATCAAGGCCCTTTAATATTATCTTATAATTTTAATTAAATAATATAAAAATTTGTGATTACATTTTATGAAAATAAATTTCCATTTTAAAATTTTAAATTAATAAGAAAATTATAGTATATATATTTATGTCATACAAAAAACCAATACTAATACTACGATCATTTTTTCACTTTTAAGATGTCTAAATTGTATTCATACATTCATGGTTTAAGTTTCTATTTTATTATATGATTTAATATTAATTACTATTCTTTAATATTCATAAGGGTATGTCACTACTCATAAGGGTATGTTACTATTGACAAAAATTAGGTTTGTCTTATCATACTTTAAATATCTTACTGAACGCAACAGTGTATGTCAATTTTTCAAAATTCAAATCACATCGGTGAAAAAATTATGTTTACTTGACTAGGTTATAACAAAGTGGTGTTTTGTAGAGACTCAGTGTTTCATGCATTTTATAACAAGTATATTTGTAAATTCATGGTGTGTAGTAATTTACAACAAGGTACCACTCCACCTTTCACTAACACCATTCCACTATGTTGTATAATGTGGAGTGAGTTGAGATAAAATCCAATACACCCTTTGAATGTCAATAAAGTATTTTTTATTTCATTAACCAACTAAATATGATCAACATTTCATTATCTTCATATCAATATGAATCTCAACTTCTTTGATAGACCCTTTGAATTTTTCATAAGATTTAGGCTTATACATCAAGAAGTATATATAAACATACATTCTCATGTTATCGATAAAATTAATAAAGTATGGGATTACACCTCTATCGTCCACATGAAAAGGTCTATAAACATCAATGTCAAACAAATTTTGAATATATATGACCCTTTTCCTTGACAACTAAATGGTGTTTTGGTCATTTTATCGTGTAAAAATGTGACATCATTCAAGTAGATTTAGCTCAAAATAGTCTAAGAGACCATCTTGATAGTGATTTTAAAACACTTCTTGTTTAAATTAAAAAATTTGTGATTCCATTTCTATTTTTAATAATTTAATAAATAATGATAGTTACTCAATGATTCCATAACAAAGCATATGCTATCTTTTTAAAATTGTTGACATTTATTTCCAAAATGAAAAAATCCATCCATATCTGAATAAGAAAAGAAAATAATGTTCTTCGTAACACTAGAAACATAATAAAAATTCATTAAAACCAAAATCATCCATGTCATAAATTTTATAAGGTACTATTAAATAGATAGAGTTTCTAACCTCACTCTATTAGCATCCTGTTGATCCAAATATTCTCTATAATCTTCAAAAACATTCATGGTCCCAGAAATTGAATACATATGTGAGCACCACAAGTAGTATATAATACCCAACATGTAAATATTTAATTATTAGAATAAATAAAAAATACATTTTAAGATCCCCCTTGATTCATTTTAGGGGTGATATTTCCTTTCAAGTTATCCTTCTTGCCACAAGCAAAACATACTACATCATGTTCCTTTATTTTCTTCCAGATCATTTTTTCTTAGAAGGATGGTGCTCTAGAGATTTAAACATGGAATGAGTATTTGTTCTCTTTACCTTCTTCCTCCTATTATATTCACTATTAGGAATTATGGCTTTTTACTCCACATGTCTTTATCAACTTAGTAAATAAGTTTTAAGTATTTCTGAATGTGACTTCTTCTTATTGTTCATATTATAATTCATAAGAAAACTAGAGAATCTCATGGGAAGTGAGGACATAATGATATTTTTGTGTAGATCATATGAGATCTTAAAACTCAATATTTTTAGGGAATCAATGTATAAAATATTTCTAACTGTATGTGTAACACCCAAATTTTTTTTGAAATAGATATTTTTGAATTTATTTAACCTTTGCAATATTTTTTATTTCTCGTAACACTAAAAAATGTTTAATTTATATTTATTTACTATGATTGAATTGTTTTATATTAAACACCAAGTTAATAATTTCTTACACAAATCTTTTATTTTAGTTTCACTACAAAGAACACTGTGGTTATCTTATGACATGGCATACGGTACATGCAACATTCAGTTTCTACGAAATATATATTTTTTGTTATAATTATTTTAATGATATAATTATAATCTAGACGTAAAACATAGTAATATGAATAGTTATAACCAATTTTAAAATATTTTTTTATAATAATTTTATAAAAATAAAACATATCGACGATGAAAGATATAATTTTTGGTAAAGTCTTCATATGTTTTAAAATACTCTATTTGCAAATGATCTGCTTTTAATGACCTTATGAGAAAAATTATACAAGTAATTTTAGATATATTTATTAATTTAATTGGATAAAATAATATTAAATTTTTAATTTAGAATTTCAAAATAATATTAGGGAGATTTATTCTGTTTTTTCTGAGAAACTTCAATTTGGGATGAATAGTGAAATATACCAGATTTTAATTCCAAATTTCTTTTTCATTTAATTTATTTATAAAGATAAATTTTATTTTAAACTGGTTTTTATGTTTAATAATATATAATATTTGTCAATTAATCCAATTTAGGTCATTGGAATCAATTTCACTTTGAAATTGGTTATATAAACTTAGATAAATTTTGGATATTTTTACATTAAAAACCCGCAGTGTCTTCCCATCAGCAGGATTTATTTTAAATTAATTTCTTCAACTTATTTGATTAGAATTTTGAAAAATGTATTAAATATTTTTAATTATAATAATTTATAATGTCTAAAAACTTCATCTTAGTTTTTGACAAAAAATATTAGTGAAAGTAATTAAAATTAATTACAATGATTAATGTAAAATTAAGCTTAAGAAAGGACTAAACCTTACATTTAAGACCCAAAATGACTTATAAACTTGTCCAAAACCAATTTTATGACCATTATTCTTGAATTAACCATTAATTATTTATTTTGTTTGGTTTATATGACTTTTTTAGGAAAAAACGTGGGTACACCAAAGTTGTTTTCAAAAATGCCAAGTGTGTCTTTTCCGTTCCCTATAAAAGGCCACCACATCTCCTTCTTATTAAACCACTAAAAACACTTAGGTTAAGAAAATAAATTCCCAATAAAATTCAAAAAATCCCTAAATTTCTCATTGAATCATCCCTTTGGGAAGAAATCAATCCAAGGAATCCTTTTTGAACAAACCAAAAGTAGTTACCAGATTAAGAGGTAACGTCTTCTCTCAAAATCATTTATTTTATTTTATTTTATTTCCCCTCCACTACAATATCATTATTCCATGATTGTATAAAAATGAATCCTAAATATACTATAATTTTTTATGATAAAAGTTTTATGTACAATTACACACACCTCCATCAAATAGGTAATGAACACACTGATTACGTGTACGACAAACTACCACCTCACTAAATGATGATTTTTCATTTTTCATTTACCGACTATCATAGTTGAAATTATGATGGAAAATATTGTTATATATTTTATATATTATATTTATTATGTATTTAATGTTATGTAATTATTTTATAACAAAAATTATTATACTTTTCATTTTTTGTCAATATGATAATTTTTTTGAGGGATTGTAGACAACCATCCCCTCAATGCGATGTGATGCGTTCATACATAACATGGAATGTATTAAGGATGGTTATAGTGAATATATACAATATATATGATATAATAAATCTAATTTAATAATTATTTACATATAAATATATGTTTTTTAATTTCATTCTTTCAACATAACAATTAAATGGAAATAGCGTTCATTCGCACGTACGACTTACCGTTTCCATGAACAGTGTATTCCATTTCATACATCTATATAAAATGGATTATTATAATAATAATATAAAGAATATAAATTATATTTAAATAATGGTTTAAATTATGGAAATCATTAAATAAATATAAGGACGAAATATATAACAAATTAAGACTGATGCGAAAAACAATGAGAATATTTCCCGCAGTAAAACCTTAACAGAGAATTGTTTACAAGCAGGTAATATCAATACATATTCAAATGATATAAGGTATTATAAGTAAGAATATTGTTTTGTGATATATTTACAGTAAAATTATATTTATTATACAAGTGGTTTGAATGAGTACGATGAGAGTCAACACACAAGGTAATGGGATTTCATCTCACTTTTAATTTCCAAGAGATACATGATTTATTCACCACCCATTCCATTTATGTGGCGTGTATACAACCCATGGATGTAATAAATGATTATTATAGTTATATTTATGGGTATTTACATATCCATTTTATTACATTTAATTAATGGTTTTTTAGTTTCAAAAGTTACTTAATCGATAAAATAGTTTTATCTCAATTTTCCTTCTTTTAGATACATGTTTTGTTCTGTGCCTAAATTAATTTTGAGGTGTATATACTTCAATTTTATATGATATTTCATAAATATTAATATTTTAATGATATCCTATGCTTCATATAATTTCCTTTTATTATATATAGATTATGATCCCATGTTTCCAAGTGATAGGATTTTATTGAAACAATCTCATTAGTTTTAAAGATTTTTTATGTTTATGCTTCCTTTGATGAAATATTATAACCCATCTCTGAAGAACATTCATGATTTTTTTATTTGAGGGTTATTCATAATATATTAATGTATTGGTACCATATTTCTACTCTTTATTACATAATACAGTCAAGAATTTTTTTTTTAAGAAAGCCTGAATTTACTCTCTCTTCAATTGGAAATCAATGTTTTCTAAAAAGGGTTCCAAGAACATTGTACCATTCTAATTTAATCCCTAAATGAAAATTTTGACCTTTTTTTCTTTTAAAAATATCTTCAATGTAATATTATTGTCACTTTATGAACAAGATATTTTTTTATAACCTTTTTACCATGAAAAATGATTTTTTTACTTTGTATAACATGTATGGATTTACCTATCATCATTTCTTTGAAGCTTCATTTTAATTTTTAAAAGGTTAATTATTTAAAAAATATTCTTTAAAATTAAATTTCAAGAAAATTGTTTTTCAAAACATGTTCAAGCTTCTTTTATTTGTTTTGGAGAATTTTTTTAAATTTTTTTCTATACTTAATTAAAAGTTTTTTAAGTATTTTCAATGAAATTAGTTTTAATACATTTTATGATTATTTAATATTTTTTCTAGTAAAAATGTTTTTAAAACATTTTCAACCATTATTTATAATTTTCCAATGTGTTTGTTCAATGAAAATGGATTATAAAATATTTTGAATCTTATTTTATAAGAGTTCAAGGAAAAAAAAATTCAAAATGATTTCATGTATTCTTTATAATATTTGAAGTTATATTATAAGAAAATTATTTTCAAATGGTTTAATGTATTAAAAATAATTTTACAAATAAGAAATTATATATTCCTTAAGAAAATTTTTGGAAAGATATTTGAAAATTATTTTCCATCTAATATGGCATCTGTTGATGTAACACATTCCCTTCTAGGAAATTTTCTAAAGTTTCCATTCTTATTATTTCTAGGAATGGGTTATTCTTAATGTCTTGGTATTTATGAAACCTGTTCCTCTTTCATGGATTATATGTTTATAAAATCTATTTCTCTTTCACGGGTTATGTTTTTGATTAAATGATTATGAATCATGTATCTTTTTCTATAGCTTATGATATGTTTATATGTTTATGATACCCATTTCATTTCCTGGTTTAAGATATGATTGTGTATGATTTTGTAGAACATGTATGTATGATTTTACTATAATATGGATGGGACCAATATCTCCCTCAAATTCATTGGGAAAATATTTATATCTCATGAGTTAGATATGGATGGAATGATAAAAGAACCGTCTTCAGTATTACAGGGATGGAATGATAAATGAACTCGATTTAGTAATACAGGGCCTGAAAGAGGAGTGAAATCGGTTCAGTATTACAAGGATGTAATAAGAAATGAACTCAGTTTAGTAATAGAGGATTGGAATTAGGGGTGAACTAGGTTTATTAATATAGGGCTGGAATGGTGTGTGAATCCGATTAAGAAAATATGTCCTTTACAGCAATGCCTTGACTACTATGGAAATCATTATTATATGCTTATGTGTTTTCCAAAATTCCATGTTTTATTCATATGTTATTCTTTCATGGAATATGTTCTTTATTTTCTTATGATTCATTTCTTATGAATTTCCAACCATTATTCCATGATTCATGCATATGATCTTTGATATGTATGGTATGATCTTCTATTTTCATGATCATGTTATCATGCCCATATGATCATGAATATACTGACATATCTCCCTTGTTTACCCATACTGAACATTCGAGATCACCCGTTTTTATGTTTCCTTCCCCAGTTTATGAACATATGCATTATATTTTATATGTCTAAGAAGGGTGATAGTCATGAAGAGCGTAGTGGGAGATAATGTAGTTCATTTTTACTAGTGTTTATGTTTTCAATGTTTCCAAATGCACTAGACTAGAATTGTATTTTGGCGTCTATTTGTATATTTTTTATGTATTCTGAAAAATTATGTAATGTTTATGTATGAAAAGGAGGGTTTCTATAATTAGTATCAATGAAACGTTTTAGTTAAACTTGGGAAACTAGGATGAGAAAACCATAGTGGGAACCCTAAGGAAATGTATAAGTACAAGTCTAAGGATAAGTAAAGAACATGAAAATGTCATAGAATTTTGGTAAATTATAGAGTGAGTGGTTTACTTGAAATAAATCTATTTTTGGATACTAGATGTGAATGTGTCTTATGAATATATGTACCTAGGAGTTACAACTCTGGAAAGATGTTCATGGCTCGACTCATGGTAATATGGAACATGAAAATTAGCCTTTATACATACTTGGTTTTACCGTCTTGGTGGATATGCTTTGAGAATTAACAAACTATTCATAAACCATCATAAAGGATTTAAATAATTTTTTTCTAGGAATATCCTAGGATGAACCTAGTGTTTCATAGATTAATGAATTTGTCATGATTTAGACATCTTGTAAGTAATTTTTTTCATGAGTATTTAGTTTTCTACTATGATATGCAATGCTCACACTTTGTTTCTAGATTTATTCAATGGCGAGAAGTATAAGGAACTGGATTAGAATTGAATTTTTTGGAAGATTTAATGATGATCAGTCAAGTGAGGTGATCACAATAGTGAAAGATGTTGTTATCATGCCTAATAATTTTTAATGGAACATGACTAACAATGTGTACCTTAACCAAATACCAGACTCCCCAAGGAAGAGAAATAAAGAGTTCACTAAGAGTTCAGGTAATGGAGACCATGTAAGGAAAAAAAATTATTTCCATTGTGTCAGGAATGTGGAAAGAATCACCTAAGTGAACGTCTTAGAGGAATAAGAAGTCATTTTAACTATGGTAAAAAAAGATACCAAAAAAGTGACTATAAGGGAAAAATGATCGGTTTAGTTAATGAAATGGATGATAATGTTTTCCTCCCTAAGACATAATCAATGGTTAAGGGGTTTATGTGTGGAATAAATTCTTTTTATGAAACTCAATGTCCCAGTAGAAAATTTCTCGATGAGGATCAGCAAGGTGGTACGAGTAATGGTTATATTGTTGATGATGATGAGACTATAGATGAAATATAAAATTAAAGAGGTATTGTATAATAGGATGAGGTAGCCTTGTCAATATAATATGTATGAAGTGTAATAATATATGTTTTTATGTATTTGGATTCATGAATTATGTTATATAAATAGTGAAATATATAAGGATTGATCAGTTAATGTTTTTCGCGACATATTTACAAGAAAAAGTTAAATTGTTCTGATGGAATATAAAAGTATTATAATGGAAAGGTGATGTACATGGAAAACACATGAATAAGGGAAACATAGGCCTTAATATTTTCCATATGTTATGATAATGTTGTTCGAAAAAAGATTTTTGGGATATGAATAAGTAAATTTAATGGTACTGATAACCTTGAAACTAACTAAGGACATATTGACAAGTAGATCATGATATCAAGGATATTGGATATATAGAATATATCAAGTAAACTATGGGATAAATAAGCATGCATGTTTCCAAAAGCATTTATGGTTATTCTGGTTGTTACCATGTTCCAAGATAATTTAGCATGAGAGTATTCACATGTTTGGAATGTAACAACTAAGAGATACTTTGTGATATATGGGGGGATCAATGTTAAGATGATTTCATGACTGTATTTCTAAAGTATTAGATTATTGTCTTTCAGAGGGGTTATAAGGTTGACCATTCATGAAAATTTTATGTTAAACATTGGAGGATGTGTTTATGTATTGAGATTGTATTGAAATCCTTGTTTAAAAGGATATTTAGTGATTAACCTTATTTCAAGGATATAATTTTAATTTTAAAATTATATTAGTGTGGTTTCAGAAATGGACATCATGTATATTTGGTGACAACCAATCATGTCTGAGAAGTCTGCATGTCTTGAACCCATGACTGATGGATGATAAGGGTTTCACACCTACCATCGACCTACGTGATGTACTGGTTTATATAAAATTATTTTTTATGAAAACATATTTATCATTAAACATTTGTATTACTTTTCATTTTTAGAGATTAATTAATTATCCATTTTTATTTTGAAGAATTTTTATAGATAAATAGTTATAATTTTTATTCTTTTATGGGCCTTAATTTCTTCTAAAAGTGTATTTCAGTGCTTCAGTTATCAATGTTGATTTTTGTGAATCCATTTCATTAAGTATTGGATGAATTATAAATAGTTAAAAAAACAAACAAAGAATGATTTTTTATAGAAATATATCAACTAAGTATATTTCATTGTGTTATTGGTCAATAAAATAATTACTTAAAGATTTTTTAATGATAAAAAATATTGTCCTAATACCATAATATTTTTGAACCTATGGCCCTATAAATCATCAAAAATTTATTAATTTGAGGACCTAAAAATATCTTCGATCATTCTATTTTTTTTGTGAATAATGACTTCAAACACTCTCTATAAATATTTACGCTTTTCCTCCAGGTCCAATCTTCACTCCCAACCTATTTTCGTGTATGTGGAAACCTAGTTATATGTTACTTTTGGTAACCGCCATGGTTCCAACTGTCCCTTTTTTAGGGATGTTTTTGAATATATTTTTATGATGGGGGATTTTATGAATGAAACTTTCATGTATTAAAACTTTGATAACCCAGATGAATTTTGAGGGAGAAATTAATTTTAAGGGGATTAAAATATAACACCCCCAGATTTTGTGAAATATATAACTTATTATTTTATTTTACCTTTGTGATATTTTTAATTTTATGTAACACTGAAAATAGTTTATTTTATATTAAAAAACTATGTTTAAATTGCATTATATACAACAGCAAGTTAATTGTGCACTATACACAACATAAAGTTTAGCTTCACTACATATATCTTGAAGGTTAGCTTGTGACTTGGTAAACGTTACATGCAACACTGAGTTTCTACAATTTTTTTATTATTATAATTATTTAATGGATATAAATATAATATAACCATAAAATATAGTAATTTGAATAGTGGTAACAAATTTTCAAATATTTTTTATAATGTTTTTATATAAATTAAACATTTTTATTATGAAATATAATTTTTTGGTCAAGTCCTTATATGTTTAAAAATACTATTTTTTTAAATAAACTACTTTAAATGCCCTTCTATAAAAAATAATAAAATTAATTTTGGACACATTTAAAAATTTAATTAGATAAAAACTTCATTTTATAATTTATAATGTTGAAATTAACTTAGGTATAATTGTTGTGAATTTTCTCAGAAACTTCAATTGGAATGATTAATGAAATATACTGGATTTTAATTCAAAACTAATTTTTCATATAATTTATTTATAAGGATAAATTATATATTAAATTGGTTTACAAGTTTAATTGGATAATATTTTTTTAATTTAATCTAATTTAGGTCATTAGAATCAATTTAAATTTGTAATTAGGTATAAAAACCTAGCAAAGGTTTGGACACTTTTACCTTAAAACTCGTAGTGTCATCCCGTTAGGAGGATTAATTTTAAAATTAATTTATTCAAATTATGTGATTATTATTTATAAAAATGTATTAAATATTTTGAATCAATGTAATTTATAATTTCTAACAATTTAAACATATTTTTTGACTTAAAGGATTATTTAAAGCAATTAAAATTAATTACATCGATTAAGGTAAAATTAAGCTTAACAAAGGACTAAAAATTAAGGTTAAGACCCACAACGACTTATAAACATGTAAAACACCCATTTTATTAAAATTATTTTTCCATCAAAATTTGATTATTTATTTTTTTGGTTTGTTATAAGTTTTCTTTTGTAAAAACTTGGGTACACCTAACTTGTTTTAAAAAATGGCTAATGTGTCTTTTCCCTACCCGAACAAAGGCCACCACCTATCCCTCTTATTAAAACCTTTAAAACCACTTAGGTCATACCAATATCATTCCAATACGCTTCCAAAAATCCCTTATGTCCTCCTTTAATCCTCCCTTTTGGAATAAATAAATCCCTGGAAGAATTTTGCCACAAACCAAAATGAGTTACCTGATTAAGAGGGAACATCTTATCTCAAGATCCTGTCTTTTATTTTCTTTCTCCAACCCATAAAATTTATTTATTACATGATTTTATAACAAGAAGATTATCCTCAATATACATGTATTATTTATAATAATTTATTTACTTACACTTATTTATACCTCCATCTAATGGGTATCGAACATAATGTTTACTTGTACGATGAACTATCGCCTCAATAAATGATGACTGTTCATTTTTTATTTACCGCCTCTCAATGTAACAATTATGAGGGAAAATATATCAATATATTTTATATCTTATATTTATTATTTATTTAATCTTCTATAATTATTTTACAACAAATATCATTACACTTTCTATTCTGTGTTAATACGATAATTTTGTTTGAGTAAGCATGGACTACCGCCCCCTCAAAGAGAAATGATTCATTCAAACAATACATGAAATGTATTAAGGATTTATTTATGGAATATATATGAAATATATTATATAATAAATAAAATTTGATAATTATATATATATATATACATATAATCCTTTTACATTCTTTCTTTCAACACGACAATTAAATGGAAATAGCGTTAATGCATACCTATGACTTATTGCCTTCAGGAACAGTGTATTCCATTTCATACTAATATATCCTATGAATTATTATAATACAAATACAACCAATATAAATTAAATTTAAATCATGGTTCAAATTATGAAACTAACGATATAAATATAAGGACCAAAGATATATCAAATTAAGACACATGAAGAAAACAAAACAGATATTACCCGAAGTGAAACCTTAACATAGAATTGTTAATAAGATGGTAATATAAATACATAATAAAACTATATATAGTATAGTAATTAAAAATATGGTTATATGATATCTTTATATCAAATTTATATTTATTATCCATGAGTTTTTAATTAGTACGATGAGAGTCAAGACACATGGTAAAGGGATTTCATCTCACTTTTATTTCCGTGAGATACATGCTTTATTCACCACACATTCCTTTTATGTGATGTATATACTAATCATGTATGTAATAAATTATTATTTTATTAAAATTTATTGGTATTTACATATCCATTATTTGACCTTTATATCATGGGTTTTGTGTTTCAAAAGTTACCAAATCTGTAAAATAGTTTTGCCTCAATTTTCTTTCATTGTGTCTCATGTTTTGTTATGCACCAAAATTAATTTTTAGGTGTATATAATTACATTTTATAAGATATATAATGAATATAAATATTTTAATAATATTATAAGGATCATGTAATATAATTTTCTTATATGTAGAGTATGATCCCAAGTTACCAAGTGATAGGAGTTTATTGAAACAATATCACCGCTTTTCAAAATTGTTTATATTTATGCTTAATTTGATGAAATATTATAACCCATATCTAAATAAAACTCATTAATTTTATTATACTTAATTTATTAATGATATATTCTTTTATTGATACCATTTTTCTACACGTTGGTATATAATATGGTTAATAAAGTGTTTTTAAGAAAGCCTGACTTTACCCTCACTTCGGTTGTAAATTTTTTTCTTCTAAAAAGTGTTCCAAGAATATGGTACAATTCTCCTATAATATCTAAATTAAAATTTCACTTTTTGTCTTTTAGAAATCACTTCAAAGGAATTTTATTGTCTCTTTACGAACAAGGAATTTATTTCGAAACTTTTTCCCATAGAAAATGAATGTTCTTTTTACCACGTATGACATGTACGTATTTACCAGGTGTCATTTATTTGAAGCATCCTATTAATTTTTAAAGGGCTAATTTCAAAGAGATTTTTTTAAAAGTAATTTTCAAGGAAAATTTTTTTCAACACGTATTCAAGATTCGTTTATATATTTTCAATTATTTTTTTCAATATGTTCTCAAGAATTATTTATAAGTTTTCAAAGTATTTTTATAGAAATGGTTTTCAAGAAATTTTCAAGGTTCTTTTAAATGTTTTCCAATAAAAATGTTTTCAAAACACATTCATGCTTTATTTATAAGTTTCCAAGGTGTTTTCAAAGAATTTATTTTATAATATTTTGAATATTACTTTATATGATTTCAAGGAAAAATATATTAAAATTGATTTCAAGTATTATTAATAAGAAATCAAGGTATTTTCTAAGAAAATGATTTTTAATTTTTTTTATGTAGTAAAAATATATTTTCAAAGGAGAAAGGATATTTTCCTCAAGAAATGTTTTTAAAAGATATTTCAAAATTATTTTCCATATAAGATGATATCTGTTGATGATACTAATTCCCTTATATGAAATGATCTAAAGGTTCCATTCATATTATTTATATGAATGGTTTATGATTAATGTCCTGGTATTTTAAAAAAAATTATCTTTCATGCATTATATATTTATTAAATCCATTCCTATTTCACAGGTTATTCATTTGATGAAATGATTATGGAACATGTATCATTTTCTATAGGTTATGACATGTTTATATGTTTATGATACCAAAATCATTTCATTGTAAAAGATATGATTGTTTATGATTTATTTCTACATGTATGTATGATTTCAATATGAGATAGGTGGGACCAATATCTACCCCCAATGAATTGGGTAAAGATTTATATCTCATGAGATAGACGTGGATAGAACAAGAAATTAACTCAATTCAGTATTACATAGATGGAATGAAAAATTAACTCAGTTCAATAATACAAGGTTGGAATGAGGAGTGAACTCAGTTCAATATTACATGACTAGAATGTCAAATTAAATCAGTTCCGTAATGCATGACTAGAATGAGTAGTGAACATGGTTCAGTAATACTAGGCTAGAATGTGGTAGGATCCCAATTCAGTGATAGACTTTTTCCACTAGGATTTCCTTGGCAACAATTCCTTAACTACTATTGAGATCATTATTATATGATAATGTTTTTCCACAATTCCATGTTTTATTCCTATGTTATGATTTCATGGGTTATGTTCTTCATTTCCTTATGATTCATGTCTTATGAAATTCCATGATTTATTCCATGATTTATGAATACGATCATTGATATGTAGGTTAAGATATTCTATTTTCATAATCATGTTCTTATACAATTGTGATCATAGTTATGCTTATATATCTCCCTTATTTACCCTTACTGATCATTTGAGATCACCCGTTTTTATGGTTCCGTACCATTTTTATGAAGATATGTATTATGATTTATGTTTCTAAGAAGGGTGATAGTCATGAAGAACCTAGCGGGATATAATGTAACTCATTTATGTACTAGTGTTTATGTTTTCCATGTTTCCAAATGAACTAGACTAGTATAGTCTTTGGGTGTCTGTTTATATAAATTTTTATGTATTATAAAAAATTTATGTATTTTCTATATATGTAAAAGTGGGTGTCACCATAACATGTGCCCCAACTAGCACCGACCCTCCAATTTGGTACATGAATAGTTCATCAGAGAGATTACATCTTTCTAATATAACTATCACATTATAGAGGTC
This sequence comes from Viscum album, assembly GCA_963277665.1. Taxonomy (NCBI): domain Eukaryota; kingdom Viridiplantae; phylum Streptophyta; class Magnoliopsida; order Santalales; family Viscaceae; genus Viscum; species Viscum album. The sequence goes on along the minus strand of OY728163.1, from coordinate 1,636,744,294 downwards.
ATTATAGAATGAAAGGATGTTATGTAAATCCATATACTCGTATGGAATTAGAAGCACATTGAATGTGGATTATAGAATGGAAGTATTGTATATCAATAGCATCATCTTCAATCTTCAACTAGAGAGATACTTCATCTTCATTATCATCTTTGGAAATAGACTCAAGAAGTGGGTCTTCTTTTATTTAGAATTTCCATTTGTTTCATAGTATAATGCACATGAACCAATACAATTCCTATATACTCACATAGGTGAGAAGGTTATTGTCATGAACCAACCTAGTTCGACCTTGAACCGGTCACCCAAGCTGGTCTACGAAATTACCTGAGAGGCATTCCCGATCCTCCCGGGCTGGTGACAAGTTCCAGGGCATCAATAGAGGACAATTGGAAACAATTTCTCCCAGTGAAAATAAATAAAGAAGTAGAAAAGGTTGAATAACACAATGTAAATAAACAACATGAAAAGAAAGAACGATCAACAACAAAAAACTAACCTGACCATGACCAAAACTCCTTGCGACCCCGAGAGTCGCTCAACAATCCACAATCAACTCTTGCCCATGTAGATCAAGCTCAAGGAAAACTTGAAACAAAACTAAAAATAGGAAAATACTATAGGCGTGAGTATTAAAACTCAGTAGGCATGCCCAAAAAACTATTACCAATGCACTACCTTTAAATAAATAAATTTAATAATTCTAGGTTTGAACTAAATTATACAAAATATGGGCTTCTACACACACATTTTTACATCTAAGAAAAGTAACAGTCTATTTCCCCTTTTAATTTAAAAATAAGTTTATTGTTTAAAAGGAGTAGGTGCATTGCATTTTAAAGCATTTTTGTGAAAAATTTAGAAATCTAAATTTTAGTTGTTAGTCAAATTGAAAACCACACACAACACACAACACACACTAAGGGAAATGGAAAAGACGTGGCACACAAGGGCTAGCAACTGAACTAGACCTCTCAATCGTCCGCCACATAAAAATGAAACACTAAAGAAAACATGGGTCGAACTAGGGAGATCGTGAACAATCCAGAATGTACAATATATGTGACTCATCTCGAAGGCATGCCTACTCTTGATGACTTCATAACGACCTAACGCCCTGTGTTTCCCTACATGGCATAACAGAGGGGCCCGATCCCCTAGTAGAGTGTAATCCGTACTAAGGGCCACTAGACATTGCGTAATCTAAACTAGTGTAACAATCATTTTCAGAAGATTCGCTTACTATGCCAGGTTCCCATGTCAATGTGTGAAATAAAAAAGAAAGGGGTGAGTCAACAAAGTCACTCAAGTAGCAAAAACATCACACACAACTCATGCAGTCAACGTACACCAAAGATCACCCCTAAGTCACCCCAAAGAGACTTTTCTAAAATAATTTATTTTATTGAAGTGCCAAATGGGCCTTCACCAATTTTAAAGAAAATCCTCAATTCACAAGAGAACCCAAAAAAATTTTCACGCTTCAAAAGAAATAATTTATCAATAAACTAGAACTAGATTTAAAATTATGTGAATTATGTTTAAAGGCCAAACATGCATTATTTCACTACTGATTGTCCATTCATCAAAAAAATATTTCAAGTCTCATGTATAAAATAAATGGCTCTTTTTTACACCAAATAATCTTTTAAAAATTAATTATCTTATATTATTTCCCACTTAATAAAAATATTAAAATATCAAGGAATTAATAAATTCTGAATTTAAAGGTGAGTGTAGTGGGGGACCTACCTCGACTCGCAAACCAAACACAATGGAACGCCATGCCTCGCACAGACGCACAAACACGCACAAGACGACGACCATAGTATCGCATGTCTTCCTAGCCGACATGATGCAACAACCACATAAATAAAACGCATAAACACGGACTAAAAAAAATTTAAATGAAAAAACAATGAAAACACCACCTTGAAATGATTTCAAAATTGAACTCGCACCACCTACATTATTTACTAAACAACTTTAAAATTTATAAAACAATTTTCAAAGAGAAACCCACAGCTTTAGACACCCAACCTGTTCAAAACTCATCCTTATAAATAAACGTGCACTCGCAACACTCCCAAACAAAATGCGCACCAAATGCAGAGTTAAAATAACAAATTACAAAACTTAATAAAAATACCCACATGTCAAAAATATATTTTTAAACCAATCTCACGTCAAAAATATTTATGAAACATAATTCGCACCACATATAATGTTTAATAAACCAGTTAGAAGTTTATAACACAATTTTAAATAACACTGAACGACTTTTACCAAAAAATCACCCAAAATCTCTTTTTTGAATTAAGAACACATCCAAAACATACCAAAATTGAAAATGTACAAATATATTTAATCACAAAAAAAAAATATAAACTAAACGTTCAATATTTAAGGAATGAAAATGTAATAAATCAGTATATTTCCAAATTTAAAGGTGAAAAACTAGAGGGATCCTACCTCAATGGAAGAAGAATATCCCAGAATGATGTGAGACACCTATTTTGCCTCAAACACACCCGCATGATGCTAAATCCAACCTTGCACAATAAAAATGAACGCAAAAATTAGGACTTGACACTAAGAATTGAAACCGTAGCCGCTAAAAACCCTCAAACTGAAAGGAGGAAGAAAATGCCTACTGGAGGGGATCTGTATGCTAGAAGAGGGGGTTGCGTGGAATTTTAGGGCTGAGCAGGAGGCTTGAGGGGTGTCGTGCGTCGGGTCTGAGGCATGTTAATCTGGGAGTGCATGCAACAGCCAGCGCGGAAGGCTGGAGGCCTGGTTTGCTGGGAGCGGCTGTGCATCATGGAGAAAAACATGGGGTGGGTGCACTACTGGCCATCGGCTGGTTGCGAAGCAGGAGAGGGAACATGGACCTCTAGGGCGTGAGGCTTGGGTGTCACTGGTCAGTCTGGATTGGCAAAGTGAGAGGCTGTATCCTAGAGGTACAGGGTGAGGCTGGCTAACCGGAGGCACGACACAGGCGGGGGTCGGCAGACAGAGGTCGGGATGCAGGGCCAGGAAAGCACAGATGTGGTTCAGGGGTGGAAAGTTACGCTGCATGTCGGGGATGCAAGGGGCAGGCGCAGAGGAGAAACCAAGAGGCAGAGGACTGGGCTGGCTGGGGTGAGCGTGAGGGCGGCAGGGTCGAATGTAGAGGTGGCGTGCGGCTGGGGAGAGTGGTGATACAGGATCTGAACGAGGGTGAGGGGAGGATAGAGAGGGGCATTGGAGCTGCAATGTAGAAAGGAAGACAGGATGTAGGGTCTCGGTGCACAAACAGAATAAAGAAACAGGAGGGGGTGGTGCACCGCCAGGTAGATAGGGTTTCATAGGTTTTTTTCTTTTTATAATAATATTATTATTACAATAACCATAATAACAATAAAACCAAAGATAACAATAATAATAATAATAATAATAATAATAATATAAATAAGAATAATAATAATAATAACAAACATAATAATAATATAACACAATAATAAATTTAATAATAATAATAATAACACAATAATATTAATAATAATAAAATTATTAATTACAATTTATGAATAATTATATTAACAACAAATTTTTAAATAATAAAAATATTATTATCAACTCTTAATAATAACAATATTATTATATACAAAATATCATTATTATTATTATAATTTAAATATTAAACTAGTTTTTATTTGAATAAAATTTTATTTATTTTAATCTTTGGACTATTGCGTGGTACCCGGGCTGACTGTGCGACAACTGCCCACCATGCGGTGACTGCGCATGGGTCTGAAACCCAGTAAAAGTATTAAATGACAAAATTTTAATTCGGGACATAGCCCGGACTTGGCTCGAGAACTCAGAGGAAAGAATTAATAAAATAATAATAATAATAATAATAATAATAATAATAATAATTTTAAAAGACAGATGTGACAATTCTCTCCACCACCAACACTTTCTGCCCCCAAAAAGTCACTCAGTCGAACGATGGTCCAAACAAGAATCTCTGCCCAATTGAAATTGAAAGAAACCACACCACAAGAGAACAAGAGAACACGAGAGGGTTATCCCCACCACAAGAACTCATCTAGTGCGGAAATTCAACACCCAAACATACCACCCCGATAAGGGGGGGAGGCGACGCGATAACTCCCAACCGATCTGAACTTAATTCGACATCAAGAGTGTACAACACCTTCACCGAAGCTTGGAACTCTCGACCCATACCAAAAACCCCCAACACTAGAGAAAAAATTCCGAAAAGGATTAACCCAAACAGTGAATCTAAGAACAACCAGAAACATAAATTCATCCATAAACACTTACATCTTCAAACAAACACAACCAAACCGATATTAACCCACACCAGGGCCAAACACACTTTTATGAGAAACATAAGAATCAGAATACCATAATATAAAAAACAAAACTATTGGATTACAACAGATCATGTCTATTATAACTCCACGACGAAGCAATGAACTTACAATGATGAAAAAACTTTAACAGTCGAGAAAGAAAGGACAAATAAACTTTAAATGTTCCACTGGTAACGTGGAACAGAAAACCCGGACCAAGGATTCACACCCCTGGAAACTTCTGACTATGCGCGAGTTTCACCCCAAGACCTGTGGTTGGGGCTCTGATGGCTGAAGCATCTCCTTCCTCACAGTCAGACACTAGAATTTCTCTGGTGACATCACCTTCTTCAAGAAACGCTCCCTGTAGAATTTCTCTAAATGACCCAGACATCTGTAATGATGGAACGTCTTCGGAGGGATACGACATGACGGCTTCACGTGCCTAAAGTAGCCACACTAGTAGAACACCACTGAATAGTTTGATGAACTGAAAGCCAGAACCACAGTAGCAGACTCTTTAGCAACCAGTTCCTCTGGCACACCATTCTCTCCAAATGGGAACCTTTGCAAGTGACCAGATATGCTAGATTTCTGAAAATCTTCACTCTAAAGACCCACTCAGCAAAGAACTCATCGTCCAACAGTTTCTCTAAACAATGGCCCTTCAAAGGGAGGACCTACTTTTTGATCTCAAGATGAAGACCCCTGATTAAGAGGGAAGTCTTTATCAATTCCTACGATGGTTCTTCCAGATAAAATGACACAAGCTATTTGAAAAGGTCAACATACGTTTTCACTATCCATTGGCCTTGTTGAATACACATTAGATCTTCTCCTTTTTTCATCTTTACCTCTTTAGGTATGAACCATCAGATGAAGACGGATTCAAAGACATCCCACGTCATCTCAACTTGCATTGACGGTGGGGCGAGCAACTCCCGTTCGTCCAAAACCAGACCCTCAAATAATCCCAAGACTGCTCGAACTCTAAAAGACTGGAGTTCCCAACATCCTAAAAGCACACTCAAACTCTTCAAACCACATAAATATCTTTTATGGAGCCCGATCACCATTTAGTAGAGACAATTTTCGAGAAGGACCAAAAACTGGGCATGAATTATCAAAATCCTTGGGGACTTTTCTGGGAGGCATTTTCTGAACAGCATATAAAACACAAATCCAAAACCAATATCAAACCGAAGAAACGTCAATGAAAGAACTTTCATCCAAAAAAAGCTAGCTCAAAACCCAAAAAAATACAAACCCAACCCAAAATTCATTTTTTCAAAACCCCGTTTTTATTTTAGATTTCAAAACCACTTTATTTCAATGCCATTTTCCAAATACCGAACCCACTTTTCAAATCAATTTTAATTTCCAAAAAAAATCATTTCCCCTTTTTAAAATCACTTTAGAAAAACAAGGTCAAGCCTTTAATTCCAAGTGCACACCTCAGTAATTCCATGAACTGTTGCACATGTCTTCATCCGTTTTCACCAATACACACCAACACAAACTTCCCATACATACCCCCACATGGGCAAACATTCATAAAGAGTACCCGAGGTTGCACCCAAACTATATATCTACCAGTTCCCAGCAAACACCAGATTATTAGATGAAGAGATTTCAGTTAAAAAAATCCATTTAACAAATTTAAATCCATTTAAAAAAAATCATTCTCATTTAAAAAACTTTTTTTTTTCATTTTCAAGAACGCATGTACACCAATCAGAACCAAGACGGCACTCAACATGCATCAAATCATTGAAGGAAGGGACTAGTAGTCATGCTTAACCTAGCAACATGATAGTGGGCCCTGACCCAAGTAAATGTAAATTACTAGGGAGAACTTAAACCGTGTACCTAGACTCCACATGGGTCACTACTCCATGTGAAATCACGATTTAACATCAGCTTTCCTCTATTCTCATCCCTCAATCAAAACAAACCAAAAAGAAACAAGGACTCAATTCTCGGACTAACCCTAGAATCTAAAGGTTTGGAATAGGTGAGGGTTTATGACATCCTTCCCGTACCTACCTCTTATGTCCCCACAGTCCTAATCTCCATCAACCAGACATCCCGAATAACTAGGGTCTTCCTCTGATACCATTTTGTCATGAACCAACCCGGGTCGACCCTAAACCGTTCACCCAAGCCGGTCCACAGCATGGCCTGAGAGGCATTCTCAATCCTCCTAGGCTGGCGACAAGTTTCAGGGCATCAATATAGGAAAATTAGGAATGATTTCTCCCAGTGAAAATAAATAAATCAATAGAAAAAGTTGAATAACACAAAGTAAATAAACAACATGAAAGGAAAAAACAATCAACAACAACAAACTAATATGACCACGAACAAAACTCCTCGCAACCCCATGAGTTTCTCACCAATCAACAACCAAATCTCTCCCACATCAAGAAATATTGAGCGAAACCTCCAACAAAACTAAAAATAGGAAAAAACTATAGGTATGAGTAATAAAACTCAGTAGGTGTTCCCAAAAAAAAATTTCAATACACTACCATTAAATAATGAAATTTACTAATTCTAGGTTTGAACTAAATTATACAAAATATGGGTTTCCACACACACATTTTCACTTCTAAAACAAGTAACAGCCCATTTCTATTTTTAATTTAAAAACAAGTTTATTGTTTAAAAGGAGTAGGTGCATTGCATTTTAAATCATTTTTGTGAAAAATTTAGAAATCCAAATTTTAGTTTTTAGTCAAATGGAAAACCACACACAAAACACAACACACACTAAGGTAAATGGAAAATATGTGGCACAAAAGGTCCATAAACCGAACTAGACCTCTCAATCATCCACCATATAAAAATGAAAAACTAAAGAAAACATGGGTCGAACCTAGGAGCTCGTGAAAAATCCAGAACGTACCATATATGTGACTCATACTGAAGGCATTCCTACTCTTGATGATGTCATAATTCCCTAATGACCAGTGTTTCCCTACATGTCCTAACTGAGGGGCCCAATCCCCTAGCAGAGTTTAATTTGTATTAAGGGCCACTAGCCAGTGCATAATCTAAACTAGTACAACAGTCATTCTCAGAAGATTAACTTACTCTTCCCGGTTCCCATGTCAACACGTGTAATAAAAAGTAAAGGGGTGAATCAACAAAGTAAATGATGTAGTACAAACATCACACACAGCTCATGCAGTCAACGTACACCAAAGATCACCCCTGAGTCACCCCAAAGAGAGTTTTCCAAAATAATTTACTTTATTAAAGTTCCAAACAGGCCTTCACCAAATTTAAATAAAATCCTCATGTCTCAAGAGAACCAAAAAAATTGTTTATGCTTCAAAATAAATCATTTATCAATAAACCAGAGAAACATTTGAAATTCCATGAATTATGTTTAAAGTCTAAACATGCATTCATTCACTATTGAGTGTCCATGCATCAGGAAAATATTTCAAGTGTCGTGTATAAAATAAACAGGTCTTTTTACACCAAATAATCATTTAAAAATTAATTATCTTATATCATTTCCCACATAATAAAATCAATAAAATATAAAGCAATCAATAAATTCTGAATTTAAAGGTGAGTGCAGTTGGGGACCTACCTCGACTCACAAACCAAACATAATGGCACGTCCCGCCTCGCACAGACGCACAAACACCTGCAAGCTGACTACTGTAGTATCGCGGGTATTCCTCACTGACACACTACAACAACCACAAAACTAAAACACATAAACATGGACTCAATACAATTCAAACAAAAAAAACAGTGAAAAACCCACCTTGAAATGCTTTCAAAACACAACTCACACCACCTTCATTATTTACTAAACCACTTTAAAATTTATAAAACAATTTTAAAAGAGAAACCCACTTCTTTAGACACCCAACCTATTCAAAAACCATCCTTATAATTAATTGCGCACTTGAAACACACCAAAAAAGAATGCACACAAATTTCATAGTTAAAATAACAAATTACACAACTTAATAAAAATACCCACATGTCAAGAATCCATTTTTAAACCAAGCACAACTCAAAACTATTTTTGAAGCATAATTTTCACCACATATAATGCTTAAAAAACCAGTTAAAAGTTTATAAAGCAATTTTAAATAACACTGCAAGGCTTTTACGTCAAATCTCACCAAAAATCCCCATTTTGAATTAAGCGCACACCCAAAACATATGAAAATAGAAAACGTACCAATCTAATTAATTACAAAAAAGGATAAACTAAATGTTCAATATTCAAGGAATGAAAAACGTAAGAAATAAGTATATTTCAGAATTTAAATGGGAAAAAGAAGAGGGATCCTACCTTAATGGAAGAAGAACCTCTCGAAACTGATGTGAAACATCGATTGTACCTCAAACACACCTGCAGGATGCTAAAGCCAACCTTGCACAACAAAAATGAACACACAAATTTGGACTTGACACTAAGAATTGAAACTGTAGCCGTGTAAAACCCTCAAACTGAAAGGAGGAACAAAATATAAACTGGAGGGGATGCACATGCTGGAAGAGGGGGTTACAGGGCATTTTACGGTTGAGCAGGTGGTTTGAGGGGCGTCGTGCGTAGGGACGGAGGGGCGCTAACCCGGGAGTTCATGTGGTGGTCAGAGCGGAAGGCTGGAGGCCTGGTGCACTGAGAGTGGGTGTGCGCCGTGGAGAAAAATCGGGGGTGTGTGCACTACTGGCCATCGGCTGGTTTCGGAGCAAGAGAGGGAATGCAGACCTCTAGGGTGCGAGGCTGGGGCATCGCTGGCTGGTCCTGATTGGAAAAGTGAGAGGTCGTGGTCTGAAGGTATGGGGAGAGGCTGGCTAACCGGAGGCACGACACAGGCGGGGGTCAGAAGGCGGAGGCTGAGATGGAGGGGCCAAGCAAGCACGGTGGTGGCTTGGGGGTGGCGGGTTTCACTATAGGCTGGGGAGGCAAGGGGCGGGCAAAGAGGAGAAAACCCAGAGGCAGAGGGCTGGGGCAGTTGGGGTGAGCGCGAGGGTGGTAGGGTTGAACGTAGAGGCGACGTGCGGCTAGGGAGAGCGGCGATAAAGGATCTGAACGACGGTGAGGGGATGATAGCGAGGGGCTCTAGAGCTGCGATGCAGGAAGGAAGACTGGATGTAGGGTCTTGGTGTGCGAACAGAAGAAAGAAACCAGAAGATGGGGGTGTGCTGATAGATAGCTAGGGTTTCATAGGTTTTTTTTCTTTTTATATTAATAATATTATTAATATAATAATAATAACATTAAAACCAAAGATAATAATAATAATAACAAACTTAATAATAATATTAAATAATAATAAATTCAATAATAATAATAATAAAATAATAATAATAAAAATAAAATTATTAATAACAATTTATTAACAATTATATTAATAATAATTTTTTAATTAATAAAAAATATTACTATCAATTCTTAATAATAAAAATATTGTTATCTACACAATAACATTATTATTATTACTATATAAATATTAAACTAGTTTTTATTTGAATAAAATATTATTTATTTTAAACATTAGAATATTGCACGGTAACTGGGATGACTATTAGGCTACCGCCCACCATGCGGTGACCGTGCGTTAGTCTGAAACCTAATAAAAGTATTAAACGACAAAATTTTTAATTTGGGACCTAGCCTAGACTTGGCGCAAGAACTCGGAGCCAAGAATTAATAAAATAATAATTATTATAATAATTTAAAAATGATGATGTGACTGTTATCCTTCTCTAGTATTAATCATAATAATATTATTGAATTTGTTTATTTCCCTTTTCTACAATTTAAGATTAGATAATCTGTACTTGTTTTGATTAAAAAAAAATTAATGAAAAATGTTAAAATAATTATATTCTATTAATCTCCCACTATTTTTTGAAATTTAATAATCCTCACCATCAGTTTTGGAAAATCTTTTTTCAAAATTATTCTACTATAAATGATCTATATTACCCTTCTCATAACCCATACATTTACCTAACACTATTTATAATGGGTTTTAGGTAGGTGTAACTTTCCCACTACATTAACTCATAGTTACTTGAAAATTTGAGTGGACTACCTAATGTAGAAATCATATTTTAAAATTTTCATCTATATCTTCTTCTTATTTGTAGAATTTACACTTTTTTATGTCAATCTTTCATTTAATATAAGTTTGTTCAGCCTAAAAATTCCAGCTAAAATTTCTAGGAAAATTGAAAGCACGCCAACTTTGTAACACCCAGATGTTTTATGAAATATTTTCTTCAAATAGTTTTTATTCTTCAGTAGCTTTCCTTTCATCCAATCATGAGTTCTAATGAACCAATAGATGGCCTTAGTATAAAATTATTATTATATCCCAGCCATTAGGTTAGTAGGAATACCTTTAACTAACATATGAAAATGCATTGTGAATTCATTGGAAATGAATTATTTATGAAAAATATAAATCAATTATACATTTTTATTATTGAGTGAATTAATATTTGTAACAAAATTAATGAGATATATAAATTTTATATACTTAATAATCTATTTTTTATATTTATCTAATGGATATTTTAGTCATGGGGTATGAATAAACCCTATTTGATATATAAAAACATATTTTTAAAGGTGAATTTTATTCCTTTGAATGGAGAACCCCTTTAAAATTAATATTTTGACACATTAATAATTTTTATATAAAAACATAAAAATTTTAGTTTGAATCAGTATATACAAATTTACTTTTCATGAATTTATGATATTTTTTGATAACATTCAAGTTTTGATGAAAAGTAAAAATACACTAAATTTTAAGAGAAAAAAAAAACATTTTTCATCAAAATAATTTATATAGACAAATTATAATATTTAATGGTTTTAAAGTATAAATAGAATATATTTTTATCATTAAATATAGTGTATGTCATTAACATTAATTTTACATTGATTTATATATAAAAATATTTCAATCTTTTGAAATGTTTTAACTTTTAAAAACATGGTCTCTCATTCCGACATAGAGATTGTTTTTATTTTAATTACTGCATATTATGTGTTTTTAATTTTTAAAAATGGGTTCCATATTTGGAATTAGTAGGTCCAAATTATTTTAATAGTCTACTTTTATTTTTGGTGATTATTAATAGTTACTTTGGTAATTATTTTTATTACCATGGTTGAAGGTAAACCCGGTAATTGAAGGTAAAAATAATATTATAAATTACCTTAACACCTGTCAAAATAATATTGGATGAATAAATTAGACCATTATCATCTATATTTCTAAATATAATCACTTAATGTCCACTTGCCTATGAATGTGACATTAATTTTATTAAAATCAATGAATTTGACAGAATGTCACACTTTCATTTTATATAAGCATATTAATTTTAATATATAGATAACCAGGAGATAATATCTACTATAGATAGTCTATGGAAATTAATAAGAATTAACTAAATCATATAAATTTATTAACATTTTTTATTAATTAAATTATTACAATTAAGGATGACACAATAGTGACACAAAATTTATTTTATTAAAATAAATATCAAATAGATGATTTTAAAAATATTAAAAGAAATATGATTTGAATTAATTACGGTTATCCATAAATTTTATAGGTGATTATGAAATGTTTGGAGTATATTAAATGTTTTGTTTGGAAGTTTTCTTCTATGTGTATTTTATTTAAAATAAAAGAAATTAATAGTGTCAAAATTGGCATTATTGATATTTTATAAATGAGAACATTTTATTAAATTATTTAAAAATAATAAAAATATTTAAAAATTAAAAAGTGATAATTATAAGGTATAAAATTTCAGAAAATTTCCATTTATGGTCAATTAATATCATATAAGAAAATATTTATGACAATTAAATATTTAGAATATATTACCACAATTAAAATTAAATAGATGAAGGATAAATCAAAATTATATAGTGTAAAATAAAATAATAACATGTATAAATTTTATTTATTGAGAGTATTTATACCCATACTCAACTAATCTTCTAAATAATCCTCTTTAAAAAAATTTTAATCACAAAATTAATTTATATTAATTTGATTGTTTTGGTTTTTTGAAAGGTACCCCTTCCCTCTCTTATAAAGGGGAACATCTCCTTCTCTTTTAATCACACCTATAAATCTATTTTTATTGACAAAAACATGCCTATTTCTTATCCCAAATTTCCTCACTTCATCATAGAGGCCACACAATGTGCAGAAATCCATCTTAAGGATGTGTTTTGTCTAAATCAGAAGGTGATACTCGAAAAAGAGGTAATTCTTTTATCACCTCCTTCAAAATTATTTTATTCTTCCACTTCCTCTTATAATGTGGTTTCCATAATAAATTAATAAATCCATTATATCATACATGATAATATTTTATTATATTTATAAGACTACCTTATACCTCATTTTATCCATCCTATGCATAACAATTTCACCATGCATGTGTACGTACGACTTACCGTCTCCACGCTGTGGTGTAATCTGTTATTGAAAAATAATTTATTTGAATTGGTATAATGGATTTAAATAAATAATATAATAGTATTATCATTCTTTATAATTAATATACCATCCAATTACATAACACTAAACCATCCAAAGGAATGATATTGTCACTCGTGCGTACATATGACCTATAGTCTCCATGACGCAGTGAGATTCATTATCCATGTTAAAAATTCAGGAATGATTATAAAATTAATATGATGATTAAAAATAATATTTATTAACTTAATTTCATTCATTAAATTAATAAAATACATCCTAAAAATAAAAAACATGACTTACATGGAAAAACAAAAATGGGAAATGAAGTAGTTAACACCCGAAAAAATGGCAATATTGAAACACTATTAACAAAATGATATAATAGGATCATATATGATATCATAAATATGAATATGGTTATGGTATAATTTTATAACATACTTTAAACATTATGCAGGAGATTCAAATACATATGAAGGATATGCAACCTAAGGTAAAGGATAATTCTAAAATCATATTATTTTTTGAGATTGTTTATATATAATTATTTAGTAGGGTATATTTATCATAAACATCAATGATTCATAAATATATAATATTATTTATATGATTATAATATTTTCTAAAGTTATTTTTACCTATTTATGAATTTTTATAAAATGGTATGAAGGAATATTTCTTTCGTATTCCATACAAGGTACTTTTTGAATTTCCCGACAAGAGTATGAGAAGAATGTTTTTTAACTTATACGGCATGAATGGATTTTTACATCTTCATAATGCATTATTTTAATGAATCTTACTATAAAATATTTCAAGTTTATTTTACACTAAATTATTTTCTTTTAAAATTGCATGACATTTTAAGAATAAAAAATGTTTTTGAATAAGAAAGTTTATTTTCCTCAGGAATTAAGTTCAAGTGTTTTATCAAAATTCTTTTTCAAGAGTTATTATTCTATCCCTATTATCATATTTATTTGATTGTGTTTATTATTGAATTGTTTTTATGAAATACATTTATCTTATATGGATTATGTTAAGATGAAATGATGTTAAAGAAACCCATTTTTTGTTCATTGGGTTACGTCACGATGAATGATTTATGTTTTTGTGGCTCATGTAAGAATTATTTAATTATGAGATGGGTGAGAACTATATCTCCCACTAATGAATTGGTTAAAGATTTATATCTCATGAGATATAAATGTCTATAATGATAAGTAAATCTAGATCAGTAATATAGGGCTAGAATGACAAGTAAAACAATTTCAATAATGGACTTTGTCTTCTTTGATGGTCTTGGATAATATAGAATTGATTTAATATTCTTATATATATTCCAAATATAAACATGTATTATGTTATGAATTTTGGGATTATTTCCAGCAATATTTATAAACTTTTATCATGTGACATGATATAATGATATTTCGTATGCAGGATAAGATTTTAAAATCTTATGTTCTTATGACTTATAGTTATGATATGATTGATATTTACCTTGTATACCCTTACTGATCATTTTTTGATCACCCTTTCATATGTTTCTTTTCCCCAGGTCATGAAGAATGTTATTAAGTAGTCTATTTCATAAAAGAATCTAGTAATGAATAAATAAGTGAAAGATAATTTAGATGTTTTATGAACCAGTTATTTATGATTCCCAGTTTCTAAAGACACAATACCTATATGGTCCTATCATGGATTTATTATATGTTTTATTGAATGTACATAAATTTTTAAGTAACATCAATTTATATAATGTATGGTTCATTATGTTTGGTATCATAGGAAAGGTATAGTTAAACTTTGGAAACTAGGATGAGAAAGCCTTAGTAAGAACCCTAAGGATATGTCAAAATATAAGATAAAATCCTAGTGTTTTATAAATGACCATGAATATCCTAGGATAAAACCTAATGTGTCCTAAATTGAAATTTTATTCTTGATTATGTGATTTTACCATTATTATTAGTGTTGCTCACACTATGCTTCTTGGTTTTAGTCAATGGATGGAACCTGATGGAACCACATTAATGCTGAATGAGATGGATAATGCAATGATTGCCCCCCTGAGAAACCAAATGTTACAAGAGATAGAATTAAATATATTATAGCCATGATCTCACAACTTTCTCAAGATATGAATTTTGAAGGACTTACAAATGATCAAAGGAGGAAGAAACATTTTATTGAGTTCTTCATGAGGCAGCGTCCACCTTTATTCAGCGGGTCTTATGATCCATTAGTGGTGGAACAATGGATAAGTACCAATGAAAAGATATTTTTAGTTATATAATGTTTTGAACATGATAATTTCATCATAGCAATATATATTTTGGAGGGTGAATCTGATCAATGATGGAATCTTATAAAGAATACGAGGAGAGGAGTTGAAATTGAGTCCATGGAATGGGATGAGTTCAAGTACTTATTTTTCAATAAGTACAATCCTCGTATTCTTTGAACAGTAATGGAGAAGGAGTTCCTTGATCTTAAGAAAAAGGAAGATGAATCTGTTGGTACCTACATAGAAAATTTTACAAGACTTGATAGGTATGATTCTGGAAATATTATCCAACCTGAGAGTACAATTGATCAATTATCTAGTGGCTAAAAACCAATCCTTTTAAGGTAATTATCCATAAAGGAATTTAATAGCTACGAGGAAGTCGTTTGATGTGATCTCAAGTTTGAGATGGAGATTATCGTAACCTATCTGTCCTATGGATTTGATAAGAAGAGAAAAAATGGAATTGAAAGGAAAATCTAAAGACCACACTGAAAAGGGAATGAGTTTTTTATTATTCACAATGTGTGTAATGAAACATGGAGGAAATTTTCTTAAAGGGACTAGTAAATATTTTAATTATGGTAAAGTTTTTCAATGAGCAGTTGAATACCAAAGTGATGGGAAAAAATGTCTAATGATGCGAAAAAAGAAAATGCTATACGGAATGAATCTCATGCAATTAAATGATATAAGTGCAAGGAAATGGGGAATTATTCCAATCAATTCCCTATTACAAGGGTTATTGATGATGATCGAAACTAACAAACTCTTAAGGCCAATGATAGAGTAAAGTCACATGCAATCACTATCGACAACATGTATTATGATAAGGAAGTGATGAAAGGTACACTTACCATTCACTCTAAAGTAGTAAATGGTTTATTTGATTACGGACCCACTCAATCTTTTATTTCTGAATAATTATCTAAGGCTATCATCATATTACCTAAAAAATTAGATTTTGAGTTAGTTGTGATGACTCCTAATGGAACAATAGCCACATCAAAAGTTTATAATTCCTCCTCAGTTGATGTTTGTGGGAATGTGCTTCCTGAAAATCTTGTGATCCCTCCAATAGTAGAATTTGATGTTATTATTGGTATGTATTTTATTTCTTTATATGGATCTCATATCAATTTCCAAGGAAATAAAGTTACGGTTCATATTCCAGATCAATCTATGATCATCTATCGATGCAACGATGAATATAACCTTCCAATTGAAATTTCTTCCATCTTATAGATTTTGATTCCAATAAATGATGGTTTTTTTCTCAAATTATTTGGGAGAAACTCATGATTAATAATACAACCCTTGTATGAGAGTTTGATGATGTCTTTCTGGGGGAATTTCCAGGTATTCCCCCAAATCATAAAGTTGAGTTTTCTATAGAACTCATATTGGGTGTTATGACTATTTCAAAGAAACCTTATAGAGTGACCCCAATTGAGTTGTAATAATTGAAGAATCAACTCCAAGATAATCTTGATAAGGGATTCATACAACCTAGTGCGTCACCTTAGGGAGCACGTTTTTTTTAGGAAGAAATATGGATAAATGATACTCTTCATTGATTATCGAGAACTTAAAATGTTCACTATCAAGAGAATATATCCTCTTCCTGGCATTGATGACTTATTTGATTGACTACATAGAGATTAATACTTTTCCCATATTGATCTTCATTCAGGATATCATCAATTAAGGGTCAAGAAGGATGATATACCAAATAAGAAATTCCTCACAAGGTATAGACAATATGAATTTATAGTGATGCCTCTTGGACTTACTAATTCTTCCAAAATATTCATGGATCTAATTAATAGAGTTTTTAGAGAATATCTTAATCAATTTTTGGTAGTCTTTATAGATGATATTTTTTCTATTTTAAGAGAAATTAATAACATGAATACCACTTGAAAATTACGCTGAAGACCCAAATAAAAGAAAATCTTTATGAAAAATTTAACATGTTAGAATTTTTTCTTCCAAAAGTTTCATATTTTGGGTCATATAATCTCAAGATATGGGATATCTATTGATCCATCAAAAACAAAAGTTTTTGAAAGTTGGCGAAGACCAAAAATAGTGACTAAGATCCAAGGTTTTTTATTTTTGGTCGGATATTATCGATTTTTTATGAAATATTTTTCATGATTATCTAATCCACTCCCTAAGTTGACTCTTAAAGAAGTTTAGTTTCAATGGAAGGAAAAATGTAAAGATAATTTCAAAGAGCTAAAAATAAGTTTATCCTGTGCACCTATGCTCACAAATTCCCTGTAGTGGAGAAAGGTTTGTGATCTATAGTGATGCATCCAAGAAGGGGTTGGGATGTGTTCACATATGGTGATATTTTATGCCTCTTGGGAGATAAAAATCCATGAGAAAAAAATACCCAACTCAAGCTTTGGAGTTAGATACTGTAATTTTTTCATTAAAGACATGTAGGCATTATCTTTATGGTGAAAGGTGTGATATTTATACTGATCATAAAATTTAAAAGTATATTTTATCACAAAAGGAGATGAATATGTTCCAAAGAAGATAGTTTGAGTTGATTAAATATTATGAATGGTCAATACATTACCACCCTGGGAAAGTGAACAAGGTGGAAGATGCTTTGAGTTGACAAGACCATGCTAGCCTATCCATGAAGAGGATCACAAAAGATCCAATGTTTATAGATTTTCAAAGGACGTATCTTGAACTTTTAAAGGATGGAGGGAAATCTTATCTTTCTCAAATGAATGTTGAACCATATATAAATGTGAAGAATAAAGAGGTACCGAAGAACGATGTAGAGCTACAAAATAATGTGAGAAATTCTCCTGAATTCAACCATGATTTTGATTAAATAATAAGGTTTTGGAATCGAGTTTGTGTTACTCCTCTACCAGAATTAAAGAAAGTGCTATTGGATGAGGTTCATAGTTCTTCATTACCTATTCACCTTGGAAGCAGAAAGATGTATAGAGACTAGGAAGCGTATTTTTGGTGGGATGAAATGAAAAAGGATGTCACTGAATATGTCTTTCAAAACTTTGTTTGTTTACAAGTTAAGGTAGATAAACAGATGTCTAAATGGATGTTATAACCATTACCCATACTGTAATAGAAATGGGAAAACATCACTATGGGATTTTTCATCAGAAATACCGAAAAATCCAAAGGCAATAATTCTATCTATGTTATAATTGACCATCATATGATGTTGGAACACTTTATTGATATTATAATGGATTTCTCTATTGATCAAATTTCCAGGTTTTTTGTAAAGGAAGTGGTAAGATTATATGGAGTAACACTTTCCATTATATCTATTCAGGATCTGAGGTTTACCTTGACGTTTTGGTGAAGACTTCAGCATGCCCTAGATTCAGAGTTATGTTTCATCACTTCTTATCATCCTCAGATAAATGATCATTATGAGAGGACAATTAAAACTCTGTAATACATGTTGATTTCTTGCTATATGGAATTAAAAGGTGTTTGGGTTCAACACCTACCTTCGGTTGAATTTTCTTACCACAATAGCATTCAATCCGGTATTCAAATGGCTTCTTATGAATCCATCAATGGAAAGAAGTGTAGAACTCCATATTTCTAGGATGAAGTTGGGGAAATAAAGCTATTAGGACATGATCTTGTTGATGAAATGGAAAAAAAGTTCAGATCTATTCAACAACACATAAGAGCAGCTCAGAGTCAAAAAAAATTGTTATGCTGACAACTTAAGAAAAAACATATAGTTTGAAGTGGGTGATAAGGTGTTTTTAAGAATATCTCTTTGGAAGATAGTAATAAGATTTGGAAAGAATGGAATGTTGAGCCCGAGGTATATCAGTTATTTTGAAATTTTGTATCGTGTTGGGAAGGTAGCTTAGTGATTGGTGCTTCCAGCGAATCTCTCTCAAGTTCATGATGTGTTCCATATATCTCTCCTAAGAAAGTACAGACTTAATCATTCACATGTAATAGACTCATAATTCATACCACTAGATCAAGATCTTTCTTATTAAGAACAGTCGATAGATATTCTAGATTGTATCGAAATAGTTCTACAAAACAAGACCACTCGCTTGGTTAAAACTATTATGAAAAAACCGAAAATTTAGAGAATCTACATGCTATCTTGAGGATATAATGAAGGATAAGTATCTTCATATGTTTGTATCCATGTGATTAATTTTGAGGGGGAATTTCAGTTTAAGGGGGGTAAAATGCTACACCTAGATGTTTTTATGAAATATTTTCTTTAAATAATGTTTATTCTTCAGTAACTTACATTTCACAAAATATTGAGTTTAAACGAACTGTGAGACGCCCTTAGTATAAAATTACCATTATAAACTAGCTATTAGGTTAGAGTTAATAAGTATAACTAACATATTAAAATTCATTGGCAATCAATTATTTATTAAAAATATAAATCAATTAGATATTTTTATTATTGAGTGAATTACATTTGGTAATTAAATTGATGTGATATATATTTTTTATATAATTAATAAAATATTTTTTATATTCATCTAATGGATATTTTAGTCATAAGGTATGAATAAACACTATTTGGTATATAAAAATATATTTTTAAGGGTAATGTTACGTCATTAAATTGAGAAACCCTTTCAAATTAATATTTTGACACATTAGTAATTTTCATATGAAAATATAAAAATGTTATTTTTTATAGAGATATAAGAATTTACTTTTTTTGAATTTTTTATATTTTTCTGATAACTTTCACGTTTTGATGAATTGTAAAAATACAATAAATTTTAATGGAATACAATTTTTTTGATCAAAATAATTTATATGGTTAAATTAAAAAATTGAATGGTTTTAAATTATAAATAGAATATATTATTATCATTCAATATTATTTATGTCATTATCATTAATTTTACATTTAATTCATTTGTAAAAATATTTCAATCTTTTGTAATGTTTTAGCTTTTAAAAACCTGTTCTCTCATTCTGACAATGGGATCGATTTTAAATTATTTTATAAAACTTATTTGTTTTGAATTTTTAAAAATAGAATCCATATTTGGAATCATTAGGTACAAATTATGTTAATATGCTACTTTTATATTTGGCAATTATGAATAGTAACTTTGGTAATTATTTTTATTACCATGGTTGAAGGTAAACCAATTAATTAAAGGTAAAAATAATATTATAAAATTATCTTAACACATGTAAAAATCCTATTGTATTACTAAATTAGAACCTTATAATATTTTTTTTGTACTGGAATCACTTATTGGCCAGTTTCCCATGAATATGACATTAATTTTATTAAATTCAATGAATGTGACAAAATGTCACACTTTTTTTATATAAGTATATTAATTTTAATTCATGGATAACTGGGAGATGATATTGACTATAGATAGTATGTGGAAATATAAAATAATTACCAATATCATTGAAATTTATTTATAATTTTTATAAATTAATAAATTACCATTAAAGATGACACAATAGTGATGAAAAAATTATTTTATTAATAGAAAAATCTAATAAATAATTTCAAAAATATAAAAAGAAATATAATTTTAAATAATTAAGGTTCTAACTGAATTTCATAGGGTATTATGATATATTTAGAGTATATTCAATGTTTTTTTCGAAGTTATCTTCTGTTTGGATTTTATTTAAAATCAAAGAAATGAATATTGTCAAAATTGACACTATTAATATTTTATAATTATAACATTTTATTAAATTATTTAAATATAATAAAAATATTAAAAAATTATAAAGTTATAATTATAATGTCTAAAAGTTTAGAAAAGATCCATTTATGGTCAATTAACATCATATAAGTAAATATTTACGATGTTTAAATATTTAGAATCTATTACCACATTTAAATTTAAATAGATTAAATAAGGATAATTTAAAATAATAAGGTTTAAAATAAAATAAAAACGTGTATAAATATTATTTTTTGAGATGATTTCAACCCATAATCATATTTTATTAGAAATAATCCACTTTAAAGTCACTTCAATCTAAAAAATACATTTATATTTATTTAATAGTTTTAGTTTTTTAAAGGCACCCCTCCCCTCTTTATTAAAGGGCGCCTCTACTTCTCTTTTAATCACACCTCTAAAGCTCTTTTTCTTGTCCAAACCCTACACATTTCCTCTAACAACTTATCTCACTTCATCTTAGAGTCCATAATTTGGGCATAAATCCATCATAAGTTGTCCTTTTGTGAAAATCAAAAGGTGATACTCGAAAAAGAGGTAATTGTTTTATCACCTATTTCAAAATTATTTTCTTCTTCTACTTCCTATTATTATGTTGTTTCTATAATAAAGTAATAAATCCTGAATATTATACATTATTAGATGCTTCTATAGTCATGGGACAACCTGATACCTCATTTTATACATCTTATGAAAAACAATATCACCATGCATCCGTACGTACGACTTACCTTATCCACATCGTGGTGTCATCTGTTATTTAATAATACATTATTTGGATAGTTATAATTATGGGTATAGTGGATTTAAATAATTGATATAACATTATTATTATCCATTATAATTGATATATCATCAAATTTCATAACATTTAACCATTAAAGGGAATGATATTGTCGCTCGTGCGTACGTATGACCTACCGTCTCCACAGCGCAGTGAGATTAATTCTCCACATTAACAATTCAAGAATGATTATAAAATTTATATGATGAGTAAAAATAATAATTATGAACTTAATTTCATTTTTTACATTAATAAAATATATCCTAATAATAAAAAAACATGAATTACATGGAAAAACAGGAATGAGAAAACGAAGTAGTTAACACGGGAAATAATGGAAATATTGAAACACTATTAACAAAATGATATAATAGGTTCATATATGATATAATAAATATTAATATGGTTATGGTATAATATTATAAAAAACAGTAACCATTATATAGGAGGTTTAGATACATATGAAGGATAACAAACCTATGGTAAGTTATAATTCTGCAATCTCATTATTTTTTGAAATTGTTTATACGTAAGTATTTGCTGGGGTATATTTATAATCCAAATCCATGTTTCCTAAATATATAATATTATATCTAAATATATAATACTATTTAAAATTAATTTTAACCATTGGTTAATTTATATTAAATGGCATGAAAAGAATCTTTCTTTTATTTTCCAAACGAGGTACTTGTTGACTTTCTCGGCAAGAGTACGAGAAGAATGTTTTTTAACTTATATGGAATGAACACATTTTTACATATTCATAATTAATTAATTACATGAATATTACTCTAAATAATTTCAATTTTATTTTCAACAAAATTATTTTCTTTTAAAATTTCACAACATTTTGAGAATAGAAAACATTTTCGAAGAAGAAAAGACATTTTCCTCAGGAATTAAGCTCAAGTGTTTTATAAAAATTATTTTCCATATAATATGACATTGGGTTATGTTTCTATACTTATTATTACTTTGATTTCATTGTGATTATGATGGAATTATTTTTATGAAATCCATTTATCTTTTATTGATTATGTTATGATGGAATGGTGTTTTTGAAACCCATTTTATGTTCCTTGGGTTATACGATGGTGAATGGTTTATGTTATTGTGAAACATGTACGAATGATTTAATTATGAGATGGGTGGGACTTATATATCCCTAGAATAAATTTGGTAAATATTTATATCTCATGAGATAGACATTAATGGAATGAAAAGGAAATCTGGTTTAGTAATACAGGGCTGGAATGACAAGTAAACCCAGTTTAGAAATGGAATTTCTCCGCTGTGATGGTCTTGGATATGAGCCTTGGCTAATATGAAAATTATTTTCTATGCTTATATGTATGAAAAAAAACTTTATTTCTTATATTATGTCTTTTTTGATTATGTAATTTAATTTTTATTAACTTTTATCCTCTAACATGATATCATGATATTTTGTATGCAAGATAATATTTTAAAATGTTATGTTCTTATGTATTATGATTGTGATATGATTGATATTTTCCTTATATAACCTTACTAAGAATCTGAGTTCACCCTTTCATATGTTTATTTTCCCTAGGTCATGAAGAAGGGTATTAAGTAAGCTATTTCTGAATGGAGTATAGTTATGAAGAAATAAGTGGAAGGCAATGTTGATGTTTTATGAAACAATTGTTTCTGTTTCCCAGTTTCTAAAGACACTATACCTATATGGTCCTATCATGGATTAATTATATGTTGTATCGAATTTACTTCAATTTTGAAGTAATAATAATTTAGGTAATGTATGGGTTGTTTTAAACATGGGTTGGTAAATAACTTTAAACTAGTAGGTCATTTAAAAAATAAGTTTTAGAAGGTTATGAAAACTTAATATTTTAGTTTGAGGGATTTGTTTCTTTATACATAAAGGTGATTTTATCTCTTCAAATTCCATGTTAATATCAAGTGGATTTTACTTAACAAATTGAATATCACTTGTAAAATATTTATTAATTTTTTTATATTTTATTCCATATCACATGATTTTTAATTCATTAATTAGTTGATCATGTTGTATTTACAAACATACACATTTAACCGTGAAACGAATACAAATATAATTGAATTTTCATGATCATGAGATTCTCTAATGGATAGTTTATCTAGAGGATGACAACTTAACCCTTAGAGAAATCAACTTGAACCATAACTTGGTTTGTCTTTTAGAATTCTTCCTTGGTTTCTATATATCTTTTTAAGGTGTTTATTATCATATCTTTAAGTCAAACTACCTCATATTTAATAAGAGATCCATCCATAAATAACCATTTACTCATATATAGGTTATGGGATCCAATGGATTGGATAAGGGAATTTTATGAAAAAGAAACCACATAACATAGAACTGTACATAATAAGGTGGAGGGAATGAAACACAAGGCATCATTTAAATAAAATCAAAACAATTACATACAATGGGAAAGTATAATCCTATAATAATTCAAACACAATATTATAAATGAATACATTTTCAATATAGTTATCAATTTATTTATTTTTTCCATAATTTATATAATACATAATGAATTAGTATAATTAATTAATTTTTCCTTAATTCCCTCAAAGAATCCTTAACTAAAGATCATATATAATCTTAAGGAAATAATTTCATTTAAAACTAATAATGTAAACATGTTTACTTGGAGGCACCTTTGTGTGAATATCTAAAATGTTAACATGAAATAGATTTAAAATATATTTATCAATCCTATGACATAGAATATAAATTTTCAAGAAAATGAAACATGAAACATATGTGAATATGTTAGATTATATATTTAAATTTTCTCTATGAAAAACTGGATACACAGTCTCGAACAGAATACATGGTTTGTATGGAAGTACATGGCCTTTAATGTCCTTTGATAATGTTCGGATCACATGATTTGGGACTGGGCATGTTTTCCACAGTGTATGGTTAGAGGTACGTGGTGTGTAGTCCTACATACATGACATATAACTTCTAAGATTCATGTATCATATATCCTTAGATCATGTATATAAAAAACAGATCATTGAGAAAAAAATATCTTGACCACATGAAAACTAGGGACTCACTTCATGAGAAATTGTTTTAAAACATATAGTTCATTAACCCATTTACTAGTATGTTTGGATCTTTATGTTGGTCCATTATTTTTTGATATTATATATAATTACATTAGATCTATCTGACATTATCATGAGATATGGAAATGATATAAAATTAAGCATTTTTTATTATGGTAGTACATGTAATGTACTCTAATTTTTCCCAATTAGAGTCTTTAGAACCACTAGATTGTATAAATCGAATTATTCTTCATTTTTAATCATTCACCTTTTACTGATTATGTTATCACTAAAAAATAATGGTATGAGATGATGATGTTCAGTTATTAAAATTATTTTTTTATGTAAAATAAAAATTAAACACAAATATCCAATCAATGAATAATAAATAATTATAAATTAAACATGTGACCATTATAATACGAATTGAAGTTTTTGGGCACAAGGAATGAATCCCTTGATGGAATGAACAAATAAAATTTTAGTCTTAATTTACATATATTCATTATTATACATGATCAAAATGTTAGGTCCAATGAAAACAATAGATTACTTTACTAGATTTAAATACTCAAACAAGAAGAGTATGATCATCACATGTAATTAATAATTAATTTATTAATAGATATTGAATTACCATGATTTTTAATTTCACTTTCATTGATGATATGTTTGAATAGATATCATTACATAATCATTTCATTATAGGATCTAAGTTTAGAATCCCCCTAGTACTGAGCCATGTGTGCACCACAATCTCTAAGAGTCTTCATAGAATCATCGATTGAAAGAATGGATGATCCTGATCACATGAATTGTGAGTGGTTGATAGTATCTTTATTCTTCTTAAAGGAGGAATAAATCGTAGAGTTCTCTCAATGGATTGAAAGAGGGGAGAGAGAAAATAAACTATAGGACTTGATAAAAACTTTTTATATTATTTTTTCACAAGAAACGTGAGTTATGCAAAGAGATATAATTAGATATTTATTATGAAACGGTTAGAGATGGAAAATAGAACACTAGCCATTTACCATATTTAATATTCTTAGTTTATCTCATGTCCAATAATAAAAATAATAATATTAATAATGTCATGACATGTGAAATGAATTAAGAAAATAAATAAATATCATTTCAACCACCTCTAATCATACAATTAAGATTAGTCCACATTCCATAATATACATTTAACGATCCTTAAATAATGATTTTTAATAAAAAAAATTATTTCATTTTTCGATGATAAATATAATAAGGATTATATTCTACAAAAATTGAAATTCTTATTATTATTTTTATTTGACTCACTTATTGTTTAAAATAACATGTGGTTATATTATTTAAATCAACTAAACCCAAATAATTATAATTTAGTGAAATAAATTACTTTAATTTAACTGAGATTATAGAGACACTAAGTGTGTGACCTTATATGACCCTTTCTCATTAACATCAGGCATAACTTCCTAATGTCAAAGGTTAGTCCCCCAAAACACCCCAAGGAACTCATGAACAACGAATTTAATGTCCAAATGATTTCCAACCTCATATGAATGCTTGTTGTGTAATGTAATAACTTTTCTTTGATATCTGTAATCATGAAAGTTGAATGTCAGTGCCACCAGCTTATTTTATTTTTCTCTCTTTATTTGAATTTCTATAAGTGAACACAGCCACTGAACACCATGTCCATGGATTGATGTAGGAAGCTCTAGTCCCACCAAAGGTCATGATATATTATCTTTCATTAATGGATAGATGTAATAAATACTTTGTCACATTATTGATTAATGCAATAACACTCATGACACATCCAACGTATCCTACCACACATAGACCATATATCATAATAGTTTTGGTCAATATATCAAAGTGAATGAGTCAAGATATTCATTAGTGATAATAATAAAGTCTAAGGATCAATATAGATGTCTGTGTATAGTAACATAAAATGACACATGGAAATGTGGATTTCCTATAGATGGGTATGATCTCATAACCACCTATCATGGATGTAACACCCTGATATTTTATGAGAAGTATTTTTTTTAATGTAATATGTTATACGGAAAAGAATCTTCCACTACACACAACACTATCTTGGCTTGCGTTACACGCAATCGCAACCTTCCGCGATAGCATGTGTAGTACGCAATACCGAGTTTCACTAAACAATGATATATTATAATATTATAAACTAGCCGTTATGAATAGTATTAACTGAATTTTGAATTTTATAACATTTTAATTCATCTTATACATTTTTTAGAATGAGGTATGAAAACAAAATCAGTTTTTTGGATAAAATAAGTATTTTTCAAAAAATGCAGTTTTACCACCTTTTAATGGCGCACCCACATTAAGTCTAGTTTTTGAAAAGTTTATAAGTTCAATTTGAAAAAAATAAAATTCTTCTTTAGAATAAGGATATAAAAATTTACTTTGGATAATTTTTACATATTATTATGATAACTTTCATATTTTAAGGAATAATAAAAACACGCTATATTTTAATTAAAAACAATTTTTTTCATCGCAATACTTTATATAGTTAAATTATAATATTGAATGTTTTTAAAGTATAAATAGAATATATATTTTTACCATTTAATATAATGTATGTCATTAGAATTTATTTTACATTGAATTCACAGGTAAAAACATTTCAATCTTTGGCAATGCTTTAACTTTTAAAACCCGTTTTCTTAACAACGAGATTAATTTTAAATTAATTTCTGCAACTTCTGTGTTTTGAATTTTGAAAAATGGATTCCATATTTGGAATTAGTGGGTACAAATTATGTTAATAGGTTACTTTTATTTTTTTGATATTATGAATAGTAACTACGGTAATTTTTATTTACTACGGTTAAAGGTAAATAGGGTAATTCAAGGATAAAAGAATATTATAATAATTAAAAATTACATTGAAACTTGTCCTAACCTAATTGGATGAGTAGTATCCGACCATGGGAATCCTTGGGTCGATTTTGGGACCCCATTGAGCCACTTGTTAGTGACAATGACAATTTGGATTAATTAATTTAATCTAAAGAAAAAATTGACATTAACAAAAATCATTTAGTAATTAATTTTTATAAGGGGTTATATATATTATATTTTAGACTATAAATATTCATTGGAAAGCTAAAACTATTTCCTACATAATGATAGTTTTTCTATAATTTTTAGACACCAAATAAATTAAATTATTTAGGACACAATAATGATGAGGTATTTACCTCATTAATAAATGATTTAAATAAATAAGATTATAATTATTAAAATATTTTTTAAAACATGAACAATTCTGATTGGATGATATTATTTCGACCATGAGTCATCTTATCTCCATATTTAATTATTTTTGGACCTTTTGAAACCGAAGATAAGTTTATAGTAAAATAATATTTCCACACTTTCCAAAGGTGCCCCTCTCCTCCCTTATAAAAGGCACCTCCTCCCTCTCTTCCTCACACCAATTTGAGCATTCAAGATGGGCCAAACCATGCCCATTTCACTTCCCCACTTTCTTATAAACCTACTAGAGGTACTGGTCTTCTCAAAATACCAACTCTATTGCCTTAAGAGAATGTTTAAAGGAGGCACTTCGAGAAAGAGGTAATACCTTCTACCATTTTCTTCAAGTTCCATTCTCCTTCTACTCCCTATTCATTAGTTGTTTCATTATGAGGTAATAACATAAGTATCACTCATATAATTATATGTTATTATAAATATTAAAAAACCCTATTTCACCTCTTATATATCCTACGGAAAACGATATCACCGCGCGTGCGTACGTACGGAATACCGTCTCCACGCCGTGGTGTAATCTGTTATCCACCACCACCTTACTTGGATGGGTATAATGGTGAAAATAAATAACAATATATTATTATTGTAAAGTTTTATTGATTCTGAAATAGTATACATACACTCCAATACAATTCCATGATCATGGGAACGATATCATCGTTCGTGCGTACGTACGACCTACCGTCTCCACGATGTGATGCGACTTGTTCTATATGATCTTAATTGAATAATGATTATATAAATGAATTGAATGAATTAATGTGATCTATATTACACTAATACCATTCTTTAAATGATGTATCTATATCCTATAAAGAGGAATAAGAATTTATTTGACAAAACATGCATACGAACAAAAAGTAATAAACACCCGAACAACAAGTAGTAATGAAATATTACAAATAAGAACCTAAGAATATGACCATATATGATATCATAACAATAATTATGATTCTTAAATAAGTAAATAACATTATTTAAATCATTATACAGGAGGTTCAGACACTTACAAAGCAAATCGTACCTAAGGTAAGGTACAATCTCACAATCTCAATTTTTATGTGAGATTGTTTATACTTAAGAATTTACTGGGGAATATTTATCATCCACATCCATGTTTCCTCAATATTTAATATTATTTATATCCTCCTAAAATTGTTTAAATCCAATTTTACCCTTCGGTGAGTTTTTATTAAAATATATGAAAGGTATCGTTTGTCGTTTTTCGTACGAGGTACTTTTTGACTTTTCCGACAAAAGTACGAGAAGAATGTTTTTTTAACTTATACGGAATAAATGGATTTTTAAAAAATTATTTCCAAGAATATTCCTTTACAAGTTTTCAAGTTTATTTTTAATCATCTTCTTTTAGTTTAAATTTGTATGACATGTTAATAAAGGAAAAATGTTTTTGAAGTAGAAAGGATATTTTCCTCAAGAATGGAGTTCAATTGTTTTATCAAAATTGTTTTCCATATAAGATAATATAGGGTTCTGTTTCTATCCCTATTATTACATTGATTTGATTATGTTGTGATGGAAATATTTTTATGAA
Organism: Viscum album; assembly: GCA_963277665.1. Taxonomy (NCBI): domain Eukaryota; kingdom Viridiplantae; phylum Streptophyta; class Magnoliopsida; order Santalales; family Viscaceae; genus Viscum; species Viscum album. Next base: position 1,636,714,657 of record OY728163.1, on the reverse strand, counting down.
TTCCTTTATCTTATATGAATTGTTTTATGATGTCACGATGTTTAAGATTCCCATTTTTATTACATGGGTTATGCTATGATGTATGGTTTATGATTTTGTGGTACACATAAGAATGGTATCATTATGAGATGGGTGGGACCTATATATCCCTCCAATGCTTTGGGTAATGATTTTATATCTCATGATATAGACATGGCTGGAACGGCAGGTTAAACTGTTTCAGTGAAATAGGACTGAAACGAGGAGTGAACTCGGTTCAGAAATGGACTTTGTCCACTAAGATAGTCTTGGAAATGAGTCTTGACTAATAAGAAATGATTCTCTATGATTATGTGTGTATGAAAAAAAGTTTCATGTTTTATGTTATGATTATTGGGATTACATTTCACTACCATGATTTATCCCATGTTATGAAATTATGATCTCTTTTACAGGGTAAGATTTCCAAAATGTTATGTTCTTATGAATTTGATGTGATTGATATTTCTTTTGTTTAACCTTACTAAGCATTTGAGCTCACCCTTTTGTATGTTTTTTTCCAGGTCAGGAAGAAGTTTATTAAGTAAGATATGCCAAAAAGGGATTATAGATATGATGAAGTAAATGGGAGACAGTGTAGATGCTTTATGAACCAATTATTTATGTTTCCCAGTTTCTAAACACACTATACCTATACGGTCCTTTCATGGTTTTGTTATATGTTGTAATAAGTATGCTTCAATTTTGAAGTATTAACCATGTATATAAAGTATGGTTTGTTATATTTGGTATCAGAGGAAACGTATAGTCAACCTTTGGAAACTAGGATGTGAATGCCTTAGTAAGAAACCTAAGGATATGTCTAAGCATAGAACACAATCTTAGTGTTTTAGAAATGGCCATGAACAACCTACGATAATACCTTAAGTGTGAAATTTTATTCTTGATTATGTGGTTTTACTATTATAAATAGTGTTTCTCACACTATTTTTCAGGGTTTTAGTCAATGGCTGGAACCCGAAGGAACCATGTTAATGCGGAATGCGACGTGCAATGCAATGATTGTCCCCCTGAGCAACCAAATGTTATGGGAGCTGGAATGAAAATTCTTGTAGCCATGCTCACACAACTTTCTCAATCTATGAATCATGCAGGACTTCCAAATGAGCAATGAAAGGAGCAACATTATATTGAATCCTTCATGAGGAAGAGTCCACCTTCATTCAATGGGTCTTCTGATCCATTAGTCGCTGAAAAATGGATCAGTACCACTGAATATATATTTTCAGTTCTTCAATGTTCTGAACATGATAAAGTCATTTTAGCAGTGTATCATTTGGAAGGTGATGCTAATCAATGGTGGAATATTATTAAGAATATGAGGCAAAGGGATGAAATTGAGTCCATGGAATGAGATGAGTTCAAGAACTTATTTTTCAATAAGTATTTCCCTCTTATTCTTCGAAAAAAGATGGGGAAGGGGTTTCTTGAACTGAAGGAAAAGGATGATGAATCTGTTGGTACCTACAAAGCAAATTTTACAAGACTTGCAAGGTACGCTTCCGGAATTATTATCCAGCCTGAGAGTAAGATCGATCGATTATTTTGTGGCTTAAAACCAAGTCTCTGAATGGTGTTAGCCATAAGGGACGTCAATAGCTACGAGGAAATTGTTCGATGTGCTCTCAAGGTTGATATGGAGATTGGTGTAACCCTTCAGTCACATGGGTTTTATAAGAAGAGGAAAATGGAATTCAAAGGAAAATCTAAAGACCACACTGAAAAGAATATGAGTTTTCCCTTATGCTCAAAGTGTGGAAAGAAACATGGAGGAAAATTTCTTAAGTGGACAAGAAAATGTTATAAGTGTGGAAAAGAAGGTCATCGTGCAATTGAATGTTGAAATAATGGGAAGAAGATTTTTTAATGATGAAAACAAAGGAAGGGATACACATAATGAACCTACTACACTTAAATGTTACAAGTGCAAAGAGATGGGGCATTATGCCAATCAATGCCCAAATCCAAGGGTTGATGATGATGATTGACGTCAACAAACTCTTAATGCCAAAGACAAAGGAAAGTCACATGCAATTACTATCGACGATGTGGAGTATGACAACGAAGTGGTGAGAGGTACACTTACCATCCACTCTAAAGTATAAATTGTTTTATTTGATTCTGTATCCACCCAATATTTTATTTTTGAAGAATTTTCGAAGGGTATCGCTGTATTACCTAAACAATTAGATGTTGAGTTGGCTATGATAACTTCTAATGGCACAATAGTCACATCAAAAGTTTACAATTCCTCTCCGATTGAAGTTTGTGGGAAATTGCTTCCTTAAAATCTTGTGATACTTCCTATAGTGGAATTTGATGTGATTCTTGGCATGGATTGGCTTTCTTTATATGGATCTCATATCAATTTCCTAATAAGGGAATTCACATTTCATATTCCAGATCAATCTATGATCGTCTATCGATGAATGGATGAACGTAACCTTCTAGTGGAAATTTATTCTATCTTATGGGTCTTGATTCCACTAAATTAAGGTTATTTATCTCAAATGGTTGGAGAGAAACTCACGATTAATAATATGCCCATTGTAAGGGAATTTTATGACGTCTTTCCGAAGGAATTTCTAGGTCTTCCACCAAATCATGAAGTTGAGTTTTCAATAGAACTCGTACTAGGTGCTTTGCCTATTTCAAATACACCTTATAGAATGGCCCCAATTGAGTTGCAGTAATTGAAGAAGCAACTCCAAGAAAATCTTGATAAAGTATTGATACGCCCTAGTGTGTCACCTTTGGGAGCACCTGTTCTGTTTGTTAAGAAGAAAGATTGATCAATGAGACTCTACATTGATTATAGAGAACTTAACAAGATCACAATCAAGAACAAATATCCTCTCTCACGTATTGATGACATATTTGATGAACTACGCAGAGCTCAATACTTTTCCAAGATTGATCTTCGTTTAGGGTATCATCAATTAAGGGTCAAAAGGGAGGATATACCAAAGATGTATTTCCGTACAAGGTATGGACACTATTAATTTATAGTGATGCCATTTGGTCTTACTAATGCCCCTACTATCTTCATGAATATGATGAATAGAGTCTTTAGAGACTATCTTGATCAGTTTGTGGTAGTCTTTATAGATGATATTCTTGTCTATTCAAAGAGCAAGGAAGAACATGAAGATCACTTGAGAATTGTATTAAAGACCCTGAGAAAGGATAAGCTTTATGCCAAATTTACCAAGTGTGAATTTTGGCTTCAAAAAGTTGAATTTGTGGGTCACATAATCTCAAAAGAGGGGATATCTGTGGATCCAGCAAAAATAGAGGTTATCGAAAGATGGTCGAGACCAACAACAGTAACTGATATCCTAAGTTTTCTTGGTTTGGATGGATATTATCGACATTTTGTGAAAGATTTTTCACGATTATCCAATCCACTCACCAGGTTGACTAGAAAAGGAGTTATGTTCGTGTGGACGGAGGAATGTGAAGAGAATTTCAAGGAGTTGAAAAGAAGGTTATCCAGTGAACCTGTGCTCACACTTCCTTGTAGTGGAAAAAGGTTTGTGATCTACAGTGATGCATCCAAGAAGGGGATGGTGTGTGTTCTTATACGAAATTATATGGTGATAGCTTATTCCTCACGACAGTTGAAAATCCATGAGCAAAATTACCCAACTCATGATTTGGAGTTAGCTGCAAAAATCATTGCATTAAAGATTTGGAGGCATTATCTTTATGGATAAAAGTGTGATATTTATACTGATCATAAAATTTTAAAGTATATTTTCACATAAAAGTAGATGAATATGCGCCAAAGAAGATGGTTGGAGCTGATTAAGGATTACGACTGCTCAATTCATTACCACCCTGGGAAAGCAAACAAGGTGGCAAGTGCATTAAGTCGACAAGATCATGCTAGCTTATCCATGATGAGGATAAAAAAGGATCCAATATTTATGGATTTACAAAGGATGGATCTTGGAATTATAATGAAAGGGGAAAATCATATCTTTTTCAAATGAATGTTCAACCATCTATACATGTGAAGATTAAATAGGCGCAGAAAAGAAGATGTCGAGTTACAAAATAAGGTGAGAAATGTTCCGGAATTCAACCTTGATTGTGATGGGATGATAATGTTCAGGAATCGGGTTTGTGTTCCTCCCATCCCAGAATTAAAGAAGGAGCTGCTGGATGAGGCTCATAGTTCTTCATTCTCTATTCATCCTGGAAGCACGAAGATGTATAGGGACCTGAAAGAGTACTTCTAGTGGGATGGCATGAAAAGAGATGTTGCGGAATATGTCTCTCGATGCTTGGTTTGTCATAAATTTAAAGCTGAGAGACAGAAGTCTAAGGGGATGTTAAAACCATTACTCATACCTAAATGGAAATGGGAAAACATCACTATGGACTTTGTCACTGGACTTCCTAAAACATCCAAAGGCAATAATGGTATCTAGGTCATAGTTGATCGTCTTACAAAGTCTGGACACTTCATTGCTATTAGAGAGGATTTCTCTCTAGATCAGCTTGCATTGATATATGTAAAGGAAGTGGTAAGATTTCATGGAGTACCACTTTCTATTATATTTGACCAGGATCCGAGGTTTACCTCAAAGATCTGGAAAAGTCTTCAGCATACTCTGGATATAGAGTTGAGTTTCAGCATTTCTTATCATCCTCAGACAGACGGTCAGTCTGAGAGGACAATTAAAACTCTAGAAGATATGTTGAGAGCTTTCTCTATAGATTTCAATGGTGTTTGTGATCAACACCTACCTTTGGTGGAATTTTCTTATAATAATATCTTTCACTCCAGTATTCAGATGGCTCCTTATGAAGCTCTCTATGGAATGAAATGAAGGACTCCAACTTGTTGGGATGAAGTTGGGGAAAGAAAGCAATTAGGACCTGATCTTGTTGATGAAATGGCAGAAAAGGTCAGATCTATTCAACAACACATAAGAGCAGCTCAGAGTCGACATAAAATTTATGCCGACAACCGAAGAAAATACCTAGAGTTTGATGTGGGTGATAAAGTGTTCTTACGAATATCTCCTTGGAAGAGAGTAATGAGATTTGGAATGAAGGGAAAGTTGAGCACTAGATATATTGGTCCTTTTGAAATTCTGGATCATGTTGGGAAGGTAGCTTACCGATTGGCGCTTCCATCGAATCTCTCTCAAGTTCACGATGTGTTCCATGTATCTCTCCTTAGAAAGTACATACCTGATCTTTCACATGTACTCAGCTCAGAAGTTGTACCGCTGGAACAAGATCTTTCTTATGAAGAACAACCGATAGAGATTCTAGATCATAGCGAAAAAGTCTTACGGAACAAGACAACTCGCTTAGTGAAAGTTTTATGGAGGAACCACCAATTATAAGAAGCTACATGGGAACTTGAGGATATGATGAGGGAGAGGTATCTCATCTGTTTGTTATGAAGTGACGAATTTCGAGGGCGAAATTCATTTTATGGGGGGTAGAATGTAACACCCAGATATTTTATGAGAAGTATTTTTTTAATGTAATATGTTATATGGAAAGAAATCTTCCACTACAAACAATACTAGCTTGGCTTGCGTTACACGCAATCGCGACCTTCCTCGATAGCGTGTGTAGTACGCAATACCGAGTTTCACTAAACAACGATATATTATAATATTATAAACTAGCCTCTATGAATAGTATTAACTGAATTTTTAATTTTATAACATTTTAATTCATCTTATACATTTTCTAGAATGAGTTATGAAAAAAAAATCAGTTTTTTTTGATAAAAGAATTATTTTTAAAAAAATGCAGTTTTACCGCCTTTTGATGGCGCACCCAAATTAAATCTTGTTTTTGACAAGTTTATAAGATCAATTTGAAAAAATAAAATTCTTCTTTAGAATCAAGATATAAAAATTCACTTTGGATAAATTTTTCATATTATTCTGATAACTTTCATATTTTAATGAATAGTAAAAACACGCTATATTTTAATTAAAAACAACTTTTTTCATCGCAATAATTTATATGGTTAAATTATAATATTGAATGTTTTTAAAGTATAAATAGAATATATTTTTACCATTTAATATAATTTATGTCATTATCATTAATTTTACATTGAATTTATAGGTAAAAACATTTCAATCTTTGGCAATGTTTTAACTTTTAAAACCCGTTTGCTTAACAACAGGATTAATTTTAAATTAATTACTGCAACTTCTGTGTTTTGAATTTTGAAAAATGGATTCCATATTTGGAATCAGTGGGTCCAAATCATGTTAATAGGTTACATTTTTTTTTTGATATTATGAATAGTAACCACGGTAATTTTTATTTACTACGGTTAAAGGTAAATAGGGTAATTAAAGGTTAAAATAATATTATAATAATTAAAAATTACATTTAAAATTGTCCTAACCTTATTGGATGAGTAGTGTACGACCATGGGCATCCTTGGGTCGATTTGGGGACCCCATTGAGCCACTTGGTAGTGACAATGACAATTTGGATTAATTAATTTAATGTATAGACAAAAATTGACATTAACAAAAATCTTTTAGTAATTAATTATTATAAGGGGTTATATAAATTATATTTTAGACTGTAAATATTCATTGTAAATCTAATAATATTTCCTACATAATGATATTTGTTTATAATTTTTAGACACCAAATAAATTAAATTATTTATGACACAATAATGATGAAGTATTTACCTCATTAATAAATGATTTAAATAAATAAGATTATAATGATTAAAATATTTTCCAAAACATGTCCAATTCTGATTTGATCATTTTATTTCTACCATGAGTCATCTTATCTTCATATTTAATTATTTTTGGACCTTTTGAAACCGAAGATAAGTTTATAATAAAATAATATTTCCACACTTTCCAAAGGTGCCCCTCTCCTCCCTTATAAAAGGAACCTCCTCCCTCTCTTCCTCACACCAATTTGAGCCTTATATCTCATCCAACCCCTGCCCATTTCACTTCCACACTTCCTTAGAAACCTTCTAGAGGTACTGGTCTTCTCAAAAGACCAACTCTAGTGCTTTAAGAGAAAGTTTAAAGGATGCACTTCGATAAAGAGGTAATACCTTCTACCGTTTTCTTCAAGTTCCATTCTTCTTCTACTACCTCTTCTTTAGTTGTTTCATTATGAGTTAATAAAATAAGTATCCCTCATATACTGATATGTTATTATAAATATGAAACAACCATATTTCACTTCTTATCCATCCTACGGAAAATGAAATCACAGCGCGTGCGTACGGACGGAATACCGTCTCTACGCCGTGGTGTAATCTGTTTTCCACCACCACCTTACTTGGATGGGTATAATGGTGAAAATAAATAACAATATATGGTTATTGTAAATTTTTATTGATTCTGAAATAGTATACATACACTCCAATACAATTCCACGATCATGGGAACGATATCATCACTCGTGCGTACGTACGGCCTACCGTCTCCACGATGTGATGCGACTCGTTCTATATGATCTTCATTGAATAATGATTATATAAATTAATTGAAATAATTAATATGATATATATTACACTAATACCATTCTGTAAATGATTTATCTATATCCTATAAAGAGGAATAATAATTTATTCGACAAAACACGCATAAGAACAAAAAGTAATAAACACCCGAATAACAAGTAGTAATGAAATATTACTATTAAGAAGCTAAGAATATGACCATATATGATATCATAACAATAAGTATGATTCTGGAATAAGTCAATAACATTATTTAAATCATTATACAGGAGGTTCGGACACTTATGAAGCAAATCAGACCTATGGTAAGGGACAATCTCGCAATCTCAATTTTTATCCGAGATTGTTTATACTTCAGAATTTACTAAGGAATATTTATCATCCACGTCCATGTTTCCTCAATATGTAATATTATTTATATCCTCCTAAACTTTTTTAAATCCAATTTTACCCTTAGGTGAGTTTTTAGTAAAATATATGAAAGAAATTTTTGTCATTTTTCGTACGAGGTACTTTTTGACTTTTCTGAAAAAAGTACGAGAAGAATGTTTTTTTAACTTATAAGGCATGAATGGATTTTTGAAACATTATTTCCAAGAATCTTCCTTTACATGTTTTCATGTTTATTTTCAATCAACTTCTTTTAGTTTAAAATTATATGACATGTTAAGAAAGGAAAAAATGTTTTTGAAGTAGAAAGGATATTTTCCTCAAGAATGGAATTCAAGTGTTTTATCAAAATTATTTTCCATATAAGATAATATAGGGTTCTGTTTCTATCCCTATTATTATATTTATTTGATTATGTTGTGATGGAAATATTTTTATGAATTCCTTTATCTTATATGAATTGTTTTATGATGTCACGATGTTTAAGATTCCCATTTTTATTACATGGGTTATGCTATGATGTATGGTTTATGATTTTATGGCACACATAAGAATGGTATCATTATGAGATGGGTGAGACCTATATCTCCCTCCAATGAATTGGGTAAAGATTTTATATCTCATGAGATATACATGGCTGGAATGGCAGGTTAAACCGTTTTAGTGAAACAGGACTGAAACGAGGAGTGAACTCGGTTCAGAAATGGACTTTGTCCACTAATATAGTCTTGGAAATGAGTCTTGACTAATAAGAAATGATTCTCTATGATTATGTGTGTAAGCCACAAAGTTTCATGTTTTAAGTTATGATTATTGGGATTACATTTCACTACCATGATTTATCCCATGTTATGAAATTATGATCTCTTTTTCAGGGTAAGACTTCCAAAATGTTATGTTCTTATGAATTTGATGTGATTGATATTTCTTTTATTTACCCTTACTAAGCATTTGAGATCACCCTTTTGTATGTTTTTTTCCCAGGTCAGGAAGAAGGTTATTAAGTAAGATATTACATAAAGGGACTATAGATATGATGAAATAAATGGGAGATAGTGTAGATGCTTTATGAACCAGTTGTTTATGTTTCCCAGTTTCTAAAGACACTATACCTATAGGGTCCTTCATGGTTTTTTTATATTTTGTAATAAGTATGCTTCAATTTTGAAGTATTAACCATGTATGTAAATTATGGGTCGCTATAATGGAGATTAACAAAGTAAAACAACAATAGAATGTGTATCATTATATTATTAACCTCATACCCCTGATAGCTTATATCATCCACTTCCCATCATGAAATATCATATGGTCGCAGAACGAAGTTCATGAACTATGCCATGGAAGCACTAAGTTATTATCATGGAATGGAAGGGTGTCAAATTTCAACATGACATATATTCTTTTCACATTATCACATATAAAATTGGCTTAGTGGGAGAAAATAATGTGATAAAGGGACTTAATTAATGTTTAAAACATGTATTCAAGTACTATACATTTTTGTTATTTGATTCCAAATCCAACAAGAGTGTGTCCATCCATGTTTCACCACACATATTGATATTTTTATTCATCATGTGGAACATTTTATTTAACTTTTGAATGATTTATTTTTTATGCTACTTTAATTTTCCTCATTCTGTCCAAATCTTTAATCTAGACAACTAACATATCATCAGGAACATTAAAAACATGTTTGGGTTGAGCACAAGGGTTATTGTGAGTTACATTATTCTTATTATTTCTTTTGGATGATATAATATTCTTTACCATTATTGGATTAGAATCCAAGGTCATATCACCATTCTGACATGAATTATTATTGGGATAATTTTTGAAACATATTTATGATTACATACCAAGGTTTATTCTTCATTCTTGACCAATTTATGTGGTATAATTTTCCTATCATATTTTGATACATGCCTATATGATCATGTACCATGACTTTGACCACCATCATTTAATATATTAAAATTATTTTCATCCTTTTAAATTCTATTTATCATGTATATATTTTTATTAACATATGAATGTTGCTTCTTCATCTCTTACTTTATCCCCCTTAACATGAGATTCCTTCTTGATTTTTCATTCAAGGGATTGTACCAAAAATCAATTGCTCAATGACCACATTTTTTTTCAAGAAAACATTGACCCATAAACCACGGTCTTCTTATTTCTTCTGTATGATGTTTTTTCTATCATAAATTGATGGGATATACCTAGGGAACCATCTCATACAACATTTTTTCTATCCTCCCATGTCTTTATAGTAGGATTATTTTCAACATTCTTCAACCAAACATTTAAATATTTTGTTTTCAACATACAATATTAATGAATTCATTTTTAAAAACACTATTAAACGATTGTATGGATGATAATTATTTCTCCATAGTTGACTGAGATTGATCATTGAATGAGTTAAAGATCTTTTAATCTCATATTATAGGTATTTTAACATTATAATCCTCTAATGAACATTATGTATCATAAAAAACATTATCATTCTTTTTTAAAGACACAATATGTGTCTTCTCATGATTAATAAACTTAGCTTCCAATTATATAAATCTCAAATTGAGTGTATTTTCATGATCATAAATAATAATAATTTTCTATTTAGAATACTTTTTCACTAATTACTCTTTTTTTCATGTATCATAACATTTTTTTGTAATAAATATTATTATTCCTTGATCATATAAAATATTACATCTTACTGAAAATTCATGAAATCAATGATATTTTTCAACTTTTATCAAAGTGCATAGATATTTTATTCTAGAGTATTATTGACTATATATCAATATTACACTTTATTGAGCCATTTTTATTGACAATTTAAAGAACATATTTCAAGATCCACCTTTATTAATTCAATGGCATCAAGATTTTTAGATACCTTTATACATTCTAGAACAATTTTTTGAAAATCCATATCTGTGTTATTTTTTTAACCTTCCAGTTAGGTGATCTCTTACTACATGCTTTCAAGAACTCCATAAAAATAGAAATTGTCTCTTTGGGAATAAAATGTAAAATATCTCATAATTTAAAAAATTATATATCTTGAGATGATAGAAATCGAACAACATCACCAATAATACTAAGATATTCTTCTTAAGGACAATTTATACATTAATTATGACATACCTCATTGTTAACTGATCTTGATCCACTGAAGGTTGTAATTTTGTCATTATCCATAGTCAAAATTCGATCCACTTATTCATTACTTTAAAATATTGCTATATCATAATTTATAGAAAGTTATGTATAATTATACACTTCATATTTTTCATATAAAAAGAATATACTCTTCATCTTTCTTTTCTCATTATTTTTCCTATTAATCATGTTCTTGGTAGAAAAAGATATCATCTCATAGATAACTGAATCATTAAAAATACTAAAACACATTATTAATACTCTAAAAAAACTCAACTCCTTAAAAGATAATAAATTCAATGTAAAGAATCCAATAGTTATGAAACAACCCCATAATACCAATTGAGAGGGGAAATTTGGGATATACTCAACACTATGAGGGGTGGTGAAATTGTGTTAGGAACATTTTAACAAATTTTAATCTTTTATCCATTTATATATTAGAACTTTTAGGATCTTGATAAATATATTGTCTTTTACATATATTATGCAAGTTTATTAAAGAAAGAAAATTATGTAACATGATATTTTCACAAAGTTCACTGCTGAAGAGGAGTATCTCGTCCTTATATTGTATAGAGATGAACAATTCTCAAATTCACTACTATATTGAGATACATATTTAATATCAATTGTCTAGAAAATATTCTTCAGCCTATATGTGTTTATCTACAATTTAGGATGGGTATGAAAATGATCATGAATCCATAGAATGTTGATGAACTCATCCAACTTGAAGCTCCACACTAGTTCTTTACACTACCTTTGAAGATAGTCTATAACTTTTTCACATATTTTGTATCATCATGAAATAATTCCACTACTTGATAATTATAATGGATTTTGTTGTACTTCATTTTTATTCTCTTACTTGAACAGAAGCATACAAGAAACTCTTCTTCTTATTCATAGAATAAAACTAAACACTACTCTTCTTTATATAATTCATACAACTAGATCTTTTCTATCTCGTCCTTCCATATGATATTATCCATCCATTAAATATTCCATAGTAATAGTTCATCTAATCCCTTACTGTAATACTTATTCATTTGATACCAAATTATAGGTACTCTATGTAGGTTATCACTTTATTCATTCCGTACACTATTTCTCTATCCAGTATCCTTTTCAGAGTAGATGGTTATCCCTTGTTCTTCTTATCGATCATTCAGTACGTATTTATGATGTTCTTCTATTACATATAAACCTTATTATTAGTTTTGTACTTAAACATCTAATCACTTATTAACTTCTTGATCTAGTGCCTAGTTTTTTCTTACCGATGCTTTCTTACTACCCGGTACCCCATACTCCATCTGGTACCTCTATTTTTGATGCTTATACTAAAATGAGAATTATTCTAAAATTTTTTGGTTGATTCTTCCTCATGACACTATAATTTTTCATCATTATACATGAGCACAACATCACTCTCATAATCAGTAGTATGATAAAAAATAATGGAGAAACAAAAAACTCTTATTTTATAGGCTTTCTATTATATACACATAATTTATATATAATCTTAAGAAAAAGAGTACACTAATATTAGAAAATACCACTTCCAAATATAAATCTCCTGCTCATTTATTTATTCATTTGACCATATTTAGACTTTCTAAAAGACATGAGTCAACTAATATTTATAGGAAACATCCTTATATTTTAATGTCAATTTTCTTATTTAAAATTCCTAAATTCCATCAATGAATCCAAATCACCCTTTTTTATTTCTGAAATTTTGAATTTATTACTCAACATCACTTCAATTTATAAAATTATGGAAAATTCTAAAGGTTTCTTGAACATTCCATCCAAAAAAACATCTTAACAACTCATTTATTGTAAATACAGGTGCCCATGACCTGACAGGAAAAGTAATTTTTGATTAATGAATCATGTATACAAAGATTTATTCATGTATAATTCCTACCATAATAGTTTCAACATTTATATGACCACTATTTATATTGAATTTTCATTATAATTTTTTATTATATCATAAGGTTATAAGGTTTCCTAACTATAATGAGAATGTTATGATACTATTACATTAATCATAAACATATTTCCATTGTCTCGATACATCACACTAATTAGACATATATGATGTTTGAGAATTAAGTAATGGGGGATCATATGAATTGAGAATTATTCACAGGAAGTTCACATATAGTGATCTCATGTAGAGGAATTCATGAGGACATTCCACCCAATAGGAACACCACTTGGTTTTGGTGTCATTGGTAGTTAATAATTGTGAATAATTTTATTTTTCACTTTACTTGAGATAATTATAAAAATGTTCATTTTATTAAAAATATTGATAAAGAAAAAACCATTGAATTTTTTTCATGGTAAGGTATCTTGTTTTGGGTGCCTCTATATAGACCAAGGATTTTCATACCCTACATAAAACCTTCCTTTATTACCTAGGGAAAAGAAACATTAGAAAGGGTGATATCAGAGGCACAAAAAGGATAAAGAAGTGAGATTTCAATGATAAAAATATAAATACATGATCATAAGGTTATGAGAACATGGACTTCACAATTGAAAACTATACCCAACATATCAAAGATAAAAATCTTGAGACATGGAACAAATATTGGATGTCCATAAGACATGAATCATAAGTAAATCAAATAATGTGATCCATAATAGTATAAAATTTTCATTAAACAAGGAATTGTTCCATATACATAATCATACAAAATATTATTTCAAGGATACTCACCAAGAAATTGATAACATGTTAGTATTGTGAAAACCACATGTGTACTTTCTTCAGGCATGGGATAACCTCCAGGGTACCCTCTTTCATATAAGGGATAACCTCTAATGTACCCTCTTGTGGGATTGGTATAACTTCTTGAATACCCTATGATCTCATATATCATTAATCATTACCTAATGTATTGGAGGTAGTTATATGTCCCACCATTATCATAATGTAAACCATTATTATGTGTGCCAAAATATGATATAACATTCATCATATCTTCACATCATGACCTGTGTAATGAAAAAAGGTTTCAAAAAAATTTCATCAATTAACCATAACAAAACCCATGGAATATAAAAGGGTTCTATAAGAAATTTATCACCATAAATGGGTTTCATCTTGAGAAATAATATTGATTGTATCATTTAATATTATCTATATTAAAGCATAAGTAACATCAATGGATGTCATATAAGATGAAAATTTATTTTAAAAGATCAATTGGAAAATTTCTTGAGGAATAAACCATTTTCAGTTTGAAAAAAAACTTTTCAAACAGAAAACATTTTCAAAATACTTATCTTTAAAATATAACCATGATAATTTATAACCAAATCTTAAAAAATATTTTATAATATATATTGGGAAAAATATAAATTTATATTTGAGTTTTTAAAACATAAGAACATTTGAAAATATATTTTCATAATAACCTTGAAAACTTATATGGTAAACTTCGATGAAAATAATAGTCCTGATGGTAGAAATATATATTCATTTTTTACACATTAAAATAAAGATTCCTTCTACAATTTGAATAAAAACCATATGATAATTATTTAGAAAAAAACTTGAAGATCCATTACATTTTTTTAAAAACTCAACTATTGGTAAAAGATACCCTGATTATATCTTTTGATTAATGCTTGAATTATTTTTTGAATCATTTTTCTAGAAAAAATGTTTTTAGAACAAACAAAAATTTCAATCGAAGAATGAAATAATGAAAATTTTTCATAAAACAATTATTTTGAACTCTTAAGTAAATGAAGAGAGAAAAAGGAAGGGAAAATGAATTATCATGAATAAAATATAGGAGAATAATATTAATGAGTTTCATGAGATATAGATCATAACATTTCATCATCAGAAGCATAAACATAAAAAACCCTGAAAAAATATTACAATGTATCATAAAACCATGAAAAATTTGGTAACACTAAATCTTAATCCCCATGAAAAAATGTAATTAAATGAAAATTAGAATATCATGGGCATAAATAAATTCATCCAATAACATATCATACATACACATGAGTAACTTTACACTTTTCAATGATCATTATAGATATGAGGTTAGTAATATTTTATCATTAAATAATGATAATAATTTAATAAATACCATATTATTTCTATAAATATTGTTATATATATCAACCATGTGGTGTGGGGATGAAAATAGAGATTCAATTAGCTTCGTGGAGGCAGTATTCCACACAAACAAGAACAATGTTGTCATCTTTTAGTGACTGAAAAGCTAAAAAATAAAATAAAATATTTTATTTTGAGAATGGAAATTATTTCATGAATATAATAATTATTTAATTTTTATCACATATACTCATTCAATTTATCCTTATTATCTTAAATGTAAAGTGTTTGGGAAAACGAATCACATCACTTCGTGAGGTGGTAGTCCACCGTACAAACGAATGATGTTATCACTTCCCCTATGAAATTGATATTTAAAATTTATATACGATATAATTACTATATAGGTATAACTAAATTTTAAAAATCATATTTATACTTTATATCTGTCATCATAACCAACTGTTAGAGGTGGTAATGATAAAATGAATTACATTAGGTTGTAAGTCAGTAGTCCTGCATACACATGAATGATAATTTCATAACCTATTTGATATAAGTGGACATGTTTGTGACTAATTACCATAACATAAAAATAATAATTGTATGGAATATAATTTTTTTATTTTATTATCTTGTTTAAATCGAAATTGAAGTAGGTATGAGAAGAAATAAAAAAAATGATTGTTGAAAAACGTTACATCTTCTTGGGGTATCCTACATAGGTTTCCTCTAAAAGACTTTCTATGTTGTATTTATACCCAAAATAATATTTATAGGATTTTATAGTGGAATTTGGAAATTGATTTGGGGTTTTAGTAGCTGAATAAAAAGGTTTTAGGGTGTGATTAAGGGATGAGAGTGTGTGACCTTTTATAAGTGTGTGGAGTGGCAAACTTGTAATATTTTGAAAGTAAACAGTTGTACCCACATTTTTATCATTTAAAAAGTGTAAAAAATATATTATTTCAAATAATTAAAAATTATTTGGTCGAAATATGGCCATAAATTATATTTTTGAAAAAAAATTCATTTTAACCCTTACCTTTTTAGATGATCTACGAGAAAATCAGTTTTTACCAAAACTACAATAAGTAATTTTAACATTTTTTATAATTAATTTTGACTAAAAATTATTTTTACCTTATTATATAATATAAATTATTTTTATTCCAAATATTTAAATAATTATTATGAATTAAATTTATATAATTGGAAAATTTGATTTAAAAATAATCACGTAGACGTGATATGAAAGCGGGTTTTCAAAGGGAAAATGTTCAAAAGTTTACAATGTTTTCATATCAAAATTAAACATGAATATGATTTCAATGACCTAAATATGACTAAAATATATATAATATAACTAATTTTACATTATTAATAATTTAAAATATAATTTCTTTATATATAATTAAAATAAAATGGCAGATTTAAATTCAAATATCGTATTTTTTAACTATTCAAAAAAAAATCAAACTTCTCAGAAAAATCATAAAACATCACCTAAATATAATTTTTAAATTATCAATTAAAAATTAATTTTATTTTTTAAAAATAATTTTCTAAAATAATTAAAAAATAATTTTAGTACCAATTCATAAAATCTGACAAAATTGCTTTTTTGAAAAATATTTATTAAATTGGAAAATTGTGTTTATTATTATCTCTTGTTTAGAAAAAAAAATAATATAATTTATAAGTAGTTGATTGAATATATACAAAATTTATTACATAATAATCATTACCCAAAAGTTCTTTGTTTAATTTATTGAGGTAAAACGTGTTTTTGTGCATAAAATAAGATTTATGGAGAATGATTTTCATTATTTTCAAATATTTTTTTTTTATTTTTAATTAATTGGTCACAAAATAATTATTTTATATATGTTTTTAAGCTGTAAATTTTAAATATTTAGTTAATCTAATTGATTCCCTCAATTTCAATAGCTATGTGATAACTATCGTAATATTTTAATAATTTTTCACATTTCATTTAAACACAATGTTTCATTTAACGTAGGATAAACTCAATGTTACATGCAATGCAACCTAAACTAAGTCTTGCATGTAATGTAAGATTAAATCGGTGTTTCATGTAATGAATGTTAATATCACTATTTCATGTTAGAATGGATAAAATTAGTGTTATGTGTAACAGAACATATCAAAAAGATTAAATTCATTTGAAAATTAATATTTCACAAAATCTCATTATTTTACATTCTACACCCCCATAAAATTAAGTTATCCTTCGAAATACACCTTAGTCGTCAAATATTTCACAATTTAAAATTCATTCATTGAAACCCACATCATACAAATGAATAATAAAACTTTCCTTAAAAAAGGAATTTTGAAAACATAATGGTCACCTAAAGTAACTCATAAGTAGGTTTCCACATAGGAGAATACAGATGTGAAGTTATGATTTGGACAAGGAAGAAAAGAATAAATAATTGTAAAGAGTGATAGAGATCATTTATCACAATAAAGCGGGTGATCCAAATAAGGTTAATGTCCAAAAAACCATAAACCAAAGAGGCCTGAAAAAGTTCACTAATATCATAACAAATGATGATAAAAGGAAAACATTTTCATTCAGAATTATTTTCCTAATACTGGGGGAATTATTTATCCTTCTAGACTGAGAGCATTTGAAAATTTAATCACTTTATATATTTTTATTTTATAGACACAATTTCATCCTTTGGTTGTTTTTTAATCAATTTCTACTTAATCTATTACACTATGAGATGATTTTTGTATGTTATAAGGACTAGATAAGATCTATAAATGAATGAAAAGTAATTCCTTCTATCTTTAGTTAAATTTTTTTTAACAATGGTTGTCCAAAATAGTTAAATTTTTATATGGTGAATTATTATATTAATCCTTAAAACCTTATCCAAAGTTCAATATAAACCATTCCATAAATTTTAAACCTTATAACCCTTTCAAAATTTAAAATTAATAAATAATGCTACTAAATTTATCAAAAGTAACAAAACATTAATCCCCCAAAAAACATGAAGTAGATCTTAGTTGTCACATAGAAAACATGTGAATACGTTAATCACGTATACTCTTGAAACATGGTAATAACCTGAATTACCATAAATCCTTATTGAAAACAAACATAATTCCTCGTTCCTTAAAAAAACTAGAGATTATTTAATATATTCCATAAATCCAATAATGATGGAAATTCCATCAAAGTTAAAATAATACAATATTTCCTCAAATCACTAATAAAATCTATGGTCATCAATACTATCTAATAATTTATTCATATCAAGCATCTCATTATCCCAACATCATTATCATGAACATTTTAATGGTTATATTTCCCTTAATCATCTATTTTCCATGAATATAACCTTTCCATTAAATCAATTTTTTTGGTCATCAACATCATTCAAAATATTGTTTCAAATCCTTAATAAAAAACATATATTGAAAAGTCATGAACCAACCTGGGTCAACCCTAAATTGGTCACCTAAGTCAGTCCGCAACAACCCTCAAAGAGCGTTCCCCATGACCACGTGCTAGAAACTAGCGTCAGGCATAAAAATAAGATAGTTGAGAATAGTTTGGACCATAAACAGAAGAAAAATAAATAAATATAAACTAAACAAAATAGACAAACACCAGTAGTGAAAATAAAATAAATGTGCACAACTAAACATACTAAAAGTGACCTCCTAGGTCACTACAAAATTTATAAACACACTCTCTGTATGAGCGATCCAAAAATAGAACCTGAATCTAAAAAGATAAAGTAGGAATGAGCACTGAGATGCTCAGTAGGGATGCCAATGTACAACAACTCCCTATGCCCTTACCTTTTAAATTAAACCCAATCATGCTAGTTTGAAAATAATACATAACAAAATAATGTTTTTCATTTTTTTCAAATTCAAGTAATAAGCTTTAGTTTTTAAGAAAATAATTTCTCTTCTACTACAATTTTATAATAGATTCCAATCATGCACTAAAATTTCAAAATGAAAGATAATTATTTTATATTAAAACATGGTTTTCATAAAGGAGGAAAACAAGCATGAAAAAAAAAAGAAAATCACAGCACAAGAATCGTGACCTAAGTGAGCACCATGTGAAATCCATATAGGAAACTAGATCATGTGGGACCCTATATAACTCATACCTCTATAAAACGTGGAATAATAACCACAATTTTCAGCATCCTCATGCACGAGCCACTAGAGAGGAGAAGCATCCAATATTATATAGTTGTTCAATCATCATCATAGTTTAGTTATTGTAATAATAATTAATCCAACTAGTGAAACCCGAACTAGCCATTTCTGTATCACTAGTGTACTAGTCCTAGTCTTCCCCCCAATATACCCAGGTTTCCCATGTGATATATTTCAAGTGGTGGTGAGTTTTTATCAAGAAAACATATATGAAATTATCATTTTCTTTACTCAAAAGCACATCCAACATCTCACTACCGATCTCCCTCCTTGAGTGAATCCACCCTTATAAGTCACATAAGAATTTATAATAATTTAAATCAATATTTACAAAAATATACAAACCAAAATTTTTGGGAAATACCCTATGAACACCAAAAACTATTTTAGAAATCAATTTTCAGCATTTAAAATTTTGAGCATTCTAAAAAAATCTTGGGATCATATTTTAATGAAGAATACACATGTAAACTCTCAAAACGAACTTGAAAACAAAGAAAATTATAACATTGGGGATCTATATAACTTTTCAAAGCATGCATATACTATTTATTATTAAAAACACATTTTTAATGTACTAAATAAATTAAGGAATTCAATTTAAAGGCATAGGAATAGGTGACCAACCTCAAACATGCTGCTCTTTGATGACGAACACCCAAAATGACCCTTCACACTTACACACACATGTATATATATATATATACCCCTATCTACATTGCACATATTCCCCACACCATGAGGAAATATATACAAAGGGGTGAATATATATATATATATATATGCCTCACCTATGCATGTACATACAGGTGTTCTTGATACCCATAGCCTGAAACCACATCAATGAGACCCAACACACACCAAATGTTTTTACCAACAACTCAAAACATTATGGGAAATACCCACACAACCAAAATAAATTTCTAAATACTCAAATATCACTAATTACATAACTAAAACAGAACCAAAGAAAAATAAAAAGACAAATATACCTAAAAATGATGGTGTACAGACCAAAATGGATTGAAATACTTCTCCTTCAACATTAAACACCAAAACTTGCATGAAACCGGCTTGAGAGACCCTCCGCACACCCTAAAAATAAGAGATGGATCAAAATTATGATTACCCGAAACACTAGGCTTCAGAAGAAGAAAATGGGGTGGTGTGGAGAAGATAAATCACTGGAATGAGGGGGGAGGAGGAAGAGGAGGGCTTACCTCTATGAGGCAATAACAAAACATGAGTAAATTTAGGTGGAATCTATATATTAAGAGGGGATCACAAGGGGAGCATAATGTGTGCAGGGAGGAAGAAGGGAGGCACTGTGTGAGGTAGAGGGGAGGAGAAGAGAAGGAAAGAAAAAAAAGAAAGGACAGAAAATAGAGAAAATGAAAAATAAAACATAAATATAATAATAATAATAACTTAATAATATTATTATTATTAATAATAGTATTATCATTATTATTATTATTAAAATTTTTATTTTATTTTATTTTATTTTTCTTATTTTATATTATTTTTCATTAAATTATTAAATATTTTGAAAACTGGGCAACCTCACGGTTCACACATGGTTTACCAAACCGTGCGCTAATCGTGCACTGGCCACTACCAAGGTCAGACACCCCTCTCATGGTTACCTATATCAAGATGCATGGTTGAGAAAACCATGATCAAACCATGCCACTCAAAACATTCCACTCAAAGAGCCAAGTTGCTCGTTTGTCACTCAATTTAATAAACCATGCTGAAGTCATGTACCATATCTTAAACCAACCGGGGAACCTACACAAGCACCAGATGGTTACTTCTAACCATGTAAGCTAACCCTGAAATGGTAAAAGGGATTCCAAAAATTTTAAATTTGACACTTTGACTATAGAAACTCAAATGAAAGACTAAAAATAATTAAAATGATTAAAATAATCAATATTCAATGCTATGGTGTAAAAATTATCCCCACCACAAAAACCTTCTGCACCTAGAATTTCACCTAGCTAAATGAAGGATTAAACTCGAGTTTGAAACTGAATGAGGAAAATAAAATCATGAACTCAGTGTGACTATTCACTCCACAAGTCACACCTGACTATCTATAAGGGAAATAACCATGAGTAGAACCATGGAAAAAGAGGAAGGTTCTCGAAACCATAATAAACCAACTATCACTGACCACTCTATAATGAACCACAACAAGATCTACGGTTGGTCTTCCCACCATTTTGGAATGGAACATCTTAGACTGCCAATGAATCCTCTGCACAAACCAAACCCCCCAGCATATGGGGTCCTTGAAAAAAATCCCAAATAGAACGGAGAACCAAACGAGTATTCATTTTTCCCTAAGATGTAGGTATCTCCAAAATGAGTACAACCCATCACTAAAACAAAAATCAGTCCATAAGGTCCAACCACAAAAGGAAATCCTTTTATAGACTCACATCCACAAAGATATAACCTTTCAATGTTTCTTTTTCATAAGGCACAATCACAAATTCAAAGGTTTACAAGGATACAAGGTCACCAAGCCTTCTTACAACAAATGAGGTAATCTCTAACAACAAAGACCTAAATGAGGAAACATGACCACTATTCATTTTTCAAAAAAATAGAACATTCAAAAGAAATGAAAGTTGAAACATAGAAGATAAAAACTTCCTCATTCTAGCATTGGAGACAAAATCCAAACCAAGGTTCTCTACACCCAAAAATTTTCTAACTATGTTAAAAGATTCACTATGAGACCTATGGTTGGATCTATGATGTCTTAAAGTAACTATTTCCCTTGTGTTAGGAGCTGAATATTAATAACTGGAACTTCCTCATTCAGAAATGCAACTTACTAGTCCCCTCCAAATGACCGAGGAAACTGTACCGAAGAAAAAAAACTTTGTAAGTCACTATGAACAATACATTCTCCAATTTTTCAGATAACTATGGTGGGATCCAAACAAAGGAGACTCGGGTGGTCCAAATTCAGGAAAGGATCCAGCTCCACTAATCAATTCATTGTTTGGGTAGAGTTACCAATGGGAATGAAAAGATAAATACTTATTCATAATTTACTAAAAAAACATAACCACCTCAACTTTGATAAGTTCAAACTACTAAACCATGATCAACATTGATTCCTAAAACCAACCTTCACTTAAGCATGGAGGAATACATCCTAAAGTCAGACCATTCACTCCTTATCGGGGATTTTCTGTGGCATACTAAAAAACTATAGGAACAAATCCGAATCAAAACACATCATAAACCATAATTCCATACTTCCATCAGAAACCAAAACCCAAACTCAAATAACCACTTCAACACCATTTTAAACATTTCAAAACAAAAATCCTACAAAAAAGGATTCCAAACATGAAAAGAAACACCTAGAAATGGATCACGTCCTTGTCAAAAAATTGAAATTTTATTTTTTTAAACCATTTTTCATCAAAAAAACAACTAAAATACCACCATTGGTATTCCATGAAGTCTCACATATATATCCACCATTGTGAAAGATCAATATCCCATCCACACATACCACCAACAATCCACTCACCACATCTAAACATTCATATATGTGATCATACATAGAAATACAAATGATCAATTAAAAACATTTTCCCATTCCCAAAATGGTCATTTAACTTAAAAACCAAATTTTCAAGCACAGTAAATTCACATTTTAATTTTATTCTCAAAATTCCAAAACAATTTCCAAAACACCTTCCATTTTTTCCTTTGAAACCACACATTCCATTAAAAGAAATAAATTTCCCTTTCAAAAACAATTTTACCACTCCAAAACCATATTCCATTTTTAAAATAAATTTTCCTAAAAACCATTTTCATTTTTGAGATCCAACCAAACCAACCAAAATCAATCCCAAACATAACTCAAATGAAAAATTACAAAAATAAGAAACTAGTGGCTATTCTAACTTTGAAACAAGGGTTAACAGAGCATGCTATGAGAGTACGTCAACTAGAAGAATTACCTTGAACCATGAACTTAGGCTATACATGGGTCGCTACTTCATGAATTCTTATTTTGTGAAAATGAATCACTCCTTTTGTTTTCCCTTATCCATACATACCAAGAAAAAGAAAAAAATTCAAATCCTGGACTACTACTGGAAGCTCGAGGTTCGGGATTGTCAAGGGTTCATGATGTCTTTCCCGCACCTACCTATTGAGACTCGACAATATTAATCTCCAAGATACATGACACCCAAAATAACAAGGTCCACCACTAATATAATTTTTTCAAAAACCAACCTTGGTTAACTCTGAACCGGTCACCCAAGCCAGTCCGCAACAAGGCTTGAAGGGCATTCTCGATACCCAGGGGCTAGCAACCAGTGTCGAGTATCAAAATAAGACAGTTGGGAAAGTTTTTTCCCATAAAAAGGAGAAAATTACAATAATATAAATTGAAATAAATATATAAACACTAGATGTGGAAAAAAACAATGTTTCACAGCTAAACATACATCCATGTGGCCTCGTGGGTCACCACCAAACATGAAAACACACTCTCTAGATATGAAATCCAAAACTAGTATATGAAAATGAAAACATAAAGTTGGTGTGAGCACCAATATTCTCAGTAGGGATTCTAAAGTAAAACAACACCCTATGACCCTACCTCTAAAAAGAAACCCAATCATGCAAGTATGAAAATTAGTTATAAAAAACATTGTTTTAATTTTTTTTCAAATTGAAGTAGAAAATTATCATTTTTAAGAAAATAATATCTCTTCCACTACACTTTAAAAATAGATTCAATGAATGTACTGATATTTCAAAATGAAAGGTAATAAATTTATATTAAAATATAGTTTTCCTAAAGGTGAAAAACAAGCATGAAACAACTGAAATGAAAATCACAAGACAAGCATCATGACACAAATGAGCACCATGGAAAATCCTTATAGGTAACTATCACAAGTGGGACCCTAGAGACCTCGTACCTCAATGAAACATGGAATAGTAACCACAAGCATCAACGTCCTTGTGTATGAACCACTTGGGAGGAGAAGCATCCAAAATTATAGTGTAAATAAATCATCATCATAGTTTAGTTAATTTTGTAATCGTAAATCCTATAGTGAAACTGGGACTAGCCAATTCCATATCACTAGCATACTTGTCCTAGTCTACCCACCTAGACACCCAGGTTTCCCATGTTCTCTATTTCAAGTGGTGGTGAGTTTTTATCAAGAAAAAATATATTAACTTATCATTTTATTTATTCAAAAACACATCCAACCAATCACCACCAATTTTTTTTTCTTTTAGAGTATCCCCCTTTATAAGTCACACAAGAATCTATATTCATTTAAATCAACAGTAAAAACTAATATACACACCAGTCATTTTCAAAAATGCCCTCATACACCCAAACCCATTTTAGAATCAAATTTAAGAATTTAAAATGTTTATCATTCTAAAACAAGCTTGGGATCAAATTTAAATGAAAAATAAACGTGTCAACACTAAAATAAAACATTAAAAATAAATGAAATTCCAAAACCAAGCATCACCATCTCTTTTCCTAGAACACATATACTATTTAATATTAAATTTTTTTTAAAGAACTCAAGAAATTATGGAATTCAATTTAAACACAAGGACATAAGGGACCTACCTCATACTCATTTCTCTTTGATGAATACCAACTAAACTGGCCCTTCGCACTTACACGAACATGTATTTAGACACACACACAGAGGGAGATATATATAAATACCCATAGCTACATTGCACATATTCCCCGCACCATGAGAAAATATGTACAAAAAAGAAATATATATATATATATATATCACCTATGAATGTACATATAGGTATTCTTTATACCCATATCCCGAAACCACATCAATGAGACCCAATGCACTCTATAAAATTTTTCCAAAAACTCAAAACTTTGTGGAAAAGACCCAAACATCCAAAAAAAATCCAACAACTAAAATATCACAAATTCCCCAATTAAACTTGAACTAAAGAAAACGAAAAATAAAAACATACCTCAAAATGATGGTGGATGGGCTGAAATGGTCTGAAATGCTTCACTTTTGGCAAAAGAAACCAAAACATACATGTCACCAACTCAAGAAACCCTCCGCTCACCCTAAAAATAAGAGAGAGATAAAAAAATCATCATACCCAAAACCATAGGGTTCGGACGAAGCAATTGGGGTGATGTAGAGGAGTGAAATCATTTAAATGATGGGAGAGGATTAATAGGAGGGCGTAAATCGATTAGCCTACTAAAAAACCATAGTAAATATGGGTGGAATCATCGGATGGAGAGGGTCACACAAGGGGGAGTGGCGAGCATGTAGGGAGGAGAAAGGGAGGTGTCATGTGAGTGACATGGGAGGATAATAGAATGAATGAAATGGGAAAAAATAAAGGAATGAAAATAAAGATAAACGCAAATAAAACCTAAATAATAATAATATAATAATAATAATAATAACTTAATAATAATAAAAAAATATAGATATTAATAATAATAATATAATAATAATAATAATATTATTATTATTATTATTATTAAAAATTTATTTTAATATTATTTTATTTCTCATTTTATTTTATTTTTTATATAATTTTTATATATTTTGAAAATTGGACAACCACACGGTTTGCGTATTCATTACTAAACTGTGTGCTGACAACTACCAAGGATAGGAACCCCTTACACGATTACCTATAGCTAGATGCACGAATGAGAAACCGGTAATAAAATCGTGCCACTTGGCACTGCCTACTAAAAAAGGCAAGCTATATGCTTTTCACACAGTTTAATAAACTTTGAGAAAGTCAGGAATCATATCTCAGACCCACTTGGGAACCCACATAGGAACTGTATGGTTACTCCTAACCTTGCAAGCTAACTGTGAAATAGAAAAAGGGATTCCAAAAATTTGAAATTTAACCTGCTGACTATTAAAACTCAAAACAATGACTAAAAATAATTATACTTATTAAAATAATCAATATCCAAGGATGAGGTGTGACATGAACAATACTATCATAATTAATGAATTTCATTAAATAAATACTTCAATCATCTTACTTCCTTCTCAAACAATTAACATAGATTCATCATATTATTTCTTAATACCTCTTTTCTTTCATATTTGATTCACTATCTATTCACTATCAACAAAAAACCATCACTCGTACAATCTTGCAGATTCTTTTCCGGATCATTCTCCTCAAGTCATTGATTTTCATAATTTCCATACTTTCCAAATTTAAAACATTCAACATCTGATGATACATTAAAGGGGACCATTGTTATCATCCATTTATTTAACAAAAAGTTTCATGTTTCCCCTAGAGTTACTTACTTGGTGTCCTTAATATCCACAATCACAACATCATATCATCCCTCTAAGATATTTCTTGGAGTTTTTTTCACATTCTCAATATAATGGAAAATAAATCTTATTTCCTCTATAACCTCTACTACCTGAACATCCATAAAAATGTATCCTTCTCTTATTTGGTGTGTCTGAGTGTTGGTTAAGGTGCCCATTGTTAATCAGGTTCTTTGACAATTGATCAGTCATAATCAAAACATCATTCACTCTAGTCAACATCCCATTTATATTATCTTTAGAAATATTTCTATCGTATTCAATGTTAACCCAGTATTTTTTGTTTCTATTAATTTTCTAAAACAAAAAAAACATATTGGGACAAACCATAATCATAATGGGTAACCAATTAATCATTAAATCACTTATAGTATTTCTAAAACATGACAAATTATTTTTAATATATGACACATTAGGATTATCCAAAGTCTTAGATGAGTATCATCTATTTAAACCTTTTGTGTTTTTTTCGTAAAGTGTTAGTGAAGATTTAAATAATATCACCTAGGTGTGTAAAACTAGGTGTGAAGAAAAAAATGTTTTTATGAACTAGGTGAAAATTAAGTCCTGATCTATGTGCCCAATTTGAGGTTACTACCACTAGTTAGCACTCTTCTAGATCCACATCTACTTGTATAATCTAGAGAGTGGAGTAATTTCTTCAAAATCAATTTCTATCTAATTTATCAAATTTCCATGAAATTTTGCAATAGTATGAATAATTCTTTGTCTTATCCTTAGATACTTCTATATACATATATATAAAAATAACCCTATATATCTCACTTATTTTTCATCATAATTACATAAGGATAACTACCCCTTTCCTATAATACCAACTATAGTGACTTTGGATTTTGGTACATAGATATTACAACTTTATAGATTAATATTCAATGTATTACAAAAACACAAATCTATGGTCCATAATATTTTAGTTTCTTTAGAGACTAGGTTCACAATAATATATGTTGGTAAAATATATTCAACATCCCTCATAAAGATATCCTCCATTATTACTCTTCACAAATATACCATACTTAAAAACATTCATCATAACCCAGGGATGGGAAATAAAATAAAGGGTGAGCTCAAATGATCAGTAAGGGTACTAAAGTGAGATGTAAATAAACACATAAGAAATAAACAATAATAAAATTATAAGAACATGATATTTGAAATTTATAATCATACTGTTCATATCAAAGATCAAAATCTTGATACATGGAATTAGGAATAGATGTTCATAAGATATGAATATTAAGAAAGTTAAAGAATGTGATCCCTAAGAGTATTAAATTGGCATAAGACATGGGATTATGGCATATACAAAATACTATAATTTCTTATGTCAATGCTACCTAAAAATACATTAATAAATTGTTAGGTATGGGATAACCACCCATGTACATACTTTGGACTTGCGATAACCTCTTGTGTACCCTCTTTCAGGATTGGGATAACCTCTCATGTACCCTCACTCGGTCTTGGGATAACCACCATCATAAAGTTTTATCTCATATAACGTTAATCATTACCCAACACATTTGATGGATATATAAGTCCCACCAATAGCATAACAAAAACCATACTTTTGTGTTCCACAATATGATAAACCATTCATCATATCATCACATCATAACTAATGTAATGAAAAAAGGTTTCAAATATATTTCATCAATTCTCCATATCATAACCAATAAAAATTAAATGTATTTAATAAAAATTTCATCAACATAAACCATAAACGTTATGAGGAATAATATGGGTGGTATCATTCAAACTTTTCTAATGTATAGCATAAGTAACATCAAAGGATATCATCTTAGATGGTAAACAATTTGGAAAGATCATTTGAAAATTTAATTGAGAAATATAGCCTTTCCAATTTGAAAGCCACTTTAAAAAAGCATTTTCAATATCAATTTTTTATAATATATCCTTGAAAACTTATAAAGGATGATTAAAAAAAATTAAAATATATATCCTAGAAAATATCATTTTCTCCTTGAAAAATAATTTTTTTAATATAAAACATTCTAAAAATACTATTTTAAAATAACCGTGAAAACATATAAGTTTTGAATAATAATAAATAATGGTCCTAAAGGAATAAAAATCTATTCATTCTATGCACATTAAAATAAATACTTATTTCAAAATATCCATAAAATCCATACATAAATTATTTGGAAAATGATATAAATATTTCTATCAGTTTGTTTTGTAAAAATGCATTCATGTGTATTAATGTATTAATTAAATAATTTGGATAATGTTAAAATAATATTTGAATACATATTTAGGAATAAATGTTTGGATGAAAAATGGTTTTTGACCGAGGAATGAAATAAATACAATTTTGTTAAAAAAACAACAACATTCTTTTGAAATCTTGAGTGTCTGGAGGGAGAAAAATTAAGTGAAAACATGTATTATCATAACATAACCGTATAATAATAAAATTAATTATATTCTTGAGATATGGATCATAATATTTCATCATCAGAAGAATAAACAAAAAAATCATGATGATGGATGCGATTGTATCATAAAACCATTACCACTTTGGTAACACCAAATCATAATACTCGTGAAGGAATATCATTTAATGAAACATAAAATATCATGATAATAAATAAATTTAGGGTATAAAATTTCAAAAGGTTTTTATATTCACCTTTTAAAATAATATAGGTTCATGACATATCATATTCCTCAAAGAAGGAAAATTGAGACAAAAATCCCATACCGACTTGGTATCTTATGAACCATAAAACCCATGAAAGTGAGATCATAAAATGGATATTTAAATCCCAAAAATATATGGATAATAAAAATAATATAAATCCATGAGAATAATATACACAACAAAAAATAACTTCATGGTGAATTGACATTTTCTTACAGAAAATAATAGTGAGATAGAAATCCCTTACATTAATTCTCAACTTCCACCAAACATGTTTGAACCTACAGTATAATAAAGATAATTTATTATAAATATATTAAATATATATATATATACTTACATATCATACCATATATAATTTACTTATGAACTTTTAGTATCCATTTATTAACAATTCCTTGATAAAATCTAGTTTTAGGTAATAATTGCTTAGTTCTTCATGAATGTTTTGATTTGTTATCTTGTTGGTCCTATTATTTTGATCATGGTTTCATCATGTTAAAAAATAACCATTAAATAATTTTCATATTTATACATCCGTAATACTTTTTTTACCTATCATGAAATGTATTTTTTATTATTGATGTATGTTAAGATCATGGAGAAGGAATGACGTATGTACACATAAGAAACATTTCTAGTTTTCAACGATCATTATAGAAATGAGGTAAGTATTGTTTTTTTGTTTAAATATTGATAATATTATAATAAATAAAATATTAATTTTTCAAATATAATTATAAATATCATCTATGTTTTCTAGTGATGAAAAATGAGAGTCACATTGCTTTGGGAAGGATATCTTCCACATGTACATGAATGACGTTATCATCTCTCAGTGAGTGAAAATATAAGAAATAAAATTATATATTAACTTTTAAACATGATAAATATGTAATTAATAAAATAATTATGTCATATATATCAAATATATTAATTATATTTTTCCTTATTATCTTCCATGTAAAGTGTTAGTGACTACAATTCACTTCGCTTCGTGAGGCGGTAATCCTCCGTACACACGATAGATGTTATCGTATCACCTACAGAATAGAAATTAAAAGGTATATATGATATAAATACTAAAAATATATAATTATATTTTAAATATCATATAGAAACATTATATACATCATCATAACCAACTATGATATGTAATAATGAAAAAAATGAATGGCATCGATTTGAGAGGTGGTATTCCATTGTACAAATGAATGATAATTTCGTAACCCATTTGATAGAAGTTGAGATAGTTCTAACTCATAAAAATAACATAAAAAACTCAGTAAAATAAATATAATTAGGTCATTATATCTTTATGGTTTAATAATAATTTAATGCGGTGGAGGAAGAAATAAAATAAAAATTCCCGTCAAAGAATGTTACCTCTTCTTTAGATATCTTCCCCAGGTTTTCATAAAAATCCTTCATAAGTCGAATTTATGATAGAAATAAGGCTACAAGAATGATATTTGGAGAATTTGGAAAGTCTTTATTTTAGGTATTGTCTGTTCCAAAATGGATTTGATATATAAATATGGTAAGGGAGGGGGTTACCTTTTATAAGTGAGGTGAGTGGCACACTTATATTTTTTTTTTTGAAAAGAAAATAGTGTAAACACGTTTTTATTGTACCACAAGGCATGAAAATTGCGTTCTATCAATACATAGACATTATAAAGTAAAAATATGGTAATAAAATAGATCTTTTATATTTTTATGACATATGACCCATATATTTTAATTTTAACCCCTGGGTAAATTAGTTTTTACATTTAATATGGTAAATAAGTTTTTATTATTATTAATTTTTGTAAAAAATTAAGTCAATGTTTTTAGATAATATAGATTATTATGATTCAAAATACATAATAGATTTTTAAAAATTCCATTCATATAATGGGAATAATTTATTTCAAAAATAATCATACAGATGTAATGAGAAAGTGGGTTTTCAAGTAAAAAATGTTCAAAGGTTTACAATGTTTTCATATAAAAAATCAAAATTAAAATGATACCAACGACCTAGGTTAGATTAATAGATATATAATTTAATAAATTTTAATTTACTAGTATTTTAAAATATAATTTCACATTATAAATAATATTAATGAAAATGTAGGTTTCAATTAAAATTCATTACATTTCAGTATTCATTAAAAAATTAAACTTATCAAAAAAATATAAAAAATTCACCATAATATAATTTTAATATTTTTATTTAAAAAATATATTTTATTTTTTCAAATTAATATTCTGAAATTTTCAAAATAATTTATTACATGTGTATAAAAGGCGACAAAACTAATTTTTAGAAAATACCATTTTAATCCTAAAATAGTGTTTATTCTTATATATTTTATAGAAAACACATAAGATAAATGTTAAATATTTGATTTAATATATAATATTTAAAATTGATAAAAATAATTCACCAAAAGTGGTTTGTTTAATTTATTATGGGAAAACATTTTTTTGCATAAAAATTATTATTTAATGAATGATTTTCTTTATTTTTAAATAGTTTTTATTTTCATTTATAATTAATTGGCCACCAAAAAATTCATTTTTTTACATGTATAAAACATATATTTTCATAATTTATTTATTCCTATTGATATCCACCATTCTAAAATCTAAGTGATAAATTTCATAATATTTTATCAAATCTTATCCTTTTTTTTAACTCAGTGGCACATATAATGCAAGCTAAATTCAGTGTTATATGAAATGAAATATAAAATCAGTATATTGTGTAATGAAAGATAAAATTTCTCTTACATGTATAACATATTAGACTCATTTTTTCATGTAAGACAATCTAAAATCATTGTTAAGTGTAACCTAAAATATCAGAAAGATTAAATTAATTTAAAAAAAATTAAAAAATATCGAGGTGTTAAAACATTATTGGTGGTATATAATTTATTGAATGATCAAAATAGTTTTTTTCACTTTATAAGTGATGATATTTTTCAGGCCTAGTTTAATAGGATGGTAGTACCTTTACTAAATCCCTATGAATGGTTATTTACGGTATGTCAATTCATTTATGATGAAAAATAATAAGGCAATAAATGTTGATGTCAGAAAGTGTGAGACTTTGTTTATTAGTTATCATGAGACAAAGAGACAATATTACAAGGAATGTGTTCATTAGAGGTTATCATTTCTATAAATATTCCTTAACTCTTTAGGGGCCTTGATTGGTTTCTATATTCCTCTCTTATTTTTGGAATAATATTCTATGCTATTGAGAAAAGGGCACATAAGGGCACACACAAATCGTATTCAAAATATTGACCAATTCTAGTGAATTATATTTTAGGGAATAGTGGGCGCCAAAATGGGGCTATGTAATTTCCAAGTTTATATTATTGAAGGAAATAAAAAAAATCAATATTATTTGAGTTTATATTAATAATCACTCAAATTATTTACTTATCATATTCACAAGTAATTTAGTAAATGTAATAAAAATAATATTAACAAATGAATTGTTAATATTTAATATTCAAGTATTTTTTTAAAAATTTATGGTGGATTTAATTTAAGTTAATCACTCATATTTTTTCATGTAATAAAATTTAGGTGTTATAATATTTTGATAAAATATATATGACATTTTTAGAATTTTTTATGCTTTCTTTATGAATGTTTTGGGAACATTGAGGGATTAAATTCAATAAGGACCTAAATATAATTTATCAAAGTTAAATCTTAAAAATATGCACTCTTTTAAGACCTAAATTTATTGGGAAAAGTGTTTAAAAAAATTAACTATCATTCCCCCCTCTATCTCAAGTCCTATAGATGGAAATCTAAGGGATAATCAATGATTACTCGATACATGTACAAGGATCATTATTTTCATCTCACTTGATTGTGAAAACATTGAAGAGCCTATGATTATACTTGGTATAACTTGGATTTATAGGATGATTATTGACCAACCTTTCAAAACATGTATGGATGATCTAGGGGTTCATGTTTTGATTCATTCAATCAAATATCACCAACAATGATAAAAACATGTTCACAATCTAAATTAGATGAGGTGAGATTAAGTTTTATTTTTTCATTCTTAAATTTTAAATATTAATTAAATTTATAATGATATGTGGATGAATCTTGGATTGGACATACTAGATTTTATATTTAGAAATAAATTCAAACCACATAAATTTAAATTACAATGTTTTACACTTTTGTAAATCATGTGTTCTTTAATTTAGTTTTATAGGGCTGTGTGCATTTAATTTAATCATGTTAAAAAAAATTTCAATTATTCAAATATAGGGTTTCATCATGTCCTCATTTTCCATAAAAAAAACATCAATCAGATATCAAATAACCGAGTTAAGATCATTTGATGATTGAAAAAAATTGACCTTAAAACCATGAACCAATATATATATGTATATATATGTGATGAGGGTGGGGTGATGTTAGTTCCTATCACACACACACAAATATATATATATATATATATATATATATATTAAAAGTGTGGAACCCTTTTTTAGGAATCTAAACTTTTTCCAACCTTCATGGCTCTAACCCGACACATCAACCGTGTTGGTCCGATCTCAAGAAGGTCGGGTCAAGTTCTGCCTAACCCATCTGGGCCTTCTTAGTTTTTCCTAAGGATACAAAACCCCTATAGGGATTATAAAAATTCTCATGAGCCAAAATAAATATATAAAATATTTTTGAAAATATTTATAAAAATATTTCATATTTATTTAATGTCTTTGGAATATTAAAAAAAGTGTTTCATGAATCAAAATTTCTTTTATTTTTTTTAATTAATGAAAAATACCCTCAAGATGAATTCCTTGCAAATTTTGTTAATATATGTGAGATTAATTCATACCAAATTATCTTGAGCCATAGACCAACTAATTATCATATGGTTTTTGTTTGTTTATTTAATTATTGCAACACATTATTTATAATGATCATTTAATAAATGCTAATCTTATAATCACATTTTGTGTCCTTATATGTATAATGGATTGTGATCCTAGATAAAACATATTTATATCTAGACCACATTGATGAAATCCCATCACATGTGTGTGATTGTGTTTTTAAAAAGATGAGGATGATATGTGATATTGTTCATGCCTAGATTTGGTGATGTACCTGAAAATAGTTTGATGCATTGTATGGCTGAGTGTTTCCACTCAGGATTCAAGCATCTCAACTCAAGAATTTACCCATAGGGTCTAGGTAGATCCATTATTTACTCAATTTATCAATAATTAGTGTCATATCATGATCATGATATTTATTTTAATTTAGGAATGGTTTATTATATTATTTATGCTTAGATTTTATGTGTGATCATATAAAATAATAAGTGAACATGATTTTAAAAAATGAAAATGTGTGGTAAATGTTTTTCTATATAATTTATTTTAAAAATTTTGGTGTCGTAACAAATAATAACCAAGATTTTATATAAATTGTTAATTTGTTTTTGAAAATAATAAAAACTCTCAAAGAAATATTTATTCATAATGCCTTTAATCAGTTAATTATGAACAAAACTGATTATATAAAGAGACTTTCAACCCTAGTTGAGCGTTCCAAACACCATTGAGGAGTTGTTATTAGATCAATGGGTTGACATAACTAATTGTTTCTCCAATGAAACATCTATATTATTATTTTTTTATCTTTAGAGGAAAAGTGTTGAGAAACAAAAGGCTATCCATTACAGAAGATGGGAATCTACTCTACATATCAAGGATTTTCTTGTTAATTTGGTTACCTAGTTCATATACTACCTCAAGAATCTAAAGTAATGAAGTATTCATAGCTTGGCCTATGATGAGATTTCTCAAGTATATTTTCCACTTGAATACTCAACTGACTAAGTATTTCGAATGTAGTAATTGAGGGGTATTATGATTAAGTAAGAATGTGGGGGTACATTTATGATAATAAAATATATAATGTATAGTAATTGTTAATCAATATAATAGTACTAATAAAATCATGTTTTATTTTTAATATGAATGGTTATTAATACCCCAAGTTTCTATTTTGATCCACAATATCACATATTACGAAAATTAAGGGAACTTTTAACTGTTTGTTCTCATAAGTGTTGCAGGGAAAATGTTAAATTTTAATATAATATGTTCTTAGATAAATATTTATTACTTTCTTTGTCATTTAGTAGCGTTTTTACCCGTTGATAATATTTTGGCATAAATATGGGTTGTTAAGATTTTCAACAAAAATTCAATATTTAATAAATAAAAAATATTATATTGATGCATGTTTATTTAGTAATATCTTTTAAATGAATAGTTAAATTTATATTATTCCTCCATGCTCACATCGATAATGAGGGTGGGGTTCCTTGGTGAGGAATAACCTTATATCAATAATTGCAAAAGATCCCCTTTTCGTTTCTATTTCCTTTTCAATTTTATTCATTCTTCTTTTTCCATTTTTATTCATTCCATTTTCTATAATGTATTCATGTATCACCCCTTCTTATTGGGATTCATTATTTGTGGCATTTATATGATATAGTTAGAGGGAGATAAGTGGGAGAGGGATGAGGAGGCACCGCCCGGGGAGCTACAGTAGAGGTATATCAGGGCCCAATAGGTATGTGGAAGAGTTTTGATGGGGAGCATCGGTAGTTCCCACCTAGAGGTAGTCCCGTATTATCCTTTTCACTATAAATACCCATATGTTAAGTGTTTTTAACATTTCAATATTTTTAATGGTTTTTTAGGACACCACACGAGTCAATCTTTGGATTTGGGGGAGAAATATGGTGTTTTTGGTCAGTTTTGGGGTTTTCTATTTTTGAAAAATAATGTGAATGGTGTGTAGTTTGGAGAACATAAATCATGTTTTCTTTAGGTTTAGTTAATATGGGTTTTTGGGACTATAAATTGTATACCAGAGGTATATTCTATGTAGTAGAAACTTAGGGTGTGTCGATAGTGCATGGTCGCATGGTGTACACTACCAAAACTCATGAAAGGTACAAGCCCAGAAGTCATGTAATCTGTGTGGAATAAACCTATGTGGGGGTATATGGATAGGTACAAGTCTAGGAATCCCATGTATGGATCATTCCCTATAGGGGTGGTACACACTATGTTGTACAACAACGTATAAGTCTGGTAGGGCTGAGGTACATGAGAAGATACCCATGTGGGCATACACACCATGTACATGGTGTATACTCCATGTAAATTGGATTTGTAAACACCAAGTAACTAGAGTAATATGGATAGGATGGCCCTGAAGGGTTTTTTTTTACTTTTTTCCTTTGCCCATTGTTCTTATTTTTCACAATAGAGTTAGAATTGGGCTAGTAAGTAGTCTATTAAGGTTGTTTTCATACATATCATGGTATTGGAATAATTTTGTAATTGAAAGGTTGTCTAGAATATTTTTTTAACTAAGAGTGTTTAATAGGAGGATATCTTCAAGGTTCAGATCATTAATTCTCATGGGGATTAGTTTGTGAGCTACAAGGCATGGGTGAGTATTGTGAGATCATTTTTTGGCCTTGATCAAGTATATCATAGAGATATATTTGAGGATATTTGGATGGATTATATAAGAAATAATCATGTAGTATCTATGATGAGATATTATTTTTTCCCTATGTGTAGGGACCATTTTCTCAAGGTTAATGTAGTAGATGTTTAGCTCCTGGGTTTGAGGAGACTATAGTTGCTGGAGCCTTTTGGATAGGTTGATTCATTTAGATGGAGGCCACAATAGGGTATCATTAAGTTATTGAGATTGTTCTGAGGGACTATTAAGGATTCCTAATTTTACTGGTTACTGATCGAGTGGTCAATGGTCATTGTAGTCAGCTGATTAAAATTCCCTTGTGGCATTGCACTGTTTTGGTGACCTTGTGGGAGAGTTGGTACATGTGGATGAGTTAATTTTGTGGGAGGATGGATGATATATTCTTGAGATGGATTTACCATATGGTGTGGCTTGTCATGAGTAGCCCTTTTGGGGGTTCCTTCTTTTATTTTATCAAAAACATTGTTTGTGAATTTTCTAGTTGGCATTTTTTTCTTTTTTATGTACCATTCAATGAATATTACATCATGGGTTAGTTGGGATAAAATGAGGTATGTTTTGGATGTTTCCATGTTGGGTGTGTCATATGATTTTAGATGAGGTTTAGGAACTCATCACCTGATTTCCTTCTCTATTTGTGGGTTTGGGCTATTGGAGGATGTTTTTTCAGGCATGGAATGAGAGCTTTAGTGAAACTAAGGTGTCCTATGGATGATGATTATTTATGTTGGGACACCATGGATCATGAGAGTCTGTAGTTTTAGTGTGGCGAAGAGGTGAGTTTTGGGGAGCATGTGGCCACTATTATATTGGTGCTTTGAGAAGCCTTGTTCTTTTTTGGCTAACAGTGGATCAGTTCTAGTAGTTCATCAATTTTGATGGTGGGTTTGAGGTTGGACTATCCCATTTTCTATTGAATATTGGACTTGAAAGATGGTTCAGTTTCTTCTAAGGAATGTGGTTTGAGGTTGATACCCATGGTATAGTTTGGATCAGGCACTATCCTTGAGTTGTGATCTAGTTCTCTCCTCCATTAGCTGGAAATGTTTAGATGGTCTTCAAGAGGCCACTTTGTGTATGGATTTTATTTATTGTCAAATGATTTCATTGGTGAAAAAAAATTATCAATGAAATAAAAATATTATAGCGATGTCAATTTTTTGAATAAGTTCCAAAGTTCTAAACTATATGGATCATGGATTAAGTCCTCAAGTCTTGATATTCTAAGAAACAAGTGAATTATTTGAAGACATTGAGTTTGAAGGTGATACCTAGTGAAAAGTTATGGATTCATTAGATGAAAATGGATGTCCTGTCATGGTTGAATAATTATCGTAGGAAAATATAATGATGCGTTTATATTTTTTATTTTGAATATATAATATTTTGTTTATATAACATATGATGGAATCATTATGATGGAAAGGGGCATAAAAGGTGTTTCCAATCATTTTCAGATTATATTGGAAAGAAAGATGTGGCTAGAAGACATGAAAGTTTCAATACTTTTGTCAAAAATTATGATGATGCTAAAGATGATTGATCAACATGAAATAAATAGTTTGTGATGAAAGGAAAGACCACTAAATAGTTTGGATGAGGTTTGCAAAGTATATTTTTAGGTGGAATTGTTTCCCAGTGTTTACCAATTTTTTTTGCGAAATAATCGAGAGTTTGTTTTTTGGTAAATGAAGGTTTTCTAAAAAGTGAGGTTCATAGAATGTGATGGAATGTTTTTTTTACCACATAATATATACATAGAATAGTAATTAAAATTCATAAAAGTAAGAATTTCTTCATAGTAGTGTAATGTAGACCATGAAGTGTGGTACACAGACTACACATGGAAAATAGTTTACAGGAGGATTGTAGTGTGGAAAATTCCAAACATTCATAGAAGCCTCATAATTTGAAGATGATAGGTTTTTGATGCATTTATAGATGGAATTATCCATCGTGAATGAATAATGGCATTATGCAGACATTAGAGGAAAAACAGTATGCAAAAGAAGCGTAGTCCGCGGTGAAGGCTGTACCACATTGAAAATTTGGGTAAATCATATTAGTAGGATTTTTAGATTTATTTTTCTATATAAAGGACCATAAACCCATAATTAAAGAAAAGAGTTAATTTTATTAGAGAACAAATTCAATGTAGGAATAATTCTACTAAGTCCAAAACAGTTTTCCAGGGTTAAATTTGGAAATAGAAGTGGGTCGCAAATGAAAGATTCCAAAAAGGTTGAAGTTTTCCATGGAAGGAAATGCTTCCCACAAAGAAAAGGTCATCGATGGAGTAGGGGTGGTCGACAGAGCATAGAAATTATGCGTGGAATCATTTTCCCAGGAAGAAGTGGTTATTCATGTAACGGTCGGTTATCCGTAAAGCACTTGCACCTTGTGGTGTAACTCAGTATGCAGTGAAATCAGGCCAGTTCCAAAGGATAAATACCACATACATGTGACAGGTGTTTACAACCACATCGTTTATTTCGAATAATATGATCTGAGGACACTCAACACATGTTAAACTCATAATTTTGTTGCAATTCTCAATGAACGGTTCTTTAAACTAGTGCTTGGATATAATACCCCCACTGTGTTCCAAAAAGTAAAACAATGTGTGTACCTAGTTCATACAAAACTAAAAATGATTAGAAAGCACACATAGTTTATTTGTGAATAAGAATAAGATGTGCACATAAACTCATATCTTCACCATGGAATAAGAAAGTGGGAAGAAGAAGCTACTGTCCAATCTAGATTTAGCTATTAGGACACACTAATTGTGATGATTCTAAACCCCACCGATCTTCATTGATTTAATAATCAAAAATGAATTTTGTGATTACATTAAGAAGAAGAAGAAGAGATATCAGTGCAGTTGGTTTTTCATTGAAGGAGAAATTGAGAATAATAGAA
Organism: Viscum album; assembly: GCA_963277665.1. Lineage (NCBI taxonomy): Eukaryota > Viridiplantae > Streptophyta > Magnoliopsida > Santalales > Viscaceae > Viscum > Viscum album. Next base: position 1,636,674,650 of record OY728163.1, on the reverse strand, counting down.
GAAGATTTTGTGACCAAATTGATATCAGTAGAATATAATTTGTTACAAATAAAGTTTAGTGTTCACCAGTTTACAACATATTAATATTATTGTGACTAATAGAACAAGAAGATTGTGAATCATTTAGTTTGTTTTTGGGAAGAGGTAAGAAGAGTTACATGCACATTTCATAGCAAGTAACAAGTGAAGAGAGAATGCTCAAAGTAGTACAATGGAATTAAATATTTCTCAATAGGTGGAATACTTTATTGGTGTTACAAATATTTTACATGGAGAACGATGCCATGGGAGGCCGTATAATGATCCATCTAAGTGATGTAAAATGCTTGCTATTGAAATTTTTTTATAGTTCCACATGAGTGTAAGGGTATATCCTACTCATTATAACCACATACAAAAGATTTTTTCTAGTGGTTGTGTGGTAAGGATTATTTCCAGACCACTCCATAGAATACTTAATCATATTAAGTAGTGAACCTTGTAAACATATCATGTGATATCTTTACTTATTTTATATACATGCATACGACAGGGAAAAAGAATAAGAGAATCGTGATCCTATCATGTCTAAGAAGTAAAAGTATAAAAATTCACAATTACATTAAAAAGTCCCCAACACTAATTCACCCCCAATGTTAGGTATATTAAAAAGTAGTTCTCTCGATTGGTATTTGGGATAAGGTACACCTTTGTTATATTCTCTACTGTGAAGTTATTCCCTTAAAAAGAATTTAGTTTCTTTCCTAAGGAAAAATAAAGTTTAGTTTTAGTGAAGATTGAGTTACCTCTGAGAAAATGTCTATATCTACCAAGACCATGATGAATAAGAAAAAAAATAGAATATATAGCTGATTAAGAATCCCCTCTTATCGAAAGAAGAGGAAGTATCTATTTCCCCATACCTTACTAATAATGAAAATATATCAGACATGGAATGTAATGATTATGTGGATCATGTTTCCACCAAGAAGTTAGATAACCCTCCTACCAATATTGATAAGTATGTATGTGTTAGTACATTTAAAATCATTTTTGAAGAAGAAAATTCTAGCATAATTTGTAATGATGATTAGTCTACAACTTCTCAAGAGAAATCGGTTGATAGATTAAGAGTTTTTCCATATTGTATTACTGATGAAAGTTCATACCTTATTTTTAGAGTATTTAAATGTATGTAGGAAGATATCAACCAACTAGAAGAAGAAACTGTTGTTTGGGAAAATGGATTTCGATAGAAAATTGTTGAATATTCTAATTTTATAGATAGGTTGGAACCATTAAATAAAAAATAGGGAACTTGAAATAAGTTTTTCACAATAGATCAAATAAGTCAAAGAGAAAGAGGGAGTCGATAAGGATCTAAAAGAAAAGATCCATGAACTTAAAGGGAAATTGAAAAATAACACTGATATCAAGGGTTTAAATTTAGAAGAAACATCCAATCAGATCACGAAACATGACTCTTTGATTCAGAATAGAGTTAAGATAAATGAATAGGAATTTGAAAGAATAATGAAGGTCAGTAAAGAGAAGAATATTATGATTAAAATTTTGAAAATCACCCGCAATGTGAAAATTCAATAATTGGAAAGTCAGTTTTCCAATCTTAAGAAGACACATATTGGGTCTTTGCAAAAGAAGGAAATACTTTCTACTAGTACTCAATCTTCAATGGAGTATTATAATATCAAAATAGCTCTAATAAGTGATAAAATGATCATGGATTCATTCAATGATCTATCAAAATAAGATGATAAGGAAAAGGTACCATCCATACCATCTGGTACTAATGTTTCTATTTTTTCACTAAAAATAAAAGTTGAAAGACAACGTCAAAAAAAGGTATGGATAAAGAACGATGATAAGATACCTACCACCATGTCTATGGTGTATAGGAAGAGGAATTTGGAAGGTGGATCCCTATAAATAGAACAAAAAAACATGAATAAGACCACACAATATCATACATAAGATATTAGGAAATCATGATTTTTGGGTCAATGTTCGTGTTGTAACAGATTTGGGCACTGTGCATTAAATTTTTGGTATAATACCTAAAATGTAAAATAAAAAAGGAAACCTATATAAATTGGGGATATCCAAAGAATATTAAGAATCATCCACAGGTCCATTAGAATATGTATACTATAAATAGATTTGAAATTCTTAATAATGTAAAAAATTTGACTTGGAAGGAAAGAGCAACTATGGGAAGAAATCTGATGAATTTTGTGAAAACAATTATCCCAAGAATATTTCATGTAAGGACATTGATAATAACTTGGATTCAAAATCCAAGAAGTTGAAGGGTGGTTCATACAAAATAACTACCAATATAGATGACACTCAGAAGAACTCATATGAAAGATCTTAACTTGCTTCCATAGTTCATAATGATATGTTAGTTATTTGTCCAGAAGATTTGGAAACAATGATGAATCTTGAATATGTATAGGAAAAGGATAATGTGATAGGAAATTAAAAGAGTCCACATGATGAAGAAATAGTGAATGTGAGGTTGAAAACCAAAGGTATCTCTTGTGTTAAATAAGTTCTACATGAGAGATGTAAGAAATATGGATACATTGAAAAAGGTTGTTTAACCATATTACAAGAATAAGAATTAGTCCAAAAAAGGACTAATTATGTTTCATCCATGAAGGAATTTAAGAAGAAAAATTATTCACACAAAAAAAATTGGATGAGAAGAAATCTCTATTACTTCAACACAAATCAGACCATAAGTTCAGAGGTAAAAGCATGAATACTGGAAAAAAAGGATAAACATGGTTGAGAAAAACATCTAAACCTTTCTGTTCATATTGATGAAGAAAGGATGATCCACCTTTTTCCCATAAATATTTGTGTATTGTATTTGTTATTATAATATAGGGAATTGAAGGTGAAACAAGTTCTCAGGGAGAGGAAATGAGATGTAGTGATAGCTATCAATTCTTGATAGCAAAGAATAAAAATTTACTATCCTTGAATTATTCATCAATTGATATTCAAATATTAATTTGATAAAGTATCATCTTTTATTAAGATAAAGAATGTGATGTTATATTCTAGAAATCAGGGATAAATAATATTCTATCTTGGTTTGATATTATTCCATGATATTATTAAGAACAAATTTTATTGAAGATAATCCTTGGTGAAGTTGTAAAAGTAGTCCAATATTGACTATCCCAAGATGAAAACCCATTCTAGTGTATTTTCCATAACTAAAATTTATTGATATCCATTCCTGATGAGATCCACCATTATAAAGATGATGCGAATTTTCTTCATTGAGGGGGTGATAAATGAAGAAGCTTCTGGAATTCTTATTTTAAATAGTATCAAATCTAAATAGTTATCAAATTTCTTGAATATCATGTCATAAGAAAAGGTATGTATCTCATAAATTCCTCATCCTTGGTTATAAAAATAACAACTTTTTTACAAAGGGGGGCCAATTGAATTGTTAAATGACATAAGAAGAATGAAAGTTTCCCAAGGTCGTTAATCATTCCAATTCCACATTATTGATTTTGACCAATTAATTAAAGTGATTGTAGAAGTATCAGGTTGATTATTATTAAAAAGATTCATCTCACATTTCATAATTTTATCTGAGAATTAAAGTGAATAATATTTTAATACAAGTATATGAGTTATCATTTCTTAAGGTATCATGATCAGTTGGTAATGGATTTTTTTTTATCTAAATCCAATCCTCTTGTTTTCTACACCAAGCAAAACTAAAGTAGACATAGATTTAAATTATAGATAAATCATTTCTGAAATATGAAATGATACCCTTTATCCAATCAACACTTTATTTCATGTCAATAAGTGGGAGAGAAAGTGAAATTATAGCTTGAAAGGTAAAGGGTAGAGAGAAGATAATAGTTAGACATATTGACGCATTCATTTTTAAAGCACCTTGAAGGTATTCCCAAAAAATAAAAAAGGTAAGATTGAAGAGACCATTTTTTTATGGATTGTATTTTTTGTAAAATGTTATTCATTGGTGGAGAAAAATGATAATTGAAATATGAATATTACAAGGTTGTCAATATGATAAAGATCTCACAAGGTTCCAAAGTTAATGGAGTTTGGATATATTCCTCGAGTCTTGATATTCCACGAAACATGTGTATTATTTTAGGACTTTTGTTTTCATGATGATGGCTGGAGAATAGTTATGGATTCATTAGATGAAATTGGATTCCATTTCATGTTGGAATAATTCTTTTAAGAATATATGGAGATTCTTTAAAAATTTATATTTCACATATGTCATAATTTGTTTGGAGGACTTGTGATGCATGTTTAATGATGGAAGGGGGGGAAAAGGTGTTTCCAATCGTTTTCAAATTTGATTGGAAGGAAAGATGTGGCTGGAAGAAATTGATGTTTCAATACTTTCCTTAGAAAAATCATATGATGCTGAAGATAATTGTTAAAATGATATATATCATGACATGCATAGTTTTTGGTGAAAAAAAGACCTCAAAATAGTTTGGATGGTGTTATTGAAGCAGATTTTTAGGTGGCACAATTTCATATTATTTACAATTTGTTGGGGCTAAAAATTCAGAGTTGTTTTTTTGGGAAATGAAGTATTTCTATGAATCATAGTTCGAGGACCGAAAAAGAAAATTCATACACCACAAAATAGGTATAGAAAAAGGTGATGATAAATCGGCAAATGATGATGTTTTTCATAGCAGTGCTACGTGGACCACAAAGCGCGGTATGTGGACAACGTAGGGAAACATTTTCACAAGAGGCTTGCGGTATGAACAAGGAAAACCATTCACATAATCATATTCATTTTTGGGTTATAGGTATTGATTCTTTTTTTGATGGAATCAGCCACCACATAGGAAGAAATATACTACACGTACCATAAAGAGAAAAATTGTCAGCGGATGGAGAACAGTTTGTGGTTAAGGATGTACCACATTGAAAAGTTGGTCAAATAAGATTAGAAATAATTGTGGATTTATTTATCTATATAAAAGACCATAATACCATCATTAAATAAAATAGGGAATTTTATTATATAATATTTTTATACTAGAAGAATTCAGCTAAGTTTGAAAGAGTTCGTGATGGAGAATTTATCTAAGGGAAGTAGTTCGTAGAGTAAATATTACATGAATAATGATTTTTTCTATTGAAGGAAAGATGGACCGTGAAGTAAAGGTATCCTTCAGACAATGGGTTGCCCATAGAGCATTGAAAATACAGGGGGAATCATTTGTCTGAAAAGTAGAAGCAACTCTCAAAATGGAAGGTTGTCCGTGAAGCAGTTGTACCATGCGGTGAAACTCAGTATGTGGTGAAAACTAGACAATTCATGAAGGATAAATACCATGTACTTGAGGTTGGTGTTTACACCCTCATTGTTCATTTTGAATAATAAGATCTGGGGAAACTCAAAACATGTTAAACTCATACATTTGTATTAGTTCTCGAAGAATAGTTCTGTGAACTAGTGCATGGGTATAATACCCCCACTCTGTGACATAGAGTAAAATTATGTGTGTACCCAATTGATACACAATTGAAATATTAGAGAAATCACACATCTTTTGTTTGTGTGAAGAAGAATGTGGCATTCCCCTACACTCATATCTACACCAAGGAAGAAGAACGTGGGAAGAAGAAGCTAGTAGAAAATCTATATGCAGTTATTTTGGCTATACTAATTGTGATGATGCTACGATATGCTGATCTCCATTGATTTAATAATTACAAAGTAATTTTGTGATTCTAGAAATAAGAAGAAGAATATATCTTAGTGTAGATGGTTTTTAACTGAAGGATAAAGTGAGGCGAAGAGAAGAATATTTGGGGACCAAATTGATATATATTGAATATAATTTGGGTCAGAGAATTTTTAGTGTCAATCAATCTAAAAAACTTTCATAATATTGGTACATATAGAAGAAGAAGTTTGTAAATCATTTAGTTTACTATTGGTAATAGGTAAGAAGATTTACTTGTAAGCTGCTAAGAAAGTAACAAGTGAATAGTGGAATATCAAAGCAGTACTGTGGAATCCAGTATGTAATGTCCAGCTAATTCTCATTTTCTTGAGAGCTCAATGAGTCATTACATGGCCTTAAGAGACATCCCCAAGGTGCCAAAGGCTGGCAATAAATGCCAAAGGGTTTCGAATACAAGTGAGGGACGATTTACCTTTTAGGAGATAACCCATAAACCAGCCAACCAAAACTCAACATAACTGCATGATGCACGAATAAATGAGAGACAACGGCAACAACTTCATTTATAACAACCACATCAAAGTACACAACAATGGAAGACTGAACAAAGTAACAAATTCACATTAGATAAATGACCCAAGACTCTCAAGAGACTCCACGACTCTGTGCTCCACAAACTCCAAGCTTCACAACATCTCCCAAGCATCACCACCAACCACTAGTAATGAGATGCTTTGCCTTTATCTGTGTCCCAGAAAATAGCATCTGCAAAAGCACCAAAGTGCCAAGGTAGGGGGGAGTATAAAACACATTAGGTTTCCCCAATGACTTCCCTACTCACGCCACTAGGATAGAAGAGTTATAAACATTCATATAAAAATAGTTTATATAAAACATTTTCACAAAAGCAGTTTATAACTAAATATAAACAAGTTCCAAAACCATTCACCACTAAAGGAATTCCAAGAGAAATCAAAACCAATTTTTCCAACAAGTTATTTTTCAGGAAAAATAACCAAATAAGCTTTCAAACCAATTTACAAGCATCCCTTTTTAGCATTTACAACCATTTCACAAACCCGTGAAATCAACCATGCATGCATCGTTATGATAGTTCCATAATCATGAGCGGTCTCTCGTTGATCTACCAAGTCGTCACAAAGTAATTGTTCCCCATTTTCCATTACAACTTTGGCACCGAGAAGAAGGTCATATTTCAACAAAGACTCGTACTTAAAGTCACAATGTTCCATTAAACGTTTGGCACCAAGCACAAGGTCCAATTTCAACCAAGCCTCGTATATGCAACATGAAGACACACCACACATTCACAACATTCATTCCAAAATCATCATTTCAATAAAACACACTTTTATTGAAAACCATTTGCATCCAAAACCAATTGTGTTCAATAAATTCAAACCATTTCAATAAAACCGTACTTTTATTGAAAACCAATGAATGAACCAATTTAATCAAGCCATTTCAATACCAAAACATTTAAATAAAACACCCCTTTTTATTGAAAACAAATATTTCATCAAACCATTTACCATTAAAGAAAATCCATTATTTAAAATCAACATTTTAAATTAAAGAAGCCAAATCACTTTGCACAACAATTCACCAGGATTTCACAATTTCATCAAAACCATAAATCATCACTAAAGAAGATTTATTCCATGATTTGAACAATCAATTTCATTCAAATAAACCAATTTAAATCTAATAAAAATCAATTCTAGCAAGGGGAGTCAAGAGTGAAGCCTCCTACCTCAACAAGTTAGGCGAGAACCACAATGCACGAAGAACCTCGAAGAGCACCAGGTCAAATCTCAAAAAAAACCCTCCTTAAAACTCTCATCCTAACACTACCAAGACCAAAACATGTCATATTTGGCATCCAAACTCTTAGATCTACCCATAACGGGAGTAGAACTAAGAAAACGAGAGAAGAGGAGAAGTAGATCTAAGTAAATCTATGAAACGATCAAGAACGATCACATACCTTAAGAATCCCGCTTTGATTCGCCAAGAGAACCCTTCGAATCGCCTCCAGAATGCCTGGGAGAAGTCCTCCAACATTTAAGGGAGAGTAATCCCAAGTTAGGGATGCTTAAGAGGTTTATACAAGGCAATTAAAGGCAAAACTAGTTAGATCCACAATTATAGGATCTAACTTTAAGTGACCGCACGATTAGTCCGCACGGTTTGACAAACCGTGCGCTAACCGTGCGTTAGCTTCTGCCTCAGACATCCTTCATGCATGGTTTGGACGCACTATTAGACAAACCATGTGCTGACTGTGTGGAAGCCACTGCCTCCCCAATCATCCACGCACGGTTTGGCCGCACATTTTAAACTAACTGTGCGCTAATTGTGCACCTTCCCATTTACTTCAAACTTCAAACCAGGATCTCCCAAATCTATTAAACGTCACCCTTAACTTTTATAACAAAAAATGCATAAATTAAGGGTTACATACCAGAAACCAGGGATACTACATTCTCCCCACCATTGGCCTTTCTATCCCGAGAAAGTAGAAAACCATTTCTTGCCTGAAAGAGTTCTGGCCACTGCTCTTTCATTTATTTCTCGCGTTCCCAAGACTCTTCCTGAATCTGACCATGTTGCCACAAAACCCACACTAGACCGATGCTTTTTCCACGCAATACATTATCCTGTCTATCCACAATCTGCACCAGGATGTGTAACAACAAAGCATCCGAATCTAGGTCAACGTGATCCCATCTGATCACATGGTCAGGATCGGGCTGATACTTCTTCAACTGTGATACATGGAACACATTATGCACTGCACTGAACCGTGGTGGTAATGCCAACCGATATGCCACCTCGCCAACTCGTTCCAGTATCTCAAAAGGGCCTATATATCGAGGAGATAATTTTCCTTGCTTCCCAAAATGAAGATGTCCATGTCTTGGAGAGATTCTCAAGAAGATATGATCACCCACAATGAACGTCAACGGTCTGCGACGGTGATCTGCATAAGATTTCTGACGAATTTGAGTCGTCTCCATCCTCTTTTTGATCAACTGAATCTTCTCCGTTGTTTCTTGGACAAGTCTTGGCCCAATTTGTGAAGTTTCACCTGTTTCCACCTAGCATAGTGGAGAACGACACGGACGCCCATACAATGCTTCAAACAGAGGCATACAAATCGAAGCTTGATAGCTGTTATTGTATGAGAACTTCAATAAGGGTATATTCTCCTCTTATGAGCCACCAAAATCCATTACACAAGCCCACAACACGTCTTCAATCATCTATATCGTCCTTTCAGATTGTCCATCCATTTGAGGATGATACGTTGTACTCATATTCAACTGAGTTCCCAAGGCTTGTTGTAAGGATTTCTAGAAACGAGATGTGACCCTTGGATCTCTATCTGAGATGATAGATACTGGTACACCATGTCTCTTTACCACTTCCCAAATATATATTTTTTAAATATCTTTCACCATATGAGTTTCACGAATAGGGATAAAATGGGCCGACTTAGTTAGACGATCCACTATCAACCTAGTGGCATCGTGTTTCTGGACCATTCTTGGAAGACCTGTAACAAAAATCCATTGCTATATTCTCCCATTTCCACACTGGGATAGGTAACGACTGTAACATACCAGCTGGTCTTTGATTCTCTGCCTTAACCTTCTGACAAGTTATGTATCACGAGACGAACTCGGCCACCTTCCTTTTCATGCCGCTCCACCAAAACTGCTCCTGTAGTGCCTTATACATCTTCTGTGTACCCAAATGTACTGCCCATATCTATTGGTGGTAAGCATGAAGGAGTTGTTCTTGAGCAGTTAAAGGTAAAACCATCTGATCTCAAAACCGCAGAACTAAACTCCCATCCAGCTTCCATCCCTCAATGGTCTCCCCACCATTGAGTTTTGAACTCATTGCAACACAGTCTACCTCGGATGTCTGTGCCTCCTTTACTATCTCCACCAAATCAGAAACAAGTGTAGCTAAAAAGAAAACAACAAAATCACATCGGTCTTCACTTTCCGCATGCATGTCAGCTAAGACCGACATCAACTGCCATTTGTCTGAAGCCTCTTTCACTAACTGAGCATATAACATCCTGCGTAATGCATCTGCCACTGAATTTCCCTTACCCAGTGTATACATTAAGTCAAAGTTGAACATTTGAAGATACTCCATCCATCTCCTCTACCTCAGATTCAAATCTTGTTGTGAGAAAATTTTCTTCAATCTTTTGTGATCCGTAAACACAGTAAATTTCTCACCAAAGAGATAATGTCTCCATGTTTTCAAAGCATGGAAGACTGCATCCAATTCCAAGTCATGTGTTGGGTAGATCTTCTCATGCACCCTCAACTGCCTTGACCCATAAGAAAAAACATGGTCTCCTTGCATGAGAACACAGCCCAACCCTGATCTTAAATCATCACAATACACCACATACCCCTGTCCTGATTCTGGAAAGATCAAGACGGGTGCTGATGTAAGACGAAACTTCAACTCTTGAAAAGATCTTTGACATTCCTCTGTCCATTGAAATGCACTGTTATTCTTTGTCAATGCTGTCATAGGCAAAGCTTGTCGTGATAATTAATGCACAAAGCGTCGATAATAACCAGCTAGACCAAGAAAACTGTGTATCTCAAAGACATTATTTGGCGGTTTCCAAGAAAGAACAACTTCTATCTTTTCTGGGTCCACTAAAACACATTTCTCAGTAATTACATGCCCCAGAAAATGTACCTCTTGTATCCAAAAATCACACTTTTATAATTTGGCATACAACTGTTGGTCTCTCAATATTTCCAACACTATCGTCATGTGTTGCTCATGCTCATCCCTTGATCTTGAACACACCAATATATCATCCACAAACACCACAACAAAAGCATCCAGATATCGTTGCAATATCCCATTCATCAAGGCCATGAAAACCACTGGTGCAATTCGTAAGACCAAAAGGCATGAATACATATTTATAGTGGACATATCTGCTTCTGAAGGTTTTCTTTGGAATATCCTCCTTCTGAACCCGCAACTGGTGATATCCTGACCGTAAGTCAATCTTAGAGAACCACGGAGCTCCCCTCAATTGATCAAACAGGTCATCAATGCATGGAAGTGGATATCTATTCTTTATCGTAACTTGTTTAAGTTTACGATAATCAACACATAGCCTCAAGTTTCCATATGTTTTCTTTAAAAACAAAACCGGTGTTGCCCATGGAGACACGCTTGGCCGAATAAAGCCTTTTCTTTCTAGCTCCTCTAACTGCACTTTCAATTCCGTTAACTATGTTGGTGCCATCATATAAGATGGAAGTGAGATAGGACTGGTCCCCGGATGGAGATCAATTGTAAACTCCACTTCTCTTAAAGGTGGTAACCCTGAGAAGTTTTTGGGAAAGACATCTGGAAATTGATCCACCACAGCTGGAAATGTATTTTCCTCACTCTCTTCTAGTGATGCCAAAGTCAAAGCTTCCAGTTTGTAAGATATCATTCCCACCATTGGTTCCAACAAGGTCTTTGCACACTTCTTTACCATTCTCTCTCCTCTGAAGAGATGGTCGATGTCATCCTCTGTCATGAAACCAACCGTTCTACCATAACAGTCAATGTGAGCCTTAAACGTTGTCAACCAATCCATACCCAGGATTGCATCATAAAAGTCCATATCTAACATGGAGAAGTCCCATTTCATCTCATCTTCATCAATAGTTATAGCACAAGCCCTACACCCGAAAACTTGATATTCTCTTTAACCAAGAGGAGATTGCAGTTTCAAGACAGAAGTCAACATTTACAATTTTAAGTTCAGCACATCAGCAATACGAGAAGCAAGAAAGGAATGCGATGCAACAGTATCGAACAACACTTGCACGAGGATAGAATTCAAAAGAAGTGTACCTCTCACCGTAGATGGTCCAGCCTGTTCATCTACGATTATCTGTTCAGCTCCATACAATTGCTTCATTGTTGCACTGTTCTCCTGGTTGCCTTGTTATGATTTCCCAGGTTGAGGAGTCATGGTATTCCTGGATTCACCATAGATAGCTCTGTTATGATAATGAGACTGATTCTGTTGTCCTCATCCTGTCGAAGCATAAGATGCTTGCGACACCTGAGAATTGTTTAGAGCACCCGACCTTGGAGCACTGCGACAGTATCTCTGTCGATGCCCCATTTTGTTGCAATTGTGGCATGCTCTCAGTGGTGTTGTACATTCTCGTTTCACGTGATCAAAAGAGACACATTGAAAACAACCATATTTTCTCTGGGGTCATGGAGGAAGGTTTACTAATCTCGTTGTCTGGTTCTGATTGACACTCCCACCTTGGAAGTAGGTGTCCCTCTTTATCTTGTTCCCAGTATTAGAGTTCCCACCCATTCCCGTGGGTATCATCATGCTTCCTCCTATCGATCCTGAGATATCATGTTCCGCAACCATATCTCGGTTCACCATTTCTGTATAATCCATGATACAGAGCACCGCAATCTTCGATCGAATCTCCTGCCTTAGCCCCGATTCAAAGATGCCTGCCTTTAACAACGTACTCGCCGCAAACTCTAGTGAAAAATAGACTAAATGCATGAATTTAGCCGCATATTCTGTGGCAGAGAGGTTCTCCTGTTTCAAGCAGAAAAATTCTATTGTTTTCTTGATCTTGAACGTGTGAGGATAGAATTGTTTGTTGAACAATTCCTCAAAATCCTCCCATGTAAGTCCTTCATCCAATTTAGCATGCACTGCTAAATCCCACCACTGATGTGCAAGATCGTCGAGAATATATGTCACCATCTTTACTTTCATCTCAACTGGTGTGCCGATGAAATCGAAGATTCGATTCATCCTGCTTAGCCACACCTCCGCCTTTTCAGGTTCAGCATCACCTCAAAAGTTATGTGGATTCTGCTTCATTAATTGGATGGTGTGATCCACGTGCCTTGGTTCATTCCTTCGGTTCCCCATATCCACATCTTGAAAATCTTGGACAATAATATGAACCAGCTCTTGGTTCACGCGTGGTTCTGGTACAACCACATTCTCCGCCGCTTAATCGGGTTGGTTTCAACGACGCCTACTGGGTGCCATTTTCTAAACCAACCAAAAACTCCGTCAATCTCACTCCCTAGCAATTGTTGTCTTAGCATTTCAAATTCTATCACATCAACTTTCACAACATTGTTTTCAAAACCATTTTTTTTCAAAATACACCAAATATCCACTTTTCAAAATCTTTCAATTGAAAATCAATTCTGTGTTTTTCAAAAATTTACATCTTTGCACAAAATCATAACTCATTCCTCACCATGAGATATGAAATCCTAGTGGGAATTCATTCCTCTACAATGCATGTTATGCTTATCTCATTGGCTAAACCCATGACAATGAGATTTCCAACATTCTAGAAGTGTATCCAAAACACACTACGGGAAAAATGGGTATTTGCGACGGGATAGATTCCCGTTGCAAATAGTCCCGTTAAAAACTTATTTGCGACGGGGGTATTTACCCGTCGCAAAAGAACTAGCGCGCGATGCGCGCCAAATCACGGGAAAACTATTTGTGACGGGGAAATATTCCCGTCGCAAATAACCGGCGGCGGTAAAAGGTATTTGCGACGGGAATATTTCCCCGTCGCAAATAGTATGTCGGCAGGTGGTTATTTGCGACGGGACTCGTCGCAAATAACTATTTAACCGTTGACTGTAATAAATGTTGGCTAAGGTATTTGTGACGGGTACCATCACAAATAACACTATTTGCGACGGGATTCCCGTCGCAAATGGACCCGTCGCAAATAATCTATCCTATAAATACCCCCATCCGTTTTTTTCAAATCATTCTCAAACTCTATCTTCTTCTTCTCCCAAAGTTGTATTTCTAAAGTTCAGTTTTTCTCCAGTTTAATTTTTTTCTCCAGAGTTGATATTAATGTTTTGAAGAACGATCAGAGCAGATCAATTTTCAAGGTACTTATGTTCATTTTAATTTAATATTTATTTTTAATTCTTTATTAGTTTCAATTATTCTTAATTAGTTGTAATTTAATTATGTTTACATTGTTTTGTTACTTAATAAATTTAAATTAATAGTATTGTTCATAGTTAATGGTAATTAGGAATAATTAGTAATAATTTTTAATAATTAAGAATAAATATTAATAATTAGTAATAAATACCAATAATTAGGAATAATAACATTATTACATTATTAGTATATTTTATTATTAATATTAAAATAATATAATTTTTTTATACATATACAATTCTCTTTTCATTTGTGTGTTTGCTGTCTTCACATGTATTATTTGTATGTGGAGATAGAAAATGCACAGATGAAAGGAGAATTGTATATAAATTAGAAAATTATATTATTTTAATATTAATAATAAAATATACTAATAATGTTATTATTTGTAATTATTGGTAATTATTCCTAATTATTGGTAATTATTCATTTAATTACTAATAATCAGGAATAATTACCAATAATTATCAATAATTAAGAATAATTAGTAATAATTAGTAATAATTCCCAATAATTAGTAATAATTACCAATAATTAGTAATAATTACCAATAATTAGTAATAATTACCAATAAGTAGTAATAATTATCAATAATTAGTAATACTTACCAATAATTAGTAATACTTACCAATAATTTGTAATAATTACCAATAATTAACAATAATTAGTAATAATTAGTAATAATTACTAATAATTACCACTAATTAGTAATAATTACCAATAATTACCAATAATTACTAATAATTATCAAAAAATAGTAATAATTAGTAATAATTAGGAATAATTAGGAATAATTAGGAATAATTAGGAATAATTAGGAATAATTAGTAATAATTAGTAATAATTAGTAATAATTACCAATAATTACCAATAATTATTAATAATTAGGAATAAATACCAATAATTACAAATAATTAGTAATAATTAGTAATAATTACCAATAATTAGTAATAATTAGTAATAATTAGTATTAATTACCAATAATTAGTAATAATTACCAATAATTAGTGATAATTACCAATAATTAGTAATAATTCGTAATAATTACCAATAATTAGTAATAATTAGTAATAATTACCAATAATTAGTAATAATTAACAATACTTACCAATAATTACCAATAATTACCAATAATTAGTAATAATTACCCTTAATTAGTAATAATTACCAATAATTACCAATAATTGGTAATAATTAATAATAATTACCAATAATTAGTAATAATTAGTAATAATTATCAATAATTATTAATAATTAGTAATAATTACCAATAATTAGTAATAATTAACAATAATTACCAATAATTAGTAATAGTTAGTAATAATTAGTATTAATTACCAATAATTAGTATTAATTACCAATAATTAGTAATAATTACCAATAATTAGTAATAATTACCAATAATTAGTAATAATTACCAATAATTAGTAATAATTAGTAATAATTAGTAATAATTACCAATAATTAACAATAATTACCAATAATTACCAATAATTAGTAATAATTAGTATTAATTACCAATAATTAGTATTTATTAACAATAATTAGTATTAATTACCAATAATGAGTAATAATTACCAATAATTAGTAATAATTACCAATAATTAGTAATAATTACCAATAATTAGAAATAATTACCAATAATTAGTAAAAATTACCAATAATTAGTAATAATTAACAATAATTAGTAATAATTAACAATAATTAGTAATAATTAACAATAATTAGTATTAATTACCAATAATTAGTATTAATTACCAATAATTAGAATTAATTACCAATAATTAGTAATAATTAGTAATAATTAGTAATAATTAGTAATAATTACCAATAATTAGTAATAATTAGTAATAATTACCAATAATTAGTAATAATTAGTAATAATTACCAATAATTAGTAATAATTAACAATACTTACCAATAATTACCAATAATTACCAATAATTAGTAATAATTACCAATAATTCGTAATAATTACCAATAATTACCAATAATTGGTAATAATTAATAATAATTACCCATAATTAGTAATAATTAGTAATAATTAGTAATAATTACCAATAATTAGTAATAATCATTAATAATTAGTTATAATTAATAATAATTACCAATAATTAGTAATAATTATCAATAATTAGTAATAATTGGTAATAATTACCAATAATTAGTAATAATTAACAATAATTACCAATATTTAGTAATAATTAGTAATAATTAGAATTAATTACCAATAATTAGTATTAATTACCAATAATTAGTATTAATTACCAATAATTAGTATTAATTACCAATAATTAGTAATAATTACCAATAATTAGTAATAATTACCAATAATTAGTAATAATTAGTAATAATTAGTAATAATTACCAATAATTAACAATAATTATTAATAATTACCAATAATTAGTATTAATTAGTATTAATTACCAATAATTAGTATTTATTACCAATAATTAGTATTAATTACCAATAATTAGTAATAATTACCAATAATTACCAATAATTACCAATAATTAGTAATAATTACCAATAATTACCAATAATTACCAATAATTACCAATAATTAGTAATAATTACCAATAATATTAGTACTATGAAAATAATAAAAATTTTATATAATATTAAAATTATCAATATTTGTAACATGTTTTGCTTTATTCTCAACATATTTAATTCTTAAAGGGTCAATTTTTAGGTCTATCTCAATAAAAAGTTTGTGTCAGTCGTGTATGATCTAAACTCTATAATTATCCTAGCTTGAGTGTTTTTTCTAACAAATTATTCAAAACCAGTAATGCTTTTATATTTTATAGAGAAATATGGAACAACGAGGTCGTCAACAATCATTATTAGGTGGCCGCATATGGATAAATCAACGTAGAAATCCAAACGATTCTGGTTTAAATCCAGTATATATAGAGGGTGTGGAGACTTTTTTATCATTTGCGGCATCAAATCCAGAATTTGTTTCAGAAGGCAAAATAAAATGCCCTTGTAGAAAATGTGCATTGAGAACGTTTGACACGTTTGACAAAGTGGGAGAACATCTCTTGCGTTTGGGTTTTCAACCAGATTATGTTTTTTGGTATCAACACGGTGAACGCAGTTCAAGAGCAGGTGATACCAACTTGATTCCGGATCCATCCTGGTTTCAAGATTTAGTACATGATGTTGCAGGTTCATCTGTTCAACATACAGAAACTCCGGCTGATATAGCTTCAAATCCTGAGTTGGCACCGTCTGAATTTTATGAGTTGTTGAAGTCTGCTGAGGATGCATTATATCTTGGCTGCAAGATGAGAAAATGAGAAGCAGTTGCAAAATTTATGGCTATCAAATCAGATAACGGAATGTCAAACACCTGTTTTGACCAGATATTTTCTTTGCTGAAAACACTGTTACCCGAAGGAAATGTTTTACCTCCAAATTACTATGAGAGTAAGAGGCTGGTTTGAAATTTGGGACTTACTTGTCGGAAGATTCATGCATGTTCAAATGACTGAATTTTATATTCTGGGGAAAATGAGTCATTGGATAGTTGTCCCACATGTGGGAAACTGAGATATAAAGAAGGACAACACGGGAAGTCTGGTTTGATTCCTGTAAAATAGTTGAGATATTTTCCGCTTACATCCAGACTTCAGCGTTTATTCATGTCTAAGAATACAGCGACAATGATGTCATGGCATAAAGAGAATATTTCAACCGATAAAAGCTTGAATCATCCAGCCGATGGTGATTCATGGAAACATTTTGATAGAGTGCATCCATCTTTTGCTTTAGAAGCTAGAAATGTTCGACTGGGCCTTTCCACTGATGGTTTCTGTCCGTTTGGATCTTATGGTAGTCAATATTCATGTTGGCCGGTTTTTTTAACTCAGTACAATTTACCTCCATGGATGTTGATGAAGGAGCCATATATCTTTTTGACATTACTAATTCCAGTACATCCGAAGAAAAATATTGATGTTTATTTGAAGCCATTGATTGATGAATTAAATTTATTGTGGAGTACTGGTGTCAGTACATATGATGTTGCAACGAAACAGAATTTCATACTGAGAGCAGCATTGATGTGGACAATAAGTGACTTCCCGGCTTATGGGATGTTATCTGGCTAGAGTACACATGGTTAGAAATCATTTCCTTACTGTATGGGAGAGAACAAAGCATTTATGCTCATTCATGGAAAGAAACCTTGTTATTTTGACTGTCATCGCAGATTTCTTCCAGCTGATCATCCTTTTCGCAGAAACAGATCTCATTTCAGAAAAGGAACAGTTGAAAGGGATGGACCTCCAAAAATGCTATCAGGTTCGGAGTTAAAATCAGTTGTATTTTCATTACCTCCCATCACTTTTGGTCCCACAATAAACCAACAGAAAATTTCTGGTTTTGGGAAAGAACACAATTGGATTAAACGTAGCATATTTTGGGATTTGCCATATTGGTCTGATCTGTTGGTCCGACACATGTTAGATGTCATGCATATTGAAGAGAACTATTTTGATAATTTGTTTCATACAGTTTTGGATACGCTAGGAAAGAGAAAAGACAATGTAAATGCAAGTTTAGATCTTGCCCAAATTTGCAGGCATCCAGAATTGGAACTATTTGAGAATGTCAGAACATAAAGGTTACTGAAACCAAAAGCAGCTTATACACTGTCTAAAGAAAACCGTTTATTATTTTGTCAGTGGATTGCATATTTGAGACTTCCAGATGGTTGTGCTTCCAATTTGGGTAGATGTGTAAAGAATGGTCATATTACTGGATTAAAAAGTCATGATTGTCATGTTATAATGGAGAGACTTCTACCCATTGGATTAAGATGTCTGTTGAATTCTGTGATTTGGGATTCCATAACAGACATGTCTCATTTTTTTCGGGAAATTTGTGCGGCTACGGTAGATTATGATGCTCTAGGCAAACTTGAAAAAGATGTTGTTGTAATTATATGTAAACTGGAAAAAATATTTCCGCCGTCTTTCTTCGACTCAATGGAACATTTGATGTTACATTTCCCATATGAAGCCAAATGTGGAGGTCCGGTACAGTTTCGATGGATATACCCATTTGAAAGATGCATGCAAAAATTGAAACGAAAAGTACGTAACAAAGCATCTGTTGAAGGATCTATTGCAGAAGCTTATTTGCAAGAGGAAATATCTTTTTTCTGCTCCCATTATTTTAAATCTGAGTATCCTTCAAAACACAACTTAATGGGACGGAATGAGAGGAATATTGATGAAATTGACAATCAATTATCTATTTTCAACCAGTCAGAGCTTGGTTTTGGAGGAGTTTATGAATGCTGGCTTTTAGATGATGAACATCAGAGAGCTCATACGTATGTTCTTCTCAACTGTGAAGAGATGACATCAGTTTTACTGTAAGTGTTTATATCACTTATTCTATCATTTATGTTATAGTAAATAACTTTAGTTTTTATAGGTTGTATGATAATCATATCAATAAACAAATTCCACAAATTACAGAAGCTGCTCTCGAAGAACGTCGACTGAAAAATTTCTCTCAGTGGTTTCAAAAACTGGTAACATAAATTCTTTATCTTTTAGCAACTCATTCAATGTATACTTTACTATATTGATAATTATTTCACAAATTTTCAGGTGTCTCGACATGCTGATAAAATTGACAAACGACTGTGTGTATTGAGTAACCCACCTTCCAAACTTGTTAAAACTTATAATGCATATGTGGTGAATGGATTTCGATTCCACACACATGTATATGGGGAATCGAAAAAAACAATGAACAGTGGAGTTAGCTTTAGAGGATCTCATCATTGAGAAAATGAAGTTGACTTTTATGGCATACTTGATGAAATCATTGAACTCTGTTATCTTGGACAATATTACATAACCATGTTCAAATGTCGGTGGTTGGATACAGAGAGAGGAATGCGTGTTCATCCGACTCATAGAATCATCGATATTAAATGTAAAAGTGTTCTCGTAGTAAATGAACCATTCTTATTGGCTCCACAGGCATATCAAGTTTATTACGCAAAGTACTGTGAAACATCAAGAGACTTGACTGATTGGTGGAGTGTAATAAAAATCAAAATTCGAGACAATCAGTTTAGTCAAAGTGAATGTGCTTTCACTGATGTGCAAAGAATTGAAGTTTTTCAAGAGAGTACTCAAAATCAATATTTTTTACAAAGAGACATGAGTATCGATGAAGACACCCCACATTTAAGAGTCGGTGATGACGATGATGTTAATGATGTCACATATGAATTTGAAATGGTAAGAGATGAAGCAACTGTAACTCGAATGGATATCGATGATGTTGAGGAGGAATATGAAGATGACATTGACATATATGAAGATGATGATGAAGATGAACACTGATAGCATTCCATGGTATTTATATACAATCATAATATGTATATATTTATATATAATAGTAATTATCAATTATTTTCTAACATTAACTTTTTCTGTTTCAGATGGACGACGCCACATTTCGTGAGTTGGCGGATGCTGACCTGACTTTTGATGCGGATGAGTTGCTGACAGATGACCCTCAGCCTGCAGGCGCTCCAGGGAGTACGCGGAGGGGGAGCGGTCTTGCATGATTGATGATTCCTGACCCTGTCCCCGAGCGACGTCCACATCTTGGGTTTGATCCACTCACACGGATGTGTGATAACCTGTGTGATAACCTGTGGATTTGACTATGATTTCATTAACCTATTCACATAATAAATGCTTATTATTTTTTCAGTTTTCCGCATATAGCAGTCGGACAGGGCAGCACTATTTTGCGCAACTATTTCTCTCAGCCGTGGACCACATGGGAGCAGATTCCCATTGATGTACAACAGGCCATGTTCGGCCATTGGTTGGTACGTACGTAAATAAATAATTTTTATTTTGAAAATTATTTCATTTCTAACTTGATATTTTGATTTATTTTTAGGGTTTATGGTATCCGATCGAGGATACCATGCCTGACGCCATCCACGAGGCATGGGAGGTGGCCATGCATGATCGCCTTCGTCAGTTTTTGCACAATTTAAGAAAAGCTGCGATGAAGAAAGCAGGAGTGTCAGATTTTGACGAGTCATGTAGATCACACCGACCAGAGTATATTTCATCCCATGTATGGGTTGGATTATGGGCGCACTGGTTGAGTGGTGCCTTTCAGAGGAGATCATCAGTGGGGAGGCAGAATCGGGGGAGATAGGAGGTGACTCATCGAGCTGGGAGTCGTTCTTTCAGTACTCATAGACAGCATCTGGTACGTACATTATTTATAAATATTTTATATTTTTTATTCTTATAGGCTGTCGAGCACCCCAATATTACAGAGTACGACGTATATCGGAGGATGTATAGTGATCCTACTACTGGGGAGCTCAGAGGTGATCGTCAGCATCACATCGTGGTCAGTATTATTTGTTTTCAAGTTTAAAAATTAACTGCATATAATATATTCAAAATTTTAATTTTAAATTGCAACTATAGGAGTCATATGAGGCCGCAGCGTCACAGGCCCGGCCTGAGAGTCAGGCCGAGTCATCAGATCAGACCACTGCCCGTCAGTTTGATGAGGCGGCATGGATGCAGGCCACCCAGTATACCTTCGAGAAGGGCCGGGTAGTTGGTATCGGCTCTCGACTGACTCCCGGAGATTATTATGGCAGTGCTGCGATGTCGGCATCCAGCTCGAGAGGATCTCATGCATCTTATTCTACTACACAGTATGAGGATCAGTTGTGATCTCAAACTACACAGATAGAGAGTCTTCGACAGGAGCAGGAGCAGATGCGTCAGCAGGATGAGGAGGAGCGTCGACGCCAGCAGCAGCTGTACGAGGAGCAGACGAGTCGATGGCAGCAGCAGCATTAGGACCAGATGGAGTACATGCGACGACTCACTCATGCTTTAGGGATGGAGTTTCCTTCACCACCATCTGCAGATCCCCCACCTCCCCCCTCCTTCAGATTAGAGTTTGTATTTATGTTATAAAATTTGTGAAATCAAAATATTATTTTTTTCTATTCATAGTTTCTGTCTCATTATAAAATATTAATAATATTATATTTTTAAATAAAAATATTAATATGAATAATAATATTATTTATATTTTATAATATTAAATTTTATATATATATTAAAATTTTATAATATTATAATTTAATTATATTTTTTGTAATACTTGAATTATTTTAATATTTGAATGTAAAATAATTCTATTATTTTTATATTAATTAAAATAACTTATTAATATTTTTTTTATTTATGAATTATAATTCTAATATTATTATATTAATTAAATCATTTATTAATATTCTATTATTTCTTATTTTTGAATTATAATTCTATTATTATTATATTAATTAGAATAATTTATTATTTTTTTTTGTGAATTATAATTCAATTAAAATAATTTATTAATAATTTATTTTTTTTTATTTTTTTTATAGTATTTGCGACGGGATACTATGCCCGTCGTAAATACTAATATTATTATATAGATTAAAATAATTTATTAATAGTTTTTTATTTTTTTAAAAAAATAGTTTTTGCGACGGGACCGGTCGCAAAAACTATTTTAAATTTTTTTTACAAATATACGGAGTACTATTTGCGATGGGGAGAATAACCATCACAAAAAAAGGCTTTAGCGACGGGCCCGTCGCAAATAAGTGTTGTTGCGACGCCGTTTTCAGCTACGGACCATTTGCGACGGGCCCCCGTCGCAAAAAGCCATTTGCGACGGGATCCCGTCGCAAATGACCCGTCGCAAATACCTGTTTTTCTAGTAGTGACACTTATGTACCCAACACCCTGGTAACTTGAAGTTCAACATAAAGGGGTTAGCTATGTCCTTTTATGCTATACCTTTCAAGTTCCGATAATCCTACTCGTTTCTAAGATTCCAACCTAAGGAATAGATGAGAATGAATTTCAAATCCAAGACCATTTATACCTCCAAGGAAGGACCAAACTGATACCATTTGTAATGGCCCACCAATTCTCATTGGCTTGAACGCTCAACGAGTCATTACTTGGCCTTAAGCGACATCCCCAAGGCGCCAAAGGCTGGCAATAAATGCCGAAGGGTTTTGAATACAAGTGGGGGACGATTTACCCTTTAGGAGATAACCCATAAACCAACCAACCAAAACTCAAAATAACTACATGATGCAAGAATAAATGAGAGACAACAGCAACAACTTCATTTATAACAACAACATCAAAGTACACAACAGCGGAAGACTGAACAAAGTAATAAATGAACCACAGATAAATGACCCAAGACTCTCAATAGAATCCACAACTCCGTGATCCACAAACTCCAAGATCCATAACATCTCCCAAGCATCACCACCAACCACAAGTAATGAGATGCTTTGCCTTTACCTGTGTCCCGGAAAAAAGCATATACAAAAGCACCAAAGTGCCAAGGCAGGGGTGAGTATAAAACACAGTAGGTTTCCCCAATAACTTCCCTACTCATTCCACTAGGATAGAAGAGTTAGAAACATTTATATAAAAACAGTTTATATAAAACATTTTCACAAAAGCAGTTTATAACTAAATATAAACAAGTTCCAAAACCATTCACCACCAAAGGAATTCCAAGAGAAATCAAAACCTATTTTTCCAAAAAGTTATTTTTACAGAAAAATAACCAAATAAGAATTCAAACCATTTCACAAGCATCCCTTTTTGGCATTTCCAATCATTTCACAAACCAGTGAAATCAACCATGCATGCTTCGTTATGACAGTTCCATACTCATGAGCGTTCTCTCATCGATCTACCAAGTCATCACAAGGTAATTATTCCCCATGTGCCATTACACCGTTGGCACTGAGCACAAGGTCACATTTCAACCAAGCCTCATACTTAAAGTCACCATGTGCCATTAAACATTTGGAACTAAGCACAAGGTCCTATTTCAACCAAGCCTCGTATATGCAACATGAACACGCACCACACATTCACAAAATTCATGCCAAAACCATCCTTTTAATAAAACACCCTTTTATTGAAAACCATTTCCATCCAAAACAAAGTGTGTTCAACCAACTCAAACCATTTCAATAAAGCCGTACTTTTATTGAAAACCAAAGAATGAACCAATTTCATCAATCCATTTCAATACCAAACCATTTTAATAAAAAACCACTTTTTATTGAAAACCCATCTTTCATCAAACCATTTACCATTCCAGAAAATCCATAATTTAAAATCAACATTTTAAATTCAAGAATACAAATCACTTTGCACAACAATTCACCAAGATTTCACAGTTTCAGCAAAACCAAAAATCATCACTAAAGAAGATTTATTCCGTGATTTGCACAATCAATTTCATTCAAATAAACCAATTGAAATTTAATCCAAATAAATTCTTGCAAGGGGAGTTGGGATTGAAGCCTCCTACCTCAAAAAATTAGGCGAGAACCACAACGCATGAAGAACGCCAAAGAGCACTGGGTCAAATCTCCAAAAAAACCCTCCTTAAAACTCTCCTACTAACACAACCAAGACCAAAACATGTCATATTTGGCATCCATACTCTCAGATCTACCCATAACGGGTTTATATCTATGAAAATGAGAGAAGATGAGAAGTAGATCTAAGTAGATCTAAGAAACGATCAAGAACGATCACATACCTTAATAATCTAGCTTTGAATCACCAAGAGAACCCTTCGAATCGCCTCCAGAATGCCTGGGAGAAGTCCTCCAAAAATCAAGTTAGAGTAATCCTGAGTTAGAGCCACTTAGGATGTTTAAACTTGGCAATTAAAGAGAAAATGAGTTAGATCCACAATTTTAGGATCTAACTTTATGTGACTGCACGGTTAGTCTACACGGTTTGACTAACCGTGCGCTAACCGTGCATTAGATTCTGCCTCGGCCATCCTTCACGCATGGTTTGGCTACACGGTTAGACAAACCATGCACCGACTGTCCGAAAGCCACTGCTTCCCCAGTCATCCATGCATGGTTTGGCCACACGGTTTAGACTAACCGTGCACTAACCGTGCACCTTCCCAATTACTTCAATCTTAAAACCATGATCTCCCGACTCTCCCAAATGTTACCCTTAACTTTTACAACAAGAAAAGCATCAAGTAAGGGTTACATACCAGAAACCAGTGGTACTGCACAATAGGTTTGAATAGGTGGAAGATGTTATTAGTGTTCAAAATATTAAATAAGTAGAAGACTATCTTGGGAGGTAGTGTAAAGATACAACCATGTTTTTTAAAACATGTGCTATTAGATTGTTTTCATAGTGTCACCCGAGTGTAATGGTATATCCTACTCGTTGTAACCACATACAAAGGATTATTTTCTAGTTGGTGTGTGGCCAAGATTATTTATAGACCATGATAAGTACTAACTAATATTATTGAGTAGTGACCCGAGTAAAAATATAATGTGTTATCTTTAATAATTTAATATACTTGCATACGACATGGAAAAAGAATAAGAGAATCAAGATCCTAACTAGTCTAATAGGTACTGGGATAAAAGGGCACAATTTCATTAAAAATTACCCAAAATTGATTCACCCCCCACTCAGTGCTGGAATATGTCAAACTAGTCCTCTCAGGTCATAGGGATCTAATGGAAAGTCCAGATAAGGGAAACAATTCTAGATTGAGTGTACACCATACCTAGAGGGTATATTAGTTGTGGATGTAATATCACTCTTTCTTTGGTTTATATAGACTTTTTTAGGGTATCTATTATGTCCATGAATATAGAGCCTATAAGATGGTGTATCTAATAGGTCCATGTAAATGGATCCCCTATGGATATGCATCTGATGGGTCTATGGTGGAGCTCGAGTTATTTTTCATGAAATCTATGAAATTAAAGATATATGACATGTGGAAGGGATATTCTATATCCATTTTAGGACATGCCATTGGAGTCATCGATCCGGATAAAGACGTTTTGTTGTTTTGGAAACCTATGTTTACAAAATGGGGTCCAAAATTCATTCCTATCATGTGTAAATTTCTTGGAGATTTAATGTAGATCTATTAGATGCATCAGTTGTCATGTTGTTGGGTGTGCCACAAGTTGTAAATCTTATGGAGGGGGCCAGAGCTAGTGAATATTTACATTGGGTTCTAGACAAGAACATGTGGTTGGATTTTTTTTCATATTCCCCCTTTATATTATGTTCTTTTACATTTAATTAAAGCTTCTATTAGTCATCAGCTCGGATGGTCATATCACATGTGAAAACCCTTGTTATTAAAGTTGGTTATAGGACTACCATGATGGGTGGCCTACTAAGATTTATATCTCATCCCCTATACATTTTCCTTGGTGAGAGTGTAGACCTAAACTCTACATTTAGTTTTGACTACATGTTGCATGATGGATGGTGTTGAGGCCAAGTGATTCTTGAGAGAGTGAAGTGGCTCATTTTGGAGTCTCAGAATCAGGCTGGTGTAGCTCCAGCATCATTGAGACAGTGGATGTAGTTTTTATTGGTGTTGGTATTCAAACCTCTTTTATTTTATTTTTATTTTTTTTTATATGTGGTTATCCCAGTGGGTGACTAATTGTTTTATTATTTTAATTCATTGGGTATAGATGAATGTATAATTCACTTAATTTATTAGATCATGTTGTTGCTTTAGTTTAATTAGTATTCATACTATGATATTTATCCTTGTGTATGAGTTTGGTTATTTCTACTATTATTTCACAATGAACTATGTTTATAGTCACCCAACCACATCTTTGAGACCCTTTACATTGTTATAAATCCTCTATCATTTAAGGATGCATTCTTAGAGCCCTTTGGTAATCTCGATTGGGTGTCGTGTCAAGTCACACTAGGCATGTTTATTAAAAAATTGTATTAAAAGAGGATGTTTTTTTATTTGGGGAGTTGGTAGACATGTGTTCTAGGAATGTTTCAGAATACATGATGGATGTCAAACTTATGTGTTGTGAACACCATTTCCCATAGAAATTCCATGATTACAATATAGGGGATTACTATTCTTTGATCCCATTTTTTCAATTATTTTATTTTACATTGTGCGATGAACATGGATTTTCAATATATAGTTTATTATGGTATTTGGATCTTGTCCCATTGGTAAGAGGCATGTGTTCACTCATAATTTTGGGATCATAATATTCACATGACATATTATTGTCTATGGTGTTTTACTGATGATGGAAGTTGAGTTGATTAAAGTTCATAAAATTGCTCATATAATGTTTTCTCATATAAGTACATTGTTGAATTCTATTCAACCAAAGGAAATGTATATATTTTCATCTTATGACAGGACATGTGGATCTTATATAAAGATGTTTTATAGTGATTTAGATATAGTGCCATCATTGAAAGATCTATGGAGACCCTTTTGGGCCAGTGATGAATTTTAAAATCCCTTTCGGTGGCTCGATGTGGGTAAGGATGCTTGATGATATTTAGATTGAGATCAAGTGATCCTATGGAGGTTGTTACTTGAATGTCCTAAGTTCATGTTCCTTTTAAGGTAGATGTTCTTTCCATGTATTTTCTTCCATGACTTTCACTGGGTCCTGGGTTCCTTCAATTAATGATGGATTGGGTGGGAATGACTCATATACCTTGGTGGGACTATTGAGGTCTAGTATACCAGAATTTGGTTAGGTATAAGGATGACTTGTGTTGAAGAAGTCATGTGACAGGGTTCTCCCTATCATGTGGCTAGATTTAGAGGGTAGGTTTCATTAAAACCATGGACTTACTCATTTTTATGCATTTGATAGCAGAGTGGAAGAATAATTAAACACTTGGGGTTTTGGATATATTCCCTAGTGGAGGGTGGTTGTGTTGTTGATTATAGAATGAGGGAGATTCCTTTTCATTAAAGAGGTGTACCTATGGATCTCCATTAGGTTGTAATTGACCTATGTGAGGAGCATGTCCAATGGGTTTTAGGTGCATTAACCTAATTTTATTAGGTCTTGGTTAATGTTATCATAAGTCATGGTTTCCATTCCATAGTATTTTAAGGAATTACATGTATCGGGGTGTACACCAAAGGTTGTTGGAGGTTTTGATCCTCATTTGATGTGATTTTTGAGCATATAGGTTACATGTCTTATGATGGTGCTTAGGTGTGAGTGGTTGGTCATGTTTATTCAGTGAGTTCATTGATGTATGCATGGTGGACCATGTTTCTTATTGTTGGTTAGTGGTTTAATGATAAAGATTATTTTTTAGTGGGGAGCATTAGGTTTATTCATGGTTGAACAACTATCATGTAGGGATAATTTTTTTAATTCTATAATACTAGACACTGGATTGATGAGGTAGGGTTAATTGCACCAGTATTTAGAGGATATTATGGATGAATGTTGACCACTAAGTCTTATCAAGGGAGAAAAATATTTTTTTGTGGGGGGTTTTTGAAGATCCACATTGTCATAGGTTGTGAAAATATGGGGAAATTTGAACATTTTTTCATGATATTGATTCCGGGGAAAATAATAAATTCTCTATTAAAATTACCTCAGATTATTTTTTTGACCACTATATTGGTCATTAAATATGATTTTCCCTTAGACAACAGTCTGGTGAAAATAAGATCTATTTGAATTTGAATTTAATATTTAATATTTAATTTGTCAAATATAAATTTATTCATACATGATCATATTGGAATATATTATACATAAAAAATTTGATTGAGATACCATCTATTTATTTGAGTTCGGAGTGAGGGATTTTTTACAGGAAAGGCATAAAATTGTGGTGGTCATTGGGGTTGGGCCCTTTTTTTCTTATTTAATTTCATTTTTTTATTAATTTATTTTTCTCCCTTGGATTTATGAATATCACCCTGGGGGATTACCCATTATGGGTCTTTGGTAGAGATAGAGAGATGGATAGAAGAGGGAGATAAATGAAGAGACACTTCTTGGGGAGCTGCAGTAGAGGTAGATCAGGGCTCAAGAGGTTCGTGGTCTGATGTTTCGATAGTTTCCACCTGGTGGTAGGGTTGTTTAATTTTTTTCACAATAAATCCCCAATGATTATATTTTTTCTTTTATAAATAATTGTATGGGTTTTTGGGGAGCCCATGGGGGTCGATCTATGGATTTTGGGGAGAAAACAGTTGTTGCAGATCAGTTTGGGTGTCTTTAATTTAGTAAAAATAATATAAACAACATGATGTTAGAGAAAAAAGTCAGGTGTTATTTATATTTAAAAATCCTGGAATTTTGGGACTACACACCACATATTAGCTATACACGCAATGCACTGGTGAGTTAGGGTGTACTGGTGGAAAATGATTGTGTAGGGTGAACAACCGGAACACTTATGAGGTACATGAAAAGAAGTCATGTAATTTTCAAATACTGGCCCCATGAGGGGGTACATGGCCAGGTACATTGTAACACCCCAATATTTCATAGTACGTTATTTTTCTTCAAAATAATTGAATAACTTGCACTACACGCAACACCGAGTTCAAGCGCACCACGACTTACCAAACTAGCCGTTCAAAAGCAGTTATGAATAGTATTAACTGAATTTTAAACTTTATATAATACTTATATTTTTAAAATCCATATTATGAGTTTCTTATACATAATGTATGAACAAATTCAATTTTTTAGATAAAGGATGTATTTTTCAGAAAATTCAATTTTACCGCCTTTTAATGGCGAACTTTTTCTAAATCCAATATTTGAAATTTTTATATATTCAATTTGAAAAAATAAACTTATTCTTTATAATCGGGAAATAATAATTTTGTTTCAATAAATTTTTGGTGTTATTATGATAACTTTCATATTTTGTTGAATAGTGAAAATTAATAAATTTTAATTTAAAATGACTTTTTTAATCAAAATAATTAATAGTGATAAATTATTAATTTGAGTGGTTTTAAAGTATATTTAGAAAATATATTAACCATTTAATACAATTTAGGTCATTGGATGTAATTTCACATTTAAAACAGACATAAACAAGTGTCAATATTTTGATAGTTATTATTTCTTAAAAACACGCTTTTTCTTTTGACAGCATGAATCGATTTTAAATTAATTTCTACCACTTCTATGTTTTCAATTTGGGAAAATGGATTCCATATTTAGAATCAGGATTTCCAAATTGTTTAAATAGGTAACTCTTATTTTTAGACATTTTTTATAATTAATTCGGTAAATATTTTATTTACCAGGGTTAAAGGGTAAATCCGGTAAATAAGGGTTAAAAAATAATATTATAATAATATTAATTTACCCTAAAACGTGTCCTAACCCTATTGGTTGATACATTTCCGACCATGGGCATATTTGGGTCGATTTTGGGACCCCATTGAGCCACTTGTAAGTGATAGAGACACATTATATTAATTAAGTTAAAGTAAATACAAAAATGGCATAAGCATATATCTTTTAGAAAAACAATTTTTACATAGGGTTATATATGTTATATTTTCGACTATAAATATTTATTAGAAATATAAAAATATTTCCTACATAATGGTATTTTATTTATTATTTTTAGAAATTTAATAACTAAATTTATTTATGACACAATAATGATGCAGTATTTTCTTTGTTAATGAAAGAATCAAATAATTAGTATTATAAATTTTAAAATAAATATAATTTGAAAGTTTTGATAATATAAATGGGTTTTATTGTTTAATATGACATGTTAGGATTTCTTAAATGAGTTTTTTTTTGAATTAATAATGTTTTTAAGACTTTAAAAAAACCAATTATTGAATGGTGTCAAAATTGACATAAATGCGTTTTTAAAACAAATATTATATTATTAATTGATATTCTATTTCAAAAAATCTACGGTTCAGCCAAAGGACTTATATAATTATAGGTGTATCATTAATGGACCACTTGAGGGACTCTTGGATGTATATAGTATGTTTATTAATTATATAACATAAAAATAAAAAGTGACATGGTAAATGTCAAACTAATTAACTAAGAGTTAAAACTAAACGATAAGGTTAATAAAGTGACACAAACCTGTCTAAAATCTATTGGATGAAATTATTTCAATCAATAAAAACCTTAATCATTAAATAGTACACTTTTTAGCCATTATAAACCGAATATGAATTTATTATCAAATAATATTTCTAGCTTTTCCTAAGGTGCCCCTCAACCCTCTTATAAAAGGGCACTCTCCCTTATCTCAAATTCATACCCTCAAATCCTTTTGGTTCGGCCAAACCCTGCCCAAATATTCTCTCAAAATCACTCAATTCATCCTAGAGGCCTTATTTTTATCAGAAATCCAACCTAAGGTTCCCTTTTGATCAAATCAAAAGGAAGAACCCCAAGAAGAGGTAATGTTTTCACCACCCTCTTTTAAGTTCTTTTCTTCTTTAACTTATTCTTTCTTTGTTATTTCCATTATAAAATAATAACTCCATTATATTATAAATAAATTGATGTTATTATAAATACTGTACAACCATATTCATAATTCTATCCATCCTTTGAATGACATGTTTCCATACGTGCATACGTACGGCTTACTGTCTCCACATCGTGGTGTAATTGTTATTCAAAACATTATTATTTTGATGGGCATGATAATGATGTATAATTGATGTAATTAATAAATATAACATTATAATTATTTTTAATATATGATATACCATCCAATAATATGTTATTTTAATATCAAAATAATGATATTGTCGCTTGTGCGTGCGTACGGACTACCGTCTCCACAAACGCGATAGATTCATTCCCCATCATATTCATTCAAGAATAATTTTCATTTGATGGTTAAAAAATAATGTCTAAAGACATAATATAATTATGGATATGAATAAGATACAACCAATCCATAACATACATGGCTTATGCAACAAATAATATAAAGGAAAATGAGTAAGTTAACACCCAAAACGAAGATAATACTAAAATATTATTAACAAAGAAATATTAAAAGATCATATATGATATCATATTTATGTATATGATTCTTGTATAATTTAATAACAATTATTTAACTATTATAAAGAAGGTTAACTTACCTTTGACCAAGGAAAAGTACAAGGTAAGGGTTAATTTCACAATCTCTTTATTATCCGAGGTTGTTTTTACGTAAGTATCTACTGGGACATATTTATTATCCATGTCCATGTTTCATAAAATTGTTTTCAAATGGGTTCTTTTTAAGGTACATTTTACTAAAACATCATTTTAAATGTTTTAAATATTAATTCTTCTAAATATTTCTCATTAATGTCCATGTTTTCAAAATGGTTTTTAAGGATTTATTTATATGGACATGAATGTTTTTAAAATGTTAATTCCTTTCAAAAGTTTCAAAGTGGTATGGGACACTTTGATTCAAAAAAGGATTTAAATGTCTTCCTTTCTAAATTGTGTGACTTTTAAATGTTTTCATGAAAAAGGGGTATTTCTCTCAATGAGTTTTACAAATCATTTTGATCTATGTCAAAATCATTTAATGGATTTTAAACTTGTTTTGAAGTTGATTTCTCATGATAAAAATCTTCCATATTGTATTGAAGGTTTTGTGATATTTTTGACTATGGATGTGTTATTTTTACACCATTCATAGTTTATGGGTAAAGTATTGACATTTTGTATTCTAGATTTAATACGAATGTTTATGTTATGTTTAAAACTTTTCATATGAGGAATGATTGGACTTAGTAATTGACAGGTGGGGCCTGCTATAGCTCCTCGATGCGTTGGTAGGTCTCATGAGGAAAACTAGTGTATTGGCACAAGGCCGTGACAAAATCTTATTTGTAGTCTTGTCACAAGCCCTTGACTATGTGGTTATGATAGTCTGGAATTATGCATTCCATCATTATGAAAGTGGTTATTGATATTGCATGTGATTATTCAACTAGTAGAATATCCATGTGAATAAGTAAATGGAATTATTTCAATTTATCTTTGCCATATTATGTTGACTTTCAAGTTTAAAAGGATTTTGTTTTAATTATTAATTGCCTTAAATTTTTGTGCTTATTTATGAAAGTTTCCGCTATATTGTTATCCTTACTGAGCATCTAAGATCACCCATTTCAATGTTTTATTTTTCTGAGGATGTGAAGAAGTATTTTATGAATGAACTACAGGAATAGTATGAGGGGATATGAAGACAAGATTTTGTTGTTGTTGTTTTTACTTTATGATGTAATGTAAGACTTATGAATATATCTAGTGTTTACAAGGCTACTAAACTAATCGGTATTTCGAAATTTGATCTTTTGTGATCATGCCAATGTTATGTAATAGTGCACAGACTCTGGGTAACTGGCGTTGGGGCGTTACAGTTGGTATTAGAGGAAGTTTAGTAAAAACCTTGGAAGCTTGATTTAGATAAAATCTGATTAGAGAACATAGCCCTAAGATATACTTTGAGGATTAATATAGAAGAACTTCCTAAAATTTTGGTATTGTAGAGATTTAGTGAGTTTTCCATGAAATACATCTCTGTCTGGATACGAGCAGGTAGAGGTGGCTCTGGCACAGATGTAACTAGGGGTAAAACCCAAAAACACCGCTTTGAGCTGGACTCGAACAGGAACTAGTGCATAACAATGGGCCTTGCTGCACTTTTGGTTACGACACTCCTGGGGGATATGCTAAAGATAATTATAATTTTCTTTACAAACCATTATGAAGGGTTTATGATTATATACTTCCTAAAAGAAGACATTTTTATGATTATGGATTAGATCCATAAACTGTTTAATTTATGTTAAGTGTTTTACAAGTTTGGGATTAGGTATTCTTATTCATAAACTAATCTAGTGTATGCCATTGTTTATAAATGGTTCCCAGTAGAAGGAATGAGAACTCCATCAATACGCATGATCCAAAGAGTAAGAAGGATCATATCTTTCATGGTCTTAAGCCATAATTTAGAAGGGAAATAGTGTCACATGTATTATCATCATATGAAGAAATAATATCATGTGTTGATAAGATAAGTAAAGAGTTCTCAGAGTCCTATGGATTTGAAGGGAAGCCAGAGAAGAAAAGGATGGTTGGGAGAAATATAGATAAAGGGAAGAAGGTAAAGAAGGATTTTCCCATATGTGATAACTGTGGAAAGAATCACCTTGGAAAATTCTTGAAGGTAATGTGAGTATGTTATAAGTGTGTAGAAAAAGGACACCACGTTCGTGATTACGACGGTAATAAAAAGGTTTCTAATGTGCAATGCTTAATCTGCAAGGAGTGGGGACACTACACGAATCAATGTTCAAATCATCAGATTATGCCCCAAATGATGCTATTGGATAATAATAAAGTTATGATACTACCACAGATGAAGAGGAATGACTAGTGTTCTTATGTTGTTATTAAAGAATTATTTAATTTGAGTGTTGTATCAATGATGTACTGGTTATATGAATTATGGAGATAAATAAGGATTGTATTGAAATACTATTTCATTGAGGATTTGAGATTATATGTTACTATGAAAAGTGACTCAACAGAAAGATAATTTTTTTAAAATACATGGTAGAAGGAAATGAAATCTTTAATATGGTCTTGATACTGAGGTAGTAATTTTGGAATAAGAGATGGTTGATTTGGATAAATTATATTGGATATTCTGGACTACCTTGGCACTGATTAATGTTTTGTTTATTTCATCATTGTTGGAATATTCAATTTTTTTGGATATAAAAAATATATTTATTATTCTATAAGGAATAAGGGAGAATGAATGTAATCAATAAGGTTTTATGGTAATTCAGGGTGTTACCATATTTTAAAAGAATACATGATGAAGGTATTCACATGTTATTACGTGGAAAAAAAAGATCTTCATTATATTTAACTTGCTTATAAATTTTGGACTGTGGGTTTGGACATAAGTAATTTGGATAATTCTAAAGGTTGGAATGGATTATATTTGAAATTTGATACATTTGATAAGGTTAAAGAATTTCTGAAGATTATGTTTGGATTGTTATAAAAAGGACAACCCGAATGTCGGGTGATAACCCGTCGCGTCCGGAAAAGCCGCAAGACTTGAACCTGCAACCGAAGGGAGACAAGGGTGTATCACCTACCGCTAACTCACATGATGTCCGGGATTGAATAATGCAATTTTTAAAGGGTCAGGTAGATGAATTATAAATTCATTTTTTTGGATCCCTATATGAATAGGATAAATAGAATATTTTTTATGTTCTATTATCTTTTAGAGTGAAAGATGAGTTTGTGGTAGAAATTAGTGAAAGGATAGAACTATACTTGACAAGTATACTTTTTTTTCTTATCTTATTCTATGAAGAAATAAATTATTAAACATTAGGTATGGTATCTTAAAACCAAAAATGTGTTATCCTAATACCTTATGTTATGTTGAACCGGTGATATTTTAAATCAACATAGATTGGTGGATTTGAGGCCCACAATTCTATAATTGTTTGTGATTGATGACCTCAATCACTCCGTATAAATATTTATGTTTTTCCTCTAATTACGTATCTCTAATTTCCACCTACGTTCTCCTAATAAAGATCATAATTTGGTGGTGACTTTTTCATTCCCCCTTTCCACTTATTAAGACAAAATTTTATAAACCCAATTTCCAATGTGGGTTTTCCCACAAAGGTATTTTCTATTTTCAACATTTTATTTTTGAAGAACAATTTCAAATTGCGAGGATGAAATTTGTTGAATGAGGGAAGAATGTAACAACCCAGTTTTTCATAGTATGTTATTTCTTCAAAATAATTCAATAACCTGCACTACATGCAACACCGAGTTCAAGCGCACCACGACTTACCAAACTAGCCGTTCAAAAGTAGTTATGAATATTATTAACTAAATTTTGAACTTTATAGAATCATTATAATTTTAAAATCCATATTATGTGTTTCTTATATATAATTTAAGAAAAAATTCAATTTTTTAGATAAAGGATGTATTTTTCAGAAAATGCAATTTTACCGCCTTTTAATGGCGAACTTTTTCTAAATCCAATATTTGAAATTTTTATATATTCAGTTTGAAAAAATAAAATCATTCTTTATAATCGGGACATAATAATTTAGTTTCTATAAATTTTTGGTGTTATTATGTTAACTTTCATATTTTGAGGAATAGTGAAAATTACTAAATTTTAATTAAAAAAAAAATTTTTAATCGAAATAATTAATAGTGATAAATTATGAATTTGAGTGGTTTTAAAGTATATTTAGAATATAGTTTTACCATTTAATACAATGTTGGTCATTGGATTTAATTTTACATTTAAACCTAACATAAACAAGTGTCAATCCTTTGATAGTTATTATTTCTTAAAAACACACTTTTTGTTTTGATAGCGGGAATCAATTTTAAATTAATTTATTCCACTTATGTGTTTTGAATTTCGAAAAATGGATTCCATATTTGGAATCAGGATTTACAAATTTTGTAAATAGTTAACTCTTATTTTTAGACATTTTGAATAATTTGGTATATATTTTATTTACCATGGTTAAAGGGTAAATCCGATAAATAAGGGTAAAAAATAATATTATAATAATACTAGTTTACCCTAAAATGTGTCCTAACCCTATTTGTTGATACATTTACGACCATGGGCATCTTTGGGTAGATTTTGGGACCCCATGGATCCACTTGTAAGTGATAGGGACACATTATATTAATTATGTTAAAGTAAATACAAAAATGACATAAGCATATATGTTTTAGAAAAGAAATTTTTACATAAGGTTATATATGTTATATTTTAGACTATAAATATTCATTAGAAATATAAAAAGATTTCCTAAATAATGGTTTTTTATTTATAATTTTTAGACATTGATTAATTAGGTTTATTTATGACATAATAATGATGCAGTATTTTCCTTACTAATGAAAGAATCAAATAATTAGTATTATAAATGTTAAAATAAATATAATTTGAAATTTTTGATGACATAAATGAATTTTATTATTTAATATGAAATGTTACAATTTCTTAAAGGAATTGTTTTCTAATTAAAAAAGTTTTTAAGACTTTAAAAAAATAAATTATTGAATGGTGTCAAAATTGACATAAAGGAGTTTTTAAAACAAATATTATATTATTAATTGATATTATATTTCTAAGAATATAAGTTTCAGACAAAGGACATATATCATGATAGTTGTATCATTAATGGACCACTTGGGGGTTTCTTGGATGTATATACTAAGTTTATTAACTATATAATATAAAAATACAAAGTGACCCGGTAAATGTCAAACTAATTAACTAAGAGTTAAAACTAAAAGATAAGGATAATATAGTGACCCAAACCTGTCTAAAATCTATTGGTTGAAATTATTTTGACACAGACCCACCTTAAACTTTAAATAATCTACTTTGGAGCCATTATAAACCGAATATGAATTTATTATAAAATAATATTTCTAGCTTTTCCTAAGGTGCCCCTCAACCCTCTTATAAAAGGGCATTCCCCCTTCTCTCAAATTCATACCCTCAAAGCCTTTTGGTTCATCCAACCCCTGCCCAAATATTCTATCAACTTTCGTAAATTCAATCTAGTGGCCTTATTTTGATCAGAAAGGCAACCCATGAATCCCTTTTGATCAAATCAAAAGGAAGAACCCGAAGAAGAGGTAATGTTTTCACCACCCTCTTTCAAGTTCCTTTCTTCTTCAACTTCTTCTCTCTTTTTTGTTTATATTCTAAAATAATAACTCTAGTATATTCTAAATACTGTTATGTTATTATAAATATGGTACAACTATATTCAGTATTCTATCCATCCTTTAAATGACATGTCACCATACGTGCATACGTACGGCTTACCGTCTCCACATCGTGGTGTAATTGTTATTCAAAACATTATTATTTGGATGGGTATGATAATGATGTGTAATTTATTTAAATAATAAATATAACACGATAATTATTATGAATATATGATATACCATCCAATTATATGTTATTTTAATATCAAAAGAATGATATTGTCGCTTGTGCGTACGTACGAACTACATTCTCCACGAACGTGATGAGATTCATTCCCCATTGTATCCATTCAAGAATAATTATCATTTGAAGGTTAAAAAAATAATATTTAAAGACTTAATATCATTCTGTATATGAATAAGATACAACCTATCTATAAACAACATGGCTTACATAACGAAGCATATAAAGGAAAACGAGTAAGTTAACACCCGAAACGATGATAATAATAAAATATTATTAACAAAGAAATATTGAAAGATCATATATTATATCATATTTATGTATATGATTCTTGTATAATTTAATAATAATGATTTAAATATTATACAGGAGGTTAACCTACCCCCGAACAATTAAAAGTACAAGTTAAGGGTTAATTTCACAATATCTTTATTATCCGAGGTTGTTTTTACGTAAGTATCTACTAGGAAATATTTATTATCCATGTACATGTTTCATAAAAGGGTTTTCAAATGGATTCTTTTTAAGGGGATTTTTACTAAAACATCATTTTAAATTCTTTAAATATTAATTCTTCTAAATCGTTCTCATTAATGTCCATGTTTTCAAAATGGTTTTTAAGGATTTATTTATATGGACATTAATGTTTTTAAAATGTTAATTCCTTTCAAAAGTTTCAAAGTGGTATGGGAAACTTTTATTAAAAAATGTTTTTAGATGTTTTCCATTCAAAATTGCATGACTTTTAAATGTTTTCATGAAAAAGGGGTATTTCTCTCAAAGAGTTTTGCAAATCATTTTCATCTATGTCAAAATACTTTAATGGATTTTAATCTTGTTTTGAAGTTTATTTGTCATGATACAAATCTTCCATATTGTATTGAAGGTTTTGTGATACGTTTGACTATGGATGTGTTATTTTTACACCATTCATTGTTTATGGGTAAAGTATTGACATTTCGTATGCTAGTTTTAATATGAATTTTTATGTTACATTTAAACCTTTTCATATGAGGAATGCATTGGACTTAGTAAGTGACGGGGGGATTCATCTATAGCTCCTCGATGCATCGGTAGGTCTCATGAGACAAACTAGTGTCTTGGGACAAGGCCTTGACAAAAACTTATTTGTAGTCTTGGCACAAGGCCTTGACTATG
Source organism: Viscum album (assembly GCA_963277665.1). NCBI lineage: Eukaryota > Viridiplantae > Streptophyta > Magnoliopsida > Santalales > Viscaceae > Viscum > Viscum album. Next base: position 1,636,635,758 of record OY728163.1, on the reverse strand, counting down.
TGGTTATGATAGTCTGGCATTATGAATTCCATCATTATGAAAGTGGTTATTGATATTTCATGTGATTATTCGACTAGTAGAATATCCATGTGAATAAGTAAATGACATTATTTCATTTTATCTTTGTTATATTATGCTGAAGTTCAAGTTTAAAAGGATTTTGTTTTAGTTATACATTGCCTTAAATGTTTATGCTTATTTATGAATGTTTCTGCTATATTGTTATCCTTACTGATCATCTGAGCTCACCCCTTTCAATGTTTTATTTTTCCCAGGATGTGAAAAAGTATTTTATGAATGACCTGCAGGGATAGTATGAGGGGATATGAAGACAATATGTTGTTGTTGTTGTTTTTGTTTTTTACTTTATTATGTAATTTAAGACATATTAATATATCTAGTGTTTCCAAGGCTACTAAAATAATCGTTCTTTTCATATTTGATCTTTTGTGATCATGCCAATGTTATGTAATAGTGCACCTACTCTAGGTAACTGGGTTTGGGGTGTTACATACATGGTTGGCCACCTCATTCATGGTACACATAGTGTATAGGATGGTACACACTATGTACAGGGTGGAAAAACCATGTGTACGGGATGGTACATGTTGTGTAGTCTTGTGGTGTAGACAGAGAGTGGGGATGAGGTACATTGGTATGTATCCATGAGTGGATTCACATAATTTATAAGGTTCAAATTATATGTACTTTCTAGGAGTACATAACATGTGTTAAGAGGCATATGGAAAAGCGGAACCTTAGGGGTGACACACCATGTACCCCGATTAAACATTATTCAATTTTCCATGAAATTTCTTGTTTTGTTTTCTTTTCCCATAGATTCATAACTTGAAATTTGAGTATTCCATTCTATGAATTTTTATAGTTATATCACAGTGGTGGAAAATAACTGGCATTGATAAGAAATATTCATGGGGTTCACAACGGAGTGTTTATTAAGAGGATTTTTTCAATGTTTGGGTCTTGAATTATATTGGGGGTTGGCTTGTGCGCTATGAGGCCCGAGTGAGGGTTGTCAGTTAATTAATAAACATATGTTGAGAGTGTCATGTATATATATTTGAGGTTATTTTGAATAATTTTGTTATATAGGATAATGTGGTATCTTTGAGGCGATCTTGCTTTATCCCTGTATTCCTGGACCAGTTTCTCAAGGTTAGATTTTTTGAGGTTTAACTATTGGGTTTTACGAGAAAAAAGCTATTGGAAATTTTCAACTAGGATGATTTCAGGATATGATGGTTACATATGGATGTATTTGATCTATTAAGATGAGTCTAATAGAATATTCAGGATTCCTTAGTGGGATGAAAACGGATCGAGTGATTAGTGGTTGTTGAAGTCATCTTTTGAGAATTCCTATATTTCTTGGTATTATATGGATTCCCTTTTGTATGAGTTGGTATTTTTAAATGGTATTTTTTAAGAGGTAGATTATTTTATTCTTGTGATTTATTTTCCTTAGGGATTGTCTTGGGTTGAGGAGAAATTTTGGTGGTTCCTACTTTGAAGCTGCCATGAGGACATTGTGGAATTCCTTAGTTGGCGTGATTTAATTTTTTATACCATTTAGGTGTATTTCAATTTTAAGATTAGTTGGAGGCCACTTAGGGATATTTGGGATATTTATATACTAGGCATATCTAATGAATTTTTATGGGATTAAGGAACACCACATAGGGTGTCCTTCCCTTTCTATTTCAACTTGGCTATTTGAGGTTGTGTTTATGAGCCTGGATAAAGATCATGGGTGTATTTTTGGGTCTCATAAAGGGAATCACATCTCACTGTGACCCTAAGGACTGTGAGAGCCCCATGTTTTGGTTTGGACTTGAGGTTGGTTGTAGAGAGACTGTAGTGCTGCTTTATTGGGTGTCGAGAGATGAATTGTTCTTTTTTTCAATAAGAGTGGATCAGTGTTGCTAGTTAAAGTATTTATACAATGGGTTTGTGGTTGGACCCTACCATGTTCTACAAGCCATTTTCCATGAGGTTTGATGCAGTTTTGATCCGGGTCATGGTTTAAATAGGAGACCCTTGTGATGCAATGGATCTTGCAATGGCCATGAGTTATGATCTAGTTATCTAATTTGTTGTCTTGTTGTGATTAGACGACATTGTAAGTGAAAGGAGGGTCTGGATGAGGGCACATATTCTAGATTGAGTGTGAACCCAACCAATATGGTATGTTAGTCAAGGTTTTAATTTTTTGTAGTGGGGTATGCAGTGGAAGTTGGTGGGCTAGGGATTTAAAAAATTTCATCATAGAAGTGACAAACCATCTTCTTCTCGGAGGATCATAGCCCTGGTAAAGATCCAAGGATCTGGTATTATAACACCCTTAGTTATTATGATCCTTTTTTTAGAATAAATTAATTTTCATTGATGTATTTTATTAAAAGATACACCAAGTTAAAATTTCATTATACACTATGTCTAGTTAATCATGGGCTAGATGCAACATCAACTAAGTTTGTGTTACACACAACACCGTGTTCCTACGAAATGGCATTTTAGTATTATAATTATTTAAATGAGATATTTATAACATGGCTATTAAAATTAGTAATATTAAAACTATTAACTACTTTTTTCATATTATTTATAATTGTTTTATATAAATAAAACATATTGATAACAAAACATATAATTGTTTTAGTAAAGTCTTTATATGTTTGAAAATACTATTTTCTCAAATGATCTTCTTTTTATGTATTTCCATAAAAAATGATAAATTTTATTTTAGAAACATTTAACAATTTAATTTTATAAAATAAAATTAATTTTTAAACATAGAAGGTAAAAATTAGATTAGGGTGAATTTCAGAGTGTTTTTTTTTCTGAAAAACTTCATTTTTTGATGAATAGTGAAAAATATTGAATTTTAATTCAAACCTTATTTTTAATATAATTTATTTAAATCGATAAATTATATTTTAATTAGATTTTAAAGTTGATTTAGGTAAATTTTAAATCAATCAATTAAATATAGGTCATTAGAAACAATTTTACTATGAAATTGGATATAATAACATTTCAAACATTTAATCATTTTCACTTAAAAACCCGTTGTCTCACCACATTTGTAGGATTAACATTAAATTAATTTCTTCCACTTATGTGATAAGAATTTGGAAAAATGGATTCCATATTTTTAATCATAATAATTCATAATTTCTAATAATATCAACTTAGTTTTTGACCAAATATATTAGGGAAAGTAATTAAAATTAATTACATCAATTAAGGTAAAAACGAAATTAGTTATTAGTTAAACATTAACATAAGTGTCCAAATAACCTAGAAAAATGTACAAAATCAATTTTATAGACATATTTTGACAATTTACCCTATTGGATAAAAAATATAAAATTATTGGAGGCATGTGATGAAAGGGATACCTCTCAATGGTGTTTGCCTTTTTATATTTACTAAAATCTCACTCCTCCTCCATTATAAAGGGAACTCACAACCCCCACTTCTTCATACCTCTAAAGACCTTTTTCTTGGAAAAAATCTACCCAAATTTCCTACCAAAATCTCTATCTTCATCTTATAATCCTCCATTTAGGTAGAAATCCATCCAAGCAAGCCCTTTGGTGTAAACCAAGAGGAGTGATCGAAATAAGAGGAAACATTAATCCACAAGCTCTTTTGATTTATTTTCATCATCCACCCCTATATTATTTTTGTTGAATTATTATATAATATCCCAAATACACTAAATATTATGATATGTTTTAATAAAAAAATTTATACCCACACCTACATACAATTTCGTCCAATGGCTAATTAATACACTGTTTGTGTGTACAAAGGACTACCACCACGCGAAACGATGTTGTTCATTTTTCCTTTCCCACATACAATGGTATGAAATTATGATGTTAATACACTTTTTATATGTTATATATGATATTTAGGATGTATTTATTCTTATTTATTTTTTATATAACACATAACTTAAAGATTTCCATTTTTTTATAAATATGATAATTGGGTTTGTGGATGTGTGGACTACCGCCTCTTCAAAGAGATGTCATTCATTCACACATTACATGGAATGTATTAAAGATAAGTTTATTATAATTATATGATAAATTTTAAAAATTATTTTTAATGTAAATATATAATGTATATATATATATAAACATATGTTCCATTTACTTCCTTTCATTCAAAATAAAAATTAAATGCCAACAATGTTCATGCGTACGTACAACCTACCGTCTCTATTAATGGTTTATTTCATTTTTTACATCTAACATTCATAAATTATTATAAGATTTAATATAATGAATATATATGATATTTATATCATGTTTTATTTTCTGTAAATAAGTAAATAATGACCTATGTAATATGATCAAGAATAATAATCCAAAGCATAAATTAAAAACAAAATAGATATTACCCAAAACCTAACATTGACAAGTAATTGTTATTAAATGGGTAATATAAAGTCATAATAAAATAATATATGATATTATATATAATAATATGGTTATTTTTTAGATCTATAATAAACTTATATTTATTATATATGAGGTTTTAATGAGTACAATAAGAGTCAAGACATAAGGTATGAGGATTTCTTTTCTCACTTTTATTTCTATAAGACTTATTCCTTATTCACAACACTATTATTTTGTGTGGTGTATATAATTTCAATGAATATATTATATGATTATTACCCATAATTTTATATGTATTTACATTACCATTTTATTATCTCTATTTTAGGTGGTTTTATGGTTCAAAAGCTACCAAATCAATAAGGTAGTTCTGTTTAAATTTTCATTTTTTGAGACACATGTTTTATTATGAACCTATATTCATTTACAAGTAATATATACTTCCATTTGACATGTTATATCATGAATCTACTCTTTTTAATGATATTTTTAGCTTCATGAAATTTCATATTCTTACATGGGTGGTTTTATCCAATGTTTCCTTTCTTGTAAGTGTTTTTGGAACAATATCATCATTTATTATGATTGTTTATGATTATCCATACATTGATAAAATATTATACTCCCTTTCTAATCAAAAATTGTAAATTTTCTCATCAAATTGTTATTAATTATATATTCAAGTATAGGATACATTTTTACTCTTTTTTACTAAATATGATAAGAAAATGTTTTTTTGAAAATCTTACCACATCTCTCTTGTCGGTTGGAAATTTGTTTTATTCAGAACCCATGTATACAAAAAAGAATTAATTTTTTAATTTGTTTATTTTAATCTCATTTTCAATAAAAAATTATTTTAAAAATGTTTTATTCTTTTCAAATATTCTTTTAAAAGATTTCAAAGCTATTTTCAAAGGAAAACATTTTCAAAAATGTTTTATGTTTTAAAAATAAATTTTCAAAGAAGAAATTATATTTTAATCAATAAATCATATTAAAGGGTATTTAATTTTTTCCCATCTATGATGACATCCTTTGGTGTTACTCATGCCTTTCTTGGTATATGATCTAAGGGTACCATTTATATACTTTCTTTTAGTGGTTTTTGTTTTGATGCAATGATGTTTATGAAACTCATTTAAATGGGTTATATGATTATGAAATAGGCTTCTTTTCATCGATTATGTTGTGAGGAAATGATTATGAAAATTGTAACTTTTCCATTGGTTATTATAAGATTACATGGTTATGATACCCAATTCATTTCATGGATTATGATATGATTAATATTAATAATCTAATAGAACAAATTGGTATTATTTCATTATGAGATGGGTGAGACTTATATCCCCTCCAATTAATAGGGTAATGATTTACATCTCATGAGATATACAAGGTTGTAATAGGGAGTGAACTCAGTTCAGTAAAGTACTTTATCTACTAATATGGTCTTGGGAGTGAACCTTGACTTCTAATATGGTAATGGTAGTTAACCATGTTTACCAATATATTATGAGGAGTGAAACCATACTACTATTATTGAATTGGTAGGGATTAATTTACTACTATGGAAATAATTTTATATTCTTATGGGTCTGCCATAATTCCTGGTCTTATTCCTTTGTTATTATTTCATGCCTTATGATCTTGATTCCCAAATGATTCATGTCTTATGAACTATCAATATTTATTCCATGATTCATGTTTATTATATTTGATATATAAGATATGATCTTACAGTGTTATGATCACATTATAATACCCTTATGCTCATAATTATGGTCACATATCTACCGTGTTAATCCTTACCAAGAATCTGATATCACCCCTTTTTAGGTTTCATTCCCCAGTTTATGAAGATATTTATTACGTATGATGTTTCTATAAAGTTTATTATTCATGAAGAACTTATTAGAAGATAGTGTATCTCACTTATGTACTAGTGTTTATGTTTCAATGTTTCTAAAGGCACTAAACTAATACAGTCACTCACTGTCTGTTTGTGTAATGTATTATGTATTATCAAAAAATGATGTAATGTTAATGTATGTTAATTTAGGTTCTCTATAGATTGTATTAGAGAAAAATTTTTGTCAACCATTTAAAAATATTATGATAAAACTTTAGTGAGAACACTAAGGACATGTTTAAGGAAATGTCAAAGGATGGGGAAAATTATAAGAAAATGACTTGGAATTTTGGTAAAGGATAGATCAGGTCATTTACAAGAATTAAATCCTTGTATGTATACAATAAGTGGTTGTGGATCTATAATAAACATAAATAGGGATAAAAACACAAAAAATATCGTTCTAATATAGATTTGATCAGAAACTGGCGCAGGACAATGGGCCTTATTGCACACCCAGTTTGACACTCTAGAGGGATATGATTTGAAAATTCACTAAATTTTCATGAAAAATCATGAAGGATTTAAATATTAATTGTATATGAATAAACTTTGATTAATCTACAGTGTCATAAATTAAAGATAATGTTATAATTTAGACATCCTATAAGTGGGTTTTCATGATTATTTGGTTCCCTAATATCATAATTGTTTCTTACTCTATGTTTTTTTTGTAGTAAATAAATGTAACCTAATGAAACCATGTTAATAGTGATTTTGATATATAATGAAATGATTTTACCCTTGAGAAAATTAATTCTATGTGATCTAGAATAAAAAACTCATTGTTATGATCACCCAAATTATTCAATCTATGAATCGTGCTAGACAACTAAATGAGAAAATAAGGGGAAAAATTCTACTGAGTCCTTCAGGAGGAAACATACAGGTTTATTCAAAGGGTCTTGTAATCAACTTGTTGTTGAAAAATGGATCATTGGAAAAAAAAATTCTTTTATGTTCGAAAAATGAGAAATTCATTATGGTCGTTTATTAGTTAGAAGGTGAAGTAAACCAGTGGTGGAATCTATTCAAGAATAAAGATTATAAATATTCAATTGAATTGATGGATTGGGATGATTTCAAGAACATATTTTTTAATAATTATTTTCCTCATATTCTTCATACAAGGTCGGATAAATATTTCCTTATGTAAAATAAAATGGATGATGAATATGTTGGTACCTATAAGGATAATTTCACAAGACTTGTTAGGTACTCTTCTATTATTATCATCCAACCCAAAAGTAAAGTTTTTTTATTCTTAAATGGATTAAATCCAAGTCTTAGAAGTTTTTGCGCTATAAGAGACTTTAGTAGATATGAACAGATTGTGAATTTTGAAATTAAGGTTGAAATGGAGGGTGGAGTTACTTATCAATCCCATGGTTTTGATAAGAAAATGATGTTGGAGTGCAAAGGAAAATATGAAAACCATGAAAAAAAATATGTGCTATTATTTATTCTCTATGTGTGGAAAGAAGCATGTAGGAAATTGTCTTAAGGGGTCTAAAAAAAATTCAACTATGTATGGAATGGTTATTGGGAATTTTATTGTCTATGTGATGGAAATAAGTTATATATCAATGATAATAGAGAGAAAGATTCACTGAATTTACCTCCACCACATTAGTTCTACAAGTGTAAGAAGAATTAGAATTATTCTAACCAGTTACCAAAAAAAATGTTAAAGTCGATGATCGACATCAGTAACCATTTCAACTAAGGGAAAAAGGGAAATGTAATGAGATCATTGTTCTAATAAGGGGTATGATAATGATGTGGTGAAAGGTATACTTATCATGAACTCTAAAACTATTAATGTTATATTTTGATTCTAGATATACCCACTCTATCATATCTAAATAATTTTCTAGGTGTATAAGATTTGAAAAAAAAATGTTAGATGTGGAATTTTCATTTTAAACCCCTAGTGGTACAATGATTTCATCTCATGTATATGATTAATCTCCGAATGATGTTTGTAGGAATGTGCTTTTTTAAAATCTTTTCATTCTTCCTCTTGTTGAATTTGATTTCATCTGATGTATGGATTGTCTTTATCTACTTAAAATAAATATCAATTATTGACTAAGTGAGGCTAGATTTTATATTTAAAACCAAACTATGATTATGTATCAATGTTATGATAATTATGAACTTCCTAGGGAGATTACATCCACTATATGGGTAATAATTCCCATTCAGAGTGGATTTTATATAAAATGGTTGGGGATAAAATCGTCATTGATTATATAGATATTTTTTTGTTAATTTTTGGATGTATCTATGGAATATTATCCTAGCCTTCATCCAAACATGAAGTTGAGTTCTCAATAGAACTCATAGTAGGTTCCACAAAATTTCAAAGAGTCTGCATAGAATTTACCCAATTTAGTTAGAGGAATTGAAAAATTAGCTTCATGAAAATATTGATAAGGGAATCCTTTTTCCATGTGTGTCACCTTGGTGTGAACCTATTCCATTTTATGAAAAATAAAGATATTTCAATGAGGCTCTGCATTTTTTATCAAGAGTTTAACAACATCATGATCAAGAACAAGTATCCTCTTCCCTGTATTGATGACTTGTTTTATCAACTTAATAGAGCTTAGTAATTCTCCAAGATTGACCTTCATTCTGTATATCATCAATTTAGGATTAATAAAGAGGATATACCTAATAAATAATTCCATACAAGGTATGACCACTATGAATATGGATTGATGGCATTTGGCCTTACTAATGCCCCTGCTATATTCATGGATAGGATGAATAGAGTCTTTAGATATAACCTTAATCAGATTGTGGTAGTCTTTGTAGCAGATATTCTTATATATTAAAAGAGAAATAAAGAGAATTTATACAACTTGAGAATTATAATAAAGACCCTAAGGAAGGAGAAAATATATAAAAAATTTACAAAGTGTGAATTTTGGTTTCAAAAGGCTTTATTTTTTAGGTCATATAATCTCATTAGAGGGTATAATAGTAGATCCATCAAAGATAGAGGCTATTGAATGTTGGATTATAACAACCATGGTGAATGAGATGTATATTTTTCTTGGTATAGTAGTATATTATTGATGGTTTTGGAGAACTTTTCATAACTATTTAATACTATAACCAAGCTAACTCGGAAGAGTTTTATGGTCTTCTCGATAGATGAATGTGAGGAAAACATCAAGTAACTAAAGAGAAGGTTGGTCAACACAATTTTATTATATTACCTTATAGTGGATAAGGGTTTATATTCTATAGTAATGAATCCAATAAGAGATTACAGTGTGTTATCATGAGGAATAATAGGTTTATAGCCAATTCCTCATGAAAATTGAATATTCATAACCAAAATTTCCCAACACATGATTTGGACATACATATGGTAATTTTTGAATTAAATATATGGAGGAATTATCATTATAGAGATAAGTTTGATATATATACCAATCATAAAAGTATAAAATATATATTCACATAGAAGAAGTTGAACATTAACTAGAGAAGATGGTTAGAGATGACAAAAGATTATGATTGCTCAATGCATTTGAACCATAGGAAAGAAAAAAAAAAGGTAACCAATTCTTTGAGTTGAAAGGATCATGGTAGCTTATCCATGATGAGGATAAAAAATATCCAATATTTATGGATTTCAATGGATGGATATAGAAATCATACAGAAAGGGGAAAAATATTATCTTTCTCAATTGAATGTTCAACCCTTTATCCAAGTGAATATTAAAGAGGTACATAAGGAAGACATAGAAATGAAGATGAAGGTTATAAATGTTCCTAAGTTTACCATTGATACAGATGGAATAATAAGGTTTAAGAACTTTGTATGTGTTCCATCCATACTAGATTTAAAGAAGGTGTTATTAAAGGAAGTTCATAGTTTGTTATTCCCTATTCATCGTAGGGGAGCAAAGACACATAGATACTTGAAATAATAATTCTAGTGGGATTGAATGAAGAGTGATACTGAAAATTTTATATATAGGATATTGGTATGTCTACAAGTTAAGGCTAAATGAAAAAAGCTAAAGGGTATGTGGCATATATTACCCATAACAGAATGGAAATGTGAGAACATCACTATAAATTTTTTCATGGGACTCCCCAAAACATCTAATGGGTTTTATAATATATTGGTGGTATTTGATCACCATACTAAGGAAACGCACTTCATTACCATTAGAGAAGAATTGTATTTGGGTCATATTTCCATGATATAAATTAAGGAAGTTGTAAGGTTTCTTGGAGTACCAAATTCAATTATATTTGATCAGGATATGAGGATTACCTGAATGTTCTTGTGATTTCTACAACAATACCTTGATACAAATTTGAGTTTTAGAATTTCTTATATTACATGGATAGATGGTCAGTCTAAATGAATAATTCAGACTCTAGAGGACATGTTGAGATCTTATTCATGGGGTTTAAAAGGTGGTTGGGACCAACACCTTCCACTAGCTGAGTTTACATAAAACAACACATTTCACTAATGAATTTAGATACATACTTATGAATAACTCTATGGAAATAAATTTAGAGCTCCAAAATGCTGGAATGAAGTTGTAGAAAGAAAGATATTGGGACCTGAGATCATTGAAGAAATGATGAGAATGTTAGATCCATTCAGAATCATATCAAGGAATCTTATAGTTGGTAGAAAATTTATGTTGATAATCATTGATATGAACTAGAATTTAATGTTTTTGGGAAGTTTTTTCAATGAATATCTCCCCAGAATAAGGTTATAATATTTACGAAGCAAGGGAAAATTAGCCCTAGGTAAATTGGTCACTTTGAAATTATTGATCATGTCAGGATGGTATCCCATCAATTGGAACATCATCCAAATATCTCTCAAATGCATGACGTTTTCAATGTATCTCTCCTAAGGAATTATATACCTAATACTTCACATAAAATGAACCCAGAGGTCATGCTGCTAGAGTAGAATCTTTCATATGAGGAACAACTGGTTGAAATTCTTGATCTTATAGAGAAAGTTATACAAAAGAGATCACTCACATGGTCAATATTTTCTCGAGAAATAACATGTCATAATAAGATACATGAGAACATGAGTATATAATGACGTAGAATTATCATCATTTTTTTCTATTAGAATCCTGACTTTCAAGGATGACATTACTTTTAATGGGGGTAAAAGGTAACAACCCAATTTTTTATGAATCCATTTTTCAAATAAATCAATTTTATTTCATGTCATTAATTTCATGAAACCCCAAGATAAAATTTAATTATATTCTACACCATGATACTCTTTCATGACACACAACATCATATTATCTTACATTACACGCAACACTGAGTTTTTACAAAATAACATTTTATTATTAGTATTAATTAAATGAGATAGTTATAACATAATAACTAATCTTTGTAATATGAATAGTAATAAAATATTTAAAAATATTATTTATAGTGGTTTTATGTAAATAAAACATATTACTAATAAAAAGTATAATTTGTTTTGGGTAAATTCAATATATGTTTGAAAATAATATTATCTCAAATGAACTTATTTTTATGTACTTTTGTGAAGAATAATAAAATTAATTTTAGAATAAAATAGAAATTTTATTTGATAAAAAATATCAATTTTTAATTCATAATTTTAAAATTATCTTAGGGTGAATTTTTGAGTTTTTTTTATGAAAAAAACATAATTTTGGAAAAATAGAAAAAAAACTGTATTTTTATTCAAAACGAATTTTTTTTTATAATTTATTTATATTGATACATTAAATTTTAGTTTGGTTTTAAATTTTAATTATATAATTTTTACTTAAATTAATATAATTTAGGAAATTGGAAAAAAATTTAACATTAAAATTGGATATAAAAACATTTTAATCGTTTAACAAATTTTCATAAAAACCTGTTTTCATGACACGTATGCGAGATTGATTATAAATTAATTTCTCCCAATAATATTTTTAGAAATTGGAAAAATGGATTCCATATTTGGAATCATAATAATTTCTAATTTCTAAAATGTTCAACTTATTTTTTTACCAAAAAATATTCATAAAAGTAATTAAAATTAAATGCAATAATTAAGGTAAAAACAAAATTTCATAGTGGTTAAACATTAAAATAAGTGGACAAATATCCTAAAAATATGTCCAAAATAAATTGTCTCATCATATTTCAACCACGTAACCTATTTTATAGAAAATGGAATATTATTGGATGCACATGATGTAATGGAGAACTCTCAATAGTATTTTTTATTTTATATTTTCTAAAATGACACTCCTCATCTACTATAAAAGGGAACTCACCCACTCACTTATTTACACCTCTAAAGAAATTTTTATTTTCCAGAATCTACCTAGATATTTTCTTAAATTCCTTATATTCATCCTAGAATCCTCCATTTTGGAATCAATTCTACAAAGTAATCTGTTTGGTGCAATCCAAGAGGAGTTACCCAAGGAAAATGTTACATCCTTCCACAAACTCCGTTGTTTTATTTTCATTCTCCAGCCACTCAAATCTTATTATTACATAATTATATAATAACCTCAGTATACTATATAAACTTTAATGTTGTAAATATATGTGTTTTATCTACACCTACACATAATTCAATCAAATGGGTAATGAAATTACTTTTCATGTGTACGGTGGACTGCCACCTCGTGAAACAATGTCATTCATTTTTATTTTACCACCTCTCATGGATGGTAATTATGATGGAAATAATATTTTTAGATCTTATGTATGATATTTATGATGAATTTATGATTATTTAATTATTATATAACATATAACATCATGATTTCCATTTTTTTAAATATAGTAACCTCTTTTTATGGTCTTGTGGACCACTGCCTACTCAAATCGATGTGATTTGTTCACACATTACATGGAATGTATTAAGGATGAGTTTAGTAAAATTATATGATAAATGTAGAATAATAATGATACTATAATTATCTTATATATATAGGTCATTTTGATTCTTTCATTAAAAATGATAATTAAATTTAAACAATATTCATACGTACATACCACCAGTTGTCTCCATGAACGATGTATTTCATTTTTTATTTCAACCATTTATAGATTATTATAAAAATTTATATAATAAATACATATTATATTTATACCATGTTTTAAATTATATAAATAAGTAAATAATTACCTAAGTAATAGGATCAAGAATAATAATTCAAAATATATATGAAAAACAAAGTAGACATTACCCAAAACACAACATTAACATGGAATTATTAAGAAATATGTATTTTAAAGAAATAATAAAATCATATATGGTATTATATATTAGAATATAGTTCTATGGTAGATGTATAATAAACATATATTTACTATAAAATATGTTTGAAAAAGTAAAAAGAGATTCAGGACACAAGGTAAAGGGATTAATAGTCTTAGTTTTATTTCTGTGAGCCGTATGCCTTATTCACCACTCATTTCTTTTATGTGGTGTATATACTTCTAGTGAATGTATTATATAATTAATATCCATAAATTTAATGGTATTTTATTATAAATGATATTTTATTCTTATTTTCATGGAAAGAGTATTTTGTAAATGTTTTATGGTTTTCAAAGATCCCTTTACAAGTTTATAAATATATTTTCAAAGAAAAAGTTTTTCAAAAATGTTTTATGTTATAAATTTTTTTCTCAAAGTAGAAATGGTATTTATATCAAGAAATTTGTTTAAAGTATCAATACAAATTATTTTCAATATAATATGACTTCGTTTGGTGTGACTCATGCCTTTCTAGTGATATGATCTAAGGGTAATGTTTATATTCTTTCTCCGAATGGTTTATGTTTTGATGGTATGATGTTTAGGAAACCTGTTTCTCTTTCAAAATTTTCATTCTTATGAAACCTTATTATTTTAATGGGTAATGTTTTTCTGAAAATAATATGAAACCTATCTCTTTTCCATACATTAAGATATGATTAAATTTTTGTGATAACTATTTCATTTTAGGGGTTATGATATGATGAATTTTTATGATCTAGTGGAACACATGTGTATGATTTGATTATGATATGTGTCGGACTTATATCTCCCTCCAATACATTGGGTAAATATTTATATCTCGTTATATAAACATATATGGATTGATGAGTGAAATTGGTTCATGAAAAGAATTTTTCCACTAAGATAGTCTTGGGAGTGAACCTTGACTATTAAGATGGTCATGGGAGTGAACCATGACTACCAAGAAGATATTGAGAGTGAAACAATACTACTAATATGGAATTGGTAGAGATTCCTTGACTACCATGGAAATCATTTTATATGATTATTTATCTTCCACAATTCCATGTATTATTCTTATGTTACGCTTTCATGGATTTTGGTCCTGATTCCTTATGACACATGTCTTATGACCTGCCAATAATTATGTCAGTATTCATGTTTTTGATCATTGAAATGTAATTTAGGATATTATGATGTGATTATCAAGTTGTAAGACCCTTATTATCGTAATTATTCTTTCATATCTCCCTTGTTTTCACTTACTGAGTGTCTAATCACACCCCTTTTAGGTTACATTTTCCCAATTTATGAAGATATGTATTGCATATAATGTGTTTAAGAAGGGTTCTAGTCATGAAGAACCTATATAGAGATAGGTTATCTCACTTATATACTAGTGTTTATGTTTCCATAATTCCAAAGGCAATAAACTAATACAACATTTGGGCGTCTGTTTGTGTAATGTAGTAAGTATTCCCAAAAAAATGATGTATTTTTAATGTATATTAAGAGAGGGTTGTTATATGCATGAATTAATTATTCATAAAAATAAAAATGAATGATTACCTTTTTGGAATTGGTGGTGTGTTCAATTTCATATCTCTGCTAACAATCATCAATAAATAGATCCATTGATGAACCACTTTAGTTTATCCATACAATATTCAAGTGGTCGTGTTAATAAAAATCATCAAAATGTGGTTGCTTGCATGGAAATTTAATGAATATATTGATGTCATGATGATCCCCATTATCCCATTCATTTGACCTATAATGGTGATCAAATATGGAATTCTCAAATGAAACCTCTCTCTCTCTTGTATTAGAAGAAGGAGAGAGAATATATCATATATGAATGGATGAAATGTCTGTGGAATGAGTGTAACGACCAAAAAATTCATTAATAAAAATTAATTATTATCTATTTAAATGTATTTTTATGGTTATGTAAAATTTATGATGTTATTTTGATTTATTTTTTGGATTTTAAAATACAGTTAAGAATTGTGACTGTTGCTAATATTGTCAGTGAATAGTGATCACATGATTAGTATAAATATATAGCTTTAACAAATCCAATTTAATCAGAAAAAAGGAAGCGATGGCCTCATCTAGTATAATTTCCCTATATGAAGCGCATTTTTTAGATCTCGGAAATGAGGTCGCATTATTGGGATTCGCTCTTGTCTAATCCCATTCCGAGCTTCAACACGTGAAGCATGAACAGAACCGCCTTTGGGAGAAGTGGAAGTTAATAGAGATTACCACCCGTGCGATGTTATCTGAGCCACCCCAAGAGTCTATCACCATAAAAACCATAACCTTAGGTCTTATTAAGGTTTTATAAAGGTTAATGTAACAATACCCTAGTACTACGATTATGTACATTATTCTTATATAGAAAATATAAATTCTTTTTATTATTGTTACTTTGTAAATAGTTTTTAAAGCACAAATAGTATTTTTAGTTAATATTCAACTACGAAATATTTTTTATGAATCAATGGATCATTGAATTAAATAATATTTTAATAAAATATTATTATTTTTATTATTATTAAATAAATTTTTATTAAATATAAATTATTGTATAATTTTATGAATGCAATCGTAATTTTTATTAAGGTTTGAAAGCTGTTTTTGTCAAAACAGATGAATGTTCGATAAATGTCATTTTTAATTTTAAATGTAAAAATAAATATATTTAGAAAATTATTTAGATATAATTAGTATTAATTTTTTAATTATGATGTTTAAATTATCAAATGGTGAATTTTTTATAATTTTCTAAGATAGATGAATTTTTGGGGAAAAATTAAATACCGTTTAAATATATAATGTGTTTTATGACATCATAATGACCCAATAGTGAAGTAATAAAATAATATAAACATTATTTTATGAAAATATATGTTTTACCATTAAAATAATGTGATTTTGGGTTTTATTTATTTAATTTACAAAGCTTTAGTGGACCCTTCATGACTTATAAAACATTTTGTCCTTTTAAATTTTTTTCCTTGAGAGTGTGACTCACCTCCACATAAGCAACCCTATTTTTTTAAGAAGTTAGGAAATTTTCGTTATAAAATATTGTTTTCCACCCCCCTTTGGAAGAAACCATGGGCAAAAACCATGGGCTGGTTTGTGGTTTTGATTAGATTAATGTGAGGTGTCCCAAACCTAAATAATAAAAAATTCCTACTCTTTTCCTCTATCAACCCAACCAAGCTCCAACTTCCTAATCACTAAAATCCCTTTTAGTTCGTCCCACCTCTTCCCTCATCTCTCTAGAATCCTCTCAAGTCTCCCCAGGCTCTCAAGAAGTCTCTCTCAAGCCCCTCCCAAGCCTTTGGGATCACACTTCAAGTAAGGTATTTATTCCATTCAAAAATTTGTCCAAGTTTCTTTATATTGTTATATCCTTTTCCTTTCAATTAAAAATGTTGTGGTATGATTTTGTACCTCCCCAATACTTCCCTCTACATGATTGAATAATTATAGATACCTTTTCTCTCTCATTAATGTCTCCCATGTATACTGTAACACCCCAATATTTCATAGTACGTTATTTCTTCAAAGTAATGCAATAACTTTCACTACAAGCAACACTGAGTTCAAGCGCACCACGACATACCAAACTAGTTGTTAAAAATCTATTTTGAATAGTATTAACTAAATTTTGAACTTTATATAATCCTTATAATTTTAGAATCTATATTATGAGTTTCTTAGACATAATGTAAGAACAAAATTCATTTTTTTAGATAAAAGAATTATTTTTCCAAAAATGAAATTTTAACACCTTTTAATGGAAAACCCTTTTTAAATCCAATATTTTAAACTTTTATATATTCAATTTGAAAAAAAAAATATTTTTTATAATCGTAAAAAAGAATTTATTTTCAATAAATTTTTGGTGTTTTTCTGATAACTTTCAAATTTGGGTGAATAATGAAAAATACTATATTTTAATTGAAAACAACTTTTTTAATCAAAATAATTTATGGTGTTGAATTATAGATTTTAATGGTTTGGAAGTATAATTAGATTATATTTTTACCATTTAATCCAATTATTGTCATTGTAAGTAATTTCACTTTAAAATTGGATAAAATAATGTGTCAATCTTTTGATAGTTATTATTTCTTAAAAATACACTTTTGGGTTTTTACAACGAGAATTAATTTTAAATTAATTAATTATACTTCTAGGTTTTGAAATTTGTAAAATAGAATTCTTTTTTGAATTCAGAATATAAAAATTACCTTAGGGTGAAGTTTTGGTATTTTTGTAAAAACTTTCAATTTTTGATGAATAGTGAAAAACACTGAGTTATAGTTTAAAACCGAATTTTAATTTAAATAATTATTTAATTTATTGAAGTTTATTTTGGGTAAAAAATGATACATAATACCTATATATGTTCAATTTAATTCATTGAAGTCAGTTTATAATAACTTTAGATATATAAAAATTATATTGAACTTTTTACTGTGTTTAACCACCTCCTAGGAGCATTTGAAAATTTACAAAAAACATAATTTACCGCTTCTGTGAGTTGAATTTTAAAAATCTGAGAGACACGATTGATATCAGTAAGTAAAATGGGATTCAATAAAATGAAAATAATTTTTTTGTGAATAGTTACTTTTTACTTTTATTTACCACGGTTAAAAGTAAATAGGGTAATTTAGGGTAAAAATGATATTATTATTACCCTAACACATGTCCTAACTCTATTGGATAAGTTTAATTAGACCAAAAACAAACTTATAAATAACATATAATCCTTTAGGTCCCCTTGAATTAGATTAGGACATTTATTTTTATTTAATTCAAAGAAGAGTTAAAAGAGTTAAAATCAAAGTTTAATAACTAAAACATTATTAATATAGGGTTAAACATAAGATAAATTCGACTATGAAAATTTATTAGAAAGATAAAAATATTTCCTAAATAATGGTATTTTATTTGTAGTTTTTAGAAATTAAATAATTTAATTTATTTATGACACAATGATGATACAATAATTACCCAATTAATGAAAGATTATAATAATTGATATTATAAATATCCAAATAAAGGTAATTTGAGACTTTATATGAATTACACTAATTTTCTAGGTTAATATGACATATTAGTGTTGGTTATATGAATTTTTTAGAAGTAATAATAATGTTATGAATTGAGCAAAAACAAAATACCAAATAGTGTCAAAATTGACATAAAAGGGTTTTTAAAACAAATATTATATTATTAATTAATATTCTATTCCTAAAAATCTATGGTTCTTCCAAAAGGCTTATATAATGATAGTTGTATCATTAATGAACCACTTGTGGGTTATCTTATAAGTATATATCATGTTTATTAACCATATAATATAAAAATACTAAGAGACATGGTAGATGTCCAACTATTTAACTAAGAGTTAAATCTAAAATATAAGGTTAATATAGTAACCCAGACCTACACAAAAACATTTATTTTGAGAGGTTTTCGACCCATACCCACATTATACTTTAAATAATCTATTTTTGAGCCATTATAATCTGAAAATTATTTTTTTATAAAATAATATTTCTATCTTTTCCTAAGGTACCCCTCACTCCTCCTATAAAAGGGAACTCACCCTTCTCCCTAATTCACATATTCAAAGCCATTTAGCTCGGCCATCCCCTTCCCTAATACCCTATAAACTGTCCTAAATTGATCCTAGAGGCCTTAATGTAGTCATAAAGCCAACTTAAGGAGCCCTATTGATCAAATCAAATGGAAGAACCCGAAGAAGAGGTAAATATTTCATCACCTCTTTCAAGTTTCTTTCTTCTTCCACTTCCTCATTATTTGTTGTTTCCATTCGAAAATAATAAATATATTATCTTATATATACTATGATGTTATTATAAATATGTTACAACCATATTCATTATTCTATCCATCCGTTTAATGTCATGTCACTATACATGCGTACGTACGACTTATCGTCTCCATGGCGTGGTGTAATTGTTATTCAATACATTATTATTTGGAAGGTTATAATAATGACGTGTAATTGATGTAAATAATAAATATAACATGATAATTATTATGTATATATGATATACCATCCAACTATATATCATTTTAATATCAAAATAACGACATTTTCGCTGGTGCATACATACGGATTACCATCACCACGAACGCGATGAGATTCGTTCCCCATCATATCCATTCAAGACTAATTATCATTGGATTATTAAAATAATGTTTAAATACTTAATATCATTCTGAATATGAATAAGATACATCATTTTCATAACAAACATTACTTACATAACAAAGCATATAAAGGAAAACGAATCAGTTAACACCTAAAATGACGATAATACTAAGATATTATTAACAAAGAAATATTAGAAGACCATATATGATATCATATTAATGTATATGATTCTTTTATAATTTAATAAAAATTATTTCACCATTATACAAGAGGTTAACCTACCCTCTACCAAGGAAAAGTACAAGGTAAGGGTTCATTTCATAATCTCTTTATTATCTGAGGTTGTTTATATGTAATTATCTAGTGGGACCTCTTTATCATCCACGTCCATGTTTCTTAAAAAAGTATTTCAAAACATTTTTACTATTTACAATACAATGGGGTAAAGTAATTTATACCTTTATTTGACCTTATATTTTTTGAAAGGAATATTTCCATCGTTTTCCAAACATGGTACTTTATGACTTTTTTGACAAAATTAAGGTAAGATTGTTTTTTTAAACTTATACGGTGGGTGTGGCTATTTTCCGCCGTTATAACATCATTTAAGCTTACCTTACAAGCTTATAAGAATATTTTCAAAATAAATTTTTTTTCATAATTATGTGACTCTTAAATGATTTCAAAATAGAAAGAGATATTTCTCTAAAAAATGTTTTGATTTCATTTATGTCAACATCCTTGGATAGATTTCATGTTTATTTGATGTTTATTTATTATGATACAAAACTTCCATAATTTATTGAAGGTTTTGTGATATGTTTTACTGTGGATGTGCTATTTTTATATCATTCAAGGTTTATGTTTAAAGTATTGACATTTCGTATGCTAGTTTTAATATGAATGTTTATGTTATATTTTAACCTTTTCATATGAGGAATGTATTGGACTTAGTAAGTGACAGGTGGAGCCCGATATAGCTCCTTGATGCATCGGTAGGTCTCATGAGGCAACTAGACGTGAAATTGGATGAGGCGTTTCCTAATTTGATATATGCTTTTGGCTGAGGCCTTAATCATTTTTAGACATCTTGGTTGAGGCCTTGACAAAATGTTTCAGATTGTCAGGCATTATACATTCCCTTATTATGAAAATAATATTGATGGTTCATGTGGTCATTTTACTAGTAGAATACCCATGATTATGTTTTGTTATGGAATTATTTACTCAACTCATATTGCATACATAAAAGTATTCATGTTTATTATTGGTAAAGGCATGTGGTTTCAATTATTCACCTTGCTTAATATTTATTTTATCTTCTGTTGCATTGCTTACCCTTACTGAGCGTTTGAGCTCACCCCTTTCTTATGTTTCATTTTCCCAGGATATGAAGAAGTTAGTTATGTGTGACTTGCAGGCATAATATAGGAGGCTTGGATGTTTCTAATGGAATAAATTCGTGTTGTATTTATTTTCAAGTTGTAAAGTTCAACTTATGTATGAATAATGTTTCCAATAATACTAAACTGATCTGTCTTTCGAGATATGATTTCCTTGTGATCATGACAATGTATTAAAATAATGCACTGACTCTGGGCTTCTGGGGTCGGGGCATTACATTTGGTATTAGATGACGTTTAGTACAAACATTGGAAACTAGATTTAGATAAACAGTGATTAGAACACATAGCCCTAAGATTGACTTTGATGATTAGTATAAAAGAACTTCCTTGAATTTTGGTATTGTAGAGATTTTGAGAGTTTTCCAAGAAATACATCCCTATCTGGATATGAGAAGGTAGAGACGGCTCTGGCACAGATGTACCTAGGGGTAAAACCCAAAAACACCATTTTGAGCTAGACTCAAATGAGAATAGGTGCACGACAACGGGCCTTGCCGCACTCTTGGTTATGACACTCCTGAGGGATATTCTTAGGATAGTCATCATTTTATTTACAAAACATTATGAAGGAATTAAGAGTATATACCTCCTCAAAGAAAATATTTTTATGATTATGGATTATATCCATAAACTATTTAATTTACATTAGGTATTTTACAAGTTTGTAATTATTCATTGAAATTCGTAAACTGACCTAGTGTATGCCATTGTATAGAAATGGCGCCCAGTAGAAGGAATGTGAACTCTAGCAATACGTATGATCCAAAGAGTAAGAATTATCATATCTTTCATGGTATTAATCCAACATTTAGAATGGAAGTAGTCTCCTAGGTATTCTCAACATATGAAGAAATACTATCATGTGTTAATAAGATAAGTAAAGAATTATCTGAATCCTATGGCTTTGAAAGGAAGCAAGAGAAGAAAAGGATAGAAGAGATAAAGATAGATAAAGGGAATATGGAAAAGAAAGATTTTCCCATATGTGATAACTGTGGAAAGAATAACCTTGGTAAATCTTTAAAGGAAATGAGAGTTTGTTATAGGTGTGGAGAAAAAGGACACCAAGTACATGATTTCAGGGGTAAGAAAAAGGTTTCAAATGTAAAATGCTTCATCTGCAAAGCATTGGGACACTACGCCAATCAATGTCCAAGTCATCTAAGTATACCACAAATGATTCTATTGGATAATAATCAAGTTATGATACTACCTCATATGTAGAGGAATTACTAGCGTTCTTATGTTATTATTATAGAATTATTTCATTTGAGTGTTGTATCAGCAATATACTGATTATATGAATTATGGAGATAAATAAGGATTGTAATGCAGTAATATTTTATTGAGGATTTGAGATTATATGGTTATAATAAAGGTTACTTAATAGTAAGCTACACTTTTTGGAAAATACATGGTATTAGTATAGGTAATCCTTAATATGGTCCTAATAATGAGGTAGTGATTTTTGAATAAGAGATGGTTGATTTGGATAAATTATATTGGATATTCTTGACTACCTTGAAACTGATTAATGATTTGTATATTCCATCATTGTTGGAGTTTACAATATTTTTGGATAGAATGAGTATATCTAGTATTCTATAAGGAATAAGGGAGAATGAATGTAATCAATAAGGTTTTATGGTAATTCAGGATGTTGCTGTGTTTTAAAATAATACATGATGAAGGTGTTCACATGTTATTACATGGAAAAAAGGACCTTCATTGTGTTTACCTTCCCTATAAATTTTGGACTATGAGTTTGGAAAGAAGTTATTTGGATAATTCAAGTTTGAGATTATTTTTGGATTTCCCTAAAAGGACAACCCTGAGGTTGGGTGGCAACTCGTCGCGTTCGACAAGGCCGTGAGACTTGAACCCGTAACTGAAGGGTGATAAGGGTGTATCACCTACCACTAGCCCACATGATGTCTTGGATTGAATAATGTAGTTTCTTAAAAAGGTCTGGTAGATGAATTATAAATTCATTTTTTGGAACCCTATACGAATATGATAAATAGAATATTTTTTTATGTTTTATTATCTTTTAGAGTGAAAGATGAGTTTTTGGTAGAAATTAGTTAATGGATGGAACTATACTTGTCAAGTATATATATATTTTCTTCTCTTATTCTATGAATAAATTAATTCTTAAACTTTAGGTAAGGGATATTAAAACTAAAAATGTGTTATCCTAATACCTTGTGTTTTGTTGAATAAATGATATTTTAAATCATCATCGATTCATGGTTTTGAGGCCCTAAATTCTACAATTGTTTGTGACTGATGACCTCAATCACTCTCTATAAATATTTACATTTGACCTCCAATTATGTGTCTATAATTTCCACCAATGTTCTCCTAATCAAGATCATAATTTGGTGGTGACTTTTTTATTCCCCTTTTCCTCTTATTAAGACTAAATTTTATTAACCCAATTTCTGATGTGGGGTTTCCCACAAAGGTATTTTCAATTTTCAACTTTTTATTTTTGAAGAACAATTTTAAATTGCGAGGGCACAATTTATTGAAGGAGGTAAGAATGTAACACCCCAAAATTTCATAGTACGTTATTTCTTCAAAGTAATGCAATAACTTGCACTACACACAACCCTGAGTTCAAACGCACCACGACTTACCAAACTTGCCATTCAAAAGAGGTTATGAATAGTATTAACTGAATTTTGAACATTATATAATATTTATAATTTTAGAATCCATATTATGAGTTTCTTAGAAATAATGTAAGAACAAAATTCATTTTTTTCAGATAAAATAATTAGTTTTAAAAAAATGTAATTTTACCGCCTTTTAATGGAGAACCCTTTTTAAATCCAATATTTAAATCTTTTACATATTCAATTTGACAAAATAAACGTCTTCTTTAGAATTGGGACATAAGAATTTAGTTTCAATAAATTTTTGGTGTTTTTATGATAACTTTCATATTTGGGTGAATAGTGAAGAATACTATATTTTAACTGAAAAAAACTTTTTTAATCAAAAAAATTTATAGTGTTGAACTATACATTTTAATGGTTTGGAACTATAATTAGATTATATTTTTACCATTTAATCCAATGATGTTCATTTTCAGTAATTTCACTTTAAAATTGGACACAAACAAGTGTCAATCTTCTGATAATTATTATTTCATAAAAATACACTTTTTGGTTTTGATAACGGGAATTAATTTTAAATTAATTAATGTAACTTATATATTTTGAAATTATTAAAATATAATTCATTTTTTAATTCGTAATATCAAAATTAGATTAGGGTGAATTATTGGTATTTTTCTGAAAACTTTCAATTTTTGATGAATAGTGAAAAACACTGAGTTATAGTTTAAAACTAATTTTATATTTAAATAATTATTTATTTTATTTAAATTTATTTTAGGAATTAATAGATTCATAATACCTATATGTATTCAATATAATTCATTGGAGTCAGTTTATAATAACTTTAGATATATAAAAATGTTATTGAACTTTTTACCGTCTTTACCCACCTCCTAAGAGTATTTAAAAATTTACATAAAACATAATTTTACCACTTCTGTGAGTTGAATTTCAATAATACGAGACATGTGATCGATATTAGTAAGCAAAATGTGGTTCAATAAGATGAAAATATATTTTTGGTGAATAGTAACTTTTTACTTTTATTTATCACAGTTAAAAGTAAATAGGGTAATTTAGGGTAAAAATGAAATTATTATTACCCTAACATATGTCCTAATTCTATTGGATATGTTAAATTCGACAAAAAAAACCTTATAAAAAAATATGATCCTTTAGGACAACTTGGATTAGATTAGGATATTTATTATTATTTAATTCAAAGAAGAGTTAAAAGAGTTAAAATCAATGTTTAATAACTAAAACATTTTTAATATGCAGTTAAACATAAGATAAATTCGACTATAAATATTCAATATAAATCTAAAAATATTTCTACATAATGGTATTTTATTTATATATTTATACATTAAATAATTTAATTTTTTTATGACACAATGATGATGCAGAAATTACCTAATTAATGAAATATTAAAATAATTGACATTATAAATATCCAAATAAATGTAATTTGAGACTTTTTATGAATAAAACTAATTTTTTAGGTTAATATGACATATTATTGTTGGTTAGATGAATTTTTTTTCGAAGTCATAATGCTGTTATGAATTTAGCAAAAACAAAATACCAAATAGTGTCAAAATTGACATAAAAGAGTTTTTAAAAAAATATATTATATTATTAATTAATATTCTATTCCTAAAAATCTATGGTTTGGACAAAAGACTTATATAATTATAGATTTATCATTAATTAACCACTTGGGGTTCTCTTGGAAGTATATAGTAAGTTTATTAACCATAAAATATAAAAATACAAAAAGGCATGGTAAATGTCAAACTATTTAACTAAGACTTAAATCTAAAATACAAGGATAATATTGTGACCCAAACATGTCTAAAAAATATTGTTTGAGTGGTTTTAGATACATACCCACCTTATCCTTTAAATAATCCATTTTGGAGCCATTAGAATCCGAAAATGATTTTATTATAAAATAATATTTCTAGCTTTTCCTAAGGTGTCCCTCACCCCTCTTATAAAAGGACACTCCACCTTCTCTCTAATTCACACATTCAAAGACATTTGGATCGGCCAAAACCTGCTCAAATACCCTCTAAACTTTCCTTCCTTTATTCTAGAAGCCTTTATTTAGTCATAAATCCAACTTAAGGAGCCCTTTTGATCCAATAAAAAGGAAGAACCAGAAGAAGAGGTAAATATTTCATCACCTCTTTCAAGTTATTTTCATCTTCCACTTCATCTTTCTTTGTTGTTTCCATTATAAAATAATAACTCTAGTATCTTCTATATACTGTGATGTTATTATAAATATGGTACAACCATATTCATTATTCCATCTATCCTTTGAATGACTTGTCACCATATGTGCATACATACGGCTTATCGTCTTCACGTCGTGGTGTAATTGTTATTCAATACATTATTATATGGATGGGTATAATAATGTTGTGTAATTTATGTAAATAAGAAATATAACATGAAAATTATTCTTTATATATGATATACCATCCAATTATATATTATTTTAATATCAAAAGAATGATATTGTCTCTCGTGCGTACGTACGGATTACCGTCACCAAAAACATGATGAGATTCATTCCTCATCACATCCATTCAAGACTAATTTGCATTAGATGACTAAAAATAGTGTTTAAAGACTTAATATCATTATGAATATGAATAATATATATCCTATCCACAGCAAACATTACTTACATTTCAAATCATATAAAGTAAAACCAATCTGTTAACACCCAAAATGATGACAATACTAAGATATTATAAACAAAGCAATATTAAAAGATCATATATGATATCATATTAATGTATATTATAATTTTATAATTTAATAAAAATTATTTCACAATTATACAGGAGTTGAACCTACCCTCGACCATGGAAAATTATAAGGTAAGGTTTTATTTTACAATCTCTTTATTATTTGAGGTTGTTTATACGTAATTATCTACTGGGACCTCATTATCATCCACATCCATGTTTCTTAAAAATGTATTTCAAAACATTTTTAATATTTACTAGACAATGGGGTAAAGTCATTTATACCCTTATTTGAACTTATATGTTTTGAAAGGAATCATTCCATCGTTTTCTAAACAAGGTATTTTATGACCTTTTTGACAAAATTAAGGTAAGAATGTTTTTATAAACTTATACAGAAGGTGCGGCTATTTTCTTCCATTATAACATCATCGAAGCTTACCTTAAAAGCTTATAAGAATGTTTTCAAAATAAATGTTTTATTTATAATTATGTGAATCTTAAATTATTTTAAAATAGAAAGAGATATTTCTTTAAAAAAGGTTATGATTTCATCTATGTCAACATCCTTTGATGGATTTCAATTTTATTTGAAGTTGATTTATTATGATACAAAACTTATATAATGTATTTAAGTTTTTTTGGTATGTTTGACAATGGATGTGATATTTTTATACCATTCATGGTTTATGGTTAAAGTACTGAAATTTCGTATGCTAGTTTTAATACGAATGTTTATGTTATATTTCATCCTTTTCATATGAGGAATGTATTGGACTTAGTAAGTGATGGGTGGAGCCCGATATAGATCCTCGATGCATAATTAGGTCTCACGAGACAACTAGATGTGTAATTGGATGAGGCCTTTCCCAATTTGATATACAGTTTTGGCCAAGGCCTTAATCATTTTTAGATGTCTTGGTCGAGGCCTTGACAAAATGTTTCAGAATGTTCGACATTATACATTCCCTCATTATGAATATAATATTAATGGTTCATGTGGTCATTCGACTAGTAGAATACCCATGATTATGTTTTATTATGGCATTATTTACTCATCTCAAATTCCATCCATAAAAGTATTCATGTTTATTATTGGTAAAGGCATGTGGTTTCAATTATTCACCATGCTTAATATTTATGTTATCTTCTACTGTATTGCTTACCCTTACTGATCGTTTGAGCTCACCCCTTTATTATGTTTCAATTTCATAGGATATTAAGAATTTAGTTATGAGTTACTTGTAGGCTTAATCTAGGAGGCTTGGATGTTTCTAATGGAATAGATTCATGTTGTATTTCTTTTCAACTTGTAAAGTTAAAATTATGCATGAATCTTTATTCCAATAATACTAAACTGGTCGGTCTTTAGAGACATGATTTCCCTATTAACATTCCAATGTATTAAAATAATGCACCGACTCTGGGTTTCTGGGGTCAGGGCGTTACATACACATGTTACCATGCTGAAATTTATTAAGTAAATTCTCTATCCTCATTTACATTCAAGCAATTCGTTTGTATTACGTATCTAAATTCCATTACATCTGTTAGAACATGTATCTATATGACCCTCTTACTATCCATTTCATGAACATATGATGATACACTCATTTCTCTATCATCATCCATTTTTATGAATCCTTATGTCACACCGCTATGTTGTGGAAATCACATCGCATTTTTTCAAGGCAAGAGCATTATGTAGTGAATATCATACCCAGGTCTCTATCAAGGGTATTCACCTCTATTTACATGTAATTATTGAATTTTGCTTTCATGTATTTATTTCACATTACTTAATCATGAAATAACTTTTGATGATGATTGATTCCATGTTATATGATCCATGTGGCACACTTATGCATGAAATTAAATGTTTAAGAATGGTGCGCCCTGATAGCGCTCCAATGCATTGGGTAAAATATAGTATCAGGATATGTCATGTGTAATGGGTGTTAAATCATGCTAATTCAAATGAAATGAGGGTTTACTTATTCTTCATGTGCAATGAGGGTTACTCATGATCCATGTGCAATGAGCCTTAGGTCATTCTAATTAAATGTTAAGTGTTGTTTCCACATCTCCATGTTATGATTATAATGATTTATCATGCCTTTATGTTCATGTTTCTCTTTTGGTCCATTTATATGCCTATTTTAAAACATATATTTTATTATAAATGTTATTCCATGTTTATTCCATTACTGGGCTTTATAGCTCACCCTTTTCTTATTCGTGTCATGGTTGTTATAGTTGGTATTAGAGGGATGGTTTAGTTATTTTTGTGATTAGGATTAGAAAACCCTAGTGAAGCCTTTGATACTAGACTAGGTATAATAAAAAACATCCCTACATTTTGGTGAGTATTTAGTAAGTGGTTTATCAAGAAAATAAATCCCTATATGGATATGAGCAGGTAGAGACAGCTCTGGCACAGATGTACCTTGGAGTGAAAACTTTGACAAGGAGTTTCAGGCTGTACCCAGGGTATCTTGGTACACGACTATGGGCTTTTCTACACTCTTGGTTATGACACTCCTGGGGTATATTATTTCCAAAATTAACAAGCTTATTATAAACCACTATTATGGGAATTAAAAAATTCCTCTAAGAATACATGTTAGAAAGTAGATCATGGATAACATAGATTGAATCTTATAGATTCATAAGTTAAGGAAATAAAAGTAAATTATAATTCATCCATATTTGTCATTGGATTAACCTTTATATGTTATTCCTAACTTTCTTTTTATTCTAGCCAATGTCTAGTAATAGGAGGACTCAGGCTAACAACCGATGTGTATATCAATGCGATGATTGTTCTAATGATATACCCAATCCAATGGGAGTGGGAATCACAAACGTTGTCACGATTATCTCTCAGTTAACTCAACATTTTAATAGAAACATGGGTAAATAGGAACGTTCAAGCCCCCTAATAAAGATCAAGTTTCTATCAAGAGATTCATGACACAAAGGCTTCCTACTTTTAATGGATCATATGATCCCCCAATTGCCGAAGAATGGATCAAATCCATTGAAAAGATCTTCTCAATCCTTCAATGTTCCGAACAAGAGAAGGTTCTCCTAGATGATTATCATATGGAGGGTGAATCTGATCAATGGTGGACATTGATAAAAAAATAAAAAGCCTAAGGAGGAGATTGAGGTGTTGGAATGGAAGTATTTCCATAAGATGTTTTTTGACAAAAAAAATTTGTGCACCCTCCAATTGAAGATTGAAAGGGACTTCCTTGCCCTCATGAAAATAGAAAATGAATATGTCAGAGCGTATGAGGAAAACTTCACAAGGCTTGCAGCTTTTTCATTACCCCCAAATTAAAAGGTTAACTACTTCTTTGGTGGGTTGAAACCTAAACTGCGGAAAGCTTTCATGATCTGTGACTACGACAACTATGAGGAAATTGTCCGATGTACATTTAAGGTCGAAATAAAGATTGATGAATCTCAGGGGTATTGTAGGCATAAGAAGCATAATGTGGATTTCAATTCTGGTGGTCGGATAGATAAATCCAACAGTGCTAAGAAGATCTAGTGCCCCACTATCCAAATATACAGAAAGAATCACCCTGGAAATTGCTTAAAGGGGACAATGAAATGCTTTAGGTGTGGAAGAGAAGGACACCTAGCTATTAACTGCCGAAAATAAAAACCCACATCTGCGATAGAGGATAGGAATTCTACATTAAAATCTCAATGTGTTTTTCATTGCTTCAACTGCAAAGAACCCGAGCATTTGGAAATTCAGTTCCTTAATCCAATGTTTTTTTGAGGCAACCAGTAACCTCTAAGGCAGCAAGGGTGATCTTTTTCCATCACTACCGCCGAAGTGAACCCCGATAATGAAGTGTTGAATAGTACTATAGTTATTCATTCCAGAATAGAAAACATTATTTTTTTTCAGGTTCTATGCATTCTTTTATATCTGGAAATTTTAGTAGAACAACCCCACACCACCACAAATTATGGAAGTAAATATGTCAGTCAGTACGTCAAATGGGGAAATTATTGCATCCCATGAATATAACTCCTCCCCTATCATAATTGGTGGATTGAAATTCCCAGCGAACCTCTTCATACACCCTATGGTGTAATTTTATTCAATTCATGGCATGTATTGTCTTCCCCTATATAGAATCGACATAAATTTCCATGAGAGGGAAATCACTCTTCATATGGAGAATCAACCCCCAATTCTCTACAAGTTCAAGGACGAAGATGAATCTTCTTTAGCTCCATCATCTCAAGCATGGATATTACTACCCTATGAGCATGCGTATCTGGCTCATATGATTTAGTCTTAGCAGGCAACCATCCTTGAAGACATGCCTTTTGTGAGGGAATTCGTTGAAGTGTTTCTTGGGGAATTTCTTGGTCTTACTCCTAGAAGATATGTTGAATTCTCAATTGATCTTATACCTGGGGTGTTTACAATATCCAAGAATCTGTAAAGAATGGTTGTTTTGGATCTTGAGGAGATGAAGAAACAACTATAGGAGAATCTGGTTAATGGGTTAATACGCCCAAGTGCTTCACCATGGGGTGCACCAGTCCTATTCATCAAAAAGAAGGATGGGTCAATGCGCCTTTGCATTGATTATCATGAGCTCAACAAAATCACGATAAAGAAAAAGTATCCTATGTCATGAATTGATGACAAGTTCGATCAGCTTTGTGGAGCACAAAACTTCTCCAAGGTGGATTATTAATTGGGATATTATCAAGTAAGGGTAAAGAAGGACGATGTCCCCAAGACTGCTTTTCGTACAAGGTATGAGCACTATTAATTCATTGTAATGCCTTTAAGACTCACTAATGCTATAGAAATCTTCATGGACTTGATGAATAGAGTATTTAGAGATTACCTCAACAAATATGTGGTAGTATTTATATATGATATTATAATATACTCCAGAACTATCGAGGATCATGTGGAGCATCTAAGAACTGTATTAGAAACCTTGTGAAAGGATAAGCTCTATGAAATGAATATAAAGTGTAATTTATGGTTTAAGGAGGTCTCATTCTTAGGCTATATCATCACATGCAATGGGATAACTATGGATCCCTCCAAGACAACTGTAATAGAGGGATAGCTGAGGCCAACATCGGTAATAGATATCCATAGATTTTTGGGGTTAGCTGGATATTATAGACGATTTTTGAGAAATTTATCATGATTGTACAACCCTCTTACAAAGCTAACTCAGAAGGGAGTAATTTTTTTTTGAGTGATAAATGCGAAGAAAGATTCAAGGAGTTGAAAAGAAGGCTTATGACTATGCATGTGCTCACTTTACCCACAAGTGGAGAACTTTTTGTGGTATTCAGTGATTCTTTAAAGAAGGGCTTGGACTTTGTGTTGATGCAAAATGAAAAAAAAATTGCCTATGCTTTAAGGAAATTGAATGTTCATGAGCAGAATTATCCAACACATGATCTAGAGTTGGTTGCGGTGATCTTCACTTTAAAAATTTGGTGGCATTATCTCTTTAGGGATAAGTGTGAAATATATATGGACCCCATATCCTGAAGTATATATTCACACAAAAATATTTGAACATGCGCCAATGAAGATGGTTAGAGGTGATCAATGACTATGACTTCTCAATCCATTACCACCCTAGGAATGAAAACAAGGTGGATGATTCTATTAGTAGAAAATCCACAGTGATTATATCATTAATGAGAATTGAGAAGGATCCAATCTTCTTAGATTTGAAGAATATGGACCTAGGAATCATAAAGAAGGTAACATCCTCAATCATTTCACAAATTATTGCTCAACCGTATCTTTTGGAAGGTTAAAGGATGATCAAAAGGAAGGTGTGATAATTAAAAAGAAAGTATAAGCTATCAAAAATAGGAAATCCTTGGAGTTCAATGTTAATGAAGAAGGAATTGTGAGATTTGAGAAAAGACTATGTGTTCCATCATGTCTGGAGCTTAAGAAGGAACTTTTGGAAGATGCACATAGTTCAAATTTCTCTATTCACCTAGGAAACACAATGATGTATCGAAATATTTGAGAGCATTATTGGTGGGATAATATGAATAAGGATATCGTTGATTATAAATCAAAGTGCCTGGTGTGTCAGAAAGTGAAGGCAGAGAAGCAGAAATCTAAGGGGATGATGCAACCATTTCCCATACCAGCATGGAAATGGGAGAACATCACCATGGAATTTTTCACTGGACTTCTAAAGACATCCATAAGAAACAATGCAATCTGAGTTGTTGCGGACCGTCTTACAATGTATGCACTCTTAATTTCAATTCGGGAGGATTTATCATTGGATCAACTAGAATGGATATATACTAGAGAAGTGGTAAGGCTGCATGGTGTACAACTATCTATTTTATCCAATCAAGATCCAAGATTCACCTCTATGTTTTTCAAGAGTCTTAAACATGCTCTGGATAAGAAACTGAAATTTAGTACGACCTATCATCCTCAAACTGATGGCCAAACTGAGTGAACTATTCAGAAACTGGAAGATATGTTAAGATCATGTTTAATGGTCTTTAAAGGAGGATGAGATCAGTATCTTCCTCTTCTTGAATTATCCTATTATAACAGTTTCCACTCGAGCATCCTAACAGAACCTTATGAAGCCTTTTATGGGAATAGGTGAAAAACGCCGACATGTAGTGATGAAGTCGGTGAGCGTAAGCTGCTAGGACCAGAAATGGTCGAAGAAATGGTGGAGAAGGTGAAAACCATCCAACAACATATCAAGGAAGCCCAGAGTTGTCATAAGAGTTATACAGATAACCGTCGATGATACCATGAGTTTAAAGTTGGAGACATGGTGTTTCTATTTATATCTCTATTGAATATGGTCTTGAGATTTTGAAATAAAGGGATGTTAAGTCCTAGTTAAATCGGCCCCTTCGAGATTCTTGATCATTTTGGGGATGTGGCCTATCGACTAGAACTTGAACATACCATGGCCAATGTACATGGTGAATTTCATGTTTCCCTCTTAAAAAAGTACATACAAGACCCTTCACATGTATTCTTTTCAAAGGTACTATAGTTAGAGCATGATCTTTCTTACGAGGAGAAACCGATGAAGATCTAATATCATAGATAAAATTTCTACAAAATAAGACAATGTCCCCCGTCAAGGTGTTGTGGCCAAACCAAAAGTTTGAAAAAGTGATGTGGGAATCGGAGGAAGTGATGAAGAAAAGTTACCCATGTCTGTTTTAGTGTGGGAAAAGGAAATTTCGAGGGCAAAATTTCTTACGTGGGTAAGATTTCAACGACCCAATAATTCATTAATGAAAATTCCACTTGGTCTTTTTAAATGTCCTCTTATGGTTTTGTAAAATGTATGCACTTATTTGGTTTTATTTTTTTTATTTTAAAATACTATTAAGAATTGTGACTTGTTCTAATATAGTCATTGAACCATGATCACATGATTAGTATAAATATAGGGCATTAAAAATCCAATTTACCCAGAAAAGGAAGTGAAGACCTCATCTAGTAGACTTTCCCCGTACGAAGCCCATTTGTCGGAGCTCAGAAAGGAGGTGGTGTCATTGGTCTTCTCTCTTGACCTAGCCCAATCCGAGCTTCAACATGTGAAGCTTAAATGGAACCTCCATGGGAGAAGTGGAAGTTGATAGAGATTACCACCCGAGAAATGTTATCTGAGCCACCCCAAGAGTCTGTCACCATCACAAACCTTACCCTTCGGTCTTTTGTGGGTGTTTTAAGGGGTTATGTAACGAGACTCTTATAATACAATTATGTACATTATTCTTGTGTAGATAATATACATTATTTTTATTATTGTAACTTTATATAAAGTATTTAAATCACAAATAGTATTTTTAGGTAATATTCAACCATGAAATCCATTGTGATGAATTAATGGATTTTGGAATTAAAGAATATTTTAATAAATTATTATTATTATTATTATTATTAAATTACATTTTATTAAATATAAATTATTGTATAATTTTATGAATGCAATTGTAATTTTTATTAAGGTTTGAAAGCTGTTTTTGTTAAAACCCCTGAATTTTCGATAAATGTCGGTTTTTATTTTGAAAGTAAAAAATTCACTTATTTAGAAAATTTTTTAGATAATATGAATATATTTTTTAGAATCAGGATGTTAAAATTATCCAACGGTGAATTTTTCATAATTTTCTGAGACAATCGAATTTTTGGGTAAGAATTAATTACCGTTTAAATATATAATGTGTTTTATGACATCATAATGACTCAATAGTGATTTAATAAAATTCAATAAACATTATGTTTGGCCAATATATTTTTACCATGAAAATAATGTGATTTTCGGTTTTTTATTTATTTTACAAGGATATAGTGGACCCTTCAAGGCTTATGAAACATTTTGTCTTTTTAAATTGTTTTCCTTTAGAGTGTGACTCACCTCCACATAAGAAACCCTATTATTAAAATTTTCTGCCATTGTCCTTATAAAATATTTTTTCCCACTCCCCTTTGGAAAAACCCATGGAAAAAACAATGGTCTTGTTTGTGTTTTTGATTAGTTTAATGTGAGGTGTCCCAAACCTAAATAATATAGAATTCCTTCTCCTTTCCTATATAAACCCACCCATGATCCCACTTACTCTTCACTAAAATACATTTGATTTTTTCCACCCTCTTCCCTCCTCTCTCTAGAATCCTCCCAAGGCACCCTGAGCTCCCAATAAGTCTCTCTGAAGCCCCTCCCAAACCTTTGGGATCAAACTTCCAAGTAAGGGATTTCTTCCTTTCTAAATTTTGTCCAAGTTTTTTTACATTGTTATATCCTTTTGATTTCAATTAAAAATGTTGGGGTTTTATTTCTAACCTCCCCCATATTTCCCTATTTATTTTTGAATAATGAGATATCCCCCTTATCTCTCATTAATTCCTCCCATGTACACCTGTTACAATGTCAGAACTCCGTAAGGAATTTCCCTCTCTTCATTTACATTTAAGAAATTCTTTCGTATTATGTATCTAAATTCCATTATGTTTGTTGGGAAATGTATATATATGACCCCCTTACTATTAATGTCATGTAAATATGATGAGACACCCATTTATCTCTCATCAACCATTTTTATGAATCCTTATGTCACGCCGTTATGCTGCCGAAATTGAACCGTGTTTTTTGAAGCTCGGATCATTGTGTAGTGAATACTGTACCCATGTCTCTATCAAGGGTATTATCCTTTATGCATATATAAATATTTAATGTTACTTTAATTTATTTATTCCACATTACTTAATTGTGAAATAACTTATGATGTTGATTGATTCCATGTTATATGATCCATGTGGCACACTTAAGCATGAAATGAAATGTTTAAGAACGGTGCACCCAGATAGTGCTCCAATGCATTGGGTAAAGTATAGTATCTTGATATGTCATGTGTAATGGTTGTTAACTCATGATAATTTAATTGAAATGAGGTTTTACTCGTGCTTCATGTGCAATGAGGGTTTACTCATGCTACATGTGCAATGAGCCTTAGCCCAAGAAAATTCAATGTTAAGTATTGTTGCCACATCTCCATATTATGATTATCATGTTTTATCATGTCTTTATGTTCATATTTCTATTTTTATCCATTGATATTCCTATTGTATAACATGTATTTTATTCTTTATGTTATTCCTTGTTTATTTACTTACAGGGCTTTATAGTTCACCCTTTTCTTATGCATGTCCTCAGGTTATCCCATGCAATGCTAAGTATGAGGGAATGTAGTGGTCATATAAAGGATGTTTTCAATAAAGATATTGTATTTCGTGTTTTATGTTGTTATGTAATGATCCTAATCCCCAAATACAGTAGAAATCTCAATCTTCTATGTTGTATCAAGTAAAGGTTTTATGTAATAAATCGAGTTTAAGTGTATAATAAAAAGCAGGTTTTTTATAATGAGTGCATCTATTTTTCTTATATAGTGGGAATTATAACACCTAGAAGGGTTACCCAATCCTTTTACATGGAAAACCCACAAAATTATCTATAAACTACATGCAATGAATATCTAAATATTTCATAATATAATTTATATTTTTATCACATAGTTGTAATAGATAACAAATATATTATGTGATTAAATAAATTCATTAATTCAACTATTAATTTATATAAAAATTAAGGAAACCATGAATATTAAAATTATAATCCTTTGTATAATATTTTTTGACTTTTTCACTTAATACCTTATGAATACTTTTAATAGATAAATTCTAAATAATTTGTATATAATCAAATAATAATGAATATATTTACACTTTATAGATCATTAATTACTAGACACAACACATGCCATGTGGTGGGTCCCACCATTTCAGATTATTCTATTCATCAGAATAGAGAAAAAACTTGAATATTCTATTGTGTCTCATGCTCTAGGCCCATATCTTGATAGTATTGAATACTATTCACAAATGAGGAGAAGAGTCTAGCTACACATCAGGGCGCCTAAAGAGATAAGGAATAATCATAGAAATAAAAACATTCCTATAAACACATTCCATATAATATAATCTATTTGTCTCATGATATCTCATAAAAAAGGATGAACACTTGTGTCATAATGAATTCTTGATTTATTATTTTTTATCTAACTTAACGAACCTACATTTTTCTTCCATGTCTATGGATTTGGTGTAGTTAATACCATCATTATCAACAAGGGAAAATATATCTCTTCCCATCTAAAGGGAAATATTATTTCTTGATTATTCAATACATTTCATACCAACATTTATGCACACTATTCATGATACCTTAATATGAAATCAATTCCATAGTTTTTCCATACATGAATATACCTGGATCAATATTATACAATGATAATAAACTCATGTCAGGAGTCCATTACAAATGTTCATAGATGAGAACTACTAATGGCACTTGAATCATGTGGTGTTCCAATTGGTAGTTTATTCCCCATGATCTCATCAATTTGAGATCACCAAGTGTGAACTACATGAGAATATGTCTCAATGATTATGAGCCCCCAACACCTCATAGTTTTAGAATCATCGATTTCCATTCAGAATGATGTATATAGACCACCTTAAATATATTTAATATTAAGGTCATAGTATTTCAAGGTTCTCATTATATCCTAAAAAAATATATAAACTTTTTACATGAAAATTAATCAATGGAAATTACCATATAAATATTTGATGTAGAAATATCAATACTTTTATAGTATGTTTACATCATGAATAACTCATTATATATATGATATGGTAATAAAAAATTATTATTCAATTGGGGTCTAGGGAACCTAATATCACAACACTCCAGATTTTATTGAATCTAACTTACTGAAAATCCATGTTATATATCACATGGTAAGATTACATTTCTATTGATTTATGGACTTAGTTATTGGAAACTCCTGGTTTTTCCTACATGGTTATTCTACTGTATGTGACCTTTTATCCTTGAGTAAAACTCCTTAAGAGATGATATCCTAAGAATATTCCATTTATCCACTAAAAAAACTGAAACATTGTCTAGTAAGAATAGTATAATTTCCATAATATTCATTTTGAAAATTCTTTACTTACTAGGTGTGATTCCAATAAATTGAACAAATAAATTCATATTTTACACTACATCTCTCGATTCCTTAGAAATTTAAATACACTCATTGTTTTTTGATATGGCTACCACTGAATTGAATGAGATTATCTTGATCGTTACATTTTTAAGAATATAATATTAGATCATATTGATTTATTGGAATACTAGTTTGTGTCCCCTTTAAACTAGTTTTCCTTCCTATTCGATTACCAAGAACATATCCCCTGTACATTCTCAAGTACAAGTGGATGGTTCAAACTGTTTACTATAAAATTTTCCTAGAAAGATATGATATTTTAAAATAATAATGTATATCATTGAAATATCATATCTAGTACATATCATGGAAATTGTGATTTGTCCATCGTAGAAGTGTATGAAATCATACTTACTGCTCAAATATCCTATTATGTACCATACATGTCATATTAGTGAGATTTATGCCACATAATATTATTAAAAATTGTCTCTCAAATTGCTCGAACATGTATTTTATCAATGCTTTGTTTGTAACAAC
This sequence comes from Viscum album, assembly GCA_963277665.1. Lineage (NCBI taxonomy): Eukaryota > Viridiplantae > Streptophyta > Magnoliopsida > Santalales > Viscaceae > Viscum > Viscum album. Next base: position 1,636,596,975 of record OY728163.1, on the reverse strand, counting down.
CCACCTTTACCAAGATGAGGAAAGGGACACCAAACTGCCAGACCCCTCCTTATTCAAGTTTTTGGAGAGAAAATGGCCCCAGAGTCCCACCTTAAATAGGCCCTAGAGTGGAGAATAGCACTAAGGGTACATAATCACACATAAAATAGAAGGAATTACCCATTTTATTTAATAGGATCGGGATATAAGACGGTAAATCTCAATCAACACCAAAAACTAAAAGTAAAAGTAAATCTTAAAATCGACTCCCATATGCATGTTAAAAAATAAAATGATACAAGGTACAAGAAAAATTTGATGAAAAGTACCAAAAGAAATAATAGAAGAAAAAACTCTGGAATCCCAAGATAGTAAGGTCTGACATGGTCCTGAAGGTCCTCCTAGAAACCTGAAAGAAGTTTTATATATGTAGTGTGAGTATACAAGTATACTCAGTAGGGAAAACCAAAATCTCTCGGGCACAAGTGGGGAGGCATTCTAATGCTTCATGACAAATAGAGATAACCAAATCACCTAGTAAGGAAACTATCCACCCAGCATCACCAAGGAAAACTCTACAAATAATGCATGTAAAGTAATAGTAATATAACATATATATTTGGCACTGCTTTCCCACAAGCTATTTAGGACATCCTACGCGTCATACCTCCCCACAAGTCTCACTACAGTCCCACTGCCACCCCAACAACAAACTTATGTGCCATCACCACGTATCCCACCCACATATATCTTGACCACCATACCACACATAACCACACCTAAAATCACCTAGTCCACCACAACCACTGTCATTCCCGAAGACACCTTAGCCAGAACAACCACTTTCATGCTCAAAAACACATGTACCTCATCCTGAAGACACTTTGGAAATAAACATGGATGATCGCACCCGGGATAACCACCAAAACACACCCTTCCCAAAGGTACATGGGCCTTAATAAACCTTAGGCAATCACCGCCTACCCTGAGAGTCTTGGGATACCTGGGAGAGGGAGCAGAAAGGTGCTACTAACCATCCACTCATAAGAATGTTTGAAAAGACACCCTCCCTCGTGAAATGTGGGTGTTAAAAACAAAGTTATCAACATTCGTGGGGTGAGAATAATAAGTAAAAGAACTAAATTTATACATATAGTTAAACAAAAACTCATCCTAACCTATGGGTTTCAAAACTAGACCATACACAACCACTCTCTTTACTATCCTTACATGAACAAACACACAACAACCACAACCCAGGAACAACCCATTTCTGCTAAAAAATATCACATTGTACCCATTCTAATTACCATGTAAAAGTGATTCCATTTAAATAATTTTTTACTATTGGGAAACTAATAGGCATAGCAATAAGCCAATACAACCACTGAAAGTAAACAACCAAGCAACAATTTAAGCATTCACACCCGGTTCTCTTGTAAAGTCACAATAACAAAAGGGATATGTGAGATCCATTGAAGTATTGGAACCAAACCAATCCATAAATTAATGCCCCACACATCCTCATATTCACAACCAATAACTGAATAATAGGAGATCCCATCCCAATTCATGTCACCCCACAAGCATCAAGCAGAACAACAATGCATATTAGCAGAACAAAGCATGGGAGATTTCAGATTTAACCACACCATTTATCAAGTTCCTTATTTCCTTATGGTTAATCGGGGTGATCACAAAAAGATTTTTATTTATTGGGAATCCATTTAATTAAAATATTTTATGTAATTAACCAATTTAAATGTTACAACCATTCAACGACAGGATTATCTAGAAAATAGAGGTTCGTTAGTGCACAAGAAAGGACCACCAATAGACCATATTTTCATTTGGAATAAGCCCATACAATTCACAACATAAAGAAACATATAAAAGAATACAAAAATATCATCATCATTCACACCCCTTCATTATTTAAAAGTCAATTTATTATCTTCACTAATGTTCTGTTTCAACCACAGTAAAGAGAGATGAAGGAAACCCCTACATGGATGATCATGGATTGAAGTTTTATCCTCACATAAAGAATTGATGATGCGTGACTTGCAGGGAAGGAAAACATGATGGCTTCATGGCTGATCAGGGAGAGCTCTAGCACAAGTGCATGATTTGCCTCCTGAGGAAGTCTTAGGCATACATAGAGAATGGAAAATGAATTATGAAGAGGGGATCTCGGCTTAAGAAGAGGTCACATCCTAAAATTAAGGAGAAAAATTTGAAGTACTTGAAGTCGGATCTTGGATTGACCACATGGTTGGGTGGTTTCGCATGTTGGGATTAATTTTTATTTAATAATTCTCATCAGAGATGGTGTAGATAATGGTTTTGAGTTAATATATATCTTCTAAATAGAGAGAACCCACATAATAGTGGTGATGTTGGAAAGAACAGGGAAAGGCATGACACCAAGGAAAAAGGACACACGTTATGGTAACTAAAGGGTTTATCGACTCTTAGGGGATGAAAATATATCTTACATACTTTAAATGGCTTGAAAAGGGTATTAAAACACTTTTACATCAAAAGATACATTACTGGGGTGGAACTGGAAAAACTCGGGAAACTGGGAAAAAAATTGGCAAAGGGTGGGACATCATTCGGTGATACACTGTAACAGTGCCACCATAATGGTGAGACACCAAAAGCAGTGCCACCATCACAATTCCACCGTCATGGTTCCACCTTGACCGATGTCACCATAATGGTGCCCCCATTTTGGTGGAATCATTTGGTGGGACCAATCTTTTGGAAAATATTATAATGAGTCACTGATGGACCATAGGTTTCCCCAGTCACCAGAAATTTGGAAAACTAACTGACCAAGAGGGTCCAGTCCATTACATAAGATACCTCTCAAAATATTCTCACCCTTGAGAATTCAGGAGTAAACCCAAAGATAAGATAGGGGTCCAAAAAACCACCTCATAAGATACCTCTTAGGGGCAAACCACCCTAGAGTTGTTCGAAATCCGGAACAACCTCAATATCTAGGAATAACTATCCCTCATCTATCTCCTATACAACTATGGGTACACTAGTGCTCTTCTCTCCTCAAGTGACAACACAAACATATAAAGGGCACACCTTCCACACTCATGGATTATGGATTCAATTTTCCCATGTCAATATACTATCCACTTTGGGTGGCACTGAATCGCCCGCACGGGGTTAATTGCATCCACCTTAACGATTCTTTATTAGGGATCATGTCCTCCTCTCCCCATAGTCTGGACTTTTCACACACATTCAGAGAAAGGAAAAAATACCAACTCATAGTTAACAAGGTCAAGAATCACATCATGGTTAACTATAAAACAAACACAAAAAATCACAAAAGAGCTCTGGGTACTGGGAATTAATATGTGCCTCTTGTTCCTAGGTAACATCCTCAAGAAAACCATGCCTCCATAACACATGAACCAAGTAAATGGTTCATCCATGAAGCACCATCTCCTCTCTATCCTCGATCCTCACTGGTCTCTCCACGAACGCTGCATCATCCTCAGTATCCAACTCTCCCCATTCGAGGACGTGTGAATCATCGTGTAGATACTGAAAGAGCTGAGACACATGGAAGACATTGTGGACCCTTAGTAGTGGTGGTGGTAGCACCAATTGATATGCCACTTCACCGACTCACCGTAACACCTCAAAGGGTTCGAAAAACCTGGGAGAAAGCTAAACTCCCCTGTCAAACCTCTACTACCCACGCCTAGGGGAGACATTTAAGAACATTGGGTCCCCAAACTATAACATCAAGGGTCTACTCCTATGATCAGAATATGACTTCTTCTGGTCCTGAGCCACTTTCATCCTCTCACGCACTTGCTGAAACCTCTCTGTCATGCTCTGCACCACCTCCGATCCTAGATCACATACTTCCCCAAACCTGATCCAACACACAAGAGAATGAAACTGCCTTCCATAAAAGGCTTATAATATATTCTTACTAATGGTAGAGTGATAACTATTGTTGTAGGGAAAATCTACCAGTGGAAAGTGTCATACCCACGATCTACCAAAGTCCAGAACACATGCTCGCAACATATATTCCAATGTATGAATGGTCCTTTCTGTCTGGCCATTTATCTAAGGGTGGAAACCAGTGCTAAGGCATAGTTGGGTGCCAAAGGCATGTCACAATACCTTCTAGACTCATGGGGTAAACTGTACATCCCAATCTGAGACTATGGATCTCAAAACTCCATGAAACCGCACCACCTCATCCACATACCGTTGTACTATGGAATCCACAACATTTGAATCCTTGATTACTAGGAAGTGAGCTGATTTTGTCAGCCAGTCTACCACTACCCAGAGAGCGTCATAGCCTCCTTGAACCCTAGGTTGTCCCATGATGAAATCCATTGATATGACATCCCACTTCCACTCTGGAAGATCTAAAGGCTGTAATAAACCTCATGGGATGTGGTGTTTAACCTTGTCTTGCTGACACACAAGGCACTTTTCCAGGAACTCTTCCACTGCCCACTTCACCCTGGGCCACAAAAATAGACCCCTCAAGCCTCGATACATATATCATCTCACCTTTTTATAACATAACTTTTCATTACATTTTACAAAACCAGGGATATTTAAGGTTTAGTGTCTTGGAAACCAGGAACTTAATACATGATGACATAAAACATTATTATTAAACACTTGAAAGGATTATTAATTGTTCATACTAAGTTCATTACAGAATCTCATAACCTGGGAGCATACATCAAAGGAAAGGGTGAGCAGAAGGCCTAGTAAGGGAATGAAGAGAAATATTTTACATGTGAACTTGAGAAACATCAATAAAGTCATGATAAATAACTTTAAGGCATGAGAAAGAGATCATGAGGCATATCATAATAAAAATAACGCGTTTTATAACTTGAATATGTGGCTATAACATTTAACATAGAAAATAATTTCTGTATCAACAAGGTCCATCCCCAATGTGTCATTAAATAATTACCAAGGTTATACACCAAGATATCCTTAAAATGGTCATCTCTAGAGATTAAGTGTTTAACCAATGAATTAGAGTGATATCAGGGTGGACCCTTAAATTTTTCTTTATTATCATTTTATCCACATATATAATCATCAAAAATTTCATAAATAACCCATATAGCATAAAATAAATGGGTTTCATTTCATAATTATAACTTTTTAAAAACTTCTTTTAAGACTTGATCTTTATGTCATTTTAAACCCACGAAAAAGGAAAGAGGGTTTCATGTATGTAAATCCCAGAATTAAAATATAAAATTTTGATATATTTGTGAATAACACTGTAGAAGAAAGATATTTTAGTATTAACTTAATAAAATAAAATAATTTGAGAAAAAGAGAGAGACATTTTGAGAAAAAAAAATTGCAGCATAATGGCTATGTTACAGGGTTTTAGAAAACATTAAAAAGAGAGGGGAAATGGGTTACACACTCATTAATGATCTAAAAAACAGTAAATGTACAGAATATAAAGGTTATAAGAACATGGTAAGGAAATTTTAAATACATACCACATGAAATTAAAAGCTTGAAAGGAAGATAAAGATAATATTTCTCTTATAAAAATTCGGCAGCCTAACGATGTCACTTAAAACTTCTAAAAAATGAATCGATGAGATAAAATAGGGTCTCTCATCATATGAACATAAAAGGACATTATGATGGATATATATATCATACCCCAACATAAGAAAAATTATCCTGAAAGACTTGACATGAAAATAGAACTTTGAAAATGAGAAGGGTGAATGAATCCCTTCAAAAATTTGGTAGCCTAACGACGCCACTTAAAAATTCATAAAACGAAATGATGATAGAAAGAGGGGATATATCATCATATGAAAATGAAAATGAAAGTAATATTAATATAAAATAACACCCCCAACATAAGAACATGGGGCTTAAAAGAAATGACATAAACGAGAGTACTTGAAATGAAAGAGAGAGGTAGGATCCCTTACCTTGAAGAGTAAATTCGATATCCTGATGTTTGAGACCTTGGGAGGCTTGATGGAACCTTGGGAGGACTCCTTGGGAGGTAACGAGACCAGAACTTCTTGGAGGAGGATTTTTAAATCTAAAGGATGAGTGAATGTCTTGGTATTTATGGGGGAAGTGAGGGGACAAGGCAATAATGGCCAATGGACACCTCATTGGTGGTATTGGAAAAACCATGGGCTTTCCCATGGTATTGGCCACATGGGACCCCTAATACCTTATATTTCTATTAATAAGTAGACCGTAATTATTATATAATTATTACATCCTTAATGATGTCATTAAACACTCGAAACTGTAAACTGGAAATTCACTATTCACCGAAAATTAAACTTTATCAGAAAAATCCAAAAAATTCACCTTAAAATAATATAGATGATCTGAATTAAAAAATAAACTCCATTTTATAAAAATAATTTTCTAAATTTTTTTAATTTAAATTTTAAATAAAAACACTATTCACCTGAAAAAACTAATACTTAACTAAAAATTTCTGAAAAAGTTATTTACCCATTTTATTGAATCACATTACTTAATCAAGGTGACTAAATTACATTAATACTTTCTTTAAGTGAGATTACTAATACATTTGTTCGCATTACTAATCCTAAGCATAAAATCACAACTCATAAGTTACTATTCACAAATCATTATGTTGATATTATTAGATTCTAAAATTCTTACTGAAAACATTTCCCTAAGACAATTTTTTGAAAATCATTACACATCATTAATTATTTAAGGTTTACATAAATATTTTAAAGTATCCCCTTTTCCAAAATTCATCAATATACATCCTATATTTTTTCGAATATCTGAAAAAAAAACACAAACATCACCATAGGAAGAAATCACAATTTTATTTATCTCAAAGGATTACACATAGTAGCTATGGTCTCGTTACATAACCCCTTATAACTCCAGCATAGGACCTAAGTGTAAGGTGTTTTAAGGTGAGAGAATCTGAGGGAGGCTTGAAAAACATTTCCCTGGTATTAATCTCCACTAACTTGAACTTCTACTGAAGGTGATTCCATTCAAGCTTGACATGTTGGAGCTCGACTTGGGCTTGGTCCAAAGCGAAGCCCAAAGATGCCACCTCCTTCCCAAGCTCTGATAAGTGGGCTTCAAATGGTTTGAGTCTACTAGATGAAGCCATCGACTCTTCTTTCTGTATTAACCATTAACATATCTTTTAAATCATTAAGAGTAAATTAATATACTATTCAAAAAGTTTGGGTCGTTACATTCTTCCCCCCTTAAGAAATTTAATCCCCAAAATTGTAAACCAAAGTCCTAGCCGAAAAGGTGAGGGTACTTTTGCTTCATTGTTTCCTTAGGCTCCCACATCGCTTCTTCATACATATGATTCCTCCACAACACTTTCACAAGGTGGGTAGTCTTGTTGCGTAGAACCTTGTCTCTACGGCCTAATATCTCTACTAGATGATCCTCATAAGAGAGGTCGTGTTCTAGTTGTACCACATATGGGTTCAGTACATGCGAAGGGTTGAGTATGTACTTCCTCAAGGGAGATACATGGAATACATCATGAACTTGAGCTAGGTTCGGTGGAAGTGCTATATGATAGACCACGGATCCTATGCGATCAAGGATTTCATAGGGGACAATGTACCTAGGGATGAGCTTACCTTTCTTTCCAAACCGCATGACTCTCTTCCATGGAGAAATTTGAAGGAAGAATTTGTCGCCAACACCAAAATCCAAGTCCCTTTGAAAGTTTTCAGCATAACTCTTCTGCAAACTTTGAGCAGCCTTTATGTGTTGTTGGATGGCATGAACCTTTTCTATCATCTCTTGCACAAGATTAGGCCCAAGAAGATTTCTCTAACCAGCTTCATCCCAAAAAGTAGGAGTTCTACATCGCTTTTCATATAGAGCATCATAGGGTGCCATCTAAATACTCGAATGGAAGCTGTTGTTGTATGAAAACTCAACTAATGGGAGTTGTTGATCCCATCCAACTTTAAATTCCATTGAACATAATATCTGCATGTCCTCAAGTGTCTGAATAGTCTTTTCATATTGGCCATCAGTTTGAGGATGATAGGACCTACTAAAATTCAATTCAGTATTCAGATCATGTTGAATAATTCTTCAAAATTTTGAAGTGAATCTTGGATCACGATCAGATATGATGGATCGTGGTACCCCATGCAGCCCTACTACTTTTTTTATGTATATCTTGGTAAGTTGATCCAGAGATAAATTTTCCCAAAAATAGATATAATGGGCGGTCTTGGTGAGACGGTCCAATATAACCCTTATCGCATTATTCCCTTTGGATGTTTTCAGGAGACCAGTGACAAAGTTCATGGTGATATTATCCCACTTCCATGATGGTATGGGTAGTGGTTGTAATACCCCCTTAGAAATTCATCATTCTTCCTTTACTTTTTGACACACTAGGCACCTTGTAGTGTAATCAGCAATCTCCCCCTTCATGTTATCCCACCAATAATGATCACGAAGGTCTCTATACATTTTAGTGCTTCCCAGATGAATAGTGAAAGTAGAGCTATGAGCTTCATCCATCAGTTTTTTCTTTATCATCAGAATAGATGGATCACATAGTCTTGTACAAAATTCATATACACCTTCTTGATCAATATTAAAATCAAGAAACTTCCCATCCTTCACAGCCTCATACTTCTCCTGCAACAAAAGATCTACTTTTTGTGCCTTCATGATCTTCTCTAGTAATAAAGGTTGAGAAATCATTTGGGATAGGGTTGATGATGTCCCTTCCCTTATAATTCCCATGTCTAATTTTACTAGATCCTTAATCAAGGGATCTCCTAGGATCCTCATTGTTGCCAAAACAACAGGGTCCTTCCTACTTAACGTATCCGCAACTATGTTTACTCTTCCAGGGTGATAATGAATTGAACAATCATAGTCTTTAATAAGCTCCAACCATCTTCTTTTTCTCATGTTCAATTCTTTTTCATGAAAATATACTTTAAACTTTGGTGGTCAGTGTATATATCACATTTATCCCCATAAAAATATTTCCTCTATATATTTAGAGAAAAAAACAATTTCCCCCAACTCTAGATCATGCTTAGGATAATTCTACTCATGTTGCTTTAGCTGACGAGATGCATAAGCAATTACCTTGTCATTTTTCATGAGGATGCACCCAATCCCTTTCAGAGATGCATCGCTAAAAATAACGAATCATTCCCCGATAGAGGGTAGGGTTAACACAGGTGCAATAACCAATCTCTTCTTCATCTCTTGGAAACTTTCCTCACATTCCATTGTCCAGATGAACTTAACCCCTTTTTGAGTCAACATGGTTAGTGGATCAGAAATACATGAAATTTTTTTCACAAACCTCCTATAATATCCTGCTAAACCAAGGAAACTAAAAATAGTAGTTACTGTTTTGGGTTGAGGCCACTCCTCCACAACCATTGTCTTTAAAGGGTCAACCGAGATTTCTTCATTAGTTACGATGTGCCCCAAGAAAGCCACTTATTGTAAAAAAAACTCACACTTGCTAAAATTTCAAAAGAGCCTCTCCTTCCACATAGTTTGAAAAATAATCCTCATATGATCTTCATGCTTCTCATGAAATTTTGAATATATAAAAATATCATCAATAAAAAATACCACAAAGTTATCAAGGTAGTCCTTAAAGACTCTATTCATCAAATCCATGAAAATAGCAGGAGAATTAGTCAAGCTGAAGGGCATAACAATAAACTCATAATTCCCATATCTTGATCGGAAGGCAGTTTTTGGAATATCTTCCTTCTTCACCCTCAGTTGATGATAACAAGAACAAAGATCAATCTTGGAGAACAATTGATCCCCAAAAAGTTGGTCAAATAATCTTCAATTCTTGGAAGAGGGTATTTTTTCTTCACTGTGATCCCATTCAGTTCTCTATAATCAATGCATAGACCCATTGATCCATCCTTCTTCTTCACAAAGAGAACTGGTGCTCCCCAAGGAGACACACTCGGTCGGATAAACCCCTTCTCCAACAAGTCTTGGAGTTGTTTCTTTAACTCCTCTAGCTCCACATTTTCCATTCTATATGGGGTATTTGATATCAATTGAGATCCAGTTACGAGTTCAATGGAGAACTCTACCTCTATTTCTGTGGGAGGTCCATGTAACTCCTCAGGAAATACGTCCATGTATTCCTGAACAATCAGAACATCTTCTATTTGTATAATCCCTTTTCCTTCTTCATCCTCATTGATTAACTCCATAAAGAAAGCTATAGAAGGTGCCTCTAGACAAGGATCAGGTTGGGATATCTCTCCTTGGATGATAATTGTAGTTTGTTCATTCAAGACTACATAGATTTCCTTACTTCGGCATTTGATCTTAGCATTATACTTTAAGAGCCAGTCCATCCCTAGTATAACGTCGAATTTCATCATGGGAATGACTACTAGATTTGCGATAAGACTGTGCTCACTAAAGTAAACAATAGAGTCTCTAAACACTGTTGATGCATGGATAATCCCACTTGGAGTCTTGACTAACAATTATACCTCTAGCAGTTTGGGGATTGATTCTATATTCTTTGAAAACTTGGAGGAAATAAAGGAATGCATAGAACCAGAATAAAACAAAGTACTTTCTTGTTTTGAGAGGACAACAATAGTACCATCTAACACATCATTCGGAGCTTCAACTTCAGTTGTTGTGATAGAAAAAGCACAACCTTGCTCCCTTGGCCTTTGCAGAGGATGATGGTGATTCCCCTCCACTGCCCTCAGATTTGGACAGTGATTAGCAAAGTTCCCAAGTTGTCCACACATGTAGAATTGGACTTTGGGTAGGGCCGGAACCATATTTCCTCTTTCGTTGGTGTTGGGTAGTTGAGGCTTCACCTCACAACGAAAATTCCGAGCAATATGGCCTTCTCTTACACACATGTAGCACTTTCCACATCTGATCAAGCAGTGAAACGAATTCTTCTTCCCACATTTATTACATGTGGAAAGGTTCATTTTCTTTCCACCTCTTTCTTGATAAAATATTCTTCCCAGGCTTGGTTCTAGAGCTCTCTTCTTCTGATTAGATTTGTGAGACAACTGTGTCTCACCAAACTCCAATTCAACTTTCATAGAACTTCGAGCTATTTCTTCGTAGTTATCATAGTCCCTATTGGCTAGATTCTTCCGCAGATGAGGTCGTAGTCCACGAAAGATTCTATCAAACATCCCATTAGGGTCCATGTGAAAGCTTGAGGTAGAAACAGAAATCCTTTTGAAGTTCATCTCATAGATTCCAATATATTCATTCTCCTTCTACTTCAGCTCGAGAAATTATTTCTCCATTCTTCATCATATCGAATGAGGGAAATTCTTATTGAAGAATATTCCCCTGAACTCTTCCCACTCCATAGCTTCCTTCTCTCCGCTTGGATTTGTGTTTTTGATCAGTGACCACCACTAATCAGCTTCTCCCTCTAGGCGGTAAAAAACATGGGTGACTTTTTCTTGTTCAAAACAATGAAGTATAGAAAATATATTCTGTATAGAGCTAATCCATTGCTTAGCAATCAATGGGTCAGTCGATCCACTGAAGGTTGGTGGTCGTTGGCGCATAAATGAATCAACTGAATGTTGTTCCCTTCATGGTAAAATTGGCCTCTCAGATTGATTCAAGTTATTACTCATAACTTGAGTCAGTTGGTTTATCATTCGCATGAATGTTTCCATTCAGCTTCCATCAGAGGGCCATCAGCGCATGGTCTATTGCGGTCACCATTTGCATGGTTCCTCCTATTGCTTTCCATTTTCTAAAAGAATAAAATCTTAGTGAGAATATTGATTCATTTACAAATATTTTAACAATAAATGATTCTACATCTTAAACATTCATTCTTAAACAATTATATTTCTCTATAATTCCTTCATAATGATTCATAAAAAGCTTGAGATTAACCAAACATATCCCCTGTGAGTGTCGTAACCAAGAGTGCAGCAAGGCCCATTGTCGTGCACCAGTTCCCGCTTGAGTGTAGCTCAAAGCGGTGTTTTTGGGTTTTACCTCTATGTATATTTGTGTCAGATCCACCTCTACCTACTCGTATCCAGACATGGATGTATTTGATTGATAAACCACTTACTCAATACTCACCAAAATACCATGAGTTTTTCCCTATATTTAAACTTTTCTATAGGGTTCTTCCTAAATTTTTCATAGCCTAATTTACATAAATAACTAAACCATCCTTTGATACCAACTATAGAATCCCGCCTTTTTATAACATAACTTTTCATTACATTTTACAAAATCAAGGATCTTTAAGGTTTAGTGTCTTGGAAACTAGGAACTTAATACATGACGACATAAAAACTTCTTCTTAACACTTGAAAGGATTTTTCATTGTTCATCCTATGTTAATTACATCATCTCATAACCTGGGAGCATACATCAAAGGAAAGGGTGAGCAGAAGGCCCAGTAATGGAAACAAGAGAAATATTTTACATGTGAAATTGAGATACATCAATAAAGTCATGATAAATAACATTAAGGCATGAGAAAGAGATCATGGGGAATATCAAAATAAAAATAACGTGTTTCATAACCTGAATATGTGGATATAATATTTAACATAGAAAATAATTTCTGTATCACCAAGTTCTATCTCCAAGGTGTCACTAAAAAATTACCAAGGTTATTCACCAAGGTATCGTTAAAATGGTCATCTCTGGAGATTAAGTCTTTACCAAATACATTAGAGTGCTATCAGGGAACACCCTTAAATTTGTATTTATTATCATGTGAGCCACATATATCATCATAAAAAATTTCATAAATAACCCATATATCATAAAAAAATGGTTTTCATTTCATAATCATAACATTTTAAAAACTGCTTTTAAGACGTGATCTTTATGTCATTTTAAACCCACGGAAAAGGAAAGTGGGTTTCATGTATGTAAATACCTAAAGTAAAATAGAAAAATTTTATATATATTTGAATACCTCTATAGAATATATATATTTGAGTATTCACTTAATAAAATAAAATAATTTGAGAAAAAGAGAGAGACATTTTGAGATGAAAATTCTACAGCAAAACGACTATGTTACAGGGTTTTAGAAAACATTGAAAATAGAGGGGACATGGGTTACCCACTCATAAATTATCCAAAAAACAGTATAGAGAACAAATATAAAGGATATAAGAACATGGTAATGAAATTTTAAAGACATACCATATGAAATGTAAAACTTGAAAGGAAGACAAAGATAATATTTCTCTTATAAACATTTGGCAGCCTAACAGCGTCACTTAAAACTTCTAAAAAATGAATTGATGAGATAAAATATGGTCTCTCATCATATGAACATAAAATTATAGTATGATGGATATATATATATAATACCCCAACATAATAAAAAGTGACTTTAAAGACTTGACATGAAAATAGAACTTTGAAAATGAGAAGGGTGAAAGAATCCCTTACAAATATTCGGCAGCCTAACGACGCCACTTAAACATTCATAAAATGAAATGATGAGAGAAAGAGGGGGTTTATCATCATATGAAAATGAGAAGGAAAGTAATATTAATATAAAATAACACCCCCAACATAAGAACATGGGGCTTAAAAGAAATGACATAAATGAGAGTACTTGAAAAGAAAGTGAGAGGTAAGATCCCTTACCTTGAAGAGTAACTTTGAAATCATAAATTTTGGGACCTTGGGAGGCTTGAGAGCACCTTGGGAGGACTCCTTGGGAGGTAAGGAGGCCATAAATTCGTTTAGGAGGTTTTTTGAATCGAAATGATGGGATAATGTCTTGGTATTTATAGGGGAAGTGAGGGGACAAGGCAATATGGCCAAGGGACACCTCATTGGTGGTATTGGAAAAAACATGGGATTGACCATGGTATTTGCCCATGGTATTGGCCACTTGGGACACCTCATACCATATATTACTATTCATAAGTCGACCAGAATTATTACATAATTATTACATCCTTAATGATGTCATTAAACACCTGAAACTCTAAACTGAAAATTCCCTATTCACTGAAAATTCAACTTTTTTAGAAAAATATCAAAAATTCACCTTAACATAATATCGATGCTATGAATTCAAAAATGAACTACATTTTATAAAAAAAATTTCTAAATATTTTTAATTTAATTTTTTTAAAAAAACTATCACCTGAAAAAACTAATACTTAAGTAAAAATATCTGAAATAGTTATTTACCTATTTTATTGAATCACATTACTTAATCAATGTGCCTAAATTACATTATTACTTACTTTAAGTGATCTTACTAATCCATTTGGTCACATTACTAATCCTAAGCGTAAAATCACTATTCATAATTTACTATTCAAAAAAATTAATTCAATCTTATTAGATTCTAAATTTCTTACTAAACACATTTCCAGAAGACCATTTTTTGAAAATCATTAAACATCATTAATTATTTAAGGTTTACATAAATATTTTAAAATATCCCCTTTTTCCAAAATTCATCAATATACATCCAATATTTATTCTAATATCTGAAAAAACACAAACTACACCATAAGAAGAAATCACAATTTTATTTATTTCAAAGGATTACACATAGTAGCTATGGTCTCGTTACATATCCCCTTATAACCCCAACATAGGACCTAAGTGTAAGGAGTGATAAGGTGAGAGAATCTAAGGGAGGCTCAGATAACATTGCCATAGTAGTAATATCCACTAACTTGAACTTCTCTCGTAGGCGATTCCGTTCAAGCTTGACACGCTGAGTTCGGCTTGGGCTTGGCCCAAAGCGAAGCCCAATGATGCCACCTCCTTCCCAAGATCTAATAAGTGGGATTCATATGGTTCGAGTCTACTGGATGAAGCCATCGAATATTCTTTCTGCATTAACCATTAACATCTCTATTAAATTGTTAAGAGTAAATTAATATACTATTAAAAAAGTTTGGGTCATTACAATACACCTTGGAAACTCCTATGGGTACTGGTAGGGGGAGTTATGGAACTCACTGAGAAATCTCTCACACATCGTCTTCGAGACAAACAACTTCCCACAAAAAATCATCTGATTCTGACCATCTTCCGACCATACTTCTGAAGAATCACCCTAGATAACAAAATAAAACATCACATCAGACACCAATTTCCCCTATTGAGACTCCTCCACCTATTGTACGAAGTAATACTACACTGTTATCGAGAACAAACATCCTCTACCATCCTCTCCTCTCATGCTCAGATGTATAGTAGCTGACTCCTCCATTGATTTCCAAGCATATAATGAATCTGGATCCACATCCTTCTATGACTTCTTGCTCAAGGCATCGGCCACCATGTCCCCCTTTCCTGAGGTTTAATATATCTCGAAGTCATAGTCCTGAAGAAACTCCATC
The DNA here is from genome assembly GCA_963277665.1 of Viscum album. NCBI lineage: Eukaryota > Viridiplantae > Streptophyta > Magnoliopsida > Santalales > Viscaceae > Viscum > Viscum album. Next base: position 1,636,581,577 of record OY728163.1, on the reverse strand, counting down.
CACCTCCACTGCCGCAAGTTCAGGTCTCACTGGGAGAAGACATACCTTAAGTTCTTGTGATCCATGAAGACCACGAAGCATTCTCTGATGAGTTAATGCCACCAAAACATTAGTGAGAACATAACTGCTGCATGTTCTAGGTCATGGGTGGAATAGTTACACTCATGAGGGTATAACTTCCTAGACCCAGAAGAGATCACTCTCCATTATTACATCAACACACACCCCAAGACTAGACCAGAAGCATCACAAAACACTTCAAATGTTACCCCTTCCTCTAGAAACCATAGTACTAGGGTACTGACTAGTTTTCCATTCAGATAACTGAAAGCCCTCTGGTACTTATTTTTCCAAATGAAAGCCTATCCTTCCTGGTCAAGTATGTTAAAATCACTGCAACTCAAGAAGTCAGGAACGAACCTCCAGTAGTAACATGCTAGACCAAGAAAACTACGAACCTTTTCCACATTCTTGGGTGCTTCCCAAGAAAAAATCTCTTTCACCTTCTACAGGTCCACTGTTATTCCATTCTAGGACACAAAGTGTCCAAGGAAGTGCTCATCTCATTTCCAGAACATAAACATGGAAAAATTTTGATAGATCTGGTGGTGTCGAAAGAACTTCCAAAATTATCCTAATATGCTTGGTGTGATCCTCCCTTGATTTTGCATAGATCAAGATGTCATCAATAAACACGACTACGAATTGGTCCATATATTCATGAAAAATAGAGTTAATGAGCCCCTTGAACACGACTGGTGCATTTGTAACACCGAATGACATGACCATGAACTCAAAGTACCCATATCTACACCTAAAAGCACTCTTCGAGGTGTCACCCTCTTTCACCCTCAACTAGGGATATCCTGAATGTAGGTAAATCTTGGAGAACCAACATGCTCCCTTCATCTATTCCAAAAAGTTATTGATTCTCTGGAGGGTGTAACAGTTTTTGACTTTTATCCTATTTAGTCTTTAGTAGTATACACACATCTTGATACCACCTTCTTACTTCTTTGAGAACAAGACTAGATCACCCCATGACGATGTGATCGTTTGGATAAAAACCTTTTATATCAGGCCATCAACCTGGATCCACAACTCCCACAACTCATAAGGTTACATCCAATAGGGATTCATCGAAATAATATAGGAACCGGGTTGCAATTCTATCCTAAAATCAACAACACATCAAGGGGGAAAAGTCACCACCTCTCTAGGGAAGATGTCTAGGAACTCACTAACGATCTATGAGACTTCCACCATCTCCGTGTCTGCTAACTCAACTGATAGCTCAACAATCAAGGAATAATGGGGCTCCACTCCCTGGTTTCCCTCCTAGAAACCCTGCTCACCAACGAAAGCTAAACACAGGTAGCCCATATATGAGAACACAACCCTCCAGTGAAAGTATTCAACAACAAAATGTACGAAGAATAGCCTGTAGATGCCTATGATGACATCATTTGGATGCATTTGCAGCTTAAAGATATACCCACTAGAGAGATACATCCCAAGAATTAGTTTTCATCCTCGAAAAATGTCAAAAAGGCTGGTTCGATCTCCAACAACCGTACCCAACACCAGGGGCATGGAGAGTCTCTCTACCTCCTGGAATAATGCATGAGCTAGACCAGGTACAAAATAGTAGTACAAAGCTTTTAAATCAACCAAAACAGTAAACAAGCTGATCGTACCTCAAACAACCACCGGCCCTGCTAGAACTACTGCCTATGTGGCATGTAACTATCCATGCCCATCTCTCCTTCCCCTATACTATTGACTGCCTCCTCGAACACACCATAGTTGAGATCCTTGAGGAGTTCCCTGAGGATGACCTCCTCCGACACCATCCTACCTTGGTGGAGAAAGAGCTCACTGCTCCTACTGCTGATGCTGCTGAAAATGTATGGCTGGAAACTGATGTTACTGAGGTGGGCGCTGAACCTTCACACCTCAAATGTACTACACTCGGTCTGGGCACTGATTCCTATGATTCCCATGGTATCCATAGATAAATCATGTCGGTCCTAGGTTTATAGATAAAGGTTGAGGACCGAAAGATCCAAACCAGAACTACTCGGGCCTGCTCCCCGCTAGCTGCAACCTCGAAGGTCCTGATGCTGGAGGCCTACTACTAAAGACCTTCCCCTTTAACGAGCTCAACTGGATCCCCTCTCACAGAAAACCTCCAAACGTGTGCATCCTCTCCACCACTTTATCCTTCTTCTAAACCTCCAAGTATGACGGTAGAGTGAAGAGAGTAACATCATACTAGAGAGAAGGTCAGAGCACCTCCTTTAAGCACCTTACCCGCGACTCCTCATCTAGAGAGTGGTCTAGAGAAAAATTAAGGAGATATTTGAACTTCATCTCTAACTCCCTAACTAGAATACTCCCCTAATAGATGGAGGGTATCTCTTTACCTTTATCATCCTTCATTGTGGAAGAGAAGAATTCCACCCAGAACTGCCTCTCGAAGTCGGTCCATGAAACCTTAGCTTCCTTCTTCTCCCTAAGATAGAATATCCACCTCAGACGCACCGCTCCCCGTATCTAGATCATGACTAGAGGAACCCAGTACTCAGCCAAATGCCTGATCAAGCTGAAATCGATCACCATCTCATCGATCCAGCTCTCTTTCTCAATGTCTGAAATGCTACACTCGTACATCACGAGGGTATGATGTAGAAAGGCATGAAGTGTCTTCTGCCACTGGTCATCCTCCTCCTCTCGACAAGTCCTCTGCTGATCAACCAAATCAGCCTCCCGGGCTTCGATAACCCACACTACTAGTTGAGGTCATCCAGGTGTCATAGCTGTAAGATAAACAAGCAATGCCTTTGCCTAAGTAGTGTATACGATTTCTTTTAAATTTTCCTTGAGCTTTTTATTCATTTTCAATTTCCCAAAATTCGAAGACACACAAAAACAAAAGTCATCGTGATGCATGTAACTTTCATAGGGCCTCTAACCATAAATGTTTTTTGCCTCACTTAGTTGTTCGGTAGGCCCAGAGTCCTTTAATTAGATCACGGGGGCCCTGAAATCCCATGTCTTAGACGGTCTTCCCTAGCCTATTTAATGAAACATGATTTCCTAACACTATTTTCCTAAAATTCCATGAACTCCTCACTATGCCTAACCCCAAACTCCATCCTATCTCTCAACTATCAGCCTTTGATACCATTCTATCATGAATCATCTTTACCAAGATAAGGAAAGGGCAGAAAACTGCTAAGCCCTTCTTTTCAAGTTGAAAGAGAGATAATGACACCTAAGTCTCATCTTCAAAAGGCCCCAGAGCAGCGAATAACACCAAGGGTATAAAATCTCATGTAAAATGGTATGAATTACCCTTTTTATTTAATAGTAGCTGAAGATAAGACGGTAAATCCCAAACAACTACAAAAACTGAAAGTAAAAGTAAATCCAAATATTCAATCCCATATGCATGTTAAAAAATAAATCGATACAAGGTTGAAGGAAAATATGATGAAAAGTACCAAAATAAAGAAAAACGAAAACAAATCTTGAAGCCCGAGCTAGTATGGTCCGACACGGTCCCCTAGGTCCACTTGGAAATATGAAAACAATTTTATAAAAGTAGGGTGAGTATACATGTACACTTAGTTGGGAAAACCAAAACCTCTTGTGTATTACTGGGGAGGAATTATAATTCCCCCTGAGAAATAGAGATAACTAAAGAACCTAAGAAAGAAAATATCCTCCCAGCCTCACCAAGGCAGACTCCCCAAATAACGCAAGTTAGATAAAGTAATAGTAATAGAACATTGATATTTGGGGTACCCTGCATACTTTCTCACTGGTTATTTAGGACATCCTACAATTCAGACCTCTCCCACACTCCCACTACAATCCCCCCTACCACCATAAAAACAACCTTATGGGAAATTACTACACATCTCGCTCGAACACACTTGGGCTACCACAACAACACAAAACTGTGCCTGCAAACACATGGTCCACCCCAACCACTACCACTCCCGAAGACACTTGGGCCAATACAACAACCACTATCACACCCAAAAACACCTGGGCCTCATCCAGAAGAAACTTGGGAAACAAACCTACCCACAGACACCTGGTCCAACCACCACAATACGCCATTCCTGAATAGTCTTGGGCCATAATAATCCTTAGGTCGTCACAACCTACCCTAAGAGTCTTGGGCTACCTGGGAGAGGGATTAGAAAGGAGAAAATGACCGACCTCTCATAAAAATTTTGGATAAAAAACCATCCCCAATGGAATGGGGGTGGTCAGAACGAAGTGCTCAACATGGGTGGGGTGAGAATAAGAAGCACAAGAACTAAACTTATACATATAGTTTAACAAAACTCATCCCAACCTAAGGGATATGAAACCATCTCATACACAACCAATATCGTTATAATCCCTATATGAAAAAACACAAAACAATGACAACTAGTGACCAACCCATTTTAGGTTAACAATCCACCATTGTACCCATTATCATTATCATGATCATGTGATTCCATTTAAATAATTCTTCACTACCGGGCAACTAACAGACATATCCACAATCCAACAAAACAACTGAAGAAAAATAGCCAAGAAGCAATATAATCATTCACACCTGGTTCGCTTATAATGTTTTGACAACAAAAGGGATTGGTGAGACCCCTCTATGTACTATAACCAAACCAAGAACCAACATATGACCCTACATGGCCTCAAATCTAGAACCGAAAACTGAACAATAGGAGATCCCATTGCCATCCATGTCACCCCACAAGCATCAAGCAGAACAAACATGCATATTAGCATAACAAAGAAAGGGAGTTTTCAGAATTAACCACAATATTTATCAATTTATTTCTTTCTATTTGGTTAACCAGGGTGATCACACAGTGATTCGTATTCATTGGGCATCCATTTAATCAACCAAGTTTACATGATTAACCAGTTTCCATGTTACGTCCATTCAATCAAATGATTATCCAAAAAACAGAGGTTCATTAGTTTAAAAGAAAGGACCACCATCGACCTCTATATTCAGTGGACATAAGCCCATAAAATTCACAACATAAATATGAAGATAAAATAATACAGAAACATCATCATCTTTCACACCCCTTCATTCATTAAAACTATGTTTATTATATTCGGTAAGGTTTGGTTTCATCAACGTCCCTTGGGAAACATTATCACACCCACCCACATGATACATAGTAAAGAGAGGTGAAGTAAAAAACCTATATGGATGATCAAGGATCAATGTTTTATCCTCGTGTTAAGAACTAAGGATGTGTAATTTGAAGAAAAAGGAAAATTAGATGGGTTCAAGGATGATCGATGATAGCTCTAGCATAGGTGCACAATTCATCTCTGGAGTAAGTATTAGGTGTATTTAGAGAATGAAAAGTAATTATAAAGAGAGGATCTCGGCATAAGAAGAGGCCAGATCCAAAAACTAGGGAGACAATTTTGAAGTACTTGTAGTCGGATCATGGATTGACCATGTTTTTTGGCGGTGTCACATGTCGGGATTAATTTTAATTTAATAATTTTCCTTATAGATGGTGCATATAATGTATTTGAGTTGATATATATCTTCTAAATAGATAAAAACCACATAACAAGGGTGAAGTTGGAAATCATGGGTAAAGGTGTGACACCGAGGGAAAATGCCACACGTTTTGGTAAGTGAAGGGTCAGACAATTCTTGGGGGTTTAAAACATATTTTACTCGATTTATATGGCTTGAGAAGGGTATTAAAACACTTTAACTACAAAAGATACATTTCTGGGGTGGAACTAGAAAAACATGGGAAGCTGGCAAAAAAATTGGCAAAAGGTGGGACACATTTGGCGAGACACCGTAACAGTGACACCATAAAGGTGCTACCATAACAGTGCCACCGTAATATTGAGACACCCTAAGCGATGACACCATTTTGGTGTGTGACTATGATGGTGTGATTTTGACAGTTCGACTGTCACGGTACCACCATCACGGTGTTAACATAACAGTGCCACTATTTTAGCGGAACTGTTTAGTGGGACTGAGATTTTGGAAAACTCCATAATGAGTCACTGATGGTCCCCAGGTTTCCCCAGCCACCATAAATTGGGAAACGTAATGGACCAGGAGGGTATGGGACATTACATTTATAGAATATGTATCATTTAATAGGTATAAATAACCATTAGATCAACTGAAGTAGATCAAAATCCTTATAAATTTGTGAATATATACTTATAACTAGATCTAAGTCAATATTTCTTCAACTATCATAACTAAATATGTGAAGCCTTATATAGAAATATAGTCTATCAATTGACTATAACATATGTATCTTAGGGATTTCTGTAATAAATATATAAACATTAGGGTAATTTCCATAGATGAAAAATGTGTCTGGATTCAAGAATGTTTGTTTATATCCGTAATAAAATTTATTCATCTAAACACATGTTCTTATGAAATAATTGATTTATATTATACTATGAATCATATGCTTTGAAATTCTCATTATAATTTTAATATTGTTATTTGAAAACACTTATAAGATCCCAGATCTCCCTTTAAAGTATGTTTTTGTTTATGTTTCAGTTTAAGTTTCTTATTTTGGTTAAATTAGCGCTTCCCTGAGTTCATGTGAAGATCTGGGGATATTCTAGGGGTTCAAGACATGAAAGGGGAAGAAAAAGGGGGTTTCTGGGAATATGAAATGGTTTACGTTCTGTTAGTGCAAACAGTGAGGGAATCACAGGTAACCATGAAAGGGGAAGTTTTTCATATAGTAGCATCCACATAGTTTTAACATGGTTAGGAAAACAGTGCGGGTAAACCATGCGGCCCAGTAACATTAGGAAAATTACAGATTTTCCATTACAAGATTTTAGGTTACACTTGGGATTTTTCTCCATTCTTATACCTTGAACCCTAGTGATGCACCAAAAGCTTCAAGAGCTTTTATGGATCAATCTACCTCATCTTAGGGCCGTTTGGAGTGTTGTTGTGTTTTTATTGAAGATCTGGGTAAGGATAAACCCACTCTTGCTTCTATTTTTGGTCTAGGGTTTGCATATATTCCTTCTCTCTATCTGCATCTCTAAAACCTTTCTTTTATGGTTGGATCTGGGCTGAGGATTCAAAGGTTGATTGAATTGGTATATAAGGCCTCAATTATGAGTTCTTTTTCCCACAAATTCAATGTATGTGGTCTACAAATTATATCCCTTGGTTTATAGGTATATTTGTGAAAGTAGGGTTATGTTCTTGATTTTCCCTTATTATGCTCTTAGATTCCTTTGAAAGGTTTGATATAGTGTGTCTCAAATAAAACAATTGAACCCATCATGATCCCCATCGGATGCATGGAGGATAACATGACCAAATTAGGGCCACCCATGTGGTGTTCTGGCCCTCCCAATTGGGCTAATGGAATTTTAAGGTTTGAAATTGACTCATGATGAGGTAGAGACCTAAAAATTGGGTTAATTGGTCATGTAATGATCTAAAAGGGATTATGGGTGGATATGTCTAATATTTTTAAAGTCCAAGGGATTGTTTGGGTGGCATTTAAATTGGGTTAATGTGAATATGATAAAGTAATATGTTTACATTTGATCATACATAGTGAGATGGGTATGGGGAAAACAAATTGTGTTAAATTGTATGTAATATTAATGATAAATGTGTTAATGGATTGTGGAATGATATTAATCCCCTTGATTATATTCTCTGAATATTGTTAATGGTATTTTTTATTCTTTATGGTTAGTTGTTGTGAATGATAAATAAGCATGTGCACATGGCTTGGTAGAGTGGGGAATGAACTTGAAGTTCTACACCCACAGGTTGATTTGGACCGAGGTTCTAGATACACCCCTAAATTAACGGGTTATGTAATGGGACATTGTTCGATTCTTCTAACGGTTGCATTCCACGCAGAATGGGGTTTTGATGAGAGGATTCTGATTTTATTGTAATGTGATGCCTAGTGGAGTAGGACATGATTTGATTCTCATATGCTTGATGATATTGAACATTCCTAATCTATTGAACACATGAAAAGGGTAGATTAATCCATGGTATGCCTAAGTAGTATACATAGATTCAATGGTAGTATAATTTAAGGGAACAAAATTTAGAATGGAATGTTGAGCTTTTTACCTTTACATTCAATTAATTATCACCCTCATGCACTGTTTACCTTTAATACATATTTTGTAGACACCATTTGTGGTGGCCTACTTAGTTATACTCACACCCTGCTCGAGCAGTCATTGGGTACCTGAGTAGTTTTCATGGTTGCAGGTCTAGAAAAGGGAAGAGACCCATTCTTGGAAAGTGAGTCGGTTCAGTATGTGCACAGATGAGGTTCAAGACATGGATCCAGGATGGTTTTGGTTATTCCATATTTTTTCTTTATTTTGGTTTTTTTACTTGGCACTATATCACAGATGGACAAGTTTACTATTGGATATGATTTGTACCTAGTTTGGGTGTTGGTTATTTATTCATGTTATTTATTGTTTCATATAGTTTCCACTATTTAAATTTTGTTTTATTATTTCTTACTCCGGTAAAGAGAGTATAGTCTCTCCATGTGTCCCATTAGACCCTTGATGCTAGTCGGAAACCACTTTCATATGGGGAGGCGCACTTGAGGTCATGCGGCGACCCAGCTGAGAGCACCAGTTTAGTGGCTCTTGGTTCAGTGACGTTACAAAGTAGTATCAGAGGAGTTCTTGTCTCTTTATTAATATATGGGGATAGTGGATAGGAGGTTAGTAAAGTGTCAAGACTTGGTAAGGATCTCGTTCCTGGGAGTATCTAACCAATGTATGAGGGAAAACCCTGGTCACCCTAAGAGGGGATTGTTGTTCTTGTGGTGTGTTATTATATTTGATGATATTTAACAATTGGGTGATGCACTTGTTGTGTGATTTGACGGTTTTTTGGTATTTCTCTCATGGTCGGACTGGTATGAGGTTGTAAATTCATGCATCATTCTTGGATCCTATGTTAATAAGTTACATGAAACATGGTAGGCACACAAATGGGATGTGTGTGCGTGATATGAAGGATAGGATACATTTTTTTTCTTAAAAGTAATGAAATTTTTCCAAATGAGATGGTATGAATGGGTAAAAAGGGAAGTGAAAATGTTTATTAGTAATTAGAAAATAGTTCTTATTAAATAATTAATGGTGGATTGAAATGTTGTAAGAGTAAATCGAGATATGGAAATTGTTTTGAAATGGTGTAAAAGATAAGCCTTGTAACTATGTGAATGAGATATCCATGTTATGAATAGACTTATGAGAGATGGCCAAGGGAATTATTCCGGTTGTGAGTGGGATAGTTTGGGTAGTGTATTCAAATTGGTTTGGTTATGAGAAGTGATGAGCCTACCAATATATTTTTCCTTTTTGTAAAAAGCCTTATAGTTTCATTCAAAAGATCATGATTGGAATTATAGAGAAATGCCACCTCAAATACGTGTTCTGGTTGGGAGATATGAGGATGTTGCTGAGAACGATCCTCCTGTAGTGGATCAAAAGAATGTGGTGATCCAAGAGGATAAGGAAGAGAAGTTATATGATAACTTTTCTCATTTTATGCAGATGATGGAACAAGACCTAGAGGGGGATACACTAGGTATGTTTGAACTAACCAGAGAGTTTTAGCTGCAACACCCTCCAACCTTTACTGTAGAGGGTGGGCCAGAAGTAATAGAGTTATGGATAGAGTCCATAAAAAAATTCTTGAATATCTAGATACTCTTATTGAGAATTGAGTCTTGTTAGCAGCTTATATGCTGAGAGGTCATGCAGAGTGTTGGTTGGACATCATGGTTCAGACGAAGCAGGCTGAAGGAATAATGAGGAAAGATTTCCAGGAGAAGTTTTTGGAAAATTTTTACCTAGGAACCTTGTGATAGGAGCATTTTTTGGATTTAATGATGTTGTACCAGGTAAAAATTTCAGTAATGGACTATGCTAGTCGTTTCACTTATTTTTGATGCTTAGTTTTGGATGTTGACATGAAACAAAGAAGTTGTGGAGAAATGATTCCAGGACGAGCTGAGATAGGAGACCAGTTCTCAGGTGAATATCTTCCACCTGAATGGATTTTTTGAAATGGTTAACCAGGACCTTATCTCAGAGGGAAACCAGAAGGAAGATTTAGGTAGTGAACATGTGGTGCCAGCTGGGTGGGAATGTGATGCAGCTTATGAGAGCCATAAGAGTCGGTTTTGAAATTTACACCAAGGTGGTAGTACAAAGAGAAGTCAGAAGTGGGGGTAAGCTTATTAGGGTGGTGATCATGTATTCTGTTATCAAAGTGGTAGGTCGGGGTACAAATTTGACAATTTCCCCACCCACTGATTGAGTGTTGAGTGTGCAGCATGCTAGGCCACATGCTGAGGTTCTGCATGAACCTGCAATAGTGAGGAAATGATAGAGGTTAGAGGAAGATGTCAAGTGTAGGAAGGGGGACTGTTATCCTATATTAGGCTAGACGTTGGAGATCCACAGGTCATATTGGTAGGGGTGGTGGACATATAACTCCAAGGTGAGATCAACTTTATCAAAAGTGTAGTGCAGTGTAGGGTATTCAGACCATAGCCTAGGGTGGAGGGGTAGGTCATCTCCCTGCAGTTCAGACTACACCTGAAAATGGTGAGGTGGGACATTCTAATATTCAAGGTATGATTATTGTATCTTTCATTCTCTCTAGTTCATTATATGATACATTTTATACACATTATTTTATTTCTTCTTAGCTCATAGTGGTGTTGTAATTGACCATGGAGAATGCATGTGGAGTAATGTCACTTGATACTCTGCTAGGGGTATGAGTTGAGGACATCATGAAGTGTAAGGGTTTTGCTATGTAGGATAGTATTTATGGTTTTCTATGGGGTCTGTTTGTCATAGAGATGTCAGGTTTTGACCTAACATTACAGATGGATCGTTTGGTGTTATATCAATCCCACATCGACTACTACTGATTTTGGGTAACGTTCATGTCTCTTGATGGAAGAACTTATGTTCTTTATGGTGAGTGCGATGCTCTAGTAGGATGCATAGGGCCACTATGACAACAATTGGGAGAAATCATAGCCTAAGTAGGATTCCTTAGGATGGATAATGAGGAGAAAGTGCATCTAGTCTCCCCTCTAGTTGTGGACCAGTTTCGAGATGTGTTTCCGAAGGACTTTTCGGGGTAACAACCTGAGAGAGATGTTGAGTTTAAAATCGAATTGTTTTCAGGGGTGGAACTGGTTTCCATTCCACCATACCAAATAGAATCGGTAGAGCTATGTGAACTCAAGGTTCAACTCGAGGAGTAGTTACATAGGGGGTTTATCTAACCTAGTATATAACATTGGGGATCTCCTTTATTGTTTTCTAAGAAGGATGATGGATCACTGAGGCTATGTGTCGATCATAAGAAACCGAACCAGATGACAGTTAAGAATTGGTACCGTCTTCCTAGAATCAATGACATGTTTGACCAGCTCATAGGTGCCATGGTATTTTCTAAGATCGATTTTAGATCAGGATACCATCAGTCGAGGGTGAGACCTTCTGATATACCCCTGATAGCTTTCTGAAGCAGGTATGGGTTTTATGAATTTTTGGTGATGTTGTTTTGATTGACCAATGCATCCAATGTGTTCATGTCCTTGATGAACCATATATTCCTGCCATACCTATATTAGTTCGTAGTTGTCTTTATTGATGACATCTTGGTGTACTCTAGAACTCATGACGATCATTCTAAACATTATGACATCATCTTGAGTACACTAAGAGAGCATAGGCTTTACAAAAACCTATCAAAATGTTATTTTTGTATCGATAAAGTGCACTTTTTTTGAGTTAGGTGTGTCAGTTGATCCAGATAAGGTGCATGATGTGGTGTCTTCGGAGTATCCCAAGAACGTTTATTATATTCACAGTTTTCTAGGTTTGGATGGTTATTACCGAAGGTTTATTATAGATTTCCATAATTTGGTATTGTCCCTCTCAGGTTTGACTTAGAAGTGGGTTATATTTTAATGGTCAGAGTAGTGTGAGAATGCTTTTCAAGATCTGAAAGGGACACCCACTACCACACCGATTTTGATCTTACCTGAACTAGGTAAGAGTCACACCTTGTTATGTGATTCATCCAGTGTTGGACTTGGGTAAGTGTTGATTCAAGATAACCAGGATGAGATAACTGATTCCTCATGAAATGAATTAACCTTCTCAAGACCTATAACTAACTTTTTTGGTTCATTCCTTGAAGTATTGGAGTCATTACTTTTTCGGATAACCATTCACAGTGTTTAAAAACCATAAATGTCTCAAATACATATTCTCTTAGTGGGATTAGAATCATTACAAATAATGGTCGGTTGAGTACCTATAATCTTCTAATATTGAGTTAGTCTACACACCAGGAAAGGGGGAAAATGTCTCTGATGCTTTGAGTTGGAAGACTCAGAATCAGTTGGTTTTTTAATATAGTTTAGAGTGGATGTTGATGGCCTTGTTTGTTGAGATGCATTTGAAGGTGCAAGATCGACACAGGCTAATAAACCATGCATCTATAGTAGTTGAATCCACACTTTTGATCCATGTTAAAGAGATATAACAGGCGGATCAAGAGTGTTTGGATAGGAGTAAATATCTTAAAGGTTTGGATTCACCTTCTGGTTGGAATTTCGGTGATGGAGTTTCTTATATTCATGTCCATGTTGTGGTGTTGACATATGTATGGTAGGATTCTATGTATGAGTTTCATTTATCAAAGTGGTATGTTCATCATGGATTAACTAAGATGTATCATGATATTCCTAGGTAGTTTTGGTGGCTAGGAATGAAGAAAGAAGTTGTGAGTTTTGTTGCATGATTCCTTACCAGTCAATAGGTAAAATATGAACATTAGTTTCTAGGTGGGTTATTGTAGTCATTGCCTATTATGGGGTTGAAGTGGAATGGCGTAACAATATAATTCATAGTGGGACTTCGGAGGACACCTCATAAGAATGATACAATTTGGGTAGTGGTAGATTGGCTGACCAATGTGAACATTTCTTACTGATCTAAGAGACCAATATAGTCGACTAGTTAGGGAGAATTGTATGTTCAAGAAATAGTTTGGTTTCATGGTGTGGTGAGAACCATAGTATTGTATCTTGACCAATGTTTCACATTGTTCTTCTAGAAGGGACTATAGAAGGTGTTTAGAACCCAAGTGTTTTTAGTATGGCTTACCACCTGCAGATGGACATGAAATTAGAATGAACAATTCATGTTTTGGAAGACATGTTGAGAGATTGTGTTCTTATTTTTAGTAGTTCGTTGGAAAAGAACTTTTAAATTTTTGAGTATTCCAACAAAAATATTTTTTAGTCTATAATTCAGATGGATACATTTAAGGCACTCTATGGGAGAATGTGTAGATCTATGTTATGTTGGTTAGAGTCTAGGGAATCTGAGCTATTAGGATCGAGCCTCATGTAGAAGACACATGAGAAAATATGATTGATTCAGAAGCATATGACAGTGGATTGGATTAGAAATATTTCATATGCTGATCGGTGTCGTATACCTCACGAGTTTATGGTGGGTGATAGTGCGTTTATTCGTGTGTCTCTGGGGTTGGGTAACAACCGTATCTAGAAACATGGAAAGTTAGTGCCTAAGTATATGGGTTCATTTGAGATTTCAAAGAGGATTAGACCTATGGCTTACTAATTAGCTCTTCTATATTAGAATATTGGGATTTATTATGTTTTACTTGTTTCAAAACTCTGATAGTATCACCCTAATCCATCTATTATTATAAAAGTCAATGATGTCAAGCTTGAGGATAATGCGTCCATTGAGGAGAATCTAGTTCGTATTGTGGAACACAATGAGAAGGTTTTATGAGGAAAGGTTATGCCCTTGTTACATGTTCATTGGTTTCATGGAAATATTCAGGGGGAAACTTGGGAGTGAGAATTAGATATGCGAGTCCAATAGACCAAACCCTTCTCTTTGGGAACTCAATGATATTCGGAAAGAGCGGCTTGAGGATGATCCGTCATAAGGTAGGGAGGTTGTTAGTTCTCATATCTCCTTTAAGGTATGTTTTTTTTAAGTTTTAGTTAATGTTATTTATTTTTTTTAAATAAGTGTTTCTGTGAGTTCATGTGAAGATATGGGGGTGTTCTACGTGTCCAGGACATGTAAGTTGATGAAAAAGGGTGTTTCTGAGAATGCGACACGGTTTTCACATAGTTATTGACAACTATATACAAATCCTAGGTAACCATGCAAGGGGTTTGTTTTTAGACATTAGCATCTGCAAGGTTTGTGAATGGTTTAGAAAATCGTGTAGGTAAACCATGTGGCCCAGTAACTTTGAGAAAATTACAAAATGCCATTATGGGATTTTAAGTTCCACTCGGGATTTTCCTCCTTTGTTATCCTTTGAAACCTATTGATGCCCCAAAATCACCAGGAGCTTCCATGGATCAATATACCTCATTTTATGTCCCTTTAGACTGTCGTTGTTTATATATTGAAGATCCGGGTAAGGCTAATCCCACTCTTGCATCTCTTTTTGGTTTAGGGTTTTCATATCTTCCATCTATCCATCTAATGATCTAAAACCTTTTTATTCGGGTGGTATTTTGGTTGAGGCTTCAAAGGGTTGTTGAATTATGATATAAGGCCTCAATTAGTAGTGCATTTTCCTATGTATTCAGCATAGGTGATATACAAGACATATCCCTTTGTTTTTAGGTAGATTTGTACATGTAGGTTTATGTTCATAATTTTCTATTATTGTGTTCTAGGTTTCCTTTGAAAGGATTAACACATTGGTTGTCAAATCAACCAATTGAACCCCTCATTATCCCTACAGGATTCATGAAGGAAGACTTGACCAAATTAGGGCCACCCAAGGGGTGTTCCAACCCTCCTGATTGGGAAAAAATAAATGCAAGGTTTTAATTGACTCATGATGAGGTAGAGCCCTAGAAAATGTGTTAATTGGTTATGTAATGAGCTATAAGGGATTGTGGGAGGTTATGTATAATATTGTTAAAGGGTTATGGATTGTTTGAGTGGCATGTAAATGGGGATAATGTGAATATTATAAGGTAGTATGTTTACATTTGATCATACTTAGTGGGATAGGTATGGGGAAAATAAAATTTGATTAAATGGAATGTAATATGAATGATAAATGTGTTAATGGATTGCTACATGATTTTAAACCCCTTGATGTTGATGTTTGAATATTGTTAATGGTATTGGTTATAATTTATGGTTATTTTTGGTGAATGATAAATAAGCATTTTCACATGGCTTGGTAGAGTGGGGTATAGACTTGAGGTTCTATGCCCATGGGTCGAGTTAGACCGAGGTTTTAGCTCCACTCCAAAATGCACAGGTTAGGGAAGGGGAAAAAATTCAATTCCCCTAACAGTTGCATTCAACTCGGACTGAGGCATTGAGGTAAGGATAATGAGGTTATTATAATGTGATTCCTAGTGATATATGACTTGAGTTTATTCCCATATGCTTGAGAATATTGAACATTCCTAGTATATTGAACACATGAAAAAGGTATATTAAACCATGGGATGCTGAAGTAGTATACTTGCATTCAATGGTATTATAATTTAAGGGAACATAATCTAGAATGGTTTACCTTTACATTCCAGTAATTATCACTCACATTCTCTATTTACCTTTACTGTATATTTGTAGACACTATTGGTGATGGCCTACTGAGTTATACTCACACCTAGCTCGGGCTGTCATTGGGCAGCCATGCAGATTTCATGGTTGCTGGTCAAGAAAAGGGCAATGACCACATGCTTGGGAAGTGTGTCAGTTGGGTATGTGCATGAATGAGGTTCGGGACTTGAAGTTAGGACTATTTTGGGGATTCGGTTGTTTTTCTTTCTTTTGGGTTTTTTACTTGGAACTATAGCATAGAATGACATGATCATAGTTGGATATAGTTTGTACCCAGTTTGGGAGTAGGTTATTTAAGCATGTTATTGATTGCTTCTTATTTTTTCTACTATTTAAATTGTGTTCTATTGTGGTGTAGCCTGATAAAGAGGCTATAGTCTCCCAACATGTCCTATTAGACCCTCACTTCTTGTTAGTAACCTCTAGTGAGAACAGATTCGCACTTGAGGTCATGTGGTGACCTGGCTCGAAGCACGGGTTTAGTGGATCCTAGGTCAATGACGTTACAACACTGAAATTTCTTGAATCATGTCTTGAAATATAATATATTTATATGTAATGTATATATGTCTCTATAATGATTCTCTTTTTAATTACTTCATGACTCTCATGTGTATATGAAATGTTCATTTAGGAATTACACATCACTACATTTTATTTGTCAATGATGACATGAAATAATCATTATTGATCCTCCTTAGTAACATCATAACAACGATTTGTATATGGAAATGTACATTTCGAAATTACTCTACACCACATTTTAGTGATCATTGAATGCTTGGTCAATATATTCTTTAGCACATGGTACAGAATTAACTCATATATTGTAACCATGAATATAACTTAATTGAGTTTTTTATT
This sequence comes from Viscum album, assembly GCA_963277665.1. NCBI lineage: Eukaryota > Viridiplantae > Streptophyta > Magnoliopsida > Santalales > Viscaceae > Viscum > Viscum album. The sequence continues at coordinate 1,636,564,960 of OY728163.1, read as the reverse complement.
CCATAAAACTCTTAATTGAATCATATTAAGTATATTTACTACAATAATTACCATTTAAGACTTCACACTCTCTATATAAAATAATTTTAAAAGCATTATGGCTTACATTTATTTCATAATGATTCCTAATAAAAAAATAAGTAATTATGGGTATCAACAATACATAATGTTTTTAGCACCAAAAATCCTTAATACCTTACCAGGTATATCCTTGAAAACCTCTTTTGGAATTACATAACAAAGACCTATCTAGAAAGATCTAGGTATAAGTGTGCATTATATGTTATATTCATCCTATATTTCTCATGATTCATTTATTACTTAACTATTGGTTGTGTATGAAATACCATAATCAACATTATTTCATAAATTTTGTTATAGCATTTTACACACAATTACTATTTTACAATAACTATTCACTTGGAAATAAAATCATGTGATTCTCACTACTGATGTAGGTATCAACCTTCCCTAGCTATTTGGAGAACACACATTTACCTCTATTATGGTTTCTTGACTTTTATCATACCAATATTTAGAAATAATTATGTAAATATATATTTTATCTAGTAACCAAGGAGTATAAATGACATATAACTTTTAATAGAGAATATACCTGATGTATAAGCTCATTCATGGTTCTCTATGATTTAATTACACTTTATTTTCTAGTGAAATATATTTCCCAATTCATATAAAATAACCTCTTGTTCAATTAACTCCCTATTTAAAATTCATTTTGTATAAATACATTGGGAAGGTTCCTCTAGAATTGTTCTTTTTTGTTGCAATTTTTACTTTTTTTATTTTCTACCTTAAGAATTAATGGTTTAACATTATTTATATACTAATGTTCTTGGTGAACGACTCAAAAAAGATATTTAAGTGGTTTCTTCATACCATTTTTTGATAATTATCAACATAACTTGATAAACTAGTTGGTAAGGATGAGATAATTAGACGAACTGAAACTTATTGATTTTACTTGAAAATAAATTATTCTAATAAATTAAAGTACATTTTCATCTTGGGAATATGAGGACCATCTTGATTCCCATTTTTTCAATCAAAATGTAATCCGTTTAAACATTATCTCATTGTTTTCTTGATTCACATTATCCTAAAAAACATCTTAGAGGTGAGGTAACATGGTATACACATCCCCATCCTTATGTTTCACCTACAAATCATTAGAAATGGATGTCGGAATCATGATATAGGAATAAAATTAATCATCTATGAGTCTTCTTTAAGTATCTTTCTCATCCTAATTACGTCCCTATATAGGTTAATCTTGCTGTGGGGACTCAAACACATATAATTTCATTTCGTACTATAGTACTATGAACAAGGGCATGTACCACTCTTAGAAATTTATTTTGTTGAGGACTTGATATTTTTCCTTTATATATCTCAAAGTATGTATTGTTTCATAAGACATATCCTATAATATAAAAACTAGAAGATTAATATTTTTATCTTGATAGTGGATTAGAAAGTACTGATTAATTAAATAATCAATTGTCTCCCAATATTTTGTTGAACACTAATACACCACACTAGTAGATTCAGAATACCTAGTCATTTGAGTATTGTATTGGCATAGATCGCCAAAACCTCTCCCCAGAGTCTATGATATGGTCGCTCTATTACTTGTAGAGTTTCAAGGTAGGAATTTGGTATGTCAACCATATTGACTCATGACTCCTTAATCTATTGACTGATGTCCAAGATTCAAGAAATCATAAACGTGATTTACTCAATTTCATTTCTATAATGTGTTATAAATAAATCTATGCCTACTTATTTTCTATCGGCTTTAGTTAATTCAACTCATTATTATCTTAAGAATTTTCCAGAAGCTGGAGGATCCCTTAACTAGGGATGACGAGCATCCCATACACCTAGATTTTTTCATTTTTAAGTGATGGAATGTATTCTTGACATAATATTACTTTTATAATTTTATTATATATAAATGAATGTAATTCCTTTTTTATTAAATATGGTCATACTATGTTGTCACAGTCACAACTAAATATGAATTAACAAAAAAAATCACCACAACTTTAAGAATTTTTTATTATTTCTTTATTATCTACCTTAAAATATAAAAATTTAAAAAATAATAAATAATTACTAAATACATAAATAAACTACCATAATGATCTTGTTCATCAGACCTTATTTGATCCAATTCAACTCAATAGAGAATTTGTGACCAATCGGTGTGATGCCTAAGTTGATACATGAAACATATTAAAACCCGCCCCTAATCCAGTGTTTTCACATCTGGTCAAGGATATAAAATCATCGTGGCATGGTCCATATATTACAACATCAATGTTAATATTTCTAACATACTCACATGTAGCACTACTTGAAAAGTAGGCTATACCAAAGGTTTAAAACTATTGGTATAGGCTGGAAAACCATTGGTATAGACTATACCAACGGTTTTCCAAACCGTTGGCTAGTAAGCCATGAGGAAAGCCCTATACCAACGGTTGCACTTAAACCGTTGGTATAGGTGTTCCAGAATTCTATAAAAGGCTATACCAACGTTTCTGAACCGTTGGTATAAGATTTTCTAGAAAAAAAGATATCTCAACGGTTTATAACCGTTGGTATAAGATTTCCAGAATTCTGGAAAAAGTTATACCAACGGTTCTGAACCGTTGGTATAAACTTTCCAGAATTCTGGAAAAGGATATACCAACGGTTCTAAACCGTTGGGATAGCTTTTTTCTGGAAAATATTATACCAACGGTTCTGAACCGTTGGTATAACCTCTGCCAGAGCTGCTGCACTGCAGCCCACTAGAAGCCCTCCAGTAGACCTACCATCCACCTGCATAAAAAAAAATTGCACTACAGCCCTCAATATACCCTCCACTATACACCTGTATAAAAAATATCACAAAAACCTCATACATATTTCAAACAGTATAAAAAACACCGAAAATAGCCCAAAAAACACATATGACAACAATCATCCGGTGGTAATTCACCTCACCCATGCACAACCCCCAACCAGCACACCTCCCCATCAAATTCTAATAGGCAGAATAGTTTGATAAATATCTATTAGAGTTGAATAATAATTTAAAATTGGATAAAATCCCTTTTTTTGTGATCCTAGGTTTGGGTATGTAATGATTTGTGATGAATTTTTCATTGAACTTGTATTGTTTATAATATATGGTGAAAAGGTATTTTCTTAGGAGTCTCGTCACTTATGACCCCATTATTGAAACTACCCAACTCATGAAAAATAGTTTGCGACTATCATTGATGAGTGTAAATTTCAGTTGTATTCACCTAAAATGATTTCCTTTTGAAATAAAAGAGAGACTTTGAGTGGTGTCGTCCACACCGCGCCTCAGATTGAGATGAAGTTGACTCATACACGTCAAAAATGACCCATGGATCGTTTTCCTAATGTATCAACAAAATCTGAATGCGTTTGGTTGGTTTCCCGTATGCCGGTTGTTTTTACATAATAGCGTATCCATTTTAAACAAAAGAAATACACTTTGAGTGACACCGACCACACCATGCCTCAGATTGAGGCAGGGTTGACTCGTACACGTCACAAATGACCCATAGATCCTTGTCCTAAAGTATCAACAATATATGAGTGTGTTTGGTCCGTTTTCCGTATGTCAGTTGTTGTTTTTACTTAAACTGTTGTCCATTTCAAAAAATAGTTAGACACATTGAGTGGTGCCGCCCACACCTCGCTTCATATTGAGGTGGGGTTGATTCCTACACGTCACAAATGACCCATGGATCATTTTCCTAAAGTTTCACCAGAATCTGAATGTGTTTGGTCGGTTTTCTGTATGTGGTTTTTTTTACTTAAAAGCGCATCCATTTTAAACAAAAGAAAGAAATTTTGAGTGGTACCGGCCACACCAGCCCTCGGATTGAGGCGGGGTTGACTCCTACATGTCACAAATAACCCATGGATACATTTCCTTAAGTATCAACAGTATCTGAATGCCTTTGGTTCGCTTTCCTTATGGAAGTTGTTTTTTTAACTTAAACTGTTGTCCATTTCAAAGAAAAGTGACACACTTTGAGTGGTGCCGGCCACACTGGCCCTCAGATTGAGGCAGGATTGACTCGTACACGTCACATATGACGCATGAATCGTTTTCCTAATGTTTCAACAGAATCTGAATGCCTTTGGTCAGTTTTCCATATGTTAGTTGTTGTTTTTACTTAAACTGTTGTCCATTTCAAAGAAAAGTTGGACACTTTGAGTGGTGTCGGCCACACCGCGCCTTGGATTGTGGCGGGGTTGACTCTTACAAGTCAAAAATGACACATGGATCATTTTCCTACAGTTTCAACAGAATCTGAATGGGTTTGGTCGGTTTTCCGTATGTCAGTTGTTGTTTTTACTTAAACTGTTGTCCATTTCAAAGAAAAGTTAGACACTTTGAGTGGTGTCGGCCACACCGCTCCTCGGATTGAGGTGGGGTTGACTCATACACATCACAAATGACCCATGGATACATGTCCTATGTATCAACAGTATCCGAATGCCTTTGGTCCTTTTTCCATATGTGGTTTTTTTTACTTAAAAGCGCATCCATTTAAAACAAAAGAAAGACACTTTGAGTGGTGCCGCCCACACCTCACCTTGGATTGAGGCGGGGTTAATTCCTACACATCACAAGTGACCCATGGATCGTTGTCCTAAAGTGTCAATAGAATCCGAATGCGTTTGGTTGGTTTTCCATATGTGGTTTTTTTTACTTAAAAGCACATCCATTTTAAACAAAAGAAAGACATTTTGAGTGGTACCGGCCACACCGGCCCTCGGATTGATGCGGGGTTGACTCCTACATGTCAGAAATGACCCATGTATACATGTACTTAAATATCAACAGTATCTGAATGCCTTTGGTCCGTTTTCCGTATGGCAGTTGTTTATTTAACTTAAACTGTTGTCCATTTCAAAGAAAAGTGACACACTTTGAGTGGTGTCGGCCACACTGGCCCTCGGATTGGGGAAAGATTGACTCGTACACATCACATATGTTGCATGGATCGTTTTCCTAAAGTTTCAATAGAATCGTAATGCCTTTGGTCGGTTTTCCTTATGTTAGTTGTTGTTTTTACTTAAACTGTTGTCCATTTCAAATAAAAGTTAGACACTTTGAGTAGTGTCGGCCACACCGTGCCTCCGATTGTGGCGGGGTTGACTCGTACTAGTCAAAAATGACACATGGATCATTGTCCTACAGTTTCAACAGAATCTGAATGGGTTTGGTCAGTTTTACGTATGTCAGTTGTTGTTTTTACTTAAACTATTGTCCATTTCAAAGAAAAGTTAGACACTTTGAGTGGTGTCGGCCACACCGCGCCTCGGATTGAGGCGGGGATGACTCGTACACGTCAAAAATGACCCATGGATACATTTCCTAATGTATCAACAGTATCTGAATGCCTTTGGTCCGTTTTCCGTATGTGGTTTTTTTACTTAAAAGTGCATCCATTTAAAACAAAAGAAAGACACTTTGAGTGGTGCTGCCCACACCTCGCCTCAGTTTGTGGCAAGGTTGACTCGTACACGTCACAAATGACCCATGGATCATTGTCCTAATGTTTCAACAGAATCGTAATGCGTTTGGTCGGTTTTCCGTATGTGGTTTTTTACTTAAAAGTGCATCCATTTTAAACAAAAGAAATACATTTTGAGTGGTACCGGCCACACCGGCCCTCAGATTGAGGTGGGTTTGACTCCTACACATCACAAATGACCCATAGATACATGTCCTTAAGTATCAATAGTATCTGAATGCCTTTGGTCCGTTTTCCGTATGGCAGTTGTTTTTTTAACTTAAACTGTTGTCCATTTCAAAGAAAAGTGACACACTTTGAGTGGTGTCGGCCACACTGACCCTCGGATTGAGGCAGGATTGGCTCGTACACGTCACATATGAAGCAGGAATCGTTTTCCTAAAGATTCAACATAATCTGAATGCTTTTGGTCGGCTTTCCGTATGTTAGTTATTGTTTTTACTTAAAACTGTTGTCCATTTCAAAGAAAAGTTAGACACTTTGAGTGGTGTCGGCCACACCATGCCTCGTATTGTGGAGGGGTTGACTCATACAAGTCAAAAATGACACATGGATCATTTTCCTATAGTTTCAACAAAATCTGAATGGGTTTGGTCGGTTTTCCGTATGTCAGTTGTTGTTTTTACTTAAACTGTTGTCCATTTCAAAGAAAAGTTAGACACTTTGAGTGGTGTCGGCCACACCGCGCTTAGGATTGAGGTGGGGTTGAATCGTACACGTCACAAATGTCCCATGGATAAATGTCCTACTGTATCAACAGTATCCTAATGCCTTTGGTCCGTTTTCCGTATGTGGTTTTTTTTACTTAAAAGCGCATCCATTTAAAACAAAAGAAAGACACTTTGAGTGGTACCGGCCACACTGGCCCTTGGATTGAGGCGGGGTTGACTCGTACATGTCACATATGACCCATGGATCCTTGTCCTATAGTTTAAATAGAATCCGAATGCGTTTGTTCGGTTTTCGATATGTGGTTTTGTTTACTTAAAAGCGCATCCATTTTAAACAAAAGAAAGAAATTTTGAGTGGCACCGGCCACACCAGCCCTCGGATTGAGGTGGGGTTGACTCCTACACGTCACAAATGACCCATGGATACATGTCCTTAAGTACCAACAGTATCTGAAAGCCGTTGGTCCGTTTTCCGTATGGCAGTTGTTTTTTTAACTTAAACTGTTGTCCATTTCAAAGAAAAGTGGCACACTTTGAGTGGTGCAGGCCACACCGGCCCTCGGATTGAGGCAGGATTGACTCGTACACGTCACATGTGATGAATGTATAGTTTTACTAACATTTCAACAGAATATGAATGCCTTTGGTTGGTTTTTAGTATGTTAGTTGTTGTTTTTACTTAAAACTATTGTCCATTTCAAAGAAAAGTTAGACACTTTGAGTGGTGTCGGGCACACCGCACCTCGGATTGTGGTGGGGTTGACTCGTACAAGTCAAAAATTACACATAGATCATTTTACTACAGTTTCAACATAATCCTAATGGGTTTGGTCGGTTTTCTGTATGTCAGTTGTTGTTTTTACTTAAACTGTTGTCCATTTCAAAGAAAAGTTAGACACTTTGAGTGGTGTCGGCCACACCGCGCCTCGGATTGAGGCGGGGTTGACTCGTACACGTCGCAAATGACCCATGGATACATGTCCTAATGTATCAACAGTATCTGAATGCATTTGGTCAGTTTTCCATATGTTGTTTTTTTTACTTAAAAGCGCATCCATTTAAAACAAAAGAAAGACACTTTGAGTGGTACCGGCCACACCGACCCTCAGATTGAGGCGGAGTTGACTCTTACACATCACATATGACCCATGGATCCTTGTCCTATAGTTTAAACAGAATCTGAATGTGTTTGGTCAGTTTTCCATATGTGGTTTTTTTACTTAAAAGTGCATCCATTTAAAAAAAAATAAAGACATTTTGAGTGGTACTGGCCACACCGGCCCTCGGATTGAGGCGGGGTTGACTCCTACACGTCATAAATGACCCATGGATACATTTCCTTAAGTATCAACATTATCTGAATGCCTTTGGTCTATTTTCTGTATGGAAGTTGTTTTTTTAACTTAAACTGTTGTCCATTTCAAGGAAATGTAACACACTTTGAGTGGTTCTGGCCACACTGGCCCTCGGATTGAGGAAGGATTGACTCGTACACGTCACATATGACACATGGATCGTTTTCCTAAAGTTTCAACAGAATATGAATGCCTTTGGTCGGTTTTCCGTATGTTAGTTATTGTTTTTACTTAAACTGTTGTCCATTTCAAAGAAAAGTTAGAAACTTTGAGTGGTGTCAGCCACATCGAGCCTCGGATTGTGGCAGGGTTGACTCGTACAAGTCAAAAATGACACATGGATCATTGTCCTACAGTTTCAATAGAATCAAAATGGCTTTGGTCGGTTTTCCGTATGTCAGTTGTTGTTTTTTACTTAAACTGTTGTCCATTTCAAAGAAAAGTTAGACACTTTGAGTGGTGTTGGCCACACCGCGCCTCAGATTGAGGCGGGGCATCACAAATGACCCATGGATACATGTCCTAATTTATCAATAATATCCGAATGCCTTTGGTCCATTTTCCGTATGTGGTTTTTTTACTTAAAAGCGCATCCATTTTAAACAAAAGAAAGACACTTTGAGTGGTACCGGCCACACTGGCCCTCAGATTGAGGCGGGGTTGACTCGTACACGTCACATATGACCCATGGATCCTTGTACTATTGTTTAAACAGAATCCGAATGCATTTGATCTATTTTCCGTATGCCAGTTGTTGTTTTCACTTAAAATCCTGTCCATTTCAAATAAAAGTTAGACACTTTGAGTGGTGCCGACCACTACTTCAAAGCAAATTTTCCATATCATTTTCCACATGCATAAACATGAAATACATGGCTAACTAAGAAAGCTAAGTAAAAAAACATATAAAAATGAGTATCACAGTACCAAGGAATACTGAAGGTCTAGGTAGTAGACTAATCATACAATAAGAATCAAGTGCAAAAAACAGAATCCGAATGCAACGTCCCTATGAAGCAGAGGAAAACCCCAAAGTGGAAAACCATGTTCAAAAATAAAGAGTTATACAGAATTCAAAAATGTAATGGATCAATCTTCCTCTGATCACCATCACCATCACCACTATCATCATCAGCCTCATCCTCGCCGCCATCTCTATCATCGTCGTCATCCTCGTCATCATCCCCATGCTCATCGTCGGCATCATCCTCGTCCTCGGCATCATCCTCGCCCTTGGCCCCATCCTCACCCTCGGCCCCATCCTCACCCTCATCCACATCCTCATCCTCGCCCTCTTCCTCTTCAGCATCCTCGTCATCACTAGGAACGTCGTCATCTCGATTGCCACTAGAGCTGCCGCCTGGTGCATTGGATGATGCACCCATCGACGACATAAATGTCTGACAAGCCGCACTAGCCTCTGGTGGAAGTGATGAAGATAATGCTTTCATCAGTTTCATAAATTCTCTGTCTCTTGTTTGAACTTGTACTTCTAACTCTGTGACCCTTTTATCAGACTGTCTTGCATACTCCTTGACCTGTTCCAACTCGGTGGTACTAGAATGGATACCTGGAGATGACCAATACCTCGTCAGGACTATATTCTTACCAGGTCAGCAGCGTACTCGACCAGAGTGCTCATCTCCAAAAACTTGATATAAATGATCGTGTGGCCCAAAATTGTCAGGCTCCTGGGAATCAAGAGCCTCTAAAGCAGCCTGTAAAAAATATTAATAGATTATTAAATTTCAAATTAGATATTAAACTTTGAAATAAACAAATTAAAACTTACAATCATCTCTTGGGTCGGTTCATTTACCACAGTTCCATCTTTTTTTCTTCTACTCAAGCAAAAAAAATTGCTCAAGGGATACGTCCTTCAATATTCATTTTGTGCTTCTATAATGACATTGAAACAATATAAAGTGAAAGTATAATCATATATTCATTATTCAATAAATCACATAATTTAAGAGGATCCACTAAAAAGTGGAAAGTCCTAAAGAAAAATTATAAACAACTATATCATACCTGCTGCCTCTCATGATCTGCCATAGTTGTGCGCCCCAAAGTGTGGAGATATTGCTTTGAATCAATGTTTTTTTTATTTTTTTCAAAAGATTCCTAAATAATGATTAATAATTAATAAGATTATATTAATGAAAAATATGAAAACTCCCATTTAAATAACTCAAATGAGATTAATACCTTAAATTTGGCAGTCGCCCAATTGGTAATCATTTGGCGATATTGCTCTATCGGGCAGTCATCCACGATAGGTAATGTCTCTAACTCCGTGCCCACTCTATCACACCAGCCAACATACAGCTCATGCTTATAAGCTATCCAAAGCTATCCTAGATCTTTTAAACGCGTTGGTCGTGCACCTTCTCCATCAGGAAAGTTAAACCGAAGCTGAAACCAAATTGATTAGTTCATTTAAATACAAAAATATACTACATTAAATCCAATAGATTTTTACCCATATTTGTGCCCATGCGTTATCCTTGACTTCGGGTGGCAGATGTCTCCAAGAGAGAGGGATGACCGGAATGATATCGGAGTATTTGGCTAGCATCGCCAAAAAACCCCGACATTGCTGCCCATATTTCTCAATCATTTGTCCATAAACATTTTATTCAACCATCAAATATGTCTGGTAGTTCCATAACGCTTGAAAGCGAGTACGCCCCCTCCCCCGCCTCCTATCTGTAGATGAATCTGTTATTAAAGAGAAATAATATCAATACAAGTTATAATAAAAATAAATTTTGGTATAAAAATTTGATAGAGTTATATAAATATACCAGTGGTAGTCGGATCAATGGGTGCAGAAGCTGAAGGAATATCCTGTACAGGGGGAGTGTCCCTCAGTGTATGCTCCTCAGCCACATACTATGTCGCAGCAGGAGTCGAAGAAGGTGGAATATAATAGCCCGGAGATAATGAACCAGAAGAAAAAGATGATGGCATAGACGTCTGGCCAGCTGGTAGTGTAAACATCAGAGGTCTAAATATCTCATATGTCCCTGAAGACACTCCAGTATCAAAATAGGGCATAGAAGATATGTCTGTGGTAGTGGGTCGTCTAACTCTCTCCCCACGAGCCCTCGTACCACCTGCCTCAGTACCGAGACCACTAGATGATCGTCCATCTCTGACACCACCCCCCTCCTACCACCAACCTCTCTACGGGGAGCAATATCAGGCTCCTCGTCAGATATCTATCGTCTAGGGGGTGGATCCTGAAAAAAAGTTTGATAGAAAAGTAAACACATGATATTATATGTTATTGAAATATTTATATTTGAAATAAAATACTCACAACAGGTATAAGTGTAGGAACACCCATCTGTACCATGCGAAGATTATTATCTGTCATCTTTTTCCGCTGCTTCTCTTCAATGGGTGTCATTTCCTGCAATGAAAACAAATATGGAAGTAATTAGAAACATATAACTAATGTGTAACCCAAAAAACAAAATATAGAAAAACCATTATGATAATAAGAACATAATGAAACAGAAGATTTATGGTGTTATGAAGGTAAGTACTAGGATACACACTCTGAATGATGTAGGTGAAACATGTAGGTGAGAACCCGACTGTATGATTCTATATATTTCCCACCACAACTTCGGGTTCACAATCAACTCTGATAATTGAGCTGTTGGGGTCATCATAATTAATAAACAGATTGCTTCCAATTGCAGTAGGGATAGTGTCAACTTCATCATCACCATCATCAAAAACATGTCTGGGATTTACTTCAATAATTACACCGAATTTAGGATGACAATGATCTTTGACATAAAAAACATGTTTCACTATTGATGCCAATACATATGGTTCATCGGTGGCAAGAGTGTGAGTCATGTCAATAACTCAAAATCCGCAATCATCAATAAAGGTACCTTGCCTCGTCATTGAATCATACCATTGACATTTCATTATTGTGACTCGACCATGCGAGTAATAATCCAAAATTATTATTTTCTCCACGACACCATAATAAGCAACATTTTCAACACGAGGTCTAGTGTCCGATGAACTGGCATAACAGTCTGTTGTGGTAGTTATCATAACACCATTATGTTGTGTTCTCATGTTTCTTGATCGTTCAGTGATAATAAATTTGTATCCATTGATCACAAGTGGGAGGGTTGTCCGTGGGGGTGGTCAGGATGTCCAAGGGGGTCGGGGTGTATAGGTATATTTATATGAAAAGAATACCCCCACAATAATCATGCATCCCTGTCATTAGTCTAAACCCCTAGAACACATAAAAGAATCTAGTATGGACATTTACTAAAATATTTAACACCATACGAATGAAAATACACTCTAAATATAGTTTGAGAGGATATAATGGTGTGTGTGAAAAAAAATGATATTAAATCAATTTAAATGAATATGGAACAAATGAGGGTTTATAATACACTAAGAGTACCTAAAACAATCCAAAACCACTATAGCACCACATATTCGACTTCATGAAATAGGACTTGTAAATATTACCTACGACTTTACTGTTAACCACCTAATTGGAACACTCTATTTATGGTTCTTGAACACAAGGAACAAACAATGTTTTGTCTCTACCAACTCAATCACCCCCTTGTAGATCATAATCTCGTTTACCCTTATACTAAAATGGTCTCACTCGAAGCTACTATTAATACCGGACCTAAACCATTCATTCTCCATAAAACAATGATCAAAGAACCATCGTAGGTATCTCTCATATAACCACAACCACTTTATCTATGATGTAACGAAATTCACAAGAATAAGTTTTATTCAATAACCTTTTGGTATATAATTTTCATCAACAATGGTTCAATTATATGGTTCATCACATTACAATTTATTAATCACCCATACATGATGAAAATTGAACATTGAATTTCATTTAATTACAACCATCATATTTCATTTAATTCTTAACAAGCATAGAAGCATAGAAATTGGAATCTAATAACTTTAATTAGTCCCCAAAACTTTTTAATAAATTTAAAATGAAAAATAAAACACTTTGAAATCTAAATAATCACTATGAAGTAACATGAGCTTGGAATTCTATTGCACAAGTAAAAACACTCAACGATGGAATATATAAAAAGATTATTAATATAAATTATTGAAACAAGATAATAAATTAACTACGAATGTTAAAACTAAACATGTGATTGAATTTTATAACATATAATAAAAATTTTTTGGTAATGAAACCTGAAAGGCACATAAAAAAATTAGATAATCGTCTAATGAAATCTATATGGGCTGGAATATGCATGGAATTTAATAAAGAACCGAAACATAAATAGGGCTGGAACATAAATTGGGTGGGAAAATGAGAATAGAAATTGGTCTCATCCTAATGAGAAACATATACACATCCAAATCAAAAATAAAAACTGAAAGTTAAAGAAAATAACTTACCTTGGATGGGATGGAGGAAGAGAACCGGAAGCACCTCCAAAATCTCCGATAGCTCCCGTTTAGGGCTCTGGATCGCGAATGGGGGAGATGACGGGCTACTGCCAATTTGGGGGAAATTTTTACCAACGGTATTTAAAAACCGTTGGTATATACATTCATCCCAAACCTTTACCAACGGTTCAATGAGAACTGTTGGTAAAAGGTCACCGAAATCCAAATTTTACCAACGGTTCTCATTAAACCATTGGTAAAAAATTCTCTATACCAATGGTTCATTACAACCTTTGGTAAAAGTGTCTATAAAACCATATATACTAACGGTTTCTGAGAACTGTTGGTATAGATGGATATTCCCAACGGTTTAGTAAACCGTTGGGATATAACCGTTGGTAAAAATAGGATTTCCAGTAGTATAGGTGAGATGGTATGAGGAAGAAAAATGTATTTATAGAAAAACTTATGGATGTGTAGGCCATTATATAGAATAATATAGAAAAATGATACATAGAATGTCAAAAAATTAATTAAATATTTCAATCATACACATAGTTGTAATAAATAAATAAGTAAAATAACCCTGAAAAACAAACATGGGTTACAAATCAAGTCCATTCAAACGATAAAATAAATGCATGATAAATGTTACATTGTGATAAATTTGTGATCTATAAAATTTAAATAAATTTAATTAAATAGTTTTAATTAAGTAATATATTTTTCCTTTAATTTATTGATTTAGGACTTGAAATTAATTATATTTTAAACCAAAAAATAAAATATTTCCAATATATTATTAGTATTTAAATTTTAAAAAATAATAAATTAAACTTTTGGATATTTTATTTTTTTTGATGGGGCATAGAAACATCCCAATCTCATTTCTGGTAGGGAAGAACCCATTCAAGATGGTTCTTCTTTGGGAAGAGCCAAGAAACCTCATTTTAGGTTAGACAGAACCCACCTAGGTCTTCTTCTGGTCGAGTAGTACTTACCATGACGCATCCAAGGACAGGTTGGCTCGTTGGTGGTAGTAAAGAGGGAGGGGAGCGAACAGATGTAGAGAACATGAACAAAATGTATCGTTGGATATTATTCTATACAAGGTGTTGTGGATGGAGAATTGGAGGGATTTTTTTTTGTTTACGTTTTTAAAAAAAAATTCCAGAAAACGCTTCCGGCAAAACAAATTTTAAAAATGCACCTCAAAGGCGGCATCCGGGATGCCGCCTTTGCATTTCGGGACAAGGCGGCATCGCGGATGCCGCCTTTCTCTTAAATTTTTTTTTTTTATAATTTTTTTTTTATTTTTTGTTTTGTTTTGTTTTGTTTATATATATATATATATATAAACAAAAAAAATTCAGCAGAATTTCTCTACTATTAAAGATCCAGCGCTACAGCCATTACAGCAGTCTGGATTCTGACAGAAACTCTTACCCAGGACTCCCTTTTATAAGAGGGTTTGCCCTGAAAATCATTCTGCATTTTCGATGTGGGATTCAGGTTCTACCTTTACTGTGCAGTAGATTCTGCATTTCCGATGTGGGATTCTGTTACAAGTACGTGACTTTGAAATACAATAAAATATAAACTATAAGGCCAATATAAATGAAATTTTAAAAATTGATTAAACATATAATAAATAGTTGAAAACAAAAATAATTTCCTCAAAAATGTTGATGAAAAATAATCTATAACCTTTCAAAACCGCCTACTTGAAACTTAAAAATGTTTCAAATAAGTGAATTTGAAAGACTGTAAAATATAAACTATAAAACGAATATAATTAAAACTTTAAAAATTGATTAAACATATAATAAATAGTTGAAAACAAATGAAATTTCCAAAAAAATGTTGATGAAAAGTAATTTATAAGCTTTCAAAAGCGCATACTTGAAACTTAAAATTTTTCAAGTACGTGACTTTGAAAGACCATAAAACATAAAATAGAAGACCAATATAAATGAAACTTAAAACATGGATTTAACATATAAAAAATAGTTTAAAACAAAAGCAATTTACAAAAAAATATTAATGAAAAATAATTTATAAGCTTTCAAAACCGCCTACTTGAAACTTAAAAATGTTTCAAGTACGTGACTTTGAAATACAATAAAAGATAAACTATAAGACCAATATAAATGAAACATAAAACATGGATTAAACATATAAAAAATAGTTTAAAACAAAAGCAATTTACAAAAAAATGTTAATGAAAAATTATTTATATGCTTTCAAAACCGCCTACTTGAAACTTAAAAATGTTTCAAGTACGTGACTTTGAAAGACTGTAAAATATAAACTATAAAACGAATATAATTGAAACTTTAAAAATTGAATAAACATATAATAAATAGTTGAAAACAAAAGAAATTTACAAAAAAATGTTGATGAAAAGTAATTTATAAGCTTTCAAAACCGCATACTTGAAACATAAAATTTTTCAAGTACGTGACTCTAAAAGACTATAAAATATAAACTATAAGGCCAATATAAATGAAACTTAAAACATGGATTAAACATATAAAAAATAGTTTAAAACAAAAAAAATCATAAAAAATGATGATAAAAAATAATTTATAAGCTTTCGGTTTCACTTACTAATTATTAGTAATTAGTAATTTGTAATTAGTAATTAGTAATTAGTAATTAGTAATTAGTAATTAGTAATTAGTAATTAGTTAATTAGTAATATAAATATTAATTATAATTAGTAATTATAATTATTAATTAGTAATTATTAATAATTAATTATATAATAGTTAGTTAGTTCATTAGTTATATAATTATTAATTATATAACAATTAATTATTAAATTAGTAATATAATTTTTAATTACATTTATTCACTATAATTTTTAATTATTAATTAGTAATTATTAATAATTAAATATGTCATAATTAATTAGTTAATTAGTAATATTATCATTAATTATATAATAATTAATTATTAATATAATTATTACAAATATAATAAATATTTAGTTAATTAGAAATACAATTAATAATTATAACTAATTAATTAGTAATTATTAATTATTAATTAGCTAATTAGTAATATAAATATTTATTATAATTATTCATTATAATTAGTAATTAGTAATTAATAATTATTAATAAGTAATTAGTAATTATTAATTAGTTAATTAGTAATATAAATATTAATTATAGCTATTCATTAAATTATTAATTATTAATTATTACTCATTAATTATTACTTATATAATAAATAATTAGTTAATTATTAATATAACTATTAATTATATAATAATTAATTAGTTAATTAGTAATATAATTATAATCTTTCAAAGTCACGTACTTGAAACATTTTTAAGTTTCAAGTAGGCGGTTTTGAAAGCTTATAAATTATTTTTCATTAACATTTTTTTGTAAATTTCTTTTGTTTTAAACTATTTTTTATATGTTTAATCCATGTTTTAAGTTTCATTTATATTGGTCTTCTATTTTATGTTTTATGGTCTTTCAAAGTCACGTACTTGAAAAATTTTAAGTTTCAAGTATGCGGTTTTGAAAGCTTATAAATTACTTTTCATCAATTTTTTTTGGAAATTTCTTTTGTTTTCAACTATTTATTATATGTTTAATCAATGTTTAAAGTTTCAATTATATTCGTTTTATAGTTTATATTTTACAGTCTTTCAAAGTCACGTACTTGAAACATTTTTAAGTTTCAAGTAGGCGGTTTTGAAAACTTATAAATTATTTTTCATTAACATTTTTTTGTATATTGCTTTTGTTTTAAACTATTTTTTATATGTTTAATCCATGTTTTATGTTTCATTTATATTGGTCTTATAGTTTATCTTTTATTGTATTTCAAAGTCACGTACTTGAAACAGAATCCCACATCGGAAATGCAGAATCTACTGCACAGTAAAGGTAGAACCTGAATCCCACATCGAAAATGCAGAATGATTTTCATGGCAAACCCTCTTATAATGAATAATTATAATAAATATTTATATTACTGATTAACTAATTAATAATTACCAATTACTAATTAATTAGTTATAATTATTAATTATATTTCTAATTAACTAAGTATTTATTATATATGTAATAATTAAGTATTATATAATTGATAATTTTATTACTAATTAACTAATTAGTTATTATATAATTAATGATTAATAAACACTAATTACCAAATTACAAATTATATACTAATTAATTAGTTATTTCGTAATATAAATATTAATTATATACTAATTAAATAGTTAATTAGTAATAGAATTATTAATTATATAATCTGTAATTAGGTAATTAGTAATTATTAATGTTTTATTATTATGTTCGTATGGTTATATAAATATATATAAATAAAACCTAATTTACCCCCTCCTGAGATTCCACTTTGACCAACAAGTAAAAATAGTATTTTGATTTCAGTACACATAAAACATGTAAACAATAATGTACAATCAATGCATATGTCTGTGGCGAGGAAATTCCGTCCCACATGGTGGTCTGCGAATAGGACGTCCGCGTCGAGTGCGCAGTGGAGTCTGATGACCTGGAGAAGGCTGATCCTCGGGCACTGAAACGTCGACTGTTGCATCCTCCATCTGTGTGTCAGTTGGAAGAGCTGTCAACTGCATCTCGTACTGCCATTCGGATCCTTCTCCCATTAGGGTGGTAGAAGGACCTGCCTCCATCGCAGAGGGGAACGAAGCCTGTGATGGAGCTATACCCCAAGACGACGACGGCTCTAGAATCCAAGGCTGTGAAGGATCTGGAACCCAAGATGGAGAGAATTGCAGATATCCTGTCAGGAAAGACGGATCCCATGCCACCTGAGGCACATCCTGAATAGGCTGATCCTGGACTACTAGAGGCCCGACCTCTGCCTGTGGAACAGGCGATGCCTCACGTGCAGCACGACGCTGTCTACGTCACCGTGGTCGTGGCTCCTCAGCACCAGCAGCAGCTGCAGGATGTTCCTCTGGGGCAGGAACCTCCTGTCTCCGAGCCAGACGCGTGAAGATGCTCTCGGAAAGCGTATGAAAAGATGCCCTCGCCTCCAGCGCTGTAGCATGGACGGCTGCCCGGCTAAAGACCCCCTCCTCCTCTTCATCGCTCATTCGAACAAGCTGCTCTGTGTGACTTCCCTGTAAATATATTCAAATGGAATTAGAAAATAATTCAATAAACAAAGTAATAGGAATTTATTAACTTACCATCCTCTGCATCTCTATGCCAGCTTGGGTAAGATACAATATAGATTTTAGTCTATACCAGGGCGCATAGTCAACCTGCTCTGAAAGAGAGAATCGATTTGTAGGAACACCTTGAATACGTAACTCTGCACGTCTGTGCCAGCAGTCGATAAAACTCGCATGTACTTGGGACCAGTCATCATCCTGCCTCCCTGTCAGCTTCATCCCATGAAGCTTGTCTGTCTGTCTAGATGGTAATGGAATCGGCTGAGTACGAAAAAATTGGCGCATGACCCTGTCAGGCTGCTGCCACTCAATAATATGAAAGTGAATGAGGGGCACTACAGCCATAGCATCCTCAAGACCAACAGTGCAGTATGCTGGAAACTGGTCCATAATACTCCAGTATGGAAGCCATGAAATCTGAAATGACAAGTGATTTTGTCAAAAAAACACCCAACTAAAAACCAAAATTGATGTTATTATTAAAAATGTTAGATAGTGATAGATTGTATATACATACCTGATCAGGTAAGAGACAGTCCAACTGTAGCCGATATACGCTCAAATGCTGTCTCGGAACCACGTCAAAATTGTGTCGCTGACACCACCTGTAAAATACAACGATAATGACAAATAATGAGAAATTATAGTCAATAACTCATAGTAGAATAAAAAACCAATAGAAATGACTTATCATACCAGCGTCCACGCGGAGCGTCATGCAGCACCTCCATCTCGACCGGTGGACCAGCAAGGTCAGGGCGGAATGATGGGATGCGCTCCCATGCCCACATCTGAATAAGGATGACGCATCCTCCAAGACCTGTACGGTCCCTATGGGATAGTCTGCATAATGATCTGTACGTGTATGCCAAGCAGGCTGATCCCCAACTGTACGTCCCAACCCGATCAAAGTCCTCTAGTAGGGGTAGATACATCATATGCACGTGCATCCCCGAGTGATCAGTACACATGGTCCCACCAATGAGTCGTAAGATATATGCACGGGCGTAACGCATGACGGTCTGCTCATCATCATCATCCTGTAAATGTGGAATCTGCGACTCCAACCAATGCATAGATATGGACGATCCATCTGTAGCCCTACGGTCGGACAAAATATCAACGCCTAACAAGCGTTGAGCAAGGTCTGGCCAAGCTGCACGAGTGGGTCCAATAACGGGTCTCCCCTGGATAGGAAGACCGAGAAGAACTGCGACATCCTCGAGCGTGATGGTCATCTCCCCCTCAGGCAAGTGGAATGTGTGTGTCTCTGGTCTCCATCTCTCAATGAGGGCAGCAAGTAGGTAATGATCTACAAATGTGAAATCTGATACGGCAAGGCCATAGAAGCCAGCACGGCGCAAGTAAGGTCTAATGGCATGTGGAGGCTCCATGTGATGAAAATGGTGCGCTCGACGCACCTTCACAAATCGATCTGGATGACCCTCTAACACGGCCTGCGAAATATGGGTAGGCTGCTGAGTGAGTAGTATGTTATCATCCATCTGCATATAAACAAAGAAAATGAGTCGTAAGTGTAAAATGTAAATATAACATTAATGGGTTAACTGACATACACATTTCAATATGGGTTAAGTGTTCCGCTTTCGGAGTTTTGAAATAAATTCTATTATTTCATATTCAAAGTTATTTCTTGAAAGCATGAATATTAATATGAAATAAGTTATGTTATCTAAAATATTGACTCTTGAATTTGTTTACACATATTTTGGGGGAGCTTTTTGATTAAATACTTATGGATTGGATTAAGATAAACCATGTCAATTAGTAATGATGTTTTTAGAATTTATCTAATTGTATGTATTCAATATCTTATGCTAATTATTATGATACTATAAATTTGTTATAGAACAGTTTTCTAAAATATCCTGCATGTTTAGATTGGGGTTTAGGTTGGAGGGTTTAGGGTTAAAATTTTTAATATTAACGTCCAGGAAACATGTTAATGGGTTAACTGACATACACTTTTCAATATGGGTTAAGTGTTCCGCTTTCAGAGTTTTGAAATAAATTCTATTATTTCATATTCAAAGTTATTTCTTGAAAGCATGAATATTAATATGAAATAAGTTGTGTTATCTAAAATATTGAGTCTTGAATTTGGTTACATATATTTTGGGGGAGCTTTGTGATTAACTACTTATAGATTGGATTAAGATAAACCATGTCAATTAGTAATGATGTTTTTAGAATTTATCTAATTGTATGTATTCAATATCTTATGCTAATTATTATGATACTATAAATTTGTTATAGAACAGTTTTCTAAAATATCCTGCATGTTTAGATTGGGGTTTAGGTTGGAGGGTTTAGGGTTAAAATTTTTAATATTAACGTCTAGGAAACATGTTAATGGGTTAACTGACATACACTTTTCAATATGGGTTAAGTGTTCCGCTTTCAGAGTTTTGAAATAAATTCTATTATTTCATATTCAAAGTTATTTCTTGAAAGCATGAATATTAATATGAAATAAGTTATGTTATCTAAAATTTTGAGTCTTGAATTTGGTTACACATATTTTGGGGGAGCTTTTTGATTAACTACTTATAGATTGGATTAAGATAAACCATGTCAATTAGTAATGATGTTTTTAGAATTTATCTAATTGTATGTATTCAATATCTTATGCTAATTATTATGGTACTATAAATTTGTTATAGAACAGTTTTCTAAAATATCCTGCATGTTTAGATTGGGGTTTAGGTTGGAGGGTTTAGGGTTAAAATTTTTAATATTAACGTCCAGAAAACATGTTAATGGGTTAACTGACATACACTTTTCAATATGGGTTCAGTGTTCCGCTTTCAGAGTTTTGAAATAAATTCTATTATTTCATATTTAAAGTTATTTCTTGAAAGCATGAATATTAATATGAAAACTTATCTCAGATGTTTGGGGTTTAGAAAACCAAGGAATAAAATCGGGGTCTGAACGCTCTTGAACTTCAAATCGGGAGTCTTCTCTTCGAAATAGACATACGTGATAACCAGAAGCTTCTTCAATATTTTTTTCAATCTCTCGTTGAAAGTGTATTCCATATCTTATCCCTTGATGTATTCTGTCTGATGCTAGTTTTTGTCTATCCACAAAGTACTTCACGCATCGATATAATGTCTCCTGAACTAATGCGGTTATAGGTAGCTTGCGAAGTCCTTTGAAGATACCATTGATTCACTCCACAATGTTTGTCGTCATGTGTCCGTACCTCTTTCCCCCGTCGTATGCCAATGTCCATTTCTCTTTTGGAATCCGCATCATATAATCATAAACTTCTTGATTAGCCTGACGAATTTGTTCAAAACGTTCTTCAAATCGTCGTTGGTCTGACTCATATGCTACAAAACGTAGATTATATTTCACATAAATTGATTTTATATTTATATTGAAACAGTAAAACAACATGAATAAAATACGTACCAAGCCTCGTGATTTCCTTCTTCATCGGTTCGTTGTGGAATTTTTTATGTACATTGCTAGCAATGTGTCTAATGCAGAACCGATGATGTGCATTTGGGTATCTCTATGTATCAGGATCTGCATTGATTTCCTCATTAATTGCTCTATGACGATCAGATATCAAACAAACTCCCTGAATGTTGGTGAAATGGTTGCTGATACATGCCAGAAACCAACTCCATGATTCATAGTTTTCTTTCTCTACAATGGCAAAGGCAAGCGGAAGAGGTGAAAGGTTTCCATCTTGGGTTGCCGCAATCAACAATACGCCCTTGTATTTTCCATACAGAAATGTTCCATCAATCTGAATAAATTGTTTGCAAAAACGAAATGCAGAGATACAAGGAAGGAATGCCCAGAACAACCGATGAAATTGAACACGAGATGGATCAAGTCGATTATCAGGAGACACATGTTCGTTTGTATCCAGATGGAAGACAACTTGGTTATGATGCCTCAGTATGGCTAGCAATTGCAGCAATACTCGATATGAGTCATCCCAATCACCATATACCTTCACAATTGCCTTCTGTTTCGCCATCCATGCCTTATTATAGGAAATCTTATAACCGAATGTCTGTAGAATCCTCTCTTGCACAAGGGATATTGGAACATCTTGGCATGTCCTAATCATCTCAACAACAATAGATGACACAAATTCTGCATCCAATGAAGTATGATCTTGTGTGAGACTTGGCTGAACGCAACTATGAGCCGCCTCAATCCTTGAGATTCTCCAACCTCCAAATGTAATGTCTGGAATAGCCCTTAAGCGAAATCTATAATCATCCCCATACTTCACGCAATATATAACATATTTACTACGGCATGATTCGTGAACTACATAGTTGAAGTTTCTCTCAGTATGAAATCTCTTTAACGTGCTTTTTAAGTCATCTTTAGTGGGAAAATTCCTTCCAATATATAAGGTTTTGTCCACCTCACTAAACCTATCTGGTACAACTCCAGGGAACTCAGTTGCCGGTGTGAGAACAGTATTATCGAATTCAGGCACGCGTGTCTTTGCTTCTGACCAAGATGAAAATAATGGTGGATGATTTATTGACCGAGGTTGATGTACAACAACTGCATTTCTCAAAACCTCCTCTCTATCTTTTGTTGGTCCCTCCTCATCAGCACTGTTGACGCCATCTGATCCATCATTACGAAACTCCTCATCAGAAGTCGGATTGACATGTATATCCGGAAGATCATCTAGGTTTTCCTCTTCTGCTGCATCATTTGGAATAGGCTCAATGTCATGGGGTAGACTGTCTTCAACCACTCTTGTATTTCTACGTCTTTGTAGAAGTGGACGTTGTTGTTGTACAGTAGCAACAACAACGTATAACTCCATCATGGTACCATCTAACCGTTGAGAAAATAAATTAATTGCTTGGACCCACTGCGCATCAGCAACCAATGGACAAGCTATATGCCACATTGTTGTTGGAAATTGCAAATGTCTATAGCTCATAGACATTATCTCTTGATCGGGTCCCAGATTTAAGGAAACATGAATTCTCTCTTGAAGGTCACTTATGGTAACACAATCAACTGTACTAACCACCGAAATTGGTTGTGTACTGTAAGAAGCTCCTTGCTCAGTTTGAATAATCTCCCCATAACAGTACACACAGGCATACATGGCTCTCTACGTCAAAAATGTGTTCTTTCATCAAAATTATGATAGTGTAACAAAATATTAACAATTATGTTTGACGATATGATGTTTATTATAATGTAATTTTATTGCGCCTTTCTATACCATAAACTATGCTACTGATGTTTGACCATATGATATTTATTAGAATGTAATTTTAGAGCGCCTTTTTATTTAGTTTGTTTGTTCTTCTTCATTTGACTTTATATGTTCATTAGTATCGTTAGCTAATCATTATATGAATTCATGTTTTAATCCTATGTTATTTATTAATTATTCTAAAATTAACTAATACTAACTAATCGTTAATTATTCTATTATTATATAATTAACTAATAATAACTTTAATTTGTTAATTCTTATGTCCTTATTTGATTCTATAACATTATATTTATCATTTATCATTGATAAATATACTGATCATTAGTATCGTTAGCTAATCATTATATGAATTCATGTTTTAATCCTATGTTATTTATTAATTATTCTAAAATTAACTAATAACAACTAATCATTAATTATTTTATTATTTTATAATTAACTAATAATAACTTTAATTTGTTAATTCTTATGTCCTTATTTCATTCTATAAAATTATATTTATCATTTATCATTGATAAATATACTGATTTGCTTTTTCTTCTCTTAGAAATTTTAGTAGTTTATAAAGAAAATATGAATCATCTTAAGCATATTCCCCGGGAGTGTCAAACCAGGATGCAGCAAGGCCCGTTATCGTGCACCAGTTCCCGTTCGAGTCTAGCTCGAAGCGGTGTTTTCGGGTTTTACCCCTATGTACATCTGTGCCAGAGCCACATCCACTTGTTTGTATCCAGACATGAATTTAATTGCATAGATAACCACATAATCTTTAAGCTGCCAAAATTTCTAAATACTTAATCTTAAGTTAATCTATACTTAATCTATACTACCTAACAGTAATTATTTAAAACTATATATAACTAATTACAAAAACTAAATAACCAAATATTAAGAACTACCTAAACTGCTTAACAAATGAAAGATTTAAAACTAAACAAAATTAAATTAATTAAATAAAAACATTAAATTAAATAAAGAAACATACCTCTAAATGAAGCTTCGTAAAAGCTCGCACAGCAAAAAAAAATTTAGAGAGAGAGAGAAAATCGGAGAGATAAGTTGCAATGAACAAGTGAGGAGAGGGGGGGGGGTGGCCGCCCTTTTATAAGGACTTCAGGAAAAGGCGGCATCGCGGAAGCCGCCTTTCGCCTCTGCGTATGGCCAAAGGCGGCTTCCGCGATGCCGCCTTTCGCCTTACCCTAAGGCGAAAGTCGGCCTCCTCTCGGCCGCCTTTGCCATGTCATCGATTCGGGCCAAAGGCGGCGCGGGGGAGTAAAGGTGGCATCGCAGATGCCGCCTTTGTGCACTAAAACAAAGGCGGCATCGCAGATGCCGCCTTTGTAGCGTATTTTTAAAAAAAAAATTGACCTAGGCCGTTTTTCAGAAATATTTTTTAAGAAAAACGTAAAAAAAAATTCTAATTGGAGGCAGACAATGGTCTGGTCCATGCTTGATATGTTTGAGGTTGTTGTAGGGTAGTAGGGCGGTGGACGGAAGTGAGTTCTCCGAGTTTGACAGAGTATGATAGGTCAGTGCATGATCAGAGACATCGATGGAGAGGTCGATGAGGAACCATGGTAGTGGGTTGGTGAAATAGAGTGGAGATCGAAGGGGTGAGAAGTATCCCTCATGGGAGGAGGTTGCAGCAGTGGTCGATAGCTGTGGTGTCGTCTACGGGTGAGTAGGATAGTGGTGGGACCAGCTTCCAGCAAAAGTAATAAAATTTTTAGAGATTTTTTATTTTGTTCCATCCTTAGCATCCCCAACTACCCATAAAAAATTCTAGATTGTGTTTATTATTTTTTGGTTGTTGGAAGTCGCACTACAACACATATTTTTGTGATTTTTAATGTTTTATTTGATTTTATTTTTAAAATGCATAGGATTAATTTATTTTAAAAAATATGACACAAAGGTGGAATCACTACTACCAACTTTCGGTTGAGTCCAAAGGTGGAAGAGGTTATACTGCCTTCCCCTTAAAAAATTACTATTTTAAATATTCTTTTTTATATATTTAAAAACATTATTTTTATTTTTATTTTATTATATATATATATATATATATATAATTAAATAAAATCCATTTCTAAAAATTTATCTTCTATTTAATATCCACTAGTACTTCCATTACAGTAATATATATTTTGATAGAAACCCTCAGTCATCGTTCCATTTTATAAGAGGGATTTCCCTTGAAATCATTATGTATTTCTGATGTGGGATTCAAGTTCTCTGTTTCCTGTGAAAAATATTTTGCAATTCTAATGTGGGATTCTAAAATATTTCAAGTATTAGGATTTGAAAGACTGTAAAATATAAAATCTAAGACCAATATAAATGAAAATTAAAACAAGCATTAAACATATATTAATAGTCTAAATTAAAATAATTTCATTACAAATATTGATGAAAAATAATTTATAAGCAATCAAAGCAACAAATATGAAACTTAAAAATGATTGAAGAATATGAATTTAAAAGCCTATAAATTATAAAATATAATACCTACATAAATTAAAATTAAAACATGGATTAAATATATAAGAAATAGATGATATAAATATATTTTCATAAAGAATGTTGATGAAAAATAATTTATATGTTTCGAATCCACCTACTTGAAACTTAAATTTTTTTAGTATGTGACTTTTCTAGCCTATAAAATATAAATTATAATTCCAATATAAAATAAAATTAAAAAATATATTAAACATATAATATATAGTCTAAAATAAAAATTAATTTTACAAAAAATGTTGATGAAAAATAATTTATAAGATTTCAAATCCACCAACATGAAAATTAAAAATATTTCAAGTATGTTTATTTGGAAGCCTATAAAATATAAACTATAAGACCAATATAAATGAAAAATAAAACATGGATTAAAAATATAATAAATAATTTAAAATAAAATGAATTTTTTAAAAAATGTGGATTAAAAAAAATTTATACGCTTTCAAAATGACCAACGTGAAACTTAAAAATGTTTCAAGTCTGAGAATTTGAAATCTTATAAAATATAAACTATATGAAAAATATAAATGAAAATTAAAACATTGATTAAAAATATAATAAATTGTTGAAAATAAAAAACAATTCATAAAATTTGTTGATGAAAAATAATTTATATGGTTTCAAAACCACCAACATGAAACTTACAAATTTGTCAAGTATGTGACTTTGAAATAATATAAAATATAACCTGTATGCTGAATAATTTATTTTTGACCATTATTACATGTTTAATCCATTTTTTAATTTTCATATATATGGGTATTATAGTTTATAATTTATTGGCTTTCAAAGTCAAGTAGGATTATTTAGATCCTCGTCAATATTCCTTATTTTTTCTCTCACTTCTGAGTAACCCTAGACTAACATCAGAGAACCATGGTTTTAATCTATGTAATTCCTTCTCAATAACTTCCAGTGGAGATCCACTCACCAGTCAATCATCCAAAGTGAGATCTCACCCTGATGTAAATTTCTGATGGAGATCCAGTTCCCATCTTCAGCATGCAGACTTTGATAGGCATTTATCATATCTAGAATCGATTGTCACCAAGTTGCATGATCTTGCAAATTTTATGTTTTTAAGAAGTAGATTTTGTGATGGTCAAATTTGAGACATTTTCATGAACTAAGTATGGGGCCTTATTGATCTCCAATTTGATATAAATATCATTGGGTGAAAATGGGTCTTTAAGAGAAAAATGGTCATGGAAGAGAAAATGGGTCTTTAATAGGGTTCAATAACTAGGGTTAGTTTTAATATACTGAGTTCCAACATCATTAATATTTTATTAAAATTTAATATTTAGTATTTTTTAAACCATTACATTGGTAATTATAAACATTTCTTACATTCGTTTCATTCTTATTTATTTATTTTATTTATGAAACATTTTTTTTCAAAAAAAAATTAGATGTTTTTGCAATCTTTTAAATTTTATTTACATTATTTTTATATAGTATATTTTATACGATGTTAAAGTTAGCTACACGAAATTTGATAATTATTCCTCTGTTTCAATTAGTCAAATTTGAAAGCTATCAAATATAAATTGCCCCAAAAATACTAATGAAAACTGAAACACATGATAAATATATAAGAAGGGATAATAGTAATAACATAATCTTCATTTCACAAGAAATAAATCATATAAATTAACAAGTAAAATAAATGAATATGTCTATGGAGAGAAGATTATGTCCCACATGGTGGGCTGTGAATAGGACACCCACATCGAGTTCACTGTGGAGTCTGATGACTCAGAAAGGGATGATCATCAGGCATTAGGATGTCAACTGTCACATCCTCTATCTATGTGTCAGTGGGAGGAGCTATCAACTACACGTTTTACTATACTTCTTATCCTTCTCCCACTAGGGTAGTAGAAGGACTTTCCATCATCGTAGTGGAGAACCAAGCTAGCAATGGATCTAGACCCCAAGGATATGATAGATCTGGTCCCCAAGGATGCGATGGATCTAGACCCCAAGGCTATGATGGATATAGACCTCAAGCTGGAGATAACTGTGGATATCCTATGAAGAAAGATGAACCACATGCCGCCTGAGGCACATCCTCAATCAGCCGAGGCTGGACTACTATAGGGCTCACCTCTGCCTCTGGAGCAGGTGAGTCCTCATGTGCAGCACGACACTGTCTACATCATCGTCATCGTGGATCCTCAGCACCATCATCAACTATTGGATCTTCCTTCAGGACATGAACCTGCTTTCTCTGGACTGGCCTCTCAAAGATGCTCTATAAAAGTGCATGATAAGATAATATCAGCTCTAGCAATTTATCATAGACTGCTACTTAGATAAAGACCCCTCCCCTCGTCTTTATGACTCATGAGAACAAGATTCTCTGAGTGAGTTCATGTAATGAGATTCAAAATGAATTAGAAGATAGTTCAATAAATAAACTAATGTAAATTTATTGTCTTACAGTCTTATGAATCTCTCTTCTATGTTGGGTAATATACAATATAGTCTTCAGTCTATACCAAGGCTCATACTCAACTTTCTCGGAAAGAAATAATCACATCGTAATTACACCTTAAATACGAAACATTGCATGTTAGCACCATTAATCGAGATAGTCGGCACGTACTCAATGCCATTCCTCATCCTGCCTCCATGTCATATTCACTTCATGAAGCCTATCTATCTTTCTCGATGACAATGGAATCACCTGAACACAACAAAACTAGCGCATGATTCTATCAGGATGCTGCCACTCAATAATATGGGAGTGAATGAGGGGAACTACAACCATAACATCATCTAGAGAAATAGTATCGTATGGTGGAATCTAGGCCAACATATTCTTCTATGGTAGCCTTGTAATTGAAATGACATGTTAACTTTTTTCAAAAAATCTCATTACTAAAAACCAAAACTGACGCTATTATTAATTTTTTTTAGAAAATGATAGATTTTATATAAATACGTAATCGGGTAAGAGACAATCTAACTTCAACCAATATGTGCCCAAATGGTGTCTCAAAACCATGTAGAAATTGTGTCTCTAACACAAATTATAAAACACAACATCGATTGTGAAAAATAATGAGAAATTACATTCAATGATTCCTAGTAGCATTAGAAACAAATTGAGATGAGTTATCATACCAGCATCCACGCGGAGCGTCATAAAACACCTCCATATAGAGAGGTGGGACAACAAGACAATGATGGAATGAGGGGAAGCGCTCCCTTTCCCACATCTAATGAAGGATGATGCATCCCATGAGATCTATGCAGTCACTACAATATACCCTACATAATGCTCTATATGTGTATTCTAAACAGGTTGATCCCCAGCTGTACGTCCTAACCCAATCAAAGTCATCTAGTAGGGATAGATACATCATGTTCATGTTCAATCCTGAGTTATCAAAAAACAAGGTCCCTACAATGAGCCGTAATATATATTCATGGGCCTAACGCATGCTAGTCTGTTCATCAAGGTCATCAAGTAAATGCCGAAAGTGAGTCTCAATCCAGGGTATAGATATCGACCTACTATAGGTAGCCCTATGCTCAAAAAAAATTTGACTCCTAATAATCAATGATCAAGGTCAGAAAAAGATGCAT
The DNA here is from genome assembly GCA_963277665.1 of Viscum album. Lineage (NCBI taxonomy): Eukaryota > Viridiplantae > Streptophyta > Magnoliopsida > Santalales > Viscaceae > Viscum > Viscum album. The sequence continues at coordinate 1,636,535,354 of OY728163.1, read as the reverse complement.
GGGTGGGTCTAATGATAGCTTCCCCCTCAATAAGAAGACTGAGAAGCATTAACACATCCTGGAGGGTGATGGTCATCTCTCCCTCAGGAAGGTGGAGTGTGTGTTTCTGTTTTTTTCCAACTCTCCACGAGTGCAGCATGTAGATGATGGTCGATAAATGTGAAATGAGATATTACAATGTCGTACAATCCAACATTGTGCAATTATGGACCCATGGAATTTGGAGTCCCTATTTGATGAAAATGTCATGCTCGACGCACCTTGATCGGTCGATCCTCACACCTGTCTAACACGACCTGAGAAACATGCCTATGCTACTCAGTGAGTAGTATGGAATACTCCATCTATATATAATGAAATGAAATTAGTTTTAAGTGAAAATGTAAAAATAAAATTATGTTCAGTAGAATGATATGACTTTTATAATGTAAGAAAGGTCGTGTTTATTCGCATTCTTTAATGAAGTTATTTTTACATTAAGAAAGTGGTATGTCTTCATGTTTTTCAAATCATATTACTAATTTGTAGTTAAGATATGATTTTACATAGAAAAGGGTGTTCTTTAAGATATGGTTTTATATATTTATATATATAAACATTTTGTCTTCACTATGTAATTGTTTATTAGAAATGGATTGCTTTGTAATTTATGTATGACTATAAACACGATGGTATCTTTCATGATTATTTTCAGGATTATTTTATCACATGTATGCTTTATTTTTTAGCTATAGATAGAATTATTATGTATTAATGTTTCCTCAAACACCCTTATCATATTCATTTTAATGTCACAATGAAAGGCCTATTATTATTTGATAGTAAAAGTATTTAGAAATGTCAGAAAATTATACAAAATTAAGAATCCTATTCATAAATAGACATGGTGTGATGATGATTAGATAGAAAACAAATAAGGACATGTCTACAAATTGAGAATAGAGCTTGTTATATTATATACCTAACAATAGTGGTTAGTGAAACTAATTCTGTAACACATACTAAACTTCAAGAATGAATTTGTGGGAAATGAACTATGACACAGGAGGAATGGTGGTAAAGATGATGGTGACGACATAAATTCATTCCATCACTGTTTTCATTGTCAATATTCCTCATGAATTGTTGTTTATTTACCATAAAATATTTTTGATGTTTAGTTAGTGTTTCAAAATCAGCTGTACTAACCACTTTTGTTAGTTGTGTATTATAACAAGCTCCTTTCTTAGTTTGTATAACCTCCCTGTAGATGTACACACAGGTAAAACATGACTGTATATGTCAAAAAAAATTTGATCATGATTCTAATTGTGTAACTAATATTGAAAAATATGGTTAATCATATAATATTTATTATATAGAAATTTTATAACATATTTTATGTACCATAATATATGATACTATTATTTTTGTAATATTAAAGTTTATTAGAATATTTGTCACATAATGTTTTGAAAACTAAGGTAAAAAAGAAGAGATAACAACATATAATTTACAATTTTAGAATATCATAATGAATACAATACATCATTGTGGCTATGAGTGTGAACTCAACCCAAAAATGATAGGGCATCATTTTCGGTTATGACCCCATTGAAGACATATAGTGCATCTCAAATGTTTCCCTAATTCGTGAGGCCAGTCTATCTCATTCCACATCCAGCTGGCCTTCAGTCTCCCATGGGTCCGCAACTAGTTGATGTCAGGTATCACTGTTGGTGGGCCTTCGGGCATTGGGAAATAATGAAACTCCCCAATAGGTATCAATGGTGAAACATAATAGTTATGAATACATTGGATCAATATATGCTTCCCAGTATATGTCACAGAGGCACATGTTTTGATGGTGTGTGCGCATGGAAACCGTAAGGCCAAAATTTTTCCACATTGATATTACCTCGTTTTCAGTAATACCACAATTTTTCACCGATGCTATTTGTGATGGGTTATGAACATTCCTAAAAATCAAATTTAGAGTCTTATATTTGAAAAATGCTTGCATGATAACTATAAGCTTCTTCAATTTTCTTTAAAATCTCTTGTTGAATGTTTTTTATGTACCTTTTCCCCTACATAATTCTATCTAGGGCTAGTTATTTTCTGACAACAAAGTACTTCACAAAATGATATAATGTCACCTAAACTAGGGAAATTATAGATAACTTGTAAAGCCCTTTGAAGACACCATTGATGCACTCCACAATGTTTGTGTTCATGTGTCTATACCTCTTCCCCCCATCATATGTCAATGTCCATTTTTATTTTGGAATCTACATCATATAATAATAAACTTCATGATTATCCATATTGATTTTTTTGAAATGTTATTCAAAATATCATTGATCCAACTCATATTCTACATAGAAGAGATTATATTTCACATAAATTGATTTTATCTTTACTTTGTAATAGTAAAAACTAACAAAGACAATGTGTACTAAGCCTTGTTATTTCTTTCTTCATCAGTTCATTGTGGAAAGTTTTCCATATGTTTCTAGAAATGTTTATAATGAAAAATAGATGATGTAAATTTGGGGATGTCTGTGTATTAGGGTGTACAATTATTTATTCATTAATTATCCAATACCGATCATATATCAAACAAAAAACCTGAATATTGGTGAAATGGTTGGTGATAAATGCCAAAACCAACTCCTTGATTCATAGTTTTCCATCTCTACAATGAAAAAGGAAAGAAGAAGAGGTGACAAGTTGACATATTGGGTTTCCACAATAAACAATACACCATTTTATTTACTATATAGAAACGTTTCATTAATATGAGTGAAATTTTTTCTGAAACAAAATGTGAAGTTGGATGGGAGGAATGATCATTACAACTGATGAAATTGAACATGAGATGGATCAAGTTGACAATATTGAGACACAATGTTTTTTGTATCATGATGTAAGCCATCTTGGTTATGGTGCCTCAGTATGGCTAGCAATTTTGGAAACACCCGATAAAAGTCATCCCAATCCCCATAGACCATCACTATTTCCATTTGTTCCGCTATCCATGATTTATTATAAGAAATATTATAATCAAATTTTTGTTTTATATTCCATTGAAAAAGGGATATAAAAACATATTGGCATGTCCTAATCATCACAACGACAATGGATGACACAAATTCTATATCCAATGAGGTATGATCTTGTGTCATGCTTGGCTGAACTCAAGTATGAGCTTCCTCAATCATCAAGATTATCCAACCTCTAAATGCAATGTCTGGAATCAACCCCAAGAAAAGCCATCAATCATCCACATACTTATCACAATGTATGAGATATTTATTATGGAAAGATTCCAGAATTATATATTTATAGTGCATCTCAATGTGAAATATCATTTGAATAATTATTAATGAATATTTAATTGGAAAATTTCATCCAACATATATGGTTTTTTACAGTTTTCTAAACATATCTGGTACCACTTAGGGAAACCCTCTTATGGGGGTTATATCATTGCATTCTAATTCAGGAACATGTGTCATTGATTCTGAATATGATAAAAAGAGTGGGGGACGATTTATTGTGGGTCAAGGTAGATATACAACTAATTCATTTATAGAAACTTACTCCCCATATTACACTTCTACCACTTCATAAACACTATTGTCACTATCTATTCCATAATTTGAAACTATTCATCAAAAGTTGGATTGATATGTATATCCAAGAGATATTCCAGTCTCTCTTCTTCTGCATCATTTGAAATAGGATCAATTTCATGTGGGTTGTCCATCTTCATCCACTCTTTAATTTCTATGTCTTCGTACAACTGGACATTGTTGTTGTATATTAGAAACATCAACATATAAATCCATCATGGAACCATCTATCCACTAAGAAAATTAATTTACTTCTTGGACCCACTATGCATCAGAAACCAATGAACAGGCTATATGCCACATTTTTATTGGTAATTGAAAATTTCTATAGCTCATAGACTTGATCTCTTGATCGGGTCCTAGATTTAATGAACCCCAAATTCTGTCCTGAAGGTCACTTAGGGTTACACAATTAGTTGTACTAACCACTTTTATTGGTTGTGTACTATAATAATCTCATTACTAAGTTTTAATAACTTCTATGTAGTAGTATACATAGGAAAACATGAATCTCTACATCAAAAATGTTTTTTATCAAGATTATGAAAGTGTAAAAAATATCAAGAATGATGGTTGACCATATACTATTTATTAGAATTTAATTTTTGGATGCCTTTTTATACCCTAAAATATGATAGTAATGTTTCATTATATAAAATTTATTATAATATAAGTCACAAGATGTTTCATAAACTAAGGTAAAAATAAGGAAACATGAAAATAGTTTATTTATCAAATGATAAAATCAAAATTTTGATAAAATAAATTTAAATCAATAAGAAGAAACACATTAAATAACACATGAATTATTTATAACATTCTAGAAATTACATGATATTTTTCAATAGAAAGTGGTTTGGATGAGATGATCCTCACTTTATACGTGAGTTAAAATCCAATTAATTTTCAATTTTCACCTTAATGACATCTTATAAAGAGTTGTACTTAAATTTTGAACATTCAAAATCTTTCGGCCTTCTAATGAGATATCTTAGATGAAATCATATAATTCATTAGAAGTATTAAATCATTTGAATGTTCAAAAGTAAATTTCATATCCTTCGAAGATGTTATTAACCTTCCAATTAAAAATAAGTTTGATTTTACCTCATACTTGAAGTGAGCCTCATATTATCCAAACCACGATCTATTGAAAAATTTCATGGTATTTCTTGTATGTTGTAATGAATTAACGTGTTATTTAATATGTTTTTTCTTCTTCATTTCACTTTATATGATCATAAGTATCATTAGACAATCATTATATGTATTAATTTTTTAATCCTATAGTATTCATTAATGAAGCTATAATTAATTATTACTAATAATAACTATTATTTCTAAACTATATAATTTTTATGATACTAAAATATAAAAACATTTTCTTATATCCTAAACTATGATAGTAATGTTACATAGTACAGTTTTAACATTGTTAATAATTCTTAAATAACTAGTTAATCATTACCATGTTATGAATTAGTTAATAATTCTTAAATCACTATATAATCATTACATATTCAATCATTCATCATATTATATTCATTAATTAATTATTATTAGATTATCATTTTATGTATTCATTTTTTAATCCAAAGTTATTCATTAATTAATATATACTTAATAATTACAAATAATAAGTATTATTTCGAAACTATATATAAATAATTAAACTACTTAATAAATAAAATCTTTAAAACTTACTAAAAATAATTTAATTACTAATAATAAATTTCATTCTTTAATGTCATTGTACTTGTCCATTTGATTTTATATAATCATAATTATCATTTTATCATTAATAAATAAAGTGATTGGATTTTTATTTTATTAGGTATTTTAGTAGTTTATAATGAAAATATAAATTATCTGAAGCATATCCCCCAAGAGTGTCATGCTATGAGTGTATCAAGGACCATTATCATGAAACAATTTCAATTTGAGTCTAGCTCAATGCAGTGTTTTCAGGGATTACCCCTTTGTACATCTGTACTAGAGGAACATCTAATTATTTGTATCCAGAAAGGTGTTTTATTGCTTAGATAACAACATAATCTTTATACTTAAAAAATTTAACAATATTTAATCCAAAGTTATTCTATAATTAATCTATATTTATTCATTAATAATAATAATTATTATTTCAAACTATATATAACTAATTAAACTACTTAATAAAAAAATATTTATAACTAACTAAAATAATTAAAAAATCAAATATTTAGAACTAAAAATAATTCAATGAAATAAATTAAAAGATTTAAATTAAATAAAAAAACCACTAAATGATGCTACGGAAAAACTGGGCCTTCTTTTGGACCACTGACTCCACCGCACGTGAAAAGGAGTTTTTTTAGAGAGAGAAGAAGTGGAATGAAGAGAGATGTGGGAAAATGGAAATGAGGAGAAGGGGGTTACCTTTTATATGGAAATGAAGTAAAGGTGGCACCCCATACCACATTTTCCATGGCACCAATATGGGTAAAACGTGGGGGGGTGGGGGAGGGGAGGCGCTGCTTTGGGAATAATTCCAATGGCAGCATTAGCGATTCCACTGTTGCTGCACATTTTAAAAGAATATACACATTTTAATTTTTTTTCATAAAACACATGAAAAACTATATATTGTGGTTTTATTCTCCAATTATATATATATATATATATATATATTGTTCTTTGATTCTAGCATACAAAACTGCCAAAAATTTTTTTTTAATAAAATATTTCAATGCATACTCTATTATGAAATAAAAAGTTTTATTTTATGTTTCAATTTTTTTTGTAACAAGTCCCTTCCAGAAAAATTTATTTCATGTATCAGATTCTGGTCCTAATTCAAATGGGTCAGCATAAACTACTTATCTCTTGCATTCAATTAAATTATAACTTATTTATAATAGATAAATATATATGATCGTTAATTTAAATGTGAAAATGAAAATGGGGTCGACATAATTTATATCTTCGGATGGTCGTAACATGGCCTTCCATTAATGGATATAGGTGTGGAATTATTCATTGGGGATAAAAATAATCCCCCTTATTAATTTATGGGAAATAAATTTTTCTTGGATCACAAAATTAATGTGATCCCACTGGTAATGATTATAAGTACCAGATAATGCATCAAAGGCTGGTGGGATTGGTATTTAAATTTTTTAATTGTTATATGCATGAAATATTGTTGAATATCATGAAATGGACCTTTTTCAAGGATAAATGATTTCACATGAATTATCTGAGAAAAAAATAAACAAGAATGATTACCTTATTCGAATTAGTGGCGTGTTCGACTACTTATTATAGCTAGTGATAATTACTTAATGTATATGAGGTAAACCCCATATTCTTCGACCACACATGATTCAAGAGTCATTTTGAACATCTATCATTAAAACCTAGGATCCAGTATGGAGATTCGATGAATCCTTAAACATCAGAACAATATCCACAATCTCATTAATTCAATCCATGACAACGATCAGATATCAAATGATCAAATGCGTTATTTATCTATCTTGAATGTGGAAGAAGGATATAGAGGCTATCAATTATAAATTAATGAATAGTATATTGAATGAGTGCATCTCTTATACTTATATAGTGATAATTTAAGAACTTGAACAGGTTCCCCGCCCCCTATATCAATAGGCCAATAAATAAGAAATAAATGAAATGTTATTACTAAATAATTATGTCACAATGAATTTTATATTTTTATCATTTAATTTAAATATATAATAAACATATTAAATGATAATATAAAGTCATTAACTAAACTCATAATTTCCATAAATTCCGAATGGTCATTTAATATTAATGTAATATCCATTTATATAATACGATTACATTTATTCACTAATACCTTGTGAATACTTTTACTAAATAAATTTATCCTAATTTTTTATACTTTAATAATAATGAATTAATTTATTAATTGTAGTTTATTTATTCTAAAACACAGTTGTGTCCAGATTTTGGGGCCCAATATTTGATATTCTCTTATTTATATTATTAAGAATGAATCTTGAATACACTCTTGTGTGTGACCCTCTAGGCCATTATCTAGATAATAGTGAATACTATTCACAGAATAAGGGCACAATCTAGAACCTATCAGGGTTCTAAAAAGTGATAAATAATCTTCATAATAATGAAAAATTACTTAATAACACATGACATGTAATGTAATCTCTTTGTCTCAAGATATATCATAAATTAGGACACTCACTTGTGTCATCATACATAATGTATTTATTTTTGTTTTATCAAACTGGATAGAATTACATTCTTTAATGAAGTGAATGGATTGAGTGAAGTTACTACCATCATGATAATCTAGAACCAAGATAGCTCATATTATCAGAAGAAACAAAATCTTTCAAGATTATTCAATTAATGTAATACCACCAATGATGCACCCAATGAAAGTTACCTTGCTAACAACTCAAAGCCATAGTTTTTTACATGCATAAAATTATGTGATAAAATAACACACACTGATAATATTTTAAACTCATGAGATCATTATACATGTTTATAGATAGGAACTACCAATGAAACATGAAACCTGTGGTATTCGTATTGGTGAGTTGGTCCTCATGATCTCATCAATTATATATCACTAAGTGCATACTTCACAAGAATATGTCTTAGTCCTTATGATACCCTATAAACTAATAGTTAGGCACTATATGCGTCCCTTAAGTATCATATATCTAGACCATAGGAAATATATTTTTGATTAATTCCAAGATATATCGATGTTCTCATTATATCCAAGGATCTACTACAACCTTTTGACATGAAAAATTATATATGGACATTATCATATAATTAGTGGATTCAGAAATATAAACACCATTATCGTATGTTCACATCATGCATAACTCACTGTCTACATGATATGGTAATAAAAAATTACATATCAATTTGGGTCTAGGGAACCCACTATTTCAATAACGTTAGTGCTCCATGTTGGTTTTATGGGGACTCGGGTAATGAATCTATTGGTTCCCTGTGGATGATGCCTATAGGGAGACATATTTGAAGGATTTATGGTATAGCCTAATTTTTTATTTAGGAGTTCTGAGACATGACTTATCTCTAACATGTAAAGGGGAGGTTTAGTCACTGACTCAGATTGTGTCATTAGAGTCATAGAACTTAGAAGATCTGTGTTGTGGTTTTGGATCTCTATGGTTATAACTTGGGATCTAGAATTCATATCTATTGCATTTAAAAATATTTGTATATATTATGTACTTATGGTGGATTCTTCTGTTTTAATGTGGTTGGGTGAGCTATGTGATGTAAATCCTATAGTGAGGGAAATAATGGGGGTAGATTTACCTTGGTTATAAGACTATAACCCTTTGTTAGTTGTTTTATTATTTGGGCTATCCCATTTATTTTATATAGGTTTTCATTTAATTCCATATATTATTAATATTTAGCTATGTTGGGTATATCTCATGTGAAATAACTTTTTCTGATAGTATATTACATCGTCACAATTGGGGGTTCCCTACTAATATTTATTTCTCTCTTCGTGTACATGAACCTTGATGTCTATACATAAGATATTACTGATTTGAAGTTATATAATTTGTTTCAAAATGGATGGGGTTATGCCTGCATGTTTTTTAATTTAAGAGAGCCACCCATATGGAGTATCATGTTCAGGATGTAGCCACTCGAGTGTCATGGAGTCTGAGTTTCTGGTTTGTCTTGATGTTTTTAATAAGTATTTTTTTTTATTTTCATTTTTTATTTTATATATTTGGTTGGCTCAGTGAGGGATTACATAATGTATTATTTTCATTCTTTTTGTCTATATGACTATATCTTTTAATTCATTTATTTTAACATTTCATTTATTTTTTATTAATTATTCATAATATGATGATTATCCCAGTGTTTTATATAAGTTTTTTATGTTATTATTGAAATTTGAACAGAGGGTATAGTCACCCCACTACTTCCTTGAGTCCCTCACTGTTGGTTGTCCACCTACATCATTTAGGATGGAGTGATTTTGTAACACCCCGAGATTTTATGAAAAATATTCTTTTTAATTTCAATATTGTCTTATGTTATACGCTACACCAAAAGGATATTGCACAACATGCATCCCTGACTTGGCTTGCATTACACGCAATAAAGACCTTCCTCGATAGCGTGTGTAGTACGCAATACCGAGTTTCACTAAACGAGATATTATTATAATATTATTATGAACTAGCCGTTATTAATAGTAGTACCCACTTTTTGAAATTTTATAAATTTTATCATTCAAAATGGACTTCATTTTTGGATTCGGAATATAGAAATTAGCTTAGGGTGAAATTTTGGAACTTTTCATATAACTTTCATATTCTGATGAATAATGAAAATTACTAAATTTTAATTAAAAACAAATTTTTGAATCGAAATAATTAATAGTGATAAATTTTTAATTTGAGTGGTTTTAATGTATATTTAGAATAAATTTTTACCATTTAATACAATTTTGGTCTTTGTATGTAGTTTCACATTTAAACCAGAAATAAACAAGTGTCAATCTTTTTATAGTTATTATCTCTTAAAAACACGCTATTTGTTTTGAAGACGAGCATTAATTTTTAAATTAATTACTTCAACTGATATTTTCATAATTTGGTAAAATATACATTATTTTTTAATTCCTAATATCAAATATAGCTTAGGCCTAATTTTTGGTATTTTTCTGGAAACGCTCATTTTTTCATGAATAGTGAAACCACTAAGTGGTAGTTAAAAAACTGAATTTTTCATAAAACATAATTTTACCGCTTCTGTGAGTGGAATTTAGAATATTAGAGAGACACAGTTAATATCAAGGACTAAAATTTGGTTCAATGAGATGAAAATATTTTTTGGTGAATAGTAACTTTTTACTTTTATTTACCACGGTTAAAAATAAATAGGATAAATAAGGGTAAAAATGATATTATTATTACCCTAAAACATGTCCTAATTCTATTGGATAAGTGTAATTAGACAAAAAACAACCTTAGGAATAAAATATTACCATTTAGGCCCACTTGGATTAGATTAGGACATTTAATATTAATTTATTTAAAGAAGGGTTAAAATAGTTAAAATCAATGTTTAATAAGTAAATCAATTTTAATATAGGGTTATACATATGATAAATTCGACTATAAATATTCATTATAAATATAAAACTATTTCCTACATAATGGTTTTTTATTTATAATTCTTAGACATTAAAAAATTTAATTTATTAATGACACAAAGATGACACTGTAATTATCTTATTAATGAAATATTGACATAATTGATGTTATAAATACCCAAACAAATGTAATTTGATACTTTTTATGAATTCCACTAATTTTATAGGTTAATATGACATGTTATTATTTATTTAGTTAACTGTTTTTGAACTAATCATTCTGTTATGATTTTCACAAAAATCTATTACCAAATAGTGTCAAAATTGACATAAAATAGTTTTTAAAACAAATATTATATTATTAATTAATATTTTATTCATAAAAATCTAAGGTTCGGACAAATTACTTATATAATATTATATATATTAATAATAAACAACTTGGGGATTCTTTTGGCTTGTTATAGTAAGTTTATTAACCTTATAGTGTAAGAAAACAAGAAGACACGATAAAAGTAAAATTATTGAACTTAAGGTTAAATCTAAATGATAAGGTTAAAATAGAAACATAAACTTGTCTAAATTATATTGGATGAGATTATTTCGACCCATACCCACCTTATCTTCGAAATAACTCAATTTGGAGCTATTAAAAAACGAATATGACTTTATAATAAAATAATATTTTTTGTTTTTCCAAAGGTGCCCCTCTCCTCCCTTATAAAAAGGCACCTCCTCCCTCTCTTCCTCACACCACTTTGAGCCTTCAAGCTCGGAAAAACCCTGCAAAATTCTCTTGTCCACTTCCATAGATACATCCTACAGGTTCTGGTCATCTTCCAAGACCAATTTTAGTGCCCTAAGAGGAGGTCTCAAAGAGGCGCTTCAAGAAGAGATAATGTCTGTTACCGATTTTTTTTACTTTATTTCTTCTTACACTTCTTCTTTTTTAGTTGTTTCATTATGAAGTAATAACATCCATATAACTCATATAATGATATGTTATTATAATTATGAAACAACCCTATTTCACCATCTATCCATCCTACGTAAAATGAAATCACCGCGCGTGCGTACGTACGAAATACCGTCTCCACGCTGTGGTGTAATCTATTTTCCACCACCACCATACTTGGATGGGTATAATGGTGTAAATAATGACTATATATGATTATTTTAAAGTGATATTGATTCTTAAATAGTATACATACACTCCAATACAATTCCATGATCATGGGAATGATATCATCGCTCGTGCGTACGTACGGACTACCGTCTCCACGAACGCGATGAGATTCATTTTCCATGATTAACCATTAACGAATAATTAAAAAGTATATATAATGAATAATAATGAAATATATGACCTAATAATGCTACTGTATTTATGTATATATATATTTATCTCATCTATTTAATTTCATTCAATTCAACAAGGAAACGAAAACAGCGTTCATGCGTACGTACGGCCTACCATCTCCATGAACGTTGTATTTCATTCCTTTTATCAATCTATAATATATATGTATATGATGAATATATATTATATATAAATCATTTTTTACATTCATTAATTATGTAAATCAGGATATAAGTAATAATATCAAGAACGACAAGTCAAAACACATACAATAAATGAAACGATTTTACCCAAAATGCTGCTTTTACATTGAATTTACAAAAGAACGGTTAATATAAAGTAATAAGTGAAACATATATGATATCATAACAATGAATATGATTATGTAATAATTAAATTACATTATTTAAATCATTATACAGGAGGTTCGGATCCATACGAAGCATATCAGACCTAAGGTAAGGGATAAATTTTTCAAATCTCATTTTTATCTGAGATTGCTTATATGTAAGTATTTACTAGGGTTATTGTTATCATCCATGACCATGTTTTATAAATGTGTTTTATGTATGTTTAAATTAATTTTTACCCATTTTGTCTTTTACTACATGGAATTTAAGGAATCTTTCATTTGTTTACGTTACAAGGTTCTTTTTGACTTTTCTTGCAAAAGTACGAGAAGAATGTTTTTTTATCTTATACATTATGAACAGATTTTTATGGTTTTATAAAGCCTTATTTTCATGAAGCTTCCTCCGAAATATTTCATGACTATTTTCAACAAAATCTCTTTCTTTTAAAATTGCATGACGTTTTGTGAAAAGAAATTGATTTTGAAGAAGAAAGGATATTTTTCTCAAGAATTCATTTCAAGTGTTTTATCAAAACCATTTTTCCATCTAAGATGAAATTATTTCATATGTGTGTGTTTCAAGTATAATGTCCCTATGATTTACATTGATTCACTTTTATTATTATAAAATGATATCAATTTCTTCTCTATGGATTATGTGATGATGGGATGATGTTTATGAAACACATTTTATTCTTTGGGTTATTATGAATTTTTTAAGTTTATTTTCTGAAACAAGTAAGAATGATTTCATTATGAGATAGTTGGGACCTATATCTCCCTCCAATGCATTGGGTAAAGATTTATATCTCATGAGATAGACATGGCTGGAACGGTAAGTTAATCTGGTTCAGTGTTACAGGACTGGAACGAGGAGTGAACTCGATTCAGAAAGGGACTTTGTCCACTAAGATGTCTTGGAAGAAATGCCTTGGATACTATGGAAATCATATCATGTGCTTAATGGTTTCCACAATTACATGTTTTATTCCCATGCTATTTTATCATGATTGATTTTCCTTTATGATCTATGCCTTAAGTACTTCCATGTTTTATGTTATTGCTCAAGATTTTGATGTTTAAACATTATGTTCATGTTTTTAAGTTAAAATGTATATGATTTGTTTTATTTTATCCATGGTTACCCTTACTGGGCATTTAATCTCACCATTTTTAGGTTTTCTTTTCCCCAGGATATAAGGAAAGGTTTTAGGTAAGAAAAAAGGGACGATCTTTATGAGAGATGTTGAGGATCTTTCACCAAGATTAGAAGATTATGTTCCAAGTTTCCAAGGGCACTAAACTCTTACGGTCCTTTGGTGTGTGTTTTTGTTATGTAATAAGTAATCAGAAAAAGTAATGTAATTTCCATGTATGTCAAGATTCGGGTCTCTACAGTTGGTATCAGAGAAAGGTTTAGTCAACCTTTGGAAGCTAGGATGCGAAAACGTTAGTGAGATCCCTAGAGATATTTCTAAGTTATGTCTAGGGATGTCCCTAAGGATAAGTATACGTATAGGATATAGTCCTAGAACTATGGTTACGATCTTAGAATTTAACCTAAGATGTTAGATATTGAGGGTACTCCCCCTTTACTATGTTGTTTTCCCTAGCATGATTTTTGCCTCTCACACTATTCTTTTTGGGTTTTAGAAAATGTATGGAAACATGAAGATTCACAATAATGGAGGATATGATGGACAATGGAATGATATTCTTCATGAGAAACCAAATGAAATGGGATTTGGAAGTCCAAACATCATTATTATGCCGAATCAGCAATCTCAAAATATGATCAATAAACTCAAATTTGGTAAGTTTCCTAACTCGACTAATAAGAGAAAGATGGAGTTTCATGATGATCATAGAAGAAAGAAAGTTCAATTTCTACTATGTAAATAATATGGGAAGAGGCATCAAAGAGAATGTTTTAAAGGAACTAGAAGATGCTTTGGGTGTGTAAAAGGACATAAAGCCAGTAAGTGCAAAGGAAAAGGTTCAGTTAACACCATGGATGAGGATAATGGTATTTCTACGACATCAATAGTGGTTAAATGTTTTAAATGTGGAATGTATGGGAATTATTCAAACCAATTCCCTAAGGGAAAGTCTCATGAAGAGAATTAGTATGGTATTTTGGGTAATAGTTATGTTGATGATGATGAAGAGACTACAAATGATATGTGAGATGAAATAATTGTTGAAGCTCGGTCAATGGTTTAAGAAGGTCGTGGAATGATTACATGTTTATCAAGTGTAATGTCGTATAAGTAATCTCATGGTACAATGGAATAAAGAGACATCTAAGGATTGTTACACTGTTTTCTTTCCTTATGTTTTGAAAGTGTGTGATGAATGGTACCAGTATTTTTGGAAAGTATATGATATGTGCATAATGAAGGGATAAGAGGAAAATTAAATGTTTGATAGTATTCATGAGCTCATGACTGATATAAGGAGAAGGCTATATCATGGTTTGAGTATATAGAATTTGTGGATTTTGGTATGTGGAAAGAGTTAACTTTTTACAACATTCATGTTTTCACTATGGTTTAATGGATATTTATTTTTCAAGAGAATACATGATTAAGGTATTCACATGATTGGAATGTGACCAACAAGATAATGGGGGATAAATGATGGTTGGTTGATGACATTTCAAGTAATCGTTTTCTTTATACTATGATCTTAGACCGAATTATTTTAGATAATGATTAGAATGGATTATGTTGGACATAAGATAGTATTGTTTAAGGATAGAACTTTTTTCGATATTATTGGTGGGATGTTATAGTAATGTAGTTTTAGAAAAAGGACAACCTGCAGGACGGGCGACAGCCCATCGCGTTGGACAAGGCTGTGGGAATCGAACCCACAATCGAAGTGTGAATGGCCTTTATCACCTACCACTGGCCTACAGGAAGTCCCTGTTTAGTAGAAACTAGTTTTATTATATTAAGCAGTATGATATATGAAGTATATGTCCATTTTAGGAACCATATATGATTAATCTCACTATAGATCGACTTATGTATATTTAATAACTTTTTCTAACCTTTTGTTTGAGGCAGATTGAATGACCCGTCATTCTATCACATGATCTTCTAACACTTCACGAATAACAAATTCAACATCATTTCTTTAAGAGATGAAGTGGAAATTGTTCAAGGCACGAACAACAGTGAGATTGTACCAAAATAAATTAAGTATTTATTCTAATTCAAATTCTTTAACTTTAAGGAAATGATCTTGAAAACCAAAAATGTTGTCCTAGTGCCCTTATATCCGATGAATCAGATGGTACCCTAGATCATCACAAATTTCTGGCTTTGCGATTGTTGGATTTTTCATAGCCATGTTCTCTACCACTCTCCATCAGAACTTGATGGTTAGATTTTTCTTCCATATTCATATTTTCACCTATGTTCTCCTACGTGAAAACCCAGTGATGAGTTAATTTGGGTAACCGTTAAATTTCATACTTTAGTTTTTAAATACATGTTTTGGTATTCCTTTTTACGATGTGGGTTTCTATTAAAGAAAACTTTTGTGTAGTAAACCATTTATAACCCCGACGAATTTCGAGGGCCAAATTCATTTTAAGGGGGGTAGAATGTAACACCTCGAGATTTTATGAAAAATATTCTTTTTAATTTCATTAATGTCTTGTGTTGTACGCTACACAAAAAGGAGCTTTCAAAACATGCATCCCTGACTTTTCTTGCATTACACGCAATAAATATCTTCCTCGATTGTGTGTGTAGTACGCAATACCAAGTTTCACTAAACGAGATATTATTATAATATTATTATGAACTAGCCGTTATGAATAGTAATACCCACTTTTTGAAATTTTATAAATTTTATATTTCAAAATAGACTTCATTTTTGGATTCAGAATATCGAAATTAGCTAAGGATGAAATTTTGGAACTTTTCAGATAACTTTCATATTCTTATGAATAGTGAAAATCACTAAATTTTAATTAAAAACAACTTTTTTAATCAAAATAATTAATAGTGATAAATTATTAATTTTAGTGGTTTTAAAGTATATTTAGAATATATTTTTACCATTTAATACAATGTTCGTCATTGGATTTAATTTCACATTTAAACCAGGCATAAACAAGTGTCAATCTTTTTATAGTTATTATCTCTTAAAAACAAGCTATTTGTTTTGACGACGAGAATTAATTTTTAAATTAATTAATGCAACTGATATGTTTTGAATTTGGTAAAATAGAAATCATTTTTGAATTCATAATATCAAATATATCTTAGGCCTAATTTTTGGTATTTTTCTGGAAACTTTCATTTTTTTAATGAATAGTGAAACCACTAAGTGGTTGTTAAAAAACTGAATTTTTCGTAAAACATAATTTTACCGCTTTTGTGAGTAGAATTTCGAAATTTAGAGAGAAACGGTTAATATCAAGGACTAAAATTTGGGTCAATGAGATGAAAATATTTTTTGGTGAATAGTAACTTTTTACTTTTATTTAGCACGGTTAAAAGTTAATAGGATAATTAAGGGTAAAAATGATATTATTATTACCCTAACACATGTCCTAATTCTATTGGATTAGTGTAATTTGACCATAAACAACCTTAGGAATAAAATATGACCATTTAGGCCCACTTGGATTAGATTAGGAAATTTAATATTAATTTATTTAAAGAAGGGTTAAAATAGTTAAAATCAAAGTTTAATAAGTAAATCATTTTTAATATAGGGTTATACATAAGATAAATTCGACTATAAATATTAATTATAAATATAAAAATATTTCCTACATAATGGTAGTTTATTTATAATTTTTAGACATTAAATAATTTAATTTATTTATGACACAAAGATGACGCAGTAATTATCTTATTAATGAAATTTTGACATAATTGATGTTATAAATACCCAAATAAATGTAATTTAAGACTTTTTATGAATTTCACTAATTTTCTAGGTTAATATGACATAATAGTATTGATTTAGTTAACTTTTTTGGAACTAATAATTCTGTTATGATTTTCACAAAAATCAATTACCAAATAGTGTCAAAATTGACATAAAATAGTTTTTAAAACAAATATTATATTATTAATTGTTATTTTATTTCTAAAAATATATGGTTCGAAAAAATGACTTAGCTAATGTTATATATATTAATAATAAACAACTTGGGGTTCATTTTTCTTGTTATAGTAATATTATTAACCTTATAGTGTAAGAAAACAAGAAGACACGGTAAAAGTAAAATTATTTAACTTAAGGTTAAATCTAAATGATAAGGTTAAAATAGAAACCTAAACTTATATAAATTCTATTGGATGAGAGTCTTTCGACCCATACCCACCTTAGATTATAAATAACTCAATTTGGAGCTATTAAAACCCAAATATGACTTTATAATAAAATAATATTTTTAGTTTTTCCAAAGGTGCCCCTCTCCTCCCTTATAAAAGGGAACCTCCTCCCTCTCTTCCTCACACCACTTTGAACCTTCAAGCTCGGCCAAACCCTGCCAAATTCTCTTCTCCACTTCCATAGAAACATACTATAGGTTATGGAATTATTCAAAGACCAATTTTAGTGCCCTAAGAGGAGGTCACAAAGAGGCACTTCAAAGAAGAGGTAATGTCCGTTACCGGTTTTTTCAACTTTATTTCTTCTTACACTTCTTCTTCTTTAGTTGTTTCATTATGAAGTAATAACATCAGTATCACTCATATACTTATATGTTATTATAAGTATTAAACAACCATATTTCACCATATATCCATCCTATTTAAAATGAAATCATCGCGCGTGCGTACGTATGGAATACCGTCTCCACGTCGTGGTGTAATCTATTTTCCACCACCACCTTACTTGGATGGGTATAATGGTGTAAATAATGACTATATATGATTATTGTAATGTGATATTGATTCTTAAATAGTATACATACACTCCAATACAATTCCATGATCATGGGAATGATATCATCGCTCGTGCGTACGTACGGACTACCGTCTCCATGAACGCGATGAGATTCATTTTCCATGATTAACCATTCAAGAATAATTATAAAGTATATATAATGAATAATAAAGAAATATATGACATAATAATTCTACTGTATTTATGTATATATATATATGTATGTCATCTATTTAATTTCATTCAATTCAACAAGGAAACAAAAACAGCGTTCATGCGTACATACAGCCTACCGTCTCCATGAACGGTGTATTTCATTCCTTTTATCCATCTATAATATATATGTATATGATAAATATATATTATATATAAATCATTTTTTACATTCTGTAATTATGTAAATCAGTATATAAGTAATAATATCAAGAATTACAAGTCAAAACACATACAATAAATGAAATGATTTTACCCAAAATGCTGCTTTTACATTGAATTTACAAAAGAACGGGTAATATAAAGTCATAGGTGAAACATATATGATATCATAACAATGAATATTATTATTTAATATGTCAATGACATTATTTAAATCATTATACAAGAGTTTCGGATCCATACGATGCATATCGAACCTAATGTAAGGGATAAATTTTGTAAATCTCATTTTTATCCGAGATTGCTTATAAGTATGTATTTACTGGGGTTATTGTTATCATCCATGACCATGTTTTATAAATGTGTTTTTATGTATGTTTAAATTCATTTTTACTGATTTTTTCTTTTACTACATGGTATTTAAGGAATCTTTCTTTTGTTTACGTTACGAGGTTCTTTTTGACTTTTCCGGCAAAAGTACGAGAAGAAGGTTTTTTCAACTTATACAATATGAACATATTTTTATGGTTTTATAAAGCCTTATTTTCATGAAGCTTCCTCAAAAATATTTCATGAATATTTTCAACAAAATTTATTTCTTTTAAAATTGCAATATGCTTTGTGAATAGAAATTGATTTTGAAGAAGAAAGGATATTTTCCTTAAGAATTCATTTCAAGTGTTTTATCAAAACCATTTTTCCATCTAAGATGACATTATTTCATATGTGTGTGTTTCAAGTATAATGTCCCTATGATTTACATGGTTTCACTTTCTTATTATGAAATGATATCCATTTCTTCTATATGGATTATGTGATGATGGGATGATGTTTATGAAACCCATTTTATTCTTTGGGTTATTATGGTTGTTTTAAGTTTATTTTGTGGCACAAGTAAGAATGATTTAATTATGAGATGGGTGGGACCTATATCTCCCTCCAACACATTGGGTAAAGATTTATGTCTCATGAGATAGACATGGATGGAACGTTAAGTTAATGTGGTTCAGTGTTACAGGACTGGAATGAGGAGTGAACTCGATTCAGAAAGGGACTTTTTCCACTAAGATGGTATTGGAAGTAATGCTTTGGCTACTATGGAAATCATATCATGTGCTTAACGGTTTCCAAAATTACATGTTTTATTACCATGCTATTTTATCATGATTGATGTTCCTTTATGATCTATGCCTTACGTACTTCCATGTTTTATGTCATTGCTCAAGCTTTTGATGTTTAAACATTATGTTCATGTTTTTAAGTTCAAATGTATATGATTTGTTTTATTTTATCCATGCTTACCATTACTGAGCATTTGAGCTCACCCTTTTTAGGTTTTCTTTTCCCCATGATATAAGGAAAGATTTTAGGTATGAAAAAAAGGGAAGATAATTATGGGAGATGTTGAGGATCTTTCACCAAGATTAGAAGATTATGTTCCAAGTTTCCAAAGGCACTAAACTATTACGGTCCTTTGGTGTCTGTTTTTGTTATGTAATAAGTATTCTGCAAAAGTAATGTAATGTCTATGTACATCAAGCTTCGGGTATCTACAGATTTAGTCATTGTGGAAAGCCATATTGAGTGATGTGTCAAGTTTACCTGAAGTGGTTTGTTAAAAAATTGTATCAGAATTGGATGGTATTGTGATTTGGGGATTTGATAGATAGGTGGTCTTTGAATGTGTCTAAAAATTTTATGGTTATCATACTGGTGTGTCACAAAAACATTTTCTGATCGGAATTACCATTTTCCAAGGCATGAGACTACTTTTCATGGATTCTCTTTTTACAGTTGTAAGATTAAACCAAATGTGATTAACTTTTTTTGTGTACTTTAGTTATATATTGGTATTTAGATTTTAGAATGTGGAAAATATGCCTTTATGATTTCATAATTCTAGAAAAAATGGACTCACATTACATATGTCTGTCTATGGTGTTTTACAGATGATTTAGGGTCTATTTTTTAATGTTTCAAAAACTAATCATATAGTGTTTTCACATACAAGTAAATGGTGGAATTCTACACAATTGAATCAAATGTGTATAATTTATTCTCATTATATGTCATGTGGATATATTGGTGATATATTCACTAATGATGGAGATGCATAACCCTCATCAAGAGATGGTTGATGCTCCTTATAGGTTGGTAATGGGTTCTAAGTTCCCTTTTGGTGTCTTGATGAGGGAAAGGATGCTCAAGGGATCATTGTATGGGGATTCAGTTTTTTTTGTTATGGTATATCCTGTAATTTCATAGTTGCATGGTTCATAGGAGGGCGTTTT
This sequence comes from Viscum album, assembly GCA_963277665.1. Classification (NCBI taxonomy): domain Eukaryota; kingdom Viridiplantae; phylum Streptophyta; class Magnoliopsida; order Santalales; family Viscaceae; genus Viscum; species Viscum album. Next base: position 1,636,514,281 of record OY728163.1, on the reverse strand, counting down.
TTCTTTCAATCAGTTTTCTTTCAAGTATGTAAGTGGGACCTAGGTTCCTACAATCATGAATGGATTGGGTGGGAGTGGATGTTCTTCCTTGGTGAGTCCATTGAGGTCTTCAATTACCAGAATGTGGTTATGCATGGGTGTTGTAATGACCCAGACCCAAATAATCACCCAAAAAATGCTAAACGGGTTGGGTGTTACTACCTTAGGCGCACCTACCCGAACTCCAAAGGCTGCTGACTAGCAGCGAGGGTCTGATAGGTATTGTGGGGAGTTTATACCCTCTCAGAGGATAATAGTGGTACTGGTCCGAGTATAATAATAAATATGAAGTGTAATAAATGACTCAACAGACTCAAACTAGACTCGAAGAGTGGAAGCACAATCAATATTGATGAATAGAGGAATCAATAAATATAAACAATAGTAGAGGAAAGTAAACACAACAACATGTTGATCACTTGTAACCACCACTTAACAAGAAAAATGCATCCAAAGAAGGTCATACATATCCATATGTAAAGGCACCAATGGCTAACCAACTGTAGCTAAAAAACAAGTAATCCAGATGATAAAATAAAGTAATAAAAACAATGTGAACTCTCGCTAGGAAAGACTTCAAGGTCCATACCATCTCCATGCAATAGCTAATGCATCCCAACTCCTGAAGTTGGACTCTTTCCTACACATAAATCCATAAATTCTGTATGCGTCTAGAAGGTCCCATTCAAGGTGTGAGATGAATCTCGGTAGCATACCACCCAATGGTGCATACCTAATATATGTGTTTAAGTAGGAATGAATTTATAAGGAAGAAAATAAACTGTATGATTCAAAAATAAACACTAACTCCACTGGTGCTCAGAAGCCACTATAGAGTGTCAGCTGTTTCGGAAAACGTCAGAATCTCTGTCATGTAACTCGGCACCATATGACCCCTAACACCACGTGACTCAAGTACTGACGTCTTGAAGGCATGCCCAAGAAATAGTAACTCAGAGGAACAACAATGAATATCCTCAATAAGTAACTAGAGGAATAGCGATGTCTTCCCTCAAAATAATGTAACTGGAGGGACAATGATGTCTGCCCTTAAAGTAAAGTAACCGAAGGGACAACTATTTATTCCCTCAAATCATAGTGAGTCTCTACCCCCAAATTGATAGCCTCAATTCTATCCCCTGAAGGATCCTCACCTTCCATGTGGCTTCCTACAACAAGCACCCCAACCCAAAAGGACCTAAACCACAATTAACAGGGACCTCTACCCACATGAGTGGTCATCATCATGGTGTCTCTCTGTGTGCACACTACTCATAGTTCTCAGTGAGTTGTAATCACAAATATATTACCCAAGACACAACTTCCCTGACACCTCGTGCCCCTACGACCTGGTCTCTCATGTCTGATGGCCCTACCGTCCAAGTAACCTGAGCTATGCCCAACCTGACATTCACAGTACCTTGAGCCGACATCCATTATGCCCAATCCCCTTGTCAGAACCACCCAATGTAACCTGGACCAAGCCCAACCTATGATCAGCATCAATCAAGAATATTCGAACCATGCCCAACACAACCCATGGTTTCCAGCATATTCAATTCATGAATTACATATATAACCTATTTAAGCAAAACTCATAAACAGGAAAAAAATCTAAATAGTTGAATTGCACAAGCCCAACAGTTATCAAAAAACAGTACTGAGGTATTGAATGCCTCTAAAACTTCATATCAAGGTTTAATAAACTAAACTAAACATTTTAATCTAGCATAAACAATTATAACCATTTTAGCATTCCCCGACCAAATTCCCTGATGAGCAACGACTACTCGATGAACCCCACTCAAGGAAAACAGGTAACAAGGTATACCTAAAGGCATCACCTAGGTCAAATAATAGTTAAATATGCAATTAAAGGTAACACAGGGTCATGCTAAAAATACCTGAAAACGCGCCAAAATCCATGCTGCCAAAAAGTCTATGAAAACACAAAAATAGGTATGCACCACCTACCTAAGACTCATATGTTGATCCTCCGATAACAGGCTCCAATTAGGTATAAAACGTGGTAGATCTACAAAATAATACAAACTACTCAAATCCCTATAACTCATTCTAGAACAGAAATCATGAAGAAGAACTCAATAGGAATACCGGCCTTACCGAGGGGGTTCCAATGGATCATATGGTGATAGAATCTGACTTTAGATGAAGAATCATGAGAAAAAATGAGCTCCGGCTGGCTCTCCATACTCAAACTAGTCGATGGATTGAGTTTATGCCTCAGAAAGAATCTACAGGCTGTTTTAGTGAAAAACGAACACGACATGTACTTTAGGACTACGCGTCATGTTTTATTTTACTATTCATATGATGACTAATATATCATTGAGGACTTTCAGGCTGACTACATGGCGTGTACCTATGGTACAAGGCATGTACCTCTCTACCCAACTGACATCTCCAACAGGCCATGTATTCCCCCATACACGACCCCTCTACACAGCGTGTACAAATAGTACACTCTGTGTACTTCCTAAAAACATTTTACCCAGCCAACAAGCCCACACGCCATGTATGGCCTACACACGGTCAAGGGTACAGGGTGTGTCAAGCAACAACACACGCTGTGTAGTAGTAAATTCCTACATGGTCACCCCACGACATGTACTCGGCGAGCACACAAATGGTACTCACCCAACCCATACACTACGCGTACATTAGAGTACACGACGTGTTTTCTAGAAATTTCTAGAACTTCCCAGATTTTACCATTTTCCTCAAGAACAAGTCAAAAAATCAAATAGGGTCAGGATTTTAACCCATTCTAAAAATCTGGTATCTTACAATCTCCCCACCTTAACATAGCTCATCCTCAAGCTATCAAATGAAACCTGGAGATGGAACCAAACATACCACCCCGATCAAGTAACCTGGACTACCCCGATCTCAATGGTTCTGGTTAGATTCCATGAGAGGGTCCCCATATTAGTAATTTCCTAACTCGGCCTCAGCCCTACAAAACTCAACAAAGTAAGGACTTACTAACCTGTTTCCCATACGCATGGTCCTCTCATGGCGCATCATAACCCTTGTACCTCATCAGTTCTCCCGTGTTGTTTTTAACATGAAACGTATCCCACACCACTTCTGTGTTCGTCTCCATGAGGTCCTTCATCCCATGGATTCTCAATGTAAAACATGACACCTCGTACCTCAAGTAATCAGTGTCCTTGATGCCCGATGCCCAAGGCACCTCATGTAACCCGCATCCTCGATGCCCCGATTCCCATGGAACCTCATACATATATATAAAAATATATAACACACCTGATATAGATCCAATCCCACTGACGAGTATCTAGTCAGTCCACAAGAATCCTGTACACCTCATGCAGTCAAAACAGACATTCCTCAGTAGGTCATGCCAAAAGAAAACAAGAACGTCACGACCAAACTCACAGTATACCTCGAACCGTCGTTGGCTCACCAGCCTAATCAGCCTTTGGTAGCTCCACGACGTGAACCTATCCTGATGTATGGATTCCTGATGCCTGACATCCCTGTAGTGCTGCTCCAACCACTGGACATTGACCCCTTAGACGGATCCGGCTATCTTTGTCACATCCTCCACGTGCAGCTGAACCTCCGCTACCCCCTCCGGGTATCGAACTTAAACCAACTCCAGATGCCACCGTCTATCCTGGTCCCTTCCTGCTGGCTGTCTGAGAAGGCTGTCTGCAGAACCTCTCCAGATGCCTAACTTGTCCACATGCTTATCACTCTTTTGGAGGTCTATCTCACTGAGTCTGAACATGTCCTAGTTGTCAACACTGAAATAAAACCATTAAAGAGATGCTATGAGGTGGTCTATCGGAGTCCCTAGCCTGACTGCCCAGCTAGAACTCACCCTTTCCTCCCATTCTGCTATCCCAACCGTCACCTAAAACTGTTCCCTGACCAACCTGGGTAATATCCCTCTGGTTTCCTTCTACTATGTGCGCCTGATTCACCACCTCTATGAATGAACCCAGCCTGAAGATATTCACCTGGATCCAAATGGCGTGTCACAAGCAATCCTCGAAGCGCCGCACCCTTGCCGCATCATCGGTTACCATACTAGGTGCAAAGCGAGATAGCTCAGTAAAAGTAGCTTCATAGTCCATGACAAACATTTCTCCCTGCTGAAGTCTTAAGAACTCATGAGCTCTCTCTTCCATCATTGTCTCTGGGTAAAAGCTTTCGAAGAACCTATCCTCGAAGTCCTTCTATGATAGACCTTCATGCCTGTGAGTCTGAACCTACACATCCCACCAATGCTTTGCTGGTCCTCTCAACATGTACGTCGCCACCTTGACCCTCCACCCTGGAGGTGTCTCGAGCTGCTCAAAGATCATGTGAATGCTCTCTATCTAGTTCTTAACTACCTGCAGACCACCCTCACCCTAAAAATGTGGCGGGTGCTACGCCTGGAACTCCCACATCAAATATTCCATATATGGATCTGTACCCTGTGGACCTCTATTGATCCCCTACAAGACACGTACCAAGATAGCTCAGATCTGCTCATCGATCCATGGTCCAAACGTTGCCAAACCCGACTATTGTCCTGCCTGCACTGGATCCCAAACCCGATCTTGTCCCTGCGCATGTACCTATGGCTCTTGCTCTTCCAACATCAGATCCTGAACCTGATCTTGCTCCTGTGGCACTGTACCATCTCTCGTCTGATGCTCTATCTGGGTCGCCCAAAAAAGAACCCGTTGAATACCATAAATGGCCATACAACCCATATACATACAGTTTATACATATATAATTTTGATAAGGAAAGTAGTAATATACAGTGTATAACTACTAACCTTACCCTCCCCCACCACAACAGTGCCCCATGGCATCCCGGTCTCGTGGCTTCCTTACTCACCCTTAATAGATTCAAGTATCAAAAGTACCTTGGGCCATGCCCATCCTGACATCTAACGTTGCCTCAAACTGATGACCGAGTTGCCCAATCTTGGGGATCAAAATCACCTCAACCATAGTACCTACCTACTCTCATAAAATCCATACCCAAATACCCATCCACGTACAATTCTACAAATATACAATGCATGGAATAACACATTGCAATACAAAAGCAATTCTATCATGAATTTCACTTATTCACATTCCAATGAATACAAATCATGACATTTGACATTATTCACTTGGTATTATCACATCACCAAACATACATGTAGTTATAAAATTTAAAGACCAAAAAATGTGACTATCAAAATCCAAGAAAACAAGACTTACCATACTGGGCTAATGTATAATTCTCCCCCTACCGTACCGGGTCAAGGGTTACACATCAAAATCAATAACATCACACACCTAGTTACCAACGAGGTTGAAATCATATAAATTGTAATCTGAGAAAAAAAAATAGTAATTTCCACCCATGGAAACTTGGTCCATTACTCATACCTGGGGATCCAGGCACCCAAGCACAAGCTAGATTCCCAGTTCTAGTAACAACCTATCTCTAGTCTACCATATCACAAATAGTAAATCTAGAAGAAATAAAAGAGAATCATCAATATCATCAGTATCCAACAAAAAACTACTACTAAATCCCTATCTAGAACTCCTTAGAAACCACTTTGTAATGACCTGGACCCAAAAAAGCCACCCGAACAATGCTTAATGGGTTGGATGCTACAAACTTAGGTGAACCTCCCTGAATTCCAAAGGCCGCTAACTAGTAGCGAGGGTCTTATAGGTATAGTGGGGAGCCTATACCCTTCCAGAGGATAATAGTAGTGCTGGTCTGAGTATAATAATAAATATATACTGGAATAAAAGACTCATCAGACTCAAACAAGACCAGCAGAGAAGAAGCACATTCATTATCGATAAATATCAGAAGTAATAAATATAAACAAAAACATCTGAATGTAAACAAAACAGCATGCTGATCACTTGTAACTACCACTAAACAAAAAACATGCATCAAAATAAGGTCATACATATTCATATGTAAAGGCGCCAATGGATAACCAATTGTTTCTAAAAATCAAGTATGCATGCTGATACAGGAATGTAATCCAAAAAAAGTAAACTCTAGTTAGGCAAGACTTCAAGGTCCATACCATCTCCATGCAACAGCTAATGCAACCCAACACCTGAAGCTGGCCTCTTTCAAGCATGTAAATCCATAAAGTCTGCACGCGTCCCGAAGGGCCTATGCAGGGTGAGAGATGAACCTCAGCAGGATACCACCCAACAGTGCGTACCTAATATAAGTGTTTAACCAGGCATGCATTTATAAAGAAGATAGTAAACAGTACAATGCACAAATAAACCCAAACTCTATCAGTGCTCAGCAGCCACCATGGAGTGTCACCTACTTCGGCCAACACCAGAATCTTGGTCATGTAACCTGGAACAATGTGCCCCCTGACACAACGTGTCTCAAGTACCGACGTCCTGAAGGCTCACCCAAAAAATAGTAACCCGGAGGAAAAACAATGATAGTCCTCAATAAGTAACCAGTGGGACAACGATGTATGCCCTCAAAATAAAGTAACTGAAGGGACAATGATGTCTGCCCTAAAAAAAGTAACCGAAGGGATAATGATGTTTGTCCTCAAATCACAGTGAGCCTCTGCCCCCAATCCGATAACCTCAATGCTATCCCCTGAAGGCTCCTCACCTTCAAAGTGGCTTCCTATGACAAGCACCCCAACCCAAAAGTACCTCAACCGCAACTAACAGGGTCTCTACCCACACTAGTGGTCAAAACCACCTCATCATAGAGTCTCCCTGTGTGCACACTATTCATTGTTTTGGGTGAGTGGTAATCACCAAAATAGAACCCAGGCCACAACATCTCTGACACCTCGTACCCCTGCAACCATGTCACTCAAGTCTGATGGCCCTGCCATCCATGTTACCCAAGCCATGACCAACTTGACAGTCACACTGCCTCGAGCCGACGTCGATGACGCCAAATCCCATGGTTAGAACCACCCAACGCAACCCATGCCAATCCCAACCTATGATCAACATCACTCAAGAATATTTGGGCCATGCCCAACACAACCCAAGGTTTCTAGCATATGAAATTTAGCAATTACATATAAAACACACTTAAAAAAACTAACAAACAGGAAAAACAATCTAATCAATTAAATTGCACTAGCCCAATAGTTATCAAACAACAGTAACGAGGTCTTGAATTCCTCTAACAATTCATATCATGGTTTAATAAACTAAACTCAACATTTTAATCAAACAAAATCAATTATAACCATTTTGGAATTCCTCGTCCAAAATGCCCCGATGAGCAATGACCACTCACCCGACCTCGCTCAAGAAAAACAAGTAATATGGCATACCCAAAGGAATCCCATAGGTCAAATAATAGTTGAAATTACAATAACATTTAAAATAGGATCACAATAAAAATACTTGAAAACGTGCCAAAGGCTATGCCGCCTAAAAGTCTACGAAAACACAAAAAGAGGTTTGCACCACCTACCAGAGACTCATACAATGACACTCCTATGATAACAACCTCTAATTGGGTCTAAAACCTGGTAGATATACAAAAAAACCCAAACCACTCAAAACCCTATAACTCGTTATTGAATAGAAATCAAGAAGAACAGATCAAGAGGAATTAAGGCCTTATAGATGGGAATCAAATGGATCAGATGGTGATTGAATCCAACTTTAGATGAATAAACGGGAGCTAAAACGAGCTTCGACTATCTCTCCTTGCTCAAACCCATCACGAGTTTGACTTTATGCCTCAAAATGAGGCTAGTGCCCATTTTAGTAAATAAAAAATCTACACGACATGTACTTTAGGACTAGATGCCAGATTTCAATTTACTGTTCATATGATGGCTGATATTTCACTGAGGACTTGCCGACTAACTACACGACGTGTACCTATAGTACATGGAATATACCTCTCTACCTAGCAGTCATCCCCAACATGCCATGTATACCCCCATACATGGCCCCTCTACACGGCGTATACAAATAGTAAATGCAATGTACATGCTAAAAACATTTTACTCAGCCAACAGGCCTACATGCCATGTATGGCCTCCACACGGTCAAGGGTACATGGCATGTCAAGAAACACTACAGGCAGTGTAGCAGGAAATTCCTTCATGGCCACATGACATGTACTCCGCGAGCACACAACCGGTAATCGCCCAACCCATACACAACATGTACTTTAGAGTACATGGTGTGTAGTCTGGAAATTTCCAGAACTTCAAAACATTTCCCAGTTTCCTCAGGAACAAGTCAAAAATTCAAACAGGGTTGGGATTTTGACCCGTTCTAAAAATTCGTGTTCTTACAAGTATTCCTAGTGTTTGAGAAGCCAATCACTAGGATATATCCATATCTTATAGATATATCTATATGAAATCACTGGTTATACACCTAACCCAACTTATTTTGGTTTCACTTTGGTTATGGTATTTGAAATGTGGTAGGATACCTCTGGTTTTTGATCAACGCCCGAGTGGGGGTGGTCATGTGGTTGATAATTGATTGAGTTATATTCATGGATTTTGAAGAGGAGTTTTGAGGGTTCTTATATAGGTTGAAATAATCCATCATAAGAGGCATCATTAGATATTTTTTGGTTAGTTAGATGGGTTTTGTTATGGTTTTCCCATCATGAACATGACTCCTAGAGAATGTTTGGGAGTGGTTTATAGAAACCCTTATGGTGGGGAATGCACTATAGGCTATTGGAGATCATGATCCTTGTTTTATTTTTTTATCATGGATGTTTCAGGTTTTGTTTTGGAACTCAAGTTTGATCAGTTTGGACACATTTATCCATTGCGCTTAGTTACGGACATAACATTGGATGTCTGGATTTCCAATTGGAAGTGGAGTGATGAAATGGATAATCCTATCGTGGGGAGCATCCAATCAGTCATGGATGAACATATCTCATGTTGAGAGAGAATTTTGGATGTTTTATGTCTTGTAATTGGATGATCAAGATAGAGTTAGTTATACCAATGCTTGGTGGAGTGCATGGATACTGGATGACCAACAAGGATTCTCTATGTAAAGAAGAATTTATAGTAGAGAGTTAGTAATGATATAAATCATTATGGGTTGTGAAAATTATGGGAAATTTGTAATTTTGTTCTTATTAGTGTTTAATGGTAAAAAGTATAAATTCCATTCTATTATGATCTTGGATAATTTTCCAACCTGACTATTAGTCCTGGAATAGGATTCTTATCCAAGGACATGAGTTTGGTGGAAATCCAATTGGTTCGAATTTTCACAGAATATTTAATATTTTATAGATCAAATATTATTATATTAATGAATGTTCATTTAGTAATATATTTTAAAAAAGATATTTATACATTGATTTTTTCTTTATGGTTGAGTCTGAAAAGAGGGGGTTTTCCTAGGTAAGGCATAACCAAGCATTGGGCATCAATGTTCAGCACTATTTTTTTCCTTTTCTTTTTATTATTTTTCTTTTTATTGTTTTCCCTTTTTATTATTTTTCATGTCAACATTTTATTTTTTTTCATACATCCATACAGGATTACTCCTTTAGGGTCTTTGACTGAGAGAGGGATAGGGAGAGAAGAGTGAAAGGGATGAAGAGGTGCTGCCTAAGGAGCTTATGCAGAGGTAGATCAAGGATTAGTGGGTGTGTGGTGTTGATCTAGTGTAATTTTTCATTAGTTTTTCCCTGTAGGTAGGTAAGTTTATTTTTTTTATCATAAATCCTCATATCATATATATTTTTTAACTTTTATGTACTTGTATGGAGTGTTGGGGGTCCTGTGTGTGTTGATCTATGGCTTTTTGGGGAGAAAATGGTATTTCAGGTTTGTTTAGGGATTTAGTGTTCGGTAAAACCCTTATACACAACATATAGTTTAGATAAAACATGTTTCATGAACTTCCTATTTGGGGTAGATGTATTTTTGGGGACTACACACCAAGTAATGGGGGTACATACCATATAGTAGTGAACCATGGTGAGCAGAGGGAACATGATCATATAGGGTATACGACCAACTCCCGTGTGAGGCACATGGAAAAAATCCATATACACTACCCAATATTACCCTGTGTTAGGGTACATTTCTAGGTACGTGATTAAGGACCCTCTATGTGGGTACATTCCATGTATGGGAAGGTACACTCCATTTAATACAGTGGTGTACAATCTATGTATGGATGAGGTACATGGAAAAGTACCATGTGGGGATACATGCCTTGTACATGGTGCACATGTTGTTTAATTTGGAGAGGTATATTACAAGTGGATTAAGGGACATTTATAGGGAAGACCATATGGGTTAAATTTTGTGTAACACAATTAAACCATGCGTACATTTTCACACTTAAGCCATTTTTTGGGCTTTAACCTCATAATCAAAATTGGACTTCTGAGTAGGCTATTCTGATTTCCTTCCATGTAGATCAAGGTTTTATATTCCTTTTGGTGTTTAGATTCTAACTATATGGTGTTTTGTATTTAGATAGTTTAGAAGGAGGGTTTCATTTTGGTTTAGATCTAAAATTCTCCTAGGGGTATGGTTGCGAGCTATGAGGCCCAACTGAGGGTTGAGAGATCAATGTTTTACCTAGATCAAGTGTTCCATATAGATATTGTTGAGGTTATTTTGATTTATTGTATAATACTAGATCATGTAGTATATTTGAGAAGATCTTGGTTTCTCTCTATAAGTCTAGATCAGTTGCTCGAGGTTTACGCATTTGATGTTTGAATCTTAGGTTTTGGGATACCATGGATTTTGGATCCCATAGGATTAGTTTACTCCATGGGATAGAGGTTACAATTGGGTGACCTTGAGAAATTGAGATGAGTTTGAAGGACTCTTTTGGATTACCAAATATTCTATTTATTGATTGAGTGAATATTGGTTATAGTAGTTGACTATTGGGAATGCTCATGTGGAATGTTGTTGTTTGGATTCCATTATCTGAATGATGGTATGTGGGTAATGGTGGTTTTCTAGGAAATATAGCTTTGGATTTATTTTGAGGGATATTACATGAGGTTTGGATAGTGATAAGGTTCACTTTTTAAGGGTCCTCATTTGAGGTTGTCACAAGAACCATTGAGAACATTCTGGTTACTGACAATAATTTTCGATGACTCTATGGGTGCGCTGTTGATCAAGGATTAGTTGGATGCCATTGAGGGCCATTTGAGATGTTTTCACACTGGGCGTGCACAATGATTTTGGGTGAGCTTGAGGAAACCCTCCTAGGGTGTCATACTCTTATTTTTTTTCTCTATGTCGCTTTGAGGATGTTTTTATGGGTGTGTCTTTTGGGATTTGGTGCAGCAGGAGATTCCCATAGAGGATTCATCTTTATGATTAAACTAGGTGACCATGGGATCCTTATGTTTTGGTTCTTACTTGATGTGGGTTGTGTGGATACCATGGTGGAATTTTATTGGGTTCTAAGAGAGGACCCATATTTTGTTGTCCGAGAGTGAATCAGTGCTTCTACTTCAGTTGTGCAGGTGGTGGGTTCATGTTTAGATTATCCAACATTATATTGGCCATATAAAATGATGTTTGAGGTAGTTTCTATTCATGGTTGTTGTTTATGGTGGATACCCTTGGGATATTTTAGATCAGATGTGGGCCCTATGTTTTGATATTGTTTTCTATTTTGGGGATGGTTGTGGTTAGATGTGATTAGGGAGATCATTAATGGTTTGCAAGAGGTCACCAATTTTAGATTGAGTGTGTTCCCTAGATAGAGGGTATATTAGCCATGGATGTGGTATCATTCTTTATTTGGTTTATGAAGCCTTAAATCATGCATCTATTGGGTCCTTGTGGATGGATCCTATAGGGTAGTGTGTCTAGAAGGTCCATGGTGGATCCTAAGTTGTTTTCCAGTAATTCTGATATTGATAGATATTTTACTATTAGAGAGGAGGTTTTTTCACTATTTCAGATCTTGTTAATAGTGTTCAAGATCTAGGTAGATGTTTATTGAGGTTGTAGATTCATAATGAAATTCCCTAGGGTGTTAAATTTGTTCCTATTACATTTAGATTTCTTTAAAATCTTGTCTCGATCTAAAAGATTTTCTATTTTTCATGTGGCTGAGTGAGACATAGGCTGTAAATCCTATAGTGAGGGCTATATTAGGATTAGATTTACCTCAATTGTGATATTAGAACCCACATTTCATTTTTTTGGTTGTTTATTCCCCCATATTTTATGTAGTTATTCATTTTATGCTAGATTTTATTAAACTTCATCTTTGACGGGAATATCATGTGTTCACACATACATTGCGATTTTAGATTATTGGTTCACCATTGGGTTTTTCCTATTGAAAATTATTTCCCACCCCCTGTAGGTGCACCTCAGTGTGTGAGTGGACTTTATGTCTTATTTGAGATTCCATAACAGGTTGAGTGATGGATATATATGATAACCATTGTTTCTTTATCAATTGTATCCACTGACATAGAGTCTCTAGATCGAGCTGGTGTAGCTCGAGCATCATAGTGACCCGATATGGGGTTTTCTCAGTGTTGTAAGAAGATCATGTTGTATTATATTTTATTTTTTTATTTACAATATTTTTTTGAAATAGAGGGTGATAGAATATTTTATGTGGTGGATTATTTGGGTTTATATTACTATATTCTACATTTCATTTATTATATACTATTGTAACATCATTTTAGTTATTATGTTTACCCTAATTCTTATCCTTGTGTATAAGTTGGGTTATTTACACTATTATTTTACTCTAACTAAAGCGTATTGTCTTAATACTACATCATTGAGACCCTCTCCACTGGTCAGCAACCTCATCTATTTGAGGGGGACATGCTAGAGGCATTGTAGGATGCCAAATTAGGTAACGTGTTAGGTTCACCCAATATGGATATTTATATTCAACGTAATCTTTAATGGAAAATGTACACATAAATACTGATATGAATTTCCAAGAATGGTATAATATCTTTCCCAAAGTAGTATTTTATGAAAAGAAACTCTATGTGTCGGATTCCCCATTACTTGTTGATCCTCCACATGAAGCGACGAGGAAAAGGAAGCTTATAAAGACATATGATTAATGCATTTGATGCTTACATGAGAATTCTACATTCAATTTCTAATGAGGTGGGAAATATTATTATTAAATAGTTGGATTAAAATGGTTTATAATCTCCAAGAAGTATACAAGGATAAAGTGTAGTAAAAATGAATGGAATGGTAATTTCTTTGATTAGGTTTAAATTAAATGATGTGTTATGTTATTTTAATATATCCCAATCATATATCACCCAATTAATCATATTTTTTTAGTTTTATAAAATGAAAAATCTAGAGAAAATGAATCATTAAATTTTTTGTAAGGCACACCAAGTATATAAGAACTTAAATAGTGATTAATATTTAGTTATTATATTGAAAAAGTAAAAACATGGAGAAAAAGTAAAAACATGTAGAAAAAGGACATTATAAAGTGTGACACAAAACACCTTCATAATGTATTTCTAGGAAAATAGTAAAACATCATATATGTGGCTAATTTATTTTCATGTAGTGGGATATGTATATGGAAGATAAAAGACAAGAAATTGAATTTGAAGCATGTATAGGCTTCGACTTAGTGTATATTCATCACAATATGTTATTGTTCAATTTTACCTTTTGGGTATTATATACTAATTGTGTATCCCACATTTGTTTCTAATAATATTAACCATGTAAGTATATAAAAATTATAATAACAAAAGATAATTCTCAATGTGGTTGAAAAGGGTGATTCTAAAGTGAATAGAGAGAAGTATAAAACTTATAATTCCCCTGATTAATGATTTTTGATGAAATTTTATAGAGTATTACCAAACCATTTATCACACATGTCTGTTGGACACAAGGATACATTATTCTATTTTTTGGAATGATTTTTTGTTTTTATTGCGACAAAATTTTTACAAACATAAATATTTTCTTATTTCAAATTAATATTAAATACATAAAAATATGATCCATTCTAGGAGCATAAAGTTTTATTTGTCTATAGAGTCTAGACACATAGTAGTCTTATTTCATGAACCATATTAATTTTTTCACATAAAATTATTCTTAAATATACTAACTTAATAACTATCGTCATTACCTTGGGAAAGGATACATAAGAAAGGGTGAGTATAGATTCTCAGTAAGGGTAAACAAGAGAGATATTAATGACCATTTAAGCATAAACTGTGCATAAGGGAATGAGAACATGAGGATAAAATTTAAAAAAAATATATAGTATATCTTAGATTATAATCATAGGTCATGGAATAAATCTTGGTATATCATATAACATGAATCATAAAATAATCAATGAACTATATTCCTAAGAGCATAACATTTTAAAAGGAATGTCGTAACAACATATGCTTATAACATTGTGAACATGTTTAATTAGAAGAAGGTTAAATCATTAAATTATAGACATGAAATCATGCCCTCCCATAAATATATGAACATTAAACAGGGTCCATGAATAATCCTATGGAAATGAAACTAGGTTCATGATTAAATATATGTATATAAAAACATGTACATGCTTAAAATTATTATCAAATCCAGACTTGGATCACTCTATAAACATTAACTGAACCAATTGGTGATAAGGAATCAAGAACACCTTCCCATATGCCTAAGGATTCCAACATTAAGCAAGGAACTATGGTGTGTTTTTAGGGAGTCTATTCTATCTTATCATTTCAAGCATCCAGTGAAAATAAACCAGCATCATCCCTAAAAGTAAATAAACAACCCACATAAGCAATAAATATAAAAGGCCTATAATAATAAATTGAATGCAGTAAGAGAAATAATGGAAATGTAATACATACAACACTGATCACCCAATGAACCTATCACGTATATAAAAATAATTTAAATAAATAAAAGAACAAGGATCTACTAGTAACTCTGAGCTGAACCACATACCTTTTCTCTACAAACATATCTAATCCATCCCGCTTGACCAGTCCCAAGACTCATCCAATATTATGCCTTGATTAAAGTTAAGGAATACTTATGTAACCTAGTGTAATGGTGGGATGGGTAGGTTGTGAGTAAAAAAATCAATATGTAACCACAATCCTGGTCCTATACATATCTATTAAAACACACTGTTTGTATATGTGAGATACACTACATGACAAAAATAATAACAAAAAAAAACTATTAAGAATAAAATAAAAAAATACAAAATATTGAAATAAATCAATAATTTATCCATGGTTATTTTATTCTGATTGAATTAAATACCCATGAATACAGAAATTAGTTTGATATCATCCATATCAGGTAAGGTATAATCATGCAGATACTTTGGTTCACAATCTAGATCAATAAAACTGACTTCAAACAGAGTGAGAAATGCTTCTTAACAAGCTATTCCACCGTAGGGGGATATATTTCCAAACCTAGGGTTCACCAATACTATCCTTCAATCACTATAATGAAGTATTCCATTTATTATCTGGGTGTATTGTAGATATATCACTATGATGGATTTCCTAGAACTCCTTCCATGTAAATCTAGCCTGATGTTTGATCCTTAGATCCTGATATGTTGGTGGTCACAACATTGGATCTCAAATGAACACTAAGGGGGATGAAACTTAGGTGATCTATATGGAATTATATCCAAATTTGAGGTACTAACTCACAATAAATTAAATAAATTTATCAATATCCCTATCCCCAATAAATTCTAAGAAATGATGTAATGGTGTGTTCACATCAACCCTAGGGTGCATCTTTGACATCAGTCAATGAGATTATCATATGCCCATGAGAATATATCAAATAGGTCTTAAAAAAATCCTTATAAACCTCCTCTGTAATACCTTATTAGGAAGAAATCTTATTGACATATGGGACTTCTAGTAATAGTAACAATCCATCTCATGAGTATTATATGCCAGATTCTAGGAAGTAACTCAAGGAATCTTGATAATGTAACAATCAATTTAAATCATAAAAAATATGGATGTTAGGAATTATATTTGGGAATACCAATAGAGCACCATATCACATCAGTTCCCATTGTATGATATCTATGAATCACATATGGAATCATAGATTCATCAAAAGCAACTAAGTGAATGCATAATCAATATAGAGAGGGTGGTTGAATTCAAAAACCCACCCTAATACCATAGCACCTTAGTTAACATGTTCGGTATGGGTAATAAGGTGAAAACAAATAACATATGTACTTCAAACCCTTGATGCACTAGCTCAGGATTGATCAACCATCGGGGCACCCAATAGGGCCCCTAGGGTAATAAAAAGAGAGGTATTCCTTATAGGATCTTGATGCTCAAATGGAAGCAGTTGAATCCCTATTAGGACCCTAAAAAAATAGAGTAGAGGAGGCCCTATTGGGAACCATTGGGAAAGATATATAGTGTTAGGTCATCACCCAACACAGTAGGAGATCACATCCCATGACATCATAGAAAGGGTAACACAACCTTTCTATCTACATGGGATTTTTCACTAAATAAACATATAGAGATGGGTCATGACCCAATCTCAGTGCCAAGATCACTCTGGGATACTCTACAAATCCATCTTAGTCTCAGACTTCCTATATTATTTATACCAAGAATATTATAAGGGCTGATATTCCATAATATATTTATAATCAACACCTTATATGATTGGAGTATACTCAATCTCTTAAATGACCAAGACATGAAACTACTGAACATGGGTTGTTATAAACCCCTGGAGTTCACCCATTTCAAACTACCCATTTAATTAATTAAAAAACTAATTCAAAAGATTGAATAAGATTCATCTCACATATGGGATGTCCCTAGAATATATATTCTACTATAGTCATGTATCAATAACATAGGGCATGTACGACAGACCAACCACCATTCAGAGGCTTTCCATTTGTTTTCAAAGTTCTTGCATTAGTTCCAAAGGATTGTCCAAGGTCATCTAAGATATACAGTTTCACTTCTCAAAGAAAACACCAACTAAAATTAATTATTTATAAATAAATCATAATTAATTAACTAATCTCAATAAAAAATAATCAATTAAACAAATTTATTGACAATGTAATGATGCATATACAACACTGAAGAATCTCGTCACACTGAAAAAATGACCTAAAACTCACCAATAATATTTTAAAAATCATCAACCCTGAACCATGAATCACACCTATGTATCCATGTTAACAAAAATTCTCAACATTTTATATTAATCATTTTATCCTTGGAAAATAATTATGGTAATGTACGTCAACCAAAAGGAACACAACAAATAGAATATATCATTCAGTGTCATCCTTTTCTAAGGGAAAAAAATAACTAACCAAAGTATCTAAATACACCATGAATCATTGGAATTCATAATAAATACCCTAACAATGGAATGAAACATTTAATGAATATGGTAAAATACAACAGAGGCAGATAGATTTGAACACTTACCTAAAGGATTCCAACACATCCAACAATTTTTTATTTGGTCTAAGAACAAGGGAGAAATCCAATAGTGGAGTAGAGAAGTAGGAGGGCACACATAAGAAATCTCCTAAGTTAAATGAGGGATAAAATAGGGAATAATAAATCATTTTTTAGAGTAAAAAATGGTATTTTTTTATTTTCAATGATCAACATGTTTAGGCTAAATAGTTTGCAAAACTGTGCACCAACTATGGGCCTATATTATCAAAGGAACAACACTGTTCATGGTTAAGACACACAATTTTAAAGACCATGAAACATGTATTAAATTTACTACAGACACCCACATAGTTTCCTCTTGCCTACTACAAGGTTCTCTTAGCTTTTTTTCTTATGTAATGAATGCCACATGGTGCAGATGAATGGTTAGCACTAGATATCCGCCAAAAGTATGCTCTAGATTGCACTTTCCCAAAACACCCTTTTTAGGACCAAAACCCCCAAGAATCTCCAAGTTCACACTACCAAAAAAATGGGCAAGGCCAGAGTTAGCTTTTATCAGGGCTAATGAAAAAGAATTGTTAAAGGGTACCCCTTTATCAGCACTTTTTTTGTAGAGCTAATAAAGGGGGGTCTTTATCAGCGCTTTTTTTAAAAGTGCTGATAAAATGTCTACTTCCCAAAAAAATCATTAAAAAAATATATTAAAATTTAAATATATTGATATAGATATATTGATATTAATATAATATATATTTTTTAAATATATTTTTAAATATATTTTAGATGAGTATAAATATACAGTTACACTTAATATATATGATATATAGTGAAAATGGATTATAAAAATATAAAAAAAAAATTTAATAAATAATTTGATAATTATTATGGATTAATAGTCATTTAATAATAATTTGATGACTAAAAAAATAATAAAAATTACAAAAGATTCTAAATATGTTGAAAAAGCAACTCGAACTTCAAACGGACATAACTTTTGATCCGGGTGTCCGTTTGAGCTCTACAACATATCAAATCGAAGCCTACGATGAGATCTATGCGCTCGTGACCTAGGGGAAGCCTCTGTCACATTATTCAAGGCCAATAGAGTCCCATAATGCATCCAAAACTAATTTTTTAGTCAGGATACCCCGATTCTTTAACATTTTGTGGATTTTCAGCCTCGTTTAAGGGGGTATTATTGGGTTTTTTGGTGGGGGATGAATTTATTCCAAGGTATTACATTCATATTGATATTATGTATTCGAAATTTTATAATTTTTTATAATTAAATTCTATTTATAATCAAATATATAACAATATATATATTTTTTATATATATTCACACATAAAAATTTAATTATAAATATAAATAATAAAATATATTTACATATAAAACATATTAGCTTTATCTAAATAATAACTAATATCCATTTTATTTAAAATAAAATTATTGGAATATTTATATACATATATATTAATCTTACTATATATATATATTAATATAACATCATATATATTCATATAACTATAAATATATATATATTAATATCACTATAAATATATATATTAATATAACTATATATATAATAATATATATATATATTACTATATGAATAAATATAACTATATATATATAGATATATATCATGAAATGGAAAACAAATCAAAATAGAGTAGTGGTAAGGTCTTAGGCGCACAGGGGGGATGTCTCGAGTTCAAAACCTGGTGGAGGCAGGGGTGCACGCATGGGGGTGGATTTTGGGGGTGTGGGGGGGGGGGGGTTAGCGTATATAAATGGTGGTGGGGGTGCGTGTGGGCGCTGGAGGGGCTAGAAAGCACTGTAAAAAGGGGGCTCAATCACTACAAAATCCCCCCTGATTGGCATGTTTTTTTAACTTTTTTAATTTTTTTAATTTTTTTTAATTTTTTTTAATTTTTTCAATTTTTTTATATTTTTTTACTTTTATTAGTACTAAAAGAAAGCGCTGATAAAGGACCCTTTTATCAGTGCTGATAAAAGACCCCTTTTATCAGCACTTTTCTTAGCGCTGATAAAAGGGGTCTTTATCTGCGCTTTTTGAAGCACTAATAAAGGGGACCCCCTGCCCATTATCTTCACTGGATTTAATAGTGCTTTTCTAGTTCTATTAAAGGCCATTTCTATCACTGATAAAAGAAATATTTGTAGTAGTGTCATCTAAACTATAATCAAAGTCTCATTTAATATATAATAAAATTATTTAGTGGTTTCCAAACCATCAAATTCCTATTTTGAATATCCATTACAAAATTGACATATCTAGTAATTGAAAATTAAATTTCATTCTAAAATTCCCATCTCAGAAAATATGGGATCTTATAAAATACCCACCTAAAAACATCTCATCCATGATAATCCTTGGTGAAATCAAACCAACCGAACTGAACTACACTAATTTTGAATTCAATCACAAATGACTACATTGTGTTTCCAAATGGATAACACACTTCCCTTGAATCTTTTATGATACAATTCTTAAAGTAATAAAATATAAGCCAACACTTACAACTAAAGATGAAAAATTGAGATGATTCTTATAAAACCCCTTTTCAGCAAAGATATGATCATGCCATTATCATTTTAATCAAAAGGTAAATGGCACTCCCCCAACATAGGTTCTTTATTTTAACAATAAATTCTCAGCCACGATACATCAAATTTCCTAATTAAACATTCCACTAGGATCTGAAGGATGCTTCCAACAAGTTTCTCAATTTAAACCATATGATCACACATGAGGATATTACTCTCAGTCCTTGATTTGATCCAAATGGTCAATCATAAACTGGTTAAACATAGATAGATCATATTTTATTTTCCATTAAAATACATGAAAAACCCTTGTACTGAACCCATATCATCCCAATGATGTTCCTAGTGTAGTTCCCCACTAACCACATACAATAGTTCACATGAAATCAATTCGATCCACCTATAGTCAACTACTTCTAATAATTATTGTCTTTAATAGCTGACTCATCACTAATATCAGATTCCAAATACCTTATCCCAGGGAACATTGATGTTTTCTTGGAATACTCACCAAGGACCATACCCAAATTTTAGTGATGTATTCTAGAAAATCCATTACATTTCCATTTCCATCATTATACCACATCATGAACACTATCACATTCCTCATCCAACACCCTTGGGTTATCAAAATCTATCTTTGGCCCAACACCCACACCCAGACTCCACCTAAGTACATATTCGAATATATACCTAGTATTTAATAAGAAATCCATACACAAACAATTCCAATTATCCAAAAACATCTCAAATCCAAATGAACATCTCATGATTGATCATATCCTCACATGAAAATTTTCACATGAGGGTTAAACCCTAGCATCCAAGGTACAACACCCCCACCTTAGGATCGTCCTCTTCATCACACCAATGAAAATCATTCATAATCACTACATCTAATGACCCATACACCTCTAGATATACTGATTGGAATAAATAAAAATTCACTCATACCCAAGTACCAACATAAAAATCTCAAGGAACTCATTTCCGAATCCATAGATTTTACACCCACAAAATTAGCCATGTTTTATCTCATAACAGGGTTCACATCCCTCAAACTGCTAATTCTGAACCACCACCATATTCCATATATAATACCGTACCTTGATAAAATCTCGTAATGAGTCCCTCCCTCAAAATATAAATATTTTTAGATATTTCGAAACATAATCAACACTATCTCAATATACATATTATGATATCAATATATTGGGAATGATCATATATAAAATAAGAGTACAGTAAAATTCCATCGATAGGAATGTATCACACTCCCTGATCCACACTTACATTAAATGATGATATACCTTCCATTAACAAACCCTTGAAACCACATCTCCCAATACTACATGTCAATGTACACCTATGTAAAATATCCTCACAACATCCAATATATTCTCAATGAATCCTCGACCATAGAGGGACATCCCACAATTTATCATAGCTACGATCAGAACATGCCCAGAATATTTAATTAAAAACATCATTCCTCACCCCACACATGGCTTATCACTGATTAACGATTTAAATGATTACTACTGGTAATTGATCCATACTAACTTTCTCTACACAACAAGTGTACTATCCATTACCACCTAGTCATCACATAACTCATTCTCCCACACACCTAACATAAGGTAAATATAATAATGATACATAGTATGTTAGTCTAATTAATCCAAAATCTTTCATAGAACTCATTTTCGAAAATTGGGCACCACATCCGTGCCATTTTTTACTCCAAAACTTACTCACTAATGTATTCAATCCAATTAAGAGCATATACTCTCTCTATGAAAATATTTCTGATAGCATAACCACTGGTAAACAGCTCCAAAAACCTGAATTCTCAAACCTGTTGAACTTAGTCCTGATACCCAAAGAACCCTTTGTGATTTCCCAATAAATAAAGTTATCAACTAGAATATATATAAAAAATAATGAACCTATCATGCATCAGTCCCAAAAATATAATAAAACCAAGATCACCCCCAAAAGGGATCAATAAACCGAAGAAAAATTCTCTCATAGGTTTCCTTTAATCAATCTGAATGTTGACTTATATTGATCGAAGTAAAAACTATTGGCCTCTAGGTTTCCCACCTAGCTATACTAATCAGGTCTATATATGGATTACTGGGTACTACCACCTAGGCCATAAGTCATCCTCTCACAATTTTTACATCTCATGAGTTACTATCCCTTAAGCTAAGTCAACATAAGGAATATAAAGTGCATGAAAACCCTCTATATGTTAGGTGATGTTATCATCAACTTATAGGGGCCAAAACCTATAAACATTGAATATTTAGCTATGAATTATCATTTGAGGCCCAGATTCTCTCTTACCATCCTAAATAGGAGTTGATCCCTAATGGGTCATGATATTAACATAGGAAAGATACTGAAATAACACTCACTAGACATCCACATATGATAATACCCCCATTGGGGTCTTCATTCACTATAGAAGTTTTTTCACTTATCAACATCACCATTGATGGTCCAATTATATAACCATAAATGAAGATCAGTAAAAGAAAATATCATATAAATCTAGATGGTAAAACTCCATGTAGGTTATTAAGAATCAATATTTTACCACACCTAAAAAATATAGACCCAAAAATGGGTTTACTAGAAAGGAATAAACTTCTATCTATTACCAACAAGGTTCAATAGTACATAGACAACAAAATAAAAAATTATCTATATCGTACCACACACATAGTCTATATATGTATAATTTCATTACAACCTATGGGGTGAAACATTGCGTAGGTTGTTACTGACACTCTAAATAACCAATCTATGGTAAGAATACCCTAAGTGGCCCAACACATAGGCATAATGTTCCCCATAAACCCATTAGTGTCACAACACCTCTTGTGCACGAGGAATAAGTAATTAGCCTCACTACTAAATGTCTCATCTAATATCCACTTGACTTTATATCAGAAGGATATATATATTAATGTTAGTATAACTACGTATAATTCAACTAAGAAAAATTATTGTAAAACACCATTTTGGTTTCTGTTGACACTTTAAACTATTATTATAATCATAAGTAGAAAAGTAACACATTAGTAATCCTATAACATGTGGAACATTTGTGCTAAATATGATGCATGAGACTCCTCTTACCTCTACCAGCCAAGAGAAAAAAATAAATCTTCGGCCTCTCTCTTACAAGTTGAGAGATAAAAATAAATAATAATTCACAACCCAACACTACATGTGTGACTCTCAAATATAAAATCATTTTTGATTATAAATCCCATACTAAGAACAACAATCCCATAACCTATGATAACCATGACTTCTCACTAGAACAAGTTTTATTGATTCACAAGTTTGATATCCAAAATAGGTTATGAAACATCCCTAATAACATTGTACACCACATCCAAAATAGTAATACAATATGAAAGGAATCAACTTTGTACCACTTTTTCACATCCTGACCTGAACCAATCTATAAATTGTAACTAAACAGATTGGTGATGAAATCTCAAGCACACCTCCCTATATCCCCTAGGCTACTGACTAGTAGTAATGGCCTAGGGTGTGTCTCTGGGACAACTATACCCTCACATCAGAGTAGGTGAATATTATAAATAATAAAACAATCATCCCTAAAGGAAAATAAATAGCGTAATAAATATATATATAAAAAGTATGCAATAATAAATAGAATGTAGTCAGAGCAGAAATGACCATGCAATTTATACATCACTAATTTCCCACTGGTCTGATAACATATATAGGTATAAAAGAAACAAATAAACTAAAAAGGATCTACTAGAAAAATTGAGCTGAACCACATACCTGATCTGGACATAAATATTAGATCCATCCTACTAGATCAATCTTGGGCATCATCCTATCATGTGCCTGCAACAATATTAAGGACTTATTAGGTACAATAGTGTAATTCTAACCCTAAAGTGTGTGACTATAAAAATCTGTAGAGGACCGCCAATATTGTCTCATATATAGAAATTAAAATATAGTGTGTGTATGTGATCTACTCACCAAGATAGAAAAATAATGAAATAATCATGTGTTGAAAATAAATATAATAAAAAAGAGTAAAATTAATCCATAGTCAATCCATGGTCCCATGATCCTGATCAACTTTCTATCCTATGTATAAGTAAATGATCTAGATGTAATCTTTATCGAGAAGAGTGTAATCAAGTCAATTATTTAGTTCATAATCCTAATCTACAAGACCTTATTTGACCAAATATTGAATAGTCATTAAGAAATATACATCACCATAAAGAGATACATGTCCTAGAATTGGGATCACTCATACCCACATCCAATAACTAAAATGAAAGATTCGATGTAATACTTAGATATCTTGTAAATATTGATCTGAGATAGATTTCATTCCACTTCATCAAGTTAAATCCATCCTAATGTCTAAGCCCTAAGTCCTTGTCCATATTCTGTCATGAAAATGGAGCTCAAATGAACCCTAATAGGGATAATCCTTAGGAAATCTATAATAAATTCTATCTTGATTGAAGGTAAAAACTCGTGTCCAATTTTACAAACATCTAAATATCCCCATCCACAAGAATGTCTTGGAAATTATATTACAATGTTTCCTCCTTGACCCTAGGGATCATCCTATGAATCAATAAAGGACATTATCCTCAATCCCATAGAATAACTCAAATAGCGGTTATGAAAAAAATAATCAAACCCATACCTAATACATCAGAATAGAGGAACCCTCATGAAAAATGAGACTTCCAATAGCAGTAAAAATAAATCACACAAGTCTCATAGTATGGATCCTTGGAAGTTCCTTTGGGCATCATAATAATGTAATAGTCATATTAATAAGCTCAGAATCCAGATTCCAAGATGTATGTCTGGGCTTCAAGATAAAGCATCACATCACATTAAACCCTATGGGACATGTTCTAGAAAGAATTTGTAGAATCATAGATGCATCAATAGAAATGAAGTGAATGAATAAATAAAACAGTGAGCATTGATGAATGGATAAACCCCCAAATACTACCACATTCCCCCATTTCACATTCTTGGTATGTGTTCTAAGGTGATTCCCATTACCATATCAGCCCCAAACCCTTTACACACTAGGTTAGGTTCGATCAAACACTAGATCACCCACTGGATTCCCCCAGTTCAATACATAGAGAGGTATTCATTACAAGATCCATGAGGTTATAATGGGATAAGATAAATCCCTCTTGGGAGCCTTAGAAATAATAAAGTAGAAGAGGCATACCTCTTAGGATCCTCTAGGATAGAGTCATGGTCTTAGGTAAATACCCAATGCACCAAGATTTCATGTCCCTCGAAATCATATTAAGGGTATCACATCCTTTATAACTACACAGGGTATGGTCACTAAGAAAAATTATGATATGAGCATGACCCTAGTTTGGTTCTCAGATCTATTTGGGAAGGTCTACACAGCCAACTCAATCCCAGTCTACCCAAGGTCTAGACATATATTCTTGTATAAGGTTTGAAAAGACATACCTATTTTAGTCTCACTTACTATGAGGTATAGAGTCTATATAGTCTCTCAAATGGGAATTCCATGAAACTAGAAGAGATGGTTTGTAAGATTCCCACTATATTTATCCATTACAAACTACACATTTAATTCCATAAAAAATGAATTAGAATAAATTAAATATGATGTGTCACCCACATGTTTGGTCCCTAGAATACACATGATATTAGAAACATGCATCAATTCCATATAGATGTTATGAAACAAAACATACCCTTAAGAATATTTTTATTTATTTTCCACACGATGATAGCAGTTTACAATTATTATCTAAGGTCAAATGAGATGTAAAATGTCATGTCACATAACCAAAACACTAGAAATTAATTAATTGTAATTACCTTATAATTAATAAATGTATTTTAACTAAAAATAAGAAACTACATAAATTTATAAAAAATTTATAATGCCCAAAACATCATCGGTAGATCCCATTGAATCAAAACTGTGACCTAAGTATTTACAGAAAAACATGAAACATCCTCAACCTTAAATTGGGAATAATTTATAAGAAATACAATGAAACCATCCACCCAAATATTTAAATTATGATTTAGTACTATGGAAATAAAAATGGTGATGCACCTCAACCAAACATTATGAAAGGATGTACAAATAGCCCCCTCAGTTATCCTCTAATTATAAATAGAAAAATACCTAACACGAGTATCTAATTCCATCATAATTTTGTGGAATATGGAATAAAAATTGAACCAGAGAATCCAATCATAAGGAAATAATATAAAAAACACAATAGAGGATAAAAGAGTTGAATAATTACCTTAAGACTTCCAACACAAATGATGACGCTCAATTGAGACCAAGAACAATAGAGAACTCTCATTGAGGAAGGGATAAGGAGGGGGGCATGCACGGGGGAGCTCCTGGGTGAAATTAAAGGAAAAATATAGTTGAATATATTAAGGGTTGGAGGGGTAAAATATTTATTTTCCAACCTTTTAATGTTCCTCATGA
The DNA here is from genome assembly GCA_963277665.1 of Viscum album. Classification (NCBI taxonomy): domain Eukaryota; kingdom Viridiplantae; phylum Streptophyta; class Magnoliopsida; order Santalales; family Viscaceae; genus Viscum; species Viscum album. The sequence goes on along the minus strand of OY728163.1, from coordinate 1,636,487,651 downwards.
ATATGCTGTATGGTTGGATAAATTATGCACCAACCATTCACCTATATAGTCTGAAGAACACCCCCATGCACTATTAGCTCACATGGTTTAATAGATTATTCACAAACTTTGCACAATGTCTATAATTCATTGTTGACAACCACATGGATTTCCCTATCGTTTTGTATGGTTTTCCCTACCAATGCGCCTATGTAAACCGGTCCATATAGTGGGATATCATGTTTAGAACATACCATGCACCCTAGGATGCAAATTCCAAAAAATCTCATTTTGGGTATTGAACCCCCTGGATGCTCCGAAAATTTCCAAACCATCATCTGATCATCATTTATTTTATAAATCCATTATTTAGAGGCATACCAATCATCAAATCCCATTCTGAATCTACGATCAAAAAATGACCCATCCAATAATTGAAAATTCAACTTCTTTCTAAATTTCTATATTTGAAACAATGAGATCTTAACATTGTGAACATAAAAACAGGTTCATCCAAAAAATTGTGGGCAATAAAATACGTTCATGCATAAAATAATTAACTTCTAAGTTTTCCCTATTTACCTAGTTAATTAAAGGGATTTATTGGACCAAAACACCATATAATAAAAATCCAATAATCATTGTACCATAAGCTAATAAATCATTCATCATATATCAAACCCCATTTAAATTAAATGGGTTTTATAAAAATTTCAAAAATTAAAGAATGAATAACAAATAAATAGTAAACATGTTTTATAAACATCTCATAAAAAAAATACATATACCAAAATAGTAAGAGTGGTATCAGTGGATCATATTCCTAGTAAAAAAATATAGAATATCAAATGTTGTTATAATTATATGAAAATTCTGCAAAATTATCCATAGAATATTTCATGAGGAGAATATAATTTTCATATTGAAAACACTTTTTAAAATATAAAAATTTCCCAAATATTAATTATTACATTTTATTTTAAAAGAACCCTTGAAACATGTAAGTGATGCATCATTACATTGAGTGGTCATAATAGTGGGTAATTCTATTTAGATCGTGTATGTTAAAATAATTATTCTTTCACATTTTCAATAAAAATACAAATGTAACACATTTAGAAAATGATAAGAATATTACTTTTAAACCTCAATATAAAAGTAAATAATGGGTAAAAATGGATTTAATCAATTATATTATTATAAAAAAATTGTTGAAATTATTATTTTTAAATATTTAAATGGATGAAAAATTATTTTTGACGGAAAAGAGTTATAAAGTTGATTTTTACATAAAAACGTTATTTCTTCTACTTGAGTACTTAAAGAGATAAAAAATAAAGGGAAAATATGTATTCTATAGAAATAAATACAGAATAATGAAATACATGAGATTCATTAGAATTATATCATGATATTTATAATTATAAAATTTACCATAAACAATCTTGATAAATAATAAGATTGTAACATAAAACCCTTATCATTTTGAAAAAATTTCAACCATGAGCCCCATGAAAGAATAAAATAAAATGAAACTTTAAAAAATAAAAAATATAAACAAATTCATGATATATATTTTAAACTTTATTCACATAAACCTCATAAAATAAGATATGTTCATAACCTAACATATGTCGTAAATAAAACAATTTGAGATGATTAAACCTAACATGAAGTTCCACTTTCTTCCAAGTAACTCTATCCTCATGTATAATAATTCTAAATTTGTTATAATTATATATAATAATAATTTAAATAAATTCAATATCACATATTTTTCACTTATTACATTTCAACACATACTTATTAATTGCTTTTTTATTAAAATCGTTATTTTGCAATGTTTACTATTAATTTTTTATTAGAATTTCAGTTTGTTAAATTCATACCTTATAAACTGATCATGGCTACATCATATCCATTATTTCAATCATGATATAAATTTAATTTTTGTAAATATATATATATATATATTATGAGTCATTGATAAAATATATTGATAGAAAAATTAATTACACCATTCATAAAGACAACAAGATGTACTTATGCATGAAATTTGATTCCACTATTTGACAGACATATTGAAGGAAAGGTAAATAATAATTCAAAAATAGAAATTAATTATTTTATCATATATATATATATATAATATTCAATAAATATATCCTAATTACCATCCATGTAATATAGGAATGAAAAATCACTCAAATCGCTTCATAGAGGTGGTAGTCCACATTTACGCACGAGCGACATTATCATTTTCCAAATAATTGGATGCTAAGAAGGAATATATGATATTATAATCCTAAAATTATATTTATATCATAAATATCATATATAAAAATTAAACACATAATAATCACCATCCATGATTTTTTTGTGAATGAAAATTAAGTGTATAACATTGTGGAGATGGTTAGTCATACATACACATGGGAAATAATCACATTTCCCATTTGAAGGAAAATAAGGATAATAATAGTTTTTTATAAATCATAATAAAATTTTATTATATATATAAAAATGAAGTTATTATCTTATGAATAATTTCATAGTCGTATAGGATTTATTATAAGATATAAATGGGATAAGGTTGGGTAAGATGATTACATTTTCTTTAGTAGGCCTCCTCTAGATTCCTTCTTAAGGACCCTTGTAATGGTCTTATAAGAATAAAAAAACCTAAAATTCATGGATAGATAAGTTTATAATAGAATTAGGATAGTTTAGTTTGAGATAATAGGGTCAATGTTATGTAAATAAGAGAAAGGAGATGTGCCCTTTTATAAGTGAGGGGATGATCCCTCTTAGTATTGACAACAATATTAAAATAAAATACTTTAATTATTAAGAAAAATGATTCCAAATGGATATATATTCAAATAAATCGAGGATACCATCAAAATATCATCGACTATTGAAATTTAGTTAGGTTTATGTGTCATTTTAATCCATATCATTTTTATTAACCCCCTGGTTAACCGATTTAAACCGTAATAGTGCTAATGATTTTTTCAATATTAACGGATAATAATTTTACGTATAAAATGAAAATTGGTTAATAAAAAGCCAATGAATGAATCTTTAGTCCATTTATTATTAAGTTTTTATTTTTTTATGTTTTTTATTATTTTTTTATAACTTTAAAAAATACTATTTTCATAATATATTTTTATGTCATTTTTTGAAACTACTCATTTAATTTGACTTTAAAGACACCAAGAAATAGTTTTAATTTGAATATAATACTTTAAAACATCCCTAATATTTTTAATTTATATTTATAACACATGGAACACAAGAATTATATTAAATTTTATTAATTTTAATATTTTTAATTTAATTTATTTTATTTTTTGATTAATTGAATAAATACTTCATCGGTTTTAACGTAAGCATTTAATGTAATTATTAAATTTATAAAAAATATAAATAAATTAATATGATATAATAATTAATATATATTTAAAATAAACATTTATAACCATACATATACTCTTTTTTTCCTTATTTAAATAAGTTAATATTATTAATGTCAAGAGAGTAGTGGTTTTTATTTATCTTTTCTTAAATTAATATAAAGGTCATAATTAAAAAATAATATGTTACCAGGTCACCATATCTTTGATATATGGGTGGATATTTTTATAATCCACTCATCTAATTGGATAACGTTAAGTCTTGGAGTTATTTTAAATCATAATCCCAAACTTTTAAACATATTTTTCCTATTTACCCCTAATGGGGTGACCAAATTACAATAGTTACTATTCATATTTAACAAAAATAAATAGGACATATTTACAAAATTTGAACCACTTGACCCCATATATTATATAAATTTCTCAATATTCAATATTTATATGTGTAAAAACAATTTTTAAAATAAATACATTAAATGCAATGAAAAATAGTTTTTAGAAAAAATGTGTTTTCAATCTTAAAAATTAACTTATATAAAAAATGAATATTGTAGATTAAAATTGAATAAATTATATTTTTTCAATAAAATGTAAAAACTATGACATTAATAAAAAAATATGAAATATAATGGGACTTTTAATTTAATTTATATGATGAAAATATATATTTTAGTATTTGAAAAATTGAAAAAAAAAATCAATATTCACTGAAAAATAAAAAATTTCAAAAATATTCTAAATTCCAATATTAATTTATTTTTTTATTTTATTATATCAATAATGATTATTGTTTTATAAAATAAAATTTATAAAAGTTCTAGAAAATAATTATCATTTCCACTCACAAAATGAAACAGAAACCATTTTTAAAAAAAAAGCATTTTGAAGCATGAAATAACTTCAATAAATATTATGCGCTTATTTTATAAAATTTAATAAATGATTTTATATTGATTAATACATTTATAAAATTATTTTTTCATGAATTTATGCATATTCATACTCTCCAATTCAAAATATTGGTTATAATAATATTTTTACAATAGATCATAATTTTCTTAAACCTTGCTATTGTGTGTGAAGAAATCTATCAAGAATATTATTATTAATTTAGCTAAATTTTAATGGTGTCACATTCTACCTCCCCCCTAAATAAAGTTTCTAAAACAATTTTTACATGGTCTTAAAAGGTTCAATATTCTAAAATACCCCTATTGAAAACCCACATCGTACAAAGGGATAATAAAACATTCGTTCAATATGGGAAGTTTGAAATATATAGATTGTATAAAATAACACATAATTGGGTTCCTAGATAAGTATAAATTTAATGTAAAATGAAAATACATAATTGGAGGATAAAAATAATTCATTAGTATTAATAGAGTTTTATAGGGAATATGGTCATAAAAAAGTTAATGAAGGCAAATCCATAAACACATGATGGGTGGAAAGACAATCGATTTATCATAAATGAAGGTAAAACTACAAAATTTAAGTCATGATCATCTTCATAAACTTAATTGATTATTTTAATATCATGATAGTGAAAATGATATGATATACATACATTATGTCTTTATATACAACATATATAATTTCATCATTTGGTATTGAATCGATCAATTTCCATTTCAAATCTCACTACAAAAAAATGATTTCTAAACCTAATTTTTTTCCTTACTGAAACAATATATTTTACATTTAATGGATCATATAATCCTAAAAATAAAAAAATTAATTATTCTTATCTCTATATATTTACATAGACTAAAATTATTAGCATAGGTTATTCAATATGAAAAATCAAAATTTAACTAAAAAAATACAAAAAAAATCAACTCAATCCATTCCCATAATTTTTATCCTTAAAACCCTTTCAAAATATGTATGACCCAATTAAAAAAATAGGAATTTAGAAATAGTGTAAATAAATTTTTTTTAATTAACATAACATTATCCCACCAATAATTTCAAGTATATGTTAATGTCACATACCAAATATGTGAATTAATTGATCTTATATTTTCATAAAAAATGGTAATAACCTAAATTACCATAAAACATTAATGAAAACAAGCATTCTTTGAAAAATTAATTCTATAGTCATTATTTAAATTAAATAACATATTATTTAATATATTTAATAAATAAAATAATTCTTTTAAACACATTAATGATAATATTAAATATTTTTTCATCATATCACTAATCAATTTCATAGTCATCAATACTGTCCAATTTATTTCATTAATATCAATCAACTCTTTATCTCAACTCAAAATTATTATCTCAACATCGAGATAATATTAAGGGTTGTATTTCCATAAATCATGTTTTTTCTAAAAAATAATACCATACCATAAAATAAATTTTATCAATCAATTGAACCATTAAATACATTCATGAAAATACTTTAAGAAAACTTTTCTAGAGAAATCCAAAGACGTTTCATAAATATTATTACCAAAATATCATTTATTTAATATAATTATTGAATCCCAACACAAAAATAGTGTAATCCTTTTCCTCCAAAAATTAGAATAGCATAGGTCTTTCCATAGTCTATGAGTTAACCCTTGGAATAGTGAATTTTATCAGATAATTACCATGTTCCCCACACAAAATAAATTGAACTATAAAAGGATCCTTAGAATGAAATTCACATCCCTAAATCAAACTCTTTATATTTTTATATGATAATTACTTGCTCTATGACATTCGTTTCCACTAATAAAACATGTTTCGACTCCTTTGCGATTTCCTACGAGTGTCTCTTCCCATATTCTTAACATGTAGGAAAATGAATCTTATTTCTTCTATGATCTTCATGAGAATGAATTTTTCTCTAATTAGGAATGTCAAGACACTCAACCATAATGAGAATTTTAATCATATATTGTGATATAAAATTTGGAACAATCACAAGGTATCACATTCTAGATCATATTTCATATGGTTTCTTATGATGATAATCATTACATTGTACATATCATTCAAAATTAACATCGTGTCTTTAGGTTGTAGAAACTAAATAAAACCAGGAAGCTTAGTGTGAGAAATAATAATCATAGTGAGAAGAAAAAATAATAATTAAAAATCATTTAATAATTAAACATTCATTACAATTATGAAAACATATATTTAAGAAAGGCCATATTTGGTTATCATCAATTAAAATATTTTTGAATGTTTCATAAATCAAATGTGAATTTACCCAAGAATATCACCCAGGAGTGCCAGACCAGATATGCAGTAAGAAAACACTCATTGTGAACGAAAATGAAGGTTGAGATATACGAAACCCACTCTTTTTTGTACTTATTACACATAAACACATATATTGAAAATCCATGTCCACTTTCATTATCAAGAACTAAATATTTTATAATAAAATAACATTTTTTTACCATGACTTTTGTCATTCTTATATATGTAGGATTATTCTATGGGTATTCACTAATGTTTTATCATCCTAGATTCCTATATTTTAATATACATTTCTATGATACAAATTATAGAGACCCAAAATTTACATAAATAATTATTTTCATCATGTTAAATTAATATTCAATACATAACCTCATAAACCATTATAGAACCATAAATGATTAGTTTCATTGGATACTAGATAAAAATACTCATATTTAATGAATGATCTCCAATGTTTTACACATAGAATGATTCATTAGAAAACCCTACTTAAAATTGTTCTTGATGAACTAATAATGTAACCATAATAAATAGTGAGCTCAGATTCTCATTAAGGGTGGAAAATGGATATATCAATGATCATTTAATGATAACATTAAAATAAGGGTATAAAAATATGATATTATTATTTAAAAAACACTACCCAAAAGATCTTATATCAAAATCACGAGTCATGAAATATACATTGAAAGTTCATAAGACATAAATCATAAAGTAATTAATGAACATGATACATGATGTAATGACCCATAGTTTCATTAATGAAATTTACCTTCTTATAATTATTCTATGTATTATAAAGAACAAACATCACATAGAGAAACTAATAAAAAATTATTCTCATAACTAATGACTGATAATTTAGTCATAATATAAACTAATAATTATTTCAAACATTAGAGTGGTATAATAAATTTAAAATAATAATATATGAATAGGAAAATTTGGATCAACTTGATCAGCTAGAAATACAAAACTCATGAACAGAGCTATTTAAATAAAACACAATGTTAATAACAAATAATGATTTTGAATATGAAAGTATAACTATTAGAGAATATATATTTTAATAAATAATTAATTGAATGAGAGTTATTTATATGATTTTGTTATCTTTTATGATCATTATAAATAAAACAATTGAAATAGTTACATGATCACTGGAATAGTTAAAATATGACCATTGCAAGAGTAATCTAGACGTAGAAATAGTAATCTAACCATTAGAGTATTAACCACAACTATGAATGTGTAAAATAGAATTTAGGAATTTTTCAATTAAAATATAGTATATTAATACCATGGTAGTAGTAAATAAATATTTAAAAATGATAAATTATGTTTTGGAATTTTTTGTAAAATATAAATATTTTATTTGCAAATATATAATGAATATATTGATTTCAAATAGATTTCATTTTCATAAAATGATTTTATAAATTAATTTTATTTTTTTATAATAATTATAAAATTTCACGATACTATAATTAATTTTTCATAGAGTTATTTAACTGATACTAATATTAAAATCAGTATTTTTCAAATAAATTATGATTATATTAAAATTTTAAGTTTCTTATATTTATAAAACTATTTTTATAAAATAAAGTAAATTTTTTAAATTTATACATAAATTGTTTTTGGTGTTAAATTGTGGTATTTTTCTAAAATATTACAATTTTTTTTGAATAATGAAATTAATAAAATTATGCTTTTGTCATTTTAATCCAAATACATGAATTTTTGATTCATGGATGATGTAAGAACCAATTAGTTTGATATCATATGAAAAAGTTACCTTATATAGTATCAAAAATCAATATTATTGGACATCTTGATCCAAAGATATAAATTAACAAATATAATAATAAAAAACATCCCTCCCCTCCCTTTATAAATACTACCCCCACCACCCCTTATCCTCACTCCTTCTAAATTTTGGATATTTCTAATATTATACCCAATTTCCTTCCCAATACTCTTCTACTTGTCCAAATGTAATTGGACTCATCCAAAAGTAAACCCATGTTCTATAAGAAGGTTCTCAAGGAGATGACATTGAAGAGGAAAAATCCTTCGTCTTTCTCTTTTAAATTATTTCTTTCTTCTATATTATCCTCATCCCCAATACAAAGAGTCATGATAACTCAAGAATAATATATATACTATAATGTAATTTTTTAATTAAATATCCATCATAAAATCTCTTATCTTCTTCATTTGTCCTAAAAATTAAAATATCATTTGAGATATGTCTGTTCACCGCCTTTATGGGTGATAATTTTTCATTACCACCTTAAAGTATGGTCATAAAACCATTAAAATGGTTAAATAATATTTTAATATATATTTTATAAATTATGTCACGTTTTAGACCAATATATAAACATAATACTAAGTAAAACAATACTAGGTCATGATGGTTATAAAAACTGCCAAAATAAACTAAATAATTGTCATCAAATTTTTTTCAAATGAATCATCCTCATACTAGAATGAAAAATCATTTATGAAACCATTTAATCTTTTAAAAGTTAATTAATACCAAATTATTTTTCTTCTATAGTACTATTCCCATTTTAAAAGAACATCCATACATTTATACAATTTAACTGATCATGAAACCATGAAACAAATGCTCCAAGAACGACAAAATTAAACATTATAACTCATCTAATTGGCCAAAAATGAATTTAATAAAATTATAATTAATAAAATATATTTTGAATAGGTTTTTTATTACATTGGTGGTTTTTCTAATATGATTATATTGGACCATAATTTCAAGTACATAACAAATTTGGATAGATGGTAATGGATCTCTCTAAACCAACATTTTTTCATTGGGTTACACTTTCTCTCTATTTAACATTATGTATTTATTAATTATACTTAAAATAATTTTCCTAAATTCCATTTATATTTTCCAAACCTATTTATATTTCTATATTAATTCTTCTCTGATGGGTAAAAGTTTGTCTTAAAAGGATCTCTTCTCAATTCATCTTGATAAGAAAGCCCGATTAAAGGTAATATCTTTGTTTTTTACACATTTAAAAGTACAATCCATTATATATATTAATCCACCAATATTTTTTTAAAATAAACCATTTTACCATGAGAAAATAATTTTTTAAATTTTGATTTAATGGAAATACTTATACTTAATATACTCTTTAATATTTTCCCAAAAACTAAGCTTAAGTGGAACATTCTAAAGTAACCTAAGAACTTTTTTCATGTTTCCACTTCCATTCAACATCATTGTTCATGATCTATTCTTATTTTTTCCATTATTAATTACAGTGTATGATTTAAATTCATTCTTTCATCTATAACATTATGATACCCCCTTTGGTGATACATTATAACATGATTAGATAACCCATTTCATTCTAAGGGTAACCCATATGTTTATTCCTTATGTTTGATTCATCATATGGAAAAAATATGAATGAACATGTTATGATTGGTGTGACGAGATAGAACTCAAATTCATTGGGTAATGTTTCAGTCTTAGAAGATGTTATGTATGGGATTAGGTAGTAATCCTAATCCATTTTTGGACTATGTCTACCATGTGATATTGTCTTGGTAGTAAGCCTTGACTCATGTTTATGTCATGTTCTGTGTTGTTTAAAATAATTTATATTTAAATAATCATATGATTCTGTGTTTATATTTTATGAATAAACATGTTTAATCACAATCCTTTCCTTTTATGTTATCATATTATTCATTCTGACCCATGTAATATGCTTTTTTCCCATGATTATTCCCTTACTGAGAATTTTAGCCCATCCCTCTTGTCTATGTATACCCCAGGTTAACCTATATAGTTTTAGAATATCAAAAGAAGTTAGAATCCCATTATGGATATTAACAAAAATATGTTTTATTCTAGTTTTATGTTTTCTAATTATGTACCTAGTGATCCAAATATAATAGAATTTTTTATCGTTGGTTTCTATTTAATGGATACTTATTCTTAAAATAATGTAATAAAATTATTAAGAGTCTAGGGTATCTATATTTTATTTCATATAATGGTCTAGTTATATTTTTATATTAGGAATAGAAAATGTTAATAATAACCCTAGGGATAATTCTACCATCATTCATAACCTATATTTAAACATATGAAATCATAAGTTAGTATATGATTTTCATTTATATATTTTTCTTTCTATGTTCATAGTTTCATTTTTAATATTCTCATTTTCTATGTATTCAAGTCCCCTAGTTTTTTAGTTAATGGAGGGAAATAATAGAACATTTTATAACAACTAATTTAATATATAATGTGTTGATTTCCCTAATGAGATGCCAAACATGAGGGGAATGGGGTCTCAGAACATCATGATAGCACCAAATAATCTTTTCTTAAGTTATGAACAATCTAATGAATCATGTGGAATGGAATCCTTCTCATAAGAAAGATAAATTTGCAATCGAATCCTTTATGTGAAAAAGTCCTCCTATTTATAGTGTATTTTCTGACCCACTCATTATGGGACCAAGGATTAATGACATTGATAATATATTATATATTCTACAATTCATTGAAGTAGAGGAAGACATATTGGTTGTGTACCATTTTGATGGGGAAGCTGATTAGTAGTGGACCTAGATAAATAAATAAAATTTTAAAGGTAAAATTTATTCCATGGATTGGGATGTTTTTAAGAAAATATCATTCAATACATATTATCCTTGAACTCTCTATCTTAATATGGTGTAACGTCCCAGTTACGGGTGGCACCCAAAAGTGCCCCAAACCCAGTTGGTCACATAACCTCAAGCGCATTTCCCCAAATTCCAGAGGCTACTGACTATAAGAGTGCACAAAGATTTGATAATGGGGAAACTATTCCCTCATTGGAAGAGTATACACAACATAATTACAATATTAAACAATACAGGAAGTAGTAATACCATACACCAAAAGTAAACAATGGAAAACTGATAGAAAATATAAAACTGGAGCATGTATAAAATGATTCATGTTACATGTGTCTAGGAAAGAATCCCAACAAGTCACAAGGCTGGAAATAAAACACTAAACCAAAGTATAGAAAATCAATAAACTCCAATAGCATCACAAGCCTCAGATTGGTCCCATGCTCTCCAGCTCCAACAATAATCAAGTACATGATGAAGAAGGGTAATTTCCCATATCTATACCCACAACCATATAATCAATTTTGGTCCAAAATCATGACCCAAATAGGGAGTGAGATGAATCCTAGTGGGGAAAAACCAAAATATATATTCCTAATAGTTAGTGAATATATATAGCTGGTAGTATGCGGAATAAAGCAATAAACTAAGAAGTAATCAAAAGTAAACAATCATATAGTTTTCAATTACAATCATTTAAATTTATTAATTATTCAAAACATTGAATAATATAATATTGGGATATATCCTATGATCGGTATCCCCCTATAAAAATAAACAACATACGTCTCATAAGACCATCTAAACAACCAAGTAAGACTGATTCCAAGCTTGTGCTTTGGCTTGACAGACTCGTCGCAATCATACAATTATTCAAAAGAAACACTATGGGAAATATCTAAAAGTCTATCCCCTAGGGATTACCATATAATTTAAAAATTACCACATGGGTTGATCTTACAGTCAATACCCACTTGGGTTGAATAGTAGTAACAAAATATAATGACCCCATGGAAGATCTCACAGTCAATTCTCTATGGTCCAACATTCATTTAATAATGACCCTATGAGTAGCTCTCATAGTCTAACCCCTCTGGTCAATGACCACCTAAAAACTCTCACATTCAATACCTCTGGTCAACATAACAATAATAAACATAAAATACACTACCTATGGAAGCTCTCAAAGTCAATTCTCCTAGGTCATTCATTCACAATTTGAATCACAGACATCTGAAATAAATAGTTACTCCATCCTAACAACACAAGGCCTAGAAAATAAATCAATCCTAATAGAAATTGTAGACCAAATAGATGTAATCAATCAAACAAGGTAAATACACTAAAAGTAAAGGCAATAAACCATATGCCTAATCAATTACCCTTTCTCAATTAAACAGACCATAACAAGTCTAAAAGTAGGCTAAATTCCATAACATGAAATACTCCAAACATGGGTATTCGGAACTTTAAGCATATATAATCCAAATACAATCAAAGAAAGGAAAAAAGCGCCTACCTTGATGGTGTATGATGAAAAATCTCAAACATTGGCCCATGAATCATCCTAGAATGATTTAGATCAACAAAAAGGTTAAAAACGTTCAAGCCTCAATAACTCAAGAGAGAAGAGGAATGAGGAATGGAGAATCAAGAAGAAGGAAGAGATCACTGGGGGGATTCCAACGCACATTCCAGAGTGTGAATCGTACCTCATACGGAGAAATGATGGATATGACTTTGATCACCACTCCTAGTCACTCCTGGACGAACTGAGGTAAGAAGAAGGTATTTCTAGAGATGAGATGCGACAAAAATCCAATTAATCGATTAAAAAGAAAAGTACGCAACATGTTAATTAAATGTACATGTTGTGTACTAGCCAAAACTGGATCCCACATCAAGAAATCTTCAATGTAACCTATAAGGCAATTTTCTCGGCTGTTATATGGCCAGTACATGGCCACACCCAGAATCCAAGTACATGGTGTGTACTTAGTAGTACATGGCATGAACTTACAAAATTTCCCAATTCATCCTATATCCTAAAAAAACAACCTACAATTATGATTCATAACTAAAATGATGACCTGGGTTCTTCAAAACTTCCCCACTTAAAGAACATTGTCTCCAAATGGCCCTTCCAATGGTGGAGAAGAAGAAACTTAAAAAACATACTAGACATTGTGATCGTATGTCGATCCTCCTCTCCCAAGTCTCATCTTGTACTCACCAGTTCTGCCATAACACTTGTACTATAGGAACACACTGGAAATTGAGAACCTTCATGATGCGATCAAAAATACATATAGGGTTCTCCTAGAAGGATTCATCCACCTCTATATCAAACTCCCTGGGTTAAAAATTTGAGATGGGTTTGAAAAGTAACATCGTAGATGAGATTCATAGAATATGTTGTTCATAGCCTGAAACCTTTGAGATAACTACAATCAATAGGAATCTAGATGACTATATCCAAAACCTCAAATGGTCTAAATTATCTCGGTGAAAGCTTCCTATGTCTCCTAATACTCTTATGTCCCAACCTCGATGTGACACGTAAGAAAACATTATCTCTGACCTCAAACTCCAGAGGTCAACTCCGTCAATCAGCATAAGACTTCTGCCAAGACTATGCATTAGACATCCTCTTTCGAATCAAATCCCCTTGCTCAGTGGTCTCCTAGACAAGACGAGGTCCCATCATAGGTTCCTCTCCTACCTACAACCAACACAGGGGTGATCAGCATGGCCTACTGTACAAAGCCTAATAAGGTGCCATCTAAATAGTCACTTGAAAACTGTTATTGTTGGAAAACTCCACTAAGGGTATATGTATCTCCCAAGATCCACCAAAATCCGGGACGCATGCTTGTAGAATGTCCTCCAAAACTCGAATCGAGTGCTTGTACTAGCCTTCTATCTGGTGATGGTATGTTGTACTCAAAAGTACCTCTATACCCAAATCCATCTGTAGTCCCTACTAGACATGAGATGTAAACTGGGTGTCCTTGTCTGAAATGATGGAGTGAGGATCCCCATGAAAATGTACAATTTCTTGGATGTAAAACCTTCCAAGCTCATCAACACTAATGGTTTCCTTAATCATCAAGAAAAGTGCATCCTTCCTGATCCTGTCGAGATCAACTCACACGGTATCAATACCATGATACCCCCAACATTTGAAAAAATATACAAAGCTCTCCCCTAATCATTCCCGTGAAGCTATCAGTGTGTTTTCCTTTAACTGGGAAAACCCGAACACAACTATGGTCATAACCACTGCCTCACAACAAAGAAATTTCAACCAAAAATGACATCAACAAAACTGGTCACACAATCTTTCCTCAAAAGACATAGCGTATTTTCACAGCACACCCACCCTTAACTAGTGGGGTGTTCAAACTATCTCACTCGAACCATACACACATAACAAAAAGATAAATACTCAAACCATCATAGGATGAATTATCTTGGTAATGCAGGTCTTAGAAGGTTGACATATTGAAATAGAAAAAGAATGTATTTTCACAAGGCACCTCATGCTCACAATGATCCCATTCACTATAGCTTATATCTATGTCTCGTTGATGCTCCTATATCACACCATCCCTTGATCAAAAAATGGATCATGCCAAGACATGAACACAATGTAATTCTAAATCCATCCCACTAAAATTATTACTTCTTTAAGAATTACATCTAAGCCCAAGTAGAAGTATGAGATATCATCAGATTAATCAACCCAGAGTCTAAGAAACACACCATGTTGGTTCTAACTTCCTGTAAAAATGAGACACTGGGGTGAAGCCCAAAATTCCACAGAAGAAAACTGACTGAACCTAGAATAGCATCCACCTATCGACTAGGTAAAAGAAGAAGGACTCATCATGAGTCTGTCCAAGGTGTTATTACACAGCAACTCAAGTATCACTCAATATTAACCAACCTCTACTGAAACCACACATCCAACACATTACATGGAAATAGATCATGAACCAGTCTAATGACATTTAGTTGTAGCACAACGTATAACCGATGCTCTCTTAGTTCACCCATAAAGACATCAAGATAGAGGAAATTCTTGCCTCTTAAGAAATAGAACACTAAGAGTACTTCTAATTTTACCAAAAAAAGGATATACGAGCCAGTACTGGTCGACCTCCTGATGGACAGTCGACTTTACTTGCCGACACATAGTCAATTAACCGATCAAAAAAATGTTGTGATGCCTAGAAAGAACCAACATTCAACATGACTCACAAGCCTCAAAATCATTCATGTAAAAATAACCCTTTTCAAAAGTTACTTTATTGTGATCCTTCTACATAGAAAGAACACATTTGAAATTGAACCGGCATGACACTCTCTACCTAGGAGTGTCTTGTACGTCCATAAAGAATAGCCACTCTCAAAACATATAGTTATGAAGAAACCTAAACTCATGTGTGTAATTCCATGAACGATGATCACCACATCACATCCCTTAGAATGAATACAAGAAGATAAACATACTGATGTGTCAAAAACACCCATGTCTCAGAAAGTCGTCCCGAGTAGTGGGATGAAAAATGTTCCACAACGCATTGGTCACTCTATACCAGAGACAAGCCAAGAACATACACTAAAGATTAAAGATCAATGATGTAACCGAACCCAATGGATCATTTAAACATTTATCACTCAACAAAATCACATATGTCGACATATACTACCCTGAGTCTACAAGATCAACGACACATTCTGGGGTACAATGCATTGGTTTTCCACCCTATTCATCATAGTACCAGATGGCTCAAACAAGAACGGTCTTAAAATCATATCTTCTTCACAACCATTAACTCGGGTGATGACATACCATGAAGTCCATCAGTAAATAAAAGGAGAGGTTTACATGACCTCCTAACAACTGACCATGCCCGAGGCATGTCTATCCCAGAGAACCAAGTGATCTTGAAGCTTGATCCCACATCATAAGTCAATGAACAATGAACACCCCTTCAACCAAGGATTTCAATTAAAACAATAATTCCTACTAGGGACAATGACACCTGGACCACAACAATTTCAAAAGATCCATGCAGAAAACAAGAAAACTAGGTCTAAGAGTGTTACTTACCAAGTGTTATCATCTTTTGAAGCATAAACATTAACTTCCACTACTAGGTTATGAAAAATAGATTCACTAGTCTCAAAATCCCCTGGGAAACTACTTTATCTCCACAGATCAAAGTAAAATAAGAAAATTAGAAAGTAAGATCATTTTAACAACCAATGAAACCTACAAGGAACTTGATAAACCAACCTATGTACTTAAAAAGGGAATCCAATAGCAGTTGTTCAACCACAAAAATAATGAACACATAAGTAGTTAAATATATTAAAACCCCTTTCCAAAGAACATAAGCATATGAATCCTCCAAGAGATCTTTGAAAGATAAAAATAAAGGGCATCACATGGAAGGGATCCTTGATACTACACACAGATGAGGGATCCTACTTGGGACTCCCTAGAAGCTGTAGGTCTCACAGCCTCTTAGGCCAGAAGGCACATTTCACATGGGAAAATTCCTCAAAAGAAAAATTTTAAGAGAGATAGATCATATTTCATCTCAAATAAAAGGTCTAAAGTAGGTTGGTCCGAACACCAAACTGATCATTTATGCAATGGTATCATTCACGGGAGACAACTAAAAATTGTAACTGGAGGAAGAACCTCTCCATTTAGAAAAAAGAAACCCCAAAAAACCTATTAGGATTCCTATTAATGCTCTATAGGTTCCACCATCATTATCTATAGAGAAAAATACTCAGAAAGGACTTCTCATAGGTAAAAAATTGACATCAGGGGATAAAATAAGAACAAACCCTGAAAGGGTACAAAAGATGGCTACAAGATGTGCTGCATTCATTCATGACGCATACACTCATGGTATTACATAGGCATGCACCCCTACCTTCCTTGGTGTGAAAACATCACAAGTACACGAAGTTCCATTCAAGAACATAGTGTGTTCTCAAGTCCTCCCACTTGGCCATGTCCATCTACATGGCCAGAATCAAATGGGTTCTATCTACATAAAACTATATGTGGTGTACTTAATCTATACAGTGTGTTTTTAATGAGACTTGACAACTCGGGTTTCTCCCTCACATGTCTAGAACCACACAACTTCCCCTTGTGTAACACTACATAGTATGATCACCCTAGAAATGGCGTGTACTTCTTAAGTTCCATCCACCCATGTCCTTGGTCATATGGATGAATACATAGTTGATAACTACACAACATGCATAAGAGAGACATGTCATGTTCAACCTATGTTGCATCCACCTATGTCATTTTTCACACAACTAGAGACACAGTTCATTACAACATGATATGTACAATCTAGACAGGGCATGTTCTACCAAAATTTTTCTCCACCCCATGCCTCTAGTCACATAATCATTCAAACGGTCAATCAATTTATGGCATATACTCCCTGTACATGGCGTGTACTTAAGAAAAGTCATTCTTCCCAAACAAAAGAACCCATGGTGTGTGTTCATAACAATACACACCATGTTGTTTGGGTTTTCGGATAGTTGGCCATTAAAATGACTCCAAAACCCTTAAAAACATAATTTTTATCCAAGGCATGACAGATACCGAATCGTGAGAGCCCATAATCATGTGAATAGAAGTTTATAATCCTTATTCACATCAAAAATAGACAAAATTCCTTTAAAGTTCAAACATGATCCCTGAAATTTTGATCCAAGAGGGACCATAATACCTTAGAGACTAAAGTTTGGAGTCCATCCAAATGAAACATTATAGTAACAAAACCCTATCAAAATAACATGTATTAAATAACCAAAACTATCACAAAAACATGCATATCTAACATAACATCTATCACAGCAACATGAAATTAATAATGCACCCTAAATGGCATGGAAAAAATGCATGACATGTGATATATGGTAAGTGCCTATATAAAGCATGAGATGACATTCCCTCATGTCAGGACTGAAATAGAAATAGAACCAAAATTCTATAAATAATAATAGAAAAAAACTAGTGTATCACCCAACGGTGAAATCAAATCAACAATAACAATTGAGAAACCAGAACATTTTCAATATTCGAGTTAACTTGGATTTTCCCTAGACACAGGTTAACTACTCCTATGCAGAACTTATTACCAACAACCCATTATTTCCTATCCTTGTCTATAGGCTATAAATATAAATACAATGAAGATAATAACCTCCTTTGATACCAATTTTTTAATGTCCTGGTTTCAGGTGCCACCCAAAAGTTCCCTGAACCCTATTGGTCACATAACCTCAAGCACATTTCCCCAAATGCCAGAGGCTTCCGACTAGCCGTGAGGTCCATGTTCTAATAATGGGGAAACTATTATCTCATTGGATGATTATAAATTGTGGAATAACAACAGTAAACAATAGTAGAAGTAGTAATACCCTAAAATAAAAGGAAACAGTGGAATACTGATAACAAATATATCAACTTGATCATGTATAAAATGATACATGTCACATGTGTCTAGGAAAGTATCCAAACAAGTAACAATGATGTAAATACAACACTAAACCAATGTATAGAAAAGAATTAAACTTCAACAGCATTGAAAGCCTCATCTTGGTCCCATGCTCTCCAGCAGTAATAGCAATCAAGTACCTAATGAAGAATGGTGATTTCCCTTCTCTATACCTGTAATCATATAATCAATTTGGGTAGAAAAGCATGACCCAAACAGGGTGTGATATGAATCCTAGTTTGAAACTACCAAAATATTTGTGCCAAATAGTCAGTGAATATATATATATCAAGAAATATAAAGAATGAAATATTAAACTAAGAAATACTCAAAAATAAACAATCCAATAGTTTTCAATTACAATCATTTAAATATATTAATTATTATAAGCATTGAATAATGTAACCTTAGAATCTAGCCTATGCATTTTATCCCTTAATAAAAAGTAACAACAAACATCTCAGAAGACCATCTAAACAACCAAGTAAGACTAATTCTAATCTTGTGCTTCAGCCTGACAGACCCATCACTATCATACAATTATTCAAAAGCAACCCTATGGAAAATCTCTCATAGTCTAACCCCTATGGCTTAACATATCATTTACAAATGACCACCTGGGTAGCTCTCACGGTCAATACCCCCTTGGTCTTCATAGAAATAGTAAAATATAATGACCCAATGGTAGCTCTCATAGTCAATTCCCTATGCTCCAACATTTATTTAATAATGAACCTTTTGGTAGCTCTCACAATCTAACCTCTCTGGTCAATGACCCTTGAAATCTATCACGGTCAATACCTCTGGTCAACATAACAACAATATAAATAATTTTCCATTCCTAGAGATGATCTCATAGTCAATTACCCTTGGTCATACTTTCACAATGTGAATCACATGGATCACAAATAAAAAGAAACTCCATCCTAACAACACAAGGCATGGAAAATAAAGCTAGCCTAATAGGCATTCTAGGCCAAACAGCTATAATCAATCAAACATGGGAACCCCCCCCCCCAAATCAAGGCAATAAACCTTATGCATAATAAATAACTGTTTCAAAAAAAACACACCTTAAGAAGTCTTAAACCGGGATAAATTCCAAAACACACAATTCCCCAAACATGGGTATTTAGCACATTATGTATATATAATCCCAAGGAAATAAAAGAAAGGCACAAACTAGCTACCTTGATTTTGTATGATGATCACTCTCAAACGTCATCCCATGAATTGTGCTAGAATGATGTAGATCTAAAAGAAGGTTAAAAATGTTAAACCCTAGATAACTCATGAGAGAATTAGAATCAGAATGGGAGTATAAAGAAGAAGGAAGAGATCACTAGTGTGATTCCAACACACCTTTCAGAGTTCGAATCAGACCTCAGATAAAGAATCAGTGTCTCAGACTTTGATTGTTTCTCCTAGCCACTCCTGAAAAAACCAAGGTTAGAAGAAGGTATTTCTAGATATGAGACATGAATCTGCTCTAATTAATCAATTAAAAAGAAAAGTACATGATGCATTATTTTAATGTACATTCCATGTACATTCCTCAACCGACTCCCTCTTTAGGTAGTCTTCCATGTAACCCACATGGCCATGTACTGAATCATTACATGTCTAGTACATGGCTACATGTGGAAACATGGTATATGGAGTGTACTCAGAAGTACACGGTGTATACTTATTAAATTTTCGAATGCATCTTTTTTCCTCAAAAACAACACAAAACCATGATCCATAGCTAAAATGAATATTCAGGTATTTACATATAGAGAGGGAGTTCCTCGAACTAATGAAAAAGGAATATGAGTCTATTGGGGCATACAAGGAAAAAATTTCATGGATTTCATGATACACCTCTAGCTTTTTTATGAACTATAAAAGAAATTTGGATCACTTTTTTAGTGTAATAAATATGTGTATTTAAAAATCATTTGTTATCCAAGACTTTAAAAGCTATGAGGATAGTGTTTTTTGTTCCCTTAAGGTTGAGATAGAGATTGGAGACTCATATGGGACTTTTTGGATTGAAGATAAAAATATAAAATAGATTTTAATATGGGAGGATCAAAGATAAATCCCATAGTGGAAATAAATTATATCATCCCTTATGTAAAAAGTGTTTAAAGAAACACCCAAGAAAATATCTAATGGGAACATAGAGATGCTTAAAATGTTGAAAAGAGGGGAATCCGGCTAATCATTGCCAAAGGGATATGAAGAATCCCACAATTGAAAAGGAATAATGGAAGGATACAATCAATACTCACCCTATAGTAAAGTGTCTCAACTATAAGGAACATATACATTATTAGATCCAATTCTCTAAGCCAAGTGTTGTTGGAGAAAAAATGACAAAAACATCCAAAGAATCAAGGAAGGGTATATTATCTCACTACTATTGACATGGATCCCAAAAATGATGTGGTGACTGGTATGTTGGTTATTCATACAATAATAGTGAACTTAATATTCGATTCTTATTCTACAAATTCGTCTATATCTTGTAAGTTTAGTAGTAAAATTCAAACACCAACTCAAAATATTGCATTCATGTTATCCACAAGGACATAAAATTGGATAATTATTGCATCCATAGTATATAAATCCCCACCAGTCAATTTTTTTGGATTAAAACATCTATAAAATTTCATATTACTTACTTTTATTGAGATTTATGATATTTTTTGAATTTATTGGCTATATTTATACAAATCTACAATTAAATATTGGGAAAGGGATAACACTCTTCACATCCCTTGGAGTCATCCAATAATGTGGAAGTATAAAGAGGATGACGAATCTCTTTCATAATTTTCATCTCAATTTTGGATATTATTACCTTATGAGAAATCATATCTTTCTAAAATGATTTAGACAAAGGAGAGAATCATGCTTGAAGGCATTCCCATTTTGCGGTACTTCACTGATGTGTTCCCCTAATAATTTCCCTGTCTTAATCCTAACCGAGACATTTATATCTTTAATGAACTTATACATATATCTCTTCCCATATCAAGGAATTCTTACATAATGACCACCAATTAGTTGGATGGACTAAACAATTAGTTACAATAGAATTTGTACAATGATTTCATATGCCTGAGATCTTCACTATGGGGTGTACCAGTACTCTTCATTAAGAATGAGGATGGATCTATATCCTATGCATTGATTTTCATGAGCTCATCAAAATCATGATAATGAGAAAGTACCACCTTCAACGGATAGATGACTTGTTTGATCAACTACATGGGTACACATATTTATTTATGAGGACCTTTTGTTGGGATACCACCAGTTAAAGCGGAAGAAATAATATATTCCCAAGACTGCCTTTAGAATAAGGTCTGGACACTATGAGTTCATAGTGATGACCTTCAGACTCACTAATACTCTAGAAATTTTCAAAGAATTAATGAATAGATTATTTCTATATTACGTTGAAAATTTTAGGGTTTCCTTTATTGATGATATTCTGATATAGTCCAAAAGAAACGGGGAACATGAGGAGCATTTAATATTATTATAAAGAAATCATGGAAATAAAAATTGTATAAAAAGTATAGTAAATGAGAGTTCTTGTTGGAGGAAGTATCTTTCATGGGGAATGTTATCACTAAAAAAGGGATATCAATAGACCCTTCTAAAAAAATTCAATTGAATCATGTCCTATGAAAACATATATAATTGAGATCCAAAGTTTCCAAGGTCTCTCTAGTTATTACCAAATTTTTTTGAGCAGATTATAATGATTTTAAAACCCAATGACAAAGATAAATCTAAAGGGGGTAAAGTTTTTCTAGAGCAGTGAATGTGAAGACCACATAAAAGATTTGTAAAAGAGGCTTATCACTACATCGGTACATACACTACCGACATGTGGGGATCTCTTGGTGGTATCTAATGAATCTTCAAATAAGGTATTAGGATATGTAATTATGAAAAATGACACCTCAAGGGACTTCAATGTTCATGAGAAAAACAATCCCACACATGATATGGAGTTGGGGTATATGATATTCACAATAAAAATCTAGTGGCATTATCTCTACGGGGAGAAGAGTGAGATATATACTGATTAAAAGATCATTAAATAAATATTAAAACTGAAAGATATTAATATGCCCATAAAATATTGTTAAATATCATCATGTTTTACGAATACTCAATTCACTACCATCTTAATAATGAAAACTAACTGGTATATTCTTTATGTAGAATGGGTACTGCAAAAATATCAATGACTAGAATTTTGATGGATAAAATTTTACTAGACATGTAAAATATATTCAGGGGATCCATTAAAGAAGTAACATCATCAATAATTTATCAAATTACTCTTCAACCACCCCACTTGGAGAAGATAAAGGATTATCCAAAAAGATGATGTGTACATTTAGAAGAATATGGAAGTAACTTGAAAAGGGAAATCATTAGAGGTAAAAATTGATGTTAAAAGAGTCTTAAGATTTGGTTCATAATTATGTGTAATATAAATTCCTAAAATAAAGAAGAAGATTTTGAATGATTAATAAAACTCGATTTTTGAAATCAATTAGGGAGTAGAAAGATGTATCAAGATCTCTATGTCTACTATTGGTGGGAAAATATGAATAAATATATCGTTGAATATACATAAATGTTTTTAGTATGTCAGTAAGATAAGGCTAAAAGGAAAAATACTCAGGTGATGATACAACCATTACCCATTCCATCATGGAAATGGGAAAACATCACCATACACTTTTTAATTAAACATTCAACGATATCCAGAGGAAATAATTCTATATGCTTGGTTGTGGATCATATTATAAAGACAGTTTTCTTTATCACAATTTGAGAGGGTATATCTCTCAATTACCTTGCATGGATATACATCATATAATTAGTGAGGATTCATGTAATAACATTGTTGATTATATCTAATTGAGATCAGTGATTTACCTCAATATTTTAGAAAATCCTCCAACATTCCTTAAAAATTATGATGAACATTTTTATGACTAATCATTCTCAAATGGATTTCTAATCTGAGAATAATATTCATAAAAAATAAGTGAATTTGAGAGAATTATCAATGGACATCAAGGGAGGATGGGACCAACATCTTCCTTAGTCAAGTTCTCGTATGAAAATAGTTTCCACTCAAGTATCCAAATGCCTCTATATGAATCCCTTTATGGGAAAATATTCTTAATAGTTGCATGATGGGATAAAATTGATGAATGTGAACTTTTGGGACCTCGAATGGTTGAAGAAATCATATAAATTAGGAATATCATTCATTAATACATCATTGATGCACAAAGTCGATATAATGCTATGTAGAAAATTATTGAGAAGACCTAGATTTTGAGGTTGGAGACTTGGAATTTCTATGTAAATATCCTTGTAAGAGTGTACTAATATTTGAGAATAAGGAAAATCAATGTCTTAGGTACATTTACCATTTTGATATTCTCGATCGCATCCGATTTGTGGCGTATCAACTAGAACATCCACCGACCATGTCTTAAATACATGATTTTATTCTAGGAACACCACTTGAAGAAGTACATAACAGATCCATCACATATACTTAATTCTTAGTTGTTACAAATATAAAATGATATCTCTTATGTGGATCAACTAGTAATAATCTTAGATCATAGAGAAAAAGTCATGAACAACAAGACTACTCATCTGGTCAATGTACCATGGTGAAACAATAAGTACAAATAGGCAACATGGGAACTGGAGGATGTGATGAAAGAGAAGTATCCTCACCTTTTTCACCTTACTATGTAAAATGAAATTTTAGGGCTTATATTTAATAAGGGGGTAAAAATATAACGACCCATAATTTTATCAACTATAATTCCCTCGTTATAATTATTTCATGTAGTATAAAGCACATACATCACATACAAAAAAAAAAATAAAATATTTGTTCTCATAAATTAAGAATGAATATTTAGTCAAAAAACAAACCAATAAGAATGAATAATATTAAATTGTGGAAAATAAAGAAAATAATATGATAATAACATGAAAATTTGGATCTACACGATCCACTAGAATGATCGCACTCACAAAAAAATATCGTAGAAATAAAACATAATCTTCACAATAAAATATTAATTTTAATGTTGAAAGTATAAATAAAAATTTTATAAAATATAATTTAATTAATAATGAATGTAACAAGTGGTATTTATTGGAATTAGTAAACCCGTATTACTATTACAAATTGAAACATTTGAATATTAACCAGACCGTAGGAATATTTACCCAAACATTGGAATAGAAATATGATGGTAGGCATCGTAATCCGACCGTCAGAATATTAACCTCACCAATAAATTTTAATAATAATATTTAGGTATCTTATAAATGAACATATGATATATTTTTATTGATTTGGAAGTAAATAAATGTTTTAAAAATGATAAATTGTGTTTTTGTATTTTTGTAAAACATAAAAATTTCATTTTCAATTTTATAATGAGTGTAATGATTTAAAATATAATTTCTTATCATAAAATGATTTAAAAAATTATTATTATGTTATATTAAATGGATTAGGAAATTTTATGGGACCATAAATAATTTTCTAAAGTGTTATAAAATCGATTTTAATATTAAAATATTTATTTTTTAAATATATGCTGATTTTATTTAAGAAGTTTATGTCTCGTATTTAAAATTTTATTTTTAAAAAGGTTATCCATTTTTAAATCTACATCTCAAAAAATTGATAGGGTTAATTTTTTTATTTTTCTAAAATAGTTGATTTTTTTTGTGAATTGTAAAATATGATAATTTATGGTATCTAACATTTTAAGCCAAAGAAACAATTTTTTGAGTCATGTATGATGTATGAAACCACTATTTTGAATTAATATTCACTAGTTACTATATATATTAATAATAATAAACACTAATGATATCCTGGATCCAAATTAATACACTAATTATTATAATAATAATAAAATACCCCTCTCCCCAATATAAGTAACACACATTCTCCTCAAACCTTATATACTTTTGATATTTCCAATATTATTCCCAAATACAATCCAAATACTTTTACCTGTGTCTTAGTTTTACTTGTCTCGCCAAAAAGAAAACCTAAGTGCCTTATGTAGGTTCTCAAGGAGATGACATTCAAGAGGTAAAGTCCTTCATCTTTCTCTTTTAATTTCATTATTTATTCTATATTATCCTCACCCCAAATCCCAAGAGACATGATAACTATAGTGTAATATATATACTAAAATGTTATTGTGTTAATGGAATATCCATCATCAAATCTGTTCTCTTCTTTTATCCTAAAAATGAAAATATCATCTGTGATATGTCGATTGACTACCTCTATAGATGATGAGTTGTCATTAAAACCATCAGGGGTGGACATAAAACCATTACTATAGTTAAATAATAATATTATATGTATATTATAACTTATTTCATGTTCTGTAACCCATATATAAAAATAATATTTTATAAAATGATACTAGTTCATGATGACTGTAAAAACAGCCCAAGTAAATTAAACATATGTCATTATCATTTTATTTAATGAATAATCCTAATACCAAAATTAAAAATGATATATGGTGTCATTTAAACTTCTGGAGTGAACTAATACCATATAATTTCACTTTTTGAGTATTACTCCTATTTTAAAATAACATCCATAAATATATACATTTCACTGACCATGAAACCGTTAAACAAACGCTCCCAAAATGATGAAATTAAATTTTATAACTCATAAAAATAGACTAAATGAACTTATTAAAACATATATATATATATATAATATATGTTTAAGAGTATTTTATTTAAATTATTTATGAATGTAATTTTATTATCCAGTACATTATCTAAATATGCTGAACACATTTGGACGAAAGGTAGAGGATCTCGCCAAACTACCATTTTTCTATTTGGTTATAATTTCTCTCTTATTAACTCACTATATTTATTCATTATTATTATATAATTACTCTAATTATATATATATATATATATATATATGATCCACCCATATTTATATATCTCAATTCATAATTATTTGATGAAGAAATATTTGTTTTAAAAGGTTCCCTTCTCAATCCCTCTTGATAAGCAAACCCGACTAAGGGGAATTTATTACTTTCTTACCCATTTTCAAGTACACTTCATAAAACATTTTAATTCCTCATTATTTTGTTAAAAATCACTCTTTTTACCATGAAAAACTATTTTTTCATTTCTTGTATTATGGTCATAATTATTCCATAGAGTCTTTTTATTCTTTTCCCAAAAGCTATGCTTAAGTGTAACATTTCTAAAGTAACCTAACAAATATTTTCCATGTTTCCACTTTAGTTGAAAATCATAATTCATGATATATTCTTATTTTTCCCTTAAAAATGTCCAATAATGATATAAATTCTTTATTTCATATATACCATTATGATATGCACTTTGGTTATGCCTTATGACATAACTACAAAATACATTTCATTCCATGGGTAACCCATATATTTATTCCATATGATTGATTATTTATATAGCACACATATGCACTAAAATGTTATTATGGGTGTGAATACATAGCACTCGAATGAATTGGGTAATTTTGTAGTGTTTTGAGAAATTATGTATGAGACTAGGGAATAATCTTAATCAATTATGGGACTCTTTCCTTCATGTGCTATAGTCTTGGTAGTTATCCTTGACCCATGTTTATGTCATGTTATCTTCTGTTTCCATATTCCAAAATTTCCATGATCATACGATTCCATGTTCTATATTTTTTTAATCCAAATGGGTATTCATGATCAATTCCTTTTATTTTATCATGTTATGCTTTTAGAATCATGTAATATGATTTTTCCATGCCAATTCCCTTACTAGGATTGTTAGTTCACCCCACTTGTCAATATATTCCCCAGGTTATCTTATGTAGTTGTATGATCACAATGGGAGTTAAGATCTAATTGTATAGATTAATAAAAAAGATGATTTATTTTAGTTTTATGTTTTATAATTATGTACCTAGACTTCTAAATACATTAGAATTTTTGATACTTTGTTTGTGTTTACTAGATAATTTTTATTAAAATAATGTAATAAAATGTGTATGGGGATTATGCCTCTCTAAATGACACCAAAACATTGGAATTTAAATATAGAAATATCATAATATTATAAAACTATGCACATGTTTAAATAGAAATAGGTTCTCTCACTAAATTAATGACATGAAATAATTCCCTCACATAAACATATATACCTGAAACTAGGCCCACGAATAAACTTATGAAAATGAAAAAAGGTGTAAAAGAAAAATTGTGAACATGAAAAAATGTTTATGTGTAAAATTTAATTATCTTGTTCCTTTAATGAGGAATGTTTCTCTTCAAATATGGGTTATTTTTTTAAATAGTTAATTTATTGCATCTATAGGGTAGATAAATTCTATAGAGTGTCTCTGGGGTTCAGGACATGAAAAATAAGTGAAATGGAACTTATAGTTCGTGGAACATGTTTGGAACATGGTTAATACTAACTATGTCTAATGAAAATTCAATATAAAGGAGGGGTAAGAATTATTTAAAAACACTACAAGGGGTGGCATGCAAACCATATAAGGTTGGATATATCCATTCACACAACTGAAAAATTATTTTCTAAACTTTTATGATTCCAAAAATAATCTTGAAACTCAGTATCCTCATAGAAAGTGGAGGCCAATTTAATGGAGCATGTCTTAGAAAACTGTGTGGCCAAACCATATTCCTTATTAATATTTTACATTTTCATAATTTTACTCTCGATATTATATCAAATTCCACGGATTTTTATGCAAATTTAATCTCCAATATCATGGGGTGTGGAATAGACCATCCCAACTCCACTAAAGAAGTTTATTATTCTATTCTATAGCAACTGAGGTTTCATTTAGTGAAATATAAATCCCCATGTTAGTCATTAAATAGTTTTACATTTATTTCCTAGAAGAATATATGTTTGGATTTTTATCTTTTTCTGAAATCTCACAATCCCTATTTCTAGGGAGATCTATTCTTAAGTGATTGATGACATTCTATCTTGAATAAAGGACTCAAGGATGGATTAGTGTTATTCAACATCATAAGGCTTCTATTCTATAGAAATTATTATATAATCTTGATGTTAATCATGTGTTTTTAGTAATCACATTTCACTAAATGCTATAAATTTTCGTTTTTTACCAAGAGAAATAATTTGAGACTTAAATTGATGCATGATATTATTCACATAAATCATTGGTTCTATTGATTATTTTTTGACTGGTCCTAAGGCCACCCATGGGGTGTGGAAATCCCTTGAAAATGTTAAAATGGATTGTAGGTGATGAAATAAAGGTTTTAGGTGATTAAAACAGTTGTACTTGTTAACTAGCCTATTATCATATCATAAAGGATTGTTTGTATTAGTTTGAAAATAAAAAGTGTTATGACATTTGAAAAATAATACATGAAAAATGGTTAAAGGGGATCAACTGTATTTTATAATGGTTTAAAGGAAAAATTTATTTTTTTATGAATAAATTCTAAAATGGTTTAATTTTGGAATTGGTTTAATTATGATGAGTAAGGTCGACTATGAGAAAAATGATAATTGATAGATGTAAACCTATGATGTTTTGAAGTGTTAAGAAGGCCAACTATGTGGAACTTGTAACATGTGGATTGATGAAATGTTTAATGATAATGGAAAAATAATTTCCCACCCATGGGTTTGGATTTTGGACATGGAACACCTTATCTTATATTTTGATGGCTAGACATGGCGTTCAATATCCTTTACATGAAATGTTGGACCAAGAGTTCCTTTTTTTCAGCTAGGGCATCAACATGATGATCTAGGGACAAATAGAATTTGGAATGGTATTGGTAATTAGACCAATATCCATTTGTGACTATAATTTGAAATTAAATAATATAGTGACTCATTTAGTAGATTGTTTAACCCCGAGGTTTTATGATTTAAACTCCTAGTATGGTTGAAGTAGGTTTAGTTGGTCAGGTATCATGGAAGAACCCAAGAACCAATGTCGAAATTTATAAAAAAAATTGTGAAACTTGATTCATTTATTAACTTATTTATTAGTTAAATTATAAAAATACACAAAATATTACTATTATTAAATTGGATATTTCTTTTGACACAATTGGTAGTGTCATACGGAGTTGTAATAACACCTTTCTCTAGCCATCATTAGTACCTGAGTAAATTTAATTGTTCCAGGTCAGGATAAGGGAAAAGGAACTATGATATATGGTTTATTAGGACATATGTTTTGGGTATAGTATGGGGGAAATGACATAATATTGGGACCCATTCTGAGGATTGTTAGTGTCTCTTTATTGTGACACCCACCATGAAAAATTGGTTTTTATTTTTTATTTATGGAATTTAATTTGGAATAATTATTTTTTTCGAAGTCCAAGTATTATGTATTTATAATATATATGAATTTTTAATTGTGCATGAATTGTTCATTTTTATGAGTAACCATGAAGAAACCGTCTGTGGGGGTCTTTTAAAGGGACAACTCTATTTTCCTCAATTGGAGCATGGTTTGTCCAATTGTGTGGTACCTAGAAGAAATCACATGGGTGGTTTCAGATAGGCATTTACTAGTTTATAGTTACATAAACCATGTATTCTAATATTTGGTTTATCTATATTATTACAAAATATTCTTATTTTAATTTTCATTATTTTTAATTTAAACCCCCAAATTAAAGCACTACACTCTCTTTTACCATTTCTACCTCACGTGACTAGCTCTATCCAAACTCCCCAGAACACATAATCCCTCCTCTGAAAAGTTATATTCATTGAGGTGATTCTCCCTAGAATATTTTAATTTCATGGTAGAATAATCAATTTATGTAATCCACCTCCCTTCTTCCTCCCTCTTTCACTGATTTATTTTCTCTATATTTCTCTATTCGATTGGTAAAAACCTATATCAAAGGGTATGACCAGATTTTTTTGTTCTTCAAGTTTTAGGGATTGATAAGGGTCTCTCAAGTCACTTTATTTATTTTTTATATAGTTCCAAATTAGAAGTTATTATGATTCTTTTGGATCACATGTGGTCATTTTTAGGTTGATGTTTCTATTGAACCCCATTGTATTGCATGTTATAAATTGATTTTAAAATTTTAAAATTTTTAATGTGAAATTGTAAATATCATTTGAATGCTATAATAGTCATAAGTTATTTTTGATACTCTTTTTATATTATCATTATATTATTCTACATGCAACGTTCTCAATAAAATAATGGTAAAACAATTTAAAATTCTTTAAAATGGGTTTTAATTTTCTTTGTGAATTCAAATTTTTATGTCCTGCCTTATTGGTTTTTAATTTTCTTTGAAATGTTTTAATGAATTGAATGGTTTTAGATCACATTATAAGTTTTATTTAAATTCCTATTTTTATTTATAATAATATAATTAAATATTTTTCAATGTGTGTTTAATGGATGTTTCATTTTAGAAATGGGTATTCTTTTCTTTAGAATATTTTTTTAAATGTGGGTGATATATAGTTTTTATGAAATAAAATGGAACCAAAATTGAGAATTTATTATTGAGTTTTATTATTTTTTGAAACTTAAACCAGTATTTTTATTTGGATTCTAAATAATTTTACAAATAGATTTCAAATGTAAATATATATGATATTTTTCATAGCCCCGGATGTCACTTTTCGAAATTATGTTTAATTGATTGTTGATTATTCCATTATTTAGCCCATTTTTTGTTAAGGATATTATGTTTATCCCTGATTTTTTTGTTCATGTTGTTACTCATGATTCACTAAAGATTTGGGGATTTTATAAGGGAAGAGTGTGAGGTGGGAAGGACAATGTTATGGAGTTATCCTTTAGGCATTATTATTATAATGGGATGATATTTCTTTGCAACCTAATTGACCCTCTTAGTATTCCATGAGGAACCATAGGATAATATTTTGGAAGTTATGGTATTTTTATAGGCTTTTTGGTATTATTAAATAGATTGTTTTCCATAGTATTAATATATCATTCTAGTTGTATGGTCACCAATGAGACTAGGTATACAGTGGTTCGGTTGATATATGTGTGATTGTTAACCCGCAGATTTTTGGCCCACCTTGTGTGTCTTATACTTATCTCATCTATCCTTTAGGTTGTTCCTCATGATAGTTTTGGTATTTTATGACATCTTTATTATATATTGAGGATATAAATTTCTTACCTGTTATATAATACATTTCCAGACAAGTTGGTTCTTTTATAATTGAGTTTTGACCTTATATGGTTTTCCTTGTGTTGGTATTGTTTATCCATTTGACTTTTACGGAATTAACTTGTGTGTATTTTGTATTATTTTATAATATATTGTTTTATAAATGTTTTGGATGTAAGGGTTGATAAAAATAGTTTTTACTTCATTAAGAGGTTAAATAAATGGGTTTTCCTTGAATTTGTTTTATAAAAATGATATTTTTACTTGATTTTAGAAAAGGGGAATTATATTTTTTAGTCTTAATTTGATTAATGGTTTGATTTTCATTATTTAACAATATTTGTTTATGTTTTATAAAAAGTGTATTTATTTGAAATTGTTCTTGTGATTTTTTTAATAAATAATTTAAAAAATAATTTATATTTTATTTTCAAACTAGCGATTTATAAACTATTTTACCAAGGTATTTCATAGTTCTAATAGGTAGTGGTGTCTGACTATGTCTATATGTTCTCAGACCTAATTTATCAAATTTATAGGTTCTTGGTTTTCATTTAGACTCCTAATTGATAATTTATTACTCTAATTTCAGTTTTTATTTTACATCATTTACCTACCTGGGTATATTAGTTGTTTTTGTTGGGCCTACTTTAAATTAATATAATGGTAGATAAGATTCCTTTTAAAGGATTTGTATAAGACAATTATGGTTTTACTATTTTCTATTTTTTGGGGTGCAGTGAAATTATTTTGGTTGATAATAGGCATTTTGGTGGGAATTGTTTCTTAGTAGTAGAGGGGGGTTGAGGTAGTGAGGGAGGTTTTTGATGCTTATGTTTTCTACTTCTTTCTATACTAGTTTTCTTTTTGATTTCTTCCTTTTTAATTAAATAGGGATATCTTATATATGGGAAGATCATGATAGTTTTTTTTATATTTCCAATTTTTTATATACTTGGATTTTTAGGTGAAAATATTACCATGTCTTTTTTCAGGATTCCCAGTAAGTTGTTTCTAAACCTTGGGGATCAGGAACATCATATTGACTAGTAGTTATCCAATTTGAGTATTTGTTAGAAGCATGTTCAAGGATGTAAAATTAAAAAAAAATCATTTCATATGTTCTTACTTCCCATACGAGACTATTAATTTTTAATTCCATTTATGTTGTTGGGTTGTTAGGGTATGATCGAGTTAGAGTTTTTCATTCTAACTAAAGAGATAAATGCAACAAGATTCTAATCGAATATTTATTAACATGATCCTCAGGTTTCGTTGGGAAATGGGTTTTAATTTTCAATTTTAATTTCATTGTATTAACCATTGATCATGAGTTAATAATGTCTGAAAATTAACTTTTTTATTATCATAACACTTTTGGGGAAGAAAGTGAGAAACTAAAATAGTTATTCTAGTTTGAAAAACATTGTAAGACATCACAGAACTATTGAAAAATAGTTTAAATCTATTTTCACCATTAACCCTAAATAATTTCCTAGAGATATATGTTACCGGTGTTTCCAAATCTTCCTTTAAAAGTCTTCAAAATGACGATCCAGTTTTTCCTAGGTTTGTATGTACTTCTCTCTAGTGATCTTCCCTTTTTTGAAACCTCTTTTAAATTTAAGGTCCTATTTTTTAATACATACACACTACTCACCATTCATATCAACTCAAATGATACATTCCACCATCCCGTCATCCTCCTCTTATGTGACATTAATGTCAAGAGATTCCCCCACCATTTCTTCCTCCGAATTCCCAAGCAACTCGAGAGGATTCCCTTTTAAAAAATCTTCCTCATCTGTATCCTGCTGATACAAGACACCCTTTCAGGGGCTAGACTTGATTTGAAAAGCCTCTAAATTCCATTAATATTCTACTCTTGGAATATCATGAAGTATCTTGTTTATAGAAAATGCCATCTCTTTTGCATCATCATTCTTCTCAATTTCTTTTGAAGACTCACCTTTGGAACTCTACTTGGTGTAAGAAGAGATTCCCATCATCCCCCTATTTATAACCTTCACAACTAACATGGTCTCCATTGCATTAGGAAGGTAAGAATAATCCTTCATCCCTTTAACATAATTCTCCTTTGCCAGAATGCTACCTCTAGAGTCATGTGAAACCTTCCTCCCCTTCTTTTTTATGGTGATGTAAACCGTTCTATTATGATCATCCTCTATATTATCAACGAATACCTGACTGCATACCTCATATCTAGAAATATCCCTAGGTAAACCCTAACCCTCCTTGATAGTCTCAAACTAATATTGATCACAAATTTCTAGATCCACCTGCTTATTACCCAATGCATTAAATGTTTTTCCAAGATTTAATACTAACAATGTTATTTTATACCTGGACTCATCCACTACATATGTCCATCCCTCTAAGGCCTATAAGTTATTCACCTCACAACCAATAGGACCTTTATATTTGGATATATGAAACACTTCTCCAAGAGTTTGAAGACTCCCAGTGCACACTTCCCCAGTATAGGATAGGGATTTCATAGTGGGACTAGAATCCAATGCCACATCCACTTAAACACCTTCAAATAGTTCTGGAATCTCATTGACTAGATTTAGGATATCCAAATCCTTTCACAAGAAATAGAATACATTTAATATTTTTGAATTATCATTAATTTACCTCAACTCCACCTGATTAGGAATATGCTAATCCTCATTATCATACATGATTTACCTTGTCATTAAAATTGGATTTAGTTTTGGGGATAAAGATGTAACTCAAGACATAAGGTTGTTTTATAGGTTATTATAAACCCTGTGACAACTAAACTCTATATTATAGATAGACTCTTGAAAAAATTTCATGATTGACATGTATCTATCAACCATTTTGAAAAGTTTGGCACAATCTTATATCTCATTTTTTATATTTAAAATACATAACCCTTCGATTATTAGTGTGTTAGAAAAATGAGATAAGTTTCATGGTCAGCATTGACATATGTGGGGTTCTTTTTATAAGGTTTGTGTTATTCCATTATTTATAATATTTTTCATAAGGGGGGAAAATAATTTTTTTTGGGTGAAAAAACTGTTTTTCAATAAAATGATTGTTTTTTAATGCAAGGTCTTATGAATTTTTTGTAAAATGATGTTGGTTTTAATGTTTTTTAATTAGTTGATTTAATTTTGATTTTGGAAAATGTTTTCTATGTGATTAATTTTTCTAATAATATATGTGTGGTGTTCTAAATGATGGGTTTCATATTTTGGGAGAAAATTGTGATTTCAAAATTGTGTTTTTACCATTTGGGGGTTTATTTCAAAGGTGTAAAGAATTTTTAAACTATATCAAATGAGAACTCTATGTTTTCATTAGAAACAGGGAAAATGTTTTGGTTTTAAAGGAAGATGTTTTTTTCTATAATTAGTTTTAAAATAATTTTAAATTAACCATTATAAGTGTGGTCTTCAGGTTTGAAATTTGAAATGGTGGTCAATTTATTTTTTATTAAAGAATTCAGAATTATAATAGATCCTTAGTTTTCAAAATAGGATTTCAAAAAAAAAAAGAAAATATTATTTGTTTTGTCCCGTTTGTGTTTTGGGATAGAATGATGTGATTTTAGTGAAATTAAAATGAAATTATTTATGACGCATGTTGTTTTATGTGACATAATCCCCTCCTATAATTGTCTTGTGTGAAAGTAGAATGTTCATATTAGGAATCCTTCCTTTATTTGTTTAACACTACATAAGATATGATGTAACGACCCAAAATTATATCAATAAAATTTTCTTTATTATGTGTGTTTCATCTAGTGTTGATCACCTATAGAACAAAATAAAACATCATA
Source organism: Viscum album (assembly GCA_963277665.1). Lineage (NCBI taxonomy): Eukaryota > Viridiplantae > Streptophyta > Magnoliopsida > Santalales > Viscaceae > Viscum > Viscum album. Next base: position 1,636,451,698 of record OY728163.1, on the reverse strand, counting down.
AATGGAGAATGAATGAAATAAAAGGTATTTCTAGATGTTAAGGAACCTATACCATGTAAATAATAACATAACCTTAGGAATAGTACAATGACCATTATGAATAGTATATTAGCGTAATAAATATGAACATTACCAATGAAAGTATGATTAAAATTTATGCACTTTATAAATGATTGTATCATGTAATTATATTATAGTGTAAGTAAATGAATATTTTAAAGAATGTTAAATTAAGTGTCGGTATTTTTGTAAGTCTTAAATATTTATTTAAAATTTTATAATTAATAAAATGATTTAAAATAAAATATATTCATCTATAATGTATTCATAAAATAACATTTTTTTGTCTTATCGATTTATGATAATTTTACGAGACCTTAGTTTATTTTTGAAAGTCTTATAAAATTAGTTATATATTTAAAATCTATATTTTTTGAGTGAATTATGATTTTAAATTAAAAAACAAATTTCTTATATTTAGAAAATTATTTTCAAAAAATTTAGATCATTTTTTAGTTATACATTTTGAAAAATGGTTAGGATAAATTTTTGGGATTTTTATAAAATAATTGAATTTCTGGTGAATACTAAAATATGAAAATTTATGATAAATGATAGATACATGATTTATTGAGTAATAGGTGATTTTTTGATGATATAGAAACCCTTGTATTTAATGAAAATGAATTTATTACTGTATTTAGTCACAATAATCAACACTATTGGTTTTCTTAAGAAAAATAATGAAATAAATAATTGAATAATGAGAAATTACCCCTCTCCTCCACTATAAATACCACACAACACCACCACTTCTCCTCACAACTAACAAGATATTATCCTTATAAAATTTATACCTAATACTATTACTACAACTTTACCCATGTCTATGATATATTGGTCTCATAAAAATACCAAAACCAATCCCCTCAAGGAGGTTCTCAAAGAGGTGTATTCTAGAGGTAAAATCCTCTTCCTTTTCCTTTTAATTTCATTTCAAGTTCGTTTAGTTTATTATTATATTGTCATCTACTATTTCCAAATGTCCATGAAAAATCTAGTATCTTTAATATAATGGAATTATATAAGGTTAATTCAAGATCCATTATCAATATCCTTACTCTCTCTATTTTATTAAAAAAAGAAATCATCATCTGGGAGGTGCCGATTTATAACCTTCATGGATGATAAAATTTCATTCTTCAAGGACTGTCATGATACCATTTTTATGGTTAAACCAAAATATTTTATATTTATTATAACCTATTTAATATTCTATAACCATTATATATATATAATAATAATAATTTAAACGACCAAACTAGTTCGGGGTGATCAAAATATCGCCGTAATAATCTAAATAATTATCATTAAATTTCTTATATAATGATTTATCTCCATACCATATAAGAAGATGATATATATAATAATTTTCAGTTATATATGATCATCAATATCATATAAATTCAATTCTAGATAATTATACCCATTTCACATAAACATCTATACTCATAGATAAGTATACCAATTGTCAAAAACAAGGAAATGAATGCTCCCGAGCAATAAAATTGTATTTATAACTCATCAAAACGTTTATAAATGAACATAATAAAATTATAATTAATAAAATAAATGTTTATACGGTTATTAATTAATTAATTAATGGATTTAATTTTATTATCACAGAAGTTAAGGTCATGTGCAGAATACATTCAGCCATAAGGTAAGGGTTTCTACCCAAAAATCCATTTTTCATTCCGGATTACTCTTTCTCTCACATCACCCTAATGAAATTATTAATTATTATTATAAAATAAAAATAAATTATGTTTTAATTTTCTTTATATGTGTACCAATAATAAACCTTTTTTAAGGGGAGTTACATGTTTTATAAGGATCTTTCTCAATCCTTCCCGACACGCAAGCCCAATTAACAGGAACATCTCAATTTCTTACCCATTTTCAAGTGCCGTCTACATTTAGTTTTAAGAAACCATTATTTTTATAAAATTACTATTTTTGTTATAAAAATAAATATTTTTTCATTACTAGTTTCATACAAACAATTATAAAAAATAAAATGATTTCTCCAAAATAAATCTTCTTTGCAAAGTAAAAGGGGTATTTCTCTCAAGAATTCATCGATTATTTTATTAGAGTATTTTTATCTATTTCAACACCTATGTTTAATTTTATGATTAATATATTATTATTTTAATATATAATATCTTATTAAGTGGTTTGTAACTTTTTTACCAAGGACGTGCTATCTTGATTCTATTCACTGTGTTACTCCGATTGGTTAGTGATTATGATTACATATTGGGGAATGTTATTTACATTTCATATGTTTAGGTTGTTTATGTTCATACCCATTCATATAATTAATTCATTGAACTTATATTTTTATGGGTGGTAACTACTATATCCCCTTGATGCATCGGTAGATCTCATGAGAGAAAACAAAATTGAGTTTGGGCCAAAGCCATACCCTTGTATTTTTAGATATATTGACTGAGGCCTTGACAATAAGTTTCAGATGTACAATATTATTCATTCCCTCATTATGATATTAGTATTGATAGTAAATTTTATTATTCGACTAGTATAATTACAATAGTTATGTTTTATTATGGAATTATCTTTTATATTTATTCCTTCCATATTATAATTATGTTTATTTTTAAAGGTATGTGTTTTAGTTATCCACTGTACCTATTGTTTTTGTTTATAATAACATCCACTTTATTACTTATCCATACTTATAATATGAGCTCACCCATTTCTTTTGTTTTATTTTTTTCTAGAATGAGAATATTAATATTATTATGAATAACTTTAAGGAATATATCTAAGAGTTTATGGGTGTTTCCAATAGAGTTGCAATATTTTTTTTTCATTAAAGATGTAATATATATCTAATGTTTGTATTCTGTTTGAAAAAAATACTAAACTATTCTATCTTTTTGGATGAAACTAATTTTTAAACATAATAATGTAATAAATTAAGGCACCAGATCTGGGAAATCGAGGTTGGGGACTTTATAGTTGGTATTAGAGGAAGTTTAATAAAAACCTTGGAAAATATATTTAGAAAACATAGATTAAGAAAGATAGCCCTAATATAGACTTTGAGGATAAAAATACCAGAATATACTATAATTCGGGTAAGGTATATATTATGTGTATATTTCTAGAAAATACATCCCTGTCTGGATTGTACAAGTCGGTGTGGTTCTAGAACAGATGTACATAGAAGTAACAACTATGACAAAATTTTTTGGGTCTGACTCGGGATAACCTAGTACACAAAAATGGTCATTAATACTCACATGGTTATACATTCCCATGGGATATTATTAGGATAATTCATATTTTCCTTATAAACCATCATTAAATATTTAATTGAAATTTTTTCCTTAATGAAGCCATTCTTATGATTATGATACTAGACATGCATAAAATTAAAATTTATGTTATATGTTTTTCAAGTTCAACATTATAAATTATGAATCATAGAATAATTTAATATATGGAAATATTTTGAAATGTAACCTAATGGATGAAATGGAAACCACATGAACATGTGCATCACATGTAGGTATTTCCCTCTTATTGAAGATAATGGCATTGGTTCTGGAGATGCAACTACTGTTCAACAACATATAACTATATTGGGACAACTAACTCAGGTTATGAACAATAACCTTACAAGTATGGATCATACTGATCCACGGTGTAGAGGAGAAATGTTATATGGCTTTATATGACAAGAACCTCCATTATTTAATGGTATTACAGACCCATTCGTAGTAGAGTAGTGTATACGTTACTTAGAGAATATATTTCTCACATTGGGAAGTAACAAAAGGGAGAAGGTTGTCATGAAATTTTATCATCTATCAGGAGATACCGATTAGTGGTGGTATTTGATTCAAAACAAAAAGGTAGAAGAATATATCGGAAATACTTAATGGAGGTATTTTAAGTAAATTTTCCTAGAAAAATATTTTCCTCTTGAACAACGAGGGGATTTGGAAATGAAATTGATGAATCTGAGGCAGAAGGAGGATGAGAATTTTGCCATGTAAGACGCCAAATTTACAAGGCTGTAAAGTCATGTTACAGAATTCATTTGTAATCTGAGGAGAAAGATTGATAGATTCTTTGAATGTTTGAAACCATTCCTACAAAGAGCACTAGTTTTGTAAACTTTCTCACCATATTAAGATTTTGTATAATGTGCAATAAAGATAGAGAAACAATTATATATGTATTTTGACATTAAATGAAATAAATAGAATAAGTTTGAGGAGTAGGAAAGAATTTATAAATGTAAGAATAAAAAAGAAAGTTTTCCAAAATGTGATACCAGTAAAAGGAAGAACCCCGAAGAATTTTTAAAAGGAAAAGGAGTCTGTTACATGTGTGGAGAAAATGGCCACTGTTGACACTCCTTTTTCTTCACAGAGTCTAAACGAAATTAAAAGGTAAATACCCCAAACAAAGAAGATTCATCCTTTGAATAAATATAAAAAAAGAGAAAGGGATGAACAAGGAGAACATTGCCCATAGGTCGTGCAAGTTCCAGTATGGTCGCGCAAGTACACTTGCGCGCCACCGAGTGGTAATGAAGGTGACTTGCGCGCCCTCTTTGAAAATCACCCAGGGTCTTCTCCAGCCTATAAATACCCCTGGTGGGCCCCCCATTTGAGAGAGTATTTTTTCCAGAATTCAGATACAGAGCTCTGAACGCCCAAGTCTCTTCTTCAAGTCTTCTGAACACTTCTAAGGTAATTCATTACCTAGAATGGAAGGTATAAACAATAAAAATAAGTTCTCAGTGTTAGAATTAACACACACTTGCACGCCTAAGTGTCTTACCCTTAAGGGAATTGGACACACTTGCGCGCCTCCTTACCTACTTATTGAAACTTGCGCGCCACTCTTCTGGAAGTACCTCGGGATAATTCTAAAGGCTTTGGTCAAGGATCGCCCAAGTATTACCCTACTAGTTAACCATTTCCAAAGTATATAGGTGTCGCACAAGTACACTTGCGCGACCAAGACTTGTGCGCCCATGCAGTACTTGTGCAACCCCTAAGGACTTGCGCGCACTTCTATTTTTGGGTTCCCTTCCTACCCATTTCACCTCTCTTATTCCATTCCACCTCTCCTATTCAAGATTCAGTCTCCAAGACACAATTCAAAGAAATTTATGGCATGTTTTCTTGATTTACTTTTTTATCTGAAAGTAATTTCGTGGAACATCTCTCAAAACCTAGTGATTTACACATCTTTATGTCACTAAAGTAAGAGATTTCATTCAGTAAACCTCATCCTTTAATATGAGAGAACCCTAATCATGGGCCTCCTTTTTAGGAGTAATCCCCAATCATAATTTCCCTTAAACTGGGCCTCATTTTCATGAGTAATCCCCAGTCCAAGTCCTCTTAATTCTGGGCATCCTCCTTAGGAGTAATCCCCAACCATAATTCCCTTAACCTGGGCCTCCTTTTCAAGTGTAAGCCCCAGTCTTAATTTCTCTAAACCAGTCTTCATTTACTTTTGATTTGAGTTTCCTTTTCAGGAGTAAAATCCAATCATAAGTCCCCTCTTAATTTGGGCATCTTTCTCAGGAGTATGCCCCAAGTTAGAGTATCCAAATCTCCATAAAGTACATATACCTTTATGGACCTTTTTTCCAGGTTTCTTCCCTGAAGTAAATCCTAATCTTCATTTATCTAGGTAGTCATACATACATAAGCCCCACATTATTTCTCATGATTGCATCTTTTATGGAACAATTTTTTGGTTTTACCAATACCTCTTGTTTCTCACACCGAGCATGACTCGCGTGATCTTAGAGTGTAAAAGTAATTATGACATATTTATTGGATCCATAAATCATATATAAACCTCATACTCCCTTACTCGAACTATATGGGTTCTAATTCCTTCTCTAAACAAGGATACATAGGTAGCCCATCTGCGGGTGCGATCCCAACTCTGAAATAATCTTCGTCCTTCTGAATGACAATAAACTTCAAGTTCCCCGCTCAGTGGCTTTAAAACCAGCATGGTTATCATAATAACCAAGAGACTTCTATATAATGTATTAAAGGATTCCATTGACTAAGAATATCTAAAAAAACACAGATGATTCTATAGTGATGAAGAACCTCAAATACATAGAAAAGATTCTCTAAATTTCATACATATTTATCATTGATTATCAGATCTAAAGGAATGCTTATTCTAATACTTGGTAATGTAATAAGGATTCACGAACATAACTTAAATCTATAAAGTGAGTCTCGGAGTAGACAATAATTCCCCTCAAAAAGGTGTGATGAGTCTGACCTCTCATCCTCTCGACCAATGAAATTTCTTAAGCCTCATCTGTTCACAACTAATGATCACCTGCCTTTGTAAAGTAGGTCCAAATGGATATGGAATCATTGGAAGTTTCCGGTTCTACAAACAAACCCATTAGAAATTGATTGGAATGTTTGAACCTTAAATCAATGAGTTCATCCCCAATTCTAGAGGGAAAAATGGTGAACCCAATGTGAATCCTTATCCAAGTTAAAATGATAGTTTAACTACTTTTTATATAAGTCCCCGACCTTAAACCTTACTTAATATTGAATTAAATGAATAATTCACATTGAGGATATTTTCAGGTTTAGAATTTTAGAGAATTAGATCATAAAACATGCATTACATTCCACATTTAAACAAAGTGGTTACATAAAATATAGTATTCATTTTTAACATAAATGGAAACATATTTAAAATAAAACATGGATTCTTTCTTGACACTTCCTTGACACTATCATCATATCATGTACCTTTCCCTTGACCTATGAAAAACATTTCAAAAAATTTGGATGAGCATAAAAAGCTCAGTAAGGGATATAAAAATATGGAAAGAAAACATGAGTACATATATACATAAGAATGAAATCATAATTTACCCATAAAACATAATCACTTTAACATACCTCGTCAAATCATGAATAAATCATAGAAATCAGAAGACATAAAGGTAACTTGAGGCATTCATAACATTCTTACGTAGGTAGTAACCCTCTTGGTTACGTTTGGAATACCCATCACAGTATATTCCCTAAATCTCTTCATAGAAACCTTAACATTTCACCCCTTCGCGTTACCCAATGCATTAGAGAGCTATATCGGGCTCACCCGCCCTTAGTTTATCACAGAACCACCCGTCTTCATAATAATGCCCATGAACCATAACATAATCGTATCACATAAAACATACATAAAGGAAACATAACATTTCCACATTTCAATCACAAGATATAAATAAAACACATTGATATAATAAAGACATTATGAAACCCATTTTCAATACCAAAATGAAAGAAAAGTAAAACAGGGTATTTATTTTTCTTTTAAAAAAACGGTATGGCTTGTAGAGGAAGCCGAACCTCAAATAATGGTCACGGCGGTGGAGAAGTCATTGTCACCGCATACGTACGACAAAAAAACATTCCCTTTTGTTGTTAAGTAAATGCTTAGTATAAAAAAGATTCCTTTTGAATAAACATAAAAGTCAAAGGGGTTTATACACCGTATAAAATAAGGTTGTGTATAAAACAAAATATGCCTCAATGAAAGGAGATTGAGACGAAGTCCCAAACCTCAGGTCCGACTTGACTCGATCGTTCTTTAATGTCCTGAATAATACACTTGAGTTAATTTCTACTTGCTTAAGAACCTTTTTAAAGTTCATTATTACTTTTATACCATTTATTACCATGTTATAAACATTATGTAATCATTTAAGTTAATAATGCTTGTTTTGTCGATATTTGGTTCTTAAGTCGAAAGTGGACTTCTTACAATTACATGTTGTTCGTGTGGTCAGAAGTTCTCTATATCCAGAATGATATTAATTATTTGGATATCATATATATCATATATATACCTAATATAAATGTATTTATAATATTACATAATCATTTAGATGTAAGAAATGAAATGCACCGTTCATGGAGACGGTAAGCCGTACGTACTCATGAACACTACTTTCATTTCTATGTCATATTAATGGAATTAAAACTAAATGAGAGGTATGTATATTTTAATTACAGAATTATATTCACAATTTAGATGTAACATAAATCATATATAATAACTTTAAATCCATCCTTTATACGTCCCACATATGGTATTAATGAATCAAATCACTTTGAGGGGGCGGTAGTCCACACTTCCTTAAATGAAGATATCGTGTTTACCCATAATGGAAACCATAAAGGTATGCCCAAAATGAAAAATACAGTAGATTAAGGAAAACATAAACATATTATATATCATATATAAATATAGTGTCATTTTAATGGCCACCTTTGAAGGTTTTAAAAGAATTTTGAACAATCATCGTTTCAGGAGGCAGAAATTCGCCATCCATGGAAACAGTATGTTCTTTAACCATTAGATGTAGGTGTGTGTAAGTGTAGCTCGAATACTTGTTACAAAAACATCCTAGTATACGGAAGATACTGGTGTTGTTACAAAATAAATGAATAAAAAGAGTTTAGGGGGTTGTAGAAGAAAAATAAAACAAAAGAACACAAGTGAAGACATTACCTTAAAATCGGGTAACTCCCTTTAGTTTGAGCTCAAAGGCTTCCTTGGGAAGAATTCTGCCCAAAGTGAGGCTTCAAGGAGTAAGAGAGGAAAGTGGAGAGACAAAATGGGTAGGGGTTGGCCGAGCCAAAGGCTTTGGAAGTGTGGGTAAGGAGGTAGATTTGGGGGCCTTTTATAAGAGGAGAAGAGGGTCACTCTTGGAGAGTAAAGAAATGTTAATTTATTTTAAAATGAGTTTCGGATTTAAAAAGTCCCAAATTGATATAATTCTAGGATAAGGTGATAAGGTTTAGAAATATACCCAACCAATAGGTTTTTGACAAGTGTAGATCTTAGATTTTACATTATCTTTTCATTTTATTTCAATCGTTAAATAATGAGGTAAAAGATCCATCATCATGATGTCATGAATAATTTAATTTATTTAATGTCTAAAAATTATGAAAAAACTAATATGATGTAGGAAAAATTTTTATATTTCCAATGACTATTTATCGTCATAAATTTGACTTGTATAACTCCATGTAAAAATTGTTTTAATAAAACAACTCATGTTTGTGTCATTTTTACTTTTACATTAAATAAAAAGTTGTTTATGTTATTTCCCAACCAAAGTGGCTCCATGGGGTCCCCAAGTTGACCCTTGGATTTTCTTCGTCGTCCATGACACATCCAATAAGGGTAGGACATGTGTCAAGCTCATCTCATATTATTAAAACATTATTTTTACCTTAAACTACACTAATTACCTCTAATCGCGATTAAGAACTTAAAAGTTACTATTCACCAAAAAAATAATTTTAATCTCATTGAACCACATTTTACTTCTTAATGACAACCATGTATGTCGGATTTTTGAAAATCAAATCACAGAAGTGCCAAAGTTTCATTTAAACGAAAAATCAGTTTCTTTAACTACCACTTAGTGGTTTCACTATTCATCAATAATTGTAGTTTTTCAGAAAAATACCAAAACATCACCCCTAAGATATATTTGATATTCCGACTTCAAAAATGATGTCTATTTTAAAAAATTCAAATCATATAAGTTACATTAATTATTTTAATAATAAATTCCCGTTTTCATGACAAATAGCGTGTTTTTATGAAACAATAAATATCAAAAGAGTGGCACTAGTTTAAGTCCAATTTCAAAGTGAAATTGATTCCAATGAACACCATTGGATTAAATGGTAAAAATATATTCTAATTTCACTTCAAAACCAATTCAAAAGATAATCTAATCATATAAATAAATTAGATTAAAATGAGGTTTTGAATTAAAATACAACATTATTCACTATTCATTAAAAAAATGAACTTTATCAGAAAAATACCAAAAATTCACAAAAAGGAAATTTTGATGTCCCAATCATAAATAATAAGTTTATTTTGACAAACATAGCTTATAAAATTGTCAAAAGATAGAATTAAAAATGGTTTTCCATCAAAAGGCAGTAAAACAATCTTTTAAAAATATTAGTGTATTTCATGCTTAAGATTGGATGTATTCTCATTTTAAGCCTCTAAAACACTATCTAATTCACTAATAGACATAGATAAAAATATCTATTATTCATTACTTACTTGGGATGTTACATCCTTCCCCCCTTTAGAAAATTGTGTCCCCACAATTTATTTACTTATCGAATAAATGGGGGTACTTATCCCTCATTGAATTTTCAGATTCACATGTTGCCTCTTCCATCATGTGGTTTTTTCATAGAATCTTTACCTGATTAATCACCTTATTCCGTAACACTTCCTCCCTGTGGTCAAGAATCTGGACCGGTTGTTCCTCATATGATAGGTTCTCTTCCAGCTGAACTACCTCTGGACTCAAAACATGAGATGGATCTGGCATGTACTTTCTCAGCATCAAAACATGAAAAACATTGTGTACCTGAGATAAAATCAGAGGTAAAGCCACCCGGTATGCAACTGATCCAACTCTCTCAAGAATTTCATATGGTCCAATGAACCTTGGACTCATCTTTCCTTTCTTACCAAATTACATCACACTTTTCCATGGTGAGACTTTGAGAAAAACATGGTCACCTACCTCAAAAGATAGATCCTTCCTCCTGTTGTCCGCATAAATCTTCTGCCTGCTCTGAGCTATTCTCATGTGTTTCTATATCAGCTGAACTTTTTCTACCAACTCTCCTACCAATTCTGGTCCCATCAGCTTTCTTTCACCCACTTCATTCCAAAAAACTGGAGTTCGACACCACTTCCCATATAACGCCTCAAATGGTGCCATCTGTATACTGGAATGAAAACTGTTATTATATAAAAATTCAACCAAAGAAAGATGTTGGTCCCAACTTCCCTGATAATCTATAGATCAAGAACGTATCATATCCTCCATTGTATGAATTGTTCGTTCTGATCACCCATCTGATTGAGGATGAAAAGCTGTAATAAAATTTAATTTAGTACCCAACGACTTCTGAAGGCCTTTCCAAAAGTTAGAAGTGAACCTGGGATCACGGTCAGATACAATGGAGAGGGGAACTCCATGTAACCTGACTATCTCTTTAAGATACAAACGGGAAAGTTGATCTAGGTAAAAAAGTATCTCGTATTGCAAGAAAATGAGCAGATTTAGTCAAATGATCAACAATAACCCAGATTGCATTATTACCTCAAGGTGTCTTCGGCAAACCCACAACGAAGTCCATGGATATATTCTCCCATTTCTATTATGGTACTGGTAAAGGCTTAAGCATCCCTTTCGGTAACCGCCACTCTGCATTAACCTGTTGACATGTCAAACACTTCACAGTAAAATCATCAATATCTCTTTTCATTCCATCCCACCAGTAATACTCCCGCAGATCTCTATACATCTTAGTACTACTATGATGAATTGAAAACGGAGAACTATGAGCTTCACATAACAACTCTCTCTTCAACTCTGAATCACAAGGTACACACAACCTCTTAACAAATCTCAAAACGCAATCATTATAAATGTTGAATTCATGCAATTTACCTTTCTAAACCATCTCTACCTTTTTCTGCAACTCACTGTCTTGCTTCTGTGCTTGCTTGATTCTGTCTGGTAGAGAATATTTCACTGATACCTGAAACAAAATAGAAGAACATCCTGGACCAACAACTTCTATACCAAAGTTCATCAAATCCTTAACCAAAGGATCACGTTCCAAACGCAACATTGCTAATGAAGCATTACTTTTTCGACTCAAAGCATCATCCACTTTATTCGCTTTTCCCGGAAGGTAATGAATTGTACAATCATAATCCTTGATTAATTCTAGCCATCTCCTCTGTCTCATGTTAAATTCTTTCTGAGTGAATATATACTTTAAACTTTTGTGATCGGTATATATTTCACACTTTACTCCATACAAATGATGCCTCCAAATTTTTAAAGAGAAAACAACAGCAGCTAATTCCAAATCATGTGTAGGATAATTTACCTCATGAGTTTTCAACTGTCGTGAAGCATAAGAAATTACCTGATCATTCTGCATTAAGACACAACCAAGTCCTTTCAATGAAGCATCACTGTATATAACAAACTCACCATTCCTGGAAGGTAGTGCCAAAACTGGAGCATTCACCAATATTCTTTTCAGTTCTTGAAAACAATCATCACATTCTTTTTTCCAAATAAACTTAACACCCTTCCGAGTTAGCTTAGTCATTGGACTAGATAACTGTGAGAAATTCCTAACAAACCTTCGGTAATAGCCTTCCAAACCAAGGAAGCTATGAATCTCAGTTACATTTGTGGGTCTTGGCCATTCTTCAACAACCTTTGTTTTTTCAGGATCAACGGTTATCCCATCTTTAGAAACAACGTGAACAAGGAAAGAAATTTGTTGCAACCAAAACTCACACTTGATGAATTTACCATACAATTTCTTTTCTTTTAAGGTTTGAAAAATTTCCATTAAATGTCTTTCATGCTCCTCTTTACTTCTAGAAAACACCAGAATATCATTAATCAAAACCACCACAAACTTATCCAAAAACTCATGGAAAATTCTATTCATTAAGTCCATGAATACAGCAGGTGAATTGGTTATCCCAAAAGGCATTACTACAAATTCATAATGGCCATATCATGTACGAAACGCAGTCTTCGGAACATCTTCTTCTTTTACCTTCAGCTGATGGTACCCTGATCTAAGGTCAATCTTTGAAAAAAACTGAGCTCCCTGGAGCTGATCAAAAAAATCATCGATATGAGGCAAAGGATATTTGTTCTTAACAGTGATGTTATTAAAGGCTCTATAATCAATGCAAAGTCTCATAGAACCATCTTTCTTTTTAACAAATAAAATAGGAGCACCCCATGGTGATGTGCTAGGTCGAATGAAACCTTTCTCTAATAAATATTGCAATTGCTCCTTCAACTCTAAAAGTTAAATTTGAGCCATTCAATAAGGGGGTTTTGAAATCGGCTTAGCATCAGGAACTAAGTCAATAGTAAATTCATCTTTCTGATCTGGTATTATTCCAGGAAACTCATCAGGAAAAACATCAGGATACTCATTTACCACTGGCACATCATTAATCTTAACAGTTCCCATGTTTTCAACAATATGTGCAAGGTAACATTCATTTCCATCTTTTACAAGTTTCTAGGCCTCTTGATAAGTTATAAACAGAAAGGGTTCATTCTTGTACACAAACTGAAAGTCTTTCTAAAAAGAAACTTTTTTAGCTCTATAGTCAATCTTAGCATGGTAAATAGAGATCCAATCCATACCCAGGATAACATCAAACTCTACTATAGGTAAAACAATAAGGTTTGAAAGTAGGTTCTTTCCACAGATTAGGATAGTAATATTATTATAAATTCTTTTTGCCTCAAAATTTCCCCCAGGAGTTGTTACCACAAGTTCAGGAGTCATTTCTTGAGATGGTATTCCCATTTTACTAGAAAACGTTTCAGAGATGAAAGAATGTGTGGACCCCGAATCAAACAACACACTGGAATAATCTGAATAAACAAATAAAGTACCTGATACAACTTCATTTGATGGCCCGACATCTACTGAAGTAGTTGCAAAGGATTTCACCACCCCTTTCTGATTGTAGTCTAACGGTTTCCCATCACTCAAGATCTTTGTCGAACACTTGTTTGCATAGTGACCCATCTCATTGCACTTAAAACATTTCACAAACTGTAAATCAAATTTGGACTTACCGTCACCTTGATCTTTTTCAGTGCAATCACAAGCTTTATGTCCCATATTACCACATCGGTAGCACTTTCCAGAATTCAGAAAACATTCCCCAGTATGTCTTTTACCACATTTATCACAAACTGGAAACTTAGTTTTCTTACCATCAGACGTTTTTGAATAATTATTCCCTTTCTCCTGCCACCTCGGTCTCTTCTTCTGCTGGTTCTTATAGAACACTTGATCATCGACAAACTCCATTTCCACCTTCTCAGCTCATCGAACAAGATTTTCATAACTTTTAAACTCACGATAAGGTAATTCCCTTCGATATTTTGGTTTTAATCCTGAGTAAAAATGATTGATTTTACTATCAAGGTCTCGGAAAAAATTTGGAGCATACCTTTCCAATCGAGTGAACCTTTATTCATAGGCAGCCACTGAGTCTTCCTCTTGCCTCAATTCCAAGAATTTATTTTCCATCCTAAGTCGAACAGCCTTAGGAAAATACTTCTCAAGAAACATACATTTAAATTCATCCCAGTCGAGAGTATCAATCTCATCAGCGTCCCTGATATTTCTAACCATTGGCCACCACTGATCTGCTTCACCCTCCAAACGGTAAATAGCAAGACTAACCTTTTGATTGTCTGAACACCCCATGACATCGAAAATCTTCTTTGGTGCTTTAATCCACCTTTCAGTTAGCACAGGGTCAGATGATCCTCTAAATGATGGGGGATGTTGCCTCATGAAATGTTCCACCACTGACATGTTTCTCTATGGTTGATCTGGCCGATCTCGTGCATGGATACCACCACCATTTATCGCTTGAGTCAACTGTGCCATTACTGCAACAAACTATTCAGTTCCAATTCCGACCATCTCAGGATGCTGATTCGGAAGGTTATTTCCTTCTGTATACCTTCCTAGAACTGGTTCCCTGTTTCCTCTGCAAAAAACCATTCTGAACAAACATGTATTAGATGAAGCAACATGGTAATCTTCAAATGCTATATCATTTCAAAAACAAATATTTTTGTATAATCATTTAATAGAATTATAACTTCTAAAGTTATCTAAACCGACCTTTGATACCAACTATAAGGCCTCGACCATAAACCTTACTTAATCTTGAGATATTTCAAGAATACACCTTGAGGATCTTTTCAGGTTTAGAGTTTTAGAGAATTAGATCATAAAACATGCATTACATTCCAAATTTAAACAAAGTCGTTACATAAAAGATAGTATTCATTTTTCCCATCAATGGAAACATATTTAAAATAAAACATGGATTCTTTCTTGAAACTTCCTTGACACTATCATCATATCATTTACCTTTCCCTTGACCTATGAAAAACATTTCAAAAACTTGGGATGAGCATAAAAATCTCAGTAAGGGATATAAAAATATGGAAAGGAAACATGAGTACATATATACATAAGAATGAAATCATAATTTACCCATAAAACATAAGCACTTTAACATACCTCATCAAATCATGAGTAAATCATAGAAATCATAAGACATAAAGGTAACTTGAGGCATTCATAACATTCTTACGTAGGGAGTAACCCTCTTGGTTACGTTTGGAATAACCATCACAGTATATTCCCTAAATCTCTTCGGAGAAACCTTAACATTTCACTCCTTCATGTTACCCAATGAATTGGAGAGCTATATCGGTCTCACCCACCCTTAGTTTATCACGGAACCACCCGTCTTCATAATAATGCCCAAGAACCATAACATAATCGTATCACATAAAACATACATAAAGGAAACATAACATTTCCACATTTCAATCACAAGATATCAATAAAACACATTGATATAATAAAAACATTATGAAAACCATTTTCAATACCAAAATGAAAGAAAATTAAAATAGGGTATTTATTTTTCTTTTAAAAAAACGGTATGGCTTGTAGAGAAAGCCGAAACTCAAATAATGGTCATGGCAGCAGAGAAGTCGTTGTCGCCGCATACATACGACAAAAAAACATTCCCTTTTTTCATTTAGTAAATGCTTCGTATAAAAAATATTACTTTTGAATAAACATAAAATTCAAAGGGGTTTATACACCGTATAAAATAAGGTTATGTATAAAACAAAATATGCCTCAATGAAAGGAGATTGAGATGATGTCCCATACCTCGGGTCCGACTTGACTCGATCGTTCTTTAAAGTCCTGAATAATAAACTTGAGTTAATTTCTACTTTCTTAAAAACCTTTTTAAAGTTCATTATTACTTTTATATCACTTATTACCATGTTATAAACATTATGTAATCATTTAAGTTAATAATGTTTGTTTTGTCGATATTTGGTTCTTAAGTCGAAAGTGGACTTCTTACAATTACATGTTGTTCGTGTGGTCAAGGGTTCTTTATATCCAGAATGATATTCATGATTTGGATATCATATATATACATATATATCCAGAATATACATGTATTTATAATATTACATAATCATTTAGATGTAAGAAATGAAATTCACCGTTCATGGAGATGGTAAGCCGTATGTACGCATGAACGATACTTTAATTTCTATGTCATATTAATGGAATTAAAACTAAATGAGAGGTATGTATATTTTAATTCAAGAATTATATTCATCATTTATATGTAACATAAATCATATATAATAACTTTAAATCCATCCTTTATATGTCCCACATATGGCATTAACAAATCAAATCACATTGAGGGGGTGGTAGTCCGCACTTCCTTAAATGAAGATATCACGTTTACCCATAATAGAAACCATAAAGGTATGCCCAAAATGAAAAATAAAGAAGCTTAAGGAAAATATAAAAATATTATTTATCATATATAAATATATTTTCATCCTAATGGCCACCTTTTAAGGTGTTAAAAGAATGTTGAACAATCATCGTTTTGGGAGGCCGAAATTCTCCATCCACAGAAACAGTATGTTCTTTAACCATTAGATGTAGGTGTGTGTAAGTGAAGCTCGAATCCTTCTTATAACAATATCCTAGTATATGTAAGATACTGGTTTTGTTACAAAAGAAATTAATAAAAAGAGTTTTGGGGTTTGGAGAAGCAAAATAAAACATAATAACACAAGTGAAGACATTACCTTAAAATCGGGTAACTCCCTTTGGTTTGAGCTCAAAGGATTCCTTGGGAAGACTTATGCCCAATGTGAGGATTCAAGGAGTAAGAGAGGGAAGTGGAGAGACAAAATGGGAAGGGTTTGGCCGAGTAAAAGTCTTTGGAAGTTTGGGTAAGGAGGTAGATGTGGGGGCCTTTTATAAGAGGAGAGGAGGGGCACTCTTGGAAAGTAAAGAAATGTTACATTAATTTAAAATGAGTTTCGGATTTAAAAGGTCCCAAATTTATATAATTCTAGGATAAGGTGATAAGGGTTATAAATATAGCCAACCAATAGGTTTTTGACAAGTTTAGTTCTTAGATTTGACATTATCTTTTCATTTTATTTAAATCGTTAAATAATGAGGTAAACGCTGCATCACCATGATGTCATAAATAATTTAATTTATTTAATGTCTAAAAATTATGAAACAAATACTATGAAGTAGGAAATATTTTCAGATTTCCAATGACTATTTATAGTCCAAAATATTACTTGTATAACCCCATGTAAAAATTGTTTTAATAAAAGAACTCATGTTTGTGTCATTTTTACTTTTACATTAAATAAAAAGTTATTTATGTCATTTCCCAACCAAAGTGGCTCCATGGGGTCCCCAAGTTGACCCATGGATTTTCTTGGTCGGAAATGACACATCCAATAAGGGTAAGACATGTTTCAAGCTCATCTCATATTATTAAAACATTATTTTTACCTTAAACTACACTAATTACCTCTAATCGCGATTAAGAACTTAAAAGTTACTATTCACCAAAAAATTATTTTAATCTCATTGAACCACATTTTACTTATTAATGAAAAACATGTATGTTGGATTTTTGAAAATCAAATCACAGAAGTGGAAAAGTTTCATTTAAACGAAAAATCAGTTTCTTTAACTACCACTTAGTGGTTTCACTATTCATCAATAAAGGAAGTTTTTCAAAAAAATACCAAAACTTCACCCTAAGCTATATTTGATATTCCGAATTCAAAAATGATGTCTATTTTACAAAATTAAAATCATATAGGTTATATTAATTAATTTAATAATTAATTCCCGTTGTCATGACAAATAGCGTGTTTTTATGAAACAATAAGCATCAAAAGATTGACACTAGTTTAAGTCCAAGTTCGAAGTGAAATTGATTCCAATGACCACCATTGGATTAAGTGGTAAAAATATATTCTAATTTAACTTCAAAACCAATTCAAAAGATATTCTAATCATATAAATAAATTGGAATAAAAAGAGGTTTTGAATTAAAATACAACATTTTTCACTATTCATTAAAAAATGAACTTTATCGGAAAAATACCAAAAATTGACACAAAGTAAATTTTGATGTCCCAATCATAAAGAATAAGTTTATTTTGACACACATAGCTTATAAAATTGTCAAAAGATAGATTTAGAAATGGTTTTCCATCAAAAGGTAGTAAAACAATCTTTTAAAAATATTAGTGTATTCCATGCTTAAGATTGGATTTGTTCTCATTTTAAGCCTCTAAAACACTATCTAATTCACTAATAGACATAGATAAAAATATCTATTATTTATTACTTACTTGGGATGTTACATGTTAGGACCCTATTTAAAACTCAATGAGAGGGCCAACAAGACAATCAATAACATATGTGTTCATCCAAAAGATGTAGTGGTCGGATTTATCTTGATTATGTCTGTTATATCAAAGAAGCACTCTTTTCCAAGATCTTCTACTTTTCAGAAATGGATTCTCTCAAGTTCACACCCTAGAATACTTCTACTGTGAATGCCTATGCTGCTAATCCTGCTGGATCCTCATCCGCTCTGAGGACGATATCACCTACTCAGCATCTTCAATGGTGGGTATCAAATGCACTGGATAAGGAGTACCATCAACACAGTACCATTCCAACTCTGGAGGCTGCCCGACAAGCCCTCCAAGTGAACAACTCACACTAGTTGTTCGGACAACGATGACCAGTGATTAAGAAGCAGGTGGTTCCAAACACCGTCTCCAATCGTTTCGGGTCGTTATCCTTAGAACGCAGTCACCAGTCCCTCCCATATTCTGGGGAGGTGAATGAGAAGGCCCCTCAGGGACTTAATTAAAGGAGATAGGAGTCCTTTCTGATGGCACCCATCAACAATCGCCACCAGACTCCTACGACAGTTCACCCTCAACATGATAAGGGTGTCATCTTTAGGTGTTCGGCTCAGGTTCCTCGAACCCGAGCAGGCAAGACGAACCGCCAGAGGAGAAATCCGGTCAACAGTGAGCAGGTTCTCATCTATTCCATCTCCGGAGAAGTCCACCAACCTAACTTGGTGGAAAGTAATGAAAGGGAACATACACCCATCCATTTTAATTCCGCTTTCCAACAGACTCATCTGACAGCAGCGCGCCAATCCCGCCAGGCAATTCCGGCGGAGTACTATAGACAAGAACACACACCTGTTTATGAATCATCAGCTAGTCAGCAGGCTCGTCTGACTAAATATGATGGAGCCCGCCTACCCAATGTATTGACCACTGGTAAATAGACACATACACCTGCTTTCACTCATCAATCTTTCCAGTAGCCTCGTATGTCAGTGTTGAAGGAACATTTTCAACCACGTTTGGTGGAGTGAAATTAGCAGGCACATACACCTGCTAGTATTGATAAAGTCTACCAATAGTCTCGTTTGGTAGCACCAGGAGAGGTCAGTTGAAAAGCTACGATGACAAATAGGAGGCAGACTCAATTCCTTGCCCCCACACTTGAGTACTGTCAGGATTCACTGACAGGAAAAGGAGGACAAGCGTAGGAACACACACCTACTCCAAGCACGTAATGGACGTATATCCCCATTCCGGAAACTGAAGTCACCAAGAACATTCTTTCAATGGTGAAAGAGCAGAAGGAAATCCCTTCTCATATTTTGGATGCCTTCCAGAATATTATAACAGCTTCAGCAGCATCACAGGGAAAGAAATTAAAATCTATCCCTACCAGTGGAGTGACTCATCAACAGATCACTCCGGAGCAGATACACACCTCTGTTCCAGTCCAAGAGGGTTGTGGGGAATACTCCCCCATATCATTCAAATAACCAAGTCAGGCACATACACCTGATTTGAGTGGAGATCGTCAGCCTAACCTGTCCATCTCTCCTGATCAGGCACATACACCTGCTCAGAGTAGCCACTTTTGTCAACAAGTGGTTTCTAAGGAGATTAAGAAGGTGTCTAAGAAGAAGACCTGCCCAGCACAGTCAAGAAATCAAGAGCCAATCTGTAACAAGGCCTTGCTCGATGCTGCAGTTCTTGAATCCCTCAGACAGTTATCTGTTGGAATCCAAGATTCTACTCCCTCATTTCCCAATAGTGGGAACATTAATTCCGAAGGTATTCAACAGACACTTCCTCATGAAGGCTTGCTTCATGACAGTTCAGTCGATCGTGATGTTTCATCTTCATATGAGAGCTAAAATAATCCTCTATGTGGCCAGAAGACCAAGGAGCAAGAGATCTCATGTTTTTCTATAACCCACTATGGTGGTCCTCCCCATGATGATGAATTTTTCTGTGAAAGTCCTCTCCACATTAGTAATGCACATTGCCCAGAAAATGCTCTAGTGGACAATGTAGTTCCGAGAAAGCCCTCTTATCTTCAGGCACGTGAAAATGTGAAACCATTCATGTATGATGCTTTACCATCAACAAGTGAAATACATTCTCAATTAGAAGATAGCCCGGGGTATAGGTCATTCTCCGAACCACCCCTAGGTCATTTATCTTCTAGTTTGATCAGTGGATTCTCTACCAGTCTTATTGAATCCGATGAAGCAACAAGAAAGCACCAGCTCTTGTCAAATTAGGTAGAATAATCTTCATTGAATGATAAAGAGGAAGTGTTGAAAATGAGAAAACAATTGGAGAAAGGTGAAGTGCCAGTCATGTTTTGGCCTTTGGCTGACTCTCAGTATGACATTCCAGAGATGTTGACGGAAGATGGGATTGATGACATTCCTCTCAACATATGGAAAAATATTTGTCAGTTGAAAAAGAAAGTATTATCTTATGATGAATATGAAAATCATGTTAAGATAATATAAGGGTTACAACGTCAAATTGAATTGACATCTCTATCAGTCTCTCGATATCCAAATGCTGAAAAACAGCAGAGATCCCTTCAGCGTTCATGCCTTGGTGCACTAAGAAGATTGTGCTAGTTAATTGCCAATTCCCCATCCGGTATTCATATCAAAGGATGGGGTGTTCATGGAGAACTAAATTTAACTGTGCTCTCCAGTCAGAAAATCCCACCGAAAATGGTTTCATGCAATTTTATTGCTCATGGTCGGCCATAGTTAATGGGTTTTGTTTGTAATCAAAAGCATGCCCAAGAAAATGCTTCAACTAGTTCCTCTCAAAATCAAGAATAAAGAGAACAAGTTGTTGAATTACTCCTGCATAAAGTTAACGAGAATATTGAACATGCCTCTCGTATAGAGAAAACACATCATCAAGTGACAGAAGTGTCAGAAATCATCCAACGGTCTTTTGAACCAGGTGATAAAAGTTGATGTCGATTGATGCATCCAGCTAATTTCCGGACAAAGGTTCGCAAGATCAATAGAGCATTTAATAAAGTCTCAGACATAACACTTCAAGAGCCACCCCATCTTGCTAGACTGGGGACTCTTTTAAGCCAACCCTCAGAATCAACAAATAGGATTCGAGGAGTTGAGCAAGAACAGTAGGAACATCCTCAGTCCACTGGACTGGGGACTTTATCAAATCCTCAATCCCTCCCTCAGAGAAATTCAGTCTTCTCTCGATTGGGGAAGAATCCCCAAGAGGAACAAAGAACCAATTTATCAGGATATTCTCTCCAAATTATTGTTCATCAAGAAGTTCCTGAGGTATCGAATCAACAAAAGGAAATGTCTCATCAAAGACATAGAAGAAGACAATATCACAGAAATGACGATAGAAGGGATACAATGCATTATCCGTCAATCAATGTCGTCAATGCTGTTGTTTTTGATCCACTAGACGAGGTTCACTCAGAGGGATCATAGGAAGAGGTTCATGCTTAAGAGGTTGTACGCACAGACACAACTGAAGAAGGTGTGCATACATGAAATCAAAGGATTACTCAGAACCTAGGTAATCCTTCAAATAACCCACTTCCCCCTCTCCAAAAGGGATCCAACAATGGGAAAGGAAAGAATCAGGTTACATAACCTTCCTCTAGAGAAGGACAATCGCTCTCATTAGAGCAAAGATTTTCACAACAAGAGGAAGAAATGAAGGAATTGAGGAGGATGAATGCATAACTACTTCAGGTTAGTCTTCCTCTTAAATGTGGTGGATCCAGTCAGCCAAGGGAATTTGTTGTGGCTACTGAGATGGATCAAGAATATCCTCCTTTATTAGTACACCCTCACTGGTCTAATCCTATAGGTCAAGTACAACAACAATCAGTAGTGCTGCCTTCGGTTGCAGTACCAGCTGCCATACCTATCAAAGCTCTAGTCAATGCACCTGTTTAGGTCCAAGCTCAACCGGATGATTCTCAAAAGTTAATAACTACCATTGATTCATTAACAGCTCGGTTAGAGACTATGGACGGGAAGCGTGCTCAGGTTCTACCAGAAAAGAGAGCTTACCCTGAATGGGTAGATTCAATCCCTCCCCCATCATGTTTTGGGAATCTTGTATTCCACATTTTCAATGGATCAGGTGATCCTTAACTTCATTTGATGCATTATGTGTCTTGTTGCGATCCTATGATGGGAACTCTGGAACAGGAAGAAGCAGTGAAACTCAGATGCTTTGTGCGAACCTTGTAAGGACCAGCTTTGGTTTGGTATACAATCTTGCAATCCCAATCAATTACCAGATGGGATGACCTCCATCAACAATTCCTTCTTCAGTTCAGATCAACTTTTCCAAAGACAACAGTTTTTTATTTTACAAACTGTAAGCAAAGGGAGAATGAAAGGGTCTCAAATTTCATTGCTCTCTCGAAGGGATTAACATATTCCCTGAGCTTAGCACTCCCTCAAGAATAATTTTTTCCAATTTGTGTGGAAAATTTATGTGACGAGTTGCATAAACTGCTGATCCCTGTAAAATACATAGGAGTGTTTTGAGACCTTACTTCAATCGCTCAATAGATTGAAGACTCTCTTACTAAGACTAAGGATAAAACTTGTGTAATTCCATCAGCTCCAGGAAGGATAATGGGTAGAGCAGAGACTGCTACAATAATACTTAAACAGGCACATGTACCTGCTTCTACTTCAAAAACTTCATCCTCCCGAAGGGCTCCACCTCCTGAGCGTCAACACAAAAGGTCATTTCGTCAAGATGATCAAAGAGATCAAATATGAAAAAAAAAAATTGATGATCTGAAGAGAAAATTTTACTCTTTCTGAAATGAACAAGTTCCTGGATACTTCATTTCGGCTCCGGAAAATAATTTGGTTCAGTTGCCAAGGCCCAAAAGGCCAAACATGGATGGAGATGAAGACCGTCCCAATTATTGCACATCTCATCAGATGTTGGGGAATCCCATTCAGAAGTGTTTTGTCTTCAAGGACCTCCTGAAAAAAATGGTTGACTCGGGACAAGTTAAATTGAAAGGTTCTTTAACTCAGGTAGCATGTGTTACTGCTACAGATCCGGAGGAAGGAGGCGAGTGGCAAGAAGTCAAAAGAAAAAATGCGCAGAAATATGATGATTGGATCATCAGAAAAATGATCAACCGAAATCATGAAATTTTGCGAACGCAATTGAAGAAACCAATTGTGTCTTCTGCTATAAATGACGTAGTGAAACCTCCATCAAAAGAAAAATCCTCAAAAGGGAAACATAATTTAGGGAAGGAAGAAAAATCAGGAGAAGATGATTATGTGTCAAAGCCTAAGATGTCTTTGACTCTGGCAGATTTCATTCCATCTAATTCGAAGCCGCGGGAACCGTCCCACCAAATGGAACATCCTAAATTGGCTAGTCATCCAGAGTCTTCATCAGATGAAGAACTGATCTTCGGTTATGTTAATATGATTCATTTAACAGATCTTTATGCCAGCCGCAGTTTCAATTTCGATGAGCCTGAATTCCATGTATCAAACTGAGGAATTAGAGGGAGTTTCAGGGGTCTAGGATACAGAGGAAGACGTGGATATCCCAGAAGCCACTATTCCAATTCTACCCCTGCTAAAACTGTGTATGCAGCAGAAACTCATGGCAGATCCCTTCGGCGAGCTCAACAAGAACAAGAATGTTCTTACACCAATAGCAAATTCAGTTCTGGCACAGTTATGTTGGAGGATCAGTTGGGGATTCCACCTTCATCCTATCAACATGAAAATGGATCTAATCAGTATAATCTTCCAAAGCCAGGAATATTGCCAACTCCTATCCCGATACAAGATGCATCAACTTTCAAGGCATCAACTTCCAAGGCACCTCCTAAAACACATGTTCCTTTTGGGAAACGCAGACCTCTGGATCAAAAGTATGATGTATTGAAACACTTGGCCCAAGTACCAGCCAAGTTATCAATTCTAGATGCCTTGAATCTATCAAAAGATCTTCGGGAGGCACTCATCGAGGCTTTGTCAAGTCCTTAGGAGTTTGAAATTGAAATTGTTGTAGCTAAAGTCTACCACGTAGAAAATAATCCTGCAGAATGTCATGCAGTGATATCTTTCACAGATGATGATGAATATGATGTCATGCATGGACACATCAGACCATTGTATTTATCTGGTAAGGTCAATGGTGTGGACAACCGAAGGTATTTCATTGATAATGGTTCAAGAGTCAACCTCATCCCCATTCGTACACTTCATCGATTGGGCCTCAAGGAATCTAATTTATCTCCTTCTACTATGATGTTACAAGGATGTGATAAAAATGAACAAGAAACACTAGGAG
Source organism: Viscum album (assembly GCA_963277665.1). Taxonomy (NCBI): domain Eukaryota; kingdom Viridiplantae; phylum Streptophyta; class Magnoliopsida; order Santalales; family Viscaceae; genus Viscum; species Viscum album. The sequence continues at coordinate 1,636,426,857 of OY728163.1, read as the reverse complement.
AGATTACACTCAGAACTCAGTTTGTAGATCTTGTATCCAATTCATATTTCATGGTTTTTGATCAAGACTCAGCCTTCAACATCATGCTTGGAATACCCTGGCTACATCAACATGCGCTTATCCCTTCATCATACCATCAATGTCTCAAATATTGTTTCGATGGTCAAGTTGGGACATTGTATGGTGATAAGGCCTCGTTCAAGACATGTGAATCTCAATACATTGAGGCAGAATTCTATCACATGAATGGAAAGGAGAAATCTACAACAAGGGAGATTACAAAAGTTAATGCTCTATATGGTTTGGAAAAGATTCCAGTAAATCCATTTGTGCATGTGATTACAGATTATGTGTTGCCTATCAGTCAAATTGAAATGATAGACCCAAATAAAAATACACTTATGGAAAGATCCATAATGTCAATTACGACAATTGATCCAGAAAACATGGGAGAAATTGGTGATCCACCATGTAATAATGAAAGCTCAAATGGAGATGTCTTCATTTCATCTGCTGAAATCCACCAAGTCTATACATCACCAACCAGGCCAGAAAAAGTTATAGCAATACTAGAGGTGAACAATGATGTTTATTCTCAATCCATCATATTCTCTTTATTACCCATGGAAGACCCTTCATCATCAATTGGGTCAGAAATGGAAGCTTCTTCTTCAAGATGTTCAAATTTTAACATCTCTTCTGATCATGGAAATTCTGCTTCATCATCTACTATGCAAGTAAAAATGGAAGAAATAACACATGTTGAAGAAGAAGAGGAAGATCTCTGGGATGCTCCTCCAACATTTGACGAGGGTATCTCTACCACCTTGGATGAACTCAGAGAAATAAATATGTGTACAAAAGAAGATCCACACCCCACTTTAATCAGTGCGGCCATGACGCTTGAGGAACAAGAGATGTATATTTATTTTTTAATGAAAAATCATGACATATTTTCTTGGAACTATATAGATATTCCCAGGATTGATCCTGATGTTTCTACTCATCATTTGGGTTTACCAGAAGAACATCGAGGATTTAAGCAAGCCGCAAGAAGAACACACCCAACGTATGCTTCCAAAATTGAAGCTGAAGTGGATAAGATTATCAAAGATAACATCATTAGAGAATTTAAATATCCCAAGTGGTTGGCTAATATTGTCCTTGTGAAGAAGAATAATGGACAAATTAGAGTTTGCATCGATTTCAGATATTTTAATCGGCATTGTCCTAGGGATGATTTTCTAGTTCTGATTACAGAACTTTTAATCAATGAAACTGCTGGAAATGAAGCACTTTCCTTCATGGATGGATATTCCGGATATAATCAAATCTGAATGGCTCCAGAAGATGAGGAATCCACAACCTTCTAAGCCCCTCAGGGTGTGTTTTTCTATCGGGTAATGCCCTTTGGCTTAAAGAATGCAGGCGCAACATATCAGTGTTCCATGCATCGTATCTTCAAACCCTTTTTAGGGAAGTTTGTTGAATGTTATGTGGACGATTTGGTGGTTAGATCCAAACAACGTTCTAATCACTTGGATGATTTAAAAGTCATATTCTACAAGCTTTGACAATATAATTTGAAGATGAACCCCTTAAAATGTGCTTTTGGGGTAACCTCATGAAAATTTCTCGGCTTTGTTGTATGCCATCATGGTATTGAAGTCGATCCTGAGAAGACCAAGTCAATCCTTGGTATGTCACATCCTCGAAATTTGAAAGAATTAAGAGGACTTCAAGGAAACTTAGCCTATATTCGGCATTTCATCGCCAATTTGGCCGGTAAAAGTTTACCCTTCACCAAATTGATGAAGAAGGGAGTCACTTACCAGTGGACTAAAGAATGTCAAGAGGGATTCAATATTCTCAAGAAATACCTCTTGAGTCCACCGGTACTTATGCCACCTGTTGAAAGAAGGCCACTTATCCTCTACGTGACAGCCTTAGAGCGATCATTGGGTGCCTTTCTTGCTCAAAATAATGATGCTGGGAATGAAAACAACCTCTACTATCTCAGTCGAACTATACATGAAGTAGAAACCCGGTATTAAAATATTGAGAAGTGCTGCCTTTCATTAATCTTTGCAATTCATAAGTTGAGACACTACCTACAACATCACGAGTTCTAATTGGTATCTCGGAATAACCCGCTCAAATTCATCCTTAGTCGTCCAATGCTTACAGGATGTCTGGCAAGGTGGGCAGTTATTTTTCAGTAATTCGACATTCAGTATGTGTCTCAAAAGGCAATAAAGGGCCAAGCTCTGGCTGATTTCCATACTGAAAATCCTTTAGTAGAAGATACATATTCAGATATTGAACTCACTGATGAGGAAGTCTTCTCTATTCAGGATAGTCCTCACCTATGGAAAATGTATTTTGATGGTACTTCTAGAATTCCAACAGGGAGGAAAATGGGAAATCCTAAATTCAACAAATTTGGCTTAGGAATTGTTCTCATTTCTCCAGAAAATGTAGTTTAACCTTATTCCTTCTCATTGTTGGGAGGTGGTACAAATAATGAAGCAAAATACCAGGCCCTCATCGCAGGATTAGAGTTGGCGCTTCAAGCACAAGTGAATCACTTAAGGGTGAAAGGTGATTCAGACCTGGTAATCAAACAAGTCAGTGGAGATTATGCAATCAGAAAATAAGAATTGATCCCTTTGTATGATTACGTCAGAGAGTTAATGTCAGATTTCCTACGGAACCGAAATTTTCTTATGTCACGGGATCACAAAATGCTCAAGCTGATGCACTGGCTAATATAGCCACAGCTCTGGCAGATCCAAATCGGGACAAAACAACCATCAGTATTGCCCACCATCGTACAATTTCACCTTATGTTCAAACTAGAACAGATGATATCAATGAAATTATTCCCATTCCGAAACCGTATAGTCATACTATAGGATGGATGACACATATCAGGGAATACCTTCAAAATGGAACACTTCCACCAGATAGAGCTAGGAAAGAAAAAATCTGGCGACTTGTGGTAAATTTTACTCTTTATGATAGCCCATATCACCTAGATAAAATTCTCTACAAGAGTGGTTTTGATGGAGTTCTCTTCAGATGCATTGATGGAGAAGAGACAATGGCTGTCGTGGAAGAAGTTCATATAGGAGTCTGTGGTGCCCACCATTCTGGACATAGACGGTCTGATTAGATTCGAAGGCTTGGATAATTTTGGCCTTCAATGATACAAGATTGTGTTGATTTCAAAAATAATTGTCATTCATGCCAAGTACATGCCAATTTCATTCATCAACCTCTAGAGTTGCTTCATACAGCTATGTACTCATGGCCATTTTCCACATGGGGAATGGATGTGGTGGGACCTTACCCTTCATCTACGACCAAGAAGTTTAAGTATATTCTTACTGCTACTGACTTATTTTCCAAATGGGTAGAGGCAATTCCTCTAAGAGAAGTTAGTACTAAAAGCATTTTTAGCTTCATCAAGTCAAACATCATTACCAGATTTGGTGTCCCTCATACCATATTGATGGACAATGGCACCAACTTCTGTTCATCCGAGATGAAGAATTTGTATCAAGAATACAACATCAAACCGATCCATTCATCTTGGAATCATGTAGTGTCCAATGGAAATATAGAATCCTTCAATAAGACTCTTTAAAACATAATACAAAAGATTATTGATAAAGATAATAAGTCATGACCTGATAAACTCTTTCATGCTTTATGGGCTTATCGGCCCACCACCCGCACTACAACGCGGTCAACTCAATATTCATTGGTATATAGAACAAAAGAAGTCTTGCCTATTGAAGTTCAACTACCCTCGCTCTGAGTATCCATTTGTGATCAGTCATCTACAGATGAACAATCTCAAAAGAGATTGGATGAATTGGAATGGTTAGATGAGAAAATATTATGCACCCTACACCACTTGGATGTCTACCAGAATCGAATAGCACAAGCTTTCAACAAAAAAGTTCGTCTCCGTTCATTCATTCAGGGATAATTGGTACTGGTTCTCAGAACTCCAATGAAACTAGGAAAGAAACCTCCCAATCATAAACCAAAATTGTAAGGACCTTACTCAATACATAAGGTCTACTCCAATGCCGCATATTCATTAATATCAATGGATGGAGAACTCATCACTACTCCAACCAATGCCAGATTTCTAAAGAATTATTTTGTATAAACAGAAAATACATTGTAACGGTCCATACATATGACCTTAAACTATTTGTATTACTTTCGTCCCACACGATGTTAAACTGTGACGTCCTAACTACACGACGCTAAACTATACAGAATTATCTTATGTCCAGCAAGATGTTAAAATGCACCATCTATGGTCCATACATATGACCTTAAACAATTTTCATTACTCTCGCCCCACATGACATTAAACTGTGTTCCTTTCATCATCCTTGCTATATGACGTTAAACTATACATCAATGGTCTATGCATATGACCTTAAACTATTCGCACTTTCGTCCAACATGACATTAAACTGTATCGTCCCTTTTCGACCAACATGACGTTAAACTATGAAAAAGTCCCTAATACGTCCAACATGACATTAAACTGTGTTCTCTTTTGTCCTTACTGCATTATATTAAACTGCACAGTCCCCCTTTTGTCCAAACAGGACATTAAACTGTATTTTCCCCATCGTCCGAACTATATGATGCTAAACTGTACAGAAATTCCTTAATACGTCCTACATGATGTTAAACTATAATTTGTCCCTGCTACATGGCACTAAACTATGCAACACCAATAGTCCTAACTACAATACTTTAAACTACATAGTCCCTTCATATGTCCTACATGACATTAAAATGGGAATCGTTAAGGTTGTTTCTACCTCTTGTTTTTCACACTGAGTATGACTCACATGAGCTTAGAGCAAACTTCAACCATAACACCCTCTCTGGGCTACTAACCATGTGAAAGTCCCAACATTATTTTTTAGGTCATTGTCGCCATGAACAACTTGATCACTAATTAATTATTTAATTGAACTACGCGTACTTTTATCCTCTCTTTCTAGGCTGGGTACGTAGGAAACCTCCTGAGATTCAAGCCCAAAACCAATCTCTTCACATTGGTTCACCTCCATCTCGTACGATGTTGATTTCTGAAACTACCCCCAGAATCAATATCTTTACATTGGTTCAACTTTGTCCTTACTATATGACATTAAAATGTACATCATTTTTTGTCCGGTAAGACAATAAACTATAACATTCCTTGATACCCTCACCTGAGAGGAAATCATTATTCACATTGATCTCTAATCATGTTTTATTCCAAAGACTACGTGCATACATGGAAATGCCCGAACATTTTATTTTGGGTCAAACCATCATTGCACTAAAGTCCCCTTTCACCCTTCACTTGTACGAACCAAATCTGTACAGAGGGTATTTCTAGAACTATGTGGGCTTGATTCCCATCCTTATAGGATATGTAGGAACATTTGAGTTTCACTCGAATCTAGCCCCATGTATTTGGGCCTAACCCCAAATTCCACTTTTAGTACCTTGGCTGAAAAGTCCCCATGAAAACACACTCTGTGTATTTCTTATAATGGTCCGGGCTCTATGACCCTAAATTAAGATCTCCCATACTTTAGTCCCACATGACATTAAACTATATTTCAAGAACTACGTATGGATTGATTCCCATTCTTATGGGATACGTAGTGAAGTTTAATATTTCAATTCAAGACCCAGCCACAACGTGATTATGGTTAGCATTGATCTATATATCTTTACGTACATTGAACAATACCCATTTTTATGTGTCATAATCCTAACCTTAAAAATTTTCAGATCATCAAAACCCTTTTTCCTAACTTCTAATCACAAAATGTCCAAATTCTGAGAATTCTTTTGCCTGACCATGCAGCACGTGCCCTTAGGCGGCCTTGCATAAACATTCTACATAACAGATCTATCAGCCAAAAGATGCTATTTTTTGACTATGCAACCAATTCCCTTTAGCGGCCCTGCATAATTCAACCCCCTAACTAGTTTGTTAAATAATGGAAACTTCATTCTTAGGACGAAAACCTCGTTTTGTCCTTGGATTTCTTAACGACGATATGTAGGGATCCACAAAAATAGCCATTCTTTACATATTGGTCTCGTACTCTTTTTCATGATCTGAAAATATTCAAGTCTATGGTTTATATTTTCCCTTCCCTACATTTGGGTCAGACCTTCGTAGGAGTGACATTCATCCAGTTCCTAAACAATCTTGTTTGGAAATATATTCTCCTTATTCAAGTACCTCTCTTCATACGGCAAACTCTATGATTTGGAAAATTAGAATCTCCATAAACATCCACGGGCTTTTTAGCAGTAGAAAAGTAACTTTTTGAGAGTTCTTTTGCCTGACTATGCATCACGTTCCCTTAGGCGGCCTTGCATAAACAAGTCTACATAACGGACCTGTCAGCAAAAAGATGCTATTATTTGACTATGCAGCCAATGCGCTTAAGTGGCCCTACATAATTCAACCCCCTAATAGGTTTGTTAAATAATGGTAACTTCATTCTTGGAAAATACTTCTTCTAATGCCTCTTAGTCCTTTTTCATATCATTCCTCAGATTCAAGATTTCTTAATTCATAATTTTCATTTTTTCCATTCCATACTTGAATATGGTAATATGTTTTCAAACAAATTATCAACGAATTGAGTGAATTTTTAATTCATTCGGTCAAATCTATTTCGACCTTAAACATTAGCCTTTTTATGTCTAACGTGCATGACTTTAAACTACCCACAAAAGACAAGGGAACTCTAAATAAAATTCATGTTCCATCTCACTAAACATACATTTTGTGTGATTTGGGTAATATTGAGCAATTAAAGATTCAAATTTTGTAGGGTTATTTATAATAATCCTAGTAAAAATCAAACTATTCTTACTAAGCCCATTGGATTAGGTAAAAATATAAAGGAGGTAGCAAAGTAAATACATGCACAAATGATTGTAGATGATTTTTTTTTTCATTTGGTGTACAAGAGATTAGAAGGACATCGAAAGATTGGAGTCTCTTCTCTTTTCCAGGAAATTACAAGAGGCTATCAACATAAGTCTTCACATGATGAACAACATCCCGAGCTTCATCAGTATCTACTTGAAGCTCATGCACTCGACCAACATCACTCATTTCATCCTGATGGAGTTCTTTCTTGGCATCTGCAATGGCTTTCATACCATTTGTTTGTGCTCCCTCCAGTGAATTATTGAGTTGGTCAAGTTCCCCAGTAACATCGTTTAACTGTTGCTGAAGGTTCATATGCTGGATGACTTTATCTTTGATCTTATGTTTCAGCTCCTTCATCTTGGCTGCATAGTCAGCCTCATCTCCGGATACCACATCCTCAAATTCACTAATATTGGCTGACAGATTCACCCTGGTCAGATCTTCACGACATTTTTTCTCTTGCTCTCTCCTGAAAATGACCTGTTTCACCGCGGCATGGATCTTTTCATATCCAAAACCGCCAAATCTTAGCATGACGAACAGGGATGAAAATTAGAAAATATTTGATGACAGCTCTTCAAGAGGCACTTCAGATTTGATTTTCTATATGTTGTTCCATGCCTTGCGTCGTGAAAATTAGGGTGCCTTAAGTACCTATGGGTCTGATTCGACATCATCATCACTGGGGGGCATGTAATATGGGATTAATGCACTTAAGAATGTTCCATGTTCTGCTCCTCCCCCCTGACCCTGGTTGCTTCACCTTCTACTACTGTTTGGGTGGAAGTTGAGACTTCACCTCCAGATCTAGCCATTGAAGTTGATGGCCATGTTTGATCAATTAAAAGTATTGTTAGTTTCATAGAACAATGAAAGTTGGTTGTCTATATTGAAAACTCAGTACAATCATTACCTAATAGTAGATCAACATCTTGAGAAGACTCCTCCCCATCTTTCCCAGTTTCAACAGAATCTTCAAGAAGGGTCTCAGGAGGGTTTACTGGGTTTAGCTCCACATGAGCTAATGTTTCTGCAATGATAGGGTTGACATCAATGTCCACACCCTCTTCAAGAATTGGTAGTTCAGTAGCTTCTTTGGATGGACCTGGATATTATTTTCAGTCATGATTAGAAGTGTAAATTATAAGAAAATTTACCAGAAGAAGGATAACACTCACGCCCAAGATCTTCTAAATCACATGATAACTTAGCATGAACAAACAATTCTTCGAAAGACATGCCAAGATTCATCATTTCATCCAATGATATTTTAGAATCCGGGTTAGTCTCACCAGTGGGAGCATTTGATGTGTCTTCTTGGAGACCATAATTCTGCGGCCCCTGACCCTAGACAGATTATTTAGGAAGGATGGAAGATTCAGTTGCCGCGGCCGCCAACGATTCTGGTGTAGGTGTTATACCTAAAATATCACAGAACAGAAGTTAGTTGATGTTTTCATTCAATATTTAATGAAGCATTGTATGAAGCATTGTTAAATTACCAGAAGTAGGATCTTCTCTACTTATAGCAGCAGTAGAAGCTGTACTGGGAATAGATGTTAGCTCTTTTTCAGAAGCAGCCAAGTCAGCCTGAATTTGCGTTTGTTCCACATCACCCTTTGTGGTCCTCAAATGAGGATCAATACTCTCCCTCGGAGGGGGAATTGAAGAAGCCCCTTCAATCCCAAGGAAAATGAGCAATATTTTCATGGTTTAAGACTCATGATTATCTGAAGGACTTACCACTACTGATGAAGCGTTTATTTGTGGACTTCTTCCTCCGATGCCTTTGTCCCTTTGGATTTATGGGAGTGTCGGTAGTCTCTCTTATAGGTACCTGAATCGGAGAATGGAAAGCCACGTCCAACTCCTCATCCATGGCCTTTTTTCCTGGAGATATCTCACCCAACTCACGAGGATATTCAGCAGCAGCCCCGATGGCAGTACCACCAGGGCTATACTGTGGTGAAGGAACTTCAGTAGTTCCTTTCCTTGCAATCTGTAGGATAATGAAAGTAATTTCCTTGAGTAACAAATATTTGAATGAAATTGAGTTGCAAAGTAAATAAGGAATGAAAATTTACATCTTCCGGAGCCACGTACTCATTCCATTCCTCATCAGTGGCGTCGTGATCCATCATTTCCTTCACTCGATTGGTGATAAGGATAGAATCTTCAATGGAATGTATATAGGTCCTCAACTCTTTGACATAGGCTCTTACTTCATCAGGGTTATCCTTGAAATGAATATTTGCAGGATCCTGAAGAGTCCCTATTCCAGGAAGATGTAGCCCTTCACATATCTCCATCCAGATAGTTTCAGTATCACAGTATACATCCCACCATGTCTGGATAGCCTCTGGTCATAGATATGCAGGTGTACTAGAAGGCTATAAAGAGGGTCCTACAACCTTGGATTTTAATTTCTTCCTAGCTCCTGCAACTATAAAAAGAGAATGAAAACTTGTTACTCTATAAAGTTACTAGAAATTAAATTGACTCAATAAAGTAACTCACCAGGAGTTGATGGAGTGGCTCTCTTGATTCTGACAAGAGGATTATATACGGCACGTGGACACTTTGACACATGTTGTATCTTTTGATAATCTGATCAATCAACCTCGGTTGAAGAACTCGGTGAACCAGCTTCAGGAGTGGAAGAATAACCTGCCACCTGAATTGTTTCTTTCTCAATGGTTCTATTATTCTTCCCCACCCGCTAAACAGGTTTATTCAATATTGCCTCAGGATATAACGCTATCCAGTTTTCACCATACCATATGGCCAAATTTCTTACCACTTCAGCATCTGGTAAGTAAAAAACTACCCGAGTCCTTTCCATATCCATTAGCAACCATAGTTGTTGGGAAACTATTGGATGCTGCTCTGACCTGACGTGCACTGGAGGAGATACAACAGTTGTCTGCAGACACGTGAATTGGCATGAAAATCGATATGGATCATAGGCCTCACATATAATTTCCCCACCAATTCTAGTGGCCAGTACACCATCTCTGCAGGCCAGCATGTAAGACCTCTGTTCCAATATAGCTGATCCATCATCAAAAAATCACCCTGTTGATAGATTTCCATAGATAAAGAAGTGGAATTCCTTATGCATACCCATACTTGTCCTAATATCATAGGCATTGAGGGACAAAGGACAAACTCCAGAGAAGGCCTGGACAGATGGCCTGAAAGAACTTCCATGTATCTGTATTCCATTCTGTACAGTAAATATCCGGATGTGAGTGGCGATCCATCCCCATAAAACATGGAATGGTCCCACTAATCTCAAAGGAGACTTACCCATATAGACATGGAGTAAGCTCCTATGAATATTTTCCAAAATTGGGGTAGCCAACCCCACTATCTTCCTCTCAGCCAACTTGGCTGCAATAACAAAGGTCCCTGGCCTGACGCCTCCCTTCGAATCTCTAACTGGAAAAGGATAGACACTGATCCATAAGGCTAAAAAGCCTGCCAGACGGGTCTTCTCTGGGATTTTATGATTCTCTTCATACCCCTATTTCCTAAACTCTCCTACTTCCAGAGCCGGCCAGATTGTTCCAGGAGCACCTCTCTTATCTACTCCAAAGCAGCTAGTAGGACGAGTACAGGAGGGACCCTTTTCCCTCTTCTTCTTGAGAAACACATTCATCCATTTTTATGGATTAATATCCCTTCTATAATGAGTCTTTTAGGTCTTTATGATTTTGAACTTATGATAAATCTTCAATAACTCTCAAACCAAATTCGAAGTCTTCTCCAGATCATTCAAGGTTTCCTTTGGAGGGATTAATTCTTCATACATATCACCCAAAATTGGAACCCCTGAGATCTTGTAGACATCCCACAAACTAATGCCTACTTCTCCATGGGTCATATGGAAATAAATATTTTCTAGGCTCTAGTGGCTAAGCAACTCTGGTGCAAAATTATCGTTCCTATAAACATACGTCTGCCCAGCCTAGACGGCTTCATAAATTGCAGCTCCCTTCAGATCCTCGAAAAACTCTTCACAAGTTTGTCGCACCCAATAAGCCCACATCCAAGTTGGATTCACCCCTCCTCCAGATTGGAATTCCCATTTCTCCTTCCAGCCTTTGGATTGATCCATCTAAGAATTTCGAAATATTGAGGGATAACAATGTGGTTGCATCTCAGGTTTGTGAGGTTTCAGATCCGGTGCACACGAGCTATGATGCATTATATAGGCTCTCTTTGATGTCCCAGCATTAGAAAATGTTCATGTGATTGAGACATTTGCTGAAGAAAAGTTGGTATGTGACTGAAACCATGAATTAGGGAGATAGTTCTTTGCCTCTGTAATATTGACATCTTGCAGATGACCATGGCCATACAGAGGAAGATAGATGTTGTGTGGTAAAGTAATATGATACTTCTTCAAGTACTTGGATAATTATGGGAGAGTACTTTCATAGGTGGAATAGTAATCATGGAAAACTATGTCCACCATATCATCAATTATTTTTCTTGAAAGTTCATCAGCTATTCCGATTCTCTTGGGATCCATTCGATCTGCACAAAAGTTGAATAATTAACTCTTAACGTAAGTTAATATTTCATAAAATTTGTGAAGGAATTTGAAAAATTGGATAAGGCATTTAGTCTTGTAAGTCCCATAGTTGGCATGCAAGTCTCCTTCGGTCACGCAAGTATTGGGCGCGCATGTATCACCGCGCAAGTCCAAATACCTTAACAGAAGGGCGATGCAAGAAACAAGAAGCACGGACGAGAAAAACCTAGGAGTCCACTTGCACCCTAAGAGAAAAAAAAAAGCGAGAGCTGGGTGCTTTGCGCAAACTGAGGCCATCTATATATAGACGAGGTCATACCCCTGCGCACCGGACCCTGCGTGCCCGAAGCCCATTTTCACGCCATACCTTGTGGACCATAATTTCCTTTTGATTCTCATTTTCCTCATAGTCAAATCCTCATTCCTTTTTGGATCCAACTCTGAGGGGGGACTTTTTTTGACGCTCCTTTTTCGTCATAGAGTCTAAACGAAATGAAAAGCGAAATACCTCAAACAAAGAAGATTCATCCTTTGAATAACCATCAAAAAAAGAGAATGGGATGGACAAGGAGAACATTGCCCATAGGTCGCGCATGTTCCAGCATGGTCGTGCAAGTACACTTGCGCGCCGCCTAGTGGTCGCACAGGTGACTTGCGCGCCCTCTTTGAAAATCGCCCAGGGTCTTCTCCATCCTATAAATACCCCCGGTGGGGCCCCCATTTGAGAGAGGGTTTTTTCTAGAATACAGATATAGAGCTATGAACGCCCAAGTCTCTTCTTCAAGTCTTCCGAATACTTATAAGGTAATTATTTACCTAGAATGGATGTTCTAAACAAGAGAAATAAGGTCTAAGTGTTAGAATTCACTAACACTTACACGCCTAAGTGTTTTACCCTTAAGGGAAATGCACACACTTGTGCGCCTCCTTACCTACTCATTAAAACTTGCGCACCACTCTTCTGGAAGTACCTTAGGATAATTATAAAGGCTTTGGTCAAGGATCTCCCATGTATTACCCTACTGGTTAATTTTCGCCCTAGTATATAGGTGTCATGGAAGTATACTTGCGCGACCAAGACATGCGCGTCCATGCAGTACTTGCGTGACCCCCCAGGATTTGGGCACCCTTCTATTTTTGGGTGCCCTTCCTGCCCATTTCACCTCTCTTATGCCATTCCACCTCTCCTATTCAAGATTCAGTCTTCAAGACACTCTTAAAATCCATTTATGTCTTGTTTTCTTGATTGACTTCATTATCTGAGAGTAATTCCAAGGAACATCTCTCAAAACCTAGTGATTTACACATCTTTATGTCACTAAAGATAGATAATTCATTCATTCAACCTCATCCTTTAAGATGAGAGAACCTTATTCATCGGACTCCTTTTTAGGAGTAATCCCCAGACATAATTTCCCTTAACCAGGGCCTCCTTTTCAAGAGTAAGCCCCAGTCCAAGTCCCATTAATTTTGGGCATCCTCCTTAGGAGTAAGCCCTATCCATAATTCCCATAACCTGGGCCTCCTTTTTAGGAGTAAGCCCCAGTCTTAATTTCTCTTAACCAATCTTCATTTAATTTTGATTTGAGTTTCCTTTTGAAGAGTAAAATCCAATCATAAGTCCCCTCCAAATTTTGGCATCTTTTTCAGGAGTAAGCCACAAGTTAGAGTATCCAAATCTCCATAAAGTACATATACCATTATGGACCCTGTTTCCAGGTTTCTTCCTTGAAGTAAATCCTAATATTCATTTATCTGGGTAGTCATACATACATAACCCCCACATTATTTCTCATGATTTCATCTTTCATGGCACAATTGTCTGGTTTTACCAATACCTCTTGTTTCTCACACTGAGCATGACTCACATTAGCTTATAGTGTAAAAGTAATTATGACATCTTTCTTTGAGCCATCAACCATACATAAACTTCATACTCCCTTACTCGAACTACGTGGGTTCTGATTCCTTCTCTAAACAAGGATAAGTAGGTAGCACATCTGCGGGTGCAATCCCAACTCTAAAATAATATATGTCCTTCTGAATGACAATAAACTTCAAGTGCCCCGCTGAGTGGCTTTAAAACCAGCATGGTTATCATAATAACCAAGAGACTTCTATATAATGTATTAAAGGATACCATTGACTAATAATCTCTAAACAAACATAGATGATTATCTATCGATAAAGAACCTCAAATACATATAAAAGATTCTCTAAATTTCACACATATTTATCATTGATTGTCATATCTAAAGAAAATCTCATGCTAATACTTGGTAATGTAATAAGGATTCACAAACATAACTTAAATCTATAAAGAGTGTCCCGGAGTAGACAATAATTCCCCTCAAAAAGGTGTGATGAGTCCGACCTCCCATCCTTTCAACCAATGAAAATTCCTAAGCCTCATCCATTCACAAATAATGAGAACCTACCTTTGGAATGTATGTTCAAATGGATATGGAATCATTGGATGTTTCTGGTTCTACGAACAAACCCGTTAAAAATCGATTGGAATGTCTGAACCTTAAATCAATGAGGTCATCCCCAATTCCATAGGGAAACAGCCACCAAGACCATGATTGTAAGGGAAATAAAGAATATATGATTTTTCAATGATATAATTGTAGGAGATATGACACTATTCAAATTATTGTCCGAAGAGTCAAGGAAAATTTTCTCAGAGAAGGCTATGGGAGAAAGGAAAAGTTTATGAAATCTGAGTAGTTGAGGTTGAAGTTACAAATTATGTGGTTGTGGGTACATTAATCATCTACTCAAATTTAGATAAAGGTTTATTTTATTTTGTATCATCTCATTCCATTATATCATCATAGTATTCATTAAAAATTAGACATTTCCAATTATCATTAACAAGGGATTTGTCGGTTAAAACCCCTAAGGGAAGTATCATTGTAAGAAATATGTGTCAGGAAGTTCCAATTATTGAATATAAACATTTTTTATATGTTAATTTTATCATCATAACTATTGTTTAACATTACTTTATCCTCAGTATGGATTGTATTTCAAAGTATTATGTAAAAATATATTTCTAGAATAAGGAAATTATGATTTGTGAGGAAGGTGTATAATACCTTATCATTAGAGTATAAAAAAAATCAAATTCTTATCTTGATCCACCCCCAGTATCTCTAATGAATTCAATTCATGGGGAAGAAGAGAATGCAATATCTATGTGTGGGAAAAAATATTCAAATTGAGGATGTAGCTATTGTAAAAAAATACATTGATGTATTTTCAAATGATTTACCTAGACATAGTCTAGATTGGGAAATTGATTTTTCTATTGAATTAATTCATGGTTCAGGGCCTATATCAAAGACTCCTTATATAATGGATAACGCAGAATTAGTATCAATTAAGCAAAAATAGGGTAATTTAGTGATAAAGGATTGATCCACACCATTATTTCCATATGGGGGTCCCATTTTCACTTTGTCAAGAAAAAAGATGAATCCATGAACCTATACATTGACTATTGAGATATAAATTTTATTATAATAGAGAATCAGTATCCCTTACCTCGCATCAATGATTTATTTGATCAAATCCATAGAGTCCTATATTTTTTGAATTTTTTCCATTGATCTAGATATCATTAGTTTTTTGTGAGTAAGAAATATGTTCCAAAGATTGAATTTCAAACTAGGTATGGACATTACAAGTTTAATGTAATGCCATTTGGACTAAAGGATGCACCCTTCTTATACATGTATCTAATGAATATATATTTTCATTGAATATATTGATTAATTTTTTGTGGTATTTATTGATTATATCTTGGTATACTCTATAAGATAAGAAGACCCTGATAATCTCTTTCAGATTGTTTTAAGAACTTTTAGATGAAATGATTTATATGGAATGTTTAGAAAATGTGAATTTTGGATTTAATAAGTTTCTTACCTTGCCTATATTGTCTCAATGGATTGAATCTCAGTTGATCTTTGGAAGAAAAAGGATATTTAGGAAGGGACTATACCAATTAATATAACCAAGGTATGTAGTTTTATTGGTTTAGCGGGTTATTATCAACGTCTCATTCAGAACTTCACCTAATTAGAAAACCTGTTAGCCAAGATTACTTGTAAAGGGGGTTAGTTTGTAGAGACAAAATAATGTGAATAATGTTTTAATGAATTTTAAAAGTTGTTTTTGAATACTATAATCATTAATCTTCTATAAGGAAATGGTGGATTTATGATTTATAGTTATGCATCAAATAAAGGAATAATTTTTTTCTTTATAAAAAATGATTGATTTATTACTTATGCATAATGGTCATAAGAAACTCATAAACAAAACTATCCAACTCACCATCTTTAGTTAGCAGCTGTAACCATTACTCTGAATATATGGAGACACTATCTGTATGGTAAAATATGTGAGAAATATATGGATCACCAGATTTTGAAATGTATCTTCTCAAAGAAATAACATAACTTGTCGAAAAAGATATGGCTTGAGATTCTCAAGGATTATGACTGTTCAATACAATACCACCCTAGAAAGGTGAATATGGTAGAAGATGCATTTAGTATTAAGGATCATGTAGTTTTGAAAAAAATGAGTATCGACAAGGACCATGTTTACATGGATCTAGTAAAGAAGGATATGGGAATTATCAAGGAAGGTGAAACATCATTAATTTTTTAACTGGTTGACCCACCATCTTTATTGGAAATAATTAAAAGGTATCAGTGTGATGATGATAATATTCAAAAGAAAATTAATGCTGTGAATGATGATAAGTTTCCATACATTGTGAGTGAGGATGGAATTTTGAAATTTGGGAGGAGGATACACGTTCCTTCTATACCCAGGCTAAAAAGATAGTTATTGGATGCTTCACATAGCTAAAATCTATCTATACATGATAATAGAACTAAGATGTATAGAGATCTGACTAGGTATTTCTTATGGGATAATATAAAGAGGAAAATTACTGATTATATATCAATATGTTTTTTCTATCAACAGGTGAAGGAAGAAAATAAATCCTAGAGGTGTCATTAAACCCCTACCTATTCTTACATGGAAATGGGATGACATCACTGTGGATTTGACAACTAGATTACCAAAAAATCCATGAAAAATGATGCAGTTTGGGTGATTATTGATCAAATTTCCAAATCTTCATATTTCTTCATTATAAGGCAGGATTTTCCACTAGTGATCCTTGTACGCCTTTATATTAATGATTTTTGTAAGATTTCATGGACAATATCTTTCTATTGTTTTTGATCATGATCCAAAATTTACATCAAAATTCTAGACAATTATTTAGAAAGCTTTGGATACTAAGATTTATTTGGGAAATTCTTATCACCTTCATACGGATTGGTAGTCTGAAAGGACCATTAAGACATTAGAAGACATTTTGAGATCATTATCACCCAAATTTCAAGGTATGTGGGATTAGTATTTTCCTTTGTTAAATATTTAATATAACAATAGTTTCCATTAAAGTATTCAAATGTAACCATGTGAAGCATTGTATAAAAAAAGATATCATACACCAACATGTTGGAATGAAGTTGGTGAAAGGAAGCCTATAGACCCAAATCTTGTAGAGGAAACAATAGTGAAGTTATATACTATTCAAACCCATATCAAAGAAGATCAAATAAACAAAAATATCTATGATTATAATCAATGTATTTCTAATTTCAAGTGGGAGATCAATTTTTCTTAAACGTATCTTCATAAATGTGTTTTATAAGATTTGGGAAGAAAGGGAAACTGACCCCCATGTACATTTGTTCTCTTGAAATACTAGAGAGAATATGAGCAATGGATTATCATTTTGTAATGACTCCTAGACCTTTTAAGGCACACAATGTGTTCCAAATCTCTTTGTTAAGGAATTACACGCCATACCCAACTCATGTACTATCATCTAATGGAATATAATTGAAACTAGACTTATCTTACTGTGAGGAGACTATATTATTTCAAGACACTAATGAATAGGTGTTGAGTAATCAGATGACTCAGCTGGAAAAGGTAATTTAAAAAAATAATAAAATTGAAGTGGAAATGTGTGAACCTGATGAGCTTATGATGAAGAACTACTAAAATCTTTTTTTGGGGTGAAAATCATAAAATTTTGAGGATGAAATTTTTGTAGAAGGGAAGAATGTAAGGACCCGAATTTCTATCTATGATATTTCTCTTCATATGTTTATTTCATATAGTAAAGATCACCTATATAACACAATAAAAACATAATTAATGAATAATTAATGAAATAATAGGTATTTCTAGATGTTAAGGATTATATACTGATGAAATAGTTACTTGACCTTAGGAATAGTACTATGAAACTTATGAATAGTAAATTGGACTAATGAATAGTAACATCACCAATGAAAGTATAAATAAAATTTAGGTACCATATAAATGAATGTATCATGTAATTATACCACTTTATAAGTAAAAGAAAATTTTAAAAATTGTTAAATTAAGTAGCGGTATTTTTGTAAGTCATAAAAATTTAATTACAATTTTACAATTAATAAAATGATTTAAAAGAATATATATTAAAATAAAATTTAATCATAAATTAAAATTTTTTTCCGTTTGATTTTAGGATAATTTTATGAGACCTTAGAAAAGTTTCAAAAGTGTTATAAAACTGGTTATAGATTTAAAATATATATTTTCAAGTAAATAATTATTTTAATTAAAAAATAAATTTATCATATATAGATATTTATTTTCATAAAACAGGGTTCATTTTTTAATTCAACACATTGAAAAATGGTTAGGGTGGTCTTTTAGTATTTTTCTAAAATAATTGAATTTCAGGTGAATAGTAAAATATAATAATTTATGATATATGATAAATACATTATTTTTTAGTAATAGGTGATGTTTGGATGATGTAAGAACCCTTGGTTCAAATCACAGTCAATTATTACTATATTTAGTAAAAAAAATCATCAATATTGGTTGTCTTGAGAAACATAATAAAATAATGAATTAAATAATGAGAAATCACCCCTCTCCTCCACTATAAATATCACCCCTCACCACCACTTCTCCTCACACCTTCCAAGCTTTTAGCCTTGTAAAATATCTGACAAATACAATTATCAATCCCCCCCAATATCTAAGAGATCTTGGTATCATCATAATACCAAAACCAATCCCCTTAACAAGGTTCACAAGGATGTGTATTCAAGAGGTAAAATCCTCTTCCTTTCCCTTTATGTTTCTTTTCATGTTCTGTTATTTTGTTATTCTATCCTCACCACATCTGTCCAAATGAGCATGAAAATTAAATCATCATTTATATAATATAATTATATTGTGTTAATTTAATAACCATCATTAATCTCCTTACTCTATCTCTTTTATTTAAAAAAATTAAATCATCGTTTGGGATGTTCTGATTTACCACCTTCATAGATGACAATAATTCTTTCTCATGATTCTTCCCCAAGGGTATTAGAGATAGAATTTTTATGGGTACACCATACTATTATATATGAATTATAAACTATTAAATGTTCTGGAACTAGAATATATTTATAATAATAATTCATACGACAAAACTAGTTTGTGGGGATCAAAACACCACTGTAATAATCTAAACGATTATAACTAAATGTCTTATCTAATGATTAATCCTCATACCGTATAACCAAATTGATATATTTAACCATTAGCACTTCCTTATTTTTATCAATATCATCTAAATTAAATCTTATAGAATTGTACTCGGTCCACATGATCTTCCATACGCATATATAAATATACCAATCATGAAAGCCAAGGAAACGAACGCTCCTGGGGAATATAATTGTATCTTATAACTCATCAAAAAGGTCATAAATGAATTTAATAAAATTATAATAAATAAAATACATGTATATAATGTAATTAAATAGTTAATTAAGGTATTTAATTTTATTATCTATTATTATAAGGTCATGTGAAGAACACATTCAGACAATATGTTTGGGTTTCTCCTTGAACCTCCCTTTTTCATTTACGAGTACAATTTCTCTCTCCTTACACCCCAATAAAATTATTAATTACTCTTATATAATCCTCATAATTTTTTTGTGAATTTTCTATATATTTTTACCAATCATAATTATTTTTTAATTTATGGGGAGTTACTTGTATTATAAGGATCTTTCTCAATCCATCATGATATGAAAGCCCGATTAAAGGGAACATCTCAATTTCTTAGCCATTTTCAAGTACCATATAAATTATATTTCAAGAAACCATTAATATTATAAAATCACTATTTTTTTCATGAAAAAAATATATTTTTAATTACTATTTTTAAAAAAACAGTTATGACAAATAAAAATCATTTTTCCAAAAGAACTCTTCTTTGAGAAGTAAAAGGGGTATTTCACCCATGAATTATTCGACGATTTATTAGAGTATTTTATTTTATTTGAACAACTACATTGAATTTTTTGATTTATATATTATTATTTTCACCTAACATAAGTTATTAAATGGGTTTTGACTATTTTTTCAATTGATGTACTATCTTGATACCATTGACCATGATACTTAGATTTGTTAACGATTACGATTACAAATTGGGGAATGGTATTTAGATTTCACATGTTCAAGTTTTCTATGTTTATCACCATTCATATGAGAAATTATTTCTAATTTGAAAGTGATGTGTGGGGCCCACTATATTCCCTCAATTAATCAGTAGGTACCATTAGAGAAAACAAAAATGGGCATTGGCCAAGGCCTTACCCTAGTATTTTTAGACTCCTTAGCTGAGGCCTTTGCGATTTGTTTTAGATGTTTAGAATTATTCATTTCCTAATTATGATATTAGTATTTATAGTCCATGTGATAATTCAACTAGTAGAATATCCATGGTTATGTTTTATTATGGAATTATTTTCATATTTTATACCAACCATATTTTTCTCATGTTTATTTTTAAGGCATGTGTTTTTAGTTATTCACCATTCCAAATGTATATGTTTATGATAACTCCCACTATATTACTTAATTGTAGGGAGAATATAATCTCACCCCTTTTCTTATGTTTTATTTTTTCCATGGATGTGATGTTGAAAATTATTATTAATGAATTGAAGGAATACATCTAATAGATTATGGGTATTTTCAATAGATTGGTAATGTGGTTGTTTTTGCATTTTTTAATGTTAATATTATGTTCGTATCTAGTTTTCCAAAACTAAAAAACTATTCATTCCTTTGAAATGTGACGTAGTTGTAAAGATACCAATGTAATAAAGTTAGGCACCGACTCTGGGCAACTAGGTTCAGGGTCTTAACATCTGAATGGGGAGGCAAGTGTGATTTTATTTTTTTAGTGTTCCATACTTTTTTTATCATAGGTGGTGCTTATTTAGTATAACTTTATAGATTTTTGGGACCAATGGTTTAGAAACATGAATTTTGGTAGATTATTGGATTAGTGAGGATAAGTTTTCTTTTGGAATATTTCATATGATCTCTAGTTGGGATGTTTTTTCATTTGATCTTTGACATGTTTGATATTTTATGGTTCATTGGATGTAAAAACAAAATTTTAACATACATGGATATTAAATTACTTTTGTGGAATACATAATACATGAATCCAAAATACAACCTTACCATATTATTTTAGTGTCTTTGGAAACTGGGAACACATTTTTATAACTCAGTGAATTGCCTTTAATATTTATCATAAAGATATTCCCCTTTATTTTTTTCAACCTCAAACATTTCATTATGTCCTAGGGAAAATAAAAAATATAAAAAGTTTGAGCTCTGATTCTCAGTAAGGGTAAACATTAAAATATAAAATACATCATTAACATAATTGTGCAAAAATATGAACATAACTATTGAAAATAATTCCTTATATAAAATGTATCAAAAACATGAGTCATGAAATAAATCATGTAATTTTATAATTCATAAATCAGAAATGAATCATAAATCATGAGGAAATAGAATTAGAATAAAATGTGAAATTTTTTAAAATGTATAAGAATATAAAATCATTTCCATATTCTCTAAGACTCATTTCTAAGACAATCATAGTAGAAAAATTCCTTTACTAAACTGATTTCACTCTTCCTTCCAGACCTGTATTACTGCACTAAATTTATTTGTCGTTCCAACCCTATCGTATTGAAAAAGATTTACTTGTTATTATAATATTGAATATCTCATGAGATATAAATATTTACATAATTCATTATAGGGATATATAGGTCCCACTAATCTCATAATTAAATCATTATTTTGTGTTCCAAAAAAACATAAATCCTTCCTCATAGAATAACCCAATTAATAAAATGGTTTTCTCAAACATCATTCATAAAATAATCCATGTAAAACAAATCGATATTATAAATATCATTCCACCATAAACAACATCAAACAATAGGAAAATTAAGGATAATATTCTTGAAATATAACCCTATTAAATGTGTCCACCTTAAATAGAAAATAATTTTGATAGAACACTTGAAATTAATTTATGAGGAAACTATGTTTTCTTCTTCAAAAATATTTTCTTTTCATAGAATAACATGTAGTTTTAAAAGAAAATAATTTCTTATAAAATAACCTTGAAAATTTTTAAGGTATGCTTCATGGAAATAAGGCTTTATGAAAATCTAAGAATATGTGCATTCCGTATAAGTTAAAAGTAAACTTTCTTCACATACTTTTGTCAAGAAGTCAAAAATTACCTCATAATGAAAACGACAAAAGATTCCTTTAAGAACATTTAATAAAAATTCACAAATGGGTAAAGTTGAATGTAAAAAATTTTGTAAGGATATAAAGAATATCTTGGAATACACATTTATGGAACATTGATGTGGTTGATAAGTGTACACAAATAAATACTTATGTATAAACAAACTCGTATATTAATTTTATCACAAAATTATCCCTTACCAAAATAAGTTCTATCGAATCATATGACTCGTAAAATAATAAAAATTATATTAATATTTAAATATCATGTCCTTCATAATAAAAATCCTAAAAACACTCATGGGAAGCATAAACACAAAACAAAATAAAAAGGTGTTGTATAAGGTATATGCCCCACAGAAATAAATTGAGACAAAATAACCCATTACCTTAGATCTGATATCCTTTGTATGAATCTGAACCTCTTGTGTAATGATTTAAACAATTTCACTTATTTATTGTAGAATCATATTAATTTTTATGATAAAATATATGATCATATGATCATCTAATTTTTAGTAACATTTCCTTGTTACTCATTTTTCGGGTACTAACTACTTTATGTTCTTAAGCAGGTTTTGTCTAATAAGTTCCATTTATACTTATTATGTCATAGTTATATTATAAAAAAAATTATATTAACCTAATATATACCATATTTATTCATTAATTACATTTAAATAATTATGGTTTAATGGATATCTTGTATAATGAATTGCTTCACATCGTGGAGAAGATAGGTTGTACGTACACACGAGCGACGATATCTTTCTGATAATTGTGAAATGGTATGGAAGTGGATTGTATATATGTCATTACAGAATAAATAATATGTTAAAATATCCATATATAGTTATTATTTCCATCATTATATCCATCCTAGTAAATTTGTGGTGAAAATAGATTACACCATAGTGTAGAGACGGTAAGTTAGGCGTACACACACGTGGTGATTTCATTTTTCATAGGATGGATAGAAGGTGGAATATGTTTGTTAAATAATTATAATAAAATCTAATTAAATAAGTTATACTAGAGAAATTACTATTGAATGAAAAAAACTCATGAATAGGATGCAGAAGAATTACTAATTTGGATGAATGAGTAGAGAAGATACCCTCCTCTTCGACAAGCTGCCTCTAGATCTCCTCTTAAAGTAACTAGAGTTTGTACTTTTAGAATACATGAATATCTAGAATGTTACTAAGGAAGTGAATAAGGTAAATGGGAAAGGGACAAAGAATAATTAATTCCCATAGTGAATTGAAATTTTGAGGGAGGATGTGCCCTTTTATAATTTAGGTGAGGGGAACATTTAGAATATCCAAAAATATTAATTAATAATTAAATAAAAACACATGCAAGAAGCTATTTTTTATATTTTCTATTATTAGATGAGATAAGGTTTTAATATAATAAAACAATAAATTTTATTCATATTTTTTATATCAATTTAAACACTATCATTTTAATTAACCCTTAGTTATTCTATTTTAATGTTAACTAAGGTAAAAAAAAATTCAATATTAAAATTGTACAATTTTTACTTATTTTATATCAATTAGATCATAAATTTATACCATATCATAATTATTTTATATTTTTTTTAAAAAAATATTATTTTTAAATAATTTAATTAAACATTATTCTAACAAAATATCAAGTGTCAATTTTGACACAACTCATTTCATGGATTTTTAAAACTATCAAGATAATATGTTATCATTGATCCATATATTTTATTATATCAATTTGGGGTCAAGTTAATCTATAAAAATAATTTTATAGATTAATTATCCCAAATTATATTTCTTTTAATATTTTTAATAACATTAATATGATATTTCTATTAAAAAAATAATTATAAAATTAGTTTTGTGTAATTATTTAATATAATTATATATTGAATAAAAATTAAAAATATAATAATATAATGAAGATTAATATTTTAAATTTCATAATAATACTTATTGTCAAAGATATCTTCTGGAAAGGCCTATATTAAAAATATTATATTTTATAAAAACAAAATGTGACAACATTAACATCACTTTAGATAAAATGTTATAACTGTCATAATCTATTCCATATTGCTCCAAATTCTCAATAAATTTACCCTTGGATGATTATGGTTGAGATATACTCGACCAATAATATATGGTCCAGTCTTTTGTTTTTTGATGATTATTATAATTTTAATAAAAATTATTTTATTAACTTTTCATCAATTTGATAATTTTTTCATCATCATTTTATAATCCTTTAAAGTAATTATTTATTTACTAAAAATTAAATATATATTAGTAGGATAATAAATTTTCTTTCTTTCAATCAAGTATTTATAGTCGAATTTATCTTTAGTTTAAAATTATTTTAAAAATGAAAAATTTATTAAAATTTGAGTAAGACATATTTAACTTTTCATTAAATAAAATATATTAAATGTCCTAATCTCATCCAAGTGGCTTCCAAAGGGTATCATTTTGACCCAAGGATGGTTTATATAGAAAATAACTCATCCAATCATATTATTACAAGTGTGAAGGTAATTTTATAATATTATATTTCCCAATAATTTCCTGATTTAACTTTTTACCATATTAAAAAAATTTATTAATGTTTGTATTCATAATGAAAA
The DNA here is from genome assembly GCA_963277665.1 of Viscum album. Taxonomy (NCBI): domain Eukaryota; kingdom Viridiplantae; phylum Streptophyta; class Magnoliopsida; order Santalales; family Viscaceae; genus Viscum; species Viscum album. Next base: position 1,636,401,945 of record OY728163.1, on the reverse strand, counting down.
AAATAAAATAATTTAATTTATATAAATTGTACCTACTAATTCCAAAACATAAAAGTTATCAGTAAAATATAAAAAATTCATTCAATGTAAATTTTGATATCCCTATTCCAAATAAAAAATTTCCTAGTTAAATATAATATATAAAAGTGTCACAACAAGATTTAAAATGGGTGCTCCATCAAAACGTGGCCGAACTACATTTTTTGAGAAATACATCTTTTATCCAGAAATTTTAATTTGTTATTATATCATGTATAGAAACAGAAAAGATAAATTTTAAATATTTGATTGAATATATTAAATTTATATTACATTAATAAAATCAATCAAGAGTGATTTTACTATTTTATAGACTCACTTATTTTCATTTAAATAATTTTTTAGAAGAAAGTAAATAGTATTCAAACCATCCATTATAGTGACTAGGTTACAAGGAAACATAATAATATTTATTTTTTCACATAAAATCTCTCTTGAAAGAAATTAATTCTATCAAAAGTACTTGAAATTCTGTTCAACACATTCCAAGTGTAGTGTTGTGTATACCGCAAGCTAAGTTGGTGTTGCGTGTAGCACAAGATTATCATAGTGTAGCATACGACACAAGACTTAAAGAAATTAAAAAATCAATCACATAAAAAACATGAGGTGTTATAGTGTCCATATATCAATGTATCCTTTTGGTGTTTGTATTTTTATCTTTTGGTTGATGATATGTTTTGGTATTTGTACTTATTGATCTTAGAGAAATTGTTTCTCAAGGAAACTATGGTTTAGTGATTCTTGGGTTCTTATTTGGTGGCCCATTATAGATGGTGTACTCTTTTGGAGTTTGTTTATGACTCTTTCATTTTTGTATCATTTACTTAGTGTACACCATGAGATATTTAGGATTATTTATTTGGAGATGGGTAATACCTATGGATTAGGGTTGGTTACATAGGGTGTAGTTTTTTTCTGATTTGCTTATAGATGCCATTATGACATTTTTCCATCATATTTATCCAAGGAAGGTGTTATGGGGAGTTGTATTTAATATAGCCTCATATTTCATATGTAACACTTACTTCATAGCCATTCCATTTCCTTTTAGTCATGTTTTCCGTTTTTGAGGTTAGTATTTGGGTTCCCCAGATTGGTGATCTAGTTTTTGTCCCTTAGGCTGTTTCTTGGATAGTTTCATATTTATGATTTGGATTGGTTTCCTTTGGATAGTGGATATTTCTGAGCTACATTTTGTTATTTTTGGAATTTTTTTGATATATAACATATTATTATATCATAGAAATAGGTTATCTTGTTTTCGACCATTTTAGATTAATTGTAAATTGGGGGGTGACCAATGTCGGGTGTCTTTTAATTTAGGTCCTTCCTTTTATTTTGATGTTATTTAGCTCTATTTTAGGATTTTTTTTATCAATTAAGGTTGAAATAGTTATTTTAGAACATATTTTTTTCATGGGAATTATCTTATAATTTATTAATTTTAGTCCTATACATTATCCTACAACATTTTAGTTGCAGAAAGTGGCATAGTAGAATGTTTGTAACACACAATGTTACTTTGGCCTTTATTTTATATTATTTTGAGTTAATTTAGTTTAATTAAAATGTTCTTAAGTCCAAAGCATAATTTTTTACAATATTTTATTATTTATTAATATTTAGTAGTGTGTATGGTTTAGATTAAACATGTGGAAACCACAAAAGGGGGTATGTCAGCAATATAGTTTCATTTGGCATGGAAGGGGAACATTTTGTCCAACCATGTTGTTCCTAAGAGAAACTATGGGGGTAATATTTTATAGGTTGTTCCAAGATAATGGTTAGAAAATATTTAGGTAAATCATATAGATAAACAATTTATTTTATTCATTTTTTAAATATTATGATTTTTTATTTTTTATTTTAAATCTTTTTTAACTAAAACCCATAAATTAAAACACCTCCTCTCCCTTACCCAATCTCCCTCATGAGACCAGTCCCAACTGACCCCTACATGTACAATACCTCCTCTAGTAATTCCCCTTATATGAGGTTATTCTAATGATATTCATGTATTTTCTTTGTTGAATCATCAAGGTATGTCCTCTACCACACTTCTTCCTCTCTCATTTGGCGATTTCTATTCACTTCATTAACCCTTTTGTTTGGAAAATAACTAGGTGAAAGGGTTCATCCATATTTTTGTGGTTATTCAATTTTTAGGGTGTGTTATGGGTTTATAAAGAAATATATTTGTGTATTTTAGCATCCACCACTAATGTTGAAGTGATTTTGAACATTTTAGCTCATCCACCTATGTTTTGTGGTAAGAGTTCTATAAAAACCCCTTGTATTTCTTGTTATAAATTTCATGGTGTTTTTTTAGTGAATTATTGTGAAATTATAAAAAAATTGTATTCAATTATAGTAAAAATTGATATTTTACTATCTTTTTATCTTGGATTGGGTATAGGACACATTCCAAGTTCTTGTACAAATGCTATTATGTCCCTTTAAAATTGTTTGAAATGGTTTCTAACATTATTCAGGAATTTAAATTTATATGGAATATATTGTACGCTTTTTGGATGGTATAATGAATTGGGGTGGAGAAAGATCACAAAAAAAGTTTTAAATAAATTTTAATTTGGATTTATCAAAAGGGAGCAAAATATTTTTGAAAGTGTGTTTAATTCTTGTATCATTTTCAAAATGGTTGTGATTTCCATTAACAGATTGTAATAAAAAGTTGGGGTTGACCTCTTTTTATGAAATAGAATGGGATCCCCTCTTATTTTATTATGACTATGTTTTAGTATTGATTGTATTTTTACCTTATATTGGTGTTTTAATTCCAAATTATTTTAAAAAATAATTTCCAAAAGTAAGTATAAGTAATATATGAAAGGCATGGTTGGAAATTTCTAAAATGTTGTTTGATTGATTATTGATTGTGCCCTTGTTTATACCGTTATTCATTTTTATGATTTTATATGTATCCATGTGATGGATATTCTTGATGTGATTCATCATGTTCTTTTGATTTGGGAACTTTCTAAGGGTAGTGTATGAGGTGGGATGGAAATTATTATGTTTTTGGCCATTTGGATTTTTTATTTTCCTGAGATGATATATATTTTAAACATTTACCAACTTCTTTAGTATTACTTGAGGAAACCCATGCTACTTGATGGGAAGTTATGTGACGTTTCTAGGATAGCATAGATTATGAAATGCATAATTAACACATGATTTTTTTATTTCAAGTTTGTAATAATGTTACCAGTGTGACTCAATTTAGAGTGACTTAGTTGACAGATACGTGACTATTAACCTACAAGTAGTCAGTCCACCTTGTATCTCTTATACTAGTTCCATTAGTCTCTTAGGTTTTCTATCATGATATAAATGGTATGATATTACCTATTTATTTTATATAGATCATGTTAGTTATTTAATTTTTATGTTATACATGCGTTGACAAGTTGGTTCACTAATGATTGATCTTTGAACTTATATGGTTTACCTTTTAATTATATTTTTTCCCTTATGACCCTTTTGTTGTTAACTTCTTTGTATGTTTTTGATTTCATTAAAATGGGGTATTAATAAATGTTTTGAAATTAAAGCTTCAAGAAAAGTAATGGTTTGTATTATTTTAGTAGCTTAAAGAAATGGGGTTTCCTTGAAATTTATTATGAACGAGTGTTGATCATGAGATTTTAAATAAAGGAGAAATTTATTTGGTTATCCTTCCTTAAATTGAAGGTTTGATTCAAAATGTTAAAAAAATCCTTGATTTATCTTATAAAATGATAGTTTATTAAAATTATTCTTAAGATTTTGTTTTTTAAAGCATGAGAAAGACTACATTTTACTTTATATTCAAACTAGTAATGGAAAAACAGTTTAACCATGAGATTTCCATAGATATGGTGGGTAGTGTTTTTCTACTAAGTGTGTATGTGATCATTCATATTTTAACTGAGTTATTGGTTATTGGTTCTCCTTCATACCACTCTTGGAGAATTTATTCATATGAGCTCAATTTTTTTTAGCATTCATCCATCTATTCCATTTTTCAAGGATTTTGTAGGACCTTTATTAATTTTCTAGAATTATAGGAACTATTCCCTTTAAATTACTTTCTTCAAAAAACTAGTCTTTTACTTGTTTCTATGGTTTTATGTGTAGTGATATCCTAGTGGATGAGTATAAAATTTTTTTGGGAATATTTTATTTATAGGAGTGGGAGACATGGGTGGTGAGGGAGCTTATTTATTCTGGTGTTATTTACTAATTTCTCACTATATATTTTATTGATTTCTTCCCTTTTATTTCTGAATAAATGTATGATATACTGATGGGTCAAGAAAAACATTTATATATTATTCCTATCACATTTAATCTAATTATTGAGAAAAATTATTCCCAAGTGTGTTCTTGTGATTCCTAGGACCTAGTTTCCATCCCATGGGGATCATAAATCCCCCTTAGTCGAATGGAGTTCTGGTTTGTGTATCCATCAGATTGAGGTCCCATTCCAGTTCTTTATATATATATTTAGTTTATTTCTACACATGACACTACAATGACATGACATATTTATTGTATTGGTCATGGGAACATACCTAGTTTTACGAGTTGATTATGTGATTTATGGTCATTTTTTTGTTATTAATAATTTTTTACTTTGCTTATTTTTTTATTCAATTTAAACTATTTTAAATCTCTATTGAAGATGGTATGGTCTCCCCATATACCATTTTAGACCCTAAATGATAGTCTGAAACCATTGGCGTACATGGACGCATGCCTAAGGTATTGTGGAGAACTAGATTGGGGCACAATTTTAGTGGCACCTGGGTTGAAAATCTATAAAGTATAATTTGATGTGCTTTTATTTTATATTTCATTAAATTTTGGAAAAGGTAGAATGAAAACTAGGATCTATCAGTTCCTGATAATTATCTCGTGAATGGGGGTGGATAACCCATTTTTTGGGAAAACCCAATTTCCTTGGGTGGGATTACTGTTCATAATGTTCTCCTATTAGAGTTGGATATTATTTCACCATGGGTGATACACATGCTGTGTGATGTTATTGAATTTTGAGATATTTCTTAGGTATCAGAATAGATTGAGATTTTTTGAGCATGCATCATTCTTTGAACTCATAGATTTATGTGACATTTATCATATTAAAAATTTATAGAAAATGAGGTTATGGTTTTGTTGTGGGAAATGAAAATTATTTTCTATTACATGTGTAGTTATAAGGAAGTATTTATCAATATTTATGTTTTGTTTTTTAACTTATGAATGATGTTAAATGATCTAGTTAAAATGGTTTCAAATAGGAATTTTTGTTTACCTTGAGTTATCCATGAGCCTGGATTGTGATGTAAGAGGGTAGTTATAGTGTTATAATTATGAACATATGGATAGTGCATGTAGTGTGTCAAGTTTATGGTTGTTGGGGATACATATTTTTTGTAACCATGGAAATTATATATTATGTTAAATGAAAGTTTGTTTTGAATTTTTGAGGTATGAATCTATGATGACATATGCCTATAGAGAGATGGTAGGATACTACTGGGAATACAATTATGGGTGTAGGACTAGAGTCGTTGTTGGTTCTGAGTGATAGGGGGAAGAGCTATTCTAGAAGATTTTTTCCTTTTTATGTATTTAATAGAAAGATAACTAGAGAGATCCACATCAACTATATTTTATCGGACTAGAGAGTTTCAAATATATAATCCTCTAATGTTTCATGAAAATACAGAGCTAAAGTAGCGAGGTTATGGATTGACTCTATCATAAAAAGTTTGTATCTTTTAAAGACTCTTGCATAGAAGAGTTTCAAGTTGGAATATTATATAATGCGTGGATTAGTGAAGAAATAGTTTTATATTAATTTCCAATATGATAAGTGAGATGTTTTGACTTATGATAATTTCCAAGAGTGTTTCATGGAGCATTTCTATCAACAGAATCTGAGGTTGCAGTGGGATGTAGTGTTTATATGTTTAATCCATGGAAATATATCAGTGATGGATTATATTGTCTTCTAGAAAACTTAAAGTGTTATATTCTAAAATTTGTAGAGGATGTGGAAGCTATAGTTAAATTTATTAATGAATGTATTATGTGTATGATCAAGTACGAGGTGAATACTATCAATTTGAATAATTTTGAAAAAGAGGCGAATTGGGCTCATTTGTGAGGGAAACCTAAAAATGGATTTTGGTGGTGAATTGATAGGATCAGTTGGGTGATCATATAGTATGTATTTTGATATTATGAATTTATGATATATGAGTTCCTACTAGAGTAGAGGAGGAAAAATAATCCAGGGGAGAGTAGTGGCCTCATATGAAAGTGGTTAGGTAGTTTTTTTTATCAGAGTGACATGACTAGTCACATATGTGGTTAGTGACTTAGACCACCAATGCAGTGAAGATCATGTGGAATGATGGGATTCCCACATAGGTTTTTAGGAACTATCAAAAAAATTTATTATAGAGGATATATTCTAATTTAAGGAACTTTTAGGGGATCTACTACCCCATATTCGTCTATCAGTTAGATTTCGACTAGTAGTACTGGTCGAGGTGGAGGAATAGGTACTCCAAGACATGAGTACTTGTATTCATAGTGAAATGAAACACATGGGTCTCATATAAGACATAGGGTATAGGGGTAGGTTTACTTTATGTAGTTAAACCTTCACCTGTTGGTTGTGGGGATGTATCATGTATTGTACAAGGTTTAATTCATGTATCTTCTATTCTTTATAGTGACTTATTTTATATATGATCTTAAAATTATTTTATATAATTCAAGTTTTTGATGATTTGTGTCTAGTGTTGAATTTCTTAGTTAGAGTTATATCGATCCACACTCCCTTGCGGATGTGATCAGATAGAATATGTATCTAAAAAAGGTGTTCCAAAAAGGTTGGTGAGCAACATTTTATTTTAGATTTGTACATTCTAAAGATTTGAGGTTTTGAATTCATTCTGCTAATGGATTGATAAGTTTTATATCAGGCTTGCATTAGTTGTTACAATCAATGGGTAACGTTTACATCTCTTGTAACACCCCGAGATTTTATATTCTTTTAATTTCATTGATGTATTGTGTTTTACGCTACACCACAATTATCTTGTGTTATACGCAACACCGTAATAACTTATATTATTCATAGAAACTATTATTGGCCTGTGTTGCACGCAAGAGCGACCTTCCTCAATAGCGTTTGTTGTACACAATACAAAGTTTCACTAAACAACAATATATTGTTATAATATTATTATGAACTATCTGTTATGAATCGTAGTAACTGCATTTTAAATTTTATGACATTATAATTCATCTTACACATTTTATAGAACATGGTATGAGAACAAAATAAAATTTTCAGGTAAAATAAGTATTTTTCAAAAAATGAAGTTTTGCCACCTTTTAATGGAGAACCCACATTAAATTTAGTTTTTGACAGGTTTATAAGTTTAATTTTACAAAATAAAATTCTTCTTTTGAATCATGATATAAAAATTTACTTTTGACAAATTTTTGATATTTTTCTGATAGGTTTCTTATTTTGATGAATAGTAAAAATACGCTAAATTTTAATTAAAAACAACTTTTTTCATTGAGATAATTTATATCAATAAATTATAATATTTAATGGTTTTAAATAATAAATATAATATATTTTTACCATTGAATATAATGTAAGTCATTAGAATTAAATTTACACTGAATTCATAAGTAAAAAAGTTCAATCTTTTGCAACGTTTTAACTTTTAAAACCCGTTTTCTCAACAGAGGGATTAATTTTAAATTAAATACTGCAAATTTTATGTTTTGAATTTGGAAAAATTGATTCCATATTTTGAATCAGTTGGTCTAAATTATGTTAATAAGCTACATTTTATTTTTAGGCATTGTGAATAGTAACTACGGTAACTTTTATTTACCATAGTTAATGGTAAATTGGGTAATTTACGGTAAATATAATATTATAAAATTACCCTAACACTTGTCTTAATATAATTGGATGGTTATATTTCGTCCTAAGGAATATTTGTGTTGAAATGAAATCCATTGAAACCCACTTGGATGTGATTAATACATATAATGTATTTTATTTTAAGGAAAGTGAAATATGTCTCAATCAAACTTTAATAATTGGATTATTTTTTATATAAGGTTATACAGAATATAATTTCAATTATAAATACTCATTAAAAAGATAAATTTTTTTCTTTATCATGGTAATTTATTTTTAATTTTAAGAAATATTAATTAACTTAATATCTTAAACATTAATGTTGTAGAAATTATTTATTTAGTGAAAAATCAATAATATAGTTTTATTAAAATAACAATACCTATAAAAAGGACCATAAAATTTTCCAAACATTATTTTTAGAGTATATATATACCCTAATAATCCAAGGGTCTATTTTTGTACCATTTTGAGCCTTATAAAACCAATTATGACATTTATATTATTTTATTTTAAATGATGACAAAGATGTCACCTTCATAATTTAATAAATATATCAATTTAAATGTTGTGATTTTAAGATGATAAATTCTAGTAAAAATATTATTATGAGGGGTATTATATTTATATTCATCATAGGATTTTATTTTTAATTTTTATGAAACTAATAAGTATATTAAATGATTATACAAAAATGATGTAGTAATTGTTTTATTAAGAGAAATATCAAATAAATGGTTTTATAACTATTAAAATAAACATTGTTTGAACTAATTAATGTTATAAACAAATTTTATAGATGAATATGACATCTTAGGAATCTATTAAATATTTTTGTTCGAATATATCCTCTGTGTGGATTTTATTTAAATTCAAATAAATGAATAGTGTCAAAATTAACACTATTGTAATTTTATAAAAATAACAGATTATTAAATTGTTTAAAAATCACATAAAATTTTAAAAATTTTAAATAGAAATTTATATGCTCTAAAATGTCATAAAGTACTCAATTATGGTTAATTCACAACACATGAGTAATTATTTAAAACAATTTAAAAATTATAATATTATTACCACAAATAAGATTAAATAAATTAAATAAGGATAAATGAAATTGATAAGGTTTAAAATAATTTCCCAACATGTCTAAATTTTATTAGTTGATGAGATTACAAATTTATATTACCTCATATCCTAATTTGAGTCACTTTTTAAGTTTTTAAGTGGGGTTTGAGTTTATTATAAATTAATATTTTTGAGGTTTCTAAAAGTGACCCTCTCTTCCCTTATAAAAGGGCACCTCCTCCCTCTCCACTTCACAACACATTGAGCCTTAAAGATCGTCTAAACCCTGAACATTTCTCTTATACACTTCCCTAGAAACATTCTTGAGGTTCTGGTATTCTCAAAAGACCAACTCTAGTTCCTTAAGAGGAAGCTTAAAGGAGGTACGTCGAAGAAGATGTAATCTCTACTACCGATTCTTTCAAGTTTCATTCTTCTTCAACATCCTCTTCATTAGTTGTTTCATTGTAAAGTAATACAATAAGTATCAATAATATACAGATATTATATTGTAAATATGAAAAAACCCCATTTCACCTTCTATCCATCCTACGGAAAACGAAATCACCGTGCGTGCGTATGTACGGAATATCGTCTCCATGCCGTGGTGTAATTGGTTTTTCCACCACCAACTTACTTGGATGGGTATAATGGTGTAAAGAATAACTATATATGGTTATTATAACATCATACTGATTTTGATAAATTATATCATCCACTCCAATTCTATTCAATAATTATGGGAACGATATCATCGCTTGTGCATACGTATGGACTACTGTCTCCACAAACGCGATGAGATTCATTTTCCATGATAAACCATTCAAGTATGATTATTAAGTATATATAATATATAATCATAAAAGATAATACATAATAATGATAATATATTTATGTAAATATATGTTTCATTTACTTAATTCCATTCAATTCCATAAGGAAACGAAAACAGCTTTCATGCGTACGTACGACCTACCCTCTCCATTAACTGTGTATTTTATTCCATTTATCAATCTATCATATATATTTATATGATTAATTTATATTATATAAAAATTATTTTTTAAATTATGGAATTATGTAAATCAGGATATAAGTAATAATATCAAGAAAAACAAGTCGAAACACGTACGATAAATGAAACGATTTTACCCAAAACGCTCATTTAACATGGAATTTACAAAAGAACGGGTAATATAAAGTCCTAAGTGAACCATATATGATACCATAACAATGAATATGATTCTGTAATAAGTCAATGACATTATTTAAATCATTATACAGTAGTTTTAGATATATACTAAGCATATTAGACATAAGGTAAGGGAAAACTTTTCCAATCTCGTCTTAATCCGAGATTGTTTATTCGTAAGTATTTACTGGGGTTATATTTATCATCCATGTCTCTATTTTCTAAAAATGGTTTCATGTATGTTTAAAGTCCTTTTTACCCATTTTTTACTTTTACTTCATGGTATGTAAGGAATCTTTCATTCGTTTACCATATGAGGTACTTTTTGACTTTTTCGTCAAAAGTACGAGAAGAATGATTTTTTATCTTATACCGCATGAACAGATTTTTAAGGTTTCATAAAGCCTTATTTTAATGAATCTTCCTCCACAATATTTCATGATTATTTTCAAAAAAATCCTTTTCCTTTAAAATTTAATGGCATTTTGTGAAAAGAAAATTATTTTGAAGAAGAAAGGATATTTTCCACAAGAATTCATTTCAAGTGTTTTGTCAAATATATTTTCCATCTAAGATGACATTATTTAGTATGATTATGTTTCAAGTATAATGTCTCTATTATTTACATGGTTTGATTCTTCTTATGATGAAATGATATCCATTTGTTTTATATGGATTTTGTTATGATGTGATGATGTTTATGAAACCCATTTTATTCATTGGGTTCTGATGAATGATTTATGTTTATTTTGTGGCACAAGTAAGAATGATTTCATTATGAGATGGGTGGGACCTATATCTCCCTACAATGCGTTGGGTAAAGATTTATATCTCGTGAGATAGACATGGCTGGAATGTCTAGTTAATCTTTTTTAGTGATACAGGACTAGAACGGGGAGTGAACTCGATTCAGTAAGGGACTTTGTCCACTAAGATGGTCTTGGTAGAAATGCCTTTGTGACTATGGAAATAATATCATGTTCTTATTGGTTTTCCACAATTACATGTTTTATTCCCATGCTATTTTATCATGATTAATGTTCCTTTATGATATATTCCTTATGTACTGCCAAGATTTATTTCTCAAGATTTTGATGTTTAAACTTTATGTCCATGTTTTTTTAAGTTCAAATGTATATGATTTGTTTTATTTTCTCCATGCTTACCATTACTGAGAATTTGAGCTCACCCTTTATATATTTTATTTTCCCTAGGATTTAAAGAAATGTTTTAGGTAAGAAAACACAAGGGGATGATCTTTATGGAAGATGTTGAAGATCATTCACCATGATTAGAAGATTATGTTCTGAGTTTCAAAACACACTAAACTATTATGGTCCTTGAGTGTTGGTTATTTTTATGTATTAATTATTTCACAAAAGTAATTTAATGTCCATGTACATTAAGCTTGGGTCTCTATAGCTGGAATCAGAGGAAAGGTTTAGTTAAACTTTGGAAACTAGGATGTGAAAACTTTAGTGAGATCCCTAGATATATTTCTAAGGTATGTCTAGGGATGTCCCTAAGGTTATGTATAAGTATAGTTTATAGTCCTAGAATTATGGTAATGTTATTATAATTAAACCTAAGATGTGAGATATTGAAGGTAATCCCCATTTATTATGTTGTTTTACCTAGCATGATTTTTTCCTCTCACACTATTTTTTTTGGGTTTTAGACGATGGATGGAACCCGAAGGAACCGTGTTGATCAATGTAATGGAAAATGAAATGATTGTCCTTCTGAACAAACCAATGTTATAAGAGATGGAGTGAAAAATCATATTTCTATACTTACACAAGCTATGAATCAATCTGGACATCCAAATGAGTAGAGAAGGGAACAATTTTCTATTGAGTCCTTCATGAGGAAACGTCCAGCTTCTCTCTGTGGGTCTTCAAATCCACTTGTTGCTAAACAATGGATCAGTACCATTGAAAAGATATTTTCCATACATTGTTGTTTAGAACATGAAAAATTCATTCTGGCTGTTTACCATTTAGATGTTGAAACAGACTAGTAGTGGACTCTAATTAAGAATACAAGAATCCGAGATGAAATTGAATCCATGGAATGGGATGAGTTCAAGAACTTATTTTTCAATAATTACTTCCATCGTATTCTTCGAACAAATATTGAAAAGTAGTTCCTTGAGATTAAGCAAAAGGATGATGAATCTATTGGTATATACGAAGTGAATTTAAAAAGTCTTGCAAGGAATGCATCTGGATTTATTATCCAACCTAAAAGTAAAGTTGATGGATTCTTTAGTGGCTTAAAACCAAGTCTTTGAAGGGAATTAGCTATAAGATACTTCAGAAGCTACGAAGAAATTGTGTGTTATGCTATCAAGGTAGAACTAGAAGTTTGTGTTACATATCAATCTCATGGTTTTGAAAAAAAATAAAAGATGGAGTTCAAGGAGAAATCTCAGAACAATGGTGAAAAGAAGATGAATGTTTATTTATGCTCAAAGTGTGGAAAAAAGCATGGTGGAGATTGTATAAAAGGTACTATAAAACGTTTTATGTGTGGAAAAGAAGGCCATCGAGCAGTTGTTTGTCGAAGTAATGGGAAAAAGGTAGCTAATGATGTGAATTGAGAAAACACTACAGAGAATGATCCCCCAAAACTTCAATGCTTCAAGTGCAAGGAAATGGGGCATTATGTTAATCAATTCCCTAATCCAATGGTTAATGATTATTTACATGAGAAACCTCTTAAGGAAAATGATAAATAGAATTCACATGCGATCACTATTTGTGATGTTGAATATGAAAATGATGTTGTGGAATTCTTAAGTGTTTTCTGTAATGGGATTTCAAAATAGTATCGTGGAATCTCCTTTATGGTATCATGGAATTTTGGAATATCTGTGTATTGGTTTTCAATATTTATATGGTACCTGTAACCACGAAAAGTGATTGAAATATTTTTGGAAAGAAGATGATATGCACATAATGAAGGGATAAAGAGAAAATGAAATGATCTCATAACTAATATAAGCAAAAAGTAATATCATGGTTTGAGAATATAGAAATTTTGGGATTTTGGTATGTGGAAAGAGTTAACTTTTGATAGAATTCATGTTTTCATTAAGGTTCAATGGGTATTCATTATTCAATAGAATTAATGATTAAGGTATTGACATGTTTGTAATGTGACCAACAAAATATATCGTATGATATACGGGGGATAAATGATGGTATTCACATTCTCGGTTGATGACATTTCTAGTAATTGTTTTCTTTAAACTATGAGCTTGGACAAAAGTATTTTGGATAAACCTAAAGATTTGAAATGAATTATGTTGGACATAAGTTAGTATTGTTTAAGGCTAGAATATGTTTCAATATTATTGATGGAATGTTAGAAAAATGACAACCTGCGGGACGGGCGACAACTCGTCGCGTCGGACAAGGCTGTGAGAATCAAACCCACAACCGAAGTGCGACAGGCCTTTATCGCCTACCACTGGCCTACAGGAAGTCCCTAGTTAGTATAAAGTAGTATTATATGGTATGATAGATGAATTATAATTCCATTTTTGTAATCATATACTATTAAACTCACCATATATGGACTTATGTATATTTGATAACTTTTGCTAACTGATGTTTGAGACAGATGGAATGACCTATAATTCTATCTCATGATATTCTAAAACATTGCGAAAGACAAATTCAAATTCATTTCTTTAATATATCAAGTGGAAATTGTTTGAGGCACGAGAAACGTTGAGATTGTACCAAAATAAATTAAGTAATTCTTTTAATTCAAAAATTCTTCAATATTTGGGAAATGATCTTGAAAACCAAAAATGTTGTCCTAGTGCTCTCATATCTGATGAATCAGATGGTACCTTAGATCATCACAAATTTATGGCTTTTTGATTGTTGGCTTTTTCATAGCCATGTTCTCTACCACTCTCCATCAGAACTTGATGGTTAGATTTCTTTTTCATATCTATATTTTCACCTATGTTATCCTATGTGGAAACCCAATGATTAGTTAATTTGGGTAACCATTACGTTTCATACTTTATTTTTTAAAGATAAGTTTTGGTAATCCTTTTTATGATTTGGGTATCTATGAAAGAAACTCTCATGTAATAAACCATTTATAACCCCGATGAATTTTGAGGGCGAAATTCATTTTAAGGGGGGTAGAATGTAACACCTAGGGATTTTATATTATTTTAATTTCATTTATGTCTTGTGTTTTACGCTACACCAAAATTATATTGTGATATACGCTACACCGTAATAGCTTATATTATTCACAAACACTATTCTTTGCATGTGTTGCATGCAAGAGAAACCTTCGTCAATAGCGTGTGTTGTACGCAATACTGAGTTTAACTAAACACCGATATATTGTTATAATATTATTATGAACTAGCCATTATGAATAGTAGTAAATACATTTTGAATTTTATGACATTATAATTCATCTTAGACATTTTATATAACATGGTATGAGAACAAAAAAAATCGGGTAAAATAATTATTTTTCAAAAAATGCAGTTTCGCCGCCTTTTGATGGCGCACTCGCATTAAATTTAGTTTTTTACATGTTTATAAGTTCAATTTGACAAAATAAAATTATTATTTTGAATCATGATATAAAAATTTACTTTTGATAAATTTTTGATATTTTTCCGATAAGTTTCTTATTTTGATGAATAGTAAAAATACGCTAAATTTTAATTAAAAACAACTTTTTTCTTAGAGATAATTTATATGGTAAAATTATAATATTTAATGGTTTGAATGTATAAATTGAACATATTTTTACCATTTAATATAATTTAATTCATTATCATTAATTTTACACTGAATTCATAAGTAAAAAGATTTCAATCTTTTGCAACGTTTTAACTTTTAAAACCTGTTTTCTCAACAGCGGTATTAAATTTAAATTAAATATTTCAACTCCCGTGTTTTTAATTTGGAAAAATGGATTCCATATTTGGAATCATTAGGTCTAAATTATGTTAATAAGATACTTTTTATTTTTATGCATTATGAATAGTAACTACGGTAAATTTTATTTACCATAGTTAAAGGTAAATCGGGTAATTAAGGGTAAATATAATATTATAAAATTACCCTAACACTTGTCTTAATATAATTGGATGATTATATTTCGTCCTAAGGCATATTTGGATTGATATGTAATCCATTGGAACCCACTTTGATGTGATTAAGACCATTAATTAATTTTATTTTAAAGAAAGTGAAATATGTCTCACTCAAACATTAATAATTAGATTATTTATTATATAAGGATATACATAATATAACTTCGATTATAAATACAAATTTGAAAGATAAAATGTTTTTCTTTATCCTGGTAATTTATTTTTAATTTTTAAGAAATAATAATTACCTTAATAGCTTATAAATTAATGATGTAGAAATTAATTATTTGTTGAAAAATAAATAATATAGTTTTTTTAAAATAAAAATATTTATCAAAAAGACCATAAAAATTACCAAACATTATGGGTCGAGTATATCTATACCCTAATCATCCAAGGATCTATTTTTGTACCATTTTAAGCCTTCTAAAACTGATTATGACATTTATATTATTTTATTTTAAATGACGTTAAAGATGTCACCTTCGTAATTTAATAAATATATCAATTTAAATCTTGTGATTTTAAGATTCTAAATTCAAGTACAAATATTATTATGAAAGTTATTTTATTTATCTTCATAATAGGATTTTATTTTTAATTTTTATCCAACTAATAAGTATATTAAATAATTATATAAAAATGATGTGGTAATTGTTTTATTGGGAGAAATATACAATAAATGGTTTTATAATTATTAAAATAAACATTATGTGAACTAATTAATGTTATACAAAAAATTGTTAGACTGATATGTCATGTTAGTAATCTATTAAACATTTTTTTCGAATATATCTACTGTTTGGATTTTATTTAAATTCAAATTAATGAATAGTGTCAAAATTAACACTATTGTAATTTTATAAAAATAACATATTATTAAATTGTTTAAAAATCAAATAAAAATTATAAAATTATAAATTGAAATTTATATGTTATAAAAATTCATAAACTACCCAATTATGGATAATTCTCAACACATAAGTAATTATTTATAACAATTTAAAAGTTAGAATATTATTACCACAAATAAGATTAAATAAATTAAATAAGTATAAATTAAATTTATAAGGTTTAAAATAATTTCCAAAAATGTATAAATTTGAATTTTTATGATATTAAAACCTCATATTTCTTAATATCTTAATTTTAGTCACTTTGGAAGTTTTTATGTGGGGTTTTAGTTTATTATAAATTAATATTTTTGTGGTTTCCAAAAGTGCCCCTCTCTTCCCTTATAAAAGGGCACCTCCTCCATCTCCTCTTCACAACACTTTGAGCCTTCAAGCTCGGACAAACCCTGCCCATTTCTCTTCCCCACTTCCATATCAACATTCTTGAGGTTCTGGTATTCTCAAAAGACAAATTCTACTTCCTTAAGAGGAAGCTTAAAGGAGGTGCGTTGAAGAAGATGTAATCTCTTCTACCGATTCTTTCAAGTTTCATTCTTCTTCGAAATCTACTTATTTAGTTGTTTCATTGTATATTAATACAATATTTATCAATAATATACTGATATTATATTATAAATATGAAACTACCCCATTTCACCTTTTATCCATCCTACAGAAAATGAAATCACCGTGCGTGCGTACGTACGGAATATCGTCTCTACGCTGTGGTGTAATCAATTTTTCCACCACCAACTTACTTGGATGGTTATAATGGTGTAAAGAATAAATATATATGGTTATTATAAAATCATTATTATTCTGAGATATTATATCATCCACTCCAATTCTATTCAATAATTATGGGAACAATATCATCCCTCCTGCATACGTATGGACTACCATCTCCACGAACACAATGAGATTCATTTTCCATGATTAACTATTCAAGTATGATTATAAATTACATATAATAAATAATAATTAAAGATATTACATAATAATGATACTAGATTTATGTAAAAATATGTTTCATTTACTTAATTCCATTCAATTCAATAAGGAAACAAAAATAGCGTTCATTTGTACATACGACCTACCGTCTCCATTAACGGTGTATTTAATTCCATTTATCGATCTATCATATATATTTATATTATGAATATATATTATATATAAATCATGTATTAAATTTTAGAATTAATTAAATCAGGATATAATTAATAATTTCAAGAACAACAAGTCGAAACACGTACGATAAATGAAATGATTTTACCCAAAACGCTGCTTTAACAAGGAATTTACAAAAGAACGGGTAATATAAAGTCATAAGTGAACCATATATGATATCATATCAATGAATATGATTCTATAATAAGTCAATGACATTATTTAAATAATTATACAGGATGTTCGGATACATACGAAGCATATCGGATATAAGGTAAGGGATAACTTTTCTAATCTTGTTTTTATCCGAGATTGTTTATTAGTAAGTATTTACGGGAGTTATATTTATCATCAATGTACCTATTTTATAAAATTGGTTTCATGTATGTTTAAAGTCCTCTTTACCCATTTTTTAATTTTACTACATGGTATGTAAGTAATCTTTCTTTTGTTTACTATAAGAGGTACTTTTTGACTTTTACAGAAAAAGTACGAGAAGAATGTTTTTTTAACTTATACGGCATGAACGGATTTTTACGGTTTCATAAAGCCTTATTTTCATGAAGCTTACTCCACAAGATTTCATGATTATTTTCAAAAAAAAAATCATTTTCTTTTAAAATTTCATGGCATTTTGTGAAAATAAAATGATTTTGAAGAAGAAAGGATATTTTTCTCAAGAATTCATTTCAAGTGTTTTGACAAATCTATTTTCCATCTAAGATGACATTATTTAGTATGATTATGTTTCAAGTATAATTTCTCTATTATTTACATGGTTTGATTCTTCTTATGATGAAATGATATCCATTTGTTTTATATGGATTATGTTATGATGGGAAGATGTTTATGAAACCCATTTTATTTTTTGGGTTATGATGAATGATTTATGATTATTTTGTGGCACAAGTAAGAATGATTTCATTATGAGATGGGTGGGACCTATATATCCTTCCAATGCATTGTGTAAAGATTTATATCTCATGATATAGACATGGCTGGAATGATAAGTTAATCCATTTCAGTGATACAGGACTGGAACGAGGAGTGAACTCGATTCAGTAAGGGACTTTTTCCACTAAGATTGTCTTGGTAGAAATGCCTTGGATACTATGGAAATAATATCATGTGCTTAATGGTTTTCCACAATTACAAGTTTTATTCCCATGATACTTTATCATGATTAATGTTCCGTTATGATCTTTTCCTTATGCACTTCCATGATTTATTTTTCAAGATTTTGATGTTTAAACTTTATGTTCATGTTTTTTTAAGTTAAAATGTATATGATTTGTTTTATTTTCTCCATGCCTACCCATTTTGAGCATTTGATATCACCCTTTATATTTTTTCTTTTCCATAGTATTTAAAGAAAGGTTTTAGGTTAGAAAACAAAAGGGTAAGATCTTTATTGTAGATTTTGAAGATCTTTCACCGTGATTAGAAGATTATGTTCCGAGTTTCCAATGAAACTAAACTATTATGGTCCTTGAGTGTTGGTTATTGTTATATTTTAATTATTACACAAAAGTAATATAATGTCCATGTACGTCATGCTTGGGTCTCTACATCTCTTGAGGGTGAGACTTATGTTCACCATGGGGACTGGGATATCCAATCAATATTTATAGGGATAGGCCATTATATGTTGGATAATATTATATCCTAGGTTTTAAGATTAATTATTGATAATGAGGGAGTGGATCATGATGTATTTCCTCAAATTGTGGAACTCTTTTAGGATGTTCTTCCTGAGGAGTTCTTGAGACTTCCCCTATTATACAGGTTCATTTTGTGACTAAAGTGATGGTTTGGGATTAGCCACATTCTAGATTACCTTATAGAATATAACTAAAATAACATTATGGGCATAGTAATATTCTAGAAGTGTTAGATGATAAATAATTTATTCGTGTGACTACATCACCATGGGGATCTCTAGATTTTTTTACATGAAGGATAATGGATTGTTGTGTTTTTTTCCATCAACATATGTTTATCTAAATGAATATTATAAACATTCATGTTCCATGTCTCAATTAATTTTTTAGCTGCTGGTCAGTGCCATCAAATTCTCTACGATTTACTAGAGATTAGGGTATTATCTTCTAAGGGTGAGACCTTCTATTAATATTCATAATGGATTCAAAACTATTTATGTTTTTTGATATTTCTTTGTGATGTTGTTTGGATTGATGAACACACCTACTATGTTTATGGATTGTTCGAACAAATTTTTAGACATGTACCAAGATATTTTCTTGTCCTCTAATGGAACTATCATAGTGCAGTCCCTGAACGATGAGTATCATTCCAAACTTATTAACATCATCTTGATAACCCTGGGAGTGCATAGACTATATGGAAAGATGCCATAGTTTCATTTTTAACAAGAAAGGTATATTTCATGGGGCACATCATATCCTAATAAGGTGTGTCAGTGGTCCTCGAGAAATTTTGAGTGGTTGTTTCTTATGAGAAGCCTATGAATGTTATCGATATCTAAGAATTTTGGGTTTATTAGTATATTAAAAATGGCTCATCAATGAATTTTTTTCATCAAAACACCTCTCAAAATACTGACCAAAATTGGAATAAATATTTAGTGGTTTGGGGAATGAGATAATTCTTCCCTAGAGATATAGAGGAATTTGATGATAGCATCAATTTTGATCTTAACTGAGATGGGTAAGGAGTATAATCTATTTTGTGATGAATACGAGAATATATTTGGGTTGTGATAATGTAGGGATATTATTTCATGGAATATATATTAAAAAGTAAAGTCCACCTGAGCATAATTATCCTATACATGGTCTTAGGTTATCCACAATGGCCTATGCCTTAAAATGTTAGAAACATTATATTCTGGGTGAATGGTTTCTTGTTTATAATGATCATAATATCCCTAAATATATATTTCCATAGTTTCACCTAAATATATGGATGTAGATGTGGGTTTACTATATGAAATACTTTAATTTTTATATCTATTATTTTATGAGAAAATGCAAATAGTGTTATGGACTCAAGCAGTCCATAAGAATAAACAGACTCAAGAAGTCCTGGTGTCTAGTTTTTATTGGAATGTAATATAATTATCCATAAGGTCTCATGTAGTTGTTTGATCGGAGTAGGAGAAGATTAACATCATGTATTTATCTATTAATCACTCTCTTCCAAGATAGATCACGTGGAGTCGGTATGGGGATCTGAAGTACCTATATTTGAGTGAAAATTTTGATGGGTGGGATCTACCTCATAACTACATCATCGATGGATATGATATTATAATTGTTGATGGTAATATTATGGTTCATAAATATATGAAAGGGGATTTTATGTATGATTTTTATGATTCGAAGTGCATGGAACACCTTAGTTTTACTAAAATGTGTTTTAATCTTCATAGACAATATTGGTGGCCAAGGACGAATAATGTGATCGATGTTTTGTGATGTGATACTAAAAATGTAATTAGGTGATGGTAAAGAATTAGTAATCTTCTAATATGTTACATCTATGTCCCATTCCAAAATGGAAGTGGGATATTTTTACCATGTATTTTATGGTAAGATTATCGATGATTCCTTGAAATCGTGACATGACATGGTTGATTGTGGACTGATCAACCAAGGTAGCCCATTTCTTACCGATTCAGGTGACATTCACTATCAACCGGTTGGGTGACATGTATGTTTGAGAGAGAGTGTTTTGGAATGGAGCTCCAAATAATATTTTTCTAGATAGGGATCCTTGTTTTAAATTGTTATTATGGTATACCTTGTAGAAGGTATTTGGTTTAGGGTTCTTTGGAGTACATAATTTCAACCATAGATATATGGGAAATCAAAACATACTATCCATGTGTAATTATGAGATAATGGATCCTGTATTTTAGTGGTAAATCGTAAATGTATCTAGGGATAATTGAGTTCTCCTACAATAATATTTATCAGGATACTATCTCAATAACACCGTAAGAGCTTTTCTATATTATGTTGTGCATAAATACATTATGTTGGATATTTATCAGGATACTATCTCAATAACACGGTGATGTATGTTGGGACTATGGGGTTTATCATCGATTTATAATGGTTTCTCAACCCATGTAACACATAGGAGTAATTGTGTATCTTTTTTACTGGGAGGATAGTATCTCCTACATGGTTCTTGTATGTATTTCATAACTGTGTGGCCAAAAAACATGGCCCTATCTAGCTCATTAAAAAGTGGTATTTAAAAATTTTACACCTATCAACCTTTTAATTATTTAGATGTATTTTTATCCACCCATCAGGTGTATCCCCACATTATTATCATGGATTATTTCCTTCTTCAACCTTGTTGATATCTCCTCGGAATCTCGGTTATTTTTATGAAGGTAAGTCCAAATATTTTTGGTTTCTTCTTTTTTCCCCACTTCTCATGTTTTTTATTCAAATTTCATTGAATTCTATAACCCTATATGGTCACATTTTAAAAACCCAGGATTTTTATGGGGTATTCAGATTTTTTATTATGGTATAGCTATGTGAGAGATTCTACTACCAATCCCATGTAGTCTTTAATGAAGGCGATGAGGATAGAACCGATTCTATGGTAAGTGTCTCTATTTAAGGTCATTTTCTAAGGGTTTCCTTTTAATTATGAATTTATATCACATTTTTTTATTAAAATAAATATATATGAGTTATGGTTGATTTATATCCCACATTTGATGTGTTCTATGATTTGGTTTGGAAATTGGGTGTCTAAAGAGGATTTTCAAAAAGTGGGGGACATGTGTGAACCCCGTGATTTTTATAAAATGGATCAATGAGATTTAGATTTAAATAGACATCTAGAATGATTTTAGAAAAGATTTTACCTTTCCATAGGGTTTTTAGAGAATGTGGGAATTTTTTTATGGAATTTTCTTGTGAAATATATTTTCAATGACTGGTACTTGTTTGTGATAACATTGGCATGGAGTATCACATAAGTTATTTGGGGTGTGATGGATATGTTTTCCAAATTAATTTGGTAGAAATTGGTTTGGATGACCACGAGTGATTCAATTTGGTGTCCAATGGACCATGATAGACTTTTGGTAGGAAGACAGTGTGAGCATCCATTTGGTTTTTAAAAGACCATGATAGTTACTAGATTTTTTACAATAGAAGACTATGAGGGTTTCCATTTTTCATAGCTATATAATATACATTGTTTCGAGTCAATAACATTAGACTCTTATGTTTTGAGACCTAGTTTCATGTTCTATTGTTAGGTACATTTATATTATTTATTCATTTTATTAGTTCCTTGTTTTATGTGATGATATATGCTATGCTTGTTTTATTTTATTCATTAAATAATGATACTTATAATAACAATTAATATTAATTGTTCTATATGTTGACATTATAGTGATATTTGTCCATTTTTGTTTATTTAGGACATGGTGATAAATGTTTTGGATGAATGAAAAACCAAATGGTTTTCAAATGGTTTATCCAGAATTGAATTTTTTTCAAAGTAATTAATTTTGAAATATGATTTCAAACAATATTATTTGTTTTTATTGGTAAAATACATGAATATATTCATGGTGGTATCCTATTAGAATATTTTCATCACACACTACTTGTGTCTTTTTGTGTATGTAGATTTTTTTTCCAAGACACAGATAAAGTTAATGATATCATGAACCTCCGTGTATCATCTTGATTGCCATAATTTGATGTTTTGTTAGGGAGATTTGGATCATATAATAGGCCCATGTGGAGTCATTCTAGTAAATTATACCTATTAGGATGTATTTATTGGTATAATTGGGCATTATTTGAAACTATTCCCATTCATTTGAGTTTTTGGTAATGACATGAGATACAATGTATATATTTCA
The DNA here is from genome assembly GCA_963277665.1 of Viscum album. Lineage (NCBI taxonomy): Eukaryota > Viridiplantae > Streptophyta > Magnoliopsida > Santalales > Viscaceae > Viscum > Viscum album. The sequence continues at coordinate 1,636,378,584 of OY728163.1, read as the reverse complement.
TGTTCTATAATGATTTGTTTATGATGTGTATTTATTATTACGATTGAATGAAAATTAACATTTATATTGATTTTGAATAATACAAATTACACAGGATACCAAAAAGAAATATATCATGGTTTTCTAAAGTAATAGAATCACATAGCATCATTAAAAATAAATTTCATTCCCTCTGTAAGAAAAGAAAACAAGTTAAAGAAGAATACATAATTATATATGAGGTTTCCATAGACGCCAAAAAAATAAGCCACCATGTTCCCCTCCTTCTATTTGTGAGAGATATCAATATGAATGAAAGAATACATACTTCGATTTAAGGTTACCATTAACGCCAAAAAATCCACAACCATGTTTCCATCTCGTCATGTATATTTATTATTATGGAATATGACTTTCTTTTATGAGTAATATTAATTTTGTATTATGATTTTTTACTTTTATTATGTTGGTGTTGTCGATGCATTTCATTGATAGGTCATGTAAGTTTACCATGGGGGAAAATATTCTCAATAGATTTTTTTTTGGTTCTTTTCACAAGACTATGGAGATCAGGAACACGCATCGCACCGTGTGGTGTGTTGTGTCATGTGATGATTTGGATCAACCATGGTTGGTTGATTAAAAATTAGTACCAAAGGGGTTATTATTTGGGAGTCTGTATATCAGACCTAGGAACATCATGACTTGATAAGTATGAATGGGGAAGTAACTATCCATTTATTCTTCAAGATGAATATTGAGGTTATGTTGGTGTTCTAGGATTTGGTTTACATTTGGATACCAATAATGGTATTATTGATGATGTTCTAAGGTATTTTCTAAATCGGTGTTATGTTTTGGGGTGAGAATGGGGGTTAATTTCAGTTTTGGGGGTAAAATGATTCTGTCTGTAGGAGATGAATGGTTAGTTCATATGGTTAGTGGTATTCATGTGAAACACATGCATTGATACCTACCAACATGAATGAAAAACACATGGTTGGTTCACATTAATTCTAACCTTGTGTCCAAACCATAAATAGTGTGAAATATTTGTTATTTTTTGTTTTAACCTTTTTATTATAGGATTGAACCTGAAGTTATTGTTGTATTATAGAACCCATTTATATGATTTTTTAATATGTAGATGGGATTTGAGATGAAATTCTACTTGATGATGCTTGTGTTTTTTTCTTTTAGACAATAACTCCCATAAGTACCTCATCCATGCATAAAGAGGGTGTTTTAGAGAATAACCAGAAGTTAAGATCTGCTCTAGACCAAATACAAGTGGAATCAGTGATTTGTATAATCCAATCCATAGGGAAAGTGGTTGTTTGAGAGAAGATATAGATGGTGGAACATGATTAGGAGTTCACTTTAAAAAACCCAATGACGTTTCTTAGTGAAAAGGGACCATATAATACTAAGGATTGGTTAGATCATATTGAGGAGATGTTTGAATTTTTGAATACCCTAGATACATTTAATGTTGGATTCTCTATGTATAGGATGGAAGGGTATGATAGAAAATTGTGGGAGTAAATGGTACTAGATAGCAAGAACAAGGATATCACATGGACTAATATCATGGTGGGTTTCAATCTATAGTTTTACATGGAGACTTTGAGGGAAGGAAAGGCTCATGTGTTCTTGAAGATGGTATAATGGGAGATTTTTATGATGTAGTATACCATTAATTTGACCATGTTGGTCCATGTCTCCTATGATCTCTTCACGAAAAATTACTTCATGTCTTAATGTTTTAAGATGGGCTTGAGGTGAGAGATCCTATCCATACATATTCTTCCCTATCTTTTTACTTATTCTTAGAGGTTGATAAGGTGACTATTAAAGAGGAAGATTATACTAGAAATATAGACCACAATGGTGTTCTTTAGGTAAGAATAATATAAAGTACAATATTAGGGGGGAAATTGGTGTAGTATGAAACTCATCAGGGTAATGTAAATATTATCTAGAATCATATGGTTTAGATCATGTATCTTCATTAGGGAATAATACTATTATCCATTTTTAGTATAGGAATGTTGGACACACAAGGCCCAATTTAATAAAGACTCCATGTGTGTGCCACCAATGTGGACATATGAGGCAACAAAAATGATTCTATTAGATGGATTCTTTGGGGAGCGACGTGGGATCGACTATATTATAGGGATTTCAAGTGAAGTAAAAATATTAAAAGGGTGGGGATCCTACCATCATGGTATAGGGTCTTCCAATTAATGGATGAAGTCACAGGGTAGGACTGAGCCAGGGTTTCTCCACACATTAGAGGTTATCCATGAGGAATCAAATTTCAAATCAGCCACCACGAGAGGTACAATTTTTGTTGCATCTTCCATTGAATTAGCTTTATTTGACAATGGTTCATCCAATTCATTCATTTTGTCAAAATTTATTTATTATTTGGGTATAAAAGCTGAGTTGATTCCATATTATATGGATTTTCTAACCCTAATGGATAGGAATAAAGATAAATCTTTCAAGTGTCTAAAACCATCATGAGATACCCTAGAACACTAATACAAAGTCGACTCTAACATAACCCAAAATAAGTTCTTGATCCACATGTGTTGTAAACCATCACTAGTAATCATACATGAAACAAAAGGGAATATTTTTTTTAAAAGTAGTATATGATAAAAGGTTTATGTTAGTATTCTAAACACCATAATGGGAGAAGATACCGAAAATGAAATAGGGAAAACAATACCCAAATAGTACATAATCAAGTGACAAAACATCCAATAAAGAAAAGAACATAAAGTCCTAGAAATTTATTTTACAACATATACACCATTGACCACAATCACTATGGGTCCGGTGTATCAAGAACATCCCCCATATTCATGTGGAACATCCCATTTCCTGGAACAAGCATAAGATATTCATTAAATTATCAATGAAAAGGGTAGGGTGTGAGTTAAGAATCCCATAACGGTTTCACCATGTGATACATAACAAATTTCATCCCTGAAGATGCCACTTGGGGATAGAATGATGTTTATTGATGTTGGTGGAAAAAATTGACATCAAACACATATCCATGTCCCTTTCAAGTAGTTTCCAAAAGTATTTGTTTATGGACAATAAAAACCCAACTGTTCTATATCTATGATGACTCAAGGATATACTTTTCGAAGGTAGGCACTCATTGGGAGGTTTGGCCAATGAAACTTAAGAACTCACATTGATTGAGAGGATGGGAGTATAGGATCATAAGAACCTTTTGGGGAGACTTTCTACCTACTATGGGAGTCAATTATATATTTAAGATAGGTTCATGAATCATTCATCAATTCCCAAATATGATGTGGGTCACCCTTGAATTAAAAATCAATATTTAGTATGTATGGAACATCGAATCATCCGCATGTATTATAGGTTATTCATAAATGGAGATATATAAATCTATCAAATATTATACATTAATTTTATCCTCTTATATACTTATTAGATATTATTTAGTTGTTATTATGATGATGCTTGTTTACAACCACATAGTGGGGAACTCTAGAGTGTATCATCATCCATGATGATGGGAGTTTTTTTGATGTTGGGGTCAAACCCATAAGAGTAGATTCCTATGTATCCTCAAGAATGGAATTAAAACCCATGTATTTCAGTTCCACTTAATAAGAAACATCATACCATTTAAGTTCATGTGATATGAACTTAACCATATAGTTTAACGTCATGTGGTAAGGACATTTGGGTGAAAGGTAACTATTAAATATTTTATGTGGGACATTATCAAAATTTCTCTAGAGAACCTGGAAGGGATATGGATTCCTTGGATGGGTGTAACTGTTGATTAAATAAGGTTTTCCTTATGATTTTTACATTCCTTCATACATATGGGATATTGTTGAGTCAATAAGGTTTCCTTATAACTTTACCAGTCATTCTTGTTTTGAGAATCACAAACACCTTATCTTAAGGAAAATCTCATTTTACCCTGTGTTTTACTTCTATAAGGAAAAATTTTCCCTACCCAAGGAAATTTATCCTTACAATGTTTTTCATTGTTCATTATCTTGTCTAAGTGTAAAATTAGGTTTCATATCTAAATCATCGGAATCATATAATACTTAGATTAAGTGCATTCTATTTTCAGACTCTGAATTCTGACTCTGAGTTCTCTGAATTCAGACTCTGAACTCTTCTGAGTTTTGAGTCTGAATTCTCATGAACTCTGACTTTGAACTGTGTGAGTTCTGTCTCTAAATTCTCATGAACTCTGAATCCTAACTTTGTAAGTTCTGTCTCCGAATTCTCACGAACTCTGACTCCAAACATTGTAATTTCAGGTTCCGAATTCTTGTGAATCCAGATTCTGAATTTCCATGAAATTCAGACTTCAGAATTCTATAGAGTTCAGGTTCCAAATTCCATAGAAAACAGAATCTGAATATCCTTGTATTATAGACACTAAATGTGTTTTTGGTTAGACTTTGAACTTTTATTTTCTTACATTACGAATATTTGATTTTGGTTAAGTAACCATATTTTTCCTTACACTTATTTTTGTTATAAAATGATGTTGTTCATTTAGTTACTAACTAACCTTTGTTTGAGTGACATGTGTACAGGACCCTCTGAAATTCAAGGAACAATATGCCTGTTGGACAAGGGAGTTGACCATTGGATCTGTGCCTATAAATAAGAGCTCATTTGAAAGAGCTCCGGACAAGTTGATCAATCTAGAGATTACATGATACTGAAGTGATTTCTAGTGATAGAGAATTTCATGTTTAGTGAGTACTGAACGTCTTGTTCATATTTTCTTCTTGCAACTATGAATGTTGTTGAGTACATTCTAGGGCTTCCGAGGATAGGAAGACAGAGGTGTCGACTACCTTGAAGTTGAGGGCTTCCTTGCTGAAGAAGACATAGGTGCCGACTTCGTTGAAGTTGAGGGCTTGTAGGGATAGCGAGACATACTCTGATCCTCGTATCGAGGGCTTACCCTGGTTTGGGTAAGACAAACATTCATGAAAGTATAAATCAAGGGACCTTTATTAAATTATGTTTGATACCCTTCTCTTTGGGTTAAAAGATTTACTACTTGTTACTTGTTTTGTTACAAGTTTTCCGCTGAATTTTATTTGTTGAGAAAGTATAACTATCTTATAATTCCTTATACTTATATACTATGATTTAGTAATAATATATATGCTTTAAGGTAGAATCTTTATCTTTGTAAATTTTCATTAAGTTTCATTTTCCGGAACCATCTATCCGGATTCACTTTCTCAGAATCGTATTTCCTGAATCAAGAGAGTGTGTAGAACTTAGAGGTTTTGTGAATTACCTTGTTTAACCTTGTTAAACATAACCATATTTAAAAGTTTTAAATAATATTTTAAAGTATACATACAATCTCAACAATTGGTATTAGAGGTTGGAAACCTCATACTCTGAACCAATTCAACAATAGGTATCAGAGCAGGTTTTTGAAATACTTATATTCATATATAAGTTTTCCTTGATCTATTTTCATTGTTCTAGCTTTTTTCCTTGCTTATGAATATTTTCCTTGAATCTGAACTTTTTCTATTAACATGTTTTTGTGGAAAGATTTTTTTTAAGATGGAAGGAATCAATGTTGGTTTCATATACAATCTCAATCCAACAAGACCACCTATTTTTGATGGGAATGATTACAAATATTGGAGAGATTGAATGAAGACATTTATTATCAATACTGGAGTTGATAATTTTGTTATGCTCACTGGAGGATATAAAATCCCTGACAAGGAAGTTAGTACCTTCACCAATCAAGAAAAGCATGAGTATAAACTAAATTATAAGGTACACAATACCTTTATTTGTTTTATAACTTGAAAAATATATAGCCAAATTTCATCTTGTGAAGATGCTAATTGTATTTGGAAGAAACTTGAAGTTACTCACTTTGGAACATCCAAAGTCATTGAAATAAGAAGAGCCATGCTTAGAGCTGAATATCATGGTTTTTTATTTCCTTATAGAGAACCCATATGTAAGGTTCAACAAAGATTCATGAATATTGTGAATAGTTTACAATCCATGGGTGAGAACGGATTAGATGATGAAGCTCTTGTTGATAAGATCATAGAAATTATGCCTAATGAGTGGGAATCCAAGAGAACTGCTATTGATGGGAACAGAAAGGTTACTCATATTTATCTTGACAGACTCTTTGGAACTCTTCTCCAACATGAGACTAGAATGAAGAGAGATGCTGATAATGTAAAGAAGAATAATGGGAATGGCAGTGGTGCTTTTACAATAACTACAAACCATATGAAAGCGAAGACTCCTGAGAGATTTAATAGATCCAAATCTAAGAGGATTGTTATTCAATCTGAATCTAGTGGAAGTGAATCTTCAGAAAATGAGTTAGAAAATCTTGTTCGAAGGATGAACAATATTATTTTATAGAATAACTTTCAATCCAGATATAAGAAGAAGTAAAGGAAAGACAAGAAAGATTCAAAAGTAACATGTTATGAATGTAAGATAGCTGTACATATAAGGCCTGATTGTCCTATTCTCAAAAGAAAAGAAAGAATGGAAAATAATTATGAGAGAAACCGAAATAAGCACTACAAAGCAAATGCTAAGAAAGTCTTGAATGCTAATGACACACAAAGTTCCAGTGGTGGTGACTCTTCATGTGAATCATCGGATTACGAATCTTCTGAACAAAAGAATCTTGGTCTAATCACCAGACTACCTATTGGAAATCACTGTTTGATGGATAAGGTACACAATGCTGAATCAATGAACAATATTTCTTTAAATAAAAATTATAGTAAGGATAAATATTATTAATATTCAGATGAAGAATCTTCTTCTGATGAATAGAATACATTACCTACCTATGAAGAAGTTTCTAGGTTTTCTAAGCTCCTTGAGATTGAGAATTCAAAAATTATGAAAAAGATTGATAAATCAAATTCTAGGAATACTATTCTTAGTAAGGAAATATCAAATCTTTCTAAAGATCTTGATATGAAAATTGTTGATTTTAAATGTATTTCAAAAAATCTTGAAGAAGTAAATTCTGAGAAGAATAAACTTTCTAATGATCTAGAAAACATAATTTCTAAGACAAATGTTTTCGAGCCTAATTATAGTTCAAAATAAAATGTTTTATAAGAGAATAAATTGGTTATCAAACTAAAATCTATGATTTTTTCCTTGGGGCAGTGTTTGTCAAACTTTACCTTAGGTAAGGAAAATTTTGATAAGATGTATTCTCAAATCCTAACTCTAAGGAATAATTCTGTATTTTTTTATACTAGTTCTAAACCAATTTTTAGTAACAATTATTTTGTTCCACAAAGTACTCCATTCTGTACTAAGTGTCAGTGTGGTGGGCATTGGGAAAAAAATTGTTCCTTAAACAAAACCCAGTCTTTAGGATTTCATAAAGCCTATATTTCTATGAAAATGTGGGTGCCTAAAATTTTTCTTTCTAAATTTTCCAAATCCAAGAAAGTTTGGATTCTGAACGTCTAGCTCTTTTGTTTTCAAGAAAATAGAGAAAGTACCAAAAACAATACTTGGTACATGGATAGTGGATATTCCCAGCATATGACTGGTAACAAAAACTATTTTCAAAAGATTATGAAGACGAAAGGAGGAAAAGTAACATTCAGATATAATGATCAGGGAGAAATTTTTGGTATAGGTAACATCATTCTTCTTAGAAAAACATTGATTTCAAATGTTTTATTTGTTAAGGGTCTTAAGCACAATCTTATTAGCATAATCCAATTATGTAATGATGGTTACCTTGTGAATTTTAGGAATGACAAGTGCCTAGTACTCAATTATAATGAAGAGTTTATTATTTCTGACCATAGGCAAGAGAATGTATACAAAATAAACATAGAAGACCTTAGAAGCCAAGATCTACCTTGCCTTAGTGCAATGGAAGATCATTCTTGGTTGTGGCAGAGAATGTTAGGTCACTATAACCTTAAGAACCTATGAAAACATTCTAAGAAAAGATTAGTTAAGGATCTACCAGAGCTTATATATGATTCTTCAAAAGTTTGTAACCCTTGTCAATATGGAAATAAACATAAATCATGTTTTAAATCAATCCGTGATGTCTCAACTACTGATGCATTACAGTTAGTGCATATGGATCTCTTTGGTCCTACAAAAATTTGAATCATTGGAGGTAAGTATTATGTATTTTTTTAGTTGATGATTACAATAGATTTACGTGGGTTTATTTTAGAAAAATAAGTCTAAAGCCTTCTCATATTTTAATGGTTTTAGAGCCGTATTTAAAAATGAGAAAAATCTTCCATTGAAAACTATTAATAGTGACCATGGTGGAGAATTTCAAAATTATGATTTTGAAACTTTTTGTAGTAGAAAAGGAATTAATCGCTATTTATCACCACCGAGAACTCCTCAACAAAATGGAATTATTTAAAGAAGAAATAGAATTCTTCAAGAGATAACTAGAACCATGTTGTGTGAATATTCTATAGCAAGATATGTTTTTGTGCTGAAACTGTAAATATTGATTGTTATACTATAAATAAAGTTTTGATTAGAACTTTTCTTAATAAAACTCCTTATGAGTTATGGAATGGTAGAAAACCTAGACTTTACTCCATCAAGGTTTTTGGTTGCAAGGTATTCATTCTGGATACTAAAGATAATCTACACAAATTCACACCAAAATATAATGAAGGAATTTTCTTAGGCTACTCCAAAACCTCTTAGTCTTATAGAGTTTTCAATAAAAACACTTGTACTATTGAAGAGACAGTACATGTGAAATTTGATGAAACTGATCCCTTTGTTTTTGAACAACCTAGTCCTACATCTTCAGATGTGTTTTTAAAAATTTATTATCAACCTTTGTTAGAAGATCTTTCTGATAAGGAAAATGCCCAAGAAAATGTTTCAAAAGCATTTACCCCAGATGATTTCCCACCTTATCTTGATGAACTAGTTTTACAAAACCCAAATCAGTTGTTTTAAAAGAATCATCCTAATGATAGTATCATTGGTGATGTGAATCAACCCGTAAGGACTAGAAGTTCCATATGAAATGAAGTAGAACATCTAGCATTCCATTCCTAATTAGAACCAAAAAGAAATGAGGAAGATTTAGGTGATGATGATTGGATTAAAGCTATGCAAGATGAATGAAATTAATTCTAAAGGAATAATGTATGGACCTTGGTTGAAAGACCTAAGGAAACCTCCGTTATTAGTGTAAAATGGGTTTTCAGAAATAAGTGTGATGAAAGTGGAATAATAGTAAAAAATAAAGCTAGATTAGTTGCTAGAGGTTATAATCAACAACAAGGAATAGAATATGAAGAAACCTATGCTCCAGTAGTTAGACTTTAATCTATTTGTATCTTACTTGCCTTTACAGAATTATTCAATTTCAAACTTTTTCAATTGGATGTGAAATGTGATTTTCGTAATGGTTATGTTCAAGAGGAAGTTTTTATTGAAAAAACATCTAGTTTTGAAGAAACAAAAAATCCTGATCACGTTTTTAGACTTACCAAAACTTTGTATGGACTTAAGAAAGACCCTCGAGCTTGATATGATAGACATACAAGATTTTTTCTTCAAAATATCTATGTCAAGGGAAATTCAGATTCAACTCTTTTTATTAAGAAAGAAAAAAATGTTTTGATTGTTCAAATTTATGTTGATGACATTATATTTGGTTCAACTCAGTAATCTTTAACTGATTCCTTTGAGGATCTAATGAGATCTTTGTTTAAAATGAGTATGATGGGTGAGTTAACATTTTTCCTTGGTTTTCAAATTTCTCAAAAACCATAAGGAATGTATATATCCCAACATAATTATATTAAATATCTTCTTAAAAAGTATGTATATGACAACACTAAGAGTATTAGTACTCCCATTGGTACCTCAATCATACTTGATCTTGAAGAAGCTGGGAAACCAGTAGATCAAACAACTTTTAGAGGTATGATATGAAGTTTACTATACATGACAACTAGTCATCCAGACTTAATGTTTTCAATATGCTTATGTGCAATATATAAATCCAATCCAAAGTAATCTTATTTAAAGTCAGTAAAAAGAATTTTTCGCAACATAAAGGGAACCATGGATTTATGACTCTTCTATACTTTTGGAAATGATTTTGTTTTCAAAATTTTCTTAGAAGCTGACTTTGGTGGATGTAGAATGGATATAAAGAATACATCCAGAACTTGTCATTTCTTATGAGATTTATTAGCTTCTTGGTCATGCTAGAAGCAACACTCTATAGTTCTTTCCACTGTTGAAGCTGAATATATAGCAGCTGAAAGTTGTTGTGCTCAAGTGTTGTGGTTGAAACACACACTCACAGACTATGGTATGAGTTTTACCAAAACACAATTTTTATGTTATAATACTAGTGCCATTTCTTTAAGAAAAAACCCTGCACATAATTCTTGTGGAAAACACATAGATATTAGGCATCACTTTTTTAGGGACCACACACAAAAAGGAGATATCATTCTTCAATTTATCGGAACGCAAGATCAACTTGCTGATATTTTCACAAAATCTTTACCCTATGATAGATTTCAATACATTAAAAAGAATTTAAGAATGATAACTAAAAGGTAATCTTCCTTTTTATCTTTTTTTGAACCAATCTCCTTACAATAATAAACTTCTTTTCATAGGGGGAGTACATTTTATTGTTAGTTTTTCAAAAAAAATCCTAATGAAGTTTTTCATGTTTTTCGTAAGGATGTTTTTCAAATTCTTTGTAATGAATTTTTTCATGTTTTTTGTAATGAGGTTTTTCAACTTTTTCGTAATGATGTTTTTCAATTTTTTTTAATTATGTTTTTCAAATTTTTCATAATGAAGTTTTTCAAAAAAAATCGTAATGAATTTTTTCAAAAAATATTGGTTATGAAGTTTTTGTAACGAAGTTTTCTTAATACTGATTTTCATAATTGAGTTTTTTCAATTTCATTTTTTTTATAATCAAAATTTTCGAAATATAAATTTCTTCAAGAAGAATTTTTCCTCAATACGAATAATCATCCTAGATATCCAAAAGGTATGTTTTCTTTCTTATGTTTTCGTAATCATCATTTACTTGCTGGTATTTTCTTTTGTGTTTCTAAATTTTTCGGATTCGGGTTTCCTTAAATTCGAATGTTTTCCTTTAAAAACCTTAAAAGATTAGATCCTACCAAATTTTCCTTGTAGCTATCATTTCAATCATCAGATCTAATTAGAATATTTCTCAACCATTGATTTGTCTTTGGTAGTTCAATAGTCATATGAAACTCATATATAATGGACCCCCAAAAGGTGATCCGACATTAAATTTAAAGCCTTTTCATGCCAAAGATCTACCCCTCTTTCAAAATCCCATTCCGAACCTCTCAAATCTTGCTCAAATCTGAATGTGTGTTGAAGTTCCTTCTCAAGTGATGTCAACTATCAAGTCAATTTCAGAGTGGCAGATTTACAGAGAGAGGTTGGTGCATCTAAATTTCTTTTCCAAGTACAATCCCATAATATCCAAGAACATCAGGTTGAATGGATGGGAAAGCGTTTTCATATAAAAGCCAAGAGCTCAAGATGTAGTATATCTAGATTTTCTTGTGGAATTTTATGAATCTGTGAGCTTTTTCAAAGAAGAAGATAAGAGTAAATTTTCTTTCCAAAGCTATGGAATAACTTATTTCATTTCATACACAAAGGCTGCTAGCTTGGTTAGGTTGTCTTATGATGGGGAAGCTGAATTCAATTCCCATAAATTGCCGTATGTACAAGGAATTTTTGTCAAGGTGAAGGCTATGGAGTGTCTTGGACTTAAATATGTTAAGACTCCAAATATTTCTCATTTGTCTACAAATAATCAGATCCTTGAATTATGGTTTCAAGGATTCATCATTCTGAGAAAAGGTGATAAGGACACCTTGAAGAAGAGCGACATGTACATCATAGATTTTCTAGTGAATCTAAGGAAGATCAAATTGATGAAGAATATTCTCATTAAGATTGAGAATATTAAGAATGAGAATTTGAAATCCCAGATAATCATGTATCCAGCCATCCTTTCTAAGATAATTTTTCAGTGCCTTGAGTGTTTCAGGATTCCTTGCAGTTCCAAGACGAGTAATTTCCAAGTCATGTTAGCAAGTGATGATACATTGAAGGGAATGAATATTGGTTTCTCTAAAGATTACGGAGAATTCTATGACTTACCAGAGGAAGAGGCTGGAGCTATTCTGAATGAACAAAAATTTTATAAACCATTGAAAAAAGGAGGAAATAAGATGAAGTTGAAAGAAGTATTAGTTGAAGGTAAAACCCCAGAGACTAAAGGAACCCAATCTACACCTCCAAATCCCAAGAAAAAAAGCCTATCTAGATGAGGTTGTTGAAAAGTGGAGGTAAGACAAGAAAATCGGAAGGAAGGAGAGCCATAGTTTCTCTTGGATCCTACAGAAGCTAAGGCTTTAAAAGAAAATACACCTGATGAGCTTGAGAAGAAAGATAAGGAAATGAACCAAAAGAATAAGATGTCAAAGGATGAGATTTTTCAATCCCTTTTGAGTGATACTGAGAAATCATCTGAGAACATCCATATACTGAAAATCTTATTGGTAGAGGCCTTACCTGAGACACCGAGGAAGAAATTTCTCACTCCGGAAAAAGTACAAGAAAATATTATTGAAGAAATGGAAGTTGTGGAAGAAGTGTAAGAAGCAGAAAGAAGTGGTGACACAAAAGAACTCATAAAGCATGTTGAAGAATTTCATGAGAAGGAAAGTGCATCTGAAAAATTGTCAATCTGGACCTCCAAAGTCGGATCTTTAAAGCTTTCTACTCCTAGGTCATATGAAAAAGCTTAAGATGATGTGAATAAGATCTTTGAGGAAGAAAGTTATAATAATCATTTAATTCACCATGAAGATGTTGGGGCAGGAGCTGAGAATGAGAAGATTGATGAAGATAGAATTTTTCAGCTATCTGATAGAGAACAGGATTCTCCGGATGAGGAATTTGTTCTGAGAACTGATAAGGGGAAACAAGTGATTGTGGATACACCTATCAAAGTTTTTTTAAAGAAAAGAGAAGATGGTGGATCTTCGAAGATGAATCTTGTCGATCTAGAGAAAGAGACATCACCAATAAAAGTCTCAAATTCAGAATCATCATCCCTAGGATATGATTTCATCATTCAATAACTGAAGAAGCCTGCTGACACTATTCAGATATTTCCATGCATTGACTTGAGATGTCAGATGATCCAACATAGCTTGAATCAAAAATCAGATTCAGTTTCCATGGTGATGGACAAGTGTGTCAAGGTTGAGGATGATCTCAATAATTTCTTAATTAACTATGATTCCCACAAAAAATGTTTTAAGAAAGTGATTATCTGGTCAAAGAAAGTAGTTGATGACTTGAGAGAGTTAGATGAGTTTCAACATGATGTTAAGGAAGATTTTGATAATGAAGATAGTAAAATCAAGAATCTCACGACTAGATTTGAGGAAAAGCTAACTCTTGAGAAGAATACTCAGATTCAAGAGGTAAAGGATCTGAATGGGAATCTATATTATGTTTCTCAAATCTAGAAGAGAGAAAGAGATCTTTGGATTGAGATTGAAGAAAAGCTTATTAATCAGGAAGAAGTTTTAAAGGCTCAAACAGAGGTTCTTAAGGCTCAGGATGAAAGAATCAAGGCCTTAGAGAAGAAAGATGAGAATTAGGATCAACTCCTTATGAAATCATATGAAGACCACAAGGAACTCAAAAAGATGAAAACCATAATTAATAAATTGATACCCAAGGATAATGAAGGAAAATAGATTCAATCCGGTCATTTTTTGTATTGTTTCCTTGTACAAATTCTTCCTATCTTAATGAAATTTTGGTTGCCAGTTTTTGTTTGGATACTTTGTTCTAATATTTCAGGTACTATAATTTCTTCTCCATTCCCTCAAATTCTTTTTGAAAATCACAATTGGGGAGAAAGGAAAAAAGAATACTAAGTAAAGAAGAAATATCTCTAAGTAAGGGGGAGTTTATCTAAGGGGGATTTTTCATTACGAATATTTTCATATCCAAGATTATTAAAAATATCATTCTGGAAATCTAGAATACGATCCTTAGAGTTACAATGCCTAATGGGGTGTTAGTCGGATTCATCATTGCCAATATGATAAGGGAGATAAGTTTTACTTTCAAAGTCTAGAAAAATGTTTTCTAAGTCCTTTTATTCTTTTTCTTAAGGATGTTTGTGCTTTCCAAAAAGGGGGAGATTATTGAGACAATATGGTTTTCCTTATGACTTTTCCATTCCTTCAGACTTAGGGGGGATTTTTGAGTCAATAATGTTACCTTCTGACTTTACCATTCGTTCTTGTTTTGAAAATCACAAACACCTTATCTCAAGGAAAATCTCATTTTACCGTGTGTTTTACTTCTATAAGGAAAATTTTCCTTCCCCAAGGAAATTTATCCTTACCATGTTTTTCATTGTTCATTATCTAGTCTAAGTGTAAAATTAAGTTTCAGATATAAAAACTTGGAATCATTTAATAATTAGATTAAGTGCATTCTATTTTCAGACTCCTAATTCTAACTTCGAGTTCTCTGAATTTAGACTCGGAACTCTTCTGAGTTCTAACTCCGAATTCTCAATAACTTTGACTCTAAAATGTGTGATTTATGACTTTGAATTCTCATGAACTCTAACTATAAACTTTTTATGTTATGACTCCGAATTCTCATGAACTCTAACTCCGAACTTTGTAATTTCAAGTTCATAATTATTGTGAATCCAGATTCCAAATTTCCTTGAAATTCAGACTCTGGAAGTCTATAGAGTTCAGGTTATGAAATCATTAGAAAACAAAATCTTAATATCCCTGTATTATAGACACCGAATGTGTTTTTGGTTAGACTCCGAACTTTTATTTTCTTACATTCCGAATATTTGATTTTGGTTAAGTTACCATATTTTTTCTTCAACTTATTTTTTTTATAAAACGATGTCGTGAATTCAGTTACTAACTAACCGTTGTTTGAGTGACATGTGTACAGGTCCCTCTGAAATTCAAGGAACAATATGACCATTGGAGGAGGTAGCTGATGGTTGGATATGTGCCTATAAATAAGAGCTCATTTGAAAGAGCTCAGGACATGTTGATCAATCTAGAGATTACATACTACTAAAGTGATTTCTAGTGATAGAGACTTTAATGCTTAGTGCATACTGAACTTCTTGTTCAGATTTTCTTTGTGTGACTCTGAATGTTGTTGAGTACATTCAAGGGATTTCGGGGATTGGAAGACAGAGGTGCCAACTACATTTAAGTTGAGGGCTTCCTTGCTGAGGAGAACAGAGGTGCCAACCTCGTTGAAGTTGAGGGCTTGAGGGGATAACAAGACAGACTCCGATATTCATATCGAGGGCTTACCCTAGTGTGGGTAAGACAGACTTTCTTGAAATTATAAATCAAGGGACATTTATCAAAGGTTGTTGGATACCATTCTCTTTAGGTTAAAAGATTTACTACTTGTTACTTGTTTTCTTACATGTTTTCCGCTGCATTTTATTTTTGGAGGAAAGTATAACTATCTTATACTTCCTTATACATGTATACTCTTATTTAGTACGATTCTATATGCTTTAAGGTAGAATCATTACCTTTGTAAACTTTCATTTTCCAGAACCATCTTTCTAGATTCACTTTCTCAGAATCATATTTCCTGAATCAAGCAAGTGTGTAGAACTTAGAGGTTTTGTGAATTACCTTGTTTAACCTTGTTAAACATAACCATCTTTAAAAGTTCTATAGAATTTTTTAAAGTATAAAATTCACCCCCTCTTGTATATTGAGCAATATTAGATACTTTATTCAATATCTATATTATTTTGATCCTACATTTGGTATTATAGACTATATCATACTCACATACCATCTCAACAGTAACTCTATTTGGAATGAGGCCAAGTGGAAATTAGGGTTTTTTAGGGTGTTGGGTTTAGACCTCAGATAGGCTTACTATGTATCACAATTGGATTGAAATCAATGCATATATAGTTCAGCTGCGAGTTCCCATTCATATGGAGGCCCTTAGGATTATCCCATAGGGGAGTATATCACTTTGAGAGGATTTAGTTGGGGATTACTCTTAAAGAGGATTCCATCTGAAATGAGTTTGAATATGTTTTTGTCTTACACTGAATATGAGGCCCATATGGAGATTATATAGTGACATGGTAGGGGATTATACAAATTAGATGGTCCATATGGTGATTGGGTATTACACTAAAAAGGATTCCCAATTTATATATTTTGTGTCTTATTTCCGAGGAGGATTCCCATGTTTTGGGATTGGGTAGATACCATGATTTCCAAAAACATCAATGCCAATGGGAGTCAGGATCGGTCTGAGAAGAAAGAGGAAGAGATGAATCTAGAAGACCACAAATTATTCTTTGTCCATTAATGGAAGAATTAAAAAGATCAAAGGACAATAGAAAGGGAAGTTAATGTTCTAGAATCCTCTTTTATTTTGGTAACTGGGATAGTCAAATATGTTGATATGTAAGTCTATATCCTAGTTAGGCAAAAAGGAAAAATAGTGATGCATCATGCATAAAGAATTGAGGATTACATCACGAGTTATTCCCTTATGATTTGTGAAGTTTGGTTTTAAGGATGGTTCCCTTGTGATTTTAGAGGGGTTTTGGGGGCTTATTCCTAAGTTGGATGCCCATGTGACATGGGAGGTTTTTTTGGGGATTATTCCTTTGGAGGATTTCATTGGGATTTCAGAGGTTTGATTTGGGTTTATTCCTAAGGATGATGACCATGTAATTTTAGAGGTTTGGTTGGGGATAATTCCCAGTGAGGGTTCCCTTATTATAGGGACCATGAAGAGTATCTCAAGGCATAGTGATTTGGAATGAGAGGTGGGTTTTTAAGTTTTACAAATAGAAATTTCCTAGACCATGTCTGAAACTTCCCTGCGAAAACTTACATTTTCATGGGGGTCAGTGATGGTAGAGAACGTACCAGCCTAGAGAACCAGGACCACAACACAAATCAGATCTCAACTGTGGGTGTGAGGGAGTAGGTCTCATGGTATAGACTATTAGGTCCACTAGGTTAAATACCCTGAGTGAGGGGGGGGGGGGGGGGTTGATCGAGGTATTAAAGATTAAAACAACTGCCTATTTTGATATTTTTTCGAAGTTAAATAGTACTCTCTTCTCTCTCTTTCTCAGAGTAGGGCATAAACAGAAATTAAAGTCTTCACATGAAACAACGATTTTAAATGGATCACCCTCACTGAGCTATGTCTAAAGAGAATAAAATGGCCATGTGGAAATATACCAAATCCACTAAAAGTGAAATTATATTTAAAATGTTTGTAACAGACTCACTGTCCTTCCTGGTTTATAACTAATCACAATTTTAAAGGTCATTACTCTCTCAACTGATGTGTCCTCACTGATTCTTCAGAAGATCCACTCACTATTTATAGACTTAAAAGTATTTTCATTGTCTCTAATGAATTTATCCTTCATTGTATGTAGATGATCTATTGATGTCCCACTTTCATTCACTGATGAATCCCACTTTACCATAGATGTACTGGTAAACTTCAAATCATTCACTCAACCCATACTGCATCTTACGCGCAACATTAATGTCTTGTGCGCAAGATTCCAGTTTTCTCGGGAAACACATTTTTAGCAGAACATTAATCATACACGCAAATCAAATACTATGTGAAACTTCATTATCTTGAACTCAATTCTCAATCATTAACACAACTCCCTTTACTTAAAATTCTTATGTGATTTAGATCTCATATTTCCTCTAAGTCTAGAGCTACATTAAATGAGTTGGTCACCACTTATTTATTGTTGTTTCCAACCCATGTGTGGAAGATTCAATGCGTCATGCAATATCCCCTTTATGTGTGAAAAACCCAATTTTTCATCGGATTGGGAATGTGAGTTTATTTCATACAACCTCATATTTCAAGCACATTTAAAAATCGTTTTTGCACTTCATTCATTTTCCATATTTCGATATTCTAATTCGGAAACATTCCTTAAATGCAAGATTCCATACCATCTTTAGTCTTGCGTGAAACTTACATTGAAAAGAAAACATTTATCCAATTTCTAATTTTGAAGCATGGAAATTTGGAAAACACTAGAAAATAGAGCTACCTTATATCTTTTCTTTTGGTACTGCAACTAGATCATGCATTCCTTTATCATGGTTCTTTGTTAACATAGGTTGTCAATAATATCTCTGAAACACCACAACCGACCATGTAAAACCTCATTTTCAACAAAAACAGTCATCCCAAAAATGCTTCAATGGTAACTTAGGGTATTTTTTCCCAACATGGACCAACGAGATCAACTTGGTGGATCACCCAAGTGGTTTTCCAGGTATGGGTCACCCAAATGTGGGTTTACTATGGTAGTCTCTCCTAGGTTTGGGTTACCCAATTGTGGGTCCCCCAGGTGTGGGGTACCTAGTTGATAGGATGGCGGCCTCTCCCTAGTGAGAGAAGGCCTTGGTAGGTTACCTATGTAGTGATGGACTACATAGGTGAAGGAGATACGTGGCTAGAGTTTTCCCCTCGCTTCAGCATCATGGATTTTGGCCATCATATACAAAATCTATGGTGGTGGGGTCTATTCATAGACTTGATAGTGGACCTGTGTGGGTAGGCCCACATGAATGGGTTTGTGTGAATGGACTTTCATGATTGGGTTTACATGAGTACGTTGTACGAATGGCCTTCACAGTGATGAAAATTCCTTTATAAATTTTATCCAACTTCTGAGTGCCATAATTTTTGATCTGTATGTCCATTTGGGATCTACAACATATCAAATTAAATATTTTGAAGAGATCTATGCTTCTTGATATGGCGCTTAAACCAAATATTCTTTATAGAAACTCATAAATTTCATTTTAATACACTGATACCTTTTTATCAATGATCTTATAAATCCCCAACCTTCTCCTGGAGAAGCGTTCTTTCCCCTTTACCCTCATTATTGAGTAGTCTTGTGGAACATTGAAATCCAACCTATTTCTTCTTATATCCTCGAGACATATCTCCACACAAACATGGATTTTTTTATAAGTTAGGGTCACATAATGAATTCTTTGGAAATGTTCATCAAGCACATTTTTGGGTGTCAACAATATCAATACATGCTTAAATGAAAATTTTATATAAAAAATTTATATATATAATTTGGAAAGAATATAATAGTTCAACAATAAATAACATGAAATCATAAAATAAAACATATCTTAACACCATGTAATAAGAACTATGGAATGTTATTATTTTTAATTGGATAATCACACTACTCAATTAGTTTTCTTGACTCAAGGTTTGTACACATCCCTCTACTGAAGACATCGGGACTCAACTCCCTATCTTTGAATCATGTTATAGTAAGTTTATATTAGTGCTATCATAGTCATTCCATTTATAGAGGGTTAGATTCTACTGTACTTGTCTTAATTACCCTCTAACTACCTAGTTTCACATGTGCTTCAATCAATCAATCAATAAATCAATCACTGGAAAATAAATCATTTCAATTAAGTTCAAAATTCAATTTCCCAAATTTTACTTTTAATTAAGCCTTTCTCATTTCAATTCCAAATCATCAATTTAATCAATTATGGACATTCATATAAATTTTCAATTTAAACAATTTTTGTCAAGGTTAAACATCAAATAAATTTCTAAATCAAGTCATCAATTTTCTCAAATCCACCCAATAATTTCAAATAAATTGAAATTGGGGATTTTTAACAATTTACATGCCCATTTTATAGTAAAAAACATCTTCTCACATATAGGTGTGTATATCATTTATAAAATCGTTTTAAATCAATCAATAAATTTAAGGTTTTAATTCTAATTAAAAACCACATAGAACCACCTACCTTTTATCATCAATCGAATCAACACACCCAATGGGAAACACCAACAAATAAAAATGGTGGATAAGACCAAGAACAAAATCTTAGACCACAAACCAGTAATATAAAACTCTGATTCAATCATAGATCATTAGATCACCTCGATGTCATTTTAGTATAGTAGAGAGAAGGAGAAAACCAAAGAATAAAAACTCCCTAGGGATCAACTACTAGAATGAGATCTCCCTAAGGGTTAGACTCACTCACTCCACACTAGCGGAAGCCTAGGGATCATAGGAGGAGCACTTATATAATTTGTAGAGAAATAATATGATAATTGAAACAAAAATTACTATTCAAGAGAAATTTCTTTCATAAATTATGTGTTTATGGTTTAAATTCATCATTTTTAACATATGATGAAAAAGGCATTACCTTGTGTTAAAATCACACCAAGTGACATGCTTACGATGTAAGTGATAATTTTATAGCATAACCCACTCTTAAAACTTATGTTTATATTTTCTATTGTAAATAAAATTAGGTTGTAATCCATTCTCATGGATTGTGGTGAGAAAAAAATTTAAATCATAAATTATGGATATAAGGCTTAAATTTCTTTTATAGACAATACCCAGAAATAGTCCCCTGCTAAACCACCCATAAAAAATCCAATTAAACCAATTCCCAAAGTGCATCCTCTAAATACATTGACACATTTATAAATGAACTCCATTAATTCAATCAAAATAATACCCCCAAACATTAGGGTTTTCTCCCCAAAAAATGATCATCATCTTTAAAAGGATTGAAATGCTCCCCAAGAAAGAGGGCGTTGAAATAATAGTCAACAAGTACCTGAAATAAGTGAATGAGATGTTACAACCTACCCATAAATATGCTATATCCTTATAAATCTTATCTAGAAGATTCCATATCAAGGAGATGAGTCCACTTCTTTCTCACCATTTTAGCATGATCCCATGTCTTAGGAAAATCATAACGATATTGCCATAAAATACATACCAAAGGTATAATCTTCCCATGAATATAATTTATCTCAGAATAAATAATCCTTATTAGATGCTTAGTGATGGAATAATTAGGCTAAACATCAAGATCATACTAAATCAAAACATGGGAATTTTTTGAAAGATACCTTCAAATTTCTGATACATGAAATGCATTGTGGATTGAAATCAACTATAGTGGAAGTTACAAATACTATGTCACCTTTCCCACTCACTCAATAATATCAAAAGGTTCCATAATCCATGATGAAATATTTCCATATTACCCATGAGTTTTGTTATCCACGTGAGGTGAAACTCTCAAAATAACCTGATCACCTACTAAAATCTACAATGGTTATCAATCACGATCAACTTATGATTTAAACCATAAATGTGACTTAAATATTTTATAAATAATATAAAGAATCGTCACCATTGTATAATAGACCAAACTCCATCCAACAGACTAACATTAACAAATATTCATCCAAAATATCATGGATCTTTAAGGTTATCTATACAAGGCCTAAAAAGGATTCATTTTAATAATAGTCTGGTAACTATTATTGTAGGAAAAATGAACCAATACCAAATGAACATCCCAAGATCTACTAAATTAAATACTGCAGGAACATAGAGTTTCTCTAAGAATACGTATAGCTTGTTCTATATGGATATCCATCTACCTAAGATAATTCATGCTAAAATATACATGACAAACCATGGAATCTTAGAGGACTCCCCATAAGTGATAAGTGAAAGGGATCCCTATCTATTAATATAGTAGATGTAACTCTATAAAATCAGAAAATATCATATACATAGATATATCCCATTTCCTCAAAATTGGGTGTTTCTAAAATGGTTATAATGTGAAACAATTTCGAAATACAATTGACCACAACCCATGTCACATTATTATCTCAAGTAGTGCATGAAAACCCAAACATAATATCCATATAAAACTCATCTGACTTCCTAGATGGAATTGGAAGTAACTGAAGAAAACCTGAAGGTCTTTGTTACTTGTAATTATACAAATAGAAAGAATAAAAATGATATACAAAGTCAGCAACGTATCATATAATACCTAACAACCAGAATTTCCACGGAATATCACATAAAATATTTGTGGTGCGAGGGTGTTCCCCTCATAGTGAATTATGGGAAAATCCCATTACATCCTTTCTCATAATAAAAGGTACCCCATACCGGTTCTGAAAACAATGGACAAATTCTGAAGAGTATGACCAGTTACTAATATTTTCCCGACCATATAGAGGCTCCCTAATTCCATGTAATTCATTATCAGACTGCTAATCCCAACAAATCCTATCTACAAGAGAGGTAACAATTGCACTCTCGCAAAAACAACCTCAGTCTCATTATCCCAAACTTGTAAATAAAATAGTGAAAATAGAGCCAACATATTACAATCATAAGATATTTTTTAATGTCTTATATTATAAGTTTCATGTTTAATAAATCAACAATGACACTCCCCTTCACCATGGGTGTAGGATATGTTTTAAACAAAAGACAACATGCACTCCACCAAATTCCTCTATTGTATGTTCGAATCAAATTTGGATAAGATATAACCCATTATTTTCTATTCAAAATAAATGGTAAATATTTCACCAAAAAGGTAATACCACAAACACATAAGATATTTCCTCACAGTTATGAGGTTCAGATCATGGGTTGGATAATTACTCTCCTATGGCCTAAGCTGTCAGGAACCTTGGGAAACCACATGATCACCCAGCATAAGTATACATCTCAAAACCGAACACAATGCTTCACTAAAAATCACACAAGCATTCACATCCTCTTAATGATTCGACACTAGTGAAGAAGACAACATATGTTTGAGCTGAACAAATTAAATTGAAAATTTCTCATCCCAATAAAAAATCACTCTTTTTTTGAGTGAGAGCTGTCTTTAAGGAATCCATGTTAGTGAAATCTTTTAAAAATATACAATAATATCAAGCCAAACCCAAGAAGCTATAAATACAAAAAATATTACACTGTTTCTCCCATGTAATAAAAAAATTCACCTTCTTAGGATCAATGTATATACCATGTTCTGATATCATATTTTCTAAGAACTTCACTACCTGAATCTAGAAATTACATTTCAAATACCTCACAAAAATTCAAAGGTTTCTCAAGATTCCCCAAACAGATCTCAAATGATGCACACTATTCTATTTGTTCTGAGAGAAAAATATGATATCATCTAAAAATTTCATTAAGAAAAAATAAGGTAATCAAGAAATTTTTTGTTCATAAACAACATAAAAACTAAAGGAAAATTAGTTGGACCAAATGGAATAACTAGATACTCAAAATGTTCATAACTACTCTTGAGGGAGGAATTATGAATGTAAGACACTTTAATTTTCAAATGGTCATAAATAGATCTAATATTGATCATCGGGAACCACTTTTACCCTTTTATCTGGTCATGTAGATAATCAATTTGTGGTAATGGATATTTGTTCATTACCATGACATGATTTAGTTTTTGTTAATCAAAACATAGGTGATGTTTCCCATCATCTCTCTTTACAAAGGGAATAGGTGATTCCTATAATGAAATACTCAGGTTTTTGAAGCCTATATTTATCAAATTATCCAACTAATTAATCAACTCTTTCAACTTTGTTTGTTCCATATGATTTGAAGAAATATACACAGGGTGATTACTCGGTATTAAATCAATAAGAAAATCTACCTCTCTTATAAGGGGAATGACTGAGAAATTAAAAAGACAAAAATTAGTAAACTCAATGAAAATTGGAGGGAAACCATCACTCAAATATTATCACACCAAGTTAAATGTAAACACTGATATATGACCCTTCCCAATATTAGAAAATAAGGTTTGAAACTACTTGAAATCTAGTCACATTCTCCCTAAATGACATGGTGCACCCCATATAGTGTAGTATAGAGGAATCCTAGAAAATAATAATCAATCCAAGCCTTATCATCAATGATACAATCCAACCTAAAAATTTCATCATGAGTTTTCTTGTCTAAAACTATAAAAATAAATGTAAGATAAATCCCTGGTATAGATAAAACACATGAAGGTCATCAAAGACCTTTCTCTCCCTTAGTTTTGAGGGTCCTAATAAAATACATCAAATAAGAAAAAATATCTTTAGAATGAGTAATAAAACTAAAAAAATAGGTAGATTAAACAACTGAGATACACTAGTACAAAATAAAGTAGTCACAAAGAATAATTTATAGTGATGGTATCTATCATAATCATTGGACCCACATTAGCTTCCTTAAGATACTCTTCCACTATGTGAAGAATATTCTTTCCATATGTCCATGGCTGGAACACATTAGTTATTAAAGCATCATATTTCACCATTTTAATTTTTGTTTCTGATAATCTAGTGACATTGTTTGGAGTAGAAAATATATGTAATAATTTTAGTAGGTATCCTGGGTGACTACAATAACTACTTTTCTTTGATGCCTCAGTTCAAACTTGTTTGGAATGCCCAACCTTTCCATACTAAAAGCAAGTCAAAGTAACTCTTTCAGAAACTAAATTAGTTGTAGATAATGCCTTAAATATTGAACAATTATAAGATTCATCATGATTTCTGTTTCCCTTAAAGTAACACAATGAGCTTCCACTGGGATAAAAATGAACTCTTGTTTACCTTAACATACTAGCCAGGTCAAGATCAACCATCAATCCTCCTTTAAGAACATCACTACAAGAAGTGATCATCAGTAATAAAACTAGTAACCCGATATCAGTTTAGAGACACATCATGAACATTCAATCTCACATATTTTCATTGGATACAATATAAAGAGAAAACTAAAAAATCTAAAAAAAATCATTCACATATTGTGTCACAGTCTTTTCACCCTACTATAGGTTAATAATCTCCATGGATATCACTAAAGAAATCAAATATAGATATAAATTATTAGTGAAGAGAACTCTAAATTCTTTCCACTCTATACCGTCATGTTTCTTCACAGTCACAATCGAATCATACCTTTTCCTGCTAGGCCCCTTAATCATAATGGTATAATATTTCACATTAATCAAATATGGGGTTTCCATGAACTAAAAAATAATATCTATATTTTTTAACAATCCCAATCCACTTAATAAATATTCGACCCTTAAAACGCTTAAGGATTGTAAAAACTAAACTCTTGATCATGATATATCTATTCATCATTTTGGTATTCCACTACCGGATCCTCAATAAGAATGGGTGTATGTAATGGTCCCAGAGCATGGACATAAAACACTACTATATCAACAAGATTTAGTTACAATGGAGGATTATATTACTATGGTTCACCAGTAGATTCCTTTTATGACCAATTAAAATTCAATCAAAAAGAAATGATGTTACACAATATCAACCGATAACACTAAAACATCTTAAAGAATACCAAGATCAACAAGTCAAAGAAGTGACACAATAATATCAATTACATCAAGTATAATTCATGATTTGGATTTCAATATAATCATATCAATGGCATGTAAATGTATATAAATTAAAGCAAACTATTCCTCAATGTACCTTTTCCCAAAGACCCATGGTGACTTCAGGTTCGTTGCGATGAGAGATGGCCAAGAACTCACTCTCAAATACCTATTATGTCTCATTAACCCTACCACATGTTTACTATGATAACCCATATACAAAATGAAATCAAGGATAGGTTCACAACCCACCAAATAATAAATCATTTTCACAAACCATATGGGGATACCATAGTACACTAATACTTGATCCGACTATGACATAGCTTGAATGGTGTTTCTGATCCAAGGGGAATGATTTTTTCCACAAAATAGTTGAATATAAAAGACACAAATTAGTAATATCAACACTACAGAGGGTTTATGTACATAAAAAATAAACCAATAAAACTATACCAAAATAATGCATCATCATGTGAAAAAAATCTTCCATATAAATACTCATAAACCCATACAACAAGTGGATCACATCTCAACCAGTTAACTCTATCACTTCTGATCCCAGGAATAAAGAACATCTGCCACCTCTAAGTATAAATTCCCATTCCTTGGAACTATAATTTGAAAATCTATACAATCCTAAAGGAAAGGGTGGACTACGAGCTAAAAATTCCAACAGGTTCACACCATGTTCTCCATAACCAATTCTATAATAATTAAACAATTTTTTATTTTAATTTAAATAAAAAATTCCATGATAGGGAATTTACATATTTTCAAATAAAAAAATCATTCAATTCAAAATGATAGAAAATATAAAAAAATAATTATTAAATAAACATTTTATATAAAACATTTATAAATATAAAATCATAGATAAATTGAATGAAAACATCATATATAATATAATTGCACCATGGAATAATCCCCAAGGTATGTTAGTTTTTAGTAATTGGATAATAATACTAATCCATTAGTGGTATTGGCTTAATGTGTTCACATGTCTTCTGGATTAGGATATCGGTACTCAACTCTCCATTGAGGTGATCATGTTATAGTTAGTTTATATAATTATTTTTATCATCAATACATTGATAGGGGTCAGATAATATATTTCTTTTATTAATTAACCATGAAATACCAAGTATCACATGTTCTTAATTAAATCAATCAATCAAACGAGGGGAAAACAATCATTTCAAATCAGTTTAAAATACAATTTCTTAGAATTCAGTTCTCCACATGCCTTACACATTTCAAAACCAAACCATAGGGGTTCATTAATTCATTACTTTAAAATATTCTTTCAATTTAATCCATATATATCAATTTTCTTTATTATAACATTTTATCAAATTAATTTCCAAATAAGGACCTCAATTTTCTCAAATCCACTTGATATTTTTAATTCCATTGAAATTTGGGCATGGGGTAGTGATTTCCATGCAACTTCCACACTAAATAATCCATCACCTCAAATAGAGGTTTTATAATCATTTAAATAATAATTTGAAATCAATCTAGAATGGTAAGGATTCAGTTATAGGGAAAAATCATAAGGAACTAAATACCTTTTATCAATAATTAAATCGAAACCTATAATGGGAAATTATAATGTAGAAAGAAGGAGGTTGATATCAAAAATGAATTCCTAGATCCAAATCATAGAAATGAAAATTTGATTCAATCGGTAATCGTGATATCAACCTGATATCAAGGAAGTATAGTATAGATAATGAAAAAACCAAATCAAGGAAACTCATTAGAGATAAAATACCGTTCTAAGATTTTTGGAATGGCAGCAGTCAATAACAACTTGTGTGAAGAATCCTAAGGTTATATAGAGCAGTTAAAATAGAATACTAAATTATGTTGGGTGATAAACCTAAATAAAATAATTGGGAATGAGAAATTTACATCGTAAATGTTGGGTTTATGTCATAAATTAATTTCATTTCACATATGCAATAAAGTAATTTACTTGGGTAAAAAGAATACTGAGTGATGAATTTACAGTATTAGACCCATTATTATGGTGTAATACACTAATAAAATATATATTCATATTTTATAAAGTATATCATTTTATGTCATAAAACATTCCCACATATTATGTCCAATGAAAAATTTATTCCATAAATTAAGATTTACTATATAAATTCCTTCTGTAGCTTGTTCAGAATAATAACCCCTACATAACCACCCATAAAGCTTCTAATTTAACCAAAAACTAATGTGAATCCACTAAATCCTTTCACACATTTATAAAAAAAACTTTAATAATTAAGAATAACATATATCCAAAAACAGAAGGACCATTTCCTTGAAAAATTATCTCCATCCTCAAAAGGACCTAAATGCAACCAAACAAAAATTGAATCAAAACAATAGTTAATAATTTCATTAAATAAGGTAATGTAATGTTACATACAAGATCCATGAGTTTCTTTTTCTAATAGTGTTAATGGATGTTTTCTGGGAATTACTTATTTAGGACCTAAAATTTTGGAATTTATTATTAGCATGGACAAGTGGATTATCTTCAAGGATATATTTGACAACTATAACCACATTTTTTAGTTACTTACTCGAAAAAAATAATGTAGACATTTTTTATGGTAAGTGGGATCCGCAATCAGGGAGGGTAGGACCAGTTGTGTAACACCCTAAAATTTTTAAACAGGGATATAATATTTGATAGTTTATGTGAAACATAACACAATGATAAGATTAGATTTTAACATCCCAAATCTTTTTGAAATATTTTATTTTAAAATAAATTCAATTTAATTGATGTATTGTGTAACACACAAAATCGGCTTCAAACGAATTATGATACTCAATTAAAATATTAGTATTTAAATATAACCATTATAACCTTGTTTTTATGTTGGTGTATATTAATTTTAAAAACTAAATTATAAAAATTATATGGTTTATACTTTTATAAAATAAATTCAATGGGTTTATATTGATTATAAATGAAATAAGAACCATTTGAAAGAAAAAGAAATGTTTTCTGAGATATTTTTCTTTCTTAAAGGTGGTCTAGTCGCGTTTTGAACACATAATTAAAAATAAATATTTATTGATTTTTTAAAAGAATTAGAAAAATAATAATAATTTTTTAAATCAACATGTAAAACATATCTTTGTGTTAATTTTTTTAATTTTCTAAAAAGATTAACTTCTTGATGAATTGTGAAAAATACTGACTTTTATATTAACATTCATATTATTTTAAATTATATACAATGTAAAATTATGTTTTATGTTAGTAATTAAGTAAAATTAGTTCAATTATATTAAAATTTAACTAATTTAGGTTATTGGAATCAATGTCAATTTGAATTTTTATATTACAACTTTCTGTACTTATGAGAATTTTCACTTTGGAGTACCGCTATTTCTACGCATATGTGGGTATATTTTATATTGAATTCTTCCACTTTTTTTACTTGAATTTTTAAAAATGGATTCTATATTATTAATCAAATTAATATATAATATATAATAAGTTTTGTTTAATTTTTACTATACTGAACACTGAACAGAGTAAAAATTAAAATATTGCAGTTAAGGTACAAATGGTTTTACCTAGGGGGGGAAACTAAAAAGATAAATGTTAAAAATGATCTAATTATTTTCCAAAAACATTTTATGGAGAAATTTATATGTTATAACCTCTAAATTTTGATAATTAAATTTTTTGAGGCTTTTGTTATCATAAAAACAAGGTCGTCACATTATCTTTTCAAAAATTCAATGTGTGTCCCCTTTCCCACTTACAAAAGGCCACCACCTCACCCTATATTTACAATTAAAAACTCATTTTGTTAGATAATGACATACACAAATACCTTCATAAATTCCCTTGTATAATCCTATATTCTTTAGATTTATTATGAATCCCTCCTTTGTATAGGCCTAAAGAGGCTCTCTAATAAGAGGTAAAATTCTTTAACATGCATATTTATTTTGATTCATCTTCAAAATAATTAATGAATTTTTAAAATATTATATTATAATAAAAATATTATATCCTATATAATGATATTTTATTATGTAAATGTAATAACTCGGATCCATCGCCACTTTGATCAAATGGGGAACGAAACCATTGATCATGTGTACAGAGGACTGCAGCCTCATGAACCAATGTAATTCATTTTCCACAACCATCATTCAAAGGTGTATATAGTGATGTATTTAATCTATTTTTATGATGTGTATGTTTTTTTATACATATGGAATTAATATTTCCCAAATAACTTCTTAATTACATTCTATGGGGTCACGATAACATCGCTCATGTGCATGGTGGATTACCGCATCATGAATCGATGTGATTCATTTTTCCCTAATGATTTAAATTATAGGTACTAAGGTTATATGTAAATTTTTATTTATATAAAAATACTTATGGAAATATAATATTACATCTAAATTATTACCTTCCAATTCATTGGAAAACAATAATATCCATCATGTGTATGTGTGCACTACTGCATCCACATAGCAATGTGAAATATTTTTCATTTTATTTTTGAATGGATGGTAATAAGTATTTATTATATTAATATAAATGATTAGTATGAAATAATAATTTTTTCTGAAATATAAATTAATATTTATTTTCTGATTTTCAATCCTTTAAGAATAATGGAAACAACATTCATCCACATGTACGACCTACCGTCTCCATGAACATTATAATCCTTTTTATCTATAAAATTAATAGATAGATATAAATAATTATATAATTAATATATAAGATATTTATATCATTTTTAACATTCTAGATACAATTTAACCATTATAAAATTAGAATCACTAAAATTATCAAACTAAAACGTACATGAAAAACAAAATAATTATCACCCGAAATAGTGTTTTTTGCAATAAATGTTTAGTAACCAGGAAATAAAAGATTATAAGTAAATAATAAATAGTGTTATATATATGATTATGGTTATTTAATATATTTATAATAAACCTATATTTATAATACAAGAGGTTCATACACATACAATGGAATTCAGACCAATGGTATGCATTTCCCATCTCACTTTTACTTCAGTGACACATATGCCAAATTCAAAACCTATATACCATTTTTAGTGTATATAGTACATATTGGAAATGTTATATAATGAATCATTTTATATTAATGTTATAAAAAATTTCAATTGATGTTATATTTTATGGACCTATGATTCCGAATCTACTAATCTAGAAAGCGTTTACTTATGAATCTCATCATTATTCCAGATTTTTTTAAATAAGACTCCATTGGGGGGATTATGATATTTTTATATTAGAATAAATATATTTTAATCTTATATGGTTATTTATGACCATTTTAAAAGTAATATTTCCATATTCCTGCTCTTTGGTGCTTCAAATGGTTGAGAAAATATTATTAATAAAATCTGACTCTTTTGAGTCAAAAATATTCTTTCATCAAAATCAAAGTTTTCTAAAAGGGTCTTAAAAATTTTTATAATCTTTAAAAAATGATTTAATAATCAAATATTTACCTATTTTTATTTTTCCGTTTTTTTGAAAGGAATATTCCTGTCATTTTCAAAATAAGGCTCATTTTGAATTTACCCAAAAAGTGAATGAAATATTTGTTTTAATTTGTAAGGCATGAAAACAATTTCCTATGGTATGAGAACTCAATGTTTTAATGATTTTTTTAAAAAAAAATCAAGGTATTTTTTCAATGAATATTATATTCACAATTTTTATGAATGTTTTGTTTTAAAATGTTATTTTCAAGGTGAAAAGGATATTTTCCTCAAAAAAATTTAATGAAATTTTATGGTATTTTTATTCACTAAAAACATCATCCCTTTTTTATACTAATTATATACTAAGGATTGTTTTGTATTTATATCATCCTATTTTTTTATTGGGATGGTTTATTATTACTTTTATTGATACTATACAATTTAATTATCATTGACAATAATTTTTCTGGATGGTTTATGATTATGTTTTTTATTGGGGTAAGTATTTACATTTTATATGTTAGATTTTAATTATGAACATTTATGTTTGTTATGACTCAACCATTTTATATGGAAAATACATTTGAATTAGTAATTTATGGGTGGGAAATATTAATATGCCATCCCTTGATGAATCAATTGGTCTCAAGAGACAAATTAGTTGACCAAATTAAATAGTTTTCAACCCTTAGATATAAAGTCTTTTTTAAAGGGCCAATTTAAATTTTTTTATTATGTATTCCTTGATTATGAAACTAGTTATTGATGTCCATGGTATTATTATATAACATTGAACATTCATGGATAAGATTCATGTTTATGTGATTATTTATATCTATTTATTTGGTCATTATTTATTCCATCCATATTCTTTGCCAAGTTATTTTTGAAATGACATGTATTTCAGTTATTTACATTTCCATATCGATTATTATTATATATTCATTATAGAGTCCATTGTATGCATACCATTAATTATGATCTTATAACACCCCTTTCTTATGTTTCATTTTCCCTAGGATAATAGGAAGTGTTTTTTGATGGATATGAAGGGATATGATAAGGGTAAATATAACACCATCACTAAAAAAACTTTGTGTAATTTATGTTTTGAATTGTAATGTGAATTTAAAGTTTGTATCATATTTACCAAGACTACTAAACTAGTTAGTAATGTGGGATGTGATTCCTTGTATTTTATTACAATGTAATAAAGTAACCACCAACTCTAGGCTTCTAGGTTTGGGGTCTTTTTAGTTGGTATCATAAGAAGTTTTATAGAACCCTT
This sequence comes from Viscum album, assembly GCA_963277665.1. Classification (NCBI taxonomy): domain Eukaryota; kingdom Viridiplantae; phylum Streptophyta; class Magnoliopsida; order Santalales; family Viscaceae; genus Viscum; species Viscum album. Next base: position 1,636,346,308 of record OY728163.1, on the reverse strand, counting down.
ATGAACTAGATTTCAGAAAACAAAAATCGTAGAATATAAACAAATGGAATTCTTTTAGGATAAGTGTAGGTGTTGGATAAAAAACTAATGTTTTGGTAACATAGAGATTATGTGGTTTTATAATCCATAAATCCCCATATATATACTAAAAGTAGATGTTGTTCTATAATAGATGTACCTAGTGGTAACAACCTAGAAAAAGGCTTGTCATGCTTGACTCGAGCATTACATGGTACACACAAATTGGCCTTACAGCACACCTGGTTTGAAAATATTGAAGGATATGATTATGTTAATTTTCATTTTATTTAAAACCCATTAATATGTATTTAAAAATATTTTTATTAATCGAAAACGATAAAAAAGAAACTATGTTCATGATTATGAGATAAACTATTCATAGATTTTTAATTTTATGATTTGTATTTCACTAGTATTGGTATTTTACATTATGTTTCATAATGTTATGATCTAAAATAGTGTATTTATTTTTTTAGAAATGGATCATATTTAACAGAATTATAACTATTTAAATGCACTTACACCTTATATCGGTTTACCTCTTGGGAAAGATAATGTAGCAAGAGCTGGATCTACATCTAGAACTGATGAAATTATAACTATATTAGGGAAGATAAATTATGTTATGAGAAATAACCATTCCTTTTTTAATTTCCGACTAATCTTCCAGGTAGTGTAATAATTTTAGACCTCTTTTTATTTCAACAAATTCCACCATTCAATGGGGCACAAATCCATTTGTAGTTAGGAAATCTTTAAATACCATAGTGAATATATTTTTCACATTAGGATGTAATGAAAGTGTTATAGTTTTCATGGAATTTTATCCTCTCATATGAGATTAATATTAATGGTATTCATTGATTCAAAACACTAAAATTTAATAAGAAATATAAATCTTTGAATCAAATGATTCTAAGGAACTCTTCTTGGAAAAGTATTATTACTCATAAGAAATGAGCAGATATGGATAAATAATTCATGAGTCAAAGACAAAAGGAAAATTAAAATTTATCTAAGTATAAATCAAACATTATAAGGATAGGAATACATGATATGGAATATATATGTAATTCATAGAGTAAGATTGAATTTTTATTTGATGGTTTAATGACAATCCTTTAATGGGAATTAGTCTCCAAAAGAATCTGTTCAGATGAGAAAATAGTATCATGTGGTATCATGAAAGTGGAATAATTATCCATGTATTATAGATTCAATGGAGTATAATGTCATAATAATATTATAGAGTAAAAATTATATAAATGGGAGAAGGGAAATAGATTTTTCCTTATGTTATTATTTTGGAAATAAGCACACTAGAACATTCCTGAAGAGAATGTGAGTTTACTATGAGTGTGGATAGAAAGACCACCATTCTCATTATTGAAAGGGAAAAAAAGAATTTCTAAATGATCGAGGATTCATACTTTATGAGATGGGAAACTATTAAAACAAAATCCCCTAGTATTAAAGGAATATACCCCAAAATAAGATATGTGATCAAGGGTAAACTTTTTAAATTAATAAAACTAATGTGGAATGAATAAATAGATTTAATTTGAATTAAAGAAATATGTTGTAGAAGTATTTTATAAGTGATATTCTCATTATAATATTCATAAAAATTATATGTATTTTATAATAGTTCTTTTTATTTAGGGATTATAAAGCATATTATGATTAGTACCAATATTCGAGAAGAGTGATTCAGTGGAAGGTTGATATTTTTTTTAAAACACATAATTGAGAGAGGATAACCCTAAATATGATATATATGTTGAGATAAAAATGATAAAGAGATGTTTATGGTATATTATTGGTGATATTTAATTCAGTTAGTGATTTTATGGTTTATTTTATCTCATATAGAGTATATTATATGTTTGGATTTATGGAATGTATTCTATTATCTTTGGTTTTATTTATAGAATCATGCATGTATTCATTTGGGTTTTAATGTTATCAAGGTATTAACATTTTTTGGTACGTGACACAAAGATCCACTTTATTATTCTTGGGAATATAATGTCAATTTAGTGAAATTTAGTTAATATTTTTATACTTTGAGATTCAATAGGAATATTTTGGAAGATTCTTATGGTTAATTATATTTGAAATGAATTAATTTGATCTTTGGGTGTTATTGGATAACTTTTTCTATCCGTTTTTTGGGAAAATATCTAGTGACATGAAGAATGAATTGTCATTATAATGATCTACTAGATGTTAATTTGGCATAAAACTTCATTTTGGATATTTATTTCATAGTGAAAGTAATTTAGTGGCAATTGATCAAATAAAAACCAAAGGATGAATAATTTCTTATGAATTAGAAATATTTCATGAAATTTTATTTACATATTATATATATATATATATATATTTCAGATTAAATCATTTACTCTGGGTAAAGGATACTGAAAAAATGTTATCATGATACTTTATTTTCAATTGTGGTGGTGGTCTTTTCATCCATCACAGATTTATCACTTTGTGATCATTACATTTTCAAGATCATTAAAATTGTTTTTATCAATTATCTCTACTAAAATCCATAATTATTCACTCTTTTCTTCCATGTCCATATCTTCACTTTCCACCAATGTTCCCCTATTATGAAACCTTGTATGTCTTCTTCCATATTAACTTCACATGTACCTTCCAATCTTAATAAGAGGTTTTTTTATTAACAATATTACGATTTGGGGTTTTAATAAGTTTGTTTTAAAATGAAAAACATTTTATTACTGAGATCGAAATTAAATTACAAATATGCAATTAATTTAATGGGGTAGAATGTAACACCCTATGATTTTAAAATAGGAACATCGTATTGGATAAAATATAAGAAGTTACCACCCCATATTTTATGGTAATTTAATACCAAAATAATTTACTATATTATTATTTTAATATAAATTAAATTTCTTCGATAGCTTTTGTAACATGAAACACTGGGTCTAACGAAATAGGATACTATATTAAAATATTATTATTTAAACATGACCATTATTACCATTCCCTTATGTCGGTGGGTATGAATAATACTATATAAATTATTAAAATTATATGGTATAAAAATGTATAAAATAAATTAAATGATTACATATTGATTTGAAATAAAATACAAACTATTTAAAAGAAATAGTAATATTTTATGAAAAAAACTATATTTTTTGAAAGGTGGTATAGTCGCGTTTTGGGCACATAATATAAAAATAATTTTTTTCAATTATTTAAACTTTATTTAAAAAATAAACTATTTTTTAAATATATAGATTTCAAATTAATGTTTCAGTTATATTTTTATATTTTTCTAAAAATATTAATTTTTTTTTGAATTTTTAAAAATACTAATTTTTATTGAAAATCATATTTTCATTTAAATTATTTAAAATTTAAAATTATTATTTTTGGTTTTAATGTAATATTATTTCAATTACATTATAATTTAACTTATTTTGGTCCCCAGAATCCATTTTATATTTATTTTTTATATTAAAAAATTATATTCTTTTGAGACTTTTTTCTCTTTGGGAAACCACTATTTTGTCGCATCATCGGTTCAATTTTAAAAGGAATTAAGACACTTATTTCAATTGAATTTTTAAAAAAGGATTACATATTTTGTGTCATAAATATTTATTTTATCTAACAACTTCTACATAATTTTGGACCATAACGAATAGTGAAAATAATAAAATATAATCACCATGGTTTAGGTAAAAATGGATTAAAAAATGGTTTAAACTAAGATGATAATAGTAAAAAATGAATAAATGTTTTCCAAAATTAATTTTATGGCCATATGTAGACCTTATAACCTATAATTAATGATAATGGCCAATATTCTTCTCTTTTGTATGGATAAAAATGTGTGTCCCACTTTATCCTTTCCAAAATTCCATGTGTGTCCTCTCCCACACATATAAAATGCTACCATCTCTCCTCCCCTATTCACACTTTCAAAAAAAATTAGACATGAAATGCCAATATACCTTCCATAATTTCTTCACCACATCACATAGGCCTTATTTTTATTAGGATTCCTTCTTAGTAAAGCTTTAGGTATAAACCTAAAGAGGCTCTCTGAAGAAGTGGTAAAATTCATAAACATTCGTATTTGTTTTATTTCTTCCACAAACTCCATGAAAACTTTTTACAATATAAAAATATAATAAAACTAGTATCTCATAAATACTATGATTTTATTGTTTTAATATAATAATCCTTATCAATCTCTAATTTCATCAAATGGGAAACAAAATTGGTTATCATGTGAACGGTGGACTACTGTCTCATAAACTGATGTAATTTGTATTCCATCACCATCATTCTGGGATGGATATAACGATGTAATTAAAAAATATACACACACACACACACATATATATATATATATATATATATATATTACATTTATTAAATTTTTATACTTATAGTGTATTTCTATCAAATATAAATTCTATACCTTCTATTCCCTAGAAGATATGATAATGTCGCTCATCTGTTTGGCATACTACCACCTCAAGAAGTGACGAGATTCATCACTCACTTATGCTTTACATGAAAATTAGTAAGGATAATGTTATTTAATATAAGTAATATTTATGATCTAGAAATATTTTTTTAAATATAATATCATATATGACATTTTACATTCCAATCAGTTGGGAAACAATAATCTCACTCATACAAAAGTGTGGTTTATCCCCTCCAAGTAGCAATGTGAAATAATTCTCATATTATTATAAAAATTATGGTAATTATTATTTATATTATTAATATGAATTATATATATTAAATAATAAATATTATTTAAAGATGAATAAATATTTATTTTCCATTAATTCCAACCATCGATTAAAATGGAAACAATATTCATGCATCTATATTGCCTACAATATCCATGAATGATGTAATATATTTTCTATTTTTGACTTTAACGGATTAACATAAATTTATATAAAATGGATATACACAGTTAAATATATGGATATGATGTTTCTATGATAAAATTAAAAGTACTAAAATGACTAAACTGAAACATACTTGAAAATTAAATAAATTATCACCAAAAGAAATGATCTCAACTAATAATTTTTAATAACCAAGTGATAAAATACTATAATTAAATAATATATAGTATTATATATATATATATGTATATTTTACTTTAATAGTTTTATAATAAATATATAATTATTATATAATAGTTTAATATGCATATAAAGGATGTCAAACTTGATGTTAGGGTTTCTCATCTCACTTTTACTTCCACGTGACATATGCCATATACTCCATTAATTTCAATTATGTGATTTATATAATACCACTATGATATCTTATATCATTAAAATATTTACCTTCATGCTATTTATATTTTTATTAGATGTTATTTTTTAATGGGGTTATGATTCAAAAGTTACCAAATTAATATATATATATATTTCACAATCTAATTTGGACGGAGCAATTTAATAAACTATAATGGATGGGAAAATAACCACAAATAAGGCTATAGATATTTAAATCCTTCATATCAACAATTTAAAATACAAAAACCATAATTAATTACTATAAATGGTAGATATGGAGTAATATGTAAGGATATTAAACCAAAGAATATAATAGATAAATGTACAAGTAGAAAAAACCACCTACATGATTCAATATCTTATGTAAGGAAAAAAGTACATGTGGTGTAGTGATGGTGACTGAGATACCTAAATAGTACTAGGATATGGCACTACATGACCTCCTTTTCACCTCTTGATCTCCAAAGGCTAGAGAATAGCATCAGGGTTCTAAGAAGTCCTGTGGGATTTAGTTTACCCAATTTTATTAAGAAACTAAAATACAAGAAAACTAACATAATCAAAATAGAGTGAATTCCATATGATAAGTATTTACAAATAATATAAAGGTAAATAGTATAAAATGATCCCTGAATCCTAAGGCTAAATGAAAAAATCAATCTCCCATCTCTATTTACAACACTAAATGGAACATGAGTCTTACAAAAATCAACCATGCGTAGAAAAAAAAATTCATCTGAACATGTACTTGTACTTATAGGTACCCTAAAAATAGACCATGAAATTTCATGTCCCCCCTAAGTGTATATGCTTGGTGTGAGAATATAATACCCAGTAATAAACCACATAGTTTCTAACTTATATAGAATATACTTACATATGTTTATTATATCAATATAAATATTTATATATATTTATATAAAAATGAATTTACCAATGGTTATCAATAAAAACATGGAAGCATAATATAATGGAAAACTTCATAAAATAGGATCAATTATAAACAAAAAATCCCTATAATGGTAGGTTCTATACCTAACAAAATTTATTTTATCCTAGACTTGGATATGAGATATCAGGTCAAGGAATACATGATTCCATTCCCATCGAACAAAGATCATAGCAATCCTTCTCATGGTTGATTCATGTGGAAATACTTGTGTTTTTGAAATAGGAAGGTGTATAAAAGAATTAATGAACTATCATCACATGAATTTAGAGATATGTGAAAGGGGCATAAAAATTCAAGTCATTGTGATCCCATACCATTCATCAATCTCCATATAATACCTAAAATCACACAAGTTATATAATAGTAAAATATCCCTTCAAACATACTCAATATTTATCAAAAAAATATCCTTGGTCAAGGTAGCATTATTATTTATAGTAATCAACATGCTTGGTATAAAAAAGCAAAAACAAGCTCAAAATTTCAAATTAATAGTAATGATTAAGAAATAATTACATTATAATGAATATAATGCTCATCAAAACAAAAGGTAAATATGCTTGAATATGATACATTAACTATTATATCAATAAAACATAATTCAATGTCACACATGATCACAACATAAAACATGAATAAATAATGTATATTATATTATGGAATCTAAACAGGTATAAAAATATCAAGCAAAACATAAGTTATTTTATAGGGATACATTCTCTTCATGCTACTATAAATGCAAATTATACTAGTTATAAATTATTGGATGAGTAGTAATTCATGGTTCCCTAAAATATATCCAAAAAAGGATCTATCATTACCATGGGACGTAATAAGTTTTCACTAGTAAAATACTACCTAGGATCATATATGTTATTTTTCATAACCAATTTGATAATCTACCTCGGAAATTGGTGAGGTGGCAGGGCGGTGTGGCATGGCGAGGCGGGGAGGTGGTGAGGCAGCAAGGAGACGAAGGGCGAGGTGGCGAGGCGACGAGGGGTGAGGTGGAGAGGCGGCGAAGAGGTGAGGGTTTCCGGGGTCGCGGGGAGGGGGGTCTCGCGAGGGTTGAGGAGGGGGAGGAGTGTCAGTGGTAAAAAAAAGGTTTTAGTGGCGATTTACTAAACCTCCACTAAAAACCCGCCGCAAACAGCTATTGTTATTATGCATGTGGTGATTTGGTTTTTTGTAGGATGGATAGAAGGTGAAATAGGGTTGTTACATATTTATTACAATTTATTATCATATTAGTGATACTAATGTTATTATTTTATAATGAAACAACTAAATAAGAGTAAGCAGAAGAAAAATAAATTTGAAATAATCGGTAGTAGAGATTACCTCTTCCTTGATGTGCCTCCTTTAAATTTCTTCTTAGGACACTAGAGTTGGTATTTTGAGAAGACTATAACTTCAATAATGGGGATAGATATGTTGATAAGAGAAATGCATAGGGTTTGTCAAAACTAATATAGAGTGAAGTGGAGAGGTAGAATGTAACCTTTTATAAGAGAGGAGAGATAAACTTTAGGAAACTGTCAAAAATATTAATTTATTATGAAATCAAACACTACCCAAAAACCCCTAATGTTTCCCAAATTAGAAGATGATATGAAATGGGGTTGTAATATAATAAAAAAATAAATTTTTTCACAACATGAGCCTGAATTTCTCAAAGGCCTTCTTTTTTTTACTTTATTATAGATAATCCCACTTTTAAGGGTTGAAGGGGAACCCGTACATGACTCGTAGGCCCAAGGCATAAGGCCCGACATGACTCGTAATACATGACCTCAAGGCCTAGAGGCATATCATGCCCAATACATGACCCGTAGGCCTAGCCCACTAGAGATTCCTCTCCCCAACTTTTGCATCATTGATTGCCTTTAGCTCCCCACCTGCATTGCTGATCGGCTAGAATTGCCCTGTACAAAGCTGCACGGTGCCTGGTCCCGATGGCGGTTGCCATACCCTCTTATTCTTCCAATCTGGTTAGCTCTGCTTCTGGTGACTGCTACTGGTGCTCTGATCCTCATCTGGGGCCTGCTCTGTGTAAACTGGGCTACTTCATGGTCTTCAATGGCCTGAAGGCCCTGTGGCCCGAAGGCCTTTGATGGCCCGAAGGCCTTGAGACCCCTAGGCCCAAACCGATGGCCCAAAAGCCCAAATCAGGTGAATAGTTCAACTGCTACAGTACCGAATAGTTCCTGCTATAGTACTGCTACAATGCTACTACAGTGTCTGCTATAGTGTTGCTACAGTTCCTCGGAAATTCACCTCCACCCGGTTTTGAACCTGGGTCTCTTGGATGCCAAGCAAGAGCCCTTATCACTCAGGTACGGGCTTTTTGGATTTTCACAACTTATTTTGTCAATTTAAACCTTATCTTTTTAATTGACAGTTAGTTATTCTATTAAATTTTAATTGTGGTAAAATCATTCTAAATGTTTAATGGTTATAAATATTTATATATATAGTGTTAATTGACCATAAATAGATAATTTATGACATTTTAGATCTTATAATTATCACTTTATAATTTGGAAATATTTTTTATGATTTTTAAATAATTTAATAAATTTAATTTTTAAAAATTATAAATAGTGTCAATTTTGAAAGTATTCATTTATTTGACATTAAATAAAATCCTCACAAAAGGTAAAATCAAAAAAAAATATTTAATACACTATTAAAATGTCATATTGACCTATAAAATTCGTGGATCACTTTAATTAGTTCATATGATATTTCTTCTAATATTTTTTAAAACCATTTATTTGATATTTCTTTTAATAAAATAATTTTTACATCACTATTGTGTCATTATTAATGATAATTAATTAATCTCTAAAATTTATAAATAAATTCAAAAGATGCATCTTATTTAATTATATTTCTATTAACTATTTACTTTCTATGTTTTATGATTTTTATCACTAAATTTAAATTATTATAGTTATAAGATAAAAGAGAGTGACATGTGGTCACTTTCTTTGGTTTTAATAATAATTACATCATTTCATGAAAAAAAGTTACTGAAATGAATCTATTCTGAGCCTTATATGATATGGGTCGATTTTTATTCATAAAATAGAATTTTTTTTTTCCGGTGTTAGGTTAATTTTATAATCTTTTTTTAACCCTTAATTACTCAATTTACCTTTAACAATAGTAATAAAAATAATTACCAATGTTACTATTCATGATGTCAAAAAAATAAATATAGCCCATTAAAATAATTTGGACCTACTTATTCCAAATATGGAATCCATTTTAAAAAATTAAAATTACAGAAGTTGAAGTAATTAATTTTAAATTAATCTCTTTGTCGAAAAAAATGGTTTTTTGTTTAAAAGTAAAAAAAGTGGAAAAGATTGAAATGTTTTTACATATAAATTTAATGTTAAATTAAAAAAAATGAATAAAATCTTCCTAAAATATAAAAATATATTCTATTTATACTTTAAAACCATTCAATAATATATTTTAACCATATAAATAATTTAGATGAAAAAAGTTGTTTTTAATTAAAATTTAGCGTATTTTTACTATTCAATAAAATATGAATGTTATTAGAAAAATATCAAAAATTTATCCAAAGTAAAATTTTATATCCCGATTACAAATAAGAATTTTATTTTGTAATATTGAACTTATAAATGTGTCAAAAATATATTTAAAATTGGTATAGCTTCAAAAGGTGGAAAAACTGGATTTTTTGAAAAAATACTTCTTCTATCCGAAAAATTCTTATTTTTCTCATATTTTGTTCTAAAAAAATATGTAGGATGAATTTAAATGATATTAAATTCAAAATTTTGTTAATACTATTCCTAACACCTAGTTTATATCCCATTAAATAATAATATTTTAATAATATATCATTGTTTAGTGAAACTCAGTATTGTGTACAACGGAAGCTATCAAGGAAGGCCATTGTAATATTCTAGAAATTACAAATAATTTTATTTAATTATATGTAATTATTTCATGATCGCAAAATCTGACGGCGTGCGATTCCAAGGCTCAGAGATCCCGAAATAATCCATCGAAGATTGGTTAAGTTTTAATTAGCACACGTAAACAGTTTTCCTGAAAAAATGGAATAACTCTTAAACGGTAACTTGGAGAAAAAAATATGAGGGCACCATTTCATTTAGGATGGCATGTTTACGCTAGGCGCGAATTATGTTTAGTCAGCACAAGCCTCCTGTGAGAAAACCCAAAAATGGCCTAATCGTGGATTAAATAATTAAATAAATTATTTTATTTTTCAAAAGCCTAAAACACAAAAAAGGTAGCTCAGATTGAATATCCGAGAGAACCTATGAACTCATGAGGGAATGATTTATTTAACAATATTCTATCTTTGGCTGGTGCAGGCCACAATTGAAAGTTAGTTTTTTGTTGTAAATAAAAAAATTAAGTGACAATTATTTTATTATAAAATTCATAACTTCTAAATGATAAGTCAGATTGAAAATATGATAGCAACGATGGGATACTTGGGGAATGTTTCACTTAGTCAAATCCAAAACTCAACTGGCATGGGTCAAGGGTGACTATTATAATTTTTACGAACTTTTTTTTGGGTACGTTCAGTAAAAGTGCGAGTGGCATTATGTAACTTTTGAACCGGTACTCGGAATTGAAATCTATGGGCACTGTTGAACTCGCTATGCCGATATTTTCTTAAGGATACATTCACTTCGACCATAGTAGGTCCTGGAAAAAAGTTAGTTTTTGGAACCTCTTAATAGAATAAATAAAACTACTTTATTATTTTATTTTTATTCCATTCCTCCAACGGATGAACGGGTAAGGTGGGGCAGACGACGTGTCAAGCAAATAAATGGATTAACCTTCTAATTCCAATTAACTGCACTATTGGGGAATTAGTATGGTTCAAAATTAATGGACCTCCATTAATCTCACGAACATTGCACACCCTTCCCTTCTCCAATTTATATGGAGTTTGGGGAGAGGTGTTGGCATTGTTTCACCAAGCAACGAAGTGCTGACAAAGTACAATGATTCCAAACCCATGGAGGACGGAGCCGGTACCAATGGGAGGTGACGAGAGACACCAAAACCCCAATCCGGATATCGAAAAACAAGTGACGTTGTTGGAGACTAGTTTTGGGGGAAGACGAACGCTGACACTTCCTCAAACGCGGACGCACTCCAACGAACATGAGGTAGGGGTTTTTAAAATGTTGAATTTTATTCTATTGTTTCTCCTAATCCTAATTTCACAATGACGATGGCCAAATGAACATGGACATCTTCCCACACATAAACCATGCTTCTCTTTATTTTTATTTTAAGCATGTTTTTTGTGTGTTCATTAACGCCTAATATTTATTGGCGCTGGAAATATAGAGTTTTGTTGATCGCGATATATGGATGCGAAGCCCTCGATGCAATGATAGAAAATATGCAATCATTTAATTTTTCAGGCATAGAATGAAGCCGCAAGGGCTCGCAGAAAGAGGCGGCCAAATATTTATTGGCATTGGAAATATGCATTTTTTCTGAGTGCGATATATGTATGTGAATCCCTCGACGCAAGGATTGCATATATGCGATCGTTTAATTTTTCAGGCTTGGAAAGAATCTGCAATGGCTCGCAGAAGGAGGCAACGACCAACACCCTACCAGAAGTGAGGAAGGAAGGGAGGTGCGCGTCTACACAAATGGATGATGAGATGGTCATGACCCTTTGGCCGCAACAGAGTAGAGGTAGTGACCGGCACATGGCCAGCCACACGAAGGGGAGGCGGCGACACGCGTCAGCGCCGCCAGCGTGCAGGATCTGCGACATGAGGTCGTGGTAGCAAAGGATGGTATCCATCTGAGCCAGCTGCCAGTAGTGGCATGGTGCATGACCACGCCATGGAAGAGGGCTGGCCATCCGGCCAGCCGTAGGCCGCCCAGCACAGGCCTTCCAGCGAGGCGCTCACCGCGGGCCAGACCGAGACCAACTTCGACACATTTTTTCTCTTTCAACCATATCTTGAGCTACGAGCGTCCATTTGACGAACTGTCAGTGGATACAGAAACCTTGGAGCGAGACCGACCTTTTTTGATACCTAACATGAGTTTTGGATAATGTTGGGGTTATAGCTAGGTTTTATCGAACACGAACCCAACAAGGACCTCAGGACTAAAAGGCAATAACTTACAGACCGAGCATTCGATTGATGAGTTGTCTATTGCGTTGAGGCTCCTTTTATATGAAATTTCATTGGGATAATTCTTCTTGGGACTTCATGGTAGTTAGAGTATCAACCAGTGGATTCAGGAGTGGATCCTTATGAAATCAAGCGAGCTTAGTGTGGGAAAACTATAGTTGGTTGTAAGATGATAAAGGGATCCTATGTGGGTTTGTGCTTTGGGATCCTTCGTGGGTCTATGATTGAGGTTCCCACTTGGATCCGCTCTAGGAATCTATGCAGGACTACTCTAGGATCCTTCGTGGGTCTGATGATGTACTAGGATCCTGTGTGGGTCTGATGATGTACTAGGATCCTGTGTGGTTCTGATGATATACTAGGATCATGTGTGGGTCTGATGATGTACTAGGATCCTGTGTGGGTCTAATGATATAACAGGATCTTGTGTGGTTCTTTTGATGTACTATGATCCTTTTTGGTTCTGATGATGTATTAGGATCTTGTGTGGGTCTGATGATTATTTAGGATCCTATGTGGGAATGATAATTTAGGATCCTTCGTGGGTCTGCCTGTTAACAAAGAAAGATGATTCTATAGTTATATCTGATCATCATTTCTACCATACCTATGTTATACTTGGTGTGAGATGAGACCATACTTTCGTGGTAATACCTTGGTGGTATTCTTCTGTGTGGGGTACATGTGTGGTACTTTCCTTCGTTGTGATACCATTGTGGTATTCTTCTACATGGCATACCTGTGTAGTACTTTTCTTCGTGGTGATACCTTGGTGGTATTCTTCTATGTGGAGTACCAGTGTGGTACTTACCTTCGTGGTGATACCTCTGTGGTATTCTTTAGTGTGGCGTACCTTTGTGGTACTTACCTTCTTGGTGATACCTTTGTTGTATTCTTCTGTGTGGCGTACCTGTGTGGTACTTTACTTCGTGGTGATACCTAGATGGTATTCTTCTGTGTGTCATACTTGTGTGGTACATTCCTTTGTGGTGATACTTTGTGGTACTCACCTTTGTGGTGTTACCTTCATGGTATTCTTTACTTCATGGAACAATTTAGCTTTGAGATAATGATTTGGGCCTTGTGTTTCCTCATGATTGAGATGGGTTTACTTGATAACCTAGGTATACGTATGGGCCTACACTTAAGTAGGGTTAACAGTTGTTTTTATTCATTGTATTTTTTCCTTTGTGGATTTTGTGAGACCCTTGAGGGTCTTGAGGTCCCTACTGAGTATTGTTATACTCACCCCTGCATGGGCTACGCCTGCACCATGTTGTGTTTTGTGAAGAATATAGATAGCACTGACTGGAGACGAGAGTACCAGAAATGGAGGTAGCTCGGAGGGGGGCATTAGATGAGGCATAACGTAGAGACTACCATTCGAGATTTGTACCTACCCTTCAGGTAGGATCCTTGGTGGGGGTCCACATGAGCTGTTCAGTTTACTTTTACTTTTCAGTTTTCCAATACTTTATAGTTGGGCTTGTATTCTGGACCCTTTTTCATTATGTGCATGCTCTTTTTACTATAGTTACTTGTGTTCGTATCTTTCTGTGTGCTTTTTTGTGTGTGTTTACAGGTTATAAAGGCAATGTCCTCCTGGTTTTAGGGAATACGCCTTTCGGTGCTAGTCACCAGCCCCTAGCTTATGGAAGGTAGGCTTGGGGTAGTCACGGCACGGGCCCAGGGGGATGTGTCATGGAAAATTAGTATCAAAGGAGTTTAGTTTTACTAAAGAACTAGGTATTTTATCTTTTCTGTGAAGCAATAGTGTTATGTGTAATGAGTTTGGTTTTTAGTATAGGGAGTCTAGTGTTGGTGCGGCAGCCAACATATCCATACACCAGGACCCTGACATCTAATTTCGAACTCAGTGCACGAAAACACTGATTGCATGTGAGCTTTGAAAAGTTTTCCTGTTTTTTCATTGAGTCACCTCACTAGGTATAACTTAATGATCGTGGCACACTTATTCCATATCAGGATGCCACTGCGTAGATAGCTATCTAAGATTCTTGAGAGAGTATACGATGATGGCCCACCGAGCATTGAGGCTTCGGTGCATGGCCCTCTTAATATGTTGGCACCTTCGAGTGTTGTACCAGAATCACCACCACCCGTTGGGCAGCAGTTACCACCATCCACATTAGTGGAAGGTGAATGCTAACTGAGCATGTTTCATGAGTTCCAGCAGTAGAGGCCTCCAAGGTTTCAAGTCAAGACAGATTCCCACACAGTTGAGGTCTATCTAGAGGCGATTGATAGAGTTTTCTTCCTAGTTGAGACAACAGTAAAGCAGATGGTGATCTTAGCTACTAGTCTTTTTCAGTGAGTGGCCATGAGGATGGTCCTCATAGTGATGAGGCTTCAGTATGTGGACCATTACTCGAGATAGTACCTTCGGGTAGTTTGTCAGCTATATCGTTGCCCATTAGATAGTAGTTACAACTGGTAGAACCAATAGAGGATACATATGGGCTTAGTGCCTTACACATGTTTCAGCATTAGATACCCCTCAGGTTACAAGGCGAGCCCGACCCATAGGCGGCTGAGGACCGGATTGAAAAGGTTGATGAGAGTTCCGTAGAGATCCTACAACTTCGACAAGATGACATGTCAGTAGCTGAGTGTTCATCGAGGCGTACCAACTATCCTAGGTACTTGATGAATATAGTATGAACAGTTCTTTAGAGCTCATACCTCTGAGCGAGGTGTCATTAGGGATATCATAGATTGTACTATTTTTCTATGCATTCCTACTTATGTTAGGGTGCTAGAGAGATACTTTTTGGTTGAATATTCTTTGGCTGAGAGGATTTAGCCAATGAATGTCAGTAGTGGGAAAGCAAAAAACTGATGTCAGACTCAAAGACTTAGGTGTTTAAAATGTTTCGAGTAGAGGATGTGATAGGGATAGAAGAATCTATAGGGCTGTAGATGTGGAAGAAGATCTTGGAGTGCATCATGAGGTGGTGTAATTTTCAACATGTTACAACCACCCCTTTGGTGGTCCCTGCCAGGCTCAGGGAGATGGAGGATAGGGGAAGAGAGTAGCTGCATGAAATCAAGGAGTGTGACCCAAGGGCTCTAGGAATTATTTTAGGTATGATATGTGTCTACTACTTGCTTCTGTATCAATAGACATAGGTACCAATCATTCATTCTTTCCACGAATCTTGTCAAAGACCTAGAGTTTCCGGTTAAACCGTTTACTTGACCCTCACGTCTGGAGATACCATTGGGAGGAGACTCAATAATCACACTTATGCCGACTGAGTGATCTGACCCTTGAGGTGAGAGTTTTGGTTGGAACCTCTTGGTGGTAGCGTCGAGGCGTTACATTATTAGTTTGGGTATGACTAGACATCCACAATTCATACTCAGATTGGCTGTATTAGGAAAAAAGGTTGGGGTTTATCTACAATGTTGGGATGAGGTTTTCCTCAGTCAGTGAAAAAGAAACCCAGGCAGCACGGGATAACTCTTGCATAGGACGGTGGAGCCGATCAATCTTGAGTTGTCCAACCTTACCCTCATGGCAATAAAAGTTTTGAGTTTTCTGTTCCCAACATGAGTGTCTAGAGTTCCTCCAAGACTATGACTTTGAGATTGTCTATACTTTTGGGAATGTGAACGTGGTAGCAGACACACTCAGCATTAGGTCTAGTCTACAAATGATGAGTGAGGTGTTAGAGTAACTAGTCAGGCTGCAGATATCCTTCGCGGAGAGAGATGAAACTTCTTACCTCTAGTCTATGACTGCCAACCCCCCACTCCTTCAGAAAGTTGTGGAGGCACATCTTGGGGGCATTAACTACGAGGCTTGATGTGCTTATATATCCTCAGGGCATGCACATGATAGATTTTATGAAGGCGGGGAGCACGTTGTCCTCTTTAGAGGATGTACCATTGTATCAGATGTGCTTCATAAGAAGGTGTTGAGGGAGTTCTATACGTCCCCTCTGGCAGTACATCTTGGTGTCGTGAAGATGTACTAGGACATCCGGCATTAGTACCGGTGGCTAGAGATGAAGAAAGTAGTGGACGAGTTTGTATCGATTTCTCACTTGTCAGCAAGTGAAGACTGCATAGAGTTAGTATAAGTCTTATACCGATAGGATACATATAACCTTTGAGTTCCAGGAGGGGGACCACGTATTCTTGCGAGTCTCTCCTCGACGGGTACTATGGATATTTGGATGAGGGGGAAAGTTATCACCGAGGTCTATTGGTATTTTTTTATACTTCAGAGGATAGGTGAGGTATCATGCCACTTGGCTCTTCCACCGCATTTGGAGAGGGTGCACGACGTCTTCCACGTATCCCAGCTAAAATGATATGTGCACGACCCTTCACACAACATTGACTGGGGAGAGCTAGACAACGATAATGGGGCGATATTTATGGAGGTTCCTGTAGAGATTGACAATCAACGGGAGATATTCCTTCATCGGTGATCGATACCTTTGGTGTGTGTATGTTGGTAGCATGAGAACCTCCAGGAGAGCACATGGTAGCGGGAGGCTCAGATACGTGCTCAGTACCCCTGCTTGTTCCCTTAATTTTTGTTGTGGATTTCAAGGATGTAAAGCCATAAGGTGTGGAGAATATAATGTCTTTCAAATTACATATATATTTTTTAATTATATGGAATTATTTCAAGACCGTGAAATATGGCGGTGCGCGATTCCGAGACCTGGAGTGCCCGGAAGGATCCGTCGAAGTTTTGTTAAGTTTTAATTAGCGCGCTTATGAAGTTTTCCTGAAAAAAAGTGGATTATCTCTTAAATGGTAACATGGATCAGAAATCTGAGGGTATCATTGCGTTCATGATTACGGGATTAACATAGGCGTGACTTAATTTTAGTCAGAGCGGACCTCCTGTGAGAAAACCCAAAAATGTAATAATCATGCATAAAATAATTAAATAAATTATTTTATTTTTCAAATGCTTATAACTCACAAATGGTAGTATGGATTGAAAATCAAAGACCACCACTGAACTCGGGAGGCCATTCTTTATTTAATAAGATACTAACTTTAGCTGGTGTGAGTCACCAGTGAAAGTTAGTTTTTGGCCGTAAATAAAATAATTAATTAACAAATATTTTATTATAAATTTCATAACATCTAAATGGTAACTTGGATTGAAAATCCGAGTGTACCGTTGGGTTATCTAGGGCGTGTTTCACTTAGGCATATCCTAACCTTGACTGGTGCGGGTCAAGGGTGACTGTTATAATTTTTCCAACCTTTTTTCGGGTACATTCAGTAAACGTGCATGTGGCGTTATATAATTTTTGATGTGGTACTCGAAATTGAAATCTGAGGGCACTGTTGAACCTGCAGTTCCAATATTCTCTTAAGAAGACCATCACTTAGACCATAACATGTCCAGGGAAAAAGTTAGTTTTTGGAATTTTTTAATTGAATAAACAAAATAACATTGTTATTTTATATTTATTCTATTCCTCCAACGGACGAGCAGTAAGGTGGGACTGGTGACGTATCAAGCAAATAAATGGATTGACCTTTCAATTATAAGTAGCCACGCAGTTGGGTAATTAGGAAGGCTCCTAATTAATGGGCCTCCATTAATCCCATGAACGTTGCATACCCTTCCACTCTCCTATTTATATGGAGTGTAGGGATAGGTGTTGGAACTACTTCGCTAAAAAATGATGTGCAGAAAAACTGCAGTGATGCCAAACCCTAGGAGGATAGAGCCGGTACCAGCAGGAGGTGATGAGCGACAACGAAACCCTGAACCAGAGATTGATGAACGAGTGACGTTGTTGGAGGCTATTTACAGGGGATGATGAACACCGACACTTCCTCAAACGTAGATTCTCTCCAAAAAACTTGAGGTTGGGGTTTAAACCATGTTTAACTTTATTCTATTGTTTATCCTTATCCTAAAATCACAACGACGATGGCCAAATGAACATTTCCATCGTCCTACATATAAACCATGATCCTCTTTATTTTTATTCTTAGTGCGTTCTTCGTGCATTATTCAACTCCTAACATTTATATGTGCTGGAAATACAGATTTTTGCAGAGCGAGATATATGGACGCGAAGCCCTCGACACAAGGATCGCAAATATGAAATCATTTAATTTTTTGGGCTTAGAACGAAGCTGAAATTTCTCACAGAAGGAGGCGGCCAAATATTTATTGTTGATGGAAATACAGAGTTTGGTAGAGCACGATATATGGATGCGAAGACCTCGATGCAAGGATCGCAAATATGTGTTCGTTTAATTTTTTGGGCTTTGAACGAATCTGTAATGGCTCGCTGATGAAGGGGACGGCCGGAACATGGTCGGTCTTGAGGAAGGAAGGGTGGCACACATCCCCGCCACTGGATGATGAGAAGGTCATGACCCGTTGGTTGTGGCAGAGCATAGGCATCAACCAGTGGACGACCGACTACGCAAATGGGAGGTGGCGGGGCACATCCGCACCGCTGACATGTAGGATCCATGACACAAGGTCGTGGTAGTGAAGGAGGGCGGCCGACCGAGACGGATGTCGGTGGCGGCGCGGTGCATGACCGTGCTGCGGAAGAGGGATCACTGTCCGGAAAGCCGCTGCCCGCCCATCATGGGCCGGGCCGCACCGGCAGGCTGATCTGGACCAGGTCAGGCTGGGTCGTCCCGAATCGGGTCAGGTCGGGCCTGTCCGGGTCGGGCTGTGTCAGTTCGACCGGGTCGGAGTAGATCTTGACCAACTTCTACCCATTTTCACTCTTTCGGCCATATCGTGAGCTACGAGCATCAGTTTGAAAAACCTTCAGTGGTGTCATAAACCTTGGAGCGAGACAAACCTTTTGGTATGCCCTACATGGGTTTTAGATAATGTTGGAGGTACGGACGGGTTGGATCGAACACGAATCTAACCTGGCCCTCGGGACTAAAAGGCCAATAAATTACATATAGGGCGTCTGATTGATGCACCATATATTGAATTGAGACCCCTTTTATGTGGTTTTCCCTTGGGATACTTATTCATGGGACTTCATGGTAGTTGGATTATCAACCAGTGGCTTGAGGAATGGATCCTCCTGGAATCAAGCGAGCTTAGGGCGAGAACCCTGTAATTGGATGTAACATGAGAAAGGGATCCTATGTGTGTCTGTGCTTTGGGATCCTTCGTGTGTATGTGATTGAGGGTCCCACATGGATCTGCTCTAGGAATCCATGCGAGGATACTCTAGGATCCTTCGTGGGTCTGATGATGTACTAGGATCCTATGGGGGTCTGATGATGTACCAGGATCCTTTGTGGGTTTGAGGATGTACTAGGATCATGTGTGGGTGTGATGATGTACTAGGATCATGTGTGGGTCTGATGATGATTTAGGATTCTATGTGGGTCTGATGATTTAGGATCCTTTGTGGGTCTACATCTTAATAATGTAAGTTGATCTAGTAGTTATATCTTATCATCTTTGCTACTATACCTATGTTATACCTGGTGAGATCTGAGTCCATAATTTCATTGTAATACCTTGGTGGTATTCTTCTGTGTGGCGTACTTGTGTGGTACATTCCTTCATGGTGATACCATACTGATATTATTCTATGTGGCACACATGTGATGTACTTACCTTAGTAGTGACACCTTTGTGGTATTCTTCTGTGTGGCATACCTTTGTGGTACGTACCTTCATGGTGAAACCTTTGTGGTATTCTTCTGTGTGGTGTACCTGTGTGGTACTTTCCTTTATGGTGATACCTTGGTGGTATTATTCTGTGTGGCGTACCTGTGTGGTACATTCCTTCATGGTGATACTTTGTGGTACTTACCTTCGGGGTGTTACCTTCATGGTATTCTTGCCTTCATAGAACAATTGAGCATTGAGCTAATGAGTTGGGACTTGTGTTTCCTCATGAATTAGATGAGTTTAATTGATAACCTTGGTATATGTATGATCATTTACCTAAGTTGTGTTGAAAGTTGTTTTCACTCTTTGTCGATTATCCTTTGTGGATTTTGTGAGACCATTGAGGGTCTTGGGGTCCCTACTGAGTATTTTTATACTCACCCATGCATAGGAAACACCCGCACCTTGTTGTGTTTGGTGAAAAAGACGGACAACATTGACTGTGGATGAGAGTACCAGGACTGGAGGTAGCTCGAAGGTGTACATTAGATGAGGCGTACCAAAGAGATGAACTTTTGAGGGTTGTACCTACCCTTTAGGTAGGATATTTTGTGGGTGTCCAAAGGAGCTGTTCAGTTTTCTTGTACTTTTCAGTTTTCCTGTACTTTCCAATTGGGCTTGTATTTTAACACATTTTTCTTACTATAAAAACTGTTTTTACTACAGTTAATTTTGTTCGTATCTTGTTGTGTTCTTGGTTATGAGTGTTTATAGGTTGTAAAGGCAATGTCTTCCCAATTTTAGGGAATAAGCCTTTTGGTGCTAGTCTCTATCCCCTAGACTATGGAAGGTGGGCTTGGGGTAGTCAAGGCACGGGCCCTAGGGGACGGGTTGTGACAGTCACTCTTCCATGTAACACAAGTCAAGTAAGCATTTTGTGTTGTGTAATTTTCCTTTGGTGATGCGTTTAACATAATCCAAGCTTAAATCATTTATGCATTGAAAAAAATCTCTACTAAGTGTTGCGTGAAGCGAATTCTATGAAAAGAACATGAAATTGTGTGCAACCTAAGCCAAGAATATTTTTTCATATACTGCATGCTAATAGAATGTTGTGTATAGAGAAAGATAATCATGGTGTAGCATACAACACAAAACATCAAAAAAATTATAAAAAATCTATCCCATAATATCTTGTTGTGTTACATTCTACCCCCCTTAAAATTAATTTGGCACTCGAAAATCTTCGGGGTTATAAATGGTTTTCTACATGAATGTTTATTTCATGGAAACACACATCGTAAAAAGGGATACTAAGAAATTATTTTAAAAAGTAAATTTAGAAATGTAATAGCTACACTAAGTAACTCATGACTGGGTTTCCACATAGGAGCACATAGGTGGGAAGTGAAAACATGGATATGGAAGAGAAATCTAACAATCATGTTCTGATGGATAGTGATAGAGAATAAGGATTGGAGAATGTTAACTACCAGAAATCCATAAATCTGCGATGATTTAAGGGAGCATCTTATTCATTAAATAAGAGGGTAATAAGATAACATTTTTAATTTTTTATTTCATTTCCCTAAAGTTGATTAATTTTTTCATTAGGAGAAATACTTACTTGATTTTTTTGTATTATAACTGTTGGTCATTCCCTGAAAAATTTCCAATTCATCACTTATTTAATGAAATGAAGTTGAATTTTTCATTTATGAAGTGTTAGCAGATCATAAAATAGAATGACAGGTCATTCTATCTATCTCAACCAAAAATGTTTGAACAAATTATTAAATATGCATAAGTATACCTATAGTGAGATAATACATATATCTTACAAAATTATACCAGAATATAAATTGAACTATTCATAAATGGGTAACATTATAATCCTCCCAAAAACTAAAAATAAAAACTTTATAAGTAGGTGAAGTAAATCGACTTAACATTTATCTCCCATATGTCATTTGGCAGTTCTTGTTTGTCACATTCTAAATATCTGAATACATTAATCATGCATTCTCTTGAAATATAATAATAACATCAATTACTGTAGAAACATAGTGACAAAATTCATTCTATCAAAATTAACTCTTTCTACACACCAAATATACCAAAAATTCTATATATGCAAACCATGATATCACTTTGTCCTTTTATCTATCATGAGATCATTAATACTATCAAACATATTATTTTTTTCTTATCCAATCATTTTATGCATATCATATACTTTCTAAAAATATTTCAATCGCTTTTCATGGTTATAGGTGCAATATAATTATTCAGAACCACAATAAACCAATACATAGATATTCAAATATTCCATAATAATATAAATGATATTCTGCAACACTATTTTTGAATCCCATTACATAAACAATTAATCATTCCGCAACTTATTTTTCATACTCAACGTCACTAATAGTGATCACATGTGACTTCCCATTGTCTTTTGGCTTTAGTGGATGATGATGTTCATCAACATCATGCCTTGTTTTAGGTAATTGGTTAGCATAATGCCAAACTTCTTTGCACTTGTAACATTGAAGTGTTGGTGGTGCATTCTATGTTGTCTTTTCTCCATTCACATCATTAGAAATATTTTTACCATTACATCAGAACTCAACTGCTCGATGACCTTATTTTCCACGCTAGAAACACTTCCTCGTCCCTTTAAGATAATATCAACCATTCTTCTTTCCACACATTGAGCATAAGTAAACGTTTATATTCTTTTCACCATTTCTTTGATATTTTCCTTTGAACTCCATCTATCATTTCTTGTCAAAACCTTGAGATGGACGTGTAATACCAACTTCCAGTCCATCCATGATAGCACAATGCACAATATCTCTATTTCTACTAACTTATATTAGAGATAATGCCCTTTGAATCCTTGGTTTTAAGACACTAAATAATTGATCAACTTGAATTTTAGGATAGATGATAAAGTGGGAAGAATACTTTGCAAGTCTTGTAAAATTCGCCTTGTATGTACCAACATATTCATCATCCATTTTCTTAATATAAAGAAACTCCTTTTACATATTTGTTTCAAGAATATGAGGTAATTACTTATTGAAAAATAAGTTATTGAACTTATCCAATTCCATGGATTCAATTTTATCTTGCAGCCTTGTATTTTTAATTAGAGTCCACCAATGGTCTAGTTCACCTTCTAAATGATAGGCATCCAAAATGAACTTTTCATGTCCTGAAACATGAAGGATGGAAAATATCTTTTCAATGGTACTGATCCATTGTTCCTCAACAAGTGGATCACAAGACCCACTGAAATAAAGTGCATGTTGACTCATAAAGGACTCAATAGAATGTTGTTCCCTTCTCTGCTCATTATGGATTCCAGAATGATTCATATCTAGTGTTAGTATAGAAATAAGATATTTAATTCCATCTCCCATAAAATTTGGTTATTCAGGAGGAAAATCATTGCATTACCTAGTGCACTTATCATTTACACAGTTCCTTTGGGTTCCATCCATCTTCTAAAACCCAAAAAGACTAGTGTGAGAGTAAAAAATCATACTAGGAAAACAACATAGTCAAGGGGGAGTAAATTCAATCTCTAAAACTTTGGTTAAATCCTAGGTTATTAATGATCGTTACCATATTTATATGATTTTAGTCTATAATTATTCTTAACCTTAGGGACATCCCTAGACATACCTTAGAAATATCTCTAGGGATCTCACTAAATTTTTCGCACCCTAGTTTCTAAATGTTAACTAAACAATCACTCTGATACCAAATGTAGAGACCCTAGCATGACATACATTGAAATTACATTAATTTTGTGGAATACATAATACATGACAAAAACAAACACCCAAATACCATATTAGTTTAGTGCCTTTGGAAACATGGAACATAATCTTTTAACTTGTTGAAATATCTTCCACATCTCCCATAAAGATCATACCATTTTTTCCACCTAAATTATTTTTCTATGTATTGGGGATATGAAAACATAAAAAAGTTGAGATAAAATTCTCAATAAGGGTAAACATTGAGATCATAAAAAAACCATAAAAATTTGAACATAAAAACATGAGCATAGATTTTAAACAATTAAAACCATGAGTCATGTAATAAAAGATAGCAGTACATAAGGCATGGATCATAAAGGTAAATTTACCATGATAGGATAACATTGGAATAAAACATGTAATTGGGGAAAAATAATAAGCACATAACATGATTTCCATAGTATCCAAGGAATTTTTTCCGAGACCATTATAGTGGACAATGTCTATTACTGAACTGGGACTACATGTCGTTCTATCCATTTATTACTAAACCATATTTACATTTTGTTTTAGTCATGTCTATCTCATGAGATATAAATCTTTACCCAATGTATTGGATGGAGATATATGTCCCACACATCTCTTAATGAAATCATTCTTACATGTTCCAAAAAAACAAAAACCAATCATCATAGCATAACCCATGAAATAAAATGGGATTCTTAGACATCATTTCATCCTAACACAATATATATAATACAAATGGACTTTATAATAATAATTAAATTATAAAAACAATTAAATCAATGTAATAATAGGGATATTTACAAAACCCTAGGTCATCTAAGATGGAAAATAATTTTGATAAAACACTTGAACTATATTACTGATGAAAATATCTTTTCTTCTTGAAAATATTTTCTTTTATCAAAATGAAACAAAATTTTAATTGAAAAAAATTTATTTTAAAATAAACATGAATTAGTTTAGAGGAATCTTCATTGAAATAAGGTTTTATGAAGATATAAAAATTCATTCATTCCGTATAATATAAATAAAGATTCTTCACATACTTTTACCAGAAAATTCTAAAAGTACCTCATATGGTAAACAAAAGAAAGATTCTTTCCCTACCACGTAGTAAAGGTAAAAAATGGATAAAAATGAATTTAAAAATAATTGGACTAATAGTAAATATTATGTGAATTTTTTTTGGAAAACATTTATTTGGATGATAAATATTACCCTAGTAAATACTAACGAATAAAAAATCTCAGATAAAAATGATATTTGGTAAATTTTTCCCTTACCTTAGGTCAAATTTCTTTTTTATGGGTCTGAAACTACTGTATAGTGGGTTTAAACTTCTTATTAACTTTTACCAGAACCATAATAACATTTATTACATCATATATGATCCACTTATGAATTTTTATTACCCATTCATTTCTCAATTCCATGTTAAAAAAATGTTTTGGGTAGTAATCATTTTATTTATTGTACGTTTTTTGAATTGTTATTCTTGATATTATTACTTATTTCTTTATTTAATTACATCTTGAATGTAAAAAATGATTTATATATCAAATATATTAAGTATATATGTATATATATAATATATAAATAAATGAAACAGAATACACCATTCATGGAGATGATAGGCCGTACATACGCATGAACGTTGTTTTAGTTTCCTTATTGAATTGAATGGAAGTAAGTAAATGAAATATATATATATATACACATAAATTTTAGTAGAATTATTATATTATATATTAAATTATTATTTATTATATATACTTTATAATCATTCTTAAATGGTTAACATGGAGAATGAATCTCATCGCGTCGTGGAGATGGTAAGCCATACGTACGCATGAGCGACGATATCGTTCCCATAATTGATTAATTGTATTGAATTATATGGTGTATAATATCTCAATATTAGTATCATTATATAATAATAATATAAAGTAATTATTTATACCATTTTACCCATCCATGTAAGGTAGTGGTGAAAAGCGGATTACACCACGGCGTGGAGATGGAAAGTCGTACGTACGCACACACGGTGAATTGATTTTTTATAGGATGGATTGAATGTAAAATAGGGTTGTTTCATATTTATAATAATGTATAAGTATATTAATAACACTGATGTTATTAATTAATAATGAAACAACAAAATAAGAGTAAGTATAAGAAGAATGAAATTTGAAAAAATCAGTAGAAGAGATTACCTCTTCCTTGACATGCTTCATTTAAATTTATTATTAGGGCACAAGAGTTAGTCATTAGAGAATACCACCACATCTAGAATATAAATATTCATGTTTAGAAGATAAACCGGTAGGGTTTGGACTATATTTAATTCTCAAAATGTAGTGAATTGGAGAGGGGGAGGTTTTCTTTTATAAGAGAGGAGAGGGGCACTTTAGGAATCTCTCAAAAATATTAAATTATAATAAAATAAAAACCTAGAAAAGAAATTATAAAGTGTCCCAAAATAGAATATAAGATGATATAGGGTTTTAATATCATCAAAAAATAAATTTTTGGATTCTTATTTGTTCAATTTAACCCTTATCTATTTAATTGACACTTAGTTTTTCTATTAAATTGAAATTTTGGTAATAAAATTATAAATGTTTAATGGTTTTAAATATTTACATATATGGTGTTAATTGACCATAAATAGTTACTTTATGAAATTTTAGATCTTATAATTATCACTTTTTAATTTTTAAATATTTTTTATGATTTTTAAATAATTTAATAAAATGTTATTTTTAAAAAATTTATAGTGTCAATTTGGAAACAATTAATTTATTGGAATTTAAATAAAACACTGACAATAGATAATTAAAATAAATATTTAATACACTCCTAAAATTCCATAGTCACCTATAAAATTAGTTTAACACTTCAATTAGTTCATATGATATATTTTTAATATTTTTAAATCCATTTTTTTTGATATTTCTATTAATTAAATAATTTTAACATCACTATTGTGTCATTATTAATGATAATTAATTAATCACTAAAAATTATAAATAAATTCACATATTTTATATAATTTAAATATATATATTAACTTATTAATTTCTATGTTTTAAGAAGTTAATCACTATATTTTAATTATTACACTTATAAGATATAAGAGAGTGACATGTTGCCATTTTCTTTGGTTTTAAAAATAATTATATCATTTTCGTAGACAAAATTCCATGAAATGAATCTATTCAGACCCTTATATGATATGGGTAGACTTTTATTTGTCCAATATAATTTTTCCATGTTTTAGGGTAATTTTATAATCTTATGTTTACCCTTAATTACCTGATTTACCATTAACTATGGTAATAAAAATAATTACCAAAGTTACTATTCATAATGCCCAGTATATCAAAGTAGCCCATTAACATAATTTTGACCTACTTATTCCAAATATGGAATCCATTTTTTCAAAATTCAAAATATCAAAGTGGCAGTAATAAATTTAAAAGTAATCCCACTGTTGAAAAAACAGGTTTTTGTTTAAAAGTAAAAACATTACAAAAGATTGAAATGTTTTAACAAATGAATTGAAGGTAAAATTAGTGAAAATGACATAAATTTTCTTCAATTATAATAATATATTCTATTTATATTTCAAAACCATTCAATAATATATTTTAACAATATAAATTATTTCGATGAAAAAAGTTGTTTTCAATTATAATTTAGCGTATTTTTACTATTCATCAAACTATGAATGTTATCAGGAAAAAATAAAAAATTCCTCCGATGTAAAATTTTATATCCCAATTCCAAAGATGAAGTTTATTTTGTCAAATTGATGTTATAAAAATGTCAAAAACTATTTTTAAAATAGTTGTACCGTCAAAAGGTGGTAAAACTATATTTTCTAAAAAATACTTCTTTTGTTCAAAAAATTAATTTTTTTTCATATTGTGTTCTATAAAATTTTTAGGATGAATTATAATTATATAAAATTCAAAATTTGGTTAATAATCTTCATAACAGATAGTTTATATCCCATTAAATAATAATATTTTAATAATATATTGTTGTTTAGTGAAACTCGGTATCACGTACAACGCAAGCTATTGAAGAAGGTCAGTCTTGCTTGTAATGCATGCCAAGTCAAGGTTACCTGTAGTGTAATATTACTTTGGCGATACATATAACATATTCCAAACTTAGTTCATTTATACATTGAACAAAATCTATAATCAGGGTTGCGTGAAGTGAATTCTATCAAAAGAACATGAAATTATGTGCAACACAAGCCAAAAATGTTGTTGTGTATACTAAAGGATAATACAGTCATGTGTATAGTGAAAGATAATATTGGTGTGGCATACAACACAAAAAATCAATGACATTTAAAAGAATATATCTCATAAAAGTTTTGGGTGTTATATATTGACTATAGTGTCGCACCATACACCGGCTGGTGAGTCCGACTCGAGTACATGCAGGGATCACTCAAGGTATTTTTATTAAATTTACATGGTTTTATATATATATTTTTTTTAATTCTAATTTATTTTCTTTTCTATTTATTTTTCCTATTTTTTTCATTATATATTGATATTTATTTTGTTTGTATTTTAACAAGGGTTTGTATTTTTTAAATGATAATCTTCCTTGAAAACTAGTGATGTGGAATGTAGAGTTTTGAAATGGAAAAGTTATGATGTTTATTAAAATTTCATAATCCTATATTATATATGTATGTCAAACTATATTTAATATAATGTTTTTAGGAAGGGAAACATAAGGATTATTTACTGGTTTCATACTTCGTTGTGAATCTCACACCCTACTTATGAAATTCAGTATCGGTAGAACTGATCTATTTTATAGGTTTAGGTTCCTAGTTCATGTTCTCATTGTTGGAGCATGTTCTTATTGTGGTTGGTGGTTAAGAAAAGTCCACGTGGAGAATTTTTAGTGTGTTCGGTCTTAGTTTTGTTTTTGGTGTTAACTTGTTCAATTTTATTTTTATTTAGATCTGGATATGTATTAATCTATAGCCAGCTATTGTTTGTTGTTTCATGGCCAGTTTGTTTATTTTGTTTATTCCATCCACATTTGTTGGTAAAATCCATTCTCATATTTTTCTTTGATTCTTGACACTAGTTTCTAGCCTGTGGGGATTAAGAACACCCTCCAAACCGTGAAGCAAACAGGGTCAGATGTCAGGTTGAATGGAATTCTTGTTGGTTAGTAATAATAAGGATTTATTTAATTTTTATATATTTTATTTATTATATAATTATACATATTTAATATAATACCACATATTCCTTCTTACATTCCATTAAATAATAAATGTGATAATGTCAATTTTGTGTATGGCGGACTACTGCCTTTTGAAGTGACGTGATTTGTTTTTCACATACAATTTACATGAAAGGTAATAAATATTATTTTAATTTTTATATAAGGTATTCTTGAAATATTAAAAAATATAGAATAATAAATATTCAATATAATTTCTTTCCACAGCACCCATTGAATAAATCATAATGTCGTTCATTTGTACGGTAGACTACCACCTCACGAAGCATTGTGATTAGTTTTTATTATCGCATCACAAGGATGATATATGTAAGTGTATTTAAAAAATTAATGTGTTATTTATTATGTTATTAAATTTATATAAATATAAAATTAAACTTTCCTTTTTTTCATCAAGATCATTTATAAATAAAAATATTACACATGAGTATATATGAATAACCGTCTCCATGAATATAATATAGTTCATTTTTTATAAATATAATTCACGATTAATTTTAGGTTAATATTTTATGTATAAAAATTATATTCATTTTATGATTTTTATTCTATATATTATGTAATAATGAACCATTTGACAATTTTCAACACACTGACACCATTTTGAAATAATGAATTGAGTATCGTAAGAAAACCCGACTTGGACATAACTAATTAACTAATAAAATATATCACTAAAAGTAAATGAATTAAATGGTTTAAGTATAAGGAATTAGCCTATAAAATGTACTTATAAAATAAAAAACATTATATAAGTTTTAAACATTATATAAAGTAAATTAATGAAAAACATTGACTCAAGGTAAGGGTTTCATTTGAAAAAGTCCTTCATTTAAACATATGTTATTTTATTCAAATAATTTAATTTATATGGTTTATATTCTACCCCATTAAATATTATATAAATAATACTTACTAAATAGTGGTATTTTAGGATAAAATTCATTTACATTATTCATGGGGGTTTTGATTCAAATGTTTCCATAGTAGTATGGGTTTATGCATCAATCTCATTTTATTCAAGATTATTTATAATTTCATTTCCATTAAAGTAAAATATTAAATACTTTTCTAATATAAATATTAAATTTTATTAAACTATGGAATTTCATTAACTTTTCATTTAAAAATACCATTTTCCTCTCTGTGATATTTAAAAATATTGACAAAATGTGTTTTTGTAAAATTGAAATTATCTCTCTCTTCAATCGAAAATAATTTATCTTCCATGTCCATGATTTTTTAAAATGTTTTTATAAATGTTTTTATAATTAAAATTTGATTTTTAAAGTTATTTTTACCCTTTTTATATTTTTCAAAAAACTTGTTATAAATCAATCTTATTTTCATTTTCCGAACAAGCTACTTCATGATCATTTTACTAAAAATGTGAATGTAATATTTACATTAATTTTTAAGGAATGACTAGTGTTTTCCACCATCATGAACATTATTTTCAATGAATATCCCATTATATGTTTCCAGAGTTATTTTAAAATAAGTTTTTTACACAATATTTTGTGAATTTTTTTCAAAAATTATTTTCTATGTTGAAAGGTTATTTTCCACAAGAATGTTAAGTATTTCTGTTCATCAACGACATAAATCATTAAAGTTAAGGAAGGATTATAAAACTATATAAATTTATGCTAAATATATTCCCCCCACTATCCCTTAATTTTAAATATTAATACATGCATTATTATCACTTCTCAAAATCTCTCTTTAATAAATATATTTTGGTCATGAAATGATGTATGATTATGAAATCCATTTTCATTACATGGGTAAATCCTATGTTATGCCTTATGATTTATATCCTTATGTGGGATACATATTCATGTTAATTAAATGAATGTGAGAGGTGGGACTGAAGTTATATATCCCTCAATGCATTTTGTAATTTTTTAATCCCATGAGAAATCATGTATGGGATTAGGGAGTAAACCTACTCTATTATGGGGTTCTATCTAGTATGTGATGTTGTCTTAGAATTTAGCCTTAACATATGTTTATGCGGTGTTTTATATCATTTCCACTTTCCTATCTTTCCATGATCTTAGGATACAATGTTATTTATGTTATAATGATATTTTTTACTCATATACCCACTATTTTATTATATCTTGTTATACCTTTGACTCACATGTTATGATTCCTTATCATGATTATATACTTACATGTCTTTTTGTCTCACCCATTACTTTTTTGTATTCTACTAGTTATCCAAGGCATTTTTTGGAGCATCAATGTGTTTATGACCTCATTATGGAGAAAAATAAATATTTTTTTAACCTCACATTGATGTACTGTGATCCTAGTCATCCAAAGGTACTAGACCTTACAATGATTGGGGTCATAATTAAAAGATTTTTTTTTAAAAAAATGTAATACTATGTGTAAAAATAATAGGTCATTATTGTTTATATGAGTGTAAATTTTTTGTTAAACATTAAAAACTAGGACAATAAGTACAATGAGATAACTCTTGAGATAATTCTATGTATAGTACTAAATATATCAAAATATCCTAGAAATTTGGTTAAGTATAGAGTGAGTGGTTTCCAAGAAATTACATCACCTTCTGGATACTACAAGTGGATGTGGCGTTAGTAATTTTTTACCAAGGGGTAATAACTCCAAATAGGGTGGATTGAGCTGTACATAGTCATCAATTGGTTTACAATAATGGGCCTTATTATACACTTGTTTTGAAATTCTCAGGGGACATGCTTTGGAAATTCACAAACTCTTTATGAACCATCATGAAGGAATTTAATATGATATAATAATGGATGAGAATGGTTAAAAAAGGATTATTGGGTTGATAAGTATAATTTTTATCAAATGTTTAAGGGAATAAGTACCATTTTTAGGTTTTATGTTATTGAATTCTATGATTATTATGAGTATATTAGAAGAAACTTATGGTAAGAAAACCATTGGGTTTAATACCATATTCATATCGAAACAATTTATCTGAGGAATAATTCCATATAATTTAAGGAATGAAGTTTAATTGTTTTCATAACATTAATTTTTTATCCTATCTTTTATGTTAAGGTAATAATATTCAACTAAGATTTTTTTATTTTGGTGTAAAAAATAAGTTGTATAGAAAACCATAGTGGTTATAATATAATTTGATGATTAATGTTATTTTAAGGATAATTCATCATATTTTTGGGAACTTTATAAGAATTATAATTTTATAAAAAGTTTAACCCATATTACGGGTGACAAATAATATTATCCGCAAATGACCTAGGGATTTAACCTACAATAGACGGGTGATACGGGTTCATTTCCTACCAATGGACTACATAACGTACTGGTCAATATGTTATTTTTTTCCTTAAACTATTTATTAGATTAATATTAACTTTATATTGAGTAAGACATTATAGGATCCAGATGTTTTGAACATTTTTAGGGTTTTGAGTTTTGTTAATGATATTTTGGGAAATGTTTTTTTAATATGGGATATATAAAACCCTTATTTTTAACATAAAAGATTATCGGGGAAGACATATATTTTGTTTTTTGAGATGTAAGATGAATGGTATGAGATAAACATTGAGGTCAACACATTATTTCATTTTGAGGTTATTTATGTTATTTGGGATATAGGGTTATTTATTTATGTAATGATATTTGTTAAAAAATTTGTTTTATTATTTGATTTTGGAGATTAATATATTCATATTCATTTTGGGTATTATCTTACATTATTCTAACCATTTCTGTTTTAATAAAAATAGGGGGAATATCATGTCACTCATCTATAGATCTTACGATCCATTAAAATTTTATTTTATTACTATGAGAATAAAAATTTAAAATCAGATATTCATTCCTTGGGGTAAGAGGTGAAGTAGAGATTGATAAAATAACCATGAATTGATAAAAATTGGTATATAAAATAAAAATATATCATGTAAATATATTTTCAGGTGTTAATTATATTGATTGATAAATAATATCTAGACACTAATAAAAAGAATCATGAAACATAAATATTATCCTATTAATTTCATATTTGATGAATCAAATTTCATTTATTTCATTATAGATTTATGGTTTTGGGGTTGTCAACTATGTATTGATCATTACATTTCTTGTTATCAATGATAACTATCACCTTCCATAATTATTTATGTTTTTCATCCATGTCCATATTCTCACTTCACTTTAATTTTATTCAACTTGCACCCATATTTATGTGTTATTATATATGACTTTCATAACCCCTTATTCTTCTTTTAATGTGGATGTTTTACTAATCCTTTTTGTGATGTTGGTTTTCCGCAATGGGAGTTTCAAAATTTTAGACCCTTGATTACTTAGTACAAGATAAAATTTCAATGATACAATTTATATAAGGTGGTTAGAATGTACCATCCCAATATTTTAAAATCACACTATGTCTGATAGCGTATTCAACATACAACACACTTTTTAAACAAACTGCGAAATAATATTAAAATTATATTATTTAAAAATGATCGATATAATAATTATATTAAATTATAGGGTCTTAATAGTATTAAATATTTTATGATATATATATATATATAATGTTACTATAATACATAAATTTATTTCAAAAATAATCACTCAACTTTAATAAATTTATTTTATTCCAAAATAATATGTTTACTATAAAAATGATTATTTATTTTCTTAGAGAAAATTTTATAATTAATTTTTAGAACATTTATATATGATAATTTATAAAAGAAAATTAATTTTTTCAATATGATTATTGATATTAACCAAGATTGAAATTTGGGTATTATTTGAATAATATTGATTTTTCAATAAATATTGAAAATACTAATTTTTTTAAAACATTCATTTCTTTTTACAAAATTAATATGTTAAAAATTACCATTACTAAATAAATATTATTTTAATGTAACATAAACTATTATCTAGTTATATTTCGTCCAGTCAATTATATTTGAATCATTTTTATACTTGTTTTTATTTTATGTTTTTTGGCTTTAAACGTGTTCTTGAAAACTCTATTAAAGTGCATAATATTTCTCTATTTTAAATTATTAAAATATGACCTAATGAAGAATTATTTAAAATAAATATATATTAAATATATTTATGTTAATTGAGATTCACTTAATTATTATTAATTTTTATATAGTTAATATGAGAACATCTTTTCCTAAAAAATAAATTTATTGAAAACCCATTTTTTGGGCACATCTGTAGGTTTAATTTTAAATTCAATTACTAAACTTCTTTAAAATGAGTTTAGAAAAATGGATTCAATATTTTTAATCACAATAATTTAATTTATCTTATATTTTCAACATAATGTTTTATCATAATGAATAGCGAAAATAGTAAAAAATATTTACCACGACTAAGGTAAAAATGAGTTTACTAGGGAGATAAACTAAAAATATAAGGATTAAAAATGATCCCAAACATTTAAATTAATATTTTATGGTCATATATTGAACTAAAAAATTATATAGATTGAACAGGATCCATTTTGGTGTAAACTCCAGAAATTTTAAAACTTGAACATCATGTTTGATAACACGTATCACACACAACACCAAGAGTAAAAAGGAATATAACATCTTGATATTTTATGATACAATTACAATTTTAAATAAACTCAATACAATATATAGCTTAAGATTCTTGAAAAACTTAGTTTATCTTATTTTACACACATGGCCGAGTTTTACCGAATAACAATATATTATTAATATAAATATTTAGTATGAAAATTATTGAATAGTTATTGGAATTGTGTGTATGAATGAGATAAAAGAAATTATTAAAATATATATTTTAAACACATTTATTGGTTATATAATTATTATAAATAATAATAATCATCATTAAAATTAAAGAGTTATTTTTTAGAGATGTTATACTATTCTATAAGATGGTTTTGTCGCATTTGACGCCCATAATTTTTAATTTATTTTTTTACAATTTTAGAAAATTTATATGAAAAAATAAAATTCATTTTTAGATCATAATTCCAAAAAAATTTGGGTTTAGTTTTTTATATTTTTCTTAGAAGTATCGTTTTCTGAGAAATAGTTAAAAATACTAGATTTTGATTGAATGATATATTATCATATAAATAATTAATATTGTGCAATTATATTTTTAATTTGTTTTAGAATCATAATAGTTCAGTAATAGATCTATTAATATAATTTAGTTATTTGGAATCATTTTAATATTGAATATTGACATAAAAACATTATAAACTATTGAACATTTTCACATTAAAAACCCGCACTCTCATCACTTCTTCATGATTAATTTTAAATTAAAATTTTCCACATATATGTAAATTTTTCCAAAAAATATTAAATATTTGGAATCATTAAAATTTATATTATTTAATATGGTCAACTTAATTTTTCACCGCAATGATTACATAAAGTATTTAAAATTAATTATAGAGATTTAAGTAAAAATAATTTTACATAATGGTTTAACATAGAATATATGGTGTAAGAATGAACCAAAACATTTAAAAATTTCATTTTACATACATAATTGGATCTTATCACTTCTATTATTGATAATTTTTCATTATTGTTTCCTTGTGAGATGAAAAAAATGTTGGTAGAATTCACCCTTCCAAAAAATTACAAGTGTTCCACTCATCCCCTTTTATAAAAATTCACTCTTCCCCTCAACACATCACAAATTGAAACCACTTTATATAATAACATTAATGAAACATAACTTTTAAAATTCCATCACCTCATCATAGAAGTATTATTTTTTTTTTAAATCCAAACGTTGAAGGCATTAGTGAATACTTGAGGGTACCCAGAGAAAAGATAATTTTCTTCAATAAGCATATTTATTTTATTTTATTCTCCACCAACATCAACTTTTAATAAAACAGGAGGATAAAATAACTTCATTATATTACTTATAATAGGATTGTGTTATAACAATGGAATTTTCTGAAACAATATATACTTTAATAAAATGGTTCATGAACCCATCATTTGTGTGTACGGTGGACTACCGCTTTTCCGACAGATACCGTTCATTTTTTCAATTTCCAATTATTGTGGATGGTTATTATGATGGATATAAAGAATATATATAATATTTATAACATATTTATACATTTGGAGTCATTATATCACATTTATTTACCATCCATCTGGTTGGAGACATGATAATGTTGCTTGTGTGTGTGGGGGGTTTTGCCTCGTGAAGGAATGTGACTGGTCATTCAGTAACACTTCACAAGGAAGGTAATAAAGATAAATTTAATGATTATATGAGATATACATGGTATAATTAGGAAATTAGATACATATTTTCCCTTATTTTAAGATAATATATTCTATTTTATTTCATTCATTTTCACTCATGTAAATATGATAACATCATTCGTGTACGTGAGGACTATCACATTCACGAAGCCTTGTGAATCTATTTTCATCACCAAAACACATGGATGAAATATATATATCTATATAATATGATATTATTATCATTCTATAAAGGTAAAATATTACTTAAATCCTTTCCATAATGATCAATAAAATATGGAAATCTTTCTCATCCGTATATATATCCTACCGTCTCCATGATCGTAACATACTTCATTTTTCATAACCATCATTCCTGAACGGTTTAATAAATAAAATTGATATAAATATATGATAATTATGTGATTATTACTATTCTAGATATGATGTAACTCTATAATATTTTCAATGAGTAGATCTTTAATTACAAAACATGCATAAGAAAACATGGCAATTAAAACATGAAAAAATGGAAATAATGAAAGATTATTAATGAACGGGTAATGAGTTATTATAAAAGAATAACATATGATATTATAAATATTAATTTGGTTTTTTATATGTTAATGAAAAGTTTTAAAAAACTATATAAGAGGTTAAGGCCTATTCAACCAAAATGAACCATAATGTTAGGGTTTTTATATCAATTTCAGTTTATTATGGAATATTCTATTGTTAAGCGTATAATTTATTTTATATGGTGTCCATACTATCCCTTTAACATCTAATATCATGAATTAGCCAATATTAATGGTATTTTAAGTTTCAATTTTAATTATATAATCTAATGGGATTTTACTTATAAGTTACTATATGGTAAGGGGTTTTTTAAGTCAATATTTTTTCATTGGTTTAATATTATAATTAATTGATTATGTAATTCTAATATTATGTATATAATGAAATATGATTAACTTATGTGATATTTAGAAATTATTTATTTGGATATATATTTTATAAAAATTATTTATTCATTGGTTAATTCTCACTTCAACATTGTGGTAGTTTTAAGAGTTTATTTCACAATCTCATTTTTATCGATATTATTTATTATTGAGTTTTATTTAAAGGTAATTATTTGATAATTGTTTTATAAAACCTTTAATTTTATTCTCATGTAGTTATTAATGATCTTTTTTATTTGATAATATCATTTTTCTACTATTTGGTGCATAAATGTTTTGAGAATGTGTTTTAATATAATATGATATAATTTATCAATCCTGTAGGAAAGATGTTTTATTCCAAAAACTTTTCTTCTAAAAAAGTTTTAATTTTTTAAAATCATTTATAAATGATTTATTAAATAAAATTTTACCCATTTTTACGTTTTTAAAAATGTTTCGAAAGTAATATTATTTTCTTTTTCTGAACATGGAACTTTTAAAATATTTTTACAATGTAAAAGGAATGTTCTTTTTACCAGTTATGACATGTATATAATTACACGCCATCATTAATGTCATTTATTTGAAATATAATTTCAAATTTTATGAGTATATATCTCAATAAAATTTTATTAGAATATTTTTTTTGAAAAAAAATTATTTTCAAAATGAAAATGTCATTTTCATCATTAATGTTTTTAAAGATATTTTTATGGTAAATCTATTCCACAATAGAAAAACCCATTTATTATTAATATAATGGTTATATATATTGTATTAATATAACACATACTCTTCCTCTAGATGATTTTGGATCATTTTGACTATGTGAAATATTGAAATTCATTCCCATGATTCATTTTTGAAGTCGATACCTTTTCTTTGAAATTACAATTTCCTGTGATCATTAGACATTGAATTCCCCCTAAATAACCATATTCCTTATCATGGATATGTTTATTTAATAAAATATATATATATTTAAATATTGTGTATTACATTGAAATTTAATTTAAATAATGTAAAATGTAGATAAAAATTTATTCTTTATTCAAATTAGATACTTGGATGGTAACTAAATGGGGTTTCCCGCATTATGTTTTAAACTATCTTAAATATAAATCATGATGGTAAAGGTAACATGTTACTGAAAAACATGACATATAATAATTAATAATTTCCTTCATTTCTATTATTATTATTATAGAAGATATTTTTAAACTAAATTTATTTATAGATATATTTCATTATCATTTATTGATTAAATATAACGTGTTATAAGTTATTTACATTTAAATATTTATTGTCTCTTATGTATTCATGTAGTAAAGTTATTTAAAGGGAATGTGCACTCAATTATTTACAAATCCATATTTATTATGCTTGTAGATTCATGATATCTTCCACTATACATAATCCTTGATGAGAATTTGTGATCACCCTTATTTTGTTTCATTTCCCTAGGATTCCATGAAGTTTACTATGACTGACATGCATGGATTTTATAGATGGAATAAATTTATTCTTAAAAAATATGTTGTATTTTTTTTTAATTTAAATGCAATATTTGAATCATTCATGTTTCTAGTTTACCAAGAAAAATAAACAATAGGGTCCTTCAGGATGTATTTTCATATATCTTATGCCAATGTAAAGTAGTAAGACACCATCTCCAGACCGTTGGCATCAGGTTCACTATAGCAAATCTCAGAGGCAGTTTTATTGGAACCTTGGGAACTTGATTAAGGAAAACATAGATAAGGGAACATGACCTTATGATTGAATCTGAGGATTAGTATAAAATAATATCCTAACATTTTGATAAGAAATATATTATGAGTTTTTTTCTTGAAATACATCTTTGTATTGATACTACAAGTAGATGTTATTTTTGAAGAGATGTAACTAAGAGTAATAACTCTAAAAAAGGCATGTCGGGCTAAACTTGATAATTAAATGGTACCTGAAAATGGGCCTTACTGCGCACCTAGTTTGAAACTCCTATGGAATACTCTTAGGATAATTCAAATTTCCATTACACATGATTTTGAATGATTTGAGTAGATAATGAAAATAGATAACCAAGGTTAAAACATAGACCATCGATTAACCTAAGTAGAAATAAAATGAAATAATTATTTATGTACCGGGATTCCAAAACATAAATTTTGAATGTATTTTTACTTTTGGAATTTTGGTTAAAATAATCCTAAAATATCTTTAAATTTTTTTAGAATCAAATATATATTCATTAAATTTAGTGCTATAGATAAAATCATGGGTTAATTAATTTAATGATGATCATAAGTCCAAATTTTTAACACCCTTTTTAGGTTTTATGCTACGTGATTGTACAAATATTAATGATATATTGGAAAATATTAGGGAAATAACATGTTTTAGTGGAAACTTTATTTGAGTAATAATGCATTTAAATTTTATAGAGACAGGTTTAAAGGTATTTGTAACTATTAGGGTAGACATGATAATTAATGACATTTTAATAGCAATAATATAATATTATTTTACGTTTTAAAAAAATAAATAAATAAATTTTGTTGAAAACATGATTAAAATGTTTATATAATGATTAACATTATTTAAAGGATTTAGAAAATATTTTTTGAAACTTTATAGTAATTATATTAATATATTTTAGAAAAATAAAAACTCACATGCACGATGACAACCCATCATAGAGAAAGGTGAGGGACATGAACCCATGGATGAAGGATGATAAGGGTTTCACGCTTACCATTGGCATACATGATGTCCCATTTTATATGTAATTGTTTCTAGTTAAATAATTTGATAAAGAAATATTAATGATGAACTAGTAGTGCTAATTTTTTGTTTTAGATATTAATGTATTAATAATATTGGGTTTGGAAAATATTTAGAGATATACGAAAATACATTTAACTCGTTTATGGACCATAAAATCGGTTAAAAGTTAATTTTAGTGCCTCATTCATAAAAATGAATTTCTTCGCATATTCATTTATTCATGTAAGGGATGAACTAGAAATAGATATAAGAACAACCAAATGACAAAATTTGGTTTATCAAATAGAAATATATCATGTATTTATTTTTTGATATATTATTTGGCAAAAAAACATACTCATCATTAAGAAAATGATCTAGAAACAAAAATG
The DNA here is from genome assembly GCA_963277665.1 of Viscum album. Lineage (NCBI taxonomy): Eukaryota > Viridiplantae > Streptophyta > Magnoliopsida > Santalales > Viscaceae > Viscum > Viscum album. The sequence goes on along the minus strand of OY728163.1, from coordinate 1,636,305,749 downwards.
TAATCCTAATACCTTCAAATATGTTGAAAAAATGGACTTTTAAGTCATCATATATTTATGGATTTTAGGTTAATATTTTTCCACTAATCATTGAATTTATTGTGATGAATGTCCTCACTCACCCTATATAAATTTTTACACTTTTCCTCTGTGTACATATCTTCACATTCCACCAATGTTCCCTTTCTTAGAAACCTGAATATGTGTTATTTCAATTGAGATTTGTTATTAACTTTATATATTATTAAAAGGATGTTTATTAACCATATTATGATGTTTTTTTCAAAAGAAAATCAAATATCAGAACCTGAAATACTAATATCTAGTTTAAATTGTGAGGATACAATTTATTTATAGTGGGGAAAATATAACACCTCAAAATTTTAAAAGATGAACATCATATTCAATAGTGTGTGTAATAGGAAACACCAAGCATAGAAAGGAATATAACATCCTAATAATTTGTGATATAGTTAATAATTTAATCAAAATCAATAAATTTTATAGCTTGCAATGCACGTAACATGGATTTGAGATCGAATTACATACAAGATTCAGTTTTACCAAACAACAATATAGCATTAATAATATTATTTAATATGAAAATTATATCATAGAAATTGGAATGAATGGTATGTATAGGGTTAGCTAAATTATGAAAATATATATTTTATAAACATTTATTATAAATCTATTGGTTATCAATAATAATAAGATTCATTTAAAAAACATGAATTCTTTTTAGAGAAACAATATTTTCCTAAAAGACAATTTGGTTGCGCCTGGTGTAGATTATTAAAAAATAATTTTCAATCATTCTACAAAATATATATTAAAAAATTTATTTCATTATTGATATAATAATACCAAAAATTATCTTACAATGAATTTTTAAAATTTTTCTAAGAAGTTTCATTTTTGATGAATAGTAAAAGAAATACAGGATTTTAATTGGAAACATAATTTTTATATAATTAATTTATATTGTTAAATTATATTATTACTTTTAAAATAAAAAATAGTTAATTATTACATATATTAATCCAATTTATTTCATTAGATTTTTTTTCATATTTAAATTTTATCTAAAAATATTGTAACTTTTTGAACTTTTTCACTATAAAACCACGCTTTTTCATCATGTCTATAGTATTAATTTTAAATTAAATTATAACACAAATCTGAGTTGAATGTATGGAAATGTATTCCATATTTTTAATCTAAATAATTTATATTATATAATATTTTCAAATTAATTTCTGAACATAATGGTTAGTGAAAACAATTACAATTAATTATACTGATTAAGGTAAAAACGTGTTTACTTAGTGGTTAAACATAGTATATAAGGAATTATAATGATTCAAAACTAGAAAAAACATAATATATGGTAATATTTAAAACATTTACTTTATATTATTGATAATGGAAAATTATTGAGGCCTTTTTACGTGAAAAAACATGTGAGGTACTCACACATTAAAAAAATTACAAGTGTTTTACTCACCCCACTTGTAAAAGGACACCACTCACCTATCAACATTACAAATTCAAAAAACTGTTGTTTAGAAAATACCAACCCAATTATGATCCCTAATTATTTACCCATGTCCTACAATCCATATTTTATGATGAGATAGAACCCTTGATGGATTTGGTGAAAACCTGAGGATACATTAAGAATAGGAAATATTCTTCAACAAGCATATTTATTTTACTTCTTTCTCCAGATCCTTCATTTTTTACTAAAACATTATGATATAATGAAATAATTATATTCAATATAATGTGATATTTTTATAATTATTTAATTAACTAAAACCATCTCCACTTCGATGAAATTTTTCAAGAAATCATCGTTCATGGTTACAACAGACTATCAACTAGCGAACTGATATCATTCTTTTTTCCATTTCCAATTGTCATGTTTGTTATGATGATTGATATTAGTTATATATATATATATATATATATTATTTATAAAATATTTATTCTTATTGACTCACTATATCACCTATACCATTTTACATTTCATCCCGTATGAGACATCATAACATAACTATTGTGTACGTCAGACTACCACCTTGCGAAGTGATTTGATCATCTTTCACTAATTCTTCACATGTAAGGTGATAAATATAAATAAAAATATAAATATTATATATGTGATATAATAATTATATTCATGACATATTTATAAATCATTAAATATAATACTCATCATTTTCGTTCTTTTCATTTCACTCACGTAAAGATGATAACATCATTCATATACGTGTGGGATACCTCCTTCACTGTGAAATGTGAGAATATTTTAATCACCAAACCACATGAATGAAATATAGTATAATTTAATACAATATAATGATAATTATATAAGGTTATAATATTACATTTATCATTTTCATAATGATTGGTGAAAATGGGAAAGTTACTCTTGTGTACTAATGACCTACCATATCCACTGTCAAAATGTACAAAATTTTTAATAACCATAATTAATGATTGGTTTATGATGTATAATTTATGAAAAACATTATAATTATGTTTTGGTTATTATTCTGGAGATTATGAAACTCTATAATATGGGTAATAACTAGATCCTTAATAACGAAACACGCATAAGAAAACTATGTAATTAACACTTGAAAAATGAATATAATTAATAATTATGAACAAATGGGTAACAAGATAAAATAATAATAATAATATATGATATTATAATGATTAATATGGTTGTGTAATAGTTTAATAATATATTTAAAACCACTATATAGGAGGTTAAATCACGTTCAACCAAAAGATATCATAAGGTAAGGGTTTTCACCTCAATTTAATTTTATTGAGGAAAATTATATTATCATGCACCCAATTTCATTTATATGGTGTATATAAAGTCCGTTTGAAAATTAATATCATGATAAATTAATTATTCATGTTATTTTAGGTTTTATTTTCAATTATTTAATCTGAGTGGATTTGATATAAAAGTTACCAAGTTGTTAGAGATTTTTTACCTCAATTTTTGTCTATTGGGATAATATTATTCTTCATCATGTATTTTTTTCAAGATTATGTGTATCATATCTTACGATTAATATATGTTTAATTTAAAAATGATATATGTGAATATAAATTTGATAAACATAATATATTCATTGATTAATTCTGACTTCAATGGTATGGTGATATAAGGGTTTATATTATATTCTCATTCAAATTGAGATTATTTATTCTTAAATATACATTAATGGAAATTATTTGATAATTATTTTATAAAAACTTTAATATTATTATCCTTTGGTAATTTATGCTATTTTTCATGTGATATTACAATTTTTCTAAAATTTAGTACTAAAAATTATATATAATTTTTTAGTAAAATCCAACTTCATTTCACTCTTCTATCAGAAATCTGTTTTCTTCTAAAACCATGTTTAAAAAAAATAAAAAATGTTTTAACCTTTTAGAATTGATAAATTAAAGGAAATTTTACCCATTTTTACTTTTTTAATGTGGTTTTAAAGGACTCTTCTAATAGTTTTCCAAACAAGTAACTTTATAAGCTTTTTACAATGTAAAAGGAATGTTTTTTAAACCTTTTACGGTATGTATAGAATTACCCACAGTCATAAAAATAATTTTATTTCAATATTCCTTTTAAATTTTATTAGGATATATATGAAGAATTTTTTTAAATTTTATTTTTTGAAGAAAAGTATTTTAAAAATATTATTCAAAATGAAAAGGATGTTTTCTGGGTGAATGTTTTTAAAGATATTTTTATGGTATTTCTATTAATCAATGAAAATAACCCTACATTATTAATTCAATGGGTATATATATTTTATTGATAACATCCTTAATATTCTCTAGGATATTTTATGATCATTCTTACTAGTCAATGTATTTCCTAATAGCCTAATGGCCTAATTGGATATTTGGCATAATGGCCTAATAGCCTAATTGTATAATTGGCCAAATAGCCTAACGGCCTATTGGTCAATTGGCCTAATGGACTAGTGGCCTAATGTACAAATTTCCAAGTGTCATCATGTCCAATTTTACTAATGGAATAATGGCCCAATTGGCCAATTGGAATACTTGAATAATAGTAAATTGGCCAATTGGAAAATAGTCCTAATGTCCTAATGGTTAATTGGCCAATTGACTTAATGGCATAATGGCATAATGACATAATTTTCAAATGGAAAATTGGACTAATGGTGTAATGACCAATTGGACAATTGACCAGCTTTCATAATGGTCTAATTCCATATTGAGAAACTGGCATAATGGCCTAATGGTCTATTGAAAAATTGTTCTCATTTACTAATGTCCTAATGGCCTAATGGCCTAATGGCCTAATGTCCTAATGGTCTAATGTCCTAATGGAGTAATTATCCTAAATAGACTAAATTTCCTAAATTTCCTAATTGGCCTAAATTTCTTAAATTTAATAAATGACATAAATGTCCTAATTTGAGTAAATGCGATAAATGGTATAAATTGACTAACTGGAATAAATTTCATAATTGTACTAAATTGAATAATTCAAATAATTATCCTAAATGACATAACTAGCATAATTTTCCTGAATGGACTTATTCGCCTAACTGGCTTAAATGGTCTACATGGCCTAAATTAGCCTAATGAATGTCCTAATGGGCCTAAATAGGCATAAATGGCCAAATTGGCCAAAATATTCTAAATAGACTAATTGGACTATATGGACTAAATTGGAAAATTAACATAATTGGACTTATTGGATAAAATGGACTAATTACCCTAATTATCCTAAATGTAATAATTAGGAAAATGGCTAAATGGCCAAATTTGGCTAATTGAATAATTTACCAAACAACCTAACCTAAAAATGACTCTATTGAACAATCTATCAAAATTAACAAGTGATCTAATAACAATATAACATAAAAAATAGATTTGAACCAAAATAATCAAACAAGAGGAATCCATATCATACCTTTATTTTGAATTCTAATTAGTATGTATTGTTTATGTTATGCCACTAGTATTAAATTTATAATTGAATATATATTTAGAATCTTATTCATTTAGGGATTTATTCAAAAAATAAAATTTTAATTCTTTTAAGGTTTATCATTTTAGTATTATTCAATAATATAGTATTATACAAAACAATTTTATTTTAATAACATGGAATTGGGTATCGAAGGTCATGTGCCTCGAGCATAATTATGTTACTCGAGTAGGAAGAAAAATGATGGAAGTGTGGTAAATCATCAAAGAAAAGAAAATTTTGTAATTATTTATTGAAATTTTTAATATTAATATATAATTAATAAATAAATTTCTTGTTAATATTATCAATAGTTTTTATTGGAGGTCTGTGTTAAAAATGAATATAATAAAATTGGTCAAAATGATCATCTGAGCCTGGTATTAGGTGAGGAGAAACATGGAAGTGTCCAATGTCAACCCAGGAAAAAAATAATCCCCACTAGATGTTGGTCCTCATCAAGAACCTCTCAAACCTCTCAAACCACCAAGATACAAAATCCTCATGCAAATGAAACTGAAGTAAAAAAAACATTACAAAAGCGTGGAAGAAGAAAATTGATCACCAAACACTTCCTAAAATTTTTGTTAGTTATAATACCATCACTAACATCAAACACTACTACTAATTTTAATTCATGTATGGAATCAATTCACTATTTATATGACTCCCTATGTGATGTCTATGAGGGTCCTAGTGAAAGTTGAGCTGATAGTGGAAGTGATGCTGATGATGGTGATAATGAAGATGGTGATGTTTATGTTGGTTCTCCAGATGATGACGTTGACGATAGGGATGATTTTATGGAGATGAGGATGTGTATGATTGTTGTGGGGGATATATTGATCCCCTCTACTTTTGAGATAGAAGTAAATCAACATGTGGATCTTGTTTAATGACTTTAATGGATTGTTTGTACTGATGTATATTAATGTTATAGAATTGTAAATAGTTTCAAAATAATTACAAGCAGTTGTTTGAATTATAAATATAGAATATATGTATTTCATTGAATGTATAATGTGGTTTTTATTTTATTTATAGGAATATAATGGTTTGGAAGGTAAGGTGTTTCCAAATGGGGGAAGGTAGTTCTAACCATGGTTTTGTGAAACAATGGTTTATGGTTTATACTTGGAAAAGCTATAATTAAATTTCTCCAAACCATGGGTAAGGATGTATACCCATGGTTTAACTAAAACTATGGATGTGATAAATTATACCTGGATATAATGTTGGTTTCTATAGAAACTATGGGGATAACTCAATACTAACGGGTCTATCGACCATGGTTCATAAAACTACGGGTATAGGCTATACCCACAGTTTTATGGGCTATACCCATGGTTCTAATATGTGGGTATAGGATATGATTCCAATAGAGTTAATATGGATATGGTATAAGGTAATAACTTGTTTAAAACTACTATACATAAGGTTAAATAGCTATCAACTAAAGGGAATCATGCTGGAAGGGGTTCCTAACTCAATCTCTATTCATTGGGTCATAAGAATACTTTTGTAAAAATATTTTTCCAAAATAATGTGATAATTGAATTTTCTATTTCTTTATGTTATGATTCCTTCTATCACAGCGCGTATATACATTTTTTAAACATAATATAAACATTTATGAACTCTCACCTCAATGATATAAACTTTTTAAGGGTTTAATCTAAAATCTATTTCATTATGAAACATGTTCTTTTATGAAACTAATTTCTTTTGAATGGTTTATATGCTGACACTTTACAGGATATATCATTATTTCTTCCAACATCAAGATATTTTATGTAAAAATGCATCTACATCATTCATTAGAAGTTTTTAGTCAGAAGTTACTAATTCATTTAGTGTTATTGTTTCAATCTCATTTTAATTGGGATTACTTATTATTGAATTTTAATCAAAGGATATTATTTGATCATTTTTTAATAAACCCACTTCCATTTCTTATCCTTTTTTAATCATGTTTTTTAAATTAGTATTACTAATTTCATCATCTAGTACATAAAATGATTGAGAATTTGTTTATCATAAAATCCAACCCCATTTCTCCTTTCGGTCGAAATCCATTTTTGGTCCAAATCTATTATTTCAAAATATGATTTATAAAATGTTTTACTATAATTGTTTTAGTAGATTTTTTCCATAACTAGGTTTTTTAAAAAATTAAAAAGAATATATCGGATTGTTTTAAAGAACATATTTTTTGATATTTCTTACAAAAATTTGAAATAATTATTTTTATTTTTAAAAAATTCTTTATGAACGAAACTATTCATATATTATGACCACAAAATGTTTTAATGATTCTTTTTTTATGTTTCAAATGTTATTCCTAGAAAAAAAATTCTTTAATTAGTTAGAATATTTTATATTATAGATACTTTTTTTCAAAAAGTAAAAGAAATTTTTATTATGGAATGTTCAAAATGATATTTCAAAATCATTTTCTATTTAATATTACATCCTTTGATGTCACTCAAATTTAATTGATCGTTTTCCTAAAGAAGGTTTGTAATATTTTTAAAAGTATTTTCATCAATAGAAAAAACCTTTGACGATGTGGATATTTTCTAAATTATTTATATATATTTCTCACATATATACCTAGTAGTTATCCCTTACTTTTATGGGGTAATACATGTTTTGAGATAATTTATAAAATTATTTCATTATAGAATTTATTTTGAATATGATATAAAGAAATATTATGCATCATATTTTTTTACCATGGTAATTCATATGTTATACTATATTATTTATTTCATTTAGTTGGAACACATAGATCATGAACATGTTATCATTGGTGCACCCATACAGTGCTCCAATGAAATGGGTAAAGATTTAGTATACAAAGAAGTAATCTATGGGATCAGGGAGTAAACAAAATCCATTACAGGACTCTATCCACCAAGTGATATTGTCTTAGAAGTTACCCTTGAATTATATTTATGTCATGTCTGGTGTTGCTGCTAATTTTACTGTGATACCTTGATCTTATGATGCCATTTTATTTATGTTGCTATACTATTTTATTACTAATTAGACTTATTTTTATGATTTCTTGTTATAATTATGACTCACATGATATTTTTTCTTATAATGTTTATTCCCATACTAGTATTTTTATCCCTCTACATTTTTTATTTATTTCACAGGTTATCCAATGCATATTTAGGATCTCTAATGTATTTTATGACAACAGTATGTAGAATAAAATAAGGATTACTTTTTTAGCTTTAGTTTATATATTATAAACCAAGACTTCCAAATACAGTAGAACTCTATAATCCTTGAGTTGTAGTAATGGATATTTACGTTTAGTAATAATGGAATAATATTTTTTAAAAGTCTTGTGTTAGTATACCCATCATATATTTTAGTAACTCCTAGAACAACTCATGATATATCACAGTAAAATTTTTACTTCTTAACAATATCATGTATGGTCAAATCCAATGAAGATATAAGTTTTTGCATCATCTCTAGGAAGGCTATCTCATAATCTCATACCAAACAAACATCACCACATCCTTATCCCAATCCATCATTATCACTAATATTAATGATTAATATAGAATGGATCTATCCTAATATCCTACTAAACCTAGAGAACCATGAATCTATTGAATGTTTTTCTATCACTCATATGGAACCCTGGCCTCAACATTTTAAGGTTACACAGATGTGAAGACCCCAGATATCATGTTCCCCAACAAGTGCACCTCACAAATCAAGAAACAATACATAAAATTCATGGAATATAATAAATTTTCTCTATGTGTACTTATAAGATTATTCTAATCTCATGCATGGTCCACACTTGACTGGGAGCACACCAAAACATCATTAACAAAAAACACCAAGAAATAATACTAGTACAGATGAAAGAAAATATTAATTAGGTCCATAAACATGTATTGAATTATTATTAATCTAAAATGTATGAAAAGATAATTATATATTCCATTCCATCTCTTAAAAGTAGTAAATGGAACATTAGAGGGCCTCACTCTGATCTAATTGTAAAATGATCATAAATAAGACCTAAAGAAACACTTGGGACCCCATAGTTGGTTAAAAATATCATCAATATGTGGAAGAGGAGTATGTTTCTTAAATATAACCTAGTTTTTCATTTGAAATGAAAAAAGATGTGTAATGGTCCATCTAACATCATATAAAAAAAACCTGAGGGGACGTACTCTGGAAAATTAAACATTTTTCCTCAAGATAATCTAACTGAGCCTTAAATCATTTATTTGCAACAAGATAAATCCTATAAGGTGTAATTGATATGGGATATATAACTAGAACAATATTGATCACTAACAGAACGTCTCTATTTGGTGGAAATCATAATAATTGATTAGGAAATAAATCCAATAACTATTAAAAAATGAGGAAATATTGAATAATTCATCACTTCATTATCTAAGAAAAAATTTATAAATTGCCTAAAAGGTTCCACATTTGATATTATTTGGGTCCCAAACATCCGATTTTCAAATGCAACTCACTAAGAAGGGTATAAGAGTGTCTCTAAACATACATTAAAGAAACACTCTTATAATAATATTTGATTTGTTATAGATATCAAGTCAAACAATCCATACATATGATAACATCAAAACTATGCATCTCTAAAATGAATAAATCCTAGACATCCCGATATCTACTTATCACAAGGTCACACTCAAAAAATCTATTAATACCCTCAATACACACCCCTAAGGTCATATCAAAACACATAACTCTACATAGAAAATCAATATACATCTAAAAATCACTAACATGCTGAGTAGATATAAATGAATGCAATTTTCTCATATCAAATAGAGATGAATTAAGGGTTGATTCCTCTATGATACTTCCCTGAATTATTGAAGGTATATCAACATAGTTAGTCTGTGTCATATCAACAACATAAATATGATCTAAACCTAGTTGTATAAATTGGACTTTAAAATATTGTTTATATTTAGGATAAGCAATATAATACTTCTGGTGACAATAATAACATCAACCTCCTTTGTTACTGGATTGGTCAAAAGAACTCGATCTACCACCCCATGGTACCACAATAGATGCCATAACTAATCCTTGAGTCTATCCACTACCATGACCACCATATGGATAAGAAAAAAATGGGGATCCAATCCTTTTACACATATTATTACACGATTCTTAGACAAAAATATCCATTAATAAAACACATGGATTGCAATGTCATAGTTTTTTTTAGAATACTAATATCATAATACAATATATGAGCCTAAACCATGACATATATATAATATTATCCATAGTGATATTCTGAAATAAAATTTAACGCCTCAATATTCATGGGATAACATGTGGAATACATGAAATAATGGGGTGAGAAAAAAATCATAGTTAGGTAATAAACATGATAAGTAAGAATAACATGATAATCGAAGGTATAACATTATATCAGAAAAGGGAAGGTGCTTGAGTAATCGGGTGGGTGCATAACATATAGAGTATGGTATTATAAGATATTCAAATAATTTTATAGTGGATATTATATAAAACATGAAATAATTACATGTTAAGGCTGACTACGAAGACAATATCACATGATGGATAGAGTCCCATAATTGATTAGGTTCACTCCATAATCCCATATATGGAGTCTCATGAGAAAAAAAAACATTACCAAATTCATTAGAGGGATATTTTTCTATTCACCAAATAATCACATTCATTTCATATGCATGCATATGAATTCTACACAATTATATAATTTGTAAGATACAAATATAATAATTACCCATGGAAAGAAATGGGTTGCATAATCTAGTTTCATAACATGATTTAAAGAAATTTCATAAATAAGGAATTTTAGAATTAGTAAAATATCATATATTACCCCATCAAAGGGATAATATGCTAGATATACATGTGAGAGAAAAATATAAATAATTTAGTAGCATTCCATAACATAATGAGATAGAGATATAGAAATAGAATTAGAGTGTGAATGGTCAAAACCTAATCAAAATGGTGGCCTAGAAATATCTCTTACCTCAATTAAAATTTTTCAGATGTGTCATTTATATACTTGAATAATAAACACAATTTAATTATTTTCATTCTTTATAACATTTTTAATGATTACTGTTCTTTTTATTTTAATATTTACGATATCATATTCAAGTACCAAACTGATTAATACCACATCTAACATTTTAATGGTAAACATATCATACTTGAAAAATCAATTCATTATGTTAAATGAGGTATAATATATTATTAAATAATCGTTTAAAAATGGTATCTATGATATAACAATCAATTTTATGAAAAAAAAATATACTTTTTAAACCAACAATGAAATTTGGTTATGAAAAATGAACTATGACAGAATCATGTAGTTGATATGCCAAACGTACACATTAGTAACATTTCAATTTTTTGATGACCATGATATTAATAAGGAAAGAGTTATTTTAACATTATATGATTACAATTATATCATAAATTTCCTATAATTTCTTTAAATATCCATACTGATATTATCGATGGGATGCATTAATAAAAACGAATCGCATCGCTTCGCGAGGTGGTAGATCTCCATAAACATGAATGGAATTATCATTTATTCAATGAATTATAATGTAAAAATGTGTATGATATATTTATTTTACAGAATTTTTAATATTTAATTAATATCATATATAAATATAAAAATAATCTTTATTACCTTTCCTATTAATCATAGGTGAACAAATGTATCACATCACTTCGTGAGGCTTTAGTCCACCGTACACATGAGCGATGGTGTCATATTCTCTATAGAATGGAAAGTAAAAAAGTTATATATGATATTATAATTACAAAAGAATAATTATATCATAAATATCATATAAAAACATTATATAAATAATTAAATACACCCATGAGAAGCCACGATGGAAAAAGAATTATGTTAATTTGTGAGTTGGTACCACGATGTAGAGATGATCAATGGTTTAATTTCCAATTTGATGGAGGATTATAATATTTTAAGTAATTATAAATAAATAAAAACATATCATTATATGGAGTATAATAATTTTATTACATGATAATTTTTTAGTAAAATTTGAAGGATTTGTATGAAGAAAAATATAAAACGCCCGGTTCAGGACATTTCCTCTACTTCAGAGAACTTCTTTTTATTTCCAACAAAATATTTCCTAAGTTATATTTATTCAAAAATATGGATTATATTATTATGATATGGAATTAGGTACATTATATTGGATGTTAATTTCCTAAAAAATGGGGTTTGGTTTTGTGGAAAGTAGTGGAGAGGAGGTGGCCTTTTATAACTTTGGGAGAGGGAACACTTGGATGTTTTGAAAAGAAATAAATCCAACGAAATTTTTCTCATGAATAAATTCACAAAAAAATAAACCCTTTTATAATATTATAAGATATAAGGTACAAATATGACACAAAAATAAGAATTACACATTTCTTGGGCCATTTTAAACACTTACCCTTTTAGTTTAATTCTATAAACTCATTTTTACCTTAACTGTTGCAAATATTTTTTTTCCTATTTCTTATATTAATTATGGTATAAAAACAATTCAATCATATTAGATAATATAAATTATATTTATTTCTCTTATGGTATCCATTTTTACATATTAATCTCATCAAAGTGCAAGAATTTAATTTAAAATTAAACACACAGATGCGATGAAAAAGAAGGTTTTCAAGAAGTGCATTTCTCAAGAAAATGATGACTTTGTATTAACTATTTTAATTGGGACAATAATTATATGAATTTAAATTAATATTTATTTTTATATAATATATTCATTTAATTTAAATTTCTCATCAGTATGGTTTGTTTTATTAAATTAACCAAAATAAATATTATGCAGTTTAAAATAGTTTTCAGAATACTCTTGTTATTAACCCCAAGAATAATATTACACTAAAATAAAATATTAATATGATATATAAGTAATTAATTTTATTTAACATAACTAAATAATAATAATTTTAATTTAAAAAAATAAAGAGAAATACTAGGCTTAATTAATTAAAAATAAATGTCCATTTTATAAAAGTAGGTATTTTCATAATTCATTGAAAATTTAATATTTTCTGAAACATCCCCAAATTACACCATATGATAATTTATATATGCTGATTTCAAAAATAATGTTTATTTTCTAAAATAAATTTTAAAAAATATGTATAAATAAATTTTAAATTATGGGTGCAATGTAAGACTAAACCGCCTTTTAGAAAAGTATAATTTGTGAGAAACAATTTCTTTTTTTTCAAATGCTTCTTATTTTATTTATAATCCATATAAAAGAATTGAATATATTTTATACATATATAAACCATATAATTTTAATAATATAGTTATACCTATTCATACCCTCCATCTTAATGAATAGGTTATAAATTCTATGTTTTTATAATATTTTTATTGATCAAAGAGTCTTTTAAATTTAGTGTTTCGTACATCACTATCTATCGATGAGATGAAATTTATTTAAATATAAATATATCGTAACTTTTTGTATTTTTAAAATAAATCTATTTTAAATGTTGAACATTCCTCATCTCGGCACAATAATGACACTCCACTGGAGACCTGTAGTACTATGTTTTAATATGGCCAAAACTATTGCACTACTAGGACACTAGATAAGCCCCCCCCCCCCCCCCACACACACTAAGAAGAAAAATATCCATAGCCTAAAAATTTCTATATAATTGATGATATACGCTCAAACCCAACATATGCTCAGATTGCATAGTGGGTCTATCTCTAGCTAGGTTACTCTCTGTGTTAAGGGCCTAATTCACAATATAAAAGAAGATTTAATCCTAAATATATTCAACTAAGAATGAATCAACTGTCTCAGTTTATCCCCAATTTGGTGAAACCAAGAAATATCATCTCTCACCATTACAAGAGTAAAATAAATAGAATAGGTAAAATAAGCGATAATAGAGATCACCAACTTGATACCCTTAGTCAAATGAATAAAAGTATGATCTTTTTCGTTACTTAGTGTCTTGAGAAAAAAATAATGAAATAATAATGCCTAAAGTTCCTTCTAATACAAACCTATATGTTACTCTATTTGGATAAGTACATCTCATAATCACTTCACTGGTCCTCAAATCCTAAAAACTTCAAGCATCACCCTCCACTCAAGGGTTGTCACCAAATGATCAAAGATAAAATGTACAGAATATATCCACATTTTAGAATTCTGAGGTCCACCCTCATCCATAAATAGATACAAATGATACAAATGAAACTCTATAAGCATAACCGACACATAAGAATCACCCATCATAGAATCATATCATATGGAATAAATAACATGATATAGTCTCTCAGGGAGTTGTTTTTCAAGAGGAGGTTTATGAATAATTGGGGGTTCTATCTCAATAACCAATGGGGAATTCTCACCCCCACCTTCCCGACACATGATAGTCTATCATCATGGGGTCATTCACCTATAATTCAAAATGAAAGATTCATAATAACAAATAAATTGGTCCTCAATATAATGGAAAAAATAATTAATAACAATAATAGTATCCTTCTATGATATACACTTACCCATGAATCAAATAGATCTCATATAAACTCAAGCACTTTCTATATCCTCTATTACCTACTCTCTCAGGGGTAAATTCAAATATATTAGGTATTCATGTTATATATATAACAATAATAAAACGTAACTGTATTTTAAATAAGTATAATATCTCCATCAAGCTATATATTAAGTGCTATATAAGTTAGTTATGAAATTTTATATAACCAGACCTCGTATCATAATCATGGTGCTTAACCCCAGGTAGGCACATAAATATCATGTGAGTCCTACCTACTAAGAATGAATCATGGATGCATTCTGTCATTCATCTGCAATACATGTGTAAATATTCATAAATCATAAATCAATTTTATTATATGTAATATTCAAAAGAGAAACCCAATTATAAAATTGGAAACTAAGATCAACAATCTCATACATATAAACATATAATTACCTTATAGATGAGTTAGTTACTTTTAATCAAAATATCAAAACCAATATTCAAAAATATCTTATCTCCTACTAATCATATCAAATATAGTAAAAAAATGAATTAAATAAGGAGATAATTTCACTTTATATAATCCCTACCATAGTGAACCTTCACTATAACCAAATTGATTTCCACATACCTCAAGCGCGCCTCCCTGTACGATAGATGCTAACAACCCAAAGTGAGGGGATATGAGAAAAGTGGGATGATTATAAAATACATTGTATAGATATATATAAGTAATAGTTGAATCATTTTAAATAATTCCCATCAAACAAATAATGATTAAGTAAAATTACTCATAGCTACATTCCCTATACAATAAAAATAACATCATTGTTATAACAACATGAAAAAATGTAATTTCAAGTAGTCATACAGGTATAAATAAGATCCATCATAAGTAGAACATGTATAAATTACCCAAAAATAAATTAATGTGTTGAACAGATTGTAAAATTTTTCCCGAAAGAAAAAATAGTCCCTAACTAATAGCTCAAAAAAATATTCAGATCAACCGTCAAGAATGGGTCCATTTCCCTTATCTAATCATACAACCATTAGGTCTCCTTGGGATCCAATTATTCTTAAATATGGTGTATATACCTCTCAATAGGCTATCAAAAATTGTGTCCTTAAATATATACAACAACAAAAGTGTAGGTTTTGTGTGATTTTCTCAAATGGGATGTCAACATGCAATGGATACAAAAGTACACATGTCACATCTATGGGAGAGACAATGAAACCTCAGTGTAATCAAACATTGTTCTACTAGTGTTGGGGTGTCCTTGAAAATATCAAACAATCATTGATTTGGTAGGCCTAACCTAGTCATTATCAATTGGAATAATAACCCATCATAATATAACAACCTACACATGAGAAGTACATCCCAATGGAATATCTATAGTCAAGGGAATATAATCCTTGTGATAACATGGTCACTAATATATACACAGTACATCATGATAATATATCCAAGTTTAAGTAATAATTTCCCTATGGTAAAATAACCACTGATATGTTGAAAAAACATCTATAAACATAGTCACATTCATGGAAAAAATATCCCCATGGTAACACATACATGTCGGCATCGTGACATGACTATATAACTAAGATAGGGTTTAATGTCTCTATTCATGGAGACCCATAAGTCTCCATGACATATATATTTCTAAGGATTCACCTAAGTGGAAGGGAATAACCACATCTAATTATTAACACTTATTTGGGAATCATGTCCCCTTCCATGGATTTATGTAAATAGGGTATGTTTACCCAAATTCCATTGGAAATAATAAATAATTGGGAAAACTATCCCATACCACTCATCATTGGGGGTACATGGGCATTGTGTCCCATTTCCATGGTCATTCTATACCAAATACAGACCAAATAAAAATAGGCATCACATCCTTCAAAATATTCAACTAACTAACGATGATAACATATAAAAACATCATGGTTATGCAATCTCAGTCCCAAATATTATAATGAGAGGGAAATAATTCATTATCATGTACAATGTGTCATATGTGGTAATATAGGACACAATTACCCATCATGATAGCAAGAGCATATAAAATCATCAATATATCCAAACATCATAATATGGAATAATAATAAAATTAATTTCCACATATAAAAATTTCAATTTTTGGATGTAATAACAACAAACATGACTTAAAAGATGCTTAATTCATGCTTCTATAGCTCGACCTATGTCCATAAGACAATCGAAGCCAAAAAAACTCAGTCACACAAACTAGTGGGGGAGGAAAACTCACCTCAAACATATTCAACAATAAAAAATATAAATGGAAATAATATGTATCCCTAAGGGTAAAACAATAGGCTTATCACACTAATACATACTTCCTCTATCATAGAAGGGGCTAAAGGAATCTATTTAGGGTTGAACAGATCATCCAAAAAACTCCTGAAATCCTAGTTGGGTTCCATGTATTTACATAAATATTCTTTAAGTAATTAACATAGCCATATATTACTATTAAAATAAGGAATAACCATGAGAGTGTCTATAGTGGTGATAAATATCCTTACATAGCTCAAATTTGGTCATGGGTTGCAACTTAGATTAATTTAGGATCAACCGCTTATAGGCGACACGATCGTATATCATATGTAACATTAAATAAGCATAAAAGACTAGGACTTGTTATTCCCTACCTACCATAATATAATGGAATCCCACTCATTGATATTTATTAAAATGAATCCAATTGATATATTTCATAAAAATTCAAAAATATTTAAATTAAAGAATACTTATTGTCCCAACATCACTCACTCTAACTTGTTGTTGAATTGTTTCACAACATGAACTCATGAACACTTCACCAAATGCCATATGATTTTTAATGGATGTGTGGGTTTGATATTTTATGTCAGGATACTATAACTAATTTAAAAGTGTAATATAATATTTGAAATTAAAATAAAATAAAATTTAAGAAATACTGATAAATAATAATAATAACCATGCATTACATAATAAAATTCAAAGAATTTGGTAAATGACCACAAATGAATTAAGTATATTATTACATGTCATAGAAGTGTCATGGGTCAAAAGAAAAAAAATAAAAGACACGCAGAAAATCAAGAAAATGAGTCTTAGCATCTTGTTTGGCCCCCCATCCATTCTCCATCCCAAAATCATGACCCAACCATCTATCGTAGGACCTTTACCCTTATCATGTAACGTCCATGTTCCGGGTGCTACCCAAAGGTGCCCCGTACCCAGTTGGTCACATGGTCTCAAGCGCATTTCCCCAAAATCCAGAGGTTGCTAACTAGTAGTAAGGGATTTTGGTGTGATAGTGGTGGAACTATGCCCTAATTGGCAGAGTAACATAGCGGAATAACAACAATATATAATAGTGGAAGACAAAATACAATACCATGTAAGTAAATAGCATATGAATAAAGGAAATAACCAATTGGAGAACAAATATAACTTAGGCATATCCCATATTTCTAGGAAATCAGTGAATCCAGTCACAATACTCAAAATACAATTCAAAACCAAAATGAAAAAGAAAATAAGTAAACTCCAGTAGCATCAGAAGCCTCATCTTTGTCCCATGCTCTCAAGATCCACAACAATCAAGTACCTCAAAATGAAGGGATCTTTCCCTTAGCTATACCTACAACCATATAATCTGTTTGAGTCTAAAAGCATTACCCAAACAGGGTGTGAGATGAATTCAAGTAGGCAACCACCACAAGATCTGTGCGTAACTCATAGTGAGTATATATAGAAGGTAATAATATAAATTAAGTAAGGAAAATTTTAGTACAAAAAAGTAACCAAATCTCATAGTTTTCATTTACATTCATTATCATTTAATGTTCGTCACTTAATCATGTATCACAATAGGTTTCTTAGAATAATACCTAATAGGACTGAATCTATGTTTTTTCTTTGGTTTGGAAGACGCATCAAATAAATTCAATATTTACATTAACCCTCTAGGTAGATCAAACTATCTAACCCCTCCGACCAAGTAATGCAACAAAAATGGAAAGACATTATCGAAGCACTCACTGTCAATTCCCCCTATGTTCTTTCCTGAATAACTATCCAATCTCTATGGAAGCAATCAATTCTCATTCCACCTATAGTCTTGTAATTTAAACTATAAACATTATGAGGTATAACACACTTTCAATCCCCCCTGTGGTCTCATAGCGTAAAATATAACAGACACTCTGAGGAAGCACTCAACATCAATTCCCCCTATGGTCTAACTACACCAGAATCTCATAGCCCCATATAATTAAATCACGCATAGAAAATATTAATATTAAAAATGTAATATCAACTACTACATGGATACACAATTCCAATGAATATCACAAACATTTAATAAGCATAAAAAGTCAAACAGTTTCATCATATAAAGAAAGGAAATGAAATAGGGTATGCCTCATTGGCAACCTAGACTAAACGACCATAAAAATTAAAACAAGGAAAAAAACCCATGGTGTGTTACTTAAATGTGCAATTTAACATTACATCACATCAAAAAACCCTAAAATCAGCAATCAATCTACGTTATATAAAATAGGGTTCAATTTACTTAACCTAAAATAGGCGAAACATGGGTAATCAACACTTTGGCATATAAAACTCAAAGAAAAACAACAAAAGGAAACATACTACCTACCTCAATGTTGTATGATCGGTATAGTTGATCCTCATCCTTTTAATAGACCTAGAACATCGTATATCTACAAAAATGTCAAAAACGTTCAACCTTGAATAACTTGAGTGAGAGAAGAAATCAGGAGGAGAGGATCTAGACGAAGGAAGAACTGGCCGATTGGATTCCAACACACCTATTGACGTATGATTTGAGAATGGGTGACATATTAGTGGCTCAAAGAAGAATCGTCGTTCTTGGCTACTCCTGGAGAAGACGAGGTTAGAAGAAGATGTTTCTGGGGATTAGATGCGACCCTGGTCCATTTAATAAAATAAAAGAAAAAGTACACAACGTGTACTGTTAATGAACACACCTTGTATTTTCCTCAATTGGCCCCTGACTTTAGCGGTCTACCATGTCACCCCACATGACCATGACTTGACCGTTACACACACAAGAAATGGTTGTACTCAGTGACTGGGTACACGACATGTACTCGTATGTACACGACGTGTACTTATAAAATTTTCAAACTCTACCCATTTTCTAAAAAACTCCCAAAATAAATATCCATATTGAAAATGATGATATGGGATCTTAAAAACTTCCCCCATAAAAAAATCGTCCAAAAATTTCACTAAAATGGTGGGGAAGAAAAATCTGTGAACAGCTCTTGCCACTATGATCGCATATCGGCCTCCCTCTCCAAAGTCTCATCCTGTACTCGCTCGTGCTGCCATAGTACCCGTACCATAGGAACGGACTAACCCTGAAGAATATTCATGCTTAAATCAATAATTCGGATATGATTCTCCTCAAACAATGCATCCAACTCCAACTCAACCTCTTCAGGTTGGAAAAAATGATACGGGTCTGTGCTGAAACGTCATAGCAGTGAAACGTGGAACATGTTGTGCATAGCCTGGTACCTATGAGGTAAGAGTAACTAATAAGAAACCATCCCAACTCTATCTAAAATTTCAAAAGGCCTGATTTATCTTGGTGAAATCTCTCCTTGTCTCCTAATCCTTCTGTGTCTGAACATCGGTGTGACACGTAGGAGAACATGATCTCCGACCACAAACTCCAGAGGTTGTCTCTATTGATAATACTAAGACTTCAATCATGATTGTGTTGTATCCAAACTCTTCAAAATCAACTCCACCTACTATGTGGTCTCCTGGACAAGACGAGGTCCCAACAAATCTACCTCTCCTACCTCTAGTCAACATTGCGGTGATTGGCATGGCCTTCAATGCAAGGCCTCATAAGGTGCCATCTAAAAAGTTTCCTGGAAACTATTATTATAAAAAAACTACAATAGAGGTATGGGATTATCCCAAGAACCCACGAAATATAGGATATATGCTCAAATAATGTCTCCTACACCTAAATCATGCGATCTGATTGGACATCTGTCTAGGGATGGAAGGTTGTACTCAGAAGAAACTGTGTACCCAAAGCCCTCTGTAGCCTTTTCCAAAAATGTAAAGTAAAGAGGGCATCCCTGTCTGAAATGATAAAGTGTGGAACCCCATGAAACCGTACAATCTATCAGATGTACAACCTTCCACGATCATCAACACTAAAGGTCTCTGATCAGTAAGAACTGTGCAAGTTCATGAATCTGTCAATGACAACCCAAAGTGCATCATTCACTTGAGGAGACCTCAGTAAACCTATCATGTTACCCATCGTGACTTTATTACACTTCCACTCAGAAATGGATAAATATTGTAAAATCCTATCTTTTCATTGATATTCCGCCTTTACCTACAAACAGGTGGAACATCTCTTAACAAAACGAAATACTACCCTCTTCATACCTGGACACCTATATTGATAATGTAAATCTAGATACATCTTGGTGACACTATGATGAATTACCCAAACTGAAGTATGAAATTCTCACATCATCTCCTAATTTATATCTACTGACTCCAATACATGCCCCTAAAAATGAAAGATCTCATCCTCTCCAATGGTCCACCCATGAGTAGGGTCCTCTTCTGACACACTTTCCTATATGACTAAGCCTTAGAAATCTTATAGTTGCTTCATTCGTACTCGATCAAGTAGAGTATAGGTAACATGTACAAAAGAAATAAATTTCTACCTCTGTCTATCATGAACCGATAAATGTATCTCATAGAATAGATCCATATGCTTCCATTCACTGCTGGCCTTCTGAACTACGAGTATCGAAGTCCTCTTACTCAACTCATCAGCCACTGTGTTGCCTTTACTAGGTGTACAAACATTCTCAAAGTCAAAGGACTAAAGTTATTCAACCCACCTTTGCTATCTCCAATTCATAACACAATTGGTAAATATATAATTTTGTATTTTATGGTTAGTTAAAATCACAAAATGCTCTCCCATAAGATAATGTCTCCAACAGTGTAAACCATGCACAACTACAGCTAACTCGAGATCGTGCGTCCTGTAATTTCTCTCATGTGGCCTCAACTACCGAGACCCGTATGCAATGACTCTTTCCCCTTACATAAGCACTGCTCCTAGCCTGACATCTGATGCATCACATTAAATGGTGAAACTCTTACCCGGATATGGAAAAACTAGTATCATTGATGAAGTCAACCTCTCTTTCAGCTCCTGAATGGCTGAATCACAAGAAGTTATCCACAAGTACTTTTCCCCATTATTATCCTTCCCGTCAGTGGTGATACTAATCATGAAAAGTCCTATATAAAACACTTGTAGTAATGATCCATCCCCCGAATACTCCATACCTAAATGACGTTCTTCCTATTCTTCTAGAAAACTACTGCTCTCACTTTCCCTGGGTCTATTAATACTCCTTACTCTGAGATAACATGACCTAAGAAGTGAATCTGGTCTATCTAAAAGATTCATTTTGAGATCTTATCATATATATGATGCACTCTCAGTGTACGTAAAATAATCTCAAGGTGTGTGGAATGGTCATGTTGAGTGTGAGAGTACACCAAGACATTTTCCACAAAGACTACCATAAAAAATCCAAGTAATGATGGAACACTCGGTTCATCAATGCCATGATAAATGCCGGTGTGTTTGTGAGACCAAACGACATAACGATATACTCGTATAGAACATACCGACTATGAAATGTTATAATAAGAATATTTGATGGTCTAATGCACAGATGATGATAACCAGATATCAAGCCAATCTTCAAGAACACCGGGGCACGTCGAAGCTGATCAAAAAGACCATCAATCATCATTGAGGGATATCGATTCTTGACCATCAACTAGTTCATCTTCGGATTATCCACGCAATATCTGAGGGTACCGTCCACCTTCTTCACAATCAAGACAGGCGAACCCGAAGGATAAGTACTGGATCAGATGAAACCATTCACATGAAACTCCTTTAACTTCTTCTTGAGCTCCTGTGACTCTAGTGTAGCCATCCTATAAGGAAGAATAAACACATGTGTCTCTCTAGACACAAGTTCACTAGAAAAGTACACCTATCTCTTAAGAAGAAAACCTAAAACATCGTCTAGAAAGACATCCCTAAAATGATCGAACACTAGTGGAATGTCCATCTGGGAAGTCCCCCAGTCATCAAGATACAAACTAGAAATATGGGCCATAAAACCTCTCAACCCATGATGCTTGGGTCCAGCTGTTCTCACCTGGACATCCCATTCGACCTTATATAGAAACAATCTACCCTATATGGATGTGAAACTCACCTTACGACGATGTAAATGGACAACAACCAAGAAGGGAACTAACTAATCCATTATGAAAATGATGTTATATCTTGACATCTCTAATACATAAATGTACCATAAGAAGTGACACACACCAACCTCAAGAGGGAAATACTTGCACTAATGTACAATAGGCTTTATATTCTCCAACGGTGTGTCCAACGTCCTGATATCCACAGATATAAAGATACAGAGCCCAAGGAACTATATAATAGGCACAAATATAAATCTTGTGGAATCCCTTGTATCGAAAATAGAATAAGCTAAAGCTAATGAAACCAAAATCTAACCTTTAACCGTAGTGGGTTTGGGATCCTGCTCTTGTTGTGTTTGCTCCATCACAAAAGCTTGACCTACATCGCGACCAAGTGAATCTCTCTGAGATCCCTGAGCTGATCCACCCTATGGCTGTTGAAAACTTTATTTGTGATCACTATGTCCATGACCACCACCTCATCCTGAAAATCCTGATGAACTATATCCCCTAGTCTGAGGTGGGACTCGTGGTTCCACTCCCACACGAGGAGTTGAAAAATAAACTCCCCCACTATCTAATTAAAGGATGGTGTTACTGAAATTCTAAAGATGTCCCATATTTCTACAAGATAGGCACTCAATTGGGTCTCTCAGGAACTGATGTTTCTTATTTCCACCCTTCCTATACTAGTAGCACACCACCTGACTACTTGAAGGAAAATTCCTCCTACTCGGATCTCCATGCGTAGACTCCTGGTGGTGCTTCCTACTATTAATTGGAAGAGTACAAACTCTGGATACTAAACTGACCTAGACCAAATCTCAAAAATCCCTTAGGTTGTGCTCAGTGATCAGTGCCTGGTTGAATATAGAAAACATGGAATTCAACCTGAAGGTGTTTACCTGGGATCAAATGTCATGTCAGATACCATCTTCAAACTTCCAGTTCAAAAATAACTCATCACCCCACAGAATGGGTGTGAAGCATTGCAGCACTATGAAGTGAGAATAATACTCCATGATCGAGAGAGTACCCTTCTCTTTACTCATGTAATCATGGGCTCAGTCAGCCCTCAAGGTCTCCAAGAAGAGGTATTCATAGATGGTTTGCTGAAACTCATCCAAATCAATAACCCTCAGGAATCCCTCCTAAGATATCACATCCCACCATATCATGGAGGAATCCCGAAGCATGTAAGTAAAAAACCTCACCCTCATCTCTAGAGGTTTCTTGAAATGATCAAGGATAGAAAACATAGATTCTAACCCTAAATATGCATCTTGAGGACCTCCATCCCTATAGAAAGTGGGAGGATGCTGATGTTGAAAAACCTTTGTCAACTCTGCCATTGATGGTACAGGATGTAGTGCTCCTTGGATGGTATGCACCATCCTCATAAATCCTTCATGAAACTATGCCTCATCAAATGTGTCCAGTACAATAGTTGGTTCCAAGACTTACATGATGGGAGGATCTACTGGTAGTCCATGATATACCATTTCTAGTGTTTGATCGTTGCCTTGTATCTGGCATACAACCAGAGGATGTCTTGGTAGCATGACTCTTCATGGTCAAGTACACACCTCATTTCAAGATTATCAAGGACTTAAACATATGAGTTCAAGAAAATAACAAGAGGAGAAAGAATTTATATTTTACAAAATAGGGGTACACGGCGTGTATACCCTCGACATGGTGTGTTACCATAGGTTTCAAAATGGGCATTTACTTCTTCCAAAGATGGTCATGTAACACCACTACACATGATGTGTTCATCCTATGACATGACATGTACTTGAATTTCCCCCCCATTCTAAGTTTTTCTTCATGATTAGAACATCACAGTTCACTTAGAACAAAACAACGCAGCATGTTTAAGTCAGACACGATGTGTAATTAATGGATTTTACCAACCCCTGTCATTGGTCACACTGATAGAGACAAATTCGACTTCGACATGACCTGTTCGCTCTGGACACAATGTCTAGTACCCAAACTTCATCCACCCGTGTCATTAGTCACATGATCGGATATATGGTCTCTACTACACTACATGTTCTCCCTATACACTACGTGTTACCCCAATCATTTCCTAACATTGTGTCTCTTCCCACATAGCTTGTCACACGGTCAATGACTACACGATATGTAGAACAAGTACACAAAATGTACTTATGAAGAAAAATTTCTTCCCAAACAGAAGGATACATGGCATGTATCCATCATCTCACACAGTGTATTCATGGGGTTTCTAGACAGTAAGCCTCAGAAACTACTCCATAACCCCATAAAACACAAAAATAAGCATTAAAGTGCCAAATTTTGATCCATCATGGCCCATACTCCCCATGAATTAATTCTTGTAATATTATTCATGTAATATCATATTTGAATTCAGTTAAATTTCAATATGATCCACCGGATTCCAATCCATGAGGGCCCATAACACCTTAGGGACCAAAGAAAGGAGTCCATCCAAATGAAACAATGAGTATTCCAATACCCTATCCAAATAGTCGGCATTATATCATGGAATCTATCATAACAACATGCATATCTATCACAACATTTATCAAACATCGTCAAATCTGTAATGACCCATAAATAGAATGCTAACAATGAATGTCATGTGATCCCTATCAATTTCCAATATGATGCATGAGATGGCATACTTTCATCTCATTGGGAAGCAATAGAAATAGAACTTGAATAATATTAATGATAATATCACAGATCATGTGAATCACCCAATACTGAAATGAAACCAACTATAACAATTGGATAACCAGAAAAATTTCTATAGTCGAGGTAAGTTGTCTTTTCCCTATAAATAGACTAGCTACTTCTGGGAACATCTTATTAAAAACTACCAATTACATTTTTTCCAAATCTATTGGCTCCAAACAATAAGATAAAGAAGAAAAGAACCCCATTTGATACCACTTTGTAATGTCCCAGTTCTGGGTGCCGCCCAGAGGGGCCCCATACCCAGTTTGTCACATGGCCTCAAGCACATTTTCACGAATTCCATAGGCTACCGACTAGAAGTGAGGACCTTCGGTGTGATTGTGGGGAAACTATTACCTCATTTGAAGAATAAGATATCAGAATAACAACAATATACAATAGTGGAAGTAGTAATATCATACCATGTAAGTAAAAAGTGGAAGACTAAAGTAAATAAAAAAATAGAGAACATATATAAATGATGCATGTCACATATGTTTTTGAAATCATCCAAAAAAGTCACAATGCTGAAAATACAATACTAAACCAAAATAAAAACGAAAACAAGTAATCTCTAGTAGGATCTAAAGCCTCTGCTTTGTCCCATGCTCTCCAAATCCACAACAATCAAGTAATTGATGATGAATAGTGATTTCCCTTATATATACCTCCAACCATTTAATATTTTTGGGTCTAAAAGCATGACTCAAATAGTGTGTGAGATGAATCCAAGTATGAAACCACCACAAGATCTATGCCTAACTATCAGTGAGTATATATAGCTAGTAATAATAGAAATGATGCAAGGAAACTAGGAGTACACAAAAGTAACCAAATCCTACATTCGTCATTTACATTCATTAGAATTTTATGTTCATAATTTTATCATGTATCGCAATAGTTAACTCAGAAGAATACCTAACCAAACTAAATCCAAGATTGTGCTTTGGATTGGAAGACATTTCACAAACATTCAATATTTACATTAAACCTTTGGGTAGCTCACACAGTCTAATCCCTATGGATATGTAATGAAATAAAAAGGAAAAGACACTCTGAGGAAGCACTCACGGTCAATTCCCCCAATGTTCTTTCTTGAATAACTATAGAATTTTGGGGGATGTAGTCAACGCCAATCCCCCCTGTGGTCTTGTAACATGAACTATAGACACTCTGAGGGAGAAATCACAATAAATCTCCCATGTGATCTCGTAGCATGAAAAATGATAGACACTCTGAGGAAGCACTCAGTGTCAATTCACCATGTAGTCTAATTACACCGGGTTCTCATTAACCTTTTTAATTAAATTATTTGTAAATGATATTAAGCATCCCAAAGAAATCTCAACTACTACATGGCTGAACAATTACAATGCCTATCAAAAGAATTTAATAAGTAGAAAAATTCAAATAGTTCTACCCTATCAAGAAATGTAATGAAATATGGTCTACCTCACAGGAAACTTGGAACAAACAGCCCAAAATATCCAACCAAGGAAACACACCCATGATGTGTTCCTTAAACGTAAAATTTCACAAGATATCACATAAACCAACCCTAAAATCCGAAATCAATATATGGTAGATAAAATAGGGTTCAATTTCCTTAACCTGAAATACCAAAAACATTATTAATCAGTACATTGGCATATAAATCTCAATAAAAAACAATGAAAGACAACAAACCACCTCCCACGACATTGTACGATAGATATAGTTGAACCTCACCATTTAAATTGACCTAGAACATCATAGATCTACAAAATGGTCAAAAATGTTCAACCTTGAATAACATGAGAGAGAGAAGAAATGAGGAAGAGGGGCTCTAGAAGAAGGAATAACTCACCAGTGTTATTCCAACGCACCCGCTGGAGTTCGATTTGGAGAACGAACGATGGATTAGTGACTTAGAGAAGAACTGTCCCTCTCAGACACTTCTGGATGAGATGATGTTAGAAGAAGATTTTTTTGGAGATTAGACACAACCCCAATCCATTTAATCAAATATAATAAAAATTACATGATGTGTACTGTTAATGAACATGTTGTGTATTTTCCTCAAATGGACCCCAACATTAGTGGTCTGCTACATCACCCCAAATGGCCATGGATCTACCGTCACACACCCAAGACACTATTGTACTTGGTAACTGGGTACACAATGTGTACTCCTATGTATGATGCATGTACTTATAAAATTTCCAAACTCTCCCATTTTTTTCTCAAAAACACCCAAAATAAAGATCCATACCTGAAATTAAGATCTGGGTTCTTACATATCATAACATATAACAATGAAATATACTCAGGTTCCCATAGTGGAACGAGTGGGGATCAAGTAAAACTTAGTAGGCCACCACCGAGGCTATTTGAGGCAATATCCATTCTTTCAATAATGACAAATGTATGATGTAGTAAAAGGAACTAATTAATAGGGTAATAAAGGATGAATGTGTCAAAATAAAGCACTATCATTTTATGGATTGGGTTCTTGAGTTAAAAAAAAGATACTCGTCCCTCTAAACCTAATTTGTCCATGCCAAAATCTGAGATATGAAACCCAAATTATAAGGGTTAAAAACCTTAGATAAAAAAGGTCTTTTAATAGTTATTTCAATTATATACACAGAGTTATGGCAGTCTAATTACCAATTCCATGTCAAATTATATTAATGCTTAGATTATCATGTTGAAACCTTGGATAACAAAAGTAAATGACTTGTATGTCATTTCAATTTAAGGATTTTGAGAATCTTGTCTTGCCTTACAAAATCTTGCACAAGGAAATCCATGTCCCACAACTATACCCATCGGTGGGGACTGACTTGTATATCATATCTAACCATACCCTCAATTAATAATTTCTAACATCTAAAACTCTTGTCCTTTTCAATATATCATAATAAAAATGGTGCACCTATTTAATTTACCAATACTCACATTATTTATTTCACTACAACTCTTTAATGTAATTCTATAATCAAACCCTTAAACCATTGATTTATATCAGAGAACCATTAATGATTATTTAAAAATATTTAATAAAAAATTTAATCCTCTTTTAACCATTTACCCAATATACCTTTTCTCATGTCATAAGACATATTATTTTTGAATTGACCTAAACAACTCCTTATGTTTTGATAACTTTTTTAAAAAAAGTATAACTAGTTTAATTACCCAAACACTCAATTCCATTATTCAAAACTCAATTTAACATTTTCATAGTAAGTAAAAAACCTCATTGGTGGCCTTGACATTAGTAACATAATCATCAATGAACCCAATGAGATCTGTGAAGATTCTACATGTTAATTAGATATAGAATTTATTATTCTAAAAAAGAGAAATAGTTGTGCAACACATTTTCACAATAAAAAATTGATGCATTTGAACAATATCAAAACTATTTGAAATCTCATATGGACTACCTAACTTATGTTTTCAGAAAACCCCTCATCCAACCTAATTCCTTTATTCCATTTAAAAAGGCCTCAAAAACCAATGTGACTTACTCTATGGAATTAAGGGATCATGATATTCAGAAGAACAGAAACATCCAAACAATTATGTTTTGATAAATGTGAAGGAAACTAAGCCACATACTTACCTGGGGCATTGAAATGCACTAAGTGGAACCAAAAATTCTATGTAATAAAACGAGAACCTCTCTTAGAGGGTATGGGAGATTGAGGTTTAGAACCTACACTATTAGAGGAGGAAAAGGGGTAAAAATCAGTAGAAATTGTACAAATATTTATAGGGGAAATGGTAAATTTCACTTATTTAATAAAAAATAAGGTTTGTCAACTTGGTTTCCCAAACCAAGTACCAATGGTGCATTCCACTCCATCCAAATGGAAACCAAGTTGCATAGTTTGTTGGGGAACCCACATAGTTTTACAAACAATGTATAATACAAAAAAATGGACTTGTCTAGCCTTTCAAGTTCCCCACACCCTCCCCCATGAAGGGTTAACAGATCATGCATCCACCTTCCTTAGAGTTCATGGTCAAGGTCCACAGTTAGTAATAATCCTATTCCAAATTTTCAAAATACACTGTTTGATCCTTTTTCCAACTTTTTTATGTCTCAATGCCCCCAAAAAATATAGAGACCTTTCATACTCTTGAGAGGTATTTCATTAACCATTTTAAATGGATTTTAACCAAAATTTAAACAAAAATATACATCATTAAAGGGTAGGGATCTTATAACCTCTCCACCATAAGATAGCTCATCCCTGAGCAGTTCTCCTAAAAATCAGAAACCCTCCTAGGTAAAAAGGTTGAGCCACTACGCCCACATATCATCTTCACTCTCAAAAGTTTCCTTCTGGACAACACCATGCTAGGATTAATTTTTAAAAAGTCATTTTTTATTTTTTGGAAATATATCAGATCACTTGTTTTTTATTTTAGTTCTTGGGATACCCTAATGCCAGATCAATTGACGTTAGGAAATTTGGGGATGAAACACCAATTCATGTGATGCTCGCTTCCCTTCATTAAGAAAATATAGTTAATTTATATATATATACATATTATTATATTTATAATAATATATATATATATATATATATAATTTTTAAAAACCATTTAAATAATTATAAATAAAAAATTATGTATTTTAACAATTATAAAATTATAAAAAATATATTTATGTTATTTATAATTATATTTTAGAAAAGATATATATTTATTTTTTAATAAATATTTATAATTTTATAAATATTTTTATATAATTATATATATAGTCATATCAATATATAAATATATTTATAATTGTATACATATATTTATAATTATATATAGATATATATTAATTTATAATTATAATTATAAATTTTTATTTACAGTAAATATTTATAAATACATATTTACAATTATTTTAATATATTTATAATTAAATTGATAATTAATTATTTAAAATTAAAAATATTTATATCTACATATAATTATATTTTTAAATACTTGTTTATAATTATTTAAACATTTTAACTATTAATTTCCATTTGATTCCCACACATGGGGTTTAATTTTCCTTGGGTTGAAACATGGGGAAATAATTTTCGGGATAAATCCCTAACTATTGAAGATATATCTGATTTACAGAAGCATTGAGATTCCCTAGTGACACTGAAATATGTTTTTAGGATCCTTTCCTACCTGTATGGTGGGTGGTGATGGCTTTTGCCAGGGCTAACCGATGAAAACATTTTGATTCTCCAAGACAACATCTATAGTGTGCAATAACCTCGAAGTGGGTGATCATGATACAGGACCAACGACCATAGGATGGAGCAGCAACCTCAAGAAATATGAGTCAGGCATTTTCTATTAGCATGAATGGAGGGATGATTGAATATAGGTGACGACATGATGCGACCTGCTAATGAGAATATCCTTACGATAGTGGGATATCAATGCATAGATTGGGATGGCCACAAGATTCACTATGAATTACGTGAGTCATGATGACTAGAGATGTGGGCGAGGATGAACATGACCTTGGGATGCATCGATGTCTAGACTAGTGGCAGGCAGGATTTCTAGGAGGGAGCCTCCCGTTCTACTTTTCTTGGGTATTCTTACACATGGGCATTCGGGCTGATAAGATGGGTTGGAGGTTTTTCCTGGTGCAATGTTTGTGACATTGTCGGCTACGGGACAACTTGTGGTGGTATGGGACACCAACAGGTGTGACGATCTTGGGTACCATGTATTTTCAGTGGTATGGAACATTGATGTTGAGAAACTGCCGTTAATAACGTGCATACCGGCCCCTCTAGTGATGGGAATCAAGGACGATCCCGATTGCATGAATGATGGAACTATAGGGAACGATGATGTCCTTAGGTAAATGAATTTTTTATAGTCATTAGCTATTAACGTTTAATCCAAGGTGATGGACTCTGATGGATTGTTGTCTCCAAATCTCATTGATGCAATCAGGTGTATGTGGTCTTCAAAGTTGGAAACTGTCAGCTAGCATCCTGGTCGCATCAGTTGGTGCAAATGTGTCTTGGTATTTGAAACTTTTTGATATAGTGTTTTGGGCCTAAAAATAAATGGGTCTACAGGATATGATTAGTTAGTCTTCGGGGAAAAATATTTTGAAATTGGGTGGCATTGTTTTTTCTCTCTATTGGGTTGGTGGTTCATTTTGTTCCACCTTTTTGCTTGTAGCTTCTATTATATTCTTTCATTAATAAATTTTAGGGTTGATTTCTCTGGGTACCTAAAACTTCAAATTTATAGTTTTCATTATACATATAAATATATATTTATATACAAAGAGTTATATTAATACAGTTTTATAAATTCATGAGATTCATCGACTACATCTCCTCCTCGACAATTATATTCATCTCTACAAAAAAAGTCCATCATTTTGCACTCAGAACTCGAATTTAGAGCTGTGTGAGTCTGTGTCATATGACCCAAGGCATCAGTAAAAAATTTTCCTTTTCCCTATGTATAATCCCTATCAATGATGATAGATGGTAGACAATCAACCCATATCCACTTCTATATATTCAAATACTTCAGTTAAAATATATAACCATGTCTCTAATGACTGGTATAAACAATAAACCACTCACCTATGAGACAATGTCACCATCATTTTAACGCATATGAACCAGTAGAAAATCCAAGGTCATGTGTAGTATAGTTTTTTTCATGTGGCCTCAACTGTATTGACCCATGTTGCATGAATCAATATCTAAACATCAACATTGTCCCTTGTCTAATCCAAAATACATCTTAAAAATATATAATTACAACTCAAATCAAGTAATTTCAAAATCAATATTGTAGATAATATATTATTTATCTCCTAGATGGAATTGTCACATGCTTCAATCTGTCCAATATTTACACCATTCTTGTTTAGCCCCAAGAGATATGTTTCCAAGAGAGAAAAGTCTCTGATGAACCATTAGTTGTAACCAACCAAACCCAAAATACTTTGGATATCAAAAACATACATGGAATACTCCCATGAAAAAATTGGTTCATACTTATTAGGGTCCACCTACACACCTTATTTCTAGATTATGTGACCCTATAAATGAACCTTGTCAGTCCAGAAATGACACTTATATAGATTGGTATATAGTATAGGTAATTTAATTGTACCCAGGATGATGTTAGGATGTTTGGAATGATCTTCATGAGTCTTGGAGTATACTAAAATGTCATACAAATATCCATCCCTAAACAAATCCATGTATGGGTGAAATATTTATCTCATCAAGTCCAATATTAGGAGAATTCATAAATCCAAATGTCATCACAAAGAACTCATATAAACCATACCTTCTTCAGAAAAAATATGTAGAATATCAGAGGGTCTCAACCTCATATGATTATACCATGACCAAATATAAATCATATAGAAAACACATGAATCCATCATTTGACCAAAAAGATCACCAATACATAGAATTTGATACCGATTATTGATTTTTATCTATTTATACATCTAGTAAATGTCATATAAGTTCTATGATAAATTGGAATTCTTGGAAAAAACCGAATATCCCCATGGTTACACACTCTAATGAATGAGTCATTTATCCTCCAACTCATCTAACTGAGCCTAATATCCTAATGTTCTTCTTGGGATATTTAGTAAGGTGGAATAGGAAATTGATCATCTCCTAGTACGAGCTCATCCATGAAATCATTCTCTCTCTTAGGTTGAAACCATGAAAGCTCTTTAGAAAACACATTTGAATTTGATCCACTATAAGAGGGAAGAAAACATGGAACACTAAAAAATTATTAATTATAATTCATTGAACATGGTCTATAATCTCACCCAACTATTGAGGAACTATCCCTACATAGCCTACCTAGATATCCCATCCCCCATGGTGAACAAACATGTCATCATCTTGAGACGTCAACCTTAAATTTTTATGGTAACATTCAATATGATCTTGGTAGGAAAATAACCATACCCTTCCTAGTATTTGGATAAAACCCAACATCTCATGAATGAACATTTCCCAAAGGATATGTTACCCAAAAAACCTCGAGAGTACAGTCTTTACAACAATGGATACTCTCCATTCACCCCCCTAACAATATGTTGTTCAAAATAAATCCACCCAAAAACTCCATTACTAAAAAAAACTATTTTCCAAAATAGTAGATATAAAAAATACGAATATCATGTATCAAGTATAATGTTATGAAGCATAGAAGTTAAAAAAATCATATTGCGGGTAGTTGATGGTAAAAATTAAATATCATTGTGTACAAGTGGAACTACATGCAGCCGTCCAATCTCACTAACTTATTATTCTATATGAGTCCCATACACTACACTACTCTACCTATATGGATACTCTTATCATAGAGCACCTCATTCTACACCCTAAGTGGTACACCTAATAGAAATCTAACTATCAAACACTTATGAGGTACTCAATCCCCCATGATCACTCGCCATTTTCATAGGCCCCCAATCACCGACCATTGGTAGGGGTTACTGTAGATACTATTTAAGTGTACCATCCTTCCACATGATCAATAATCCACAATTGGACGAAGACAATGACCTCCCATTTGGCTATCCTTTCCACACTAATAGTATAGTACCTAACCACTTCCCATATATAATGTTATTCTCCTCAAGATACTCTTCCAACCACCCCCTTGTAGAAATCTCTCATAACATTTCTTCCAACTACTATAAGATATTCCACCAAATCATCTAGCTGATCTTACATGTACACTAATCGAAATATCCTTCACATTTTCTTCTTATATGATATCTATGTTAACCACTTCTGAAAATTTATTGAAGAGAAAGATATTCTCCTTATACTTGATCTGAAAAATGAGTCCATTTTAAAAACATTTTTATGTAGCTATTGCACCCCTGCTGATTCTTGAACAAGTCACAATAACATGGTTAAGAGGCTAGTATAATACATCATTGATATATTTCCCAGGGTCAAATTCATTAACAATACAATTATATTCTATTTCAAAGTCTCTAGATATAAATTATTCTAGAACATTCATTTGATTTCCATGAAAGAAATGCCCTCCAAATTCTCATCCTAGACCAAAATATTCCACTAGTGCTTCATTGTTCCCCACAACATATAAGATGAAATTTTAACCCTCTTCTCTGATGGAGTCCGCAAGTTGTATACAATCGTCTAAATAGTCTCAATCTAGAACACACCTTCCTAGGGTCCACCCTCATTAGAGAACATCGAAAGGTGTTACATCTAGAACACCATTCTCAGATCAAACAAACATGGTGTATCCCACCATGGGTCTCTCTCCATAAGAATCATAAGGATAGTAAATTTCTCATGGAACTACTCATTCTAACAATCACCTAGTACTAATGTGGGATCTTGTCTTGATACTGGAGATGCATTGTTAATAATATCCTTGCATATCTCTGTTGGTAAGTTTCATCATAGAGGAATCCCTCTATAATGCAAAACACATTTTTATAGAACATAAAATATCATTTCTATAGTTACACAAAAAGGGAACAAAACTAGAAAAAAAACCAATCGTCATACAAAATTCATATAATTATAATCACACCACTATCACTACCATAAAATATCTATATCTTGGGCCATGACTAACTCATGGAAAAGAAAAATTTAAAAATATAAGATTCCCATTTGAAATTTTTTTAACCAATTTGTTTATCATATTTCAATTCCTAAAAAAATTGAAACCTCATTAATAAGAACATTTCTTTAAGCCCAAAAGGAAAATATGATGTTTTTTTTCATTTCCCACAACCCATCCACAACCTTGTTTTCTATGTGTTCCTATCATGATGCATATCAACTAAATATCTAAGTGATAAAAATGATTCCATTATAATATAATTTTAAACCATGATAGACATTGTGTAAATTACTATAATACAATAAAAGAACAAGAAGGTTATATCACCCAAGGTGAAATAATATCCAAAAATACTAATTGAGCATCAAGAAAAATTTCCCCACAATGAAAACATGATTTTTTACCCTATACAAGGGTCAAATACTCTTATTCATGAGATCATTACCAAGGCCCAAA
This sequence comes from Viscum album, assembly GCA_963277665.1. Lineage (NCBI taxonomy): Eukaryota > Viridiplantae > Streptophyta > Magnoliopsida > Santalales > Viscaceae > Viscum > Viscum album. Next base: position 1,636,269,927 of record OY728163.1, on the reverse strand, counting down.
ACATCCTAGTCTCCCATTTACCTTTCCCAAAAAAGTATAGAAATAAATTATAAATTTATTTGATATTACTAAGTAAAATCTTAGATTTACTCCCTGTAACAAGGATCTGAACATGTTAACAAAATTACCCCAAGCACACCACCCCATATAATAGAGGTTGCTGACTAGTAGTGATGGTCTTATAAGTTACATTGGGAAACTATACCTTCTTTTACAAAGTCATACAATAACATAAATAAAAATAAATAATTACTATAGTTAAATTGATTAATAATATACAATAACCAATAATTTCATAATAAACTCCCAAAAACATGGTAAATTCATATAAACCAAATAAGTATAACACATCATGTCATAGTAAGGTCATGTGTAAATGGAAAGGAAAAAAGGCACACTGATAATCCTAAAAATTGGCCATGATATAATGTATAGTCCCCTCATCTATTTTCTATCCCAAAATAGCAACTCATTCATCTATAATAGGTCTATTAACCTTATCCTAACTGTAAATATAAAATCTAATCATGTTCCAATGATGACACATACAAGATGTGGGTAAGAGTCAACAAGCTACCAGCAATGTCTTCTTAATCAATATCATATCTAACAATAATAAAATTGTATTTAGTTGTATAATGGAACTAATGAATTAGGTTATAAATAAAGAATGTGTCAAGATAAAAAACTAACAGTTTTCTACTAGGGTTATCGGGTTCCACCAGGACTCCAAGCCCACTAAACCTGCTTGAGGCATGCTGAAATTCATAACCCAGAAACTCAAATCATATTGGTCAGGAACTCAAAATAATATGGGAGATACTTATCCGTCAGTTTAATAATAAACATAGAGGTGAATCATTAAAATTACCCATACCATATAAAATTCTATGTGTTCCAATATCATCATGCCACCATCCTAGCCAATAATAAGAAACTTCATGTCCATCATCCATATCTAATGGGGAGGATAATAGAATTAATTATATCTCACCATTTCATCTATCCATAATTTCTATGGTCAACACACTAGTCCTTTTCAATATATCATAATACCAAGTATGAACTTCAATAATTTATTAATACTCGCATAGTCTATTTCACTCAATATCCTTAACTGAATTCCAAAATCAAACCATTTATCCATTGATTCATTTTAAAAAACCATTAAATGTTATTTAATATAATTTAAAAACATTTTAAATCCCCTTTTAAATATTTTCTCATTGGTGTATTTAAGCCTAGTCTCATAATCATCAACGGACCCAACAAGATCCATGAAGGGTCTATAAATATTATAAATTCCCATCTTATTGTTATTAAACAAGGAAAAAATTATATAATGCATTATAAAATTAATAAATCCAAATATAATATAAAAACCCAATACTAAGGGAAATAGGTTGTCTAACACATACCATAGGTTCATAGAAATCCACTTTTCTAACCTCAATATGTGACATGAGATAAAATGACCTTAAACACTAATAAAAATTACTCCCAGGAAATATGGATCATGAGATTTGGAAGAAGAGAATTAGGCAAACCAATATTCATATATAAGAGAGAAGTAAACATACTCATTTACTTACCTAATTCTTCAAATCACACGAAATGACAGATAAAATTCCTTGTAAGTGATGGAGAACCTCTCTTAGCGGGGATGAGAGAAGGAGGTTCACATCCTAGTTTCCATAAGGAGAAATGGGGGTAAAAATCAGGATAAAATTTTAAAAATATCTGAAGGAAAAAAGAAGAGAATTTATCACTTTAAATGAGGTACATAATTCAGCTGCATGGGTTTCAAATCTATTCTACAATAGTGTGGTCCACTTTGCCCAGAGGGAAAGTGTGTACCATGGTTTTCTGAGGTACCAACATAGTTTGACAGACCATGTGGAAGCCCTATAAATCGAAATTTCAAGATTCACATGATTTATAGGTTCCCATGCATGGTTTATAAACAATGAATCCTCCTTTTTTAGGATCTATTGTTTTGGTTCATGGTTGAAACTAACCATCTTTCAATTTTTCACCAAGAAATTTATGGCCCTTCATCTCTCTCAGAACTAGAAAGATGCTCCATTTCAATGAATTTATTTTTGAAATTTATTAAAACTGTGTAAATTTGTTATACGATGTGATGGTTTATTTTAAACATGGGCAATACATCCTAATTTTGATACCAAAATCCAGATCAAGTCCTCCCACTTTTTCCCCTCTTTGTGATTGATCCTACTTTCATAGATGCTCCTGACCAGTACTTCCCTTCTTCTTGATAATGATCCAACAATCTTAGATATGATTCCATTGATCCTCTTACAATGACATGGTTCAAATGTTACCAAACCACCTCCCCACTAATGTGAATCAATCATAACCTCTCCACATCCCTATCGACGCAGCTTCAACGTGGCCTCCCCACCTCCCCGTGATCCTCCTCCTCTGACATAACTAAATGTTTATCTAATGTATCTCTATCATGGAAACCCACCTTTCCTTTATTCCCCTATAGTTAAACTCAAATATAATTAGATCTTATCACATTCAACTTTCATCATCTGTATATATCTATAAATCCCAATTTGCGATATGACTCTCCAAATCACTATACAACTTATTTTAGTTTTGTTCTCCCTTACATGATTCCACTACATTCAAACATATGATTCATCCTGGTTCTCTTCCATTATTTAGATACTATTTTTCTTAACGTCATTTAATTTAGATTTAATATTCTATTGTTCATCCTCTTTTGTAACCCTGGTTTTATTCAACAACTATAATCAATGGTTCTTCCTCCTATATGTTGTAGGGTATTTATTTTGTAGAATTACTAATGATATATAAGTCCTTATTATTAAGTTAATTCTCATGAGAAATCATGATCAATTCATATGTACATTATATATGGATTCATGTATTTATTCAAATCTATTTGAAGATATTTGGAATAATTTTCTATTTTAAATTTTCAATAATTTAATTACAAATATCTTTGAGAATAAGATTAACGAAATAATGTTTTATTTTACCACTCTATTGTTAAAATATTAGAATCTTATGTGAAAAATTTATATACATGAATTAGTTAATAATTTGGTTAAAAACAACGGATGTGGTCCACGTATTTCTTTAATATGGTTACATCACCAATGGTGCTATGTGTTTCCTCTTCCAGAAACCTCCAAGATATAAAACATAAATCAAAACATTGGATCATTGTATATAGATCTAACTTGATATGAATTTATTGAACATAAACCCAATTCTACAACATTATGGTGTAGTAGATATGGATCAGGTTCATCCGTGTATATTTGTTCTCCCCCGTTCATTTCTTCAAGTTGGTGTTTATATTGGGTTTCCACATTCGCTAAATTAATTCTATTACATGGTGCATTTATTTTTTAGGAATATTTATATAAATTTTATTAAACTAGATGTATCAATCCTTGAAAACATTACAGTTTCAAAGAATGTCTCAAATTCAATATTTTTATGACTCATAGAAATATCTAACCCTATATAAACCGGAAAAAAGGTAATCATTTGTTAATATTACATAGAAAATAAATATCAAACTATAATTTTTTATAACGATTTACATTTTTAGTTTGCTTGTTGGTATTTTTTTATATCATATTGTCATTTTTGTTCTTTATTTATTTGTTATCACATTGTTTATCTATGAATTCCTATCCCATATTTCTTGAGTACATGTATTTAGTTTTTTGTATTGATGTTCATTTGTTTTAGTGTTGATATTTATTTCTCTATACATTTTTTAAATATTTACGGTTCACTATTCAAATAGAAGAAAATGTTTTGAACTAGTTTATTTTATATAATAATGAATATTAGTAAAATAATTTCATGTGGGGTCTTTATGTATAAATTAATGTTTGGGTAGATTAGGTAAATGTATCCCCTTCAAGGTGGGGGGGATTTTATTATGGTGTTATAGTATTGTAGTATGTAATTTCACGATTCTACATTATAAATAAGACTATCCATTTTTTATAAGAGTTCTAATTCTTATACATCTTTGTAGATCGTCATTTCTTTATATTCATTATAATTATTTTACCTTTTATTTTATTTTTTTGTTTCAAAAAACTTTTTATCTTTTAACCATGAAATATTTGTTGCAGAATGTATATGTGTTATTGATTGAGTGATTTGAAGTTTCTGTTGTTAATGATAATTTTTTTTTATTTATAAGTGTTCATAATTATGCTCTATAGTATTTCTTTATTCTATTTTATTATCCCCCCACATGACTATTATCTCACTAATTTACCTCCACCTCCTTTCCAAAAAGGGATTAACTCAGCCATTTTTCTATATCTTCTAAGTAATCCATGTGTACAACATGGGGTATTCACTATAAAAATGCATATACACTAATATATAAACTATAATCTGTATATGTATACTGTGAAATATTCACATGTATAATCTAATATGCATACGTATACCATATGAAAAATCTATAAAATATGAAAAATATTGGAATTTATTATTTATAATTTTATATATGGTGATGTCTTTAACATTCATACATTTTTCTCAAAATCTTTTATACAGATAATGTAATACATAAAATTGTGTATGAAAAATCATACAAATTAATAACCTTTTATGGAAAAATTCATTGAATCAATATTAATAAAAAAACATTGACTGAATAAACTTGAAAAATGAAATATTTTACATGAATTTGAATGCAGAATCATGAATGGGAAATAAAATTTATATTCAATATTCATTAAATTACATTTTTGGAATATATATTTGGTTTCCTAAAATTTATGGAGCGAGATATATTATGTTTAACTAAATATGCCTGCAATTAAAGAAAAATAGATTTAGTTTATCAAAATAAATATATTATTTTATATCATTAATATAAATATATGCTTGAACCTTCATTATGAGAATATATACAAAATTTAATAATAAGGATGCCCAAAATCATTTTTTCTACATATACATGCATATTATGCATTCACACTATTTCATTTCCTTTTGTAAAACACAATTTACTTTTTTATGATACTTTATATAATAAAATTTCATTTTTTATTCAATTTTCCTAAATTTTCATTTACATTGTATAGATGTATTTGAAAATACATCCACTATCATATTCTATATATACAGTCTATATACTAAACTTCATCTCCACACACTATAAGACATGAACGTAATTTTCAAAAATGTAATCTGGTACTGAAATTGGAATTCATTTTACAAAAAATGTCCATATTTGTTGTAAGTAATATATAAATTATTATATATGAAATAATCACATTTATTCACTATAGATTACGGAATATATTAGTATTGGGTACTTTTGACTACTGCTTGATGTATTACACCAATATTTTGCCATTTTTTCTCTAGAAAAATTTATCCCAGTGATTTTATAATGAAGAATCGCCAGAAACATTATCATTATTGTAACAGCTATTTCTTTTAGAGTATATGAGAAATACCTTTTAACTATTTATTTTCATTGCAATATTCTTTGAAAAATGTATTTTTAATGTTTTTTTCATTTTAGGCAATCAGGATATGAAGGGTTACAAATAATATTGACTTTATCTCTATTTCCTTCACTTGGCATGGAGAAAATGTTCATCATGGGAAATGTTTTTATTCTGGTGTTTCGCGCCAATTTTTTTTAAAAAATATCTAGTTTAATTTACATTCACAAAAAAACTTAATATCTAATGGTGTTACATGATTTCTGTGTTTTATATATATTAGTTTCACACGAACACATTTCTTTTTCATACTTAATTTTTGGCTTATTAACCCCAAATAAATGCATATAATTTTTCCATATATATTATTATATAAAATCACAAAACAAATATAAATTTTTATAGAAACATATAAATAAAAACTTTTTATTCAATTATTTTTTTGAATATTTATACAACATTTTATTTTTGATTTTTTTATAAATTAATTAACATTTGAATATAATTTCAGGAGTATCAAAAATTCTTATTACACAAAATTATTTTTAGGAGTACGTTTAACATAATTTCATTAGATACAAATTATATTAATCAACCTCACATCATGGAAAAGTAAATATTTATTATTTTATTATATAACAGATAAACATTTAAATGTTTTTTATTCAATTATATAATAGATAAAAAATATATTTATTTATATAATGTAAAATGGAAATTAATTTCCTTATCCTATACATGATTTCCATCCATATCTATTTATGATTTAATAATAGAATTAAATATTAAAAATTTTAATATTTTGTGAAAACTAATTATATAAATACCAACCCATCCAAAAAAAATTTGTGTAGTACTAGTTAGTTTTTAAGAGGGATAAGCACGAAAAGACTTCTTCGGTGAATTAACCTCAAGATTGATTGATTTATAGGCATCATTATGTTATCATATATGGATTATTCAAATCCAGTAATAATGTTTTAAGAGAATAAAGTGAGGAATAAACTTATAGAAATCATAATGAGTGCTTGGGGTGTTGGATCTATGCTTGATATTTTTAAAGCCTATGATTTGTATGATTTAAATGGGATTTTAAATGATAAGAAAAATGTTTAAGAATAATGGGGTATTTATTTTAAGGGGGAATGCATTTCAAATGTATGTTGAACTAGAATGTGTGTTTTTGTTCCTTAATTGGGTTTCTTTAATACATAGGATGTTGAAATTTACATTCACAATCAATATTTCAAATAATTTTATGTTATGTTGTTTCATAATATGCTATTTATTCACATTGATGAATATCATAATTATGTTGTACTATTTTTCAAATCATTTCTAATATTTCACCCATGAATTTTAATTTCTACGACACTTCCATGGAAGAGAGATTTTATGGATGACTAAGAAGTCCGCACAAGAAGGATAGAACTCATATAATCTTTTGACGATAATATAATATTATATTTTAAAAATATATAAAATTAAAGATGGAATGACGACCATAATATTTATTTTAGTTATATCTTATACTTCAAATTATATCAGGAACATACACTATTTAATTATCCTGGCCAGATATATTTTAGATTGTAAATATCTAATTGTTTTTCTCTTTCTCTTTGTTTTCTACTTTAGGATTTTGGTTTTCTGATTCCAAATTATCTTCTCATTATATATAAAATCTCATGATATAATGCAATGTATTCTTTCTATCAATTTTTTGTTTCTCTACTATTCATATCCTCATATATATCATTTACATATACATATAAATAACTTATTTAGTTAATTGTTTAAAATATATTTACCATTCTCTATTATTTATCACTGATAAGTTATATATATATATATATACTATTTTTGCATGCTATAAGTTTTTTTCATGAAAATGATTTCCAAAATTGTATTAATTTTTTAATATATCTTCTAATGTTTATCTCCATCATGATAAACTTAACTATCTACGAATTTTAGATATAAAAAATAGTGTTTTACCATAGATTATTCATGTATTAATATATTCCCTTAAACATGTCTTCCCTCATCCATTCATATCTTTTTATTTTTAAATCATATATTTAGTTATTTTTCCTATATTTACACTATATTGGGAAAATATACGACCATCACTTCATGTAATTTTTTATTAATTATATATTTTGACCTTATTTATACACTTTATTGAAATTCATTATGCCGAAAAACCCTCATCATTTATATCCTTGTCCTTTTAGTGGGCTTTGTAATTTTTTTACTCTTTTTTATACAAAAAAATCAATGAATACATTTTAGGGAAACATATTTTTCATTATTTTATATTAATAATCTATATGTTAAATGTTTTGAATTTCAAATTTGTTGCTAAAATAATTAACTGCATTATTATATTATTGTTTCCCAGTCAACATCATTGAAATTTATTGACTTGAAAATATGCTCTGAGTATGTATACTATATTGAGGAAATTGAGTAATTGGTTTTTAGAGAATACTCAACCAAATATTACATATTTCTTGTATTCTAAAATTATTTTAAAAAATATATTCATATATTAATTATGGAAATTTATTTTTTGTATTCGATTAAGGATCATCTAAAAAATGTGATGTCAATAACAGTCTAATTTTCACTGATTTCATATACTATATTTGTATTAAATTAATTAAGAGAATTTAATTTATTTATTTATTTCAGGTTTATTATAAAATTAATGGAATCTATTCTTTTTGTTTCTCTAGGCTGTAAATTCCCATGTATTGGAAAACTCAACATATAACAGCAACCCAAGGCTATTTATTGTATTTTATTTATTTATTATTCATTTTATAATTTTTTCACCATTTATATTGTACTTGAATTTATTTTTTTATAAACAACGATTACTTTTGATATATAGTCTATTTATTTATTTCAATTACTTATATGTTTTTCTGTTTGGTAATTAGTTTAGTTGCAGATAAATATATATATTTTTTATTTTTTGAATGATTTTGGTGACAGTAAAATGGCAATGTAGGGTTATAATTAAGAATGATCATGTTTAAACTAATTAAGTGGTTGGGGAATGGTGAATATGAAATGGATAGTATAAATGAGAAATAATGTGTTGATTTTTGATAGGTAAATAAGGACGAAATTTCGGAAATGAATGGGAACAATGGTATATTATTTGTGAATTAGTGATTTTTAATTTCATACGGTGGAATTATAAGTTTCATTATTTCCTCATGATATGTTAAACATAGCTTGGTCTTTATAAGGGGGTATAATTGCCGCAAAAATGGTTATTTTCGCATGTGAACATTATTATTTAAGAGGGATAAGCATGTCAAGCCTACATTGGTGAATTAACCTCAACATTATATTATTTATTGGAATTATTAGTCTATAATTGATGGATTTTAAAATTCTAGGAATATAATTTTAATAGTTTAAATTAATGAATAAACATATAGAAATAAGATAGAGTGCTTGGGGTGTTGGACATATTCTTGATCTTAACAATGTGTAATTTTTAAATTCATTAAATGGTTTGATTAATTATATAAATTTTTTTATGAGGGATATGGTATTGATCTTAAAGGTGAAATCATGACAATAGTATGTTGAACAAGATAATGTGTTGATGTTCTTAATTCGGTTTGTTAACCTGTGAGTTAAATGTTGAATTTATTAGTAATAAAGCAAGAAATGAATTCTTAAATTGTAACGTAGGTAAAATAATTGGGTAATATATAGAATATATATTTAGGTCCCTGTTGTTTTCACATGCTATGTAGGGGGATAAAATGAAATCTTGCATTTTCATGGGAAATAAATGATTTAATATAATGGGTTTTTAGTGATATATTAGATGTTCATCACTAACTATGTTGTGATATGTTTGAGTTATGGAATGGTCACTTACATGTGGATTATGGTGGGTTGAGTTAATAAATTCTATTGTATTTCATAATTCTCTATGAAGGTAATTAGACCCTTTTGGAATTTCACTATTATTAAAATATCACATACTAAAACATTGAGTTAACATAAGTTGGTGTGAGTTTTAAAAAGTATTATGTTCTCACTCTAAATAAATAACATCTTCTATGTGCACAAATTGAATGCATGATGTTTCATGTAATGGAATTCAGCCTTTGTATTCTGGTGTTTATTTATAATGAAATTTTTATGCATAGTTAGTAATTTTATAGATTATTAAAGAGTGAATTTTCAACACTTCCCTTATCTATATCAATTTCCTTACTTATGTGTTGGTATATAATAATCACTTTGTGTTTTCTTTGACTACGTGACATTTTTCGGGTGCGTTAGTATATTATCTTTAGAATTAATTATTTAAAGTGAGTGACTGATGGAGTTTTGAAAAAATGTTAATGACACAACAAGAGTTAAAAATTAATTTCTTGTCACGTAATTCCTATAACATGACTAGTGAAACGTGTTCATCCTGATCTGCGGAATAAATTATAATGCATTTTGTTGGTTAAAATATTATCATTTCATGTATTTTATGTTATAATAAAGTAGTTAAACATAATCTGAAGATTAATTAAAGGTATTTCTAATGGTTTTATAAATCATTTAATTGGTAAATGATTTTTTTGATGGAATATTTAATATATGTGTGTTTTTTTAAGCTACAGAATTAGGATGATACGAGGCTAGGTAGCTGTATGTTTTAGGGCAGGTGTTTTTTCCTTGAATCTAGAGAATACACCAACAGTTTAAATCTTGGTAGTATGAATGTTTTTATGGAATGTAGTGGATATAATCACCATTTTATCTACGATAGTATCTTATAATATCCATAGTTTTAACTATGGTATTAGGATGAAATTTCCATGGTTAAACCAAGGTTTTATCTAAAAAATTCCATGATTATAACCTTAGTTATAGCCTTCAATTTCCACGGGTTTCACCACGGTGTTAGGAAATAATTACCGAATTAAATTATATTGATAAAAATATAAATACATGGTTTAAATTGTTTATATACATGTCCTATTTCTATGGTTCAGCCCTTTGCATTTGAAAGCCTCTATTGCAAAGAATTTTTTAGGCATGTTTTGGGAAACCCTGGCTATAACCTATTTTTTAGGTCCCCTGGGTGGAATACCTTGAGTTGGGGGGGGGTCAGGGTATGATGGATTCAAACCATTTCGTGTTCAGATATTGTTTTTTTTTGTTAGAAAAAACTCAATTCAGTCTTCACCCCATAGAAATATAGGAAAAAAATATGAAATCATGCATATGACACAATGATTTTTACTTGTTTCACCCTCACTAGGCTATATCCAAGGAGCATACAACAACAATGTGCTGATGTACCAAATTCACTAAGGCGCATAGATAATAATGAGTACAATGTTTAGGCTAGAACTTCTATGAACATGCTCACTTCCTTAACAAGTTTTAGGGTCTGCGCACTAAATTCCCAAGGGTCACTCCATATGCCTCTTTCTCAGGATCACTTCCAGTGGAAAGGGACACCTTCTTCCTCTTCCTTCGCTCACTGCTCTTGGAATGGAATCCACTCATAGTTTATGGACTTGTAGGTCAAAAACCTTTTATAGAGAAGTAGGTCCCTTTGTTTTCATTAATTCCCACATCCTCAACTATAGGTAGATGCTCTATTGAAGTTCCTTTTTTCACCAGTAGATGAATTCCTCCTTCCCAGGTACTGATATGTACCAGAAATTCCTTTCACAAATAGATTTGAAGAATTTTCAGATTCCTTTTGAAAATGGAGAACCACTTGTCTCTCTCGTGTACTGAGTACCAGGTCTGGTACGCGGATCACCTCCTCCGCGTACTTCTGCCGCTTACGCGAACCACTATAACCAATGCATACCGCTGCCTTCACTCTACCTCTGCGAACTGGCCTCCATCAGCGAACTGTTCTCTATTCGTAGAATATATTCTCTTCCATATACCAGACCTCCACCTCCACGTACCTCTTGCAGAAATATATCTCTCGCATACCAGAGATTCCTCCTCCACATACTGAGTCAACTCCTTCCAAGTACCGGACTTCCTCCTCTGGGTACCTGACTTTCTTTGCTGGTTTAGAATTCCCATAAACAACTTCGGCAAAATTACTTCTACACGAACCACTTTCAGAATTTTCTGAATTCACGGACCAAAAAATGTTCTCTAATGATATTTCATCTCCACAATAACTAGTGGGATTATAAATTCTTATATAGTCAAAGATATCTTCAAAAACTACCAATCCAAGACTTTTCCAAATATTCGATTCAGCCTTCACCGCTTACCAATCCTTCTACCGCCGCAAACCACAAGTTTCACGCGAACCGTTTTCATATGTGGTCCACGTATTTCCTTTCCTCTTACACAGCCGATCTCCTCTACCGACGACAATCCATTCACGTACTGCACCTCCTTTTTCCAGGAACCATTTTCATATTTTTTGAACCACTCCAATGTACCGTTCCTACCGCTCTTCATACCATTCCCGGAACATGGTACGTGGCCCATGAGTTATGGTATGCTATTCTCACCCTTTTCCTATTTTCTTCAATGTTCTTCATACAGTTAACTACAACGAGAAAAACCTTAATTATCCAACATGAACCTTCCGATTTTAAGGCCAAAATATTTGGCAAACCCTGGAAAACTGCGTCACCTTAAAAACATGATTTTCTATAAACACCAACATTACTCATTTTTAGTCACCTTGATTTCTCAAAAAACACAACCACACCCAAAACATATCAAGAGGACACCTTGAGGGATTTTTTTCTTAACAATCTATCCTGTTGGATTTTTTGACAACTCTTCTCATAACAATGATGCACATTTTGATACCTCATTAATACTCCTTCCAACTTTAATTAACATTCTCTTCATGCGATTAAAATAGTGATCAACTATTTACTCAAAACAGACTCTAAGCCCACATGAACCATGCTTAGTGTTAGAAACAAGAGTATAATGAAAAGTTCAATAATGAACCACTTCATTTCTAGGCACCAACTGTTGATACCATACTGATACATAGATACCAATGAACTGATTTCATCAAAAACCTCATCCATTGTTATATCTAACAATTGATCTATCACTTCTAGCATCAGATTTCATGATCCCCCTATGTTATATCTCTTCTAATAAGCTTCATCTCATATTTAACTCCCCTTATCTCGATACTCCAAATAACGGATTCTCCTCTTATATTTTCTTCCCCATGAAAGTTTCAACTCCCCCTATCTCACTACTCTACGAAATAGCTTCTCCCTGTGTCTTTTCTTCCCCATGAAATAGTCACACATTCTCCCTCTTTTTCAACAAACCTGAAGGGAACTTCATGGTTTTTTGTAATAGGGTAAAGAACACATATTATCACATTAGGGAAAGACACATCATACCTTGGGGATAGGGGGTCCCACATCCCCACATTTTCATGTTTGGGGATTCAACTGGACATACAGAGCCAAACAATATCTTTCAAACGCTTATTTGGGTAAGGACTTTGTAATAATAACTTCAACTTTTTGTTCTATAGGCACATACTAAAACCTCACAAGCCCTTGCTCCACCTTCTCCTTGGTAAAAAGATATTTGATTTCAATTTGATTTTTCATTGAGTGATGGAATGAATTTTGGATAAGATTTATAGCACTTGAATTATCACAACGAATTCTGATTGAAGATTTCACTTCAATTCCCATATCATCAACTTCTTCTTCATCCACAATAAATGCATGCAAGCTTGAGAAGTAGCAAAATATTTAGATTCTACAGTGCTCAATGAAATGCAATGTTGTTTCTTACTCAACCATGAAATACACAATCCTACAAGATAAAAGGAACACCCCAATGTTGATTTTCTATCATCTGTGAAACTAGCCAAATCCCCATCTATATATCACAATAACACATGAAGATATTTGTCGTTATACATTAGGCCAAAATCTTTTGTTCCCTTGATATACCTAAGAATGATTTTTACTGCAATCATGTGGCCCTCTTTGGGGTTTCATTTATACCTCGCTACTTAGCATGTGTAAAATATAATATCTAGCCTTGTTGCTATCAGATATAACTGAATTCCAATGATTTTCCTATATTTTGTGATATTAACTGGCTTGCATTCACCATCAATGAAAATTTCAACCGGGTAGAGACTGGTGTCTTCATCTGATTGGAATTATCCATTCCAAATGTTATCAAAACCTCCTTAAAATATTTGGATAGAGAAATAAAAGTTTCATTTCTTCCTTTGGTGACCTGTTAGCCGGGGAAAAATGTCAGCTCACCAATCATAAACATTTCGACCTTTCTTTTCATGAATTTAAAAAAATTATTGTGCTTCATCTAATCCACCGAGGATTTTATCGTCGACATAATCCAACACCATTATCCTTTGACTGTTTCTGATTTTGAAATATAGATTGTAATCAACTCCACCACTCTAAAATCAAAGCTTCTTTAGAAACTAATCAAGCCTTGAATACCATGCTATTGGTTCTTTCTTCAAACCATATAATGCCTTCTCCAACTGACAAACATTTCTCTCATATTCATGGATGAGAAAACCATTTGGTTTATTAATGTATACTTATTCTTCTAGAACTCCATTCAGAAATGATGACTTGGCGTCCATCTAAATAACCTAATACATTCATTGCACTGATATGGCTAAGAATAATCTGATTATCTCTAGCCTTGAAATAAGTGAAAATGTCTCATCTCTATCAATACCCATTATCTGGGAGTACCCTTTCCACACCTGTCATTCATTTTTTCGAATAACATCACCATCTTCACTCATTTTGTTTCGAAATACACATTTTGTTTTGATGACATTTTTAAAAAGCCGGAAATTCTATGAATTTGTTTTTCTAAAATTCATAGGATATTTTACGAGACCACAAAAATTTACGGCGCTAGATTCCGAGGCTCAGTGTGCCCAAAATCAATTTCGGATGTTTTTTTTGGGAATGTTCAATAAACGTATGAGCGGGATTTCATAATTTTTGACCCGGTGCTTGGAATTGATATCCAAGGGCACCGTTGAACTTGCACCGCCGATATTCACTTAAGAAGACTTTCACCTCGATGACAGTTGGTCGGGAATGGAAGTTAGTTTTTGGGGTTTTTAAATAAATTAATTAAAAATAAGAGGATAAGTTATTTTTATTTTATGGTGGTTAAAACATACAAGAGGATGTTAGAGGTGGGGGCCACCACACCATAACCTCGCATGAGAGGTTATGGTTGTGGGTCCCACCCGCACATTACCTCTCTTGGTAGGATATTAATGGAGGGGAGCACATGGGATTTAAACCCCCTTTAACCCCCCATTTATGTGGGATGAAACTCTCCACCTACCCCACTATTTAATTTTTCCAACCCTCTCAATTAATTAATTGAATTTATTCACTTAATTAATTTAAAACCCATTTGAATTCTTTTGAATTCTTTAACCAACAAATTAAATAATGGGTTAACATAACCCATTATTTTTGGTTGGTGGATTCTTTTATTGGAACTTTGGGAGAGGAAGAACTTTTGGAGAAATATCCTCCAACGAAGAAGAACTGTCAAATGAAGAATGAGGATGACACACGACCCTGGATCAGAAGCGTCTAGTGGGGGTGACGAACACCGATGACACCACCGTCATTGTCTTCGTCTTCTTCCACGTTCCACCTCCATCGACGATCGAGGTAGGGATTGTTTTATGTAAGATTTTTACCCTCTGTTCTTTGTCATCTGTTCAGATATTTGTTGCCATTTGATATCACCATAATGAGGAGGGCCCGGACCGCATGAACACAGCCTGAACCTCTCCCTTTGTTGTTCTCGTTTTTAGGTGATGGAGGAGGAGCAACGGCGGCCGGCGTCGGGCCGACCGCGAAGAAAACCGGCGGCGCAAGGGCCCCTGGGTCGCCAAGAGGGCATGGCACTGCCGTGCCACGTGGAAGGTGGGACGTAGTCGGTCCAGGCCACGGTAGAGGCGACGTGATGTCGTCGCGCCGCGCAGAGGAGTGGGAGGCCCCTGCTAGGCCGGGCCGAGGCAGAGACGGCACGACGCCGTCACACCATGTGGGGAAGTAGCGGGCCGCAGCCATGCCGTGCTACGACGGAAGAGGCGCCACGCCGTCACGCCGCGCGGAGGGTAGCGGAACCGTGGCACCTTCATGTCGCGGTGGAGGTGTAGAGGAGGCCGGTCGGGCCAAACGCTGTGGAGCTGGAGCAGCTGGCCGCTCAGCCAGCGGGGTCCCATGTGAACCGGAACAGCGCCACCTTGCACCGGTTTAGTTCAACCATTCGGGAGCCATGGGGTGATCGCGTCCCCCCTGGGTGTTGCTAGGGCAGGCCGCCAGGCCACCATCGAGTTGAGCTGCTGGGCCATTGGGCCACTGGGCTGGGCCGCCCCCAGGCCGGACCGCCCACTCGGGCCGGGCCGCCCTCAGTTCGAGACACCCTCGGGTCGGACGACCCTCGGGACAAGCCTCCCACTCGGGCCGGGCCTCTCACTCGGTCTGGGCAACCCCTCGGGCTGGGTCAGACCCGCGGACTGGGTTGGACTCCAGTACGGACTCGGGTCGGTCCGGGTCAGTCCGACTGGGTCGTACCGGACCCGGACCCGCTTTTCCCTATTTTCACCATTTCGCCCATATCTCGGACTACGGGGGTCCAATCGAAGAACAGTCTACGATGAAGAAAATCTTAGAGCGAGACAGTTCTTCTGGAATATCTAAATTGAGATTTGGACATAGTTGTAGTATGGTAGGGTTGGTTATAACATAAAAACCAACTG
This sequence comes from Viscum album, assembly GCA_963277665.1. Lineage (NCBI taxonomy): Eukaryota > Viridiplantae > Streptophyta > Magnoliopsida > Santalales > Viscaceae > Viscum > Viscum album. Next base: position 1,636,253,637 of record OY728163.1, on the reverse strand, counting down.
GGCCCCTGGGACATAAATGCCAATAACTCACAGACCAGACATCTGATTGAAACACCATATGTTTCTACCATAGAACTTAGGACATAGATATTTATTATCTGTGAAGTAATAGTGTTAAGGGTACTAAGTGTGGTTTTCAGTTCAGGGAGTCTAGTGTTGGTGCGGGCGGCCGACATATCCATACACCTGGACATTGACAACTGATTTCTGACATAGTGCACGAAAACACTGATTGTGTGTGTGTCCTTAAAATTTTTCTTCAGTCAACTCAACCAGGTCAGCTCACTAGGTATAATCTTTTGACCGTGTCACATCTGTTTCTTTCAGGATTCCTCCCCGCAGAGCCCCAAGAGTCGTACACTCTGACAGCCCACCGAGTGATGAGGCCTCGGTGCAGGGATCTTTACCTGTGGAGGCACCAGCGATTCCACTTCTCGTTGGACCTCCGATGCCTCCATCCACAGCAGCAGACGATTCACGCCGCTTGAGCGTGTTGCATGAGTTCCATCACTAGAGGCCACCCAAGATTCAGGGAGATACAGACCCACAAGCAGCTAAGGATTGTCTGGGGGATATGGAGAGAGTCTTCAGGCTGGTAGAGACACTATAAGACATTATGGTGATTCTTACTGTGAGTCTCTTTCAGGAAGCAGTAGGCAGATTGTAGAGACAGATGCTCCAGGTGCATGACGAGGCAGGCCTTTGAGATACTTCTACTTTGGACTTCGTGATAGATGGAGTGTCGACCAGTAGCTTGTGGAGTGCATCCTCTTGAAGACGAGCGAGTGGAATATGGAGACCTAGTATCTGGATGAGACTTGAAAACAACTGAACTTTAGACTAGGAGTGTTTCGACTTGCCCAGTGGGAAGCACCTCTGTGTGATATGACATGACCATAGTGGGGAGAGCCTCTGTGTGATGTGGAAGAGCCATGGTACTTGACAGGAGGAGTACCTCAGCAGGCTACGAGGAGGAGTGAATCTGTGTGAGCGCAACAGTCCCCTGGTGGGGAGCACCTCTGTGTAACGCAACAAACCCACGATACTCGACAGGAGGAGTACCTCAACAGTCCAAGGAAAGTGGAAAGCACCTCTATGTGATGCAGCATGCCCACTGTACTCGATAGAGTATGAGTACACCATCATCTCAGATTCTGATAGTTTGTCTGTGGATGTTACTTGCTACTATTCCTTGAATAAAATCCTGGTTTGAGCTGATTCAATGACTTTTGAGTTTACCTCATGATTGAGATGGGTTACTATATAACTTAGGTATATGTATGGGCATATACCTATGTAAGGGTTAACCATTGATTTCATACTTTTTGGTTATCCTTGATGAATTTTTTGAGACCATGAGGGTCTCGGGGTGCATACTGAGTATCGTTATACACTCCCCTACACGGGCTATGCCCACACCTCATTGTGTTGGGAGTAGATGATAGACAACGCTAATCGGGGCAGAGAGTAGTAGGACTGGTCTATACCCGGAGGTGGACCACTCGGTGAGACATACACGGAGCGGATGGACAGAAGTTGAGTGATGAGGATTCCATTTATACCTACCCTTTAGGTAGGGGTCACATAGGACTACCTAGTAGCTAGTTTACTTCACTTTTTCTGTTGTACTAGCACTTCAGTTGTATTGTACTTTTCTATTGGGCTTGTATATCCGGCCCCATTACTTTTAGCACACTCTTTTTTATACAGTTTCACCTAGTGTTTTACTTTCAGCTATGTACTATGTTGTTTTTGTTTACTGTTATAAAGGAAATGCCTTCCTAATTTAGGGATTTACGCCTTTGGTGCTAGTCGCCAGCCCCTGGCCTATGGAAGGAAGGATGGGGGTAGTCACAGCACGGGCCCTGAGGATGGGTCATGGAAAATTGGTATCATATATTTAATCAAGTTATTCTTTAGGTAGTAGGCAGACGTGACAGAAGAGATAGTCGATCAGCTGGCAGTGTGCGATGTTTTGAGGTGTTACCACCACCACCACAAGGAGGTCCACCCTGACTGGAGGGAGCTGGTGGATAGGGGAGATCTTAGCTTCAGGCAGCTAAGGCATATGACCACGACCCTCTAGAGATGATTCGAGGTACTATCTGTGTCTACTCCACCTTAGCTTTAGTTCTTATTGACATAGGTTCCAGTCATTCTTTCATTGCCACTTCCCTCATTCGTAGCTCGAAGATTTCGACGGAGCCGTTGGCTCGATCCTTATGGCTAGAGAATCCAACGAGAGTAGACTCGATGATTACGCACTGGTTCCGGTAGTGTGAGCTTGTTCTAAGAGGCAATAGCTTCGACTGGGATCTACATGTAGTGGCGTCGAGGCCTTACAACGTCATCTAGGGTATGGACTTGCTATCTATAGTTAATGATCGGATTGAATGTATTAGGCGCAATGTGTGGTGTGTCCGCATGGATGGGACCAGGATTACCTTTACCGGTGAGAAGGGAACCTTCGCCGCATAGAACAGACTTACTCTGAGGACGGTGCAGCCGATCACTCATCAGTTGGTCTGCCTTACCCTCAGAGCAGTTGATGTGGAGAGTTCGAGTTATCCTGTATTGGTGGACCAGTACACAGATGTTTTCCCTGACGATGTTTCAGGACTACCTCTTCGTAGAGATATTGACTTCTACATTGACCTATACCCTGGGATGACACCAATATCTACTCTAGCATATCGGATGGTTCCCACTAAGATTCATGAGCTGTGGGTATAACTGGAGGACTTGCAGGGAAAGGGATTTATCTGGCCTAGTGTTTCTCCCTGGGCAGCCCCGATTCTTTTTTCCAAGATGGCGGATGTGAGATTGAGGCTTTGTGTCGACTACCGTTTCCTGAACCAGGTGACCGTGAAGAACAAGTACCCACTTCCAAAGATTGATGACCTCTTTGATCAGTTCATGGGAGCACGATGGTTCTCAAAGATAGACCTCAGATCAGGCTATCATCAACTCAGATTTCGAGATGAGGATGTGCAGAAGACGGCCTTCAGATGTTCCTACAACCATTATGAGTTCTTCGTTATGCCCTTTGGCATAACCAACGCTCTAGCAGTGTTCATGTGTCTCATGAATAGGATCTTTTAGCCATACCTCGATCTCTTTGTCGTAGTCTTCATCTACAACATTCTGATCTACTCTACCACTAAAGAGGAGTATGCCTACCATTTGAAGGTAGTACTGGACACACTCTGAGAGCACCAGCTTTATGGTAAGTTCTCAAAGTGTCAGTTTTTTATTCGAGAGGTTCACTTCCTGGGACATGTCATCTCGCAGGCTGGAGTTGCAGTGGATCTAGTGAAGATTGAGGCGGTACTTTCTTGGGTGACACCCAGAAGTGTGATGGAGGTACGGAGTGTCCTGGGCTTGGATGGATATTACCTGAGGTTCGTTCCAGACATTTATAGAGTTGCAGCACCACTAACAACCTTGACGTAGAAGGGGAAACCCTTCGTGTGGTTGGAGAGATTGCAACAGAGCTTTCAAGAGCTAAGGAAGAGGATAACTAGTGCCCCCCCATCTTGAGGCTTCTAGAGGAGGGCATAGGGTACATAGTTTACTGTGATGCATCAAGGACTGGACTTGGGTGTGCCCTGATGAAGGAGTGAGCAGTGATAACATATGGTTCTCAGCAGCTAAGATAGATTGAGCAGAACTACGCTACCCATGACCCGGAGTTAGCAGTATCATTCTTCGCCTTGAAGATGTGGAGGCACTATATTATGGGCTAGCGTTTCATGGTCTACTCTAATCACAAGAGTCTCAGGTATATCTTCTCTCATAAGGACCTAAACCTGAAATAGTGGAGTTGGATTGAGCACCTCCAATACTATGACTTTGAGATAGTCTATACTCCTGGGAAAGGGGAATGTTGTTAAAGATGCACTCAGTAGGAGGTCTGGTATACAACTTTTAGGAGAGGTGATAGAGCAACTGGCTGCCTTATAGATATCCTTTGTAGATAGAGATGTGGAAGCATTCCTACAGTATCTTACATTCACTCCCTGATTTCCTCAGTGAGTCAGGGAGGCGCAGCATGGAGATGCCGACTGTGATGCACGGCGTGCTTAGATATCCACAGGGCAGGCACCTGATAGATTTTCTGATGGTGGGGAGCATGTCATCCTCTTCCAAGGACGTACTATGGTACTAATAGCACTTCAGGAGGAAGTGTTGAGGGAGTTTCACACGTCCCCTCTGGCGGTACATCCAGGAGTGGCTAAGATGTACCAGGACCTTCGATGACAACACTGGTGGCCAGATATGAAGAAGGTAGTAGAAGAGTTTGTCTCATGATTCCTCACTGGTCAGCAAGTGAAGACGGAGCACTAGGTACCAACAGGCTTTGTTCAGCCCTTAGAGGTCCCTGAGTGGAAGTGGGATGGGATATCCATGGACTTCGTGATGGGTCTTCCATGTACATCCAGGAGTCACGATTCGATATGGGTGATTGTTGACCGACTCACCATGTTGTCCCATTTCCTACCGATCAGAGAATAGGGTTTAGTAGAATGTTTGGGACGCCTCTATGTGCAAGAGATCATGCGTTTCCATGGAGTACCTTCTTCTATTGTCTCCGACCGTGATGCATAGTTAACTTCTCGGCTATGGAAGGTGTTGCAGGAGGATTTTGGGATGCAACTACGTCTGAGCACCGCATTCCATCCTCAGACAGATGGACAAACTGAGTGGACCATTAAAACCCTCGAGGGCATGCTCTGTACATGTGTCGTCGACCTTGGTCACAGATGGGAGGATCACTTGACTTTGTTAAAGTTTTCATACAACCACAACTATCACTCCACCATTGGTATGGAAACTTTTGAGGCCTTGTATGGTCGACCGTGAAGATCGCCAATGTGCTGCACAGACCTAGGGGAGTCAGCACTAGTGGGACCAGAGATGGTATGGGCTACCACGGAGAAGGTTCATATCATCCAGGAGAGGATGAAGACTGCACAGAGGAGGCAGAAGTCATATACTGACAGGAGACAGAGACCTCTGTAGCTCGAGGATGGCGACCACATCATTCTATTGGTCTCACGTCAACGTGGTCAATGGAGATTTGGACGAGGCGGCACGTTATCTCTACGATTCATCGGATCTTTCTAGGTGTTCAACAGAGTAGGTGAGGTGGATTACCTCTTGGTTATTCCACCTCAGTTGCACCAAGTGCACATCGTCTTCCACGTATCTCAGTTGTGGATATACGTGCACGACCCTTCCCACATCATCGACCATGCGGAGCTGGACATTGATGATAGAGCGACATTCACAGAGGTTCCAGTGGATATTGAGGATCAACAGGATCATGTCCAATGTGGACGGTCGATACCTATGGTACCCATTCGCTGGCAGCACAGGAACCTCCATGAGAGCACATGGGAGAGGGAGGGTTAGATGTGTGCTCAGTACCCCCATTTTTTCCCTTAGTTTTAGTTGTATATTACAGGGATATAAATCCCTAAGGTGGGGAGAATGTAAAGACTCAGAAATTCTGTGATTTTTTTTTTCATAAATTCATTGGATTTTTACGAGTCCACGGAAATTTACGACGCTTGATTTCGAGGCCCGGTGTGACCGAAAAAAATTTCTGAAGTTTTGGTTGGGAATGTTCAGTAAATGTACGAGCAGGATTTTATAACATTTGAACTGGTGCTCAGAATTGAAATATGAGGGCACCGTTGAACTCACAGTGCCAATATTCTTTTAAGACGACTTTCACCTTGAAGGCAGTTGGTCGGGAATGGAAGTTAGTTTCTGGGGTTTTTAAATAAATTTAATAAAAATAAGAGGATAACTTATTTGTATTTAATGGTGGTTAAAACCTCCAATAGGAGGTTAGAGGTGGGGGTCACCACACTATAACCTCTAATGAGTGGTTATGGTGGTGGGGCCCACCCGCACATAACCTCCCTTGGGAGTATATTCATGGAGGGACCCAGACGAGATTTAAACCCCCTTCAACCCCCCATTTATGTGGGATGAAACTCCCCGCCTACCCCACTATTTAATTTTTCCAACCCTCTCAATTAATTAATTGAATTTTTTTTCACTTAATTAATTTAAAACCCATTTGAATTATTTTTAATTCTATGACCAACAAATTAAATAATGGGTTAACATAACCCATTATTTTTGGTTGGCGGATCCTTTTGTTGGAACTTTGGGAGAGGAAGAACTTTTGGAGAACCCTTGGAAAAATATCCTCCAATGAAGAACAAATTCCTAACGAAGAATGAGGACGAAGCTCGATCCCTAATCAGAAGCGTCTAGCGGGGGTGACGAACTCCGAAGACCCCACCATCATCGACTTCATCTTCTTCCACACTCCACCTCCATCTATGATCGTGGTAGGGGTTGTTTTATGTAAGAGTTTTACCCTCCGTTCTTCTTCGTTTGTTGAACTAATTGTTTCCATTTGATATCACCATAATGAGGAGGTATCAGATTGCAAAAACACGGCCCAAACCTCTCCCTTTGTTGTTCTCGTTTGTTGACGACGGAGGTGGAGCAATGACGGTAGGCGTCGGACCGACCGCGAAAAATACAGGCGGTGCAAGTGCCGCCGGGTCGCCAAGAGGGCGTGGCACCACCATTCCACTGGGAAGGATGGCTGCGGCCGGGCCGGACTACGGGAGAGGTGGTGTGGTACCGTCGCACTGCGTGGAGGAGATAGAGGCCGTTGCAAGGCCGAGCCACAGTAGAGATGGCGTGGTGCCATCGTGCCGCGTAGGGAAGTAGCTGGCCACGGCCAGGCTGTGCCGCGGTAGAAGATATACAGTGCCATCGCGCTGCGTGGAGGGCAGCAGAAACGCAGCGCTGTCGCACCACGTTGGAGGTGCAGAGGCGGCCAGCCAGGCTAGCCGTGGTGGAGCTGGAGCGGCTAGCCGCTCTGTCAGCTAGGAGGAGTGGGACACTTCCGGGTCCCACTTGAGCTGGGCAGGCACCCCCAAGCACTGGTTTGGTTCCACCCGAATGGTTCAACCGTTAGAGATCCAGGGGGTGCGCACCTCCCCCTTGGGCGTGGCTAGGGCAGGCCGTTGGGCCTCCAGCTGGCCTGGCCACCGGGCCGCCAGGCCGTTGGGCCCCCCGGATGGGCCGCCCCCAGGCCGGGACGCCCTCCGGCAGGGCCAGGCCAGCCGTCCTTGGTCCTGGCCGACCACTCAGGTTGGGCCGCCCAATCGGGCCGGGTTAGTCCGACTGGGTCGGACCGGTCCTGGACCCACTTTTCCCTATTTTCACATTTTTTTCCCATATCACGGACTACAGGTGTCTGATTGACGAACTGTCTATGAAGAAGGAAAGCTTAGAGCAAGACGATTCTTTTGGAATATCCCACTTGATAATTGGACACAGTTGGAGTATGGTCGGGTTGGATTGAACCTAAGAACCAACTGGGCCCCTAGGATGGAAATGCCAATAACTCACAGATCGGGCGTCCAATTGACGCGCCGTCTATTGCGTTAAGACCCCTATGACAAGGATGGGTCATGAAAACATTCTTGATTTATAGTTTCAAAAATATTTTCCCTTGTCTGATTCATCTCAATTTGGTCAATCACATCATTCATTTCCTTAACCTAATTCTTATATCTAGCTACTTCTTAAAAGCATTTTGGCTCCACTTGTGATAAGTATGTTGCATTCTGTAGAGACTTCATCCCTCTTGTCTGCACTGGTTCTGTCTAATCACCAATTATGTTCTCTCTATCAATTTCATCCCTTCTTTATGTTATCTATTAATACCCTTATTTATTCTCAGAATATGTGTCTTATTCTAAATCAATCACTGGAGATGGAGTGTCTCCTGATCATCTCATCTCTTCATCACTATCCTCTCGAGTCTGGCCATGTATTTGCTGAAGATTCTATTAATTTTCTACTATAGTCACATCATTACTTTCAACTATCTTTACCAAACACTTATTGAATCATTTATACTCTTTTCTTTTCATTGAGTAGCCAAGAAATATCCCTTCATCCCCATAGGATTCGAATTTTCAATGTTTCTCCTTATTGATAATGAAACATTTACATCTGAAAATTTGAATGTACTTTAATGATATCTTCTTTCCATACCATAAATCATATGATGTATTCTCCTATTTTGGAAAAAGAAATGATCTATTTTAAGTGTATACAGTTGTCATCATACCTTCTTTCCTAAATTTCTCAGGAATGTCTTTCACAATGAGCATTGTTCTATCCATGTCATTGAAAATCCGATTTCTTCTGTCAACTAATCCATTATACTATGGAGTTCTTACGACTGAAACTTGATGCACTATCCCATTTTTTTGAGATAATCCTCCACTTGGATATTTTTTGAACTCTGTTTCATTACCTATTCAAATCATTCAGATTTTCTGACCAAGAAGCTTTTCACATTCCCATCGATATCTTGTAATTAAATTGAACACTTCCTATTTGTGGGTGATTATTGAAACCCATGCCATTCTGCTATAGCCATCAATGAATAGAACATAATATCTCATCACATCAATAGCCCTATGAGAAATTGTCCCACACACATCAATATATAGTAGCTCAAGGAATCTTGTTGAGTTTTTCTCCTTTTTCTTAGGTCTTTCGAATTTTCTTCCCATATTGGCAGGCATCACATATATGAGTACGATCACGTGATAATCTAGTGAGATTTCGAGATGCATCATATTTTTCCAGATCATCCAAGGAACCTTGGATTATGTGGACAAGACACTTATCCCATAACTTGTTTTCATTATACTTTGACAGAAAGCACATATCTTCTTCTCCACCCACAAGGTAGAGATTCTCTTTTGTATGGTTTCATTGAAACACAACAACATCATCCTCTTCCTTAATGATACATAATTTCTTGAAAAATCTTATAGCATTCCCTAAGTCACACAATTGGTTGACACTAACTATGTTTTGACTAATCCCCTCAACAACAAAAACATATGCTCATCTCATGTTATTTTCTCCAAACATAGCTTTTCCTAACCCAAAAATTTTAATGTCGCCATCATTAGTAAATATTAGTATACTTTTTTTATCATACATGATTATGGTTACTAGATCCTTATTTCACGTTATATGGGAAGTACATCCACAATTAATGATCCACATCCCAGTGTGATCTGATGCCTTGAACACAATTTCTACAACCACTGCCTACTACGTGCTTCTCTTCTTGACCCAAGAATTTGACTTCATATCCGACATCAAATGATAATATTGATCTTGATCAGTATATGATGATCCATCTTCATACTACAGGTCTTCAAATCAATTTTGTATCTTTAGGTATCTTAACGATACATTTGGATTCTTATTATGAAAAAATTCAGACTACCTCGACAGATTCCTCTACATTGTTGATGTGAGATATGTTACCGTATGTATAAGGCCTTTACACCTAATACAATTACCAAAAAATGATGACCTGAAATTTTGAGCTATGTACCACAACCTATGTTGGTCTTGTTTCCTTTGGTACCTCTTTTCTATGAAACATACATTTAGAGAGTGTCCCATATTACCACAACAATATCATCTTATATGAGGTATATTCTTATGTTTCAATGATGAACCTGTAGTTGTGTCTTCGGTTCTCTGAATCTTATGATTCCGCTTCAAGCCCAAATCAATCTTCAATCTTGGAGTGGGTGCTTGTGGTCTAACATGATCCATAACTGCTTTCTGTTTTAGATCAAGCCCCATAAAAGACTTATCATTCAAAATTGGTTGTTACTTCTATTTTGATGAACCACTATTCTCAAATATCACCTTCTCAGTTGATTGTATGATCTTATTTCCTAGAAATTTCTCCGGATATTCAATTGTTCATTTCAGATTAACAACTTCCTCTTCTAGTAGTTCGATATATTTTATTTGATATTTTCCAGCTTCTTTCAACCTATCAATTTCTATTTTCTATTCTTCATTTTTTAGTTTGTACTCAACCTCCTTTTCGGAGCTTTCTTGCTTTGAAGACCTCATCTGTTCAATTTCTGCATTCATCTCAGAATTCTCTTCTTCCTGCTGCTACATAAAGAGTTTGACATCATGAACAACCTTATTAGATTTCTTTTTCTAGGATATCAAAATATCTACCTTTTATAGGGAAGCTTCTAATTCAGCCTAAAGATCAACCCTTACTTCAATTTCTCCTTCTTCATCATCACTTAATTTTCATGATAATTAATTTCCAACAACAACCACAAAAGCATCTATTTTATGATCCTTGCAGTCCTCGAACTATTTTGCCTCAGATTCATCTAAACATTCATCCTCTTTTGATAGCAGATTATTCTTTATAAAGAACATTCTCTTATTACTTGTCCATCCTTTTTCATTTGATGAATACTTCTTTTGGGGAATTTCATCATTTTCTAAATTTTCATCATTTTACTTCATAGGACACTTTTCTACAAAATTCTAAATCTTTCCACATCAAAATCATGAAAATGAATGTTTACATTTGAAAATCCATTTTTCCCTTTTCATATTGGAGGATAGAAAGGACATGACATGATCCATATTGTCCCTCTAAGGACTATCTTCAACAAATATATTCTTAATGTCCTTGAATTACACTTCTTTAGACATCCCCTTTTCTAATACATCTTTATCATCGTTTCTCATTTCATATGCTACAAGGGTACTATGTAGGTTATCTAGTGTGAACTCTTTTGGGTATTTGTCTTCTAATACAGAAACTTTTGGATTGAATCATGGTGGCTGTTTCTTCAAGATATGTTTCAAAATCATTACATATTCAATGAATTATCCAAGGATTCACATGTCATTCACAATAATATTTATCTTTTCGAAGAATGAACTCAATAGTCTCATTGGGATTTATCCTGAGATCCTCATACTTGTTCAATAGAACCTGCAAATTTGCTTCTTAGACTTTTGAGTCTCCCTCATAAACATTCAACAATTTTTCCCACATTGCATGTGTTGTTTTACAGGACATCACCTTTGTATAAATTCTACTTTATAGGGACCCCCATAAAGCATTGATCCCTTTTGCACCAACATCCAATTTTCATTATTCAGCTTCTGAAAAAGCTCCACTATCAATGCCAGTGGATATTCCATGCATACCTATTGTGAACACATCCATCCCTACTGATCAGAAGTAATAGTGCATTCGATTCTTCCATAGATGAAAATTATTTCTATCAATGATCATAATTTCTTTATGATTGACCACCTATGTTTCTTCTTCTTGAGAGTGAACCAATAACTTCAAAACATTCCCTATGATACTAATTGTTAGTTCTACTAGGTCGAATACCTAGATAGGGGGGGTCAATCAGGGAATGAAATATTAAAACCTTTTCTCTTTGGGATCTTGTTTCGTTATTAGAAAAAACTCAATTATCTCTTCATCATGTAGAAACATACATGAATATATGAAATAATTCATAGTAAACATTGATTTTTACTTGGTTCACCCTCACTGGGCTTTGTCCACAGAGAATACAACAATAATATGCTGATGTACCAAATTCACTAAAGCTCACGACAAATAATGAGTACAATGTTCATTCTAGATATGCTATGCCTAGGATCACTACATTTACAAGTTTTAGGGTCTTCTCATTGCATTCCCAAGGGTCACTCCCTATGCCTCTTTCTATGTCTCACTGCTGGTGGAAAGGGTCACCTTCTTCCACTTCATTCCCTCACTGCTCTTGTAATGGAATCTATCCATATTTTATGGACTTATAGGTCAAACAAAATTTATAGTCATGGATGTCCCTTCATTTTCATGAATTCCTACATCTTCATGTATAGGAAGATGATCTGTTTAAGTTCCTTTTTCACCAGATGATGAATTACACCATCCCAGGTACTTCTAGGTACCAGAAATTCCTTTCGCAAATAGATTGGAAGCTTTTTCAATCTTCCTTATGAAAATAGAGAACCACCTGTCTCTCCTTTATACTGAGTACCAGGTTTGGTATGCAGATCACCTCCTCCACGTATTTCTACCACTTACATGAGCTACTATCACCTCTATGCACCTCTACCTTCGCTCTGCCTCTGTGAAATGGCCTCCTTCTGTGAACTGTTCTCTATTCGCGGACTGTATTAACTTTCGGTTACTGGATATCTACCTCCTCGTACCTCTTGCAAAAATATTTTTCTCGCATACTGGAGATTCATCCTCTGTATACCAAGTCAACCCATTCTGCATTCTAGACTTCCTCCTCAGTATACCAGACTTCTTTTGCAGGTTTAGAATCCCCATAAACACCTTCGGCAGAATTACTTCTGTGCAAACCACTTTTCGACTTTGCCAAATTCCCAGACCAAAATTTTTTTTCTAATGATATTCGGTCTCCACTGTAATTTATGGGATTAACAAATCATATATAATCAAATATATCTGATAAAACCGCAAATCCATGATTTACCAAATCTTCGTTTCAGCCTTCACCACTTACAGATCATTCATCCGCCGCTAACCGCAAGTTACCTATGAACCATTTTTCATACACAATCCACATACTTCCTTTGCTCTTACGCGATTGATCTCCTCCATCGATGACAATCCATCCGCGTACCGCACCACCTTCTGCCGCGAACCATTTTCAGTTTTCGCGAACCGCTCCAGGGTACCATACCAGATGCTCTGGGTACCATTCTTGGAACTTGGTATGCAACCCATGAATTATGGTATGTGGTTCTTACCCTTTTCCAATTATTTTCAACATTCTTCATACAGTTAACTCCAATTATGAAATCCTTCCTTTTCTAACATCAAATACCGGATTTTGAGGCCCAAAAATTTGGAAAACACTGGGAAACTACGTCACATTAAAAACCTGTCTTCAGAAAACACCAATTATACTCATTTGAAGTCATTTGTCTTTGTCCAAAAACCCAAATACACCAAAAACATACTAAAAGGACACCTTGAGGGATTTGTTTCCAACACTATTACTGTCATGACCCGTCCTCGGGACCCGTGCCATGACTACCCCAAGCCCGCCTCCCATAGGCCAGGGGCTGGCGACTAGCACTAAGGCGTAAATCCCAACAAAAAGGGGAAGGCATTGCCTCTTTAAATTAAAAAAACACTACAAAGTAAGCAAACAGAAGTATACACTAAGTAAAACTGGGTACAATATTAAGTACGGAAAGTAAATGAGCGAGAATAAAAACCCAAACTGAAAGTAAGGTACAACTGGAAAGAAGAACAGCAACTGAAAGTAAAGAATAAATGCCGATCCGTCCTATAGCATCCCTCCTATTTGTCACATAAACTTTCATTACATTAAAAAAACTGAGGATCTTTAAGGTTTAGTGTCTTGGAAACTAGGATCTTAATACATGAAACAAAAAAAAACATTCTTCTTAAACAATTGAAAGGCTTCTCCTTATGTTCATCTTAGGTTCATTACTGCATCTCATAACCTGGGGACATACATCAAAATAAAGGGTGAGCAGAAGGCCCAGTAAGGGAAACAAGAGAAACATTTTACTTGTGAACATGAGATACTTCAATAAGGTCATGAAAAGAAATTTAAGGCATGAGAAAGAAATCATGAGGCATATCATAATAAAAATAAAATTTTTCATAAATTGAAGATGTGGCTACATCATTTAACATAGAAAATCATGAACATATCACCAAGGTCCATCCCCAAGGTGTTATTTGAAAATTAACAAGGTTATTCACCAAGATATCGTGAAAATTGTAATCTCTAGTGGTTACATAATTACCCAATGCATTGGAGCACTACCAGGGCGCACCCTTAAATTTTCCTTTATTATCATGTGAGCCACAAATATCATCATAAATCTTTTCATAAACAATCCATATATCATAAAAGAAATGGGTTTCATTTCATAATCATAACATTTTAAAAACTACTTTAAAGACATGATCTTTACGTCACTTTAAACCCACAGAAGGAAGAGCGGGTCTCATGTATGTAAATCCCAGAATTTAAAATAAATAATTTTGATATATATGTGAATACCCCTTTTGAAAACGATCTTTGAGTATTCACTCAATAAAATAAAATTACTTTAGAAAAAGAGAGAGACATTTTGAGACAGAAATTCTGTAGCATAATAGCTATGTTTCGGGGTTTTAGAAAACATTGAAAAGAGAGGGGACATGGGTCAAACACTCATAAATGACCCATAAAACAGTAGAGGGACAGAATATAAAGTATTTGAGAACATGGTAATGAAATTTAAAAGATATACCATATGAAATGAAGAACATGAAAGGAATACAAAAATAAGATTTCTCTTATGAAAATTCGGCAGCCCAACGACGTCACTTAAACTTCAACAAAAATGAATTGATGAGATCAAATATGGTCTCTCACAATATGAACATAAAAGATCAGTATGATAGATATAGATATCATACCCCAACATAATACAAAAGGAACTTGAAATACTTGACATGAAATTAGATCTTTGAAAAATAAGAAAGGCGAACGAATCCCTTAAAAATTCGGCAGCCTAACAGCATCACTTAAACTTCAAAAAAAAAATGAATTGAAGAGATCAAATAGGGTCTCTCATCATATGAACATAAAATATCAGTATGATATATATAGAGATCATACCCCAAAATAATACAAAAGGAACTTTAAATACTTGGCATGAAAGTAGATCTTTGAAAAATGAGAAAGGCGAACGAATCCCTTAAAAATTCGGCAGCCTAACGACGTCACTTAAACTTCAACCAAAAATTAATTGACAAGATCAAAATAGGGTCTCTCATCATGTGAACATAAGGGTTCAGTATGATAGATACAGAGATCATACCCCAACATAATAAAAAAGAACTTGAAAGACTTGACATGAAAATAGATCTTGAAAACGAGAAGGGTGAAAGAATCCCTTAAACATTCGGCAGCCTAACGACGCCACTTAAAACATCAAAATACTGAATTGAAGAGATAAAATGGGGTCTCTCATCATATGATCATAAAATATCAGTATGATAGATATAGAGATCATACCCCAACATAATAAAAAGGAACTTGAAAGACTTGACAAGAAAATAGAACTTGAAAATGAGAAGGGTGAAAGAATCTGTTACATAAAATTCGGCAGCCTAACGACGCCACTTAAACATTCATAAAATGAAATGATGAGAGTAATATGGGGTCTCTCATCATATGAACATAAAAAGGACAGTATAATGAATATAAAAGTACATCCTCCAACATAAGAACATGGATCATAAAAGGAATGACATAAAAGAGATTACTTGAAAAGAAAGAGAGAGGTCAGATCCCTTACCTTAAAATGTAACTCTTAAAACTCAAAGGTTGGGACCTTGAGGGCTTGGGGGAACCTTGGGAGGACTCCTTGGGAGGTAATGAGACTAGAAATTAATTGGGGGAGAGTGGGGAGTCGAATGGATGAGAGGATGTCTTGGTATTTATTGGGAAAGTGAGGGGATAAGGCATTAATGGCCAAGGGGCACCTCATTAGTGGTTTTGGAAAAACCATGGGCTTACCCATGGTATTTTCCCATGGTATTGGCCACTTGGGACACCTCATACTGTATCTTACTATTCATAAGTCGACCAAATTGATTACAGACTTAATACATCATTTAATGATGTCATTAAACACCCGTAACTTAAAAACTGTATTTTAACTATTCATCGAAAATTCAACTTTCTCAGAAAAATCCCAAAATTTCACCTTAACCAAATATCAATTCTCTGATTTCAAAAATGAACTCCATTTTATAAAAATAATTTTCTAAATATTTTTAATTTAATTTTTAAATAAATACACTATTCACCGAAAATTCAATTTTTTCAGAAAAATTCCCAAAAATTACCTTAACATAATATCGATGCTCCAAGTTCAAAAATGAAATCCATTTTATAAAAATAATTTTCTAAATATTTTTAATTAAAATTTTAATTAAAAAAAACTATTCACCCGAAAAAACTAATACTTGACTAATAATTTATGGAACCGTTATTTAACCATTTTATTGAATCATATTACTTAATCAAGGTGCCTAGATTAATTTAATGCTTTATTTAAGTGAGATTACTAATCCATTTGGTCACATTACTAATCCTAAGCATAAAATCACTATTCATAATTTACTATTCATCAAAAATCAAGTTGATCTTATTAGACTCTAAATTTTGTACTAGATATAATTGTAGAAGACCATTTTTTGAATATCATTACACGTTTTTAATTATTTAAGGTTTACATAATCTTTATTAAAATATCCTTTTTCTAAAATTCATAAAAAAATATTCATATTATATTTATCTGGTCATTTGAAAATTCATAAACTTCATCATAAGAAGAAATCCCAATTTTTATTTAAAACAAAGGATTAGACAATGCAGTTACGGTCTCCTTACATAGCCCCTTATCACACCAGCATAGGACCTAAGTGTAAGGTGTGCTAAGGTGAGAGAATCTGAGGGAGGCTCGGCCAACATCGCACGAGTAGTAATTTCTATCAGTTTGAACTTCTCGCGAAGGTGATTCTATTCTAGCTTCAGACAATGAAGTTCGGCTTGGGTTTGGTCCAGAGAAAACCCCAATGGTGCTACCTCCTTCCCAAGTTATGTTAGATGGGATTCAATCAGTCCAAGACTACTGGGTGTGGCCATCAAATATTCTTTCTATATTAATTAAACAAGATTACTTGTATTTAGAGACAATAAAAAAAAGTTTAGTTTCCAGAGGTCATATTGACCAATGGTCATATAACAGTTAAAATCTAACGGTCTCATTTTAATTATACTCATGTTATCAAATGAAAAAATTTTGTTGAGTATGAAAAATAAAATAACACACAAAATTAGGAAACAAGATTTAATCAAAATTTCAGGTCGTTACAATCTTCCCCCCTTAAGAAATTGTGTCCTCACAATTTTTAAAATTGGGTTTTGAAATTTTATTGAAAGTCCCACATCAGAAAAAGAGTCAGTAACACTATTACTTTAAAAGAAAGAAAAGGAAGTAAAAAGGCCACCCGAGTTAACCCACACTATGATTCCATGTAGGAAAACATGGACATGGAGGAGAAAACAAAGAGTCAAGTTCTGAGGGAGAGTGGTTGAAAACATGATTAGGAGAAAGTTAACCATGAGAAAATCCCAAAATTATGATGTGTGTAAATGGTGTTTGATTACCCAGTAGGAAGCTTAAACCAACAACGTTTTTGTTTTATGTTCCTTTTAATAATTTTGAGGAATTCATTTACTACATAGAATAAAAACATAAGGAAATATACCTACCATCTAGTAGAGTTTCATCCTTTAATAAGTATCTACCAAAACTAATCTTTTCTCCAAACGATGAGCATTAAAAACTACTTGGTCTCATCAAAACACAAGAATCATCTTCTTGAGAGTCACTTAATCCAGAAAAGATTAACTATCAATTTCTTCTATCTTTGAACATTATCCCAAAAACATAAAGGGTAAGATAAACCAACTCTTCAAAAAGAAAGAATCCCATAGGAAGGGAAACTAATTTTAAATCTTCAAGGTTCCATGGTACTACCCAAAGTTCATCATTGACCATTCCATAATAACGGTTGTTGAAATTCCTCAAAATAAACCAAACTAAGATTGAAACCCAAATACAAGAAGGATTTGATAACATTGTCTTCCAAAATAAAATTCATTGTTCATCTCCAAAAAAACATCAGCCACTCCTAACATCTTATAACAAAAGTAGCTAACCTAATCATATTTTACCCAAGATAGGTTAATCATTTCCATAAGTAACCTAAATTACTATAAGTCCACCTTAAATTCATCGATTCTTCAAAATATAAGTCAACCTTACTCCTCAAAGAAAATACCGTAGTAATCTATTTACCACAATCAAATAGTGTTCCCAAAATAGTGAACATCTTCCAAAATAATAAATATATTTTAATCCCTTAATCATCTCTGTCATATTAATACGGAAATCATCACATTTCCTATCTCATTGGTTGCTGGGACATGTTATTCCATTTCCCGACATTAACTATGAAAATAACGTACAATTAGGGGCTTAAATACTTAGCCAATAATCATGAAAAGGAACTTAAAGCATAGAAGGATAACATGTAGAAGAAAAGTATACCCTAACTTGTGATCCCCTAGGATCCAAACTAGGTTATCCATGATCATATATTCTTATGTGAATCTTTATTTTATTTTATCTTTGTTCCTTTAATAATGGTTCATAGTAAGCTTATGAATTTACCAAAGCATATCCCCTAGGAGTGTTGTAACCAAGAGTGCAGCAAGGCCCGTTGTCGTGTACCAGTTCCCGTTCGAGTCTAGCTCAAAGCGGTGTTTTCGGGTTTTACCCCTATGTACATCTGTGCCAGAGCCACCTCTACCTGCTCGTATCTAGACAGGGATGTATTTGCTCAGTAACCCCTTACCCAATACTCACCAAAATACCAGGGAGATTTCATATATTTATACTTTTCTATAGGGTTCTTCCTAGATTTTTCATATCCTAATTTCCACAAATAACTAAACCATCCTTTGATACCAACTATAGAATCCTGCCTTTTTTTCACATAAACTTTCATTACACTAAAAAAAACTGAGGATCTTTAAGGTTTAGTGTCTTGGAAACCGGGAACTTAATACATGAAACAAAAAAAACATTCTTCTTAAACACTTGAAAGGATTCTCCTTATGTTCATCTTAGGTTCATTACTGCATCTCATAACCTTGGGACATACATCAAAAGAAAGGGTGAGTAGAAGGCCCAGTAACGGAAACAAGAGAAACATTTTACATGTGAACTTGAGATACTTCAACAAGGTCATGAAAAGAACATTAAGGCATGAGAAAGAAATCATGAGGCATATCATAATAAATTTTTTTTTTCATAACTTTAAGATGTGGCGACATCATTTAACATATAAAATCATGAACATATCACCAAGGTCCATCCCCAAGGTGTCATTTGAAAATTACCAAGGTTATTCACCAAGATATCGTGAAAATTGTAATCTCTAGTGGTTACATCATTACCCAAGACATTGGACCGCTATCAGGGAACACCCTTAAATTTGCCTTAAATATCATGTGATCCACATATATCATCATAAATAATTTCATAAAAACCCATATAGCATAAAAGAAATGGGTTTCATTTCATAATCATAACGTTTTAAAAACTGCTTTAAAGACATGATCTTTACGTCACTTTAAACCCACAGAAGGGGAGAGCGGGTCTCATGTATGTAAATACCAGAATTTAAAATAAAAATTTTTGGTAAATATGTGACTACCCCTTTTGAAGAATGATCTTTGAGTATTCACTTAATAAAATAAAAGTACTTTAGAAAAAGAGAGAGACATTTTGAGATGGAAACTCTGCAGCATAACGGCTATGTTTCGGGGTTTTAGAAAACATTGAATACAGAGGGGATATGGGTCAAACACTCATAAATGACCCATAAAAAAGTATAGGGACAGAATATAAAGGATTTGAGAACATGGTAATGAAATTTGAAAGATATACCATATGAAATTAAGAACATGGAAGGAAGAAAAAAAATAAGATTTCTCTTATGAAAATTCAGCAGCCCAACGACGTCACTTAAACTTCAACAAAAATGAATTGATGGGATCAAATAGGGTCTCTCATAATATGAACATAAAAGATCAGTATGATAGATATAGATATCATAACCAAACATAATACAAAAGGAACTTGAAATACTTGACATGAAATTAGATCTTTGAAAAATGAGAAAGGCGAACAGATCCCTTAAAAATTCGGCAGCCTAATGGCGTCACTTAAACTTCAAAAAAATGAATTGAAGAGATCAAATAGGGTCACTCATAATATGAACATAAAAGATCAGTATGATATATATATAGATCATACCCCAAAATAATATAAAAGGAACTTTAAATACTTGACATGAAAGTAGATCTTTGAAAAATGAGAAAGGCGAACGAATCCCTTAAAAATTCGGCAGCCTAACGGCGTCACTTAAACTTCAACCAAAAATGAATTGACAAGATCAAAATAGGGTCTATTATCATGTGAACATAAGGGTTCAGTATGATAGATATAGAGATAATAACCCAACATAATAAAAAGGAAATTGAAAGACTTGACATGAAAATAGATCTTGAAAATGAGAAGGGTGAAAGAATCCCTTAAACATTCGGCAGCCTAACGACACCACTTAAAACTTCAAAATACTGAATTGAAGATATCAAATGGGGTCTCTCATCATATGATCATAAAAGATAAGTATGATAGATATAGAGATAATACCCCAACATAATAAAAAGGAAATTGAAAGACTTGACAAGAAAATAGAACTTGAAAATGAGAAGGGTGAAAGAATCCTTTACAAAAAATTCGGCAGCCTAACGGCGCCACTTAAACTTTCATAAAATGAAATGATGAGAGTAAGAGGGGGTATCTCATCATATGAACATAAAAATAACAGTATAATGAATATAAAAGAACATCATCCAACATAAGAACATGGAGCATAAAAGGAATGACATAAAAGAGATTACTTGAAAAGAAAGAGAGGTCAGATCGCTTACCTTAAAACGTAACTCTTAAAACTCAAAGGTTGGGACCTTGAGGGCTTGGGGGCACCTTGGGAGGACTCCTTGGTAGGTAATGAGACCAGAACTTCATTGGGGAGAGTGGGGAGTCGAATGGATGAGAGGATGGTTTGGTATTTATAGGGAAAGTGAGGGGACAAGGCATTAATGGCCAAGGGGCACCTCATTAGTGGTTTTGGAAAAACCATGGGCTTTCCCATGGTATTTGCCCATGGTATTGGAAACTTGGGACACCTCATACCTTATATTACTATTAATAAGTCGAACAAATTGATTACATACTTAATACATCATTTAATGATGTCATTAAACACCCGTAACTTAAAAACTGTATTTTCACTATTCACCGAAAATTCAACTTTCTCAAAAAAATCCCAAAATTTCACCTTAACCAAATATCAATGCTCTGATTTCAAAAATGAACTCAATTTTATAAAAATACTTTTCTAAATATTTTTAATTTAATTTTTAAATAAATACACTATTCAGCGAAAATTTATTTTTTTCAGAAAAATCCCCAAAAATTACCTTAACATAATATCGATGCTCCGAGTTAAAAAATGAAATCCATTTTATAAAAATAATTTTCTAAATATTTTTGGTTAAATTTTTAATTAAAAAACACTATTCACCCGAAAAAACTAATACTTGACTAATAGTTTATGAAACCATTATTTAACAATTTTATTGAATCATATTACTTAATCAAGGTGCCTAGATTATTTTAATGCTTTATTTAAGTGAGATTACTAATCTATTTGGTCACATTACTAATCCTAAGCCTAAAATCACTATTCATAATTTACTATTCATGAAAAATCAAGTTAATCTTATTAGACTCTAAATTTCATACTTGACATAATTGTAGAAGACCATTTTTTGAATATCATTACACGTTTTTAATTATTTAAGGTTTACATAAACTTTTTTAAAATATCCTTTTTCTAAAATTCATAAAAAAATATTCATACTATATTTATCCGGTCATTTAAAAATTCATAAACTTCATCATAAGAAGAAATCCCAATTTTTATTTAAAACAAAGTATTACACAAGGTAGTTACGGTCTCCTTAAATAGCACCTTATCACACCAGCATAGGACCTAAGTGTAAGGTGTGCTAAGGTGAGAGAATCTGAGGGAGGCTCGGCCAACATCGCACGAGTAGTAATTTCTATCAGTTTGAACTTCTCACGAAGGCGATTCCAATCTAGCTTCACACGATGAAGTTCAGATTGGGTTTGGTCCAGAGCAAAGCCCAGTGATGCTACCTCCTTCCCAAGTTCTGTTAGATGGGCTTCGATCGGTCCAAGACTACTGGGTGAGGCCATCGAATCTTCTTTCTATATTAATTAAACAAGATTACTTGTATTTAGAGACAATAATCAAAACGTTTAGTTTCCAGTGGTCATATTGACCAATGGTCATATAATAGTCAAAATTCAATGGTATCATTTTCATTATACTAATGTTATCAAATGAAACAGTTTTGTTGAGTATAAAAAATAAAATAACACACAAAATTAGGAAACAATATTCATTCAAAATTTCGGGTCTTTACACGTCCACTGGAAGTCCCACCTGAAGGGTGGGTACAGATAGCCTCCTCAGCTCCTCAGGTCCTGCCGTCTGCTCCATGTACGTCCCACCCAGTGGTCCACCTCCAGGTACCTATTTGCTCCAAAATCCCCAACCACGATCAGCGAAGTTTGTCGTCTGCATCCAACACAACGTAGTGCGGGCATAGCCCATGCAGGGGTGAGTATACGCTACTCAGAAGGGAACCCGAGACCCCCGAAGGTCTCCCAGAATCCACAAAGGATAATCCACAAAGGAAAGATACAATCATGAAGTAACAACCAACACTACTTTGGTATATGCGCATACATATACCTAAGTCATCAATTCCCGTTCGGCTCCAACATCCGAGCCCAAGTTTGATCACGTCCACATAGGAGTACAACCCAATCCACACAGGATAACACAACCCAATCCACATATGAAAGCAAGTCAATCATATCGAAGATAAAGATTGAAAGTCAAGACTCAGCTCACACATGTATACTTCTTCGTAAGGTGATAGATATGATCAGATTTAGCCACTGATTCATCTAAGCTGAGACCCATGTAGGATACCAAACCAGCTAAGCTGTCAGACCCACATAGGATACAGACCAGCTACTCTGCCAGACCCACGTAGGATAACAAGAACAGATTCAACACTGCCAGACCCACGTAGGATACAAGAACAATAGCCATCACCGTCGAACCCACAGAGTATTTCAGTATGATGTTCATGGCTGCCGAACCCACGGAGGATTTCAGGACAGTATTCATCACCGTAGAACCCACAGAGGATTTCAGTACAGTCTTCATCGCTGCCGAACCCACGGAGGATTTCAGTGTAGTCTTCATCGCCATCGAACCCACAGAAGATTTCAGTATGGTCTTCATCGCTGCCAAACCCACGGAGGATTTTAGTACAGTCTTTATCGCCTTCGAACCCACGGAGGATTTCAGTACGGTCTTCATCGCTGCCGAACCCACGGAGGATTTCAGTGCAATCGTCGTCGTAGTCGCAACCAACTCTAGGGTTCCCGCACACAGCATGCTTGATTCCAGGAGGGTCCACTCCACGAGCCAAGGGGTCGACACATCAACTAACACGTAGTCTGGAGTTGATGTATCTCAAAGTTTCTTCTCGACAAGAGGAACTCAACGTGACAGACGGCGCGTCAATCGGGCACCCAGTCTGAGAGTTATTGGCTTTTTTGTTCAAGGGGCCCGGTTGGTTTTTAAGTCAAAACAAACCCGACTGCACTCCAACGACATCTAAACCTCGAGCGGAGTAATCCAAAAGGTCTGTCTCTCTAAGAAGAATCCAACAAAGTCGACGACACGTCAATCGGACGTCTGGAACTCAAGTTATGAGCGTTTCCGCTATGAGGGCCTGGTTGGTTTCGTGTTCGAACCAACCCGGATGTACCAAATGTTCTCCAAAACCTTGAGTGTATTAAACCAAAAAGACTGTCTCATTCCAAGGATATCTATGCAACTGATGGTGCGTCGATCAGAGGTCTGTATCCCAAGTTATGGGCAAACAACCGAAAGTGGTCCGAAAGTGGGGGGTCTGGGCCCGGTCCGACCCGGACTGGGTCGACCCTACCCGGGTCCGAGTCTGGACCATTAGGGCGCGGCGCGGCCCGGTGGGCACGACCCTATCCGGTCCGCGCAACCCGGCCCGTCCTGGCCGGGTGGCACGCTGGCTCGACCAGCGGCCGAGCATGGGGGGGGGGGGGGGACGCGGGCCCCCTCCCATCGCGCTCCGCGGATGCGGTACCCACCGCATCCTCCTCCGGATCCCATGCAGCAGCGGGATCCTAGTCACCTACCGCTGTGGCTTCAGCCGAAGCGGTTCCTCCTGGTAGTGCGCCGGGATGCCGCCGCCTCCAGGCGGCCGGCCAGTGCCTGCCTCCGCCTCCGGCCACTGGCGATGCCGCGTCGGCGGTCCGCACTGGCGGCCCGCACTGCCGGTGAAGTCCGTGGGCCACCGGAGCCGCTCCGGTGGTCCGTTCCTGCTCCCGTCTGTGCCTGGGGTCGTCTCGAGACCCTTAGATTACTGCGACAGCCTCCAATCGCTCAACGGTCCTGTTCCGTCATCACCAAATGTTCCGCGCATCAAGAACATAGAATCGGTGGGTTCGGGCTTGTTCGTTGGTCCTCACCCACCGCGTTAGTGTTTTAAATGACTTTCAACAATTTAAACACATGTCTAGGATATAATACAAATAAATTAAATTAAACCAAAACCTCCTACCTCGATGAAGTCATCGAACGAGGTTTCTCGCGGGAAAGAGACGTCGCGGAAGATGGCATCGCGGAAGGAGGATCGTCAGCGTCGCGGTACACTGCGTCGCAGAGAAGAGGACCGTCGGTGTCGCAGTACATGGTGTCGCATCGTCGATCTCCTAGGAACCAGTGTTATTCATCGTCCTTCGACAGAGGTCAGCATTCTTCGTCGGTGATGGTGTGTTCTTTGCGTTCTTCAAGGAGGAGGATGAAAATTCCAAAGCTTGAGCAGTTCCTCTCAAACCTTCTCGCACAACGAAATCCCACTTAAAGAAATAAGACTTTGTCTTATTTAATTAACACACACAAGAACACATTCAATTCGAAATTAAAAATTAATTCAAGAATTGATTACGTTGAATAACTTAATTCAATTCATTAATTAAAAGAGTTGAATTGGCATTTAAAACGGGGTTGCGGGTGAGTTACAAAATTAAATGCACATGGGAGGTAAAAAGGAAATAAAGGGGGTGGAGCTCATGTGGGCCCCACCTCACTAATATCCTACCTAGTGGAGTTAGGATATTATTGGGTCCCACTCCAACCACCATGCCTAGGTTATCACTACTTAGAATGAAAATAAAATTCGTAGCACAATATTTTATTTTATTCTATAATTAACCCATTTAATTAATAACCTCACCTGAGTAAACGTAACTCCGAAAAAGGTGTTCCTAAGAAATTACCGGCGGTGATATTCCATCGGTGCCCTTGGATTTCGATTCCTAGCACCGGTTCAAAAGTTAGAAAAACCCACTCGTTCGTCCACTGAACGTACCCGAGCTAAACGTCGAAAATTGATTTCGGGCACACCGGGCCTCGGAATCAGGTGCCGTCAGAAACTACGTACTCGTAAAATCCCAAAGAAAATTAAGAAAAAGAAATTCCCTTGAAATTTATGGGTCTTTACATTACTCCCACCTCAGGGATTTACATCCCCGTAAAGATACATCACAAACTAGGGAAACAAATGAAGGTACTGAGCACGCATCTGAGCCTTCTGCTCCCAAGTGATCTCCTGGAGGTTCCTATGCTGCCATCTGATGCACACTAGTGGTATCAGCCGTCCACGTAGGACCAGCTCCTGTCGATCCTCGATCTCCACTGGGACCTCCGCAAAAGTCACCCCATATTCAATGTCCAACTCCCCATGGTCGATGATATGCGTCTGGTCACGAACATATCTCCTCAGCTGAAATACGTGGAAGACGTCATGCACCTAGTGAAACTGAGGTGGTAGAGCCAGGTGATAAGCCACCTCGCCTATCCCGTTGAGGACCTGGAATGGTCTGGTGAAGTGCGGAGATAACTTACCGCCCCAGCCAAATCATCGTAATCCAGGTCGAGGTGAGACCCGCAAGAAGACATGGTCGCCATCCTCGAACTCCAGTGCCCTCCGCCTCCTGTCATCATAAGACTTATGCCAGCTCTGAGCTGCCCTCATCTACTCCTGGATGACCTGGACCTTCTCTATTGTGGCCTGGACCATCTCTGGTCCCACAAGTGCTGACTCCCCAGGGTCTGTCCAGTATAGAGTGATCTGAAAGGTCAGACGTACAATGCCTCGTATGGTGCCATCCCGATGGTGGAGTGGTAGCTGTTGTTGTATGTGAACTCCACCAAGGGTAGGTGGTCCTTCCAGCTGCGACCAAAGTTGAGGACACTTGCACGAAGCATGTCCTCAAGAGTCTGAATGGTCCTCTCCGTCTGACCATCCGTCTGAGGGTGAAAGGCGGCGCTCAGACGTAGCTACGTCCTGAATGCCTCCTGTAACCCCTTCCAAAGATGGGAATTAAAGAGAGCATCTCGATCGGAGACGATAGATGATGGAACACCATGAAGCCGTACAATCTCCTTAATGTAGAGGCATCCCAAGATCTCCACTTAGCCCTTCTCTCTGATGGGTAAGAAGTGGGCTGACTTGGTGAGTTGGTCGACAATCACCCAAATGGAGTCGTGACCTCTGGAAGTGCATGGAAGTCCAATCACGAAATCCATATATATTCTATCCCACTTACACTCTGGGACCTCCAAGGGCTATACCAAGCCTGCTGGTACCTGGTGCTATGCCTTCACCTGCTGGCAGGTGAGGCATTGAGAAACGAACTCTGCCACAACCTTCTTCATACCCGGCCACCAGTGCTATCGTCTGAGATCCCGGTATATCTTCTCCACTCCTAGATGTACCTCTAAAGGAGAAGTGTGAAACTCTCTCAGCACCTCCTTCTGTAAAGAAACTGGTACCATGGTACGTCCTCTGAAAAGGATGATATGCTCTCCTCCTATAGAGAATCCATCAGGTTTCTGTCCTGAGTATATCTGCACACGCCGCGTCTCACAGTCAGCATCCCCACGCTATGACTCTCTGACCCGCTGCAGTAGTGGAGGAGTGAATGTGAGTTACTGATGAAAGGCTGATCCATCTCTATCCATGAAGGATATCTGCACAGTGGCTAGCTGCTCCGTCACCTCCCTGAGTTGCTTAATGCTTGTCCTCCTGCTGAGAGCATTAGCTACTATATTCCCCTTTCCAGGAGTATAGAGTATCTCAAAGTCATAGTCCTGGAGGAACTCGAGCCATCTCCACTATCTCAGGTTCAGGTCCTTTTGTGAGAAGATGTACCTGAGACTCTGGTGGTCAGAGTAGACTGTAAAGCGCTTGCCAATCAGATAGTGTCGCCACATCTTCAGAGCGAAGACCACTGCTGCTAACTCCAGGTTATGGGTAGCGTTGTTCTGGTCATGCTACCTCAACTGGCGTGATCCATAGGAGATCACGACCCACTCCTGCATTAGGACACATCCGAGTCCTGTCCCTCATGCATTGCAGTAGACTACGTACCCTACTCCCTCCTCTAGTAGCCTCAAGATAGGTGCACTGGTCAATCTCTGTATCATCTCCTGGAAGCTCTTCTGACATCTTTCTGACCACACAAAGGGTTTCCCCTTATTCATAAAAGCTGATAGTGGTGCCGAAACTCTGGAGAAGTTTGGCACAAACCTTCGGTAGTACCCAGCTAGACCCAAGAAACTCCGCACCTCCGTCACACTCCTGGGTGACTCCCAAGCTAGCACTGCCTCGATATTCGTAGGATCTACTGCAACTCCCGCCTCAGAGATGACGTGTCCCAAGAAGTGGACCTCACGTAACCAAAACTGACACTTCGAGAGGTTGAAATAAAGCTGGTTCTCTTGGAGTGTGACTAGTACAACCCGCAAGTGGTAGGCGCGCTCCTCCTCAGTGGTCGTGTATATCAATATGTCGTCGATGAAGACCACAACAAATCGATTGAGGTATGGCTGAAAGATCCTATTCATGAGACCCATGAACACTGCTGGAGCGTTGGTTATGATGAAAGGCATAACCAAGAACTCATAGTGTCCATACCGACATCTGAAGGTCGTCTTCTGCACGTCCTTGTCTCGAACTCTGAGCTGATGATAGCCTGACCTGAGCTCTATCTTCGAGAACCACCGTGCCCCCTTGAGCTGATCAAAGAGATCTTCAATCCTTGATAACAGATACTTGTTCCTCACGATCACCTGGTTCAGGTGACAATAGTTGATACCCAGTCGCAAGCTCCCGTTCGCCTTCTTGGCAAACAATATCGGGGAAGCCCAGGGTGAAACACTGGGTTAGATGAATCCCTTACCCTGTAAGTCCTCCAGCTATACCCGTAGCTCTTGAAGCTCAGAGGGGGCCATCCGATATGCTGGAGTGGATAGCAGGGCTGTCCTGGGGTACAGGTCAATATAAAAGTCTACCTCTCTACAAGGAGGTAGTCGTGGAACGTCGTCAGGAAAAACGTCAGCATACTGATCCACCACTACAGGAAAACTCAAACTCCACACGTCAACTGCTCCTAGGATGAGGCCAGCCAACTGGTGAGTGATGGGCTGTCCTCTCCTCCACATGAGTCCATCCTAAGCTGCAAAGGCTCCCTTCTCACCGGTGAAGGTGAACCTGCTCCCATGGGTGCTTGCACACCGCACCTTGCGCCTAATACAGTCGATCTGAGCATGGATTGTGGATAACCAATCCATGCCCAAGATGACGTCATAAGGCCTCGACGCCGCTACAAGAAGATCCCAGCCGAAGATCTCGCCTCCTAGAGTAAGCTCACACTGCCGGCACTAGTGCGTAATCGTTGAGTATGCTCCCGTAGGAGTCTCTAGCCGTAAGGATCGAGCCAACGGCTCCGTCGGAATCTCCGAGCTCCGAACAAGGGCAGCAGAAATAAAAGAATGACTCGCTCCTTTGTTTATAAGAACTAAAGAAAGGGTGGAGTAGACACAGATAGTACCTAGAATCATCTCTGGTGCACCGTGGTCATAGGCCTCCACTGCTTGAATCTGAGCCTGTCTATGCCCGCCAGCTTCCTGTGGTCGGGGTGGACCACCTGGTGGTGGTGGTGGTAAAGCCTCAAAGCATCTCCCACCACCTACTGCTCGGCCATCTCCCCTGCCTCGTCCACCTTCTCTCTGCGGACCACCACTGTCGACCCTCTGCCTCTGCCTGGGTGGACCCTCAACCATCTGCTACTCCTCTGCATGGAGGGTCGGGCAGTCACGAGCCATGTGGCCCTGCCTGCCGCATGCATAGCACTGCCTACTCCTCGGAAGGCTAGCTCTGCGCTGTGTGCCCCGCACCTCTGAGCCAGTGTCTTGAGGTCGTCTTCCTGATGGTCCTATCTGCCTGGACCCCTGTGACATCCGTTGACTTCCAGCTGCAGACGACTTTGCTATGTGCCACCCTGCGGTAGGTCTCGCTGCTGGTGTAGGCTCAGAAAGAAAGCTCTCTATGAGAAGAGCTCTCTCCAGTACTCCTACCTGTGTCGGAATGCTGAGGGAGATAATTGATGCCCTGATCTCAAGCCTCAGTCCCTGCTCGAAGGTCCGGGCCCGGAAGAATGGGTCCCGTACCATGTCCGTCGAATAGTACGAGAGATCGGTAAATCTTGCCGAGTACTGGGCGACCGTCATGCTGCCATGCCGCAACTTTAGAAGCTCCTGGATGCGCACTGCATGGAGGGTGGCTGGGACGAACTCCGAGCGGAAGAGGCTATCAAAGTTCCTCCAGAGGAGAGATGCCTCGTCATGCACCTGTAGCATCAAGCTCCACCATCTGCCTGCTGCCGCATTAAGGAGGCTCACTGCGAGGATCACCATGAGGTCATCTGGTGTCCCCACTAACCTGAAAACTCGCACAACCGCCTCCAGCCAATCCTCGGCTGCCTGAGGGTCCATCTCCACACGGAACATGGCCGGTCTCTGATGCTGGAACTCATGCAGTGCACTAAGGTGACGAGCACTATCAACGGCTGGGGCTGGTTGCATCAGTGGCTCGGTGGGTAGAGATATCGCCTGTGCCTCTGCTGAAAAACGGCCCTGCACCGAGGCCTCGTCGCTCGGTGGGCTGTCGTCTCGCAAAAAATTCGGAACCCTAGCTGGCTGCCATCGTGGTGCCATACTGAAAAGAAATAGGTGCACCACGGTCAAAACAATTTACCTGGTGAGATGACACAAAGTAATCACAAAGAAAACTTTTGAAACACACATGCAATCAATGTTTTCGTGCATTGAGTCGGAAATCAGAAGTCAGGGTCTTGGTGTACGGATACGTCGGCCGCCGCACCAACACTGGACTCCCTGGACTGATAACCACACTCAATACCCTTAATAATATTGCTTCACATAGAGGAAAGATCAGAATCCTGAGTTTTACGGTAGAACCGAACTCCTTTGATACCAATTTGTCACGACCTATCCTCGGGACCCGTGCCGTGACTACCCCAAGCCCGCCTCCGATAGGCTGGGGGCCGGTGACTAGCACCAAGGCGTAAATCCCGACAAAAAGGAGAAGGAATTGGCTTTGTAAAGTAAACAAACACCACAAAGTAAGAAAACATAAGTATACACTAAGTAAAACTGGGTACAATAGTAAGTGCGGAAAGTAAATGGGCCAGAATAAAAACCCAAAATGAAAATAAGGTAAAACTGGAAAGAAGTATAGAAACTGAAAGTAAAGCAGCAACGTCGAGCCGTCCACTGGAAGTCCCACCTGAAGGGTGGGTACAGACAGCCTCCTCAGCTCCTCCGGTCCATCCATCCTCTCAGTGTACATCCCGCCTAGTGGTCCACCTCCAGGTACCGACTTTCTCCACAAGCCTCAACCACGATCAGCATTATCCGTCGTATGCATCCAAAACAATGTAGTGTGGGCATAGCCCATGCAGGGGTGAGTATACGCTACTTAGTAGGGACCCCGAGACCCCCGAACGTCTCCCAGAATCCACAAAGGATAATCCACAATGGAAAGATACAATCACGAAGTAACAACAAAAACTACATAGGTATATTCCCATACATATACCTAAGTCATCAATTCCTGTTCAGCTCCAACATCTGAGCCCAAGTTCGATCATGTCCACATAGGAGTACAAACCAATCCACACAGGATAACACAACCCAATCCACATAGGAAAGCAAGTCCATCATATCTAAGATAAATATTTAATGTCAAGACTTAGCTCACACAGTTATACTTCTTTGTAAGGTGATAGAGATGATCAGTTGTAGCCACTAATTCATCTAAGATGGGATCCGCGTAGGATACTAAACCAGCTAAGCTGTCGGACCCACATAGGATACAGACCAGCTACTCTGCCAGACCCACGTAGGATAGAAAGAACAGAGTCAAAATTAACAGACCCACGTAGGATACAAGAACAGTAGTCATCGCCGTCGAACCCACAGAGGATTTTAGTATGGTCTTCATCGATGCCGAACCCACAGAGGATTTCAGGGAAGTCTTCATCGCCGTTGAACCCATAGAATATTTTAGTACGGTCTTCATCGCTGTCGAACCCACGGAGGATTTTAGTGCAGTCTTCATCGCCGTCGAGCCCACAGAGTATTTTAGTACGGTCTTCATCGCTAGCGAACCCATGGAGGATTTTAGTTCAGTCTTCATCGCCGTCGAGCCCACAGAGGATTTCACTACGGTCTTCATCGTTGCCAAACCCACAGAGGATTTCAGTGAAGTCGTTGTCGCAGTCGCAGCCAACTCTAGGGTTCCCGCACACAGCATGCTCAATTCCGGGAGGGTCCGCTCCACGAGCCAAGGGGTCGATACAACAAATGACACATAGTCCGGAGTTGATGTATCTCAAAGTTCTGTCTCGACAAGAGGAACTCAACGTGACAGACGACACGTCAATCCGGTGCCCGGTCTGAGAGTTATTGGCTTTTTCGTTACAGGGGCCCGGTTGGTTTTCACGTCAAAACCAACCCGACCGCACTCCAATTGTGCCCAAACCTCGAGCGGAGTAAGTCAAAAGGTCTGTCTCACTAAGAGGAATCCAACAAAGTCGACGACACGTCAATCGGACGTCCGGAACTGAAGTTATGAGCGTTTCCGATCCGAGGGCCCGGTTGATTTCATGTTCGAACCAACCCGTCCATACCCAAAGTTCTCCGAATCCTTAGCTTTAGTAAACCGAAATGACCGTCTCGTTCCAAAAATCGCTACTCAACTGACGGTGCGTCGATCGGAGGTTTGTAACCCCAGTTATGGGAAAATGACCGAAAGTGGTCCGAAAGTGGTGGCCTAGGCTCGGTCCGACCCGGGCCAACCCACCTAGGTCGGCCCAAACCCGGGTCGACCCGAACCGGGTCCGGGTCCGGACCATTAGGGTGCGGCCCAGTATGGAACGTGCAACCCGGCCCAGCTCGACCGGGTGGCACGCTAGCTCGACCAACGACCGAGCATGGGGGGGACGCTGTCCCCCCTCCCTTCGTGCTCCATGGACGCGGCGGGTGCCGCGTCCTCCTTCGGATCCCGTGCGACCGCGGGATCCCAGTCAGCTACTGCCGTAGCTTCATCCATGGTGGTTCCTCCTGGTGGCACACCGGGACGCCGCCGCCTTCGGGCGGCCAGCCGGTGCTGGCCGCCGGCAACGCTGCGCCGGCGACCCGCACCGCCGGTGAAGTCCGTGGGCCACCAGAACCGCTCCGGTGGTCTGTTCCTGCTCCCGTCTACACCTGGGGTTGTCTCGGGACCTGTAGATTACTGCGACGACCTCCAATCGCTCAACGGTCCCATTCATTCATCACCCAACGTTTCGTGCATCAAGAACATATAATCGGTGGGTTCAGACTTGTTCGTTGGTCCGCACCCACCGCGTTATTGTTTCAAACGACTTCCAACAATTTAAACACATGTCGAGGATATAATCCAAATAAATTAAATTAAACCAAAACCCCCTACCTCGATGAAGTCATTGAATGAGGTTTGTCACGGGAACGGGACGTCACGGAAGACGACATCGCGGAAGGAGGATCGTCGGCATCGCGGTACACGGCGTCGCGGAGAAGAGGACCGTTGACATCGCGGTACATGGTGCTGCATCGTCGATCTCTGAGAAATCAGCTTTATTCATCGTCCTTCGATGGAGGTCGGCATTTTTCATTGTTGACAGTGTGTTCTTCACGTTCTTCAAGGAGGAGGATGAAGATTCCAAGGCTTGAGCAGTTCCTCTCCAACCTTCTCGCACAACAAAATCCCCCTTAAAGAAATAAAACGTTGTCTTATTTAATTAACACACACAAGCCAACATTCAATTCGAAATTCGAAATGAATTCAATAATTGATTACATTGAATAACCTAATTCAATTCATTAATTAAGAGAGTTGACTTGGCATTTAAAACGGGGTTGCGGGTGAGTTACAAAATTAAATGCACGTGGGAGGTAAAAAAGAAATAAAGGGGGTGAGGCTCGTGTGGGCCCCACCTCACTAATATCCTAACTAGTGGAGTTAGGATATTAGTGGGTCCCACTCCAACCACCATACCTAGGTTATCACTACTTAGAATAAAAATAAAATTTGTAGAACAATATTTTATTTTATTTTTAGTTAACCTATTGAATTAATAACCTCACCCGAGCAAACACAACTCCAGAAAAGGTGTTCCTAAGCAATTACCGGCTCTACAATTCCATCGGTGCCCTCAGATTTTGATTCCAAGCACCAGTTCAAAAGTTATAAAAACCCGCTCGTTAGTTCACTGAACGTACCTGAGCTAAACTTCGAAAATTGATTCCAGGCACACCGGGCCTCGTAATCAGGTGCCATCAGAAACTGCGTTCTCATAAAATCCCAAAGAAAATTTAGAAAAAAAATTCCCTTGAAATTTATTGGTCTTTACAATTACAATGGATTTTTGTACTACCACTACTTCTCAAAACTATAGCTATGGGAAACAATTCTATTTGTGTCTTTTCATGTCCCTACATTATTGGACAATCCCAAAACATTCCCTAATCCCCACAGGCATTCCATTAATCATTTTAAATGGAGTTTATCCAAAATTAAAACGAAAATGTACATCATCAAATGGCTGGGATCTTATAAAATAAATGTTAGAACATATTGAAATGACATGAAAAACATGAAATATGTGACTGAGACTGGATATCATTACCTTTAAAAATCTTTAGGGATATATGGTATTCGATTCCCAGAACAAATAAAATATTACAAGTATTGGAAGGGAGATATATGAGAGAGAAAACATGAAGTGGTTTGTGTTGTTTCCCCTGGTGTTAAGGGGAATGAAAAACCATTTTATATTTTTAATATTATTAAAACCATTTGATTAACAATAAAAAAATAATATAAATCTCCATTCCATATTTACCATACTAGTCACTATGTAATGTTCCCTAGTGAGGGATTTATTGTGGCATGAACCAATGGTCATAGAAGAACTCTCCATTCCTAGGAAAAACCATCAAAATTGAGCCCCTAGGTACTCACAGTACAATTGACCACATATTTGGAACAATTCTCCCCTGTTGGCTATTATTTATGGGGAAAACCATGGTATGAATGTGTCTTCAAAGCACGCCCCAATCCAGATAAGATGTAACCATCGACACACATAATATTTTTAATCTTAGACAACTTCCATCAATCTGTAATTCCCCATGTTATGTTTTGATTTCTCCTAAATCCATATTATCTTAAATCTATACAATTAACCATCACAGAATAGTCCACAAGGGTTATGGTATGATCCTTGACCTGTAGAACATATTTAACTTGAATATCATCTAACTCCCCTAACCAAAACCTATGTCCTCATATAACATCTACAACACTGAATAAATAACCCAAAAAATAAGATTTAGTGAAAATTTAAAGTATTATTTCACTCATATAGATGTGGGGTATAACATCACATGACTTTATCACATTTCTTATATAATGAATGGTATTGTATTAAGTCATAGTATTATCTCCATGTAAAATTTAATGAATTTAACAGTGATAATAAACATGATAAAAAAGGAATATATTGGAAAAATAAAAACAATATCAACACTTAATCAAGGTAGTTCTTCTCAACAATATAAAAATTATTCAATTTATAAATCTTAAGTACATTTGAATTAATTAATTAAACTTGGGAATTTTCTAGAAGAACACTAATTCACATGAGTTTATAGGATCTAAAACTAAATTTTAACATTTATTCTTAATGGAAAGGTTGAAACCATCTATAATATACAATATTAAAAATATATCTCATAAAAAATTTATAGTAAATTCTTAGTAATATTATAAATGTAAACATATCATCATCTATTTAGACAATCCTGAAACATCTCTAGGAAATGATCTTCACTAAGAGTAGTGGATAAGCATGGTAGAATATACCATGACCATATTTGATTGAGGATAAAATATCCCTTTTTCATCCAAAAGTCATCATGTGAATAATTTTGGATGAATGATCAATGAAAAATGTCCCTTCGATGAGTCATGAGATAT
The DNA here is from genome assembly GCA_963277665.1 of Viscum album. Taxonomy (NCBI): domain Eukaryota; kingdom Viridiplantae; phylum Streptophyta; class Magnoliopsida; order Santalales; family Viscaceae; genus Viscum; species Viscum album. The sequence continues at coordinate 1,636,218,358 of OY728163.1, read as the reverse complement.
ATACATCTGAAAAGTGATTGACTATTTTTCCATTAGGATCACAAAATCTCTATGAGAGGTATCCATTAAGTCATTTCATACCTAGGTGACTATTATATAAAGATCTTTCCAACCCATTGTTCTCAAAAGTAATTGATAAATGAGCTCTAACCAATCTCCAATAGAGGGTTTCATAATTTCAATACTCTGAATATGGATACCCAGAACATATGGCACATCCTTCCATGTGATAAGAATACCACATTCAGCAGGTGAAATATGTGAGCCTTCAGCACTGATATAGTTCATCCATTTAACGACACACACAAGGGATTTAATACTGATAAAAATGAATATTTCTCCATGACACAATTTGAGGGGCTTTATCAGTGCTAAGAAAATCACTGATAATAGATATATTTTATTAGCACTAGTTTATCGAAAATGAAATACACCCTTTATCTTCACTTTTATAGAACTAATAATGGCCGTAATATAGTAGTGTGTTGTGGAAATTAAAACACACTAAAACAAAAACCTGAATTCATCTGTCAAATTCATAAATTAATGAAAATAATAATTACATCAAAAATATAAAAAATAAATATTTTATAGACATTTCAAAAAATGTTTTGTACAATTAAATTAGAAAGTACTATCACAAAATTTAAAAAAAATCAACATTTCATTGTCTATGGTACCCGAACCCCTCTACTAAATGCCTAATCAAGGTATCTGTTTCTCTAAAAAACAACCTAAACATAAGAAAAAGGATCAACATATATAAGAAAATAATTCTTATGTTTTTAATACTATAAAGAAAAAAATTAAGCCTAATATGAAATAAAAGATGAATACAATGTTGATTTTATATAAAAGGACACACTTAGAGTCATACTGGGTACATCATGTGTCAGATTGAGCTGGGGTTAAATCCTATATATTAAAAATGACATATGGATCATTTTCATAAATTAATAAACAATATGAATTCATTTTCTCAGTTTTGAGTATGTAACTTATATTTTTTTTTGAAAATTTCCATTGAAACTGAAAAAAAAACAATTTGAGTGATATTTATCACATAGTGTGCCAATTTTATGTGGTACTAATTCCTATATGTCCAAAATGAAATAGAAATTATTATATTAAAGTATCAAGATAATCTGAGCTTGTTTTAACTTCTTTTATTGAGTGACACACATTTTAAACTAAAAACATATAGTTCAAGTCATACCAAAAACATAATGTATCATATTGAAATGAGGATGATTCCTACACATCATAAATAAAATCTCTATAATTTTCCTAAAATATTAAAATTACTAAAATGTGATTTCATAGTATTGAGAATTTTACTTTTCTTTTTTGGTAAAATGTAAATTTTTTATAAAAGGACACACTTAGAGTTATTCTAGTCACACCATGCATTGGGTTTTTGTGGTTATAATTCCTACCTATCACAAATGACATATAGATTATGTTACTAATGTATCGAAAGAATATGAAGCTGTTTGATTGATTCTGATAATGTCACTTATCTATTTTACTAATATATCAGTTGAAACTGAAAAAATGAACTTTCAGAGAAGTCAGTCACATGTGTGTCTGTTTAAAGTAAGACTCATTACTACACATCAAAAATTACTTATGAATCATTTTACTAAATTATCAAAACTATATTATTTTGTTTAATTGGTTTTCAGTCTGTGACATATGTTTTGATAAAAAAATGTCAATTTTAGACTGGTAACAGACACCTTGAGTCATACCTAGAATATCGTGTATCAGATTAAGGTGCAGATAATTCCATCCTATCAAAAACGAATTTTGGTTTTTTCTCTAATGTATCAACACAATCATAATAAATTTTCGTAGTTTTGAGTATTTCAGTTTTGTTTTTTACTAAAATTTCATTTTATACTAGATACACACACTTTAAGTCATACCAGTCACACTATGTGTTAGTTCGACATGGGACTGATTTAACACATTAAAAATGTCTTATGAAACATTTTCCAAATGTATCAAGACAATATGAGCATGTTTTCTTAGTTTTATGTTTGTGACATATGTTTTAAACTAAATTGTAATTTTTAGAATGATAACATACACATTGAGTCATTCCGAGCATAGATTGATTTATATCGAGGTGCGGATAATTCCTACCGTTCAAAAATGACTTATATATAATTTTTATAACATATCAAAACAATCACCATGCATTTTCATGATTTTGAGTATGTAACATTTCTTTTTTTACTAAAATTTCAATTCAAAATAATATGACACACATAGATTCTTACCTATGATAACATATGTATAATTGAGGTGTGTAAAATTCTTACATGTTAAAAATGACTTATGGGTTAGTGTACTAAACTATCTAAATAATTTGAATTATCTTGATAGGTTTTGAGTATGTCAATTGTCTTTTTTTTTACTAAAATTTCATTTTAAAATAGGAAACAATCACTTTGAGTCATATCAGTCAGATCATGTGTTGGTTTAATATCAAACTAATTCCTACATGTCATAAATTAATTATAAATCATAATGAAATATTATCAATACAAACTTAGAGAATTTTTATTTTGTTCATCTAGTTTCATATGTTTTGAAATTAAATGTCAATTTTACACTAATAATGGAAACATTGAATTATATCAGACCACCATTTATCAGATTGAGGTGTTACTAATTTTTACACATCTAAAATGACATAGGGATTATTTTAATAAAGTGTCAAAACAATCCGAATGTGATTTATTAGTTTTCAGTATGTCACTTGACTTTATTACTAAAATGTAAATTTTAAATAAAAAGAAACACTTGGAATCATACTTCTCACAATTTGCATCACATTGAGGTGTGTCTAGTTCATAAAAATCACAAATGATTTATATATCATTTTCCTAAAGTGTCACAAAATATCTAAATATGTTTTCTTGGTTTGGAGTATGTCACCTGTGTTTTTTACTAAAATGTTATTTTAAATTGGAAACACACACTTTGAGTCATATTAGTTATATCATGTGTCAGTTAGATAGGGTAATAATTACTATATGTCAAAACTGACTTATAAATTTTATTCCGAATATATAATGATAATCCAAATGAATTATATTGGTTTTTAATGGGTGACACACCTTTTGAACTATGATGTCAATTTTAGAATAATAACAAACACATTTAGTCATACTGAGAAAAATGTGTATCTCCTTAAGGATTGGATGATTACTAAAAATCATAAATTATATATGGATTGTCTTCCTAAAGTATAAAAACATTATGAATTCATTTTCTTGGTTTTGAGTCTGTCACTTGTGATTCTATCTAAAATGTCTTTTTAAACTAGAATATTTCACTTTAAGTCATATTGGTCAAATTGTGTTTCATTTTGATATATTAATTATTATTACATGTCACAAATGTCTTATAAATCATTTTTATAAAGTATCATGATAAAAAAAATTCATTGTTTTTATTGGGTGACAAGTGTTTTGAACTAAAATGTCAATTTTAAACTAATAACGGACACCTTGAGTCATACCCGACACACCATGTATCAAATTGATGTGAGGATCATTACTACATGGAAAAATTCACATATGTATCATTTTATTGAATTATAAAAACAAATCAAAAATTTTTATGTGGTTTTGAGTTTTTAAATTGGTTTTTCTAATGAAATGATTATTTTAAATAAAAAGACACACTTGGAGACATACCAATCACACCATATGTTGGATTTAGGGGAGTATGATTCCTAAATGTCACAAATTACTTATGAATTTTCATAATAAAGTATTAAAACAATCCAAAAGTGTTTTATTGGTTTTGAGTATGTCACTTTTTTTACTAAAATTTCATTTTAAACTGGAAACATGAAAATTGAGTCATACTGGACACATTATTTTCCAGCATGATATGAGACTAATTTCTACATTTTACAAATTACTTATGAATAATTTTAATAAATTATAAAGATAACATGATCCTAGTTTCATTATTTTTAGTGAGGGACACATGTTTTGAAGTAAAATATCAATTTTAAACTGATAATGGACACATTAAGTCATACCGAGAACACCGTGTATTGGATTGAGGTGAATCTGATTCATACTTATAATACAAGACTTCTTGATAATTGTAATAAATTATACCAAAAATAAAAATGGGTTTTCTTATTTTTGAGTATACCTATTCTCATTTTTACTAAAATATCAATTTTAAATAAAAAGACACACTTTTAATCGTACCCTCCACACAATGCTTCTGATTAAGGTGAGGTTGATTCCTACACATCAAAAATGAGTTATGAATTATTATGTTATAGTATCAAAATAATATTAATGTGTTTTCAAAGTTTTCAATATTTGATGTGTGCTTTTAAAAAAATTAAATTATAATCTAAAATCTCAATGTTTAAGTCATACTGAGCATACTATGTATTATATTAAGGTGAGGAAAATTGAGTTTTCAAATTTTGTTTTCCTTTCAATTATCTATAATAAGAAAAAAAGAAGAGAACATTTTCCATTATAATGGATTAGGAAACCCCATTCTGCCTCAATCACTTTATATTTAAGGAAGATAAGAGTTTCCTCTTCCATAAAAAAAGAATATGTTATTTATTTCTATGACTTGTTGCTAATAATTGAATTAAAAATATGACATCCCAAAATATGTATGAAAAAAATAAATAAGTATTAGATAAAAATTATATAGAAATTAAATTACATATAACAAATAAAATGATGACAAAATTAATTTAATAAGTTGCAGGAATTCACATTTTCATGACATTTGTATACATTATTGACACATTAACTTATTTTCATTATCTCAGTTGCAACCTTGAAGTCCAGTCCCTCATGGACATGAGCATCTTCAAACCAACTACCCCAAACCTAGAAAAAGGATCCACATATATTAGATATATATATAAGTAATATTAAAAAAAATTAATTAAATATAAATATGAAATAATACATTAATAAAATATAATTCTTAAACTAAAACCTTATAATTTTATTCATATTCGGTTCACCATGTATCAGATTGAGATCATGATCATAATATAGGAGTGAATCATCCTTTTTGATGAAGTCATTTATTTATGATCTCTTTATAAATAAGAAAAATAAGTATCACATAGAAATTTTGAAAAACTAACTCAAAAATTATCTAAAATGATGAGAAAATCAACTAAATAATTATTAAGAAGTCAAATATTCATGACATGCTTGAATATTCGGACACCAAGTATGTTTCCCATTAGCATATAAACAAATCTATTTAGTCTTTGAAATATGAGGAATCATAGAAGTAATATTAATACTATAAAAAAATAAATTCAGAAAGTTTTCATTAATATTTTATATTATATAATAATTATCATAAAAAATACCTCTTCCAAGATTCTAGTTTGTTGATTGTATATGAAATATCTCAGAAATTTGAAAACACAATAACCACAATATATTCTATTTTATTGTTTTATACATTGAAAAACATTGATAAAAGAATTATTTTGTTTTTTATAAGTGTATTGATAGATAATTCTTATTATATAAACCTAGATACTTACCCACTTTTAAAAGCTAACAAGCTCATTGTGCACATGGAATATTCACATTCCATGATTTTTATAATATTTACACACCCCCATATCATAAAATAATTCTCATTAATTAATAATATAAAATATTTAACTTTAATTTTAGAACTAAAACATTGGATTACGTGTATTAAAAATTGAAAAATGTCATCTTGTGTGGTCAGTTTGTTGGATATCCATGCAGTGAATCCAAAAAAATATTTGGAGTATCCAAATTGACCATAGTGAGTACACAATTTTTCATAAAAAACAAAGAAGAATAAATAATTAAAGGAATGAAAATATATTTTAAATCATTATGTTTTAGAGTTTTACCGCTACATCATTTTTATTAAGATGTTTATTTCATTTAAAAGTTTTATTTCCAAAAATGCATATAGTTTTCTCACTATTTCATCAATTTTTGTCGATTCCATTTCCGTCAGGATTTTATATGTGTTGTTAGTGCTAATGAGTCCATATTTATGATCATGGGGTAATCCACACTATTTTTATTAATATATGAACCATTAAAATAATTTAATTGATTTTAGTCATAGTTAGAAATTTAGATCAACTATTGGAAAAAATCATAAAAAACACCTCCTATATAGATTTACAACTAATACTCCTACCCATTAATACTTGAGGATTTAATTTAAATTATTAAGATCAATGTAGTTTTTAATGGACACATAGTATAATTTTTCTTCAAAATCAACTTTGTGATTACTACCACATTTCAACCTAGAATCTAAATGAACATTCTATATTAGTAAATGCATATATTTAATGGGTGGGGTAAATGTGATTTATGAAGATCTTTTCAGTTGGTCAGTTGATCTGTCATATCATCTTGATTCAACCATTCTTTGTAATCCTTCCCTTTGTCTATTTGAAAAAAAATTCATCTGTTCAAACCTTTCTTATTAACCGACAAAGGTTTATAATGAAAATTAAATTTGAAATGAATAACTCTTGGTCAACTTGTTTTTTTGAAATATCTATTGACCATTTTATGAATGTTATAATATATTGATCGACTATATTTACATCAGCATCAATAAGTGGAATAGGTAGCTTGGAACATGTCTCACAAGCTATGATAATCCTCACTCTCACATGACAATTTGGACAATGTTATTTTGTATAGACATTCTTCTTGGATGTTGAGCATGGTATCCCTTGAACCAAGACGATGGATGGGTATTGATATATGTAAATCACATTCATTTTCACCCAGTAGAATATCAGTAAAAGAAATGTATCAGTGCTTCCAGATTCACATTACATAGAAAAAATTATGTAAATATTGATTACATCATATAAGACAACTCTTTGAAGGGAATGGATCTCCTCAAAACTGGTGGGGATGGATATTCATGTAGTGGTTGTTCAAGAGTTGTTTATTCTCAATGTTACCTCCCATAACATTATCTAGAAACTCAAACTTCCCCTCAATTTATTCTTCAAGTACAACTAATCCTGAATGAATTAGTTTAATTTGTTTATCTTTATCACAATTTTATTTTCTTTTCTCAAAAAATGTTCAGGGTGTAACCCCAAAACCCTCACCGCGGATGCGACCATACTATTCTAGCCACCTCAACACCATTGATAGTAAGAATTCATCTGATATTGCAGTTTATTATTCCTATGTTTATGACAAATAGAAAATATAATAAAATAAGTAATCATTATTAATTAAAAGTGATTTATAAGAATTTTATTTTTATTATGTCATAAATAAACATGATTCCAAAACATTTTATGTGTTTTCATCTAATAGTGTACCCTATTTATTTACACATGCATCCTTCCATAGAACATGAAGAGGGATTAAAGTGGATTTGGATTTGTATTCATTAATCAATATATAAACAGAGTAGCATAATTAGGTTGTTGTTTCAGTTAAGTCACTTGGTATGGAGTTAGTTACTTGATGGGGGGGGGGTAATGTACCTTTTTAATTATTAAAAAATACTATTAAATCAAAGTTAGAACAATGATAAAAATAAAGAATAAAAAAATAGATAACATACAATATTTTTATAGAGGTTCTGATCACCAAGATCAAAGTCCTCTCATCAATCTTCTATACTCTATGAGGAGGTTGGTATTAACTAGATCATAACATTTGAAAGGTATTGATTTAATAATTAAAAAAAGAAAAAAACATACCTTTTTCACACCTAATGTTATAATCCCAGACTATTAAAGGATTCAAAACCAACCTTAATTTTGTATGGGTGGAATAACCCACCCTTCCTTTTAAATGGGAGGAACAAAACAATGAGGCATCTGTTGGATGGGAACATTTTATACCAAAATATAAAGGAAAACCGGTGGTAGGAATAATTATAATGGAGAATAGAAAAGCAATTAAAAGAAGGTGAGATGATGATGTAGATATTCAGTGCAACTCGAGTTCGGTTATCACTCTTGTTCTGAAAGATGAATGAGAAGAAGAATTGTCATGACTATAAAGGAACAAAAAATTATATGAATATTCTTCATCAATTCAGAACCGTAGTAATTATAACATCATGTTCTCATTAGATGAATCATCTACATGGATACAAGTTTTTTATTCCTCCAGTAGATCTTTCGAATCATAAAATAATGGAAATTTAGGAGTGTATACATTTCTAAAATCTACTTGACACTTTTTTTTTATAATAATATAAAAATATGATTGTTTCATTTGTCACTTAAAGCATCACTAAAAGTAGTGCACATTCATACAGTATATTACTTCGTGAAATATTAAAATAAAACATTTAATATCTTATGTATAACAACTATAAATAGTTCACAATTATAAATAAAATAAAACAATTCAGAATGTAAAGACATGTTGAATGTTGTAAAATAGAGAAACACATGAATATAAATTTTCATCAACAAGTGAATAAAAAATAATTTTATTATTATTTTTATAAACATTTGATATTAAATTTTTATATAAAATAATAAAAATTTTAAGAAATAAATATCTTTTGGAAACTTTAATTAAAAAAGAACAAAAAAATTTATGAAACACGTTTTGACTAACGATGAATCATTGGGACATAATTGAAAATAGAGTGTTGTGGCTCATGAACCACCAATAAAAATAAAGAGTGGTGGACTATGACACATCATTGATAATATAGAAAATTGATACTATTTATATTTCAAGAAAATTTAAAATAATCAATATAAAAAAAGTTTATTTCAAGGCACTTTGCAATAAATTTCTTCACATAAACTAATAAATTTTCTTATGCCATTGGATGTCCAATGGTGAGTCATGACTAACCATTTCATAAAGATAATGGTAAATCATGACCTACCATTGTAAATTTCCAATGGTGGATCATTGAAATTTTTCCAGATAATAGAATGAAATTTCAAATGAAGAAATTATAACTCTTATTGATCATAGAAGCATAAAATAATAAAATCCAATAGAATAAAGTTAAAGGAAGATTATACCAATATTCTAGGCCTATGAATATATAAAATTACATATAGAATCTATATATAAACTGAATTAAAAACATCTGATAGAAATATGAAAACAAAATAAAACAACATTAATCATAAAGAAATAGTTTACTACACTTGATAGAAGAGGAAGGAGTTCCTGATTGGGATTTAGAGAATCTCATGTTGAGTCATTATATAGCAGGAATAAATAAGACCTAGTGATTAGACATAAATTAAAACCGAATAAGAAAAGTCTGTTGAGGAGAATCTGTACAACAAGGGAAACACAACCGATGTTAAAAAATAACCCATTAGTGTGGTTTAGTGATAGGTCATTGACCCACTATTGGGTTCTAATAGAGAATCTTGAATTAATGTTGTTATCAAACAATGACTCATGAGTCACCATTTGTATCTAATGATATATCATGTATCAGCGTTGGTTTCCAATGGTGATCCACGACTCATCTTTGATCAAAAAAACAAAACAAAGAGTGGAGAACCAAAGAAGAACAAGGCACTTATCATTGCCTGCATGGAAAACATCGAATAAATTAAAAAATTAATAATAATGCTATGAACTATTGTTTTCATTAAATAATATACAAAAAATATCCATAATCCAAATGAGATAAAATAAAAGGCCTCAAAAAACTTGGTTATGATCATCCAATATATTATAAATAATCCAATAAACTCTAGAAATTTATTCATCCAAAGAAGAAGATAGAGATTCGAACCTCAAAGAGGTGCAATATTATAAATGAGAATGAGTTGGAGTTTTAAATAAATTTAGTGGGGGATCGAAAGGATCACATGAATTCAATTATATCGACGGGGAAGTATCCTATTTTTTAACATAGATAAATAGTTAACAAAAAATCATTTCCCACAAAAAATTAGAGAAGGTCATCCAAATGGTGTAAGAAAAAGATGCACTTAATATTGGTCAGAATTAATAAACCACACACACATGGTCTTGTAGGCCCAATAGGAAACCCATGCCCAACCCATGCGCAAATGGTATCACACTATGAGATATATATATATTTTCCTATTACACTGAGCGTGCAATATGTATAACCCTTCCCCTATATAGGCCATGATGGTTAGACCTCCCATTGGGTTCATGCTTTAGGTCCCCCTAAATGTGGTTGAAGGGATAGCCTAAGGGCCTTGTACAAAGGGCCATATTTTTATATCACATAAAAAATAACAATATAAAGTGTATAGAGTAAAATAAAAAAAATGGTCAAAATGAATTTTCGAAAAAGTTAATTTGAAATATTATTTTTAATGTATATTGTATTTAGTTAAATGAAATGTAAGAGTTATGTATCCAAATAAGGACATATATAAAAGTTTTAATACTCAATTATAAAAAAACTGCCCCTTCTTTAAGATTATAAAATAGAAATTTTTTTAAATATTCAAAAAATTTTAAAAAAGTATTAAATATTAAAAAAATTCTCCCTCTTATTGAAATATATCAAAATGAATAGTAGTATTCAATGTTTAAAATAGTTTTCTTTTTTAATAAAAAACATCCAAAAAGTAATAGGTTATGATAGTGTTATAGTTTAATAAAGACAATGTTTTAGTTTAACCAAGCATTTTTAACCACTATAATATTTTTAGCATTTATGTAGAGTGGAAAATAATAGTGAGATACATATCTTATACAAAAAATATTTTATTCTTGTAATATTACTAATTAAAATTTCATTTTAAAAATTTAACAAAATATGAGGGTTTTGTGAAAATTTCTCCAAATAATTTCTTATTATGAAAAAAATTCTAAACACACATCACCTTTATTTACATGATCTATAAGGAAATTAAATCTAACATAAATATGATTAGTTCTAGAATTTTTAAGGGGGGTTTTTAAAATTTAAAATAACACTTGAGTTATCATAATAAATAGTAATTTTATCAAAACTAATATTAATATCCTAATTTTTTGGTTTTATCTAAATATTCTATAAACAAAAACTAGCAGTAGTGTCATACCCATCTCCAGCTATTACACAATGATACTGATTGTTTTTTCTGAGATATCCATGTAATTAATATTTTCCCATATAAGAGACACATTCCTGTAGTTATTCTCTGGTCAAGTCATCAACATCCAAAATTAAAATTAGAGTAAGAACCTAAATCAAATTAATTCTAATTAGAATAGAATAGCCAACAAAAAATAGTACCATTAATATATCTAATAAATATTTTAATATCTTTAAGGTGTCATTATTTAGTGTTTGACTAATATCTAACACACATACAAATAGAAATAAAAATATATGTCCAAGAAGTAGTAAGATACATAAGGATTCATATCATGAATCTATAAAACATAGCACTAATAAGCCTTCTAGAGTTTCCTCTATCCAGTTTTTAATTTGTTCTCAAAGGCTTTTCACAGTTTACAAGAATCAAGCCAATTTTTTTTACAATTTTTTTGACATACTTAGACATATTTAATAAAATATCATCTTTACATTGATTAATCTATAAACCAATGGGAAAAAATATAATTCCCCCATTTGGTTCATATCAAATTCATTTTTCATTAAATTTGAAAACTCATTACTAAGATTACCATTTGTAGAACCAAAAATAATATCATCAACATAATTTTTTATAATAAGTGTATCATTTTAAACTCTCTATATAAATAATATTAGATTAACTATAACATCAAAAAAATCAGTTTGAATTAAAAATAGAGTTATTATTTCATACCATGCTTGGGGAGCATAATTGAGAGCATATAAAGTTTTAGACAGTTTGAAATAGTGATTTGTAAATTCATTATTTTTGAAATCAGGTTGTTGTTTAACATACATGTCTTCTTGAAATTACACCTGTTAAAAAAGAACCATTTACATCCATTTAAGAATGATTAATATTTTTAAAACTTGAAAAAGATAATAAAATCCAAATGTATTATAATCTAGATATTGGTGAATGTTAATCTTCAAAATCAATTCCTTATTCTAGAAGATGACCTTGAAAAACTGATAATTTTCTATTTATAACTATATTATGAGACTCATACAATTTATTTAAAAAACCCATTTGGTTCATAGGGACATTGTTTCAATAGGTAACTCAACAGGAATCTAGACTTTATTTCTATCAAACTGATTATTCTCATCATTGATGGAATTTATCAAGAAAGAATCCATAAAATATTATGTAATATTTAGAGGAACAAAATTATCTTCAAAATAATAATTAACATATAAATTTACAATAGTTTTTCCAGTCCTAATTTTAGATTCAACATTTCTTATAACATTTTATGAAGAGTGATATTGGTATGTTTTCCAAATGAAATGATTAAATTGAGATGTGATATTCCCCCCAAAACTAATGCACCATTTTTTCAGGTTTATCTTCATCAAAGTGAAAATTCTATAATCTTCAACATTATCAAAAAAACTGTACTATATTTTTCAGTATTTTCATTGAACACAATATACAAAAATTATTCAATTTTCATAGTTATTTTATTATATATCATACTAGTACAACTATAATTAGTGATCCTTCAATAGATACATTAATCACATTTTGAATTGATTTTTTAATATTATATTTAGAATTTAAAATATTTACTATACATCTATAAGAATTAATATAATGCATTTTGGGTTCCTTATTATTAAATTGTTCATAGGGAGTTTTTAAGAAGATTCGGATTTAAACTCTATTTTAGATACAACAAGCAGTGTTAACTGATTAAATCCAAAACTATTTTTGAAGGATGAATTAATTAAGAATTATTATTTCTAATTGTTTTGAAGATTAGTTTATATTCACTACAAAAAAATTCTATTGTAGAGATACCAGGGAATTAAAATTATGAAAAATAATATTAGTTTCATTTAATTTTTTAAATTCTATTTAAAAAAAATTTCTCATTTATCACTTGTAATAGAATGAATTACCTGGCATTTTTATTTTGAATTTTCATACAGAAAGCAACAAAAGAGTTTAATGTTTCACTTTTATGAGATAAAAAAATGTTTCAGGTTAATCTATTAAAATCATATAAAAATAAAATCACATATCTCTTAGAACATAAACTTTTAGTTCACAATGATCCAAAAAGATCTAGACAAATCAGTTCTAAGCATCAAGTAGTATTGACCACATAAACATATCTAAAAGATTATTTATGATACATACCTTTTAGATAAGAATCACATACATAATACTTATAAGTATTAAATTTTTGGAGTTTAATAACTTTTTCATGTTAATCTAGCATGAACAACTATCTAATATGAATATGTCCCATCCTTCTTATTCCATATAATGTGATATATATCTACAAGGTTTAAGAATTTTATATTTTTTTTGGGTTTTATTCTCTAATATCATAAAAAATAGTTTTATATTTATTAACTATACATTTATTATCTTCAAATTTTACACTCATACCATCATTATAATGTTTTTATATACTGATCAAATTGTGTTTTAATCCCTCTAAAAAAATTACTTTGTAAATCATAACAAAAGATAATATACCTACTTCTCCCAAACCTTTATCTACTCATTTAGTATTATCACCAAAAGTGATATTACCTAAATCATAAGAGTTAAAAGATAAAAAGTTAGATATTTCACCAGTAATGTTTCTTGAGAACCCCCTATCCATATACCATGTGACTTTGGAACTCTTTAGGTAGTATTTATACAAAATAATAAAGCATATGGTTGTTTTGGTAACAAGACTAGTTTGGGTCTAACTAGATTAGTATTAGATGTTTTAGATACCCATACAGATTTGAGACATTTATTGTTTATTAATATAGAAGACATATTTTTATAAATGAAATCCTTAGTATATTAGAAAGAATGAGTAAAATCAAAATATATATTTTTTGCATAATCCCCTTTCATGTTATATCTAAATCTAGTAACATTTGAAATATTCCAATTTTTTGACTTTTAATAAATTATTATATACATATTAGAAACCTATTTATTATAGAAACAACCTATTTTATCATTTTTTGGTTTTTCATAGACATTATTATTTGAAATTAATTTTTGAATCGGATAAAATCTAATTATGTTTCCTTTAAAATGACATTTTCCTTTTTAAGGTCTTAATTCTATTTTTGAATAGGTTACATGTAATCACAAATTTTCACATTAGAATATGAATTTTTTTTTATTTTCATATTTTCAGGTTTCATATTCTTACATTTCTTTTCAATTTAATCAAAATCATAAAAAATTAATTTAAATATTACGTCATAATCTTCATCAGTTTTGATAATAAATATTTTATTCTTTTATTATCATGTTTTACTTTTAGAAATTCAAGATCAACAACCTTTTTCTCATCAATATTACATAAAACAAAATCTATTAGTTTTTTATTTTATTATTTAATTTTATATTTGTTTTCTTTCATTTCCCTTTTTCGTTTAATAATTCTTTTGATAGAAATTTTATATTTTAAATTTTGAGCTGTTAATTCTTAAATTTCATTTTGATCATCACATTCATAATAAGAAATGTTATTATAATCAAATTGTACAAAATTTATAGTTGTATCCGTCAAACATAGAGTGAAATATTCATTTTTTTCTTTCAAAATCATCAATACTTCAGTCTGAATTATCTGTACAACTCTATCCGGCATGATATGCTTTTCCTTTATCCTTATTCTATTTCTTTTATTTTCCTTATTGTTTTAATTTTATATTTTATTATTTAATATTCACCTTTTTGTAGCACTCAAATCATATTAATTTAGAAACAAAATATTTACTACCCTTTCTTTCATCCTTTTGATGATTTATTTTGGGACGTTTCTTGAAGACTCTCTTTCTCTTCATGTACTAGTAAACTCCTTTGGTGAAATAAAAAATATTATCTTTCTCATTTTTCAATAACTCAAAATCAGAGGAATTATAAATTACATTTATATTTATTTTAAATTTTATAGAATTAATTTTATCATGTTTATTATAATTCTCATTCTTTATTTCCATCTCATATTGAAAAAGTGATCATATCAGCTCATCCATTGAATATTTAGTAAAATCCTAACATTCTTCAATAATAACATTCTTTGATTTCCATATCATAGGTAAAGTAGGAAGTAATATTTTGATGATAGATTCATTATTCATGGTGTCTATGATTGAAATCATATTATTGATAATTTTGGTGAATTTATTTCACATATCATCTATTCTTTCATGATCAGTCATTCTAAATTATTGAAACACACAACTATGTATACCTATCTTGGTTCTCTAAAAATAATTAGTTCATTAATGAGTGACTTTTAATGTCCTCCTGATGTTATAAGTAGTTTTACAGAATGAAATATGAATGTAAATATTTATACATAGAGAATAGTATAAGTAGTTCAAAACTTTGTAATTTAAAATGAATTTTGTAGCATCATTACCAACAGGAGTTTCAAACTCTAAATTAGGAAGTTTAAATAATTTTTGTTTTATATCCCAATTATCAAGACCTATAATATTAACAAATATGAACATTTTTTCATTCTAGTAATTATAGTCACTTCCAATAAAGTGTGGTAGAATAATTGTATTCACCATATCAAAATCCTGATTTTCTATTACAAAGTAGTGGATCTTTTCCTCAGACTTTTATGTCTCGGGTTATGGTTAGTTTAGAAACAAATAATGAAAAAACGACAACCAAATCCATAAAAAGGAATCATGCTCTGATACCATTTATTAAGTCCCTTGGTAAAGTATTAGGGACTAGAGGGGGTGAATAGTCTATATTGAATTATTAAAAAAATACACTTATATCAGAGTTATAAGAGTGTTAACCTATAGTAGTACTAAAAATAGATAACACATTATGTTTTTATAAAGGTTCAAATCACCACAATACTAGTACTCTTATTAATATCCTCTACTCTGTGAGGATATTGGTAATTACTAGATTCTCACTTTTTAAATGAAGTGATAAAGAAATTACATAGAGATGAAATGTACCATTTTCAAACCTAGTTGTATAACCCCTAACTTTTGAAGGATCCATAACCTACCTTCATTTTTTCTGAGAGGTACAAGCTAAACATCCTTTTAGATGGGAGGGATAACCAAAAAATAAAGATTTAATATGGAAAAATCATAAACCAAAATCCATAAGAAAATTAAGAGGAAGGAATAATTACAACGAATAAAGAAAATAAATTTAAACAATAGTTGAGTTTTTGATGTATAAATTTGGTGCAACTTGAGTTATTTGAACACTTAAGCGGTGGAAGATAAATGAGAAGATGAATTTCATTAATCATTGACAAAAATAGTTGTCAACGAATTATCTTCATCAATTCATTGTAGAAACAATTGAATCGTTGTGTTCTTATTAGATGAATCATCTACACTAATACATGTTTTTAATTCATGGAGAGATCTACTGGATCATTGGAGAAAGATCCTTTAGGAGCATACTATTTCCAATATCAATGTAACAATTATTTATACATAAGAATATAATTATATAACTCTTACCTCTTTCTTTTATAGTCTCATTAATAATAGAGCACAATCATACAATGTATTTATTCATGAAATAGTTAAATGAATAATTTAATATTTTATGTTTAACAATGGTAAACAAATCAAAATTGTTATAAAAATATAATATTCCATAATGTAAATACATGCATAATGTTCTAAAAAATAGCTACACATGAATATCCATCTTCATGAACATGTTAATATAAAATAATGCTATAATTTTTTATACCCTATTACATTTAAATTTCTATATAAAATAATAAGACATTTATGAAAGAAATTTATCTTAACAAAAAATAACTAAAAATAATAAATTAGTAATTAAGAATTTTTTTAACAAACAGTGGATCATTGAGGTACTGTTGAAAATAGAGAATGGTGGCTCATGAACCACCATTTAAAATAGTGGAAATTGATACCTTTGAAATTTCAAGAAAATCTAAAAACAAACAACCAGATAAAAATTTATTTCAAGCCATAATGTAATAAAAGGTTTGAGGAAAAGTAATAAAATTATTATTGTCATTCAAATTCCAATGGGGGATCATGACTCAACATTGTATAAAGACAATAGTGGCTCATGACCTAACGTTGGATATGTCTAATGGTGGATCACTGAAAAATATTTCCAAATAACATAATGAAATTAAAATGATAAAATTAAAACTATTATTTATCAAAGAATATTAAATAATTAAAAAAACAGAATGAAATTCATGTTAGAAACTTCCAATCTTTTATGATTATGACGAAATAAAACAACATGAATAATCTATAGATAAATCTAGTAAAAACATATATTAACAAATATAAAAACAGAATAAATTATATTAAATTGTAAATAAATACACTAGTTCACTCAATAGAAGAATAAATAGCTCTTATTAGAGATTTGAAGAATCTCATTCCGAGTCATGGTGTAAGAGGAATAAATAACACCAATAAATTAAAATAAAATAAAATTGATGAATAATAATCTCCTGAGTATAATTTATACAATAAGTTAAATACAACTGGGGGTAAAAATTGACCCACTGTTTATGTCTGGAAGTAGGTCACTGACCCCCCCATTGTGTTCAAATATCTACTCATGACTCACTGTTGGTATCCAATGGTGACTCATGGCTCACTTTTGTTATCAAACAGTGACTCATGAATCATTGTTGGTATCCAAAATTGACTCATGGATCACCATTGGTATCCAACAGTGACTCATGACTCTCTATTAATATCCAAAAATGACTCATTACTCCCATTTGGTATCCAAATCTATCTTGTGACTAACTGTTTGGTTTCAATGGTTACTCAAGACTCACCTTTTGTCTACCAAAAAAAAAAGAATTGTGATCCAATGAATAAAAAAGGCTCCTTTCAATACTTGTAAGAATAACATAGAAGACAATAATGGTCACCAAATAAGAATTAGATGAGATAATATTTTCTCACAAGAATATTAAAAAAGATTCATAAGCTAAAAAATATAATATAAATGGATTGAAGAATCTCGGTTATGATCATATGATATACTGTTAATCATTTTTTATAATAGTAAAAATTGTAGTTATCTAAAGAGGAATTCATAGATTCTATCCCAGAAGATGTTCATTATTAGAGACGAGAACGCATGGAATTTTGAAATTGAATTTGTGCAAGATAGAATGGATCACGTGAATTCAATCCAATGTCTAAGGAAATATTCATTTTTTTCACTCGTATGAATAGTGAATACAAAAACAATATCCTAAATTGAATTGATGAACTTTATAACAAGGGTAATATCAAAAAAGATGTACTAAAGATCATTTAGAATAAAAAACATCACAAACATATGCCTTCGGAGCCAGTGGGAGACCCACACCGAACCCATG
This sequence comes from Viscum album, assembly GCA_963277665.1. Classification (NCBI taxonomy): domain Eukaryota; kingdom Viridiplantae; phylum Streptophyta; class Magnoliopsida; order Santalales; family Viscaceae; genus Viscum; species Viscum album. The sequence continues at coordinate 1,636,199,897 of OY728163.1, read as the reverse complement.
TGCCAACATGCACAAACTGTTGGAGTTATACTTGGTTTCGGTTACACTGAGCATAAAATATGAACCACCCATCCATTGTATGATCCATGAGAGATGGACCTCCTATGGAGTGTGACCATTTATTCCCCCAAAATATTGTTGAAGTGATTCCCTAACGGCCTTATATAGAGGGCCATATTTTGTACATCACATAACGAAAAATAACAAGATAAAGAGTATAGAGTAAAATAAACAATGAATATTAAAAATGAATATTATAACAATTTAATGTGAAATATTGTTTTTAAAAAATATTTAATTTAATAAAATGGTATGAAAGAATAATTTATCAAAAAAAGGGAGATGTAAATGGTTTAATACAAAATTAAAAATAGTTTAATGTCAAATAAATATATTTTAGTATATTTAAAATATGTACATGTTTTCATGTGAAGCGTACGTCATCCATAATTTATTGAAGTGGAATGTTGGTTTTCCTATTTTTATATTATATTTATCACTCAATTTATATTTTTGAAATATTTTTTTAATCGAAGTGATTAATACATGTATATTCAAACAATATATTACTAGCCATAACCTACCTGAACAGATGACTCCTCATTATGGACAATAATCTTATACCAATATTCTTGGATTATCAGGTGTGCATATATATGAAGTAGTTGTGGGTTTATTTTCCCTTCACTATCTTTGAGATGGAATTTTTTTATAATTTTTATAAATCCTCTATGAGTCATTCCATCTAGATTTAATACAAATTTATTTTGGGATTCGTCTACAATAAATTCACTGTTCATGTTTGATAATGAAGAGTAATTCAATGTTTTATAATTTTATTCTTTGGTAAAATAATGGAAGGATATCATAATGTTACATTAATCTCATCCCAAAGTAGTGTCCTAATCCTAAAAAAACCAAGGTGGCATAAATCTATATCAATCGGTATGTGATACTAAGTGATGATCACAATGAAACTATTAAACATGGCCTTATTGGGTTTAACAGTTTAGCCATGTGCATTCCATATGACCTTAAATCTGATATGTTTTTATTTTTGTGTAAATAATTTTTTTTCTAACACCATCATGATATAATGATCCTATTTTTTCTAGTACATTTGTTCTTCACTATCTATCATTTAATCGGTTTCAACATCATCAATATATTGTTCCACTAGGTTGGTATCATCAACATGTGAAAAATTTATTAGTTCCTCTTCACTAGGAGAAGCTACAGGTTGAGAGACCTGTTGTTCATCAATACTAAGAGCTTGATCACATGAAAAATTCATTATCTATAGTAGTGGTTAAACATTTAGATTATATTACCAAATTTTAGGAGTGAACAACAAATAAAATGAGGTAATAAAATGTATATTAAAAAAATATATCCTAATTATTGAGAAATCTTTTTTATGGATGAAAGGATTTGACACCACATTAGAGTATCCAAATCCCATCATTGTGGTCTCCTATGAAATATAAAACCCTATCTAAATTGGAAATAGTGTGAAATTATCACGATGGCTTATCCTAATTGATTGTGCACCTTGTTTGCAAATGGTACACCCTTGAGTTCTTTTAGTGCTATATCCTGAAAAAATTTCATAATAAATAAATTCATTTATCCTCCCATTCAACAGGTCTCTTAATATACAATCTTTGTTTCTATAAGCATAATATTATGTAACACCTGGATCCAAAAAAAATTTCAAATATTTGATCAATCGATCCAAATAGACAACAATATCATTACCTCGTTATTTTGATCATGATATAAGCATAGATAACATAATTCATTTTCATTTCATGCGTAACCATAGTGGAAAGTTATAATTTACCAATATAACCAACCATATAATGTGAGTGTTACTTTGAAAATCAAAAGGATTCAATCCATCTATAGATAGATTGAGTTGAAGGTTTCTTGGCTCGTTACCATGTTCAGGGTCCTTACGATCAACACTATTCAAATGTTGAGAGTCTTTCGAGTGATGATTTCTACCATATTTATTTCTTGTATCTGTATTCCATGTATATTTCCTTGTAGTATCCTCACTTACATATAAGAACCTAAACCATGGAATGATTTTAATGAACCAAAAAACCTTTATAGGACATAATTAATCTTTCTTGTATTGAGAAGCACCAATCATTGTGAAATCATTATAAGATTTTTAGTCCTTGAGAAAGACTATACAGTCATTTGGATAGGCATGGATTCTTTTATAGATCATACACATTGAGTGTTGAATTCATTTTTAATTGTATGTTCGGCCAAGAAGCCCATTATCTTCTAGGATCATATCATTCAATAGAATAGTTAATTCAATATAACTGGCATCACTACTTCCATTAATATATTTTAAATTATACATATTGAGAACGCCTAATGTTGTATATTTAGTGAAACTAATATACAATGGAATATTTTCACAACTCTTTAACTTTTTATTTTTTTCAATCATTATGTTCTTATTCAACTATCATTGTCACTTCCTTAGAACGATATTAATCATCATTCATACTTGTAATGATATCCTTTATACATGCTTTTTTACTATCCACACTTGTAATTGTATCAGTCGATCCATAAAACACAATGTTATCCCTGTCACTAGATACATACACTTCTTCCCTGTGTTCAGTCAAACATTTATAACATCAATCTATACTATGATAAGTCCAATGTTCTTCTAACTCTTCTGGACAATTTAGTATTTAATTACAACACTGAAACATGAACAATGTATTCGAGACGGTTCATATGCTTGATTTTTAAAAACATGATGAACTATTTCACCCCATCTTCATACTCTTTTTTTTATCTTGATTGGAATCCATCAATTTCCAACTTATATCCATCATATTATTATTATGTAATATAAATGTTTAAAAAAATAATTAAATAGAAAAAATGGGACTTTAAAATAAGGGGAACCCCACATTTCAATGTTTCAAAAAAATTCACTATGCTTTGAAAGAAATGGTTAATTTAATTTAAGAAATGAGTTAATCCATTTGTGGTATTTTTATCCTTTCAATTCATCTACAATGATCACTAGTACCTACTAAATTATGACTACTACTTAGGGTTGGATAAGAAACATAGGTTCATGTTTATTTGATATGGGGATGACTCTCTGAAAAAAAATCAATAATAATTTTTTGGGAGATAAAGATAATGAGTACGACAGTGTCAACCTAAAATATAAATCTTCCTAGGGTGGGTTCAGGATGAATAACCTATGGGTTGGATGAATTTAGTGACATACCCATTTTATGGTGTTATTATCAATCTGTATTATATATGAGGTGAGATTCTGCGTATCTATGAGGACTCTGAATGTTAATATGATCATATAAATATAGATACCACCATTTTTCCTTACACATGTATCCATTTATAAATGTAGACGCCACTCATAATGTTTCATTTGTCAATATATATACCATTAAAATTTTTGAAACATATTTCATGGAGTGTTTGAAAAGGAAAATAAAAATTAATGATATTAGTTTGTAATTAATTAATAAATATTCAGAATAAGTTATAATTATTGTTAACTAGTGTGATAATAATTAGTAATTGGTTTAAAAAATAAGAAATTTCTAATTGAGTTTAATTAATATTAATCAGAATAGTTATAATAATTTTTAAATTTTTAATAATAATAAATTATGATCAATGATAACTAATTATTGTTATTTATTATTAGATAATATTTATGAATAATGAATTATTAAAAAATATTAATTATTTAAATTTTAATATATTATGTAATAATAAATATTGGTTATTATTAATAACTAAGTAATAATTTCTTTTAATTAAAAATTATTATTCATGTTTATTAATAAAATAATAATTAATTAATAAATATTAAAACTAACTAGTAATAATTTTCTACTATGTGATATTAAATATTTATTAATCCATAATAATTTTTATATTTCTAATTAAGGTTAATTATTAATTAATTAAAAATTAGTACTTTTTTTTTGAATGGTGGGGTCAACACCCCTTCATTAAAAGATAGAATGACAGAGAAATAAAAATATTGGGACATGCATGGAAATAATTCCATTATAAAAACATTAAAAAAACTATCTTTTCTTAAATCATACCAAAAAAACATTAATCATCATCATGTATTGAATTTCAATTTTTATACCACACCCATGAACATGACCTCTAGGGTGTCTTCCTCTCCTCCAAGTATTCACATATTGCAAGAGTCATTCAATGTCACTGCTCTCGAAGTTCAATCACCTAGTATCTTATTGAGACTCCAACCTCTTAGGAGGACCATCAACTAAGGTTTTTTCATTTTATTTTTTTGTGGGGCTTTTCACTTCCCCGAAGATTCATGTGATTCTTGGACTTTGGATGCCAAATAACTGTCATCCAATAGATAGGATAACGTAACTTCATTTATCATATCAAGACCATCAAAAAGGTTGGAAGTAGGTACCCACACACAGCCTGATTATCCTTTTTCATGAATATTTTCTTGGTTGATACCAGGTTTGCTTGATTTTTCCAATATGGTAGGCTCAACCTACCTTTTGGTGGGATAGAATAAAGGAGGATCCATATGAAGTGTCAATACAAAGGGGAAAAATCCATATAATATTGAGTAAATATGATTTTGTTGAGTCAATAAGGTTTCCTTATGACTTTTCCATTTCTTTATTTCTTAAAAATCACAATCAATATATCTCAAGGAAAATTTCATTTCCCATTATATTTATCTTATTAAGGAAAATTTTCCATGCCACGGAAATTTTATCCCTACCTTTATTTTCATTGTTCATGATTTAGTTTCACTAAATCTAACTCTTTTTATTTTGATGTGTAAACTTTTGTTTAATTTTTAAAACCTTGGAATCCTATAAATATTTATATATAAAGTGTTCTGTTTTTAGGTTCTGGATTTAGATTCCGAATACTATGAAATTCAGATTCCTAATTCTTCTGAATTCAGATTCCAAATTCTTGTGAATTCAGATTCCAAATTCTTCTAAAATTCACATTCCAAATTCTCTAAAATTCAGATTCTAAATTCTCAAAAATTCAGATTTTGAATACCTTAGTATTTAGGTTCATAATTCCATAGAATTTTGACTCCAAATTCCTTAGAACTCAGGTTCCAAATTCAATGGAATTCAGACTCCGAATTCCTTATAATTTGGACTTCGAATTCCGTAGAATTCAGACTCCAAATTCCATATAATTCATGTTCCAAATTCCTTAGAATTCAGGTTCTGAATTCCATAGAATTCAGGTTCCAAATTCAATATAACTCAGACTCTGAATTCCTTAGATTTCAGGTTTCTAATTCCTTAGAATTCAGACTCCGAAGTCTATAGAATTATGATTCCAAATTCATTGAAAATAGAATCCAAATATTCATGTAATATAGACTTCGAATGATTTTCTCTTAGACTCTGAATTTTATTTTCCTTAGACTCTAAAAATAGAATTGGTTGAGCCACCATATTTTACCTACCCTTGTTATAGTTATGAAATGATGTTGTGCATTTTGTTTCTAACTAACCATTGTTTGAGTGACACGTGTACAGGTCCCTCCAAAATTCAAGGAAAAATATGACCGTTGGAGGAGGGAGCCGACCATTGAGAAAATTCCTATAAATAGGAGATCATTTGAATGAGATCACAACACTTACTAAAGTTAATCAATAAAGATATTACATGCTACTAATGTAATTTCTAGAGAGAAAGACTCTCATGATTTTTGCATACTGAATATCTAGTTCAGCTTGCTTTGTGTGACTTCAATTATTGCTGTGTACAATAGATGGCTTCCAGGGATATGAAGACATAGGTCCAAAAATCATAAAGATTGAGTACTTCCTTGATAAGGAAGACATAGTTTCAGACTACCTTGAAGTTTGAGGGCTTGCGGGAATAGAAAGACAAATTCTAATATTCATATATAGGGATTACCCTGGTTTGGGTTAGACAGACTTTCTTGAATGTATAAATCAAGAGACCAGTATCCAATGTTGTTGGATACCCTGCTCTTTGGGTTAAAAGATTTCATACTTGTTACTTATATTGTTTCAAGTTTATTTTTTGCTACAGTTTGATTAATAAGGAATGTATAACTACCTTATACTTTATTATACTTGTATACTATGATTAGTAAGATTCAATATGATTTAAGGTAGAATCATAGTCCTTGTAAACTTTTCTTATGTTTCATTTCTAGAACCATATTTATGGAATCTAGAAAGTTTGTAGAACTAATAGTTCTTATGAATTTACATTGATTAACCTTGTTAAACATAATATTCCTTAAGGTCGAAAACGAATGTTTTATAACCAACTTTAATGGTTCCAGAAGAATTTTTAAAGTGTACAATTTACCCCCTCTTGTATATTGAGCATATACATTATTATTTTTATCATAAAATTGGTATCAGAGAAGGTCTCTAAAATAATTATATTCCCATATAATTTTTCTTGCTATGTGTTCATTGTTCCGAATATATTTTTCTTACTTATAATAATTTTACCCTTCTTTACAAACCTTTACTATTAACAAGTTTATGTGGAATGTTATTTTCTTTTAGATAGAAGGAATGAATGTTGGTTCGATTGAAAATCTTAATCCTTCTAGACCATCTATTTTTTATGGGAATGATTATGTATATTGGAGAGATCGTATGAATATTTTTGTTATTAATACTAGAGTGGAAAACATTGTTATGCTTACTGAAGATAATAAGTTTCCTAATATGGAAGTCAGAACTTTTACTAATCACGAAAAGACAGAGTATCAACTATAAAATAAGGTAAGAAATACTTTTTTGTGTTCCATATCCAAGAATATATATAGTTAGATTTCTTCTTGTGAAGCTAAAAATTGTATATCGAAGAAATTGGAGGTTATTAATTTTGGTACATCTTTGGTTATAGAAACTAGAAGAGCTATGATTAGAGAAGAATATCATGGATTTCTATTTCATTATGGAGAACCAGTGTGTAAGGTACAACAATGGTTTATGACTATTGCTAATAGTTTACAATATGTGGGTGAAAAAAGATTAGATGACGAGGCACTTGTTGACAAAATTATAGATATCATGCCTAACGATTGGGAATCTAAGAGAACATCTATTGATGAGAATATGTAAGTATCTTAGATTACTCTTGATGAGATTTTTTTAAATCTTCTTCAACATGAGAATAGAATGAAAATAGATGTTGATCTAAATAAGAATAATAATGGCCATGGAAATATAGCATTTACCACTACTAACACCACAGATCCTAAAAGGGTTACTAGATCCAAGTCTAAGAAGGTTACTTTTTTATCTGAATCAAGTGAAAGTGAACATTATGAGAATGAACTAGCTAATCTTGCTTGAAAGATAAACAAGATAGTTGGGAAGAAAGACTATTAGTATAAATATATGAATAAAAAATAATGGAAAACAAAGACTCTGAAGTTACTTGTTATGAAAGTAAGAGAGTAGGGCAAATAAGGCCACATTGTCCTATGCTTAAGAGAAAGGATACAAAGATAAAGAATTCTGAGAGGAATTGAAAGAAGTACTACAAATATAAAACTAATAACGTTTTGAAAGCTAAGGATACATGGAGTTCTAGTAGTGGGGACTCTTATGATGAATCCCCAGAGTATGAATCCTCTGATTAGAAGAATCTTGGTTTACATGCCATGTTACCTATTTAAAATCATTTTTTAATGGCCAAGGTACACAATGATGAATCTTTAACCAATGTATCCTTGAATGATAATTATAGTTATATTAAATATTATGGATATATGAATAAAGAAACTTCTTCTAATGAATATAATACTTTAGCTACATATGAAGACGTTTCTAGGTTTTCTAAGCTCCTTGAGAATGGAAATTCTAAAGTCAAGAACAAGCTTGATAAGGGAAATCCTAGGATTTTTATTCTTAATAAAGAAGTATCAGATATTTTTAATGATCTTGATAATAAAATTTATGATTTTAAAAGTGTTTCAAAAACCATTGAGGAAGATAATTCATAGAAGGATCAACATTCTAAGTATCTAGAGAAAGTGATTTCTAATAGAAATGTTTTAGATACTAACTCTAGTGCTAAAACTAATGTTTTAGAGGATAAAAACCTAGTTATTAGATTGATGTTAGAAATATTTTCCTTGAGGAATTGTTTTTAGAACATTACCTTTGGTAAGGAATACTTTTACAATATGTATTCCAAAATTAGACCACTAAGGAATAATTCTGGATTTGGTTATACTCATTCAAAACTGATATTTAGTAACAATTATTTTTTACCACAAAGGGTTCTATTTTGCACTAAGTGGCAGTGTGGTGGGCATTGGGCAAAAAAATGTTCCTTAAATAGAACTCAGACTTTTAGTTTTCATAAATCTTATTCTTCAAAGAAAATATGGATTCCAAAAATTTTTCTTTCTGAAGTTTCTGAAGCCAAGATATTTTGGGTTCGAAAAGTCTAAGACTCATATTTTCAAGAAAGTAAAGATAGTAACAACAATAATACATGGTACATTGATAGTGGGTGTTCCCAGCACATGAATGGAAATAAAAACCTAGCTGAACATATTATCAAGATGAAAGGAGGAAAAGTAACTTTCAGAGATAATGCTTAGGGAGAAACTATAGGTATAAGTAATATTGTTCTTCTTGTAAAAACATTTATTTAAAATGTTTTATTTGTTAAGGGTCATAAGCACAACATTATTAGTATAAGTCAATTATGTGATTAAGGTTACCTTGTAAATTTTAGGAATGAAAAGTGTTTAGTACAAAATTCCAAGGAAGATTTTGTTCTTTCTGACTATAAGCAAGATAATTTTTATATAATAAACATAGAAGTCCTTACCAGCCATGATAAACCTTGTCTTAGTGTAATAGAAGATCATTCTTGGTTATGGAATAGAAGGTTAGGACACTGTTACCTTAGAAAACTATGCAAAATCTTTAAGAAAACATTAGTTAAGGATCTAATGAAACATATATTTGATTCTTCAAAAGTTTTTTATCCTTGTCAATATGGAAAGAAACATAAAGCATGTTTTAAATCAGTCGGTAATGTCTCAACCACTTATGCATTATAGTTTGTGCATGTAGATCTTTTTGGTCCAACATAAGCGTGAAAAACTGGAGGAAAATATTATGTTTTAACTTATTTGATGATTGCACTAGATTTATAAGGAACTATTTTCTACCAAAGAAATTTGATGATTTTTATTATTACAAAATTTTTAGAGACCAAGTTAAAAATGGGAAAAACCTTCCATTGATAACTGTTCATAGTGATCATGGAAGGGAATTTAAAAATTCTAACATTAAACTTTTTGTATTAGAAAAGGAATTACTCATAAATCATGTTTTGATTTTACCTTTTCTTAATAAAACTCCTTATGAGTTATAGAATGGTAGAAAACCAAGACTTTTCTACTTCAAGGATTTTGGTTGCAAGGTATTCATTATGAATACTAAAGATAATATACAGAAATTCACACCAAAATCTGATGAAGGAATTTTCATTGGATACTCCCCAACATCTAAGGATTAGAGAGTTTTCAATAAAAATACTAGTACCATTGAAGAAATAGTACATGTTAAATTTGATGAAACTAATCCCTTTGTTTTTAAACAACCTCAACCTAAAACTTCCTATATGTTTTAAAAAACTGATTATCAACCCTTGATAAAAGATCCTTCTAATAATGAAAATGAACAAGAAAATGTTTCTGAAGCATTTACCCCAGTAAATTTTCTACCATATGTTGATGAATAGGTTTTACAAAACCCAAATCAGTTGTTTCTTAAGAATAATCCTAGTGATAGTATCATTGGTGATGTAAATCAAACCGTAAGGACAAGATGTTTATTAAGAAATGTTGTAGAACATCTAGCATTACTTTCCCAATTATAACCAAAAAAGCACTGATGAAGCTTTAGGTGATGATGATTGGATAAAGGCAATGCAAGATGAGAAAAATGAATTCGAAAGGAATAAAGTCTGGACCTTGGTAGAAAGTCCCAAGGAAACTTATGTTATTGGAGTAAAATGGGTCTTCAGAAATAAGTGTGATGAAAATGGAATTATATTAAGAAAAAAAGCTATATTGGTTCTTAAAGTCTATAATCAACAAGAATGAATAGACCCTAAAGAAACCTATGCTCTAGTATCTAGACTTGAATCAATTCATATTCTACTTGCCTTTGTAGAATTCATTAACTTCAATAGTTTTCAAATGGATATCAAATGTGCTTTCCTTAATGGTTATGTTCTAGAGGAAGTGTTTGTTGAACAAACTCCTGGGATTGAAGATACAAAACATCCTAAACATGTTTTGAAATTTACCAAAGCTTTATATGGACATAAAAAATCCCCTAGAACTTGGTATGATAGACTTACCGGGTTTTTGAATCAAAACAATTATGTTAAGGGAAATACCAATCCAACCCTTTTTATAAAGAAAAGTAAAAAAAAATGTTTTGATTGATCATATTTATATTGATGACATTATATTTGGTTAAACTCATCAATTTTTAAATGATTACTTTGTGAATCTAATGAAATCTGAATTTGAAATGAGTATGATGGGTGAGTTAAAAAATTTCCTTGGTTTTCAAATCTCTCAAAAACCAAAAGGAATTTATATATCCCAATATAATTATATTAAATGTATTCTTAAATTTTTTGGATATGACAACACTAAGAGTATAATTACTCCCATTAGCACCTCAAATTCACTTGATCTTGATGAAGCTGTGAAACCAGTAGATCAAACATCTTTTCGGGGTATGATTTAAAGTCTACTTTACTTGATAGCTAGTAATCTAGACTTAATGTTTTCAGTATGATTTTTTCCAAGATATAAATCCAATCATAGAAAATATCATTTAATGATATTGAAAATGATTTTTCTCTACTTAATGGGAACTATAGATTTAAGACTCTTTAATACTTTTGGAAATGATTTTGTTTTAAAAGGTTTTTAGGATACTGAATTTGGCAGTTGTATAATGTATTGGAAATGTACATTTGGAGCTTGTAATTTCTTAGGTGATTCATTATTTCTTGGTTATGGAAAAAAGAAACACTTAGTAGCACTTTCCACTGTGGAAGCTGAATATGTAGCAAGTGGAAGTTGTTTTGCTCAAGTGTTGTGAATGCAACACACACTCACAGACTATGGTATGAGTTTTACCAAAACAAAAATATTATGTTATAATAATAGTGCCATTTCCTTAATTAAAAACCCTACACATCACTCTTGTGCAAAAAACATAGATATTAGGCATCACTTTCTTTGGGATCTCACACAAAAAGAAGATATCATTCCTCAATTTATCAGAACACAAGATCAACTTGCATGGATCTTTTCACAAAATCATTACCCTCTTATAGATTTGAATATATTTAATATAATATAGGAAGGATAATCATAAGGTAATCTTCCATATTAACATATAGTTTAAACCTATCTTATTACAGTAAGAAACCCCTTTTCATAGGGGAAATACATTTGTTTATTAGTCAAAATTTTTCATATTAAAAATTTTTCTTAGACTAAATTTTTATTAGTCAAATTTTTTTGTAGTCTAACTTTTTCATAGTAAAAATTTTTCATTGTCTAAATTTTTTGTAGTCATAATTTTTTCTAGTTAAAATTTTTCTTAGACAAAGTTTTCATAGTCTAAAAATTTTCATAATAAAAAATGTTCGGAATATAAAGTTATTCAGGAAGAATTTTTCCTCATTACAAATAATCTTCCTATAATTCTGAAAGGTATGCTTTCTTTTCTAAATTTTCATAATCATATTTTACTTGTTGGTATTTTATTTTTGTTTTAAATTTTTTGGCTTCATTTATTTTTCTTAAATGTGAATGTTTTTCATAAAAACATCAAATGATTGGAACCTATCAAAATCATTCTTCGGTTATCATCTCAACTATCAGATCTGATCATGAGTTTTTCAACCGTTGGATCATCCATGGTAGTTGAACTGTCACCAAAATCGCCTATATAAATCCCCCCAATGGTTATCCCACATCAGTTTTTAAAGCTCTTGCGTGCTGAAGCACTGCCTTGGTAGTTTAAGGCCGTTCAAAATCTTCAATGTTTCCTCAGTTCCAGATGTTTACTGAAGCCTCCCTATAGAAAAAAATGTCAACTATTAAGGAAATATCTGAGTGGAAGATATACAGAGAAAGGTTGGTCGATCTAAAGTTTTATAATAAGTATGACTCGATCATATCTATGAATTTCAAGTTGAATGGTTGGGAGAGTGTATGTGTATCAAAACCAAGAGCACAAGATACATTGTATCCCAAGTTGATGGTATAGTTTTAGAAAATAGTTAGCTTTTTCAATGAAGGAGGGATAGAGAAATTTTCTTTCAACTGTTATGGAAAAATCTACTCTCTTTCATACAGCAAGGCAGTGAGTCTGATTGGCATTCCTTATGAAGGGGAAGTAGAGCTCTGTACTCACAAATTACCTGATGAATCAGAGTCTTTTGAGAAGGAAAAGGTAATACAATGTATTGTCTTGAATGGAGTACAGACTATGAAGATCATTCATCTCTCTATAAATTTACGGATTCTTGAATTGTGGGTTTAAGGTTTTATAATTCCAAGGAAAGTGGATAAGGATAATCTGAAGAAGAGTGATATATATATTGGATTTCTTGGTGAAACTCAATAAGATAAACTTGGTTAAGTATGTCTTGGTGACGATTCAAAATATCAAGAATGGAAATCTGAAGTCTTAGATTATAATGTATCTAACAATTCTTTCAAATATTATTGTTCTTTGTCTTAAATCATTCAAAATCCCATTCATTTCGGAGATGAGAAGTTACAAAGTGATGTTGCTGAGTGATGACTCCCTAAGAAGAATGAAAATTGGTTTTTCCAGTGAATCTGGAGAATTTTATTAATTTTATGAAGAATAAATAGTGGATTTTTCAATGAAGCCATAAGTGGAATAAATCTCTAAGAAAGTTGGAAGGAAGAGAAATGCTAAGGAAATAGAGGAGAAAAGAAAAACTCATATTTCCAAGGAAACTTGTTCAGAACCTCCAAATACAAAGAAGTAAAAAGTGTATCCTAATGAAGTAGTGCCTAAGTGGAGAGAAGATAAAAAGAACTGGAAGGAAAGGGAGCCTAAGCTTGTCTAGGACCCTGCTAAGGCAAAATCATTGAGGGAGAAGGAAACATAGAATCTTGAGAAGAAACCTATAGAGAAGAAGCAAAAGAAGAATTTATCTAAAGCTGAGATTTTACAATCAATTCTCAAAGATGCTGAGAAAGCGTCTGAAGAAATTCCAGTACAAGAATCATTTTTGATAAAACCATTACCAGAGACTCTGGGAAAAAAAGTTTTGGTTCAACAATCACATCAAGAAGAAGAAATTGCTACACCAGGAAAAGATGAGAAGGGTGAAGAAGAAGTGAATAAACCAATTTATGATGAAAGTAGTAATAATGATTTCATTCATTCGGAAGATCTAGTGGATGATATAGAGAAAGAGGAAGTTAAGGAAGATAAAATTGTTCAACTATATGACAATGAGAATGAGACTCCCAAATAACAATACATCATTCCGATAGCTGACAAGGGAAAGTAGGTGGTAGTAGATACACCTAGTAAATCTGTGGTGAAGAAGAAAGATGATGGTGCTTCATCCAAGAGGAAAACTAAGGATATGTAAAATGAATCCTAACCAACCGAAAAATCAGATTCAGAATCATATTCTCTTGGACATGATTTCATAGTCCAGTCATTAAAAAAGATGGTTGGTACTATTCTTTTATTACCAATCATTTATTCAAGATGCTAGATGCCTCATCATACGTTAAATCAGAAGTCATATTTATTTTTCATGGTCATGAAAAAATGTGTTGCAATAGAGGCAGATTTTAAGACCTTTTTCATTATTTATGAGGCTCATAAAAGATCTTGCGAGAAGATAACAAGATGGTCAAAAAAGACAATTGAAGATATGAGAATCTTCGATGAATTTCATGATAATGTCAAGGATGCATTTGATACCAAAGATGGGATGATCAAGGGCGTTTCAAATAGTTCTGAGGAAAATTTAAGCCTTGAAGAGACTAATTGAAAGCAGGAAGTTATGGATTTGAATGGAAAGCTTAATTCTGTGGACATGAATTGGAAGAGGGAAAGGGATCTCGAAATAGAGATTGAAGAGAATCTTACTAAACAAGAAGAAGTCTTGAATGTTTAGGCATACATTTTTATGGCTCTGGAAGAAAAAATTCAATCCTTAGAGAAGAAAAGTGAAGATCATGATTAGTTGCTAATGCATGCAGAAGAGGATCACAAAGACCTCATGAAGCTAAAAACTACTATGAATAAGCTGATGCTGAAGGAGAAAGAAGGATAATTTCATTAGATTCCAATCTTTTGTTGAATTTTCTTCATTGCACAAACTCATTCAACATTAATTAAATTTTGGTTGTTCTTCATATCTCTCATTGTTTAGTACTATTGTTTCAGGTACCAATTTTTCCATTCCCTCTATTACTTTTTGAAAATCACAATGTGGGAGAAAGGAATGTTAAAAATAATTAAAAGTAAAGAGTATATTTATCTATGTAAGGGGGATTTCATCTAGCGGAATGTTCTTTTCAATGATGTTTATCGAAAGCAAGAAAATGAGAAATATCATTTAGGAAATCAAGAATATGATTTTTAGTGATTCCAAAGCCTAAGGGGGAGATATATGTGTTCACTATGATTCATATGTAAAGGGAGATAAGGTTTTATTTTCATGTCCATAAAAATACTAAGTCCGTAGATTCTTTTTATTAAGGATTTTTGTGCTTTACAAAAAGGGGGGATATTGTTGAGTCAATAAGGTTTCCTTATGACTTTTCCATTTCATTATGTTTTGAAAATCACAAACACTATCTCAAGGAAAATTTCATATCCCATTTGATTTATCTTATTATGGAAAATTTTCCTTCTAAATGAATTTTTCTCCCTATCATTTAAAAGGATGGGGTCAAAGCCTCATTTTTATTATTAAATCAAAGCAAACACCTCTTTTAACTGGGTAGAGCGAAACCCATTACATAGCCCGAAGTCGCAGTGGGTTTGTAGCCCATTACATAGCCCGTAGGCCCAAATATTTGGCCCAATTCATATTTTGTGAATAGTAACCCACATGATACAGTATCCGCACAATACCGCCACCGCTACAGTGTCCTACCACCGCTACAATACCTGCTGATGAACAGTAAATCTGCTGCTACAGTACCACTACAGTACTGCTACAATACCTACACCCAATGGGTTTTGAACCCCCATTTTTCTTGTTGGATTATGGGGTTCTTACCACTAAGCCAAACCCCAACTACTTCTATCTATCATTGATTTCAATGTTCATGATTTAGTTTCACTAAAGCTAACTCTTTTTATTCCTAAGTGTAAAATTTGGTTTAATTTCTAAAACCTTGGAATACAATAAATACTTAGACATAAAGTGTTTTGTTTTTAGGTTATGAATTCAGATTCCAAATTCTCTAAAATTTAGATTCTGAATTCTTCTGAATTCAGATTCTGAATTCTTGTGAATTCAGATTCGAAATTATTCTGATATTTAGATTATAAATTCTATGAAATTCTGATTCAGAATTCTCAAAAATTCGGCTTCCAAATACCTTAGAATTCATGTTCTGAATTCATCAAAATTCAAACTCCAAATTCTGTAGAATTCAGGTTCAAAATTCCATAGAATTCTGACTCCAAATTACTTATAATTATGATTCCGAATTCCACAGAATTCAGGTTTATAATTATTTATAATTTGGGTTCCGAATTCCTTAGGATGCAGAATTTGAATTCCTCATATTTCAGGATCCATATTCCTTAGGATTCAGACTCTGAATTCCTTAGATTCCAGGTTCCAAATTCCTTAGAATTCAGACTCCAATGTCTATTGAATTCTGATTCCGAATTCCATGAAAAAAAGAATCAGAATATTCATGTAATATAGACTCCGAATAATTTTTTCTTAGACTTTGAATTTTATTTTCCATAGACTCTAAAAAATATAATTGGTTGAGAAACTATATTTTACCTACCCTTGTTATAGTTATGAAATGATGTTGTGCATTCTATTTCTAACTAACCATTGTTTGAGTGACACATGTAATGGTCCCTCCAAAATTCTAGGAATAATATGACCATTGGAAGAGGGAGCCGACCATTGAGAAAATTCCTATAAATAGGATCTCATTTGAATGAGCTCCCAACACTTACTAACGTTGATCAATCTAGAGATTACATGCAACTTAAGTGATTTATAGAGAGAGAGACTATCATTCTTTGTACATATTGAAAATCTAGTTTAGCTTGCTTCGTGCGAATCTGATTGTTACTGTGTACAATTGAGGGATTCCGGGGATATGAAGATTGAGGTGATGAAAAACTTAATGTTCGAGGATTGTATTCACAAGGAAGACAGAGGTGCTGACTACCTTGAAGTTTGAGGGCATTTGGGGATAGAAAGACAGATTCTGATATTCCTATCAAGGGATTACCCAGGTGTGGGTAAGACAGACTTTATTGAAATTATAAATTTAGGTATCTTTATCCAAGGTTGTTGGACACCCTACTCTTTGGGTTAAAATATTTCATACTTGTTACTCGTATTGTTTCATGTTTATTTTCCACTGCATTTTGATTAATTAGGAATGTATAACTATCTTATACTTTCTTAGAATTGTATACTCTGATTATTAAGATTCTATAGGCTTTAAGGTAGAATCATATTCCTTGTAAACATTTCTTATATTTCATTTTTGGAACCATATTTCTATAATCTAGCAAGTTTGTAGAACTAAGAGTTCATGTGAATTTACATTTTTTAAACTTGTTAAACACAATTTTTCTTAAGGTTAAAAAAAAAGTTTTATAACCAACTTTAATGTTTCCAAATGAATTTTTAATGTGTACAATTCACCACCTCTTTTATATTGAGATTCTACATCATTATTTCGATCCTATAGTTTGGACTTCCTAAATTGATCTAATTGGAAGCCCACTTCATCCACTGACATAGATGTAGATGCTCTCTTACCATCTAGAGAGGAAATGGAAAAAAATTATACAGAAGAGGGGGTGTTGATAGATTCTAGGTCGAAAAAATTACCCATCAAAGATTTATTGGGTTATTGGGTGGATACCACTACTAGAATGGATTTATCATTTTTTTGAAATTAGCTAGGACATGTTCATGAAACAGTTCTCTATCGACCTCCTTTTGAATTTCAACTTAAAAATTAGATTATTCATTATTATCACACTACATGGAAATCACCTCATAGTAGAGGTTAAACCACTACATTATGATTCTATGGTGGTTTTATAATTCCACTGCTAAATTGGGCGTCGACTTAATATATGTGGCAGTTTCTTCAATTTTGCGGTGGATTTTGTAACCGTCATAGTAAATACATTTCACAAAAGTTATTATGGTTTTCATAGTGGGTTTCTAGGAAAATATGTAATCTTTTTTGGAAGCAGTTTATACCATATCTAAAAATCATTTCATTTTTTTCTGGGAAAAATGCCGCGAAAACCACTCGAACCGCCGAAAAATGGTAAAGAAAAATGAGAAATTTTTAGCAGTGGTTCAAACCACAGTTACAAAAAAATCACAATAATTGCCTGGAAATAAAAATAATCGCCGCTAAAATTATAACGTTCATGCATGTAGAGGCGGTTGTAACAGCTTCTGATAGTATGATACAAAATTATAGAGCCAGTTTGAACCCCCACAAAATAAGGACCTTTTAAATAGTAGTGGTTTAAACTGTCACTAAAGGTAGATTGAAAATAAAAAATTGCTACAGATTTTATAGCCCTAATACCAGTACCCTGAAAACATGTAAACATGTAATCTAAAAAAAATTTAACTTCTAAAAATGCAACCCTTCAAACTAGAAATCATTCAACAAACAAACATTAAAAATAATGATTTCTTAAAAACAAAACTAAAAACTATAATACTATAAACATGGAATTCACATACCTATATACAAGAATTACACAACTTATGAGATCATTAAAAATGATATATCCATGCTTTAAATCCTACAATATTAAAAAATTCCTTATTGAAAACAAAAAATGTGAAAACATCCAACCATTAGCCTAATAATAAACACATATGAAATAATAAAATTTTAAAGCCTACAACCTAAAAACATGAAACATAATAAATCTGAAATCTATATATTTTAAAATATTTAAACTGGATAAGATATTTCTATATATTTGATAAACTATAATTCATGTGAACATATGACTTTAAAATATGTAAAAAACGTCTCATAAACATGAAAACATGAAATGAGAAAAACTATACACTAGAAATGTACAAAAATTGAATCATATGACCTGAAATCCAATAAAAAATTAACTTAAAAAACAATAAATGTATAAACTGTTAAATAAAAATAAATAAGACAAAAAATATGTAACTAGAAACCTACAAACCTACATACTTGAAAAAAAATAAACCTAATAATTACAAAATTGGAAACCTGGAAACTAGAAATGTCCAATGAGAAATACTGAAGCCATTAATCCCATAACTTTCAAACCTCTACACTATAAATCTATATTAATATGGAACTAAAAAGCTTTAAACACCTAAATTTTAAACTAAAAAACCCATAAACTACATAAATATAAACATACATTTTCATATCTTATCCAGAAGAGTCATCACCACCTCTAGGAGGTGAGATCCTCAAAGGATGAGATAAAGGACTCAAGGTGAATTCAATATATATCATTTTTAAAATCTTCAATAACAACCTTTGTAATTTTAAGGGATCCGTAATTGAATGTAACATCAATTTATTGATGATACATGAGGCAATGTATTTCATAACACTCCATATGGGAAATATCATTCACAAAATCATGTTTTTAGAATTGAAATTTGATAATTCTTGTTTATTCCAAATGAAAATTAATATGGAAATAATAGTTGGATGAAAAATAAATAACCATAAATTATTTAATAATTAAATCTTTTAAATCATTTCGTTTATATAATAAATTAATAGTTTATAAATTTTATAAGGAATCCTATAGAAAATCCTAGCTAAAATCATTAAACATAAAGATAATGTTTTTTATTCGAGTCATGATGGAAAGATAATCCATTAAACCACCATAATGATCCATAAAATAATTAAACCTATATAGAAATTAGATTAGTGGATAATACCTAAAAACCACATCTATATAATATAAATAAAATATTTAAATTTTGATGATGAAGCAACTTGATGAAGGGAGAAAGAGGTGTTTTTAAAATTTACTTAGGTTTTATCACAAAGGGTGAAAATAATCCATTAATGAAACCAATATAAAAGGTTTGAATTGAAGGGGTATTCTTGAGTGTCCTTGAATTTTTCAATAGAAAATATGATACCCTAACTGTTTTTAAATTGAGAAATGTAAAAGAGAAAAATAAACAGTTTTAAATTTGAATCATGTACACTATTTTGTCATATGGTTTGGGGAAAATGTATCCCCCCATGAAATGTTATTAGTTAGAAGCTTTCACTTACATGGTTAGGAGACACAATTAATCCTAAAAAGATAAAACCAATATTTATCCAATACAATAATATTTCACAGTATGTAGGATTATGCCACATTTTAACTCCTCAATAAGTTCTAACCCTATAATAATAACGAACACTAAATAATTCTATATAATAATAGTCAGTCAAATTGTGGATAACCACATGCCCACCATGTGACATAATATTTTCCTATTGTTTTTAATATTCCAAACTCGAAATTATCAAATTTAATTAAAATCAATAATGAAATAAAATAATATTAATATGTTACATTGGAGCATCATATGAAATAAGATGAATGCTTTAACATAATGAATCATGAGATATAGATCATGTGTGGTGAATATGGGAGGGTTATAAGATGAATTCATTATGTTATGAAAATCATGGATCTATTGAAATACTTGAAGACTATATTCATGAATATATTAATGTTATAAATCAGTTATCTTCCTATAATTATGTTACTGCATAGAATACCAACCCTAGTTGAGGAATCGAGGGACAGCGAGGGCGACGACTATGCCGGTAGGGCTTCGGGGAGTCAGGGGGTCGGGGGGGGGGGGGGGGGGGTTGGGTTTTTATGTAGGGGAATAGTGTCATGGGTATGAAAATATGTAATGGTTTAGTGAAAGTTTAATAAACCACCACTAAACTTTCAGTTTGGTGTAGTTTCAGAATTAGGAGAACATCCACATGTGATGTGGGCCTTTTTCTGGGTCCTCTGCAGCAAAGTCATCCCAAGAACTCTTGTTCAATGTTGAGGGGGTACCATGAAAATTATTGTCACTCAAATTGTTTACAATATCACTAGAATAAATGAAATTGTCCACAGAAGATTCCATATTTCTATTATTAGAGGTATATCATATGTTTGGGATTTTATTTGTCTCATAATTGATCCTAGATGACTATGAAATTGTGAAATTGATAAACCCATCGACAACCTCACTATCGACACCCAAAGGACCAACTAAAAGATAACAACATGCTTCTTAACATCCATATTTTTATCTAATTTGGAAGAATGAACAGGTCCACATCCTATCACGATCCTATAAAATTTTTAAGGAATTATTCCTCTACCTAGAATCAGGGTTTTTGAGTATTTTCATCGTGACTAGTGGATTTCATGAGAAAAATCATCTTATTTCATGATATTTCATCATGAAAACAAGATGAATAAAAAAAGGAAAATATCTTTTGTAGTTCAGGAATTCATAGACAGTCATCCAAAATTCCAAATAGAACTAAGGCACCCTTTTATATACAATTTTTAGTTCAAACACATCCAAACTAGTAGACAGAAAAACTCTATATACCAAAGATTACCCTAAACCAACCTCTTCCAAAAAATGGGCATAGTGATGAAATCTAGCCAGTTCTGTCTTTTTATCTATCTTAAGAGGGAGACTATTTTCTAATTGAATGTCTTAATGATTTCTTGGATTCTACAATATCCAATTTAACCCAAACACTATGACCCACAATTAGAAAGATGTGTTACTTACATCCATTTGATTGATATTCCTATCAGGCTCTCAAATATTCATGATGTCGGGCTTGAGGGAGATCGATGTGAGACCCCACACCCTCAACTCTAGGTCTTCTGTGGGAAAGAGGACATGAACAAATCCAAGACCCATGGAGATGAATCCCCAATTATCAAATCCCTACACAACTAAAAGGCGCATGCCTATATCAACAAGATTCCTTATCTTAGAGACCCTAGGAAAACTGATCACGTAATAATGGACTACATACTAATTTTCAAACATTTCAAAACTACATCAAAATCATCTTTGACATGGGAAATTTTACCCTTTCAACAATTTGTACCAACAATAGATTCTTTAAATCTAGATAAGGTGCTACTTCCAGTACCATCATAAGGTTATGCAACCGATTCAATCCCACAAAAAAAAACATTCTAATTTATAATTTAGAATTGGTGTGATTGTGCGAATCAAAATACTATCTATCTGGGAAGATTTCATCCATCGAAGAGCCCAATGGAATCTCCATAACAATAGAGCAAATGTTTCAATTGAAATGTAGAGAAAAAATTCTCAAGAAGTTCCCAATTTTTTTTCTTTATTAGTCATAATTATTAATTATTTCATAATTGATTTAAAAGTAGTAATAAAAACATGTAACTATCAACTAATAAATAATAATAAATATTACATAATATACAATAATTATTAATTTCGTAAGAGTATTTATAAATTAATAAAAAGTTATTATAAATTTTATATTACTTAATTAATAGATTTTAATATTAACTAATACTTTTCAACTAGTATGTGGCATTAAATATTAATTAATTATTTGAAAAATATTATTAAATAACATAGACTAATTATATGGAAATTACATATTATTATCCATATTTATTAATTAACCATGAATTAATTAACAAATAATATCAATAAATACTAATTAATTGATATTAGGTTGAAAATAATTCAAAATAATATTTGAAATAAATATATTTATTCTAATTTAATAATTACATATATATATATATATATATATATTTACTTATAATTATTGTTTAAAAAAATATATTTATAAATATTCGTATTTAATTATAAATATATTTATATAATTAAATACATGTATCTAATTACATATATACAATTATTTATATTTAATAATATATATGTATATTTAATAATAAATATGATAAATATGATAATTATATTTATTTTTTAAATATTTAATAATTTATTTATTATTTTATCAATAATTTTTTAGAACATCATATATATATATATATAAATTATTAATATATATAAAATTATCAAATTGCAATTACCCAAGGACAAAAATCTCAAATTTCATGGAAAAATATTGATTTAAAAAACAGTAATTTCCCAGGAACAAATTTCAAATTGCAATCCAAACCGATAAAATAATGGTGTATCCAAAATTGAGAAATTTTTTGAAAATTCAAAAAAACCATTAATGACAATAAAAAAGAAAAATGGTTAAATAATTATATAAAATCCCATGTTTTTTTCCCTATAATATGTTGAAATTAAATTTAATTCCATTTTCCCTTCTGGTTCATTTAAATATGATTTTATATTCATATGATTTATTATAGATTTTTTTGCATGGAATGATAGCTTCATTATAAGGACCGAGACCTAAAACATTACATAATATTGAATTAAATGAATAATTCACATTGAGGATCCTTTCAAGTTTAGAGTTTAAGAGAATTAGGACATAACTATTACATTTCATTTCAAATACAAAGTAGACACTTCTACTCAGTTTCCATTTTTCCATAAAATAAAAACTCTTGAAAAAAGTGTCATGTCTAGTTCCATGTTTAAGACAACATGACTTTTCCTTGATCCCATCCTTGACACTATTTCACATTATGTCCTCTGAAAAAAATTTAAAATAATTAGGATGAGCATAAAAAGCTCTGTAAGGGATACACAGAGAAGGAAAAATGTTAGTTTTTCAAAACAAGTAAACCATGAATACTTTATCGTAAGTAATACATTTCATCTTTATGAAGTAGTAAATGCTCTTCACTGAATAAAAGATCATTTATTACCCTTTTTGTAAGGAAAATATTACCATAAAACCCATATAAAGAACACATAACATATAAAGGTAACTTTGGACATAAACATACTTAAATGGAATAACCATACGGTCGACTTCCAAACATATCACTAAATGGAATAGCCATATGGCTGACTTCCATACCCAATGCATTAGAGGTTATAATGTAACCACCCATCCTAGTTTATCATAACACCACCCGTCATTTGGTTTATCACATAACCACCCCTCAAATGTCCAAGTACCATTATAAAATCATAACACATCAAACCAATATAAAGGAATGATAACATTTCCACATTTCATTCACAAAATATCATTTAAATATATTGAAAAAAAAGAATAGTTTATCAAAACCATTTTTGATACCAAAATATGTAAAAGTGTATATGGTATTTATTTTCATTTAAAAACATTACGACTTATTGATGAATCCAAAGATCAAATAATACTCGTGGTGGCGGAAAAGGTCGTTTTCACCGCTTACGTTAAAAGGAGCATTCATTTTTTCATTTAGTAAAATTATTCATAGAAAAATATTCCTTTGGAATAAAATTAAATGTCTAAGGGGTTTCTACACAGTATAAAAGAAAGTTGTGTATTAATGAAAATCTGCCTCAATGAAAGGAGATTGAGATGAAGTCCCTTACCTTGTGTCCGACTTGACTCGATTGTTCTTTAATATCCTGAATAATAAACTAAATTTAATTTCTACACATTTCTTGTTTATTATTCCTTTTATATCACTTATTACTATGTTATAACCATTATGTAATCATTCAAGTTAATAATGGTCGTTTTGTCGAAATTTGGTACTTGAGTAAAAAATAAACACATTATATTTACAAGTTGTCCATGTGGTCAATAGTCCATTATATCCTGAATGATATTATTGATTTATATATCATATATATCATATATATCTAGTATATACATGTATTTATAATAGTAAATAACATTTTGTGGTAAGAAATGAAATGCACCGTTCATGGAGACGGTAGGCTCTACGTACGCATGAACGTAAATTTAATTTCTATTTATTATTTTAATGGAATAAAAATAAAATGATACATAGGTATATTATAATTCAAGTATAATATCATATATAATATCACTAAACACATTCTTTTTACGTCCCACATATGGAATTAATGAGTCATATCACTTTGAGGGGGGTAGTCTGCACTTCCTCAAATGAAATTATCGTGTTTACACATAATGGAAACACTAAAGGTATGATATAATAGAGAAACACATAAGAATAAAAAAACATAAACATAATATATATCATATATTAATACAGTACCATCTTATATGGCCACCATGAGAGTCGGTAGGAGGTAATTGAACAGTCATCGTTTCGTGAGGCGTTAGTTTGCCATCCACAGAAACATTATGTTCTTCACCCACTAGATGAAGGTGTGTGTAAGTGTATTTAGAATCCTTCACATAAAAATATCCTAGTATATTGAGGATACTGTTTTTGATATAAATGAAAAGAATAAAAGAGTTTAGGGGTTGGAGAAGTAAAATAAAATAAAAGAAGTTAAGATAAACCATTACGTTTAATTTTGATAACTTCCTTTGGATTGAACCAACAAGGTTTGTTAAAGTGACTTCAACCTAAAGAAAGGCTTCTTGGTGGAAGATAGGGATGTATGTAGATTAATTGGGTAGAGGTTTGATGATCCAAAAGGCTTGAGAGGTGTTAGGAATTTGTTAGAAGTGGTCTCCTTTTATAAGAGAGAGGAGGGGATCTTTTGGAAAGTGTGAAAATATTATATTATTATATAATTATATTCAGTTTCTAAAGGTCAAAAAATCATTAGAGTTGAATATAATATGACTTATGGTTGAAATATAATCATCCAATAGTAATTGGATAGGATTTGGATAATATTTTAATCATTATAATATTAATTATTTAAATCATTTTTTAATGAGGTAAATACTGCATCATTATTGTGTCATAATTAATTTAATTTATTATATGTCTAAAAATTATAATAAAAATACCATGATGTGGGAAATATTTTTATCTTTCTAATGAATATTTATATTCAAAATGATTACTTATATAACAACATATAAAAATTAATTTAGTAAAATAATTTTGTTTTTCTCATTTTTGCCTTTACTTTAAATTAATTAATCTGAAGTGTCAGTATCACTCATAAGTGACTTTATGGGGTCCCAAAATCGACCCAATGATGCCCATGGTCGGCCATTACTCATCCAATAAGGTTTTCACAAGTGTTAAGGTAATTTTGATTTATTATAATATTATTTTTACATTGAATTAACTTATTTATCTTTAACCGTGGAAAAAAATGTCAAAAGTTAAACATGGAGGTAAAGCCACTCTGTAAGCAACTGATCCAACTTTATCCAGGATTTCATATGGTCCAGTGAATCTCAGACTCAACTTTCACTTCATACCAAAACGCATCACACTTTTCCATGGATAAACCTTAAGAAATACATGATCACCTACCTCAAAAGAATGATCCTTCCTCTGGTTATCCGCATAACTTTTCTGTCTGCTATGAGCTGTTCTCATGTTCTTTTGAATCAACTAAACTTTATCTACTATATATTCTACCAATTTTGGTCCCATCAGCTTCCTTTCACCTAATTCATCCCAAAAATCTGGAGTTCGACAACAATTTTCATATAATGCCTCAAATGGAGACATCAGTATACTGGAATGAAAAATTTTTTTATTAGAAAATTCAACTAAAGAAATATGTTGGTCCCAACTTCCCTGGTAATCTAGTGAACATTCACATAGCATATTCTCCAAGGTCTGGATTGTTCAGTCTGACTATCCATCTGATTGAGGATGAAAATATGTAACAAAATTTAATTCAGTACCCAATGACACATGAAGGACTTTGCAAAAGTTAGAAGTAAACCTGCAATCATGATCAGATACAATGGAGAGGGGAACACCATGAAACCAGACTATCTCTTTAACATACAACCAAGCAAGTTGATCTGGAGACAAAGTATCTCTAATAGGAAGGAAATGAGCAGATTTTTCAATCGATAAACTATAACCCAGATTGATTTATTACCACGAGATGTCTTTGGTAATCCCACAACAAAGTCCATGGGTATATTTTCCCATTTCCACTATGGCACCGGTAAAGACTGAAGAATCACTTTCGGTAACTGCCGCTCTTCTTTAACCCGCTAACAATTAAAACACTTCATAGTAAAATCAGCAATATCTCTTTTAATTCCATCCCACCAGTAATAATCCCAAAGATCTCTGCACATCTTAGTACTACTAGGATGGACTGAAAACAAAGAACCATGAGCTTCACATAACAACTCATTCTTCAACTGTGAATCAAAAGGAACACAGAAAATCTTCCCAAACCTCAAAACATAATCATTATCAACGTTAAAATCAGGCAACTTATCCATCTGAACCAAATCTACCTTTTTCTACAACTCACTATCTTCTTTCTGTGCCTTTGTTATTCTGTATGATAGAGATGATTTCACTGACACCTGAAACAAAACAGAAGAATTTCTTGCACCAACAACTTCTATGCCAAATTTCATCAAATCAAAAACCAAAGGATCTCATTCCAAACGTAGCATGGTTAATGATACATTACTTTTTTTGACTCAAAGCATCAACCACATTATTTTCTCTTCCCGGATGGTAATGGATCGTGCAATCATAATTCTTGATTAATTCCATCCATCTCCTCTGTTTCATGTAAAATTATTTCTGAGTGAATATATACATTAAAATTTTGTGGTCAGTTAATATTTCACATTTAACTCTATACAAATGAGGCCTTCAAATTTTTAAAGAAAAAATAACAGCATCTAATTCCAAATAATGTGTATGGTAATTTAACTGATGAGGTTTCAACTAACTTGAAATATATTCAATTACCTTATCATTATACATAAGGACACATCCGAGTCCTTTCAATGAATAATCATTGTAAATTATAAACTCAACATTTCTGGAAGTCAGTGCCAAAACTTGATCATTCACCAATATTCTTTTTAATTCCTGAAAACAATCATCGCATTATTTTGTCCAAATGAACTTAACACCTTTTTGAGTTAACTAATTCATTGGACTAGATAACCGTGAAAAATTCTCAATAAACCTCCAGTAATAACTTTCCAAACTAAGCAAACTACAGATCTCAGTAATATTTGTGGGTCTTGGCCATTCTTCAACAACTTTTGTTTTAGCAGGATCAACAATTATGCTATTTTTTAGAACAATGTGACCAAGGAATCAAATTTTCTGTAACCAAAACTCACACTAGATGAATTTCCCAAACAATTTATTTTATCTTAAGGTTTGAAAGACAACCCATAAATGAATTTTATGCTCCTTTTTACTTTTAGAATAAACCAAAATATCAGCAATGAATACAACCACAAAATTATCTATGAACTCATGAAAACTTCTATTCATAAGATCCATGAATATTGCAGGTGCATTGGTTAACCCAAAAGACATAAATAAAAATTCATAATGGCCATATATAGTATGAAACGCAGTCTTTAGAATGTCTGCATCCTTTACTTTCAACCGATGGTACCCCGATCTCAAGTCAATCTTCGAAAAATACTGAGATCCCTAGAGTAGATCAAACAAATCATAGATATGAGGCAATTGATACTTGTTCTTAACAGTGATGTTATTCAATACGGTATAATCAATGCAAAGTCTCATTGAACCATCTTTCTTTTTAACAAACACGACAGGAGAACCACATGGTGATGTGCTAGGTTGAATGAAACCTTTACCTAATAACTCTTGCAATTTCTTCTTTAACTCTAAAAGTTAAATTTGAGCCATCCGATAAGGGGGTTTTGAAATTGGATTAGCATTAGGAACTAAGTCAATAGTAAATTCAACTTTGCGATCATGTATTATACTAAGAAACTCATCAAGAAAAACATCAAGGTACTCATTCACCACATGCACATCATTAATCTGAACCGTTCCTTTATTTTCAACAATATAAGCAAGGTAATATTCATTTCCATCTTTTACTAGTTTCTCAGCTTCATAATATGTTATAAATAGCAAGGGTTCATTCTTGTACACAAACTGTAAATCTTTCTAAAATGAAACCTCTTTAGCTCTGCAGTCAGTCTTAGCATGATAAACAGACAACCAATCCATGCCCAAAATAACACCAAACTCTTCTAGAGGAAAAAAATATGGTTTGCAGCTAGATTCTTCCCGCACACAAGGAAAATAATGTTATTATGTTTTCTTTTTTGTCTCAAAATTTCCTCCAGGAGTTTTTACCATATGTTCCATATTTATTTATAGATATGGAATTCCAAATTTATTAGAAAAATTCTCAGAAATGAATGAGTGTGTAGAACCTGAATCAAACAACACATTAGAATAATCTGAAAAAACAAACAGTGTACCTGATACAACTTCATTTGATGGCCCAATATTTGTTGAAGTAGTTTCAAAGGATTTCACCACCCCTTTCTGCTTTTAGTATGGATGATTTCCCTCAGTAGAGTTCTTTTCTGGACACTCATTTGCATAATGACCATTTTTATTACACTTAAAACATCTTACCGATGGATTTTCATTTCCTGCTTGATCATCTTCTTTACAGTTACGAGCAATATGACTAGACTTACCAAACTAGAAGCACTTTCCAGATGTTTATAAGCATTCTAAAGGATTATTTTTACCACACATCTCACATGTTGGATATTTATTTTTCATACCTTCAGGCTTCTTTGATGAATTTTTTCCCTTAGCCTTCCAACTGGACCTCTTATTCTGTTGTTTGTCAACGAACACCTGATCATCGACAAACTCTATTTCCACCTTCTCCGCACATCGAACAGGTTTTTCATAACTTTTTGACTCACAAGATGCTAATGCACTTCGATATTGTGGATTTAGTCCTGAGTAAAATCGATTTATCTTACTATAAAGATCTCAGATGAAATTTGGAGCATAACTTGCCAGTCGAGTGAATTTTTCTTCATAAGCAGCCACTAAGTCATCCTCCTGCCTCAATTTCAGGAATTGTTTTTCCATTCTAAGATGAACCACCATAGGAAAATATTTCTCAAGAATCATACCTTTGAATTCATCCCAATCGTGGGCATCAATATCCTCACTATCCCATATATTTTTCACCATCGAACACCGCTGATCACCTTCACCTTCAAAACAGTAAAGAACGAGACTAACCTTTTGATGTTCTAAACAACCCATGACTTCGAAAATCTTTTCCAGTGCTTTAATACACCCTTCTCCTAGCACTAGGTCATATGATCCTCTAAATTATGAGGGACGTTGCCTCCTGAAATGCTCCACCACTGACATATTCCTCTGTGGTTGATTTGGCTGGCCTCGTGTATGGATACCACCACTATTTATAGCTTGAGTCAACTATTCCATCACTGCAAACAAACTATTCAGTTCGGATTCCGACCATCTTAGGTTGTTGATTTGGAAGTTTGTCTTCCTCCTGATGTCGTCCCAACATAGCTGACATGTTTCCTCTGTGGAAAACCATTCTGAAAACAGAAATATCTTAGGCGAAGCAGCATGGTAATCTGTAAATTCCACATCATTTCAATATTACCATAAATTAATTTAGGGACATTAATTTAACACTACCCTAACTCATGAAGTTTTCTAAACTGACCAATTATACCATCTATAAGCACCTGGCCTTAAAAAATTACATAATATTAAATTAAACGAATAATTCACATTGAGGTTATTTTTAGGTTTAGAGTTATAGAGAATTAGGACTTAACTGTTACATTTTATTTCAAATATAAATTAGCCACTTCTACTCAGTTTCCATTTTTTCATAAAATAAATACTCTTGAAAATGAGTCATGTATACATTCATGTTTAAGATAGCATGAATTTTCCTTGATCCCATCCTTGACCCTATTCCACATTATGTCCTGTAAAAAACAATTAAAAAATTTGGGATGAGTATAAAAAGATCAGTAAGGGATACACAGAGAAGGAAAACTGTTAGTTTTTCAATACAAAAATTAAACCATGAATACTTTATCATAAGTAATACAATTCATATTTATGAAGTAGTAAATACTCATCAATGAATAAAAGATTATTTTGTACCCTTTGTGTAACCAAAATATTACCATAAAACTCATATAAAGAACAAAAAACATATAAAGGTAAATTGGGACATAAACATACTAAAATGGAAAAACCATACAGTCGACATCCACACATATCACTAAATGGAATAGTCATATGTAAAATTCCATACCCAATGCGTTGGAGGTTATAACGTAACCACCTATCCTAGTTTATCATGACACCACCTGTCATTTGGATTATCACGTAACTACCCGTCAAATGTCCAGGTACCATTATAAAATCATAACACATAAAACCAATATAAAGGAATGAAAAAAATTCTTCATTTCAATCACAAAATATCATTTAAATATATTGACATAAAATAATCATTTATCAATACCATTTTCAGTAATAAAATATGTAAAATAGTATATGGTATTTATTTTCTTTTAAATACATTACGTCTTGTTGAGGAAGACAAAGATCAAATAATACTTGCGGTGGCAGAAAAGTTCATTGTCACCACTTACGTTAAAAGGAACATTCTTTTTTGTCATTTAGTAAAATGCTTCGTAGAAAAACATTCCTTCTAAAAAAAGCAAAAGTCAAAGGGGGTTTATACACTGTATAAAAGAAAGTTGTGTATTAATGAAAATATTCCACAATGAAAGGAGATTAGGACGAAGTCCATTACCTCATGTCCGACATGACTCGATCATTCTTTAATATCTTGAATAAAAAACAAAATTTAATTTCTACTTTCTTAAGAACCCTTTTAAACTTTATTATTCCTTTTATATCACTTATTACTATGTTATAAACATTATGTAATCATTCAAGTTAATAATGGTCGTTTTGTCGGTATTTGGTACTTTAGTAAAAAATGACCACTTTATATTTACAAGTTGTCCATGTGGTCAATATCCCATTACATACAGAATGATATTCAGTATTTAGATATCATATTTGTCATATATATCCAGTATATACATGTATTTATAATAGTACATAACATTTGGAGGTAAGAAATGAAATGCACCGTTCATGGAGACTGTAAGTCGTATGTACGCATGAAAGCTACTTTCATTTATATTTCTTACTTTAATGGAATTAAAACATAATAATACATAGTTATATTATAATTACAGTATAATATCATATATAATATCATTAACTCCATCCTTTATATGTCCCACATATGGCCTTAATGAGTCATATCACTTTGAGGGGCGGTAGTCCGTACTTCCTCAAATGAAATTAACGTGTTTACACATAATGGAAACCATAAAGGTATGATATAATGGAAAAAAACAGAAGAATAAAGAAAAAATATACATAATATATATTATATATAAATATTGTTCCATATTAATGGCCACCATGAGAGGTGTTAGGAGGTAATTGAATAATTATAGTTTCGTGAGGCGTTAGTTTTCCATCCAAAGAAACATTATGTTCTTCACCCATTAGATTGAGGTGTGGGTATGTGTAGTTCAAATTCTTATCATAAAAACATACTAGTATATTTAGGATACTGGTGTTGTTATAAAATAAAGGAATAAAAGAGTTTAGGGATTGTAGAAGTAAAAGAAAAGAAAAGAAGTTAAGAGAAACCATCACCTTTAATTTTGGAAACTTCCTTTGGATTGAACAAAACATGGTTTGTTGAAGTTTATTCTTCCTAAGTTAATGCTTATAGGTGGAAGAGAGGGATGTAGGGAGATTAATTGGACAGAGGCTGGATGAGACAAAAGGCTTGAGAGGTGTGAGGAATTGGTTAGAAGTGGACTCCTTTTATAAGGGAGAGCATGGGCTCTTTAGGAAAGTGTGAAAATATTATTTTATTATATAATGATATTCAGTTTCTAAAGATCCAAAAATCATTCGGGTCAAAGATAATATGACTCATGGTCGAAATAAAATCATCCAATAGGAATTGGACAGGTTTTGGATAATATTTTAGTCATTATAATCTTATTTATTTAAATCATTTATTAATGAGGTAAATACTGCATCATTATTGTGTCATAAATAATTTAATTTTTTAGATGTCTAAAAATTATAAAAAAAATACCATGACATAGAAAATATAATTATATTTACAATGAATATTTATAGTCAAAAATATTACTTATATGACACCATATAAAAATTAATTTACAAAAAGATTTTTGTTTTTTTCATTTTTGCCTTAACTTTAAATTAATTAATCTAAAGCGTCATTATCATTCATAAGTGGCTACATGAGCTCCCAAAATATACCCAAGGATGAACATGGTCAGCCATTACTAATACAATAAGGTTAGGACCAGTTTTAAGTTAATTTTGAATTATTATAATATTCTTTTTACCTTGAATTACCTTATTTATCTTTAACAGCGGTTAAAAAAAGTCAAAAGTTACTATTCACCAAAAATTATTTTCATCTTATTGAACCAAATTTTAGTTAATAATAACAACCATGTATGTTTGATTTTTGAAATTCAATTCACTGAAGTGGTAAATTTTCATTTAAATGAAAAATTTGGTTTTTTAACTACTTCTAAGTGGTTTCACTATTCATCAAGAAATTGAATTTTTTCAAAAAAATACCAAAAATTCAGCCTAAGATTTATTTTATTTTCTGAATTAAAAAATGATGATTATTTTTCCAAATTCAAAAAATAAAAGTGGAATTAATTAATTTTAAAATTAATTAGCGTTGCTAAAACAAATAGCGTGTTTTTAAGAAACAATAACTATAAAACAATTTGACACTTGTTTATGTACACTTTCAAAGTGAAATTAATTTCAATGACCAAAATTGGATTAAATGGTAAAAATATATTCTAATTAAACTTTTAAAACAATTAAAAAAATAATATAACCATATAAATAAATTAGATTAAAATGCAGTTTTGAATTAAAATACAATATTTTTCACTATTCATTAAAAATGAACTTTATCGAAATAATTCCAAAAATTTATACAAATTAAGTTTTGATGTCACCATACTAAAGAAGGATTTTATTTGGTCAAATATAATGTATTAAACTGACAAAAACTATATTTATTGAGGGTTCGCAATTAAAAGGTGGTAAATCGACCTTTTAATGTAAATTATACTTAAAATTAGATTCATTCAAATTTTAAGCCTATAAATTTTATTGGATAAATGTAAATACATTTAACAAAAATTAATAATCATATTGTTGTTAGTTTTGTTCATTCCTGCCAATACAACGACTAGGAGTTCACCACCATTTAAAATAATAATATTATATTATTAGTGTGCAACATAAGATTTTAATGAAACTCATTGTTTCATATCGGGTATGCTATCGAACATAACATCCCCATTAAAGTAAAATTAATATTTAATTCAAAAATATTAATAAATATTAAAATATTTTATTCTTCATTTACCTGGGATGTTATATACATGACCACAACTCATGCGGTTCTTTCCTACATTGTTTTACTTTTTTCCACTGAAGATAATTTTTTTCCTTACCAGTGTAACACATTACCTATAATGTTGATCAAAAATGGTCCAATGGCTGTTTCAACACTCATTTGTTTTTGTTCCCCTCTTCCTTAACCTAAGTCGTTGCCTTTGTCCCAATGGCACACAACCACATTCCCAATCAGCTATGTCACCTTCTGTTAGGAGAACCACCCTTGTTATCTCAACCGCCCATGAGGATTTCATCTTGGTGTTCTAGTAAAAACACCTGATAACCTAATGACACACCATTATTACCCTGTTATACCTTAATTTGAGGTGATGGATTCATTCTATTTTTTGGTTTTTAGCTTTTTTCTGGGTTATTTGTCTTGTGAGATCCAAGAGTGATCTTGCAATGCTAAACAGATAGAATCTTAGAGAAGAAGAGGGATACATTAGCTTCGTAGACATATTCTATCCCGTATATCTTGTTCATGAAACCTCATACAAATAGAGTACCATTCCAGTGGATATCTAGTGTAGAAAGACTCGACCTTGGGTCTAGGATGACTGTGTACCATAAAGGGTTTGCATATCCTGACTTCCATTCATTATAATTTGGTTTCAATATTTGATTCTTGGCTCTATAAGTGATTTAATTTTTCTATCATGATTAAAATTTTATCTTTCAAGGGTGTGAGAAGGATTCCTTACAAGAGTGGGTGGGGTGGACTATATGCGATGATTTTTATCAGTGAGAATTAGTTCGACCAGGCTAGCCTCTTTAGATTGTATCTCTAGTTATCTCTTTACCATATTGAGTCTATATCTATTTCTTGTTTTTTTCTTAGCAATAAAACAACTATCCAAGGTGGTGTTATCATAATTCATGTAATATCATGTTGATATGAAGAATGCTATATCATAGTGTTCTCTATTGTTATTTTCATTCTATATTTATGTTCTTGTGATTACATTGGTTCACATTTTAATAATAATAATTTCACTTTATTATAATAAATTTTTTAAAATATTCATAAAAAAATTGTAACCCAATTATATATGAAAATGGTACCATGATATTCTTGGGGAACACTATTTCCCCAAACAATTGATATCAGGGTCTACTATTATGTATATAATGAGATCTATAAATATTTATATCGATAAATTTTACGGTGAAAATGATTTTAACATATGGTGGATTAAAATTATTTCTCTTATAGATCATAATTAATTAATCGAAACCCTTGCAAGCACTAAAAAGAAATTTTTTACCATTTCACCAGATGGAAAAAATGATATCACTTATGTCCATAACAGACCCTTAAGAAATCCCATATTTTAATTATTTTATCTTTAGGAGGTAATGTTATTATATAAGTTTCGTATGATTTGTTTTGTAATGGTATATGGTATAGAATCGAATCTATTTTTATTACCAAGTATCTTGTTGGTAGATTATATAAAAAATGATATTATACACCTTTAATATATGATATGGAACTTGTGTAAGGTTACACATTCATGAATTTAATAAAATCTTATTAGGTCAAGACAATATAGACATTAAATTATATGATTAATATCAAACTATAATTCACGTTACTTCATTATATGATTCCTTAAATTCTGTAAAATATTATATGGTGTATTGAAAAGACACTCTTACTCTCAAAGAAGTAAAATATTATTTTCCCTCTAAGTACCTTCAACGAGTGGGTAGTATTAAGGATTAGGTAGAGGTTATGAACATTAGAGGTATTAGTGAGTATAGGGGTAGGAGGAAGGAAAGAGGTCAGCCCATGAGGAAAAATATTTAAATACAAGAGAAAATTAATTAAGTGATTTCAATATAAGTAACATTGTCATATTAAGTGGAACTTCCCTAATAATAAATATGACTATATAGAAAATTGTAAAAACATTTATTTCTTAGTTGATCAATATTTTGAAAGTAATTATGTGATGAATGTTTATGATCTTTCCATATTAGATGAATGGATCATTATTTCAGGTTGTTCATTCCACATGTTTCCCAAGAGGGATTATTTCACTGAGTTGGGTGAAATTAAATATATAGAGGTGTTTCTAGGGAATTATAGGAGCTATCATATATAGGGAATTTGGTTCAATCCATTATAAATTCATGGTATGAATGTTAAAAATATTTATGAGGTTAGGAGTATACGTAAACATAAAGGAAAAATAATTTGTCTTGGAGTCCTTAATCAGAATGGCTATACCTTTAGGTTAGATTCTAGTAGTGTTAGGATTTTTTAAGATCCCTAACTATCATAAAATGAAACCTTTATAGTGGAATCTATGTGTTATATGGTAAGGTTTATTTAAGTTTCCTCTTGTGATTCAAAATTAGATAGAATCACCCATTAGCATTGAATGTTAGGGAATGTTAGTTCCAAATGTATTAAAGATCATAAAATATATGGGAATTTTAGTAACATTACTCCTAGTAGTCTTGCTTTCAATGAATATTAAATATATAGAAAACCTAGAAGATTTTGTTTTATTAGTTCATTGTATAAGGTTAAAGAAACTCTTGAGTATGTTCAATCTAATATTTGGGGTTCTACAAGGGTCACCTCCCATGTTGGAGGTCTGTATTTCATGTCATTTAATGATGAATACTCAAGAATATTATGGGTTGATGTTCTCAAAAATAACTTGGATACCATTCATAATTTTAATAAATTGTAAACTGAGGTATAAAGAGAATCTATATAGAAAATTAAATCCTTAATAATTTATAACGGTTTAGATTATTTTTCCACTGAATTTATATAATTTATTGAATTTTAGGGAATTAAAAGTTAATAAATAGTCGCGGAAACACCAAAACAGAATGGGTTAGTAGAAAGAGTTAGTATGACTATTCAAGAAAGGGTTGGGTGAATTTTGTTCCGTTATAAACCCCTCAGGTCCTTTTGGGTTGAAGAATCCTCTACAATAGTCTACATGATTAATCTATGCTTATATTATACTAATTATTGTAAAAAATTTGAAACACTCTAGAGAGTTTGGACCTCATGTATTGCATAAACTTTTATATTTATATCTATATCTTACGCTCATACCCGAACTGATAATCATGCTCATATGGAACTAATGTGTATAGTCATGGGTTATCCATATGTTTTAATTGGGTATAATCTAGGGATAAATAGACAAGGTTATCAAATTTTTATAGTTTGTGAAGATGTAATATTTCATGAGACTGGTCTACATAATGATAATGGACTAGAATCTTTAGAGTCTTTAGATAATAATGTAAAATCATATAGATCACCTACACCTATAGGTGTTGAAATTCCTTTGAAATTTAGTGACAGGTCCCAATCCAGCAAAGATTATTCCCCTTTTATTCCTCACACTATTAGTGAATACGATTCTGATTATAATTATAAACCCGAAACAAAATATTAGGAAAGTCTTAGAGATTATTAACTTGAATGAGATATAGATAAAAGTGTTATTATTCTTCCTTCCCACTTCAACTAGTATGAAATTTTTCATATGCTTTCTATTGATTTTTTTAATGATGAACCTCAATCATTTTAGAAATTCCTTAATTAAAAATAATCCACAATGTTTGTAGGTTTTATGTAAAATAGATGAATTCAATCATTAAAAATAACACTTGTGATGTTGTATCCAAAACTAATAACCAAAATATCATAGGTTCTAAGTGGATATATAATAATAAGTGGAATAGTTATGGAGAAACTAAGATACATATTAAAGTGCGAATGGGTTATAATGATTCCTTCAAATATATTCAATCTTAATTAGGTTTTCCTCAATAATAAGTTTTTATATGGTATTAAAAAATATTATTGGCAATGGTATATTGTTTTTTATCTTTTATGATTGAAATTTGTTTTTTCAAAATTATATTTTATGAATGGTATAAATTAGTTTTTTTACAAATGAATATATTAATATTTTTATTGTACATTGAGGACATTATTTAATCTATATAAATATAAGGATTATAAATTATTTCAAGGGAAAATTTTACTCTATATTTGAGATAAAAGACTTAGGACATGCAAAAAAGATATTATGTATATAAATAATCACTGAAAGGAAGTCATATACCTTCCACTTATCTCAATTTTCAAATATTATTAAGTAAATAAAAAAACCATCTATTTGAAAACATTAATCTTGTGAACATTACATTTGAAAACAATTTTAAATTTTTCATTAGAAAAGTTCCCTAAAAATGATTATGATGCTACATTGATGAATAATATTCCATCTTGTAATGTTGTAGAAATCCTAATGTATGATATGGCCTTTTCTAGACCAGATTTATTGTTTACTATGTTTACTTTGAGTAGGTTTATGGGAAGACTTGGTAAGATTCAATGGTATGCATTGAAGTGGCTCCTCAATTTTTTCTATAAGTCTCATAAATTATGAGTTCAATATGGTTTAAATGATAGATTTAGTGATGAAATTGTTTTATTTTTTTGATTCGTATTATGTTGAATGTATTGTTGCTCGAGAATCACTCACTAGTTTGTTCTTCCTTATTTAAAAAGGACTGATTGCCTGGAATTGTAACATGTAATCATTGGTTTCCTTATCAACCACTGAGGTAGAGTATATATCATTATCATAATCCATCAAGAATGATATATTGTTGAAAGGATTGATTTATAAGTTTTTTTATCTATTGATAGCATAATAGCTCACATTGATATCCAATCTGTATTACAACAGTCTAAGAACTATGAATTAAATGATAAATCGAAGAACATTGACACCAGGCTTCATTTTTTGAGAACATCATGGAATCTAGGATAGTGAGAGTCACTAAGATACCTATGAGGGACAATGTAACATCCCTGGAAAATAATGAATGTGACATTTCATATTTATTAATATTTTTAATTTAAAAATTAATTTTATTTTAAAAGGGATGCTATGTTCGATATAATACCTGATATGCCATAATGAGTTTCTTTGAAATCTTATGTTTCCCACAATGTTGGGTCATACTGAAAAATAATAATATAATATTTTTTTAAATGGTAGTTAATGCCTATCCATTGTATTGGCGGGAATGGACATAACTAACTACAAAAAGAATATATATGTTTTTTAAATGTTTTTACATTTATCAAAAAAAATTATAGGATTAAAATAATAAAGAATATGATTTTAAGAATAAATACCCTAATATTCATTAAAAGGTCGATTTATAAACTTTTGATAGAGAAACCTCATTAAATATATTTTTGGCCACTTTTATATATTCTATTTGAAAAAATATAATTCTTATTTATAATTGAGACATCAAAATTTACTTTGGGTAAATTTTTGAACTTTTATGATAAAATTATTTTTTTAATAAATTAATGAAAAATACTGTATTTTAATTCAAAATTCCATTTAATATAAATTATTTATATGGTTATATTATCTTTTTAATTTGTTTTAATGTTTAATTAGATTATATTTTTACTATTTAATCTGATTTTGGTAATTGGATGTAATTTCACTTTGAAATTGGACATAAACAAGTGTCAATCTATTGATAGTTATTATTTCTTAGAAGCACACTTTTTTGTTTTGACAACGGGAATTGATTTTAAATTAATTTCTTGAACTTCTGTGTTTTTTATTTGGAAAAATTCATTCTATATTTGGAATGAGGAGGTCTAAATTTTTTAAATAGGTACGTTTTATTTTTAGACAATATTAATATTCACTTTAGTAAAAATTTTATTTACCATGGTTAAAGGGAAAATCTAGTAAATAAGTGTAAAAAAATATTGTTATAATAATATAAAATTACTATAACATGTGTCGTAATCCTATTGGTTAATACCTTTCCGGCCATGGGCATACATGGGTTGATTTTTGGACCCCATGGAGCCACTTAAGAGTGATAATGACACTTAATATTAATTAATTTAAAGTAAAGGCAAAAATGACATAAATTTTTTTTAGTAAATAAATTTTGACATGGGGTAATGTAAGATATATCTTCAACTATAAATTTTCATATAAAATATAAAAATATTTCCTATATCATGTTATTTTTTTTAAAATTTTTAGACATCAAATAAATTAAATTATTTATGACATAATAATGATGCAATCTTACTTCATTAATGAATGATTTAAACAAATAAGATTATAAATACTAAAACAATATCCAAAACCTTTCTAATTTAGAATGGATGATTTTATTTTGAACATGTGTCATCTTATATTATACTTTAATGATTTTTTACCCATTTAAACTAAAG
This sequence comes from Viscum album, assembly GCA_963277665.1. Taxonomy (NCBI): domain Eukaryota; kingdom Viridiplantae; phylum Streptophyta; class Magnoliopsida; order Santalales; family Viscaceae; genus Viscum; species Viscum album. The sequence continues at coordinate 1,636,159,832 of OY728163.1, read as the reverse complement.
ATATGTTTATAATAAAATAATTGTTTCAAACATTCCTAAAGAGCCCCTCCCACTTATAAAAGGACACCACTTCTAACCCATTCCTCACACCTCTCAAGCCAATTTAATTATCCATACTTGGCCTAAATAATCTCCCCACATTACTCTCATCCTATTAGATTTATTACCTTAGGCATAGGTCACTTTATGTGTAGAGACCAAAAGCCTGACGTACATGGACATTACATTACTTTTGTGGAATACTTAGTACATAACAAAAACACACACACAAGGATCGTAATAGTTTAGTGTCTTTGGAAACTCGGAATATAATCTTCTAATCGTGGTGAAAGATCTTCAAAATCTCCCATAAAGATCTTCCTTTTTTTTACCTAAAACCTTTCTTTATATCCTGGGGAAAAGAAAACATAAAAGGGTGAGCTCAAATGCTCAGTAAGGGTAAACAAAAGAAATATCAATCACATCATATTCAAAAGAACATAACATTTTGGAAATCTTAACCTGCAAAAGAGAGCATAATTTCATAACATGGGATAAATCATGGCAGTGAAATGTAATCACAATAATCATAACATAAAACCTTAAACTTTGTGGAATACACACATAATCATATAGAATCATATCTTATTAGTCAAGACTCATTGCCAAGACTATCTTAGTGGACAAAGTCCATTTCTGAATCGAGTAACCCTCGTTTCAGTCCTGTTTCACTAAACCTGTATAACCTACCATTCCAGCCATGTCTATATCATGAGATATAAAATCTTTAACCAATGAATTGGAGGGAGATATAGGTCCCACCCATCTCATAATTATACCATTCTTATGTGTGCCAAAAAATCATAAATCATACATCATTACATAACCCATGTAATAAAAATGGGAATCTTAAACATCATGACATCATAAAACAATTCATATACGATAAAGGAATTCATAAAAATAATTCCTTCACAACATAACCAAATCAATGTAATAATAGGGATAAAAACAGAACCCTTTATTATCTTATATGGAAAATAATTTTGATAAAACACTTGAACTTCATTCTTGAGGAAAATATCCTTTCTACTTCAAAAACACTTTTCCTTTCTTAACATGTCATAAAATTTTAAACTAAAAGAAGTTTATTAAAAATAAACTTGAAAACTTGTAAAGGAAGCTTCATAGAAGTAATGTTTTAAAAAACCATTCATTCCTTATAAGTTAAAAAAAACATTCTTCTCGTACTTTTGTCAGAAAAGTCAAAAAAGTACCTCGTACGAAAAACGACAAAAGAGTCATTTCATATCTTTTACTAAAAACTCACCGAAGGGTAAAATAAGATTTAAACAATTGTAGGTGAATGGAAATAATATTACATATTGAGGAAGCATGGATGTGGATGATAAAATACACCCCAGTAAATACTAAAGTATAAACAATCTCGGATAAAAATGAGATTGTGATATTTCCCTTACCTTAGGTCCGATTTGCTTCGTAAGTGTCCGAACCTCCTGTATAATGATTTAAATAATGCCATTGACTTATTACAGAATCATACTCATTGTTATTATATCATATATGGTTCACTTATGACTTTATTTTAACCATTCTTTTGTAAATTCCATGTTAAAGAGTGTTTTGGGTAAAATCGATTCATTTGTCGTAGGTGTTTGGACTTGTTGTTCTTGACATTATTATTACTTATATCACGATTTACTTACTTCCAGAATATAAAACATGATTTATATATCATATATATTCAGTATATATATATAATATATAGATAAATGAAATGAAACACACCGTTCATGGAGACGGTAGTCCGTACGTATGCATGAACGCTGTTTTCGTTTCTTTATTGAGTTGAACGAAATTAAGTAGATGAAATTCATATATATACACATAAATACAGTATCATTATTATGTAATATATTTCATGATTACTTATTATTTATACTTTATAATCATTCATGAATGGTTTAAAGTGGAGAATGAATCTCATCGCATCGTGGAGACGGTAGTCCGTACGTACGCACGAGCGTTGATATCGTTTTCATGATTGTGGGACTGTATTGGAGTGTATGTATACTATTTAAGAATCAATATCACTTTAAAATAATAATATATAGTTATTATTTACACCATTATACCCATCCAAGTAAGGTGGTGGTGGAAAATAGATTTCACCACGGCGTGGAGACGGTATTCCGTACGTACGCACGCGCGGTGATTTCATTTTTCGTAGGATGGATAGATGGTGAAATAGGATTGTTTCATACTTATAATAACATATAATTATATGAGTGATACTGATGATATTACTTCATAATGAACCAACCTAAGAAGAATAAGTGGAAGAAGAAATAAAGGTGAAAGAATCGGTAACAGAAATTACCTCTTCTTTGAAGCGCCTCTTTGAGTCCTCCTCTTAGGGCACTAAAATTGGTCTTTGAGGATGACCAGAACTTCTAGGATGTTTCTAGGTAATTGGAGAAGAGAATTTTTTAGGGGTTGTACGAGCTTTAAGGCTCAAAGTTGTTTGAGGAAGAGAGGGAGGAGGTGCCCTTTTATAAGGGTGGAGAGGGGCACCTTAGGAAAATCTTAAAATATTATTTTATATTAAGGTAAAATTCGGTTTATAATGGTTCCAAAGGGTCTTATTTCGAAGATAAAGTGGGGATGGGACAACAAATCTCATTAAATAGTATTTAGACATGTTTAGGTTATTTTGTTAACCTTATCAATTAGATTTAACTCTAAGTTAAATAATTTAACTTTTACCGTATCTCTTTGATTGCTTACACTATATGGTTAATAAACTTAATATAAGAAGCCAAAAGAACCCCAAATTGTTTATTATTAATATATATAACCTTATCTAAGTCATTTTTCCGATCCTTAGATTTTTAGGAATAAAATAAAAATTAATAATATAATATTTGTTTTAAAAACTATTTTATGTCAATTTTGACACTATTTAGTAATTGATTTTTTTGAAAATCATAACAGAATTATAAGTTCGAAAAAAGTTAATTAACTAAATAATAACTTGTCATATTAACCTAGAAAATTAGTTTAATTCATAAAAAGTCTCAAATTACATTTATTTGGGTATTTATAACATCAATTATTTCAATATTTCATTAATAAGATAATTACAGCATCATCTTTGTGTCATAATAAATGATAATTATTTAATCCCTAAAAATTCTAAATAAATTCATATGATGTAGATAATTGTATTATATTTCTGGAGACTATTCATGTTCGATGTTTCATGAAGTTTATCACTAGATTAAAATTATTATACTTATATAATTTAAGAAAGTGACATGTTGTCACATTCTTTGGTTTTAATAATAATTAAATTATTTTCATTGAAACAATTTAATTAAATGAATCTAATCCGACCCTTAGGTGATATGGGTCGACTTTTAGTCATCCAATAGGATTTTGAAATTTGTTAGGGTAATTTTAAAATATTATATTTACCCTTAATTACCCAATTTACCTTTAACTATGGTAAATAAAATTCACCGTAGTTACTATTCATAATTCCCAAAAATAAAAATTAGATTATTAACATAATTTGGACCCACTGATTCCAAATATGGAATCCATTTTTCCAAATTCAATACACAAAAGATGCAGAAATTAAATTAAAATTAATCCTGTTGTCGAAAGAAAACGGGTTTTTCTTTAAAACATTGCAAAAGATTGAATTGATTTAACCTACGAATTCAAGGTAAAATCAATGCTAATGACATAAATTATATTAAATGGTAAAAATATATTCTATTTATAATTTAAAACCATTTAATATTATAATTTAACCACATAAGTTATTACGATGAAAAAATTTGTTTTTAATTAAAATATATCGTGTTTTTACTATTCATTATAATTTGAAAGTTATCGGAAAAATATCAAAACTTTATCTAATGTAAATTATTATATCCTTATTCAAAATAAGAATTTTATTTTGTCAAATTGAACATATAAATATGTCAAAAACTAGATTTAAAGTGGTTGCTCCATTAAAAGGCGGCAAAATTGCATTTTTTTGCAAAATACTTATTTTACCCGAAAAATTTATTTTGTTCTTATACCATGTTCTAGAAATGTTTAAGATGAATAATAATGTTATAAAATTCAAAATTTAGTTAACACTATTCATAACGGCTAGTTCATGACAATATTATAATAATATATCGTTGTTTATTAAAACCCAGTATTGCGCACAACACACGCTATCGAGGAAGGTCGCGATTGCGTGTAATGCAAGCCAAGTCAGGGTTGCGTGTTGTGAAAGAATCCTTCGTTGTTTCGTATAACATAATCCAACCATATTTTATTTATACATTGAATATATATATATATATATATATAATCAATGTTGCGTAGAATAACTATTATCAAAATTGTGTGTAACCCAATCCAAAAATAGTGTTGTGTATACTGCAAGCTAATATAGTGTTGTGTATAGCGCAAGGTAATCATGGTGTAGAATACAACAAAAGATATTAATGAAATTAAAATAATATTTCTCATAAAATCTTGGGGTGTTACATTCTACCCCCCTTAAAATGAATTTCTCCCTCAAAATTCGTTGGGGTTATAAATGGTTTACAATTCGAAAGTTTCTTTAATAGAAACCCACATCGTAAAAAGGAATACCAAAACCAATCTTTAAAAACAAAAGTATGAAATGTAACAGTTACCCAAATAAACTAATCACTAGGTTTCCACATAGGAGAAAATATGGATATGGAAGAGAAATCTAACCATCATGTTCTGATGGAGAGTGGTAGAGAACATGGCTATGGAAAAGCCAACAATCACAAATCCATAAATTTGTGACGATCTAAGGTACCATCTGATTAATCAGATATAAGAGCACTAGGACAACATTTTTGGTTTTCATGATAGTTTCCCTAAAGTTGAAGAATTTGAATTAGAATAAATACTTACTTTATTTTGGTACAATCTCACTGTTGTTCGTACCTTGAACAATTTCCACTTCATCTCTTAAATAAATGAAGTTGAATTTTTTATTTATGAAGTGTTAGCAGATCATGTGATAGAATGACGGGTCATTCCATCTGTCTCAAACAAAAGGTTAGAAAAAGTTATAAGTCCATCTTATGGTTAATCGTATATGGTTCCAAAAATGGACTTATACTTCATATATCATACCACTTAATAAAATAAAACTAGTTTCTACTAACCAGGGACTTCCTGTAGGCTAGTGGTAGGCGATAAAGGCCAGTCGCACTTCAGTTGTGGGTTCGATTCCCACAGCCTTGTCCGACGCGATGGGTTGTCTCCCGTCCTGCAGGTTGTCCTTTTTCTAAAGCTATATTACTATAACATCCCATCAATAATATCGAAAAACGTTTTATCCTAACTTATGTCCAACATAATCTATTCTAATATTTAGGCTTATCTAAAATACTTCAGTCCAATCTCATAGTATAAAGAAAATGATTACTTGAAATGTCATAGAACAATCACGTGAATGCCATCATTTATCCCCTATATATCATAAGATATATCTTGTTGGTCAAATTAAAAACATGTGAATACCTTAATCATGTATTATCTTGAAGAATGAATACCCATTGAACCTTAGTGAAAACATGAATGCTTTCAAAAGTTAACTCTTTCCACATACCAAAATCCAAAAATTCTATATACTCAAACCATGATATAACCTTCTCCTTATATCAGTCATGAGCTCATGAATACTATCAAACATTTAATTTTCTCCTTATCCCTTCATTATGCGCATATCATCTACATTCCAAAAATATCTGAATAACCTTTCCTGGATACTGGTAACATTAATCATACACTTTCAAAACTCAAGGAAAGACAACAGTGTAACAATCCATAGATGTCTCTTTATTCCATAGTAGCATGATATTACTTATACAACATTACACATGATAAACATGTAATCATTCCACTACATTCTTAAACCATTGACCGAGAATCAACAATTCTTTCATCTCACATATCATTTGTAGTCTCTTCATCATCATCCACATAAATACTACCCATATGACCATACTGATTCTCTTTATGAGACTTTCCCTTAGGGCATTGGTTTGCATAATGCCCGTACATTCCACATTTAAAAAAATTAACCATTGCTGATGTCGTAGCAATACCATTATCCTCATCCCTGGTGTTAACTGAACCTTTTCCTTCACACTTACTGGCTTTGTGTCCTTCTTTTCCACACCCAAAGCATCTTCCAGTTTCTTTGAAACATTCTCCTTGATGCCTCTTCCCACATGATTTACATAGGAGAAATTGATCTTTCTTTCCTCTATGATCATCATGAAACTCCATCTTTCTCTTATTAACCGAGTCAGGAAACTTACCAAATTTTACTTTATTGATCATATTATGAGATTACTAATTCGGCATAATAATGATTTTTGGACTTGCAAATCCCATTTCATTTGGTTTCTCATGAAGAATATCATTCCATTGTCCATCATATCCTCCATTATCGTGAATCATCTTGTTTCCAGCAATTTTCTAAAACCCAAAACAATAGTGTGAGAGGAAAAAATCATAATAAAGGGGGAGTAACTTCAATATCAAAAATCTTTGGTTTAATCTAATATCGTTACCATAGTTCTAGGACTATATCCTATACGTATACTTATCCTTAGGGACATCCCTAGACATACCTTAGAAATATCTCTAGGGATCTCACTAACGTTTTCGCATCCTAGTTTCCAAAGGTTGACTAAACTTTTCCTTTGATACCAAATGTAGAGACCCGAAGCCTGACGTACATGGACATTACATTACTTTTGCGGAATACTTAGTACATAACAAAAACACACACACAATGATCGTAATAGTTTAGTGTCTTTGGAAACTCGGAATATAATCTTCTAATCGTGGTGAAAGATCTTCAACATCTCCCATAAATATCTTCCCTTTTTTTTACCTAAAACCTTTCTTTATATCCTAGGGAAAAGAAAACATAAAAGGGTGAGCTCAAATTCTAAGTAAGGGTAAACAAAATAAATATCAATCACATCATATTCAAAAGAACATAACATTTTGGAAATCTTAACCTGCAAAAGAGAGCATAATTTCATAACATGGGATAAATCATGGAAGTGAAATGTAATCACAATAATCATAAATTAAAACCTGAAACTTTGTGGCATACACACATAATCATATAGAATCATATCTTATTAGTCAAGACACATTTCCAAGACTATCTTAGTGGACAAAGTCTATTTCTGAATCGAGTAACCCTCGTTTCAGTCCTGCTTCACTGAACCGGTATAACCTACCATTCCAGACATGTCTATCTCATGAGATATAAAATCTTTACCCAATGCATTGGAGGGAGATATAGGTCCCACCCATCTCATAATGATACCATTCTTATGTGTGCCACAAAATCATAAATCATACATCATTACATAACCCATGTAATAAAAATGGGAATCTTAAACATCATGACATCAAAAAATAATTTATATATGATAACAAAATTCATAAAAATAATTCCATCACAACATAACTAAATCAATGTAATAATAGGGATAAAAACATACCCCTTTATTATCTTAGATGGAAAATAATTTTGATAAAACACTTGAACTTCATTCTTGAGGAAAATATCCTTTCTACTTCAAAAACACTTTTCCTTTCTTAACATGTCATACAATTTTAAACTAAAAGAAGTTTATTAAAAATAAACATGAAAACTTGTAAAGGAAGCTTCTTGCAAATAATGTTTTAAAAATCCATTCATTCCGTATAAGTTAAAAAAACATTCTTCTCGTACTTTTGTCGGAAAAGTCAAAAAAGTACATCGTACGAAAAACGACAAAATATTCCTTTCATATCTTTTACTAAAAACTCACCGAAGGGTAAAATAGGATTTAAAAAATTGTAGGTGAATGGAAATAATATTAAATATTGAGGAAGCATGGATGTGGATGATAAAATACACCCCAGTAAATACTAAAGTATAAACAATCTCAGATAAAAATGAGATTGTGATATTTCCCTTACCTTAGGTCCGATTTGCTTCGTAAGTGTCCGAACCTCCTGTATAATGATTTAAATAATGTCATTGACTTATTCCAGAATCATAATCATTGTTATTATATCATATATGGTTCACTTATGACTTTATTTTAACCGTTCTTTTGTAAATTCCATGTTAAAGAGTGTTTTGGGTAAAATCGATTCATTTGTCGTAGGTGTTTGGACTTGTTGTTCTTGACATTATTATTACTTATATCATGATTTAATTACTTCCAGAATATAAAAAATGATTTATATATCATATATATTCAGTATATATATATATAATAGATAGATAAATGAAATGAAACACACCGTTCATGGAGACGGTAGTCCGTACGTACGCATGAACGCTGTTTTCGTTTCCTTATTGATTTGAACGGAATTAAGTAGATGAAATTCATATATATACACATAAATACAGTATCATTATTATGTAATATATTTCATGATTACTTATTATTTATACTTTATAATCATTCATGAATAGTTTAAAGTGGAGAATGAATCTCATCGCGTCGTGGAGACGGTAGTCCGTACGTACGCACGAGCGATGATATCATATTCATGATCGTGGGACTATATTGGAGTGTATGTATACTATTTCAGAATCAATATCACTTTAATATAATAATATATAGTTATTATTTACACCATTATACCCATACAAGTAAGGTGGTGGTGGAAAATAGATTTCACCACGGCGTGGAGACGGTATTCCGTACGTACGCACGCGCGGTGATTTCGTTTTCCGTAGGATGGATAGATGGTGAAATAGGATTGTTTCATACTTATAATAACATATAATTATATTAGTGATAATGATGTTATTACTTCATAATGAAACAACCTAATAAGAAGAAGTGGAAGAAGAAATAAAGGTGAAAGAATCGGTAACGAAAATTACCTCTTCTTTGAAGCGGCTCTTTGAGTCCTCCTCTTAGGGCACTAAAATTGGTCTTTGAGGAAGACCAGAACTTCTAGGATGTTTCTAGGGAATTGTAGAAGAGAATTTGAAGGGGTTGGCCGAGCTTGAAGGCTCAAAGTTTTGTGAGGAAGAGAGGGAGGAGGTGCCCTTTTATAAGGGAGGAGAGTGGCACCTTAGGAAAATCTCAAAATATTATTTTATTTTAAGGTTAAATTAGGTTTATAATGGTTCCAAAGGGTCTTATTTCGTAGATAAAGTGGGGATGGGACAAACCCTCTCATAAAATATGATTTAGACAAGTTTAGGTTATTTTTTTAACCTTATCAATTAGATTTAACTCTAAGTTAAATAATTTAACTTTTACCGTATCTTTTTGGTTTCTTACACTATATGGTTAATAAACATATTATATGAAGCCAAACGAACCCCAAATTGTTTATTATTAATATATATAAATATATATAAGTCATTTGGAAGAACCTTAGATTTTTAGGAATAAAATAACAATTAATAATATAATATTTGTTTTAAAAACTTTTTTATGCCAATTTTGACACTATTTAGTAATTGATTTTTGTGAAAATCATAAACGAATGATAAGTTCGAAAAAAGTTAATTAAATCAATAATAACATGTCATATTAACCTAGAAAATTAGTGGAATTCATAAAAATTCTAAAATTACATTTATTTGGGTATTTATAACATCAATTATGTCAATATTTCATTAATAAGATAATTACTGCATCATCTTTGTGTCATAATAAATGATAATTATTTAATCACTAAAAATTCAAAATAAATTCCTATGATGTATATAATTGTATTATATTTCTGGAGAATATTAATGTTTTAAGTTTCATGAAGTTTATTACTAGATTAAAATTATTATACTTATATAATTTAAGAAAGTGACATTTTGTCACATTCATTGGTTTTAATAATAATTAAATTATTTTCATTGAAAAAATTTAATTAAATGAATCTAATCCGACACTTAGGTTATATGGGTATACTTTTAGGCATCCAATAAGATTTTGACATTTGTTAGGGTAATTTTAAAATATTATATTTACCCTTAATTACCCGATTTACCTTTAACTATGGTAAATAAAATTTACCGTAGTTACTATTCATAATTCCCAAAAATAAAAAGTAGCTTATTAACATAATTTGGACCCAACGATTCCAAATATGGAATCCATTTTTCCAAATTCAATACACAAAATATGCAGAAATTAAATTAAATTAATCCCGTTGTCGAAAGAAAACGGGTTTTTCTTTAAAACATTGCAAAAGATTGAATTGATTTAACCTACGAATTCAAGGTAAAATCAATGCTAATGAAATACATTATATTAAATGGTAAAAATATATTATATTTACACTTTAAAACCATTAAATATTATAATTTAACCACATAAGATATTACGATGAAAAAAGTTGTTTTTAATTAAAATATAGCATGTTTTTACTATTCATTAAAATATGAAAGTTATCGGAAAAATATCAAAACTTTATCTAATGTAAATTTTTATATCCTGATTCTAAAGAAGAATTTTATTTTGTCAAATTGAACATATAAAAATGTCAAAAACTAGATTTAAAGTGGGTGCACCATCAAAAGGTGGCAAAACTGCATTTTTTTGAAAAATACTTAATTTACCTGAAAAATTTATTTTGTTCTTATACCATGTTCTAGAAATTTTTAAGATGAATAATAATGTTATAAAATTCAAAATTTAGTTAACACTATTCATAACGGGTAGTTCATGACAATATTATAATAATATATCGTTGTTTATTAAAACCCAGTATTGCGCACATCACACGCTATCGAGGAAGGTCGCGATTGCGTGTAATGCAAGACAAGTTAGGGTTGGGTGTTGTGAAAGAATCCTTCATTGTTTTGTATAACAGAATCCAAAAATATTTCATTTATACATTGAATATATATATATATACTCAATGTTGCGTAGAATAACTATTATCAAAATTGTGTGTAACACGATCCAAGAATAGTGTTGCGTATACTGCAAGCTAATACGGTGTTGCATATAGCGCAAGGTAATCTTGGTGTAGAATACAACACAAGAAATTAATGAAATTAAAAGAATATTTTTCATAAAATCTTGGGGTGTTACATTATGTGTACATTTTGGTTCAAACCAAAGAGAGATACCTGATTTAAAGGCAATGTCTTCCTTTAGTTCTTTTCTTTTATTTTACTTATCCAACCCACTAAACTCTATTTATTTATTTTTCTAATGAAAACACCAGTATCCTAAATATTCTTGGTTTTTGTTATGATATGGATTCAAACTACACTTCCACACACCCCATCTAATGGGTAAAGAACATATTATTTATGTGGATGGCGAACTAGTGTCTCATGAAATGAAGATTGTTCAATCTTCTCCTAACCCCTCTCATGGTGGCCATTATGATGGAGCTATATTTTTATTTGATATATATTACGTTTATGATTTCTCTATTATTATGTGATTTTTTTACAAACATACCTTTATGATTTTAAATATATTTAAGCACGATAATTTCATTTGAGGAAGTGCGGACTACCGCACCCTCATGGTGATATGATTCGTTCATCAGATAAATGGAACGTATACAGGATGGAGTTTATTAAATTATGTAACTTATATCATATTATATTATACAGGAGTTATAATATACCTATGTATCATTATGTTTTCATTCAATTAAATATGAAATAGAGATGAATGTAGCGTTCATGTGTACGTACAACTTACCATCTCCATGAACAATGCATTTCATTTCTTATCTCCAAATGATATTTAATATTATAAATAAATACATTTACTGGATATATATGATATTTATGATATATATATCATGAATTTAATTCTGGATATAATGGAATTTTTACGACAGGAACAACTTGTAATTATCACAAGTTCATTTTTGACTCATGTTCCGAACATCGACAAAATGTCCAATATGAACTCAAATAATTATCTAATTGTTATAGAAATGTAATAAGTGATATAAAAGGAATAATAAAATTTAAAAAGGTTCTTAATCAAATATAAATTAACTTAATTTTATTATTCAATATGAACAAGTAACAAACAAGTCTAGTCGGACACGAGGTAAGGGGTTTCTTATCTCACTTTTAGTTCTGTGATATTTCCATTATTCCCCACTTATTTATTGCATGTGGTGTACTGTATACTTCCATTTGATATATTTTATCATTATTATAAGTATTTTAATTGCACTATGTTAATCATTTTGGGGTTATAAAATTCGGGTCATACGACTCGATTGATTATAACAAGGTAATGGGTTTTCATCTCACTTTTTATTCTCATAAAATTTGTGCTATATTTTCCACTATTTTCTCTTGTGTGGTGTATGTTCTACCCATGAATGTATTATTTGTATAATATAAATTAATTTATGGGTATTTAAATCTTAATTTTATTATACTTATTTCATGTTCTGTATGTTTTGTAAGTTTCCAAATCGGTAAGGGAACTTATTAACACATTTTCCATTCCTTAGGTAAATCTTCAAATACTAAATTATGTCATGATGTGATTATGTGTGGAATCACAATTTATTTATTTATGTAGTAATTTCCACTCCAATTTTTGGGGATATAATTTTGATACACATAATCATTCCATTTATAAAGTCACAAGTCATCTATATGAACTTGATAAGAGTAATTTTAACTCAATTTTCATTCATTGAGTTGTACATCCAAGTAATTGGTGTTTTTTTACAAAATATGTGTGAATGCTATCTGATTGATTTTCACTAAATATAAAATCATATTTAGTGTTATTATATTTTTCACAAATTATTATGAAAATAATTTATACTTAATTTAAGGATATAGATTTTATAAGGGATTTCGTCTAAATTTACATTCTATTAAGACTTTATTGTTGTTATACACCAATTCACTCTTATATGGTGTATATTCTATCCTTTGGTATATTATATCATGAATACCTTTATTCTCATGATATAATAATGTTTAAATTAAAATTTATTTTTCAATTATTTGTATTCAAGTGTCTCTCATTTTGTTAAAACCTGTTTAAATAAAATATCATTTTAAATGTTTTAAAGATATATTTTTTAAATATTCTCATTAATGTCTGTGTTTTTAAAATGTTTTTAGGATTTATTTATATGAATATTATTTTTTTCAAATGATAATTTATTTAAATGTTTGAAAGTGGTAGGGGACACTATGATTCAAAAATATCTTTATTAAATTTTTTAAATGGTTTTTGAAAATGGTTTGATAAAGCATTGATTTTTTCAAAATAATGAAATTATTTATTTTGATTGAAAATGAAATATTATTAGTTAAATATTTATATATTTTATGTGCATTTATTTCATAATTTTACTTGGAAATTTGAAGGGTGGTTACGTGATAATCCAAATTACGAGTGGTGTCTTGACAAACCAGGACGGATGGTTATGTTATATCCTCCAATGCATTGGGTTTAGAATTTGACTATATGGATATTACATTTAGTTATATGTGTGTATGTTGACCGTATGGTTATTCCATTTAAGTACATTTATGTCCCAAGTTACATATATATGTTATGTGTGCTTTTTATGGATTTTACGACAATCTTTTGGTTACAAAATGGTAAACATTGATCTTTTATTCAGAGAAGAGTATTTACTACTTCATAAAGCTGAAAAGTATTAATTATGATGAATTATTCATGGTTTAATTGTTTTTTTGAAAATCTAATAGTTATCCTTATTTGTGTATCCCTTATTGAGATTTTTTCCCATCCCATTTTAATAAAAAAAATTCACAGGACATGAACTGGAATAAGGACAAGGATGGGATCAAAGAAAAGTAATGATTTATAAAACATATAACTAGACATGTTTCTTTTTAAGAGTTTATATTTTATGAAAAAATGGATACTATGTATTAGCGTCTACATGTAATATTCAAGATAATATTTAATAGTTATGGTCTAATTCTCTATAACTTTATACTTAACAAAATATTCAATGTGAATTTTTCGTTTAATTCAATATTATGTAATGTTATAAGGTTGGGTCCTTATAGTTAGTTTCAGAGGTCAGTTAAAATAACATTATAGGATATGGTGTAATTTAAGCATAAGTGACATAACCATAGGGGTTATCATATTATAAAAATCCATTGTTTTTTAGATAAATTGAATGAATTTAATATAACATGAATAAGTCTACATTAGTATTTACCCTCCTTTTAAGATATTATATGATGATTTTTCTGATATACTGACACTGACCGTTTTGGATTTAATAAATTGATTGATCTAGAACGAACCAATGTAATATTGTATGTGAAGAAAAATGTTACAGTTTTCTGAATGAGCAACTAAATGAAATGAGAGATGCAATGAGAAGTCTTGTTGTTATTCTTAACCAACTATTTGGAGTCATGGTTGACCACCTGAACCATTGTGATTTTTATAAGGCATAATATTTGTCAAAAACAGATACCTATGGATGTTCAGGTAATAATCATATAGGTAAGTATATTCAAAAACCATTTTTTCGAGGATATGGAAAGAAACACTTAGGAAAATGATTCAAAGGGACGAGATGATGTTTCAGATGTGGTAATGAAGGTCATGAAGTAAGAACCTGCCATGTAAAAAGGAAGCATCTAGTCGACTTCAGGAAAAGAAATGAATTTCATTCTGAGGGGTCAATTCAATGTTTTAAATGTGGTGTGCATGGTCACTACACAAATAGATGTCTTGCAAAGATGTTTCAGGGAAGGAATGTGCAGGATCATAGAGATATACATTTACTGATTCTTAAGTCCATTCCAATTGAAGATGAAGAAACTGAATATGTCTTATGAAAGGTATGGATTATTTCTTATCTCATGTTTTGATATTTGCAAAATCATTGAACATTATTCATTATTTTGTTTGTAGGAAATAAGTATAAAAGAATAATATGGGAAAACATGGATAAAGGATCAGGAAGGATTTTCGATGATTAATATGTCTACATTTTATGAATTGAAGAGTTATATAAAATGATATGTTTGAATGTATTAATGATGAGATTATTTTGAAATATTTTTCTATTTTGTGTAACCCTAAAGTTTGATATGTGAAAATTTTATTCGAAGAATAATTATCTTGCCTTTT
Organism: Viscum album; assembly: GCA_963277665.1. Taxonomy (NCBI): domain Eukaryota; kingdom Viridiplantae; phylum Streptophyta; class Magnoliopsida; order Santalales; family Viscaceae; genus Viscum; species Viscum album. Next base: position 1,636,144,665 of record OY728163.1, on the reverse strand, counting down.
TTGGATATAGTTATAAAGAACCATTTGGGTTTATATGATCCTTGAATTTGAGGAAATTATAAGTTATTACATTTTTGGATGCAATATGAAAGTTGTTAGATAACCTTTGCGGTTAAAATATGTTATGGTTATTTTTGATGAATTTATATCATTTTTGGTAATTTTATTAAATTGTATATCTTTTTAAAAAGGACAACACGTAGACCATTTGACAACCCATCATGCTAGACAAAGCTATAGGAATAAAACCCACAGCCAAATTGCAATTGGGATTTATCATCTACCACTAGACTATTTGAATTCCCTGGTTAGTATGAATAATTATTTTTAGTTTGATGATTTTATGAATCAAGAATAATTTGGTTTCGGGTTATCTATGGAAATGATTAACCTATTATAGAGAATATGTGGTTATGTGATTATACTTCAGTATGAGACTTTATGAGTAGTCAAAGTTATTTAGAGATAAATGTTAAGATTTATCATGGAAGACTATGTGATTCAATCCTTATGAGTTTTGGGTTTCAATATTAGTTTGGATTATTTTGGATAATTTTAAGGAAAATAGAATATTGAATGGTTTTTCATGAACTTTGGGTATTTTTTTTGAATTTGGGAGATTAAGAGTGGTTTTTCTTTTTATAAAATATTATCCTTCTTGGGGATTATCTGATCTCATACTAACCATTTTGGTATTGGTTGATGTATAAAGATAGGGGAAATATATAGTTCATATTTTTTGGATTATTTAATAATGTATAAGTTTACTATAGTTCTTTTAATGTCACCAAGTAAGTTTTAATACTCATTGTTTTGAGAAAAGAATGGCTTGTGGTATAAATTTTGTAAAGAATGAAAGTCCTAATGAAAAGTAAGAATATTTCCTTATGTTTTATATTAATCTCATAAAACAATTCCTCAACATTATGAAAAGTAAATAAAAACAAAAACATTGTCTTTTATCTTTTACTACTAAGGAATATATGACTGTTTAACCCATCACAAGTTTGGGATTTTTTGGTGGCTAACTTTCTCATAATCATGTTTTCTATCACTCTCCATCGGAACTTGATGGTTTGATTTCTCCTCCATATCCATGTATTCATTGAATCCTTGAATCTGTTGTCTCAGGTGACCTTTTTACTTATCTTTCATTCTTTTAATGAGATCGTTTTATTAACTCTTTCTGATGTGGGAATTTTAATTATGTTTTCAGGCTTAATTTTAAAATTACGAGGACACAATTTTCAAATGGGGTGAAGGATTTAACATCCCGAAAAAATAGAATATGACATTTTTATATTTATTAATATTTTTAATTTAAATATTAATTTTATTTTAAAAGTTATTCAATATTTGATAGCGTACCTGATACGCAACAACGAGTTTCTTTGAAATCATACGTTGCACACAATGTTGGGTCATACTGAAAAATAATAATATAATATTATTTTAAATGGTAGTTAACACCTTACCATTGTATTCGAATGAATTAAAATAACTAACTACAATATAAATATACATGTTTTGAAATTCATATACATTTATCCAATAAATTTTATAGGCTTAAAATAAGAAATAATCTGATTTTAAGCACAAATACTCTAATATTCGTTAAAAGGTCGATTAACTGCCTATTGATGGAGAACCCACTTTAAATATATTTTTGGTAACTTTTATATATTATTTTTTACGGAATATAATAATTTTTTAGAACTGAGACATCAAAATTTACTTTGGGTAAATTGTTAGTATTTTTCTGATAAAATTATTTTTTTAATGATTAAGTGAAAAATATTGCATTTTAATTCAAAAATGCCTTTTAATATAACTTATTTAAATCGATAGATTATATTTTTAATTGGTTTTAAAGTGTAATTATATTATATTTTTACCACTTAATCCAATTTTGGTCATTGGAAGTATTTTCACTTTAAAATTGGACATAAAAAAGTTTCAATCTTTAGATAGTTATTATTTCCTAAAAACACGTTTTTTTGTTTTGGCAGCGAGAATTAATTTTAAATTAATTTCTGTGACTTTTGTTTATTGAATTTTAAAAAATGGATTCCATATTTGGAATCAGGAGGTACAAATTGTTTAAAAAGGTAACTTTACTTTTAGACAATATTAATTTTTACTTCAGTACAAATTTTATTTAACAGGGTTAAATGGTAAATAAGGTGAATAAGGGTAAAACAATATTATTATAATAATATAAAATTTCCATAACATGTGTTATAATACTATTGGATAAAACATTTCTAACCATGGGCAACCTTGGGATGATTTTGGGATCCCATGTAGCTACATAATGGTGATAATGACACTTTATATTAATTAATTTAATTTAAAGACAAAAATGACAAAAACTAATATTTTTTAGTAAATAAAATTTTAAATGGGGTTATGTGAGTTATATCCTATACTATAAATATTAATTTGAAAGATAATAAGATTTTATACATCATGGTATTTTTTTAATAATTTCTATAAATCAAATAAATAAAATTATTTAAGACACAAGAATGATGCAGCCTATACCTCATTAATGAATTATTTAATTAAATAAAATTATAAATACAAAAACAATATCCTAACCAATCCAATTATTATTGGATGATTTTATTTATAACCGGAGTCATCCTATATTATAAATTAATTATTGTTTGACCTTTTTAAACCGAATATATGTTTATAATAAAATAATTATTTCAGATTTTCCTAAAGAGCCCCTCGTCCCCCTTATAATAGGACACCACTTCTAACGCATTCCTCACACCTCTAGAGCCCATTTTCTCATCCAAACTCTGCCTAAATAAGCTCCCCACATATCTTTCCTCTATATAGATGACTTACCTTAGGCATTAGGAACTTCAAGTAAACTTTTTGGTTCAAACCAATGGGAGATACCTGATTTAAAGGTAACATCTTCTTTTAAGTTATTTTCTTTTATTTTACTTCTCCAATACCCTGAACTCTTTTTATTCATTTATTTTATATAAAAAAACAGTATCCTAAATATACTAGGTTTTTTCTATGAGAATTATTGTAACTAAACTTCTACACACCCCCATCTAATGGATAAATAACATACTGTTATTGTGGACTGCAAAATACTGCCTCACGAAACGATGATTATTCAATCTTCTCCTACCACCTCTCATGGCGAACATTATGATGACGTTGTATTTATATATTATATATATTATGTTTATGTTTTTTATAATATTATATGATTTTTTATTTTAAAAATATACCATTTTGCTTTCCCATATGTGTAAACACGATAATTTCATTTGAGGATGTGCGGACTACCGCCCCCTCAAGGTGATATGATTCATTCATAACAAACATGGAACATATAAAGGATGGAGTTAATGAAATTATGTAACATATATATCACATGATATTATACTGTAATTATAATATACCTATGTATCATTATTATTTCATTCCATTAAATATGAAAAAGAAATGGAAGTAGCGTTCATGCGTACGTACGACTTACCGTCTCCATGAACGGTGCATTTCATTTCTTATCTTCAAATGCTATTTAATATTATAAATACTAAAATATACTAGATATATATTATATTTATGATATCTAAACAATGAATATCATTTTATAGATAATGGAACTTTGACCACATGATCAACATGTTATTATAGCAAGTTCATTTTTTACTCATGTTCTAAACATCGACAAAATGCCCAATATGACCTCAAATAATTATCTAATTGTTATATCAAGGTAATAAGTGATATAAAAGGAATAATAAACTTGAAATTTCTTATTAATCAATTATAAACTAACTTATGTATATTATTTAGTAAGAACAATGAACAAACGAGTCAAGTCGGACATGAGGTAAGGGGTTTCTTATCTCACTTTTAATTCTGTGAGATTTCCTTTGTTTGCCACTTATTTATTACATGTGGTGTATTGTATACTGCCATTATATATATTATCATTATTTACAATATATTAATGGTTTTTTTTGATTCATTTGGTGGTTATTAACTTTTGGTCATACAAATCGATTTATTATAACGAGGTAATGGGTTTTCATCTCACTTTTTATTCTCGTGAGATTTGTGCTATATTGGACACTATTTCCTTTTGTGTGGTGTATTTACTGCCCATGATTGTATTCTTTTTATAATATAATTTATTTTATTGGTATTTACATTTTAATTGTATGATCCTTCTTTCATGTGGTATATGTTTCATATGTTATCAAATCGGTAAGGGAACTTTTTAACCCAATTTCCATTACTTAGGTTAATCTTCTAATTCTTAATTATATCATGCTATGATTATGTGTAGAATAACTTTTTATTTATTTATGTTGTAATTTCGACTCCAATTTTTGTGGATATACTTTTGATACACATAATCACTCCATTGATAAATTCTCATGTAATTGATATGAACTTGATAAGAGTAATTTTAACTCAGTTTTCATTCATTGAGTTAAACATCCAATTCATTGGCGTTGTTTTTAAAAAAATGCGTGTGAATGTTCTCTAATTGATTTACACTAAATATCCAATCATATTGAGTGTGTATATATTTGTCACACATTATTATGAAATTAATTTATTTTTAATATAAGGATACAGTTTTTATAAGGGATTTCATCTCAATTTACATTATATTGGGACTTCATTGTTATTTTGCACCAATTCACTCTTATATGGTTTATATACTGTCCTTTGGAATATTATATCATGTATCCATTTATTCTCATGATATTATAAATTTATGATTAAATTTTATTCCTCAATTATTTGTATTCAAGCATCCTTCATTTTGTTAAAAACTCTTTAACTAAAATATCAATTTAAATGTTTTAATGAATTATTATTCTAAATATTCTAATTAATGTGCATGTTTTCAAAAAGGGTTTTAGGATATATTTATATGGACATTAATGTTTTCAAATGATAATTTATTTAAAAGTTTCAATGTGGTATGGGACACATTTTTTGAAAAATCTCTTTATTAAATATTTTAAATGGTTTTTGAAAATGGTTTGATAAAGCATTGATTACATAAATATCATGAAATGATTTATTTTGATTGAAAATGAAATTTTATTAATGAAAAATTAATATATTTTATGTTTTATGATTATATAATGGTATTTGGACATTTAAAGGGGGTTATGTGATAAACCAAATTATGGGTGGTGTCGTGATAAACCCGGACGGGTGGTTATGTTAATTCCTCTATTTTGAAATGATTTTCATTTTTGTATAATATTAACTGATAAAAAATGAATTTATTTTATAGATGTATAAAACATATCATTTTCATAATTTAGTTTGTATTATTCATACCCACCACTTTAACATCTAGGATATGAATTTCATAATAAGTAATAATATTTAAATTGTATAATGTGTGTTAGTAAAACGTGGTGTTTCATTTAATGCCAGCTATTGAAGAAATTAAATTTACATAAAAAATAGTTCATAAAATCATAGGGTGTTACATTGTACTAACATTCAAATTAATTTTACCCTTTAGATATTTTAAAAAATATATAAAAAAACTATGGATAATTCTTCTATATTATATCCTCATGATCCCATATAGATTCCTCAAATTATTGATTTCTCTGAAAAAATGACATGGTAAGTTTGTTTTGTAAATCTTTCTCTATGTGATATTGAACCTCCATGGGTTGTTCTTTATAGAAAATATCATACCCCAGTGGTATGATCATTGAGTTAAGTAAATGTGAATAATTATGCATGTACTTCCTCAAAATCAATTCATTGAAAACATCATGAATTTGGGAGAGGTTCAATTAGAGCACAAAGAGATAAGATACCTTCCAAATTCAATCTAGAATCAGAAAAGTTAAAATATATATAGAATTGAGCCTTTAATTCATTAGTAATCTCATAATGATATAACATGGAGGGATTATTATTAAAACATTCTCACCAATATCAAACTCGAGATCATGCTGATAATTGTTAGTATAGATTTTATATTGACTCTAAGGAGCCTTCATGATATATTGAATGGATCTAACATTCAGTTACATTTAACTAGTTATATCAGGTCCCAAAATAATTCATTATCTAAATTCATTAAATTATGTAGGATTTATACAATTATTCCCATATATGGATTCATAATGATCCATCTAAATGATTGATTAAAATTTATTTTTGTATGCAAACACAATTAGATGATATTTTTTATCTCATCCAATTTAAATTTCATATAAAAAGTTTTTTGTATATCATATAGGGTTTAAATGTTTCTATTATACAAAACAATTATCTATGGATTATACACCATGCTAAATTAAAACTATGTATCAAGGGATTTAAAAAGACTTCACCCTAACATCAAGGTAAACCATGAGTCCTGATCAGATACAATTGAATGTTGTACTCCATGAAAGTTCCCCAATTCATTAACGTATATTCCAGAAATTTGCTCAAGATATTAATTTTATTTGATAGAAAATAGTTTTCTCAAATTCACCAAGTGACCATGTACTACGAAAACAATTCTAAGGCCTTAAAATGTTCTGGAGGGAATGATGAAAAAATCCATGGTGATGTTTTTCCAAATCCATTATGATATGGGTAACGGTTTGAAAATTAACATATACATCTTTATCTTATCATTGAAATTATTAAATATGATGAATTGAGATATAAAATAAATTATATACCTCTTCATTCTATGCTACCATAAATAATATTTCTGATCTCTAAACATCTCGGTACGATAATGATGAACAAAGAATGAATAAACTATGAGCATCCTCTAACAGATTATTATTTAAATTAGATATGTAAATAATATTTACATGGTTCTAGAATCATATCATTCCACAATAATAAAGTTTACACTCAACATAAAATTTGACAATCTTATACAACTCTACAAATTCTGTATACACCTCTTTAATCTTCAATTGGATGGATTATTGAAAACTCATTGAATCAAGACAAGATTTCTCTGCTTCCATAATGATTTTATGTTCTATCATTTGAAAATATTGAAATTATTAATATTATATAATCCCTATCATGGTTAATATAACATGATATATTCAACGCAAAACATAAACCACATTGTTTGATTTCCCATTCTAGTAATATATTGAGTCGTTATAATCATTGATTAGTTATTACCATCTTCTATAGTAAATATTCAATTAAATTAGTGTGAATATATATTTTTATATTTCATTATCACTATATGTGTCACACTATTCACTATAATGATAATTTCCTTGTATATTTAATGAAAAAATGACCATGACTAACTCTAAATACTATGTTTGGTATTTTTATGATGAACCTTCAATTTTACTAAATAATATGATATAACAATGGTATACATCATGAGAACACGTCCCATTACCTTATTCAATTAATTAATATGGATTAAAAAACCCTAACCACAATAGGTTAATGTCAGCACATGGGTGCTGAATAACATTCTTTTTAGTTCCTAGTAATTTTAGTCACATTCATTTATCTAAAGAAACCTAACTCCCATCTCGGTTAAATTAGTGAGTGAATTAGATAGTCATGAGAATATCTTTAAAACCCATAAAAAATATCAATGAAAACTAATAAAAAATAAAATATATTTTCACATTGGTTGTATTGGACCAATATTCAACAAATTATGTCTTTGATGGGTCTATTGATATACCCCCAATTGAGATGATATTATCCCAAAATGAAACCATTTGTGGGAAAAATTCATACTTGGTATTTTTTTATAAAATATATGCTTCCTATATATTTTTAGAAAAAATTTCAAGTGATATTGATGATCTTTCATTCTATTTGAATATAAAAAAATATTTCCAATAATTCCTATTACATATTGATCAAGGTAATCTCTAAAGACGATATTTGTTTAATCCATGATCATAATGTATGAATTTGTAAAAACAAATGGAGTCACTATATATTCATAGTGACCATACACTATTTGGAATGTTTTATTATGTATATCATAATCATATACCTTCAATTAATGATACTAATAAAAAGGAGTATGGAAACCTAGTTTTTTCAAATGAAAACTATGTTTGATAACGTATAGAACACATAACAGTTTTCCTCAACGGACCATAATTATTTATGACCATTATATCATATATAATAAATAAGTGTGTATGAATTTATTAAATAATTTAATAAAAACATATTGTTTTTCTAATAGACATAAATATATTGATAATTTCTAAGTAAATAAGAAGTCAATTTTTCAAGAATACATTTTATTCGGTGAAAAATATGTTTTCTTCAAAATTCATTCTATTTATTTTTATTAGAAAATATTAAAATTAATTTCATAATATTTTAGAAATGTTATTTTATAAAATTTAATGAATTTTTAATATCATATTCTAAAACTTTAATTTTTGTGAAATTTTCGGATTTTAGGGATATTTTTGGCTCCTTAGTAAATGATGAATATTTTCGATTTTTCAAGTGCCTCAATTTTTTTCATTAAATAAATTTATTTAAAATTTAAATTTATTATTTATTTAGTATTAAATATTTATATTAACCACTATATATATCATATAATTCATTCGAATCATCAATTTTTATGATTTGTCATTAGATTATTGTTTCTTTAAAACACAGTTTCTAGAAAATAATTATGTTCATAACTTTTATCCTTAAAAAATTAAATTAAACATGGATAAATAAAATTTAAATTTAAATATATATTATAAATTATTTTTATTAATTTTAATTCTTATATTTATTATTTATCATAATATAGTTAATCTAACATCATCTTATGCTTGAAAATACAACTCTTGAAAACGTTTTCCAACACGATTTATGATTTAATTATTAAATTAAAAATTAAAAACTATATTAATTTTATATTATAACATGGATTAAATATTTTAAATATTCATTATTATAATTATATAATAAAGTTACCTTAATTTTCAATCTTAATGATTGGTGAAAATTAATTTCCATAGTTAAGGTTAAAACAATGTTTAGTGTGTTACATGCACTTTTTGTTAAAATTGATTTTAGAGACACATAGTTTTTTTATTTGAGAAATTTTATTTAATATATAGAAGAATTGGATTTCATTTTTCTAATTAGGATAAATTTTATTAGTCATAATGGATAAATTACATGTGTAAAAAACCAGTTATCATGGTGAAAAGTAAAATAGTAAAAGTAGGTAACATTTGTGCTAAAAGTGAATAAACTATTTAAGAATGTTAATATATTAATATTGGAGGGGTGGTTCAACACTATAATACCTAAAATACGTTATTTCCCAATTTATATGCACTTTTTTGGGAATTAATTCCAATTTTTTGAAATTTTTTGGGTATTTAGAAAATTAACACTCCTCATGTATAAATTGGAATCTCTCTCCTCTTCCCTTCACAAAGAAAATTTATTTTGGATCATCAAATACCTATAAAAATCAATTTATTACTTACCTTACCATGTTCTATAATCCTAGGTTTTACATGAAAACCCACATAGAAAGGCTTTGGTGTAATCATATAATATTTTTCTAAATAAAAGGTATCATTCTTTCAAATGTGTTTCTATTTCATTTATTCATCCACCAACATAATATTTTATTAAAACATGATGACATATTCAAAATATGTATATACCATATACATATATGTTTTATCTTAATATCATAACCTAAATCCATATCTTTTTCTATAAAATATAAAAATAAACCATTATTCATGTATACGACGGACTACTGCCTCGCGAATCAATGTAATTCATCATCCATCATCACCTCACATGGATTTATATAATGGTGGATTTAATATATATATAATATGATCATGAAATATTTATAATTTTTTAAAACTAACATATCATATATATTTTTATCATTCCATTCATATAAAAATGATAACATCTTTCATCCATACTTGTGGATTATAACCTCTACAAACAATGTGACTCATTTCTAATTATTTAATAAGATATATTGTATATATATAAGTTTATTTAAAGATATAATATTATTTTTATGATATTTTGATCATTTTGGAAGGATACTAATACTTAAATACTATCCATTATGTTCATTTAGAAATGAAAATGTTGTTCATGTGTACAAATGTCATACCGTCTCCATGTTTTTAACATAGTTTATTTTTCATAATCCATCATTATTGGTAAGAAAATAATGTATAATTGATGTACAAAAATGAAAATTATTTCACTATTATTATACTATAAAATAGGGATGAATGAATTCATTTACAATATTAAACCTACCAAACTAATCTTAGACATATGAATCGAATATCTTCAAAAACATCTAACATAAAAATATTTTAATAATTTACTGATAATATCAAGGTAATAAATAAAATAAAAGTATTCATAAACATGAAAAATTTTATTATAAAATTATATAATTAATAAAATTTATTATTTAAGAATATATGGTGTGTATGTGATGTGTATAACTCATTGTAAGGGGTTTCTTAACTCAATATCTAGTTAATTGGGTTTTCATTAAACGTTGAGATAAATTCTGATTATATTATTTTTAATTTCTTCTTTTATTTTTTTGGTTGTACACTTTATTAACATAATAAATCAATTAATGAATTCTCACTTTAAACATATATTGTAGTTATTTCAGTATAATTTCCCTTCATTGAGCATATTTTAATCTCATGAACCTAATTTTTATCATATTATTTATATGACAATTCTTTCATATTATATAATGAATCCATCATAAATCATGTAATTTATTGTGATAAAATCATTTTAAATTGTCGAAATTGATATTATATACATTTTACCAATGTAGTAAAGGTTTTATGTTACAATCTCCTTTCTTTTTGATATTATTTACATTCAACGATCCATTAGGGGGAATCATATACAACTATTTTCTAAAACCACACATATTTTATTCTAATCTTATCATGAATTCATTTTACATGTTTAGTTTCCATTTTCAATCATATTGAATAATAAAACATCATGAATTTTGTTTAGATGAAACATTCATCTTGTATTATTTTGTATAACTGTAATATTAATTTTCCATGTATATATTTTCCTTAAAATATTATAAATATTTTTTTAAATATTTTAAAACTATCTATTATAAACATTTATACGCAAATTTTTATTTCAATAAAAAAAATATTTTTATGGAATCTTTATTTCATATTCCATACAATGTAACTTTTTAATAATTTTACAGACGTTTGAAATAAATATATTAGTGTAAATTATAATTCAAGAATATAATTTACTTCCACAATAACCACTAAATTTATAGAAACATTATTACTATTTTTCCATTTTTAATTTCAATGAAAAGATATTCAATAATATTTTCAATAAAAATTCATTTTATATAACCGATTTGAAAAATGAAAGGTGGATTGTCCCTAAGAAATATTCCATTTGATATGTTTAAGATGAATTCATCAATGATGACAACTATTTATGTTATATATTAATCCTAGATTATTAATATATATCTTTATCATATATATCTAGCTCTTTCTACCTCAATTTGACGAGTTTATACACTCATTGTTTTTTTATCTGTCTCTCTCTTTTTGAAATGCCATTTGATTACAACATTAAGCATGATTGTAAAACAAACTTCCTTCATTGGAAAATTATTTTGTTTATTATATATGGTTAATTTTATTTTTTGAAAAAATATTAATTTATATGTTATGATAGGTGAAAAAAATTAGTTTTCCAATGAAATTGGCAAATCATTAGTCTTAGGAGACATTATTTACATGATTATGGTGTAAAACTAATATGTTTTGTACCTATTCTACTATTTGATATATTGTAGGTTGGTTCCTTGGATCACATTCTTTTAAGTTTATATGGTGTTTCCATATTTAATATTTATTACATGATCTTATGATATCGTGTTAATATATTATTATTACATGTTATTATGCATGAGACATCCGATTCATGATATCATGTTACACATTTGAATCACACATTTTGTTTCTTTATCACGTTTATTCCCAAAAATGGATTTTTAGAACAATCAACTCTCTTATTTATTCCCCAAGTTATCCTATAATGTTTTTGGAATAAAAATTGTTTTAGAATCTCATTATGGAGAATAAAATAAGGATGTCTATTTTTATTTTCATTTATATGTATTATTAACCTAGTATTTTAAAGACACTAGGAATCATGGGCATTGAGTTTTACTTAATATATATTTTTCTTTATAAATATTATAAATATATTTTTTTATATACTAGGTCACCATAGTTTGTTTCAGAGTAATGTATAGTTATTTTTGGGGATTTGGGCTAACATAATTTAGTAATAATCATAGGGAAAATTTTATGTATAAGAAAATAATAAGGATCTTTGGTGGATGATAAAGAGAGTGGTTTCCATGAAATTTCATACCTATCTTCATACTGTATAATGATATGGATCTGAAATATTTTTATCTAGGGGTAATAACTCATAAAATGTTTCATTTTTATTTTACTCTATCATCTACTGTTAACGAAAATGGGGTCTGATACACAAATGGAATTACACTCTAAGGGGGTATGTTTGGTAAAGTCATAAACTATTTATGAGCCAACCTAAATGATTTTAATTGTTTATAACAATAGATGAAATATGTTAAACCAATGGATTCAATTATTTAAAATAATGTCTTATGATTTTGGTAACCTATAATTCAATTTCTATGATAATGATTATTCTTTGTCACACCATGAATTTTGTATTAGTAAATTTCTAGAACAATGACGAATGATGTTAAAGCTGATTGTAATAAAGAGTGCACTGATTCCAAGAAACCAAATGGGATGATGGAATAATTGAATTATATTATAATTATTCCTAATCGTATATCTTGATATATTAATAATAACTTGTACCTTAACTAATTATTAGACACATAAAATAAATGATGAATGATGTATTCTAAGTTATTAGGTAGATGAGACCATTGTGAAAAAGAATCAATTCCCCTCATGTCATATATATTTAAAGAGAATCCTAGTGAAATTATCAATGTAACTATAAAAAAATTATGTTTGGAAAAGAAGGTCATATGGAAAATAATTTTGTTGAAAAATGATGAGTTCAATGGGGAAAAATAAATATTATCCTATATTTTTGTTTATAGTTATTTGTCTTAGGTGTTTGGAACCTAAGAATTATCAATTTAAATCCCTTATTCTAAAGGATAACTCATAAACCATAGAGAAACCTATATTATATAGATCATTGAGGTGAATGTATTTATGTATGGTTATTATATAATTATATTGTATTACTATATTTCATCCATGGGTTTTGCATTATCATAATCATGAATCATCTGAGAATTGTGATAAATTTTTAAATAAAATATGATTTCACTATATATTTATGGTGATCCAGATTGTTTGTAAAAATGAGTATCATATAAAAATAAGGCATATGGTTTTACATTTTAAAAGACATATATTTATTTGGTGATAATTTTTATATTTATATTAGAGTAATTTGTGATCAAATCACTCAATTCAACAGATATGGAAATTACATATAAATATTTTAAATTGTTTAATGGTTAGTTATTTATAAAATTATCTATTTTGGACATTGGGTGTCATTATTGACTGTTTAAAGAGTAATGTTTTATTTCTTCGTATGGATGTTTATTCAAGATGTGAATTATCTTACACTGTTCTAAATATTTCAATTTTTTTTGTTTATATTTGAATTGAGGATGAATATATTATAATAATTTTAGGATTATATGAATAATTAAAATTTAACTATAGTTCTTAAAAAATAGAAAAATTCACATTGGATACTAATTCTTTTGAGTAATAGATTAATAGGAAGATTAATTGATGAATAACCAAATAATGAAATTGTACATATAAAATAGAAATTTATCAAGTATATTTTCTTCAATATGTTCTTTTGCTAGATGGTATGATATTTCTCAACTCTATGAAATAGATATTTAAATAATTATTTTATCTTATAATAATAATTTCCAATTAATTTATGAACTTTTAACCCATAACATAGATATGGTTTTGTAGTTGTTAACTTTCTCGTGATCATTAAAATTATTGTGATCCATGATCTCTTTCACTCTCTATAATTATTTAGAAATTAAAATTTTTCTTACATTTCCAAACTTTCACTTCTAACTAATTTTCTTCTTCTTGTATTCATAGTTATGTGTAAATATAGATGAAAGTATTATTTACCTTTCTCTCTTTTCAATGGGATGTTTTAATAACCATTTGTTGATATCATATTTCAAAAAAAAGTTATTAATTTAAGGAAAAACTATGATTACTGAGTTTACGTTCATATATTTTTTGTGGTAATTATCAAAATTTTATAATTTAACACCTAGAAATATTTTGAACATAAAACTATGTAAGTATATAACACACTACATTAAGCCAAAATGAACAATGATTATTGATGAACATTATAAATTAGCTATTAAATAGATTGGTATGAATAATATTAACTACATAATAAAATATATAGAAATTTCCCAATATATATATATATAAATATAATGATAAATTTATAGTTTGTAAGAACCACATTTATTAGTATTAAATTTTATTATTCAAAAAAATATGTTTTCATGAAAATGGATTTTTATTGTTTTTTGTGATAAATTATTCCAATTAATTTCATGAAAATTTTTAAATATTATTTTTAAAAATTAACATCAGTTTTTGAAATAAACATGTCAAAATTTACCAAATAAGATATTTTAGGATTTTTCTAAATAGTTTTTTAGGGATTACTGAAAATTATAGATTTCTGAAATAGTGTAATTAATTTTCATTAAATCATGCAATCTAAATATAAAAATATATTTTTTATTTTTGATAAATTTGGAATATATTAAATTTGAATTATTATATTTTCATTAATTTAATTTTACTTATCAATTTTCATGATTTTTGTAAAAGTTATATTTTTTTTGCTTAAAAATGTGATTTTCATCAAATTGTTTTTATGTTCCTAAAGGTTAACCTATTTATTAAATAAAATAACACCTAATTATTTAATATTAAAAGTAAATTTATATATTATATATATTTTTATTTTATTTTAATTCATTTAAGGATGATTATAAGTCATATAATCAATGTAACATCATTTTATGCCTGAAAAATTACTTTCTTGAAAACCCATTTCTCTAAAATGTTTTATAGGTTTGTTTTGAAATTAAATTATTCAAAATTTGTGACTAAAATTTAAAAAAAATGAATCCATATATTTAATTTGAGTAATTAAAATTAAGAAATAATTTTTTCATAATTTTCTATTTTAATGTTTACTAATATTAATTACTATTATGATGGTTAAAACAACATTTTTCACATCACTTGCTCTTATGTTAAAATTAAAATTAAAAACAAATAGGTTTAAAAATTGGATTTTATAATTTCAATTATTTTTTCCTAATATTAAAACAAGGATCATTTTTTTGTTCTGTATAGAACAATTACCTTGAAAAAAACGAGTTACTGTGGTGGAAAAATTTATAAGTTAGTTACATTAGATTTGATGGGAGTAAAATGTTTAAAACATGTTTCTTTTTTAATGGTTCATGTTTTGATTTTAATTATATTCCATCTAATAGATTATTTATCAAATTTTTAGGAACTTTTCTACATAGTGACTTCTCATTACTAAGCAGTTTTACGTATTTAGAAAACACAAACTCCTTCTCACTTGTAAAAGGTATTCTTCACTCCTCTTTCTATAAAACATAAAATCCCTTATAATCATGAATGACCAAAATACCTTATTTACATCCCATAACATGTTTTATATGTATTTTTTTATTATAAAAATCATCTAGGAAGGAATTATGTTCAATCAAAATGGGGTTTTCTGGAGAAGTTGTTTTATCCATAAACTTGGTTTTCATTTTATTTAATATTCCATATCATTAAAATATTTTCTGAAAATTATAATTTAATAAGAGAAATATCTTATATATGGTGGTATTTTTATTAAATATAATAACCCACATCCGTATTCTCTTCCATCCTAGTGAAAATAAATCCATTATTATGTTTATAGTGGACTTCCGCCTTGCGAACCGATGTAAATAATTTTCTCTCATAAACTCTAAAGATATTTATGATGATGTATTTATTGTATATATATTATATCCCCCCTATAGCTTAATTCCCTATACTAGAGTGACAAGCCCTCGCGACTGGGATCTGCATGGTTCCTTCGAATATGTATTATATTCATTACATATATATAATTATGGTAAATTTATATATTATACATTTCTGAACATTTAATTTATGGAAAAATGATACCAACATTCGTATATATGTGTGGATTACCACCTATAAAAAGCGACGTGATTTATTTTTCATTAATAAATCACATGAAATATATATATATATTAGATAAATAAACATATATTTTCTATATTATTATAATTATGTAATTTTAAATTTTTTCTTACATTATTTTAATAGTGATTATGGAAATATGGAATCATTGTTCTTTCATACATATGACCTTCTATCCCCATGATTGTAAAATTGTTCATTTCCCTTAACTATCACTCATGTTTTATATTAAAGGTATAATTGAAGAATAATAATTAAAATTATGTCATGATTATTATTTTATGGGTAATGGAACAAATAATTATTTTAGCATAGTGAATCTATTGAAGTCATTATTAACATACATATTTAATATCCTCAAAAAGTTTAAAGTGAAAATAAATGATTATGTAAATAATTATAACATGGAAAATAAATAAAAAAGGAATAATAAAAATTAAATTGTTTCATAAGAATGTAAATAATTACAATAAGTATATTATTAAGGGATATAATGTTATTATGTGATGATTTGAATTCGAGGTATGGGGTTTCTTAACATAATTTAAAATTCATATGGTTATACATATACTTAATTATATATTTTTATTAATGATTATGTGTGAGTTGAATTTGATTTATAATATATTGTATTTAATTTTTTAAAACTATATGAAAAAAATCTATTCATTGATTAAATATATATTTAACATCATGATCACTGTAATAGATCACGTATAAATTACCCTTCATTGGGATATATTTAATTATTATGGGCCCGATTTATTTTTTATGGTTTATATGCTACTATTTTTAAATATTATACAATGAATAATTCAAACTTCAAGGTATTTTATATTACTATTTATTTTACTTTGTACAAGGGGATTGGATTCGAATGTTACGAAAATGTTGAAGGATTTATTTTATAATCTTTTTATTTTAGGATTTTTTATGAACAATGTTCTATTGAGGAAAATCATATAAAATTGTTTTCATGGAACACATATATTTTATTATACTCTGGTCATGAATGTGTTTTTCATGTTTGGTTTCAATTTCTTCACTTATTGAATAAACAATCATGAATTGTTTTTAAGTAATACAATAATTTAACCTTCATTTATATTTTGAATCATTCTATTTCTTTTCTATATTTTACCTAAATTATATTAAATAATATATTAAATATTTTAAAATTTGTAATTACATATATTTTCACCCATGATTTATTTTTTTCACAATGGATTAAATTTAATAGTTCGGTCTCTTTCTGAACAATGTACCTTTTTAATTTTTATCATAAGTGTGAAAGGAATGTTTTATCAAAATATACACAAATAAAAATATTTCTCGATGTCATGAATGCTTAATTTTTTTGCATCAACCATTCAAATATTGCAAGGTAATTTTTAAATAATATTATTTATACAATATTAAGGATTTTTTTAGATTTTAAAGAAGTGATTTAAAATAGAAAAACTTATATTCCTCAAGGCATATTACATGTGATATTTTAAAGAGTATATCATTAGTGAAAATAACCTCTGTTGTTAGAGATTGATTATAAATGTTGATTATATTTATCTTACACATATAGCTTTCTCATTATCCCTTCCTTTTATGGAAAAATACATTACCTAAGTTCATATATCAAATTCATTCTTTATGAAATCTACTTTTATTATGACATGGGGAAAGATTCTGAAACACATTTCCTTCTATAAGATATTATTTTGTTTATTCCATAATATTGGTTTCATTTTATTAAAGAAATAATCATGTACATGTTATTATTTGTACACCTACATAGATCTATAATTAATTGGGTAATTTTTTTGTTCCTGATATTTAATAAATGAAATCAGTGTTAAATCCAAATCTATTTTTTTTAACCCTACCCCCATGTGACATTATCAAGGGAGTTATCCTTGACTAGTATTTATTCAATATTTAATGTTGTTCCCAAATATTATTTTTTTTCATGATATCATGATACCATGTCATATGATTTCATGTGATTACTCGTGATCCATATATTTTATGATATAATGGAGTACCTTTGGCTCACATGTTAGGTTTCCTAATAATGTGTGTTCCTTCACTTATTGGAATAGGTTCCCCCTTTATTTTATGTATTCTCCAAGTTATCTGTTGAAATTTTATGTGATCAAAGTTGATTTAAGATATCATTATAGAGAATAATATAATGATTCCATGTTTCAGTTTCATTTTGACATATTATAAACCTAGTATCCTAGAGACACAAGGCCTCATGAACATTAGGTTTTACTTAAAGGATATATTTGTAGAAAAATAATATAATTATAAGTTTAAATGTCTTGGGTGTATATAATGTTATGAACTAACCTAAAAGGGCCTAAATGGTCAGTAGAAGACTGTTTCGTCACTAGCCTATAAAACCCTCCTTGGGAAAGGTTCCAGAATCAAAAGTCTCAAGAAGGCATAACTAAAATTGGTGGCCATCTACGAATGTACCAACATTCACACACCCAACTATATCCATGATGATGTGTGAAGGAATAATAATAAAATAAATTATAATCTTGAGTAAAAAAAATGCATGTAGTGGCCACTAATGGATACGTAAGAGGGAAAAAGTAAAATCAAAAATGTAATGGTCAAAATACACACCGACAAATAAATATTTTCCAACCAAAAAAATAATATAAAATGATGTAGTTGATAGATCACATCTCATGATCTTAGATCCCCAAAGACCATACATGTTCATATTCTCTAAACTCTCTATAAGCTCCAGCAATTCCATCACTATCTAACTTGTCTTCTTCCTAAGACATGACAAGTGTTTCAAAAGCTCATGTAGGGGTGTGTATATACATATGAAGTAGGACACCTCAAAAGAAAATATTATACATTATAAAAGTAGTCATATCCTGAAAAAATAAAATGGTAAATGAAACCACACAACATATATATATATATATATATATGTTCTCATATTATAAGCCCAAGTGATAGATAAATGGAATCACTGTCTGATATCCCAACCATGAATAATGAGTCCACCTAAATATCATAAGTTCCATCATCGATT
Organism: Viscum album; assembly: GCA_963277665.1. Classification (NCBI taxonomy): domain Eukaryota; kingdom Viridiplantae; phylum Streptophyta; class Magnoliopsida; order Santalales; family Viscaceae; genus Viscum; species Viscum album. The sequence goes on along the minus strand of OY728163.1, from coordinate 1,636,125,204 downwards.
CCTAGAATCATTTGTGTTTTTTTGAAGAATTTAAGAGGAGGTTTCTCACCCCACCAATTCTCCATTATCCAATGTAACACAACCACAACAATATATACGACTCATACCTGGGTAAAATATGTTAGATGCTACTCAACAGATAGAGGACCCACTCATGTGTTGTGGAGTACCGTCTCAATATGTATGTACAAAATATTGGGACTTGTTCCATAGTGAGAAAGGGGAATACCATTCATATAGATAGAAGACTCATCCATGTGTAAGAGAGTTCCATCTCTATATATAATAAAATTAGTATGGGGGACCCATAACCAAGTGCGATAGAGGAGTAATTCCTCAATATGAATATAAATCAATGAAGAACCACAACCTAGAAAAATAGGAGAGTTACATATCTATAGATTTATAAATCATGCATTGGTGAAAAAGAGGAGTACCTCCTTTTCTTATATAATGAGTATGGGGTACCCACACCCTGGTGTGAAAGGGGAGCACTATCTCTATCAATAGTGGACCCACACCCATGTATGACACTGGATTTTGACCTATTCTAGAAATAACATGCATGGGGTCTTTCACCCTAGTGAAACAAAAGAGTATTACGCCAATGGATTCTAGACTTGTGCTCCGATATGAGAGGGGAGTATTGAATCTACAATAACAGTGACAATGGAGGACCTACACCCAATTTTGACAGGGGAGTATCAGCCCTGTCTAAACACTTCACTAATCATGGAAAATTACTTCCATCATCACGTGCCTCTTGATGAAGCATCATGCCTAGAAAATATTGTATAATATCTAAAAATACACTATAAAGGAAACCATCATCATATATGTGGAATAAAACTCATTATCGTCCACTCAGAAGAAAATATCATTATTAAAATGATGGATATAAAAGATAAATAAGATGTAGTAGTAATTACATAGTGTGTATGGGGTCCACACAATGTGTGACCTAACTTGTCACCTAGACATGTATCATGAAGACATGTATAAGGGTCCATGTCATAGTACATAATTTTTGTGGGTACCACACTTTATGTCGAGACCACCCGGGGTATTTCCATGATCTTCTGGTTGTGACCATCTTCTTTGGGTCGGGTCTATATACCTGGTCATGTACCTGGTGGTGTATTCTGTCATGTCCTCGACTGGGAATTTGGCTATGCTCAATACTATGTTGAATTTTGTGTCCTTGTTTCAGTCCATGTTTCTACTCATGGACTCTTAGAGTTCATTTTGGTCTACTATAAATAGTACACATGGTTTTGTGGGCCCCACACAATGTGTGATACTTATCCCCACATAGAAACCATATCTGTCACTACCAGGGTAATACACAGCATGTGTTTATCCTAGTACATATTTTTTTGTTCACATTCTCATTTAATGTTTTATCTATCATGTGGTTTACATATCCATTATTGTTACTCTGATTCACACCTATGGATTTTAAAAAATTAGAGGAAAAACTCTTTTGGACAATTATGACCCTATGGTGGTCAGAAAACAGATCATAATCTCTCATGGTGGTCTTGTATGCGTCCTTAATTACTCATGTCACTATCACTCATTCCAACATCATAGTTACATCTAAATGATTTACCAAATCATAAAACTGATATTGATCCATTCAAAAATCACCAACCAAAATGTGATTCACAAAACTGCTAAAAAGATGGGGGTTTCATCACCCTCAAACCCACCACAAAAAAGTCATAATGCAAAACTATAGTCTAATGGTGAAAATGTGAAGAACAGTGGGTTAAAGGAGACATAAATAGGTTGATTAGAATATTTGGACAATATTTATCATCCAATTAATACAATAGGTGAAATCTATGGTGAGATATTTTAATAAATGAATTAACAGAATAAACAAATTTAATTCGAAAATAGACTCATGACAAGGGTGTAAAAAACAGAACATATATAATAAAATCTAATCTCTATGCTTACACACCAAATCATGTTTTGGAAAATAATTTTATTAGACCTACCTCTATCATGGGATGATTATTGGTGAAAATATGTTCTCTACCAATGGGGATGATCCACTTCCATCGATTTCTATCAATACACCTTGATATGTTCATTGATCATCAACCAATTTGGATTATCCAATGACTAAAATTTTAAATATCCTCTCAAATCTCCCATGGTTATATGGATAACCCCATTAAAATTTCCTAATATTAAATTTATAGAAGAATTTATGTTATAGTTATTGAATGAATTAATTCAATAAATTAAATAATTAATACACTTAACAGACCAGTGAAATATTTCCTTTTCTGAATGTCTGGTGAAGACCATACTTAGGTTACAACTTTGTAAAAAACACATTCAGGAATCAACCATGTTCTTATATTTCCATTCATAGACTTTATATTGTAGACATTCCTTTATTTCTGAATATAATTGTGGGTGTGTTATAATAAACTCGTTAATATTTTTAAAAAATAATTTCTAGAATGACAGGGTCATCGAATATTTCCACATCTCATTGACTATTTATAAAATTATTTCATAATTTATTTCGAAGTTTTTTTAAGAAAAAATAGGATCTCAGCATTATTTCTTTCTCTGATATTTTTATCCATGTAAAGAAAAAACATAGAAGATGTTGGGGACAATAATAATGCATTAGGCTCTCACACTCCAAGGAACTCTCCTACATACTCTCAAAAATCCCATAGAACACAACAAATGGAATTGTACATCAATTTAGAAACCTATCCTATTGATCCTTGATCTCAATTTGGTATTTCACAAAGGTGTATCCATCCTCAATGTCATGCTCTATATAGCCAATAAAGTGTGTAGAATCATGGATGTATCTCATAATATAAATCATAGGTAAGATTTAATCACCCTATCATAATATAGGGGCAAGGATTTGAAATAGGATACATTTAAAACCATCTATATCATCCTAAAATTATCAAAAAATATAGGGGATATCTTACTGCCCCTGCTGAATCTCTGTGGTCCACATCCTTGGGAAACTATCAGGAAAATGTGGCCATCCAAATCAAAATACATGGTCATATGAAGTCAATCAGTATAAATTTTATGTTAGCTGTAGGCCATCCTCATTCGCTCATAACTGACCCATAAGATTTTTATCATCTCTTATACCATATCTATCCCAACAAGAGATGCCTCACATATCATAGTCCAGCATAAGGGTTACCTGCATGGCCCCTCAAAAAATGCCTCATATTGTTCGATGACTATAGTAGATTATTATATATTGTTTTAGATATACACTACTAATGGTAATTTATAGTGATCAATGATTGACATATATTTATATTAAATTATTTTAGATGAATATTCAGCACATTACAATAGAGCATGCCCAATGACTATAATAGTTTAGAGTATTAACAATATTAGAACACATTATTTTAATTTGGTGAATGGTATTCAACATACCCATAAAGACTATATCATTTAGTACTCCTACTTAAAAAACATTTTTCATAAACTGGGGAAATAAAACAAAAGAAATGGGTGAACTGAGATGCTATGTAAGAGTAAAAAAATATATATAAGTATAATAATTATAATAAGTATTAGGGTACATGATTGTGTCATTATAAAAACATACCCAATATATTAATGACCATAATTAAGATTCACAAAATAAATGTTTTCAGTTTATAAGACATGAATTATAAGGTAATCAAGAGAATAATCGATGAAATCCTAACATAAATATAATACATGTAATCATGGAATATACATTAGCTTATAACATTGAGAACATTTATAAGTAGGAATAGTTTCACTCGTTAATATTTGTAAATGAAATCAGGGACCCACATAAACTTATGAACAAGGGCATAACATTGTGAAATTTTAATTAGGTTCGAGAATAACATTTTTAATATTTAATCAGCTTCACACATAACATTGTGAACAAAAACTAATGTTCACTCATAATAATGTGAAAATGTAATCAGGTTCACACATGGACTTATGGACACACACCCAGGTCAATGCATAATATTTTGAACATGTAATTAGGATAATTTATAACATTGTGAACATATAATCATGTTTTTCCATAAATTTGTGGAAATTTAATACTGTTCACACATATCATATATAATCATAATCATCCATTTTAACCTAATTCATTAAAGGGATTTATAGGTCCCACCTGTAACATAATTAAATCATACATATATGTTCTATAATATTATAAAAAATCATCACATACTATCCAATAAAATTATATGGGTATCACAAAAATTTACACACACTAATACCTATAAAAGAGATACAGGTCCCATATTGATTTCATAATTGAAAACTCATTGAAAATAAGTAGTTTCAATAGAATATAACCATTGGAAGAGAAACGAGTGCCATAAAACTCATTCATTCAAAAAATATTTAATTAAAGAAATAATATGAATGCTATGCTTGTATCATAACCTAGTAATGTATAAACTACAAGAAATAAGTCATCATAGATGGAGAATGATTTTTAAGGATACCATGGAACATTTCATTATGAAATAGCATTCATTTTTCAAATAACGTTCCAAAACACATTCGAGAAAATACTTTTATTACAATGAAACCATTAAAATTTCAATTTAAACATATATCAAGGAAATTTTTTTCCTCTTTGATTAAATAAATTCATAAACTGTCAATCATTTTTAAATCATTTTTTCTTATAAAATTTCTCTGAAAATATATAATATAATATTGAAATTATTTAAAGACCCATTTTTCAAAAACATGTAAAGGATTATTGAATACATTTCTAAATTATTTTCCCTTAAAAACATTTAAAAAATATTGAAATTATTTTGAAAATATATTCCCTTATGAACATATAAAAGAAGCTCGAATTAATTTTGAAAACATGAAAAATAATAATAGAATATTGAAAGCATTTTTAAAACCCATTTCGATGAATAATTATAAAATAATAGTGAAAAATTTATGAAATCCTTTTTCCTTGAAAACATAGAACGTAATATTGAAATCATTTTGAATACCTTTTTCTTGGAATGATTATAAAATTATCTTGAAATCATTTTAAAAACCTTCTTCCATGAAAACATAAATAAATGTCATAAAACCATTCAAAAAATGATAATACATTAGACATTTTATTTAAATTAATTTCCATGAAAATGATATTAATATATCATTTAAATAAATTTTTAGAAAATTTTTATAATACATGGGCTATGAATACAATATATTCTTTACTGAAGATAGAAATAATTTAGGATTGTTAGAAAAACATTTTCTTAATTACCATAACATACAAAGATTTGTAAAATGGTACCAGTACATGAATATATCACTAATGAACATAGAATAAGAATATAAATTATTTTTCTAGAGATATGTGTCGTAATATTTCAACAATCGAAGCATAATCTCTAATAATTCCAATAAACAATTAGATTTTTCAAATTGAATCTAACCAGCTTTGGTGACATGAATCATAATCCCTGTGAGAGAGTAACATTACATAAAGAATTAAATATCATAAAAAGTATATTCATTATGTAATAATAAAAATGGTAGTATTTACATCTCTTATTATAATATAGGTGCATAACATAGAAATTTTTTCAATGAAGGAACATTGAAACAAAATTACATTAATAATTTTTTCAAATTTTAAAACATAAACCCCATAAAATATAGATACTTGAATAGTTATGTAAAAAATATTAAATCAATGCACAATAATCAAAAAATAAATAGATGGTATATATATATAATATTAATTAAATTTTAAGTGAACATGGATTGTGTCTCGTGGAAAATAAAAGTGAGATGAGGAAACTCATTCCATAAGTCTTGAATTTGTTTGTACACATTCAATCCTCTTATAAAATAAATATAATTTTATTATAAATATAACAATGAACCATATCCCTATATATAAGACAAAATATGACTCAATTATTACATTTTATTACCCATTCATTATCATTTATATGTTAAAGAAATGCTATGTGTAATAACCACTTTGTTTATCGTACCGGTTCTGATTGTTTATCTATGATACACATACATGGATCATGATTAACTTGTTCCTAGAAAGTATAAAATTATTTATAAATAGTATATATTTTGTATGTAAATATTTATAATAATATAATATATATATATATATATATAATAAATGGAATAAACCATTCATAGAGACGATATGTCGAATGTATGCATGAACATTGTTTCCATGTTCATATCATATTGAAAGAATGAAAGTTGATGAAATATATGTATATATATAAGTATATATAAAATACAACTAAATTATAATTATTACATCAAATATATCATATATTTTTACAAATATGAGGTTTAATACATTCTATGTCAAGTGTAAACAAATCACATCACTTTGACGAGGTAGCAGTCTACACGATCAGAAACAAACTTATCATATTTCAAAAATATGGAAATAAAAATTTAATGTGTCATATAACAATAAAAGAATAATAAATACAACATTAATATCATTTATATAATATATTAATAATATGTTCCTCTTAATTCCAACCATATGTGGTTTTAATGAAAAAACTAACTACATCATTTCGTGAGCCAGTAGTCCGCCGTACACACGAATGGTATGTATGTAACCCATTTGATTGAGGGGATTTTAGGTGTAAATTGAACATTAAAAATATAAAATCTAGGTATATTTATGATACTTATTTCATTATTTATTCTTTTAATAAGAATACTTGATGTTTGGGGAAGGAAAATAAAACAAAATATCTTGTAAAGGGATGTTACCTCTTCCTCTGGTATCTTCTCTTGGTATACACCATAGGGATTACTTTGATGGATTTATTCGGAAATTGAAGATTCTAGGATGATTTTTGGGAAATTTTGAGAATATTTTTTAGGGTTGTATGAGAAAAATGGCTTGATAAATGTGTAAATGTGAGAGGGGTGAGTGACCTTTTAGAGTGGAGGAGGAGTGACATTCCTATAAATATAAAAAGGTAAAGACTATTGAGAGGTCCCCCTTAAATAATGTGCCCTTTACAATTGTCCAGTTTCGAGATAATTGGAGAATATGGTCGAAATATTCTAATATATGTTCCTTTTGATATGTTTCTAGGGTATTTATCTTCTTAAGGTAAAGATAAATCCCTATGTAAAATTGTTTTTACCTTAATCATTGTAATTAATTATATTTAAATTCAGTAATATTTTTTTTTCAAAAAACATTGTTAAAACATAATAGAAATATAAATTATTTTGATAAAAAAATGGATTCTATATTTTCAAATTGTAAAAATATAAGAGGCCAAAATTAATTTAGAATTAATCCCATAAGCATTTTCTGAAAGTGGGATTTTAAAACTGAGTCCAAAAGATTGAATTTATTTTTCCAGTTTCAACATCAAATTTGTTAAAATGAACTAAATTTTATTAATTGATGGAAAATTAATATATTTATACTTTGAAACCAAATATATAATTTAACTATATAAATAAATTATACCAAAAATTAGTTTTTGCATAACATTTAATTATTTCACTATACATCAGAAAATGAATATTCTAAAAAAAATTTCAAAAATTATCGTAATGTAAATATTTATATTTATCCATCAAAATTTTATTTTATAATTTTAAAAAAATATACATGTATGACTGTTTATATTTAATTTTTTTCTCCATTAAAAGGTAGTAAAATTACCTTATAGAGAAATAGATATTCTTATTCACCAAATTGGAATAATCATATCATATGCCTATAAAATATATTGGGTGAGTAAAAAAATATTTATTGAATACATAATTTATAAATTTTATTTAAAACATTCATCAAAATTGTTTTGATTAATTTATTGACATAGAAATATTTTTGTACATAGAAAAAATGGTTTTCCTAGATAAGTAATTAAATTATTATCAAATAGTTCTTAAAATAATTTCTAACTAATTGATAACAAAAGGATTTATTTATTATACACATGTAAACAATTTTTTTACAGTTTAGTAATGATAAGTCATAATATCTATTCTATTGGTTATATGGTACATATAAAAATATTTTGAAAATGTAAATGGTAGTTCGGTAAAACTCGGACTTGCATGTAATGAAATATGTCAAAGGGACCCGGTATTTTGTGTATAAAATGAAAGAAAATAATTTTTATGTACCAAAATAAAATATAAGTGTTGTATTTATAAAAATATTAACATGGTTCTTCATATAACTCAAGAAAAATCTTGTGATTTTGTATAAAAGTATATATCATGTGTTTTGTGAAATGAAATATATCAAAAATATAATACTTATTTAAAAATAATAAAAAATATAAAGGTTTTGCATCCCCCCCCCCCTAAAATGAATTTTGACGTTAAATTGTTCTATGTTATCGATGGGTTGATACTTGAAAATTCCATTCATATAAGGAAACATCATCGAAATTAACACTAATTTTTTTTATAAAAATGGAATGATAAAAACATAATAGTTAAGAAAAGTATCTCATAACTAGGATTCTACATTGTATAAAATATATGGAATGTGAAATCATATAAATGTAATAAAAACATAAATAATCAAATATATTGATAAAGATTAATGATTAAATGAATGTGGGAGTCCATGATAAAGTTTACAATCACCAAACCGTAAACTGAAGAAGTTGAAATAGTGTATAGAAATAAAAAAATAATGATAATAGGACAATTTTTTAAAGACACTTTATTCCTAAATTTGAAGAATATTCAAAAGAATACATACCCTCACGATTATAGGGAAACTTACTCATTTTTTCTTCCATGATAAATCTCCATTTCATCACTTATTCCATGAAATGAATGTGAATTTTTCATCCATGAATCATTAATAGATCATGAGATGCATAAATAGAATTATAGCTCATTCAATGTGTCTTTAGGTATCACAAAAAAATTTAGAACATGTTTTACTACATTAATAAATATTCATATTGCGAGATAAGACTTTAATATCTATAACTTCATCCAATGTTTAATATAAATTCTTCCATTAATGGTTAGCCTTATAACCCTTTCGAAATATGGATGTAAAAACTATCGATATAAGGTTATTAAAGCCCTAAAAAAATTATTACCTTTTACCCCCTATACCATAAAGTATATACTTTTTTCATATACCAAACATGGGAATACCTTTATCATGTATTCTCTTTAAACATGGTAATAACCTGAATTATCATAAATCATTATCGAAAACATGCATGTTTTCTTATTCAAAAGTATTTTGGATATTTAACTTAAATAAAAAAATTTTACTTCATTAATGAAAACATAAACCACTTGTTAGTAAAAAATAATTATTTCCAATGAAATGAGACCCTTAGAATTTATTTATATCCAATATATCATTATCTAATCATCATTATCATAGAATAAGGAATATAATAAGGGATATCTTTCCCTTAATCATTTGTTTCCCAAGAACATAACATTTCCATTAAATAACCATTTCAAGTATTAGACACCATTCAATAAATCCTTTTCCATCCTTAATTAAAACATATACTAAACATTATTATATATTTCTTGATTGGTATAACATAATCATTGAATTAAAAAACATATAAACTTCAATAATGCAATATTATAATTAAACCATTACTCAAGCTTCATAATCTTATTCATTAAAAAACCATTCCTAGAATATGAAATATTAATAATGTATTAAGGTTCCTCATCGTCAATATATTCATTCTTATTAAAAATAATGTAAAAAATACTCTTATAAATTCCCATACATTTCACAAGTAATTTATGGTCCATTTACCTTTATAATTATTACAAATACTTTTACCAACTTCTGGATTCTATTTATAATAATTAAACATAGGAAATAATATGTATAATTCCAATAAATTCCACAAATGAAACATTTATTATTATCCTAGTTCCTATTAGTTTCTGTCCTTGATTAAAACCCAAAATCATAGGTTGAGAAACACTTATCATAGACGAAAACCACATAATCAATAAAAATTACTTATAAGATTGAAAAATCAATACCCCTAATTTTAAATCTATTACATGTAAGGATTATTAAGAGATAGAACCCAAGAAATATCCTTATAAGTATTCATTGGTATCTCACTAATTTTATCTCATACTAGTTTCTAATTACTGACTAATAATTTCCGTTGATACCAACTATAGTGACACAAGATTAGCATACATGAACATTACATCATTTTAGATTAATTTTCATCACATTAAAAAATTACATACATTACGACGACAATATTTTATTATATATGAAATCATGGAACACATTATTCTAATTTGGTGAAACACATTCAATATCAATGTATGGATATTCCCCATTAATACTAATACTTAAAAACATTCTTCATAACCTGGGGAAAGGAATCATATGAAATTGTTGATCTCAAATTCACACAATGGGTAAACCAAAAGATATCTAATCATAGTCTTGAGTATATGGGTTGGAGAACATGATTATATCATTTGAATATCATACCATTCATATAAAATATCATAATCAATAGTCATGACATAATGATTTTTAATTAATTGGACACGAGTGATAAGGTACATAAGATAAAAATCAATGAAATCATTACAAAGGGAATAGAAATTTAATTGTAGAATACACATCATCTTATATAATATTGAACATGTATATATTGAAATAGGATCACACATAGAGTTTTTCTCAAGAAATCAGGTTCTCACATAAACTTATGGACATGAAACTATGTCTACACATAACAATTTGAATATGTAATTTGGTTCACACGTAACATAGTGAACATGTAATCGGGTACACTCATAACATTGGGAACATTTAATAAGCTTCACTCATAACATTTTGAACATGTAATCATGTTCACACATAAACATAAGGATATAAAACCATGACTATTCATTACATATTGAACATGTAGTTAGTTTCATGCAGAACATCGTGAACATGTAATTAGGTTAACACATAACTTTTTGACTATCTAATCCAGTATGTCCAATAACATATACACTAATGATCCATCAATCATAACCAAATGATTTAGAGGGTGATATAAGTCCCACCTATCACATAATAGAATCATACATACAAGTGCCTGAACATGATTAAAACTCATTATGTCATAATCCGTTAAATGAGATGGGTATTCTAAAAACTCGACATTTCATTACCTATGGAAAATAGATAGGTTACATAATATTTCCTTCAATGCATGACTTGGGAAAAGAAGAATGTTTCAAAAGCATATCACATGTGAAAGGGGAATGAGTTTTATAAACCTAATTCTATTAACAACTAATCTATAAAATTAAAAATATGAATGGTATTCTTGGATAACAATGTATGAAATCCTTGATGAAGAAGTATTTTAAAGGGTCACATAAATCATTTCTTAAGAAAAAAAATTTCTTTGAAAATAAATTTCCTAAAATATTTCAAAATATAATTTTCTTATAAATAATCATTTATAATTTCATTTAAATAATTTCCTGATTAATAATTTTTTTCTTCTTGGAAAAAAAATCTTTTTTAAACATAAATCATTTTGTAAAATGTTTTTCTAATAAAATAGCATTGAAATTTTATAAATTAAGAATGATAATACTTGGGAAAACATATTATTTAAAAATATATAAATGAATATTGAAATAAATTTTAAAACATTTTCTTTTGAAATTTTATAAAATAAGCCTACATGTATTTTGAAAAACGTTTTCCTTTAAAAAATATAAATGATTCTTGAATGAATTTGGAAGACCATTTTACTTAAAAACATATAACAAAAGCTTTAAAAAATGATGAGAAAAATTCCATGAAAACATTAAAAGGAATGTTAAAAAAATTAAAATATTTTTCCTTGAAAACTTATAAAATAATATTGAAATCATTTTGAAAAAAGTTTTCCTTGAAATGGTAAAATGTAATCTTGAAGTCATTTTGAATATATTTTTTCTTTGAATCTTATAAATGAATCCTTAAAAAACATTTTATACATTTTAAAACACAATCAATTTCCATAAAATCCATTTCATAAAAAATGATCATATTTGACCATTTAAAATCATTTTTGAACACAAGTTCAGAAAACATGGGTTGTGAATAAAATATCTTTTCGACCAAAGAGGGATGTTTGGATGGATATTATTAAAAAATCATAATAATAGTAATTAAAAAAGATTTAAAACATAATAAAAATATATGAATATTTTATTAATAACTATAGGAGAATAAAATATATGATATTTTATGGATCATAATACATAAACAATGGAAGAATAATAAAAAATAATCCTAATAAATGGTGAGATTGTAGCAGTTAACTCTTACCACATTTGTAACAGAAATCATAATAAAAAATGTAGAGTCACAATACATGAAGCATAAAATATCATAGAAACAAGTATATTTTTGACAATACATTTCAAAGTGAACTATATACACCTCATACAATAATATAGCTATATAAAATGGCATGTGTCTCAAAGATGGAAAATTGAGAAAATATTACTTTACTGGTTTGGGAACTTTTGAACCCTAAACCCCCTGAGAGATAAATACTAAATAGCTATGTAAATATTAATAAATCTTTTAATAATAATAATAATAAAATACTTCAATTTTTTGTATACAAACCACATATATAAAATTTGTTGTGAACATGGAATTTGTCTCTTGGAAAATAAAAATGAGATGAGAAAACCCTTAGCTGACGTCTTCGATTTAATTTTTCACGTTCAAAAATAAAGTATAACAAATATAGGTTTATTTTAAATCTATAATAGAACCATATTACTATATATCGTACCATATATGATTCACTTATGACATTATATTACTAGTTTATTAACAATTCCATGTCAAATCAATGTTTTGCGTAATAATTGCTTTGTTTATCATACATGTTTTGATATGTTGTAATTGATTATCCAACATATATAACGATTTAATTATTTTCAAAATATATAAAATTATGTATATATCATATATATTGAGTATATAATTATTTATAACAATCTATAAAATATTTTGATATGGAATGCAATACATCGTTCATGGAGACGTTAGAATGTAAATACGCAATAACATTGTTTTCATCATCTTGTCATATTAAAATAAATAATGTAAATGAAATATATATATATATAATAATTACATTATATATTTTATTTAATATATATCATATACATTTACTAAGCCCATCCTTAATACATTCCTTGAAAATGTGAAAGAATCACATCCCTTTGAGAAGGTGGTAGCCGACACATCCACAAAAGAAGTTATCATATTTCAAAAAAATGATATAATTAAGTTATATGTTAAATAATAATTAAATAAGAGTAAATAAATAATAATATATATATATATATATATAATGAAAAAAATTATTTCCATTATAATTCCCAACCACGAAAGGTGTTAAATGAAAAAAATCAATATCGTTACGCAGATAAGTAGTCCACCATACAGACAAACAATATGTATGTTACCCATTTTATGGATGCATATATAGTTGAATGTAAAATACCTAGAATAAAAACATAAATTATTATTTAGGATACTTATTTTATTACATTATCCATGAATAATAAAGGTTTATTGGAGTGGGGAATGAAAATAAAAGAACTTATGGAAGGATGTTACCTTATCTTTGGGTAACTCTTATTAGTTTTCACCAAAGGGGTTACTTGAATGGATTTATGTCCATATTATGGGTTCCAGGATTAATTTAGGGATTTTGAGAGTATATTTGGATAGTTTTTGGCATATCCACATGGATTTATAGTTGTGTAAAAGTAATGGGGGGATGAGTTCTATTTTATAGTGGAGGAGTGAAATTCTGGAAAAAATAATAAGATATAACAAATTGAGGGGTTAACATTATGTCATGTGCATCCAATAATTTTAAATTTTATATAGAAGGTATTATATCATCCATTTTTATAGACAAAATGGATTTTGGACAAGTTTATTAGGTATTTGTCCCCTTAAGTTAATGTTTAACCACTAAGTGAACTCATCTTTCCATTAATCACTAAACTTAATATTAATTTATATAACTAATAAACTTACTAAAAATCTGAGTTTTCATTATTTAATGTTATACATTATTCTAATTCCAAATACAAAATCAATTTTTCTAAATTCTAACCTCAAAAGTGGAAGAATTAAATTTAAAATTTTCCCCATAGAGGTGTAATGAAAGTGGGGTTTTAAAGTGAAAATGTCCAAAAGTATGAAATGTATTTACATCGAATAACAATGTGAAATGGGTTAAAATGACATAAATTTAATTAACATATGTTTAATTTATCTAATTTATCTTTATAACCAAACATATATTTTAATAATAAAAATAAATAGGACACAAAATTAGTTTCCAATAAAAATTCAGAATTTCTCACTCTTAATCAAAAAAGAAACATCTATATAAAATTTAGAAAATTTACACAAATTAAATATTGATATTCCACATTAAAACATTATGTTTATATTTTTAAATAAATATTATTAATGTTTCATAATTTATATTTACTATGGGTTCTCCATTAAATGGCAGTAAACTTATCTTTCTCAAAAACACAACTTTTTTCATACAATTGGATTTATTCTATTCTTATACATCTCAAAGATATTGTATGGATATAAAAAATGTTCATCTAATATATAATATCTAAAATTTATTGTAAAAAGTTATCATTAGTGGTTTTTTGATTTATTAAAAAAATGTGTTTCTACAAAGGAAAATAGTTTTCTTAAAAAACAATTTTTTTATTTTCAAATAGTTCTTACATTCATTAAAAACTAATTAATAACCAATGTACTCATTTAATATTAAGATTTAAATTAGTTATTTACAATTTAGTTAATCTTATTCATAACATCCAATCCTACGTCTTTGTGGTGACTATAAAATTTTTGTATATACAATATTAAATGTATTGTGTAAGTATGTAAAACTCGACCTTGTATGTAATGAAAGATATCAAAGGACCCAATATTGTGTGTCAAAAAAACCAAACATAGTGTTACATGTATAGTAATATAATAAATGTGTTGTGTGTATAAAAATAGTAACTTGTTGTTTTGTATAACGAAAGACAAACATTGTGATTTCATATAACAAGAGATATATTCAGTGTTGTATAAAATGAAAAATATCAAAAATATTTTATTATATTAAAAAAAGAATTCAAAAAATCTAAAGGTGTTGCATTAGTGACCCAACAATATAAAAATGAAGTGTAACACAAGATCCCTCAGTATATCTTACAACACTTAGATAGTGGGATCAGTCTGGCTATTCATCTAGGTTTGAAAAGCGATACTAATCCTCAATTTGGTATTGAATTCCTCCTAAAGGCCTCTCAAAAACCATGAAATGAACTATGAATCACGATAAAATAAAATCATAGATGGAAACCCATGAATGAAGAAGATATTATAAACATTAAAGTTCCCCAAAAAATCGATCAAACACTACTTCCTGATAGGAAGGATGTACATTAACTTGGTATGTGGGTGAAAATTCAACCATAAATAATAGTGGGCTCTATTTGTGGAAACCATAAAAAATACCATGAATATTTAATCCCATTTCCACTCTGAGATATTAATATGATATAAAAAACATACAGAATATGGTTCCCAAAATTTACCAAATAATATTTGACACATGGATTGATGAACATGAAAATATATCACCCCATTCATTCCCACCAAAAAAATCATTGAAATACCTTTTACATATTCTTTATACATGGACTTATATTCAATTTAGATGTTTGAAACACACCCAACACATAATCTTTTAATGTGACCAAACCACCATATATCCCAGTAAAAGGATGTTATGATCCCCACCTTTAGAAAATATATCTTGTGAATCTCCAGATGATATCTGGTCACATAGGGCCTCATAATTAATTTCTTATAAATGTTCCTCCCTAACATTCTAGAGAAGTGTAAAAGTCAACACCATTGACTAAATAAAGTTTAAACTCCATAATCCAGGGGGTTTTGGAATTAATAATATAACTAATCAGAATACTCCTCTACCAAAATAGAATGTGACTTCTTACTGAGATAATCTTCCATGAAATTTCCCTTTATTGAATTATAGATAAACTCAATCTTATTATCATGTAGGAACTCTGACCAGCACCATATTGTTAAGTTCAAACATCTCTTCCTAGAGAAATATTAGAGACTTGTTTGGTCTATATAAACAAAAATTACCATCCAATAATATAGTCTCTCCACACCCTTATAGGGTAGACTTCCATTTCCAAATCTATGTCATGAGTTTCATAGTTCTCCTCATGGGGTCACAACTACGTTGACCAATATTAGATTACTAGATTCATCTTCATTAACATGTAGTTGAGCCAAGCTATAGAGGCATCAAAATATAATATGTACTCCACATCCTCCTAAGTTGTCTCAAAATAATCGAACCAGTTATCCTTGGCCCCAACAGATCAAAGTCTATTTAGAACCACTCAATCGTGGTAAAATGATTCCCTTTCAATTCTAGGGTGGTCAAAGGGGTTATAATCCAAGGGAATCATACGATGAACCTCTTGTAGTTACCGTAAAATTAAATAACTCCCTACACCTATTCTACACTATTGGGTGGATCCAAGGAATGTATTTAGTTCATCATCATTAGTTAAATAGCTTATCCACGATCACTAATAACATTCCCCAGAAGGTGAACATCATGGATCAAGAACAAGAACTTTGATATCATACCATAAAGGTGGTGTACTCAAACCAATTGTAGGACCATCCATATGTGATCATCCCTATCTTTCACTAACATAGAGTAGATGAGTATGTCAACATTGAATAAAACTGAAAATCAGACAATGTATGGTTATAAGATCTTGTTCATCAGAACCACACATATAAAGGGGTAATTCATCACACCAAAATACATATCCATGAACTCATATTGTTTATACCAACATTGTAATTCAAGGTTCTGAATAAGAGCCCAAAAAACCCTAAACTGGTTATAAACATACCTGAGAACGTTCTATGAGAACCGTATCACACAATGAAACTAAAAAATTAATTTATTTTAATACTATGTAATGGTTAATTGTTCGTTATTGTGGATTTTTCAAGGGATGATAATCATCACTAAGTTTCAATATCTAGTCTACCTTTTCCAACGAAACTAGAGTTACCTAGTAAAACACACTATTTCAAATAATTCCCTTCAATTAATGGTCCTTTAAGTACACCCTCATATATTGAAGATTTGTAGGGTCCATATAATATTCCTTAGAATATATTGGTGGGCTCTCATTGTGTATGTTGATATAAATATCATTCTTCTTCCTTGAAGGTAGTCCCAAAAAAACTTCAAGGAATATGTCCACATAATCCTCCATGACTGATGGAATCTAGATGCATGAATATCTCGCAACACTGAGGGATAAACTCACCAACTGATAGGTGTTGTGATGTATCATCCATCTCACAAGTCCCACTTTCTCCTCTAATGAGATACCTCTCATCCAAAATTGATATTCTCATCCCATTTTTCTAATATAATATGACTCGTCTGTAGTTTCATTCAACTTGGGCTTGAATCATGGATAACCGGTACATAACCATGATGATGGAAAATGATCACAATGTGATGAAAAAAATGTATCATGGGAAACTCTATCCATAAAGAGATATCTCTCAATTCCAACAGATAAATGATATCAAAAATGTATATCATCAATCCGATGATATTGGGATAATGTATCAACTTGGAGATTCATCTTATGAATCATCAGTAACGAGGTAAAGGAATGAATCAAATATTTTTCTACTAGTACCAAATAAATAGTATAATAAACAAAAATCGTACCTCAAATAATATTTCAATCTGTCATGTCATTAACCTCCATAGACTAAAACTAACTATTGTCTTTACCACTATCTCCTTGATCCTAACATGGGAAACCTAGTGGTGGTGGTGTAAATAGCTCAAAAGATCATACACCAAAAATCAATCCTCCTTTAGGAGCCCCACCTACTCCTATACCAACTCCTTCTCCCTAGGAACCACCATGGGCATGCTAGGGAGAATCCTTATCATGGACCTTCCACTATTGTGGTAGTCCAGATAATGTCCTCCTCCCCTCATCAGCATGTCAATTCCGTAAATAACATTCCATGTGACCTTATGCAACACATTAATTTCATTTCACCTATTTGAGATACCATGGTCCTTTGTGTTTTCTGTGAATAACATGACCTTGTACCCGATTATGAGTATCAGTATGCCTCATATTCCACTACACTTTTTTCTTCTAGATATTATAGATGACTCATCCATAGAATTCATACTAATGGATCCAGAAAACATAGATTCCCTCATATATAAAGCTCTATATCACTAGTGACCTCTATAAAAATATAAAAAATGTGTGAATGGATAGGGGTTCCCTAAGGAACAAATTTCTCTATTGTGACCCTACTCAAACATATGCACCTTGAAGTAACCATCCTAAATGATGTTGAGGGAGTACTATGTAAGGTCAGTGAACCCTTTTCAATACTTGAAAACTATCAAACCTCATTGAAAAAAATTCCAAAATCTCTTAAATTTGAACTTTTCATAAGAATGATTAACGGTACACCTCACAATACAAGTACTGGATGTCAAACCATGAGAGTGTTGACTCATCCTGTATCTTCATGAAAAGAATCCAAAAACTACTAGAAACACCATTGAAAATACTTGATGCCAGTGAAAATATTTTAGGATTCATAGTCCATACCAGTATAAAAACTATGATCACTAACTGAAGTTCATATTCTGCTTCCTATAGATCTAGCTAACCACATAACCATTGACACCTCTTGTGCGAAAAATCATGGAGTTATCTATGATTTTCACATACTCAACTAGCAATACTGGTACAATATAATTCATGATAGGTGAGGGTGACTGTAACATCCCGCCCCATATCATTGGCTAAAGATGGCGGAGAATGAAACTCAGCCTTAACTGAAGTTCCCATGGCGCCAAAGGTTGGCAATAAATGCCGAGGGCTTCGAGAATAAATTGCGGAATGATTTTAACTTTAGACAAAACCAAAAAACCCAATGATCCACTATAAACAAAATACATGATTCATGTCAACCAAACAACCAACTCACACATTACCAAAAAGGAACCACACTATTACACAATACAACCCAAAATCCAACACAACCAAAAAAAATATAATAGAACTATGAATAAGACTAAACAAGAGAGCCAAAATAAACCAAGACACACTCCACCACTCCACACTAACCTCCATGATCCATGCACCACTACATAACCCATGTATTACCATGAACCACTAGCAATAGTATAATTTACCTTTTCTGGTGTCCCGTAATACGATATCTAAAAAAGCACAAAAGTTCCAAGGTAGGGTGTGAGTACTAATACTCAGTAGGTTTTTCCCAAATGACTACCTATACACACCACTAGTATAAAACCATTAGAAAATTTATATAAATTAGTTTATGTAAAATAACTGAAATTGAATCTATTAACTTATGCCAAACATACCCTTACCAAGACACCTCACCCAAACCATGAAACCCAAGGGAAATCCAAACAATCATGCCACAAGAAATCTCACTATTTAACATTGGAAAAACAATTTCTATCTTTTAAAATAGTGCAAAACAAGATAACCAACATGGTGGGTCTTCCGCCAATACTATTCACCCCATTCTCAACTAGCGATAATTCCCGACCACTACCCATAACGGTGGTTCTTCCTACCCCTATAAATCACCGTTTATAGGGAGACTTACTACTAACTTCTATACAACCAACACAAACTATAACACTCAATCAACCAATATACAAAAAATATCCAAGGCCGCATAATAATCACACAACCATTTCAACCACATGCCAATTCCCTTAAATAAATCATCCATTTATTAAAAACACACATTAATCTTTTTCCATGCTAAACTACATTTAAATAAAAAAACATCTTTATTGAATATAATTTTTCATCCACCATTTTATCAAATAAATCTCAGCAAACCATTTTAAAATATCCATTTTAATATCCATAACAAGAGCATTTCACCACATCACCCCTTTATCCCAAAAATCTCCAAAACATCACCAAAGGTATTTCCAACCAATTTCGAACATCAAAAACACAACTAATTTAAAGAAAAAAAAATTAATTCTAACCAAGTTTCGAGTTCTAGAAAAGTGGAATCGAGAGAGAATCCACCTACATTTAGGGTTCCAACAAAATCAACCCATAAGCCACCACACCCCGGTTTGGGAAAATACTTCATGAAAACCTCTCAAGATATCCTTCTCTAAGATCCACAAGACCTAAAATTAACACCCAAGGAAGGGACTATAAATACATAAAAATTACATATATATATTTTTAAATAAATTGGGATTATTACGAGTTTTTGAAAATTTACATCGCCTAATTATGAGGCATGATGTACCCGGAATAGTTTTTATTAACTTTTTTGAGGTACGTTCAGTAAATGTGTAAGCAATGTTTTCTATCCTTTGAACTAGTGATCAGATTAAAAATACAAGGGCACCACTGAATCCACAGTTACTAGATTCAATTAAGGGAGGATTAACTTTGACCATGGTATTCCGGTTGAAAAATATATTTTTACATACTTTTTGAAGAATAATAAAATAATATAGAAATGTTATTTTATTTTCCAACCAACTTTTGAGTGGAAATGGAAGGACCACTAGGTTGTTAAGAAATTTAATGGATTGAATTTTTTTTTGTAACCACACCATTGAAGGTTATGAGGTTCATTAATTAAAACTCATTAATGAAACTCATTAATCATAAGATGTATTAATCTTGATTTTTTTCGTTTTAAATGAAGCTCGAGCTAGGGTATTTGAGGAAAATGGGGGTAATCTATGATGATGTTGCACGGTGTCTTCCACCAATGAATAATGGAGGGTTGGAAGGAAACATTGGAGGAATCAATATGGAAGTGATGAATGCTGATGTCTTCATCCAAAGTGGATTTTTCATCCACAACCATGATGTCTCCTCTAAATCCAAGGTAGGTGTTGTTTATGTTTGAAGTCATGATAATTTGTTTCTTGTAGAAGTTCTTTTAAAGTGTGAAAAATCACGAAATTATTGAATTGGTTTTAATTTATCATTTATTCCATAATTTCTACTCACTTGATATGATGCTTACACGGAGGGGGCATGCTAAATGAATAAGGCCCGAACCCTCCACTGCTTCGGTTTTTGTAGCGTTTTTTGGGGCAGATTTTGAACATTACAAAAACGTGAATATGGGAGCCACATAGTGACAGAATCCTCTTAGGAGGCTCATAGACATGATCAAAAGAGAAAACTAACCACCAAAGCTCATCCAGTGGCCCAAAACTGTCCCGTTGGTGACCAGTGCTAGTGGGCGACGATGACGGTTGGCAATCACCGGTCGCTGATAGAGCCGGTGCCCGCTGGCACCGCGGTCGTCAGCAGGGGTGGCCGTCCCTCATATTTCCATCTTGGCGGAAGGTGGAACGCTGTCGCATGTCACAGTGAAGTGTTCTGTCTTCGAATCCGTGGTGGAGGGGGCCAACGCGCTGTATCGAAGGGGACCCACTTCCCACGGTGGAGGGGACCCACACCCCGCGTGTCCCGATGATAAGAGGGTGTCACCACATGGTTACTATAGTTATTTAACAAGAATGGATTTTTTGTTATATATTGGGGGCGGACACCCGGCTAGTGAACCATGTCATCCACTGTGTTGGGTTGTCCGTCGGGCTGCGGCCAGCCGAGGCAAGTTGGGCTGGTCCGCGGCCCAGCAGGCCAACTCTGCATTTGTGCCCCCTCGGGCTGGCCTAGCTAATTCGGCTTGGGCCAGGTCAGACCCAGGTCGAGTCCTCCTAGGATGGGTTGGGTCAAGTCGGTCTTCCCGAGTCGGTTCGGACCTATACCCTTTTCAGCCCAGTCACGTTTAGCAGGTCGTATCTTACAAACAAGATGTATGTTTGATGAACTGTCTACAACGATCGAATACTTGGAGGGAGATGTTCCCTCCGAGATACTCCACCTGAGTTTTGAAAAATTTTCTAGTACAGCTGGGTTGGATCGAACTCAAATCCAACCGGGCCCTCAGTAATAAAATGCTTATAACTTACAGATCAGACGTCCGATTGATGCACCATATGTCGTGTTTGTACCCTTATGACCTGGAAGTATTTTGGGTTACTCCATTGTCAAATGTAGTGGCAGTTGATCCATTACCAATATATTGAGTAAAATATACTACATAACTCAAGAGCACCAGGTGCAGGGAATCCTATGGCTTGCTATCAATTGAAAACAGACCCTGTTTGGAATAGAATCATAGAGACCTTGTGTAGATCAGCATCAGAGCAAGCCTGTGTAGATCAGCTTCACAGTGACCCTATTTTGATCCGCAACATAGAGACCATGTGTTGATCAACATCATAATGACCCTGTTTTGATCGGCATCATAGTGACCCTATGTGGATCAGCGTTCTAGTGACACTAGGTGGATCAACAATGTGCGACCCCGATGAGGAAAATCCCCAGAGCAGCCCATCATGGATCAGCTACATTCAACCCTTTGTGGACCGACAATAGAAAAACTTCATCACGGATTAGTTGTGGAATATTCCTAAAATAATAAAATTATACATATTAAGACTAATAATATTTATTCTTGAACTCAAAGATGTATACCTAGTTTGATCTAAGTCTTTTTCATTGTTTTTTATGATTCAAATCATGCTTGTGGTTTTCTTTTGTGGAAATATGAGAGGCCTTCGATGGTCTTGGAGTCCTACTATGTATTAATATAATCACCATTACATGGGATTCTCCCACACCTTGTTGTGTATTGTATAGATGAATAGTAGCATGGATGAATATTTAGTGAGCCAGGACCAGACGGTACACAGAGTTGACTGGTTGACGTGGAGAGTTGAAGAGAAGAGATGTACCTTCCCTTCATGTAGGATCCTTGGTGGACGATCTCAGGAGTTGTTTTATGTTGTGGTAGTATCTTTTCAGTTGGTCTTATATTCCGACCCCTTTACTTTGAGTACACACTATTACTTCTACAATTTTACTATGTGGTTTTAATATTGTTGTGTTCTTGTTATTTGTGTTTGTAGGTTTAATTTCAATTACTTCCCACTTTTAGGTACATTCCTTTCCATTTCCAGTCACCAAACTTTGTCATATAGAAGGATTGGTTAGGGTAGTCACGACAGGGGCCTTGAGCGATGATTCATGACAAAGTGGTATCAGTGGAGTTGGTTATACTGAATAACTCATAATTTGATCATTTCAATGGAGCAATAGTGTTATTTGTTTTGAGTATGGTTTTTAGTTCAGGGAGTCCATTGTTGGTTCAGTGGCCGAAATATCCATACACCAGGACTCTGCATTCTGATTTCTGACTCAGTGCACAAAAACACTAATTACATGTGTTTTGGAAATGTTTTACATTTGATATCTTTTGAGTTAGCTATCTAGGTATAACATTTTGACCATGGTGCACCTATTTAATTTCAGGATGCCTCCACGTAGATATCCATCCGAGATTCTGGAGAGAGTTCACAATGACAGCCTCCAAGAGATGAGGCTACGGTGCAGAGCCCTCTTAAAGCGATAACACCATTAGGTGGTGCACCAACAACACCACTACCCATTGGGCAGCTATTTCCACCAGCCCCACTAGTGGATGATGCACGCTGACTGAGCGTGTTGCAAACGTTTTAGTGGAAGAGGCCTCTGTTTTCTTGAGGTGAGACAGATCCCCAGGCAACTAAGGACTGGATGGAGACTGTGGCATGGGTTTTCTGCCTAGTTGGGACACATGTAGAGCAGATATTGATCGTATGTGCTATCCTCTTCCAGGGAACAACAGGAAAATGGTGGAGTTTTAAACTCTAGTTAAACGATGAGGAGACCCTCACCTAGATGGACTTCAAGAGCCTCTTTGGGGTGGAGTTATTTTTAGTGAAACTACGCTCTATGCATATTAAAGAGTTCCTACACTTACAGAGGGGAAAACTAACAGTAGCTTAGAACTCGGAAAGATTCACTGACATCTCGCGCTACTCCACCGACATGGTAGGAGACCCTTTATTCAGGGACAGACCCTTTGACAAGGGTCTCTGGTGGGAGATCAGAGCATCGATGATATCGCTCAATATTACGAATCCTACTGGAGTTCTCGGGCGGGAATTACTGGTGGAGAGATTCTTAGCTGACCAGGAACTAATGGTGAGAGGCACCCGTAGATGGCAGGTATCCATGTCATCTATAGTAGGTAGTAGGCAGATGAAGCATAGCTCCAAGCGGGCCAGACCTTATAGAGGACGACCCTAGGATGTAGGGTCAGAGGTACGAAGCTCACGAGGTAGAGAATTCCAGTAGAGGAGTACTCTATGCTTTACATGCGGTGTGCAAGGCCATATGGCTCGTGACTGCCCGACCTACTATGCTGACGATCAACAAATGGTCTAGGTACTTCCAAGGTAGAGGCATATATTTATGTGAGGAGATCTGTAGGGTGGTAGAAATGGTAGAGGAGTAGGCTGTGTAGACAGCGGTGGGCGACGATTTGAGGTTCTACCACCACCACCTCAAGGTGATCTACCCCGACCTTAGGAAGTAGGAGGAAAGGGATAAATTCAGCTTTAGGTAGCAGAGGCCTATGACCATAGTTCTCCATAGATGATTCAATGTAAAATATGTGTCTACTCCACCATAGATATAGTACTTATAGACATAGGTGTCAGTTACTCTTTAATTTCCACAGCTCTTGTTCGAAGCTCAGAGATTCCAGTAGAGCCATTGGCTTGATCCTTACGATTAGAGACTTCTAAAGGAGAGGATTCAATGATTACATACTGAAGCTGGAAGTGGGAGCTTACTCTAGGAGGTAAGAGGTTTGGATGGGATCTCCTAGTTGCAGCGTCGAGGCCTTACGATGTCATCTTGGTTATGGACTGGTTATCCACAACCCATGCTCAGATAGATTGTTTTAGGCATAAAGTGTGGTGGGTCCACGAGGATGGGATCATGTTTTCCTTCACCGGTGAAAAGGGATCCTTTTCAGCACCAAATGGTATTTCTCAGGGGAAGGTGCAGCTGATCACTCATCAGCTGGATAGCCTTACCATTGGATCAGTTGAGGTGAGGAGTCCAAGTTATCCTATAGTGGTGGACCAGTATGTTAATGTCTTTCTTGATGATGTTCCAAAACTAAGTCCTCACAAAGATTTATAATTATACAATGGAAAGTACCTCGGGATGACACCAATATCTAAACCATCATATCGGATGTCTCCTATGGAGCTTCTTGATTTGATAGTAAAGTTAGAGGACTTACAGAGGAAGGGGTTTATAAGGCCCAATGTTTCTCCAAATGAATCGCTGATTTTTTCTCCAAGAAGAAAGATATGTGTCTGAGGCTTTGTGTGGACTATTGGACCCTAAAATAGGGGACCGTGAAGAACAATTATCCTCTACCAAGGATCAATGATATCTTTGACCAGTAGAAGGGATCATAGGGGTTTTTAAAGATAAACCTCATATCAAGCTATCATCAACTCAGTGTACGAGATGAGGATGTACTGAAGACACTATTTAGATGTTGGTATGGACTATATGATTTCTTGATAATTCTCTTCAGTGTGACCAACGCTTCGGTAGTGTTCATCGGGCTTATGAACTGGATCTTCTAGTCTTACCTCTATCACTTCATGGTGGTCTTTATAGATAATATCTTGGTGTACTCAACATTAGATGAGAAGCACGCCACACACCTTTTGATAGTTCTGGATATACTCTAAGAGCAATAGATTTATGGTAATATCTCAATGTTCTAGTTCTTGATACATGAAGTTAACTTCCAATTGAACATTATTTTGGAGGCTGGAGTTGTGGTGGAATCAGTGAAGACAGAGGCAATGCTTTCTTAGGATCCACCCAGAAGTGTGACTGAGGTGAAAAATTTCTTGGGATTGGCTGGGTACTACCAATGATTCATACTCAACTATTCCAGAGTAGAGACACCCTTTTCAGCATTGACAATGAAGGGATAGCCTTTTGTGTGGAAAGAGAGATGCCATCAGAGTTTTTAGGAGATGAGGGAAAGACTGACGAGTGCCCCCATGTTGAGGATACCAGAAGAGGGTGTTGGTATGTAGTTTACCGCGACACATTAGGGACTGGACAAGGTTTTTTCCTGATACAGGAGCGAATGGTTATTGCCTATGACTCATGACAGTTGAGACAACACGAGCAAAACTATGCTACCCATGACCAAGAGTTAGCATTAGTGGTCTTTTCACTGAAGATGTGGTGGAATTACATGATGGGTGTATGGTTTACTGTTTACTATGATCACAAGAGTCTCATGTATATCTTCTCGTTGATGGAGCTGATGTTGAGACAGTGATGATGGATAGAGTACCTCCGTGATTATGACTTTGAGATGGTTTACACTCTTGGGAAGTGCACTGTGGAGGAAAATTCTCTCAGCAGGAGGTCTGATCTACAATTATTGAGTGAGGTGAGAGAGAATCTAGTAGTGTTTATGTTATCCATAAAAGAAATTGATGGAGGATATTACCTTTAGTCTATGACAATTACTCTACCCCTACTTCAGTGAGTTAGGGAGGCACAACATGGGGATGTAGACTGTGAGGAATGACACACTTAGATATCTTCAGGACATGATCCTAAAGGATTTTCTAAAGGTGAGGAGCATGTCATCTCTTTTAGGGGACACACTATGGTTCCTGTGATGATACATGAGGATGTGCTTAAGGAGTTCCATAAATCCCTTTTGGAAGTACATCCTGGTGTGGCAATGATGTATTGGGACCTCTGGCATTATTACTGGTGGCCAAGGATGAGGAAAGTGGTGGCAGAGTTTGTTTCATGTGGACACACTTGTCAGTATGTTAAGGTAGAGATTTAGGTTCTAGCTGGTTTAACATAGCAACTTGAGGTACTAGAGTAGAAGTAGGATGTCATCTCAATGGAATTCGTGACTAGGATACAATGTATGTCCAGGGTCCATGATTCCATCATGGTGATTGTTCATTGACTCACCAAGTCAGCCCACTTCCTACCCATCAGAGATAAGAGATTAGTAGAGGGCTTGGGATTTCTCTACGTTCAGATGATTTTACGGCTTCACAGGGTGCCATCAACGATTTTCTTAGATTTCCATGCTTGTTTTACATCAATATTGTGGAACGGATTATAGGATGAATTTAAGACATAACTACATTTAAGAACTGACTTCCATCATCAGATAGATGGTCATATGGAGTAGACCATACAGACTCTCAAGAACATGATTCGTACTTGTGTCCTTGATTTTGGTAGTAGTTGGGAGGGTCGCCTACAATAGGTTGAGTTTGCATACAATAACAACTATCACTCCACCATCAGTATGGCACCGTATGAGGCCTAGAATGCGTGACCTTATAGATCACCCCTATGCTAGACATACCCAGGGGATTCGGTACTTATGGGTGCAGATATTGTACATGATACCACATAGAAGGGGATGATCATCCAGGAAAGGTTGAAGACAACACATAGCTGATAGATGTTTTATGCTTACAAGAGACGAAGACCCTTGGATTCTGAGGATGGAGACCATGTCTTCCTATGGGTCTCACCCCAATGAGGATTATAGATGTTTGTCCGGGGTGACAATCTATCTCTGAGGTTCATCAGACCTTTCCACATTCTCAGCAGATTAGGTGAGGTGGCATCCCATCTAGCTCTTCCCCCACTGATGCACTAGGGGAATAATGTTTTACAAGTGTCACAGTTGTGGAGGTACGTGCATGATCAGTCACACTTTATTGACTGGGGTGATCTGGAAATCGACGATGGGGATACATTTGTAGAGTCCCTAGAGGAGATAGTGGATCGACAAGAGAGAGTTTTTCATGGGAGGTCGATTCCTCTTGTGTGAGTTCACTAGAAGCATGGGAATATTCAAACGAGCACATGGGTGTGAGAGGCAAAGATACTTACTCAGTACCCACATTTGTTCCCCTAGTTTTGGTGTAGATATCAGGGAAGAAACTCCCTATGGTGGGGATAATGTAAAGACTCGAAGATTCCATATAAAGTTTTATTTAATTATCATGGATTATTAAGATCTTGCGAAAATTGACGGTGCCAAATTTCGAGGCCTGGTGTGCCCATAACGGATTTTTGATCTTTTTTAAGGTACATTCAGTAAATGTGTGAGTGGAATTTTATATCTTTGGAACTAGTGCATGGATTAAAAATATTAGGGAACCATTGAATCTGTAGTGTTGTGATTTTATTAAGGGAGGCTTAACATTGAATGCAGTAGCTTGGGTGAAAAGGATAGTTTTATGGAATTTTTGAAGAATAAAAAAATAAAAAAAAATGTTATTTTGTTTTCCTACCAATTGTTGAGAGGCGGTGTCAGTATCGCTGGGTTGTTAAGAAATTTATTGGATTGCAACTTCTGTTTTGTAACCACACAGTTGAGGGTTTAGAGGTTCATTAATTAAAACTCATTAATGATCCACATTAATCATCTGATGTGTCAATCTCCCTTCATGACTTTTTCAATGAATCTCGGGCTAGGTTTTTTGAGACAGAAGGCAGTAACCTCTGAAAAAGTGTCGCGACATCTTCCACTAACAGAGAATGGAGGCTTGGATGGAAATGTTGTAGGAATCAATCTAGAAGTGACAAACGCCAACAGCTTCATCAAACATGGATTCTTCTTCCACAAATGTGGTGTCTCCTCTGAAACCGAGGTAGGGTTTTTTTTTGTTTATATTCATGATAATTTGTTTATTTTCCTAATTCAGAAAAATCATCATGAATCACAGATATATTGAATAAGTTTTAGTATATATTTGATGATTTAATTAGTTCTATCTTGATATGATGCTAACGCAGAGGGAGTAGGTCAAATGAACAAGGCATGGACCCTTCTCCACATCGGTTTTTGTCACGTTCCTTGGGGAAGATATTAATCACAAAACAACATGAATGTGGGAGCGAAGTAGAGATTTAATCATCATGGGAGGCCCATAGGCGCGATAGGAAGGGAAAATGGACCACCGGATCTCATCCGGTGGCCCACGGATGTCCCGTCAGGGGGCAACGGTAGCGTCCGGCTCTTGCCGGATGCAGATGGATGCGCGCCCATAGGCACTGCAGTGATCGAAAGGGATTGTCTCCCATCAACCAGCCTTGTTAGCATAAGGAGGTGTACCGTCGCGTGCCGCGGTAAACAGTTTCAGTGGAGGGGACCCATTCCCCATAGGTCCCACTGATAGGAGGGTGGTTCCATATGGCGTCGTCGGTTAATTAACTCGAACGACATTTCCATTCAGGAAAGGGGTGACCACCTGGCTGGAAGACTGCACCATCCATCATGCCCGTCTGCAGCCCAGCCCAATTGGCCAAGCCCATCCAGTTCGTGCCTGGCCGTGTCGGCCCCAGATTGGTTTTCACTGACTCGTACTGGGCCGAGTTGGCCCAGGATGTGGCAGGTTAGGTTGTTTTGATGCAGTCGTACCAGACCCAAAACCTTTTCGGCATAGACATGCTTAAATGATCGTATCTTACAAACCAGAAATCCATTGGATGAACCGCTACAGAACTTGAATCCTTGGAATGTGACAGTCCTTTTGATATATTACTCCTGATTTTTGGAGAAAGCTGGAGTACGTGCGGGTTGGGTTGAACCGAAATCCAACTGGTCCCTCAGTACTAAAAATTCTTATAACTCATAGACATATCATTCGATTGACACACCCTATGTTGAATTGGGACCCTTACGACATAGTGGGGATTTGGGTTACTTCTTTGTGTAATGTAGTTTTAGATGAGGCAGGACCAATATCTTTAGGGGAAGATACTAAGGATTTCAAGCGTACTAGGAGCATGGAATCTTGTGGCTAGATGTCACTTGAAGAACGACCCTATGTGGATCTACATTATTGAGACCCTGTGTGGATCAGAATCATAGAGAACCTGTATAGATCAGCATCATAGAGAATCTGTGTGGATCAGAATCATTGCGATCGTGTGTGGATCAACATCATAGAGACCATGTATGGATCAACATTATAGCGACCCTGTGTGGATCTGTAGTGGGTGACTCAACAAGTAACATCCTTAGAACGGCCTGTCCTGGAGTGACGAAAAATGACCATGTGTGGATAGACAATAGAAAAACTCATTTGTAGATTAGTTGTGAAAATTTCATAATGATATAAAATGATATAGTGTGACACTAATCATCTTTATTATTGAACTCTGGGTTGTATACCTGGTTTGAGCTGAGTATTTTGATATGTGTTTTGTGATTGAGATCATGATTGTGGTTTTCCATTGTGGAATTATGAGAGTCCTTCGGGGGGTCTCAGGGTCCCTACTGGGTATTTTTATACTCACCCCTACACAGGCTTTTCCCGCACCGTAATTTGTCTTGTGTAGACGATGAAAAACTTGGCTAAGACATTAGGGAGCTAGGACCAGGTGATACAAAGAGGTGACGGGTTGACGTGGAGACCTGAGGATAAGCATTATACCTACCCATCAGGTAGGATCCTTGGTGGATGATCTCATGATCTTTTTTCTATTATAGTTGTATCTTTTTAGTTGAACTTGTATTCTGGTCACTTTACATTTTGTACACACATTTACTACTGATGTTTTACTATGTGGTTTGAAAATTTTCATGTTCCAGGTCAGTGTGTTTGCATGTTTAAAGATAATTACTTCCCACTTTCAAGGATATGTCATTCCAGTGCTAGTCCCAACCCCTGCACTATAGGAAAAAGTCCATTTCCCAATGGTTTTTTTGGAAATGGTGTCTGTATAAACCGCCGCCATATGGTTCTATGGTGTTTTTTTTTGAAACCACCACTAATGTGTGTGTTGACATAAAATAGGAGGCAGTTTCCAAGATTTAGTGGAAATTTATGGGAGCCATCATAGGTAGTGCATTTCGTGGTGGTTTCCCCCAGAAAAATGGGGTTTTCCATGGAGGTTATAACCGCCATGAAAAAAACCACTTTCGTCGGGGGAAACCACCCCTAAACCATTAAAACCTCTGAGATATAATAATGGAATATGAAATATATTTAGCGTCCATTAAAAATGATAATAAAAATATTAGTTTCACTAGGTAAAACTTCCACTAAAATCATTAAAATTGTCGGGATATAATAATAGAATATGAAAACTATTTTGCAGTAGTTTTAACCACCATAAAATTATGGTCTGTAGTGGTGGTGTTAACTTCCATGGATAGCTAGATATCATAATTGTAGCGGCAGTTATTATCACCAATAAGTAAATTATATTTATTTTGTGGTGCTTAAAAATTCCACTAAATATAGGTTTACAAAAAAAATGCAGCTGATACAGCAGGCCCATTACCAATTCCCTGAAAAAAAAAACCATTCCAATAGATATAACATATAACAAATAATAACCACAAAACCTCTCATCCACTAATCTCAAGGGAATCACTGTTTA
This sequence comes from Viscum album, assembly GCA_963277665.1. Lineage (NCBI taxonomy): Eukaryota > Viridiplantae > Streptophyta > Magnoliopsida > Santalales > Viscaceae > Viscum > Viscum album. Next base: position 1,636,093,584 of record OY728163.1, on the reverse strand, counting down.
ATCCAATGAATAATACGACTCCATCAAAAACCACCAAAAAAAGAGGAGAATTACCACCATAATGAACTCTTGAATATAATAGAACGTTAATAAATGAGTAATGAAATAAGAGAAGGCTACCAAAAATCAAATAGCATCAATCTAAATGATCTAACAAGATTTATGTGGTTTGGAACACCAAGGGAGGTGACTGGGGAAGGGGAGGATGAGTAAGGGTCAATTAAGAATTGATGGAAAGTCTAAAATTCAAAACAAAGAGGTAATAAAAATCATATTTATATGTGAATCACACTGGACTCTACCAAAACATGGTAAATATCCAAAACTCATGTGGTGGGTTTGGTAAAAGTGTGGTCTAGAAACCTCATTGTCATTAAATTTTTTTTTGACATTTTAAAATCGAAGTTTGCTTCCCACAAATCTTAGAACATGGAATGGTCTAAGCCATAGTGGTTCTTCTATATTATTCCATGTATAGAATCCATGACCTAGTTCTCATTTCCAAACCATGTTACCGTCACCAGGGCCAAGGATACAACGTGGTGAGCTTGGGTTTCCTCTTTTTGATAGGTGGTCCTATGATTTTCCATGCCCAGCCATGGGCATTTCAAGATTCTCATGGTTTATAGGAAAACCACTAGTACAACATGAATAAAACCATGTCATCCCCAAGTCATTGTTATATATTCCTTTTTACACAAGAGCATGCCCAATATAAAACTACCTCCTTCATATCCAGAAAAGTCATTCCACAATCCGTGGTGGCCTTCAAAAGGCTAAAACACAACCACAAACCTAAAAATCACCACAATACTCTTCAAAAACATCCCCAAGACATGATAATGAAGAAAGGGAAGTTCATAAAACATATGTTACATTACACTCATTCTATTTAATTTGGTATACCTATTATTTATCAATTCTATGTCACGGTGATCATATTTTCCAAAAAATTATAATAACTATGTGATGATTGATTCCTATTTTCATGGGATACATATTGATCCCTATATCTCCTATCTCAAAACCAGGAAAAAACCCGATATAAAATCCCCCACTATATCTTCGTGACTAGGTTTCTTCATTAACATTGGTTTTCCATCCATAGGGTTGGCATTAAGACAAGTCCATTTCATTTTAAACATCAGCTTAAACTACAATATACTTCTTATAAAAAGGTATTTTTCATATGATCTTTAGCTATAGATTATTTTAGTCATTTTCACGTGATGTTAAACTATGTGACACATGGTCTATCTTGTAAGACTTGAAGCTTCTTATAGCATTCTACCTAGTAAGACTTGTCTTCCTCTACATATTATCGAAATTTACATAAGGAACCTTAGCATGTGGTTCTTTATCCATAAACCAATGTTATAAAAAATGAAACTTACCCTATGAAATATCCTAATATGCATAGGGGTCTTATATTAAAACTATTTCGTAGAGAAACAATATCTCTCTTAGTCTCTCGGGGCATGGACTAACTACACCCAGAAGTAGATGCATATGCAATACCTGGTGGCCTTCCAAAGACCTCAGATGGTATGGTTCCCAAACCCATCCCGCACACTCTACCAGGATGCTCTTTCACATGGTCTTTAGCAACCAGGTCATCTTGGGAGATAGAGAATTACTGTGTAGGATTTACATCACATAGTTCTTGAATTTTTTCCTATAAATAAAATTACAGTCATATTAGAAGTAATATATATTAACATAATATAAACTAATACTATGTTATTATAAGGAAAAATGTTTTCATACCCCAAATTCATTGGAAAGATAAATTAAAAAACATCCATCATATTTTTGGAGAACATTCAACCAAACTTATGTTCGGGATGCTTCGTACCCTAAACTTTGTGACTACATTAAACAAACTTAAATTTACAATTTAACATATTAAAAAAATAATATTTTCTTATAAATATTTAAACAACTAAGAAGATTACCGGAGCATATCGGCTTCTAGAAACACTCTTTGACCCCGCATTGTGAGGGATGACCTACTTAGCCCGACATGATGCATTATTTCTTGAAAGATCCTAAAATAAATAAAATGAAATTTAATAGTAATGTATTCATTTCAATCTCCTCTTCATATACATGTATAAATGTGAAATAATATTATTATATTAATATATATTTAAATACTATCTACTTCTCATCACGATGTCTATCAACAAAATCATTCCACTACTCTTTTGGTACCCCATTGGGTAGCTTGTCATATATCGTTGGGGAGGTTAACAATGTATCATTGATATTTCCCCATAATCTTCATTTATTGTCTTTCTATTTTTTCCACTATTTTTCAATGTCCACTTTCATGCTATCACATCAGAAACCATAATGTGGAAAAATATATGTACACATAAATTCACTTAGAAAATATAAATAACATGACATTCAATTACACCATAATTTATTAAAATTACCCTTTTTTGGGAATAATAAACTTCATTATTTCAACTAGTAGGTATATGTCTCTAATCATCATATGAAATAGGAAGGGAAATGGGCTCTGAGACCTACTACGCTAAAATCTGGCCATGTAATCTCATAGTATCATCCGTATAGATCCCATATGAATCAAATGGGACAACTTTCTTCTCTCTAGTCATATTTCATACATATGAACTTTTTATATTTTTCTCCCTAGTTGCATTGTATCTATATTTAATGAACATACAGTTAGTGTAAAAAAAGTGTAATAAATTTTTTCATATTAAAATTTGTACCTATAACAGTGACCATCCAGTATCCCCAAGAAGAACTAGAAGTGGTGTGCCGCTCCCCCACTACTGAGGCTCCGGAAGTGGGAGGCGACGACTCATCTATTGAAGGGTCGCTCATAGAGGGTGTGAGAGATGGTGCAGGGGGACATAATGCAGGGGTAGGTGGATGTTGGATCAGATGTCGTATGGAGGGAGATAGATGGATCATCATCTGTCACAGTGGTCAACGAAACAATATATCGCTTCCTCCTTGGAATTCCTATCATTTAATAAAATAAAATAATGTTCATAAATATATTTTAAAAGTTTATTCAGAAAAAATTAAAAAAGATAACATATGCACAACACTAACAAAAAAATATACATAACAATGATAATAAATATTATTAAAAATTAAAACACATAACTATTAATAAATATGAAGATAGATTCAAATATAATAGTTGAAAATATATATAAATATATTAAATATTTGATAAAATTCTAGGATTAGATCAAAAAAATCCTTAAAGACACTTTTCCCAATAGCCCATGTTTGTAATCTGGTAGAAATAATCGGATAAAGGAATAGAAAATCTAACAAAATTGAAATATCCAAACAACACATCATAAGAAATGAGTGGAAACCTCCATAAAATCTGTGATATACAATGGATATAAATTTTTCTGATGAACCTCATCCTATATTGTGGAAAGATCTATAATCCTATTGAATAGAGGTTTGTCTGATAATTTCCTCTGCAGAGTCAATGCACCGGAACTATGAAGTGATATCGCCAAATTACAACAAAATACTCTATAACACACTTCACACAAAATAAAACCAAATAGAAAATAAATATTTATATCATTTGGATAATTCCATAAATCTACAAGAGATTACTAAAAAAATCATTGTAAAATATACAAGAAAAAAAACTTATCACTCACATCCAATCTACTATAAAGTCTCAAACAATTTATCTAGAAACTTACAGTATTCAGCATAATCTTACATACAAACTAATTTGGATGGAAAAATTTGATAAGCTATTCTGGATGGGAAAATAACCACAAATAAGACTATCAGTATTTAAATCCTTTATATCAACAATTTAAATTAAAAAACCATTATTAATTACTATTAATGGTTGATATGGAGTTAGAGGCAATGACCTTAAACCAAGGGATATAAGAGAAAAAGATACAGGTAGAAAAAACCACCTCATTGATTCAAGATCTTCTGTACAAAAAAATGTACATGTGGTGTAGTGATAGTGATTGAGATACGTAAATAGTGCTAGGATAGAGCACCACACAACCTCATTTTCACCTCTCGATCACCAAAGGCTGGAAAATAGTATCACGGTTCATAGAAGACAAGGGGAATTTGGTTTACCCAATTTTATTAATAAACTAAAATACATGAAACTAACATGATCCAAATAGAGTGAATTCCATATGATAAAAATTTACAAATAATATAAAGGTCAATAGTATAAAATGAAACCTGAATCATAAGGCTAAATGAAAAAATCAATCTTCTATCTCCATTTACAACACTTAATGGAACACGGGTCATACAAAAATCAACCATTCTTAGAAAAAACAATTCATATGAACAAGTACTTGTACCAATAGTTACCTGATAAAAGGCAATGATATTTCATTTCCCCTATAAGTGTATATGCTAGGTGTGAAAATATAATACCCAGTAATAAACCACATAGTTTCAAACATATATGTTTTATAAATTAATATGTTCCTTATATCTATATAAACACATAAATATATTTATATAAAAATGACCTTACAAATGGTTATCCATAAAAACATGGACGCATCTGATAATGGAAAAAATAATAAAATATGAATCAATTATATAAAATAAAACCCTATAATGGGAGGGTCTATACCTAACATAATTTCTTTGATCCTAGACATGGATATGATACATCTGGTCAAGGAATCCATGATTTCAATCCCATTGAACTAAGATCACAACAATACTTATCATGGTTGAGTCATGGGAAAATCATTGTATTTTTGAAAGGGTAAGGTGTATACAAGAATAAAGGAACTATAATCATAGAAATTTAGGGAGAGGTGAAAGGTGTATACAAAATTCAAGTCATTGTTATCCCATCCCATTAATCAATCTATATATAATACATACCAACTCCCAATCTATACAACAGAGAAATACCACTTCTAACATACTCATTATTTATCAAAACAATATCCATTGTCAAGGTAACATTATTATTTTTACTAATAAACATTCTAGGTATAAATTAGTAAAAACAAGATCAAAATATCTAATTAATAGTCAATATTAGGATATAATTTCATTATAATGAATCTAATTCTCAACAAAACCAAAGGTAAATATGCATGAATACAATACATTAACTATAATATTAATAAAACATAATTCCATGTCACACATGTTCACAACATAAAACATGAATAAATACTTGACTATTATATTAAGGAATCCATACATCTATAAAAATATCAAGCCATACATAAATTATGTTATAAATATATATTCCCTTCATGCTACTCTAAATTCCAATTATACTAGCTATAAATTATTGGATGAGCAATAAGTCTTGGTTCCAAAAAATATATCCAAAAAAGGATCTAGCTTTATCATGGGATGTAAAAAGTGTGAACAAGTAAAATACTACCTCAGATAAAATATGGTATGTTTCATAACCAATTTGATAAACTACCTCTGAAATGGGTGAGGTAGCGAGGTGGTGAGGCGGTAGGGGTTTTGGGGGTCACTAGGGGGGTCTCGTGGGGGGTGGGGAGAGATGGGGGTCGTGGGGTGGGAGAAAGTGTTGAGGTTGAAAATAATTTTTTCCATGGTTTTTAAAAAACCACCACTAAATCATTAATAAAAAATTTAATGACGGTTCAGTAAACCGCAACTAAAAATCTGCCACAAACAACTATTAATACTATTGTGCTGGCCAATTTAAGGTGGTATTTGGGTAGTCATTACACGTACCTTGAGGGATGGGTCATAACAACCATAACCCTAGATCTACATGTAATAGATGTAGATCTAAAAAACTAAGAAAGAGGGAAGTTTATATCTAGAGAGAAACCAAAAGAAGCCAATATGATAGACTTAACAGGGAGAAATCACCTTCAATACACCACAAAACCTCTTCAAATAGATTTCAAAATGTGCGGGAGAGCACCTCCATCCCACGATAACCCAAAATCACAAGTGACGCTCAAGTGGGAGATGATTGGGAGTGAAATAGGTCAATTTAGAGGGATCCATGATTTAAAAAAACCAAAAATTTAAGTGGTCGCACGGTTAGTCTGCACGGTTTAGAAAACTGTGCACTAACCACATCAAACCACTACCTCAAGAGAGGGGATCCACATGGTTTCCTCGCACGGTTTGGAAAATCGTGTACAGGCCTTGCGAAGCCTATTATCTCCCCCTACACGGTTTCCTGGAGCACCTTTATAGTTTCCCCTAACTGTGCTCAAACTGTGTGCCCTTAGAAACACCTCTAATCTTTTTCAAAAATATTAAAATATATCCCAATATCTTCCTAAATAATCCCATGCACATTAAATGCATAAAAATTCATAAAAAGGCTACATACCTCAATATAGGGGTGCTACATTTCCCCACCATTAGACTTTCCATTCTTGGAAAGTAGGGAACCATTGCTTTGGCAAAAGAGCTCGGGCCATTGCTCGACCATCTCTTTCTCCCGCTCCCAAGTCTTCTCTTGAATCTAAAAATACTTCCACTCAACACGAACTAATCCAATGATTTTACCATGATATAATTTATCTTCCCTATTCATAATAAAAACTGGCACGTTCACCAAGGAAGCATCCAGTTCTATCTCAACGCTTGGTCCAATCATTGAAGTCTTTCTCGTTTCCCCATAACATTATGGAGAACAACAAGGACACCCATACAAGTACTCAAACAAATCCATCTATATTGATGATTGAAAAGTTTTATTATAGGAGAACTCTACCAACAGTATGTGATGCTCCCATAAACCACCAAAATCCACCAGACACTCCATTAACATATCCTCCATGGTTTTTATCTTCCTATAAGATAAGGAATCCGTCTGAGGATGGTACACTGTTCTTATAGTCAATGTTGTGCCAATGGCTTGCTACAAGGATATCCAAAAATAGGATGTGAACCTCAGTTCTCTATCTGATGCAATGGAATATAGAACACCATCCCTCTTTACCACCTTGTGGATATAGATTTTGGACAGATCCTCTACGCATGAGATTCACGAGTCAGGATGAAATGGGATGACATTGTGAGCTGATCCACAATCAGCTTTATGGCATTGTGTTTCCAGACAGTTCATTGGAGACCCATCACAAAATCCATTTCAATATAATCCCATTTCCATACTAGGCTAGGTAAATACTACAACATGCCTAATGGCCGCTGATGATCTACCTTGACTGGATGGCAAGTCAAGCATCTCAAGATAAACCTAACCACTTCACTTTTCATACCAACCCACTAAAACTACAACTTCAACGCCTTATACATTTTCTGAATTATAGAATGGACAACCCACCTAGAATGATGATAAACCCCTTGTAAGTATTACTAATAATACATTGGTACCACATTCCGATTCTGAAAACACAAGACTGAATTCCCATTCAATTCCCAGTTCTCAATGGTCTCCCCGCCATTGAGTTTCGACCTCATCTCTATACATTCCGAATCAGATGTCTATGCCTCTTTAAGAAATCTAGACTGGTATGAAACCAATGAAACCATAAAGAATATCACTTTATCACCCAATTCCTCACATTCCAACCGCATGTCGGCTATGAATGACTTCAACTTCCATTGATCTGATGCCTGCTTCACCACAAGAGCATATGATTTCTAACTTAATGAATTCACCACGGAATTTCCTTTACCAGGTGTGTACATTAAGTTGAAATCAAACATTTGGATATATTCCATCCATTTTCTTTGCCTCAGGTTCAAATATATCTAGTAGAAAATATACTTTGAGCTCTTGTGATTGGTAAACACAGTAAATTTCTCACCGAAGAGATAATGATGACACATTTTTAAAGCCTGAACCTCTGCTGCCAACTCCTAATAATAAGTTGGGTAGTTATCCCCATGAAACCATAATTTCCATGATCCATATGAAACCAAACGATCCCCCTACATGAGAACACACCCTAACCCTGATCCCAATGTGTCGCAATAAAACACACACTGTTTCCTTGGTTCTAAAAAAACTAGGATTTGTGCTAATGTAAGGTGACCCTTTAACTCTTAAAAGAAATTCTGACACAACTCATCCCATTTAAATGAAACATTATTCCTTGTCGAATCTATCACCAGTAAATAAAATTATTAAAAATCACTAACAAAACATCGATAATACCCAGCTAGTCCATGGAATCTCTGTATGTGGAAAAGAATCATCAGTGGTTTCCATGAGATAAAAACCTCTATCTTTTCCCGAATAAATGACACACCCTTCTCAGAAATAACATGGACAAGGATACGAACCTCCGGTATCCAAATGTTACACTATGACAATTTGGAATTCAATTGATGATCCCTCAAGATCTCTAACATGATCACCAAGTGTTGCCCATGCTCTACCCTAGTCCTTAAATACACCAGTATATCATCAATAAATTTCACCACAAAAGAATCCAGATATCTCTGAAATATCTGAATCATAAATGTCATCAAAAATTCTGGTGCATTCATTAGACCAAAAGGCATAACCACAAACTCATAATGGTTATATCTGATTTTGAAAGCTATTTTTGTAATATCCTCCTTCAATAATCGCATCTGATGATACCCAAATTATAAGTAAATCTTAGAGAACCATTAACCTCCCCTCAACTAGTCAAAAAAATCATCAATGCATGGATGTGGATACCGATTCTTTATCATAACATCATTTAGTTTATGATAGTCGACGCATAACTGCAACATTCTGCCATCCTTCTTAACAAACAACATCAGCATAGCCCATGGAGACGTACTAGGACGAATGGACCCTTGGTTCTCTAACTCTTCCAACTACACTTGTAGTTCCTGAAATTATACTGGTGCCATCTGAAAAGATAGAAGTGAGATAGTACTGGTCACCAGAAGAAGATCAATCGTAAACTCCACTTCTTTCAAGGGTGGTAACTATGAGAATTATTCGTGAAAATCATCCCTAAACCAATCCATGACTACTGGAAGAACACTCTGCTCAATACCTTCCACTAGTAATAATGAAAAATATGCCAATTGATATGGGAGCATGCCAATAGTCACTGCTTACAAATCTATTTCACCCATATTTCCCTTTTCTCCACTATAAAGAGATGTATAACGCTATCCTCTGTCAAAAACTAATTGTTCAGGCATTTTAATCATTGAGGGACCTAAATTTTTTTTATTAATCCGTTCATAGGATTATATAGTACACATATATCTCAAGCACTGAGAAGTCCCATGTCTACTCAACCTCATCCAGCACTACACTACATTCTCTACACATGATGTCTCGATAATATTTTTCTCCTAGAGGAGATTGCATTTTGTGAACCATATACATCATTTCTATCGTTAACAATAAAAAATAAATGATTCATGAAGAAATACAATAATTAGAGGCACCTATATCAAAAAACACTTACATCAATGTGGAATTTAAAAAAACTGTACCTCGCACCATAGATTGTCCGGACTGATCATCCATCACAACCTGTTCAGCTCCATAAAACTGCTTTCTTACAACACTATATTCCTTTTTTCCCTTATGATACTTTTCACGAGGAGTCATGGTGTTCCCGGAAATACCATGACTAACTCAGCTCTGATGACTAGGCATATACTATTGCCCTTGTCCCTTCGAGGCATACGACCCCTGTGACCCCTGAGGAGTTTCACCAACACCAGACCTCATATCATTCAAACAATTCTACAGAAGGTGCCCCTTATTATAACAATTATGATATGATTGAGGTTGTTCCCTAAAATCCCTCTTGATGTGGCTCATAGAACCACGTTGAAAACATCCAGGTTTACTTTGAGGCTTAGGAGGATGATTCAGTGATCCTGTAGTTGGATTCTGAGTAATACTCCAACTTTGGAAATAAGTGTCCCTCATCCACTTGAACCCGGTGTTCGAGTTCCCACTATTCCCCACGAGAACTAATACACTTCCTCCTCTTGCAGAGACCAAGAGATCTCTTTCGGACATTGAGGCTCTATTCACCATCTCCGTATAATCATCTATACACCACACTCTTATCTTGGACCAAATACCTTGCCTTAAACCAGCTTCAAAGATATGAGCTTTCATTGATGTACTTACCGCCACCTCGGGTGAAAACCTCACTAAGTTCATAAAAATAGCTGCATACTCCATTACCAAAATGTTTTCCAGTTTGAAATTAATGAACTTTTTTGGGTGCTGAATTCTGAAAGTGTGAGGGTAGAATTGTTTGTTAAAAAATTCTCAAAATCCATCCCATGTCATACCTTGGTCTGTTTTTGCATGGCCCTCCAACTCCCACCACTGAAGGGAATGATATTCCAATATATACATGGATAAATTCACATTCAACTATACCAGTGTTCCCAAGAATTATAAGATCTTGTTCACTCATTTCAACCTGGCTTCTTCCCTTTTGGACTCCTAATCACCCCTATAGATGGGTGAATTCTGATTTTGAAACTGAACTGCATGATATGTATGCCATGGTTCTTCCACAATATCTCCACTTTCCACAGCTTGGAATGCTTTCACTATACAGTGTACTAGCAGTTGGTTCACTTGAGGCTCAGGTGAAACCACATTTTCAGCAGCCTACTCCGCTGGGTCTCTACAATGCCTACCATGTTCCACGTCTATTCATACAAAAATCCCCATGAGTCCTTCTATTTTAGTATCACATGATTCAAAATTTCTAGTTCTATTACACTAAAACTATCAAAACTAGGCTTTCCACAAGTTTACATTTCCCATATGGCACTATTTTGACAAAAAACCACCCTATTTTGAAAATCAAATCATTTTCTAAATACCATAAGTTTCCATGTGTCAAATCATTTTTTTGAAACCTAATAAATATTTTCTAAATCAAAACATTCATATAACACCATAATTTATTATACCCTAATGAAATATTCATCCTAGAGTGAAGTCATTTCTACTATGCATGTAATTATCATCTTATTGAATACACCCATGACAATGAGATATCCAATGCCTTTAAGTGTCTATGAACACTTATGTACGCAACTCCCTCAAAACATGATGTTCAACATAAATGGGTTAGCTATGTCCTTTTTTTCTATACATTCCAATTTTTGAGAATCCAACACCTTGATACCATCCTAACTCATATAATAGGCCAAGAACAAATGTCAACACCAAGACCAATGATCAACACCAAGGATTGAACAACTGCTCTCACTTGAAAGCTATGGACTGAACAAATGGATAACACTTGTAAGATCTATTTCCGTCTCATTGGAATCAGAGGGAGGAAGAATGATAATTGTCATTAAGAGATGTTCCAAAGGCGCAAAAGGATAGAAATAAATGCCAAGGGATCCGCAAAAAAATTGGGGAATGATTTTCACTTGATACTAAACCAGCCAACTGAATGATCCACTATAAACAAACTACATGATGCATGTCAACAAAACAACCAACTCATACATTACCAAAAACAGAACCACACTATTCCTAAATAAAACCCAAAAAACCAATACATCCAGAACTAATATCATAATACTATGATTAAAACTAAAAAATAGACACAAAATAAACCAAGACACACTCCACAACTCCCCACCAATCTCCATGATCTAAGCACCCCCACCTCTCCCATGTATCACCATGAACCACTAGCAATGGGATGATCTACCTTTACCTGTGTCCCGGAATACGACAAATGAAAAAGAACCAATGTACCATGGTAGGTGGTGAGTACTAATACTCACTAGGTTTTCTTAAATTGACTTCCCTAAACATTCCACTAGAAGAAAACATTTTAAAATTGACATAAATATGTTTGTGAAATAATAATTGCAAGTGTAACCATTACAATAAGAAAAACATACCCTTACCAAGACACCTTACCCAAACCAAGACACCAAAGGGAAAGCCAAACAATCATGACATAATACATCTCCCCATTTAAGTTTAGCACAAAAATTTCCATCTTACAAAATAGTTCACAACAAGACAACCCAAACGGTGGGACTTCCACCAATCTCGTTCACCCCACACTCAACTAGCGGTACTTTCTGACCACTACCCATAATGGAGGTTCGTCCAACCACTATCCATAACCTTTTATAGGGAGTCTTCCAATCCAAATACACAAAAAAAAAACAATCCATAACACTCAATCAAACAATAATCATAAAGCATCTAAATCTGCATTATAACCACAGAACCATTTCCAACACATGATATTTCCCTTCAATAAATAACACATTTATTGAAAACAACCTTTATCCCTTTCCATGGAAAACAACATTTAAATAAAAATAAAAATTTTTGAAATACAATTTCTCATCAACCATTTTCACAAATCAATCTCAGCAACCCATTTTAAAATCTATATTTTAAAATACACAATAAGTGAATTTCTCCACAACACCCATTTTCCACAAAAAATCTCAGAAACCCCACCAAAGGGATTTACAACCAATTTTGAAAAAAAAAACACAATTAATTTTAAGAAACAAAAATTAATTATAACCATGCTTCATGTTTTAGAAATATGGAGATGAGAGAGAATCCACCTACCTTTAGGGATCCAGTGAAATTGACACACATGCAATAACACCCCAATCTCGGAAAACACTTCCCAAAAACCGATCTAGATCCCCTTCCCTAAAATTCATAAGCGTTAAAATTAAGACCCAAGGAAAACACAATCGTAGATCTACATGAAACAGATGTATATCTAAAAAACCAAGAAAGAGGGAACATTAGATCTAGAGAGAAACCAAAAGAATCCAAGAGGAGAGACTTACTCGGGAGAAATCACTTTCAATAAACCAAGAAACCTCTTCAAATCACTTCCAAAACAAGTGGGAGAGCACCTAAAACTTATGAGAACCCAAAATATTGAGTGAGGCACAATTGAGAGAAGATTGGGAGTGAAATAGGTTAAGACTTAAGGAGATCATAATTAAAAAACCTTACTTTTAAGTGGTCGCACGGTTAGTCCACACAGTTTGGAAAACCATGAGCTAATAGCGCACAAGACACTAACTCGAAAGAGGGGGTCCGCACAGTTTCCTTGCATGGTTTGGACTACCATGCGTAGGCTGTGTGAGGCCTACTATCTCCCACAACATAGTTTCCTGGAGCACCTGCGCAATTTCCCCTAACCGTGTTCAAACCTTGCACCCTTAAAAAAGTCTCCAAACATATTAAAAACCATTCCATACTCTCCCAACCTCATTCTAACTCATCCCATGCACATTAAACATAGAAAAGGCATAAAAAGTATACATAAATCAAAAATAGGGTGCTATAGTGAGACTGCCATCTTTTCTGTAGGAATGATCTCATGATTTGGTAGCGGAACTCATGCCTCCTCACTCATCAAATATTTACCAAGATCCGGAATCAGTAACCTGGCCATTTCTCTTCAACGAGAATTCTTGAAACAAAATCAATACATAAAATAGTCGAATAATATTATATATATGGGATGATTACTAATGAATTACATTAAAAATAACCATTCCTATATAATGCATTTACAAATTTTCCCTGCAACTAATGTATTGATATTAAATGTTGACAAGAAGCTAGTTAGAGTCCATTTGTATCCATAAGTCAGGTGCCACACCAACATTGGGTTCCCTAGACTTGAATATGCACTCAATACATTTTAACACTATTTCCCCAAGTTCTTAATCAATCCTCACAAGGGAAAAAACTCCATGAACCATGTAGGGGTCAAACTATCTTTGATCCCAATCTATATTGACCCGACCTATTAGGGATCACATTATTGGCGGAAGACCGGTCTTACATAACTAAAATCCAGACACTTTAGTCTAGGAGCTATTGAATAGTGCCAAGTAGGTATAACGTAAATGAGAGGAGTTTTTTAAGGTAACTATATGCCACCACCTAACCACCTCAATAAACAATTGCATATGGATAATAATAAAATATAGTGACATACAGAGTAAAAAACCATGTATGTAATAACCACTAGAAATTAAGAATGATTATGACATTGAATTCTTAAATGTAATGGGATAAAAAAAAGACAACCCAAAAATGTTGTCCAAAAATAACATCAACTAGAATATAATGTTTTTATGAGATCCATACTTCTGATCTCTAAGCCTTGAATACCATATGTGGTCCAATTCCACAAGTATCATTAAAAACCAATAATGCCACCACCGACCTATCTGTCATATGTAAAAGACCCAAAACATGCCAGAAACCCCATTCTAGGGTGATTATATATAAACCATGTAGGAAATCCAGAAAATAATAGAGGGAAAATAGAAGAAATTAAAGATTTAGATATAATAATCACAAATAATGAGGAAAAAGAACCTAGAAAACACGTATATATATATATATATATATGTTCTCATATAAAAACCCAAATGAGTGAGAAAATGGATCTCCAACTCACAAAAAAACACAATATGATTAGTAATACTGATGATATAATGGTTTATCATAAATTTTTATCACCTAATGTGTCTTCCCATAAAATTCATGAGGAGGGCTCGCACCTCTCCACTACTCCACAGCCCAAGGGAGCACGATATCCAAATGATATATTACCACTCCAAGATAAAACACGAGGGATTCACCATAGTATATAGAGGACCCACACCCATATAAGGAAGTAATGCCTCAATATCTATGTATAGAATATAAGAGACTCTTTCCCTAGTCAAACATGTGAGTACCATCACTATAAGTGGAGGACCTACACCTATATTGAGGAGTAACCTTCCTATATCTAGTATACTGAGTATAAGCGACCCATTATCAAGTTAAATATTGGATTACCGTCCCCATATGAACAATGAGAATCGAAGAATCACACCGTAGTGCGATAAGGGAGTATTGTCTCCATAGATAAATGAATCTCAAATTAGTGCGATATGGGAGTTCCACCTCTACATTTATAAATAGTATGGTGGAACATAAACCTAATATGATAGGGGAGTTCAATCCCCATGGAGAGATAAACCACACCATTGTATGAAATTAGACTATTGCCTCTTCCTGTAATAAAATGTTTGGATAACTCGCACCCTGGTGAGATAGGGGAGAAAAATCACCATCGATTGAGGACCCACATCCTCTAATAAAGGGTACCAACACGTCTCCCTAAATTGATAGTATGATGTAACCAAACCCATGTATAACATTAAAGTACTGCCTCTATCATATATTTATACTAATCCTCCCTAATCACTAGTATCATCGAGCATCACCTAAAAAAGAATCAATCAAAAAACATCTCACATTTCATCTCAAAATCCTATATGAATCCTACCATACCAATAAACATGGAAACCACTCAGAATATAGTACTCATGCATCAAAATCCTAGTCAAAATGAAGTAAATATGAGACAAATAATTTGTAGAGGGAAGTAAATATTGTGTATGGTGGATCACAAGACATGTTACCCCACTTTATAGCCTTCTCATGTATCCTCCATACATTGATTAGAGGAAATATCACCTAACATGGACTATATAGGTACCAAAAATTAAGTCCCAGCCACTCGTTTCCTTTCCATATTCTATTGTCCAGGCTTGTGTCCTTCTAGATTTGTCAATGAAACTGGATATAGACCTTGCTATGTATAGGGTAGTGTGCCAACCTATGTAACTGACCATGTCTGAGACCGTATACCAGGTGATTCCCATGTTTTTTGTTGTTTCTATGCAGGTGTACTTCTAGAGTACACATTATTCCACTATCAATAGATTTAATGGAATCAGGGAGTCCTACATGGCTTGTTATTCTTATCTCCACCCAAATACCCTAGTTCCCACATCCATGGTACAATGCATTTTGTGTTCAGCATATTACATGTCATGTAGTTAATATTTTCATAGAAAGATAGATATATCATTATGATTATATATATTCAGCCACTTCCATTGGTCACACCTTTTGACTATTTGAAATTGGAGGACAAGAATACAATCATCCTTTCCAGCCCATTGATTACCATAAATGATATCCCAATAACTCACAATGGTCCATCATGTATCTTGCATGATTCTCCTCAATACTAAAAATTAATGGTTACAAATCCATTGGAATCACCCCATTCATCAAAAAATGAATTTTAATACTTCCCCAAATCACCATCCCTCTCATTTTTTTCTCATCTTCTATGAATCTAGGGGTTTTATTACTCTCAAACCTAGTTAAAAAATTGAAAAACATGACCCAATATTACAACAGTGAATAATGAAAACAAATATTGTTTAAAATAACTATAAAATGGGTGATGAACATCCATGAGAGAGAATTTTGAACCAGTGATTTCATGTTTGTAAAATAAAGGATGGGATCTTGGAATAAATGATTTAATTTGATAAAACAATTTAATATCACAATAGGCTCATGTGAACGGTGGGAATACATAGAATCAAAATATAATAATCAAATATCATTTATAAAAAAAATTATTAAGGGTATAAATGGAAATTGTTGATCGATATATAAATTATGGATCAATTATTGGTGAAAAATGTATTCTCTAGTGATGGGTAAGATCCACTGCATTCTATTTCTGTTGATTGACATTTATTTGGTCATTGTTCATCATCCGATTTTGATTCAAAAATGAAAAAAACTCTGAAACGTCTCTCAAAGAACCTATGGTTATGTGGATAACATTGGAAAATTTTCTTGACATTATATTTATTGTGGAAATTTTGTTATGGGAATTAAATGATTAAATTAAATTAATGAATTAATAAATAAACTTAATGCACCTTCCAATGACTTCTTTATTTGAATGCACAACAGCAACCAACATTAGCTTGTGTCTATTGTAAAAAAAATTCCAGACCCAACAATTATATTAGATTTATTATTTTATACTTTGTTTAAAAGATATTCCATTTATTCTATAAAAAATATCACATGCATGATATTAAAATATTTAATATTTTAAAATATCAAATCTAGGATCACTGATACTCAGAATCTTGTGTCGTCTCAGCACCAAGATAAAAAATTATATCCTTAAATATTTCAAATTATTATATGGAATAAATATTATTCTCTACATAAAATTTCAATGTTTAAAATTTATTGATGTATATGTTTTTGATTAACTAATTCATCAATATGGGGCATATGATACTTGTTCTTGGTTGTGAATTTGTTCAATTCTCAATAATCAATCCATTATCGCATTAATAAATATTTATTCTAAAAAAAAGAATATTTGTACCCCAAGGTGACATGAAAGGAAAAAAAATCCATTTCCATATTATCTTGTATTTTTATCTCCAATTCATTCAACAAAATTGGGGACACTATATAGAGAGTATTTGAAATATGGGTAACTCCATGAATGAGTTCTATTGAGAATATAATATCATGATTTGGTGAAATACTAGAAAATCCGTCAAGAAAACAATAAAAACTCCCATACAATCATCATATCCCCAATGATGAGTTTTCCCCCAACCATATAAGATAAACCTTAATTTTAAATAGGAATCAAGAGCCTTACAATGGATTTAATTTCCATTGGATGTTTGAATTCATCCTCATGTTAATAATTTATCATCGGTTCATTTGAAATATAAAATGTGATTTATGGCCCATATAAATTTATATTCTCTATATTTTGATATATAATCCATGCTTATAATAAGATAAAACTCTTCTAAATGGGAAATCAAATGATTTGTATGAATAACTATCAAAAAATCTACAATCAAATATGAAATTTATAATTAAAATGATACAATCATACTGTTAGGGGATTTAATCACTAACATATTATCTACTCATTATGATGGTAATTAAATACCCTTTTAAAAATAAGTAAACATAATTGTGTGGGTAGATCTTTAATCAAATAAGGATTTAGCTGCTTTAGAGTAGATAATATTTGTACTATTCATCATTGAATTCTTGTATCCAACTTTAATTGTTCTGATCATAATTGATTTCATTATGTCCTTGATATCAAGAGGTTTTTGATTATTTTTATCACCATAACCATTAGTATTCACTCACTAGTTAGTATAATTACAATACTCTTTGAATTTAATGAATTGGAGCATGGGTGGAGCATTATCGTGTGCTTTATTCTCTTCCATTACGTCAAATGGTGAATTCATTTCTGTTCAAAATTCATTGACTTTATGGCCCACCCTTCATCATTTAATGAACATCCTAGTTCCATAAAATTAATTCTACCTATGTTTCTTCCTAAATTTATAGAATGTATATGGTTTTAATTTATTTCCACAATCTGATTTATTCAAGTTTTTATGAGACTCGATCAACCTGATCTTATAAAAACCATGGGAATGATTCGAATATCTAATATCCATTTGTATATTAATTGAACAAAAAATAATTCCTTCTTAGATACTAAATAATCTTATATAGAATGAATTGGTAATATAGTTTTAGTCACCGAATAATCAATCAAACATACAATCATGTTGGATGATAATACTAGAATCGTACCTTGAATGTAATGTATAATTTACTTCACAAGTACTAACAGATTCATTACTCTATTTATATATCTTAGATAATTATTTATCAATTTTATATGGATAAATTTAGGAATAAAACAATTGATAATTAATATATTAATCATGTCCTGCATCATGAATCTAGTTTCTTCATCTTTCCACACATTCATAATAAGATTCCACTATTTATCTTCTTCACCTTCAAAACAATAGATATCCAAAATGATTTTTTATTTCTCATAACACTGGATAGAATAAATTATATTTTAAATGGTACTAAACCATTTCATATAAACTAATGGATTACTATACCCACTAAATATAGGTGGAAGTTTACTCACGAAGGACTCATCAAAACATTGTTCCCTACATTTCTTATTTGAATTTTTAGCATTATTCAAAGCATTAGATAGTTTCATAAGCATCAAAAAAATATTATACATTCCAGATACCACAAAATTTGGTTTCTCATGTGGAAAACCAAGGCATTTTACATCACATTCATTATTAACATGATGTCCAATGGTTCTGGCAATTTTATAAGACCAAAAATACTTGATTATGAAATAATAACCATAGTGGGAAGAAATTTGTTTATGGAAAATTAATTTATCATATTTCATACAAATGAAACCATATTTTCAATATTTGTAACTATATATTCAATTTTAGTCACTCATGGTCAATAACTATTCAAATTTGTTATCACAATATATAAAGTTTTTGTGAATTTATGGAAGATATCCCCCTAGGAGTGTCAACCTAGTTGTGCTGTAAGGATCGTTCTCATGCACTTGGATGTGATCAAGTCAAAACCCAATACACCGTTTTTGGAGTTACTACCCATATGAAAAACTATTCTATATCTACATAAACTTTTGTGTAATAACATGGATGTATTTCTTATAAGACAACACAATCTCCTTTTTACAAATTCATTAATATTGTAACCAAAACTTATTCATATTCCTATGATTTTTAGTAAACATTTCCATCTAAAATATCAAAATTGTGACTATACCATTCTCTCATACTAGCTATAGTTTCACCAGATTTTCATAAAAAAATTTAAATCCTTTTTAGATGAATATTCATTATATTTCGAAAATAATAAACAAAGGACTATAACAGTTTTGTGCCTTTGGATTCTAGATAAAAAATATTTTTATTTCATGAAATATCATTTACGGATCCCTCAATGATCTTCTCATTTACTTCTATTCATCAAAATATTATACTTAAAACTATTATTTATAACCTGGGTAAATGAATCACAAGAAAGGGTCTGCTCACATGCTTTGTAGTGGTAATTAGGGGAGATATCAATTGATGACCATATGAATTATTAAGATAAACATGAGGATATTAGATAAAGATTATAACATAAAATGTTTAGACCCTATATATCATTAATTGTAATCATGATTCATGGAATAAACTATTGTCAATTAAAAAAATAAGAGTGAGAAATCATCATAAATTGATCATTAACCATATGTTCAGGTTATATAAATGTGGCACCATGATAAGTATAAAAATCATTTCATATGTAAAGTTCAACTACCGAAACAATAAAATCATAATGGACCAATCTGTGAAACCTATTTCCCAGAGTGGATCAAAAAATCAACTCGATTCACATAATGAATCAAGAACAAATACTTGTTTCATAGAGTGGATCAAGAACATGTACTTAATTCCCATAGGGGTTTAAGTACATCAACTAGTTTCACATAATTACCCCATGAGACATAACAATTTACCCAATTCATTGGATGATTATACAATTCCATTATCACCCATCAGATAATGAAAATCATACTTATGGGAACCAAAAAATCCTTAAACATTAATCAAATCATCGTATCCAAACAAAGGAAAATAAATCATGTTTCATTAAAATTTTATCAATCCATCATAGAATAACCCTTTTAAAATAAATGTGTTTCATAAACATCACATCATCATAATCCTTAAACATCCAATTAATGGATAAGGATGGTATCCATGGATAATATTCTTAGTAAAAAATAGTCAAGATTAATTTTTTTATCATTGATGGTTAAAAACAAAATAAAAAATCATTAAAACTTTCTAGAGGGAAATTCCATTTACAATTTAAAAATATCCTTTTAAAATATAAAAATTCACAAAATATAACAAAAAATAATTTTTATTTGAAAATATATTGGTAATATTATAAAGTATGTTTTAAATAATTATGGGTTCATGATGGTGGTAAATTTTTTTCATGCCGTACAGGTTGAATGATAGTATTTCTTTCACATTATTTAGATAAAAAATCTTTTTAGGAAAAACAATGTGATTAAATTTATTTTTTTAAAAGTAATAAGGGGTAAAAAATTTCATTAATAAGAAAATTTATAGTATTAATTCCTTAATTAAATAATTTTTAAAAAACATGTATATGGTAGAGAAAAAATTTTCAACAAAATAAAGAAATAATGTTGATTTTCCTAACAAACATTCTTTTGGTCTCATGAGTTCTTAATTAGAAGAAATGGAAGGAAAAAATGTACTCTATATAAATAACAATAGGAGAAGAAAATATATACATTTCTTGAGAGTTAGAACATAATAAATAATTATTAGAATCATAATCATAAACAAACTAGATAAATAATGTGATTCTCAGATAAAACTATTATCACATTTGTTAATTTGGAATCGTAATCCCCACTAATGAAAGAAACATTGAATGATTTGTAAATACCCATGTTTTTCCTAATAATAATAATAAAATAAATTTATATATAGTATAGATTGTACATTTATTAAAGAATTTGTGACTCTGGAAATTGTTTCACGTTAATAAAAGTGACAAGAAAATCCCTTACATTAGGTCTAGCATCATCCATACGTCTTTGAAACTCCTATATAATAAATCTATAATTTTTAATGAAAACATAAAATACCATATTAGTATATATAACAAAATATATGTTTTTATTATAATATTTTGCCACCCAATTATTACTAATCATTTTTTAATCAAGGTTTAGGATGATAACTGCATATTTTTTTTGGAAATTTGGATAAAAAAGTTTTGTCCTTGTACATTGTTTATGGTTCTATGATATAATTTTTTTAATCTTAATATATATTACATTTATATTATTCAAATAAATATGTATATTCTTCAATTAAATTTATGTATTGAAAAATGAATTACAACATTCATGGAGACAGTGGATTATACATAAACATGAATGTCATTTCCATTATTAATGGATGGATCCCAATAAAGGTAAATAATATTTAAATGAAAAATTATAACATCATAAATATTATATTAATCAATTAAATATATCCTTGTTACTATCCATGTAAAATCGAAATAAAAAACATTACACATTGTTTCAAGGAGGTGGTAGTCCACATGTATAGATGAGTGATGATATCCTTTTACAAAAGATTGTAATATAATAATATAGATGTAATATTATATTTCAAAAAGTATAAATATTTATTAAATAATATATATATATATATATATTAAATCCATCACTGTATTTTTCCATGATATGTGGTCATGAAAAATGAATTACATCAATTCTGGATGTGGCATTCCATCGTACACACAATCGATAGTTATTTCCCAATTTGATGGAGGATGAGATGGATATAGGTAATTACATAAATATAATAACATATCAGTATATGGTAGATATTGGAAATATTATATTAAAATTCTTAAAAATTGAATGAATTTGGTATGAGAACAAAGAAAAAAATCATAGTCAATTTAATTATATTCGCTTAGAAAAAACCAACAGTGGGTCTATTATTAACGACCCCTGGGTGGGTCTTTTGGGAGGAGATATATGAATAAAACATATATAATGATTTTAGGGAGATATCAGGGTGGTTTTTTATGAAAAATATATTATCATATTTGAATAAGTGAAGGGAGGATGTTTCTTTTTATAAATGGGAATGAGGTGATATTCTGTAAATACCTAAAACTATTCACAAATGCTTAGTCACCGTCAACCCAATTTACTGAAAAATTGAAAAATAATAGAGTGTATGAATTTTATGGTCAATTAATCACTTCACTCTAAAAAAACAGGTTATTACATTATCATATATGTTTACCTATTATTTCCAGTTTAGTTATCACAACAATAATTATTATTTTTATTATACAAAGTAATTTTTCTATTATGACAAAAAAATAAAATAAAAGTATTACATAATTTTGGACCACTAATTCTAATGTATAAATCCAATTTTTAAAATAAAATTATAATGTGTGGTTAATTTAATTTTATCACAGGTGTATATAACATGGAAAACTTATATTTTAACCTTAACTATCGAAATGAAATTTTTTTATCTTCTCTATTAATTATGGAAAATAATAAATTTAACTAATTACATAATATAAAATTTTATTTATCCAATTATTGATTCAATTTTACCATATTCAATTCACTAATTTGGCAGTATTTTTTTAAAAGAAAACATTCAAATGTGGGGGAAATGAATTTTTCGAATGAATTTTTTTTTCTAAAGTATAAAAATATTTTATCTCAAAGATTAAAATATAAATTAAAAAAATGGCCCAAAATTTATAAATAATAAAATAATTTAGGTAATTTTACATTAAATTCCATTTAAAAAATATCTATTTATAATTTTTTAATAAAAATAGAATTTCAATGAAAGCGGTATTATCACTTTTCATCGAAATGTTAATCATTTTAGAAAATTATCAAAATATTACTATATGATAATTTTAACATTCAATTTATAAAATAGATTACATTTTTGAAATTTAATGTTTCTAAAACTGAGAAAAATTATTTTTACAATAAATTGGAAATATGTGATGAAATACCTTTTAAAAAACATAGTTATTCTAAAAAACATTTATTTTACATTCAAATGATTTTTATATTAATTTATATTAAATTAATAACCAATGAAATTATATTATACATTTATAAAAAATATAATATTCTAGATTTATTCATTTTTATTCTTACTTTCCAATTTAATTTATACTTTATAACTATCATATTAAATAATAAAATTTAAATTGTATGACATCGTTCATTCAAACTCTGTGTTTCTTATAACATATGTTGTCAACGGAATAATATTTATTTTAAAAAATAATATATTTCATAAAATCTCAGGTTTTCAAAACAGTTAGTTCACACATCCTATTAACCCTATGAATGATGTGTTTGTGATTCATGAACTTTTTTGAAAGCTGTTGTGTGATAGGTGAATGGTCTACCAAATAAGGATTCCATGTCTTTCAGGGTTCTACATCTTATTTTTCATTGATATATAGATATCCCTTTAGTGAAACCCAATTATTTATTTCAATTTAATGATGTTTTAATATGTTTTAATGATGTGGATTGTATTTTTTTTTGATTTTTTGTTTTAAATATTGTTGTTGTGAAAACCGGTTTCACGAGGAAAACATACCAATTTTATGAATCATATTTTTGATTTCAGTGATTCTTTATGGATTTTTATAATTTCGACTTATATTTTATTCAATGGTTTTAAAAATTGAATGTTTCATAATAAAATTATTAATTTTTTTTAAAAAGGTTGTATGATGGGTATTTTAAATATGATTTTGACCCTTGTAGAATGCGTTTTCAAGGGTGGTCTGATATAGGAAGGAAAATCTAGATGCCTTTTGGGGTTTTTAAAAATGTAGATAAGTATATATATAAATTTAAATTTTAAGAAGGATTTTTTAAATGAAATATATATTTGTGATTCTCAGGCAAGATTCATTTATTAAAATAAGGTTAGTGGATTTAGAAACTAGATTAAATGTTTTCAAATTCACGAAGGGAAACTAATATTTTATAAATTAATTGAAATTCTTCCAGTTGATTATGTTTTTTAAAAGGACAAGTGTTTCTACAAAAGTGTTGTAATTCCGGCTAGAAATTGGTGAGTTTATAAAGAGAAAGATTCAGTTTAGGAATATATCTCTCTTCTATGAATGTGTTTCTTTTTATTTCAATCATTAGTTTGTTGGTAATGGGAATATTTTGTGAATTATTAATAATTTATATTAATGTTTCCTAATGTATTTCACTATAAAATATTTTTGATTAAATGTAATATTCATGTTTCCAGGGATAAGCCTTTGGGTGAGTCATCTTCTATCTTGATTATGGTTGTCTTTTCTATTAGCACTACCCAAACTATAAATGGAGTAGTGGGTTCTATTGTACAATATCGTTTTGTTCTATTGAATCATAGAGAATTATTTTGAGATTGTTGTTGTTCAATTGAATTATTTTAAGGTCATAATGTGGGAAATATAATAGATTATTTAACCTTTTTTTCCTGATCAAGTAGTGAACTTATGTTGAACTGGTTCCTTTATTTTTTAGAGGTGGTTAGTGATTATAACCCAAGTATTCTTATATTATATTATAGAAACACAATAATCTAATCCAAGGTTGTTTTTATTTATTGGTTGTTATTGTATGTTGTTGATTGGTTAATCATTATATGTTTTTTCAGTAGTTTTTATGAGGTGAATTTTTTACGTGGATTGTATTTAGTTAATGTTTAATTTTATGAATCATTATAGAGGATCATAAATCAGTTTAAATTTTAAGGTGACCCACATTTAAGGTATTATATGGGGTCATCTATTGTTTTCTATTACCTGAGTGGTTGTTATTTTGGAATGATCATGCCAGGTTGATTTCTTATTCTCATTGGTGTTCATTTATGGTTTTCACTATGGAATCATGTTTTAATAATAAATATCATGGGGATTAATTGGCTACATGATAGGGTAATGAGGATAGGCTTTTATTTTCATGTTAGACCATTAAAACTATCATGTTGGGTTTTCAATATCTATGTCTCCATGTGTAAGTATTCTGAATGATTGTGTTTATCTTACCCTTAAATTAGTTTTGTGGCATAATTTTTTAACCATGATGTTCAATGTTATGGAGTGTTCAATCGAAAGATGTTTTTTTTTTGTAAAAAGATGAAGGAATAGTTGTTCTATTTATTAATTGAAAATTCCTCACATCAGAGCCTGAAAGAGGTTCTGAATTAAATCTCTTATTTATTCACTATGTTCAAAATGATTGTTTAAAGTCGAATGATCCATGTTTTACCTTAAAAGTTTTTACCTTGTTTTGGATATAAAAATTGAAAAATGATACTTGTTAGTTATTTCCTACTCGTGTGAACAATATTAATTTTTCAACTACATTCAAACTAAAATTCTTAAAATATAATATAAATTGAACTATATAAAATCATTAATGAAATCCTACTAGGCATGTCTGTATCACAGGAATATAAACTAGAGAGTTTTTGTGTGTAAAGATCATATGTTATCCATTATTTTTCTAGTATTTTATCACAGTTATTAATTTTTCCTTTAGTTTGGGGATAGACATGATGGTTTATGATGACTAATTGTGATTTTTTATAGGTTTTTTTAGAGTTGTTTCAGTTCTATTTATATTTTTTTGATGTTGTATTAGTTAGTTTGACCAAGTGTATTTTAACATATGTTTCAATTTTCACTACTTACACTATATATTTATTTTGAGATCCTATTTTTTAATTTTTATGGATATTGAATTTTTTTCAGGTCTAGATTGATTATTAATTTTTTTCTACTAATTCATATTTTATGAATGTTCAACACATCGATATGTACTGATAAACCATCACATGTTTTAATATATTAATTATATATTACTATGTCGGTGAAATCATAACTAATAATTAATTATTAATAACCAATAACAACTTTATAGTGTTTGGGGATTATGAACACCATTTCGGCCTAGTAATGTATTAGGCCTGGTGACATATTAGGTTAGCTAGGGTTTATTCAATACATTACAATTATTCCCTCATATATATTTTGATGATAAGATATTGTAATAGGGGTGGTAACTATCCTACCTAAATATAACAATGATCTGAGATGAGATGAGGTTTTGGGAATTTTCCCCCTTATGTGTGTTTGTAATATGAGTTTGTTATAGAGGTTAACACTATTACCCTTTTTATGTATTGATGAAATGAGATTGTATTCAAGGTGGGTGATTATCCTAAATCGGGGATTGATGTTGTAAAAATATTTTATTTTTAAGAAACCTACTTTCTATCTATGTTTTGATGTTTGGTGATATTATTGGTGAGTGTTACACTATCCCTTCTTATAGTAACGTATTTTGTTCAGTGACACCCTAACACTAGCCAGTTTAGGTTTGTTTGATCCCATGTATCACTATGAATCTTGTAACACCCAGAGACTTTAAAATATTTTCATTCTTCAATATGTATAATTTATATTCAATATTTATTTATACACAACGCCCTGATAAGCTAACTCTACACAGAATATGGAGTTTTCTTCCATTACATGCAAGGCCATTTTTTAACAAAATATTATTAAAATATTATTTTCCAATATAATAGTTTATAAATTAGACATTAAGATGGTTAATATGAATAATATTAACTAAATTTTGAATATATATTGTTGAATTTTTTGGATACAAATTAATTAAAAATGTAAATAAGAACCAATTTAATATAATGATAATTTTTTAAAAAAACTATTTTCATGCTAACAAAGGCATTTTATCCTAATAAATTAAATTAATTACTTTTAGTGAATTATATTAATGAAAATAATAATTTATAGTTTCATTTGAATATTTTTTTACATTCATCTAATATATTTCATAGGTAAAATATATGAATAAACCCAATATTACACATAAAACTTATTATTTATAAATAAATTATTATAGCGATTGGATGGGGAATATATTTTAAAATAAATTAATTAACGTGATAAATATTTTTTGAAAAAAAACTTATTTTATTAAATTGGATGAAAAAAATTTATTTGGTTGATTTTTTTTTCAATTTTCAAACCAATTTCATGTTTTGATGTAGAGTAATAAAATATAACATTTTAATTGAAAATATTTTTCACATATAAATAATTTATAGAGTTAAAATATAATTTTAATTGGTATTAAAGTATAAGAAGATTTATTTTCTATCCATTAATATAATTTATTCCATTAGAATCAATATCACATTGAATTCTTATATAAAAAATTTCAATATTTTGAATGTTTTCACTTTAAAAAATTATTTTCTCATTCCATCAACAACATTAATTTTATATTAATTAATATCACGTAATTATTTTGAAATTTGAGAAATGAATTCCATATATTTAATAATATGGTCAAAATTATTTAATATTTTTTTCTTTGGCATATGAATAGAAAATTTATTATTATTTTACTTACCACATTTAAGGGAAAATTAGTTAATTAAGGGTAAAAATAATATCATAAGTATTATAAAATTTTCCAAACCATTATCCAACTTTTATTAAATGACATATTTTAGAAAAACATAATCCATGGTATGGTTTTATGGCCTATTAGAGCCAATTTTATGAGATTAAGGCTTTTCTAATATTTTATTCTAATAGATGTCCAATATGTATCACTCTTGTTTTTAATAAGTATTACATTTTTATATATAGTTATTAATAAAATATAGATGACTTTAAATAGTAATTGGAAATATATAATTTTTATCTTCACCAATATAATTTATTCCTAATTTTTAGAGGGTAAATAATTTAATTAACTTCATGAAAAATGATAATGCAATAATTATTGACATAAAGTAAATCTCAAATAAATCATATTAAAAATACATTAAATAAAAATAATTTTATATAATTAATGTCATACCAAATTTTTTAGAATCATTTTACATGTTTTTTATGTTTTTAATTTTTATTTAGATTTTATATTGTATTTATGATATATTTAAAATGTCAAGTAATTAATAGTGTCAAAATTGGTGTTTTTGTCATTTTAAAATAAAATATTGTTATTGAATGATATAGAAATCATAAAAATATATAATTCTGAAAAATGATTTAGGTAAGTCATAAAATATCATCAATTACTAATTTATACATCATTTTTAATTTTATTGAAATTATATTAACCGTCAACATTTAAATTATTTGATATAACAGTCAGAATTAAAAAGGATAAGTAAGGGTTAAAGCTAAAAGGTAAGGATTAAAAGTAGTCAAAACATTTTAAATATTGAATGGATGAATGTATTTAGACCCATAATAATAATATATTATTAATAACTCACTTAGTAGAATTTTTAATTGGAAATTAATTTATAATGATTTAGTATTATTAAAATTTCTAAAAGTGCCCCTCATCAAAATTATAAAAGGGAACCCCCTACCTCAATTGCTCGCACGACCTTCGAAATTCTAGGTCGACCAAAACCTGCCAATATAATAATCCCTCATACATCTATTCATCAGGAAATCCATAATATTTTCTAAAATTCGACAAAAAAATTCCTTCTGTGGAAATAAAATGGAGATACCCAACAAAAAGTGATAACATTATTCCACAATCACACTTATTTGATTTGAGTCTATTCCAATAAAATTCCTAATATTCAATGATTATATAAAAAATAAGTATACTAAATATTATTACAAGTTATTATTATAATGTATTTACATACACTTACACACACTTACATATAATGGGTAACAGACTTACCGTTCATGTACGGGGAACTACTACATCGCAGAATGATGTAGTTCATTTTTTTTCCATTACCACATCTCATGGTTGGTATTTATTATGGATACACTATTTTTTGATATATATATATTTATATATGATATTAATGTCTATAATATTATGTAATAATTATATAACACATAACATTATTATTTCCATTTTCTATATACACAAGAACATTGTGGAAGTGTGGACTACCTCCTCCTCAAAGTGACAAGATTCATTCACGTTATACATGGAATGTAGGAAGGATAGTTAAAATAATAATATGGGATATATATGTCAAAAATATGATACTTAGATAATAATATACATATATATCATTTACTTTAAATTCTTTTAATACGATACAAAAACAATAGTAGTGTTCATGGGTACGTAAGGCCTACCATCTCCATAAAGAGTTAAATTCATTTAGTATATCCAAACATTATTGAATATTATTAATAAATATTTAATAAATTGATATTATAATTATTTCCTAATTTAAATTATTCATATTATGAAATAATGGTCTAATTAATAGGAAAAATAAGTTAAAAATTAAAAACATACTTAAAAACGAGGCAATTAACACCCAAAATAGCAAAAGTATTTGAAGATTGTTGGAGAAGAAGGTAATGATATAATATAAGAAGTTAATATATTATATTATAAATATGTTTATAGTAATTATATACGTTAAATAAAATTATTAAAACCATTATACATGATGTTAGTTTAATTCCCCTTAAAGGAAATTCAAGGTAATGGATTTCATCTCCATTTATATTCCATTGAGACTTATTCATTTTTATACACCAATTCAGATTAATATAACATGTTATATCATGAATATCCTTATTTTCATGATATTAATAGTTTCATTTATCATTATTTCTTCACTGGGGTTATGATTGATATTTCTCAAAGTGGTATGGGACACTTTTAATTTTTTAGAATTATGATTCTCAAGAATATTTTAATTATATTCCAATGGTATTTCAATTCAAAAACATCAACAACCCTTGTTGTTATTTATCATAATATGAGTAATTATTGATAGGTTTTTATTAATTATTATTCATGGATATTTTATGGTAGTGTATGTTTTATATTATTAATTTCAATTATTCTTTTCGAGGAATCCATTGAATGGGAAATAAAGGGTGGGGCCTGGAATTTATATATCCCATCAATGCAACAACATGTTCTCATGAGAAAAATATTTTCTTCAAATCTAAATATTTTAAACCTTATTTTATAATGTGTTGATAGTATAAGATTTCATATGATTTGGACATGACATCCAAAAATTATTAATATAAATCATTTATTAATATTTATTAATTATAAATGATATTTTTCAACGACATATATATGGAATCATTTTAATTTTAATTTTATATATTAAATGGAATGTGTTTCAGTGTATTAACTTTCCATAGTGATTATTACTGAAATTGTTATTTGAATGGAATGTTTGTTTGTGTTATTTACCTTTCCATGTAGATTTATTATAAATTTTTTATTATTGTTCCATTTTAGATTCTCTTACTGAGCATTTCATCTCACCTAATTATTTTGTACAATTACCCCCATGTTTCAAAGAAGTATATTATAAATGATATTCTTGGTTATGAAATAAGAATAATGGTGTTTTAAAAGAAAATACATTTTAGATTTTCTCTTATAAATGTAATTTTAATTTAAAATATGTATCTAGTTTAAAAAAAATATAAAATGATCGGTCCATTGGGATTATATTCCATTTAATCATGGAATTGTAATAAAATAATGCACAAGATTTAGGCTTATAGAGTCAAGCAATTACAATTCATATCAAAGGAATTTCAGAAGAAAACTGTGACACTATATTTAAAAAACAAATATTAGGAAACATAACCCTATGGCTGAACATGATTATACGTTCATGTATAGGATTCCATCTTTTAGGTTTGGTAATGATAGTAGATAGTTTAGTTTAAATCATAGGATTTATATGTTGAGAATAATATTTAATGATTTTGACATCCTATAAATGATTCTTCGTTAATATATAATTATGAATTGTGTTTCTATCCTTTTACTTAATGTCTTGGTGAATAGATAGAATCATCAAGGTTAAAGAAGTAATGGTTATACTATTGATTATTGGGAGAAAAAAATTACAAATAAAATGAATGGGGTATTAAAAAGTAAAATGACGAAGAGTGGTTAATGGTTTAAAAAACAATTGAATTGGTATGTTTTATTTGTATTCATATTCAAGAATTATTTCATTAACATTTCTATGGTTATATGATCACAAGATATATAAATATTTTACTAAAATACTTCTTCATTATGAATTTGGAAGAATGCATGTTTTCATTAAGGATTTACGGTTATTAAGGGATTAAAATATTTGGTATGTGACAGTAAGAGGTATATTATATTTTTTGGAGAATATAATGTGAGGATTTATTTTGGAAATATAATTTCATTTTTGAAAAGTTAATTTTTACGGAAGTAATATGGACAAGTCTTAATGTTAGAATGTGTTATGTTTAACATTGGATAATATTGATTGAGGATAAAGTGTGATTTTTTATATTGGATGTCATGTTCTAACCATATTGGTTTTGTTAATATTTAATGGTCAAAGAAAATACTTATAAATAAATCATTAAATGCTATTTAACCATAAAAATACATCATGAATATCCATATCCATGTGTTTATAATGAAGTTAAAATAGATATAAGCACAAGACAAGGATGATATTTTTATCATGACATGGAATGTAATAAACTATGATTACATTTTCATGTGCTTATCTATATTGTAAAATAATTGATCAACTATAGGAAAAGGATTTAATAAAAATGTTATTTGTTTAATTTTCTTATAGAGAACTCAATGAAATATTTAACCAATTATTGATTTATGAGTTTTTTATTGTAGACTTTCTTATTACCATGTTCCATATAATTCTATTTTAGATCAAGATAGTTATATTTCTCATCCATATCTTTGTTTTACAAATATTATGATATTAAAAATACATGTTTAATGGTGACCTTTTAATTTCCCTTTCCCTGTTATTAAGATGATGTTTTATTAACCCTATTTATGATGTGGGTTTTCAATAATTTTTTATTTTTATATAATAGACCCTAGACTACCAAGACCATGTTTAAATTTCGAGAACACAATTTATTTAAGGTTGGAAGAATGTAACACCAGGAGACTATAAAATATTTTCAGTTTGGTATAAATTTAATTTTATTGCAAGATTTATTAATATATAATTCCATGATAAACTTACGATACACACAATAATGAGTTGGCTTGTGTTACACGCATGTCCAAGTATTAATAAAAAACAAAGTATTATTCATACTTTATTATTTAATATAATAAGATATAACCTAGCCATTAATTTGGTAAATATTAATAGTATTAACTATGTTATGAATATATATGGTTTAATTAATTTCTTACTAGTTAATTAGAAATGAATATAAGAATCAATTGAATATATTGAGATTTTTTTTATAAAAACATTTTTTATACTCACAAAATAATTTTATCCTAATAAATTAAATTAATTACAGTTAGGGAATGATATAAATTAAATATATATATTTTATATATTCAATAAAATTTTTTAACTTTCATCAAACATATCTGATATGTATAATATCGGAACAAATTCAATATTACACATAAAACATATAATTTTATACAGGCATCTTTACCACCATTTGATGAAGAACAGGATTTTAATCCAATTAGTTTAATTTTTATCTATTTTATTTAAAAAAATAAACTTATTATTTTAAATATTAATATAAATATTTTTTTGGTTAAAGTTTTTGTATTTTTCTTACCAGTTTCATGTTTTGATGAATAGTGACAAAATATTGCATTTTAATTGAAAAAATATTTTTTGTCTAAATAGATTACATTGTTAAATTAAAATTTTAATGTGTATTAAAGTATAATTAGATAATTTTTTTACCAAATAATTTTATTTAGGCCATTGGAATTAATTTCATATTAAATTTATACATACAAACATTTTAATCATTTGATCGTTTTCACTTTAAAAACATATTTTCTCTTTTCCTCAATGGGATTATTTTTATATTAATTACTAAAAATTCTATGTTTTGGATTTTGAAAAATGGATTCCATAATTTTAATTAGTTGTATTAAAATATTTAAATAGTTTTCTTTTGTTCTTGGGAATACCAATTATTAATTTATTAACATTTTACTTACAATAATTAAAGGTAAATCAGGTAGTTAAGGGTAAAAATAATTTTAGAATTATTATAAAATAATCCAAATACTAATGCTAATTTTTAATGGTTGATAAATTTTCAACCAAAATAATATTTGGGATAATTTAATATCCTCTTGGATCCATATTGATGATTTACGGAATTTATAATATTTTATTACATTGAAAGTCTAATATGTCACACTATTGTTTTTAATAAGTATTAAATTTTTAATATATGTTTATTAATAATATATATTATAATATTAATTATCATTACAATATAAAATGTTTATATTCATCATGATAATTTATTTTAATTATTTATAGAATAATTAATTTAATTAAAATCAAGCATTATAATGATATAATAATTTTTTAATTGAATTTGATGTCAAATAAACGACATTAAAAATACTAAAAGAAATTTTAATTAGATGATTAATTACATACATGAATTTTTTAGGTTCCTTGTAAATTTTGTTTTTTAATGTATTCGATCGAATTTATCTTTCTAGTTTGATTTTTTTTAAAGTTAGTTATTTAATAATGTCAAAATTATCATTATTGTTATTTTTAAATAATTAATGTTTTTGTAATTGATATAAAATAATAAAAACAAAAAAATAGATAAAAGGATTCAGATTAGTCCAAAAATTTCATCAACTACATTTTTATTGGTAGTTTCTCATTTTATATTAAATATATAAACCCTCAAATTGTAAATTACATGATATCACAATAATAATTAAAAAGGATAAATAAGGGTTAAATCTAAAACATTAGGTTTTAATGTTTTTCAAAATTATTTAATTTTAATTTTATTAATATATTTTATCCCAGTTTTATACAATATTATAAATATCTGAATTTTTATACATTTGTAATTGAAAATTAATTTCTATTAATTTAATAGTTTCAGAACATTCAAAAATTCCCCTCACATCAATTTTAAAACGACACCCCATCCCTCACTTCCTCACACCACTTGGAGCATTCTATATTGACAAAACACTTCAAAAATAAGATACCAACTTCCATATATTCATCCTAGAGTCCTTAAATTGGGCAGAAAGATCAACAATGAAGTCTGTTTGTGAAAATCAAAATGAGATACCCAACAAAAAATGTAACATTCTTCACCGATAACATTTATTTTATTTATTTCTTTTACCATTCAATTACTCTTATTCCATGATTATATAATAACATAATTATACTAAATATACTGATTTATTATTATTATTATTATTATTATTATTATTATTATGGTTTTTCATGCACTTAAAAAAACATCAATCTATTGGGTATTGAAATTACCATTCGTGTACAGCGAACAACCGCCTCCCAGAACAATGTTGTTCGCTTTTCCTTCACCACTTCTCACAGATGATAATTATGATGGAGACACTCATTTTATATGATATATATATATATATATATATATTATTTTTGTATTTATTGTTCTATAATAATCTTATAACACACACCTTTATACATTAGATTTTGTAAAAATATGATAACATCGTTTGTTGAAGTGTGAAATGACGCCTCTTCAAGGTGACGTAATTTGTTCACGTTATACATGGAATGCATAAATGACGGTTTTAGTAATAATATGTGACATATATGATATAAATATTTAAATATAATTATAATATATGTTTAACATTTACCATCAAATATCTTAATCTGACAAAGAAATCAATGAAGTGTTCATGCATGTAAGGCCTACAATCTCCATGAATGGGGAATTTCATTTCTCATCTCCAAATAATTTTTATTTTCATAAATAAATATATATGATAAATATTTAATTTTTTAAATTATAGATATTATTTAATCATGATAAATATAATAGTAATAATAAGTAATAAGACAAACATACTAAAAAACTAGGCAATTAATACCAACAATATTGAATATAAGGGAAGATTGTTAACGATGGTTAAAGATATATTAAAATAAGTTTATATATGATGTTATACATTTTTGTATTTTTATAATATAAGTATAATGGAATTATTAAAACCTTTAAACATGATTATAATGGGTTTCCCCCAAAATAAATTCATGGTAATGGATATCATCTCAATTCACATTCCATTGAGACTTATTTTTTTTATGAAACATTCACTTTTATATGAAATTTATATCATGAAAATACTTTTTATAATGATATAATAATTCTCATTTAATATCATTCCTTCATAGGGACTATGATTCAAATGTTTCAATGTGGGATGAGACACTTCATAATGTTTAAATATTATTTTCCTCAATAATATTCTAGTGATCTTTAAATGGTATTTTAATTCATCAATATCAAACACCTATGTTGTAACATATCCTATAATGAGGAATTATTGATAAGACTATATTATTGATTCCATACAGATATTTTATGATAAATAATATTGAATAATATTGATTTTTTATGAGTGGAATGCTTTGGACAAGTAATGACGGGTGGGACCCTATCTTTAGACATCACCATGATGCATCAACAAGATCTGATGAGACAAATAATTTGAAAAAATAAGAATTGATTAAACCATATTGTGAAATGCCTTGATGGTTTAGGTTGTCATGTTCCTTAAACTTGATATCCAATTATTAATCACTTCACTCATTTAGACACAATTACTATTTATTCATAAGAATTTTCATTGACATATCTATGGATGCATTTCATTTTTTACGGATTGATTAAATGGATTGTGTTTCAGTTTCTTACCTTTCCATAATGATTAGGCCCCATATAGTAATTTTAATGGAATGTGTTATTTATTAATTAACAATCCTTGTTGATTTATTCTAATTTATTCATTATTACTTTTGGTTTACTTTCCCCTAATGATAACATGATCCCACCACTTTATTATGTTTATTTTACCCAATTTTAAAAGAAGATTATTAGGAATGATATGTAGGGTTATGCTAGAAGAATAATGTTATTCGCTGGGATAATTTTATTTTATTGTTTTTTCAAAATATTATTTTAATTTGAAATATGTATCTAGATTAAAAAAAATGATAAAATTATCAGTACTTTGGGATTTGATTCCATGTAATCATAGAAGTTCAATAAAATAATGCCCCGACATCAAGATTTTAGGGTCTGGGAATTACAAAACCAGAGGACCACCAATGAATATATTATTTTAATTTTAGTTCATCATCATGAATACTAAATTTTAGATCTATTTAGACATCAAATTTACAAAAACATTAAGTGATAACCTATAGATTTATACTCACACCCTGCTCAAGAATCATAGGTATCTAAGTTTATTTCACAATTATATATACATATTCGTGAAAGGTCCTTATGAATTATGGTTGCGCTAGGTTTCTGAAATATAGATGGGATATGGGACTAGTATAGGAATCCATACATGTTTTTCATATGCCTATTTATTAAAATATTTGTTTTTATATTGGAACCATATGTACACATTTCAACCATGGGTGTCTAGATTATGTTTTATACCTTTTGTGACATGTACTATATTATATATTTTCACAACATGGTTGTATTTTTTTCATCATAGTCATTATATATCCTTTATCTGGTATACTATGTGATAAATGTTGTAATAATTTACACTATTGATATTTATAGATACATGATCCTATGGATATTTTCCACTATATTACTATCATACCTTCATCTTAATTTGGTAGACCCTAGAATACTAGGAGGTGTGCTTGAGGTATGCGGTGACCTGGTTTGGGAACGATATAGTTTAACCAGGGTGGAAATATTACAAAGTGGTATTATAACCTTGTTTCATTTCTTTTTCATTATATTTTGGTATGGTTGACATCATATAGGATGTGTTATATCATGGTATAGACAGTTTTCATAGGAGTTGATAAATGATTTATGTTGGAAGTACAAGTTACTAGGGATGGGAAAATTATTCATTGTGATCAATTTTTCAGTTGGGTTACTTAATTATGTATCATTCACTTTGTTATTTATTTATAATTTTTTGGATTTTTTTCTCGTACTCCATGGTGGTAGTAGGTTGTTTTTTCCTAAATCATATCGTGAATGTAGTATTTTCATGGGATCTATGTTCTTTTAAATGACTGATTATATGACTTATAGTATTTTATAGGATAAATAAAATGCCTATTGTTACTTATAATGTGTTTTTATATAACTGTTTTATAAAATATTTAAATTAAATACAACATGGTTATGATAATATTAATAAAAAATGAAATAAAATTATTTTGACCATATCTGTATAGTATGTTTACCATGATAATGGGTAGATCAAGCTAGGGAAACTTTCTATATTTTTATTCATTTTATTATCTAGTTTTTATAGTGTATCGGAATGGTATTCCTGTTATAATGTACTCAAATTTTTATATCGATAAATATGATGGAATATTTTTAATGGTTTTTATATTTTGTTGGTGATAAATTCCACCAAGACATCCTCTAGTAGTTTGACAAGAGGGGGTATATTAGTATTCCCTACTAATGGTTGGAATAAAACCCCATTTTCACTTGAATAGATAATGGATGATTATATCTGATATATCGTATTATATGCTATAAAAATGAGGCATAGGGAAACCCTATGAGATGAAGCTTCTATGTTTAAGCTTATGTGAGAGATTTAGATGGAGTATCCACCCCTATTAATTAGCCAGGGTAACCATAGCTGGTTAACCTCCAAGTATAGGTAATATATTCTAAATTTTATCTTCTAGAGATACCCTCCAATAGGATGGTGATATTGGAAACATGAATATGACAAGGTACATCTAATAACATATCATATATCTTTCATTAATCATACTATAATATTGGGTTATTGGTAGGGGGTTCTAGCCTAGTTTTATGGGTATTTATTTTTAGAGACATTCATAATGGATTGGGCCTGTGAGATTATATATCATACCCATTTTGGAATTTATGTTATGATGCATTTTTAATTATTTATAATGCACTATAATATTTTCTAAATATTGGATAGGGATCTGGCACAAAAGTATAAACACTATAAGAATCATTTGAGCTATGTGGTTAGATTACATGTGAATTTTTTTCATCCATTTATTAGCGGTTGTGAATCTGGAACATATAACTCAGATGGACCTAAATTATGGAGGATGATCTAGGTATATAAATTATATGAAATTGGGAGGAAGAAGTGCATTTGGATATACGAAGACCGTGTTTGATGGTGCTTGCTAAAGTGGAAATGAACTGAGTATCATGGGACCTAGTTTGTCTAGTCAACAATAGGTTCAGTGTTTTATAGAGTATTGATAGAACCAATATTGTTCAATATTAATGCATCTATAAACAAGTAATGTTTGATTTTGTGGAAGGATGTGGATACTATTGCGGTATTACTAGAGTTCTCATAATTTATCTAGTGGAATAGGATTTATATTAACAATGGGATCCAGTGTTCCACACTAGAGTAGTAAATTGATTTATTTAGACTATTCAGCTTATATTATATGATGAGGTTCCCCGGTTTAGGGAGAAAAATATTAACATGCATATTCCTCTAATGGGATTCATGTATAATACCAAGGTCAGGGATCAATTCATTTGCATGTTATTTAGCTTAATCCTATAGATCATGAAATTATTCCACATAATGTTTTTGATTTAATAAATATTGGAATCTACATTATTTAGTATAGGCTAATCACATTATTTCAGATCCTCTTGGTTAATTTATGTCTTGTGGATTTCCATGTAATTCTTATATGGGGTGAAGATGATTGATATTATTTTATAAAAATGATATAAAGGTATTAAGATGTTCAAAAAGTGTTCCATAGTGATTTCATGTTATCGATTCACCTATGAATTTCACCATGTTAGTGATGAGAAATTATTACTTGAACATAGGAATGGATTAGTTGATTTAGAATCGATCCCATATACAATATTATCTTTCATGAGTATAATTTTTATTTTTTTGGGAGAAAATTAAGTCAACATGAAGGAATAAAATATACAAGTAAGTTATGTGGGGCTTGTGCTTTAATATCTCAATGGAATCCCAACCAAATTCACTAGTGTCATGATGGATGAGGAGGGAATACATAACATGGTTTTCTTCCTTACGTTGAATAATTCTAGAAAATATTTTCTGAATATTTCTTTGGGTTTCCCGCAAAATTTGATATCATGAATACAATTTTTCTTTCATTAGTATTGGAATAATATTCATTCTTCCATATATGATAGATCATATACGTCATGTAGGAATGAAGGCTCATATAGTGGATTTGGAGGGGAAAGCGATTATTCATCCAAAGGAATCCACTTAGAGTTACCAATTCATTTTTATTAATAACTTATTGTTATAACCCAAGGATTTACATATTATTTCATTGACGTTAACATGATTCCTTCAATAGATTTTGTTTACACACAACACTAAGTCTTACAAAACTATGATATCATATACCTTTATAATATAGACATTTTATGGGTTGTTATGAAAATTATTAAAAACATTATTGATATTTTTCTAATGGTTTAGGATGAAAAATACATAATGAAAAGAAGTCAATCTTAATTAAATTATTTAATTAGTTAAAATCTTATATTTTGAAGAAATGTGTTGTGGTATAGATTTGGTATTTTCATCTATACCAAGTATATGGATCACTATAGAAAATTTAATTCAACAAAAAATATTTATAATTTAAATAAGTAATTGATTAATTATCCAAACATTAGGTATATAAAGAAAAGGAAAAATTAAAAAAATATATAAATATAAAAAAGAGTTATTTTTTGTAAAACAATTTTTATGCTCAAAATCTGTATTTTTCCGAAAAAATTATATTAGTCATAATTGGTTAATAATATTAATGAATTTTTTTTATTATATATTCTATAAAATATTATTACATTAATCTAACTGTAATTTATAGTAATGTAGATAGAGTAAACTATGTGTTATTCTTAATAATATGTTTTCCTATAAATAAGTTTTCATTTCCTTTTATACACGTAATTCAAAATTAATGTTTTCCCCTTATAGAAATTTTATATAAAAAATTCCTTGGAAAATTTTAATCCTTATAAACAATTTTTGATTGTGAGCCTACTTTTATTTTTTTTCATAATGAAAAGTAAAAATAGTAAAAAAAACATGACCATTTTTATGATTAAAACTGGTTCACAGGGGGTTAAAAAAAATTAATTGTAAAAATGTCCTTTAAACATGTATGACATTTATTTTTTTATTATATTTAAAACCAATTTTATTTTACCTTCTGTAACGACCTGAATCTAGAGCCACATAACTGGTGCCCCGTACCTGGTACTCCACATGACCTCAAGCGCATTTCCCCAGACACCAGAGGCTGCCGACTAGCACCGACGACCTTGGTGAGTCTGTGGGGAAATCATGCCCTCATTTAGTAAAGTATACAGCAGAAGAATAAACATAAACAATCGCGGATGTAGTAAACAAAATACAAAAACTGAACTAAAAGTTGAAGCAATGACTAATATAATAATGATGCAGAATGGTACACGTATCTATGGAAAGCAGTAAAAAAACAACATATTGAAATACAATTGAAACCAAAGTACTAAACGCAAACAGTAACTCCAGCAGCATCACGAGCCAAAGCCCAGTCCCTTTCCCTCTATCTCCAACCAGCAATCAGGTACTTGAGGTAAAAGGACCACAAACCCTATCTATACCTCCAACCATATAATCTGTTTTGGCTGAAAATGAGGACCCAAACAGGGTGTGAGACTAATCCCAGTAGGCAATCACCACAATATTTGTTCCCTACTTTCAGTGAGTAATATAGTAAAAGTAAAGGAAAATAAGTATAGTAATGGACTAAGAGTATACTAGTAAATTATCCTACCAATTACCATTCACATTCATTTAATTAAACAACTAGGGAGAACTAGAAAAGCCTTCTATTCCAAGGTAAAGCAAGTAACACAATAGGTATCTCAAAAGACTACCTAAACACAAGTAGTACAAAACCCAAGCTTTTTATTTGGCTTGGGGACTCATCACAACCAACCCTCAAAACTCACACTGACTCTCTAGGAGGCTCAAAATACCAGACCCCTATAGTCTAGTAATAAAACAAGGCAGAGACACTCTGGGAAGCTCTCACGTCAATTCCCCTATGGTCTTGCAATGACAGCTATAGACTCTCTGAGGAAGCACTTACGTCCAATTACTCATGTGGTATCGATGCATGTGTAAACTAAGAACATTCTTGGTAAGCACAAAGTCCTTTTCCTATAGGTCCTGCGTACGAAACTAAAACCAACTGACCCTCTAGGGAAGAACTTAATCGTTTATTCCCTCTTTGATCTCCCGCACCAGGTTCTCACAGCCCTGAGCTGTCTAATTGTGCGTAATCAACTGTCACCAGCCCAAAGTAAGTTCAACAACAACTTCGATACTATCTAACATCCATAAAAATCATTTAAATAGTATGAAACACATGAAAACAGTTATAATAATTAAACTAGAAATTGTAGTAGGGTTTGCCTCACTGGCAAACAGTGCCGAACGGCGATAAACAGCCAAACAAGGAGAAACACCCTTGGGGTGATCCTCAAACATTCAACCAAGAATATTATAGTATCAATTATTCATGAGATGACCATAAATCTAGGGAAAATAAAAAATAGGATCAAAATACTAAACCCGGGATACCCGATACATGGGTATCCGGCACTTTTGCAACCAAAACTCAATAAACTTCAACGTAGGGAAACAAACCACCTACCTCTATCCTCAAAGATCGATATACATGAACCTTAGCCCGTGAATGAACCTAGAATGGAGTAGATCTAAAAAAATGTCTAAAACAATCAACCTCAGATAACTGACACGAGAGAAAGAATCATGAAACAAGGCCAAAGAAGAACCAAGAACTCACCGCTGCGATTCTTCTGTAATCGAAGGATTTTGATTCGGACAACCAGTGACAGATCAGTGGCTCGGAGAAGAATCGGCCTCCTTGGATTATCTCGACGGAATTAGGCGGAGAGGAAGATGTTTATGAGCATTAGGCGCGACCCCGGTCTGATTAATGAAATAAAAAATAAAGTACACTGTGTGTACTTTTAGAGTACATGGCATATACTTGGTTTTTCCGTACTCCGCTTTAAGCGGCCTCCACATCATCCCTACACACTATGTGTGTGGCCTGGACATGGGAAACACCCGACTTTGAGCGGAAGAGGAATACACAACTTGTTCTCATAAATTACGCAGCGTGTACTCTGAAATTTTCCAGATTCT
Organism: Viscum album; assembly: GCA_963277665.1. Taxonomy (NCBI): domain Eukaryota; kingdom Viridiplantae; phylum Streptophyta; class Magnoliopsida; order Santalales; family Viscaceae; genus Viscum; species Viscum album. The sequence goes on along the minus strand of OY728163.1, from coordinate 1,636,050,913 downwards.
CCATTTTCCTTAAAAATCCCATAAAAGAGATCCGTACCTGAAACCGAAGCTCCGGGTACTTACAAACTTCCCCCTTAAAGAAATTAATCCCTGAATTTCCCTAAAAATGTGTAGAAGAAGAATCCTCGAACAACTCTGGCCACTGTCATCGCATATCAGTCTCCCTCTCCCAAGTCTGGTCCTGTATACGGCCGTGCTGCCATAACACCCATACCAGAAGAACATACCGACCATGTAGTAACTTTTCACTACGATCAAAAATCCTGATAGGATACTCCTCGAAAGATGCATCCTGCTCCACCTCAACCTCCTTGGGTTGAAAAACCTGAGACAGGTCTGAGAAATACTATCGAAGCTAAGAAACATGAAAGACGTCATGCATAGCCTGGTACCTCTGAGGTAACAGTAACCTGTAAGCAACCAGCCCGACTTTCTCCAGAATCTCAAATGGCCTGGCATATCTCGGTGAAAGTTTCCCATGTCTCCTAATCCTCTTATGTCCCAACCTCAGGATAAAACAAAGGAAAACCTAGTCTCCAACCTTGAACACCAAAGGTCATCTCCACTGTTCAGCATAAGATTTCTGCCGAGACTGTGCAGTATCCATCCTCTTCCGAATCAACTCCACCTACTCCGTGGTCTCCTAAACAAGACGAGGTCCCCACAAAGATGCCTCTCCTGCCTCTAACCAGCATAAAGGTGATCGGCATGGCCTACCGTACAAAGCCTCGTAAGGTGCCATATGAATAGTCTCCTGAAAACTATTGTTTTAGGCGAATTCCATCCGAGGGATATGCTTCTCCCAAGTACCACCAATGTCTAGAATGCAAGATCAGAGAATATCCTAAAGCACCTGGATTGTACGCTCGAACTGGCCATCAGTATGGGGATGGTATGCTGTACTCAAAAGTACCTGTGTACCCAAAGCCCTCTGTAGCCCCTGCCAAAAGAGCGAAGTAAAACGCGCATCTCTATCTAAAATAATGGAGTATGGAACTCCATGAAGATGAACAATCTCTAGGATGTATAACTGTCCCAGCTCATCAACACTGAAGGTCTCCATGATTGGAATGAAGTGTAAAACCTTCGTGAGCCTGTCCACTACAACCCAAACTGCATCATTTCCTCAAGGCGATCTTGGTAACCTTGTTATGATGTCTATGGCGACGTCATTCCATTTCCACTCAGGGATGGGTAACTGCTATAAAAGCCCTGATGGTCGCTGATGCTCCGCCTTCACTTGCTGACAGGTGGAACACCGTATAAAAAAACCATCCACATCCTTCTTCATGCCTGGCCACCAATACTGACGACGTAAGTCTCGATACTTCTTTGTGACACCAGGATGAACTGCCCATGGTAAAGCATGAAACACCCGCATCATCTCCACACGAATGTCTGCTAAAACCCATACGTGGCCATGAAAATGTATCACCTCATCCTCGCCCACTGTCCACCCCAGAGTAGGGTCTCCATATGACACACCCTACCGTAGGACTAGGCCTTCTAGGTCTAATAACTACCTCATTCAAACTCGATCTAAAAGAGAAGAGGTAACATCTACAGAAGAAAGAACCGCATGTCCCTGTCTGTCGTGCACCTCCAAATACATCTCAGAGAACAGATCTATAAGCCGCCACTCGCTGCTGGCCTCCTAAACTGCCTGAAACTGAGTCCTCCTGCTTAGTGCATCCGCCACAACATTGCCTTTCCTAGGCGTATAAGAAAACTCGATGTCGAAAGACTGTAGGTACTCGACCCACCTCCGCTATCTCAGATTAAAGTTACTCTGTGTGAATATATAACTGAGGCCCATGTGGTCAGTATATACCACAAAATTATCTCCCATGAGATAGTGCCTCCAACAACGCAAAGCATGAACAACTGCAACCAACTCTAGGTCATGTGTAGGATAGTTATTCTCATGGGGACTTAACTTCCGAGATCCATATGCAACAACATGATACTCCGGCATAAGCACGGCTCTAAGAACGATGCCGGATGCATCACTAAAAACTGTAAACTCTTTCTCAGCTTTGGCGGAACTAAAATCGGTGCTGAGGTCAATCTCCCCTTCAGCTCCAGGAAGGCTGAATCGCAAGCTTATGACCAAACTTACTTCACACCTTTCTTAGTCAAGCTCGTCAATAGTGCTGCTAAGCATGAGAAGTCATGTATAAACTGCCTGTAATAGCCAGCCAGTCCCATGAATCTTCGTACCACGAAGAACTTCTTTGGCTTCTCCGAGGTAACTACTTCTCTCACCTTCTCTGGGTCTACTGATACTCCTATATCTGAGATGATATGGCCCAAGAAGTGAATCTCTTCCATCCCGAAGTGGCACTTTGAAAGCATAACATTTAACTATTGCTCTCTCAGTCTACTCAATACGATCTCATGATGGGTAGCATGGTCGTGTCGAGTGTGAGATTACACCAAGATATCGTCCACAAAGATAATGACGAAAGAGTTCAAGTAAGGATGGAAAACACTATTCATCAGTGCCATGAAAAATGCCTGCATGTTTGTGAGAATGAACAGCATAACCAAATACTCGTACAGACCATACCTTCTTCAGAAAGCTGTGATGGGTATATCAGATGGTCTGACCCACAACTGATGATAGTCGGATCTCAAGTTGATCTTCGAGAATACCCTAGCTCCTTGAAGCTGATAAAAAATATCATCAATTCTCGGTGATGGATATCGGTTCTTGACCGTCAACTGGTTCAGCTTCTGATAGTCCACACAAAGCCGTAATGTACCATCTGCTTTCTTCACAAACAACACAGGTGAACCCCAAGGGGAAGTACTGGGTCAGATAAAACCCTTCACCTGTAACTCCTCCAACTTCTTCTTGAGCTCTTGCAACTCAAGAATAGCCATCCTATAAGGAGGTATGGATACTGGTGTTGCTTCTAGCACAAGCTCAATAGAGAAGTCTACCTCACAGTCCGGAGGCATCCCTGAAAAGTATTCTGTAAAGACATCCGGAAAATGGTCAACTACCGGAGGGATGTCCATCTGAGAAGTCCCCGGATCATCCAGATATAAACTAGAAATATGGGATGTGACACTGCCCAACCCATGATCCTCTGGTCCAGCTCTGCTTGCCCAGACATCCCATTCTCCCTTGTGAAGAAAAGACCCACCCTCTAGTGACGTGAAACTCACACAGCGGTGATAACAATCGACAAAGTTCTAGAAAGGAACTAGACAGTCCATTCCAAGAATGAAATTATATCTCGTCATCTCAAGGACATAAAGATCCCACCAGAAGTGAAACCCACCAACCTTAAGGGGGAAATCCCTGCACTGATGCATGCTAGTCATTATATGTCCCAAACGAGTGTCTAGTTCCAATGTATCCTCAGAAGTAAAGATAGTAAGTCGAAGGCTCTCCACAGTGTGCACAGAAATAAAGCTATGAGAAGCTCCGATATCGAAAAGTGCAGAAGATAAAACTGAGGCTACTAAGATCATACCTCGAACTGTGAAAGGTCCAGGATCCTACTTTCGATGAATCTGCTCTACCGCAAACGTCTGGTCAGTACCGCAGCCCTGTGTAGCAGTCTGATATCCCTAAGTTGATCCTCCCTAAGCCAGACCACCATGTCCGCAACCTCTACCCTAGCCCAAACGACCTGAAGAACTCTAACCTCCAGTTTTTTGTGGATCTGGTAATCCTTCTTCTGTACGAGGAGTAAAAACTGATCCTCCTTCACTAGCAGCTGGAAGAAAAACCCTACAAAAACGTTATAGATGACCCATCTTTCCGCAATCTTACTGAGGCTTCTTATGCCAAATCTTTCCACAGTGATAGTACACCACCTGGTTGGCAGAAAAAAAATCTCATCTTCCAGAAGAATTTCTTCGCTTCCTCGAGTCACCTCAAGCAAAATCTCGGTGGTGCTTCCTACTGTCAGTATGCAATGAATCTGTCTTGGATGCTGAACTACCCTAGTCAACAGCTCTACTCTCCTTGAGATTCCGTTCAGTGATCAGCACCTAGTTGACTATTAGGGTAATAGAAGTCAAATGGAATACGTTCACCTGCGATCTGATATTTGTTTTGAGACCTTCCTCAAAATTCCTTTCCAAAAACAGCTCGTCATTCCCCAGAACGGGAGTAAAACACTGTAACTTAGTGAAATGGGTGGAATATTCCATAACTGAAAGAGTACCATGCTGCATGTTCTTGAACTCTCTGGCTCTGTCGGCCCTCAGCGTCGCCGGATAGAAGTAGTTGTAGAACGTATGCTGGAATTAGTACCAAGACATAGTCCATTGGGGCCCTACCTACGAGAATACATCCCACCACATCTTGGAAGAATAGCACATGATGTAAGTCGAGAGCTTCACCCTTCTGTCTGGGGGTGTCTCTAAATGCTCGAAGATGGAAAGCATGGTTTCTAGCCATGAATCTGTAGCCTGAGGTCCTTCATCCCCTGTGAAAGTGGGAGGATGTTGCTGTTGGAAGACTCACATTAGCTATGTCATATACGGGGCATGATTCTAAGATCACTGGAAGGTCTTCATGAACCTCATGAAACCTTATTTGAACTGAGCATCGACACCAGTGTCGGGAATCACTGCAGGTGCCATGTCCGGAACAATTGGAGGAACAACAGGTAGTCCCTGGTCTGCCGTATCAGGCGTACGGTCACTGTCTGGTCCCTAGCCTGCAACGGGACGAAGTCTTGGTTCCATAACTTTGAGAAATCAAGGTAACACTTCAGATTTAGGATTAACAAGGGAAGAAAACACAAGAGTACAAAATGGGAACAGGATATATAAACACTTTAGTTTACAAAACCAGACTACACGGTATGTATTTAAACTACACGGCGTGTTTTCTAAGGCTTCCACATGGGCATGTAACTCTGCCACCACTGGTCGTGTAACATCCTTGATACACAATGTGCAGTCACAATACACGGTGTGTACTTGAACTCCACTCCCCTGCCCGAGTCTCTTTACACATCTAACCTACATGCTCCTCCTAATCGTAAAATACATGGAATTTTTCACTGGAGACATGGCGTGTACTGGACAGGTTTCGGTGACCCGTGTAGCGGTTACACGGTAAGCTACATGGCTGACCCCTACACGACATGTTCCAAAAAAACACGGCGCGTATAAGAATAGATAACACTGACACGTGTTGTTCGTGACAAGGCCGAGTACCTAGAAAAAAAAACTACATGGCATGTTCGTATAAATCATGGCATGTACTACACAAGTTTCCCCGGCCCGTGTTGTCAGTGACACGGTCGGGTACACAGTTGACTACTACACGGTGTGTACTTATCGTACACAGAGTGTCCCTGAATAGTCTCCACCACCCCGTGTTTTCATCCACAAAGTTAGTAACAAAGTTTTTCTTTAAAAAAAACTACACAGTATGTATCAATAAGTACACGCCGTATATTCTGGGTTTTTTCGGGCAGTATCTCAGAAACTGCACCGAACACCAGAAACACTGAAAAAAAAAGAATTTACGTGCCAAATTTTGATCCATGGGGGCCCATACTCTCCACGAATCAAAGCTGGGAATCATAATAATGCATATAACAAGTAAACAGTATAACAATTCAATGATCTACCAAATTCCAATCCTCGAGGGTCCATAAAATCTCTAAGACAATAGCTTGGTGTCCATGCTAAATAGGCTATAAAATATATAATACTCTATCAGCAAGACAAATATGTCTATCACAACAACTATAACAACATCATGCATAATTTATCAAGGAATCTATCACAACAACATGAAATTCTATTGCACACTAGATGACATGGTAAAATGCATGACATGCGATTTTCTACCTAATGCCTATATGATGCATGAGATAGAACACCCTCATCCCATCGGGTTTCAACAAAATAGAACCACAATCATATAAACTGTAACAGCCCAAAACAGGTGCATCACCCAACGGTGAAATATAATAAACTATAACTTTTGAAAAAATTGAAAATTGCAATTATGAGGTAATATAGCTTTTACCTGTACACAGGTTAATTACTCTCGAGCACAGTTAAGTACTAACTACCCATTTCATCCTATCCCTATCTATTGTCGCAAAATAGTAATTCAATAGAAAAGAAGAAAACTCCTCTGATACCACTTTGTAACGACCCGAATCCGAAGCCACATAACTGGTTCCCCATACCTGGTTCGCCACATGACCTCAAGCGTGTTTCCCCAAATGCCAGAGGCTGCCGACTAGAAGCGAGGGCCTTGGTGAGTTTATGGGGAAACTATTCCCTCATTTGGTAAAGTATACAGCGGAAGAATAAAAATAAACAACGGCGGAAGCAGTTAAAATCATACAACAACTGAACTAAAAGTCAAAGAAATGACTAATATAATAATGATGCAGAATGTTACACATATCTATGGAAAGCAGTAAACAAAACAATGTACTGAAATACAACTAAAACCAAAGTACTAAACGTAAACAGGATCTACAGTTGCATCGTGAGCCAAAGCCTGGTCCCAGGCTCTCCAGCTCCAACCATCAATCAAGTACCTAAGGTAGAAGGACCACAATACCCATCTACACCTGCAACCATATAATTTTTTTGGGCCAAAAAGAAGGACCCAAACAAGGTGTGAGCCTAATCCCAATAGGCAGTCACCAGAAGATTTGATCCATACTGTCAGTGAGTAATATAACAAAAGTAAAGGAAAATACATACAGTAATGGACTAAGAGTATACGAGTAAATGATCCAACCAATTACCATTCACATTCATTTAATTAAACAACCAAGGGAACTAGAAAAGACTTCTATTATAGGGTAAATCAAGTAACACATCAGGTATCTCAAAAGACTACCTAAACACAAGAAGTACAAAACCCAAGTTTGTTCTTTGGCTTGGGGACTCATCACAACCAACCATCAAAACTCACACTGACTCTCTTGGTTGCTAAAACTAGCAGAACCATATAGTCTAGTAATCAAACAAGGCACAAACACTCTGGGAAGCTCTCACGTCAATTCCCATATGTTCTTGCAACGATAGCTACAGACTCTATGAGGAAGAACTTACGTCTAATTCCTCCTTTGGTCTCGATTCGTGTATAAACTAAGAAAACTCTTGGGAAGCACAATGTCCTATTCCCGTAGGTCTTGTGTACGAAACTAAAACTGATAGACCATCTAGGGAAGAACTTAATCGTTTATTCCCTATTTTATCTCCCGTAACAGGTTCTCACAGCCCTAAGCAGTCCAGTCGTGCGTAATCGACTGTCATCAGCCCTAAGTAAGATCAAAAACTTCTTGGATACTTGCTACCATGCATTAAAAGCATTTAAACAGCATGCATCACATGCAAATAGTTACAACATGTAAACTCTCAATTACAGTAGGGTTTGCCTCACAGGCAAACGGTGTCGAACGACGATAAACAACTAAACAAGGAGAAACACCCTTGGGGTGATCCTCAAACATGCAACCAAGAATATATTAGTATCAATTAATCATGAGCTAACATGAAATATAGGGAAAATAAACAATAAGATCAAAATACTAAACCCGGGATACCGGATACATGGGTATCCGACATTTTTGCAACAAAAACTCAAAGAACTTCAACGTAGGGTAGAAAACAACCTACCTCGATCCTTGAAGATTGATATACTTGAACCTTAGACCGTAAATCGGATTAGAACATAGTATATCTGCAAAAACATCTAAAACATTTAACCTCAGACAACTCACACGAGATAAAGAATCAGGAAACGAGGCCAAAGAAGAACCAAGAACTCACCGCTGTGATTCTTCTGCAATCGACGGAGTTTGATTTGGACAACTGGTGACAGATCGGTGTCTCAGGGAAGAATTAGCCTCCTCAGACACTCTGGACGGAATTAGGTGGACAAGGAGACATTTATGAGCATTAGGCGCGACCCTAGTCCGATTAATGAAATAAAAAAGAAAGTACACAGTGTGTACTTTAAGAGTACATGATGTATACTTGGTTTTTCTGTAATCTGCTTTAAGCGGCCGCCACATCATCCCTACACACTGTGTGTGTGGCCCAGACACGGCCATCACACGGATTCGAGCGACAGAGGAGTACATGAGGTGTACTCATAAAGTACATGACGTGTACTTTGAAAATTTCTAGATTCTCCACTTTTCCTTAGAAAGCCCATAAAAGAGATACGTACCTGAAACCGAAGATCCAAGTTCTTACACCTTCCAATTCATTGGAATTAGGTATCATATGCACAAGAAAATGTATGTATATCATTTGCATATTGTTTTTTATTTTCATGCATGCCCTTTCCCTCACTTTTAAGTGGGACCAATTCTACTCACTTATTAATGAATTTTTATTTGAATTTCTAGGACATTAACTACACAAATACATTACCATATTCCACAATATCATTTTTAGACCCCTAGTATTCTCTTATGATAAGGTTTTTAAGGCTTAAAGAGTAAGCCAAATGATGTATCTCAAAGAATAGGTAATTCTCTTACAAGAATCCATTTAATACATTTCATTTCCTCATATTTTAAAACATATATCTCTCCTTACATGATTATTGTTGTGTTGTTAATATATTATTATATTATAATGATGATGAAAAAATGATTTTCCCCCTATTTTCAATCAAATGGGATATAAAATAATATTTGACTTATGCGATTGGCCCACCACCTCAACAACGATATATGGGCCATTCTCCATAACTACCTTAACCACTATGAAATTTTACTTAAAAGAATAACAATATCAATATCTTTCTTAACACACTACCTCCGACATTATGTGAACTACATTAGACTAGAAAAAACCATATTTAATGACACCATTATAACCTTGTAATTAAATTATCATGCATGAATAATAACAAACAATTTATGGAAAATATTTATAAATTTTATATATATAAAAAATTATTTGTTGATTCACAATATGTAAATAAACCATTTTCAATAGTCTTTTTATGATTTAAAAATATGTTTTATTCTAAATTAATTTTTATTTCATTTTGTAAATTATTATTATTGTTTATTTATATGATATGTAAAAAAATTATCTGATGAAGTTAAATAATTTTTCGAATCATCAAGTCAATGTTATCTTTTGGAAAATGTTTTGGGTTATTCTAAAATAATTTATATTTCAGTGAATAATAAAAACACATATTTTTAGAAAAATGACCTTTCATCTCATGTGAAATACCCATTATGTATTTAATTTATTCATATTTTAACATAAGTATCGTTTAAGTTTAAAATATATTGTTAATTATATTATATTCAAAATTATATTTTATAATTCTATAATAACGTTTTAGTCTTAAAATCATTTTTCTGAAAATCTATTTTTATACACGCAATGTGTTTTTATATTAATTAATTAAATTAATATATATTGATTAAATTTTTTAATGAAATATATATATTATATATTAAATAATATATTTTTACATTCATTTTATGATTTTGACAGTTCATTTAAAAGAAGAAAATTCAGTTATATGCTTAAAATGATTTATTCTAAAACTTTTAATTGTTGCTGCTTTATTTCATATATAAAATTAAATTAAATCACGAATAGATATTGAATATATAACAATGGATTAAATATTTGTAATTAAAATAATAAATATAATATAATAGGGTAAACATAAATTGGAGACCAAATTAATAGTAAAAATAATAAAATTTCTTATGGCGATTGAGGTAAAAATAAGTTTACTGGGTTGTTAAAACAATATATAAGGGAAAGAGTGCCTCCCACACATTTATAATTCAAATTGGATGAATATATGACAAAATTATATTTAAATAGATTCAAATTATTTTATTTATGTCCCATATTCCCATAAATATGACATTTTGTCATTAAAAGCTTTTTGGAAATTTAATGAGTATCTATACTCTTACTTATAAAAGGATGTTTCCTCTCATATATTATTCTCACAATTTTATCTCACTAAATCATCCACTCCCTAATCCACAACCATAATATATTAATTATTTTTGTCTAATAAATTATGATTTTTTCATAAGACTAATCCATTATGTATTATGGGTTCATAAAAGGGAGGTCTTTTTAAGGTTATGAGGTTAAAGAACTTATGAATCTTGTTAGACATATGGTAAGGGAATATCATATCAATATTTTTTCATACGGGAATATTTTATAATATTCACCCATATATGTTTCAGTAGTGTATATAGTATCCCTTCATTTTTTTTATCAAATTTCATTGTTAATCCATGGAATTTATTGTTTCAACTCAAGAACATTTATCAAAGGGATTTAGAATTTAATGTTACCAAAGCGGTATGGGCATATCATCTCAAATTGTCTTCTTTCAGACATATGTTATCATATAAACCAATTTATTTTAATTATGCCTATATTCTTCCATTTTTATTTGGTATGATATTAACCTTTTAATATTAATGGTATTTTATTATTCATTTGAAGTTATTTAATTCATTAAGGTGATGATTTAGAAGTTACCAAAGTATTGCGGGTTATACCTTAAAATCTCAATATTACTTGGATTTTTTATGTTTAAATATATGATTATAAAATTATATGATCTATCTACCACAAATAATATGTATTTTATTATCATATGGTTATTAATCTAGTTTAATTATTTTTTTATTTTCCTCTCCCCAAGTCCTCAAATTTCTCATAGAGTTTATTTAAATAAAAAATGACTTTGTTTTTCAATTTGGTCGGGATTATTTTCTTAGATACAAATACTTTCATTGAATATATTTTAGGAAATATTTTATTATTATTAAATTATTATTTAATTTAATTTTCAATTATATTTTACTTTCATATATTTGGATGAAAATTAATATTTTTATCATTTTACCAATGTTTTACTTTTATCATTTTAATAAAAATGTTAATGGAATGTTTTTTTTAACATACACCATATGAATGGATTTTCCAACCGTCATGAATTTTAATTCTTTTGAAAAATCTTTCTTATGTTTCAATGGACCTTTTTAGAGATACGTTTCCCTTAATATTTTGGAAATTTATTGATTTTAAATAAGTTATTCTATAATGAAAATGATATTTTTCAAAATAAATTTACCAATTGTATTATAATTGTATAGTAATATTTAATAATATTTGTGGATGTTTCTTTGGCATTACATGGAATTTGATCTATTTTTACCCATATTATAATTTCTATAACATTTTTATAAGTAAAGTGATTAAATTATTATTAATTTTTTTTTATTTCCATGTGTTATGCTATGATCAAATTATTATTCTCTTATGATATTGTCAAATTCATATTTATGAGTAATGGTTATGAAATGGATAAACTTGATATAACTCATGATAATGGGTTGGTTTGTTATATATCTACAATACATTGGGAAATGGCTAGGGTGCTGACAAACTCCATTGAGATGATTGAGTTAATAAACTCTTCTGATATGAAAGAGTTAACAATATGGTAGTAACTCCAAAGAGAATACTGGAAATGACTATGTAGGAATTTCCATTGTTGGACTCTATCAACAATGATAGTCATGGGAGTGAACCTTGACTAAGGATGTGATTTTCTATGCTTATATGTATTTCACATGTTTTTTTCTTATTCTAATGATACTTTCTCATGGATCATTATTTAAAATTATATAATACACACCCTTATGAATTCTATATATTATTTGGACAAAGAAATATACCATAATCATTGATTAATGATCCTTGAATAACTCATTATAATTATCTTTATTTATGATCATTTTTTAACACCCTTATTGTTATGTTTTTTCACCAATCATCATTTACTAAAATCTAATATGTTTACCCAAAATAAGAATCTATTACCACCATTTATTGGGTTCCACTTATTAATGATATGAAGAAATATTTTATCTATGTTATGTCTAATAAGGGTTCAAATTCTGAATAACCAAATTGGAAATGATGTAGTTCTTTTATGTACAAATTTTTTATGTTTCGAAGCATCTAAAGAAACTAACAATTTATCATTTATCATTGATTTTAATGAAAGATAAAGAATATTTATGTAAATATGAATAATATTTTTGTATAAATAATTATTGGATCCTATAGTTAGAATCATATAAATGAATAGTTACATTTTTATGCTTTCATGATAAATATTAAATGAAATCTCTGTGGATAAGCCTATGCATGATTGAATATTCTATTTTATGTTAAAACTGATGTGTTATTTTCATTGAAAAAAAATTATTTTTTGGATACATTAGAGTGGATGTGACTATGGTAAAGATTCACCTTGGGGTATTAACTCTGAATGGGATGAATTTTGAATTAACTCAATCATCACTATTTCTTGATGAGTAGACCATAGAGTACACATCTGGCTAAACTCTCTTATCTGATAACCATAAATTAATTAACATTTTATTGAATAATTAATATGAAGGATTTGATTAGATAATGATCATGGATGAGATAGGTTAAACAGAAGGTGTCATATATTGAATCAAAGATGCTTAGATTTAGTTATCCAATGAATGATTTTTCATGATTAAATTATTACTCTTATTAATATTGTTACATTTTATCAATTAATGGATTGAACCAAAAGAAATTATGTTAACTATGAATGTGATAGTTGAAGTAGTGATTGTATCACCCTAATTTTTTAGGATAAGTTACTATATAAAAAATTAATTATTTTAAATCCTTGTTTAAACATGAATACGAGTTTAAATGAATGAAATTTTCTATTGAAATATTCCTATTTAATGATAAAATTGTCACCTAGATGTTGGATTCAAGGTATGAATATTACAAAAAACTAAAGAAAACATTTTGGTCTATATATTTATAAAACTAATTCATTGGTTATAAATTAATTAGAAATTAAAAAAATTTATTTTGGTAATAAAGGAGTTGTTTTTACAGAAGAAAAACTGTTTTTATTCTTGGAAAAGATTTATTAATAATTTAAATTAATCAGTATTGGTGAAGGATTGTAATGAAACATGAATATATTTAATTTATTAAACCAATTAATACTCTTCTATATTTTTTTATAATTCATGCGGTTAAACTAAATCCATTTATTTGAAAAAAAATCATCACCTTTTTAACTTATGTTTAAAGTAATTTATAATAATTATATAAATTTAATTTTGAAAACTGGATTCCATTTCTAGAATCATGAGGTCTAAAATTTGTAAATATTTACCATTTATTTTTAGGTGTTATGAATAGTAACCCTAAAAATATTTATCAATATGGTAAAGGTTAAATTTGGTTATCTTGAGTAAAAAATAATTGTCATGGTCTCTATGTTTTTCTTATTAATTCATATAGGAAGAAGGGAATTGAACCCATATCAACATGGTATAGGAATATAACTATTCAGGAAAAAAAATTTCATGGAAATGACCTATATGTAATTTAATTAAACTACCAAATGACATATGTTACTTTTATATTTTTTTGTTCAAATAGGGATGAATGAATCGAGTGAATAAATATTAGTATTAATTTTTAGAATAATGCAATTATTTTCCTAGTGGTAAAATATTCATAAATTTTTGGGATTATATAATAAATTTATATTATTATGAAATGACAACATAGTATATTTTAAATTAATAGAGAAACAATGAAATTAATTAAAAAATTTAAAAATTCATATCATTAACATGATTTATAGTGTTTAATAAATTTAAATTATTCTTATATTATATTTTTTATTTTTAAAATTATTATATTTTAATTAATTTTTTTGTATTGTATTGAACGTCAAATTAAATGAATACATCCGTAAACTAAAATTAAATATATTTTATGAAAATAATACAATATTAATTTTGTCAAATATAATAAAAATACTCAAATAGGATAAGGGGGATAATATATTGTCCAAATTACCATAAATTATCAAATTAGGCAACAATTCTTAGCTTATATGAAAAATTATAACCCCTTAAATGTTATATTGACATTACTGTTATTAAGGTTATAAAAGGTTAACTAAGTGGTTATATCAAATATATCATTTAAAAAGAAAACATAAACCTATCGAAATATTATTTTGTGTTTTTATTTGAACTATATCCTTCCTGATAATTGAACCCATATTAATTTTTATTATCTAAAAATCTTAAATTTATAATTAATATTAATTTATTATATAGGGGGTTTGAATGTGTACTATGAAGGATAAGACTTGAGGAAAGTGGTTTCTGTTTAAATCCAATTTTGAATCATTATTTTTATTCCTGAATTTCCATCAAAGATATTCTATAATAATTAGTTGCTAAATTTATTTCATTTTATTTACCTTTATATATTTATTTAAAATAAAATTTCCCCCCATTTTTCTCAAATTATTTACTCTTGATATTGAAATAATGATTTTTTGAAAAACACACTTTTTCAATCTTAGATAAATAAAATTTATTATATATAAATGCTATATAAATATGGTTCCAATATTTTTTTTGAATATTCTACAATAATTTTTTATATTTATTTTTACCCAATATATAATTATTAAAAATTTGTTTAAAAATAATCATTTAGTCTTTTTTCAAATGTGTTACTTTTTAATATTTTATATAGATATGAAAGGAATTCCTTCTTTTAACATATAATATAAGAATTTATTTTCATACTATCCTAATAACCCAATGTATTGAAGTATCATTTACATGTTTCAAAGTATTTTTTTTTCAAATTATATGTTTTCTATAACAATTGGTAAATATTCATATTTTAAATAAATTATTTAAATGATTAAGGGTGATTTTTTGAAGAAATATTCATTTGATTATTTTAATGGAATTTTCATCTATAATAATATATTTTGATTTCAATATTGTTTTAATAGGGATATGATCCAAAGATACCTTATTTATCCATTCTCTATGTGGTTCTAGCTTATGATGATGATATTTTTGTGAAAAAAATTTATTTTTAAGGGATATTCTTTGACGAAATTGTGAAATTTTTATGTAACATATTTTATTTTTATGGATCAAGATATGATGTTATGTTTAATGTTTTATGATATTTTGGAACACATATGTATGTTTTTAAATATGTGATGGGTGGGCCTGGAATTATATATCCCTCTAATTAATTGGGTTATTTTTTTATATATCATTTGTTAAATATTGAAAAAAACATAGATATGTTTGATCCACTATGCTAAGAATGTCCATATTCCTAATGGACTCTTAGATCATGGTGAGGCTCTTGATCCACTATGGGAAAAAGTTCAACGGGATTAATCTAATTTAAAAAATACATTTGTATTCTTAATTTTTTATGATATGTGAAAGTGGTATTGATTCTCGATCCACTATGATTTTATAGTCTTCGTGGTCAAACATTAAATATGAAATGGTTTCTATACTGATGATGGTGCTAATGTTTTATGAATTGAAAATATATTTCATGATTGAATAATGATGATGAATAAATCTAATGATTCATGTATTTTATATTATACATTTTTATTCCCTAAATCATGTATATGATCCCTGATATATTACGTTCGAATATTGTATGAGATATTCCTCATATCATAACCTTATTCTTATATTATGATTTCATATGGTCATTGATGGGTATCTCCAATGTTTAACTATAATGAGCATATGATCTTACCCGTACATATGTTGAAATTTCAAAAGATATGAAGGAAGATTTATATAGGGTGTAATTATAAATAGTGCTTTATTGTATGATCGGGATAGGAGATGTTGATGATACTTCATGGTATTATAAGATTTTGTTTCTAGTTTCCAAAGACACTAAACCATTATTCACCCTAGTCATTTATATTTAAAATTTATTTAATATTCAACTAAATATTTTAATATTTATATATATAATGTATTTTTCACCTTAATTACTATTAGTTGACACTTTTATTCAATAATTAGATATCAGGATTATAAAACATTGTGGAAATATGAGGGGATGAGTCTTAGTATAGGATAACATCCTAATTTTTTTGTAATGTCCATATATAACCTTGGATAAACCTATTGTCCCATGCATTAAGAAGAATATTCCATGATTCAAAAATCCTATAAATTATATTTCTTGATTTTATGATAGTTCACTATGATTAATATTTCTTGATTTTTAAACATGAAGACATGGTAATGAAAATAGTTGTGATTGAAAATACATTGGTTTTCCACTTGATCAATCAAATTCTATGAGAGTTGGATTGAGAAATGTTATTGTTATGATTACATAACATTCTCAAATTATGAAACATAATGATATTAATAAATTGACAAGTACGGGGAAAATTATTTTTGCATTCTTTATGAATAAACATATTCCATATTAGTGTGTCTACGGGTCCATTCATGGACGAGTGATTGTTCTGCGCCATTAAGAAAATATTTTCAACTGTCCAATGCTTGGAAAATGGAAATGAGATCCCAGTGGTTTGTTATCTGTAATTATGAGTTGAACAATGGTGGAACCTTATTATGAATATATGACTACATGAATAAATTGAATCCATGAATGGGGATGAATTTAAGAGAATGATTTTAGTAATATTTTCTGTCATATTCAATGTAAAGTATGGATAATGAATTCCATGGAAATAATAAATAGGATGAAAAATCCATTGGTACCAATGAATTATATTTTACAAAATAAGCTTGGTATACTCATGATATAACAATTATCCATAAAAAATAACATATTTTTTAGTAGCTTAAATCTAAATCTATTAATGTTTTTATCTATAAGGTAAATTATTATCTATGAAGAAATCATTTGTTGTACAATTAAAGTAGAAATGAAAATGGGATATTCCCACCATTCCAATGATTATGGTAAGAAAAATAAGATCAAGTCTCCTGAAAATTAAAATCAATCACATTGTGGAATGATATTACAACAGTATACAATCCAAAAATTTGGGAAGAAACATCAATGGAATTTCTTGAATTTAATTTGTAGATGATATAAATATCGAATTAAGGGTTATAAATCTTGTGAATCTCGAATGGAGATAAATTTTCTAGCTAATTCCATATAGTTAAATAACATACCACCTAATTAATAATTAACACTCAAATACATCAAATTCATGGATTATGGTAATTTTTTCAACTAGTGCTTGAATATGATCATTTTTTATTATTATTTTCACCATATGTATCTTATGATCAATGAAATATGAAATATCATGAGATCACGACTCTTGATGTTGGTTATGAGAATAACATGGTGAATGGTACACTTATTATCTACTCTAGAACTAGAGACGTATTATTTGAGTATGGCTATACGAACTCTTTTATGTCAATGTAATCTGATAAGTGTATCGAATTAATAGCTCAATGTTTACATATTGAATTAAAGGTTATCACTACTAATGGTAAGATGGTATCATACACTTTCTATAGTTCTTCTATAGTCAATGATTTATGGATTGTTCTTTTGGGATATATTATAATCCTCCCATTAACTAAAGTTTATATGATTCTAGGAATAGATCATATTTATTTATATGGACCCATATTAATTTATGAGTAAGGGAATACATATTTCATATTAAAAAAATTGAGTAGGCCGAACTTTTTATCCAAATCCAAATTTTTATTGTCTTGGATGTATATTACTAATATATTATGACAGATTTATCAGGCCTTTATAATCCAATAATTTTGAGACTCATATTTTCATTATAAAACATTGAAATATTCCTATTTATATTTCGAGAGATAGGCACTAAGACGACATGCGATTATAAGGCCCGATGTGCCCAGAATTAATTTTATAAAAATATTAAAAATAATTTATATTGATAACATTAATTTTCGTTAATAAAGTAAGATAACTCTCAAAATGAATCATATATTATTAATATAAGACCACAGTTAATTCTGGAATGTGTGTTTTACCATAGGGATGTCTAAAAATTGGTTGGGGTAAGGCATTCAAATATCTTTCCCATCTGTGGTAAATTGAGTGGGTAAATTAGTTAATTATATTAATTAATTAATTTTTTAATCTAGAAAAAATTTATGTAAGAATATTTCCTTGGATAATCCTATAGGTTTTCTACATAAACCCTAAGAGTATGTCATAGATTCTTTACCTGCTTATGTTGGTCAATCACCTCAGATGATGACATAACATTGGATCAATGAGTATCAGAGTATAGAAAATGAGACCCATTCCTTCAATCATTGGATAGTGAGTTATTCGATGAAGAATTTTACAACCTATATGTAGAACCCATCAATCGTTGGTTTATGATTATTAATAATAAATTAATTGAGAGGATCAGTCCCTTTCATGGAAAAGCACCATTTGTGGCCATTTCAGGTGCTAAAGTACAAATTAAATTGTTTATTTCTTTTTTTAAACTGATTTTCCCATTATGGATTATTTGATAATAAATCATGGAGAACTATGGATAAATATATTTTCTTTTATGTTCCTCCCTGAATTGTTTTACATTTTATTCTAGTAGTATCATGCCGTCTTGGTTTGTTGTTTTGGGGTGGTACTGATCCTGATAGACACCAAGAATCGTGATGAAAAACCTAACTACGAATGGATCATAGAAGCATGATCATAAAATGGTTTTTCGTGAAATGGGTTATATCATTGATAATAAGGGATCTTATCACGAACACTATAGGAATCTAGGGTGTTTGGTGAATAAGGAGAAACCCCACAGGTAGTGGAATCAAACTTACAGTCACCAGATTGTAAAAAATTATGATCGGTGGCCATATCCAAAATTTTAAAGAAGATCCAATCCTAGAATCGATGATAAATTACCATACTTGAAGAGTGGATCATATTTGAAAAATTATGAATACATACCATTTTTCTGACTACCACACGACATATAGGGACATGACTATGAGTAATATGGTTTTTAGATTTTTTAAGGATGTCACACTGTGCTGACACCCTGCATGTCATTTACCCCCTTTCCTCTATGGTTGAGTGATTTGGTGAAGCACAATTCCCCGCACACACCATGTGCCTATGTAAAGGTCCATGGACAAAGAACACAAGTGATACCCCATGGGGAGAGGCACACTGTGTACTAGATTACACAGACACATTATAATGAAGGTGTCCATGGGTTGGATACACATACATGGTTGAGAAATTGGGTGTGACCCTGGGTGGCATGGGAATTACGTGTATATTCCTTAAACTCGATGTATACCTACAAAAAGGGGGATCCATGTACCCATAGGGAAACACCCTAGGGATGTAGTTTAATCAAACATCGTGGGGGTCCCCACACATGACATGTACCCCTTAGCTCTATTTGAGGAAACATCCAGATTCAATATATCATTTGTTGGACTTAGATTTCTACCAATGAGTAGCCTATTCTATGTTTTTTTACAGAACATGGTGGTGCTATTCATTGTGGATTTTGGGATATAATGTGGAATTTTTACTATATGAATATTGGTTAGTACATGCTTGATGATGGTGGGGACCATGCAGGATCACAACAGGAATCCTGAGTGGAACCCTCCATCTCGGTTGGGCAAGAGTCCTTGATGAATTCTAGAGTGGAACCCTCCATCTAGATTGGGAATTGTTCCTCAACCAAATTCTAGTGTGGAACCCTTGAGCATGGCTTTTCAGGGATTATATTATGACTTCAATAGTTGAAACCTCCATCAAGCATAGTCATGGGTCCTCTATCAACTCCATAATGGAACACAGAAGATAGGCTGGGCATGGAGCCTCAATACCCTATGGAATGGATCCTTTAAGATTATCTAGGTATGGGTCATATAATGACTAATATATTGGAATCCACCAGCTGGGATGGGTTTTGGCCCTCTATCAACTTCAAGAGTGGGACCATCATGATAGTTTGGGAATTTACCCTCTACAAAAAATAGTGTGGAACCCTTCAAAAGGGCTGGTCATAGATCCTCTATTGATGTCTATAGTGGAAACCTCCATTTGGGCTATGCACAAATCCTCTACCACTATGTAGAAACGTTATACTATACCAGGTCATGATACCACTACCTAGAAATTATGACCCCTCAATTATGAAGCATAATGATAGGGTGTGGCATTTTTGATATTTACATTTCAGAATATGAATGAGATGTTGTGCATCATTGTTGGGATTTTGGAACTATTTATGAAACATCTTCCTAGGATGTGCTTTGACATTGAGATCCTCATACTCTCTCATTTGGATTTATTATGACTAATTATATATATATATATATATATAAGTATCCATACATTGGGATTAGGTTACTGTCATTCTATGTGGTGTGACGATGCATAGGGTATGCCACATGATTTTCATTTTTAGATTGTAATGGTATGAAGAGTTTGCTATCTTGTTATGGTTTGAAAAGTATCAACATTTAGTTCATCGACTCACCATGTTGAGCCCACTACACTTTTAATACATTACTCCTTCTCTTTTTTGGGTTGGGATACATCCTATTTACTACATAATATCATCATATTCAAATTATGTCTTTTACATATACCGATTAAAAATTAAGGGAAACCTAATAGGTATGTATTTACTAACTTCTCCATGGGGTTTTCCTGCACATGTCATGTCTTATTCATATTATGGACAAGTCGACACCGTCTTCAGATGAGCAATTGGATACCTGGTATTTTGGAAAGTGTGTAGTTGTAACATCTTGTAGACCAGAAGAATGGCTTTCAATAGCATTTTACATTCCATTTTGGATAGGTTGGGACCTATTTCTAGTTGGGTATGAGTTTTCCACTTTACTTTTTAGTTTAAACTACCATACTATTGTACACACTTTTGGTTTTAAATTCTTGGTGGTTTCACTATTTTTTCATCATTCAATATATTTCATTTACACTTTTTCATTGATATGGTTTTTTGAGTATCTACATGTGCATATATAAATTAATATACATTTTAGTTATTCCTTTGATGGTATTTTCCATCCCCTATCCTATGCAGGCGGGCTTGGGGTAGTTTTTTCTTGAGCTCTGGATTCGATAGGGTCATGAAAGATTGGTATCAATTATGGTTTGATCTTTTCTATGATTTTGGGATTAGTACCCTAAAGTATATATGGTTAGGATTAGTGAAACAATGTCATAGTGTCTCTTGTGAGGCTCTCTAAAATGGGAATCTTTTGATGGTACTAGTGTACAATGTATCCATTCACTAGGAACATGAATTTTTTTTTGAATCGACATACCGGGACATTGGTTGTATGGATCAAGTGTACAAGAGTCATATCTAATTGATACTTTAATTTTACTTCTTATTTCAGATCCCCATTTTTTAGGTATATATATATATATATATTCTCAAATGATCGAGGTATGTCTTGAAAACTTTTTTGATTCCTCATTCAAGATAACCAATTAGGTTTTTGATTTATGAATTCAGAAGATAATATGATTAGAGATGAGTTATTTGTTCAGGGTCTATATCATAACATCTTTTCCTCCGGTCGAGAATGTAGCAGAACCCCTACAAATTGAGAAATAGTTTGTACCAATAGATTAAGATGAGGATGCTTTCAGATAGGGAATACTTTATGAAATCTTTTACTAGATGATGATAAGGATTCACAATGATCTAGTTTCCCTATGATGATGGGGGTTTTCTTCACTAATGGAATATAATTTTCATAATATTGTAGATCCCAACCAATAGAATGGTTTCACTTACAACCTGTTTTCATTGTAGTGAAACAGTTTGATCCATTGGTAACATATCATGACATTCATGTGTTGAGAGACCACTGAAGGTTCCGGAAATAGGGATCACCCTGGTATCATGTTGATCTTGATTCCCTTCTTATGTGGTTCAGGTTAGGAATGATCCTATGTATTGGTTATCCTAGTTAGTTTGGACAATTTTCAATGGTTTTCTTCATGGTGATACCTCTATAGGATGACATTAGGTATCTGTAGATTACTTTTATGGAGATTTTTTGTAATTGAATTAGACATGAGAGGAAGGGGGACACTTCCCCCCACGAAGATTCATCCTTGTGATGAGATTCAAAACATTGAGGGTGATTTGGTTCCACCTACAATAAATAGTTTAAAGTTATTGTGAATAATTTCCTTTGACTTGTGTGTTCAAGATGCATTGATTTAATGGGGTATTAGATCAAGTCCCAATTAAGGATAATATATAAGAAACGGATAGGATATGATCTTAGATATGAGGAATTCTAGATTGGGGATTGAGTGTGGTTCAATGTATGACCAATTTCACTACTATTCATGTAGATTTTTTAGCACAAATTTGTAATCCACATATACCAGTGTGTAGCCCTAGTTCTGGACCTAGGGATACTTTTTAGGCCCTTTATACTCAACCCTTATGATGGAGGATCCTATATAGATGTCTAGTGGTTACGTTTTTCTACCAATGGGGAGACCTTACACTGTGAGGAGAGAAAGAGAAATCATCACATGAAATAATCTATAATGGTAGTGAGACGATAAGATGATTCCTCATTATGGACTACTCATTGACCATCCATGCTCATATGATTGCTACCAGTCATTTTGGTTGTGAATCCAGGTTATGGGATGGTGGTGTCATCATTTTTGGAGGAGTGATCCCTAAATAGAGTAGGAATATCTCATTTATATGAGTTTATTACCAAATTATTATTTGGCTAGAATTTCCCATGGAATAAATGAATTTTTTGAGATATTTACACCCTCCTACAATGGTGGGGGTATGTTGACGTGATGAGTTTATGTCCCCACTCTGATATAGACCAATTTTTTGACTTAAAACAATGATGGAATGATTTTGTATTAGCATATCAGATGACCCTGTGTGGCTTCATGAGCTGATGGGGTGGTAAGCGGGTCAAAAGAGGTAGGGATTTATTAGACCAAGTGTGTTAATCTATGAAACTCTAGTGTTGTTTAGGAAAAAGGCCAACATAAGCTTTACAATTTTTGTTTATTATAGTCTCCTGAACAAGGATATGATAATGAACAAGTACCCCTTTATGAGGATTAATGACCTATTTGACTAGATTCAAGGCGAAATATTGTTCTTTAAGATCAATATATGTTCCAACCACCACCGAAAAATAGTTTGTGAGGTTTATATTCCAATGATGGTGTTTCGATGTCACTATCGACACTATGAGTTCCTAGTTATGAACTTTGGTATGAAAAAGTTCCTATCCAAGTTTGTGGCTTTATAGAGCCAGTTTTTAAAGACATGATTCAACTAGCTTATGGTTTCTTCATTTAAGGAACAGTCATCTACTCTTTATAGGTGGAGGAGCATATAGATAACATTAACATGGTTCTATATGTTTTCAAGAGAACCAAATTTATGGAATTATATCAAATTTCCCATACAAGATTCTTTAGGTTCACATTATAGGGAATGTCATTTTTTATCATGGGTTAACCGTGCACCCTACAAATATCGATGTGGTGCTTTCTTATGATCCACCGAAGAGTGTGTTAGAGGTGTGGATACTTCATGAATTGGATGGTATTATAGGTTGTTTATCATAGACATCTCTATAATTTCAACCCATTTGACTTCCCTAACATGGGTCGAGAATCTATTCACCTACTATGAGTTATGCCATATAACCTTCTAGGAGTTGAGGTTGGGGATAATGAGTGTTATTTTATTGTGACTTCCAGAGGAGGGTGTGAAGTACATAATGTATTTTGATTCATCTATAAATAGTTTAGATACATATTGAGGAAGTGGTAGTTAGTTATTACATACAATTTAAGTTTGTTTAGAACCCATGAGAAGAACTACACTACTCATGACCTAGATCTGGTAGTATTTTTCCTCACCTAGAGGATTTGGAGGAAATTCCTTTTAGGAGAGCACATTGTGGTTTATTCAGACCTTACGAGTTTCAATTACATCATGATATAAATATATATTAACATGTGACATTAACCCTTGTTTGAGTACATGCAAGAATGTTCCATCAAGATAGTTTATACTTTGAGAAAGGAAAATTTGGTATCAGGTACACTTAGTTGGAAGTCCCATGACCTCCTTCAGTAGGAGGTTACATCTTTTCAACAATCAAATATGTTGAATCCTTCAATTATTGAGCATTAGAGAGAGTCCCAAATAGAAGACATCGACCATGAGAAAATTCCTAGCCAGATATCCATAAGGGATTCACTAGAATTATTTTTTTATTGAGGGAATAAAATAATATCTTTCTAGGTATAGACAATGATTCCAGTCATGATATGGGAGGAGGTGATGCGAGAGTCCCATATTTCTCCACTACTTATACATATTTTTGTGGGGAATATGTATAGGGTACATTTTTGGTTTATTATTTGGTCCATTATAAGACATAGTATTGTGGAGTTCATATCTCAGTGCCTCTGATGTCGGCAAGTAAAGGTTGACCACCAGGTTCTGAATGACTTTTTGTAGCCCCTAGAGATCCAAATATGAAATTTCCAGAAATGTAAAAGGATATTTTATCATTTATTTAACAAAAAATGAAGGTCCATGAAACCATATGGGTGATAGTTGATAGACCCATGAAGTTAACATGCTTCATTTCTACAGGGATTAGAGTTCCATGGATTATTAGGGCAGTTTAATGTAGGGGAGAATTTTCACCTTCATAGGTTACCCTCAATTATTGTCTCTATCCATGAATTTCAGTTTAAATCATGATTGTAGAGATGCTTATAGGAGGCATTCAGAACCCATATAAGGATGAGTACATCCTTTCACCCCCTGACTGATGAACAGACTGAGTGCATTATCTATGTGGTGGAGTATATGTTGAGTTCTTTCATGTAAGAATTCAGAAGGATTTTGGATGATCACTTAGAATTCATATATATTTAATAAGACAACATCTAACCCTATACTATCAGCATGGATTTGTTTGAGTCCTTATATGGGAGACCCTTCAGGTCACCATTATGCTAGATAGAGAATGGTGATACATCTCTAGTAGGTCCAAAGATTGTATAGGTGATGAGGTAAAAGGTCCTGGCCATCCATGTGGGGACTATGAAAAACCATAGAAATCATAAATCTTATATATATTTTTGTTACATTCCCTTGTTGTTTGGGAAGGGAGGCCATGTTTTTCTGAGAGTCTCCCTTGGGTGAGGATTTTAGAGGTTCAAACGTGGATTAAATATTTTTCTAAGATTCATCGGGCCATATGAGATTATGCGGAGTGTTTGTGAGACTTGATACTACCTCCCCTACCCCCATGACAAATGTGGGTGCATGACATATTCCACATGTTACAACAGAAGAGATATGTTAATGACCCAATGCCCATAATTGACTAGGGTGATATGGATGTAGATAATGGTTATAACTTTTGATAACACCCAGTGGGGGCTGAGGATTGACATGATAGGACCTTGTTTACACTGACCATCCCCTTGGTTTTCAGGTTCCAGAAGCATTAGAATGTGTTGGATGGAGCCTGGGTGTTTAAGAGACACATGTGGGCTCAGAATACTGGGTTGTTTGTTTATTTTTTTTCTTTTCATGGATGAAAATAATGAATGAGGGAATGATGAAGATTCTCGACTTTATTTCTGTGTATCTTTAAAATATTTCTATATATATTTCCATATCTAGGCTCTATGGTAGAATGAAATTTAGAGGATTGATGCTCTAAAAATTAATTATATAAAAATATTAAATATATTTTGTGTTGTGAACATGATATTTTTTATGAAAATAAGATAAATAATAAACAAAATATGGTATTAGATATCTGATACCCAAGGTTGAGTCTGGTATATGTTGGTTACCCTAGTAATCATCTAAAATATGATAGTTAATAGAGTTCAGATATCTCAACAATTGGTGGAACGTTCCGTGGAAAAATTAATTAAATAAATAAATTAAAAAATTTATTTAAACTTGAGAAATATTTAATATAATACTTCAATGGATAATCCTCAAGTGTTAGACACCTAAACCATAGGGTTATTCTAGATATTCTTCCACTCCTTTCATTAGAAAATCACCTCGAATGATGATAAAAATATGGATCAGAGCATATCAGAGTGCAGTGAATGCAATGACTTCCTTTTATTTTTAGATATTGTGTTCTTTGATGAAAAATGATCCAATATCCGGATAGAACTCATAAATCTATGTTCTACATCATTTTTGATTAACATGATTTAGTAGATCAATCCATTTCTTGGATATTTCCCAATTTTGACTATTTTATGCACCTATGTACCGATTAAATTTTTTATTTCTTCTTTTCGTACCCATATATTCCTTTTTGTGATCGTTTTCCAAGGACTCTTGCCCAAAAATGGTTAAAAATTTGTTATTTTCACATTATCTCTCAATTTCTATGTGTTATTCTATAGTATGACCTTGCAGTCCTAATTTGATCTTGTCGGGTAGTACACAGCCCTATCATACCCCAGTAATTGGGATGAGATGATGATTGAGGTATAGATAGTTGAAGAAATGATGGATATGGGATGCTTCCCATGTTTTATTGATCACATTAATAATTTGGGTCCTGAACACCATAGGAAACTAGGGTGTGTGGTGTATACCAAAAAACCACGTGTTCAACAGAATCAGATCACCAACCACATATTGGAAGTAAATGATGAGTGGCATCTAGAAGCACTATTTTTAAGAAAATTGACGACCTGGATCGAAGTGAATTGGATGGATATCATGTATGGATAAAGGATCTGAAATTTCTAAAAATATCCTGACTATAATCCATGTAGTTTGATGAACACATAGCATATTGTACCCTTGTTATACCAGCTATGGTTTGAGAAATTAAAATTATGGAACACTTTGTGGTATCCCTACACACCATATACACCCTCTCTCTTGTGGATGAGTCATGTGGTGAAGAACACCATCAGGAACAGACCATGTTTTCAAGTACATGGGCATGATTAGAGAATACAGGTGGAACAGAGTGTGGAGAGTCACACCATGTACTAGAGAACCCAGTTATTATAAAATTTATATGGAAACAATTTAGATACATGGAAATAATCGAACACATGGGTGGAACCCCGAGTGTAATCAACATGTCATTCATATACCTTAAATTCCATGCATACCCAAAAGGATCATGAGCCATGTACTCTCATAGACATGAAAAAGTGAATGAGGGGGATCACATTCCATGTGGGTCCCCTCAAATGTCATGTAACCCTTTGATCATTATTATAAAATTTCATGCATTCTTATCTCCTCTATTTGGACTCATATTTTGGCCCGTGAGTAGCCTATCATGTTTTTTTTTTCAAGTAGGAAGTGATGGTTCCATTGTTTGTAGATTTTGGGATACGATGTAAAATATTTGAGGAATGAAGATTGGTCTGGTGACAATCCACTATGTTACTGATCATACATGATCACCAGATAACTCCTATGTGGAACCTACCATCTAGGCTTGGCAGGGGTCCTCGATGACAACTAGAGTGAAACCATTCAGTTGGGTTGGGCATGAGTCCTTGACCACAGCTAGAGTGGAACCCTGTGGCTAGGCTCAGAATGGGACATCTGTTAGCTTCTTGTGGAGAACCCTCCCATTAGTATAGGCATGTTTACACTACCATCTCCTAGAGTGGAAACCTTCATCTGGGATAGGAATGGGTCATCTACAATTTTCCACAGTGGAATCCTCTAGCTAGGTCGGGAATGGGTCCCCGACAGAATCTTGAGTGAAACCATTCTATTGGGAATGGAATGTTTTATCAACAAATTCTAGAGTGGACCCCTCATGTAGGGCTGGCCATGGTTCCTCTACAAAATTATTGAGTGAAAACCTCTAGTTTTGATGGTATGGATCCTCTACCAACTTATATAGTGGAACCCTCCACCTAGGATGGCCATGGGTTGAATAAAAACTTCTATAGTGTAACCCTCTATCTAGGATGGGAATAGGTCCTCTAACACCGAGTATAAACTTCCTATCATACCTTGGAATGGGTCCTCTACCTATATATTAATGCCCCTCAACAATGAAGAATAGTTATGAGTCATGGCTTGTTTTGGATGGTTACTTCTCCGAAGTCGAATGAAATGATAGGAATTATTGAAGGACTTCTAGAACTATTGGATAATATTCCTCTTGGACTGAAATATGAGATATAGATCCCATTATACTCTGATATGGGTTTCATTTTACGGAAATAATATATACTTATGTATCCTTAACATTGTATTTCGTTAGTCTCCTTCCATGAGATGTGATTATTTTTTTGTGTATACCATGTTTTATACATGTTTATCTTCTCATGGATGGATGGGTTTACTCTCTTTCTATGGGGTAAAATGACTCAACGAGTAGTTTAACTACTCACCATGTTGATCCCCCATATACATGCACAGGGTTACTCTTTCATTTTCTTGGGTTGATATCTGTTATATTTACTACCAACCGTGTTTATATTTCTTTTTTTATCTTACTTCTCCCCTATAGCTTTTCAGGAATCCTAATGTGTATATATATAATCACCATTAAATGGTATTTTCATTCCATTTTCATGACTTATGAAGATAATATAATGGTCCATAGTGACTTCATTAGATCTTAGGGATACATTGTACATTGGACGATATACATTAGTCATAGCATGAAGATCTATAGCTGGTATCTCTTGACATTTTAAATTACAATTTTGTCAGGTTGGGGCCTATTTCTGGTAGGGTATGAATTTATTCCCATTACTTATTAATTTACACTACAGTAATCTTCTAATACATAATAGTTTTACATGCATTTTTATTTCCCTAGTTTTTTATTGGTCACTATTATTCCTATGTGGTTATTCTTTTAGATGGTTGCATGTTTTCATGTAGGTACATAGAAAAAGTCCACCATGTGTTAGTTAGGCCTACAATGTTATTCGGGATCCCCGGTCTTATAATGGTTGGATTGGGTAGTTATGGATTAAGCCCCATCTTGGTTCGGGTTGTGACAACTAAACTATTTGACTTTGAAGGGGAATAAGTTTTTGTGGATAGATAAACGTTATTATATTTTATAGGAATTGAATAAAGGATGGTTAGAGAAACTATACTCACATCACCCTATAGAAGAATTTTTTTGTGATCTATAGTAATTCATCTAATAAGTGATGGGGATATTCCCTCATGTATAATGATATGGTGATAACACATGCCCCACACCAATTGAAAATACATGATAAATATTAATTGACAGATGAATTTGAGTTAGATGATGAAATTTACACATTGTAGATATAGATTCATTACAATTTGGATGAATGGTGTGAAATATATATGGATCAGAAAATTTTGAGGTATATGTTGACATATAAATAGATGAATATGATCCGTAGACGTTAGTTAGAGAATATTAATTATTATAACTACTCAATATTTTTCGACCCTGGTAAGGAGAACATTGTGGCTAATGCTCTATGT
This sequence comes from Viscum album, assembly GCA_963277665.1. Taxonomy (NCBI): domain Eukaryota; kingdom Viridiplantae; phylum Streptophyta; class Magnoliopsida; order Santalales; family Viscaceae; genus Viscum; species Viscum album. The sequence goes on along the minus strand of OY728163.1, from coordinate 1,636,021,485 downwards.
TAGAAAGACAATGATAGTTTTCCATTACAATGATTGAAATAGATTCATTACATATTAATTTTTAGAATATAGAACATTAAATCGTATGTAAAGGGGATAGACCCTATCATTCTAAGATGAAGGATCAAACATCAGTTTAAGTGAGAATTAAAGAGGCATAGAAAATAGAAGAAGAGTTGTAAAATAAGGGGAGAAATATTCTCAGGTTCAACCATTAATATAAGGTAATGATAAGTTTTAGGGACCAAGAATTGTTTTCAATATATACTATAACTAAAAAAGGATCTATTAGATGAGGCTCATAGTTCTTCATTATCTATTCTTTAAAAAGTTCAAATATGTATAAAAATTTAAATGATTATTTCTATTAGTATGGAATGTGAATGAATATTGCAGAGTTTGTATCTTTATTAATGGTATGACATCATGTTAATGATGAGAGATATAATTATAAGGGGATTCCACAACCAATACCCATAACTTCATGGAAATGGGAAAACATCACCATGGATTCTGTGGTCAGACTCCGAAAAATTTCTAAAGTGGAAAATGATATTTAGGTTGTAGTAAATCCCCTTATGAACAAAAAACAATTCATGTCCATCATAGAAGATTTACATATTGATCATCATTCTAGGTTATTCATTAAGGAAGTGGTGAAATTGATTAGAGTACCATATTTGATTGTATGTGATATATTTCCAAGTATAACAACAATGTTTTGAAAATTCATTAGGAGTATCATGATATAGAGTTATTTTTTACCAATAATTATGATCATAATTTATTGGTTATGTTTAAGAAAACCGTTGGAACCCTTGATTCAATGTTGAGATCTTCATCTATGGATTCCAATTTTTTTGGATTAATAGAAATCTAATGTCACATTTTCTAATAAAAATAGAATTCAATCATTAATTAATATTGATACTTATACGACCATATTTTGTAAGAGGTGGATAACTTATATAAGATAGGTTTGTGTTTTGTATGAAATATATTTGGAATTGAGATATCCATTTAAATATAAGAGAAATTTGTATCCATTCATCATTATATAAAAGATTCTTATAGCTTCCAAAAAAGTTATAGTGAAAATTTTCTTTGATATCTGGTGTTTGAATTTAGTGATAATGTTTATATGTGATTATATAAATCGATGAAGTTTATTATATTAAAATAAAAAGGAAATCTAGTCCCTGAGTTTTTTAACACCTTCATTAATCTAGATCAAGTATGTATGAAAGCATATCACTTTTCTCCTCTGCCGAACCTATCTCAATTTCACGATGTATTTCATTTATCAATTCTAAGGATGTACATACATGATCAATAACTTGTATTGGGTGAATTCAAATTGAACCGTATTACAATTGGTTATATATTTAATTTCATAATGGGAAACATGTCCATGAAAACTGATATATATAATATATAATGTAAAGAAAAATGAAAAATGTCTCTCTCTTACTATTCAGTGTATATTTTTTAATATAGGGTGAAAATAAATTTTTGAATGAATGATAATGTATATTTTATGAATTCTAAAATAATTCTCATTATGTCAAATTATTTTAAATATTTATTTATTATATAATTAATTTTAATTCTCATGTAACGCAAAAATAGTATTACATTAATTAATAGAGAAAATAAATAAATGTTTTAAAATTTTAAATGTAATACAATTTGAGTTATTTATAGTGTTTCATTAATTTTAGAAATTAATATGAAATATTAGTTATTTTTTAATATTTATTATCCAAATTACTACTTTTTATTGATTTCATTACTATAAAATTAAATTAATAGTTATAAAATGATATTAATGGTATTTTATGAACATATTATTTTACTAAATTACATAAGAATCATAGTTACATTGAAATAAAAAAGGGGATAATATAAGGTATATATTTTCATAAAATATTCATTTATAAACCAATTTTTACATAATAATATAATTTATAACACGTTATGAGTGAAAAAGATGTTATGGAGGTTAGGTTAAAATAGGTTAACTAACTCATTAAACCTGATGATAGGGATAAACACACCACTCATACCTCCCCAAATATTCATTTATTATTTTATTTATATAATATACTATAATATCATCAAATCTATATCCATTTTTAATCATTGGAAAGATATTTTCATCATTATTTTTCAATCATTTACTAAATTCTAAGAGTTCTCCTTACATCCCTTGCAAAGTATATCCTCTCCATTCTCTTATATACACCACAAAAATTATTATAGGTCAACAAAATACTAAGAAATTTCATTATAATAATAATTAACCACATTTTATTGGTTATATAATTCCCAAAAGAACAACCCTAGGATCAATAATATGAGATCTAAAGGATTTTTTTCAAACAATATGCATCTCCTTAACTGGTCACTTTTTTTAAATTATTCTTTTAACTACTATAAATCATTGTTTTTTAAAATAAAACAAATAAATTGGTATCCAAAATATAATTAATCATTTTTATAGTTATGTAACTACCATTATCCACTCTCATTCTCATCAATGGGAAGTGAATGCATCCCTCATGCCTACATATGGTTTACTGTCTCCACATTGTGATATAATTCATTCTTTCATCACCATAATTCGATGATGATTTTTAAGATGGGTTTATGTTTTATATATTATATTTATGACAAATTTATTTTTATTTAATGATAATATCATATTTATCTTCTTACCTTCCAAACTGTAGGAAAATGATAAGGGCACTCATTTGTATATGTGGTCCACCACCTCCCAAACAGATATGATTTGTTTTTTTCACCAATGGATTTAATTGATAGTAATATGGATATATTTAATGAACAATATATTTTCATATATATATATATATATTATAAAAATTAAACATTAATTTTGAAATATTTTTACATTACTTTTCTTCCATCAATTAGAAAATAGAAATTATGTTTACATGTGTACATGGCACACCATATCCGTGAAGAGTGTATGTAATTTCTCTATTTATGCCATTCCTATATTAATATAAATATATAAATAATGATTATATTTTTTATTTATATCATGAATATAATTATTTATATGAGGTAACCATTATCTATTTACAACGACTATGACTACCAAACTAAAACATGTTTGAAAAATAAAGTAGTTATCACCTATTATATTTATTTTAATAAGAAATTCTTTCAAAAAGTGTGATAAATATTAATAAATAAATAATATACTATATTATTTATATGATTTTGTTTTTTTGGATATATTTATAATTAATGAGTTTTTATTATACAGGATTTTCAAACATGAATGAGAAAATAATAGATAATATTTAAGTGATTCATGTTAAAATCCAATTTTTAATCAAAATTGTTTATGAATGCATTTCAGTGGATGAAATTATTTTTTGTTATACAATATATATCTTATCATTTCTTTGATAATTTTTATTACATGAGAATAAATTTTTTTCTATTCATTATCCTCTATTTTTATTCTCCAAATAGGAAAGGAATTTTTTAATGAAAACCTACATTATTTTTCTCTTCAGTAAAAAATCATTTTTCTTCCATATATATGTATTCAAAATAATTTTTAAAGGATGATTATAATTATGTATATTCAGAATTATAAATTTCATTTATACCCATGATTTATTTTTTTTGAAATTATTTTCAAGGAATATTCTTTTTATTTCTTCAATAAGGTATTTTTTACATTTTTGCATTAGTATGAAATGGATGTATTTTTTGAAATTATAATACCTAAATGAAGTTTGCAACCGTTATGACCACTAAATGACAAGAAGATTAATTTTATGTTTTCTTTTTTATTTAAAGATAAATTTTTTTCTATAATATTTGGGATTATTTTATATTTTTAATATGTTATTTCAAAGTGAAAATTTTATTTTCCTCTAAGAATATTCCAGTGATTAAAGAAATTTTTATCTATAATGAAATCATAGATTGTTAATTTTTGTTACTAAGTAATTCAACCAATGAAAATATACTTATTATTTTTTATATGGTTTATTATTATGAGAATTATATTCTAATAGAACACATTTATTTTATATGTGTATTCTTGGACAAAATTATCGAATCACTTACAGTACCCATTTTAATTTTAGAGGTTATGATATGATGATTTGATGAGTGTTTTATGAAATTATTGAATGTATATATTTATATATGTCTGTTTTTCATTGTGATATGTGTTATAATTTAATTATATATACCAATGATTCACTGGTTATTGTTTTATATATCATGAGATAACAATGAAAAACAAATTTATTTTCTTAATCCATTATGTGAAACACTACAATTTCAATGTTACATTATGGGAAGCTAGTCAATGTGGTTGATCTAATATGGGAATGTAGTCAATGTGAATAATTCAATATGGGAAAATTTTGTTGATTCCTGATCCATTATGATATTGTAAATATGTGTTTATTAATTGTCATGTATGATATGATGATTAGGGTAGTTTATATTTACATATCAAATGGTATTTATACTTATGAACATGCCGTAACTGTATATAATGAACTTATACTGAACTATTTATTTCTGATGATTTATTATTCTGATGATTATTTTTTATTGAAATCGTAATTTTTTATTCTAGGAATCATGTTTATGATCCCTCAAATATTTAGTGTAAAATTTTTAAGTATTTTTTTGTTACATACCCATATTCCTAGCATATGATTTCATATGTTCTTTGATTGAGATCTTCTATGTTTACCTTTACTAAGAAACTGATCACACCCTCTCTAATATTTCTTCCCCTAAGATATGATGAATGATTGAATTAGGGTATTTTTATGAAGAATTATAAGTGAGAAGATCTTTATGGGTGATTTTAATGATCATCCATGAAATTATATGATTTAATTTTAGACTCCAAGGAAACTAAAACATTATAAACCTTGGATATATATTTCTGAAATACGTTAAATAGTATTCAAAAATGATTTAATTTTTATGGAAGAAAATTATGGTTATATTTAGTAGTTTTAGTAATGAGAATCCAAATGATATGGGGGATAAGATGTTAGTGACTATGATTATTCTTAACTATATATCTTGAAATATGTTAAATAATATAAATACAAGTAGTTTTTTGTTGAGCCAAATAATATAAAATTTTTGTTTTATGATGTATATAGAGGAATAAATTCATCTTTAAAAATTTTTAATACCTTGTAAAAAGAACCTGGAAAATCATCTGAATGGAATGGGGAGATATTTTTAGTGTAGAAAATAAGGGAATTGAGTAAGTAACTTCTGATAGAAAATGAGATCATTAGTTAATTCAATGGATTCGAATGACTTGTTCCATTAGGTATCAACTAAGATTTAATTGATTTTAAAGTAGAATGTTTGGGTGTTATGTTAATAAATGTCCTAGGGGATTCTCAATAATTGAATCTATATGATTGTATGAGTAAAGATATTAATATTAATGGAAATGAGTCTAAAAATGACAAATGAAAGGTGTGTATTATTTTAACAATATTTTTTATGTTAAAAGTACATAGCCTAATTTTGTGGAGGTTGATGAGTATGAACACATGGTTTATATTTCATAATGTTGAAAGGAAGTATTAATAAATAAGATATTGAAATATAGTTTATATTTTAGGAATAATGTTTAATAATGGATGTATTTATGAATTTGGATTCTGAATTATATTTAATCAAATGTTGTATCATGTATTCAAAAAGTGATGGGGATTATGAAATATCATTTTTTAGTAGTGGTGCTTTGATAATTTTCAATAATATGTAGAATGGTATAGATAAACATGAAAAGTGATTTTTTAAAAATGTAATAATTTTGTAAAATATAAGGCTGAGGGTTATCTAACACTTTATATGTAACTAATGTTGAGATAATAGTGTTTTTTTATCATAAATATATGATTAATATTCAAAATGTAAATTGGATAGTATTTGTGACCCTGAAATTAATTTTTTACTTAAATAAGATTTCATTTATGTTATCATTGTTATTTTTTCATTTTTTGATTTATAGAATATATTTTATGTTCTGAGATTATACATGATATGTATGTATATATTTAACTTAGGGAATATTTTGTATTTTCATTTAGGGATTAGGGTGACTCGGGTCATTATCTTATTTTATGGATGTGTTTGGAACGTTACATAAATTGGTATATTATTCTTTTTGGGCACAAATATTATGGTTGATCCTGGAAAAAATATATTTAATCACATATTTTTTGGGTGTTGAATTTTTTGAAATATATTTTTGATGATATTTAAGAATAAATATTTATGGAATTAGTAATTTTTATATTTTGAAATTATTGTGAAGTTTTAGAGAATAAATAATTATTTAATATAATAAATATTTAGACATATAAGATAACATGTGTTAACCACCTTAGTTTTGGTAAATATATTGACACATAATGAATGATCATTAATTATTTTATGAACCATATTATCTATTAAAATTAAATTTTTGTTATTTGGATATATAAAAAAAACTTCTTGGATTTTACTTTTTTGGTGTAAGAAATGAGATTGAGTTAGAAATTATTATAAGTGCAACCAAAGGATAAAATTATTTATGTATATTTTTTCATGTTATATACCACAATAATAAAATTAATCTTTTAATCTTGAAAAAGGACCTTGAAAATGAAACTATTTGAATTTATATAGTTTTTTTATCAATTGATGGTCAATTTCATCCATCACCAAATTATGGGTTTGTGTTAATTAAAATTTTCATTATAATGTTCCCGGTAACAATATTTTTTTTTGGAAAATATATTTATCCTCCATGCCCATATTTTTACATCCTTATAATGTTATCATTATATAGAAAATAGATTATATGTTATTAAAAACCCATTATGTATACTACTTCTCCTTTTAAATATATATTTTAATACATAGTTGTTCTATGTTGGTTTTAACCAAATGTATTTTAGAAATTTATACCCCCTAATACCAAGGTAAAAATCATAGTGAATCAATTTGTTTAGTTGTGTATAATATAAGACCCTAAAAATATAGATTAAATGTGTAGTAATCTTAATTTATTTCTTACGTCATAACAATTAACTATATATGAAATGCACTATATAATAAAAAATATTATATATATATATATATATCTATTATAACCTAGTAATTAAGTTGGAAATAATGAATATTAAAAACAACATTATGAAAAATATTTCTGAAGATTTTTTATAAAAAAATTCTACTCATTGGTTCAAAATAAATAATTACTTTTTTGTCAAGTAATTTTATTCTTAAAAAAAATTTAGCCCTCAAAAATTATTTTTATTAAATTTAATTAGGGAAAATATTATTAATTTATATAGTTTTTATAAATTTTATTTGATAGACTATATATAATTTTTTAAATCACGATTTTTATATTATCTTAGGGTGAATTTATATTTTTTTCAAAAAAGATTTATTTTCCAATGAATAATAAAAAATAAATATTTTGGGGAAACCATCATTTCATTTCATGTAAAATTTTCATTATATTTTCAATTTTAAGTGCACATTCATTTTATTTATCAACGCATTAAATTATGATATATTGATTAATGGTTTTAATAAAGTTTGGTTATTATATATTTAATCATATAATTTTACATTAATTTTTATATGGAATTGAATGGATGTAAATTTAAGTTTAGGTTTACAATTAATTATTGTAAAACATGTTTTTAATGAGTTTTTTTTCACTTATTTAAATTAAATTCACCCGGTTATAGAAATTGATTTTAGTAAAATTGATTATATATTTTTTACCAGTATAATTAATATAATGTAATCGGTTAAACATAATTTTTTTTTATAATTAGTAATAAAAATTGGGTATTTATGTTGTCGGGGTTAAAGTGAAAACAGGTTTACCTGGGGATAACCAATTGATAATGATAGTAATGCCAGCTATGCTTCAATAATTCTTATTAAATGAATTTATTTCATGAATATCTTATCAAACCATTGATTTATTGTCCATTTGGAAGTATTTTCACATTATATTGACATTTTTATCATCAGAATCCTTCAATAAATTTCATATGTGTTCCTCCCCTCACTAAAAAATGGAACAATTCTGCTCCCATATTCATTCCATTTAGGCCATCCATATCATCCAAACCATAGTCTAAAATCTTCCACTATTACTTTCATAAATCCTAGAACATTTAGTATTATACGGTGATAAATAATTCAAGGATTACATTGTAGTCCAATAGTGTGATATAATATAATACAATATTAGGTCTCTTATGAATTTAGAAAAACATAAGGTTGGTGTTCTCCATTTCAATATTGATTCATTGAATTTTATATGATGTCAAAATAATTTTTTGTATATAATGTGTATATAATACCCCTTTTATATTTTATATAATTTATCCTTATAAATTATTTATATTTCATGTTACAATTAAATTATTTTCATCCAATGGGTTTTAATTATAATGTTACAAATGTGGTAGGGGTTTATCTTCTCAATTTTTCTTCTATGGGTTACATATTATACATCGAACCTATTTATTATAAGATATATAATATTACACAAGGATATTTTATATAATATGTCTATTCAAATAAATGGGTTATATTTTTTCTTTTAATGTTATATCATTCTTGCGGGCCATCATTCAAAAGGTAGGAAAGTGGTAATCATTTTACAATATAATCTCAGTTTATTTAGGGATTTTTAATGGATAAAATTATTATGATTAATGAATATGATATATATCTACCGATTTTTTTTGTTCTTATCATCTATTTATATATATATATATAACATTTCTTCCTATCACGTTTCACTCTCTATATACTAAGATGTATGAAAGTTTCTTTTTAAGGAAAATTGACATTTGTTTTCTATTCAGTTGAGATTCATTTATTCTATGCCCATATATTATTTAAAGTTATTTCAATAATATTTTCAATACACTTCAATGATTATTTAATTTCATTATCAACTGTATTTTTATTTCAGTACAATGGTTCAAAATAATTATTCTTATTATTTTTCAAAAATTGTTTATTTAACATTTTAACTACATTTTGAAGTGAACAATTATTCTAACACACACCACATGAATTAAATTTACTATCATAACTAATTTTATTTGTTTTTATGATTTAATTAAAATTTTCTTTTTTTATTTTCATTGAATTTTTTTACCTTAATATTTTGTAAATATTTAAAACATAAATTAGTGGTTTCTAAATGAAAAAGGTAATTTTTGGAAACATGTTTTTCAATGATATTTTAATGTTATTTTCTACATTAAAAAATCCTATAATGATTCTTATTAGTTATAGAGGATATAGTAAAATGTGACAATGTTTATTTATTTTAATGATGGTTTATGAATATATTTATGAAATGTTTATGAAACTTGTTTTCATTCCATGGGATATGCTATGATAAAATAATGTAGGTTTTATTATATTATGGAACTCATATGTATGGATTATGAATATATTATGGGAGAGACTAATATATCTCATCATAAAATAATTTATAAAATCCTATAATATAATGAATTAAATAAACTCCTACCATATGATGTAGTTAACTAAATGGATGTGACTCCTAAGATAATGTTTGAAAATAATGGGTATGATTTTCCATTAGGAATATTTTTCCACAGTGATAGTCATTGGGGTGAAACGATGATAAGGATGTGATTTTACTTCCTTATGATTATTGTAAAAAAATATTTATTATTATTATGATAACATTTCATGGATCATGATTTACTATTGAGGATTCTGGACACTTATGACATATATCTACTATTATGAAAAAAACGTACTACATGATTTGTGTTTAGTTAACTCTAAATAATTTTGTATGATTACTGTAATTTATGTTCATATTATAATACCATTTTTATTAATTTAATCTCACTTATCATCATTGATTTATATCTCTTATGTTTACCCTTATTGAGAATCTAATATCACCCTTTCTTTTTTATAATTTACCAATGTTTTGAAGAAGGGTTTAATGAATTTATATATAATAAGGGTAGTATTTTTGAGTAACCTAATAAGAAATGGTGTAGAATTATAATATTATAGTTTTTTATTTATCCATGTGTCCAATTATAATTATCTTTAGGGTTATGGTGTGTATCATAATATCTTTGTATGACAATGTATGGTTAACTATACCCCCTCACATTGATGGAAATAATCACATATTTAATAACTATATATATTAAATTTATGAAAGAATTTTGGTCATCGAATTAAAAACTATTATTTATCTTAATTTCATTAATTTAGTTATGAAATGAAAATAATGTTAATGAATATATACATATTACTGTCTCCAAGAATGATGATATTCATTTCTCTATCTCTAAATTTTATGGTACATTATAAATATGTGTATAATGAATATATATGACATTTATATCATTATTAATATTAAATAAATGATCTAACCCTGATAAATATAGATGTATTATAACCAACAAATCCAAACACACATTAAAAAAGAATACATTATAACATGAAATAGCGATATTAATAATGAATTATTACTAAATGGGTGGTAAGATGTTCTAATTAAATTTATAATGATATTATCATAATGAATATGATTCTATTATATAACTATAATAAATTAAAAAATTATACTATATCTTTCAGAACATAAGATGAAAGTCATATGTGAGATATGGGTTTTACATTATTATCTAATTTTAACAGTTCTTGTTTATGATTAAATTTTAAATAATGAAGTTATATCTAATATCTATAAAAATTTTCCCAAATTATATTCAAATCTTGATATTTATAGTGATTACAATTTCCCTTTTAATTTTTCTCTCTATTTGTATTGAAATATCAAAAAGAATGTTTTTAAGAAAAATCACCTCTTTTTTCTATTCGATTGGGAATATATTTCATTGAAATCAATTTTTTCATTATAATGTTTTAATGAAACATTAAATGTTAATAAATTATATATTATTCTCATTTTTCCATGGTTTACCTTTTATAGAAATTCATAGAATGAATCTTTCTGTCATCTTCTAAATAAGGTAATTTTTATGAATGTTTTAAATTGAATTTTTATTTTAACCAATATCATATGAATATATTGTATTTTAATCGACATTACTCAATGATTTTATGATTACCTTAATTTGTTTCCTCGTTCATTACAATGATGTTATTTGTTTTAAATATTTGTTAAATTGTTACAATTTAAATAACAGAAGTCAAAATAAATAGTTCATTTTTCCTAAGAAATATTTCAGTAATCTTTTAAAGGTATTCTTCATAAGTGATAACATCTTTTGATGATAATTTTTATTAAATGCAGATATAATAATAATTTCCCATCATTGTTAATCCTATGGATAGTTTATTGTTATGATTAAAAAATCAATGAATCCAATTTTCTTTAACATGGGTTAATTTATGATTAAATGATAAATGTTTTCATAATCTTATTATATAAAATGAATGGATAATGATAATGTGATGGGTGGGTACATTATAAAAATCCAATGTAATAGATAAATATTAATGTTTTATGATAACAAATAGTATACAGGTGGGTTTCCCAAGACTAAAAAGTGTACATGGGGGTTATTCTAAGCCTAACAAGTGTATAGAAAAGGTCATCCAAAACCAAAAGTCGGTAAAAAAATTGGTTATCATAGGCCAATAAATTAAAGAATTTATTAGTTATTATCATTAAAATAAGAATTATATGATTATTATTATGATTAATTTTATGTCATTGTTTTATGACATGACATATTTATAATTTTATGAAGTCATTGCTCATGCCCGATGATTATTCTATCATTCATGACTTATGAATTAAAATGCATTGTTTCAAGAATCAAGATTCTGAAAAATGAATTTCTAGGTATGATTTTAAAGTTTTAATATCATGTTGTTATACCCTTATGCTCATGTTAATATTAAAATGATTATTGAATGATATCCCCCTTGTTTAAACTTAGGGAACATATGATCTCATAGATTATTGTGTTTACTTTTCCTCAAGATATGGAGAAATGTTTTTATTATGATATGTTTAATAATTTTGTTTGTTGTGAAGAACATAGTGAGTGAATATGCTAATATTTTATGTATATTTAGTTTATGTATCATAATTTTTAAAGAAACTAATCCTTTATGGTTAGGTAATTCAACATAATGATATGCAATAAATATTTATAGAGTAAAATATATATATTAATTTTTGAAGCTCTAGAGCCACCATAGTTGGATTGTTCCATGAGGTTGTGAATAGATAACAGAAAACTAAATTATATGATGGTTAAGAACCTATATACAATTCTATATATGAATATCCTTTTTGATAAACTAATAACTTTTATAGTTATCTTCGATATTAATATATGGTCAGGATATCATCATTTGAGTTGGAGGGATTTTGGAATACCATGTACTCATTTTATGTGCAGGTGTGGTTTATATGTGAACCTTGTGATATCATTCAGTTTGATGACTATGTCGATATATTTTATGGCCTATATGAATTTAATTTTTCATTATTAGTTGAATTAATTTTTTGTGGTTCATATCGTTGATATTCTTATGTACTCTTAGTTAGGGGGATGGGTATTATCAACACATGGAGATTATTTTTATAATACATAGAGATAATAAATTGGATGAAAAACTCTCAACGAATGTTTTTTAGATTGGTGAGGTGTTCTTATAGGGTAGATGATATCAAAATATCGTATGTTAGTATACCCAAAGAAGGTTGAGGATATGGTTTCTTTGGATAATATTAAGAAATTCATATAGATTTATAGTTTCTTGGGACTAGTGGTTTACTATCAAAGGTTTATATAGTACATTATCTAGTTGGACCTATTGATGATGAACCTGACTAAGAAGGGTGGATTTTATCTTGGTTATATTTTTATGTGATATATTTTCATGAGTATACATAGATATCAGTGATTGTACAAATTCTAATCTAAGAAAATATTCGTAATTAGTATAAATTATGATGTAATGCAACAAGATTCAATTGTTGGTTCTGATGAAATATGGTCATGAAATATCTTATGGATTTAGATATTTGACTACATATTCATAATACCAATTAACATGTTATCATAAAAAAGAAGTAGCAGTGTTCTGAATCTATTTTTGGTATCATTATGTTTTATTCAAGAGGATCATGTGGTATGCATACCATAAGATCCTATTATACAATTTCAGGTAGAATGAACATAATATTCACATGAAATGGTAGGTTTAATGGATATTGTATTTTAGTTTTGATGTTAAATATACACCTACTAGATGGAACATCATTCCCGATACACGTAGATGAAGTCTCATACTCTAGTTGTATAGAAGAAAATCAACATGTGACTATTTCTATATATCACCATTTTGATGTGTCTAGGGGTCTTCGAGTATTAGGGATGCAGGAACCTTACATCCCTGACTATCACATATTCTCTCCTTAAAAGATTGAATGATTTTCAAATCATTGAGCCAGAATGTCTTTGTATGAGGGATAATATATATGATGGGGATCCAATACACAATTGGCATCACGGTTTCTTTGAGATTATCAATATTATAGGTCATGTTGTGGCCTCTACATGCATACACAATGTTATGTATAGGTCATCATATTCAATGAAGTGGGATGTCTTCTTAGGATTCACTAAGATATTCCAAATTATTTGTATATTATATTGAGAGACTTATTTTGGTAGGGTCAGAACATTATTTAACATGATTCTAGACTAATAATAGGTTGAAGGATAAGACCAATCATCCCACATGTTTTCTAAACTCCTTACGCATTCATTAGTGTTTGTCAGATGAGGTGACCACTGAATTTATCATGGAATGTGGAGGAATATAAGAGTTAGTGATTTTATTTGGGTTATTGTTGACCAATTTTCTATGGTTTCTTAATTTCTATATATTTAAGAGAACATATCTTCAATAATCTTGGTATGATCTATGTAGTGGAGATAATATGTATTTATGAAATACTAGAGAGTATCATTTTATAATGGGATACATGTTTCACATTTTTCTTCTAATAAAGAATGTAGAAGGATTTCAATATGTAGGATCATATTTGTGGTTCTTATCATCCCCAAACAGAATATTAGTCTTTGGGTACCATTTATATATAAGAGTATATCTTGTTATAATATGGATTTGAATTTTGGTGATTAGGAGAGAACTATTTACCATATTTATAGCATTCCTATAATGACAATTTTTTTGATTATATAGAGAATGGTCATATTGAGAAATTATATAGAAGGAAATAATGATAAACTATGTAATGGATGGAGACTAGGGGATCCATTTTTATATGGTCGAGTCACATACAATATACATCATATCATATCTATATGATTAATAAGTGGTTCTATACTATTAAAAATACAAAGAGGTTGTATGTAGACCATCGAAAACTCCATCTATTATGACTCCCTGACCCTAGATGTTTTGGGATAATGTATTTTTTTAATACATTGGCATGATTACAAGAAATAATGTCTCAATGTACTGATTAGATTAGCAGTCGTTGAAAATCTATTGCATACATGAATGGTACATTACACTTTCTAACATAAAACAAATAATAAATAATCCTTTGAGAATGCCATTATTCCCCTATATTAACCTTACATATCAATCAAAATGCACTTCTTGGCATCATGGGAAAACGAAACATAAAAAAGGGGTGAGCATTGAAGCTCTGTAAGGGTAAATAATTCAATAAATGCTATAAAATTTTAAGGAAATATGTGTAATAAAATCAAAATCCATTTAAACATACAATTGACCATAATATGGTAAGAATAAATTAAACATTACCATATAAACATGCAAATAGATATTCAATAAATCTAATAATCACATGTAATAACTAATTTCATAACGATGGAATGCATAATGCGGGACATAATAACTACAACATCAAGGCCTTGTGCCAAGACCATTAACAAATATTTTATTGAGCCCTATTTCCAAGACATTAGATTGTATCATGAGACCTATCGATGCATTGAGGGCCTATAACAGGCCCCACCTGTCACTTATTAATTCCAATGCATTCCTCATATGAAAAGGGTGAAACATAACATAAACATTCATATTAAAACTAGAAAATGAAATGTCAATACATTACCTATAAACCAAGAACGATATAAAAATAGAACATCCATAGTCAACAAAATCATAACCCATTCAACCCAATATAGATGATTTTTTATAATAAATCATCTTTAATCAAGAATAATATCCAGTAAAAGATGTTGACATAGTTGAAAAATGTTTAGTAAAACTCTTTGAGAGAAATATCCCACTTTCATGAAATCTTTTAAAAGTCCATCAATTTTTAACTGAATACATTTAAAAGATATTTTGGAATCAAAGTGTCTCATACCACTTTTAAACATTTTAAAGGAATTAATATTTTATAACATTCATTTACATATAGATAAATCCTTAAAATCATTTTGCAGACATGTACATTAATGAGAAAGATTTAGGAGAATAAATATTTAAAACATTTAAAAATATTTTTTAGTTAAAGAGTCCCTTAAAAATAAACCTTTTAAAAAATCTGTTATGAAATATGGAAATTTATGTTAAATATGTCCCATTAAATACTGACACATAAACAATCTCATATAATAATGAGATTAAGGAATTAACCCTTAAATTCGGTCCATACTTTCCATACATTTCCAAAACTATAGTATAATGTTTTTACAAATAATATTAACTTATATTAGATTCATAATAATATTTATGATATCATATATTATTATTTTATGAATTTATATTACCCATTTATTAACAATTACATGTTGATGAAGCATTTCATTTAATAATCGTTTTGTTTATCGTGTGTGTTTTGACATGTTATTTTGATCATATTACATAGGTCCTAATTTAATTACATTCAAAATGTATATTATTATTTATATATCATATATTATATATATATATATATATTGATAAATAAAATGGAAAACACCATTCATGGAGGTGGTAGTCCGCACGTACGCATGAACGTTGTTTCCACGTACTTATTATATTGAATGGATGCAAGTGAATGAAATATATGTGTGTATATATATATAATCCTTTTAGAATAATTATGTCATATATTTTACATTTATTAATAATATTTATTGATATAATCATTGTTTTATAGTGAACATGGAAGATGAGTCTCATCGCATCATGGAGACGGTAAGTCGTACGTACACGTGAGCGAATGTATCATTTTTCCATAATGGTCGAATGGTATGGAATTGAATGGAATATTAATTTTAAGGATGAAATTTCATGTTATATGTATTATTTTAATCCATTATGTTCATCTTTATACCCATAAAAATAAAATTTACATGAAAAATATTTTACACTATGGCGTGGAGATGGTAAGTCGTACGTACACACACATGGTGGTATTGTTTTTCATAGTATGGGTAAAAAGTGGAATATAGTTATCCCAAAATCATAAAAACATATAACCATATATTATATTATGGATTTATTATTTTAGTATTGTAACAAATTAAAAGGAGGAAGTAGAAGAAGGTATGAACTTTGAAAGAAGGGATAAACTACTACCTCTTCTTCAGGTTTCTCCTTTTGATTTGCACAAAAGTACTCATTAATATGGATTTATAAATGAATTTTTTCCTCTACAATGAAGTGAGGAATATTTTTAGGAGATTTGGACAGGGTTTTGGCCGAGCCAAAGAGATTTTGAGTTGTTAATTAAAGAGAAAGTGATGTGCCTTTTTATAAGAGAGATGAGGGGCACTTTAAGAAAAGCTTGAAATATTAATTTATTATGAAATTATTTTCATATTCTAATACATCCAAATTGATTTAGTTAGAGTCTATGATATAGATGGGTAGAAATAATCTAAAAAAATAGTTTTTATATATGATTTTTTTATAAATTTAAACTTATATTTTATATTTAACCATTGGTAAAATATGTTAACTCTTACCATGTCCTCTTATATTTTTATACTAAATGGTTAATTTAATCACTATAAAATGACAAGGAAAACCTAATTTGGGTCATTTATTACATATATATCAATATCAAAGTTACTTTTGTTAACTATATATTTTAATGATTTTTATATCATTTAATAAATTAGTATTTGATTAAAAAACTCATTTACCTCCATTTTGACACTATTAATTAATTAATTTTTTTAAAGTCATAAAAATTTAATTCGTTAGAAAAAATAGAATTAAATCATAAATCATATGTCAATGGAATCTAAAAAATTCATGGATGGCATAAAAACTTTTAAATTATTTTTAATTTAATATTTATAATAACATTTCACTGATTCCTTCATTAATAAGGAAAATACTACATCATTGTTGTGTCATAAATAAACTAAAGTATATAATGTCAAATAATTAAAAATAAAATACCATGATTTAGAAAATAGTTTTATATTATTAATTAATATTTATAGTAAAATATATCAGTAATATAACCATATATTAAATTTATTTAGTAAAATATATATGATTATGTTATAATTATCTTTACCTTAAATTAATTCATATAACATGTCATTATCACACCCAAGTGGTACCCAAATTCCAAATTTCTGCCTAAGTATTCTCATTTTCGAATATATATTCATCCAATAAGATTTTGAAATTTGTTATGGTATGTTTAAATTATTATAATATTACTTTTTACCCTTATTTACTTGATTTACACTTTAACCGTGGTAAATAAAAATAATTAATAAAGTTACTATTCCTAATTTCAAACAATAAAAGCCAAATATTAAAACACTTTATACCCTATGATTCCAAATGTGGAACTAATTTTTCAAAATTCCAAAAAATAGAAGTTTCAGTAATTAATTTAAATTAATTCCTTTTGTCCAAACCAAAAAGTGGGTTATTAAGAAGAAAAAAATATCAAATGATTAACATGTGTTTATGTCTAATTTAAATATTAAATTAATTAAAATGTCCTATTTTATATTAAATGATGAAAATATAATCTTATTATACTTTAAAACCACTCATATTCATAATTTTACAGTATAAATTATTTTGAATAAAAAAATTTGTTTTCAACTAAAATTTAGTATTTTAAACTATTCCTCAAAATATGAAAGTTATAAAAAAAAAGTACCAAACAATTATCCAAGATACATTTGTATGACACAGTTATAAAGAATAAATTAAATTTATAAAATTTCATATATACAAGTGTCAAATATTAGATTTAATAAGGGTTATCCATTAAAAGGCAGAAAAACTGCATTTATGTAAAATACATCTTTTATCTAAAATTTTTAAATTTTAATTATATTATTTCAATGAAACAAAAATGATGAATGTTTAAATTATATGGGATATATAAAATTAAAAATTTACTTAATACAATTCATAAATTCTTTTTAAACTAATAGTTTGATAGGTCGCGGCGCGCTTCAACTCGGTGTTGCATACATCACATGCAATTGAATTATAAAAAAGAAATGTATCATGGAAACATGGAGTGTTAAATCTATTGTTGTATGAGGCAATTATTTATTAATTAAGTGTTATATATATTGGGGAATAATTTAATTTTTGGGTAAGGAAATATAGTCCCTAGTTTATTTGGTGATATCTAAGATCATGGAATGGATAAATATAATTGTTTATCATTTTGATCATCATTAGTGTTTTGACCCCATGAATAATATTTTCCATGTATCACAACATCAAATATATAATATCAACACTTACCATGTGATTCTTTGGTACCATTTAAATCACAACTATTTAGTATTTTTTGTGTAGTTTTTACAATATACCAAACTACGAATCCGCAATGTTAGAAATAGTTTTTATGGTATGAGTACACTAGATACATGTTTATATCAATGAGGATATATGGGAGTGGGAGTTTGATATTGGGAAAAGGTTGAAAAACTATTCAATAAAGATTAATTTTTATTTATGAGAATAATTATTGAGTAAAATTTATATATTGGGGATTTTGTTTCCCCTAGACCATATCATATTTTAATATTAACTTAATGTTTTTTCAATATATGTTTACTGATGCTTTTTGGTCTATTAATGGTTTTAATGTTGTCTTGATAATCTTTTTTTGAGGTTACATATTTTTTTCCATGAAATATACTACAATTGATTCATTAATCCATGAATAGTGACCATGAAACCATGAAAAGGGTTGAACAATAAACATTTACACCATAATATGGCGTGGTTTCTCATCAAAGGGTTCATGTGTGAGATTTAATTTTTATGAAGTCCTCAGAGGTAATTCCCTGGCCTATGATATTACCTAGTGGTATGGTTATCATTTTATTTAATTACTAAGTATAGTTAAGGAACATACCATAGCTAATGAATTTACATTATGGAAGGCATTGCATCAGAATGTGTTTCTCTATATTATGATTAAATTCTCCACAATGGTTTAAGAATGAAATAATAACAGTGAAGGGTTATGTCATGCTGAAGGTAACATTGGAGTAAGTCACTTTTCCTCATCATGTAGAATATTGTAAAATTCATGGTTCAATGCAACAAAGATATCTATAGAGACTAATCTATATTAAATGTGGGAGGTATATCATATTGTAACTGCATGGGGGTTTTCCATGATAATATCATCTCATGTTTGTATTCTTCTTATTGGAAGGGAACCATATCATGATAGGAGTGGCCTTGTTATGGGGGTTACCCTATAGGTTTATTGGGTCATTACCTATATGTTAAGAAAAAAACATAAACTATTTATAATTTAAAAATAACATATATTAAATAAATTAGAATTATCATAAAACAAAAAATGTTTCCCTCATTTTTTTCCAAAGTACATCTGATGATCTTTCCCTCTCCCATTTAAAATTAAATAGATATATCCTTCAATCTATGATAGATTAGTTTGTTATTTCTGTTGGATCAACACCAGTGATTCTACATCGCCTCCTATGGATATCCATCAATTCTACAACTATTTCATATATAAACACTATTTATAACCTTTTTTCATTTTTTGTTCTCTAATTTTTATTTCTAACTATTTGGGAGAAAATCGACTATCAATATTCAATTAAAATATTCAAAAACAATGGTGTAAGTTGTTCATAAGGTATCTCTATGGTATATCTTTATTTGACATGAATGTGATGTTAGAAAGTGATAATTTAATCTTGAATTTTACTGAAAATAATATAACCATTTTCCAATGTTGTTTCATACTAGATCTATATTGATCGAGTTGTTAGTGGTCCGTTGAAAATTTTATTATGGAAACCATTTTCTAGGTTGGATGGTGTTCATTAAAAATGGAAGATAATATATCGGAGGTAGCCTAAGGGGTTTTAATAATTCAATCAGGTCTTAGTGATTTAAACATAAATTTACAAGGTTGATTCATAGATTGGGAATGTGTGTAAAATTTAAATGACATTGTTTAATGATTTTATTTTGAAATATAATTGGTACCACATTATTTTGATTTTTATAAAAGAATTCTGATTTTAGTTCTATTATAAAAAGAGTATTATTTTATTATCAAACCATTATTATATAGTTATTATAGGTTATGAAATTATCCAACTAGAGATGTGAATGAAAAGGTTTCATCGTTCCAAGAGTGGGCAGTATTCTCAACTGGGAAAATTTAGATTATGATATGATATGACACTATGTATTATTATTATTCACCCATTTCCTATTTATTTATATATCATAGTACCTAGGGTGGTTTTTATTCTAAAATGTATGTGTTTGTGATATGATATGGTACAATGGTGGGAAATTTCCCAAAATTTGTGTTGGTGATATGAGAAGGTACCTGAGGTGGGATATATTTCCCCACTATGTGTGTGATTATATGAGATGGTATTCAGGGGGAGTGGTTATTTAACTAAAGTTATTGATAGTGGTATTTGATGGTGTCCAGGAGCGGGAACCGTTCCACCCCTGGTGTTGATCTTTGTTGAAATTATGGGAAAGTCTTATCCATACCATTTCTTTGGTTATATATTATGTTTAAAAACACATGTTTACTATCAAAAGTATTTATGGTTGATTCTATGTCCGACAATGGAACTTAATAATCAATTATGGATTATTTTATTTAACATTAAATTATTTGTCCTAACACATCAGCATGAACTCTTTTTATAGACCGCATTGGTAGTTGTCTATAGATTCATATTCACATGATTCTTGTGAATAATGTGTACCAATGAATACTACATGGTCTTATTCCTAGAAGAGTGAAATGTTTCTATACAAGATGGATGAGATGTGTAGCTAGGTCATAGTTTGGAGATGGGATGAGGCCAGAATGAAGATTATTTTTTTGGATATCTATATTTCTCATTAATTTTTGTTTCTGTATACATGTAGGTAAATTATACACCAATGGTGGATGGTGACTATGTTTGAATTCTTTTGTTGATATTTACTATTGTTCATACTATTACCATAAGGGTTTCAACATTTATTTCTATTTTTTAATTTTTTTTGGAATTCCATGTTTATCTAATTTATTATGTGATTACATTTATCCGTATTATTTTTTCTATTATTTATAAAGATCACATTCAAATGGTATTGTCTACTAGTGTTATTATTAGACCCCTATCACTAGTTAGTATCCTATACCATATGAGGAAGAAAAAATGGGGTTTATAGAGACTTTTTTCTAAGCAATAATATTATGAATTGGGATAGGGGTGTTATGATATTTTCTAGAAAAAATTATACAAGATCATATGGAAGTATCCAATTGAAAAATTATTCTATGAAAATCCATGGATATTTGAATCTAAAAATGTTTGGGAAAATATATCTATCTCACCATTATCAAAAACTAGTTATTAAATTGGAAGATTATATAGAGAATGTTTTTTTCCTAATTTCATTCATTGATTAACTGATAGTCTCACACACCTAATACAAAAACTAGAAGCCTATTTATATAATTAATCAGATGATACTTCTTGATAACCAAATTTTATTCCATTTAAAGAGAATAATTTCACAAATTTATCTTAGGTCACACCATCTATAAGTACTGGAATTTAATTTGGGATAAATATTTTAATTTTTAAACAATTAATATTGATTTTTGAAATCCAAAAACTATCATCATGTGATAATAATCCTCTATAAAAATCTGTCATACACAATACTAAATTGTTGTAACAATGACCAAGGAATTGTCTATCCCATCATAGTCTATAACATGATCAAACCCCCACATTTTTTTCTCTTTTTTATGTATATTTAAATAATATATGATTTTAAAAATTTATTAATATTTTATATTATATACAAAATGAGTCATTTCAAATATTATTCTATTAATTTTTAAATCAAAAAATAATCTAAATATATATAATTTCTATTATACAAATTAATTCATGTCAGTATTTTAGAAAATATTTTCAATATTAAATAATTATTATCTTTGAAACAATTATTATTGTCGTTTTATTTTTATTGTTATTACTATTTTTATTATTATGTTAACAAAAATACCCCATTTTATGGATTTTTTATGTTCACATTCAATCATTATTAGAAAATAAATAATAACTTACATTTTCCAATTGATACATTGTTATTGGTGATAATGTGTCACAAACTACCTCCATATGATCCCCTCCATCCTATAATTATATATCGGAATAACCACCAAAACCACCCTCTAATAATCTATTGGGTTCGAACTGGAATTAAGGTTATAAAGCACACAACATAAGAGACATTACCATAAAAAATCATAGGAATAACATAAAACATACATTAATAAATAAAAAATCAATGAATTAAAAAATTATAATCCAAACAATTATATAAAATGAATTTAATATCATAAAATAATAAATTTTAATATCTCCAAGATAAATTACTGAAAGGGAGAAATCCAAATGAATTAACTTCTACTATAGTATACCACATTACAAAAGAATGTAATATCCTAACTGATTTTAACATCATATTATAATTTTTATGTACTACATTACATATGTTGTTTTTCTCCTTAGTTTCATTTTTTTGGGCTCAATCCTAATTATAGGAGTTTTTTTAGTTTTCTATGGTGTTTTGAAGTTGAATCATGACATTGTGTTCTAGTGGAAATGAATTCTAGTCTATTGTACATGTCTTCTGTTGTAGACATTGTGGATAAATTTTATTTTTGTGTCATATATAATAACAATAAGATTTTATGTTTCTTCCATCATTGGAACAACTGTGGTGTGGATCTTGGGTTGTAGATTAGTGTCGGGGAAAGTGGAATTTTTTAATTATTGAAATTTTTTGGACACTAATCCATAAAACAAGGCTTCATAATATTCTTCTTATTCTCTTTAGGATTATCATCGTGGTTATTACATAAAAATATTTTACCTATTTTCTATTTTTCATATCCTTCCATTTAACAAGTAATATATTTGAAAATTGATTTAACCAGGCTCTGTTGAAGTGAATCCCCTTACCTTAAACTGTTTGATTTTTTTACATTATTAACTTTTCACCATATAGTGTCTCTTACATTGTGCTTGTATTTTTTCTAGTTTTCCCAAAAATTTCTTGAAACACATTCTTAATTCTCAATCAACATTTTTCAACATTAAATCAAACCATTCCAACATGGAGACTTATTTAGGACATATTTGGATCCACCAACATAGTTCTTTAGTGGATCATTGTATCGAAGGATGTTGTTGTCCTCTCATGGAAGAATGATTCCTGTTTTAGTCTCTGATGTCATTCTTCTTCTAATTCCACATGATTCTTTATACGGATTGAATTCTTTAGTGATTGGAATTTTTGGATCTTGGTTTTTATTTCATTATTTTTTAGATCCATATGAAATTGAGGGGTTTTTATGAACCATAAATCCATGTTGTGTGTTTCTTTGAAATTAGGGGGGTACATGTTTTTATTTTATTTCATTGTTATTTGATCGGTTAATTTAGGAATTTATGATTTGGAATTCTTAATCTATGAACCATGCTTGAATCCTTTGTCCCTAATATCAATTTGGGTTGCTTTTTACACATGTACACTATTATTCAATATATTTCAAGGTATATAGATTAATTATTCCACTTTTTTATGAACCATTATTCCTCTCCAATTTTCAACAATTTATAAATCATGTTGAAGACAAGAAAATATTATGGAATAAATATGGTGGTTTTTGATTTGGTTTTTTAATTTTATTTTCCCTCTATTATTTTTAATTATTTTTTTGAATAATTTTTTTTGTTTTAAAGATGAATGAACCTTTAGTGATATTATAATTGAAAACATTGATGTGATTGAAAATGGGGTAGGGATATATCACCAGGTATAAACTATTTCCCCTAGACAAATTCTTATTTTGTAATGTTTAAACTATGTTTCCTAAGATGTGGCAAGGATATACTCATAGGAGTGTCTTCTTACCCGCTAATCCAATTATTCTAGAGTACCATGTGGCCCACTGATATTGTTACTGATTCAATGAGTCTCGTTACAATAGAATTTATTATTAACATGGAATTGATTTATCTAATATTAATATTTTAAATTATTTTAGATTTTTTTATGGAAATTAATTGAAAATACCTTTATTATAATGCCTTATAAACACAAAAAGGGAGATGTAATGTATTTATGTTATGAAACAATGTGTAAATTTTTTCCACCGTCAATTTATATATAAATATGAAATTTTTATTTATTTAAAAAAAATTAATTTGAATCACTTGGTGGGATCTTTAAGTGATGTTTTTCTCAAATCCTGATTCCACCATTGGCTGTATGCAGATAATGTTTCTTATGATACAGGTAATTGAAAGGCATCACAGTTTGGTGGAGGAATTTTTTTACTATATTGTGTAGGATTATATGGATGAATTCATGTTAAATGGAGTCGGAAATTATATGTTTTTATGTGGTTTGGTTGATTTTTATACCATGAAACTTGTTTCTCTAGAAACAATTGAATCTTTACTAATGCTATCTTTATTTTTCATACTGATAT
Organism: Viscum album; assembly: GCA_963277665.1. Classification (NCBI taxonomy): domain Eukaryota; kingdom Viridiplantae; phylum Streptophyta; class Magnoliopsida; order Santalales; family Viscaceae; genus Viscum; species Viscum album. The sequence continues at coordinate 1,635,996,374 of OY728163.1, read as the reverse complement.
TTGATAAAAAATTTATATCATATTTTTTAATATTATTTGTTTTAAAAACATTTTGAATGTTTATTCATGATTTCACAGTGCTTTTCTCTAGTATATGGGGATTTGGAACTCCAATTCCAGTCATGTCAAAGGCAATTCGATTAAAACCTTTTTAGGTAATCAATGTAGGTTCTTTAATAATTATTATCAAATAGAGGTTTATCTATTTCTACTTTTAGTATGAATTTTTTGGAATGTCATAGTAGGAATGAGATTTCAATGTGGGACATTAGATGAGAGCACCATGTTACTGAATATCCAAAAATATTTATAAAGATCCATACATATACATAGTTTCCAAAAATTATATATCTATATATTTAAAATGTCTTTTTCTAAGTCATTTTACTTTCTCTAGATAATTCTCGTTCAATTATTCCAATTAAATTAAAAATTATTTTATGGATCTTATGTTATATTGTTTCCTTTTTCTACTTATGTTTAGTACCATGTCCCTATATGACTTCAAGTTATTCATCAAGATCGTGCTTCTAATAAGACAAGGTAAGAAAAATGTCCAGTTGATCAGAATCCTATTAATATGGTTGTGAACATGGTTTGTGATATGGACCATGATGTGTTTCCTTATTTTGTTTATGATATGGATGTATAACCTAGAGGGGAAAAATTATTCATCCCCATAATTACATTAGAATGAGAACCATCATTACATGGGATGAATGGTACTCTAGAGATGAAGGACTAACTGAAAAATATTATTAAGCATTTCAAATTCCTTGATACTATTGAACTACTCAAATTGATGTGCATTGTATTCAATATTGAAGGTCCAAGTAGATAGTGGGGAACTAAATTTTCTTCCCTAGTAAGGTATAGTGATTGGAGAGGAAGGAGTGAAGTATAATTTTCATTTATAATTTTCTACTAGAATTGGTGTGACTCCTAACATCCAGGGAGTTTCTCAGGATTGAAAACGGAGCTCGTTCTATGATGGTGTATGATATTCATTTCATAATGATCTATGTGTTTTCATTTGAGGTTGTGTATAATGATAATATAAATATCCAAAGGTTTTAAATGGGTCTCTTACATGATATTTCATCATAAGATATCATGATAAAGAGAACTACTTCTATTGAGGTGGTGAATAGGTCCCAGGTGGTGGATCTTGACCTGACATATAGTACAAGATTGACTGTAGTTTCTCTTCCAAAAGGAAGTATCTCCAATGGTTCTTTCTTTTTTAAAAGAGGGTTCTCGAGACCCCACTAAATAAAAAATTTCTATTATCATTTCATTTATATATTGTGTTATGAATGATGAACATATATTGTTATAGTGTAGACATTTCTATATCCACTATTTACTTAATATTATACATAGAGTATTTGTCACAGAAAAAAGTTATAGTAGATCTTGGGATAAAATGAGAACCATGGGATACTATCACATTAATATTAAAAATATGTCCTATTATCTTTATAAATCAACGTTGCGGGACACAATTGATGTCTAACTATCAGGTGTTGAGGGATACTGTGTATTGATAATTATTTTAATGAAGTTATTTGTTTGTATTCTCTTGTACATTTGATAATGAGAAAAGACCTTCCATTTAGAACAACACATGTTTTAGGTGTGGTTTTATGTTCTTATCTATGGACTTGTGTATTGGTCTAATGAATTGAGACCATTAACAATGTGATGCATGTGATCATGTATTATTATTCGAGAGAAAAATCCATGATAATAAATTCATGTTGAGTTATCTTTTGTTGGGTGTTTCATTGGAGGTATGTCATTGGTTTAATGCTCGATATTGATGTTATTTCTTATGAGTTGACGAATTTATATCACAATCATAGATGATCGAGATGGTAGTACCTTCATAAATCCAAGGCCATAGCAGTAAATGGAAATCCATCTATAATTTTCAACTAATAATTAAGAAATGAACGAAGGTTGACCTGGGTTTGTGTCCTTCATTATGGTATATCATAAGAAAAAGCCACAATATTACCTAGTTTGTGTTCATCGGTTAATTATTGTTGTATAAATATTCCACTTCCATATAATGGCTTTAATGGTTTTTGAGATTACACTATTGGAATGTAAATAATATTCATTTTTATCAATATATGGGCCTACATGGTCACATGGAATTGCTTATACATCAATTTTCCCAATTCTGGTGAATAGGTATATAGAAAATTACCACCCCTACCACAGTGTCTGAGAGTTTTCCATGTCTCATAAATTCTGGATAAATAACTAAATTCATTATTATTAAAGTATGTAATATTTTGATTGAATTTATTTATAAAATGTAATTATAAGTATTAATATAAATACATAACAAATATTATATGAAAAAATATGTTCATAATATTCCATGTTCATGTGACCTTTTTAGTAATGATGAGTTGAGTGAATGACTCGATTTTGTCACATGATATATATTTATTATATTAAAAGTATGTGATAAATTTAGAAATGAAATTTACGACTTAGTCAATCAGTAATAATGTATCATTTAATGTTAAATGAGTGAGTACTAAGTATTTTTGGGCTCAACAAGTCCTTTCCAGATAATTTCAAAACTCACTACATATAAGAGGGGTGTGGATATTGCATGATGACTATTCATTGTTAGTTCATGAAAGCATCTCTCTCTCACCATCCATTCAAGAGAGATAATCTCTTAATACAAGTGATTATATCAATACCATCATCTTGTATTAAAGGAACATTAATGTGGTAATTTTCATGACTTCGAAGGCATCAAAATATCATTGTGATAGAACATGGTATTGAAAAATACATGCTCCTAAATATTTTAAAATTGGGTTTCACTGATCAATATGGATTCTTAATTAGATACTATGAGTAATGATTTACAATGTCATGCTTATGTCGATCACGACATCATATGAAAATATGTATTTTTAGATTATAATTTATTTTTATTAAATAATTCATAAGAGATCCTAGGACCATACTGGGGGGGTCAAATCACCAGATATGATAAGTTCAATCACTATAGTTATAAAAAACTTGATTCCCAAACCCACATTCTTATCTATCATTTCATAGTATACACAATTAGTTTCAGAGTGACCAATTGAATTTTTTTAATCCCAAAAAATTATTTTTGAATAAATTTATGTAGAATGTTTTAAATCGGTCCTAAAGGTTCCAACTACTCCATTATCCGATTTTAAATTTTTATTTTTTGGAAATAAAATAATATATTGAATAAAATTAGTATTTTTAGAGTTTTAATAATTGAATGAAAAATTGAATATAATTAATTTTTTAATGATGAGCTACATAATAGAAATTATAAATAAATTCATTTTCCATTCAAGTTTCAACAAAATCATTCCACTAGATCACATCTGACTGGAGTAAATTTTATCCACATATATGCATTAAAAAAATTGGTAGTCAAATCTGGATGCAACTAAAAACAATATTTTCCATTGGTTTTTCTCTATTTTGGGAATACACCACAAACACAAAAACCAAGAATCCACTAGTGGATTTGGTTGATTTTAAAAATAATGGTAGAATTTCTGTTTCAAAATAATACTACCTATATTCACTAAAATTTTGGGTTGGGGTGTCTTCTATATGAATCAAATTGTGTGGAACCCCTCTCAAGTAGCCGACCACATCCGACCAGTTCCCATCCCCCCTATGGTGAATATTTCTTCCACTTCTGGTACTGGGTTGATGCCTTGGCACCACCCTCCACCTCAATCTCTCATCCCTAGATTCTATAACCCCACCCTACCATGTAGAAGCATCATTCACCACTATTTTTTAATAGGGATTGTTCGGACCGATCCATCCTACTAAATAGTCTATGGACCCCAGTTTCCACCCACTGATATGTCAGAGTATCCCATAGCATCCCATCTACTCGACCATGCCAAGCTACCTTGAAACAATGGATACAGTTCCTTCTATAGTGGATATGGTTTTCAATTGATCTATCCACCACCCATGACCATGTTTTCATTCAGCGAAATTGTTTGGATTTCTTACCTCATCGTGATGAACCACTATAGTCTCCCCAACCATGAGGAAACCCCATGCTAGCTTCCTTTAGGTGATGTTTAACCCAATCTACCTTGTATTCAGTTGACACAAGTCTTACTGAACTGAAATGGGGTTTGGTAGGCCTAACCAACCGAGAACACGCCTTTAAGGGGTTTTCAGGGCCTGATATTGCCCTACATGGGGTTGTCCCGACCCGTATGGGCCTGGGATGGGTATTTGGGACAGAGTTATTTTTAAATATTTGAAAAATTAATTGAATCTATTAATTAAATTTTAGTATTACATTTTATCAAAAAATATCTATTTTTATAATTTAAAATAAAAATATTTTTATAATTTGAATGAATTGTTTTAATTTACGTATTAAATTAATTATTGAAATATATTTTTATTGGGAAATTAAATTAAATTAATATCAAGACTGAAGAAACTATTTGAATTCAAATAATTTATTTAAAAATCATCATAATTTATATTTATAGGATTATAATTAAATCCCCCAATTATTGTATATAATGAATGGTCTTGAGCATTAGAACAAACCATGAATGTCTAGTTTATTTTTATTTAAATACTAATTACATGTGTGTAATGTTACTAATAAGTAGTTAATTTTATTGATTATATGTGCATCATTTTTTAATATGTATAAGAGATTGTGGGCCAATATTTTTCCAATCCTATGAAACCTCACTTATATGAATGTGTATTTATACTATTACAATGATGTTGTTAGTCAGAGACAATGCCAAGTCGAAGGAAATTCCAAAAAAAATTGTACACTACCTGGGGATGAGATGACTCATGAGTCTATATATGACGCAAGTATGATTCCCTTAGGTCATGGATGATCCAATGAGTATAAATGGATAAACCAATATTATATTATCAAGACTAGTCTGGTACTGTATTTCCATTATGAATCCTTTTATTATTGTTTACCATTTTCACGACTTTGGGAAACACAAAAAATAATAAATATTTATATACATAAATATGTGATAAATGTTATTTATATTAATGTTCAATTGTGATAACAACAACATAGAATTAATAAATTAATATAAATCTATTATATTCATCAAAAACATATTAAAAACTCTCACAATAATATTATGAAGAAAACAACTTCAATATTTAAAATATTATCAAAACTTCATGATCAAGGTGGTCGTTAGCCAATGTTGAGGGTACCTTCTACTACTAAAGAGTTATAATGTGGGTGATGGGTTAACATAAATTATGTTCTCATAAATTTATTCTACAAATATTTATTTATTTAACATTATAGGAATATATTTACTATGTCTTATTTATTATTTTAGACAGTGGGACTTCACTAAACATATCAATGAGATGTGAGTTTTCATGGATTTCTAGTCAAACGCCTAAATTTAACTCTCTCAGTGTTAGCCTAACCAAATATTTTAGAATATTAGGGGACATTCAAGGATCCATTATACTAGAATACTCAATTTATATATTGTTCTAATTCTAGTACTGGGGGTTTATAGTGTTCGATAAAATAATGGGAGACATTTAATGATTTAAATATTTGGTAATTTCTAATCTATAATCAAGATAAAGTATTTATCTACTATTTTTTACTAATTATAAAATGGTAAATAAATAAAAAGACATACTGTGATATTTATTGGGAATTTGTAATGCTCTATCCATCACATGTCACTAATGTCTAATGTAGGTGCTTGCACAAAATAATACGATATCGAAAATTCCAGGGTTTGGTGTCACCAATACCTATTAATATACCTCATGAAGTAAGGGTGTTAAAATGTTTATAGGAGACTCATCTAATATGAATATGATGGTTATATTAAAATGAAATCATCAACATTTTATATGAGTTGTGGATTCAACATTAAGACATTGATGATTTCGCATGTTCTTTAATCTTTAAGAATCTTATGAAGAGAAAGGGATGTGATATATGAATTGGAAATACATACACTATTTGAATTTAAATATGAAATTTGGAACCAATTATTTTAATACATCCCATTATAATATACCTTTCATCAATATTTTCAGGTTTTTATTAAAATTAAAAAAACTGTTTGTAGAAAAATGTTTCATCACCTTTTCATTATGGTTTTCAATGAAACAGTAACATTAATTAGTAAATAATCTGTAGTTATTAAGGAGAATATATTAAAATATATGGAAAAAAAATATGTTTCATCCCAAATGAACATTCACAACATCATTCATAGAATTTTTATTAATAAAGAGGTTGTTTTATTTTCATATCATGAAATAAATCTATAGACGATTAAACACAATGAAATGAATTAATGATAAAAGTATACATCTATTCTTCAACTATATTCATCAATTTTGAGTAATGTATTGATTATTATTCTAGGTATTAATTACAATAGGTATCACATATGTGTATTTAGATATAGTAACCAAGTAAGTACATAAATGTTACAAGAAGTATGGTGTGTTATCCAAGTTGATGAGAAAGGGTGGTTTATAAGTCGTCGGTGAGAATCATACGATTTCTAATTTCCATGAAGATGTTACTAGATGAATTTATGTTTAGTATTAACAAAATTTCTTTCATGTCCTTCGATAATAAGATAAAAATTATTCTAGTTCAAGAATTAATTCCTTTTATCATGTTTGATACTCATAAAATTGTTTTTCAAGACATAAATCATAAGCAATTCATGCTGAATATAAATTTTAATACATATTGATGAGAGTGGTTTTTTCGTGAACCACAATTCAATTAAATTCTTATTTACCTAATAATGCAGTATAGTGGCACACCCTAGGGTTGATCACAAGGAGGCTGCTCACGTGTACAATCTTTCTATTGTCACTGTTAATAATATAAATAATATTAAAATACAATTTTAATATAAATGGGGGGATAATTTAAAATGAATAAAATATTGATATATTATAAATATATAAATATATGAAAAAACAAAATACAAAGAAAATGAAGAAAAGACACAAAGAAGTTAGTAAAAGAAAATCATTGTTCTTGGAATTTCATGGTGGAATTATCATTGTTATTCAAAATATCTATCAATGATTTATCCAATGTGGAGATCAATACCTTTCACTCAACACCCTCTCGTTTGAAATTTATTACCCTACACCGAGACAACTGCATGTATGGGTAAACTCTTCAACATCATTACCCAATCCAAACTCCACTATTTTAATTAATTAGATATTGATGGGAAGGAAAATTATTAAACGAGGAGGAAGAAGACAATTGTAGATAAAGTTGGGAGATCTCTCACCACAATCATTCAACCACTAATTAATCCCTAGAATAAAACATGATAAAACAATAAAGCACAATAAACTCAAATACCCCCACTTCCCCCCTTGAAAAACAGTGACGGTTAGCACTCTACAAACATGGAGTTAGAAAGTAGCCCAGTGGGAGAAACACATAAAATAAAATAAATGAAAGAAAAGTAGAAATGAACAGAAGAAGGAGAAAGCTATACTAATATATAACATAAAAATTAAGAAAAAATATAGATAAAAAACTCCCCCTTATCCCCCATGAAATGGATATCCTTGTAAAAGGGAGAGGAGACACATATTTATAGAGATAATGGGTAATGAAATCTCGCAAAAATTATGTCCTCCTAAAGTTCAGGACTTTTTGGACCATTAAATTCCTGAATTGGTAAATGTTCACTTCTTTAATTTTTTTCCCTATCATCTTCCGCATCCCTCCACAATGATTCATCATGATTTTTCCAAGTATTAAGGAGTTATGGCTATTTTAGTGCGGCAAATTTAATCTTTCTAGGAGACTCTTTGTCTTCCAAAACTCCATCATCCAATGCCATTAAGACTATTTATCTAGTGGATTCAGACGTGTAATACATAATGAAAGATGTTCATTAATTCCTATTAAATCTTCTTGTTGAATTTCTTCACCAAAGGACCAGTATAAATCAAGATAAAAGCTCAGCTTTAAAACATTCTAAATTTGCACACAGTTTACGAGGTCCAGATTGTGAATGATTTTGGGCCTCTAAATGATTGATTGAGCTGGAACACTAGAAGGATGAAATGAGTACCATGATGTAATAAGACATAAAAAAAAGAAATTTCACAATTTTTTTACTGTGGAAAATTATATGGCCAAAATACCTAATACAAATAAAACAGTTAAATCCCAAAATTTATCCATTTTTGTATTTGTGTTGAAAATTCAACAAAAACCAAAAAATGCAACAATTTCCCATAAAATAACACTATGGTGGGTATTAGAACTATGAAATACATTATGAAATATGTGAAAATTCTATCTTTATCACTCACCCACACATAATAATCTCACTCCTAGGCAATCATCATATATGAAAATCAAAATTCACACAAAAATAAAAAATATGAAAACATCAATGATCTCTTACAAAATAAAATTCCATCATATATCCACTATGAAAAACAATTCTCAATAATTCTCATTCTTCACATTTAAATTTATTCAACTTTAGAAATCCATCCATTGCTCAATCACAACCTACCTTACCTTGAAATTTTTTTCACTCTTCACTCAAGAAAAATTGTATCTTGAGTAATGCTCATACTTGGAAAGTGCATGTATCACCATAGGCTTGTGACTAATATCATCTCTCTACATCATAAAACATGAAAATGAATTTGATAATGAGTACTTTTTCAGGTTAATTATTTGGCTTAGGGTTGGTGGGAAAATGATTGAAAAAATTAAGTCTAGAAAGAGGAGGATAGACTCTTAAGTACAATCAAGAATATTCAAGGGAAAACACAGAAATTAATCACTAAATCCCTTTATAAATGGGAAAACAACACCTCCACCTTTTGTATGATATGGGAAATGATCTATGAAATGATTCCAAAGAATGATTGCATCCATGTTATTTACCATTTTTTCGTTTTTTTGTAAAGCTCTAGAAAGGCACAAATTTATTTTCTTATTTTTTTCATTTTTTTCATGGTGAATGAGATGAAAAGTTAACACAATGAATGAATGGCCATAATGACCTTTAATTGAGATAAGGATATGAGTTATAAAAGTAATTACAATGATAAATTCAAACTCATCTCTATTTTTTCTATTTTTTTCATTTTTTTTGAAGGAGAACCAGATGAAACAAATAAAGCACAATGAAAGGATTAGCCATGCGCAATTTGATCTTTATGATACACTGCCCAAAATTTTGACACACACAACACATCAACCACAAATGAAACACATCCAAATAACACATATGAAAGGCCCTTCTGCCACACTCAAACTTGAAATATCCACGCAATTATACTAATAGTACGGGTAGGTAAGGAAAAATAGGCTTGTAATGTGGCTTAAACCTATAAGGAAATTCATGGAATCTAAGGGATAATAGAGGATATATATAAAGGTAGGTCCCAAGATAAAATATGTCTAGCCAAAGAAATGCCTCAATCATATCAGAAACATTCCATGAAATCCAAAACTTCGAAAGAGAAAAATCAAAAGTTTTGGTTCTCACACAAAATCCAAGATTCTCTCAAGAAAGTGTGGGTATTTGAATGAATATTTCAAAGTTTTTTAGAATACCTCACAAGACATGAAAAATTGATTTGAGTCACTATTCCATGGGAATGGATTTCAGAAATTGGTCAAACTCATAAAAATGCTTGGAAATCCAATTCAAGGAGAAAATTTTCACATAAACAATCCTTTAAAATCCATTTAATCAAAAATCATTTCAACCATATCAAAATCAATTGTTGTGTGAAAAATGATCAGAGCATTCATTACAGCTAAATAATCCAAAAAAGATAAAAAAATAAAATAAAAATATAGCACAAAAAACATAAATAAAGTTTGACACACCCCCCAAACCATGATTTTACTACCCTTCTCTACAGCTCAACAAAAGAATAGTAATGGAGGGAAAATAAAGGGAAGGAAAGATACAACCTGACTTTATTTTTTAGTGGCAACGTTGAGTTAAGCTTCTAGATACTACCACTTGACCTTCAAGGCATGAAATAATGAAAATATGAGAAAAATAAATAAAAAGAAATAGGAAGGGAAAGGAAATAGGATAATGCTTGGTTTGACCCCCCAATCGAGTGCTAGGTTTTTACTACCCCTATTCCAGCAGTGGCATCAATTTTACCCCAATCTGAAGGTGGATGGGGTTTTTTTCACAGAAACCACCCCATCTTCTTTTTCCCAATTATATTCAGCCTAAAATAGTCATTGATTAACCCATTAATATATTATAGTATGTCCTCCCACTTTTCCATATGGTGCAGCTTAGAAGATTGGTGCAGGATAAAGAATGGGTCCTCAACTTCTTTAGCCATGACTTCTCTGGCCACTTCGACTTAAACATCCAAGTCATGATCATGTGATGTGGTTTTAAAAAACTCATAAGGGTATTCGGAAAATATTTGCACTTGGAGTGGATTAAAACATGAAGAATCAATATAAAAATATTCCATTTCGTGTAGGTCATCTTGAATTGTGATCTCTTTAGGCAAGGCAGCTGGGAATTATTTTTATACAAGGACATCTTCAACTTCTTCCAAATACAGAGATATGTAGGGAGGTACTTATTCTTATTTAAAAAATATGGGAGGATCACTTATCTATTTTTCTTCAATAAAATCATACCAATTTTAATCCAAATCATGTTGACCTCCCACAGTTGTATCAGTTATCTTTTCTGCTTCAGGAACCTCTTCAAGTAATGGACAATGAGAGACAATTGTATCTTCAAGTTGAGTCTCAAGTCTTCCATGGATTCGTCAACTTCAAATGTAGTTGGAACAACATTTACCTTTCCTTCTACAGCTTGGTTCTTTTGTTGTTGTCGTTCTAGCCATAGAGCTTTAACTTCTTCAACTTCAGATGCCAACGATGCTACCATTCTGCTTGATTGTTCAAAGATTTTAAAATTATTTTGAATCATTGCGGCATCTTGTTCTATTTGAAACATAAAAGTCTCTTTCCTACTAGAAAATTCATAACTAGTCCATGCATATGAAAAATCACTGAAATAATCCATGACCTAAAAATACTATGATATGCAATTAAATTATATTTTTTAGTTTCCGAATTTTTTAATTTTTTTTGGTTTTTTTTTGAAAAATATTGTGTTTAAGAGTTTGGCCTCCCTGGAAACGGTGCCAAATTGATGAGAGTGGTTTTTTTGTGAACCACAATTCAGTTAAATTATTATTTACCTAATAATGCACTATAGTGGCACACCTAAGGGTCGATCACAAGGAGGCTACCCTCATGCACTATCTTTATATTGTCACAATTTATAATATAACTAATATAAAAATATAATATTATTATAAATGGGAGGATAATTTAAAATGAATAAAATATAAATATATTATAAATATATAAATATATGAAAACACAAAATACAAATAAAATGAAGAAAAGACACAAAGAAGTTTGTATAAGAAAACCATTGTTCTTGGGGTTTCATGGTGTAATTATCATTGTTATTCAAAATATCTATCAATGAGTTATTCAATGCAGAGATCAAGACCTTTCACTCCACACCCTATCGTTTGAAATGTATTACCCTACATCGAGACTAATTCACGTAGGATTAAACTCTTCCACATCATTACCCAATCGAAACTCCATCGTTTGAATGAATTAGATATTGATGGGAAGGAAAAATATTTATCGAGGAGGAAGAAGACAATAGTAGAGAAAGTGGGGAGACCGCTCACCAAAATCATTTAACAACTACAAAATCCTTAGAATAAAACCTGATAAACAAATCAAGCACAATAATCTCAAATACCACCACTTCCCCCCTCGAACAACAGTGAGGGTCAGCTCTCCACAAACATGGAGTTAAAAAGAAGCACAGTGGGAGAAACACATAAAATAAAAGAAATGAATGAAAACAAGAAATCAATAGAATAAGGAGAAATCTACACTAATATATAATATAAAAATTAAAAAAATTATAGATACAAAACTCTACCTCATCCCCCTTGAAATGGAAATCATTGTAAAAGGGAGAGGAGACACATATTTATAGTGATAATGGGTGAAGAAATATCACACAAATTCTGTCCTCCACAAGTTTACAATTTTTAGGACCCATAAATGCCTGAATTCGTAAATGGTCTCTTCTTAAATGTTGTTCCATATCAGCTTCTGCATTCATACAAAAAATGACAACATCATTGTTCCACGTATTAAGGAGTTATGTCTATTTTTGTACGGAATATTTAATTTGTCTAGGTGACTCTTCGTCTTCCACAACTCCAACTTCCAATGCCATTGAGACCATTTATCCAGTGGATTCAGACGTATAATCCTTAATGGAATATTTTAATTTTCATCTAAAATATTATTGTTGAATTTTAGCTTTAAAGGACCGGTAAACTGCGAGATACAAGCTCAACTTTTAAACCTTCCAAATCTGCACACAGTTTATGAGGTCCGGATTGTGAATGATTTTGGGACTCCGAATGATTGATTGAGCTGGAAAACTAGAAGGATGAAATGAGTCCAATGATTTAATAGAACCTAAAAAACTAATTTTCACAAGTTGGTTGAGTGTGTAAAATGATATGGCCTAAATACATAATACAAATAAAACACTAAAATCACAAAATTTGGCCATTTTTCATTTGAGCTCAAAATTCATCTAAATACTAAAAATGTGACAATTTCCCATAAAATAACACTATGGTGGGTATTAAAACTATGAAATACAGTATTAAATATGTGAAAATTCAATTATCATCACATATATATTTATATGTGGATACATTATAAGATATATTCGAAAACTAATTAGTTTTCAGTGATATAATATAATGTTATTAAACTAATTATACTTAAATCCCTTAGGTATTTTCAACACACTTATATGCATATTTTTAGACAATAAAACATTTATAAATATAGGAAAGCCAAATATAATTTTTAATTAGTTCAACTTTAGAGTGTGAACAATTATAAAGGAGTGATAGTGGAAAATATACTTTAAAATATTGCTTTAAATGTTTAAGGAATATGGAAGTGAAGTATTTTCTATGTATGTTAGGAATATATATGGTTCCTTGTGATGGTTTTCGAAATAATATATTAAAAATTAAATTTTAGATCATTGTAATATAGCATGGAGTAATTCCAAAATGTACATTAACTTATACATATCAAATATATGATGACAATAAAGAGGATCAATGATCACACTTACATGTTTTTATAGATAAAAAGAATTCTTCATGGAATAATTCTTAAATTAACATTTCCTTTTAAATATTAGATTCAAGATGTTAGTAAAAGGATCATCAATGTTAATACTCATGATTTCTAGACACATACATTTTTCAAGACAAGATTTTCGAGATCACAACATAATCCAATTACCAAATGACAACAATAATGAAAACTGATATAATAGGAGGTATAATATAATGAAAATAAATTATTTCATAAGAAAATCTATGTATATGAAAAAACAAATTTGAGGATGTAAATAAACTTAAATCAAGAAAAAAAAATGTGAATCTAAAATAATGATCCTACATTTTTCTTAGTATATTATAGAAATATGTAATATTAAAATTAGATAGTAATGTTATAGACTACATTTCAATAAAAGTTGAACTTATATTCATTAGATAGTGGGAGAAATATTGTCTTGGGATTATTTAATTAAAAAATATTCACAAATTGTTCACCTATAAACAACATCCAAATAAGGAATAGAAGATGAATTTTCTAACGACACATACTACATTGGTAAGATAAAACCATTATGATGTCATTATATTCATCGTGGTAGGTGATAAATTATTTGTTGAGTCATAAATCCAATATGTAATAAATATATAGAAATTATCAGAATTTGTAATGATAAATTAATATTCAATAATATATTTCATGTATCAATGTATATATGATTTTTATTTTGAATAATGTTGTGGGTTTTCAAGTGAGACTATATGTGGATGGTACATGCACGGTACCAATATGGATTGATTGGAAATACAATGTTGTAATGATTAATCCCATTAATATTTTTCTTATCATAGCTTCTATATATAATTAATTTATTGGTTATTTGATGTTTAGACTCCTATTCATGGTTGGTTTCATATTAAACAACCAATAAATGGATGGTGACATGAATGAATGCATATAAGAGAAAATTTTTCTGATATCTAGTTCGAGATAAAAATTATGAAAAATGGTCTTAAGGTATTTATTTGGAATGAAACTTTTCCATTTGTATACCAAATGTTAATTGGATAAATATTTTTTTCATATAAAATATGTTGGATTACACATGAAAAACAAAAACTGATCTTGTAGTTGGTTAAAACTAGGATGAAAGTAAAAATCTATTAATTTCTTTAATGTAGTAACCAAATTTATAGGGAATGAGATCTACTACGGAAGATCTAATAGTTTAATTAATAAATTTAGTAGTTCATATACTAACAATGTATTGAAAAATACACGTTGGAACACTTTGAGAGTGAATTATTACCTATATCAAATATCATGAATCTCTCCAAGAAGACATGTATGGGTAATACGATAATATAAAGGTGGTGAGTGGCATTTAATACTCTTCAGATATGTATTAATAATGTATTCCATGATATTTATGATATATGATATTTCCATCCTATATTTTATAATAGGAAAATATTAGTTATATCTCTTAGAACTAAAAGGGAATTCATCAAAACAATCTAATTGTACTTGAGAATGTTCGACTTATATTTTTGTGGATTGTGGAGTGGGAGGGATTCTAGTTACAATGGGACCAAAAGTAGTTTCCCTATAAGGTCAATATGATATAATATCATATTTAAAATATGGTAGTGACCAACAACAATATCATTCATTCTAGTAGCAGCTAGGAATATAAACATTGAGTGCTTTGTGGCTAATGAGGAAGATAAGAAGCAATGTAGAATATGCAATGAATTTTTCTTGTTATTGGAAGGATATATAGTATGTAAATGATTATCATAATGTAAATTATGAAATTAGTAATAACCATGATTTCATTTTTGATAGTACTAAAAAGGAATAATATAGGGATTTACATATTTGTATTTTTAACAGATGAGGTCAAACATAGAATAATATCCATGAAGTGCAGATGTGGTAGACATAGTGCCTAAATCCATGACTTAACGGGAACATGCTCATTTTCATATGAGGACTAATAGAGATTGTTATCATGTTTGATCTTGTGAATAAGGGAGTTTTGTAATAGCAGGTTCCATAGACCAAACTAAATTTTAATTTTCATTTACCAATTCACATAAATAGGGAGATATGCTCGATGTGCACTTAAAATTATAGTGTACAGATTTATGAATCAATTATTTTATTCTAATCTGTGTATCAATTTTTATATCAAATGGTTATAGAAGATCCCATTCTATAATGAGAATCTCAGGATACTATGAGATTAATATTAAATATTTGTACTATAATCTAGATTCATCATAATTACTGGACATAGATTATGTATGAACATTTTGTGTTTGGGGATTGAAATAATTGATACTTCTTCTGATGATGTTCGCACATGGATATATTTGGTTGGTCATATCATGAGGACAGTCCCACCAATAAGAACACCACATATATCACATGTCGTTAGTTATTATTATCTATGGTCATTTTTATTGGTCTACTGACTTGAGTTATTAACAATGTGTTCTTTTTGATAATTTAATTCTATGTCGGGAAAATCCCATGACAAATAGGTTATTGTGTGACATATTTTGCTAGGAGAAAAATTGGTTGTATGTTATTGGTTGAATGGTCACGATGGAATTATGTATTCCAAGATGATGAAGTAATATGTCAGGCCTTGTTGATTGGGATGGTAGTACCTCCATAAATACATGTCCATTGTAGTCGATGATAAAACAATCCATAATGGTTAATAAATTAGAAATAAAAAAGGTATGATGACACAATTTTGCATCCTTCTTTATGATATATCATATGAAATATTATATTATATTACATGGTGTGTGTTTGTTGGTTGTGGTCATTGCTACGATTATTACATTCCAATTTCGAGGCCTTAATGGGTTGTTCGACTGTACTCATGGACTATGAATGTTACTCACTATTATTGATATATGGGCCTATAGGGTAACTCACTATAGAATATTCAAGAATCTAACTTATTTAGGTGAATATGTATATAAGTCATGGATTTCCCCAACACGGGGTCTGAGAGTATTCTATGTGTTTTCAATATTTGATAAATAAATAATATTCATTATTATTATTGTATTTAATGAATATGTTAAATTTATTATTTAAATGAAATTACAAGTAAGAAAGAAGATGCATAAGAAATATTATATTTTTGAATATTATTTTAATAATAAAATTTCATTTAATATGTTTTATAATGAAGATTCAAATTAATGACCCTCGTTTATCACATAATATATATTTATTAAACTATAAGTAAGTGATAAATATATAAATTATATCTATGACATAGTAAATCAGTCATAATATGTTGTATATTGTTTGCATAATGAGTACAAAATATTTGGGGGATCGAGGAATCTTTTCTTAGGAAGTGTCATAAGTAACTATATATAGGAGGATAGAAGCTCTCACATAATGGAAATTCATTTAAATTACATAATGTCCTCTCTCTTTTCTTCCACTTTCTAGAGAGAGATTCTTTCAATCCATGTTATCAAATTGAGATTGTCTCCTTGCATCAAAGGAACATCGATGTTGTGATCATCCGGACATTGATGGGATAATTAGATCACTATACTAGAACTAGAAATTCAAGCTGACACTGATGTAGATATTCTTAATCATGTATGGATGATATAGAGGTATTATTCTTTAGATCCTTTGTGAAACAATCTCCGATGACACACATTTTTCGAGCACAACTTCAGATCGAACGAGGTTTTTTATTTATATATTATTTTTTGGGATTTGAATAATCCATACAATATCCCCAAACTATACCAACACTCAAATATCCATAAATTTCATGTAACATCACTGTGAAGATAATATATTTCAATCCATAGCCCTCTCATCTTATTCTGTACACCCTTGTACCAACACTTTAGTTGTTATGATGGAGATGAGTGAGTTCTAAATTGGAAACAGTGACATTGCTTTTAAAAATTTGCATCCTACATCATCATCTAGATATAGTATCTTGACATGTTATCAGTGTGGTTAAACCATATATATGAAATAGTTTTCCCCCATGCCTTACAAATCGTTTCAAAACATCGGCACACATGGGTCACTTACATAATTTTTTCAAGATCATTCTTATACTATCTTTGGAATAGCCTCATTAAAACATGGAGGATCTATAGGGAATCTAGATGTTTATCAACTATTTAGTACCATCCACATTCCTATGTAGAGATTTAGTTACTTGAAGTTGTGGTGTTTCCAGAAATGGATTTTATGTGTCTTATGAATATGGGATAAACCATTTCTATTTATTCTATAATATTGAATAATTTATATAATACATGTGACATTAACTAATTTATATCAACAATTAAGTGAAAATTTTAAAAAATATAATTAAACTTATTCCATTCATTATGGAATTAATAATTCCAATTAGAAAGAACAAAGAGAAGGGTTTTCATTGTTCCTCGGGCTCATTATTGATGTGCAACTTAGATATAGTTAGGAATTTCATAGTTCTTATATTAAAAACAAAAAATGTGAGCATTCAGATGGATTTTTTGATTTTGTAAAAATTCCAAATTGATTTTAATCATCAGTGGTTGTTCTTAGAGACCTCATATGTGATATTACATGTGATTCCTGAAGAATAGGTCCATAATCATATTGGGTAGGGTCTCCTCATCTATAACTTTGTTAGATTCAATTTTTTTATATAATTTAATTAAAATAGGAATCTACAAGTGGATGCCTTCCCCTTGTACTAATAATGTTGCATAAGGTGTATCAGGATTACTATATGGTGTTTCCATTAAAGAATCCAGTGGAGTTATTGATTGATATTTTTCTGAGAACTCAACTAATAACAATTCCATCTAACCATATGGATCAAGATGAATTGAGGGATCATAAAATTATACCGAATAAAATGAGAGACATGAATAATATACACTAATGTTTTCCACCTTGGTAATCATCAATTATTTTTTCTATAAATGATAATGAAACTATTTTAAAAATGCATCAAATATGAAATACCTAAATCGATTAATGGTCCTAAAATAACATCCCTTTCCTTGAATAAATGAATGGTTTAACTATTTTAAAGGGGAAAAGTTGTTTTCCAAAACTAATATTCA
Source organism: Viscum album (assembly GCA_963277665.1). Taxonomy (NCBI): domain Eukaryota; kingdom Viridiplantae; phylum Streptophyta; class Magnoliopsida; order Santalales; family Viscaceae; genus Viscum; species Viscum album. Next base: position 1,635,977,963 of record OY728163.1, on the reverse strand, counting down.
TACCGTATATCATCAACTTAGAAGAAATGATTCTGACATTCCAAATACCACATTCATTGGCCGGTATGGAAATTTCTACTACCTTGTGATGTTTTTTGGAATAACTAATAGTATTACTATTTTTATGGATTTGATGAAACAAATTTTCCACCACCAACATGGAACTTTTTTAAGGTGTTCTGGGAGGACATCATGTTTCTCACTATGATTGAATGCAATCATATGTGTCAATTGATTCAGGATTTGGGCATTCAAAGGGAATATTTTCATTATACTATATTATGAAATTACTAATTATGGATTTGAGATGATATGTTATAGGGATACATGATTTCAAAACATGCAATCTTAGTTGATCCTAAAATTTTGAGACATATCCTGTCATGGGAAGCAATAATTTTCATGAGATGCATAGATTCTATAGTTTCACATGACACTATCAATGATTAGTAAATGTTTTCTTGAATATTTTATCTCCTTTGACATCTCTCACTTGTTAGGGATTGAATTTACTATGGGATTTAATATTTCAATCATCGAATGATAGAATGCAATTATGTTTTAATTTATAAAAAATTATGACATAACTAGAGGCCGGTCATGAAAATATGATTTTCTTTAATTATTTAGGTTCATTTTCGGTTGGGTATTTATATACATAGATAATGTAGTGCCTATCGATCTTTTCAAATTCTACCTCATGAGAGGAATTCTACCACCCATGATTTGGAACTCACATTAGTTGTGAATTTAGAAATGTTTGGGAGACAATATATTTTTAGGGAAATGATTTCCATTTAATCTGAACATAAATGTTTTGGGTGCATGTTATCTAAAAAATATTTGAACCTTCCAAAAAAACATTAGGTTGAATTATTATAGTTGTTCGACTATTATATTTCCAATACAATGGTAAAGGGTAATGTATTCCATTAAAATATTTGTGTGAAGTAACCTTCTGCTAATATTAATGTTAAAAATGATTAATAGAACATTATGGGACTTTATATTGAGATTCACTCTGGATTTATGGATGAGAATTCCTATAATGTTCTTATTAGTGTTTGTGAGACATTCTCTTCTCTTCAGATGATTCCTCGGGAGGAAAACAAGATGATTAATTCCATAATATCATAGATTCAATATATTTTATATAGAACATTTGTGAGAGGTGTCTTTCCTTAGTGGGTATCTATTATATCTTGATCCATTATATTATCCCTTCATCTGAAATATGTTGTATAATGGGATATTTTCATCATTCTATATGGGATACCGAACCTTGATCTAAAAATATATTATATAATATTGAGAATCAGTTTTGGGGTCCTTTCAAAAAATGATACAACTCAATCATTGTGTCTCAATGTCATACATTCCATCAAATCTAGACAGATCTCTATAATCCTTTTTAGTTTTCCTCATCCTCTTCTCATGAAAAACTATAAATGGAAAGATATGTATTTGAATTTCATTATTTCCAGAACTTGAACATCCCCTGTTATAAACTATATTTGGTTGGTGAGTGACCAGTTAACCAAATAAACTTATTTAAAGTCAATTTCTAACAAAACTATAGTAATAAACCAATAAAATTCATGTATTCAATAGAGTGTATGGCTTCATGGGATCATTATGGCCATTTTAATTGACATGTAACTTTATTTTACCTCATGGTTTTGGATGGCCTAACTTGAGTTGATGGGAATGAATTTTTATTTTAGAACAATATATTATCCCTAAATGGATGGGTAGGAATAAAGGATTAACATTATTATAAAAGATATGCTTTATCGTTGTTTATTCATGGGATAACCATTTGGTAAATGATTTTTTTCTTTTAAAAATAGTTTTTAGTAATCCATTAGAATGGAACCCATCAAATATTTTTATGTCCATCATTGTTGATTATATATATATTGGTCTGAGGTTGGAGGAAATTCATTGGTTGGACTATTTTTTTCTCAAGAGACAATGATGATGATACCATCAGTTATTTAGTTTTTGGTGATGTCTCAATTCTTATACAAGCCCTATGTGGATAAAAGTCATTATCCATTGGAGGATTTAGTTGTTGATCCTATGTTCATGAATGTCACACCCTAGTTGGGACACTATCATCATGGAGTATTTGTGATTCTCAATCCTAGGTTTTTGGGGCATTTGATATCATTGAAAAATTTGAGTGGTGGAATATCATTTCGCTTTGCCACCATAGACATATTTGGTCTGTAAAGTATTCCATATGTCTCAACACAAATAGTATCAGATAGGCCTGTTTGAAGTTTTGAACTTGGAAGATATTTACCTGTAACCTAATATATGTGTAACTGAACGACATCACTGGGTTTTTGATTCAAATCTGAAAGTTAGATGAAGGAATTATATACTATTGGTTTATAGGGTGTGGAAATAATGTTCTTATTCTCATGAGATAGGGGTGGAGGTGTCTTGGATGAGGGTGTAGTAGCCTCAACTATTTGGAAATAATCATTCTTTGACTATGATTTCTAGGTGTAGAATGAAATATTTTGGGGTTAATTACAATATACTCATGTTTTCTCAAGTATATATTCAATTTTCATTTTTCTCACTCCATTGGTAAATTTAGACTAGTTTTGATTCATTTTAGTTGGTTTATGTTTTATAGCGTGGGTTGGAGGTACCTCATTAGGTGATTGATGGGTGGAACCAAATTAAATATCATGGTTACTATCTAGAACCATAGATATTTTGGATATAGTGTGTTTTGGATCCTATAGTTTACTGGATATAATTAGTTGTTATATTAACTATTGAATAACTATGATTTTGGGTTTTTTCTACTGTATAGAGTCTTGGAAGGTGTAATATAGTGGTGATTTAAATTTATATCTCACAAAATTTTGGAGCTTGAATACAGGGTGGACTAATTTTTATAATTTTGTTTCTATGGTGTGGTATTTACCATTTATTGTTGTATATATTTGATGTTTTGTGGATCTCATATTTAACTAAAACTTGGATTATAGAAATTCATTAACTATGATATGTTGGAGTGAAGTAACTTTGTGTATGATTTAGTTATTTTTTTCAAAAAAACATTCATTTCTAATGAATCATGGTTTCCTCCATGGGGTTTTGTTTTTTTAATTTTACCTTTAAATTTCAAATACCTAATTATAATGCATAATCCACCTCCTTTAACATAAATTCTACCAATTATAACATAGACATTTCTATGAAATTTATTTGGTTCTCTCATAAAAATTTTATGGTGGATCAAAGCATAGATTAATGGGGTTCTCATATCTTTGAATGTAGATTTTTATTTTCATCGTGGAAATCATACTTCCTCAAATAAAACACACTTCTCTCTATAGATCGATGTCATAAATGATTTAAATATTTATATCCACGTTTCTTATCCTTTTATTTTTAAATCTATTGCAAAATTTAGTGTATTTCTCTTCATTATCAATCATTGTGGTGTTTTTGTTGATAACTGTGGTGGTACATGCTCCAAAATTATTTATTTGGTCCTAACATTTTAAATTTAATGGTTTATTATTGCAATGTTTTGATCTTGGAACCTTATTGATTCTCATGGATCTCAAATCATGTTGTATTATTGTTTACCCATGGGAATTATTATTCTATGTGTTTAAATTTTTTTGGTTTAATGGTTTATCATAATTTTATGAACCTTCATTAATTTCTCTTTTAAATTGATTTCAAAAATTGGGTATTGTAATGAAAATAATTTTCATTAAATATGTTGGTTTTGTATTTATTTTTATAATTGATTCTCCCCTTAACATTTTTAATAAATGTAGTTTAAAAAAAATATTTGCATAGTTTTAAAGATAAAATTCCAGTGACTGATAATATTTTTTAAAACACAAAATTGATCAAAATTATGATAGGGAGACATCATTGGGGAAGAACTCTTTTACACAAAGAATATTTTTCTAGGGTAATGTGTACACCATGTTTCTTATGTTGTGTCATTGGGTCACTATTGATAATTTTTTACCTCAAATTTATATTCTTCAAGGGTAATGTGCACACTAGATGGCCTAATGATCATAATATTATTACAAGTATCTTCATTGAGAAATAATTTTCAATAAACACAATATTGTTTTCAATAGTGTTTATCATTGAAATTTTTATTGGCATGTTTTTGAAAAAAATTTAAAATACTATTTATTTTTATTCCTTCTGGACATTGAAAAGTGTGATCGATTCCATTATTATTATAAAAAAATTTATAAATGTGTCTCATGACATATTTACTTATAATAGATCAAAATATGCATTTTTTATAAAGTCTTCTTCTAAAACACATCATGGGATACTATTGGGATCTCTTTCTTACACTATGAATCTCTAGCTGGGTATATGTAGATCATGTTTTATGTGAGGTATGTAGGGGAATGATGTTGTAGTATGTGGGTGGGTTTGTTTGATTTTTTTTTTGATTTTGGATGGGACATCATGTCACATTGATTTGGGACTTTGAAGTTTTATTAAGTTCTTGGGTTTCTCCAGGCACATTGGCACTTGTTTTTTTTCAAAAATTTATATATTTTTGTTGTTGTATTTATTTTGAATACTATAATTAGTCTACAACTTCTTATCAACTTATTATAGTTTCTCTATAGATAATTTTTTCCTAAATGTTATTATTTATGGTCAGGTGCGTTTCACAATATGTGGTGATGGGGAAGACACAAAGGGCATTGTCATGACCAGTTTTGGTTATGGATTATAGGGTTATCTTGTATTATTCGTTAATTCATTCACCCCTCTATCATAAAAATATATAACTACAATATATAGATTTATAAGTGAGAATAAATGTATACTAAAAATTTTCATCCCTAAAGACTCATGTTCCAATGTATGGATTAGTAAACTACAATGAAATATAATTTTTACCCATCATAGGTCATTTAAAATAAAAACATAAATATGGAACACTCACCATATTTAATTGTATATAGGGTCATATACTATTCAGGAAAAATATCTATAATGTGAGTTTACTATTGTGAAATGTTAGAAACCCTTCTAGTTTTAATGAGTTTTTATTTGAATTGTTGTTTTTGGAGGAGCCGTAAAAGTTGCACAGTCATGGTGTACAGTCTCAAGGACCATGTAGAAGGAATTTGTAAGTCACCTAGTTCATATTTTCATGAACCATGTAAGGATGTCAAATTACTAGACACCCGACCCGGTCCACGACATGACCCGAAGGGTGTTCCAAATTCCCTTGGGCTGGAACTTAGAGTCAGACATCATATATATAAACCGAGTGGGAATGATTTCAACCTAATAAATAGGATGAAATAAATAAACTAATCAAAAAGATAATGCAACAAAAACCCCCAAACTGAATATGAATAAATAAAAATCTGATCCAGATACAATATGAAACTAATCAAGTAAAAAATTAAAACATGAAAAAAGAAACTAAGAACAAAACTAAAACTGGATCAAGATACCACTATCTCTATGTGACTTCTTGTTCACCTCCAACCGCAAGACCAAACATTCTCCAACTAAGAGCTCTTAAGCTAGAAAAACAGAACAAACATTGAACCTGCAAAACAACCCGGGTCTACCGAGACCGAGTGGTATAGGTAGGGTGTGAGATAACAAATTAGTAGGAAATCACAACATATTCCAAGAGTTTCATTTCCCAAAATACTCCATTAAAACTAGTTTGAAATACAATTATAAAAATAAGGTTTTCCCATTTAAACAAAATAACACCTCTTTCCCACTATGATAACCAACTCACACCGTATATTATTTCTAAAACAGTTTACCATTGCTTAAATAAAACCAAAAAAGTGATATCAGGGTTGTAAATAAGGGAGATAGGTAAATAATACAAGATGAAAATTGTTGGACTCCTCATGTATTAATCATCTTTTAATGATCAAAAACCCTATTTAGTCTATAAACCATTTTAACTCTATGTATTCTATCTCACACCGAATGTACTTGTTCTTAGTAAAATCTATCCAAAGATCTTTAGTGTTATACACTCAGTTTGGTTACTATACACTATCTTTTGATTCACTTTATAATGATTTCTCTGAAAAATCACTAAGTTTAATTAATTCCATAAATATCATTGCTTAATTCTGAATACAGATATATGCCTAAGTCTGAGACACCGTGACCATGAGAAACCGTGACCATGAGACACTGTGACCATGAGACGCCATGACCTTGAGACATCGTGAGCATGAGACACCATGAACAAGAAGACACTATGACATCCATACATTGTGACATCAGGACACCATGACATCCAGACACATTGAAATCCAGACACCATGACATCCAGAAACCATGAACAAGAAAGAAACCATGACCGCGAGACCCCATGAACAAGACAACGTGACACCAAGACACCATGACAAATCCAGACACCAGGTGTGGGAGACATTCTTTCTAGGACATAATGTGACACTGTTTTCTAATATTCTTTGTGTTCCTCATATTTGAATATTTTAATGCACTGAAATAATTAATGTTTCTTTTGTAGACGTGTCTTTGATAGTATGAGGTACAAGGTGCAGAATACCTACAACCTATTGGCTCAAACACATGCACTCCAAGATAAATGAGTAATGCGGCCTAGAAACAAGAGTGAGAGAAGTTTCACGATACTAAAAAGAAAAAAATCTGGTGGGCATGAGCACAACACCAAAATACACTTATAGAATTGTCTCATAAAACTCGACACTGCTGAAGAACACACAAAGCATACTAGAATCCTAGAATCGAGAACATATTCGCACTGTCAAACACAATGAAGATCACAAGTTGGACTTGTCTGACTTGAGACACATTGTTTTCCATATGAGGACTCAAGTTCTACATCTTCATTATCTCAAGAAGTCTAGAGCTGCAAAGACTAACACTCAGAGAACTTCTAAACCTATCTCAAAATTTTTTCTATATTTTGTATCATTTTATTATCCTTGGAGAAGAGTGTGTATCTGTATTACAACACACTCTATATCCTACATTAAACTAAATGATACATGATATGCTTACCCAAGAATCCTTTTTTACTCTTGTGTATACCCACAGATAAGTGTGGAAGAGGTCCCTGTGTGTCCTGGTTGTTTGTACCAATGAAGACCTGTGGAAGATGTCCCTGTGTGGCCTGGATAGTCTTGTGTACTATTGTTAACCCCGATCCCGGGTGTGTATCAAGTTTATTTATATAAACTTCTTCATGGAATGTGATCACCAAGTGGAGTGGATTAGGTCTCATCTTAAGAATGAACCACTTGTTTCATATCTGTTGTGCTGCTTAATTTAATCTTCTCTGTTTTACCACTTTACTGTATAATTCAGATATCACTAAATTCACGTTGATAGTTACTCTTGGTAAGAGGTCACAATTGTCTGGTCTTAGTAAAATAGCTTCAAAAGAAATCATAATAACTGATCTTAAGATTACAAAAAACTAATCAATCATATAAGAAGTTATTTAAACAGTCAAACTTTTGTAATAGTATAACCTTGATTAACTGGGATGTATTTAATCTTTTTGGGAAATCTTTTAGAAATAATTTTTAACTAGAAATTTTTATAAATACTCAATTCAACCCCCTCTTATGTAATCTACTCCAACCAAAATGTGGTATCATAGGTGGTTTATTAAGATATTGTTTAACCTTATTCAACTGTGATTGTAGTTGTACTTTGAAGATCTGTAAATTTCTGTTAATTCTATATTTCTAGCACTTTCAATGTATTTTTGTATTATGGATAATATATTATATGGTTCTGCAACCAAAAGACCACCCTTATTTAATAGAACCAACTATAATCAATAGAAAATTAAAATGAAAATGAATTTAAGGAGTATGGGTTTTGAGATTTGGTCTTCCATTATAGATGAATATAGGATTACAACTACTGATAGAATCACACGGGATGAACCTATCAAAAATTCCTACAATAACAATTGCAAATCTATGAATGCTTTATAATTATCCTTAGAAGATGAAGAATTCAATAGAATTTCTTCTTGTAAAACTGCCCATGAAATTTGGGTTACCCTGTCTGTCTCACATGAAGGAACATCTAGTGTAAAAGAGAGAAGAATTAATAATTATACAATTAAATATGATAACATTAAAATGAAACCTGATGATCCTATCTCTAACATGTATCCTGGGTTCAATGAGATTTTCAACACAATTATTTCTCTTGGAAGAGAAGTCACTACCAAGGAACAGATCAATAGAATTCATAGATGTCTTCCTGACAGATGGAGAGGAACCTCCCTATCTATTAGAGAATCATGAAACATCAGCAAGTTACCCATAAAGGAAACAATTGGGAAACTGATGATATAAGAAGATGAATTGAGAGTTAACAAGGAATAAGAGAGTGAACCAAAGTGGAAATATGTTTCAATTAAGAACACCACCTCTAAACACAAAGAAAAAGGGAAATTGGAAGCTTCTTTAGAATTTTCTAGTAGTGAACAATCATCACCTGAAAATGATGAGGAAATGAATCAGTTATCCAGAAGATTCATGAAATTTTACCATAAGAAGAACTTTTTCTGAAATCCTAACTTCAAGGGAAATTATTACCAAAAAGGAAATTTGAAGAAGGATTGGAAAAGAAGTGACAAGACTGATGAGATTGTCTACTATGAATGTAAGTGAAAAGGACATATCAAGGCTGACTATCCAAAGCTCAAGTACAAGGGGAGATATGAGGACATGGACAGAAAGTTTAAAAAGGAAATGAAATCAACCTTGAGTGCTTCTGAGGATAGTTCAAGTGACTCAAAAACATCACATGTTGAGTAGGGAAACAAAGCCAATATGTGTTCAATGAAAAACACATCTGAGGTAACACTGGACTCTACTGTACATAATTAATACTATTATGAAGATGAGTGTGACTCTGAAAATAAGACTAATAAAGAAATGTTTGAATACTATAAAATTCTTGAAGAAACATGAAATGCACTAAAAAAAATATAAATCATTGAAGAAACAGTATGCTCTCTTGGGGACTGTTAAATCTAAACTCGCAACTGAAAAAGGGAAAAAAGCTCAACTACTCAAAGAGAACAACTAATTAAAAATTTCAAATGAGAAATTGAAAAAATTACCTATAAAAGTTTAACAATGGGAAAAATACCCTTACTCAAATGCTAGGAAAACAAATTTCCCCTAAATACAACAATGGCATTTTTTATCAACCTGGAAAAATAAATCATAGTATAACAAATTTTGTTTCTAAATCTAGGACATATAGGTTTACTCCCAGTTCTGGACACAAATCAATTAATTCAATTCATGAAACACAATCTTCTCTTTCAGGTTTTTCTAGGCCAAGTAGAGTTTATTTTTCAAATACTTTACATAATGCTTATAGGAAACTAATGAGGAAAGTATGGGTTCCTAAAGTACTTAATACTAATATTACTAGACCTAAACAAGTATGGGTACCAAAATCTGTTTTTGCTTAATCATTTTGTAGGAAAGATGCTTAATGAGTTCTTATAAAATTTTACAGTACTTGGATAATGGATGTTCCAGAAACATGATAGGAGACTACTCATGCTTCAGAAATCTAATAAAAATAAATAGAGGACATGTCACATTTGGTGACAATGCTGAAGGAAAGATCATTGGCCTTGACCAAATCGGTAACTCTATCTCAGTTTTTATTTCTTAAGTACTGTTTGTTGATGGATTAAAATATAATCTTCTTAGTATCTCACAATTTTGTGATGATGGGTTTAATGTTAGATTTAAAATGATTCTTGCAATGTCTTTAATTCTAAAAAAGAATAAGTATTTTCTGCATTAGGAAATGATAATTTTTACTCTATTAAATTAGAAACTTTAGCTTCTCAAAATTCTTTTTGCTAATGTGTATTTCATAAAGAGTCTTTCCACTAGAATAAGAGACTAGGACACTATAATATTTACTCCCTTAGAAAGATTACTAGAAGTGGATTAGCTAAAGACTTACCCAATCTTGAGTTTCAAAATTACAAAGTGTTTAATCCCTTTCAAAAGGGAAAACAATACAAAATTTCCTTCAAACAAAAGAAATAAGTATCATATTCTTAACCACGCGAAATAGATCACATGTATTTATTTGGACCATCTAGATTTTCTAATATAAATGGGAAGCACTATATTTATGTTATACTAGATGAATTTTCTAGATATACTTGGAACTTTTTTATGTCTCACATAAGTGAAACCTGCTCTTATTTTACTAAATATTCCAAATATGTGGAAAATATATGTGGACATAGAATTAAATCCTTAAAAAGTGATCATGTCCTTGAGTTTTAAAATCAAGAGTTTGAATCCTTTTGCTCAAAAAATGTTTATAGTCACAATTTCTCTGCGCTTAGAACACCTCAAAAAAATGGATTTGTAGAAATAAGAAATAGAATGCTGTAAGAGATTGGTAGAACAAATCTTAGTGAATATGACCTACCTATTTATTTTTGGGCTGAATCTATCAATATTACTTGCTACATAATCAATACAATGTTAATCAGACCCATTATTAAAAGGACTCCTTATGAGTTATGGAATAATAGAAAACCCAATGTTAACAACTTTCATGTTTTTGGTTCAAAAGTCTATATACTTAATAATAAAGATAATCTTGAAAAATGTGCATCCAAGAGTGATGAAGGTATCTTTTTAGGATATTCCATATCCAATAAATCCTATAGAGTGTTCAATAAAATAACTAAATGTGTGGAAGAATATGTCCATGTCAAATTTGATTAAACAGATCAACATGAGCCTAAAACCATTCTAGAGAAACTAGAGGATAATGTATCAAATCTGAATATTAATCCAAAATCCTCAAACAATTCTGTGAAAGAATTTGTGAAAACTTCCAGTTTTGGAAATTCCTTAGAATCACATCATAATGAACCCAAACCTTTTGATGAAATGGAAATCACTAGTCCCTCCTTTTCTAGAGGTATTAGAACTCTTAAGAACAATCCTTTAGATGCTGTTATAGGAGACCTAGACAAAGGAAGTCAAACTATAGATTCTCTTAAAAATCAGGTTGAACATCAAGTATTCTTGTCACAACATGAACCTAAAAACATTAATTATTCTATCAATGATGAATTTTTGGGTTATGGCTATGCAAGAAGAAATTAATCAGTTTTAGAGGAACAAAGATTGGAAACTTGTTTAAAGGGCTAAGGACACATTCACTAAAGGAACTAAATGGATGTATATAAATAAGTTAGATGAGGTTGGTAACATAGTTAGAAACAAGGATTAATTATTTGCACAAGGATATAATAAATAAGAATGAATTGACTTTGAGGAGAACATTGCACCAGTATCTAGACATGAAGCCATCAGAATCTTGCTTGGTTATTCTACACATCTAAATTTCAAACTATATCAAATGGATTTTAATAGTGCATTCTTAAATGGGTATATAGCTAAGGATGTCTTTATTGAACAACCCCCTATATTTACAAACCCCCATTTTCCAAATCATATTTTTTAATTATCAAAAGCATTATATGTTTTAAAATAATCTCCAAGAGCTTGGTATGATTCGTTGAGTACTTTTATTATTTACAAAGGTATTACAAAAGGAATAGCTGATCCTACCCTTTTTATAAAATGAATTTCAAATGATGTATTATTTGTTCAAATCTATGAAGATGTCATTATTTTTTAATATTCAATAAATTTTTTATGTGTTGATTTTTATAAAATGCTGCAAAATGTGTTTGAAATGATTTTAATGGGTAAACTAAAATTCTTTCTCAGATTTCAAATCTTCTAAAATAATGATGGTATTATTTTGACTCAAAGTAAATATACTGGAGATCTTCTAAAATGTTTTGGATTGTATAACACTAATAGTAGTGACACTCCCACGAGTATAACTTATAATTTGGATATTTATGAAGATGGAAAATCTGTAGATCAAACCAGTTATAGAGGAATGATTGGAAGTTTACTCTACATAAATTATAGTCGACCTGACATTATGTTTAGTGTGTGTATGTGTGCTCGTTATCAAGAAAATCCTATGGAATATCATTTAAATGATGTAAATAGAATCTTAAAAAACCTTAAACATACACCTAATCATGGACTATTCTATCCTATAGGGCAATCATATGAACTAGTTAGTTACTCTGATGCTAACATCGGTGGCTTTGATTTAGATATAAAAAAGAACCTTTGGAACATGTATCTTTTTAGTCAAGTCACTAGTATCACAGTGTAGTAAGAAACCAAATTCCATTTTATTATCTACTGTAGAAGCTGAATACATAGATGATGGCAGTTGCTATGTACAAATCTTGTTGTTGAAACACACATTACTTGATTATGAATATTAATTCAGTCATGTAACTATAAATTTTGGAAACAAAAGTGCTATAAACATCTTGAAAAAACCTATCTCACATTCTAGGAAAAAGCATATTGATGTAAGACATCACTTTTTGAGAGATCATTATCCAATGGGTAATATCAATTTGGAATTCATTGGTACTAAGTATCAGATTGCTGATATATTTACCAAACCATTAAATTCTGAAAGAATAGAATACATCATATATGAAATAGGCATGATAAATATTATGAAATTCTATTTACTATTTTATATCTTAATGTTTCATTTTTACGGTCTCACCATAACACTCATTCACTGTCTCACTGTGAAGGTTGTTTACTATCTCACCGTAAAGTTCATGTTCAATGTCTCACCATAAAGTTCATGTTCATTGTCTCACCATAATGTTCATGTTCAATGTCTCACCATAAATTTCATGTTCACTATCCCACCATAAAGTTCATGTTCATTGTCTAACCATAAAGACCCATTATTTTCTCACCATAAATACTCTTTATGGTTTTTATTTACGAATAAAAAACTTGTATCACATTAATTATTCATTTCACATTTTTATTTTTCCCACGTTTTTTTACTTTTGTGATGTTTGGTATTCTTAAATGATAAAATAAAATAATTATCACTTGTCTTTAACTCAAGCTCTATTCTATTCACTCAATTTGTAACCCTTCTTGACTCCTTGAACCCTTCTGTTTCTCAAACACTCGATGAATTCCCAGGATGAAACGCCCTTCATCTTCGACTCCTGATAAAAGTATCTCAATGAAGATGAAAATCTCAAACAAGATAACACCCAAAGGTCCCCTAAATCCAAATCCAGTGAATCAAGTTGTAGATCCTGAGAAAAAGATTTTCCCCAAATGGATGATGTCGAGAAAATCATTGGTTTTAAAAGTTTTAAACGAGAAACGGTGGTTAGAATGGTTTTCAAAGGAAGATAGATCTATATACCCAAAGTTAGTGGCTCAATTTTATCAGTACGTTCATTTCTCCATTGATTCTAAAGATGGGTATGTTGTGAGAAGCTGGATAAATGAACAAAAAATGCTCCTTATCTTCAAGGTTATGGGATTCATGCCTTAGGATACCTCATGAATGCATCTTTGAGGATTATTAGAGAGTACCTCCACCTTCTAGTTAATTATTTGTGTTGGAAGATGCTCTAAAAATCTTAACTGGAAATTGCACCAAGAGGAGAGCCAAAGCTGCTGAACTAGATGGTGAATCATATATTTTGTTTAAGATTATATAGAATATTATTATCCAAATAAATGGTGATTTTGATGTACTAAAATACCAGGATATGTTTCTGATTCATTTTATAAAATAGGGCATAATATCAACATTTTTATGTATATCATACACCATATATGTGAACTGATCAAAACCACATCTAAGTCATCGCCCCTATTTTATTCTCGGCTTATCTCAACTATGATTAATGCCAAAGGTATGGTTGTTCCAAATGAGGAAGTTATCAAGGATTGTGAGTACTACCTTTCAAAAGTCATTATCAAGAAGATTAAAAACAATTGGAATCCTCGGTAAAATGCATGGGTGGAAGACAATGATAGAATTTATGAAAAATTCAATCCATTAGAATATCCCTCAAGACCAAGAGATATTTCTGATCCTGGTTTGGAACTAAATGATGTTGTTGAGTATTCTGACGATGAAGATGAAGAGGATGTTGTGCCTCCCAGGGAAATTGTTTCTGATAAGGAAGACAATCCTCATGTTCCTCATGCTGTAAGTGAAAAATTAGTCCATACTTCTAAGGATGTTTTCAATCAAAAAGATCAACCCATGGTTGAAACAAAATCTGTTTTCAAAGAAACTGAGAAGAATTTCGATGAAGAACTTATAGAAGAAGAATTGCCAGTTTTGCAAGATGCTGATCTTGAAGAACTCCCAGTGGAACAATATATTCTTGAAGTCATTCCTTCGGCTGAGGAAATGATGTAGCTAGATTTTCAACTGGCTAGGTAAGAAATGGGTGAGGAACTAAGGGATGAATTCGTGTTATTAGATCAATAGCCTAATATTCTCAGTCCAAATAATGATTAAACTATTAAGGGGGAGAAAACCACAAATCTGGAATCTTTTGAAGTACCAAACCTGATTGTTTCAAGCCCTATAGACACTCAGTATAAGTTCCCTAGTTTTTATGATATGTATTACTCCCAGAAAGTCTCAGTAAAAGGATTTGACCTTTCTACTATGTTCCAATTGAAATTTGTCTCTAATATTTCCCTGGAAAAGGAACCAGACCCTGTTTCAGTCCCTATCTTTGAACCTTCATTTGAACAACCAACTTCGGTGAGTAAATTTGATCTGAAAGATTTTGGAGCTACCCTTTTGGCTGGAGTTGAAAAACTACTGAATTCCCAAACTACTCTTGTAACACATCTAAGTGAGAAAGATGACTTACTGCAATTGGAAAAAGTAATTTTGTAGATACCACCCAAAATTCTTCATGGTATTCAGAAAGTCAGAGTTGAAAACAGACAGGTTAGTGATGAAGTGTAAACCTTAAGAGGTATGATTGAAGAAATGTAGAAATAAATGCATTCGAGATTAGAGATTTCTTCTCATCTGATAGAACCTGTTGTTACCTAAACCCCACAAAATATTGTCTCTTAAATTCAACCTCATTTAGTTGCCTTAGTTGAAAAGGTCATAGAAACAAACAAACAGATTGTGAAAGAAATGTGAGAACCGGTTGTTAATATTAACAAGATCACTGATGAGTATACCGAGTGCCTTCAAAAAGTTCTAAACCAACTGAAATCTCTTACCTAACCATCAATGATTCTAAGGCATCTGGAAAATCATCTTAACCATTCAGATATAGTGATATGCTCTGATCCGTGGTCAAAGATGAACTTCATACTATTCTTAGTGGGTTCAAAAAAATTCTCAATATAAAGTTATCAAGAACAGTGACATAGTTCTTGATCTGGTCCAAAACCATTCAAAAATTTCTAATATTTCTTAGTAAGAAATTTCCAAGAAAGTGGATTTAGAATTCAACTGAATCTTTTCAAGGGCTGACATGACTAATAATTTTAAATATCTTGTAGAAAATCTGAGTATTCCTCCTGTTACTCAAGCTTTCAAGACTCAAGTTCAAAAGCTCATAGAGTTCACTTGTATGTAGGATAAGTTTATGGAAAACAAGGATGACTTTGAGAAAGATACGCAGTATGGTGGATATATCATTGAAGATTTTATCAAGCTTATGAGGCCCTATCTTCATGTACAAAATGCATATATTGTTGCTTCTAAAGATGCACCTCTGTGACCTTTTTGCCTACATTAACCTCTTCCATAGCCTCCACTTCTATGTCTGTCAGTTAGGAACTTAGTCAAATCATTCCTGTGATCCTTGATCAATTGTTTCCACGAACATCTAATTCCCTTACTCAGGCTCCCTCGGTCTTTGAAGGAATCCCTTTACCTTCTCTATCAACCAACTCACTCCCTTCTTCTACCTCAACTTCTTCTCCTTTGGATTCCACTTCTGCTGCTGCTGCTAAAGGAAAAGGGAAGACCAACCAGTGAAGAAGGTCAATGCTTAATCTATTTTGATGAGAATCAGGTTTGCTTTGTTTTATCTTTTTTAATTCCCATCTTTTCTTATCTAATACATTATGCACTTTTCTTTTCTCTTTTGTCTTTATTTTTCCTGATACTTTTTCATAATCCCAATAGGGGGAGAAAGTATGGGGGAAACAAATGGGAAAAATAAAGGGGATAAATATAAGAAAACATATATAGGAGAAGATAACACTCACTCTATATAAGAACATTCAAACTATATTTCTAGAAAAAATACACTCTAAATATACATGGTTTGTAATCATAAAAAGGGGGAGATTATTGGACTCCTCATGTATTAATCATGTTTTATTGATCAAAAATCCTATTTAGTCTATAAACGATGTTAACAGTATGTACTCTATCTCACATCGAATGTACAGTTTCTTAGTAAAAGCAATCAAAATATTTTAAATTTTATACACTCAGTTTGGTTACTATAGACTGTCTTTTTATTCACATTATAATGATTTATCTGAAAATTCACTATGTCTAATTCAGTCTATAAATATTACTACTTAAGTATGAATACAAATAATTTTCTAAGTCTGAGACACCGTGACCATGATACACCATGACCAAGAGACAACATGACCATGAGACACCGTGAACAAGAAGACACAATGACATCTAGACACCATGACATCAAGACATCATGACATCCTGGAACCGTGACATTAAGACACCAGGAACAAGACACTGTGACTGCGAGACACTGTGGACAATACATCGTGACACCAAGACACTATGACCAATCCAGACACTAGGGGAAGGATACACTGTTTCCATGACATACTGTGACAATTTTTCCTAATATTTTTTTTTCATATTTCAATTTAATCTCTAACTATCATATTTGAGGATTTTAATGCACTGACCTAATTAATGTTTCCTTTGTAGACATTTCCTTGATAGTACGAGGTATGAGGTGTATAATACATGCAACATTTCGGCTCAAACGCATGCACTCAAAGATAAAAGAGTAATGAATCCCAAAAACAAGAGTGAGTGTAGTTGCACGATACTAAAAAGGAAAAAAAGCTGCTGGGTGTGAGCATGACAAAAGAATACAATTAGAGAATTGTCTCATGCAACTAGACACTACTAAAGAAAACACTAAGAATACTAGAATCCTTGAATCGAGAACATCTTCACACTATCAAACACAACGAAGAACACAAGCCTGTTCTGTCGGACTTGTGACACTCTGTTTTCCTTATGAGGACTTCAGTTCTGCATCTACTTCATCTCAAGATGTCCAGAGCTCCAAAGACTAACAATCAGAGCACTTCTAAACCTATCTCAATATTTATGCTCTGTTGTGTATCATGTTTTTAACTTTTGAGTAGAGTGTGTATATGTATTACAACACACTCTGTCTCCTGCAATAAACTAAAGGATACAAGATATCCTTACTCAAGAATTCTTTTTATTCTTGTGTATTCTGACAGATAAGGGTGTAAGAGGTCCCTGTGTGGCCTTGTTGTTTGTACCCACGATGAAATGTGGAAGAGGTCCCTGTGTGGCCTGGATAGTCCACCCTGATCTATGGTGTGGATCAAATTTATTTATATAAACTACTTGGTGGTCAGTGATCACCAAGTAGAGTGGATTTGGTCTACGCTTGAGACTGAACCACTTATTTCATATCCGATGTGTGACTTAATTTAGTATTCTTTATTTTACTACTTTACTATATAATTCAAATATCAATATAATCACTTTTATTTTTACTCTTATAAAGAAGTCATAATTGTCTTTTCTTAGTAGAATATCTTCAAAAGAAATCTTAATAACTGATCATAAGATTATTGAGAACACATCAATCTTCTAAGAAGTTATTTAAATAGTCAATATGTTATAACAATATAAACTTGATTAACTGGGCTATATTTAATATTTTGGGGAAACCTTTTAGAAATACTTTTTAACTATAAATTTTAATAGTTACTCAATTCACCCCTTCCCTTTAGTAATCTACTCCAAACAACAAAAATAAACTAGTGTAGAATAATGTAAACAAGAAATACAAGCTGAAATAAACCATTGTAATAGAAAATAAGCAAGAAAAACAAGCTGTAACCATGAGAGATCCTGAACATCCCTAGATAACCACTAGACGCACTCAGTTCTGAACCACCTACCATCATATGGTGAAGCTCCATATTCTATAACACACTGATTGCCCTCACGACAAAATCAGCAGCAAATCCATCCTGGCCTCTCTATCGAACTGGGGTCACCAACCCGTCTAATCGGGGATGGTGAGTAACTATCAATCAATAATCTATAAGACGCTCAGGAACCCAAGGTAGTTATAGTAATATTTTGTTAGTTGGAGTCCCTCACACGTGTGACTCATCTCACTGCACTTGCCTACCCCAAACATAAAAACCAATATATGATAACCCCTAAGGGATATCCTTCCTATAATGGTACCCCATATTTAAAACACATACATTTCATATCACATGAAGGTGCCTACCGGGCTGCTATAACATATAAAATTTAAAACATTTTAGAAAACATTCAAGGTTTCCAACCAGACAGACACATTTATTCAAAATATTTTGCAAACACCACACATACATTTAAAAAGCTAAATGGGACCTGAAGTTATAAACACACATCCAAACACTTCATAATTATCAAACATGATTTTATCTTTTCTGACCCACACCAAAACATGTTTCAAACCAAATGACCAGACCATAAAGAACACATTATAAACCATGATTTCCAAACCACTTTAAAAAAACCAAAACCACATTTAAAATACTCTTTAAAAAACCACTCAAGGGGACCAATTTTAATGGAAAACTAAAATCCATTTAGAAAACTAAACTTCTAAGAAAACACCAATTACCTTAAAAATATAACTGGAAGACTACATTATTTATATAACATAAAACAATCCAAAAAAGACATCAAAACTTTTCCAACACATTTTATCACATTTAGCATGATATAAAAACATCAAACCATACACACATGAAATACTCTTTTGAAATCAAACACACTCTAGGAAAACATTTTAAAGCCTTGCCCCTAAAATCACCACTTACCCACATTGTTATAACAAAACACCCACTAAAAACATTGAATCCATTAAACACTTACAAAAGTGTTTTAATGCAATAACCAAGCCATAACAGAACCAAACCATGTGAATTAGTAAAAAATGTCATTGCAACATAATAATGACGATACATTTCCTATGGGCTCAATTCCTTATTAAAGAAACATAAGAAATTTAAACATGCTTTCTAAGTATCATAAAACTATGCAATATACACTAAAAATCAATAAAATCCTATTTTTAACATTTAAAATAAATTCAAAATTTTTATAATAATTCAAACAAGGGTTCCATAGAGGTGAGAAACATGTTTATAAATTTATTCAAAATGGAACGCATCAATGGAAAGGCTTTAGAAAATAAAGACATATAAACACCTAATGAAACTTTGTACAATTGGACTAAAACATCAATGGGAGGAAGAAGGAAACCCCATGGAAAAAATGCACACCATAAATCCAAAGGAATCCTGAGATAAACATTAACCCAATCCTTCAGGGTTCATCCAACAAGAAACCCCACATAGAAACCCTAGAAATGTAGTGAGGAGAGGAGAATATGGGAAGAGAATTTACCAGAAGGAACTGCCGGAAGGACAAGGAGCCACCAAAAGAAGTGTTAGAGGGGAGGATGGAATATGTAAAGGGGGGTATTAGGAAGAGGGGTGTGTGAGGGCAGGGGGAAGAAGGGGTGCGTGGGAGACATAAAAAAAATGAAATGAAATAATGGGGAGAGAGGGTGTGAATTAGGGGATATGGGGAGAAAGGGAGTGAGTGTGAGGGGGGTAAGGGTAGAGTGGGAGTTGTGTCGGAGATAAAAAAAATGAATTAATGGGAGGGGGAAAGTGTGTTGTTTGATGGGAGATGAAAAGAGTGGGGTGTGATTGGAGGGAGGTTAGTGGAGAGAGGTATAAAAAAGTAAGGGGTTAAATTGGAGAGAGAAGGGGTGTGTGGGGAATAAAAAAGAGGGACGTGGAGAGAGGGTATTAGGGGGAAGAGATGAGCGCAATGGGGGAAAATAAATGAGATGTGTGCTTACAGAGAGGGGTGAGTAGAGAGAGTGATAAAAAAAGAGGGGAAAATTAAAGGGAGGGATATGGGTGAGGTGTGGGGAAAAAAGTGGTATTAAAACTCTTAAAATAAATTAACAACAATATCAAATAAATAATAATAATAAATGATAATAATAATAATAATATCATTAACTATAATAATACTAATTAAAATAATAATAATAACAATCATTGTATTCATTTTCATTTAAATAATAAGAAATCCAATAGCAACCTAATAATTGTTATATTTTAACCATTTTAATGATAATAATATCATTAATAGTTTTAATTAAAAACACTTTTATTTACACAACTTTGTTGTTATTATTATATCTTAAACATTTAATTTATTTCATTCTAATAAAAAATTTTATTTTAAGTAATGTGTAAATGCAGGGGGGGTCCGAGATGACTGCACGGTTACAGCCAACTGTGTGGTGCTCATACACCAATCTAAAACCCACTGAAAACATCAAATGTCAAAAAAATTTAAACATACACTCAACTTGTACCTTGAAATGACTAACCGTAGCAATGAAGTAATAAGATAAAAAAAATTTAAAGGCTGGGGTGTGACAATTCTCCCCACAATAAAAATTTTGGCCCCTAGAAAGTCACCCAGCAAAAAGGGAACCAAAACTTAGGTCAATGCATGAATAAATCCATTGGCGAAAAAAATACGAGTCTCGAGCTGACTATTCACTATACAAGTTACACTTGACCAACTCAATGAAAAACCATAGAACAAAACCAAGAGAGAATATGAGAGGGTTCTCCCCACCACAAGAATCCTTCTTATTCAAGATTAGAAATCAATCACACAACTCTAGGGGGGAAATGCATAAACTACCAACCGAACTTATTGATTTCTCTACATGGGTTAAATAGGACTGCTGAGACATAAATAGAAAACCACTAAAATGTCACCAAGCATATCGGGCCACCAGAATAAAGAACTCCCTATAACAACCCCACCAAAAATAAGAATTCCCTCACACTGATCTAAAACTCCGAAACACCTCACATCTCCAAATGATCACAAATAGAACTAGGACCACCCACACGGGGGACAAAAACACTTTTTTGAAAAACTAACGATTATAAAGGTAACATTCAAGATAAACACAATAACTATGACTGTGAAAGGATAAGTTCATAGTACTACCACCAAAAAAGGCGAACTTAAAATAGTATTGAAATAAGAACAAGGGAACCCTGAATTTATCTATTCTATTATGAAAGTAAAAGAACCACGAAAAGGACTCAAATGGCTCTGACATGCTGACTATGCGCAAGATTCACCCCAGGACCTGAGGCTGGGTTTATGATGGCAGAAGAATCTTATGCCTCACAATACGACACTATGATCCCCTGATTAGAACTCCTTCTTTGAATGACGTTTCCCACAAAACGTCCCCCAGTGACTCGAACAACCACAACAATGATAAGACTTTGGAGGGATGCAGCTTGACGTCTTGGAATGACCAAACGAGCCATACCAATGGCACGCCCGAAGGCATCCCGACAAACAGGTTCCATGATCAACGAAGATAACTTCATAGGGATGGTTCCTCCTACACACAATCCTCTCAAGATAGGGAACCTTAACAAAAAGAAACTATCAGCAACTACTCAATAAACTCCAATGACGATAAGACAACTATCCTATACTGGTCCCAAACTGAACACTTAAAAAATCCCGAAACAGCCTGAACCTTAACAGCCTATGGAGTTCCCAAACACCCAAAGACACACTCCACTCCTGTCAAGTCATTCCACCACCTCTAACAGACCTCCAACACCACAAAGGGTGATGATACTTAAAATAACTGAAACCTGGGCATGACTCATCAACAACACTGGGGTCCTTTATGGGCAGCATACTCCGAACAACATAAGAAACACAAAAAAAACTTACCTCTATCCAAAACCAATATCATGACGAAAAAACACTAATAAAGCCAAATACATCCGAAAATAACAAAACAAATATAAACTTACACAAACATTTCTTTTAAAATACCTTTTTTTATTCATTTTCTTTAAATTCTATTCTTCAAGGCCAATTTCCAAAAACCAAAACCCACTTTTAAAACCAAATTCAATTTTCCAAAAATAATTTCTACTTTTTAAAAATAAATTTAGAACAAAAAGGTCATGAAATTAATTTCAAAACACACCGGAGTAATCCCATGAACCATTACACATGTTTTCATCCACTTCCACCCATATGAACAAACACACACTTTTGATACATGCCCTAACATGTGCCAATGTTTCTAAGGAGTACCCAAGGTTGCATCCAAACAACTTCCAAGAAAATCTAAGCATTTACAAAATTATTAAACCAATACAACTTCTATTTTAGGACCCACTTTTCTAGTATATGTCATTCAAAAGAGTATTCCTTCATTTCAAAAACCATTTTCATTTGTTTTTTTCAAAAAACCACTTGCACCGACCAGAAAAATATCAAAGCGAAAAAAAACTTGCGTGAAAACAAAAAAATTACATAATGAGAAACTAGTAGTTACTCTTAACCCGACGACATGGTAGTGAGCCATGCCCCAAGAAAGTGTCAATGAGTAGGAGGGGATAATTTGTGCACTTGGACTCCACATGGGTCACTACTACATGTGAGGTCACGACATGACATCAGCCCGCTTCAATTTCCATTCCTCAATCCAAAAAGAAAAGTAGAAGACTCAAAACCTAGACTACCCCTGGAAATCTGGGGTTTGGAATGAGCACGGGTTCATGAAGTCTTTCTCGTACCCACCTCTTGAGTCCCGATAGTCTTAATCTCTATCTACCAGAAAACCCAAATAACAAGGGCCTCCTCTGATACCATTTTTTCATGAACCATGTTGGGATGCCAACTGACTCGACACCCATCCTGGTCCGTGACATGACTCGATGAGCATTCCTGATCCCCACGGGCTTGCAACTAGTGACAAAAATCATATATATAAACCGAGTGGGAATGATTTCAGCCCAATAAATAGGATCAAACAAATAAACAAATCAAAAAGATCACACAACAAAAAACCAAAACTGAACATGAATAAATAAAAAGCTGACCCAAATACAATATTCAACTAAACATGCTAAAAATTAAACCATACAAAATGAAACTAAGAACAGAACTAAAACTGGATCAAGGTACCACTATCTCAATGTGACATCTTGGTCACCTCCAACAACATGACCAAACTAACTCCAACCCAGAGCTCTTAAGATGGTAAACATGAAAAAAATGATGAACTTTCAAAACAACACTGGTCTAGAAAGACTGAGTGGTATATGTAGTGTGTGAGAAAACATCTCAGTAAGAAATCAACACATATTCCAAGTGTTTCCTTTCCCAAAACTATCCATTAACACTAGTTTGAAATACAATTAAAAAAAATAAGGTTTTACTAATTAAAAAAATAACAACTCTGTCGCACTATGAGAACCAACTCATTCCATAAATTTTTTCAAATACAGTTTACCATTATTTATATAAAACCAAACAAGTTATATCATGGTTGTGACGAAATGAGATAGGTAAATAATTCAAGACTAAAATAAAATAGTGTTGCATAATTTAATCAAGAAAGACAAGATGAAAATATACCAGTGACATAGAAACGAAGCAAGAAATACAAGCTGTAACTATGGGTGATCCTGAACATCCCTAGATAACCCCTAGACAAACACGGTTTGGAACCACCTGCCAGCATATGGTGAAGCCCTATATTCTATAACCCATTGATCGCCCTCATGACAACATTAGCAGTAAATCCCACAAGGCCTCTCTATCTACCAGGGGGAACCAACCCATCTAATCAGGGATGGTGAGTAATCGTTACTCGATAATCTAAAAGATGCCCAGGAACCCATGGTGGTTATTGAAATATTGGGTATGTAGGATTACCTCAGACGCGTGACTCATCTCACCACACTAGCCTACCCCAAACACAGGCACCAACATATTCTAACCCCTAAGGGATATCCCTACTATAAAGGTGCCCCATATTTAAAACATACATTTAATATCACACAAAGGTGACAACTAGGATAATATAACATATAAACCTTAAAACATTTCAGAAAACATTTCGGACACACACATTTATTCCAAATATTTTACAAAAACCACTCTTACATTTAAAAAGTTAAATGTGTCGTTATGTTCTAAACACACATCCAAACACTTCACAATTATCAAACATGCTTTTACCCTTTTTTGACCCACACAAAAACATGTTTTAAACCGAATGACCAAACCTTAAGGAACACATTATAAACATTGATTTCCAAAACACTTAAAAAAACACCAAAACCACATTTAAAATACTCTTTAGAACCCACTAAAGGGGACCTAATTTATTTGAAATCTAAAATCCATTTAGAAAAATAAACTTCCAAGAAAACACCAATTACATTAAAATCATAACTAGAAAACTACTTTATTTATATAACATAAAACACTCCAAAATAAGACATTAAACCTTTTCCAACACATTTTAACACATTTAGCATGCAACAACAACATCAAACCATACACACCCGAAATCCTCTTTTGAAATAAAACGCACACCCGGAAAAAAATTTAAATCATTGGCACAAAAATCACCACATACCCACATTATTTTAAAGGAATGCCAAAAAAAACATTGAATCCATTAACCCCTTACAAAATTGTTTTTACACAATAACCAAGCAATGACACAACCAAACAAAGTTCATTAATAAATAATTCCATTGCAACATAATAACGACGATACATTTCATGTGGCCCCAATTCCTTCTCAATGAAACATAAGAAAATCTAATAAGCTTTTAGGGTATCATAATGCTATGCAATTTACAATAAAACTCATTTAAAACCTATTTTTATCAAATCAAATAAATTCTAAAGTTCTATAATAATTTAAATAATGGTTCCATAGTGGTGCAAAACTAGTTTACAAATTTATTCAAAATGGAATGCATTAAAGTAATGGATTTAGAAAATAATTACTTGGAAACACTTAATAAAGCTTCATGTGATTGGAATTAAACTTCAATGGGAGAAATAATGATGCCCTTCAGACAAAACACACACTCTAAAACCAAAGTAAACCTGAGATACACATTTACCCAATCCTTTAGGGTTCACCCAACAAGAATCCCCACATGGAAACCCTAGAACTGATGTGAGGAGAGGAGAATAAGGGAAGAAAACATGATGGAAGGAACCACCAGAATTACGAGAAGCCACAGAAAGAAGTGTCTAATGGGAGGATGGAATGTTTGAATGGGGGTATGAGGATGAAGGATGCATGCAGGCAGGGGGAAGAATGGGTGCGTGGGAGATAGAAAAAAAATGAAATGAAATAATGGGGAGAGAGGGTGTGCGTGGGGGGATATTGGGAGAAAGGGAGTAGGTGTGAGGGGGATAAGGGAAGAGTGGGGTTTGCGTGGGAGATAAAAAAATAAATGAATTAATGGGAGGGGTAAAGAGTGATGTGTGATTGGTAAAGGAAACATGTGGCTGTAATTGGAGAGAGGTGAGTGGTGAGAGGTATAAAAAAGGAAGGGATTAAATGTGAGAGAGGTGGGGTGTGTGGGGAATAAAAAATATGGATCTGAGGAGAGGGGATAAGGGGGTGGGAGATGAGAGAATGGGGGGAAAATAAATGAGAGTCGTGATTGGATAGAGGGTTGAGTGGAAAGAGGGATAAACAAGAGGGGAAAAATAAATAGAGAGATATAGGTGATGTGTGGAAGAAAAAAAGAGAGATTGAAACCCATTAGAAAAATTTATATCATTAGAAAATAAAAAATAAAAAAATGTTATTAATAATAATTATAATTATATTGATTATAATTTAAATAAAAATAATAACAAAAAAATTTTCATGATAATATTTATAATAATATAATTAATTATATAATCATAATGTCATTAATTTTCTTAATGATAATAAAAATAATATTAACAGTAATAATACTAATAAAAATAATAAAAATAAGAATAATTTTATTTATTTTCATTTAAATAATAATAAATCTAATAACATCCAAATAATTATTATATTTATAACCATTTTAATGATAATAAGATCACTCACAATTTTAATTAAAAAACATTTTTATCTACAAAAAAATGTAATTATTATTATATCTAAAACATTTAATTTGTTTCATTCTGATAATGTTTTATTATTTTACGTAATGGGTAACTGCAGGAGCATCCAGGCCTACCACATGTTTACTGCCAACTGTGTGCTGCCCGTGCACTGATCCGAATCCCATAAAAAACATTGAATGTCAAAAAACATTAAACATGCACTCAATCTGTACCATGAAAAGATTAATCGAAGCCAAGAAGTAATAAATAAAATAATTTAAAAGGTTGGGGTGTGACACATATTGATGGAAGTAAGACGTTAGTTCAAAGACTTATAGACAATTCATTAGGACCATACACCTATAATATATGAATAGAGGGGACCCTAAATTCAATATGTATTCTTGGATTATCGTACATCCTGACCCTATGATCAATTAATAATTATATAATTTGACTTTTAAAAACTATATTAAACATCTATACACCTCATTAGACACCGTAATATTTCGATGAATGATTATAGGGCCATTTTGAATCATAATTAGGGTTTACTAATTGATTCATCAATATGTTCACTCTCATATTAATGAAGTCACTATCAAATCATAATTTTGATCTTGATGATATCATGTGTTCCATTATCTTTCATTACAAACCTTACCTATTTAAACTTATTTTTATATATTAATATATTTTTATTATATCCAGGAACATTGATTATATATATGAATCATGAATAAAATAATAATGTTATTATTCTCAGTTTTCTTGGTTTTAATGGATTGAATCATGATTTAGGGAATCAGATCTAGGGTTCCAATATCATCATCTATATAAAATGACTCTCACTGACTCATTATGTTATTATTATTCCGTATTCTTTGATTGGGTAATTTCAATAAATTTTCTTATATTGAATATTTATCAAGTAATTAATTTGAATTTAAGTGAAAAATTTGTATTTTTTTCTTAAATTTAACCAATATGAAAAAGATAATGTTTTTAGAATAAACATTGGATAATATTATAAATGGTTTTATGGGAGAATGAATTTTTAGATCTCATAAATTCAATATAATTATGATGGATTTTGATGGTTAGATTGGGTAATTCATTTTTGAATTATAAACTGATTTGGTAAATTAAAAATATTTTTTATAATTGATAATCTGAAGGAGTTAGTCATGAAAAAAAGGATACAATTTTTTGGATTAATAGGTAGTTAGAAAATTATGAGTAACATATATGTGATGATACATGAAATTCTAGAACCACTATGATGGGTGAAGATCAAAAAAGGATGCATGCTATGATAAAAGGTAAAAACAATTATCTGCTCCTTTATTTTCTCATCCCGATTATGTTTATATTAGTATATTTTATTTGTTATATTAATATAGAACCATTAATAGGTACATGTGTCACATTGAAACTATATAAAATGCATTAATGTTCTTATGTTATATTTTTCTACCTAGGAATCACTATAGGGTGAAAAAATCAACTCAGATAAACAATTCAGATTCAAGGGGTTTAGGTTATTTTGGTTAAAAAATATGGAATTTATGTATATTTCTTTGAATGAATTTGATATTTGTTTACGGTGTTATATAGATTCTTCAATTTGGAGAGCCTTTTTGTAAGGGATATGTTAAGAATGCTATAGGAAATAATGTTCATGAGGAAGGTTTTATGAATGTATAGTGTGTTCCTAAAATCATGAACATGTTTTTTAATGAGGTTATGGATCCTAAAAGTGAGGTAGATAAATAGAAACCTAAGGAAGTTGATCACGCACAGAACATCATGTTGACTAATCCTCATATATTTAATTTTTTTGAGGAGTGAGGAAAATTTGAATATTGGTTATTAAAGATCGTCAAAATATTCTTGCTTCTTTATACCCAAATATGTCTAATATTGAGTTATCTTCTTATGTAATCAATGGATCTTCCCTTATGTTTTTAAATATTGTTCATATAACCAAGAAATATAAGGATCTAAATTGGATTATATTCTACATGTTTCTAAATATATATTTTATCTAGACACATTGAATCCAATGAAAGCTTGTAAGATTTTTCATATACAGAAAGAGATATCATGGTGATGGAGGAACTCACATTATTTATAGAGTTGGTGCCTATTTCACTTAATCTTTTCACTAATAACAGACTCAAGGAACAGAGGTTCAATGTAACTCTTCATCTTAACATCCTTTTATGGTTTATCCTACATGATTTACCTTAATATAATATAGTGTTAAATAATTCAATGCTATTTTTGATATACATGATATATGTGAATGGAACAAGTTCTCTTCTTCCCTTAACTGATGGATAAAATAATTTTTTAGGTAAGATGACTATGCAAGACAATTGTCAACCAAGAGGTCGGGAAAAGAAATCATTAAGGCCATGTTATTATCAAGGGAGGAGGTTGAATATTTGTTACCAATTTATTAGTAAAGAACACATAAAGAGGAACTATACTGATTAAACAAGGATATTTCAACAATATGAAAAAAAATATTCTTCTAAAAATGATTTCTAATTTCCAGTATTATTGCACTAACATTATATTTTTTAAGTAGAACCTTATATCAATTATCACTATGTGAAGTTTATATATTATACATTGAATATGGAACACCTCTTCTAGAAAGGGTGGATAATGATTTTTGGTGTGCATATTTATCCTATTGTAATAGGTGATTATAAAATATTATAGTATTTCATTGCATTGGATATCAATATGTCTGATGTCATTATCTTGTTGGATTAAATAGTGATGTATGTGGTACATATCTACTACCATGAAAGGATGGTTCTATTTAATAAAAATAGTTATATCTTTCCCATATTTCAAGGAGGTATTGAATCGGTGCTGATCAACTATAAATAATAATTAAATACCTAAAGTCCTTAATATATCAATTAGATATGTGGGTTCATGGACCTATATAATGAAGGGATCCAATTCAATGTACTGGATAAAGTGAATGGGTTCATAAATGTGGTACCCCAAGACTACTCTTGTATTGCACAAGATTGATATACATATTTCTCAATATTTAAATTACTAGGGAAGGTTCTAATGTCACTACACTCATATAATAAGGTACATACATATCTAAAAGAGTTTGTGATTCAGTCAGAGGATTATATAGAAAGAGAATTATTATTCTATTAATTTCACCAAGAGTAGAATTAATTTAATTTTACAATAATCCTGATGGTAACTTATCATTATGAATTTATTATTTAAGGATAAATTATGTTTTGATAAAAAAAAATCTCCCTCACATTGATGATCTATGCAATCAATTTAAGGGAGATAATTAGTATTCAAAAATTTGAATGTTATTATGATGTTAGTAGCTATTAATTTATGAATAAGAAATTATAATGATATAATTAAGGAGTATATATAAAAATTATGATTTTTGAAAAATATTTTTTAAAAAATTAATATATTATTTTTCATATCTTTGATGAATCATTTAATTCATAATTTTTCTGAATCCTTCATTATAGTTTTTTATATCAACTTAATTTATTCTAGATCAATGAAGGATCATGGGAGGAATTTAAAGACTATGATAGAGATATTTTGAAAGAACATGATTTATGAAAATATATCTAATTATAATTTTCAATGATTTGTTTTAGGGAACATGGTTTTTGAAAAGGCTGTTGAATTTTATACAATAAATTTCATGGTATTAATTTCTTAATAGAACACCAATAATTTATTTTATATTTGGTCTTTCTTGTTACTATTATAATTGAAACGATAATTCTAAAAAATCAAAGATAACATATCCAATGATAAATTTGATATAAGAATGGATTAATTATAAATGGGTTGAGATGTTTGGAGGAGTGTTCAAGGAGATAGTTAAGGGGTTGATATATAGTTCAATGTTGATCTTTATTGATATTGGTGAAGGATTCTCCAAGAATAACTCCAATATGTGGTGTGTGATAATACGTGGGTTTACTTGGTACCCTATAAATCAAGGTACTTACGAAATTTTAGAAATAATGATCCCATGAAAAATAAAGGGAGAAAACGTGTTGCTCCTGATCTTATGAGTTTGATTCATTACATATTTTTTTGAAAGGAATATTGGGTATACAGATCATAGTATATGAGTCATAACATATAATAGTGATATTTGAACCTGATTATGTTCATATGGGTGGAGTGTATTTATACATTCTATTTCAACTTATTATATATAATTGGTAAGTGTATCATGGATGTGGAACCTTTTATCTAGAAAGCTCAGGCTGTGATGGATTTAGATTAATAGTTGTGTCTATTGTTCATGATTGAAATTTCACAAGTATAAGATTTTGAAGATGGAGATGATAATATTTCGCATGACATCAATATCACCTTTTCAATTTTGAAAAATATAAATTGTGGATATTTTTTTTACATTTTAGAACATTTAAAATTCTATAAATGGTGTTGATGCAAAGGAATGGTGGTTGCAATTGGTGGAATCAAAATTATAATTTTGGGATGTATTGGAAATTTGTTACAGTCTGAGGAATGATTTTATGTGTCTATCCCAAATCTCTATTTTTAAATCACATACTATAGTTCCTAAGATGTATTATGGAATCATATGAAAAATTTGGTGGGAAGGGTCCGAAAGTGAAGTTTTTTATTATGTATCTCTATGGTTCAATTTCTAGTAGATGAAAGAAGATAATTATTAGAATATTATAATTTTACATATTTAGTATATACCATTATGTAAATAATAAAATATAAATTTAGGGATTATGTGACTCATTTCCCCAAATCAATAAAAATGTACAGTTTGATGTGACTCATTTTTGATCAACTAATGATGATATCCCACTTCTCAACTATTCATAAGAAGATCTTAATTTTTAATTCAGGTAAGATATATATTGATTAGGTGGTAAATATTCATGGATATCTCTTATCTATCTGTTCGTATAGAGATTCATGGTTTGATTTTTACATTGGTGAGGCTTTCAAAAAATTATTTTTACTCAATTTATGATTAGTATACCATATCACCATTAAATTGAAGGATCAATGTAATAGAGAAAATAGAGATTAGAGTACATCCCTCTAGTCTATGGAATATATATCAGATAATCATGGGAGAATCATGGGGAATTCATAGAGTTATTCAACAAAGATAGATATCATACATCAATTTATATGGATCAACTTCAAGAAATTTATATAATAGTATACTAATTATAGTTGTTGTTTATTGAATTAGGGTACATATCACTTTTTGAGGCCCAAACATGTCCAAGATATAATTGATAGATTTAAATATATCATTATTGGTAAAGAATATCTTACAATTAGTAAAAGTCTTATGTTTTTCGTCATCAACGATCATAAGATTGATCAGAATATGATTAAGTTTAACTTATAATGTTGTGATGTTCGGGAAATAAAAATAACAGGAATAATTGGATGTGAGAAACAAAATAAATGGTACTAATAGATATTATTTAATGAATCAATAATGATTCTTATCCCTTGTAATTACCATCAATGTATTATGTAGTGAAAAAAAGTGTTCCATCTCTCAATGTTGGGGAAATTACAATTGGATCTATATCATGTTTTTTATAATATATAATTCGATTGAATCCAAGTGATCCCTTTATTAAAAGTTCAATGTTTATTTTATAATTGGTAGTATAATATGATGACAAAACAGATTATTCTACTGGATATAGTGTTTTGGTGAAATGGTTTAATCCATGAAAATATATGGGGGATTGATAGGATTAGATGTTATAATATTTACCAATATTGTTTTTGGATACTAAAACATGAAATATTTTTTTAAAAAAACAATTTCTATGATGGGGAAAATTATTACATCCTATTATTTATAGGTAAGTCCATCTTTAATTTTTACGAATTTATTTCTTTTTCTTTTTCTATTTTTTTGGAGGTGTAGTGATCACTGCACTATCATGATGACACTGAAATGTGACTCTATAGGAAACATTGTTTAGTTATGGATAATAAAGTGGTCATTTCATGATCCTAATGACTTTTTATTAGTATCTTTCACCTGACATTGTTATACATAGTATCTTACATGGTGAAATAAATTTCTATAAAACCCATTTTTCCTAATTATGTAGTTATGTTTTCATTAAAAATAGAAATAAAAAAAAGTAAATACCTTTTGAAAGGATTATTATATACCCTAAATCAACCTAGAATGATTTTAAGGCCACCTGGGAGATGTATTTTTTATCCATTGAAAAAAAATAATTTTCCTTATGCGATTAATCAATTAAAAATCTAATATCAGTTTTGATCATTATAGTCCCACAATTTCTTAATTTATCTATTAATTAATCATTTATTTATTATTTATTGTATAGATCTATTCTAATATATTAGTAAGAGGTCATTGGAATGTGAATTTAAATCTTGAATATAGGAATAATGATCTCATGCCTTAATTTATAGGAATTAAGGAATGAGATCATGATTACTGATATCAGACCTATGGATCTTGGATAATCACATGATCATTAAGTTACGTAAGTGGATCACATTCACTATATAAGAGATTTTAATTCTGTATTTTATGGTCTATGGTTTTTTATAATGTATTTCCAGTGGAATTTTTAGATATTAATTACTCTTAGTTGATTGGTTAACTCGATATTTTTTTAGGTTTGATGATGAATGGGAAATTGAGGGGTTTCCATAATACTAGGATTGGATTTTGAAATACTGTTTTTTTGGATTATATATTTGGTATCGTTAATTGGATCGAAATAATATTGGTTATATTTTTTCCCAAATAAAAATTGTTCGACTAATTAAATTTTATGAAAATGAGTAATGGCTATTATATTAATAGTATGGATGGAAGGTTAATGAATTTAGGATACACTATAAGTTCTATGTTTGTTTGTAATATGTATGAGATAGGATTTGAAATTAGGTAAAAATAAGTTCAGTGAAGATCTATAGAGGGTTTATTGTATGACCACATTATCTATATATTGGCGTGGAACTGAGAAGTGGTACCATGTATGTGAAAATAACAATTTATATTTTGTTATTTTATTTTTTCCTAGAATTTAGTTATTTTTTTAAAAACCACCCAAAGTGTTTTTCATTGGAATTTGATATATTTTTTAGAATATATTTTCATGGTATATCTCAAGAGTTTTTTGGGGAATAAAATATAATATTTTTACTCACTTATACCTTCAAATATCTATTTGAATGTAGGAAACTATAGTCATAATACGGGTAGGGGAAATGACCCATTATTCATTGGTGGTGCATCTTAGGATTTGAATTTATTGTGAACAAGGTGGTGTTTGGTCATGTATTTGATAAGGATTCATACAATCAGATCAAATGGGATTTGTATTCTATGTTATCATGACATTTCAAGGTTTTTAAAATCTATTTATGCACAACGCAATCATTGTATTATTTTTAATAAATAATATTTTATAACTGATTCGATTTTAATTGATGTTATATTCATGTATCATATAATTGTTAATTATTTTGATTGAAAATCATTACTAAAATGATTTTTATCATTATTCACTAGCTCATAACCCCTAGTGATCAAATAATGTTGTCAATTCCTTGGGTTGTTATTGAATCGGGCCTCTTGGTGAATGATCCTCAGTCATGGTTTTTGAAATGGAGATACTCTACATTCACTTCCCCAATGATCTAGTCACCCTAATTTACCAGCAACATACATCATAGCTTGTCCATTACTTTACATATCCACATTCTAGAACAAAATACCACATTTTAATCCAATATATTACATCAAACTCACATAACAACATAAATTCAATATGAAGACATCACTGCCACATAACTACATAACTGCCACATTTCCACATCAATATCATATAACCTCACTAGGAATGAATGAATGACTATGAGAGGGGGAGTAGATACATATCAGTGTCACCCATGTCCATTATGTTCGGAATACACGTAGAAAATAAGAAATCATAAGAGAATCAATAAGTTTATTTAATTTAAACCCTTTTTATCCAAATGTTTTCTTTCGTAGACTTCACTAAGACAATAAGTCCTACAAAATTAAAAAATGATCCAGGAAACCATGTATTTAGAACTGAGAAGGAATAACAACCCAACCAAAAATTAAATCACTAGATTTCACAGTAATAAAATTATTGAATCATTAAACATGTCATAAAGATAATCACATTGAAATCATACAATAAATTACATGGTTCAATATTTTACCAACACACTGATAGAATACACTAATTATTTTATTAGAAATACAAGAAACATGATATATTCACATATTCAGTCCAACAAGTTCTGAATAATTATATTTTTAGGTTGTCTTTAAATTTTTCCAGTTTTACTGCTTTCTGATATATATTAATCATAATAAAAATTAATGGTGGATATCTACATTATCATTCTAACTCCACTAGACTCACACTTATTTTGTATAATATTTCTAAATTCAAGACTCATCCTCTAAAAACATTATTATTATTTTTTATGCCAGCCTCCTTGTTTAGTTATCCTGTCTTCCAAACAATCCCTACTATTACCAGATGAGGCCACTTATTCACCCTCTTCCATATGTTCTATGACTCTTATTATAGACTCTATCATTGTAGAATTGATGTAACAAATCCAAGATGTTGGGTTCACACTACTAATCCTAATAATCTACCATATAAATAATTAATCCAAGGATTCCATCCAATACCTAGGAAATTTTATAACTTATATTCTTCAACAACAACATACAATTAATATACTTTTCTTGTTCCATGCCATCTTAGCCCAACCGAGGAACATCACACCACTAAATTTTCTGAAACTATAAATTTGATGCATATTTGATAGATTCTAACTTCATCATATAATCCATCTCCACAATAATCCATATTTATATATATTTAATTTAATGAGATAATTTAAAAAAATTAAGTTCTTCCATGAGTTAAATGATGGATTGTTATCCATTTGGATATCACATTTATTGTGATCGAACAACACTTAGTTCTTTTGTATCATTTTTAGTTCCATTAATAAACACTTCAATCAAGAAATCTCCTTCACGAATTCCACAACATTACTGTACACATCTTTTGTAGTAAAAATAAAATTATTAGATGGAGTTGATAAATCTAACGTATGGAAATTACTCTAATGGTAAACACAAACCCCATGGTGATATTACATGTGTTAATATAACCACAAAATTAAATATCAATATAACCTCATAAGAGATCATATGTTCCAAAACATATTATTTGTAATTTCATTACATAAAAAATAAGAGAATTTTATTTACTTCCTCATAGTTATCATTTCTTATATTCAACATAAACCTACTGAGAACTCACACTACTAAAGAAATATCTTCCATTGTACTTAGCATGGAATACATAAAATTTACAATAATAATTCAAATGAAATATTCACCACATACTTAGACTTATATATTTTTTCAAGTAAATTATATTAACATTAATGTCTCTAAAATGTAGAAGTCATATGCATAGTTCTAGACATTCTAAATTACTCTAATAATTTACATATGTGCATCTTCAAAGACAAAACCAATGCTCTTATCTTGTAGTCTTTTTTAATCTGCATCTCAAAAAACCAATTCAAAATAATTGATATCATTTATCAGACCCTATAAAAAATTCAAATTTTAAATCCTAAACCTATTTCATATATAGGATACCTAAGAATATATCGTACAAATATGAGAAAATGATAATGAAAATCCCATCATCTAAAACATTCTAAAACAAAAAGTATGGAATATTAGTCCTAAAAACAACATATTTTTCATGAGGAATCCAAAAATGGGTCCATTACCCGGGTGATTCCTTTTCACCTTACATACTCTATTTGAACTTGTATAGTAGTCCTTATATACATTTTTAAAGGAATCCTTCTAGATAAATAAAAAATATTTCTTCCTCCAAGTCACCATAGAGGAAAAGTATGTTATTATATATCTTCTCAATATGTAAATAACTCAATGTGACAGACATATAACCACTCAAAATTCGATGTTATTAATTAATATTAAAATTATTTCAGAGAAATCCACATCTTTTTCCTGTTTAAATACTTTTATAACCAACCCGTCCTTGTTCCATTTTCTATTATCAACTTCCTCCATAAAATGGTAAACCCATTTCTGATGTTGTTCATTATTTTTGAAAGAAAAATCATCAACTTCCTTGTTTTATTCAGATGAGTAAATCTATTTCCTCCATCATGAATAACTCTCCCAAATATAAATCACTGAGTCATCCTAACTCCTTCAGGATTTTATATTCTCTCCATCAGTAATAAGTAAGTAAAAAAAATCCACTATAAATAATTCCATTGAATATGTAATCTTAGTAAACCTCTTAAATTCTTTCCACGCATCTAGTCTAATCATAGATATATCTTCTAGAACTATTTTAGGATCATATAATGTCCTAGATCAATCTGATACTTCTAAACCTTCTGGTTATTCCAGAACATTAGTACTCCTGGAAAATTATATAAATATTGATCTTTCATTGAGGTCGACATTGAGAGGTTAATTATATTTATTGATATTAATAACATATCCAATTAGTTTCACATCCTTCCATAGCATAAACTATTTGAAGATAACATTTTAGGTTATAGTGATCCTTTATTTATCAATTTTCTGAATCAAATATACAATGTCTTCATCATCATGTAGTACAATGAAACACTCTTTGAACTATTCACTGAACATATTCCTTTTCAAAATATCACTAGAAATATATGTGAAATTTATAAATATTTTTGGAGAGAAAAATAAATCATTATTTTATTCTAAATATCTTTAGGATTATCATATCCCATTAGGTAAGATATACATTGTCTTATATGATTAGAGACACAATTGACAGATTCTACCCAAAAATCTATTTTTAAATAATCATTTAAGTTCATACTCTAAGATCATTTATTTAGTTTCCAATTCATCTTCCCTATCATATAATTATTTTTTTGGGATTCATGGGTATTTTATACATGAAATATATTCCAATCATCCTTAATACATTTTGAATTATCAAAATTTATACACAAATCTATTACATAAATGAAACACTTTAGTTTTATTTTGGTCTCCTTTTTTCCACAATAGATCTCTGTAAAATGGATATTCAATAACCACCTATCTATTAATGGTAAAAAACACACAATTTACATGTAGAATCATAGAAAAATGTAACATTGCTCAAAAAACCAAAATGAGAGAAAATTAGAGTTATATACTATAAATCAAGGTGAAAAGGCTTTAACTACTGATTATTTAGTGTTATCTTATTTTTAGAAAATAGAATGAAATTATTTCAAAGGATACAAATCTCAAAAGTTATATACTCTATTTTTATCAATATTTTTATCCCATTATCTACAAAGAAATTCATATTCCTCTCCCTCATGTGCCCAAAATAGAAATTCCACACCTCAAAATTTCTGGAAGTAAATTTTCCAACATCCATTGATCAATCCATCATTCCCATGAATTAAAATATTTTTTCTTCAACACCTTTGGACAAAACCATTGATCCCCATGTGATCTTCTAGAAATTATTTATAGAGTTCATAAAATATCCACATCATCAAGAAGACCAAAAGAAATTTTATTCTTATGAAAACAATCTTTGGTATAAGTGCTTTGAAATTTTATAAATATTATATTTCCAAACCAAAATTTTATATAACCCTTTCCAATGTACTAATGACATTGATCATAAATAAGAAGAACCTTGATGAACTTTAATGAAACAAATCAGTCCACACTTCCCCTCTAATATGTAGAGTGTATAGAAGCCCCAAAATAAATTATCAATAATTTTAATAGAAATTTGACACTGACTAAATGATATTTTATTGAATATTTTAATTTTAATTCCTTAATAAAATATGATAAATCCTTTTTAAATCCAATGTACATTTTAAAAAAATCATAACATGTTTTGAAAGTAAAAATTAGAATTGTGAATAATATTGGATTTAAATTAAATAACCCTCACCTTGAAATTAATTACAAATATATATTTATTAAATTTATGTTTCTAATCCAAAAATTTTATTTTTTTCTGAATGACAATAATTTTGGATGAATTGTAACTATTATACAGTGAATCATCCTATTTAAATTAAAATTTGTTTAAAATTAATTGTGTTTTACATATTCTATATTTGAAATTGATATTGTGAAAAGGATAAAATATTTATTTTTTACAATATTTATTTATTTTTTCACGATACATACAATAATTCTAAGAACACATAATTTTATTGTTAAACACAAGTAATGTTTTCTAAAATAGTTTAATTCAAATGTTATTGTAATTAAAAAAATCCTACTCAAAGTTTCTAATTTATAATTATACATGTTGAAGAAAAATATTTAGAAAAAAGTAGTTTCGTGGTTTACCATGACATGTGACCACACTAAATCTACCACATGAAGCATACAAAGTAAATTCATCAACCGAACAATGACTCTCGGTCTACAAAAAAATAATAAAGCCACCATATGTTGAAAATCACAATTTCCAAGCTACTGCAAGGAAAATGAAATCCTACCATGGATCATCTTCAGTCTACCACAAAGTAATAAGGTCACCACATGTTGAACTTCTTAGATGAACTCTAGTGTAAAATCATAGGGTTGTCACATGAATCCATCCAACTTTTCTTATCTAACTAACTTCAAGAAGTCCTTTGAAGTACAAAAATGGATTAATATACAACATGGAAAAGATTTGAGTTATCATACCCTTACCTATCATGTGATTATTAACACTACTCCATGGTCCACAATGTCTAAATAAAATGAACCTATTTGATCCCTCAATAGATATACATCAATTTAAGATAAATTATATTGATCATAAGACTCCATTTATAATATATTTAAATTTTACATGGTTTTCACAACTCAATCTGCCATGAATCTGCATCCTTCTATGGGAAATTTGAAATGGAAACCTATAACATGTTTTTTTGAAGCTACCACACCCATTAAACAACATGCACGTTAATAATATACTTAATTAATGTTAAACATAATATTTTTTATTCAATATATCTAACATGTGCTAGTGGAATTATCATGAGGGGTTATTTTGTGAGTTTTCAGCCATAACAAAAGGAAATTAACATGAGATCTTACAGGGAACCAACAATTTGGTATTGAATGATTATTTTGGAAATACCACTGTGATATAAATTGGAAAAACAATAAAAAAATGAACTAAACTCACCATAAAATAATATGATTAAAGTAAATAAATAATTAACGTAAAAGGTGATTTTGGAGTTCATTCTATTAAACCAAGGTATTATAACCATCCATGAAAAATTTGAAAAATGTATGACCACAAAAACAAATCATAGATAATCCAAAGTTGAGAATGAAATAATCCAGGACATGAAATCTACATAATGTGATGTTTAAGAAGCTGACCAATATTCGACATGTTACTAACTCATTGTATAGATTGAACCAAACTGTTGAAACCTCTTACAGATTATAAATATTCAATATTATTGGGGAATCAAACAAACTCAATGATTAATAAGGAAGACTAAGTAATGATTAATATTTTTCATCAATTATCCTTTTTCCCTTTCTAGGAAAGAATTTAACCGAAAAATGTCTATTTTATCCACCACTATTTCATATTTAGGAGTGCTTATGTGTGAAAAACTCATGTCTATCATTTCATGTAAAATATCACTAAAGAGAATTTAATAGTACACTATATTGGTACATCTTCTAAGGACAACCCATTTTCTCTTGATTAAAACAATATTTGGATGAAGATATCTAAAAATCAAATAAACATGAGTAATAAAAAATAGATTTTTACGTGTACTATAGGAATAATTAAAGAATGAGGGAGGCCCCACGTCTCTCTAATTCTACGCTGTCTGAAGATGAAATTGAGTTCATAAGGAATTATTTCTGAATAACTACACTATCCCACACATGTTTATAAATGTGCACTAATACTAATTATCCACTGCTTTACTATCCATGGTGGTATTTGTGAAAATGTTTTCTATCGAGAATATATATAGATTCACAGTACTCAAACTTGGACATTGAATTTCCAAAAAATTATTCATTTTCTATCTATGAAAAAGTTGTTTAAATAATAATATTTCAACTCTATTAAAAAATATTGATCGATTAAAATAGCTGGGAGACCATAACATCTCTAATTAATCCATGATTGTAACTCTTACCAATAAGTAAGACACATAAAATCCAATCTCACCCATATAATGACAGTCCAAATCTTGAAAAATCATTTGGTTAATTTATCACTACATCAGGTCCATGACCACAAAAATTGAATTGAATCCCTTTTCAAGGCATTAAAATTTAAATATGAGCACTAATCAACTCAATCCCATGAATAAAATGTTTTCTTTACCCTACACGTGAATCCTCATCCACCCAAGATCCAGATTTGATGTCTTCTAAATTGGTGATGTACTGAAACATTTATACGCCAATTATTCTCTAAAGATAATATAATTACCTAATTATATGATTATTTAAAATGGATGTGTTTTTTGGGATAACCAATTGAATACACAATGGAACATTAAAAATAATAGTTTCAAAAATATGAGGAAAGATAGTTCACAGGGGTTCAATATTGAAATTTAGGAATTTACATGATGCCCTTGAATAACTTGTAGAGATTTAAAAATTATGTGCAACTAACCTGATAAAAATTGATGCATGAAAAAACCATATATCATTCATTTAAAAGAGTGCTAAATATTCAACATGATAGAGGATACTTACATTACATGTCAGTCGATATAGTTCATTCCCACTTTCATTAATTTCTACTTATTGTAATACTCTAGGGATGACACACTAGTCCTCGTTTCGCTAAGTTGTGGATTTTCATCACACCACTATTAATGAATGATATGCATTAATTATTTAATTCTTATTTTCATATCTCTATATTTATTAAAAACCATGACATTGTAATATTTACATATATCATTTTCATCTGAATTCCTCCACCCTCCTTCATTGGATCTCTCAAAAAGAACACATAGGTTATCTCGATTTATCACTGTTTTAAGAAATGGGTTGACCTAATATTGATAATAGATCTTAAATCATTGGTTTGAGTGGGATTAGAGGTTAAAGTAGTTATTTAATCCCTTATATTAAATAGAATTTTATTTTTGAGGTCCATCCTGTGAGGTTTCACATGAATAGAGAGAAAATAAATGATTATTAAAATAAAGTAATGATTTAATATGAATGGTAATGGGATGCCCTATATTAGTATAGTTATTAAAAAGATAATTTAATGAAATCCAATTTAATTTCATACTTATCATACTGTAAACATTAATCAATAGAATAAAACATATTCAAAACACACTCCTCTATAGAGTAAACCCAAGTCCCACTACTAATAAATCAATTCAGTCTCCATATTTCATTTGTTGTTAGCCTCGTAGAAGTTAATTCATCATAAAATTACAATTATCAAAAATTTTGGGGTGTTATATTATATTTACTTTTAAAAATGAATTCAATAAATGAACTTTTCTAGTTAATCAAACCTCATTGATTTTAATCTAGATGTTTATAAAATACTAGAAATAATCAATACCCAAATATGTACTAAGAATACAAAATATAATATTCCACTATCCCATTGAATAATTCTACATCCTAATTTTCTTCTTCTACTAGAGTAACTATAGGAAGTGAAAAAAAATGCGTTATGATTTATGTTGGTGGAATAGAACTATGAGGGAACATTAAAACACCAATTTTAATAATAGTAACAAGCTTCAACAACCATATAATGAAAAGAAATTTGATATTAATACTAGAATAATTAGTTTACTAAAAAAACTGGATTTTAGGAGAATATTCCA
Source organism: Viscum album (assembly GCA_963277665.1). Classification (NCBI taxonomy): domain Eukaryota; kingdom Viridiplantae; phylum Streptophyta; class Magnoliopsida; order Santalales; family Viscaceae; genus Viscum; species Viscum album. Next base: position 1,635,935,711 of record OY728163.1, on the reverse strand, counting down.
ACACATATATGAGAGAATATGGAGAAATTTGTAATGAATTTAGACCTATAGGAGCCACTTTGGTTTAGATTAGCTAGAAGGTCTTCCCGTTCTCTATTAAAGGATCAAACAAGGTGTTTCTCTACAGCCACTAGCATGAACAAGTATCCAGAAGGGTTGAACTAGAGTGGTATTTCACCTAAAAATACATCCCTTCCTTAAGGATTACCCACCAAAGGAATGAAATTTATGCAATCATGTATGAAATTGGAGATGATGAAAATCAGAATACAACATCTGGAGACACTAAGATAACTATAATCATTTATGTGTCATTTAAACCATCTCAGTAATCTCTTAGATGAGACTCAGTTAAACCAAAGAATGGTCACTCACCTCAACCATGAAGAACATAGATTTTCATGGCTAACTATAAAATTCTTAAAATAGATTCATTTTTATTAATTCTTGATAGCTATTATAATAATAAAAATGGAAAATGGAATATTACATACCTTTAAATTGAAAGAATCAATCACATAGACCCTCAATATATATTCAAGAGTCTAGATGGTCCACTTAGGCAGATAGTCCATCTACGAGTGATATGTGGTGATCAAACACATTTAGGTTCCCAACTCTTCGAATATTCCCTTTTAATATTATGATATAAAATGAGTATGTAGTATGACAATATTTATTTTGTCACTCCATAAAGATAAAAAAACATCTCAAACATACAAGAGACTTAGGTCCCATACCTCTATTTACTCTCTTATTGAATGAATGTTGGTTCATTTCTCAAAATAGATGAAAATAAAAAAATATTGTAGCATCCTTGACATTATTATTCTATTGAGTAGTGCTTTCGAGTTGGGTTCCACAATGCTTAAGCATGCCACCCTGAACAACAAGGGCTTCTGACAATAAGTGTTTGTTTGAAAGAGGTATTTTGGGGAGGCTATACCCTCTATGAATAGTTTAATAATGGTCTGAGTATTTAACAACACATTCATAAAAAAGAAAAATGACTCAGCAGACTTGAACCACAATATCTAATTGTGGAAGAACAAACAATAGAAATAAATATCATAAGAAATAAGTAATGAAATTTAGTAGAGTAAAGATAAAAAATCTAGGATGCCATACAAAAATTCTACCAATAAACAACTAAAATCATGCTTATCAAAATAAGTCAGATATGTCAATATAAAAAAGTGGGTCACCAATGGACAATGGGAATAATTAATGCCTATATATATATATAATTATATTATAGAAAAGAAACTAAAAAATATCTAACTATACATGACCAGAAGGTCACGTTCCCAACTCAATTCCAGATGTTACTAAGATCAAACTCTTGAGGGTGATACTTTACCTAAACATAAATTTATAAATTCTAAATACATCTAGAAGGACCCATGCTAGGTGTGACATGAGTCTCAGTAGGATACCACCCAAAGGTGAGTACCTAGAATATGCGTTTAATCATGTGTTCCATAATAAATAAATAAAACAATGCAATTTATAATGTAAACATTGACATATCTAGTGCTGAATAACTACTAGGAATCTATCACAAGCCTTGACAGACATCAGAAAAAAAATGTATAGACGGTTTTTTGATTATTGTCCAATGTACTCCAAATGTGAAGCCCATGTGAACGCTCAGGTTCCACCTCAAAAAAGTAACCTGAAGCCTCATGCATCCAGACATCTCAAGTCTTAGTAATTAATGACACCTCGAAATAACAGACAAAACAATAGTGTTTGGTCTCTCAGACACCTACTCAATACATCAGTCAACTCATAACCTGATGTGCAGAGGCATAGTGATTTCTATCCTCAAAATAAATCTAGTCCCACAACCTCGATCTTAGGGAGCCTCATCCACCAACCAATTTTCTCATCACTATAAACTGACATATCCTCACCGTTCAAGTTCATTTCTACAAAAATTACCCCCAAACCATTTCCTATAACACACTACTAGGGGCCTCTACCCACATGAGTGGTCAAAACCACCTCATCAATATATTCATTCTTTGTGCTCATGACTCAATGCATCACATTGGCCATCGGGGGTGAGAAATAATCACAAAATAAACTCTCTAAAGCCGTATCAACATTGGTGCACCATGCCCATACAATCATGTCCCTCAAATCCAATGGTCGTGCAATCCAAATGTCATGATCAATCCCCAACCTAACGTCATTTCTTCCATAATTGAATATCCACAAATCCCTATCATATGGTTTCTTCCACTCAACCAATACGTTCTAGGACAGACCATATGATTTTATCACATTAATCTCATTGGAAGTGTCATCCCAATTCCTTGAGCCAAGCCTGTCACAACACATTGGGTATGAACATCTCATCACAAGAAAAACATATATATAACATTCACTTTAAACATTCAATTCAATTTAATAATATTGAATTTCTTAACTAAAAACATTAAAAAAATTTATAGTGGATATGAATGACTTAGATTTTAATAATTAATACAATTCGATTAAATAAATTCAATTGAAAAGGATTTTTCATCCTCATCCAAGACACCCAATATAGTTACAATCTCTAACCCGATGTCGCTCAAGAAAAATGGAAATGTGATTTCCCAAAGGAATCCCATCTGTTAAATGGTCATTTTTATATGAATTAGAAAATATAAATTGGTCTTTCTAAAAATACACAAATGCACACTAATAGAAAAAAACCCAGATGATTATGAAAACAAAAATCGAGATATTAAGCACCTACGTTAGACTCATACATATAGGAACGTCCGATATCATGCTCCAAAACGAAGGCTATTGGAGTATTTATGAGTTTCCGAACATTGACATGATAATAGGGTGAAATGAAATATATATAATTTTCACTCCGAAATGTTAAAAAAAATGAAGAACTAAGTAGGGGAGGGGTTCTACTTAATGTTGGGGTTCTATATCATCTAATAGATCGATTAATGTACCAACCGTTGAGGAGATAGCTCAACGGGGAGAAGAGGATGAAAATACAGGGTTCCTCCTACTATGCATGAACACAAAGGGAGGATGGAAAAGAAAAAATAAAAATAGGGAAAAAAATAAATACTAAAAATACCCTATACATGATACATAGTTTAGTCGCATAATTTTCTAGACCGTGTGGTAATCGTGTGAGCTACAATGTTGTGGTACTTCCTAGAAGGGAACATTTTCATGGATTGGACATTATTATCCCAAAACATGTGAAAAAATTGGTGAATCCATATGAAACTACTTTAGTGAACCAGGAATGGTCATGAGCCTCCCATGATTAGATTACACAAAATGCGAGGCAGTTTGAAATTAAAGGCATTGTTACATAGAAGGGGCCGCAGGGTTTACCCTAAACTATGTGCCCTGACCTATTCTTCCATAAAAGGTTGTTCGACCTCTAATGCTCTCGAATCCTTTTTGGAACACCCATTTAATGATCCAATCCTCATGGACCATGTCAAAACATTATATAAATATTACGGAATTCTCATATATTGAATCCAATCAACGATATAGAAAATGTCTAATATAATAATTGTAAAAATATATTCCAGAGTAGTTTTCGGCCAGACTCAAAATATCCTAACATTGAAATCTCCCCAAATTAACATATTTTTCCCCAATCTATCAAATTAAACACATTGATAGTAAAAAACATACCCAACCTGATTTAAAAAACCCATACTACCGCAGTCTCAATGGAATAGGCTAATTACATCTAGGGGATCCCCACCTTAAGAATTTCCTAGAACTATGTCACCATGACCAAAAATATGATCCGTAAAATTTTCAAAGACATTTTCCCAGACCCAAGGTCCTCTCAAGAAGGGTCTTCACTCGCACACCTCACCAGGTGCCCTCGTGTCACTTTCAACACCCATTACATCATACACCGCATCAGTGCCATACATAAGATCTTGTCACACATTACACTATGAGGTCTCACCCTAATTTGGATATGAAATTTGTCCCATGTTATTCTCACCTTAATAAAATACCACACTACATTGGTGAACATATTCCTTTTCAATCAAGTAAGTCTTACATCTTGGATTCTCGGATACCATCCCACCTTAGAATCGGAATCACCCATCTCACGATGCTCCAATTCATAACGTAGTTCCACTCACCTCATATATATATATCACACATTCAATATGATTTCAAAATACCAACCAGTTTATCATCAGTACATAAAAAAACACATGAAACTAGTTTACCCACATCAGACATGCCTCGATATTCCATGAAGAAACATTCCCCATCAAATCATGGTGATTCCTACGATGTACCTACGACCACCATCATCTCACATACCCACTCAAACTATAGAAGCTCTATGGGATGAACCTATCCTGAAACATGATTTAATGTAGACTGAACTTTTTGTTGTCCTGTTTTAGCCACTAGCCACTAACCCCACTGATGGGTCCCATTATCTCCATCACGTCCACCATGGGCAGCTGGGTCTCAGCTACCCTCACCAGGTAACTAACCCGATCCAACTATAGAGACCTTAATCTTCCCATGAAAATGATCACTAGCTAAATGATAAGGACTCCTAAAAACCTCAAAGGATGACCAGCCTATCCACATGCCCAGAACACCTTTTTTGGCTTCTCACACCGAGTTTATGCATGTCCCAGCATCCCGCATTGGGAGAAAGTGATATAAGATCCATTCAGAGGAGGTTTAGATGAGTTATTTTTATAACCACCCTGAAGAAATTCATCCCTACCTCACTTTCTCTCAACTAAAGAATCACCATTAATGTCATATAATGTTGTTTCTCGGCTCGAGTACAACCTATCCATCAGATTTCCCTTGGCTATGAGTCACTGGTTCACCACCCCAGAGAATGTGAAAAATCAAAATATGTTAACCATATCCATAATAGAATGTCTTAATCCATCATAGAATGGTGTCACCCTAGAGGTATCATTTCTCACCATACCAGGTATAATGATAGATAGTTCGGTGAATATCGATGTGTAGTCCAAGATGGACATGCCACCCTACTGAAGGCTTTGGAGCTCTTGATTAATTTCATACCTCATTATCTTTAGGAAAAAGTTCTTATCATGACCCCCTTCCCACATGTTGTACTCCTCCTAGTCATGAAATGTGGGAAGGGGGATAGTTACCCTCGAGTCTCGCCTCCAGTAGGCCCCAGTTTAGTGAATAGCACCATGGGTATATTAGACACACAAATTAGAGGCATTACCCTCTAAGAGAACACTTGAAGAAGATAGAGATAAGATAGAAACAAATCAACTCCATCATAGACTACAATATAAATGAAATCCCAATTACATATATGTAATGGAATGAAAAAACTACGACAACTAAAACTGAAAACTACAAGTACCAAATGAAAAAAATGGCAGTGACCACGAAGCTCAAACATCTCCTACAACACCAAGATACTTGTAACCAGCCAGATCTCCAACATTCTCCAAGTGAAAAGAAAAATAGTTTATATATAAATAGGGTGATTATAACAGTATACTTAGTATAATCTTCCCTGGAGCCTCTCATGAAAAAGTAAATAAAGCATGCTAAAGCACAGTGAAACTAACTCGTCATCGAAAAAAGTATACAAAGTTCCCAGCCTCATCGTCGCAACTCTTATAATGTATCGCATATAATATTATATAATATAATAAATAATATCAATGGTAACCTAATGCTAGTTCCCCACTAGTTTATCCATTTTCCAAAACATCACACATCCTTAGAATCTCTCTTCCAAAAGGCTTGCCTGCAGAAACCTAGGAGAAGCACCACAATATACACTTTGTGCAACAAAACCACTATGTCCATGTAACCAAAGTATCTAGGTAGTTTTTAGGAGCCAAAAAAACTCACATAACGTGTATAAAACATCAGGCAGTACACCACAAGCCATTACAGCACACACACTGGGTAAGGATCTTCATGCCATAACAGTCTATACATGCTACACCTATAGTAATCTGAAGGAAACTATTTCAAGAATATATGTGTGTTAGTAACTACACGCCGTTACATTCATCTACACCCATATAAGTGGAAAACTAATTTTTGTGGCTACCAACACATGTAACTTCCAATATAATAGAGCAGGTCCAAAGGGTGTATTCGGTCATCCATACTCCCACTAGAATGTCGGGGAAAAGCCCCCCCCCCCTCGATTGCTCAGAATCCCTATGGTGTAAGTTTCCCTAACTGATAGGTTGGAGTATAAAATAAATTCAGAAAAATAATAGAATATAATATAACTCACAACCACATTATTCTCATAACCTAGTCTTAGACTCAACTACAACTAACATTTCTCAGACTCCCGGCTTTCACTACTAATACTAGGTATCATATAATCTCACAACAATTTAAATATATTTATTACATTATTCATTCCATTTTATCATTATCACATTACATTAAAGATTTCGTTAAAATTAAATAACAATTAGCAATTCCACATTATACTTCATTAGTAGGACACCATAGTTATAATCCCTTAAGTCATAACCAAAAAGTCCACATCTTCTCACAAATATTACCACCACATAGCATCCCAACAAGATCCAACCCCATTGGTTAACATCATTTATTCAATCATTTATTAACAGTATAATTACTTTCCCATATTCCAAGGAATTCTAGAAAAACATTCTGAGCTATAAACATAAGGGGATCAACCTGATGAGTAGATGAAGTACTCTTCATGTCTTTTCAACCTATATTAGGTACATAGAACCGTCCGTCCTCAAGAAGATAAACATGGAAATGATGTATCATACCTTGCACGTCTTTTCCCTTTTTGGAAGAAGGGTAAACAAACCAGTTGCCTCGAGCAGTGGGGATGGTAAAGAAGATAAAAAACCTACAAGATTCAGTAAGAATTTGACATTCATATCTGGTCCGTTTCATCAGCACTGGTGTCCTCAACAACAGTCACATGTATAAACTAATGCATCTCTCCACTTTAGGCATCTACTACTACAACAACCCATGGTTTCATTTCGTTTAAACATGAAATCTATCCATTATACATAATGATCACTAATGGCTCCAAAGAAAAATTCACTCATCCATACATGCAAATAGGTATCTCAGAACCTTACAAGACATTATCTTTTATCAAACAACGAGTTCATCCATCCATCTAGAATTAACCGATTTATTATTTGATGGTTCCAACTACAATAAACCTTAATAGAAAGTTTCATGGATATAAAAAATTAATTAAACATTCTTATGGCATCAATTTGATTATCATTAATTTACAACAACAACTACATTCATTTACATGACTCTTTATCTTTATCGGTTTAATTATAAATTAATTATTTTTTTATGTTCATTACCAATTTCATCAAGAACAACTTACTAATAAGAAAATCATATATATCACAATATCTATAAAATAAAAAGGTAAAATTTTATCATGGTTTAAAGAAACGACATACAATCAAACCAATTCTTTTAATCTTGTTCAAGTATTTAATTTTTTCAATTAAATTGAAATCCAATGGTTTAAAACATGATAACTCAACATTTACATGTAATGGAATATAGAATTAATGTATCCCCTACACCAAAAGGTATGTGACGTTCTCTACATGAGAATGATCCACATAATGTATCATAATCACCTCCCCCGCAATAATTTCATCCACCCGAGGATGTTGTGGTACAATTTCATCAACAACAACCAAAAGAAACACCATTAGATATCAACTTCCATAACCTGGAAAAGGGAAACGGGAGAAAACTAATCGATGAAAACCAATGAACGGAGGTAGAACTTTCCTCGTATTTAAGACATATCAAATAAGGAAGTGGTGAACTGATCAAGAATGAAGGAATCCTCAAATGTTGAAGAGGGGGAATTCGGGTCATTTGGGGTCAAGAGGAGTTGCACTCAAGCTATACGGATTGAAAAATGAGTATCTGAGTGTCATTAAAACAACCAATGGAAGAGAAGTACATGATGTGTACCTCCTCATCGGGGCGTGTACCACTGTGAGATGACATACGCTGAATAACACATCGCCTCAGTTATTTGTTTTTCTGAAACATGAATGATACATGTCAGGCACCCCTTGGTCATGTCGTGTAACACTTGGCCACATCGTGTATCCTCCCATTTCCTTTTTATCATGACTTAACACTTCTATAAATCCATCAAACCTTCTCTGAGAACATTGGTCTTTGAAAACACGGAAAGGGTCAATCTAGCTTGATCTTCATGCTTACAATGCTTGAATAATCACTCCCCAAAATCCTTACAAGACAAGACCTATTGTCTAAATTCTCGATCCTATACATCACACAAACACTTAGCAGGCCCTTTGACCATATCTATTTCCATCATCACCCTTATCCAAATAGAAATTTTTAGCTTTTTAGTGATTATTTTCATGATTTAGATCCAATTATCAGCAACTAGTGGACCACTCTCACCCTAAAAAATTAGATGGATTTGTGACTAGAACTCCCATGTAAAATCTTCCATAAATGGTTCTTCTCCCTAGGCTCCCTGGTTGATCCCAAGGAGAACTCACACCAAGATACTTTGAAACTTCTTGTCGAGCCATTTCCCAAACACTACAATATCTGACGGCTACCCTGCCTTCACTTGAGCCTATCACTAATCCAATAAATATTGTTGTTCCAATGTATTCTCCTCTACCTAACACTCAGGGTTCTAAACCTGATCGTTCTCATTAGGAACTGATCCATCACCAGCCTGAAACGCAATTGAGTCTTATAGGATAAATTTTACAATTACCAAAAATTGTCAGAAAACCTGTATATATAAAAATCCATATAAAATGAAAGCTGTAAAAGGAAGAATCAACTCACTACCCATACCCTCCCCTTCCCCAATCTTGTAACATGGAATATCATCCTCATGGCCTTCTTACCCACACTCTATGTAGCCAAGTATCAACTGTACCTAGGTGAATTCCCATCCTAAAAACCAACTTTACCTCAATATAATAACCATGTCACCCAACCTAGTTGTAAATATCAACCAATTCCATAACATCTTCCTTATATTATAATATACAGTCCCATTTCTCACATCACATGCAATTTATATTTTTCCAACATGGAATTTAATATTATTCGCATAGTATAACAATTTTACTAGGAATACATGAATTTTTAAGGTTGAAATACTTTTAATTTTTTTCTATTAAAATTCAAAATAACAAGCCATCACACCATACATCATTGGGCCAAGGTCTGTGGTCTACCATAACTAACTAGGTCAAGTGTTACCTATGAAAAAATTTTAATATTCTCATTTCATAATGAACCACTTTATCTTGAAATTATACAATCTGTAATTTAAGCCAAATAGAATGGAAATTACCACCCTTGTAAATGGAGTTTGTCCCTCACACAAGCCACTTGCGGAACCCTAGAATGAGATCTATTTCAAGTTCCGACCACAACCTAATTTTGTGTAGACCATAAACCAAATAGTGATACTAATAAATGAAGTAAAATAAAACCCTCTAATACCATTCATAGTGTCCCCGACAAGATTATCCACCCTAATAGTTATATCGGGCTGAATGTTACTTTCCTTAAGCCCCCCCCCCCCCCAACACCAAAGGGTGTCGAATAGCAGTGTGGGTTTGAAAGAGGTATATCAGGAGGGATATTCCATTATGTAATGATATGATAATGGTCTTATTATTTAATATTACATGTAATGGAAATATAAATGACTCATAAGACTCAAACCATACCAGCTAATGGCAGAAACACATGAATAGAAATAAATTTAAAAACAAATAAAAAAAGACTGAAGCATAAAGTAGATAAAAATGACATCATTCCAAACACCACCAGTAGAATTAAAAAAAATAAATAATGTAATAAAAATTGGTTATACATGTCAATAAACAAAATATGGTCACTAAGGTCCAACCGGTACAATTCATGCAAACATTGAATGCTATTACATAAAAGAAATTAAACAGATTCTCCAATAACACACATCCTCAAGGTCCCACGGAAAACTCCATGAAAGCAGCTACTATGATCTACCTCCTAAGACTAATCCAGTTTATAAACGTAAATTCATAAAATCTATATGTTCCCTAAAGGACCCATATAGGGTGTGAGATGAGTCTCTATAGGATACCACCCCAAAAGTGTGTACCTATAATATGTGTTTAAGTTGGCATGTCACAATAACTAAATAAAATAGTGGAATATATAAAGTAAACATAGACTTTCATGCTGCTCAATAACAACCAATAATTCCTCACCTGCTCAAGCAACACCAGAATACAAGAAGTATTGCGGGTCCTTAGCCCATGGCCCATGGAACTCCTACTATTAATCCTAGGTGAACCCTCAGGATCCAACTCAATAAATGTAACATGAAACGATGTGCCTCTTGAAACCTCATGTGTCAGTATGTACCGATGTCTCAAAGGGATGCCAAACCCATTAATGTCTATCCCCAAAGACCTCGACTCAAGGAACAAGTTATCACAAAGCCCGATGTTTTGAGGTACAATGATGTATGTCCTCAAAACAAACCAATTCTAGTGGAGTCAATAATGGAGATCCTCACCCCCATATGAGAGCCTCATCATAATCAACCAATGGATCCTCACTATTCACATGGATTTATACGGAAAGCACCCCAAACAATTTATTAAGATGCATTACTAGGGACCTCTTCCAACTCGAGTTGTAACATCCTAAGTAAATAATGAATATGGAATTATCATATTTATTAATATTTTTGAATTAAATTATAATTTTATGTTAAATAGGATGTTATGTTTGATAGCGTACTCAAATCGGTACAATGGGTTACATTGAAATCTTATGTTTCACACAATGTTGAGTTATACTGAAAAATAATTATTTTAAATGGTAGTTAACGCCTAACATTTGTATTGGCGGGAATGAATAGAACTACCTAAAATATGATTATACAGGTTTTTAAAATTACTTTAAATTTATCCAATAAATTTTAGTTTCATAAAATAAGATTGAATCCAATTTTAAGCATGGAATACACTAATATTTTTTTAAAAGGTCATTTACGGTCTTTTAATGGAAAACCATTTTTAAATATATTTTTATCACTTTTATATATTTTATTTGAAAAAAATTAAATTCTTCTTTAGAATTGTGAAATCAAAATTCACTTTGGGTGGATATTTTTTATTTTTCTAATTAAATTTATTTTTTAATGAATAGTGAAAAGTACTGTATTTTAAATCAAAACTTCCTTTTAATATAATTTATTTATATGTTTAGATTATCTTTTTAATTAGTTTTAAAGTGTAATTTGGTTATATGTATACCATTTAATCCAATTTTGGTCATTTAAATTAATTTACATTCTAAATTGGACATAAAAAAGTATCAATCTTTTGATAGTTAATATTTCTTAAAATCAAGATTTTTGTATTGACAGTGGGATTTAATTTTAAATTAATTCCGGCCACTGTTGTGTTTTGAATAGTAAAATTGATTACATATTTAGAATCAGAATGTCTAAATTATTTAAATAGGTAACTTTTATTTTTATACATTATGAATATTAACTTCGGTAAATATTTTATTTTCCATGGTTAAACGGTAAATCTGGTAAATAAGGGTAAACAATAATCTTATAATAATATTACATTAACCTAACATGTTTTCTCATAATATTTTCAGATACCTTTATGCACATGGTAATCGATGGATCTATATTGGGACCCCATAGAGCCACATAAATGTTATAATGACACTTTATATTAATTAATTTAATGTAAACGAAAAAATGACAAAACCAAATATCTATTAGTAAAACAATTTTTACATGGGGTTATATAAGTTATCTATTCGAATATAAAATATAATTAGAAAGATAAAAATATTTCTTATTTCATGTTATTTTACTTATAATTTCTAGATATCAAATATATAATATTATTTTTGACAGAGTGATGATGCAATGATTACCTCATTAATGAATGATTTAAATAAATAAGATTATAAAAATTAAAAAAAATCCAAAACCTGTCCAATTATTATTAATGGTTTTACTTTGAAATTAGTCATAATATATTCTACTTTAATGATTTTGGGACCTTTTGAAAATGGAGATATGTTTATAATAATATAATATTTTCAAACACCCCTAAATTGCACCTTCTCCCCCTTGTTAAAATTCATCACCATTAACCCATTACTGACACCTCTCAAGCCCCTTGTATCATCCTACCTCTGACCAATTAAGCTCCATATATCCTTATACTCAACCTTCAAACCTTTCCTTAGGCAAAAGGCACTTCAAGTAAACCTTTTGGTTTAGACCAAAGGGAGTTACCTGATTTAAAGGTAACGTATTCTCTTATGTTCTTTTATTTTATTTTACTCATAAAGTAACCTAAAATAGTTTTATTACTTTATTTTATAACAAAACATGTATCATAAATATATTAGGTTGTTTTTATGAGGATTATTCTAACTACACTTACATATACCTCTATCTAATGGGTAAAGAACTTTTAGTTTCTGTGGACAGTGAACTATTGTCTCACGAAACGATTATTGTTCAATTATCTCTTACCACCTCTCATTGTGGCCATTATGATGGAAATGCTTTAATATGTGATATATATTATCTTTATACTGTTTATATGATTCTATTTTTTTCATTTATATCATACATTTATGTTTTAAATAATGGGTAAACAAGATAATTTCATTTGAGGAAGTCTGGACTACCGCCCACTCATAGTGATATGACTCATTCATGCCATATGTGTAATGTATAATGAATAGAAATAATTAAATTATATATTATTTTATAATTTAATTATAATATAACTATTTATAATTATTTTTTCATTCCATTAAATACAAAATATAAATGAAAGTAGAGTTCATGCGTACGTACGGTTTACCGTCTCCATGATTGATGTCTTTCCTTTCTTATCTATAAATGTTATGTACTATTATAAATACTTTTATACTTTATATATAATATATATATGGTATCTAAAACATGAATATTATTATGGAGATAATGTAATTTTGACCACATGGACAATTTTTAATTATAACAAGTTCATTTTTGACTCAAGTTTCAAACATCGACAAAATGTCCAATATGAACTCAAATAATTAACTAATTGTTGGAGCAAGGTAATAAGTGATATGAAAGGAATAATAAACATTAAAACTTTTCATAAGAAGTTATAAATTAACATAATTTTATTATTCTGGAAGAAAAAATAACAAATGAGTAAATTTGGATGCAAGGTAAGGGGTTTCTTATATCACTTTTAAATCTGTGAGTTTCCATTCTTCGGCACTTATTTATTGCATGTGTTTTTTTGTTCACTTCCATTTGATATATATTATCATTATTATCATTATATTAATGGTATTATGCGATAAATTTTGTGGTTATTAAATTTTTTCCCTACGACTCGATTGATTACAACTTGGTAAGGGGTTTTTATCTAACTTTTTAATTCCCATGAGATTCATGCTATATTTTCCACTATTTCCTTTTGTGGGGTGTATGTACTACCCATGATTGTATTAATTGTGTAATTTAATTTATGTTATGGGTATTTAAATCTTCATTGTAGTATCCTTCTTTCATTGCGTGTATTTTTTGTAAGTGACCAAATCGGTAAGGGAACCTTCCACCTTCCTCTTTTAGTCAAAAACGTTTTTTTGTTATGTCTATTAATATACATATTCTTATGTTGGGATATGTTATTATATATCATTATTGCTATAAATTTTATTTCCAAGTGATTTTATACCCTTTTTTCTCTCATCAACTCATTTTATGAATTTTGTAGTGACGTCGTTAGGCTATCAAATTTTTGTAATAATACTCCTTAACCCAATTTCAAATCTTTGGGTTAATCTTATACTTCTTGATTATGTCATGATATGAATATTTGTGAATGACCTATGATTGTGTTACACTTAATATCCAATTATATTGGGTGTTTTATTATTTTTCACACATAATTATGTCATTGGTTTGTACTTAATCTTAGGATATGATATTTGCAAGGGACTTTTTATCAAATTACATTCCATTGAGACTTTTTGTTTTTATACACCAATTCACATTTATATTGTGTATATAATGCCCTTTTACATATTATATCACAAATCTTCTTATTCTCATGATATTATAAGTTTTGATTAATGTTATTACTCAATTATCTGTATTCAAGCGTCTCTCATTTGGATAAGAACTCTCTTTCTAAAATATAGTTTTAAAAGTTTAAATGATATATTATTCTAATTATTACTCCTAAATTTCCATATTTTAAAAATTGTATTAAGGATTTATTTATATGGACATGAATATTTGAAATTATAATTTCATTCAAAAGCTTCAAACTGGTATGTGAATATTTGATTAAAAAATCACTTTATTAAATGTTTTAAATGGCATTAAAAATGGTTTGATAAAGCATTGGTTATATCAAATGTTGAAATCACATATTGTGATTTCAAAGGGGAAATTTTATCTTTCATTTATGAATGTATTATGTGTTTTGAATATGTTATGGTTATTGGGGATGTTTTAAGCATACTAGTGGTTCTGTGATAATTCTAGGGATGATGAACCCGAGGTAGCTCTCTAATGAATTAGGTAAAGTGATTGAGGTAAACATGAATGATTCTCCTAAGAGATTTTAGGGAATATATAGTGATGGTTATTTCTAATGTAACTCCCTATGTATCTGTGAATTCTACAATGTAAATATGTTATGGATGACACAATTTACCTTTATGATTTTTGATTACTATGTGTTATTCAAAAATCATATGATTTCATGAGGTATGATATGATTGAAAAGTATGGTATCATTGATTTGTATTTATTTTAGGGATAATGTTTTATTTTCATATTTTATAAACCTTACTGATCTTTTTTTCTCATTCCATGTTTTTGAATTGTTTTTCCGATGACATATCATTGAATAGGGTCATGGATGGGATCAAGGATAAGTCATGATGTCAAAAACATGGAACTAGACTTGTTTCTTTTTAAGAGTTTTTATTTTTAAAAAATGGAAACTAATTAGTAGTGTCTACATGTAATTTTAAAGATGATATGTAATAGTTATGGCGTAATTATCTAAAACACTAAACCTGAAAAAATCCTCAATGAGAATTATTAATTTAATTTAAGATTATATAATGTTTTTAGGATGGATACTTATAGTTGTTATCATAGGATGGTTCAGATAACCTTAGAGGTTATAGTGTTATTAAATTATAAGTTACATAAGTATAACAGTTAGAATATTGGAAAGATTCATAGTTTTTTTAGATAAATCGAATGAGTTTAAGATAACATGAAAAATTATGTTTTAGTGTTTTCACTCCTCATAAGATTTTATATAATTATTTTGCTCATATACTCACACTAACCATTGTGGTTTTAGTCAATGGCTGGATCTAGAAGGCTTCAAAGTAACAATGGATGTAAATAAAACTGTGATGGTTTTCAAAATAAGAAACTGAAAGAAGTGGGAACTACAATGATAACTCTTGTGGTTATTTTCAACCAAATATCTGGAGTCATGATCAACCACCTGAACTATGGTGATTTTTATATGGAATTGTATATGAAAGAAACAAATCCGTACGAAAGTTTAGGTAATAATTATAAAGGTAGGTATATTCAAAATCTTATGTGTCATGGTTGTGGAAAGAAACACTTAGGAAAATGATTCAAAGGGACGGGAAGATTCTACATATGTGGTAATGAAGGTCATAAATAATAAACTTTCAATGGAAAATGGAAGCATCCAGTTGACTCCATGAAATGGAAAGAAGTTCTTTAAGAAAGATCAATTTAATGTTTTAAATGTGGTGTTCATGGTCATTATTCAAATAAATGTCCTATAAAAAAGTTTTTTGGGAATGAGATTAGCAGGATCATATAAATATATGTTTACCAATTCCTAATTCCATTCTAATTAAAGATGAGGAAACTGACAATGACCAAGGAAAGGAATGAATTATTTCTCAGCTGATGTTTTGAAATTATTGAATCATTGGATATGATTAATGTTTTATAAGGAATAGATTATTATGGAATATGTTGGAAAAGAATGTATTATGGATCATGAAGAATGATTAATGAGTAAAAAGTCTATATATATGAGATTCACGAATTATGGTACATTTTAGGATGATGAAATTCTTAAATGTATTAAGGATCTATTGATGATGGGATTAATTTGGAAGACTTTTTCTATTATGTCTAACCATGAAGATTGATATGTGAAAATTTTATTCATGAAATAGTTATCTTTACTTGTGTGGGAATAATTGATATTTTTGGGGGTTCACATGATCTTTTGTTTTGGGGAAATTACAGGTTATTACTTTATCAGATGAAAATGTGAGGTATGAGATAAAATATGTGGTTAAAATATGTTATAGTTATTTTTAAGGGATGTACCTAATTTTTCGGATTGTTATAAAATAATATAATTTTTGAAAAAGGACAATAGGTAGGCCGTGTGACAACCCATCACATCAGACAAAGTTTTGGGAATCTAACCCACAACCAAAGTGTGATTGGGATTTATCGCCTAGAACTATACTATGTGAAATCCTTGGTTAGTATGACAAACTATTTTTTAGTTAAATTATTTTATTGATCAAGAATATGTTAATTTGGGATATTATGTTTTATCAAATATATATCCTTATTATAGGAAAATGATTTGGTGATTATGGGAAAAAAGTAATTTTGTAAGATGTTTTCTCTTTTGGGAACACAATTTACATAAGGGAAATATAATACTATGAGATTTTTTTGTGAAGTAATGGATGAAATATTATTTTGGAGGAATATATGTTTTTGTTGTGGGCATAATGTGATTTTATTTATTTATGGAAATGATTAATCTATCATAGAAAATATGTGATTAGGATAATTACACTTCAGTAGGAGACATTAAGAGTAGTCGATGTTTTTGGAGATAAATGTTAAGATTTACTACAGAAGAATATGTGATTAAATCCTTCTGAGTTTTTTGTATCAATAATAGTTTGAATTAATATGAATAATTTTGTGGACAATTTTTTATATAATGGTATTTTTTCAAATTTGGTTATTGTTTGAAATTTTTTTGAGATTAAGAGTAGTTTTTATTTTTGTAAAAGATTATCCCATTTGGCGATTATTTGATATTGTACTAACCATTGTGGTTTTGGTTAATGTCTAAAGACCTGGTAAAAATATAGTTCATATTTTTTTTGGATTATGCAATTCTATATTAGTTGATTATAGAGCTTTTATTGTGAACAAGTCATCATGAATACTCATCGTTTGGAGAAAAATTGATTTTGTGCTAGAAATATAGTAAAGGATTAAAGTCTACATGAAAAGAACGTATGTTTCCTTATGTTACTATTAAAACTCTTAAATGAATTCGTAAAAATTATCAAAATTAACTTAAAACAAAAAAATTTCGACTTTATTTTCCTAAAGGGGAATAAAAGACCATTTAAACCATCACATGTCTGTGATTTTATAGTGGATAACTTTCTCCAAATCATGCTTTCTTTCACACTCCATCAGAACATGATGGGTTGATTTCTCCTCCATATCCATGTTTTAATGAAACCCTAGTATCTTTTGTCTCAGGTGACCTTTTTTATTTTATATATTTCATTTAATTTGATAGTTTTATTCACTCTTTTTCAATGTAGGACATTAAATGAAATTTTTGAGCCCAATTTTAAAATAGCGAGGACGTGATTACCAAAATAGGGGAAGGATGTAAAATCCTAGGTAAATAAAGAATATGACATTTTCATATTTATTAGTATTTTTTAATGAAATATCAATTTTACTTTAAAGGGTATGCTATGTATGATAGTGTACTCAACTCACAACAACATTTTTCTTTGATATCTTTTGTTGCACACAACGTTGAGTTATACCAAAAAATAATGATTTTAAATGGTAGTTAATGCCTAGCTGTTATATAGGCACGAATGAATAGAACTAAGTAAAATATGACAATACAGGTTTTTTAAATGACTTTACATTTATCTAATAACTTTTAGAGGCTTAAAATAAAACTAAATCATATTGTAAGTATGAAATACTCTAATATTCTTTAAAAGGTCATTTTCCACCTTATGATAACGAACACCTATTAAATCTCGTTTTATCACTTTTTTATGTTATATTTGAAAAAATAAAATTCTTCTTTAGAATAGGGACATCAAAATTTACTTTAGATGAAATTTTGGAATTTTTCTAATAAAGTTCATTTTTTTTATGAATAGTGAAAAAACAGTATTTTAATTCAAAACTGCCTTTTAATCTAATTTATTTATATGTTTATATTATATATTTAATTGATTTTAAAGTGTAATTATATTATGTTTTTTATATTTAATCCATTTTTGGTCATTGGAAGTAATTTCATTTTGAAATTGGAAATAAACAGGTGTCAATCTTTTGATAGTTATTATTTTTTAAAACCTGTTTTTTGTTTTTATAGTAGGAATTAATTTTAAATTAATTTATAACACTTATATGTTTTGAATTTGGAAAAAAGGATTCCATATTTGGAATAATGAGGTATAAATTTTGTAAATATGTAACTTTTATATTTAGACATTATGAATACTTCGGTAAATATTTTATTTTCCATTGTTAAAGGGAACATCTGGTAAATAAGGAAAAACAATAGTATTATAATAAAATCACAATTACCCTAAAAAGTATCCTAATCCTATTTTTAAGACATTTCCGACCATATACATCCTTGGGTCTATATTGGGACCCCGTGGAGCCACTTAATAATGATAATGACACATTATATTAATTAATTTAAATTAAAGTCAAAAATGACATAAACATATATATTTTCGTAAAACATTTTTTACATGGGGTTATATAAGTTATATCTTCAAATATAAATATTAATTATAAATTTAAAAGATTTAATACATCATGGTATTTTATTTATAATTTTTAGACATCATATAAATAAAATTATTTATGATAGAATGATGATGCAGTGTTTACCTCATTAAAGACTGATTTAAATAAATAAGATTATAAAAAACAAAAAAAATTCCAAAACCTATAAAATTATTATTGAATGGTTTTATATCTAACATGAGTCATCTTATATTTTACTTTAATGAGTTTTGGACCTTTTGAGCTGATGATAAGTTTATAATAAAATAATGTCTTCAAAATTCCCTAAAGAGCCCCTCCTCCCCATTATAAAAAGAAATCACCTCAAACCCATTAAACACACCTATAAAGCCCCTGGACTCATCCAACATCTACCAAATTAAGCTAAATATATCCCTATACTCCTCCTTGAACCTTAACTTAGGCATAATTTAAATTAATTAAACCTTTTGGTTCAATCCAAAGGGAGTTACCGGATTTAAAGGCAATATCTTCCCTTAAGATTTTTTCTTTTATTTTACTTATGAAACTCCATAAAATCTATTTATTCCATTAATTTACAAGAAAAAAAGTATAATAATTTTACGAGGTTGTATTTATGTGAATTATTCTAACTAAAATTACACACACCTACATCTAATGGTTAAAGAACATACTGTTTCTGTGGACGGTGAACTACTGCATCACGAAACGATGATTGTTCAATTATATCCTACAACCTCTCATGGTGGAAATTATGATGGAACAATATTTATATGTGATATATATTATATTTATATTGTTTCTATTCATCTGTATCTTCTGTTAATATCATAAAATTATAGTTTCCATAATGGGTAAACGTGATAATTTAATTTGAGGAAGTGCAGACTACCGCCCCCTCAATGTGATATGACTCATTAATGACATAAATGTAATGTATAAATTATGGAAATAATTAAATAAATATTATATTATAATGTAATTAAAAAATACCTATTTATCATTATGATTTCATTCCATTAAATATGAAATATAAATGAAAGTAGCGTCCATGCGTACGTATAACTTACCATCTCCATGAATGGTGCATTTCATTTCGTATCTCCAAATGTTATGTACAATTATAAATACATATATAAAGGATATATATGATATATATGGTATTTAAATCATGAATATTATTCTTTAGATAATGGAATTTGGATCAAATAGACAGTTTGTAATTATAACAAGTTCATTTTTCACGGAAGTTTCGAACATCAAAAAAATGTCCAATATGAACTAAAATAATTAACTAATTGTTATAGAAAGGTAATAAGTGATATAAAAGAAATAATAAACCACAAAAATTATCTTAAGCAAATAGAAATTAACTTCAGTTTATTATTCCAGAATAACAAGGAACAAACGAGTCAAGTCGGACGCGCGGTAAGGGGTCTCTTATCTCACTTTTAATTTCGTGAGATTTCATTGTTCAGCACTTATTTATTTCGTGTTGCATATTGTGAACTTCCATTTGACATGTATTATCATGATTTTATTTATATTCATGGAAATATGTGATTAAATTTTTTTGTAATTATCTTTTATTCATACAACTGAATTGATTACAACGTGGTAAGGGGTTTTCATCTCACTTTTTATTCCCATGAGATTCATGCTATATTTTCCACTATATCCTTTTTCTGTGGTGTATGTACTGCCCATGATTGTATTAATTATGTAATATACTACAATTTATGTGTATTTACATCTTTATAGTATGATACTTATTTCATGGGTTGTATGTTTTTTATTGTAACAAATTTTTAAGCACTACCACAAAAACAGCTTTTTCCAACACCGACCTTTATCAACACTAACGAATAAGAACTGATAAAAGCACCCCTTTTTCAGCAGTTTTTTTAGCGCTGATAAAGGGAACCCCTTTATCAGCACTTTTTTAGTAGTTCTGATAAAGGGTTGACTTCAAAAAAAACAATTAAAAACAATATATAAATATATAAAAATATAAATATAGTTATATTGATATAAATATAATATATAATTTTTAAATATATTTTAGATATGTATAAATATACATTTACACTAAATATACATAATATATTATATATTTCTTGAAAATAGATTATAAAAATATTAAAAAAATATTTTTATTAATAATTTTCTAATTATTATGGAGTAATAGTCATTTAATAACAATTTGATGACTAAAATAATAATAAAAAATAAAAAAAAAATCCAAAATATGTTGAAAACGCATCTTGAACTTCAAACGGCCATAACTTTTGATCCAGGTGTCCATTTGAGCTATACCACATATCAAATAAAAGCCTGCGACGAGATCTACATCTTTTTGATTGGGGGGGGGTACCCCGATCAAGGTTTTATTATGGCCAAAAAAATTCCAGAAGGCCTACAAAACTTAGTTTTTAGTCGGGGTACCCTGATTTTTTAACATTTTGTGGATTTTCTGCCTCATTTAAGGGGTTATTATTGGCTTTTTTTGGTGGGGAGTGAATTTATTACTAGTTATTACATTCATATTTATATTATGTATTTGAAATTTCATCGTTTTTTATAATGCATTGCTATTTATAATCCAATATATAACAATATATACATATTTTTTATATATTCACACATAAAAATTTAATTATAAATATATAAATAATAAAATAAATTTACATATAAAATATATTAGCTTTATCTAAATAATAACTAATATCCTTTTTATTTAAATACAAATATATGAATATTTATATACCTATATATTAATCTAACTATATATAAATATGTATATTAATATAACTACATATATATATTAATATTACTATAAATATATATATATTAATATCACTATAAAAATATATATTAATATCACTATAAATATATATATTAATATACCTATATATATAAATATTAATATAACTATATATATATATATTTTAATATAAATATATATTACTATCCGAATAAATATAACTATATATATATATATAGAGATATATTAATATTACTATATATATATATATATTAATATAACTATATATATATATTACTATAAGAATAAATATAACTAAATATATATATAGTGATATCATGAAATGGAAAACAAATCAAAATAGTGGAGTGGTAAGGGCTTAGGCGCATAGGGGGGAGGTCTCGAGTTCAAATCCTAATGAAGGCAGGGGCATGCGCGTATGAGGGAGTATGGAAAAAGTGCTAATAAAGGGTGGATGGGGTGCGTGGGGCGTTTTAGGGTGGCGGAAAAGTGCTGTAAAAAGGGGGGGCTCAAGCGCTATAAAATCCCCCCGATTGGCAATATTTTTTAATTTTTTTAAATTTTTTTATATTTTTTAATGTTTTTTTAAATTTTTTACTTTTTTTAACTTTTATCACCGCTTTTAAAAAAGAATTGATAAAGGAAGCGCTGATAAAGGGGTCTTTTATCAGCGCTAAAACAAAGCGCTGATAAAGGACCCTTTTATCAGCGCTTTTCTAGCGTTGTTAAAGGCCATTTTTAGCGCTGATAAAAGCCAGATTTTTAGTAGTGAAGGGAACCTTTCACCTTCCACTTTTAGTCAAAGTCTTATTTTTTTTTTGAGTCTTTTAATTAACATTTTTTTATGTTGGTATATGTTCTTATATATCCTTATTGATTTAAATTTTATGTCTATTTGATGAGATACCCTTTTTTCTCTAATCAAATCATTTTCTGAATTTTAATGTGACGCTGTTATGATGACATATTTCTGTAAGAGAACTCATTAATCCAATTTCAATTCTTTGGGTTTAACTTATACTTCATGATTATGTCTTGATATGAATATGTGTGAATGACGTATGATTTTATTACACATAATATATATTTATATAGGGTGTATTCTTAATTTTCACACATAATTATGTCCTTGATTTCTCCTTAATATAAGGATATGATCGTTCCATGGGACTTGGTCTCAATTTACATTCCATTGAGACTTATTTGTTATTATACAAAAATTCACATTTATATCATATATATAACGCCCTTTGACACATTATATCATGAATCGATTTATTCTCATGATATTATAATCTTTGATTAATGTTATTCCTCAATTATTTTTATTCAAGCATCTCTCATTTGGTTAGGAACTCTCTATTTAAAATATAATTTTAAATGTTTTAGATGTTTTAATGATTTATTATTTTAATTATTTCTCATTAATTTAATTGTTTTAAAAATGGTTTTAAGGAATTATTTATATGGAAATGATTTTTAGAAAATTAAAATTTATTTCCAAAGCATCAAATTTGTATGGGACACTTTGATTAAAAAAATCTCATTATTAAATGTTTTAATTGGTTTTTAAAATGTTTTGATAAAGCATTGTTTATGTCAATATGTTGAAATGTTATATTTTGATTGGGATATGGAAATGTTATCTCTACTTTATGAATGTTTTATGTGTTATGAATATGTTATTGTTATTGGGAATTGTTTACGTATATTTGTTATTCCGTGATAAACCTTGGGCGGGTGAGCCTGAGATACCTCTCCAATGCATTGGGTAACGTGGCAGAGGTAAACGTGAATGTTTTTACAGAGATATTTTATGGAATATATCATGATGGGTATTCCCAGTTTTACTCCCTACGTAGCTGTGAAAGCTACAACATTAGTATTTTATGGATGAGACAAGTTACCTTTATGATTTGTGATTACTATGTGTTATTCATAAATATTATTATTTTATGAGGTATGTTATGATTGAGAATATGGTTTCATTGTTTTTTATTTATTAATGGGATAATGTTGTCTTTCTTTATTTTATAACTCTTTCTATTCTTTTTTCTAATCCCATGTTTTTGAAATTTTTTCATAGGATATAGTGGAATGGGGTCATGGAAGTGATCAAGAAAAAGTCAGGATGTCTAAAACTTGGAACTACACATGATTATTTTTAAGAGTTTTTATTTTTCAAAAAAATTTATAGATATTAGTAGTGTCTATATGTAATTTCCATGTTGTTATGTAATAGTTATGGCTTAATTATCTAAAACTCTAAACCTAAAAAGATCCTCAATGTGAATTATTAATTTAATTAAAGATTTCGTAATGTTTTAAGGCCGAGTCCTTATACAAGTGGTCAAAACAACCTCATAAATGGATTCATCTTGAGTGAACACGGCCCAATTAGAACATTGTCCATCACGAGTGAGACAAAATAATAAAATAAACATAACTAATCCACATCAACACTAGCATAGAATGTCCCTAAACTATGTTGATCTAGTATTATGGCTATGCCATCCAAATATCACGAGCCTTTCCCAACATGAAATCCTTTCAACTTCAATCTCTATCCACGATGCCCAATCCTATTGTCAATACCACTCATTCATTCTAGGCCATGCCCAACCAAATGATCTCATCACCTCAATCCCGACAGTCGTGCTATCCCAATTCCATGGCCAAGCCCGTCACAACACCTAGGGTCCCAACATATTATCTCAAGAAAAGAAATTACATACCATTTAAAATAAAATTGAAATGGAAATTAATAATATTGAATTACATAACTAAACAAAAATATGAATTCAATATAGAGGACATGAATTCCCTAGATTAGATTAACCAAGCCAATTTAATTAAAATAATTCAATTTAAAAGTATTTATCACCTTCGTCCAAACCAATCCATGGAGTGATGGACTCTAACCCAATAATGATTGAGATAAAATGTATTATTCATGGTAAAAAACATCCAATTTATCAAAATGTAATTTTGATATGATGAATAAGGTATAAACGGGTCTAAATAAAAATAAACACATGTACACTAAATGATGGACAACCCAAAGGAACATTAAAACAAAAATAGAGATATGAACTACCTACCATAGGCTCATAGAGGTAGGCATGTATGATATCGATCTCTAAATCAAAGTTCATTAGATTAGATTTAAGTTTTTGTTAAATCCCCCAAAAATAGGGTGAAACAGATCCACATAATTTAGATCTCTGTGAGTCAGAAAAAGGAATAAATAAGCAATAGCGAGGTTGTCCTTACCAATGTGTTTCTGTTTCCTCTAACAGATATAAAAATATACCACTAGTTAAAGAGATATCTCAAAAGGAATAATAAGTGGAAAAGAGGGATTTATTCTATTGTGAATGACCCATAATAGAGGAAGCAAGTTAAAAGGAGAAAGTGGAAAAAAATCTTATAGAACACCGTGTAAATTTGGAACAGTTTACCAACATAGTTTTCCAAACAGTGAGGTAACCGTGCGGGCTATAGTGTTGGGAAACTACCCAAAAGGTAACCTTCACAGTTCATGAGCATGAATTTCCCAAACCATGAATAAAACGTGCAGACTTCCTCTACAACTACTACACAGAACCACACACAATTTTTACCACCCACAGATGGTTTACAAAAACTATATGGAAGTTCAAAATGGTCACACAGTTACATGGAGGGGCTATATGGTTTACCTTAAATCGTGCACCCAATCCTATAATTACAAAACATTCCATTTAGCCTCTAATTCTCTCAAAACCTTTCAAAAACATTCTTTAACTTTACAAGCCACTTGAATCATGAAAAAACATAATATAATGATGGTGGAACTCTTAAAATTTTATTCTTATCAATGATATATAAAATGACATAGCCACTAACTAAAGAAATCAAATTGGGAGTGGTTTTCATCCCCACTCAAAAATCATGGAGGTTATAAATATAAAATTATTCCCATATATAGTTTGTGTTATCTCGATATGAAAATAAATAGATATCTAATCCCACTTATACATGGGAATATAAATTGGCCGCAATATCCCAACCAGTCTCTAATGCTTAGTATTTCATTCTCCTGTAGTTGAGTAATCCATAAAAAATATTCTACCACACACCTCATCCCTATCAACAAATAAAAATATCTAAAGGTGAATAAAATATTTGTCAACCAAAGGTGAATGGACTAAATATAATGATCTTCCTCACAAGTCACCTTTTGTCTCATGATCAAGGAAATAATGTGACACTTCTTGAATATATTTCATCTTTTGGAAAATAAAGACCAGTCACCAGATGTCTTCAAACCATTTAATGCACTACTAATCTGTTGGAACTCATTGTTAAATACATTCCCACTCCTAACCCAATTAATAAGGTAGGGTGTCACCTAATTAATATAAAATAACATCATAAATCAATTATCTTATATTCCCATCCTCTTTTTTGGAAAAAAATCATTAGACCCCACTAATATGATGAATCACATACATCCTATAGTATAATCCTTGTTCTCAATGTGTTGGATACCAAATTTCCCTTTTTGGGTGTATAAGAAACCTAAAAATTAAAATATTGAAGGTATTTACACTAGTGACATAGTCCGTGGTTTATCTTCATTTTTGATTGAATATACCTCATGGCCTAATGATATTATTATAACATAAAACCCTCCTTGAAATGGTAAGTCAGAATGACATCAATACATATATTACAACATCCAATTCTAGGTCATGTGTCGGATAATTTCCCTCATGTGGGAGTAGATTGCATGTGAATTAATCTATAAGGTGGTCATCATTCATCGTCACACATCCCAAACCCACCCCCATAATCATTATAGTACACTAAACAATATCTCATGGGTGTATAAATAATCAAGATGGGTGATAATTTCATATTAGACTAAAACTACATGAAAGTACTATGGAACCTCTCATCCCAATCTAACGTCACCCATATTATGGTCATGTATATAAAGGTAAAATCTCTTCAAGATATTATTTTAATGGAATTTCTACAATTCATATCCCATCATAGAATACTTTGAATCCCAAAATCGTTTTTGGGAAGGTCCCAAGACCTAAATTCTCAAATATTATCTATATCCTCAAAGACTCCTTCCTCTAAAGTCACATGGAAAAACCACAATCACATCCTAAATATAAAAATGAATCATGTAATATTTAGAATGTAGATAGTGCTACATAAAAACACATAAAAAAACACTATATGGGTTGTACAGTCCCTATTCATCTTTGAATAAACCAATATTTTTTTCTACAAACATGACGGTGAAGAAGTCCAAAAGTGATGGATGATGTGATTCATCGGTTCGATAAACACTGAATGAGCATTGGTATCCCCAAATGGAATTACCAAATACTTAAAATATTCACTATGGAATTTAATGGGGGTTTTTTGGGAAATCTCTTATTGTACATTCAATTGGTGGTAGCCTGATCTCATACTGATATTTGAAAATCAAAAAGATCCTAAAAACTAATAAAACATGTCATCAATTCAGAGAAATATGTATTTTTTTTGCACAGTCACGATGTTTGAGATTACAATAGTCAATATAATTTTTGGAGGGTATTATGACATTATTTAAAAATATCATGGGAGAAGCCTATGATGAAATTATGGGATTGATATATTCCTTACCCTGAAGATCCTCTTACTGTCCATTGAACACATTATTCTATACTGGAGAAATTATGTAGTATAATAATGAATTCAGGAACATCCCAAGGAGTGGGTTGGTAGTAAAATTGATCTCCTAGTAGGAATAAATCATTGAAAATACTCCATCATAACAAATGGTTCCTTAAACCACCAATGGATGTTCACCCAAAAAAATTATAAAAATCATGAACCAACCTAGAAATATGGAACGAGATCAACACCAACTCTAAATACTTAGTTCATGACCTACCTCAAAACGGTTCTCACTCTCACCAGATGAAGTGACTGGTCCCTTCTAGAGTGATGAACTATAACATAAAGTGATAATAGTGGACTAGTGACTTGATGTTGATAATCCAATCAACGTCAATAATATGGTTGAATAAATCTAGGTCTAAAATATGGATTTCCAAAATAACTTCACCTAGCTCGAACAACATGAATTTAAGTATAATTGAAGCCTTTTTTATTTTTCCTACCCTAAAAGGTTTTAATATTCATGAAATATATTAAAACCATAGCATGAATACAAAACAAAAAACCAATATAGATGAAAAAAATTAATGGGATACACTAGTATAAAATAAAATGAATACCCTTTAAAAATCAATCAACAAAAAATCACTAACATTTTCCACCATAAATTTTGGGTCTAATAAAAAAAATATACTACATGGGTATTTCGTAACACAAACCCCCCCTGTGTCTTCCTAGCCTCATGAGAATATCCATTCCCATTGGAGTGTGATCCTCCACAAATAAAATTCTCTTACTCCACCTGACTTCCATTCAATTGAGTGGATCCCACACCACTCTCTTGTGAAGCCAACTGAAAGAAGTGATGAACATGGCCTATATGTCTATATTGGTCAAATTCCATTTGAGACTTTATTAAATCAATCATCGTGTGTCCATCCTTATGACACTGATAATAGAATACCATTATATACCCCCTATAATCCACAATATGTTAACCTAATAACCATTGGAAACTCCTTCCACTACCTCTTGGACAATAATCATGTTTCTTCTTCTAAACTGATGATGAAATCTAGCTTCCGACCACTAAAGGAACTCCACTGGGACCAATCTTGTGATCAGATCACCCACTTCTATAGGTTCCTCTTCATCCACCTCTAAATAAGTTTGTAAACAAAGAAGGATGATAATATATGTGATATTTGGCCTCATGACAATCTTAAAATGATGAGCCATGATTTAATCATTCCTGAGGGGATCCAAAGATACATGAAACAATAATAAAATATGGTTTTGTAATCCATCATTGAACTATCCCCATATACTAACATAAAAAACACACGTTCTTTATCTACACTCAGTGTCTTTGGGTAGAACTTATGATTGAAATCCACCTTGAAATTGGTCCACCTAAGATCTTCATGCCTCCTCTAGAGAAACATATACACCCACCACTTATTACCCATTCATTATAGAACATTCCTAGAGAATCCAACTTTAGTGTTCTATGGGGTCTTAATGATCTAAATAATCATCTCTCCATGTTCTAACCACTCCTCAATCTCATTTTTCCCCTAATCACCATGGAAAACTGATGGGTTATTCCATTTAAAATCATGATCATATTCTTCCATCATTTTCTTCTCTTGACCACCCACTATACACAAATATTGAATTTTTCTAATCACTAACTCCACAAAAACAATATCTATTGGATGTATCACATAGAAGGTGTTCTCTACAACACCATATCTTCACCTTGATGAGGATAAATTGTTTAGTCATTGTCTGCGAGATAAAAAATACTAGCTTCATCATGAATAATTAATCCTCAATCTAAATCAATAAATCCAAGATACCCTCTACTAAACTATAAATAATTGGTCTCAAAACTAACCCATAATGTTATACCACCAATGGAAACTTCAGGTTTAACCAGAAGAAGTGATAGCCAGGCACTCCCCCATTCCAACCTCTTGCACACTGAATTTCAATGCTCCAGTCCACCACTAACTCATGAATAAAAACACGCATTCGATACCATTTTATTATGAACCAACCTAGTTCCACCTAACCCATCTCTTGATCCAACCATCCACATGATCGATGCTCATTTGTAATTTCCATGGGTAGGCGACAAGCACAAGTAATAACCAATAATCATTTTGTAATGGTTTCACCATTATACCCCATCATTACCCATCCATGAAAAGGGATGGTCACAACAATATCATCAGATCCAACATCATGATAGTATCATAATCCCTAAAAATCAACATATATAAAAAATATTGTTGTAATTGGAAATATACATTTTATCTCAATACAAATACCCAATACTAAAATAAATAGTAACAATGAAAAATAAGGTCCATAAATACATCCTCGTGAATTAAAATACTAATATGATTCATCATCATCCAACATGGTGAGTACAAGTTGTAACATCCCGAAACGACTAAATGCTAAACTGGTTGCTGAGTCGTTCACCACATGGCCTCAAGCACAAATTCATATATGCCAGAAGATTCCAACTAGTAGTGAGGGTCTATATAGGTTATGGTGGAGATAATATACCACCATGATAAGAGTAGCGTGGTGGTATATTAGAATATAAATAATGGACAATAGTAGAAGAAATAATAAATGAAATACAGAGTAGTAAAAGATTAATAATAACAACTCAATCAAAATGGACAAAGACAATTATAAAAAAATGCATTCATGTAAAGATGATGATACATAAAATAAACATAGTGTATTTACAGATGGAAACATAATTAATTATATTTCATTAATAAATAAATGTAGTAAAATCCCCACGGGAGAACTCCATGAGCATCTTGAGCTCTAGATCAGTCATGTGCTTCTAACTCCAAAGTACATGAATGACCACACAAAAATAATCCATAGGCCTATGAACATGATATCTTCTCTCGTACGCCAATGCAATTGCAGCCTATGTAGGGTGTGATAAAAAAATCCCATAGCAACCACCAGTGATGTCTACAACTAAATCCAGTATTTGAGTATAAATTAAATAGGAATTTATATATAGTGAATACTATATAGTACTAAATAAATAATTATGGGTAGACTTTGGTTCCAACAGGATACATGGCTAACTCTACCTACATAGGCCCATTTCTAGGATAAGTGTTTTTATCAATAACCATATATATAGTTTATTTATATAATGCATACACCTATATGAACCATGTATATATTTTCATAATGTTCCATATACTGTAATACTAGATACTAGCTAGACCTAGCCATAACTCGGTAATCCATGAAAATTCTAAACAAGCATATGAGATCCAGTAGAGGGTACATACCCTACATCTCCTAATGAGTTGGAGAATTTATTTTCATTACTCGAGATGGTGAGAGTGTTTTCATGTTAAACTTGAATAGGGGACATGGTGCAGCATTCCCACGTTCCACATAGTGTCAATGGAATGAGACCCCATTCTCAACACTCGATGTAAGGTATCATGTAACCATCATTACAAAATAAACCTTTACCATGATCTCACTATAAATATCTAGTAATAATCATGTTATAATATTTTAATGAGGATATACCTCTCATGAATTTAATTCATCAAGACTAAATATGACAATGAGAATTTCAATTCAAATTAAATTAAAAACATACATGAGGAGGTTCCTTTCCACCTATTCTATTTAATACTATTCCCATAATCCATGCATATTTCAATATATAAAGTTGTGATGTAATACAAACCAATTAAATTTCATTTATTTTAAACCATTTAATAATATCACTTGAGGACATGTACATAAAATTCTACATTACAATAATTAACATAAGTCTATGGAAACACCAATAAAATAGTGTCATGCATAATTTAAATCATTAATCTCTATTTTTTATTTTAGAATATAACAAACCTCGACCAAGGGGTTTTATTACAATACCTGACAATTGTTTAAAAAACAATTCATTTATCTAAACCATGCTCTATATTAAAAATGAAAAACCCAATTTAACAAAAACATGCCTTTAAAGATGATAACAAAACATGACAATTTAATTACAAGGTTTAACATGGAACTTAGGAGGCGATATTCTCAAATGGTCAATTAACAACAATGTTAAATTCCAATTATAATCCAAGAAAAAAACATATAGGTAATCTTAGTATTTTAATTAATTAAATACCAAGTGAAAATTCATGTCACCACAACCAAGGGGTGTCTATGATAGGGTTTTGAATCCTCATGTTACTAAACAATGAACCCCAGAAGTATAATAATGTTCACATAATAATTTAAGATAAAGAAAATTATTTTAAGGAAAACATTTCAAAGGGTGATGTTTATAACAATGTAAATAATTATAAAATAATATAAATGTGGGGAAAGACATATAGACCAACTACCTTATTCATTGAATGATATAATCATCCAATATCAAGGTATGATTTAATCTTGTATGGAAGAAATAAATGAAGCAGACATCCACCCTGAAAAATGGGTGAGTGAGCTCACAGAAAAATAAATAAAATGAGGTTAAGATAAATGAAGAAAAGTAATAATAGACATTGATATATTACCAATACATATCCAGCATCACCGGAGACATTTGATTCAGACTATGGATGGAGAATATCCCATGATACCTTTGATAGGGAGGAGGAGAAAGATACAGAAGAGGAGGGATTACATTTTGCAGGTGGATGAGAAAAAATTAATAACTATAAAGGATAATTAAGGGAAAATTGTAATTTCACCCTCAAAACTAGGTCTCACAATTCATCCACAAGGTTTTCCAAACTGTTATCCAACTGTGTAGATCCTAATGCCTAAGAACCACACTCTGGATAGTTTTATAGCATGGTTTAAAAAACAATTCACCAACTATGCTCTGAAAAATGCACACACACTACCCAAATAACAATGATTGTGTGAAATGGGGACATTTGTAGAAAAGCCATTCATAGACTATTCTTGTCATATTAGATCACATGAAGAAGTCGCAGAGATATAACTGGTAGGTGACATGGTTTGAGAAAAATAGTGCTCCCTTACCAGTCCACCATAAAACGAGTTTTATATATCCCATACTCTCAAAACACAATGGAATAACCCACAAACCCTATGGGTTTTAATCCCTTTCTAATAATTTTTTAATGTATTCCAAGTCTCATAATTACATTCTGATGATCAGTTTAAATAATAGCCCATACAATTTAGGGAACATCAATTCCTTCATCTAAGGCATCTATAATTTACCATGAACACATTCACTAATGTCCATACCAAATATTCAGTGACATTACCTGATCAAACCACCACCATATAATTTAATTTATTAGGCCTTATCATGAAATATTATGCAACATATATCAATCCCTCTAGATTCATCACCCTTTAAACATCTTATATAAGCCTAAACTCAATTCTATGACATCCTCATATTCATTAAACTAATTTCCAAGGAACTAACCCATGGTAAAAAATAATCCATGATTACAATTGAGATGTATTTTCATGGCTAAGATGACCACATCAAATCATTGACTAGTCCTAAATCAGCATTATCCTGGCAGTCATGGCAGGGGATAAAAGATATTATCCATGAATCCATCCATAAAATTCCCACACGGGAACCGAGGAACCACTAATGACTAAACATTCCTCAATAAAAACCATGTTTCCATATAGGAACACTGATAAATCTTATTTATTTAAACATATAGGAATTTGAAGTGTTTATCATGGAATATAACCAACACTCTCTGAGTGCATCAAAGACGACATCAAGAGGGGGTACATTCTCTCCACTAAGAACGTGTATACTAAGATGATACATAAGAGTACCACAAAGATTTAGGACATTATATATCTTCTTAAATATGTTCTCAATGTGTATTCCAACAAACCATACACAACTACCAAAATTAAGAATATCTAATCCACTACTGGTCAACTTCTTTAAGAATGAACATGGCTTCATGAGCTGACGCACCATCATTTACTAATAATAATTTCTTTAAAACCAAATGAATCCAATGATCACTCAAACATAACCACTAATTTTTATGCATGACCAATGGTGTTTCTCGAGGTTTGTGTACACATCCAACCATATCAATTTCATTCTTCTGAGAAAGCACCAATATATTACAAGACTCACCTACCTCACATGCATTCTAGAAAGACCAACCATTTCCAACAGTCCCCTTTAGTTGTGTTATTTCCACATAGAAGGACGTGTATTCAGTCAAACTAACATTAAACCCCTGCCATAGATGTGTCTTAGTCATTTAAGGAGAAGATATACTATACACTCATGTGTTTTCTAGGTCAGATTCACCTTAAATGTATGTGTGACACTGCTATGTGTCCCAATCACAAAGGTCATATCATTTTGAATGTGAATCCAACCTAACCTAATTGACATGTCAAAAAAACAGTTCGTCTTGGAATATAATACTAGACATTGGGAAAATTTTGATTCTTTTAACACCCACTCAACTGCATAGATTCCCTAAGAACATGATAAATTTCATAGGGTTTAATGAACCCACTGAACTCAATTTGTTCATCATATCATTTAGAAACTCGAAGGATCACACATATATGAACATACACCACCACTAGATTCAGAAACAAGGAAACACATCCTTGAGAATATCTATAGTCTATCTACCATATTCAATAAAGTATCTAATAGAATAAAATATATTTCATCTATATTCTTATTGATCTATACGACCGTTAACTTGAATTATGGAATACCAAGTCATCAATTACTGAGAATAATGATAGGGTCATGCGATGTACAAAGTGAAAGACCATTCCAAAGGCATGTATAAACTACTAGAACTACGCATTACCTGATGCTCAAAACCATAAGAAGGTTACAGATACAATAACCACCCATCCTAACAAGGGTTCTTTTTAGGATCTAAGAGTCCTAATGGGGAAAATGAAACCTGAACGGTACAATGAATTTGAAAAATCAAGAAATTTACCACGTAATTTGATCTATAAGGGTTCTACATACCTCAAGATAGTCACTCACAAAAATTATAATTCATCATCCCATAATGAGTCCATTCTTATGAAATACACTAGAAAAAAGATCATATCATTTAATCCATTTCAAAATAATAAAAATTCCTATGAAAAATACTTATGTTTCCATTCCATGGAATCTCAATATCATACTCAAACAGAACATAAATGGTGGTTTAATCTATGGGTACACTAAAAGGATATATTTTAAGGTTATTATATTAACTCACATTCAACTTTAAATAATTTTATGATTTAAGACATAACATCAAGTACCATTGATAAGAAAAATCCACTAGTTACTTGATTTAACTATAATTTCCAAAAAACATGTAAGACATATCAAACTTCATTATTATGGATTATAAATTTATTAAAATCCCATCATAATTTAGAAATGATTCATGTAAATAATTTTTCGTATTACAAACAGTAATAGATAAGGAGACATATGAGGCTACTGTTAAGACAACCTAGCTTTAACACAATGTAACTCAATAGAAATTGGTTATATTAAATGATTTAAACACTAGAAAATGTTTGTCTCATAAGAATAATGCCATAAATCTTTTAGATTGGTCCATTTGTGCATTTATAAATTTAATCGTAAGTATCTTAATGCTCATGTGATTGATTCATAAGCCTTTATAGAGGAAACCATCAATAGATTAAATTTTATAATTACCCTTAATGGGTTTTATCTGATAATCTTGAAAACTATAACTAGAATATTATGGTCGAGTCACATATAAGGTACATAAACAATCAAATCTCTTACAATATAAATATAATTACTTTTAAATTTATAACCATACTAAAATATATAATCTTTATATTTTTTTTTGAATATATGGTTTTTTATCATTTAATCTATAACGCACTAATACACTTTATGAATCATAGACTAACAACCATTTAATCGAAACCAATCCACATTAAAATTATAAATTTAGCTGCAATCACATTTTAACAATAGTCACTAGTTGTATCCAAGGCTCAATGATGTTATGAGTATATGGGTTACCTTTACCCAATTATAAGGCAACCATACACCTTATAACTAATGATTGGGTCATAACTAATCAAAAAAAATATGTTTATCCCATGATCCAATTATGTATCAAAATCATGAATAGGAATGTTATAAATACTAGTAAACATTTAGGAACATTCTAATAAGCAAAGTAGACTGACACATTGTAAATAAATTCTAGAAAATTAGTGATTGTTGCTTATAACTACTTAATCAAGGAATCCGATTAATAAGCTAAATATTTCTCCAAAACATGATCTATAAACATTCATGCTAATGAAACTCTTAATAATGTAAAAGGTAATCATGTCACTAAAATAATTATAATGGTATATAACTACCCAACTAATAAACACACAATGGAACATAATCGCATTCAGTAGGGATCATATAATGCAACTAAATGGCATTGAATGTACATGACATGTAAATTTATATATTCATAAAACGATCCACGTAATTCTACATCCGGTCCATACTGGTCTAAGGGGTAAATATCATATATTTCATCAATCCATAATTAGTGGAATGTAAACCAATATCTCATGGTGAAATCATATAAAATTGTAATATCAAACAGTATGAAAAACTATCCTAGCCCTGGACACCTTGACTTTTCCCCATGGATGGGGTGATCACTCCCAGATACGACTATTTAACAAGCATTGAAAAATTCCAAGTCTCCTATCCTACAACCTCAAACAATAATACAAAGGATAAAAATGAATGTTATTACAAACCTTTATGACCTCCTGATTTGACTGATCACAAAATGGGTAGTCGTAGTAGTCTGCACATAGACTGAAGTGTGCCTCCTGGATTTCTAGAGGCTTATGATTAGAAGTTTGGGTCTAATGAGGTGAAGTTTGTGAGACTATAACATCATGTTTAGTGTATCATAATGGTATATCAGAATAAATGTAATATAAAATAGTGGATGTAGTAATAAATGAAAAATTCAGTAGTGGAATATTAATAATAACAAAAAATTCAAAATGGAAAATGACAATATAAAATAATTTATTCATTTCAAGATGATGATACATAAACAAAAAATAGTATACATACAATAAGAAACAAAATGAATTACAATTCATGAATAAGGGACAAAAGATAAATCCCCAAGGGAAAACTCCAGGATATTCTTGAGATATAGCTATGTCTTGTTCTCCTAACACCTTGTTACAAGGTTGATTATGTAAGAAATAATCCATTGACCTTAGAAAATGAGATCTTCTTGGGTTCCCCTACTATAATGTCGGTATGAGTGGGGTGTGAAGAAAAAATCCCAATAAGCCACCACCAATAGTGTCTACAATAATATATAATTCATGATGATTCATTAATGTGATGTGAAGGTATAATGATTTATAAATATTTCAAAATAAATAAACACGGATCAACTAATGTTCCAACAGGACACCTGGCTGTCTCTACCTACATCGACCCTTCACCAGAATGAGTGTCTTACTAGTAACCATATTTATTGTAATAATATATTGTTTCGTACTATATCACATACTCCTATATGAACAATGTATGTGTGGATGTATGTGTTCATTTACTATGAATAATACATGCATGTGGGACATGGTCATAAATCTAGAATATATGACCATTCTAGACGAGACAATGAGCTCCAGTAGAGAGAAAATTCCCTACATCTCACAATTAGAGGGTGATTTCATTCTCGTCCCCTGAGATGGTGAGTGCTTATTCATCTCAACACACTAACTATAGGTGTGGTGCGTCCTTCCATCCATCAAAATTGTGTCAATATCACGAGACATCATTCTCAACAACTCGTGTATGGTAGCGTGTAACTATTATTCCCAACTGAACCCTTACCATCATCTAATAGCATATATTAGGGAATAATTATATAATAATAGAGTTATGAGGTAGTAAATCTCATTTATTTTATTTTTCATGTCCAAATATGATCAAGGGAAATTCAATTCATATTAAATTAAAACATAAAAGAGCCATGGAATTTCCACCTATTACATTTAATAATATTTTCATTACACATGATCATATGAATTGATAAAGTGGTAGGGTCATACCACACAATTCAAATTCATTTCAATTAAGTCATTCAATAATAACAATTTTTGGCCATTAACTATACCTGGAACATATCATGAATTAACAAAATTTAATGGAAAATCCCATATAATATGCCCAATAATAATTTAAATAAATAATACCCACTTTTTTGTTTACAAGTAATTGCACCTCTACCGAGGGGATTTATTATAAAGCATTTCATTTTTCAAAAACAAATATTTTAGCACAACCATTCTCCATAATAACAATTCATATATCAATTTATGAAGAAGAATAATTTAAAGAAGTTACCAAAACATGACTACTAAATTACAAGGATTAACATGTCACATGGGAGGTTTTATTCTAAATTGGGAATTTTTCTAAAAGGATAAATCACATTTATTATCCATGTCGAACACTTAGAAGGCATCCCAAGATTTTAACTAATTAAATATGATGACTAAATTCAAGTTTTCACACTTATGGGGTTTCCAAGATCATATTCGACATCCTCATGTTACATTTAAATGAACCCTTGGAGTTTAACATGGTGTGTATACTAATTTAAATAGAAC
Organism: Viscum album; assembly: GCA_963277665.1. NCBI lineage: Eukaryota > Viridiplantae > Streptophyta > Magnoliopsida > Santalales > Viscaceae > Viscum > Viscum album. The sequence continues at coordinate 1,635,897,591 of OY728163.1, read as the reverse complement.
AAACAAATTTAAGTCGATGTGTGGAAGAGGCCTATGTACAACACAAGGAAAATATTTATAAAATGATGGAAACTCATGGAATTATCTATATACCATCAACATTAATATTAGGATTCCCTATTCCTCAAATATTGTGGTTTCATTAGGTTTGGTTTGGATGAAATATAAGAAACAGATATCTATCTTGAAAATAAAGTGAATGATATTTCACAAAAAAGGTGAAACTATGTAAAGTTAAACACATAAAAGATATAAGAGGAATTGAGATCTTACTGATGAAAATCCAATTTGAATGAATGTGTTTGATTCTGATTTTTGAAGGAGGATATCTCATTATCCCATGGTTTAGGAGGAGGAGAAAAAATAGAAGAGGAGAGATAATTTCACACAGATGGAGGGAATAAAGAAAGAATCAAAATGGTATAAGTTTTAATTAAATCCTAAAAGATAATTTCACTCAAAAAACTATGTCGCAATATTTACCCCCATGGTTGTCCAAACCATGTGCCAATTGTGCATCTATGACTGATTAAGAACCAAAAAACGCATGATTATACTATATGGTCTGGCAAAACATGCTTCAACTGTGTGTTGAAAAGATCAAACACACATCCCAAATGACACTAAGCATGTAATTTGTGCTCATTGTTTGGTAAAATGTTCATAAAACATGTAGATAACTTATGTTCACCTATAAAAGTCAAACATTTTACACTAATGGGAAACATGGTTTTAGAAAAATTGTGTTCCCTTATCATTCCACACAAACATGGGTTTCTGGGGCACGAGACACATTAAACTCAACGAAACACTCGAGAAACCACTCAAGACTTTAAAAAGGTCTATTAATAGATATTTAAAGTGCTCAAAATATCTGAATTATGTTCTAAAGATCTATTCAATGAACATACTATCCACCATATTCCAAAATTCACATTTACTCGTAATTTTACCATTATTCAAAACATGGTTCACCATCCATGTCTCCAACATCAAACAATGAAACACAGTAACAAAGAGGGTCCACCCTAGTACATTGTTCCCTTTCCAATAATAGTTTCATAAAAAAAAGAATTATGAAAACTCCCAAAGGCCCATATAGGGTGTGAGGAACAATGGCTAGTAGGATTCCACCTTGAATCTATTTAATGCATTTTCCAATGTAGACCAATGAACTATTTTGGAAACACATTTAAACCCTTAAACATTCAAAAAATTCCATTTTAAAATAACTGTGTGAAATATCATTTGTTTCCGTTTACTAAGAAATGGTTTTCCCTAACAAAACCCAATTATGTAATAGGTACATAAAAATTAGAGTATGTCATAACATGATCATCGTAAAAAAAAGGAATACCCATGGGTGAGCATAGAATCAAAAAATTTTAATCACATTAGTGAAAAATGTGCCTAATATATGACATCACAAAAATTGGAACTAATATATTGTGTATATCTTATAATTCTATCTTAATTGAGTAATGTACACATAGGGATCTAAAAATTAGTCCCATCATTATTGAGTATCAATAATTTTAGAAATCTATGAAAATGGAAGATCTCATAGTCTTTCTCGATCCCAAATTTAATAGCTCAAATAATCTTTTGAAAATCATTTTGGAATATCACATGATCACCTAACACAAAGGCTCTAATGGTCCCTTAGAAACCAAAATAGAATGTCAAATTTTCATCCCTCTGAAGGCTCGCATTGTCCCTTAAACAGTACCATCACTCACACCTTGTATAAACTATATAAAACTTTATTCCAACATAATCACAATCTCGGGACCATGTCAAACAAGCTATGTCCCAAAAAAACATTCTGATTTTAACAAAATATATTTCCCATTGGAAAATTATTTTAAAATGTGACTTAGAAATCCATGTGGATTCACAAAACCACATTGATACATTTTCTAAATAACCATAGTCTCAATATAATCCATGCCCATTTAGAAACCACCATTAAACAGTCAATAACAAAAACAATTCCTTAGGAAAATTAGACAAGCCATAAACATTGACCATAAATAATTGATTTGTAAAATAAAAAAAACAAAACCAAAGGACATTCATAATTTAATGGTAGTAAATAAAAAAATACAATATAGAGTGTCACATACACCAAATTTTTTTCAACTTCACTTCCTTCCATGAAAATAAATTAAAAGTGGAAGATAAAGGCCTCACACCCCTACTCCAAATGATATAAAACCATTTCTGCAATAAAAAACCATTGATTCATCCAATAACCATCCTTGGTATACAAATGTCCACGAAAATGGACGAAAAAATAAAGTGATGTGAATTTATGAATAAATAACTTTGAGAAGGTATTGCCTCAGTCCAGACCAATATTATTCAATTGGTAAATCACCCCCAATGGAGAGGGGGATATCCATGGAAAAGAGTGAAGAGTTTAAAAAGACAGAAGGAGAAAAATGCAGCCAATGAGTTATAAAAGTGATAGTAAAAAAAGGTAAAACACATATTCTTACGTTTCTAGGATATGATACATAGTTTTTTTTGCATAGTTAGGTAAATTATATTCCAACCATGTGGGTTATAATTCCCACACAAAAAATAGCTTGCGCGATTACCCATGGGTGTCGAATGGTTTTTTAAACCTTGCACAAACCATTCCAAGACCCATTAAACCCTATGAAAATTTATCAAATGTATACCCATATTGTAAAAATACTATGAGCTGACCATATATTGGATCTTCTTCCCCAAAACACCAATTTTCAAGCCTCAACCTGAGTGAACTCAAAAAACACACCAAAAGGAAAATAAAACTCAAAAGTAGACATATTGGTGACCAGAAGGGAGTCACAAAACCATTTTATATTAAAATTTTATTTTTATAAATTAAATTTAATCATTTTAGAAAAAAAAATTAATTTATAAATCCTAAGAGTAATGTTTTTTATTGTTAATTAATATATTAATATAAATCTTTTTTATTCTCCTATATTGTAATTTAGTTTTCATCAGTTATAGAAAGTAAATCTAACTAAATTTATAGAATATTTTATATAAAAATAATCATATTATGTATCAAGGTCAATTTTATTTTATGAATACATGTATGATTAAAAGTATTAATAACAATAACTATGATAACAGTGAAAATGTGGTTTTTTAATAATTATTTTATTATTATTTTTTATTTTTTAACATGAAAATTAATATATATGTTTCATATAAATATTATAATATTGTGTTTTCACGTTTATAAAAATATATCATCACTCATTTAATTTGTAATTTATATTTCATAATATTTTTATCACTTAAAATTGAAAAAAATATTTTTCTACATAACCTTTATTTAAATTAAAAGTTTTAGTATTTTCATATTTAAAATTTGTATTAGATAATATTGGTATTAAATATATGGTCATCACAAAAAAAATTGGTAAAAATTTTTACCTTATATTTTTAATAATGGATAAATTACTATGGTAAAAATTAGTTACCAATATAGGAACAAAAATAGTAAATGCAAAAATTAAGTGGAAAATAATGAAAAATGATTTAAAAAAGCAACAAATAGAGTCTTAAAGGGTTTTATAATGTTATATGACCCCATGGTCCATTAATTATCTCTTTTGGGACCATTTACACTTTAATAGTTTCATTCCATTGTAGAAAAATAATAAATATTTAAAGAAGTTCCCTTTTCATCACTTGTAAAAGTGTAATATTTCCACCACTTCCTACCATACATATTCCTTCCATTTTCGTCATGATATTATTTCATTTAAATACCCCTATATTCCCATGTAAAATTAATTATCCTCTTCTTTCAATTAGTTATCCTAAGGCATAATTTACATTGATTTTTTCGAGAGAATGTTTAGGATCCCAAATTAAGTATCATTTTACCATTAAACATTTATTATTGAACATTATACTCCCAAAATTTCCTAATAAGAGTGATATAATTACCTCAATTTCATTATAATACTGAAGTTATAATTAATTAATATTATACACATTGTTTATTCTTTCTCTTCCCCTTAAAAATACAAAATAATGTGTTTCACATATTTTTTCGGACTACCAGGATCTGTTATTCACCAATATCGCTCTTTATAGGACATAATTATGGGATTTAAGAATAAATTTTATATATCTTGAATAATTATTTTAATGAAGAGACAAATTATAACCCAACTCTATTCCCTCGAATTCAATGGGAAATGAAAATAATAACCATGTACTGTGTGGAATAACACCTCCATTGAATAAAGTTTTGACATCTATATTTTAATTATTCATCCATATATCTTAAAATATTAGTCAAAAAACAAAAACAAAATCAATATAAGAATATTTTCCTTCTATTATAATGATATTAGACACTCTTAACCCATTAAAACCTATCGAGTTATAACATGTTTGAGTTTTGGTTTATATAAACACCTGCATGAATGATGCTATAAAACTATATCATGGATGAGAATTGAAATATTAATAATATTAATATAATTTAAAACTGAAATTATTTTATTCATATGAATTTATAATATTTATATTATTTACTTAAATTATTAAAAAAATATAATCTTCGATTGTGAAAATTATATAAATATTCCGGAAACATTCGGGTTATTTTATAATATAATTAAGACTTTTGTGGAATGAGAAATTAGATTTGAAATTAATAAAAATTGTATAATCTAGTAAAATATTATTTAGAAGTTATGGACATGGTATCACATAATGGTTACTAATGTTGACATTATAGGGAATAAACAAAATAATTTGAATTACTATATATGATTTTGAAATAAAACTACAACTATGCTTCACATTTATTATAAAGGATTAAAATCAATGTGTATACATAAATAAATATATTAAAATGGTTCTAAATATGGGATTAATATTTTTTTTTATATAGGAGACTACAATGTGTTCAAATAAGTGAGAATAAAGGGTAAGGATTTATTTTCACATTTTTAAATCTGAGATACATGATTGATATTTTAAAAAATTATTTCTATTATATTGTGTTCAAAAATATATTTTCCTAAAATTATAATAAGTATCTTTCATTTCATGATATCTAAATTTCAATTTCATGGTAACCCTCTAATTCATACTTTACCATTATATAAACAATTTTTTTAAAAACTGAATTCTCATTCTATAAGTTACAATGGTTCTTCATGAACATATTTCATATCTATTGGTAAAATTATTCTCTTTGATTTTATTATGTTTTATTTTATCGTTGTAAACTAGGGATCCTCGTTTCAACCACCAAAATCCCTTTCAAATATATCTTCATTTCTAAATTATAAGATTCGTATGGGATTTGGCTATCTCAAATTTCTTTTATTGAATTTTAATATTTTTCTTTCGTAACCCTTCTTATATATTTGATAAATTTATCTATTTACAATTTTATAAGTCATTTACACTTTTATATGAAAGTAAATTTATGTTACTAACTCAAATATTCTATCATGTTGAATTTCATTCTCACAATGGTACAACAGTTCTACAAAAATATAATCTCCTATAATGATGGTTTTCCCCCCAAATCCATCTTTATTACTCCCAAATTTTTTTCAATTATATATAAAAAATATGGTTTTACATATTTGACCATCTTATTTTCCATTATAACTGTTCAAAATTATGTTTCTTACTCCTTTTATAATGGGGGTTTTTAATAATGAAATTTCAAAATATTAATATTGGGATTCCATCTTTTAAAGTAAATTATTTTATAATCCACTCAATATTTATTTTTGATTTCATTTAAGTAATTTAAATTATATCGTATTTATGTTTTTTAATTGAATTATTTTCATTTATTTCATATCACATTTTTGGAAACATTATGTCCTACTTAGGTATCCATTTTGAAGATTCTTTTTTAGAGGAAAAAATTTTCAATATGTGTTTAGATAATTTTTTTCAAACCTTTATTCCATGTTAAAGTCTTAATTATTTAGGTTTCTCTCTGTATATTTAGTTTTGAAAATATATTATTTTCAATTTCACAAATGAAATCCTTAAAAAGTGACCCTTAACTTTGTAACATATGTTAAAGTTAAAAACCTAATCTAAAAACTCATTTATGATGTTCTTAATATTTTCTTATTTATATCTAAAGAATTATTTTTTTATTGATTTCTCATAATCCATACTATAAATGTATTTATGAAAAACTATATTAGGGTGGTTGAATTTTGGGAATAATGAATTTACATTATTGATGTAAATGTTTCTAATACCAACTAAAATTTTTATAAAGCCCAATTTATTTAAAATTATTCTTATTATGAGATGGATTATATTTCCCTTGTGAAACACATAAGTTTCAGATATACATGGTTTGAGTCTGATAACAACCTAAGATGATATTGGTCTGATAAATCTCAGATATAGTTTGTCTCTGACATTTCCTAGATATGGGTTTTTTTGACAAGTCACTACAATATTTTGGGTCATCAAAATTTGTCCAGCTCATTATTAAGGATATATAACGCATGAGATAATGATTGTTATAAGAATATTATTCAGGTCAGATGGGTAAACATAATTGAATGTGAGAAATATGTTGGTTATATAGGTTTATAATATTTATTGTGTACCTAATGTTGGTACTCTAGGCTCAAACGATTGAGTATTAACCCGAAGGGGGTTGTATAGGTTTTTAAGACTCAGTTTGAACACAATGTGGGTGATATAGGTTCACAAGATTATGTGTTAATATGATGCAGGTTATCTATGTTCAAAATAATTTTTGTTGACCTGATGCATTCATCAAGGTCCACAATGTTATGGTTCTCTACTGTTATTATTATTCCAAATTTCAATTCTATATTCCTAGAATTATGCTCACTGGCTCAGGTTTAATGATTCATGATTCTATACACTTTTTCCCTGGTATATGTTTTTTCAATTCAGATATCATTACCTTGTATCATGAATTATAGAAAAATATTATTTTTCAATGTTATTTTAATAAGATATTTATACCATTCACATTTTATCTCATATTCTTTTAATCAAATCATTGATGATATGTTCAAAATTTTATCCTACATCAGAATTTAAGATCACCAGATTATTGTTTCTAGTACCAAGGTTATGGTGACAATTATAACTTCTGGGTAGTATATATGGGACTTTAGTTTTTTCCAATTATGGAAAAAATTTCCCATGTTTTTTATAAAAAATTTACTTTTCAACTCGTCCTTAACGATACTAAATATTATATTTTTGGGATTGTGATATCATTTTTGAGTTGTAATGTATAACTATTTGAAATAAAGTGATATATATATATATGTATATATATTTGGTCATTTCACTTGGAATCATTATAGGGGTTAATTATTTATTAATACTATTTTATTTATTTTTGGGGATTATGATTTGTGAACATTAGTGAAAATCTTACATATAACTATATGGGAAAATATTGAGAATAAGATAACATGTCAATGTTTTATTTTAGGTCGTTTTTTTAGGTATCTTATAAATTGAATCCCTGTATGAATATTGAAATGAGGTTGCAGCTCGGTCACATATGCACCTAAGGGAAATCACCATGAAAAAGGATGGTTCAGTATCTACTCAATTTTCACTCTATTGTATGTCCATTGTGCCTATGAAAACACACATCGCTTAACACAGAAAGTAAATATTCATAGGTTAATTAAATATTATTAAAAAACTAGTACAAATAATATAATATATTTTATTTAAAAGAGGAATTTTATTAGATTACCTAATATGAAAATTACCAAACATTACATAAATTAAATTGAAAGAGTGACATGTTGGTATAACTATATCATAGTTTAACAAAATGTAGCATTAGTTGAAATTAAGTTAGCTTTGGAGAAGACACCATATGATTATGTTTTATAATTATTATGATCATTTATGATGAATTAATTGGAAATTAAAGTATTAATTTTGGTTGTAGTATTTGATTGGAAATAACATCATGAAAATGAAGCAATGAAAGGTATGACCTTAACAACTCACAATGAAGCATATTTTGGATAAATAGTTTCTTAGAATTACATAGGATTGTGGGGTGGATATCTCAAAAGAATATGCATATTTATTTTCATATTTATCCCATATATTAAAACTTTTTGAAATGATAATTAAAATTGGGATTTTTAAATTTATTTAAGGAGGAAAATGTAATTCCATGAGATTTTGGAATATATGTTTTCTAAATTAATATATTTTTTGATTTAATTCTTCATATATAACACCAATATAAAATAATCCATGATGTATATATTTTTTAATAAAATATAGTAATATTATTAATTTCATTAAATAAAAAATATACATAAATTAGAAGATCAGTAAAAAATATGTTTAAGAACACTATATTTTTTAAAAGAATTTTTCAATATTTTTTATTTTTATATACATATATATTTTTAGTATTCCTTTAGAAGATAAAATTATAAATTTTAGATTTTTAGATTTAGAAGAATTATTTCTTCATTTAGTTACACATATAAAAATTATAATAAGGTGTGTTTTTTATTTTTTTATAATATAATTGTTCATTAGGTGAATAATAAAAATATTGTTATTTTTCAAATATCCTCACAATTATAACATTATTATTATACATGAATTAATTAAAATTAATTTTAACCGACTTTATATAAAAACTGATTAATTTATTAAGTGAAATAAATCACAACAAATTCATATTGAATTTATAAAAACAATGTCCTAGATTTTGGGAATATAAGAAATATTTTACCCTTAAAACTATTTCAATTTTATTATATTATAAATTAAATTAAATTAATTAATTGAAATACTATTTCAATGTAATATATATATTTTACATCAAAATTTTAATATAATTTAATAATGTCAATTTCATTTAATACATATAATAAAAATTACAAATATCAATGTTAATAAACACGATGAAATTGAAAATGGGTGCTTTTGATAAATTTTTTAAATAATGTTCAGTAATTTTTATCTAATTAATTAAAATAATTTTCATATTAAAAATATGATATTATTTTTTCACATTTATAAAAATATTTTAAAAATCATATAATTGGTAATGAATGTTACATAAGATTAAAAATTCTTAATAGTGGTAAAATAGTTTTATTCAAAACATTTATTCTATATACTGAATGTATTTATTAAAAATAATTTATAAATTGAATTAGATTATATGAGTATTAAATTTAGATTTTTAACACTAAAATTTGATAATATGGGTTACCAGGTATTTTTAATAGATCTTAATTACTAAGGTGAAAACTAGTTTCCTAGGTAAAAACAAAAACTATAGAATGAAAAAAAAATCAAGTGGATAAAGACTTCGACCATGTTAAATAAATGTGTTAAATTAAATGGTATAGGATTTATCAAACATATACCACCCATTAATAAACTATATATTAATTTAAAACCTATTAATCCATAAATAATTTCAAGAAATCGTTAAAAAAATGTGTATTCCAAAAGTGACATTTTCTTATCATATAAAAGGTAAACAATTGAAGTAATTTATTCAACTCATGTACCTTCTAATTATATCCTAAAATGCTTCCATTATTCTGAAATGAGGATCTAATTTCAATTTCATAAGACACTATTCACAATTACTTGTCATACTCCCTTAATTTCAAATGTGACTTTCAAGAAATAGTTTGAGTTCCCATTGTGAGTATTAAATAATATGTAACCATTTATTCTAAATATCTATCTTACAAAAATAACCTAATAATATATAAATGATGATCTAATAATTTTCATTGTAATTATTTTTAAATATATTGATGAAATAATAATGATTAATTTCTTCAAGCACACTTTGAAACCAAAACCAACTTTGACCATGCATTTGTGAAAACTATTTCCTTCATGAAGTGATGCCTTATATTTTTCCCTTCCAAATATCTTAATTTTTATATAACGATTTAATATAAGGATAATTTATATATATATATAATATGATTATGATTATGAAGTAAAAATTTATAATACAAATTTATTCCATCCCATTCATTTGTAAATGTAAACATTAATCATGCATTGTGTAGACTTGTACCACCATGAAATAATTGATTTATTTTCATCTATATGTTAATTAATTATCATGGAATATTAATATATTACAAGAAAAAGTAATAAATTTATATTATATTATCATGATTCATTTATAATAACATTATACACTTATTTAATAATTAAAACACATTGAGTTATAGGGAATTATTTTGGGATTTTTTAAACACCTACATGAATAATTATATAAAACACTATCATGGATTCCTATAGTTACATAAAAACTAATATTAATATATTTTTTTTGGAAAATTATTATTGGGTTATTATTTCTGAAAATTTATATTACTTGTTACGATTATTATTAAAATGTATTCTTTGATTGCTAAAATTGTCGACATAAGCTGACACTGATTCCATTTTTAGGAAACATAAACTAGATAGTGGAAATTTTCATTAGGGGACTTGTAAATACATTCAGTCTAGGTGTAAGTATATTATTTTGTTGAATATAAAACTAATCGCAAGAAGTTTTCTAGTGGAGTTAATGGAGAGTTAGAATCATAAAAATCTCCACCAATACTAAAGTGTTTTAAATTTATGGAGTATCTGAATTATTTTATCTAGTGATTGAATTTGAGGTTTAAAAGTGAGGATCAATGTCATAAAACTCTTAATACCAATGATAAATGTAAATATTTTGTGATCACGGTCTCTAATTTAGGATATGATAAAAAATGGTTAGAGGTAAAATTTCCATCCACTGTAGGTCTCAAATTGTATTATTATATTCTTAATATAACCACTCATTTATTTCTGAATAAATTTATAAAGCTGTCTCTATAAAACCTCAATTATTATAGAATTAATTTATAATAAAAATAATCTAATTATATGATGCTCGCATCTAAAATCTATGATTCTTATATAATTGATATTTGAGGGAATGTCCTTCCAATTTTTTTTATTATTTATCCTCTAGTTGAATTTCATTTTATATTCGGTATATATTGGATTACTATATAAATAACCATATCAATTTCCATTTATGGTAACTCGCAGTTTATATTCCAAACCAACCTATGATCATTTATCAATGCGTTTTTATTTAATTCTTGTAATGGTAGTTAATTTCATTTTATTGGTATTGATTCCTATTGTAATGGGGTATTTATATCATATGATTAGATTGAAACCCAAAATCAATAATATGATAACATTACATGATTTATTTAAGGTATTTAAGTAAGGGTTTTAATGTATTCACCAATACTATGATATATGTTTTCAATATAACTAGTATATAATTCTCTAACAATTTTAACAAATCCTTATACAGTGGCACCGGTTGAGTTGCATGAATTGGATAAGAAACACTAGGAGAATATTGATATGGTATTCATTCAGCCATATCCTTCATAATTGGATGCAATTATTATTTTTATTTATAACAATGGTAGATCAATGTGATTAAGATTTCATTATCTGGAACATAACAAGACCAAAAACATGAATTTTTTATCTTCTACTCCATATAGATGATTTGTTTGATCAATTATAAATAGATGAATATTTTCCAATATTAATGACTGATCGAGACAATACCAATTCATGGTCAAAGTGATATTTTACCAATACATCCTTTCTTACAAGGTACAAACAGTATATATTTTTAATTATTCCCTTATGTATTACTAATTTCTATGATTTATTTATGGACTTAGTGATTAAAGTCTTTGGATATTACTGTTTTCATTATGAGGTAACATTTATTAATTATATTATTATATACTTTAAGAGTAAGGAATAGATGGAAGATCAATTTAGGATTGTTCTAAATAATTTAAGAAAGGATATGTTTTAGGAAAAAATTGTAAAGTGGGAATATTTTCTCAAAAATGCTTCATATTTGGGCCATATAATCTCAAGATAGGGTATATCAGTGGACCCATCAATGAAAAATGTTAATGAACATTTTTATAGAACTTCCATGGTGACTAGGATCAATTCTATTCTTAGATGGATATATATTATATAATCTTTTTTTATAATTTTTTATGGATATCTTATCCACTCACGAAGTATACTCGTAAATAAGTGATTTTACATTAGAGTAATGAATTTGAAGATTATTTCAAGGAAATTAATAGAATTTCAATATGTGAACCTATTCTCACATTAACCAGCATTATAAAAGGATTAGTGATTTATAATGATGCAATTAATAATGCTCTGGGATGTATTCTTGTGAAAAAGAATATGGTAATATGTTTTTCCTCACTATAGTTAATGGTTCATGAATAAAATTACCAAACTCTTGATTTATATGTAGAAATAGAAATATGTCCATTGAAGATGTGGTGGAATCATCTTTATTAAGAGCGGGGTGAAATATATATTGATGATAAATGTTAATTTTATATATTCACCATTGAATAGTTTAATATGAACCAAATATGGAAGGTGGGATTGATTAATGATTACGAATTCTCAACACATTACCACTAAGGGAATGCTAAATTAGTGGATAATGCATTGAGATGAAAGAATAATGATATATTTTATATGATATGGTTATCAAAATATAAAATTTTATGATATTTGAAAATTCTTAAACTTCATGTTTTAAAGGGATGGGAGAAATCATAACTTAATCAAATAAGTGTTTGACTATATATCCTTGTAACGATTAATGATGATTTGAAGGAAGAAGTCGATATGAGAAATAATGTGGGAAATGATCATGTCTTCAACCATGATTATAATGGATTTATTAGGTTCAAGAAACATTTGTAAGTTTCACAACAACATATATTCAAGAAGGATATATTTTAATAACCTCATAACTCATTATTCGTTATTCATCCTAGAAGAATCAAGATACACATATATCTAAATGAGTACATTTTGGGGTGGAAATAAAGATAAATATTTTAGTGTATGTATATAGGTTATTAGCATATTAGATTTTTAAATCTTTGGTATATAATTCTTAAGAGATGTTACTACCATGAACATTAACATAACAAAAAAGTGAATACATAATCATGGATTTCATTATTGGACTCCAAAAAATTTCAAAAGGACATATTTCTATTTTGGCTATAGTCGAACTCCGGATAAATACAAAACAAATTATTACTATTAAATATTATTTATCCCTTCCTCAACATCTCAGGATATACATCAGAGAAGTTTTATTATTTCATGGAGTACCACATTATATTATGTATTGTCCTGGTCTAAGGCATATCCTGAAGTTATTATTAAGTCTTCGACATGTTCTCGATACAAGGTTATGTTATAGTATAGCTTATCATCTTTTTATATAAACATAGTTTAAGAGGAAAATTAATGAAATTGAGGATATATTGAGATATATTTATATATATTTAAAATTTTTCTAGGATCAAATATTCCCATTTTTGAGTCATCTTACTATAATATATTTCACTCGAGCATTTAGATGGCTCCATTTGAATCCCACTTTGTAATGAATTGGAGAACTCTTAAATAATGGTAAGAAGTTGAAGAATTAATGTTGATAGATCCAAAGATAAATGATTTAATAGAAGAGAAATTTTGTTCCATTTAATAATATATCCAATCATCTCATAGGCGATACAATGTTTATGCCAACAATCATTAATGAGATCTAAAATTCAAAGTAGGTGGTAAGGTATTCATATCAATTTCTCCATGAAACATTGTTTTGAGATTTCGAAAAAACAAAAATCTGATCCCTATAGGTATTGTTCCATTTTATATACTTTATTTATTATATTTGATAGAATATATCTTGGTTCTTCTACAAAACCACTCTCATGTGGATGTTGTGTTCCATGTTTCTCTTATAAAGAATTACATATCTGATCCTTCAAAAGTACTGAACATAGAGGTTATATTACTTAAGAATGATCATTCCTATCAAGAACAACTGATAAAAGTCATATATTATATAGATGAAGTGAAATGGACTAACACTACTCATATAGTTAATGTTCTCAAGAGGAATTGTAAATTTTAACAAGATACATGGGATCCTAAGGATGTTTCGATGTATAGATATATTCATTTGTTTTTCAGAGTGGTTGAATACAAAGTGTGAAATTAATTTTAATGTGTCTTGAATGTGATACCTAAATATTTGAAAATTATTTTCTTTTCATTAAACATTATCAGTTTGATAGCATTGATTACATAAAACACATAGTTTAAAACAACAACGATACACTATTGAGAAATAATTATTTAAAAGTAACTATTATAACCTTGATATTAAATTAGAACTATTAATAAGAATAAATCCATTATATAATATAATTATAATAATTAAATATTATTAAAATGTATTTAATATCTAATAATAGAAAAGTAATCAATTTTCAGTAATGTGATTTTATACTCTAAAAAGTATATTTTCTTCATATTTGAGTTTTAATGAATTTTTGGTATAGATGTTATAATTTATTTCTATAAATTATATATATTTTAATTTATAGAAGTGATATCATTTTTTAAATCATCATATCATAGGTGATAATTTCGATTTTTTTAATATTAATTTTTATTGAATAGTAAGAAATATTGATTTTATAGAGAACTTCCTATTCCGTTACAACGTTCTCAAAGTACCATTTTATTATGAATTTAAATTAAAATTAAATTATTAAAATTTTATTATAAATAATCCAATAGACATTGTATTAATATAAATTGTTATTATATTTCATATAAAATCATTTTTATACATAAAATTAATTTTCTAGAAAACTAATATTCGTCACATTTTTAGGGATAATTTTAAAATAAACAGCCACTTATTATAAAAAATATAATGTTATAAAATTTATTCCATGTTTTTAATAATAATTTCAAAAAACATTATTTTGGAAACTTTCATGATTATTCATAATTAATCTAAAAAATTAAAATGTTGTTATTACAGTTGAGGTTATAATGTGATTAAATGGGATTATAGTAAGATATATGGGTATTATTGTGAAAAATACTTTTATAAAGACTATTTTATGGCCATATTTATATCCTATATGATCTTCTATTCAAATATTATTCATTTCGGAAATATTTTCTGTTAATTAATAATTTATTATGTTTAAATGTCTTGAAAAATTATAAGTGTTTCCTCTCACTGCCTGATTAAATAACAAAAACTCTCATATATTTTACATTTATAAAGAGCCTCTTAAATCATAATATCTTACATTCAATGCCTAATGATTTAGATAAAGGGTGTTTTCCCACAAATTATTGTAATTATAAAATGAGTACATTCAAGTTTTTCTATTTTTCCCCTTTCTATAAAAAGAATATATTGCTAATTAAAGATTAAAACAGTATAATATATATACTGATATTCTTTTATGATTATTTCATAACCATTATCCTCCTTCAATCTCTAAAAGTAGAAAAGAAATTATCACTCATGTGTACATGCCAACTACCACATCAACATAGCGATATCATTCCTTTGCATAAATTCTATATATAAATATTTATAATGATTTAGTTAATAAATTTATATTCTATTTATGATAAAATTATGATAATGTAACTATGAAATAATACATTTCTTTCTTACTATCACTTCATTATAAAATGTAATAATTGTTTATGCATATATATGGAATTTTGTCTCCATAAATGATATAATTAATTTTTTTATCATAGCCTTTTAGAGATTGATTTAAATATATATTTAATTAATATATATATTTCTTATCTTTAATAAAGATTTCGAGATGGTGTAATTATGAAAAATTTATATGTAATGTAACTTCTGAAATGAGTCTTTCCCAAAACAAAAAATAGTTAACAACAGAAATAATGAATTTGATAAATAATTGTTTATAAATGGTTATTGAGATGTTATAAGTAAAGAATCTGTTAAATTATAAGTATGAATATGTTTTGGGTATATAATAACAATATATATTAATTATATTAAATTTAGTTATACTAGTTGCTATGAAATTCGAACTAGAGTTAAGCGTTTTAGGTTAAGAGCTCATTTTTACCGAGATTTCTTATGCTTAAGTTTATGATGATGAAATTTCATGGTATATCTTTGAAAAATATCATTAATTTTTTATAATATATTTATGTATATATAATACTCGTTTTTATTTCAATTTACTCACTTTATATACCTATAATAATGTGTAAATGTTTTGAGAAAACCCAATATTATTTTTATCTTCATATGTATATAATTTCATTAATTTTATTTCATGAGTGTTTATAAGTTTTTAAAATTTTTTATTAAAAGAAATTATTATCATATATTAATTTATATAAAAATATTAAGTGAGAATATTCTTATCATTTTTAGAACGTGGAACTTTTTTCCAATGGTGTAAATAAAATATTGGTTTTAATATATACTACACAAATAAATTTTTCCACTATTATAACTACTATTTTCTTTAAATATTCCATCTAAATATTTCATTATTATTTTCTAAAAAAAATTATATTCTATTATGGTAATATTTAGATGTAAAGTAATTTATTTCTTAATGAATATTTTATTTTCCTCAATAATTTTTATAATCTTTTAATGGAATTTTTTTCTATGATAACATCATTTGATGATACATATTCTTGACTAGATATAAGATAGATGAATTCAGATCATGGGGAGTGTAAGAAATAATTATTTTTGTCATTACAAATTTTTTGTAGTTATTAATCTAGGTTTCCTCTAGAGAAGATTATAGAAAAATCACGTTTTCACATTGAATTGAAGAAAAATTGGATTTTTCAAATTGTTTTATTATGAAAACAATTGAAACACACAAAAAATAAATAAATTAAAGAAAATATCAAAAAAATTATAAACTAATTAGGAATAGTGATACGAGTTTGGTGATCAAGTTAGGTTCAATTTTCCAAATTCAATATTATCCTACTTCCAATTTATCCATTCGTCTTCTATTAAGCTGATTAAAGTGAGATTCGACATTCACATCTTATCAATCCCTTCGAAAAATACTTATAGTAATTTTAAACAATTACATGATCTATGTCAATTTTACTATTATTATTATGTTAATTGATGTTTTAATTAATACCCTTAATTTTATTAAGAAATTCAAAATTGGTTCTTTTTTATCCAAAACAATCAGGAATATCCACTACCACTCCCCCACAGTGTGACGATCGACCAGTACTTCACCACTATACCCCTCTATATTCCATCATATATAAACCCTATCCTAGTGAAGGATGATTATTATCATTGAAAAAACAAAAACAAAAAATAGAATCGAAAACCAAATACCATCATATTTGATGATGAAAACCGATATTAGAAATTAAAATCAAAACTGCAGAAGAGTGAAAATATTTTATATTGTAATGTTCAGGATCTCAAACACTGACAAATGAAAATCTCTTCATCCCTAATCACTCATACTTTTACCCCTACCTTTAATGGCTATCCAGAAAGAATCAGAAAATCATTACATAACTAAACTAAGAAGAATAAATGAGTGATGGGGTAGATCTGAAAATTTAACCATGTGAATCTATCCAATGAATAGTTTTCTCAATTTCCTCCCACCATCCTACCCAAAATTTGAATTTTATTTCATAAAGTTTGATTAGAACTAAATTTTATATCAAATTTAATAATTTAATTTTCATTGGATAAGTGTCGAAAATTAATGTCCTAACTATTCAAGTGAACTTTTTCTATCCATAGATACCCATAATCTTTTTCTATTTGGCGCATTCAATAGCTTCCTTAATGAAGTAATTTCTCCATGGAATTTAATTTTTCAGGATGCATTGAGTTACACTTCATTTCCAGATAGAATAACATAATTTAGAGGTTTTTATCCAAAGATGTGCCTAAATTAATGAAAATATATCCATTATGTTGGAAAAAAACTATTAAAATTCATTTATTTATTCGGATTTTTGAAGTTGAATGCGATCTGGGTCCTTTTGGAAATGTTCAAACCCATGAATAATGGAAAACCAAAAAATAGAATCACTCAATTTTTATCAATATTAAAAAAATTATGATTTAAGTAAGTGAGTGGAAGAAAACTATTAAAATTCCATAATTAATAAATTTTCACATTTTATCAAACCATTCACAATAAAATTAACAAAAAAATAAAAAATGATGACAAATCACATAAATTGTTAAATTAGATGAGATTAATGTCACAATCCATCCTCAGGGCCTGTGCCATTACAACCCCAAGCCCGCCTTCCATAGGCCAGGGGCTGGCGACTTGCACCAAAGATGTAAATCCCTATACTGGGTAGGTGTTTCCTTTAGAAAAGTAACAAACAAAATAGAGTACGCAATTTAAGTAAGCACTAAGCAATACTATATACAAAATTAAATGTTGGAATGAAAAGGGGAAAAAAATACAAGCCCAACAGTAAGTACAGTACAACTGAAAATCTAGTACAAATACAGTAAAATAAAACAGAAACCACTGATTCGTCCACCAGGAATCCCATAGGAAGGGTGGGTATATATGGCCTCCTTAGCACCCCAGGTCCGTCCGTCTGCTCCGTGTACATCATGCCAAGTGGTCCACCTCTGGGTACCATCCAGCTTGAGAAGTCTCCCCCTCGATTAGTGATGTCCGTCGTCTGCATCCAACATAACGTAGTGTGGGCATAGCCCGTGCAGAGGTGAGTATACGATACTAAGTAGGGACCCCGAGACCCCTGAAGGTCTCCCAGAACCCACGAAGGATAAACCAGATAAGAAAGATACAATCACGAAGTATCAACCAACTCTATTTAGGTATATGCCCATTCATATACCTAAGTCATCAATCCTAGTCTGGCTCTAACTCTTGAGCCCAAGAAAAACCCAGTCCACAAAGGAAAGAAGTCAATCACCATGATGATAATGATTGAATGTCACGACTCAGCTCACACAGGCATACATCTTTCGTATAGCGATAAAGAAAATCTGATGTAGTCACTAATTCATTTAAGCTGTCAGACCCACGTAAGATACTAGACCAGCTAAGCTGTCCAATCCATGTAGGATACTAGACCAGATACTTTGTCAGACCCAATCAGGAAAAAAGTACAAAAGTCAAACTGTTGGACCCACTTAGGATACAAGTACAATAGTCATCGCTGTCGAACCCACTGAGGATTCGAGTACGGTTATTGTCGTTGCTGAAACCATGGAGGATTATGATATAATAGATTTCGTTGTCGAACCCAAAGAGTATTCCAGTACAGTAGACGTCGCTGTTGAACCCACAGAGGATTCGAGTAATGTAGTCGTCGCTGTCGAACCCACAGAGGATTCCAGTACAGTTGTTTTCGATGTTGAACCCATGGAGGATTCTAGTACAGTAGACGTCGCTTACGAACCCACGAAGGCTTCCAGTATATTAGACGTCACTGTCGAACCCACAGAGGATTCCAGTATAGTAAACATCACTATCGAACACACGGAGGATTCCAGAACAGTAGTCATTGCAGTCGCAGCCAGCACAAGGGTTCCCGCACACAACAGCCTCAATTCCGGGAGTGTCCGCTCCTTGAGTAAAGGGGTCGATACATCAACTATTACGAAGTCCAGAGTTGATGTATCCTGAAGTTCCAACTCATCAAATATAACCCAAAGTGACAGACCTCGTGTCAATAAGACGCCCATTCTCAAAGTTATTGGTTTTTCTGTTCCAGGGGCCCAATTGAAAATACGCTTGTTCTAAACCCGGTCATTTCCCAAAGTTGTCCAAAACTCACAAAGAGTATCGCAAAAGGACAAATTCATCGTAAGGGTCTCAATTCCGCGGACGTCAGGTCAATCAGACACATAGTCAAGAAGAAATTCGCGATTAAGAGAAACGGGCATGTCCTGTCATGCCCAGTGGGCTGGCAGTTCGGCCCATCCTAGCTCGGTGGGTTCGACCCGACTAAGGGATCGGCCCGGTCCGAAGGGGTGGGGCCCGACCCGGTGGGGCGCCGCCCTGCCCGCTGTGGTACGGCCCGGCCCGGCATGCGCGGCCCGGCCCGGTTGGGCGCGGTCCGGCCCGGCTGGCACTGCCCAGCCTGGCTGGGCGTGGCTCAGCCAGATGGTCGGGCAGACAGGGTGGCACGTCCCCCAGTTTTCCAATACCGCGATGTCGAGCGGTACCACCCTCATGTCCGGCCGGCCGAAGCCGAACGGTCTTCCTGGAATGAGTGTTCCGCATTGGCGAGACGCTGTTCCCCTAGCACAGCACCATCCTGGTGCTGTAGGGTCTTCCCAGCCCGGTCGGCCGCTTGCCGACCGGCTCATCCGCCAAGCGGCCCGCGGTTGCGGGTCGCAGTCTTTCCCTCTCTGCACAGAACCCTATGTCGCAGTCCTCTTCGGGCCGACGCATGGCCTCCGTTGCTGCCACCACCTTCGGTTGTAGACTCCCCCTATCGTTTCCAACTCTGGTCCCCATTGCCTTCGATTTCGACCGCCAAAATAGTCAGGAACCATCAGAGAGACTTCAGGACATGTTCATTCGGATCGCGCCCTCCGCGTTAGGTGATATGAATTGGACGAAGAAAATAGAAGCATTCACCAAGGATAAAATATAATTTCATTCACTTAAAAAATTATATCAAACCCCTAACCTCATAATTGACGTCGCACGTCGTCGAGCCGCGGAAGACGATCACCGTGGTAATCGTGCGTTGCGGAAGACGGCGTCGCGGAGAACGGTGTCATCACGTCAACATTGGAAGTCATTGTCATAGATGGCTTTCCTCGTGAGCGGTGTCATCTCCCTTGATGTGGAGGAAGAATAAAAGATGAAGTGTTTCCTCATGAGCGTCACCTCACATTCTTTCCATGGTCGTTGAGAGGATATCTATCCTCGTGTTCTTCGTTGGTGAGGCATGAAGCTCTCCTCCAAATATCCAAAGGCTCCACCACCAAATATTTTCCAAGGCCAAATAATATTAAGGTTCCCCAATTTTAAAATAATTTCCATGCAATTCAAATTGATTCAAATGAAATCAAAGATTATTTAAATGTGGCATTTAATTAATCCTAGTTATTGACATTAATAGAGGAGGTGAAGAGTTTAAAATTCAAAAGAGAGGAGGTTGAGAGTTCACATTTAAGTAGTGGAGTTGTCAAATTAGTTGAAGGGGAGTTATTGGGTAGTTGAAGGGTTAGGGGCTTGTGTAGGTCCCACCCTTAATTATATCCTCCCAAGGGAAGTTATGTGGGGTGTGGGCCCCACATCCAACTTCCCTTTAGAGGAAATAACCACCACATAAAATAATTTGTGAAACACAAAAAATTATTTAAATTATTAATAAATCCTAAAATAAAACTTCTTTTCCCATCCAAACACAACTGAGGTAAATTTACCCTTAGAAGAATACTGATGTTGTGAGTTCATAAGTGTCCTCAGATATCAATTCCGAGCACTAGTTCAAAAGACAGAAAAACCCGTACGTATGTTTACAGAACATTCCCAAACCAAACTTCAGAAATTGATTCTGGGCACACCGGGCCTCAGAATTAGGCGCTGTCAAAAACTAAAAACTCGTAAAATTCCAAAGAATTTATGAATAAAATTTCCTTGAAATTTAAGGATCTTTACATTACCCCCACCTCAGGGATTTACGTCCCCGTAAATCTACAACATACACTAGGGATACAAAAGAGAGTACTGAGCACACATCTAAGCCTCTCGCTCCTATGTGCTCTCCTGGAGGTTCCCGTGCTGCCAATGAATGCACAACAGAGGAATAAACTATCCATGTAGGACTCGCTCCTGTCGATCCTCGATCTACATCGGGACCTCCGTGATATTCGCCCCATCATTGATGTCCAGCTCCTCGTGATCGATGATGTGGGATGGGTCGTGCATGTATTTCCTTAGCTGAGATACATGGAATAAATCATGTACCTGATGCAACTGAGGTGGAAGGGCCAGGTGGTAAGCCACATCGCTCACTCTGCTGAGGACCTGGAAAGGTCTGATGAATCAAGGAGACAACTAGCTTCCTCGACCAAATCTCTGCAAACCTCATCGAGGTGAGACCCGTAGGAAGACGCGGTCGCCATCCTCGAACTCCAATGGTCTCCGTCTCAAATCATCATTGGACTTATGTCTTCTCTGTGCAGTCTTCATCCACTTTTGGATGATCTTCACCTTCTATGTCGTAGCATGAACCATATCTTGTCCTAGAAGTCATGACTCCCCTAGGTCAGTACAATATATAGGTGATCTGTAAGGTCGGACGTACATTGTCTCGTAAGGGGCCATCCTGATGGTGGAGTTGTAACTGTTATTGTACGCAAAATCAACCAAGGGTAATTGATCCTCCCAGCTGTGACCAAAGTCGAGGACACATGCACAGAGCATGTCCTCAAGAGTCTGAATGGTCCTCTCTATCTGGTCATCCATCTAAGGATGGAAGGCAGTGCTCATACGTAGCTACATCTCGAATGCCTCCTAAAACCCCTTCCAAAGCTGGGAAGTAAAGCGCGTGTACCAATCAGATAATATCTTCGATGATAAACCATGAAGCCATACAATCCCCTATACGTAGAGGTGTCTCAAGATCTTTACTAAACCCTGCTCTATGATCGGTAGGAAGTGGGCCGACTTGAGGAGTTGGTCTACGATCATCCAGATAGAGTCGTGTCCTCTGTATGTTCGTGGAAACCCCATCATGAAATCCATGGATATCCCATCCCACTTCCACTCTAGGACCTCTAAGGGTTGTACCAAGCCTGCTGGTACCTAGTGCTCCGCCTTCACTTGCTGACAAGTGAGGCATCGTGAAATGAACTCTCCTACAGCGTTCCCCTACCCAGGAGTATAGACTACCTCAAAGTCATCGTCCCGGAGGAACTCAAGCCAATGTCACCGTCTCAGGTCCAGGTCCTTCTACAAGAAAACATACCTATGAATTTTGATATTAGAGTAAACTGTAAACCGTTCACTCAATGAACTATGGGTGTGACTATCCATTTGAAAAGAACTCGTCTACACCATTTTTCTCTTACATCCTACAAGAGCTGCTAATATTTTTCCTTTGCTGAAAAGAGAAATCTGGTCTCATCACCTGTATAAACCACATTCTTTTCCTAATACAGTTAACACTAACATGAGTGGTACTATTTCATTCCATGGACGACGTCGTAAGGACTCGACACTACTACAAAGAGATCCAACCATTACTCTCGCATCCAAAGGTCAAGTCACACTGTCAGCAGCAGTGTGTGGACACTAGGTCTCCTCCAGTAGGAATCTCTAATGTGAGGGTCAAGTCAAAGGTTATAAATGGAACCTCTTAGTATCAACCATACAAAAAGGTAGGATAGAAAACATTACATGCACAAGTGTCATTTATTACAGAAGCTCAAAGTACAAAGACACCAAGCAACCACAAACAACGACATCAACAATGCTAGAAGCATCTTGAACAAAAGTATCCATGCCTGGAGCTAGTCCCGCTCCTATACACCTGTTCCCAGAGCACTATGGTTGAACCTCTACCTTTTCCTGGGAGGTCCCTCTACTACCTACTGCTCATATGCAGGGCGGGTCGGGCAGTCTCGAGCCATGTGACCCTACCCACCGCTTGCACACCCCTTCCTGCTCCTCGTATATCTGGCTTTGTTTCATATGGCCCGCACAACCGAACCTATATCCTGAGTTTTCCCACCTGATGGCCTGGTCCACTTGGACCTCTACATCAATTGTCTACTACCAGATGCAGAAGACTCCGTTACATGTCGTCCTACGGAGGGCCTCACCAAAGGTGACTGCCCAGTGAGAAAACTCTCCACAAGAAGGGCTCTCTCCAGCACCCCCACCCGCGTCGGGATGTTGAGGGATATCATCAAAGCCATGATATAATTTCTGAATCCCTTCAAAAAGGTCCATGCCCTAATGAACGGGTCACGTACCATATCCGTGGAGTAACTTGAGAGGTCAGTGAACCTCACTGAGTACAGAGCTACTATCATTCTGCCCTGCTGCAGATGAAGTAACTCTTGAATCCGCACTGCACAAAGGGTGGTTTATACAAACTATGCCCGGAATAGGCTCTTGAGGTCTATCTAGAGTAGTGATTCCATATCATGAACCTGGAGCATCAGGCTCCACCATCTTCCTACCACTGCATGCTAGAGGCTCGCAGCAAGGATCACCATGAGGTCGGCTGGTGTCCCTACAATTAATAAAACTTTGACGATAGCCTCCAGCCAATCCTCAGCTGCATGTGGGTCCGTCACTCTACCGAACCTGGGAGGACTTTGTCGCTAGAACTCATGCAACGCACTCAGACGGTGTGCACTCTATGCTACTAGGGCTGGTGTTATCGGTGGCCCAGCGGGTAGTGGTACTGTTGGTGCCTCCGCTGTGATGGGGCCCTGCACTGAGGCCTCGTCGCTCGGTGGTCTACCATCTCATACATAACTCAGAACCCTAGCTAGCTGCCTTCGTGGGGTCATCCTGAAAAGAAACAGGTGTGCCACGATTTTAACAATATACCTGGTGAGATGACTCAATGTAATCTCAAAGAAAATTTTTGCGACACCAATGCAATCAGTGTTTCCGTACACTCAGTCAGAAATCAGACGTCAGGGTCCTGGTGTATGGATACATTGGCCACCGCACCAACACTGAACTCTCTGGACTGAAAGCCACACTCAATACTCATAACACTATTGATTCATAGAAAGGAATGATCAGAGTCCTAATTTATCTGGTAGAACTGACTCCTCTGATACCAATTTGTCACAACTCATCCTTGGGGCCTGTGTTGTGACTACCCTTAGCCCGCCTTCCATAGGCCAGTGGTTGGTGACTAGAACTAAAGGTGTAAATCCCTATACTGGGAAGGTGTTGCATTTAGAAAAGTAACAAACACAATAGAGTATGGAACTGTTGTAAGCACTAAGAAATAATGTATACCAAAGTAAATGCTGAAAAGAAAAGGGGCCAGAGATACAGGCCCAATAGTAAGTACATTACCACTAAAATGATAGTACAACAACAGTAAAGTAAAATAGAAACCACGGAGTCATCCTTTGGGAATACCACCTGAAGGGTGGATATAGATGACCTCCTCAGCACCCCAGGTTTTTCCGTCCAATCCATGTACATCTCGCCAAGTGGAACACCTCCAGGTACCGTCCAGCTCCACAAGTCTCCCCCTCGATCAGTGATGTCCTTTATCTACATCCAACACAACATAGTGCGGGAATATCCTATGTATGGGTGAGTATACAATACTCAATAGGGACCCCGAGACCCCTGAAGGTCTCCCAGAATCCACGAAGGATAAACCATAGAAGAAAGATACAATCAAGAAGTATCAACCAAATCTACTTAGGTATATACCCATACATATACCTAAGTCATCAATCCCAGTCCAACTCCAACTCTCGAGCCCAAGCACAGCCCAGTCCACACAGGAAAGAAGTAAATCACCAAGATGATAATGTTTGAAAGTCAAGACTCAACTCACACAGCCATTCATCTTTTGTATAGTGATAGAGATGATCAGATATAGTCACTGATTCATCTAAGTTGTCGGACCCATCTAGGATACTAGAACATCTATGTTGTCGGACCCACATAGGATACTAGACCCGCTACTCTGTTGAACCCACTCAGGATACAATTATAGAACTCAAACTGTCGGACCCACTTAGGATACAAGTACAATAGTCATCGTTGTTGAACCCACAGAGGATTCCAGTACAGTTGTCTTCGCTGTAGAACCCACGGAGGATTCCAGTATAGTAGAAATTGAGGTTGAACCCATGGAAGATTCCAGTAAAATAGACGTTGATGTCAATCCCATAGATGATTCGACTACAATAGTTATCACTGTCAAACCCACAGAGAATTCCAGTACAGTAGACATCGCTGTTGAACCCAAGAAGGATTCCTGAATAGTAGACATCACTGTCGAACCCACGGAGGATTCCAGTACAGTAGACATCGCTGTCGAACCCACTTAGGATTCCAATACAGTAGTCGTTGCAGTCGCAGCCAACTCTAATGTTCCCTATCACAGCACCCTCGATTCCAGGAGGGTCCGCTCTTTGAGAAAAGGGTTTGATACATAAACTATCATGAATTTCAGAGTTTATTTATCCCAAAGTTCTGCCTCATCAAAAGGAACCCAATGCGACAGACGGTACGTCAATCGGACGTTCTGTCTGAGAGTTATTGGCTTTTCTGTTCCAGGGGCCCGATTGGAAATACGCTCGTTCCTAACACAGCTGTTTCCCAAAGTCGTCCAAAAGTAACATAGAGTATCTAAAAAGGACCTCTTCATCGTAAGGGTCCTAGTTCCGTGGACAACGCGTTAATCGGATGCACGTTCAAGAAGAAATTCTCGTTTAAGTGAAACGGGCCCGGGCCGTCCAGCCCGGTGGGATGGCGGGTCAGCCCGTCCTGGCTCGGCGGGTCTGACCCGACTAAGGGGTCCTCCCAATCCGATGGGGCGTGGCCCCGCCCAGCCTGGCTGGGCACGTATCAGCCTACTGGCCGAGCAGACTGGGGGGCGTGACCCCCGGTTTTCTGAAACGATGGCGTTGAGCGGTGCCACCCTCCAGTCCGGCCTATGGAAGCCGACCGGTCTTCCTGGCATGAGCGGCCCGCACGGGCGGGCCGCTATTCCCCCAGCGCGGCTCCCTCTTAGTGCCGCGGGGTATTCCCAGCCCGATCGGCCACATGCAGGCTGGTTCGTCAGCCACGCGTCCCGCGGAACACGGGCCGTGGTCCTCTACAGCAGGGTGCCCTCATGGCGCCGTAGTTTGTCCAGTCCATCTGGATTTAGACTGCCAGTTCTTCATTGGCCGAGGGACATGCGGTTGCAGGTCATGGTCTTTCCCTCTCCATGTGGCACCCAGTGCCACGGTCCTCTTTGGGCCGGGACGCGGCCTTCGTAGCCTCCTCTGCATTCGGTTGTCACCGTCGTTGATCGTCGCCAACTCTGATCTCCATCGCCTTTGATTGCCACTGCCAAAATAGTAAAGAACCATCAGAGGGTCATTGGGCTATGTTCGTACTGCCCGCACCCTCCACATTATGCGATATCAATTTTCCGATGATATTACAAGAATTATCCAAGGACAGAATATAATTTCATTCACTTAAAATTATATCAAACCACCTACCTCGTAATTGACGGCACACGTTGTCGATCCACGGAAGACGAGCGTCCTGGTAATCAGGCGTCGCAGAAGACGGAGTCGCAATGAACGGTGTCTTCCCGTCAATGTTGGAAGTCATTGTCATAGATAGAGTTCCTCGTGAGCGGTGTCTTCTACCTTGATGCGGAGGAAGAAGAAAAGATGAAGGAATTCTTCACGAGAGTCGCCTCAGGTTCATGCCTTGGTCGTTGATAGGATATCATTCCTCGGGTTCTTCGTTGGTGAGGGATGAAGCTCTCCCCCAAATCTGCAAAGGCTCCACCACCAAATATTTTCCAAGCCCATATAATATTAAGGCTCCCCAATTTTAAAAGAATTGCCATGAAATTCAAATTGAATCAAATGAATTCAATGATTAATTAAATGTGGCATTTAATTAATCATAGTTGTTGACATTAATAGAGGAGGTGAAGAGTTTAAAATTTAAAAGAGAGGAGGTGGAGAGTTCAAATTAAAACAGGGGAGTTGTCAAATTAAATGAAGGGGAGTTAATGGGGAGTTTAAGGGTTAGGGGCTAGTGTGGGCCCCACCCTTAATTATATCCTCCCATGGGAGTTTATGTGGGGTGTGAGCCCCACCTCCAACTTCCCTTTGGAGGAAATAACCACCACATAAAATAATTTATGTAACACAACAAATTATTTAAATTATTAAGAAACCCCAAAATAAATCTTCTCCTCCCATCCAAAAGCAACTGCGGTAAAGGTCCCCTTAGACGAATACTGACGCTAGGAGTTCATCTGTGTCCTCAGATTTTAATTCCGAGCACCGGTTCAACAAATAGAAAAACCCACAAGTATGTTTACTATCCATACCCAAACCAAACTTCAGAAATTGATTCTGGGCACACAAGGCCTCGAAATTAGGCACCGTCAAAAACTGCAGACTCGTAAAATTCTGAAGTATTAATGAGAAAAATATTTACTTGAAATTTAAGGGTATTTACATTTAAATATTGAAAATATAGAGGAAAAATAATGACAATATTATATCGGTCAATTCCCCCACATGTAGTCTTTTGAATTCCTAATATGTAGGTCTAGTGATCAAATCAATGTTAATTCAAAACACCTATCCATGATGTCCAACAACTAGAAAGCAAAAAAATTATTATTCCTCCAAAAAACTCATTTTTTTTATATTTATGTATTCAAATTATTCAATAAAATTTCAGTTCATTTCTACTCCCATGCACCAAAAACACCTACCTCAATTAAGGTTTCACTAATCTCACAGATTTCAATTTAAATATAGTATTTTCTCATCCATACCCATGAAATAGTCTCCATGGCATTGATAAATTGCTACATCTTTAACCGATTTGAGTCAAGTACATGTGTTTATCATGAATAATTTGTACGGATCTTCAGTGTATTTTAGTTGTTAGGATTTATATGTCAAAAATCATGTGGTTAGATAAGGGGGGTTTGTCTCTTTTGAGGAGAAATTGTATGATTAATTTTATTAATAAATTATTGTGTCCTCCCCAATTACCATTCCATAAAATTATCTCTATGAATATTTTTAAATCTCAAGGACAACACACATAATAAAAATATCAAAAAAATAACATTTATATTCTCATTTTTTTTGAAATATTAGAGAGGTACTTATTTCTTTTTCATTTGAAGATCTAGAAAGGACCAATTTCTTTATCCTGAAATTACTATAAATAAAAATATTCTGATTGAATGAATTTTTCAGTAGAAAAATCATATATTATTAATTTTATATTCAACCCAATGTACCACACATTAATGTATAATGACACAAGGCAGCTTCCCCCCACACATGTGTTAAAAAAGATCTTTCAATTTTACATCAAGATAAGGATATATATGAAAAATTGGCATGTAATATAGCTAAGATAATACAATATTCATGTATTATAATGAATATTTGTAATAAATTGACAAGGATTATTAAAATAAAATTAATTCTATTGAAAATGGGGATTTAAAACAAAATAAATGTGTCAATATTTTAGAACATCAGTACCTATAACCCTCTTATTCTAATTGGAATAAATCATATTAATATTAATGATGGAATGTTTTGGTTCTCTAAAGAAGTGATGTGAATGTAAACATTATGAAAAATGGTTCATTATCTAGATAAGAAATTCATTTCAATGATAAATACAGTAATATGTGGCACGATATTCAAAAATTAGAGGATGTGTAATGAAAATTCCAATGTTTTCAACTTGAAACTAAGTCATTTTCAGAATTTATTTAATGTTATTTTCATCATATAAATTTTTATACTCATAGAGATGGGTTTAAAAAATATAAAAGGTAATAATTGTTTCTCAAATGTTTCAAAAACAAATTAAAATTAAAATTTTACACATGAGTTTTTTTGTAAAATATTCTTTTTAGAAAATAATAAAATAAAATCACGATAATCCTAAAATAAAAAGGTACCCTCCTCCACACTTAAATGATTTAATTTACTTAATTAATAGAATTGGACATAACATTTAAGAATATTTTTAATTTAATAACAATAAATAAGTGTTAAGAATAAGTAAAACATGATAGATATTATTGATAAATAAGTTTAAAGAGTGTGATCTCCTCCACTCTCTTTATAGGAAGGTTCGAAATAAATTTCTTTAGAATACGTTTATTGATAGGGAATAACTCTTTATATTCATAATTCATAATCTAAATTATACTGAATTGATATAGATGAGTAGATATAAATGGCCCTTCTCATTGGAAACATTGTTTAACATTAATCATATTGAATCTTAAGTTGAATAACAACACAATATCTATATGATGGAAGTATTTCAGTGGGATCATATTTTCATTATCCACTATTGTTCCCTATATAAAATCTAGTAATTATCATAATATTGACTTATAATTGTTCCATCTCCTAAAACTATAATATTCTCTATTTTCTAATGCTTCCAAGATCCAAATTCAACATTCACATAGCCATGTATGCCTTATATTCCAACTCAACTTTAAGATCATATTTTTTTTATCAAAAATCATTATATATTGGAAAATTCATATTGGGGTTTTTAGGATTTCATGTTATAACATAATGTTCCTTCTAGTATTTGGCTACAATAGTTTCAATTTTTTTGACTATCTTTTTGAGATTCATTTTATCTCATGACTAGACACTTCAACTTGATCATTATTCTACGGAAGATAGAGAGTTGATGTTTTTTCATTAAATAACTTCTTTTTGAGGAAACCCTCCATTCATTAATTGTAAAATTTATTACTCTTAGAAATAATGATATATATGGGATCTCCAGTCCTACATAATATGTTATCACTAAAAAATTCCAAAATAAAATTATCATCATTGGTCATGGTGGGTTTTTCGTCCACCCATTTTAAAACATTGTCAACTATAAGAAATATATAAAATTTTATAAATGAAAATGGATAAGGATGAATAAAATCTACCTCGATGACTCAAAAATCTCATAAAAATTATGATTTTTTTTCTGTAATTTTATGTCTCATTGATGTATTTTAAGAAAATATCCATTTTTTCAAACCCTTTGAAAAAATCATGAGCATCCTTAAAAATGGTTTTATAATCAATTCTTGATTATAAAACCATACATGATGTCCCTTGAGGCCCAAAGTGTAATCCAAAAGCTAATCTGTGGGAAAACCATAGGTCACCATTAATTTTAAATCTCGTAAAACTTGTTCTAATCAACTGATCATTGAAAATATATAAAAAAATTGATCTTCAAAAATTTAATATCAATATTAAAATTTAGGTTTCTTATTTTTTTATGAATTTAAATGATATGGGACCTATGGAGATGGATGATAGTTGACAATTTCAAGATACTAAGTCACTTATCCTTCAATCAAGTACAACTTTTC
This sequence comes from Viscum album, assembly GCA_963277665.1. NCBI lineage: Eukaryota > Viridiplantae > Streptophyta > Magnoliopsida > Santalales > Viscaceae > Viscum > Viscum album. Next base: position 1,635,866,490 of record OY728163.1, on the reverse strand, counting down.
TCTTGGAAGATGATCGTCCATTATTTTATTTCATTAATATATAGAAATCCTAAAACAATAACCCCCGTATAATGAGCCTCGGTATAGATTCATAGTTCCTCACCATGTATATAAGAGTTACATGATTTGAAAACACAGTGACCTTTTTACAAAGATATATGACCTAAAAATATATATAGAAAAATAGCTTCTCAAAACACATCATATGGTTGTGTAAGATTATTGAGTTTCATCTATGGTTCATGAGGAATATTAAATGTCTTTTCACAAACATTAATTTAATAATAAAATAATTCTCCAACTACTTTGTTGGAAGGATAAAAATATATCTCAAATGGTTTATCCCAATTTTGTGGTTTCATCCTAGGCGGTGTGATAAACCTCCTCATAAACTCTTAAAAGTATTACCGACAATCATTATTGATATCAAAATCCAAATAATTCTAAATAAATCTAGAGAGTGAGAGAAATATATTACTAAAATCTATGAAATACCTCCAATAAGGCCATGTGTGTCTAAAAAATGAATTAATATGTTTTTCATTGGTTAGTTAAGGAAATTATGTTAACACATCATTATTTTATTTACCGAATTCAATTATTTTTCTCTTGGAATGAAATTACCAAGAAATATTCCTCACCCAACCATAATAAAATAATTTTAAAAATATAAAACAACATTCATTCAAATTCATGTATTCCCAACATTTCAAGATTTTTCATACAACAGGAAACAAAATTCTAAACACTATAAAATCATCCAAGAAAACATCAAAGAAATATTCAACATGATCATAATATATAATTATCATACACCTCTATAATGTACCCAAAGAATTACATAATTTTAATGGAATCCTTTTATATCAAAAAAATACCATGGGGACAATGAAGGTGGTATTCTCTTGATCTATATGAGAAATGGGATAAAAAAATAACCTAAAAATACATCTGAAAAGAAATAAAGAGTCATCAATTACAATATCTCTAACATATCGTCAATGGAGGGAATGTGGAAAAGGTATTTTGGAGTGACTGGAGAAAACATCCTAAAATATATGCACACTCTATTATTACTTTAAATTCTCACCAGAATTGATTCATTATTTTTATTCCTAATAGTGGTTAGGATAGTTTTTCTAGAACAATATATAAAGGGAAAACCCATTTTGAATTTAAGATGGTATTGATTATCCATTATTCTAAAAGCCTCTTGATATCCTTCTTTATAACCTATATCAATGTGGGATTGGGCCACCATTGACCCTATTAGATAGGTTTGTAATCTCCTACAAGAAGAATTCTATGTGTGAAAATTTTTGTGATAATTTCCACTTATATCACCTAATAACTTTCTTGTTTCATGGAAATTATATCTCAAAATCTCAATATTAGATTTTTTTCAGTGTTCAAACACATTATTTTCAATTATCAATGGTAATTTTTCTGCCCCCATAAGGTACAAATATTTCAAATCTACGGTGAGTGGTTTTATTTCCCAATTTGGGGGCTTCTCAATGGATGAAATTAAATTGCAGTTCCCTAAATACAATGTATGTACCTCTTTCATACATGAAATAAAATATTCTTCATTATCATTTAACAAATTATCAATGGAATCAAATTTTTCCTCTTCTCCCATATGAAATACGAATCTCAATTTCTTGTGGAACCCATATGTTCAGTGATATTTATAATGTAAAATTTATCTCATAAGTCTATAATTTTATGGAACAAACTTGATTCCTCTATTTTATTAGTACTAACCACATAGGATTGTGATATAATATTGTTATAATTTTATGATTTCCTTATTGATTCAACAATATTGAATTGGAAATTTCTATCTACAAACTCCATTTTTAGTTTCCCTTCATGAATATTTATTAGGGTTTTGGATGAATTTAAGAATGTATTACTTAAAATGATGGGTTTTTGTGATGGTGTCATATCTCTTTTATATATATCTCAAAGAATTTAGATGTGAAGAAGGTAAATTTTACATTCACAAAGAAATTATCCAGAACTCATATAAGAAAAAAATGGATCAATTTTCAATCTAGAGCAATCTTGCAGTATTCAAGTTTCTCATCCACAAAAAAGTATATAATAACTAAGGAAAAACACTAATTTATACATTGATTTGTATGAAATAATTTTAGATATTTAATGATCCAATAGTTCATGGAATGAAAAACATCCCTAGTTCATGACATTTTCTTAGCAACATTATTGTGATTACGGTTGAGACACATCATACCAATTTTATTGTCTCATTCCTTCTACATCTCTCTTTTATGGTTACAGTTTCCTTAAAAATGTTATAATACTATAGATTTTTGTGATTTCTTTAAAAAAATTTGATATTAGTTCCAATATCTAGATGGTGTCCATATATTCTTTTTCATGCCATTCTTTCTTAAATATCATTGATTCTATCATACTTTTTGAAAAAGTGGGCAATTCTTTCTTCTCTATTTTTATTTTTTCAATGCCGTTTATTTTCACTTAATACTAGGTCTATCCTTCTCATCATCTCATTTAATATCTTCTTCTCAGTTCATTTTGGAAGAATTTTTAGAAATCTCAACTTCATTCTCCCTTAGCACATGTGTTCTTATTTAATGTTTATAGGTTTTTGGTTGAAGTATTATTTTTCTACAACTTCTTATTGTCATACTGAAATTCTACTTGAAAATTGTGAACATTTTTTCTGAGATTTTATCTGAATTTTTTTTATTGTCCATGAGACTATATAAATTTTTGTATATACATTTTATAGTATAATTCAATCCCAAAAACTCATGTTGCATCTATTTATTTACAATAGTAGGATTTTCATTAGTTGATGTTTTTCTATAGGTTATCTGGAAAGTGGTACTTTGGGGGTAAGAATCTTGTTTATATGATTATTTCTTGTTGGAATCATGATGGATTTTTGAAATAATACTAGTATGGGTGTTTGTTTTGGATCTTATGTTAGTGAGGGGGTAAAGATTGATTATTTTGATTTATAGATACATATTAAAAAAACATTGGCACCTTATACCCTAATTTTTTGGAAATACCTTTACTAAAATTATGGTGATCAAATTTCCCCTTCATATACATTAGCACACTAATCACTAAAATGATCATTTTATAAGCATAAACCACTTACCTTATCGGGTGCTTATTAATCACTCACTTTTTCAAGGCCATCTATCTTACCAAAATGATTAGCTATTCAGTCCTTGTTATAATAAGGGTGATGGATGACATGTTCTTACCTCAATAATACCTCATGTACCAATACCTCTTGTACATAAACATTGAAGGTTTATGGATATCTTCTCAATCAAGAACATGGATTCTTTCCCACCCTATTAAATAAATTGGCCTCCATATGATGCATATTCATGGTTTTATTCATTTTCTAGTAAGCCTAGGTTTATAAAATAGGGGAATTAAGAACCCCCAATTCATAATGTGGGAATCCATAACATAGATTCTTAAGTCTCTCCCAATTCTCATAAAGGGTTTCCCATGATGAATGTCCGATGGCATAGATCTCCATTATAAAGGTTGTGATTCTAAAGGTGGGGAAGAATTGTTACATAATGCATATTTTCAATTCATTATATTAATGCACATATCCAAGTGTTAGGCCACACCTACAATCATGGGAATCAAAGTCCAATGAAAATAGGAATTCCATCCACATTACATTATCCAAGGCTACTATTTTGGGTATGTAAGTATAGAAGGAATATGAAAACTCATTAATATGTTTTTCAGGTATTATAATTACAATCCATACATTTTTATATGAAATGGGATCATTTTAGGTTTTATGTCATTATAATTTTATTAACTATAGTAAGAAATGTTGATTGTTTATATTAAGGAATCATGGTGTTCAGCGGTATCTAAGGGTTTGGATATGATTTCTAGATATGATCATAGGATTGGAGTAATCACATTATGTTTTACTCGAATCTGTAAGATGAATTTCTTCATATTATGATTTATAAGTTGATTCAATATGGTTATATAAACTTCTTGATCTATGGGAAAAGAGTCGATGTTAGAGGCTCTAGTCATGAAATTTAGAAATTATATTATTGGAACAATGTCACTAAAAATGGAGAAATGTTTTACATTTTCTAAACATAGAGTGTTTAAAATAAATAATTCCCATGTTAAAAATGATATTTAGTGGTTAACAATGGTTTAATATATATAGGAGCATACAATAATAAGGTTTTTTTTACTTATTCTTAAATGAAAATGATATACATTTTGAAATTTATTGATTTTTTTAGAAAATGAAATATAAAACAATATAATGAAACTAAGTAAATGATTTTAAAAAATTAAACAAGAATGTGATCGAAGATAGTGATATAGGTTGGGTGATTATGTCATGATCATGTTCCCAACTGTAATGTCATCCAATATCTAATTCATACAATCCTCTTCTATAGACCTGATTAATGTTATATTTTTTATCACATTCTCTAACAACCTTGGTAAAATAGTTATTTTGAGTGTAAACCTTTCAAATATCCCATATCAATCTACTATACATCCAATGTGCTAGATAATTTCTTTGAATAACTTGTATTGACATTATAATTACCCAAATGGGTCATGTTTATCCCAATCAACTGACAATATCCACCATACCTCACACAAATTTTGAAAATCATAAATTATTTCACCACCATGTTAGGGTCTGTTTATTCTTATATAAATTAGATCACATTAGAGTGAATTGATGATAATTTTCCAATGAAAATGTTTCAAAAAAATCTAAGAAAATTATCATACTTGATAATAAAAACTGCTATTATAAATTGAAAACAACATAATGGAAGAGAGAAAATTTTTTATACCATGATGTTCATGAACTAAGTCATTATAAAAAATAAAACCTCCCCTTCTTCCAATCCCTTATAATTTTACCCCCTTCATTTTAGGTGTATCGATTTGAAGAGGAAAAAGGAAGCCATTATAAAAATAAAAAATAATATAGATTGAAATTAAATGGTAGAAAATATATCATCCTAAATTTGACCACTGAAAGTATTTCTCCACTTTTATGTACAAACTAGCCAAAAATCTCCCATATTCCTTATTAATGATTTTTCATAATTTTTTTATCCTTAAACATCAAATTTTCAATTTATTGAATTTTTTTTAATTTTATTTTCTATTTAATAATTAATGTTTCTAATGTTTGTAGAGACCCATCATCTTCCCCTACATTGAATTATTCTATATCTTCCATAATGTGTGAATTTATGAATTAAATTTATTGTACAGATTTTAATTCAAGTACTATTTCATTTACATCTGTAATCAAATTATTTGGAGGTATTTTACCTTATATGTCCCTTATTTGATGGTGGACTGGTCTATAACATCAGTATGAAATATTATACTACTATATTGATTTGATTGGTCATATTGAAGTTCTTATAAGCTTTATGTCTAGTTGATGAAGTTGAAGTCCATGAAAAATGTAATAATAATAAAACTAGTCACTCCATTTGGATCAATATTGATAAAATTATTCTCAAAATAGTTAATTTAACAATAATTTCTAAAATTGAAAAATTATTAAATTTTCACATTTTAGCGACGTATTTACAAAAAATCCACAAAACATGTAAATAAGCTCAATTTTTTTAATTTCAAGTGATTAAATAACAAAGATAAACAAAAAATAATGAATATATTAGATCTATTAAAGATACCATCATTCAAGACTTATTATTTCATGGGATGGTTTATGAAAATTATGATGAAATATTGGTTAAATGAAATCTCTAATTTTTAGGATTTGATATAATAAAATATTAAATGTTTTCATGATATTTTTGGATATATATGAATGTTTTATAATTATGTGAGGGGTGTTTAATTTATATCCCTATAATTGATTGGGAAAATACAAATGCTTCATGATCTCAAAGGGTACATAGGAGGTTATCCCAATCCCAAATGAAGGTATGCATGAGCCTACCCCAAGACCAAATTAGGTATACATGTGTTGAGACCAAGCTTAATGTGTAATGAATAACTTGGTGGAATGCCTTAATATAAGATTTAATTGATTATAATTAATATTCACATTCTTCGTCACTATTATAAAATTACATTATTCCAATGTAATTCTCTCGTGATTCATGTTATAAAATTTTATTAGGATCCATGTCTTACGAACTACTATGATTTATGCCATAAAACATGACTATGATCTACGTATTGTTGGGTTTGGTTTTAAAAAGTTATTCTCTTGTTCTCAGACAATTTTACTCACATTGTAATTAAATTTGCATTGATATCTCACATATATAGACTTATAGAGAATTTTTACTCACCCTTTATTGTATTTCATTTTCCTGGGGTTTTAATGAATTGTTTTATATAAGATATGTCTAAATGATTCATGTTATGAAGAAAATAGTGCGGAAAATTTTATATATTTTTTATACCAATTCTTATATCATCAATTTTTTAAAGACCATAAACAATTTGGTTCTGACATGGATCATAATGACATGTAAATAATATTCATATATTAAGATCTAATGTTTTTAGTTAATGTTTTGGTCAGATAAATTCAAATAGGTATACTACATGGAATTTTAAAATTAATTTGAAAAATATAATAACCATAAACATTTTTATAATATAATTATTTTAAATTTTTTAATTTTGAAAATAATTTCCCATGATTCAGGCTCAGGATATAAAAAGTGAATGTTCTACATATTGTGAATAAGAAATATTCCCATGCATTATGTCGTGAACAAAAAAATCCACATGATTTTGGATATGAATAAAATCCCCACTCTTTATGTTGTAAAAAAATTTCAATTCATAATTTTGTGAATAAATAATCTTAAATGATTTATGTTGTTATAAATAAATTCCCACACATTGATTATTGAATAGAAAAATGTTACCACTTGTATTATGAGAAAAAAAATCATTGTGAATGTTTTAAATAAATAAAATTTCCCTGCTTACCATCATTGGATCATGATATATAAATCCCTCGATACATAATCGGGGGATGATATATGACCCCACCCATGATCATCCATCCATATGAGTTCCATAATGCCTAAATCATTCATCATATCATGAAAAACTATTGGATAAAAAATGGGTTTCATTCATCACATCATAAAGATACCAAGAAATTTAAAATGGGATTCTCATCTCCTTAAGATGGTATCATTAAAAAATAAATCATGAATTTAAATAGTTGTTAGAGAAAAAATCTCCATAAAAATATATTTCATATGAACATTTTGATGAAAATTATTAAAAAACAAAATTTGATGGATGTTATGTCTTTATTGATAAATAGGAAAATGGTGGCAAAATTATAAAATAGTTTTTAGAAAGTGTATTTTTATTTAACATAAAAGAATAAGTTATGGATACCTTGATATATAAGTTTTTAAAAGATAAATTAAAAATTATTTAAAAATTATAAATTTTAGGAAATTATCATCAATAATAGAGGTTATAAAAACCAAAATTTTATTAAAATGGAAAGTGGAGAGGATTATAAAAAAATTATTATAAAAGGATTGAAAACCTCTGGAATATTTGAAAATAACATTTTTAAAACCCTCCTGGAAAATGAGTAAAAATATTTCATTTGTTTACAAATGATTAATGGTTATTATAAGTATATTTAGAGTTATAAAAATCTGAGTATACACTATAGAAAAGATAACATTATCATATATCTATAACAAGGATAAGAAACTTAAATTTATTAGATAATGGGAGAATTAATCTTGAAACAAATAGATTATTCATGGGTGAATACTTATGTATTATAAAAGACTTACATATAATTGATGATTTAAATATAACAGTATATAATTATAAGTTAGTAAAATTATATCTTTAAATATTAAAATCAAAGTTGTGTGACTACGACTCAAAAAATATATTTGAGTCATGAAAACCCTCTTAAAACATGAGATGGATTTATGTAAAAACCTATTGAAAGGGATAGATTTAACTAGGAAAAAAACTATCAAGAATAATATCTATTTTTTATACAATATCTCAAATATTTATTATATTCACCACATAAATTAAATTAGGTGCATAATACAAAATATGTCTCAAATAGAGTAATTTTAAGTTGATGTCACTTCTGTCAGTCAATTTTCATTTTTACATTTTCAAATAATCATGAATAATTACATTAAATTTATTATTTAAATACTATATGTCACCATTAAAAACTGTAACTATTTATACCCATTATTTAAAATAACTCTATACATATATATTTCATATGTTTTTCAAATTTTCCTACAATGGTTGTTTATAACCATATTGGGTTACACATGTTTCATAAGTGTAGTGTCAATATTTATTATTTTACAATAGTTCAATATTAAAAAATAATAAATATTTATATAAGGGATGAATTTTAAATATATTTAAAGATTAAATTTTCATTCGTAAGTTTTTTTTTATATCCTTGAAGTTAAAATTGATAATATGTTTATTTCGATGAGTCTATTCCAATGTAGGGGGTGCCCTAACTAATGAGATAAATAATTATATATACTTTCTAGAACAAAATACATTGTTTATATATTTATATAATATAATTCAAAAAATTATTTTTTTCATAATTATTCATGATATAATTTCATACCATTGAACAAGTAGGGGTAATATTGACCAAAACATGAACATACCATGGTTATTTATGAGTATGAGGTGATGTAGTGGTAATATCATTAAATCATTAAAATGATGTTATAATTTAGTTTTTTTTATTGTTATATATCATAATTAGAAGAATAATTAATTGATATTAATGTATTATATTATTTGAATTAAATATATCCCACTTTTTTTCATGTTGTAAGAAAATAAATTAATGATAAACATTTTTAAAATTCCCTTACTAGATTGTAAATTTTTTCATATTAAAAAAATAAATGATATAATAAAAGACATATATCATCATTAAATCTATTCTAGGAACCATCAATGAGGTTTGATGGTGAAAAAATGAATTCCATTTATTGAGGTCATAGTAGTCATCATGTAGGCAAGAATGATGATTTCATTTTTCATAAATTATGGGATATATGAATAGATAATTATAAAAACATTTATATAATAGCATTATAGTATATAAATTATACTAATATAATTCTATTAGAGTGGATATAAAATATATTATATAATATAATTAAGATATGCTATGTAGTTCATTATACTTACCCTGGGGAGTTAAATTTTCTTTGGAATTATCATACGAAATGAATCACTTATGATAACTAATGGCGACTAGATGTGATTTTACCTAGTACAGGTTTATAGGATGAGTAATTTGGTAGATAATGTTTTATTAATTTTAAGGACTAGAATTTCATGAAGTGGTGTCTGTGATACATTTTAAAAAGTGAACAGAATGGTAGTTTTTAGAGTAACCATTGCATTTTCAAAAACATAATGTTCATATTGAAATTTTAAAGGGTCCTAATGGGGAAAATATATTTGATTTGTTTTTGTGAAGTTATTATCCTCATACATTAATTTTGGATACATTATAGAGTTTTTTTGGTGATTTATTTTAACAATGCAACCTTTAGCCTAATTAAATTCTTCCACATTAACTAATTTTTAACAATAGTAATTAAGATTAATTGAAAAAAAATATTTTAAATTTTAACTAAACAGAAATGAAAAATGAAAATATTTAAATTATTTCATTAAATAATATTTTTATGGGTTTGAAATAATAATACTAAATTAAACACACTAAACATGTAAAAATTGTTTTTAGTAAAATTGTGTTATTAAGTTCAAAATATTAAATAGAATAATATATTTGTATAGATACTAATTTTTATGAAAGAAATTGTATTATCATAAAAAGATTAAAATTATTATGTATTTGAAAGAAATAAACAATTTAATTTCACAATCAAAGACCTATTTAAAATAAAATACCAAAAACATTTTTTTATTAAATTAAAAATTTTAAAACAGTTCAAAATATGTTGAATATATGATTTTCAATTTCAAATAATACATTATATTAACTTATTTTATTCCCTAAATAATTTATAATTATATAAAACGTTCTTTCATTGTTCTAGTTTATACATACATAGTGTTAAAAAAATAATTTTTACAAACAAAATTATAATTTTCATCTAAAAATCAACATTTTCATAAAAAATTAAAAAATTCATAATAAGAAAATTTTGACATCCTAAATAAAAAAATGTTTTATTTTTTCCAAATTAAGGTTGTAAAATTTGTAAATTCAGGTTTTAAATGAAAATAAAATATATAAAAATAAATAAATTAAAAGATGATGTTTTTTGGACATTAGGTGATCTTAATATTACTACCTACACATTTTTAATTTTTTAGATGAGAATTTATTATTTTAAATATAATATTATTTTAAAGTCTCCCACTTTAATTAACTAAGATAAAATATAAAATTCCTAACAAAGCTGTTCCTTGAAGAGAAATATATTTCCAATTTTTATATTTTAAATGACCATATTTTCAAAGACTATACTTGAAATTTCCATATTTTATTCAAATATATATAAACTTACTACACATATTTCCTTCAAAATTATCATTTATATTATTTTTAATTTATTTATGGAATGATTATTTTTCAGTTCCTAATATTCATTCACATTATAGGTTTTTATATATGAGTGATTACTCTTAAGGGTGATGGTGGCCCAAGAGAGTATCTAGTTTTGAAGATGTTATTCTTTTCAATTATTTGTCATGTTTTAATTTTTGCGGTTTTAGTGGATGTAATCATCGATGATGTGTAATAATCTATTATATGTGATACAATGTTTCATATACCATTATTTTAAAGTTCCATTGTAATTTAATAAAAATTCATTATCTTTTCTCATATATTTTATGGACCAATATCTAATCAAGTATAAAATATGTTGGAAAAAATAGAAGAAATTATGGCTGCTAAAACATGTGGTGTTATATTCTGCTGTAGTAAGTCTCATAAAATAATCTTATTTCTTCATTTCTTCCTTGTTGAACTATATATTCAAGAAAAATACAAAAAATATATATATAGGTATTTTTGGTTTACATAATTTTTATAATGGTACCGTCTTTTAACCATATGTCCCTATTAATATACAATTATTTGAAAATAAAAATCACTACATCCTTGTAGAAATATTGGAATAACAATCACCCAATGACATAAAAATAATTTTAATAATATGAGGTGTACATATATGACTCACTTCTATTATTATTTAAGGAAAATTAATTATATTTATTATGATCAATTCTACATTAACTGATAAATAAAACTAGTCCATTTTATAACCACAAAAAATGGATAATAAATTAGAAAGAATCTGAATCACCTACCTCAAAATAATTCTCACAGGATCACATTGACAACTAGATATGGAAACTAAGATCAAATTCAAATTAACATGAAATGATCATCCATGAAACCTATAATCTGTCACAAGAAAATTATATTTTATTTAAATCATCACCTAAACATAACCTATGATCCTCAATATGATAAAAATAAAGAAGTGGAAAATTCATGGATAAATTACATCAGTCGATGTGAATCAAATATAAAGGAGAATAAAATTTAAGGTGGTGTAAACTGTGTTTCATGATGGAAAAGAAAACCTTATTTTCTCTAAAATAAAATTTAAATTAATAGAATGAAAAATTATTTTAAAAAACCACATTAATTTATTATAAAATAGAAACTTCAAAAACACATTCCAATGAGGGTTGGTCAACATATCCTTTGAAAACCATGATGAAATCCCCCATTATCTCTACCTTGTAAGTAGATAAATTAATATTTAATATCAATGGGACAAAAAATATTATATAGTAATAAAATTTTCTATTTTTAATGGATGAACATTTATCGCTAACAATTCAATCCCCACCACCCCTTAAATCCCATAACAATATCATATTTTAAACCCAAAATCAACTCAAAAAAATATCATTCTATATAGATAATAATAATTATGAAGTGAATATTTTAACTAATTTGATGACAAAATATGGTTTTTAATCACTCACTAAAAATTAAAATCCATGACAACAAATCATTCCACTTGAACCCATTACAACATCATTTAACACATTATGACATAATGATTGAAATCACAATTCAAGGAACATTCCACAATGTCTAGAGGAATTATTTCCATATTTAGACTTCTCAATAATAAATAAAGACACACTATTTTCACGTTATTTCATGATTTTATCCAAACTGATATTTCAATGCATACTTAACTTGTCTTTCACTCTTCTCCACTAAAATCACCCCTAACACCTCCAACAGCTCAATATCACAAAGTCTAGAACCATAAAAATATAGTATTATACACTAGATACATCTTAAAAAATTGTAATCTATGGGAATTAAGAAAATAAAATTAATTTATAATAGAGAAACCTTAATATAGAAACACCTCAACAAGTAATGAAATTGATAAGGAATCCAAAACAAAATGTCATGATCAAGAAATGATTACCAATAGAACATTGTGTTATATTGTTATAAGAACTCAGGTAAACATCCCAGCCCCCTAATGATGGCATAAACACTAGGGGATTAATATAACATAGAAGCGATGTAGTTTTCCACATTATAAATAAAATAAAATAGATAAGAGGTCTATAAATAATTATGCATGACATTAGGTGTCAAAAAATATTCAACTGAAATAATGATACCCTCCACTATAATTCCTATAAATTAGCCATTTAAAGTAATAAAAATTTCAACAACATTATGAAATAGCACATACATACCAAATACATCAAAAATTATATAAATTATATAATTATTTGGAAAATCCCTTCTCTTCAAACATAAAACAGTAAAAACAGAACATGGGAACCAATGGAGGGATGTATTAAATGTGTAACTTCATAAGTGAAACATATAATAGACCCTACATAACCACAATAAACATCTACAATGAAAGAAAAGATAATATATCAATTTGTTTAACTCTAGTGACACCTCATACCATTATAGAAATGAAGATTCTATATCTGATGTGGTTATAAAAATCCAGTAGATGTGGTTAAATTTCCATTTAGGTGTATATGTAGGGTTTCAGTATATATATATACTTAGTAAGGTACAATGAAAAGGACTTACCTCAACTATGAAAAATAATATATTATAAATAAGTAACCAATTCATTTTTATATGTAAATGAAAAATAGATTCTTCAATAAAAAAACCTAAATATCAAAAGAATAATAAAAAAGAAATATATATATTATAATAACCTAATACTCATAACTATTTATACCAAGGTGTTCCACACTTATCATGTATTCTTCAAGCTTAAATCAGATTACGAAATGATAATTTATGTTCATCCCCTACAGAAGGGAAAACCAATACTTGTGAATATTACACATGTACTCATATGAACCCTCATATACAAGTATATATTGGAAAGATATTTTGGTCCTAGTAACTAATTTAGTGCAAATAAATAGGCATTTATACTCCAGTAAATATTTTATAAAATCCTAACAAATATGGGAATGGGTAAAATAAGTTATGGTATTTTAAACCTATTTAAAAACAAATTAGTTCTAATCATTTATATCTCATCCCTACCAATACATATATATATATGGTGTATATAATGACCCATTCTTAATATACATATAAATTGCATCATATTTTATGAATACACAATCACACACCAAAATATCATAATATATTATTACCTTCGGAAACATGAAAAAACACTTCTTGTTTGGTGAAAGAACTTCATTGTTTCCCTCAATGTTATTCCCCTTTAATTACCCAACCAAAAAGCATTATTCATAGCCTGGGAAAAATTAACATAAGAAAATAGTGATCTCAGATGCTCAGTAAGGGTAAAAAAGGGAGATATATTAGAATAATGGTGAACATAATGGTATGAGATCATGAGAATAATATTATAATATCATACATGACATATCAAAGATCATATACATGAGTCATGGATTAAATATTGGTAGTTCATAAGACACAAATCATTAGTAAATCAATATAATTAACCATGAATGATTTACATAGGAATACGAAATGGATTTTTTGGCATGTATATAATCATATAATATTATTCCCTATAAGTCAAGCCTCATATCCAAAACATATTATGAAACTTCATCGGGACTGCACCTACTAGCAATGATACACCATTATCCCCAATTATAGTCTTTTCCTTATAATATATTAGTCCCCATATTACTATATTTTATTGGGTTTCCCTATCTTCCCATAGTGGATCAGGTTTCCCTATCTTCCTAAAGTGGGCCAGTTTTCTCCATCTTACAAAGTTGAACCAACAATAAGAATTGATTCCCATAATTATATCAAGATATATAAATCATTACCCAATCCATTGGAGAGAGATATAGGTCCGACCAATCATATATAAAAATCAAACATACATATTATAGAAGTTAATAAAACATGTATCGTATCATGACATATTAAAAGAGATCTGTTTTAAAAACATCATATTATAACCCTTAAAATGAATAGGGTATGTTAAATATTTTATCTTATCATTACCTATGGAAAACATATAGGTTTCATCATCATTAAATTAAATCATAACTTGAGAAAACAGTGGGATTAAAAAGAATATAACCTATATAATACAGATGGATTTCATAAACTTAATTCCACCAAAATATAAATAATAAAAGAAACTCTATGAATGATATAATTTGATAATATCTCTTGTAAGGCATAAACTATAATGAATTATGTCATATTATATGGAGAATTATTTTTAAAGATTACATATAACATTTCTTAAGAAAAAAAAATCATTGAATATAATTTTTCTAAAAGAATTTCAAAAATTGTTTTCTTATAAATGAGTCTTTAAAATTTCATTTAAAACATTTCTTGAGGAAAATATATTATTTTCTTTGAGAATTTATTTTCAAATCATAATGAATTTTGGAAACCTTTTTCCTTGAAAATACATTAAAAACATAACAATAATGCGTAAAATCATTATTAAAACCCATTTCTATAAAATTTAATTAAAATATTAGAAGGAATTTCTAAACTCATGGAAATAATTTTTGTCGAAAAGAACCTTTTTGAAAACATATAAGGAAGATATAAAAATAATTTTAATCATTTTTCAAAAGTAAATATTTATTGGAAACTTCTTTATTTAAAAATAAATATAAAAATAAACTAATTTCTAGAATATTATTAATATTTATAAAAATAAACTTGTAAATAGACAAAATACACTTTAAGGAAATGATGGTAACTACAGTGGGTATGTTTGTACATGCCGAACAATTTATTTTAACCATAAATGTTTGGAAAAGAGCATTAACTAGGAAATAACAAGAAGTTTCATTTTAAAACCATTTTTTAAAAATGTAAAACATTGTAAAAAATTCCCTTTAAATATAATAAGATAATATTAATGAAAATTGAATTGATGTATGTAAAACATGTTTCTGATAGAACGCATTTATTGAACTGAAAGGGGAAATAAATTAATATTTTCATAAAAACATCAAAATTAAATTAACTACCAAAGTTTAAAGAAATAATGCCATTTCATGGATATAAAATTAAAAATGAATGGATAAAAACACATATATTTTCCTAGTATATGTATTATAACAATTTTTCAGTGGAAGCATAATCGTAAACAATCTTGAAGAAAGAAATAATTTAGCAATAAACTCTTACTACCTTGGAAACTTTTACCCTAATACCATTGAAACAATTACATTAAAATAAGACTATTATATCATTAATGTAATTATCTTCATGATATAACATTTCTAATGTTATCATGTATACCTCATAATAAAATATTGGTACATAAAAAAAACATATGTCTGAAAGAAGGAAAATTGAGTCAAAAACTACATTACCTATTTAGTAACTTTTGAACCATAAACGCCGTGAAAGAAATATCATAAAATGGATATGTAAATATACATGAATTTATTTATACTAATAAAATAATACATTTAGGTTTAGTATATAAAAAATAGAAAAGAATGTTTTTTTGAATAAGGCATAAGTCTCACTAAAATAAAAGTGAGATAAGAAAACTCATACCTTAAGTCTTGAATTTCTTCATATATTTTTAAAAATCAAGTATTAAATATATAAGATTATTATAAATATAAAATAGAACCATATTATTATATATTATAACAAATATTATTTAATTATAACCTTGTATTACATGTTTATTAACAATTCAAAATTTAAGTTATGTTTCTTATAATATCATTTTTTACATGATTTGACTTGTTACTCTTAGTCCTATAAATTAGATCATTATTTTATTATTTATATATTTTATAACATGTTATAATTATAATATAAATTAATTATTTAATTATATATAATAATATATAAAATAGATAAATTTTAAATGAAATACACCATTCATGGAGACAGTAGGTCACACGTATGTATGAACACTGTTTTAATTTTCCTATAATTTTTTTGAAAAAAGAAAATTACATGATATATATTGGTATATGTATATAATATTTATCATATAAATATTATTTGATATAATATATTTTAACTAAACCCATTATTAATACATCCCATGTAATGTGTGAATGAATCAAATCACATTGAGCTGACGGTTGTCCACATGTGCCTAGAAGAAGTAATAGTATTTACACCAAATGGAAAGAATAAAGGTATTTTTTATTGAATAGTTACATAAAAAAAGTATTATTAGTATATATATCATTCAAAAAAGATATTATATAATTAATTCCAAGTATCGAAAAAAGTAATTTAATAAATAGAAACATCGATTCATGAGGCGGTAGTCTATTATACATACTAACGAGGATTGTGCATCCCATTTGATGAAAGTGTGTGAGGGTGTAGGTAAAACCCTTTAAAATTAAAAATTATAAATATGTTTTCACAAAAAATATTATTATATAGTAATGTAATATGAATATTTTATGGGAGAGGGAAAAAACAAAAGATATTGTGGAATGATGCTACCTTTTTTGGGTAATTGCTCCTGGTTTGCACCAGAGGGATTCCTTGGATGTATTTCCTCTAAAAGGGGGGATAATAGAATAAAGGGTTGGGAATTTTGGAGGATATTTAAGAAGTTTTTGGATTAGATTTAGTGGATTTAGAGGTTTTATAAAGTGATTTAGGTGAGTTCCCTCTTATAAAGGAAAAAGAGTGTCATTCTTGTAAATATAAAAGGGTAAAGTCTATTGAGAGGTATCCCTTACATCTTGTTCCTCCAATAATTTTCCATTTTTTATAAAAAATGGTAATTTTTATAAATAAGTATATACAATTTCTCTTGGGAAGAATTTCTAGGCCATTTATTCCTGTAAGATTAATGTTTACCCAATAATCAAACACTTTGTTACCTTATTCGATGTAATTAATTTTAATTTCATTCACTAATCACATTTGTAAAAAAATGACATGAATTTATTAGAAGTTATAAATAAAGATTATTCCAAATATTGAATCAATTTTTAAAAATTCTAAACATCAAAATGTTATAAGATAATTTAAAATCAATCATGCAAACATGGGGGGGGGGGCTGAATGGTTTTTAATGCGAAACGGTACAGATGTTAGAAACGTTTTTATATCCAATCTCAATGAGAAACTTGTAATAATTAACCAAATTAGATTAATTAATTTATAATTTTTCTATTTATAATAAAAAACATAATTAATATATAAATTAAATATATAAATAAAGTAGATAAAAATCAGTATTGAATTGAAGTTTAGTCTTTTTCACTATTCATTAGAAATAGAATCTTTTCAAAAATAATTCAAAAAAATTTCCCAATGTAAATTTTGATATTCATCATTCAGAAAATATATTTATTTTGTAATATAAAAATAATAAAATCATCATAAACTAAATTTAAAATGGCTTCTCTATTAAAAGGAAGTAACATTACCTTTGAGAAATGAAATGTATTTTTATTCTTAAATTTTGAATTATTTATATCTAATACCTATAAAATAAATTGTATGAGTATCCAAAAATTTAATTTAATATATTATATATAAATTTTTATGAAAAAAATAATCAATTTTTTGTTTAATTTATTAATATATGATCTTGTTTGTACAAATGAAAAATAGTTTTCATAGAAAAGTAATTTATTTATTTCAAAAAAGTAATTACATTCAATTATACTAATTTATAATAAAATGAGTCACTTTTTGTTCATTTATAAATAAAAATTTTAAAAAAAATTAATATTTTTCATAACATCCATTCCAATGGATAGGTGTAATAAATTAAAATATTTAGTAATAATTTTAATAGTCTATTGTAGTTTGGTAAAACTCAGCTTTAGTTGTATAAAAAGATAT
Source organism: Viscum album (assembly GCA_963277665.1). Classification (NCBI taxonomy): domain Eukaryota; kingdom Viridiplantae; phylum Streptophyta; class Magnoliopsida; order Santalales; family Viscaceae; genus Viscum; species Viscum album. The sequence continues at coordinate 1,635,848,039 of OY728163.1, read as the reverse complement.
CAAAGGGACTCATTATTCTGTTTATTAAATCAAATATATTTTTTCTTGTATTGAAATATATTATAAGTTTTCTGTGTATTTCATGATTGACATGGTGTTTCTTATTGTACAATCCAAACATAGTCCTTTCGTTAAACAAAATCTATATTCAGTGTTCTATGGAATGAAAAAATATCGAAAATATTAACAGAAGTTCACAAAATATTGGTGTGTTTTGGTGTACTTACCTAATATTAATGTATATATATATATACTATAATTTTTATCATACCTACTATATCTAGTAATAATCTTGAAAACATTTCAATCAAATAAATTTTAGGCACATTACATAAAATTGATTATTCGAGATAGCGGTGACAAAGATAGATACACGAGAAGGGGTGAATTGTGTTCCTAGAAAACATTGAAGGATTTTGAACTTCTCTATTATTATGTAGTGAACCTTTAATTCTCTCCAAATTATGAATGATAAGTATAATTAAATAAATTAATTAAATATATTGATCTATTGAGGAGTAGAGTATAAAGATCCTCTAGTCCACCCACCAATGATAAACTCCACAAACATCGTTATTTTCACTAGTAGGTCCTTTTATCATAAGACCATAGAAACTGATTGTAGGAAGTTGACAACTTATAAAGATTGTACATGTCCCTATGGTTCATTAAAAAGGAACCTAAAATCCACAATTTAGTTTAAGAAGTAGACACTTAACTACAACTGAGTCAAAGTATTCTAAACTACAACAAGTCAAATGAGTTTGATTTTTTTGGAAAAAAAAGGTTAAACTTCACTGATGCAGTATAAAATGATATATGTAATTTAAATCATCAATAATACAAATAATAAAATATTTCCTTAATGATTCATACACTTTCTTCAATTATTAATAATGAAATTACCCAAGAAATGTTTAAACATGTAAGTCATCATAGTTTATCACTGAAAAATGATTTTTCGATCTTGTAGATGAATATGTAATAATAAAATATAGTATCAAAGATAAAAAATAGTATTATATAGACATATCTAATGATGTATGTCTCTAATTTGCAGCTCTAAAGGAAATTACTCACTTTTGTGTATTTCAAGTAGTGATTTTCCTTTGGTATTTCTCCACCCCTATATATTCTGATTAAGAACATATTGATATTTATACATTTGGCCGAACAAATCCATCCCAAACTAACTCTATAATTATCTCAATATAATTCATGAATATTTAAATATAAAATCATTTGAGTGTTTAGTAACTATACATAATAATATAAATGATTTAATTCATTGAATATGAAACTTTAAAACAATCCTATAATTCCATTAAATCAATCATGACATATTTTTGAATAAATATTTACATTCATCATGATCATTATGTAAATATCATATAATATCGTAGATTTAAAACTCTATCATTGAATATTCAAACGTCGGGTTCCTTCTTGGGATGAAAAATATTTGAGTATAGGTTTGACAATGAATGGTTGATCAAAAAATTTTGGTTTATGTACCATATATTTCATTCATCAGACATAGGGTTTCTTACGAATGTATTTTGGTTTAACCTTGAATTAATAATAGGATATGGTACATGTTATATATGTTATACTAAAAAAACATATTTTGATCCATACATTACTCTTAAAAACTTATCATATGAATAGTTTTTACAGAATACACTTAAAAACATAAATGATACTTTAATGAAATATTCCCCACAGATCAATAATTATATTATATTTCATGATTAAATATTTCAATGAATATTGTTTTCCAGAAAAGTCACTGTCAATAAATATCAATATTAATATACATTTGAGTGTTCATGATCATCAAAACCAAAAAATAATTAACAAAATTGTTTAATTAACATATTCTCAACAATATCCAAATTTTTATTATCATATAACTCATAAAAAATTATATAAATGTAAAAAATAAATTTTATATCTGTGAAATTAAAGAGATAAAATAGAAAACATTTAACTTTTTATGTCTATTATACAATCCCCCCCATTATCTCTTTAAAATATTTTTTATAAAAAAAAATTCTCCCCCACATTATGTTTATTAAGGATAAATTCCTTGACTTTCTTTAAAATAATGATAAACAAGAAATTAATAACTATATACTTCACCCTTGTTTTTTGACAAAAAATGATAAGAATAAATATTATTTGAAATATAATTGGATTATATTCCGGATTTAAATTTATATGGATTAGTAAATTCGGATTATAAATTCAATGAAAAAAATTAATATTTTTTTAAAGCAACCCAAAATTATAAAATATAGATATTTAAAAAATTAAAACATTTTTAAAATTAATAATAGAATTTTATCAAATTTTTGAACAATAAATATTTAAATCAAAATATTTATATTCATACAATATTAAACACATTTATGAAATGGGAAATACAATTATTAACATCTTGATTTAGTAAGACAAAAAGTTAAAAAGAAATCAAGATACTTTGTATAACACATATTTTCACTAAAAATATATGATATTAGTTTTTAATATTGACATTAAATAAACAAATGAAAATAAAATCAGAGATTTGGGAAGGAGCGGATGGTTTGTATAAACATTATAAACTTTTAACTATTTCTCTTCACGTAGCTAAATCTCTTGATATTTATTTTAATCTATTTGGACTTTTTTTATTTGATAGAATGAATATGAATAATTTTTAAGAAAAAACAACTTCAGCATAAAATATTATATCTTAGTAACATATTCTCTTCCATGTAACTCCATCTGACATAGAATTTCTACCATGTAATATTTAAATTCTACATTTTTATTGAACAATCATTAATATTTTGATATTACATTTTTAATTAATTAAAAAATAATTTTTATAATTATGTTTTAAGTAATTTTCATTCGACTTTCTAGATATATCCAAAGTATATAATAATTTCTCTTATTCTTCATTTAAAGTGATAACTATGAATATGATCTTTTCATAATCCATTTGAGATAAAGATACTTCTAGTTATTCATTCAAATGGACTTCCATATTTAATGTAGAATATTTTCATAATTATTATTTGACAGATGATACTGATTATTCTATTAAAAAGTTATAAGGAATACCATTTTCCTTTTATAAAAATGATTTTCTTCTGAACATGAAGAACTGGATCACTTCATCTTTTTGCGACTGGTTTTCAAAATCCTCTATACAATACAATTCAAATAAGAAGACATACAAATAAATTTTTTTTAAGAAAAAGATGATAGGTTTTGATATAAAAAAATTCATACAACATTTCATATTCTATAGAAATAGAATACCGAATAATATTTACAAATGAAAGGACATAATAATTAAGAATAGTTTTTTTCTGGTTACATAGAAAAATAATAAAAACTTGAAATATAATGATTTTCATGTTTTCAAAGACAGAAATCATAAACTTATAATTATATAAGTAAGTACACTATTATTTAAACATAAAAACAATGTTTATAAATATTTGAATATTTTTAGAAAATTAATTACACAATCAATATAGACAAAGACATTATTCAAAGAGGGAATAATATTTTAGTAAAAAATTAGAGATTTCATTTTCCTTCTATAAAACATAGTTATTTCTCCTTAGGAATATATATACAAAAGAAATAATTCTTAGATCATTTATTTTATTAGTGGTGGTTTTTTTAATGAACTACAACAGCATGTTTCACTCCATTGGTAGAGATTTTCATATATCAATCGATCATCCACATCAAGATATAATGATATAGCTTATGTTTGTAATCCTTCAAAAATAGATGATTGTTCATTTTTGTAGCCATATGATATTGGTTCTATAGGTGTTAGGAATAAAATTTCTATACAACCAAACCTATTTTTTTCAGTATGAATTATCCTATGCAATTTACACATTTGTTTTAAGTAATAAATATTTTTATCCCTAGATGTTTGAGGTTTTCTAAATTAGAATTCATTCATATAATTTCCATTAATACTATAATAAAAACATTTAATAGTAGATGTGTTTTTTCTATTTAAGACCAGAAAAATATAAATATAATATATTTTTGTTCTTTCGCTATTTCTTCATATTCCAAGATTTCCACTATGTATTTAATTTTAACTGATAATTTTATTTAATTATTTTTATTATTTAATTAGAAACTAGAATATTTTTTCATTAATAACATCATCCAATAATTTTTAAATTGTAGTATCATGTTAATCACAAGAAATTTTGGATGAATTTGAATTTAAATCTATAATTTGTTTTGAACAAATTTATTTTTAGAAAAAAATTGTAACATATGACTTCTAATTTGTCTATGATCATTCTTTATGGATTAATATTTATCATTTATCATAAAGTAGTACCAATTTAATTCATTATAAGAATATTTTTCATAACTAGAGTTAAGAGAGTAAGAAATATTGTATCTCTTTAGTATGATCCTTAAAATGTACAATTTTTCTTTTATTCCTAACCTCATGATCTATAAAAGATCATCATGTAATCAAGAAATATTACTCCATATATATTTTATAATTTTATTTCCCTCTCTCTTATAATCTAATTTCTTTTGAGATTTATGTAAATGATAGTTATCCATTATATGGTCCTTTTCCATGCATTCATAGCATCTATTTTCATTATTCCCTTTCTTTTTCTATCAAAAAAATTCACAAAACTTTAAAAAAAATCTAATAACTCTCTTTCGAAATCATGATGACATTAATCAAAAAATTCATATTTGGTAGTTTTAAGAGAATCATATTCTTGTTTTATATGTATTTAAGCATTGTACATCATCTCAAAATCAAACATCATTAAAGTCCCAATCAATTCCTTCATAGACAATTTTTTTAATTCTTTCTGGTTTAGTGTAGTTTTAGATATTCCATTACACATGTATTTTAGTGTAATATCCTTGATCTAGATTCCACTCAATTGGTTCCCCATACTAGGTTGGCCATTTGGTCTCAAGCTATAACGTCCCGGTTCCGTAATCCACCCAGAGGCACCCCATACTCGGTTGGTCACATTGCCTCAAGTGAATTTCCCCAAATGCCAGAGGCTGTCGACTAGTAGTGAGGGCCTTGGGTGTGATAGTGGGTAAACTATGCCCTCATTGGCAGAGTAAACAACAGAGGTAAACAACACATACAATAGTGGAAGCAGTAAACATCCATACAAGAGTAAAAAGCGGAAGACAAAAAGTAAAAAACAACTAGAGCACATAAATAAATGATGCAAGATACATATATCTAGGAAAGCATCCAAAAAAGTCACAATGCTGGAATACAACAATACTAAACCAAAAGCATGACCCAAATATGGTTTGATACTAAATCCCATTAGGTATCCACCCAATGATCTGTGCATAATATTCAGGGAGTATAAGGTAGGAAAAAGTACAGAAAGTAGTAAACAAGAATGTACTATGCAATAAACAATCCACATTTTCAAATCAAGAAATAATGAAGCAAATAGATAAACCAGAAATAGGTAACCCTAGGTAAAGTACTCACAGTCATCCCCTCTGGTCCTACATAAAATGTACAAGCAAACATCTAGGCACCACACTCGGTCTAACCCCTCTGGTTCTGTCTTTGAATATAATAAGACTCTCTGAGGAAGCGCTCACAGTCAATCCCTTTATAGTCTAAGGTAAAGCAAGACTCTCTGAGGAAGCTCACACAGTCCATTCCCCATATAGTCTAGGGTAGTCAAAGACTCCCTAAGGAAGCTCACCCAGTCAATTCTTCTTATATCCCAAGGTCTAGGACTCTATGAGGAAGCTCACTCGGTCAATTCCCTTTATAGCTCAGGACGTTCATAAACTCTCTGAGGAAGCACTCACCGTCAATTACATTTATAGTCTAACAGCTAAGGATTAAAATCAAAGACACTCTAAGGATGCTCACTTCGTCAATCCCCTTATAGTCTCAGGAAATCAAGGACTCTCTAAGGAAGATCACTCAGTCATTTCCCCTTATATCCCTAAGTGGTTCTAGGATCTATGATGATGCTCACTCGGTCAATCCCCCTTATAGCCAAAAGTGCTCAAAGACTCTATGAAAAAGCTCACCTGGTCAATTCCCCCTATAGTCTACTACACTAGGTTCTCATGGCCCTATGTATGTCAATTAGAATAGAAGTGTAATATATCCAAAGTAAACCTACAGAACTATTTGGATAAATAGTCTATAGCATAACAATCAGGTCAGAATACAAATCTCCATCCTAGAGCAATAGGCATGGAAAACAGGCAAGGCAACCAAAGGCTAAACATGACCAAAAAGCTATAAACAGAACAATGAATGGGAAAAACACATAAAATGCATAGAAATAAACACTTTTCATATCCAAATATTCTCTACACAGGCATACATGCATGGTAGGAAAAACAATAGGGGTAAAATAGTAATCACGCAAAACCCCATTCATGGGTATTGGTGGAATTTTCACATAATACTCAAAGACATCAAACGAAAAGGAACTAACCACCTACCTCAGTGTTAGGAGATCAATATACATAACCCTCAAAGATTTAATCTTCTTGGAATGTCATAGATCTAAGAAAACGTACATAACATTCGACCGAAGATAACTTGTAAAAGAAGAGGAATTGGAAAAAAAGTATCAAGTAGAAGAGAGAAATCACCGATACGATTCCAACGCAATCAATAGTGTTCGAATTAGAGGTCGGGTGGAGGATCAGGGGATCATAGAGAAGTCGCGGCCGTATGGGTTCTATCGAACAAAGACGGCATAGAAGAAGGTTATTCTATCCATCAGACGTGACCCTGGTGCGTTTAATGAAAAAACAAAATACACAGCATATACTTTCTGTTTCTGTACTCCACATTAGGCAGAATCCAAGTCACTCCCCCACGATCGTGTGTGTGGATACTACACAGCTAGCACACGGCCTGCTGCGTCAAGGAATTACACGGCGTATACTCATAAAGTGCACATCGTGTACTTAGTAAATTTCAAGATATTCATATTTTCTCCAAAAACAACAATAAAAGGAAAAAATACCTGAAATGAAGGTTCAGGTTATTATAAAATTCCCACCATTAATGAAATTCATCCCTGAAGTTCCCTAGCGTGGCGTAGTAGAAGAATCCCCAAAAAATTATGCGTACTGTGCTCGTACATCAGCCTCCCTCTCCCAAGTCTCGTCCTGCACTCGCCCGTGCTTCCATAGCCGTCATACCAGAGGAACATACCAGCCGCGGTGAACCTTGGTACATCGATCCACAATCCAGATAGGATGCTCTTCAAACGATACATCCACTTCGAGCTCAACCTCCTCGGGTTGAAAGACATGATATGGGTATGAAAATTAACGTCGAAGCTAAGAAATGTGGAAGACGTCATGCATAGATTGCTACCTCTGAGGTAACTACAACTGATAGGAAACCAGACCAACTCTCTCGAACTCCTCAAACGGCCCGATATACCTCGGTGAAAGATTAACATGTCTCCTAATCCTCTTGTGTCCCAACCAAAGTGTGACACGTAGGAAAACCCGATCCCCAACCTCAAACTCCAGAGGCCGTCTCTACTGATCAACATAATACTTCTGTAAAGACTATGCAGTATCCATCCTCTTCCAAATCAACTCTATCTACAATGTGTTCTCCTGAACAAGACGAGGACCCATCAAAGCTGCCTCTCCTGCCTCCGGCCAACATAAAGGTGATCAGCATGGCCTACTGTACAAAGCCTCATAAGGTGTCATCTGAATAGTTTCTTGAAATATATTTTTGTAGGAAAACTCCACAAGAGGTATATTCTTCTCCCAAGAACCTCCAAAATCCAGAGTGCATGCTCAGAACATATCCTCAAGAACCTGAATCGTACACTCAGACTAGCCATCTGTCAGGGGATGGTAAGTTGTACTCAAAAGTACCTATGTTCCCAAATCCTTATGAAACCCCTGGCAGAACCAAGAAGTAAAACGTACATCCCTTTCTGAAACAATTGAGTGTGGAACACCATGAAGATGTACAATCTCACGGATGTAAAACTGTTCTAGCTCATCAACACTGAAGATCTCCTTGATCGGAAAAAAGTGGGAAACCTTTGTGAGTATATCAATGACCACCCAAACTACGTCATACCCTCGAGGTGACCTCGGTAAACCGGTCATGAATTCCATCGCGACATCATTCCACTTCCACTCGGGAATGGGTAACTACTATAGAAGCCCTTCTGGTCATTGATGCTCCACCTTCACCTACTGACAAGTAGAGCACCTCATGACGAAACCAGAAACATCCCTCTTCACACCTGGCCACCAATACTAACGGTGTAGATCACGATACATCTTGCTAACACTAGCATGAACTGCCCAAACTGAGGAATTAATGTCCTGCATCAGCTCCTCGCGTATATCTGCTGGCACCCATATATGTCCCTGGAAATGCAATATCTCATCCTCGCCTATGGTCCATCCAGAAATAGGGTCCTATCATAACACACTATCCCTTAGGACTAGGCCTTCAGAATCGGATAGTTGCCTCGTTCAAACTCGATCCAAAAGATTCGAGGTAACAACTACAGAAGAAAGAAACATCTTCCCCCGACTATCTTGCACCTCCAAATGCATCTCAGAGAATAGATCCATAAGCTGCCACTCACTACTGGCCTCTAGAACTGTCTGTATTGGAGCCCTCCTGCTCGATGCATCAGCCACTGCGTTGCCTTTCCCGGGTGCATAGGCATGCTCAAAGTCAAAGGACTGTAGGTACTCAACCGACCTGCGCTGTCTCAAATTCAGATCACGCTGAGTGAATATATACTTGAGACTTTTGTGGTTGGTGAAAACCAAAAAATTCTCCCCCTAAAGATAATTTCCCCAACTACGTAATGCATGAACAACTGCTGCTAACCCCAGATCGTGTGTCGGTTAATTCCTCTCATGTGGCCTCAACTATCGAGACCCGTATGCAACGACCCCATGTCCCTGCATAAGCACAAATCCCATCCCGATACCTAATGCATCACTATAAACAATATTTATCTTTCCCATATTTTTCAAGTCATGTGTTGGTGCTGAATATAACAACCCTTTGATACCACTTTGTAACATCCCTGTTCCGGAACCCACCCAAAGGCGCCCAGTACCTAGTTGGTCCCATGGCCTCAAGTGCATTTCCCCAAATGACATAGGCTACCGACTAGTTGCGAGGGCCTTGTGTGTGATAGTGGGGAAAATATTCCCTCATTGGAAGAGTACACAGTGGAGGTAAACAACACATACAATAGTAGAAGCAGTAAACATCCATACAAGAGTAAACAACAGAAGACTGAATGTAAAAACAACTGGAGCACATATATAAATGATGCAAGATACATATGTCTAGAAAAGAATCCAAAATATTCATAATGATGGAATAAAACAGTAATAAACAAATGTACAAAATAAAATATAAAAAGCTCCTCAGCTTCGCAAGCATAATATTGGTCGCATGCCCTCCATCTCCACATCACGTCCAGTACTTGTAGTAGAAGGGCGCTTGCCCTTATCAATACATGCTACAATATAATCTATCTTGGCCCAAAATCATGACCCAAAATGGGTGTGAGATTAATTCCCAGTTGGCAACCACCCGATGATCTGTGCCTAACAGTCAGTGAGAATATGGAAGGTAAAAGTATAGAAAAAAGTAAACAGGAAAGTACTACACAGTAAACAATCCAAAGTTTCAAATAAAACAACAATGAAGCAAATACCTAAACCACAAATAGGTAACCCTTTCGTAAGTACTCATAGTCATCCCCTCTGGTCCTACCTAAAAAGTACATGCAACTCTCTTGGAAGCACACTCGGTCTAACCCTTCTGGTTCTGTATATGAATATAATAAGACTCTCTACAGAAGCACTCACAGTCAATCCCATTATAGTCAAGTTAAAGAATGACTCTCTGAGGAAGCTTACACAGTCCATTCCTTGTATAGTCTAGGGTAGTCAATGACTCTATGAGGAAGCTCACCCGGTCAATTCCTCTTATATCCCCAAGGTGTAGGACTCTTTGAGGAAGCTCACTCGGTCAATTCCCCTTATAGCCCAGGTAACTCATAGACACTCTATGGATGCACACACCGTTAATTTCCCTTATAGTCTAACATCTCAGGATTAAAATCAAAGACTCTCTGAGGATACTCACTCGGTCAATCACCTTATAGTCTAAAAAAATCAGTGACTCTCTAAGGAACCTCACTCGGTCAATTCCCCTTATATCCCTAAGTGGTTCTAGGCTCTCTGAGGATGCTCACTCAGTCAATCCCCCTTATAGCCAAAAGTGCTCAAAGACTCCCTGAGGAAGATCACACAGCCAATTCCCCCAACAGTCTACTACACCAGGTTATCACGACCCTATATAAGTCAATGAGCATAAAAGTTTAATATAGACAAAGTAAACCTATATAACTACTTGGATAAATAGTCTACAGCATAACAACCATGTTAGAATACAACTCTCCATCCTACAGTAACAGGCATGGAAAACAGGCAAGGCAGCCAAAGGCTAAACTGGACCAAACGGTCATAAACAGAAAAATTCATGGAAAAAACACGTCCAAAACATAGAAATAAACCCTATTCATATCCAAATATCCCCTAAAAATGAATACAAGCATGGTAGGAAAAACAACAGGGGTAAAATAGTAATCACGCAATAACCTGTTCATAGATATTGGTGGAATTTTCACATAATACTCAAATTCTTCGAACAGAAAGGCCCTACCCAGCTACCTTAGGGTTAAGAGATCAATTTACTAGAACAAAGAAGCTTGAATATCCTTGTAACATCATATATCTAAGAAAATGTACCAAACGTTCAACCAAAAGTAACTTGGAAAAGAATAGGAATTGGAAAACAAGGCTCAAGAAGAAGAGAGAACTCACCGATGAGATTCCAACGCTATCAAAGGTGTTCGAATCGGAGGTCAGATAGAGGCTCGGGGATCGGGGAGAAGTCGTGGCTGTATGGGTTCTCTCAGATGAAGATAACCTAGATGAAGGTTTTTCTATCTATCAGATACACCCCATGTGTGTTTAATGAAACAAAAACAAAATACACGATGTGTACTTTTAGAGTACATAGTGTGTACTTGTTGTTTTCGTACTCCACATTAGGCGGCCTCCAAGTCACTCCCACACAGCCATGTGTGTGGCTACTACACAGCTAGAACACGGTCTACTATGGATAGTAAGTACAAGTTGTGTACTCATAATGTACACGGTGTGTACTTAGTAATTTTTTTGAAATTCCTATTTTCTCCATATAACGATCAGAAAAGGAAAACATACCTGAAAAAAATGTATGGGTTCTTACACAAGCGCATTTCCCCAAATTCCAGAGGCCACCGACTAGTAGTGAGGGCCTAGGGTTTGATAGAGGGAAACTGTTCACTCATTAGAAGAGTGTAAAACAATGGAATAAATAATAGAACAATATATGATGACTTAAACAACATACATCAAAAATGAACAACGAATGATTGATTTGATAAATAACCAAACATCATTTCAAAAAAATTATGTTACATCATATTTTTTTCTAATAAAACATCAAAAATAGGTACATTGTATAAATCCACAATATATATTCCAAATGAAAAAAAGGAAATAATGGAAACTAAGAAGAATAGTAGGCCTCATATCTATCCCGTGCTCTTTAGCTCCTAAACAATATCTCAAGTACCTATAGAACAGAGATCTCCCTTATAGAAACCTATAATAATATAATCTATTTTGGAACAAAATCATAACTCAAATGGGTGTTAAAAATAAATCCCATTAAGAAACCACCCGTGATCCATGAATATCTATCAGTGAGTTTATGCAATAAGTACTGTATAAAAATTAAAATTAGTAAACTAGGATGTACTCAGAATAAAATAGTTTTATATGTCATATTTCTTTTTTAATTCATTATATTCATTTTAATAATTCAATTACATTGAATATTATAAGTCGCAAGATTGGGCATGATCCCTTCAATCCCCCATATAATATATGAAAAAATGATAACTTAGAAGGCTATCTAAACATGTAATGTGAAAACTGAATCAAAGCCTATGTTATGGGTTGGACGACGTGTCACAAGTCATTCCATTTCAATATTTAGTTCATCATCTTGCCTTTAGGCATAGTAAAACCCTGGCCATAAGCATAACAAATCCTCACTCACGTGCATAGAGAATCATTGGCCATAAGCATAATAAATCATTACCCGTAGGTATAGCAGTCAACAGGGTTGAGGTTGGTATATCATCATTTCATCATAAAATTAAAAACATGTAAATTACAATACTACATGGTTATCATAATAATAACCCATGTGGGTATTATACATATCAAGGAAAAACTGAATTAATTTATCAAGGGGATTAAACGATAATTGGCATATCATGGGGAAATGTGGAAACCACTAATACCAAACCCTCAATCTAATAAATCACAATTTATCACAATTATTGTTCCATAATTAATGTAATTCATATGTAATAACCTAGTAAGATAAATCAAGGAATTCCTCATAGGAAATCTTGTCCAAAAAACCAGAAGTTATCATTCTAGGTAAACTCCCACACATGGTGGCCCTTCCTCAAACTGACAATCTCAAACATGCTTAAATTTACTTAATTAAGGACCTAATCATCATTAGGAAACAACAAGGTTCAATTCCCATTCAATGATGCACACTAAACATGGGAAAATAGCACTGTGACACATATTAACCATTCGACATTAAATGAAATTCACAATACCACCTAACTTATACTCATACAATGCTCCCCATCTATCATCGGGATCTAATTAAACGTAGAATAGAGTAGATCTACAAAATAGTTATAAACACTTGACCTTAAATATCTAGATCAAGAGGAGAAATCATGATGAAATGCTCAAGGGTAAATGAGATCTTACCGAGGGGAATCCAATGAATACGGTAGTTTTTGAATCAGATATTATACAATGAAATGGAAGGCCATCCTAACAAAAGGGTGAGTTCTATACAATTTTTTTAAAAAAAACTACTTCCCGGTCTAATCAATAAAAGAATCTATACAGCATGTACAAGAGACTACACATCATGTCCATAGAAAATATAACCAGACCATTAGATGGTTGTGTGCCAATATTACATGACATGTAGGCTTCCATAATTGGCGTGTACCTAGAATTACACATTGTGTAGTTCCAGTCATGTCATGTAACATTTCTATAGAAATCACCTTCACCTATTTTCCCCAATTTTCATAAGTATACACTAAAAATGAGACTTCCATACCTCATGGAAGAATAGGGTTCTTCCATATTTTCCCCCTTAAAATAATTTTTCCCCGAATTTTCCTTCTAATGGTTTGAAAGAACATCATAGAATAAATTTGGCCATTGAGATCATATGTCAGCCTCCCTATCCCAAATCTCATCTTGCACTCATTCATTCTACCATTGTACCCGTACAAGAGGAATAAACCTGCTATAGAGAATCTTTAATCTACGATCCACAACATGAATGGGATACTCCTCAATGGAAACATCTTTCGGAAACTACACTTCTTCTAGCTGAAAGGTATGAGAAAGGTCTGAAAAGTAATGTCACAACTGAGAAATGTGTAGATGTTATGCATAGAATTTTACCTATGAGATAACTACAATAGATATGAAACTGGACCAACAATCTCGGGAATCAAAAACAGACTGCCGTATCTTGGTGAAATCTTACCATGTCACCAAATTCTCTTATGCCCCAACCTCGGTGCAACACGCAAGAAAACTCAATCCCCAACCTAGATCTCCAGAGGTCTTCTATGGAGATCGAAATAATATTTTTAGTGAGACTGTGTAGTAATAATATGATTCTGAATCAATTGGACCTACAGAGAAGTCTCTTGCATGAGATGTAGTCCTAGTAAATCTGCCTCACCTACCTCCAGCAAACTCAGGGGTATTCAACATGGACAACCATTCAAATACTCATAATGTTCCATCTCTATATTATCCTAGAAATTTATATTATATGAATATTTGACTAGGGTATTATTATTCTCTAAAAATCACCCAATTCCTAGGACGCATGCTCGCAGCATGTCCTCCAACACCTTTATAGTACGCTCTAACTAGCCATCAGTCTGAGGGTTGTATGTTGTGCTCAGAAGAACCTGTGTAACTAGAACACTATAAACAACTTCTATAAATGAGGTGTTAAGAGGCAATACTTATCTAAAATTATAGATAGAAAAACCCCATGAATTTTTACTACCCCAAGAATACACATCTTCCCAAATTCATCAACATTGATGGTCTACTTGACTGAAATAAGTGAGTGACCTTAGTATGTCTGTCAACCACCGCCCACACTATATCATTAAATCAGGGTGAGCTTGATAAAACCATTACTAAATTCATCATGACATCATCCCATTTCCACTATGGAATAGGTAACTAATGTAAATGACCGGATGGGGTGCTGATGTTCTTCCATCACCTGCTAACAGGTGGACACCTCATAAAAAAAACTGTCCACCAATCTCTTTATACTTAGCCACCAGTAATGACAGTGAGAGTCACAATACATCTTGGTAAATTTGGGATGCACTACCCAAGAGGTACCCAGAAACTCTATTATCAACTCCTCACCTAGGAACACTGGAACCCAACCACGTCCATGGATCCACAAGATCTCATCATCCCCTATTTTCCAACTAGTAGGTGGATCCTCACCCAATATACTCTCCAACTGGACTAGGCCCTCCGAATCTAATAGTTTTCTCATTATCAGTCTTTCTAGGAGGGTAGAAGTAACTTCTTAATGAGAAAGGAAAGTCTATCCCGGGAATTCATGCACCTCTAGGTTCTTCTCAGAGAACAACACCATAATCTTCCACTCGTTATAAGCCTCCTGCACTACCTTTATTTGAGTCCTCCTACTCAGTTCATTAGACCCTAAATTTCTTTTTCTAGGTATATAGGTAAGATCTATGTTAGAAGAATAAAGTTACTCCAACCACCTTCACCACCATAGATTTAGATCAGCTGAGTAACGATGTACATGAAACAACATGAGACTTTTTTGGTCTGTGTAAAACACAAAATGATCCCCTAATAAGTAATATCTCTAAAATCATATGGCATGAATGACCACATGTATCTTGAGATCATGCATTGGATAGTTCATCTCATTTAGCTTCAACTGCCAAGACCCGTACTCAACGACTTTGTCACTCAGCATAAGCATTACTCCCAGCTAGATACCTGATGAGTCTATGTAGATAGTATAACACCTACTATGCTCTGGAAAAATAAGTATATGTGATAATGTTAATATCCCTTTCTGATCTGGAAACGTCATCTCACAAGAATCTTAACATATGTACTTAACAATCTTCTTTTTCAAGACCGTCATCAGCAATGTTTTGTATTAGAAGTCCTGTATTAAATTCATATAGTAATCATCCGTCCCTAGAAATATTCTCACCTCCAAGACATTCTTGGACTGCTCCCAGTTTACTATAACTCTCACCATCTTTGGGTCCACTAATACACCTACCATTGAGATGACACGACCCATGAATTGAATCTAATCCATCTAGAAGTGTCACTTTGAGAGCTCAAAATATAACAGATACTCTCTCAGTGTACTCATAATGATCTTATGATGGGGTTCATGATTTTATCAGTAATGTTAATACACCAAGTTATCATTGATATAAACCACAACAAAACAATCAAGATAGGGGTGTAACACGTGGTTCATTAGTTCAATAAAGACCACTAGAGATTTCGTGAGACTGAACAACATAACCCCATACTTATAGAGACCATATTTTCTTTGAAAATCTATATGAGGTATGTATGATGATCTAACATGCACTAGATGATAACTAGAACTCAGATCAGTCACAGAGAATACTTGATCTCTTCATAGCTGATCGAAGAGATCATATATTCAAAAAAAGATATTGGTTATTTACCATTAAACTATTAAATTATCGATAATCCTTGTATATCGTAAGGGTACCATTCCTCTTTTTCAATAAAGGACTAGCGAACCACATAAAGAATTATTGGGTCAGATAATCCCTTTTTCCACTAAGTACTCTAGATACCTCTTAATCTCTTATAGCTACATTGTATCCATCCTATAAGGAGTAATGGATACTAGTGGAGCTCCTGGAACTAGGACGATTGCGAACTCCACCTCTCTCACCGGAGGAAACCCAGAAAAGTCGCATAGAAACACAACCCCGAAACCATCTACCACTGGAGGTAAATCTGTCTAACATGTTCCCTTGTCATCTAGATATAAACTAGAAATATGATATTTCATACCACTCTACACACATTTCTTGGGTCCATCTCGGCTTTCCGGGACATTCCAGTCTCCCTTTAATAGAAACAATCCACCTTCCGGTGATGTAAAACTCACCCTACGGTTAGAGAAAACGACAACGGATAGAAAGGAGACTAAAAAATTCATTAAGAGTATGAAATCAATGCCTATCACCTATAATACATTGAGATCCCAAATATAGTGACACCCACAAACCTCAATGTGTCACAACATGCACTAAAGCATGCATGTCATCCTTATCCCTAACAGTGTCTGGCATCATAACAATATCCAAAGAGAAAATGTAGAGACCAAAGTTCTCTACAACAAAAAAAAGATATAAAATTACATGAATCACCAGTATCAAAGAGTGAATAAGATAAAATTGAGGCAACTCGAATAGTACATTTGATAGTAGAAGGTCTGAGATCCTACTCTTGCTGGGTTCATTGCATTGTATATGTCTGACTTATACTGCAGCCCTAAGACACTACCTTACTATCCTGAGCTGACCTACCAGGTTTTTACTCAGACCATGGGGTCATGCTACCATAGTCAAGACAACCACATCGGCTTAAATGGCTTGGAATATTCCAATTTCTTGACTGGTGAGAAGTGGCTGACCCTACTCTTGAATGTGGAGTCTGTATGGAACCTCTCTCACTAAATTCTGGTGAAAATGCCATGTAGAAGCGTTGTAGATGGCCCATCTTACAGCAATCTCGGAACAGGACTAGGTCCATCAGATAATGTGGTCTCATATTATCATCTATTCTACACTAATATTACCTCAGAAGGCTATTGGAAGAAACATTCTGACTACTCGTATCATATTGAGAATGTTCCATATGACGCTTCTTTCTCTGAGTAGATATAGTACCAGATCTTGGTGCCGAACTACCCTGGTTCACACATCCATCTTCCTTCCAATTATACATGGTAATAAATTCATGAATCAGGATTGATTATACATAATAAATCATGAAAATTTTCACCTATGAACTGATGTCGTACTTTATACCTTCCTCGATTCACCTAGCCCTCGATGTCTTCACCCATTAGAATAGGTGTGAATCACTGAAGCTCACATAAAATGGGAGAGTAGTCCATCAATAACATAGATCCACGATCCAGATTCGTAATCTTATGTTCTATATCATCCCTTAGTGTCTCAAAAAAAATAGTAGCCATAGATGACCGCATGAAAATCACCACATGCCATGTTCTTAAAATGCACTGTCTTTTTGATAACATGCTTCCACCTCTTGGATGAATCACATAGAATATAAGTTCAGGGCTTGAACATCCACCTAGGATCCATCTATAGATGTTCAAAGATCATAATTATGGACTCCATCCAGGACTCTTCAGCCTCTGGTCCACCATCCCTTGAAGACATAGGCAGACGATGCCGTTGGAATACTTTTGTCAGCTATACCATAGACGTGGTAGGATAAGGTACTCCATTGAATGTCTGTATAAACCACATGAAGCCTTCTCAAAATGGTGCATCAACACCTATATTTGGTATAACAACTAGTTTTGAAACTGGCTCGACTATAGGATCCTCTGGTAGCCCACAGCCTACCACCTCCGTGGTATGATCATTTCTATTCTCCTTGGGACTTGGAGGTCACTGTGATGGAATTTCCCTATAAATTCTAGTTCATACTCCTCAGTATAATCTTATTCATCATGTTACGTAGTACAAGGGTGCACGAACTAAATTATAGAAGAATATCTTCAAAATTTCATAAATGTTGGGTACACGATGTGTATAACCTAACCACATTTTCCCCCTTAAACTCTCACATGGGGATGTAACTCTGCCAGCCTTAATCATGTAAGCTTACAAGGTACACAATGTGTCAGGATGACACATGGAATTTCCCCTTAAACTCTCACATGAGCATGTAACATCACCTTCCATGTTTATGTAAACATCCTAGGTACACAATTGTTTTGGGATGACACAATTAGTGTACTCAAGTATTGTCTCCTGGACATGTACTTTTACATGGAAACAGACACATGGGTCTGCCTATGGAAAACTAAACGGGGAGTATAGAAGGTACATGGCATGTTCTGATCAAAACTCAGGAACAATTTCTTTCTCTCACATGGTTAGTGACACTTTCATCTACCACACGGTGTGTACTCAGAGTACACCATGTGAACTCAAAAAAGTTCTTTTCTTCCCAAACAGAGGAATACATGGAGCATGTTTATAAGAACACATGTCGTGTTGTCTAGGATTCCAGATATTAATCCCAAATAACATCCCTAAACCCCCTATTTTTTTAAAAATAAAGTTATAGTGTGAAAATCTATGATCCATGGGGGACCCTAAACCCCTAAAATCAATGCATGGAATCCACATATAGCACATATCAACAGAATTTATATCCCATAGAAAAATCATCATATGCCAAATTCTGATCCAATATGGCCAATAATCCTTAGGTACCAATGTTTGGTGTCAATCCAATTCAATCGTAACACATACCAATACACCTATCTAATAAGAATGAATATCTATCATGGTACCTATCACAACAGAATACATATATAGTATGACATCTATTAGAACAACATGTAATAAGTAATGCACTCTACATGGAATGGAAAGAATGCATGGAATGTGATTTCATAAACGTTCTTATATGATTCATGAGATGGCATAACCCAATCTCATTAGGTAGAGAAAAATAGAACCAAAATTATATCAATAATAACCGCACAAAACAAGTGATTCTCCCAATGATGAAATCGAATGAACTGTGATAGTTAAAAATCCCAAAATCACAATTCAATTTGACGTAATTTGGATTTTCCCTATACACAGGGTAGCTACTCTTTAGCACATCTAATTATCAACATACATTTTCTTCTTATCCCATTATAATGTCACCCAATAGTAAATAAAATCAGAAAAAAAACATATGATACCACTTTATAACATCTCGTATTGGGGTGCCATTCCACTGGTGCCCCGTACCTAGTTGGCAACATGCCCTCAAGCGCATTTTCCCAAATTCAAAAGGCTACCGACTAACAGCGAGGTCCTAGGGTGTGATAGTTGGTCAACTATGCCATCATTTGATGAGTGTAACACAACAGAATATATAATAAGACAATTTAAGTAGTATAAAACATCATACTTCTGAAATAAACAGTGGAAGACTTATAAGAAAAATAACCAAGAATAATTTCATAAAAAAGATGATGCATCATATTATGTTCTAAGAAAAAATCCAAAACATGTATACTGTAGAAATACAAAATATATGTTTTAATAGAAAAAATGAATTTATGGAAACTACGAAGCAACCAAAGCCTCGACTCAGTCCCCTGCTCTACGAATCCTAAATAGATTCTCAAGTACCTGTAGAAGTGGGCTTTCCCTTATCGATGCCTCTAACAATATAATCTATTTTGACCAGATGCATGATGAAAACTAGGTGGGAGAAATATATCCTAGTAGGCAACCACCGAAGATATGTGCCTATCTGTTAGTGAGTATATGAAACATGTAGTGTATTAAAAGAAAAAGTAGTAAACTAAGAAGTACTCAAAAGTAAACAATCTTAAAAGTCCATTTTTTATTTTCATTTGTTATTTTTAGTTTAACCATTCAATTACATTGAATAATATAAGTCTTGAGATCTGGCCTAAGCCTATTAATCCCCCATATAAAGGATTATCAAAAATAGCCTCAAAAGGATATGTAAACATGTCAAGTGAAGACCAAATCTGATATTGTTCTTTGGCATGGAATTTGTGTCATAAGTCATTCCATTTCAATATTAAATTCAACATATTTATCACAAGAATAGAAAAAACCCACCCACATGCATAACCAATCCTCATCCATGGCCATAACAAATACTCAACCACATGCCTAACAAATTCTCACCCATTGGCATAACAAATCCTCATCCACGGGCATAACTAATCCTCACCAGTACATATAACTGTCAACAGGGTTGAGCCTAGTATATCAACATTTTAGAAAAAAATACAAAAAAATTAATTTACACTATTACATGGTTAACATAAAAAAATCATGTGGAAAACAAACATATCAATCAACAAGTGAATTAATCTATCATAAGTCTTAAACTATAATTAAAATATCATGGGGGAAAGGGGGAATGGATAATCCAAAACCCATAATCAAATAAATCATAATTTATCACAATTTAACATCCATAAAAAATGTAATTCATACTTAATAACACAATAATGGAACGAAGGGAATGCCTCACATGAAACCTTAGACAAATGGTCATAAACGGTCATTCAAGGGAATCACACCCATAAGGTATCCCTTAATCAAACCAACAAGCTCAAAAATTCATAAATTATTTTAATTCATGACCAAATCATCAGTAAAAAAACAAAAAGGGTCAATTTCTAATCAATCATACACCCTAAATGTGAAAAAATGGCACTAAAACACATATAAACAACTCTACGTTGAACGAAATGCACATGAAAACCTACCACATACATTTATGACTCTCTTTGACCAGCGTAGGTCTCTAATTAGACATAGAATGGAGTATATCTACAAAATGGGAACAAAATCATGACCTTAAATAACTATATCAATAGAAGAAATAACGAATAAGGATCAAGAGGGATTAAGAGCTTAATGAGAGGAATCCCAAAAATCTGGTGGAGTTTGTATCAATGATCGCATGATGAAATCGGGGCCTCCCTATCCTCAGATATCTTGGATGCACTGTTTTTAAAACTAAGGGTTGTGTTCTAATCATTTTTACCAAAAAAAATTCTACTGCCTAATTTAATCAATAAAAAAAATACACAACATCTACTTGAGAATACATGTTGTTTCCGAATAATTTCTGGTTAGAACATGACATGACCCTATAACAAGATTGCATGGCATGTACATATTAGTACATGGTGTGAAGTTTTCTAGCATGTTGTGTAATAGTCCTAAAACCAATACCTTGACCTCTTTCCCCTATTTTCATAACTATAAACTGGAAAGGTAAGATCGATACCTCCAATAATATTAAGGTTCTTATAGTTAGTACTCTGAGTACTTTTAATGTTCAATCTGATTGTGAAATTGTATCACCCAAATAAGAAACATTGTTTAAAATCCCTATCAATCATCAACTCATTTGAGTAATAGATTAATCCTTATGCACTATGAACATATAAAGAATTAGGTTTAGAGTAGTGTACCATAATTACCTGATATTTTTAGTTCCATCATAAGAAACTAAATTTGTCTTCCACATATCGTATGTAGGAGGACATTGATATACATTGTTGAATTCACATGTACTTAAACTAAAAACTATATAACTCTTTACTTCATAATTACGATCGAATTATAATTGTTGATTATCATTATAGTATTTCAAATCATCCATACGAATATCATAAGTTTATTTTCTTTTTAATAAACCCTTATTTGATGATTTTTCAAATTAATAATCATACGGTAGTTCTAGTATCCATAATTATAACCTTTAAGGTAATGAGAATGAATCATGGACATACCATCTCTATAATAATTCATTTAAGTATATCTTCATCATAATAAATATCTATATATTTTTTTATCTAGTAAATATGCTAGATTACCCATAGGAGTCATACCTCTAGTATTTATGTTTGATACTTCAGTAGATCCCTTGTTTTGATACAAATTATTATGTCGGTATGGTGATAATAAAGATAAGACACAAGGGGGAGAATTTTTTTCTTTACAAACATTGATAGATTTAGAACTCTACATTTTTGATAAAGTGAACTTTTCTTTCCCTCTTTAATATGAATTTTAAGCGGAATTAATTAATGAAATAGAACAAAATGATGTATAGTGGTTCCGGGTGGAATGATCCACTAATCCACCCCACCAATTCTCAACACCACAATCTTGCTGTTTTCCAATAGTTGGTCCTCTTATCCTAAGACAATAACAATTGATGGTAGGTAGTTGACACCTTTAAATGATTTCATAGGGCCTTATGATTATATTATATAGAATTGAAAATCCAAAATTTTTGTGTGATAAGCTGACATCTAACCATGACTAAGTCTGAGCAGTCGAAAATCCACCAAATCAAAAGAGTTTGATTGGATTGAAATCCAATTGTTTTACATCACAAGTGAAGGGAAAACTAAATTATGTAAATTAGATCATTAATATCACACAACAACAAATATCTATTCAACATTTCATATGATTTCTTAAATTATAAGTAGGGAAAACACCCAAAAGATATATAAACATGTATTTCTTCAATGTATATATATAAAAAATGATTCATTGATCATGCATAAGAAGATGTAACAATTAAATTCCATAGTGGTGACATCAACAATATAAGATATATAGATCAAACCATGTATGTCTCTAAAGTTTATCATTGAAGGGAAGGAAACACTAGTTGTATTTCATGCATAGATTTTCCTTTACTGTATCTCCCATCTTATATATTCTTATGAAGTATGTATCGATGTTTATGCATTATTTCAAATATAACTTTTTCAATCCAGATCCATAAATATTTCACAATAAATAATAATTATTTTAAATTAAAATAAATCATGAGATTCACAACTTCCAAATAGAATAGAAACAATTACTCTGTTGAATATGATCCATTCAAGCAATCTTAACAGTCCATTGAATTTATCATAAAATTGATTTTAATTGATCTTCACTTCCATCAAGTCTATTTCATAAATCTAAAATAATATCATAGATTTAAGACTCTGTAGTTGAATTATAAAACATGGGGTTCCTTATTGTGATAAAAAAACACAATGTTTAGCATTGACAATGTACGGTTGAACACAAAATTAGGGTTGATGTACCATATGTTTGTGTCTTTAAACATAGGGTTTCTTATGAACATGGGGTTGTTTAACCATACTTTTCCAATTTAATAGGAAACATAAACCATATGTTCTATTCAAAAATAGTTTTTTTATCTATATGTTATGATTACAAACATAGGATATAAATAGTGTTTCTATAATATATTTAAACACATTCAGAATACTTACAAAAAATATTTCTCATACGTAAATAACATGAATATATATCTTGAATAAATATTGCAATGAATGTTGTTTTCCATAAATCATAATTAAAATATAACTCATTACTTACATAAATATGGGAATTTTATGGAATCAAAACCAAAAATAAATTATGAAATTATTGAATCAATATATGCTCAATAAATAGGGAAGATATTCCTATTTAAACTACACTAACTATCATGTATATATGGTATAATATCAGGTTGTGGGTACTTTGGGAACATGGAATGGAAAATTCATGAATATTACACTATAAATTATAAACATGAATATAATTTAAAATAAAATCATGGTATAATCCATAGTTTCATATTCCCCAAGATGTTTTGGAAACATGCCATGTAAAACATAATATTTTACATTGAGTAAATATCATGATTTATTATCTTCTTAACAAACATGAAATTAGGAATGGTTTGGATTTTTATATGTGTAAACTATTAGTTAATTATTTAGAGGAAATTATCAATTTGGTTCAATATCTATCATTCCTTGGAGTTCCCTTCATATAGAGTTTGATATTGTTTATGTTTTGTTTCAGGTCATGTAATTGGAATTCAGGTCATGTTGGGCCTTGTGCCTTGGGCTTACGGGTCATGTAAGGGTTCCCCTTCAACCGTTAAAAAAGGGATTATCCATAATAAAATAAAAATATGACCTTTATGACATTCAGGGTAATTATCCCATATTGCATTTAAGATGATTATGTTGTTCAAATAAAACCATTTAATTTCAAAATATAGTAATTTTTTAGATACTAAGGATGGAATGACTTCATAAAAATAAACTAAAATATTTAAACATTGGATATGTTTGATATGAGGTTTAATACATTATAATAAGGAATTATTCATCAAAACACTTTGTCATATTATTATTGAATACTCATTTGAAGGAAAAAAAATTTAAAGACATCATTCATCAGTTCCACCAATAAAGCAATCCAACCCTTTATATCACCACCAATGAAAGTATTAACTATATTTATAATTAGATCCTTACTTATAACTCATTTAGGATAGGTTAAAAGGAAGTAACCCTATTTTTTTCAATATGTAACAGGAACAAAAAGGTATGTTCATGTAAGACATGATTTAAATAATAATTTTTAATGTTAATATCATGTTATATTCACAGTTGGGTACATGAGGGAATATCACAATAAATGACATTTAAAAATACTACTCATAAGTATCCTTATAAAAACTCATGGAATGATCTCTTTTAAATGGAAGAAAAAACATCTAACAAGATATGGTTATATCAAAGGATTATAAAAATATTGAAATTATGTGTTGGAACATAAAATATAACTTTATAAAATTTCATAGTGAGATATTCATATGAGAAATTTAGTCTTTTGAAATTATGATTTTATAAAAACCAAATTTACTTAAAAAATAATCGACCATTGGTTTTAAAGAATATATTGTAAGTCTTTTTATAAAAATGAATGAATTACCAATATAGGATCTTTAGGGTAGTAAAATAAAAAAACATTAAAGAAACAGATTTCTTAAAATAGTAGAAGGCATGCCCCATGTGTGTCTAGGAAATTTATAGATATATTTGAAACTTCCTTCCATTAATATATCATAAAATTTCCAATATAAACTATATCTGAATGACATTTTAGATCCCAAAAAACTATACTTAAAAATTCTAAAAAAGTTACATATCATTTCATAGGATCTTTATATTATTTTAAAGAGTTAAAAATAAATTGAGGGTTTATTGTTAACATTATAATCATAATTAATGTGTATGATGTATACACAATGAGTATAAACAATACTACCTTGATATATATTGATGTTTTATAAATTATCTATCTTTAATAACATTCCATATTCCACCCAATAATCCTTCATATTTTTTAGTAACAGTATTTTAATAGTTAATTACCCATTAAACATTAATCCAAAATTCCCCCTTTTTGAAACAAAATGCAACCAAGATAAAACCTATGTATAATATCATAAAAATTATATTAATAATTAAATGAAATAAATTCGTAATTAAAATTGACTTTATGATCCCTAAATAAAATACCTATTCATGAAAAATGCATTTAATTCATTATAAAATTATACATTCTCTAAATAGAAAACAAGGTTTAGAAAAAAACACCAAGGGAGTCCATTTATAAACAATCCCCAAAGCATGAGGTGATTTCACCCTGAATTGGTGAAATAAAAATTAAACAACCAAATGAATGGTGGGAGAAAATAGAAAAGAGGGGAGGGGAAGGGTAGTGAAAAATTACCTAGCCCTAATCACATAGTAATCCACTTTAATCCATTCATAGTATTATGGGAATTCAAAGGAAATATGAACTAAGGGGGCAGTTCACAAAAAATGTTCAGTAATGAGAAAATATGGTTATGTGGAGTTGGGTTTGATGGTTAAAGGGTAATAAAGAATAATTACCTAAATTAAATTAATAATATTTTTAACACAATATTTTAGCTGTTCAATTTAGTTCTTGTTATACTCCTTTAAAAATATATACGCAAGTAATACAAAAAAATCCTAATAAATCCCATTAGAGTTATATTGAAGAAAATTCCACCACCCTCCCCATTTTTATTCTCCAAACACTCCAAAACATAAATCATGAAATTAATATCTTTCAGTGAAACATATAACAAACTCCAAAACATCCAAATTCACATCAATAATCCAAAAAATAAGAAATATTAGTCCAAAAAAATAACCTACCATAAAAAATTAAATTTCCACACAATTCATAATTAGATTTTACTAAAATCGTTTTGTGAGCTGGGACATATTTATTAAAAAATCACCACTATAACATTTTTCTCCCTATAAATAAAAACCAATAATCAATCAAATTGATCATACATATTCTAAATAATAAAATATTAACATAACATAAAAATTCATGACTCAATTTACCAATAATATTACAACCATATTAGTCCAACAATATGTATATCTCTAAAAAAGCAATTACTAGCCCAAATTTTTTAAAATTCATCAATGATTAGGATATGGTGATTAATTACAATCTATAAACTCATGGTCTCATTAAAAACAATATATATATATATACATTATTAGTATATAAAAATTATTTAAAAATCATACTGCAATAAATAAAAATCCATAATATTCTATGAATCATGAATAATCATATTCCATATTCCTAGAATTAGATCACTAACAGATTCCCATACTAAATTATAACATGAAAATTAAAAGGAAAAATCATCTTATATTCTCCCAACAATAGAAAAAATGTAGGTTTTATTCATTCATGAATTATCACTACATTTCAATTTCACAATAATCCCCTTATGAATTTTTTTTTGGGAAATACCCCATTTTTACATATTCATATATCATATCCACATTTCATATAAATATTTTTCAATAGAAATGTTTTTTTAAAAACCAACATTTTATAACCATTATTTCAATTTTTTATGTAGTGATTATTCATCAATTTATTATAATTTATCATATTTATTTCATGGAAACAGACTCCAAGAGTATTTTATTAACAGATAACTATGTTGATTAGTTATAACATTTCAAAACACATTGTAATTTAAAAAAAATTAAAAAATCATATTCATTACATTATTTATTCAAAAATAATTCTAAATTTATTTAATAATTAAAATTATGTAGTATAATTTCAAAAAAATTAATTATATTACATTTCAAATCAAAATTAATTTTGAAGCATCATTTCCTAGTTGTTCATTACATCGTGAAATTGTTTCCCATTTATAACATGTGGTTTACAAAATTTATTTTTTAAAAATGTTCTTATACATGTTATAGGAAACATTAATTGAAAATGATATCATTAATATAACAATAATCATGTTCCAGTATAATGCATAAATCATTTCTATGAGAATATCACTCAGCACAAAAAACAAATGGTAATCTTGAAAGAAAAAATCGACAAGAAATACGTAACATTCTCATTACAGAAGACATAATCATAGAAAATGATTATGTAATTATAAATATATTTTTAAATATTAATATATATATATATATATAAGGTACTTGTTGTTAAAATTACATTAAAACACACCCACCACCCACCTAGGCTATAAAGGAAAACCATATCCCCCAAGGGGTTAGACCACATATCAAGACATATTTATTTATAACATGACCCACAGAACATGTGGAATGATGACCACATCCTGGATCAAATTCCTAGTGCAACATCATTCCTTTATCATCATATTTTCATTACGAGGCCTACATCATGCATGCATCCCCACCAACATGCATCATTCCTACTCCATCACCTTCCTTTTTCATTATCTACATCACCACATACATAGTGTTGTGATCGTACTTTCTTCCAACTTATCATGAAACCAGGAAATCTTGGATGACAATTAGGATCCTTCACCACTTTGGTACAAGATCCTTTACAAGTAACATTTTTATAAGAAAACAATAAAAAATTAAAAAAAATGTCAACAGTAAAATTCTTATCAAAATATAGTAATTTTAATTATCATTTTAATGACTATCACGTTCTTATGGAACCATACTAATATTGGAGGTAAATCATATATTTTAACATAAGAAGGTATGTGAATGAATTTAGTTATTTATGGAATCCCAAAAAATGTATAAATGAAATAATTACTCACTTCCTTAACTATTATTTAATTAATTAAGACCATATGTATCTAATAATATTCATAATAAAAATAATTAACATTAAATTCACTTGTCTTATTATACTTGTAGACCACATGATGCATGAGCCAATATAAGGAGTGGATCATCCATGATCCTTAGAACTTCATCCCCAATTTTACAAATTCACATTATAAAACACTCATAATATATCCCTAATCCAACCTAGTAGACCTAAACTGCACCCTCGAATTCCTTAGTAACATAGTTTTCCAATTTTTCCATGTTAGACAGATATTCACATTGTGTACCTTCTATTTCCTTACATCCAAACTATAGTATATAAATCCCAATCCATGAATACATATTACCATAAAGCGCTACTATGATACTACGTTTCAGCATCAATGACATGGTTAGGAACACATCATTTGGTTAGGTTGTAATATAACCTCATGCATAGCTCTAACTTGTCAAAGTATCACAAGACCACCATGGGATTAACCTAAAAAATTTGTATATAATTTACCATAAAATAAAAAATTGAGATGAGTAGTTTTTCAATGAATTCAACATGACCATAGGTGTTGGTAGATATCTAACTAAATCACAAATTCCCTACACCTGTATACTTGAATATCAATCATTATAAGGAGAAATAGGTAAAAAACACATTGAAACATTATATAGATACAAACATATATTAAAAGATATATAAAATCAACATGTTATAGAAAAACAACAAAAAATATTATTCAAAAATAAACTTAAAAAATTTATTCTAATGGAAATATTTAAGAGGACATCTATGTCATAAATCCATAAAAAAATAGGTCAAACCCTTCATAATCGTTGTGCATGTCTACCAAGAATTACAACATACTCTAACAATTCCTTGAATTCTAGTAACATCCATTCCTAAAAAGGACCATGATTATTCAATAATTATAAAGGTTCCTTAAATGATTTATATAAAGTTTCATATCCATTAAGGTGTCTATGAAGGCTGTGAAAACATACATTATTAATAGGGAATCACCAAAATTCCTTAACATAGAAGTGAATAACTATATATATGGATTAATAGGATTCATCATTTACATATGTATATGATAATATAATTTTACTAATCAATAAATAAATCATAGTACTATAACTATAATAAAGTAGTGTATAGATCATTAAATACAGTAAATGATAACTCCCTACATGAGGTGGACCCAAACTGGTCATCACAAATTTTGGACTAACAATGAATTTAAGAATAACAATTAGGGATATAAAATATGGACAAAAACAGTACCTATGAATAGATACACATGTACACACATGAATAGATGTGTAGAAATTTGTTAAGATCCTAGTGATCAATCTCATGTAATATATTATTCCTTTCAAATTAGAAAACAATTACAACATATCTCGTGGAATTAGGGAATGGGTATAATTAGTAATGGAATTATAAACCCATACCATTTTTTGGTAACATAATATTTCATTATTTCCATTTGAAATATATTCATTAATATTCAGTGTGTTGTATGGTAGTCAATATAAAAATAATATGAATATATGTTTTTTCTACCGACATTATTATATTATTAAAAGAAACAGTCTTCACCATGGAGACATCTTAATCAAAAAACATCATGTACAATATAAAAAAGAGTATACATTCCTCCTTATACTATACAAACTATCATCTCAATATCCTATAATTTCAGGTTTCATGTAATCTAGGAATATAACAATCAAAACTCAAGAATAAATCATCATATATAGAAAAAGGTTAAAACATATAATCCAAACAAGGTATAAATTAATATATTTATATTTCAATTTATTTTTTGGTAAAATTCTACATAAAATCCAAATTTTTGTTTATAGGTCATCTTATGTTTTATTGAATACTTTCAAAATAGTGAACTAGGAATGGTGGGGATTAATACAAGTTCCCATGAGTACATAAATAAGTGTAATTCATGTTCCATTTTGGTCTTTATCCATGTTACTAGTGAGTGTCTTGCATAAATGATAAGATAAGGAAAAGTTTTGTTTTTTATAAAATTAGTTAAAAAAATATTTTTATATTAAAATAGGTTTTGACTTCATTTTACACTCCTCTTATGAAAAAAACCATTTAAAATTAATATTGAAGATATTTAAAAATGGTACTAACTTTGATAATTTAAAATAATATAGGATTATATAGTCATGATACAAGATATTTCTTGGAAATTTATATTAATTACAATTCCCAGATAAGAAATTATTTCCTAAAAATAAAATAATAGATTTAAGTATAAGAAAATTTCAAAGTGAGTTTCAACACATTATAAGAATATTTTATTTATTTATAATAATTTTTTTTTATTTTATTAAAAAAAATTAAGGGAAAATATTGTTAAAGAAATCATCTATCACGTCTACATATGAATAATTCCCAAACATCGGTTCTCCACTGATATATGTATTAGCAAAGCTAAATTTTGGATATGAATTATAACATAATTGGTCTATAATAAAATAAATCGAATATAATTTTAGAATCATAACAAGTGGGACAAAGGTATGTCCATGTAATAAATGATCAAAACAATTATGTTATGTCAATAACTTATCATTTTCAAAATTTAGAACATAAATTCCTAGAAACATCAACACTATTTACATGAAACTAATAAGTAGTAAATTTTTTTAAAATCTAGGAACAAAATATTTTAAAAGTCACAAAAACAATAACTAATAAAACAATAATAGGTATTATGATCATAAAATTCAATATATAATGTTGTGAAATATGAATTACTTATTTATAAAAAGTCCTAGCATGGAATTCATACCATCATACGTTTCTTGTGTTATTAAACTCTTATAAAAAAGAATTTATTAATGAATGTATAAACGATATGTTTTAGATAATCAATTTCATTAATTTTTTAATTGGATATGAAAACCCAATACTGGATCATCAACATAGTTTAATAAAAATCATGTATGAAGATAATCAATTTATAGTTCCAAAAATAGTGAGATGGTTTATTCTATAATATTCAATCATAGTGGTAGATATGTCCCAAGAATATTATAAAAAATCACTCAATGAGTCGATATTTCCCTATATTTATAGATGGAATGATTTCCCAAAAAACTATCTCTAAAGAACATTCTATAATAAATTAAGCATTCATTAAAAATTATTAATAAAAATTATATTACCATTCATAACCAATAACCCATAAAAACAAAAAATTTCAAATAAAAACAATTCTAAAACATTGTAAATCATGAAATGACTATTGAAGATCAATGTTACCACTAAGAGGTTAGTGGTGAATATTTGGCCTTCTCTTTTTATGTTTTCCTCTTCTAAAACAACCTTCAGCTCTATTCCGAGATAAATTAATATACTAAAACATAAAACAAAATAACATCCACAACAACATAGGAACAAACATTGTTTATTAGTCAATAAGAGTAGTTATTCTGTGGAATGGTCGACAAACAATATGAGATCACATAGTTCATGTAAGGGTCCATGAATAAGGATCCTTTAAAAAACATACTATGTTCAATAAATTGTGTCACACGAGACAATAATCATAAAAAACCAAAAAATATAAATATGATGTCATTAATAAATCGTTATTAAACACTTAGATAGTAAAACATTAATATCTTGCACCCTATTTGGGAAAATAATTAAAACAAGTTAATATTAAAATGCTTAGTTCCAATATAATTTTGTGTTCTGTATATTATATAATTTATTTTATAAAATTAAATTTAAGGTCATATAAATTTTAATTTGATAATTTAAAATTAATTTTTAAATCCTTAATAAAATTATATTAGAACCATTTTTTTACATTTTTCTAAAATAATCCATTATCACATGAATAGTAAAAATACATATTAAGGTACTTAATTGTATGAACCAATTTTTTATATAAATAAATTGGTTATCTAAAAATTATCAAAATAAAATGGTAAATTATAAATATTAATAAAGGGTTTTAAAATAATAGTTTTTAATTATAAACCCATGGCCAATATTTTGAATATTTATGTATCATTTTAAAGAAAACATTTTTTCAAATGTTTTATTGAATTATTTATACAAAGATGAAATGAATTATTGTATTTGATTAATTTATAAATATTTTTTAAATTAATAATTATTGATTTTAAATTCTGTAGAACTAATAGAATTGATAATATGTCCTAATCAAAAATCTATTTTCTTAAAATATGATTTTTTTTTCAAAATACTTTTTTATACAATACTTTCACTAAAGTTGACATTAATTTCACTCTATAGGGAAGGTTTATTTGATAGAATGATTCATATATATCAGATAACAATTTCCATATTATTTAATATGGATAATTAAATTTTTCGAACAATATTTAAATTTTTAATATTAAAATTATTTAAGATTATAATGGTGATACAATTATTTTAATATTATTTTAATATTAATATCAAAATAATATATAGAATAAATAAAATTTAACTTATTTAAATAATTAATAAAATAATATTTATAAAAATAGTTAAATATATAAAAAATCATGTAATTGTTTATGAATATTAAATAACATTAAGAATAAATAGTTTAAATTTTTTCATTTTTTCATTCAAAATAGTTTTGGCATACGTAATTGTTTTAAACTAAATGTAAATTTTATAAAATATATAATTTTAATTGAATAAATTTTTTTAAAATTTAATTTATAACGAACTAGAAATTTGTATATGGGTTATGTGATAATTTTTATAGAACATAAAATCACTCAATTAGAAACTAGTAACCTTGTTTAAAAATAAAATATTTCAATTAGAAAAAGGTAAATGGATTTTAACACTTTGAAAACATTTGTGAAAATAAATTTATGAGTTTTCATCTTCCCAAAGACATCCAAAACTGAAAAAATTCAAAAATATAGATCCATTTACCTTGTAATAATTTGATGGAACTATTAAAATATATGGGGTATTTCCAAAATTACTCTTTTTATCTCTTATAAAAAGGAATCACCTACACCCTTTACAAAACACACTAAATATTATGATTCCCCTTTAAATATCTATTAATTTATTATACATATAGATATATATCAAGAGTAACAATCCCCTGGTTAGTGATAGTTATCACAATCCCTTTAGTTTCAATTTTAATTTTGAAAAGAAAAATGATGTCTACAAAGTAAGTGTTATTTACTCACAATCTTTTCTTCTTAATTTGAATCATACATGTGTCTTATCACTATAACAATATGAGTAATTCAGTATCATTGGTATACTAATATGTTGTTATATTAGTCATAGATACACTACATTATCAATTTTATGGATTTATTAAAACAAGAGAATATTTTCAGTGTATTTAAGTAATTATTTCATCCACAAAGTGACATCACAGTTTCAGTTACCTCATTTAATGACTAAAATTAATAGTGGAAGTGATGAAAAATTATGATATATCTCATTTAATCATGATCCTCAAATTTAAATTTAATATACTCTTTCACCCCCTCACATTTTTGAGAAATGAGAATGATGATCATGTGTATATGTGCATTACCATCTTCCATAAAAATGTTTTTGTTTTTGTTAATATTTTCATTAATCCTCTATCCATTTTAAAATATGGTTAAACATCATAAAAATATAAAATAAATATCATTATAATAACACACCAAGGATTTAAAAATAAATTTATTAAAATGTATGAAACTCTATAGCCCTATTAAACTACACTTTTTTATAAAGATATTGTTATAAACTATTCATTAAAATAAAATCCCGCTTCAATGATTCATATTTCGAAAAATGGACACACATGGTTGCAATCAGTATGATATTTAGTGTTTGAAAGGACCAACATTTTTTGAATAGTATCTTACCGGTATGAATAGTAATTTTACCCTTATGAATAGAAATAAAACCCTTTATGTATAGTAAATCAGCCAAATGAATAGTAACCTCACCCATGACTGTATAAAAAAATTTGGAATCTTATAAGTGATAATATGTTCATAGTATAAGCGTTGGTATTTTTGTAAGTCATAAATATTTAATTACATTTTTTTGATTAATTTAATAATTTAGATGAATATTTTTTTTCCTAAAATTAAATAATAAATTATTATTATTTTAATTTATAGTGGATATACAATAATTTTATGGGACCTTGATTAATTTTTCAAGGTTTTATAAAATCAGTTATTATTTTAAAATTGTTTTTTTTCAAATAAAGTATTATTTTATATAAAAGTTTATTTGTCCATATTTTGAAATTTATTTTGATAAAATGGGGATAATTTTTGAATACTAAACATTGAAAAACGTTTGGGTTAAATATTTGGGATTTTTCAGAAATACTTGAACTTTTATGAATAGTGAAATTTGAAAATTTGTGAAATATGAAAAATAAATGAGTTACTACATCATTCTTGAGTTATGGATGATGTAAATGGCCATTGTTTCAAACTCACATGAACATATTACTATATTATTCATAATAGTAAATAATATCCATTTATAGGAGGAAAAATAATTAAGTAATGATTAAAATAATTGAAAACCCTCCTCTCCTCCATTATAAATACCACCCCTTACTCCCTCTTACAGTCATAGCTCCCAAGATTTGATAATTCTCTAAATTATATCAAATCCTCTTATAAAGTTTCTTACTCATGTCCAATACCTACTAGTATTTCCAAAATTCCAAGACCAAAGGCCATAAAGAGTATCTCAAGAAGAAGTGATCAAGAGTTAGAAATCCTCTATCATTTTCTTTACTTTTATTTTCAATTAATTTTTTTTATTATACTCTATTATTATCCAATTATCCAAGAGGCATGAAAAGATCCATTATAATTTACATCCATTAATTTTATAATTTTTAGGAAAACAATTATCATCATACTTCTTCACCTCACCCTCTTATTCTAATGTGTTGAATAACATACATCATCGATGATGTGTTTTAGATTTCAAAGATTTCTTTAAATTATTGTAATAAAACCATTTTAATGGTTGAAAAATATTTTAATGTGTATTCTATAACCTTTTTTTTCTAAATTAAAATAAATACATAATCTTATGTTAAATAGAAAAACTAGTTTCTGATTATCGAAGAACCTCCAAAATTATGGAAAGAAATTTCATCAATGTTTTCTATAAAGATTCATCATTTTATATGAAATTAATTATTTATGGTATCATTTAATATTTTGGATAAATATTAATACCATTTCATTTATCTTCAATAGTTTCTCTTCCATTCAAAAAGAAAATCCTTTACGAACCAATCATGGAAATCATGTAATAAACGCACACATTACAATGGAAAGAACAAAATATAATTAATAATTGGCAGAATGATGTTATAAAATTATCATATATGGTGTCATGAACATGAATACGTTTCTTTTAATTATTAATAACACGATTTTAAACATTATATAATAATTATAAACATATTTTAAGTGGGATAAACCCAGTGTAAGGGAATTCTTAACCCAATTTCTATTCATTGTGTTAACTTTCTTCTTCCTTGATTATGTGGTTCTAAGATTATTTTATTAATGATTTTTTATATAATTTTTTATGATATTTGTTTATATTTTACACAAATATTCCTTTCATTATATTAATTCTATCTTCAATTTTATGATAATTGTAAGGGACTTGTCCTTATAATCCTCTTTTAAAATTCTATTTTACAAAATTCAATATAAAAGTTTTTTTTGAAATTATTCATGTTCTATGAATATTTTTTGGTAATCTGGAATTTTTTATGATGAAAATTATGAACTATATCTCCCTCCAATTCATTGGGAATGTTTATGTTGGAGTTTATTCGAATTTTTACTCCATGTATAACTCTGATGTTTACATCATAAGGTAGCTATGAGGGTTAGATTTTAAGGTAGTAGTGAGGGTTATAAATCATATATTAGTCATGAGGGATAAAATTGTAACTCTGTAATTCCCCATGTAACCTATATGGATTATAAATTTGTTTCTATGATTTATGGAAATCTCTTGTTTCTCAATGTATGTATATGCTACTTTATGGGTGAGCAGTATGACATTGTGAAACTTGTTTGATATGTTTATATGTATTCATGGACTAATAATTTTTATCCTTTTTTATATATCCCTTAATGATATTTTTATTCTCATACCATTTTTCCAAATTTTTTCACAAGTATAAGAATGTGTAATAGAATGGATGAAGACCAAGTCAATATTGTGAGGATATTTATCAAGAAAATGATAACATGTCTTAGATCAATGGTTTTATATTAGAAGAATTAGATACTATTTTAATAGTATCCTCTTGTATTATTATGGGATATTATGTAATTATTATGTCCTAATTATATAGATATATAACATGAATAGATCCTCAATGTGTAATAATATATGTTCATGACTAAAACACATGATTATATAATGATTAAGGATGGATCCTTATAGTTGGAATAAGAGGATGATTTATATAACTTTAGGGGATATGATGATGTTAATAAAATACCATAAATAATTACTTCCTTATTTTTATGTTGAAAGCATATTAAATTTTATGATTACCATGTTGCTTCTTCTAAGATATGTCTGTTGAGAATGGTTTTCCATAGAAGATATAGGGATGTTAAAGTTAAACATAACTGAAAGGTTGATGTATTTTCGAATCTACAACCTAGAAAGGTAGGAATTTGAACCGAGATGTTTTTGATAGTAATGTATTAGTTTACATAGGAAATAAATGGATATGGTATCCATTCAATAGAACAACTAGAACTAAAACAATAACACATGTTGATAGTAGAACATTTTATAAGGCAACACCCTCACACTTTTAGTTAATATTCTAACCCAGTGGTGGATGAATGATGGATTATGGCCATTGAAAAAATAGTTATTGTCATGTGGTCTTCATATAATCAAAAGGTTATACTTTCTATTTATTTTTTTTATAGGTGAATATGACCAATGGTGTTCAATGGTAATGAATATCATGGACATCAAGGATATTGATTCCTTAGAATGGGATGAATTTAAAAATATTTTCCTTAAAAAATATATTACTATGGTTGTTTGACTTAGAATAAAAAATAAATTATGTGAATTGATGAAAAATATTATGATTAAGAGGTTTTTGATGAATGAAACATTACTCGATGGGTAATTTACACACCAAATCTTATTTGGGATCTCGATAGAAAAATTAACACTTTTCACTCTGCATTAAAGAAAATATATTGTAGGGAATTGGCTTCCCATGAATTCCAAAGGTATGAGAAACTAGTCCGGTGTGCTAAGATGGTATAAATGGACTTTACGGAAGATCATGTGTACTTTGAAGACAACCATTGTAAGTGGTATAGATGGAAATTGAGGGGTATGAATCAATCATATAAATATTAATTTTAGAATATTTAGTTTCTAGTTTGTGAAAAGTTTCATAAAAATGATCATGGGGAATTCCATACTAAAAATATGATGTGTTTTCAATGTCTTAATATTTGAAATATGTCCCAATATTTTAATGAAAATGATCTTATGATTAATCCTTATTAGAAAACTATACAGTGTTTTAAATGTGGTGAGATGGGTCAATATGAAAATATTTTCCCTAAGAAAGATCTGAAAGATGGAATTAATCCATACAATAAGCATAAACGTGTAGTGAGATCCTTTGTGAGTACATCAGTAGATGTTATGACATTCAATAGAGTGGTATCAAGTACTTAGATTATTTAATCATGTTTTTATAAATTCTTTTTTGATACAAGGTCTACACCGTACATTATTTCTGAGAAATTTTATATTAAATTGGAAACTTCACATCAAGAAATGAGACCAGAACATATGGTTAAAACACCATGGGAAAATATCCAAGGAAAAGGCGTTATAAAAACCTTTATGTTGTTGTATGTGGAAATACATTGTCTTAAAACATTGTTGTTTATTATTTAGTAGATTTTTATGTCATCTTGGATATGGACGGGCATTCTATTTATCATTCTATGATTGATTATAGAGTTAAAGATTTTTTTTCAGAAAGTGTCTCAGTTTGGGTACGAGAATAATCTTGTAAAATATATTACATATCTATAATATGAGAAACTATTAAAAGATGGAAATGAAATTTATCTTACTCATATTGTAAAAAATAAAGGAACTATTCAGATTAATGATGTGTTAGTGGTAAATGAATACCAGAATGTAATTATTGATTATTTAATTTATGTTATACCTTATCGATAATTTGAATTTAACATTGAGTTAGTTTTTAATGCAAAGAAATTTTCAAAAAATCCTTATTAAATAGATCAAATGGAACTTCTTGAATTGAAAAATCACATGTATGAGTTCCTTGATAAAAGAATAATTCATCCTAGCCCTAAACTATAGTTTGCTCCTATTTTGTTTGTAAAAAAGAAATATAGTTCAATGAGACATTACATTGATTGTAATTCATGGAATAAAATTATTGTTAATAATAATTATCCTTTTCCCCATATGGATGAATTTTTGGATCAACATCAGGGATTATAGTATTTTCCATGATTGATGTGAGATCCGTAAACCATCAGGTGAAGGTGAAGGAGGATGACATCATGAAAATAGCTTTTCATACTAGATGTGGGAGTTATGAGTTTTTTGTTATACCCTTGGTTTTGAAGAAATTAACCTTTTGAATTTATGAATATTATAATTATAATATTCTACAAATATTTGGATATGTTTTTTTGTTTTTATTTATGATATTTTGGATTTTTCAAAAAGTTGTGAGGATCACGAAAAAATGTAAGGATTATCTTGAAAACACTAAAAGAAAAAAAGATATATATAAAGGTTATAAAATGAGATTTTTGGTTGAAATTGATGTATTTTATTATGCACTATATAAATGGGGATGGAATAATAGTTGATCCTTCCAAAATAAATATGGTTCATGAATGTACAAGGCCTACAAATGATACATAGATTTAATGTTTTATTGGATTAGTTTTCTATTACAAATGGTTTGTTAAAGATCGTAAACGATTATCTATCCCTCTAACTAAGTTAACATGAAGAGGGGTTAAATTTATTTGGATAGAAGAATGTGATGTTTTTTTTCATAAATTGAATAAGAGATTTTTGAATTCACTAGTTTTTTCCATGTCTTCCAGAAATGGTTAGTTTTTTATGAACAATGATGCTTCATTGAAGTGACTTGTTGGTGTTCTGATATTGAATGATCAGGTAATTTCATATTATTCAAGATAAATTAAACCTCATGAGTTAAATTATCCTACTCACAATTTGGAATTATCATCTATTGTTTTTTCTTCGAAAATTTGGAGGCATCATTTATACATATCCA
Organism: Viscum album; assembly: GCA_963277665.1. Taxonomy (NCBI): domain Eukaryota; kingdom Viridiplantae; phylum Streptophyta; class Magnoliopsida; order Santalales; family Viscaceae; genus Viscum; species Viscum album. The sequence goes on along the minus strand of OY728163.1, from coordinate 1,635,808,553 downwards.
AATGTAAAATATATACTGACCATAGATTTATAATGTGTATATTCACTGAGATGGAATTAAACATGAGGTATTAGAAGATTGATTAAACTAATAAAGGAGTTTGATTTCTTGATCAATTACTTGTTATGAAAATAAAACAATGTGGTTAATGCCTTGAGTTAAAAGCATCATGAATCATTAACGATGTTATATTTGTTACATGACCATTGGATTGATGATTTGATGAATTTTGTGTTTGATGATGTAGATTCCATAAATTCCTTTGTTTTGTTTCAGGTGTCAGTTTAGTCATCACTATTAGGCATAATTAATCAAGCACTTAAGGATGGCTATGAGCTACAAAAAGCTATATAATTGGTTAAAATGGGTAATTTCCCATAATTTAAGCATGATAAAGATTGTGTTTTGAAATTTGGAAAAAGAGTATGTGTGACTTTTGATTCCTAGCTAAATAAATAATTGTTTTGTGAAGCTCATAGTTCTCCATTTTAAATTCATCCTTTCAATACTAAGATGTACAGAGACCTATGAAAGTATTACTAGTCGGATGGTATAAAAAGTGAAAATTTTTATTATACTATGAAAGGTTAGATATGGCTGTGGGTTAAAGAAGAGTGAAAACTTCCAAATGGGATGCTTCATACCTTTCTAGTTCTATAGTTTAAATATGAATATATATCCATGGAATTCAGGGTGGTACTACCAATGACTTATTTAGGTAACAATGCAATTTGGGTTATTGTTGACCGACTGAAAAAATATGCACATTTCCTTCATATTCGATATACAATGTCTTAGGTCATCTTTCTTAATTATACCACAAGGAGATTCTCATGTGTCCTGGATTTCTTCTTTCTATTATATCTGATAGGGATCCCAGCACTACACCAAACATATCATTTAACGACTGTTTACTAATCCACCGCTATTTTTTTGAAAATAATTTTGGGAAGGTTTAATATAAAAAACCTTTAAAATGTTAAACAATTTTACAAACATGACAATTTCTTTCTCCTTCAACATGCCCAAACCCCCCCCCCACCTCGACACCCCAACACCCACCCTAGTGACTCCCTGAAGCCCTATCCTCGTCAGTTCCCATCACCACCACTTATCGGACCTCACCTCACCTTTCCTCTCCGGCCCTCAATGGTAATTTGATCTCTTACATCCATTTCATCTCCTTTTTTCTCCGGCACTCAATAGTTTTTTGATCCCTTACATCCCCCGCCTCTCCATGACTTGCCTCACCATTCCTCTCTAGCCTAACATTTGTATTCATTATGATAGTATTACTCGGTGGGTTATATATAATTTATGCCTAATTTTTAAAAGTAAATCTACAATTAGAAAAATTTATATGTAGTTATTAATGTTATGTGATGTGATGAAAATTTTCAGTGTTGATATGGATTTGTATGTGGTATAGATGAGATTGGATGAGGTCTGTTAGAGTCTGGTTTAGGTTCAAACAAAAATATAGAGGTTGGTGGTACATAAAATTGAAAAAAATATTCTTTTTTTGTTTGAGTTACCACTATAAGAATATTTTATAGAATATGGTAGAATTTATAGGGGAATATTGTTATTATGTAAATTAGATGTGATGGTGTTGGGTCTCCTTTATTTGACACTGCTTCACTTGACCTCCTGGGTAAAATTGGGTCTCCTGATAAATTTTTCACCAAAATGTGATAGTGTCAACATAGTTAGTGGAAGGCCATTGGTATTTCATTGTGTATAATGTGATAAATGGATTTCTTTTATTTTTTTAAGGGATATTAAATTAGTTTAGAGAGTCTTATGACTAGTTATGACTGGTTAGATGATCAAACATTACAACCATGGTGAGTGACACTATGTTGAGGGTGGTTTGGGACGTAGTATGCATTATATGTGGGATGATTTCCTTTGGAAAAAATGATGTCTTATTGATTGTGTTTCCTAAAGGTATTTTATTAATGGATATCTATTAGAAGACTAGACATGGGTCCAATGAGTGGGTTTTTAAATTTTATTAGGACATGTCATTTTGATTCCAATGTGTTTAGAGTGACATGGATTGGGTTGGTCCATGGGTAGCATGACTATGAGTGGGTTGTTGATTAAATTACGTTAGAATGTACATTGATATCTTATTTATGAAAATACCTTATGATGTAGAATCAATAAGTATATAAGTGTTTGGAAATGTATCAAAGATCATAACTCATGATGGTTTTGAAAGTCCAAATAGATTCCCCAATGGGTGATGAAAAACTTATTATGATAAGGGTGTAGGCCTCGACTACATAGTCCTATATGATCAGCTGGTGAAATATGTGACTAACACGGTCCTTTCCTATGATTCATGTTTTTGATGTGACCTCAAAAAAAGTGTGTTGATAGGTTAGTGTATAACACCCCAAGCTTCTACAGTACGCTTCTCTTTGAATAATGCGATTGCGTGTGTTATACGCAACATCGAGTTCTAACACACCACAACCAATCAACCTAACCGTTATGAATATTAATACCTACTTTTTGAAATTATATATATTTTATTTTATAAAATGGACTTCATTTTTGGATTCGTAATATCTTATTTAGCCTAAGGTGAAATTTTTGTACTTTTCGGATAACTTTAATATTTTGATGAATAGTGAAAATTACTAAATTTTAAATAAAAACAACTTTTTTAATCAAAATAATTAATAGTGATAAATTATGAATTTGAGTGGTTTTAAAGTATAATTAGAATATATTTTTACCATTTAATATAATGTTAGTCATTGGACATAATTTTACAATTAAACCGGACATAAACAAGTGTCAATCTTTTGATAGTTATTATCTCTTAAAAACACGCTTTTTGTTTTAACAACGGGAATTAATTTTAAATTAATTTATGCCACTTATGTGTTTTGAATTTGGAAAAATGGATTCCATATTTTGAATCAGGAAGTTCAAATTGTGTAAATAGGTAACTTTTATTTATAGACATTTTGAATAATTACTGCGGTAAATATTTTATTTACCACGGTTAAGGGTAAATCCGGTAAATAAGGGTTAAAAAATAATATTATAATAATACTAAATTAGCATAAAACGTGTCTTATACTTATTGGTTGATACATGTTCGACCATAGGAATCTTTGGGTCGATTTTGGGACCCCATGGAGCCACTTGTAGGTGATAGGGACACTTTATTTTAATTAAGTTAAAATAAGTACAAAAATGACCTACGTATATATCTTTTAGAAAAACAATTTTTACATAGGGTTATATATGTTGGATTTTCGACTATAAATATCCCTTAGAAAGATAACAAAATTTCCTACATGATGATATTTTATTTTCAATTTTTAGAGATTAAATAATTTAATTTATTTATGACACAATGATGATGCAATAATTACCATAATAGTGAAAATTTAAAATAATTGATATTATAAATACCCAAATAAATATAATTTGAGACTTTTAATGAATTAAAATAATTTTATAGGATAATATGACATATTAGGATTGATTTAATTAATTTTTTTCGAAGTAATAATTCTTTTAGGAGTTTCAAAAAAATCAACTATTGAATAGTGTCAAAATAGACATAAAAGAGTTTTTAAAACAAATATTATATTATTAATTGATATTAAATTACTAAAAATCTAAGGTTCGGCCAACAGACTTACCTCATAATTGGTGTATTATTAATGGACCACTTGGGGGTCTCTAGGATGTATATAGTAAGTTTATTAACCATATAATATAAAAATACAAAGAGACATTGTAAAAGTGAAACAAATTAACTTAGAGTTAATACTTAAAGATAAGGTTAATATAAGTACCCAAACCTGTCTAAATTCTATTGGTTGAGTGGTTTTCGACCTATCCCCACCTTAACCTTTGAATAATAAACTTTGGATCCATTAGAAACCGAATATAAATTTATTATAAATTAATATTTCTAGCTTTTCCAAAGGTGACCCTCACCCCTCTTATAAAAGGGCACTCGTCCTTCTCATTTATTCACACCTTCAAAACCTTTTGGTTCGGCCAAACTATACCCAAATACTCTCCCAACATCCCTCAATAAACCCTAGAGGCCTTAGTTTGATCAGAAAGCCAACCTAATGAGCCCTTTTGATGAAATCAAAAGGAAGAACACGAAGAAGAGGTAATGATTTCACCACCCTTTTCCAAGTTCCTTTCTTCTTCCACTTCTTCTTCCTTTGTTGTTACCACTCTAAAATAATAACTCCAGTATAATTTATATACTGTGATGTTCTTATAAATATGGTACAACTATATTCAGTATTCTATCCACCCTTCGAATAACATGTCACCATACGTGCGTACGTACGGCTTACCGTCTCCACGTCGTGGTGTAATTGTTATTCAATATATTATTATTTGGATGGGTACAATAATGATGTGTAACTCATGTAAATAATAAATATAACATGTTAATGATTCTGTATATATGATATACCATCCATTCATATATTATTTTAATCAAAATAATGATATTGTCGCTCGTGCGTACGTACGGACTACCGTCTCCACGAACGCGATGAGATTCATTCTCCATCGTATCCTTTCAAGTATAATTCTCATTTGATGATTAATAATAGTATCTAAGGACATGATATCATTCTGGATATGATTAAAATACAAACTATCCATTACAAACATGGCTTACGTAACAAACCATATAAAAGAAAATGAGTAAGTTAACACCCGAAACAACGATAATACTAAGATATTATTAACAAATCAATGTTAAAAGATCATATATGATATCATATTAATGTATATGATTCTTGTATAATTTAATAACAGTTATTTCACCATTATACAGGAGGTTAACCTACCCCAACCAAGGAAAAGTACAAGGTAAGGGTTATTTCACAATCTCTTCATTATCCGAGATTGTTTATACGTAATAATCTACTGGGATCTCTTTATCATCCACCTCCATGTTTCTTAAAAATGAATTTCAAAACATTTTTTACTATTTACAAGAATATGGGTTAAAGTCATTTATACCCTTGTTTGACTTTTTATAAGAGGTTTATAAAGGAATATTTTTGTCATTTTCCAAACAAGGTGCTTTTTAACCTTTTCGACAGAATTAAGGTAAGAATGTTTTTTTAACTTATACAGCGGGTACAGTTATTTTCTGCCGTAATAAAATCGTCGAAGCTTCGCTTACAAGCTTATAAGAATATTTTCAAAGAAAATGTTTTATTTTATAAATATATCACTCCTAAATGATTTCAAAATAGAAATAGATATTTCTCTAGAAAAAGTTTTGATTTCATCTATGTCAACATCCTTTGATGGATTTTACGCTTATTTAAAGATGATTTATTATGATAAAAAACTTATATATTGTATTGAAGGTTTTGTGATATGTTTGACTATGGATGTGTTATTTTTAAACCATTCATAGTTTATGGTGAAAGTATTGACATTTCATATGCTAGTTTTAATACGAATGTTTATGTTATGTTTAAACCTTTTCATATGAGAATGCACTGGACTTAATATGTGACGGGTGGAGCCCGCTATAGCTCCTCGATGCATCGGTAGGTCTCATGAGACAAACTAGTGTCTTGGCACAAGGCCTTGACAAAATCTAATTTGTAGTCTTGGCACAAGGCCTTGTCTATGTGGTTATGATAGTCTGGCATTATGCATTCCATCATTAAGAAAGTGGTTATTGATATTGCATGTGATTATTCGATTAGTAGAATATCCATGTGAATAAGTAAATGGCATTATTTAATTTTACTTTTTCCATACTATGTTGAAGTTCAAGTTTAAAATTCTTTTGTTTTAGTTATAAATTTCCTTAAATTGTTATGCTCATTTTTGAATGTTTCCGCTATATTGCTATCCTTAATGGGCATTTGAGCTCACCCCTTTTCTATGTTTTATTTTTTCCCAGGATGTGAAGAAGTAAGTTATGAATGACTTGAAAGGATTTTATGTGGGGATATGAGTGTGGAATATGGAGACTATGTTGTTGTAGTAGTTTTTCACTTTATGATGTAATGTAAAACTTTATGAATATATCTAGTGTTTCCAAGGCTACTAAACCAATCGGTATTTCGAGATTTGATCTTTCTTGTGATCATGCCAATGTTATGTAATAATGCACTGACTCTGGGTAACTGGGGTTGGGGAGTTACAGTTGGTATCAGAGGAAGTTTAGTACAAACCTTGGAAGCTAGATTTAGATAAACTCTGATTAGAGCACGTCGACCTAAGATGAACTTTGAGGATTAGTATAGAAGAACATCCTAGAATTTTGGTATTGTAGAGATTTTGTGAGTTTTCCGAGCAATACATCCCTGTCTGGATACAAGAAGGTAGAGGCGGCTCTGGAACAGATGTACCTAGGGGTGAAACCTGAAAACACCGCTTTGAGCTAGACTCGAACCGGAACTGGTGCACGACAACGGGCCTTGCTGCACTCTTGGTTAAGACACTCCCGGGGGATATGCTTAGGATAACTCTCATTTTCTTTACAAATCATTATGAAGGGTTTATGAGTATATACTTCCTCAAAAAAAATATTTTTATGGATTATATCCATAAATAGTTCAATTTATGTTAAGTGTTTTATAAGTATGGGATTATGTATTTTGATTCATAAACTGATCTAGTTTATGCCATTGTTTAGAAATGGTGCCTAGTGGAAGAAATGGAAACTGTATCAATGCACGCACTCCATGTAGGTATTGTACTCCTGCTTAAGATAATTATAGTGGAGCTGGTGATGCAACTGGTGTGGATCAGCTAATCACCATACTGGGACAACTCACTCAGGTTATGAATAATAACCTTACCCGTATAGAGCACCCTGATCTGCAGTGTGGAGGATCAATGTTAGATCTATTCATGAGGAAACAACCACCAACATTCAATGGGAGTACAAATCCCTTAGTAGCCGAGCAATGGATATTTTCCCTAGAGAAAATATTTCAGGCTTTGGGGAGTAATGAAAGGGAAAAAGTTATCATGGCAGTTTACCGCCTCACTAGAGATGCTGATCAATGGTGGTCATTGATTCAAAATATGAAGGAAGATGATGAATTATCAAATATGGAATGGAAGGAGTTCGAAGATATGTTTTTAGAAAAATACTTTCCTCGCGACCGTCGAGCAGATATGGAAAGACAATTTTTGAGTCTGAGACAGAAGGAGGATGAGAATGTCGCAAAGTATGAGGATAACTTTACAAGGTTAGAAAGGTATGCTGGTGATTATATACGTAACCCATGAAGTAAGATTTATCATTTCTTTGATGGGTTAAAACCATTTCTCTGTCGAGCATTAGTCTCACAATCCTTCTTGTCATACGAAGACATTGTCTCATGTGCTATCAAGACCGAAAAGGAATTCTCTAAGTCTTATGACTTTAAATAAAAGCAAGAGAAGAAGAGACCTACTGTTCAATCTTCTAATAGAAATAAGGGGAAGAAGGGAAAGGTTTAATATCCATCCTGTGGTAAATGTGGGAAGAAACACCCCAATACTTGCTTGAAGGGAATGGGCGTCTGTTACAAATGTGGTGAAAAAGGCCACCAAGCTCGTGATTGAAAAGGGAAGAAGGAAGCTACCAATGTTCAGTGCTACAATTGCAGGGAGATGGGGCATTATTCAAATGAATGTCCTAAGCATCCGGAGAACTTACCTCAGAAAAGGCCAAGGGATCAAGGCCAGGCTTATCCTATCACTGCTGCTGAGGTAGAAGCTCTAAAAGATGTGGTGGTAGGTAATTTAATGGTTTCCTCAAGTTTACCAAATGCATTATTTGATTCTGGATCATCACATTGTTTCATATCTTCCCTGTTTGCTATGAAAATTAGATATTTCCAATTTGATTTAACAAGGGAGTTGTCAGTTAAAACTCCTAAGGGAAGTATCATTGCAACAAAGTTTTGTGAATCAGTCCCCATTACAGCACATAAATGTTCTTTATCTACTGATATCATCGTCACACCTATGATTTATTTTGATATAATCCTCGGTATGGACTGGATTTCGGACTATGATGTGAAGATTTATTGTAAGAAGAAAGATGTTACGATTCTTGATGATAATGATAAGGAACACCTTATTTTTAGATCAGAATCGTCACCACCTAATTCTTATTTAGATCCACCCCCAGTAGCTCAACTAAATTAAATTATTGGGGAGGAAGAGAATGAAATAACTGTGGGTGAGGAAAGGAATGTTCAAATAGAGGATGTACCTGTTGTGAAAGAATTTGTAGATTTATTTCCGAAAGATTTACCTGGACATCCTCCAAAACGAGAAGTTGAGTTTTCCATTGATTTAATTCCTGGATCAAGGCCTATATCAAAGACCCCTTATATAATGGCCACTGTATAATTAGTTGAAATAAATAAACAACTAGAGGAATTGAGTAATAAGGGATTTATTCGCCCTAGTGTTTCTCCATGGGGATCCCCTGTTCTTTTTGTTAAAAAGAAAGACAGATCTATGAGGTTATGTATCTACTACAGGGAGATCAATGCTATAACAATAAAGAACATGTATCCCCTACCACGCATTGATGATTTATTTGACCAACTGCACGGAGCTCAATACTTTTCAATGATTGACCTTCGATCTGGATACCATCAGTTGTGTTTGAGGAAGGAAGACATTCCGAAGACAGCATTTCGAACCAGGTACGGGCATTACGAGTTTACTGTAATGCCTTTTGGATTGACTAATGCACCCTCTGTATTCATGGATATGATGAATATAGTTTTCAAGGATCATCTTGATGAATTTGTGGTCGTATTTATTGATGATATCTTGGTATACTCTAAAATCTACGAAGATCATGAAAATCACTTGAGCATTATCTTGAAGACTCTGAGAAGACATGAATTATATGGGAAGTTTAGCAAGTGTGAATTCTGGCTTCATGAGATTTCTTTTCTTGGCCATATTGTCTCTAAAGATGGAATCTCTGTTGATCCTTCTAAGACCAAGGCGATCCAAGAATGTCCAGCACCTACGAGTATAACTGAGGTACGCAGTTTTATTGGTTTGGCAGGTTATTATCGACGTTTCGTCCAGAATTTTTCCCGATTGGCTAACCCATTAACGAAGCTCACATGTAAAGGGGTTAAATTTTTTTGGACAAAAGAGTGTGAAGAATGTTTCTAAGAACAAAAGAGAATATTAGTCAATTCTCCTATATTGACTCTACCATCGGGGAATGATGGGTTCGTTATTTATAGTGATGCATCGAAGAAAGGACTTGGTTGTGTCCTTATGCAGAATGATAGAGTTATTTCCTATGCATCACGACAGTTGAAAATTCATGAACAAAACTATCCTACTCATGATCTCGAGTTAGCAGCTATGATATTTGCTTTGAAGATATAGAGGCACTACCTCTATTGTGAAAAATGTGAGATTTACACTGATCACAAGAGTTTGAAGTATATTTTCTCACAAAAAGAACTCAACATGAGGCAAAGGAGATGGCTTGAATTACTCAAGGATTATGATTGCACGATACAATACATCCCGGGGAAGGCAAAAAGGGTAGCAGATGCTTTGAGTAGAAAAGACCATGGAGTTTTGAACAATATGAGAATTGAAAGGGATCCAATTTTCATGGATTTTGTGAAGATGGACATGGGAATAACCAGGGAAGGCGAAACATAATTTTTTTTTTCAAATGGTTGCCAAACCATCTTTACTAGAAAGGATTAAGAGTTCTCAGACCGATGATGAAGAATTTAAAAAGAAGATTAAAGCTGTGAATGATGGGGGATTGAGAGACTTTGTGTATGAAGATGGAATTTTGAAATTCGGGAAGAGACTTTGTGTTCCCGATATACCTGATCTAAAAAGGGAATTTCTGGATGATGCTCATAGTTCCAATTTCTCTATACACCCTGGGAGAACCAAAATGTATAGAGATTTTAAGGAACATTTTTGGTGGGACAATATGAAGAGGGAGATTGCTGATTTTGTGTCAAGATGTATGGTTTGTCAACAAGTGAAAGCTGGAAGGCAACAGCCTGGAGGAGTCATGCAACCTCTTCCCATACCGGAGTGGAAATGGGACAATATTACGATGGACTTTGTCATGGGACTACCAAAGACTCTTATAAGTAATGATTCAATATGGGTTATTGTTGATTGTCTTACCAAGTCAGCACATTTTCTTGCTATAAGAGAAGATATACCACTGTAACGTCTAGCGTGACTATATATTAATGAAGTTGTGAGACTTCATGGATTACCCCTATCGATTGTTTCTAATCGTGATCCCCGTTTTACTTCAAGATTCTGGAAGAGTCTTCAGAAATCCCTGGATACTGAACTTCATTTTAGCACTGCTTACCACCCTCAGATAGACGGACAATCAGAATGGACTATTCAAACCTTAGAAGACATGTTTAGATCTTTCTCACTTGACTTTCAGGGTATGTGAGATCATTATTTATCTTTGGTAGAATTTTCCTATAACAATAGCTTCCACTCGAGTATTCAGATGGCACCATATGAAGCATTATACGGAAAGTGATGTCGTACACCAACCTGTTGGGATGACGTTGGTGAAAGAAAACTTGTAGGCCCAGAACTGGTGGAGGAAATGGTGGAAAAGGTGAAGGTAATCCAAAATCACATCAAAGCAGCTCAAAGTAGGCAGAAGATCTATGCCGATAATCGAAGGAAGGATTTGGAATTTCAAGTCGGTGATCATGTTTTCCTGAAGGTATCTCCATGGAAGGGAGTCATACGTTTTGGTAAGAAAGGTAAATTGCGTCCCAGGTACATCAGACCCTTCGAAATTCTTGAACGAATTGAGGTTGTGGCTTACCGATTGGCAATGCCGCCAAGTCTCTCCAAAGTTCACGATGTGTTCCACGTATATCTGTTGAGGAAATACATGCCTGACCCAACGCATGTACTCATCTATGAGGAATTAGAACTGGAACCCGATTTGTCCTATTGTGAAGAGCCCGTCAGGATTCTTGATACGAGAGAACAAGTACTGAGAAACCGGACAACGCGTCTGGTAAAAGTTTTGTGGAGAAACCATAAGATGGAAGATGCAACGTGGGAACCCGAGGAACTTATGATGAAGAACCACCCGAGTCTTTTCATGTGATAACTATTCTAGAAATTTCGAGGACGAAATTATTTGAAGGAGGGGATAATGTAACACCCCAAGCTTCTATGGTACGCTTCTCTTTGAATAATGCGATAGCGTGTGTTTTACGCAACATCGAGTTCTAACACACCACAACCAATCAAACTAGCCGCTATGAATAGTAATACCTACTTTTTGAAATTATATATATTTTATTTTTTAAAATGGACTTCATTTTTGTATTCGTAATATCAAATTTAGCCTAAGGTGAAATTTTGGTACTTTTCGGATAACTTTAATATTTTGATGAATAGTAAAAATTACTAAATTTTAATTAAAAACAACTTTTTTAATCAAAATAATTAATAGTGATAAATTATGAATTTGAGTGCTTTTAATGTATACTTAGAATATATTTTTAACATTTAATATAATGTTGGTCATTGGACATAATTTTACAATTAAACCGGACATAAACAAGTGTCAATCTTCTGATAGTTATTATCTCTTAAAAACACGCTTTTTGTTTTAACAATGGGAATGAATTTTAAATTAATTTATTACACTTATGTGTTTTGAATTTGGAAAAATGGATTCCATATTTGGAATCATGATGTTCAAATTGTGTAAATAGGTAACTTTTATTTTTAGACATTTTGAATAATTACTGCGGTAAATATTTTATTTACCATGGTTAAGGGTAAATCCGGTAAATAAGGGTTAAAAAATAATAGTATAATAATACTAAATTACCCTAAAACGTGTCCTAGCATTATTGGTTGATACATGTTCGACCATAGGCATCTTGGGGTCGATTTGGGGACCCCATGGAGCCACTTGTAGGTGATAGGGACACTTTATTTTAATTAAGTTAAAATAAGTACAAAAATGACATAAGTATATATCTTTTAGAAAAACAATTTTTACATAGGGTTATATATGTTGGATTTTCGACTATAAATATTAATTAGAAAGATAAAACGATTTCATACATGATGATATTTTATTTTCAGTTTTTAGAGATTAAATAATTTAATTTATTTATGACACAATGATGATGCAGTAATTACCAAAATAGTAAAAATTTAAAATAATTGATATTATAAATACCCAAATAAATATAATTTGAGACTTTTAATGAATTAAAATAATTTTCTAGGATAATATGATATATTAGGATTGATTTAATTAACTTTTTTAGAAGTAATAATTCTGTTAGGAGTTTCAAAAAAAATCAACTATTGAATAGTGTCAAAATTGACATAGTAGAGTTTTAAAACAAATATTATATTATTAATTGATATTAAATTCATAAAAATCTAATTTTTGGCCAAGATACTTACATCATAATAGGTGTATTATTAATGGACCACGTGGGGGTATCTTTAATGTATATAGTAGGTTTATTAACCATATAATATAAAAATACAATGAGACATTGTAAAAGTGAAACTAATTAACTTAGAGTTAATACTTAAAGATAAGGTTAATATAAGTACCCAAAACTGTCTAAATTCTATTGGTTGAGTGGTTTTAGACCTATCCCCACCTTATACTTTTAATAATAAACTTTTTAGCCATTAGAAACCGAATATGAATTTATTATAAATTAATATTTCTAACTTTTCCAAAGGTTCCCCTCACCCCTCTTATAAAAGGGAACTCCTCCTTCTCATTTATTCACACCTTCAAAGCCTTTTGTATCAGCCAAAATCTTCCCAAATACTCTCCCAACATCTCTCACTACAACCTAGAGGCCTTAGTTTGATCCGAAAGACAACCTAAGGAGCCCTTTTGATCAAATCAAAAGAAAGCACCCGAAGAAGAGGTAATGATTTCACCACCCTTTTCCAAGTTCCTTTCTTCTTCCACTTCTTCTTCCTTTGTTGTTAACATTCTAAAATAATAAATCCAGTATCATATATATACTTTGATGTTATTATAAATATGGTACAACCATATTCAGTATTATATCCACCCTTTGAATAACATGTCACCATACGTGCGTACGTACGGCTTACCATCTCCACGTCGTGGTGTAATTGTTATTCAATATATTATTATTTGGATGGGTATAATAATGATGTGTAACTCATGTAAATAATAAATAGAACATGTTAATGATTCTGTATATATGATATACCATCCATTTATATATTATTTTAATCAAAAGAATGATATTGTCGCTCGTGCGTACGTACGGACTACAGTCTCCACGAACGCAATGAGATTCATTCTCCATCGTATCCATTCAAGTATAATTCTAATTTGATGATTAATAATAGTATCTAAGGACATGATATAATTCTGGATATGATTAAGATACAAACTATCCATTACAAACATGGATTATGTAACAAACCATATAAAAGAAAACGAGTAAGTTAACACCCGAAACAACGATAATACTAAGATATTATTAACAAATCAATGTGAAAAGATCATATATGATATCATATTAATGTATATGATTCTTGTATAATTTAATAACAATTATTTCACCATTATACAAGAGGTTAACCTACCCCTACCAAGGAAAAGTACAAGGTAAGGGTTATTTCACAATCTATTCATTATCTGAGGTTGTTTATACGTAATAATATACTGGGATCTCTTTATCATCCACACCCATGTTTCTTAAAAATGAATTTCAAAACATTTTTTACTATTTACTAGAATATGGGTTAAAGTCATTTATACCCTTGTTTGACTTTTTATAAGAGGTTTATAAAGGAATCTTTTTTTCATTTTCCAAACAAGTTGCTTTTTAACCTTTTCGACAGAATTAAGGTAAGAATGTTGTTTTAACTTATACGGCGGGTACGGTTATTTTTCACCGTTATAAAATCGTCGAAGCTTCCCTTACAAGCTTATAAGAATATTTTCAAAGAAAATGTTTTATTTTATAAATATATGACTCTTAAATGATTTCAAAATAGAAAGATATATTTCTCTAGAAAGAGTTTTGATTTCATCTATGTCAACATCCTTTGATGGATTTTACGCTTATTTGAAGATGATTTATTATGATACAAAACTTCTATATTGTATTGAAGGTTTTGTGATATGTTTGACTATGGATGTGCTATTTTTATACCATTCATAGTTTATGGTGAAAGTATTGACATTTCGTATGCTAGTTTTAATACGAATGTTTATGTTATGTTTAAAACTTTTCATATGGGAATGCATTGGACTTAATATGTGACGGGTGGAGCCTGCTATAGCTCCTCGATGAATCGGTAGGTCTCATGAGACAAACTAGTGTCTTGGAACAAGGCCTTGACAAAATCTTATTTGTAGTCTTGGCACGAGGCCTTGGCTATGTGGTTATGATAGTCTGCCATTATGCATTCCATCATTACGAAAGTGGTTATTGATATTGCATGTGATTATTCGATTAGTAGAATATCCATGTGAATAAGTAAATGGCATTATTTCATTTTACTTTTTCCATACTATGTTGAAGTTCAAGTTTAAAAGGCTTTTGTTTTAGTTATACATTTCCATAAATGTTTATGCTTATTTTTGAATGTTTCCGCTATATTTCTATCCTTACTGGGAATTTGAGCTCACCCCTTTTCTATGTTTTATTTTTTCCCAGGATGTGAAGAAGTAAATTATGAATGACCTGCAGGGATTTTATATGGGTATATGAGTGTGGAATATGGAGACTATGTTGTTGTAGTAGTTTTTCACTTTATGATGTAATGTAAAACATTATGAATATATCTAGTGTTTCTAAGGCTACTAAACGAATAGGTCTTTCGAGATTTGATCTTTCTTGTGATCATGACAATGTTATGTAATAATGCACCGACTCTATGTAACTGGGGTCGGGGCGTTACATAGTGTGTGGGATGTGACCTCCCATGAGTGACATTGTATGTGACACTGTTTATGGAACTAAAACTATTCCATATTTTATCAATTAGAGGGTCATATTTTAATAATAATTTTCCTTATCACATCATTTAGTTGATCGTGGACCTCCCTAAGAGCTAGGTAGTGTGATATGTTGACATGTATTTAGTATTATTTTGTTAAGTACCTCTAATAAGTTGGTTGTGCAATGGTACATTATGAGATGAGATCTATGAACCCTACATTTATAGATAATTATGTGGGTTGAGATGTGAATATATAATGATACCTAGCTACATTAGGAAACTAAATAAGGTTTCTATGCCACTTAACCCAGAGATCTTTTGTATGGGGTACAAATTGGTATGATGGAATAGAAAAGGAAGAAAGTTTTATTATGGAAATTATTTTAAGCATGTTTGATCAAGATTACGGTTTTTTAGTAAACATAAGGTGACCTAATGTATAGGGAGTCATGATTAACTAGTTATCACATTAAATAGAATTATCTTGTGTGGAATGTTTATTTTATTCCCCATGTATACATGATGATTATGGAAGGCACTTGGTAAGGCACTATAGATATTTATTTCTCACACCATTCATGGGAACCCATATGTGCATTAATACCTAATATTTAGGCTTTGGATAAGCACATCACATGCAATGGATATGCCTTGTAAATCATGATTAAATTTTTATGATAGGTTGTGTTGATCCCTGAGATTGTATATCAGTCTAGATTTCTAGTTTTTTTTATTTATTTTATATTTTTCATCATCCCTTGGGTTAATAGTGTTTTTAGGATAATATGAACAACTCATTGAATTTATTATATAATATTGTTAATTTTATTATTTAAATTGATATGTGGTAAAAGTATTGGTTATTTATTAATCATTGTATACTCTAATTTGAAGTATTACTTCACCATATAAAATGGATTAGTACATTTCAATAAGATTGCAGCCTCTATCATATGTGTTGGAATGCTTGAGGTAAGTATAAAATTATCTCATATGATGATTTTAGTATGGGGAATTAAAATGTGACATCATACCATATAGTTCATTTTATAAATCAGTTAGATGGAAGAGGGGAATCTAAGGACATTATCGAATCTTATCATATACCTTATATAGGTGAGTCATGAAAATATTTTCGGTGGTAAGTCCCAGTTACCAAGGGTGTGGGATTATTGTTATTTCATATTTCTTCAATTATTGAGTTTTTTATGGAATATAATGTTCTTATAGATGATGTTATCTTAAATTTCAATCACCTCTCTCACTATAATGAGTCCCATGTGCATGCACCATATCTGGTATGTATTACTTTCATGATATATGAATGAATGTATTTAATTAAAAATTTAAAATGGGAATCAATAGTTTAAAGTGTCAACAAAACATATATAGAGTTAAAAAGTATTTAATCACAAGTAATTTTTGTTATAGGATTGATCCATTCCTAAATATTATTATTTATAATTTTTGTGATTGATCTCGTGGAGTCATGAATATTAATTCTTCATCCTTTCTTGTGTATTTCTATAGGAAACCCTTATTTAGAATATTCATATTTTTCAACTAGTATATATAAATATCTTTTACAATTTAATAATAATTTTGTGTTTTATTTTTTTAATAATGTTGTGGCACATTGTGATATATATTTATAAAAGATGGATCACATTACTGAGGAACACACCTTAGTATTCTAAGGGTTTGGAGGAGTTGTTAGATTTTTTAATTTCCAATCGATCTGTTGATGGGAGAATAAGATGTCCATGTCCTAAATTTAAATTTAGAATATTTTTGAATGGATATGATGTTTATGAACACTTTATGTTGATTAAATTCCCTTAAAAATATTTTTGTAAGATTTTCTATGTAGAATCAATCATTATAGAATAGTGGATCATTGATGTCAATCCACAGAATGAGCTCCCAACATTATCCAAAATGGACAATGAAATTCAAATCCTTATAAACTCTGAATTCTTCATTTCAAGACAAAAAAATCAATATCAAAACATATCATAAAAATAAGTTGAGGGTGCAACAAATATTAATGCTACAAGTGATATTTTTTAGACTATAGGATTACTAGATCAAGATTGTGACATATCATTGGATCCTAGTCTAGATTCTATAGAAATAATGAATGAGAAAATTTTAGTTGGATGATAGATGTGTTTCATGGTTTAGTTGACGACGAAAATCAATAGTTGTTTAGTGGATGTTTCAAATATTCAGAACTTTCTTTTCTGTTGCTGTTGAACCATATCAAATGCCTATGTGGAATTACAAATAAGGGGATGTCCATGATATTGGAATTGTTACATGATTCATTTTATGAAGAAAATATCCCAAAGTCTTTTTATGATATGAAAAATGTTTTTAACAAGCTTGGTCTAAATTATAAAAAAAATCATTCATCTCTCAATGATTTTATGCATTATTGGGGAGAGGATTCACTCAGACAGGATTAAAAAAATGTTCTTCTTCTAGATGAATGTATGTGGGTGATGTTGGAAGTCTGAATCAACATAGTACAATGAATAAGAGGAAAATTAACACACCTGTAATGGTTTTTTTTTACTTTCCATTAAAGCCTATATTGCAATGATTTTTTATGTCATAAAAAACCACCAATCACATGATGTGGCATTCTGTAGATAATAACAATGACAGGTTAATGTGACATCCAATAGATTCACAATCATGGAATACATTTTTTTCATTACATCAATATTTCTTATCTAATCTTAGGAATGTTCAATTGGTATTTAATGCTAATGGATTTAACCCATTTGGTACTTTGGGTACGAGTTATAGTATTTGGCCGGTTGTTTTGATACCTTAAAATATGCCACCATGGATGTGTATGGATAAAATTCCATTTATAATTTCATTGATTATTCCTAGAAATCAAATAAGTAGAAATTATATTGATGTATACTTATAGCCTTTAATTGAAGAATTGTAAGAGTTATGGAGAAACGATGTTGATTTATATGATGTATCTTCTAGAATAATGTTTAAAATAAATGATGCTCTAATGTGGACAATTAGTGACTTCCTTGGACTTGGTAATTTAGTTGACTGGTACACTTACATGGGTTTGGTTGTCCTATTTGAAACCTTTATTTTAAGAATTAATGAATACATCATAGTAGAAAATGGTGCTTCTTGTGTCATAGAATATTTCTCCTTTCATCTTATAGATTCTGGCTAAACAAGTCAAAATTAAATGGTTTCATTGATCGCACACCACCTCTAATGTTATTTACAATTTTTGAAATATTGGAACATCTTGGAAAAGTTGAAACGAATTTGAGGATGGTTCATCATTTGAATGATAGTGGTAAATGAGTTCTAAGTGCATCATTGAGCAAAATCAAAATGAAACAATGGAAGAAAAAAATATATACACCAAACCTCTGTATTGGGAATTTCAATTGTTGCATCATAATCTTAATGTGATGCATATTGAGAAGATTGTTTGGGACAATTTGATCTTAACATTTCATAATGAGAATACAATGTAGAAATATCATCTTAATTCTCAAAAATACTTCTAATAAATGAACATAAACCATGATATTTGGCCAGATGAGAATGGAAAGTACGCTAAAAATAAATTCAATGAAAAATACGAATAAATATACATTCCATTGAAATTTAAAACTTGTGAAGGTATATGATGGGTATTCAATAAACATATCAAGGTGTGTTGACATAAATTATAATAGGTTACATTGATTAAAAATCCATGATCCACAAAATTTTTTACAGAACTTACTTCCATTGGAATTACATACATTATTTCCAGAAATGGTTCGTAACATCCTGATTCTGGGTGCCACCCTGGGGTGCCCCATACTCGGTTGGTCACATGACCTCAAGTTAATTTCCCCACATTCTGGAGGATTCCTATAGGATGTTAGGGCCTTTGGTGTGATAGTGGGGAAACTACCAACTCATTGGTTGAGTAACACACCATAAAAAAAGATAACAATTGCAGATGCAGTAATAATATCATACAATAGTAAAGAGAATATGACAACGAGTAAATAAAAAACTGGAGCTCATATATAAATTATGCATGGTTAATATGTCTAGGAAAGTATCCAAACATGTCAAAATGAAGGAATACAGTACAAAACCATGTACAAGAAAACAAAACAAGTAGACAATTCCAACAGCATTGCATGCCTCAACTTTGTTTCATGCTCTCTAGCTCTAGATCAATCAAGTACCTGATGTAAAAGGTCGAATTTCCTTTCCTTTACCTGAAGAAATATAATTCTTTTGGGCCCAAAATCATGACAAAAATAGAATGTGAGATGAATCCAAGTAGGTAACCACCCAATTATCTATTCCTAATAGTCAGTTAATATATTTAGCATGAAATATGAAAAATGAAGCAATAAATATTGAAGTAATCAGAAGTAAACAATCCTATTGTTTCAATTACATTCCTTTACATTTATCAAATTAGTCAACCAATCAAACACAAGAAACCCTCTGGGATATACTCACAGTCTAACCCCTCTAGTTCAGATTAATGAAAATATATAACAACCCTCTAGGTAAGCGCACATAGTCTAACCCCTTTGGTCTTGTACAGACTAAGACTCTTGGAGGAAGCACTCGACGTCAATTCCCCCTATAGTCAATTAATGATAAACTACAAACTCTCTGAGGAAGCACTCAATGTAAATTCCCCATGTGGTCTCGTAACGATAACTATAGACACTCCGAGGGAGAACTCAATGTCAATCCCCCCTATGGTCTAACAACATGAAAAATATAACATACACTCTATGGAAGCCCTCAACATCATTTCCCCCTATGGTCTCTCTACACCAAGTTCCCATAGCCCCGTGTTATAAAATCGTGTTGAAACTACATTTGTATCCAATGTAATCTCAACTAATACTATTCTATACAACTACAATTCATATAAAAAGCATTTCATTTAATACGAATCCATCCTAACAACATAAGACATGGAAAAAAATAAGCCTAACAAGAAAAACAAGACCCATCAGCCAATATCTGATCAATCATGGGAAAACACATCCATAACTAGGTAATTGAACCCTATTCTCAATCCAAAACTCCTACTCAAGCATACAATGATTTTCAAGAATTAATAGGGTTAAATTCTATAAACACGCAATACCCCTAACAAGGGTATTGAGAAATGTTGACCATAAAATTAAAAGAAAAACTACAGAAAGGCAAAAACCACCTACCTCAACGTTTCATGATACATATAGTTGACTCTCAGCCTTTGAATTGACATAGAACAATTTTTATATATAAAAACATCTAAAATGTTCAATAAATGATATCTCACGAAAGACGATAAATAATGATATGAGACTCTATAATAAGGAATAACTCGCCGTAGTGATTCAAATGCAATCAAAAGCGGTTGAATCAGTGAAGGGATGGTCGATCGGGGGCTCAGAGGATAATTTTGATCTTTGGTCACTCTAGGAAGAGAAAATATTAGAAATGTTTTTTCTGTGAATGAGATAAGACCTCGGTCCAATTTATCAAATAAAAAATAAAAGTATAGGGTGTGTAAATTTAATTTCATGTCATGAACATTACGTAATCTTCCTCTGCTTTAGGTGTACTCCAGGTCACCCCACAAAGCCGTTAAATCAACCTTTATATGGCCAGTACACGACTATCCATGGAAACCAAGTACATGGTATGTACTTCAATGTACACGGAGTGTACTCCTTAAATTTCCTATGTCTCCCCTTTTTCTCAAAAAACACCAGAAAACAAGATCTATAACTAAACAAATGATCTGGGTTCTTAAAAACATCCTCCTTCAAGAAATTCAACTCTAAATTTCCCTAACGAGGTGACAAAGAATAATCCTAGAATAGCTCCAGCCACATTGATCATACATCATTTTCCTCTCCCATGTCTCATCATGTAGTCTCTTGTGCTACCGTATCACCCATACCAGAGGAACCGATAGGCCATATAGAACATTCACATTGTGATCAACCATCTGGATAGGATGCCCCTCGAATGATGTGTCCACCTGCAACTTAACCACTTCAGGTGAAAAAACATGAGATGAGTCTAAGAAGTAACTATGTAGCTGGGAAACGTAGAAGACGTCATACATAGACCGACACCTCTGAGGTAACTATAATGGATAGGAAACCAAACCGACTCTCTCCAACACCAAAAATAATCCAATGTATCTCGGTGAAATTTTACACCATCTCTTGATCCTCTTATGTAGCAAACTCAGTGTGGCACAAAGAAACCACTGATCATAAATATTAAACTCTATAGGTTTTCTATGTTGATCCTATTAATACTTCTATCATGACTGTGCAATAACCATCGTCTTCCAAATCATCTTTATCTCTTTTGTGGTCTCCTGAACAAGACGAGGTCCCATCACTGCTTCTTCTCCTACCTCCAGCCAACATAGGTGTGATAAGTATGACCTACTATACAAATCCTCGTAAGGTTCCATTTAAATAGTTTCATGAAATATATTATTTTAGGAAAACTCCAAAAGAGGTATGTGCTTCTCCCAAGATCCTCCAAAATCTATTGTAGTGTCTTGGATTTTTCCGTGTATTATTTTTTAATACTATATGGTATTATTATGAGACCAAGCGCAAAGACGTCACATCATTCTGAGGCCCAGTGATCCTGAAATGGTGGTTTGATCTTTTTTTAAGTTATGTGAGTTGGAACTTGTGCACGGTTGTGGAAGTTTCCTAACAGATGCTTGGATTGAAAAATCGGAGGGCACCGTTATGTCTGAGATGACAACTTTACCTAAAAATGGGTCTAACATCGACCGACCTAGGTCAAAGGAAAAAGCTAATTTTCAGAAGTTTTTAGTAAAATAAAAATAAAAAAATTCACAATGTTTATTTTTATTTTATGGAAACTATTGAGTCAATATGGTTTTCCCTATGAATTTTTCCTTCCTTCTTGTTTTTAAATTCACAAACACCTTATCATTAATAAAATCTTCTTTATTCTATGATTTTCTTTTATAAGGAAAATTTCCTTCTCTATGGAAATTTATCCTTACCATATTTTCATTGTTCATATTTTGACTAAGTATAAAATTCAGATTCATATTTTTAAACATCGAATTCAATAATTACTTAGATATAAAGGATTCTGTTTTAGGATCCGAATTCTGGATATGAACTCTAATGAAGTTCCACTCTGAATTCTTGATATGAACTTAAATGAAGTTACACTCCAAATTCTGGATAAGAACTGTAATGAAGTTCCACTCTAAATTCTGGATACTAACTCTAATGACGTTCCACTACGAATTCTGGATACGAACTCTCATAAAGTTCCATTCTGAAATATGGATACGAAATCTCATGTAGTTTGACTCAGAATTCTGATTATGAACTTATCTATGTTCTGACTCTGAGTTCTCTGAATTCAGACTCCAAACTCTTATGATTTCGGACTCCGAATTCCCATGAACTCTGACTCCAAACATTGAATGTTCTGGTTCTGAATTATGATGAAACCAAATTCCGTATTTCTATAGAATTCAGGTTCCTAATTTCTACAAAACTGAATCCGAATATCTTTTTATTATAGACTCCGAATTTTATTTTGGTTAGACTGTGAACTTTTATTTTCTTACATTCCAAATTTCAGTTTTGCTTATGCTTACACTCGTTTCATTATAAAACGATGTCGTACCTTCAGTTACACATGTTTTGTTATAAAACGATATCTTCCGTTCTGTTTCTAACTAATTGTTGGTTGAGTGAAACATATATAGGTCCCTCAAAAATTCATGGAGAATTATGACTGTTGAAAGAGGGAGATGACCGTTGGAGCTTTGCCTATAAATAGGAGCTTATTTGAAAAGAAGCTACAAATTTGACACTAATCTTGTACTAAGTTCTATTGAAGTGATTTATAGATAGAGAGGCTCTTATTAACTCTCAAAGATTTGTGCAGAAAGTTTGAACGGCTTGTTCAAACTTTGCCTTGTGAAGACTTGCTTCGTGAGACTCCGAATGTTGGTGATTACATTCGAGGGCATCCAGGGATAGGAAGAAAGAGGTGCCGACTACCTTGATGTTCGATGGCTTCCTTGCTGAGGAAGAAAGAGGTTCCAACTACCTTGATGTTGAGGGCTTGCAGGGATAGCAAGATAGAGACTCTGATCTACGTATCGAGGGCTTACCCGGGTGTGGGTAAGACAAACTTTCATGAAATTATAAATCAAGGGACCTTTATCCAAGGTTGTTGGATACCCTTATCTTTGGGTTAAAAGATTTATATCTTGTTACCTGTTTTTGTTACTAGTTTTTCCGCTGCATCTTGTGTTGTATGGAAAATATAACCTTCTTATATTTCCTAACACTTGTACTCTGATTCATTTAGATTCTATATGCTTTAAGGTAGAATCTCATATTATAATCTTTGGTTAAGTTTCATTTTCCAAATCCATCTTTTCAGAATCATATTTCCAGAACCAGTTTTTCGGAATCACTTTCCAGTTTTAACCAAGTTTGTAGAACTAGAAGTATATATCTTTACACGTTTTTCCAATTCTCCAATTGGTGTTAGAGGTGTTGTGAATTTTCTTGGTTTAACTTTGTTAAACATAGATCATTCTTTGTTTGAGGAAATTTTTAAAGTATACAATTCACCGCCCTCTTGTATATTGAGCATCTACATCGTTATTTCAATCCTAAAATTGGTATCAGAGTAGGTTTCTGAAATAATTATATTCACATATAAGTTTATCTTGCTCATTTTTTTATTATTCTATATTTTTTCTTGCCTATAAATATTATCCTTGAATCTGAACTTTTTTTATTAACAAGTTTTTGTGTAGAAACTTTTTTAAGATATCAGGAATCAATGTTGGTTCCATAAACAACCTAAATCCTACATGACCACCAATTTTTTATGGTAATGATTATGAGTATTGGAGATATCGAATGAAGACATTCATTATCAATACTGGAGTACAAAATTTTGTTATGCTTACTGGAGGTTATAAAATTCCTGACAAGGAAGTAAGTGCTTTTACTAATCAAGAGAAGAATGTTTATCAACTCAACTATAAGGTACACAATACTTTACAATGTTCAATGACTATAAACATATATATCCAAATTTCTTCTTGTGAAGCAGCTATCTGTATATGGAAGAAACTTGAAGTTACACATTTTGGTACATCTAAAGTGATTGAGACTATAAGAGCTATGCTTAGAGCTGAGTATCATGGTTTTAATTTTCCTTATAGAGAACCCATTTGTAAGGTGCAATAAAGGTTTATGACTATCGTGAATATCTTACAATCTATGGGAGAGAAAGGTCTGGATGATGAATCTCTTGTTGACAAGATCATTGATATTATTCCAAATGAGTGGGAGTCAAAGAGAACAACAATTGATGAGAATAGGAAGGCTACTCAAATTTCCTTAGATGATCTGTTTGGAACTCTTCTCCAACATGAAACAAGAATGAAGAGAGATGCTGACAACATCAAAAAGAAGAATGGTAATGGTAGTGTTGCCTTTAATATAACTGAAAAACATATGAAAGAAAAGACACCTGAGAGAGTAACTAGATCCAAATCTAAGAAGGTTGTTATCCAATCCGAATCTAGTGAGAGTGAAGTCTCAGAAAATGAGTTAGATAATCTTGCTCGAAGGATGAACAAGATACCTGGACAAAGAAATTTCTAATCCAAGTATAAGATGATGTAAAGGAAAGATAAGAATGATTCAAGGGTCACATGATATGAATGCAAGATATATGGACACATAAGACCTAATTTTCCTTTTCTCAAGACGAAAGAAAGAAAACAGAGGCATTCTGAAAGGAATAGGAAGAAGTATTATAAAGCTAAAGCTAAGAAAGTTCTGAAAGCTAATGATACTTGGAGTGCCAGTGGTGGTGACTCTTCAGATGAATCTTCTGATTATGAATCTTAATGACAGAAGAATCCTGGTCTTATAGCTAGGCCATCTATTGATATTCATCGCTTTATGGCTAAGGTACACAATGCTGAATCATTGACCAATGTTTCTTTGAATGCTAATGACGGTAAATATTATTACTCTTGAGATGAAGAATCTTGTTCGTATGAAGAAAATATTTTACCTACCTATGAAGAAGTTTCTATGTTTGCTGAACTTCATGAGATTGAGAATTAAAAACTCAATAAAAAGCTTGATAAGGAGAAATATAGGAATATTATTCTTACTAAGGAAATATCATATCTTTCTAAAGATCTTGATAAGAAAAATGCTTATTTCATAATTATTTTAAAAAATCTTGAGGAAGTAAATTTTGAAAAGAACAATATTTCAAAAGATCTAGAAAAATTAATTTCCAAGAAAAGTGTTTTCAATCCTATCTCTAGTTCCAAATCTAATGATTTTGATGATAAATACTTGGTTATAAAAGTCAAGTATGGAATATTTTCCTTAAGGAAGTGTCTATCGAACTTTACCTTAGACAATTATTTTTGATAAGATGTATTCACAAATACAACCTTTAAGAAACAAATCTGTATTTGGTTATACCCATGCAAAACCAACTTTTAGTATCAATTATTTTGCTCCTCAAAGTGCCCCATTTTGTACCAAGTGTCAATATGGTGGTCACTGGGCAAATAATTTTTATTTAAACAAAACCCAATTTTAGGATTTCATAAGGCATATTTTTCTAAGAAGATATGGGAACCCAAAATTTTATTGTTTGAAAATATCAGATCCAAACAAGTTTGGATTACGAAAGTCTACTTCTTTTCTTTTTTTTAGGAAGATAAATGAAGTACCAACAGCAATACATGGTACATGTATAGTGGATGTTCCCGGTATATGAGTGGTAACAAAAACTATTTTGAAAATATTATTAAGACGACAGGAGGAAAAATAACTTTCAGAGATAATGCTTAGGGAGAAATTTTTAGTATAGGTAATATTGTTCTTCTTGGAAAAACTTTGATTTCAAATGTTTTGTTTTTTAAGGTTCTTAAGCACAACCTCATCAGCATAAGTCAGTTATGTGATGAAGGATACCTTGTGAATTTTAGGAATGACAAATGATTAGTTCACAATTCCAAAGAAGAGTTTATTTTCACTGCCAACAGGAAAGAGAATGTATACACTTTGAACTTAGAAGACCTTAGGAGCCAAGAATTACCTTGACTTAGTGTAATGGAAGATCATTCTTGGTTGTGGAATAGAAGGTTAGGACAGTGTAACCTTAGGAACTTATGTAAACTCTCTAAGAAGAAACTAGTTAAGGATCTACCAGAGCATAGATTTGATTCTTATAAAGTTTGTGATCCTTGTCAATATGGAAAGCAACATAAATCTAGTTTTAAATAAATTGGTGAAGTCTCAACAACTAATGCATTATAGTTGGTTTGGTCCAACACAAACTAGATGTATTAAGGGAAAGTATTATGTATTTGTCTTAGTTGATGATTAAACTAGATTTACATGGGTCTATTTTCTAGCTAAGAAGTCTGAAGCTTTTTCTTATTTCAAAATTTTTAGATCCCAAGTTAAAAATGAAATAAACCTTCCATTGAAAACTTTTCATAGTGATCATGGAGGAGAATTTCAAAATTCTGATTTTGAAACTTTTTGTAGTAGATAAGGTATTACTCCCTACTTTTCAGCACCTAGAACTCCTCAAAAAAATGGTGTAGTTGAAAGAAGAAATAGAATTCTTCAAGAGATAACTATAACCATGTGGAGTGAATATTCTATAGCTAGACATTTCTGGGATGAATCTGTAAGTACTGATTGTTATACTATAAATCTAGTTTTGATTAGACCTTTTCTTAAAAAAACTCCTTATGAGTTATGGACTGGTAGAAAACCTAGACTTTCATACTTTAAGGTTTTTTGGATATAATGTATTCATCCTGGATACTAAAGATAATCTTGACAAATTCACACCAAAATCTGATGAAGGAATTTTCCTAGGCTACTCCAGAACTTCTAAGGCTTATAGAGTTTTCAACAAAAACACTTATACTGTTGAAGAAACAGTGCATGTAAAATTTGATGAGTCTTATACCTTTGTTTTTAAACCATCCCAACCTATATCCAAGGATGTGTTTTCAAAAAATGACTATCAACCTTTGTTATAAGATCCTTCTGATAAGGAAAATGTTCAAGAAAATATTTCTAAAACATTTACCGCAAAAGACTTTCTACCCTATATTGATGAACAAGTTTTACAAAACCCATGTCAGGTGTTTCTAAAGAATCATCCCAGTGATAGTATCATTGGTGATGTAAATCATCCTATAAGGACAAGAAGTTCCTTATGAAATAAATTAGAACATCTATCATTTCTTTCCCAATTAGAACCAAAAATCACTGATGAAGCTTTAGGTGATGATGATTGGATAAAAGACACGCAAGATGAACTAAATGATTTTGAAAGGAATAATGTCTGGACCATGGTTGAAAGACCTAAGGAAACATCTGTTATTGGAGTAAAATGGGTCTTCAGAAATAAATGTGATGAAAATGGAGTCATTGTTTGAAATAAAGCTTGACTAGTTGCTAAAGGCTATAATCAACAAGAAGGAATAGACGATGAAGAAACCGATGCTCCAGTAGCTAGGCATGAATCTATTCATATTTTCCTTTACTTTGCAGTATTCTTCAATTATAAACTTTTTCAAATGGATGTGAAATGTCCTTTTCTTAACGGTTATGTTCAAGAGGATGTTTTTGTTGAATAACCTCCTGGCATTGAAGACACAAAATATCCTTATCATGTCTTTAGACTTACCAAAGCTTTGTATGGCCTTAAAAAATCCTCATGAGCTTGGTATGATAGACTTACAAGATTTTTTCTTCAAAATAACTATGTTAAGGGAAATGCAGATCCAACCCTTTTTATTAATAAAGATAAGAAAAATGTTTTTATCGTTCAAATATATGTTGATGACATCATATTTGGTTAAACTCAACAATCATTAATAGATTCTTTTGAAAGTCTAATTAAATCTGTGTTTGAAATGAGTATGATGGGTGAGTTAACTTTTTTCCTTAGTTCTAAAATTTCTCAAAAACCAGAAGGAACTTATACATATCAACATAAGTATATTAAATAACTTTTTAAAAAGTATGGGTATGACAACACTAAGAGTATAAGTACTCATATCGATACCTCAAACACACTTGATCTTGATGAAGCTAGGAAACCAGTAGATCAAAGAACATTTATAGGTATGATAGGAAGTCTACTTTACATAACATCTAGTTGACCAGACATGATGTTTTCAGTATGCTTATGTGCCAGATATCAACCCAATCCTAAGGAATCTCATTTAAAGGCAGTGAAATTATTTTTTTGCTACTTAAAGCGAACCGTGGATCTAGGACTATTCTATACTTCTGGAAATGATTTTGTTTTAAAAAGTTTTTCAGATGCTGAATTTGGGGGATGTAGAATGGATAAAAAGAGTACATCTGGAACTTGTCATTTCTTAAGAGATTCTCTAGTTTCTTGGTCATGCAAGAAGCAACACTCAGTAGCACTCTCCACTGCTGAAGATGAATATGTAGTAGCTGGAAGTTGTTGTGCTCAAGTGTTTTGGATGCAAGACACACTCACAGACTATGGCTTGAGGTTTACTAAGACTCAAATTTTGTGTGATAACACAAGTTCCATTTCCCTTAATAAAAACCCTTCACATCACTCTCGTGCAAAACACATATATATTAGGCATCACATTCTTAGGTATCATACACTAAAAGGAGATATCATTCTTCAGTTTATCGGAACGTAAGATCAACTTGCTGATATTTTCACAAATTATTTACCTTCCAATAGATTTGAATAAATTTAACAGAAGTTAGGAATGATAACCATGAGGTAATCCTTCTTCTTTAACTTCTTGTTGAATAATTCTCCTTATAGTAATAAACTACTTTTCATAGGGGGAGTACATTTTCTTGTTGGCATAATCAAAGCTTTTTGTAGTCAGTTTTTTAGGGTTTTTTAATCAATATTTTCGTAATCAGTTTTTCAAACTATTGTAACTAAAATTTTTCTTAATGAGTTTTTCAGAATTTTCGTAATGATATTTTTGTACTGAAACATTGATAATGAAATTTTCATACTGAAAATTTTGTAATTAAATTTTTGTATTGGAATTTTCATAATGAAATTTTCGTACTGAAACTTTCGTAATGAAATTTTCGTACTGGTACTTTCGTAATTAAATTTTCATTATGAAACATTCGTAAGGAAATTTTCTTACTAAAACATTCGTAATGAAATTTTCATACTGGAACTTTTGTAATGAAATTTTTGTACTGGAACTTTCGTAATGAAATTTTCGTACTAGAACTTTTGTAATGAAATTTTAGTACTGGAACATTCATAATGAAATTTTCATACAGGAACTTTCATTATGAAATTTGCGTACTGGGACTTTCGTAATGAAATTTTTGTATTGGAAAATTCATAATAAAATTTTAGTACTGGAACTTTCATAATGAAATTTTCGTACTGGAACATTCATAATGAGATTTTTGTACTTGAACATTCGTAATGAAATTTTTGTACTGGAACTTTCATAATGAAATTTTTATACTGGAACTTTCATAATGATATTTTTGTACTGAAACTTTCGTAATGAAATTTTCGTACTGGAACTTTCGTAATGAAATTTTCATACCAAAACTTTCATAATGAAATTTTCACACTGAGATATTTCGTAATGATTTTTTTTTGTACTCATGTTTTTTTGTAAGTAAAATTTTCATAGTCAAATTTTCATCAAGAAGAATATAAACTATTACAAACAATCTTTCTAGCTAATCTGAAAGTTATGATTTCCTTACTCAAGTTTTTGTAATCAAATTTTACTTTATGGTTTTTTCTTATGTGTTTTAAATTTATCAGAATCTAGTTTTCTTAAATCCGATAGTTTTTCTTAAAACCTCAAAAGATCAGAGTCATGTTTTTCCTTGAGGCTTGTTTCTCAACCGTCAGATCAAATCTCAATGAATCTAAATCATTCGATCAACAATGGGATTTGAACCGTTGCCTCAACGCCTATATAAAGGGGACCCCCAAGGGTCATCCCACATCAGTTTTTCAAAGCTCTTGCATCTCGAAGCCCTGCCTCTCTTCTTAAGGCCGTTCTGATCTTTGTCTAGCCAGTTCTGAATTCTTTAGAATCTTTCAATTCTGAATGTCTGTAGAATCCACCTCTTAAGAAATGACATCTGTGAATCCTATATCCAAGTGGTTAATTTACAGGGAGAGGTTGGTGCATCCGAATTTTTATAAGTATAATTCTCTTATTTAAAATAACATCAAGCTCAGTGGATGGAAAAAGTTTACATATCCAAGCCAGGGGATCATGATCCGGTCTATTCGTATTTTCTTATTGAGTTCTATGAGTCTGTTTCATTCTGGGAGGAAGATGACAGTGATTTTTTTTCATTTAAGACTTATGGGAAGACCTACAAGCTTTCTTACACCAAGGCTGCAAACATGGTGGGTTTATCTTATGAGTAAGAAGCTGAGTTTTTCTCCCACAAGATGCCCGATGAGCAAGGAAGTTTCAACAAAGAAAAGTCCATGGAATGCCTTGGACTTTCAGAAGATGTTATAGAAAAGACTGCTCATATCACTCTGAATTATCAAATTTTACAACTTTGGGTGCGAGGGTTTTTCATACCAAGAAGGGGAGACAAGGATAATCTCAAGAAGACTTAAATTTACATCCTAGATTTCATGGTAAATCTAAGGAAGATAAATCTGATGAGGTATATTCTTATTACAGTTAAGAATATTAAAGAAGGGAATTTGAAGGATCAAATCATCATGTATCCAGATTTTCTCTCAAAGTTGATTGTTCAATGTCTTGATTCATTCAAGATTTCTTTTACCTCAATGAAAAGGAATTGTAAGGTAATTATTATCAGTGATGACACATTAAAAAGGATGAAAATGGGTTTTTCAACTGAATCCGAAGAATTCTATATTTTACTTGAGGAAGAGATTGAAGCCGTTGAGAAGGGGAAAGAAGTTCCAGAATCGTCTAAGAAAGCTGAGAAGAAAAGGAAGTTGAAGAAAGTGGTTGATTCTGAAAAAACTCCTATGTTTAAGGAAATCCATTTCGCACCTCCCAAGCAAAAGAAACAAAATTCCTATCAAGATGATGTTGTCCCCAAGTGGATGGAGGACAAAGAGAAAAGTAAAGAAGGGGATCCACAATTTGGCTTGGACCATGCTCAGGCTAAGTCCCTAAAATAAAAATCTGGTGAAGAACATGAAAAGAAAGAAAAAGAGAATGAATTAAAGAAGAAGATGTCTGAAGCCGAGGTTGTTCAAACGCTTTTGAAATTCACTAAAATTTCTTCAGAGAATATTATCGTTCTAAAATATTTTCTGGTTGAAGATTTTCCTGAAACTCTGAGAAATAAGACTCCAGAAAATTCTAAAGAGTTAGCTCATGAAGAAAGGGAAGTTAAAATAGATGCAATAGTTCATCATGTTATGGAGGAAGTCCAAAAAGATGAAGGGAGTGGAGGTTCGGATGACATAATAAGGAAAATCAAAGATTATCATGATAAGGGAACTCCATCTGAGAAAATCTCACTTAGGACTTCTCATACCGGATCTTCCAAATTAGATACCCGTACAGATGAAGAGAAAGTTCAAGAAGATGTTAGCAAGCCTTCTGAGGAAGAAAGTTCACACCATGATTTCCTTGCAGAAGGAGACGAAAAAGAAAAATTTGTTAATGATAAAATTGTTCAAGTGTCTGACAGTGAGAAAGAATCTCCAAATGATGAAGAAGTTCCGAAAGATGACAAGGGAAAAAAGGTGATTTTTGTTACACCTAGAAATCTTAATGTAAAAAAGAAGAAAGTTGTTGGTTCATCTAAAATAAATTTGTATGAGATAGAAGAAGAACCATCTCATACCCAACTATCATATTCCAAGTCATCAGCACTGGGTCATGATTTTGTTATTGAATCTCTCAAGAAGCTGGGGGATGTCATTCTGATTTTTCCAGCCATTGATTCCAGATGCCAAATGCTTCTGCATAACATGAATCAAAAATCGGATTCTATGTTCATGGTGATGGATATGTGTGTTAAGCTAGAGGCTGATCACAAAAATTTCCTTATTGATTAAGAAGCTCACATAATTTCTTGCTAGAAGATGACCAAGTGGTCCAAGAAATTCCATGCATACTTTGAAGTGTTTGATCAATTTCAAGTAGAGGTCAAGAATTCTTTTGTCAATGAAGATTCCAGAATCATCAATCTTTCAGATTCTTTTAAGAAGAATTCAACTCTTGAGAAGGATGTTCAGATGCAGGAGGTTAAAGATATGAATGGGAAGATAATTTCTCTTGTCCAGTACTACAGAGAGGAAAAGGATCTTCGGATCCAGTTGTATGAAAAGGTTTTAAAGCAAGATGAAACACTTAAAGCTCAAGAAATGGTAATAGAGGCTCAAGATGAAAGAATCATTTCTTTAGAGAAGCAAGTTGAGGAAGACCATAAAGAGATGAATAAATTGACAACCATTCTGAAAAACCTGTTATCCAAGGAAAAAGAATCCAAATAAAATCTAACCCGATATTTTTTTGTACTGTTTTCCTTGTACTATTTCTTTCTAATAGTAATGAAATTTTAGTTACCTGTATTTTGGTTGGTTTCATGTACTAATTTTTCAAGTACTTTATTATCTTTTCCATTCCCTCAAACTCTTTTTGAAAATCACAAAGGGGGAGAATGAAAAAGAATTATAAGGAGATAATAAAAAATTCTAAAACTTAGAATAAACTTTCCTAAGGGGGAGTGTATCTAATGGGGAGTGTTCATTAAATAATATTTCCACATTTATAAGGAAAACTCCATTCTGGGAATCCATAATACAATCCTTAGAGTTACAAAGCCTATGGGGGAGTTAGTTGTATTCACTATCATCTATAAACAAAGGGAGATAAGCTTCAATTTCAAAGTTTATAAATTTATTCGAAGTCCATATATTATTTTTGAAAGGATGTTTGTTCTTTCCAAAATGGGGGAGATTTTTTATTCAATAAGGTTTTCCTTATGACTTTTCCATTCCTTCTTTTTTTGAAAATCACAAACACCTTATCTTTACGCAAATCTTTTTTATTCTATGCATTGCTTTTATAAGGAAAATTTTCTTTCTCTACGGAAATTTATCCTTACCGTATTTTCATTGTTCTTATTTTGACTAAGTATAAAATTCAGATTCATATTTGTAACCTTGGAATCCTATAAATACTTAGATATGAAGAATTCTGTTTTAGGATCCGAATTCGGGATATGAACTCTAATGAAGTTCCACTCCGAATTATGGATATGAACTGTAATGAAGTTCCAATTCGAATTCTGGATTGGAACTGTAATGAAGTTATACTCCAAATTCTGGATATGAACTCTAATGAAGCTCCACTCCGAATTCTAGATACGAACACTCATAAAGCTCCATTCTGAATTATGGATACAAACTCTCATGTATTTTGACTCTGAATTCTGATTACAATCTTTATAAGTTCTAAATCAGAGTTCTCTGAATTCAGACTCAGAACTCTTATGAGTTCTGACTCCTAATTTCCATGAACTCTGACTCCGAACTTTGTAAGTTCTAGTTCCAAATTCTGATGAAACCAGACTATGTATTTCTACAGAATTCAGTTTCCGAATTCCTACAAAACAGAATCTAAATATCTTTTTATTATAGACTCTGAATTCCATTTTGGTTAGACTCTGAACTTTTATTTGCTTACATTATGAATTTCAGTTTTGATTATTCTTAAACTTTTTTCACTATAAAATTATTCCATGCCTTCAGTTACATAGTATTTGTTATAAAATGATGTCGTCCATTCTGTTTATAACTAACTGTTGGTTGAGTGACACGTATACAAGTCCCTCCGAAATTGAAGGAGAAATATGACCATTGGAGCTTCGCCTATAAATAAGAGCTCATTTGAAAAGAAGCTACAACTTTGACACTGATATTGGACTAAGTTCTGTTGAAGTGATTTCTAGAGAGAGAGGCTCTTATTAACTCTCAAATATTCATGCAGAAAGTTTGAATAGCTTGTTCAAACTTTTTCTTATGTAGACTTGCTTCATGAGACTCCGAATGTTGGTGATTACATTCGACAGCTTCCAGGGATAGGAAGACAAAGGTGCTGACTACCTTGAAGTTTGAGGGCTTCCTTGCTGAGGAAGACAGAGGTTCTAACTACCTTGAAGTTGAGGTGTTGCAAGTATAGCAAGATAGAGACTCCGATCTTCGTATCGAGGGCTTACCCAGGTGTGGGTAAGATAGACTTTCATGAAAGTATAAATCAAGGGACCTTTATCCAAGGTTGTTGGATACCCTTCTCTTTGGGTTAAAATATTTATATCTTGTTACTTGTTTTTGTTACAAGTTTTTCCGCTACATCTTGTGTTGTAATGAAAATATAACCTTCTTATATTTATTTACACTTATACTCTGATTAATTTAGATTTTATATGCTTTAAGGTAGAATCTCATATTTTAATCTTTGGTTATGTTTCATTTTCCGGATCCATATTTTCGGAATCATATTCCCAGAACTAGTTTCTTGGAATCACTTTCCAGTTTTAAGCAAGTGTGTAGAACTAGAAGTTATAACTTCAAACCTTCTTCCAATTCTCCAATTGGTTTTTGAGGTGTTGTGAATTTTATTAGTTTAACTTTGTTAAACTTATATATTTCCCTGTTTAAGGAAATTTTTAAAGTATACAATTCACCCCTCTGTATATTGAGCATCTACATTGTTATTTCGATCCTACAGAAACACCCACTACAGCGTAGTGACGGGGCAACTGTTTCTTTAAAAAATTCCATGTCATAATGACTTAGAAACAGAAAGCTGGACTCATTAATACCTCTTTTTATTTTTGAATTCCAGACACGTTTCCTTTTTTATTGGGATAATCGAATGTCGCTCGTTGACAAGGATTGAGAGGAATCTCTAGAGAATAACCTCAGCGACGAATGACAATAAATCGAAGCTGTGAATCATTGTGCCAATGTAGTTGAAGGATCTCGATGACGATGACAACACGACCCATCATTAGTAATTGATCCCAGTCGATATAGGGTTTTGTTATTCAATTTCTTTTCCCCACTTTTGATTTAAACAACAAACATGGATCAACAACGAACATGTTGATCCGCAAATTTAGATGTTCTTGCAGGAGGGTTTTATTGGGATGATTCAGAGAATAGATCCATGTTGAATTGTTGTTGTTTGATTCTACTACTTTTAATCCTACTAATGGGAGCAGATCAATGCCATGACGAATGACAATGGAGGTTCGTTCCTCGTTTTGTTCTTTAGATTTTCATCCCCCTTTTTCTTTCGTGCGTTCTTCGTGTTCTTTGTGGGGATATTAACAATGGATCATTTCACATATATTTTGCAACACAACGATCCAAAATTGGAGATTCGAAACCACATTGACCTTACAGAGGTACAACGATGATGACGGACGACGAATCGGACCGGATCAGGAAGGGCCATTTTTCAAGTGTTCTTCACGTGGGTGGATCGTTGCACATTTTTGGAGCCGATTGGAGGTCCCAAAACAATGGAATATGCTTCATGTTTTTTGGGAGACTAAAACCTGGGAGTTTCATGGCGATCGGACGGCCGGATCGACAAACAAGACATCACAGAAGGTGCG
This sequence comes from Viscum album, assembly GCA_963277665.1. Classification (NCBI taxonomy): domain Eukaryota; kingdom Viridiplantae; phylum Streptophyta; class Magnoliopsida; order Santalales; family Viscaceae; genus Viscum; species Viscum album. The sequence goes on along the minus strand of OY728163.1, from coordinate 1,635,772,797 downwards.
ACGGTGGAGGTTTTTGTTTTGGGAAATTTCGAGAAATACACAGCATTTATCTCCGAAGAATACGCCTTGTGGTCTAGCTCAGTGGCGGATAGGGTTTCATGTGCCAGATTGGAATCACATGGCATGTAACCCAGGTCACACAGCGTGTCGGACTTTCCCCAAAGCTCGATGTGTATCTTTGAAGGTATAGGGACATGGGTTGGACTACACAGCTTAAGACGACACAACATGTATTCTCTATACTGCATGATAGCAGTGGCTACGTAGAACTCGGCGTGTATCCCGGGGATACACGGAAATGGGATGGAGTACTTGGTGTGTACTCCATCACACGACCATGCGAGGTCTGTAATGTGGGTCACCCCGTGTACTGATTACACGGGTTGGAGTACACGGGTTTATGACCGTGTACGATCACATGGATAGCGTACACGGATCCAGCCCTAGTTACTCAAACACGGTGTGTACACCATACTACATGCCGTTTAATCACATTTCTACACGACTAGACCTATTACATGGGACATTGTATACGGGCAGTAACCGGGTTCAAACAACACGACATGTATCTTTTCTACACACCTTGTACTTTTTGGAAAATGGCATTGTCCTCTTGTTCACTGTATCTTCGACATCATTCATTTGGGTTAGTTCCCATTCTTCTCATTCCTCTGAAGGTTAGGCATCATTTCCTTCTACCAGATTATGATCCCTTCCGCAGGATTCTCTGTGATAGAGTCGACATCCCTCTGAGAGGCCTGGAGCGAGATCCTCTATCTATTCGTAACCCTAGGTAGAGTCAGTCATCGACATGACCAACTCTATTAGGTATTGATTCTATAAGTAGCTGGTGAATCACCTAGCTGGTGAATCCGGATGAGTGGCGGTATCCTCCATGGCCCTGGCAGTGATCCTCATCTGTGTATCGTGATCTTTTCCACTCAGGTGTGTGTCTCCCGTAATGAGTGATTTTATATATCATGATCTTCCCACTCGAGAGTGTGTCTCCTGTAATGAGTGTATCTACCTCTCGTTACATTTCCCGATGAATAGTACTTCTCGAATGGACGCCATCATAGTTACCAGACTCGTGGAGTGTGTTCCTCTAGAATGGGTACATCATGGAATATTTGAAATCAATCCCTAGCGGGGGGGGGGGGGGTATGCGGTTGTGTGACTTGTCTCTAGACTATGGGTCTGGGTTTTGAGTATATTTGGATTGTGAAGTCCTATTTAGTTGACAAATATTGTGTAGAGATGATTGTGCCTTTCCTTTGTGTATTTGCTTTGTGTTTTTTGGTGTCCTCTATTGAGTATTGTTATACTCACCCCTGCATGGGCTTTTACCACATGTGTCATGTCATGTGCAGATGAGCAGCCTTTTGACAGAGTCTGGAGAGGACTAGGATAGGACCGGGCTTTCTGAGATCCCTACAGGTCGGGGTGTTCCTTCGGCTACAAGCAGTAGTCCTAGTTCCTTGTGCTGTTTACAGGTTAGACTTTGCAGTTTTTAGACTCTTCTTTTTGTTGGTGTGCTTGTACTCTATCCCAGGTTACATTTAGTACTTTACCTTCCACCATACTCTGTTGGTTGGGTTTAGTTGTTTTCATGCATTTTCTTCCTTAGTGGGTTTTACATTTCAACATTTGTGGGCTTGGATATTTGTGTGTGGGTACAAGTTCATAGGCAATTTCTCCCATGTAGTAATATCCCTACTCGGTGCTAGTCACCAGCCCTCGGCCTATTGGAGGTAGGCTTAGGGAGTCACGGTGCGGGCCTCACTGGGTTGGGTCATGATAGAGTGGCATCGGAGGTGGTCAGTTCTACCTTAGGACCAAGAGTATGTGAGATTGGTTTGGGGAAACAGTGTTTATTTCGTGCTTGGCTTTCAGGCCAGAGACACCAGTGTTGGTGCGGTGGCCGACATATCCATACACCATGACTTTGATAACCTTATTTTAAACTCGGTATAGGAAAACACTGGTAGAGGGGAAATAAAATAAAGGTATATGCATTATATAGGAATGAGTTGTGTTTTCCATGTCCTTTGTGTTAGCTATCCAGATATACTCATTAACCATGGAACATCTTGTTTTCTTACAGGATTTCTCCACGATGAATAACAGATTGGATGCAGTAGCACGATCCTGAGGATGACCCCCTCAATGACAAGGCTTTGATACAGGGACCAGTTCCCCAGGCATTGCCCCAGGTGGTACACCTGCTATACCGCCACCAGTGGAGCAGCCTATGGTACCTGCAGTACTGACCGACGAGGAGCATAGGCTGAGCGTGCTACATGAGTTCTAGAAACGGAGAACCCTTAGGTTCTGAGGCAAGCCCAACACTCATGCGGCTGAGGACTGGCTAGAGGCAGTGACCGGAGTTTTCCATCTAGTGAGGACACCATCAGACTAGATGGTGATCCTAGGAGTGAGCCTTCTTCAGGGTTCGGTGGGACAATGGTGGAGTATGACCACACAGACTCATGACGAGGAGACTCTTCCATAAATAGAGTTCGAGCAACTCTTCAGGGAGGATTTATCATCAGTTACACTGAGATCCATACACATCCTGAAACTTATTCAGCTTCAACATGGAATTTTGATGGTAGCTGATTATTCATCGAGGTTCACTAACCTCACCCGGTACTTAATGGATATGGTCAGGGATCAGTACTTCAGAGCTCAGACCTTCGAGCGAGGTCTACGATGAGACATCCGAGCTAGTGTCTTGCCTCTTTGCATTTTGACTTATGATGGATTGCTCAAGCAGGCTTTTGTGATCGAGAGCTTATTGTTAGAGCAGAGACAGCTGACAACAGTCAGCGGCATGCAGAAAGGTGTAGAGACCTTGGCAGCAGGGAGCCGACATCGGACATAGGGATCAGGATGTGAGAGATGTCAAAGGAGGACCCAGGAAATGGGATCAATGGTTCATGGCTCTCAGGCTGGAACATGTCATCCTAGGGAGAATGGTGCTACCTGTGCGATGGTGGGGGACATCTCGCTAGATATTGTCCGACACATCGAACAGCTGAGGCAGAGAATGGAACAGACAGACCCACCAGGCGGTGGGCATGGCAGAGGAGAAGGGAGAGTTGCATGTGGTGGAAGATGCTTTGATCTACTTCCACCACCACCCCCAAGAGGTCCGCAGCAGGCTCAGAGAGCTGGGGGGTAGGGGCGGGGATAGCTGCATGCGGTCGAGGCATATAACCCAGGTACTCTAGGGATGATAAGATGTATGATCTGTGTCTTTTCTACCTTAGTTGTCGTACTTATAGACATAGGTTCCAATCATTCCTTCAATGCCACATGTCTTTTATGAAACCTTGAGATTTTGGTAGAACTGTTGACTCGATCCTTATGCTGGGGACACCTACGGGAGGAGACTCGACGATCGCAAACCTTTGTAGATAGTGTAATCTTACCCTTGGAGGTGAGAGTTTCAGTTGGAACATCTTGGTGGTAGCATCGACGACTTACAACGTCATTATCGACATGGATTGATTATCTTCATTCCATGCCCAGATTGACTATTTTAGGCAAAGAGTGTGGTGTTTTTGCTGTGATGGAATGAGGGTTTCCTTTGTCAGAGAAAAGGAGACCCTGGCGGCACAGAATGGGCTAACGCATAGGAGGGTGCAGTCGATCCCTCATTAGATGGATAGCCTTACCCTTGGAGTAGTATATGTTGTGAGATCTCAGTTCCCGACAGTAGTGCTGGAGTACGAGGACTTCTTTCCGGAAGATGTCCTAGGATTACCTCCCCACTGGGAAATCGACTTCTGCATCCACTTACACCTCGGGACGACACCGATTTTCTCACCAGCATATCAGATGGATCCCGTAGTGCTTCGTGATCTGAGGGTGCAATTAGAGGATTTTCAAAGAAAGGGTTTTGTGATACCGAGTGTTTCACCCTAGGCGGCCCCGGTCTTGTTTTCCAATAAGGCAGACGGGAGTTTGAGGTTGTGTATGGATTACAGGTGCATGAACCAGGTGACAGTGAAGAATATGTATCCACTTCCGAGAATCGATGACCTCTTTGACCAGTTCAAAGGGTCATGGTGGTTCTCGAAGGTTTACCTTTGATCTGGGTATCACCAGTTACGAGTACGAGATGAGGATATACCGAAGACGTCTTTTAGATGCCGCTAAGCTCACTATCAGTACTTGGTGATACCTTTCAGCATGATGAACGACCCCACAGTGTTCATGGGACTGATGAACCAGATCTTCCAGTCGTACTTGGACCGGTTCGTAGTGATCTTCATCGATTAAATCCTTGGGTACTTGGCATCAGAGGAAGAGCATGTGAGACACCTGTAGATAGTTCTAGATGTACTCTAAGAGCACCGGAATTTTGGGAAGCTCTCGAAGTTTCAGTTCTGGATTCAGGAGGTTCACTTTCTGGGACATGTCATCTCAGCAAATGGGGTAGCTACAGACCCAACCAAGGTGAAGGCTATGTTAGCATGGGATCCACCTAGGATTGTGATGGAGGTGTGGAGATTCCTTGGGTTGGAAGGATATTTTTGGATATTCATTTCTGATTTCTCCCGGATATCAGCACCGATGACAGCCTTGACAAGGAATGGGAAACCCTTCGTGTGGATGGAGAGGATGCAGATTACCTACAATCGATGGATGTTAGCCCTACACTCTTACAATGAGTTAGGGAAGCACAGATTGGGGATTTCAACTGTGAGACATTACATGCTCATTTATCCACAGGGCATTCTCTTGATGGATATTCACAAGGTGGGGATCACATACTTATTTTCAGAGGACACACAGTTGTACCTGTGGCATTCCAGGAGGGGTCCTAATGGAGTTTAATACATCACCCTTGGAGGTACATCCTGGAGTGGAAAAGATGTACCAGGATATATGTTGATAGTTCTAGTGGTTTGGCATGAAGAAAGAAGTAGCAGAGTTCATTTCCCGATGCCTCACATGCCTGCTGGTGAAGGATGAGCACCAGGTTCCAGTGGGATTAGCTCACCCCTGGACGTTCTAGAGTGGAAGTGGGATGGAATATCGATGGAATTCGTGACAGGCTTACCAAGGATGTCCCAGGGGAATGATTTCATCTGGTTGATCATTGACTGACTCACCAAGTCGGCCCACTTCCTAGATATTAGGGATCATAGTTTCGTAGATAGCTTGGTATGCCTCTACGATTTGGAGATCCTTCAGCATAATGGTGTCCCTTTGATGATAGTATCAGACTAAGATTCCCTCTTTACATCCTGGTTGTGAAAGGGATTGCAGGTGTCCTTTGGGACTCAGCTATGCTTGAGCACAACATTTCATCCCAGGACAGATAGTCAGACGGAGAGGCCCATTCAGGTTATGGAGGATATGTTGTGGGCCTATATCCTGGACTTTGGTCACATTTGGGAGGACCACCTACCACTGGTGGAGTTTTTGTACAACAATAGTTACCACTCCACTATTGGTATGGCACCGTTCGATGCCTTGTATAAAAGGCCATGTTGTTCACCGCTTTGCTGGACCGACCCTAGAGAGTCAGTGCTCATGGGTCCAGAGTTGGTGTGAGCTACCACCGAGAAGGTGAAAATCATCTAGGAGAGGATGAAAACTACACAGATCTGGCATAAATCTTATTCTTATAGATGATAGAGACCTCTGGAGTTTTAAGAGGGAGACCACGTCTTTCTTTGGGTCTCACATAAGCGAGGGTTACTGAGATTTGGCCTGGGTAGCAAGCTATCTCTGAGGTTCATCGAAACTTTCCAGATATTGTGCAGAGTTGGCGAGGTGGAGCATTTCCTAGATATACTGCCACATTTGCATCAAGTAAATGATGTCTTCCACGTGTCATAGAGAAGAAGGTACATGCATGACCCATCACACGTCATCATTTGGTTCGAGCTGGACATCGAGGCTGAAGTGACCATTGTTGAGTACCTAGTGGAGATAGAGGATCGGCAGGAGAGGATCCTTCATGGGAAATCGATTCCCCTTGTGTGCATTCATTGGCAGCATGAGAATCATCAGGAGAGCACGTGGGAGAGGGAGGCTCAAATCTGTGCTCCGTACCCACATCTTTTTTAGTAGGCTTGTTTTGGCTTTTCACGGACACAATGCCCCAATGTGGGGAGAATTTATTATCTCGGATTTTTTCATGTATTATTTTTGAATATTATATGGAATTATTTTGAGACTAGGAATAGATAAAGCACATCATTCTGAGGCTCGGTGATCCCAAAATGGTGGTTCAAACTTTTTTTATGTTAAGTGAGTCGCAACTTGTGTGTGGTTCTGATAGTTTCCAAATGAATGCCCTGATTAAAAAATATGAGGGCACCATTGCGTCTGAGATGACGACTTTACCTAAGAATGGGTCTAACCTCGTCTGGCATGGGTCAAGGGAAAAAGATAATTTTCTGACATTTTTAGTAAAATAAAAATAAAAATAAAATCCCAATTTTTATTTTTTTTTATGGAAACATCCGCTGCAACACGGCGATGGGGAAAATGTTTCTTTAATAAATGTCATATCAAAATGACTCAGAAAAGGCAAGCTAGAATCAATAATACTGCAGCGTATTTTTGAATGCCAGACACATTTCCCTTTTCTATTGGGATAGTTGAATGTTGCTCATTGGAAAGGATTGAGAGGAAACTATGGAGGAAAACCCTCGACAATGAATGATGACAGATCGAAGATGTGAATCGTTGCACCAACACAGTTAAAGGATCTCGATGAAGATAGATACATGACCCTTCACCAGCGATCGATCCTAGTTCAGATAGTGGTTTGTTATTTAACTTCGTTTCCCCACTTTTTATTTAAATGGCGAATGCGAATAAACCAAAAACAAATTGATCTGTGGATTCATTATTTCTTTCAGGAGGGTTTTATTGAAACTATACAGGGAATTGATCCATGTTGAATTGTTATTGTTTGATTCTTCTCCATTTAATCATACTAACGGGAGTGGATCAATGTCATGAAGAACGACGTTGGAGGTTTGTTCCTCGTTTTGTTCATTGGATTATCCTCCCCCTTTTTCTTCCATGCATTCTTCGTGTTCTTCATGGGGAGACGGAAAACGGATCATTGAGAATCCATTTTGTGATAAAACGATCCCAAATTGAGTATTCGACACCACATCAACCTTTCAGAGGTGATATAACAATGGCAGAAGACGAATCAGACTAGATCGGGATGGGTCGTTCTTCGAGCATTCTTCACGCGGGTGGAACGTTGCATGTTTTCAGAGCCTATCAGAGGTCCAAAAACAACAGAATCAGTTTCATGGTGTTATGGTGGCCAAAACCTATTAGTTTCCTGGTGATTGGACGACCGGATCGATGGACCTGACATCACGGAATGTGTGACGGTGGAGGTTTGTGTTTCTAGAAATTTCCAGAAATACTCAGCGTGTATCTCCGAAGAACACGCCCTGTGGACTACCTCAGTGGTAGCAAGGGTTTCGGGAATGAGATAGAAATCACACGATGTGTGACCCAAGTCACATGGAATGTCAGACATTTCCTGTAGCTCGAAGTGTATCTTGGAAGGTAAACAGACATGGGTTGGACTACACGGCTTCAGACGACACAGTGTGTACTCTCTACACCACATGATAGAAGCGGCTACACAGGACTCTTCATCTATCCCAGGGATACACGGACATGAGATGGAGTACATGGAATGTACTATATCATAAATCCAGGAAAGTCCAGTAAAGAGGGTCACCCCATATACTGATTACACATATTGGAGTACACAGGTTTATGACTGTGTACGGGCACATGGAAAACATACACGGACCCAACCCCAATCACTCGTACATGAAATGTACACCTTACTTCATTCCGTGTACTCACTTTTCCACACGACCAACCTTACAACACGGGCCGTTGTACACGGTCAGTACACGGGGTCAGACAACACAGCCTGTAACTTTTCTACACACAATGTACTCTTTGGAAAATTGCATGGTCCTATTATTCACCGTATCTTGGGCATATTTCTTTTGGGTTAGTGCCCCTTCTTCTCGTTCCCATGAAGGCCATGCATCATTTCCTTCTACAAGAGTATGATCCCTTCATCATGAATTTATGTGATGGAGTCGACATCCCCCCGAAAGGCCCAGAGCAAGATCCTCTACTCATTCCTGACCCTAGGTAGAGTCAGGAATCGACAAGACCACCTGTACCAGGTGTTGATCCTCTACCTAGCTAGATAATCACATAGCTGGTGAATCCGAATGAGTCGCGATATCCTCAATGGCCCTAGTAGTGATCCTCATCTGTGTATCGGGATATTTCCCACTCAGGAGTGTGTCTCCCATAATTAGCGCTTCTATCTATCGTGATCTTCCCACTCAGGAATGTGTCTCCCGTAATGAGTTCGTCTACATATCGTGACATTCCCTGGTGAACAGTACTTCTATGATGGACATTATCAGAGTTAAAATACTCGTGGAGTGTGTTCTCCTTGAACAAGTAAATCGTGGAATCTTTGAACTGAATCCCTAGCAGGGGGGATGTGGTTGTGTGACTTGTCTCTAGACTAAGGGTCTAGGTTTTGAGTATATCTGGATTGTGATCTTCTATTAAGTAGACATATATTATGTTGTGCTGACTGTGCCTTTCATTTGTGTACATGCTTTGTGTTTTTCAGGGTCCTCTACTGAGTATTGTTATACTCACCCATGCCTGGGATTTTCTAGAACATGTCATGTCTTGTGCAGAAGAGTATCATTTTTACAAATTCTAGGGTGGACCAGGATAGGGTTGGGCTTTCTATGTTCCCTAAAGGCCAAGGTGATCCTTCAGCTATGAGAAGCAATCCCAGAACATCATTTTGTTTATAGGTTGGACTTTGCAGTTTTCAGACTATTGTTTTTTTTGGGCTTGTATTCTGGCCCAGGTTACTTTCAGTACTTTAACTTCCATCATACTCTGTTGGTTGGGTTTAGATGTATTCATGAATTTTGTTCCTTAGTGGGTTTTAAATTTCAGAATTTTTGGGCATGGATATGTGTGTGTGTGTACAGGTTCTTTGGTAATGCCTCCCATGTAGTAATATGCCTACTCAGTGCTAGTCACCAACCCCCGGCCTATTGGAGACAGGCTTGGGGAGTTATGGAATGGGCCCCATTGGGAGATGTCATGATAGAGTGGTATCAGAGGTTTTCAGTTCTACTTTAGGACCAAGAGTCTGTGAGATTGGTTTGGGGAAACAATGTTAATTGTTTCGAGCTTGGATTTCAGGATAGAGACTCCAGTGTTGGTGCGGCGGCAGATGTATCCATAAACCAGGACATTGATAGCCTGGTTTTTGACTCAGTACAAGAAAACACTGGTTTTGGGGAAATAAAATAAAGGTACATACATCATATAGGAATGGGTTATGTTTTTCATGTCCATTGTGTCAGCAATCCAGATGTTCTCATTGACCATGGTAAATCATGTTTCCTTATAGGATTCCTCCACGACGCGTACCTGCTAGGATGAAGCAGCAATATAATGAGGTTGACCCCTCAGTTTCAAGGATTCGATACAAGGACCAGTTCCCCAGGTGGTGCACCTACTATACCACCACCAGTGGAGCAGCCCGTGGTACCCGCAATACTGACCGACGAGGAGCGTAGAATGAGTGCGCTCCTTGAGTTCTAGAGACATAGACCCCTCAGGTTCCGAGGCAAGCCCGAACTTTTGGCGGTTGAGGACTGGTTTGAGGCAGTGACCAGAGTTTTCTGTCTAGTGAGGACACCGATAGGACATATCGTGATCATAGAAGAAAGAATTCTTTAGGGTTCGGCTGGACGATGGTGGAGTCTAACCACACATACTCACGATGAGGATACTCTTTCGTAAACAAAGTTTGAGTGACTCATTAGGGAGAAGTTTTCTCCGGTTACGCTGAGAGTCGTACACATCCAGGAGATTCTTCAGCTCTATCAGGGCTGTTTGACTATAGCTGATTATTCATCGAGGTTCACCAACCTTGCCCGGTACTTGATGGATATAGTCAAGGATCAACATTTCAGAACTCGTACTTTTGACTGTGGTCTATGAGGAGACATCCAAGATATTGTCTTTCCTCTATGAATTCCAACTTATACTAGAGTGATTGAGCATTATTTGGTGATTGAGAGCTTCTTGGAAGAAAAGAGACAGCCAATGATATTCATCAGCAGGCAGACAGGTGCGGAGACCTCAACAGCAGGGATCCAATGTCAGATGCAGGGATCAGGATGTGAGAGACGTCAGAGGAGGACCACAGAAAGGGGATCGATAGTCCAGTGCTTTCAGACTGGATCCATTCATCCTAGGGAGAAGTGGTGCTATGTGTACGATGGTATGGGACATCTCACCAGAGATTGTCCGACCCATCGAGCTGATGACAAGAAAGCGGTGGATGGACTATCGAGGTAGAGGCAAAGAAAGGAGCAGAAAAACCCTCCAGGTGGCAGACATGGCAGAGGGGCATGGAGAGCTTCAGGTGGTGGAAGATGCTTCGATCTACTTCCACCACCACCCCCAGAAAGTCTGCACTAGGCTCAGGGTGCTGGGGGTGAGGGGTGGGGAAAGGTGCATGCGGTGGAGGCATATGACCCAGTGACACTAGGGATGATACGAGGTATAATATGTGTCTTTTATACCTTAGATACTGTCCTTATAGACATAGGTTACATTCATTACTTCATCACCACATGTATTGTGCGAAACCATATGATTCTGGTAGAACCGTTGACTCGATCCTTTTGCTTGGAGACACTTATGGGAGGATACTTGACGATCACACACCATTGTAGACAATGTGATCTTACCCTTAGAGGTGAGAGTTTTGGTTGGAACCTCTTAGTGGTAGTGTCGAGGCCTTACTACATCATTCTCGGCATGGATTGGTTATCTTTGGTCCATGCCTAGTTTGACTATTTTAGGAGAAGAGTGCATTGTGTCTACCGTGATGGAACGATGATTTCATTTTTCAGAGAAAAGGAGACCCAGGTGACACAAAATGGGATCATGCCTAGGAGGGTGCAGTCGGTCACTCTTTAGATGGATAGACGTACCCTTGGAGTAGTAGATGTTGTGATCTCTCAGTTCCCAGTAGTAGTGGTTGAGTAAGAGGACGTCTTTCCCGAAGAGGTCCAAGGATTACCTCCCCACCAAGAAATCGACTTCTACATCGACCTACAGCCCGTAACGGCTCCAATTTCTTCACCAGCATATCATATGTTTCCCACATAGCTTCGTGAGCTGAGGGTGCAGTTGGAGGATTTGTAGAGTAAGGGTTTTGTGAGACCCAACGTTTCACCCTGGGCAGCCCTAGTCTTTTTTTCCAAGAAGGGAGACAGCAGTCTGAGGCTGTGCATAGATTTTTGGTGCTTAAACCAGGTGACGGTGAAGAATAAGTATCCACTACAGAGAATAGATGACCTCTTCGATCCGATGAGAGGGGAATGGTGGTTCTTGAAGGTTGACCTTCGATCAGGCTATCACCAGTTACGAGTACATGATGAGGATATAGCGAAAATGTCTTTCAAATTCTACTACTATCACTGTTTGTACTTGGTGATACCGTTCAGCATGATGAATGACACCGTAGTGTCCATGGGGCTGATGAAATAGATCTTACAGCCGAACTTGGACCGGTTCATAGTGATCTTCATCGACAAAATCTTTTTGTACTCGGCATCAGAGGAGGAGCACACAAGACACCTACAGATAGTTATAGATGTACTCTGAGAGCACTAGCTTTTTGGGAAGCTCTCGAAGGGTCAGTTCTGTATTAAGGAGGTCCACTTTCTGAGATATGTAATCTCATCAAATGGAGTAACTGTAGACCTAGCCAAGGTGGAGGCTTTGTTAGCATGGGATCCACCTCGGAGCATGATGGAGGTGCGAAGGATCCTTGGGTAGGAAGGATATTACCAGATATTCATTTATAATTTCTCCTGGATATCAGCACCGATGTCATACTTGACCAGGAAGGGCAACCCTTCATGTGGATGGAGAGGATGTAGCATAACTATAGTCGATGGTTGTCACAACAACACTCTTACAACGAGTTAGGGAAGCACAACTTGTGGATGTCGACTATGAAATTTTACGTTCTCACTTATCCATAGGACATGATCCTAATAAATATTCACAAGGTGGAGAGCATGTACTTATTTTCAGAGGACGCACTGTTGTACTGGTGGCATTGCAGGGGGAGGTCCTGAGGGAGATTCAAACATCCCCCTTGACAGTACATCCTAATGTGGAGAAGATGTACCAGGATCTCCTACGATAGTTCTGGTGGTCAGGAATGAAGAAGGAAGTAGCAGAGTTCGTTTTCTGATGCCTCACATTCCAGCAGGTGAAGGCTGAGAACAAGGTTGTAGTGGGATTAGCTCACCCCTAGAAGTTCCAGAGTGGAAGTAGGATGAAATACTGATGGACTTTGTGAAAGGCTTACCATGAAAGTCTTAGGGGCATGATTCCATCTGAGTGATCGTTGATCGACTCACCAAGTCGACCCACTTCCTAGCTATTATTGAGCATAGTTCCATAGAGAGATTGGGACATGTCTACATGAAAGAGATAGTTCGGATTCATGGTGTCCCTTCGAGGATATTCTTAGACCGAGATGCCTGCTATACATTCCGGTGGCGGAAGGGATTGCAGGAGGCCTTTGGGACTCTGCTACGCTTGGGCACATCATTTCATCTCCAGAAAGATGGTTAGAGGGAGAGAACCATTCAAGTTCTAGAGGATATGTGGCGGGCTAGTATCTTGGAATTTGGTCACAGTTGGGAGGACCACCTACCACAAGTGGAGTTTTCATACAATAATAGCTACCACTCCAACATTGGTATGGAACCATTCGGGGCCTTGTACAGAAGACCATGTCGGTCACCGCTTTGCTGGACTGACCCCAGAGAGTCAGTGATCATGGGTTCATAGTTGGTGCGAGCTACCACCGAGAAGGTGAAAATAATTCGGGAGCAGATGGAGACTGCACATAGCTAGAAGAAGTCTTATGCTCACAGATGACAGATACCTCTGGAGTTATAAGAGGGAGACCATGTCTTTCTTCGGGTCTCACATCGATGAGGGTAAAAGAGATTTGGCTAGGGTGGCAAGCTATCTCTGAGGTTCATCAGACCTTTCCGGATACTGTTCAATGTTGGTGAGGTGGAATACTGCCTACCTCTACCGCCATAGTTTCATCGGTTACATGATATATTCCATGTGTCGCAGCTGAGGAGGTACGTGCATGACCCATCGCACGTCATCGACTAGGGTGAGCTAGACATCGAAGCCTGAGTGACCTTTGATGAGTAGCCAGAGGAGATAGAGGATCAACAAGAGATGATACTTTGTGAGAGATTGATTCCCTTGTTGTGTGTTCATTGGTAGCACGAGAATCATCAAAAGAGAACGTGGGAGAAGGAGGTTCAAATCTGTTCCAAGTACCCATATCTTTTTGAGTAGTCTTGTTTTGATTTTGGAGGACGCAACGCCCGAAGGTGGGGACAATGTAGTGTCTCAAATTTTTCTATGTATTATTTTTTAATATTATATGGAATTATTATGAGACCAAGCATAGAGAAGACACATAATTCTGAGGCTAGGTGATCTCAGAAAGGGGGTTCGATCTTTTTTTAAGTTAAGTGAGCCAGCACATGTGCACGGTTGTGGATTTTTCCATGCTGATGCCCTTATTACCAAATCTGAGGGCACCTTTGCATCTAGGATGACAACATTACCTAAGAATAGGTCTAACCTCGACCGGTGTGGGTTGAGGGAAAAAGTTATTTTTCTTACATTTTGGGTAAAATAAAAATAAAAATAAATTCACAATGTTTATTTTTATTTTATGGAAACATCCACTGCAGTGCGGCGACTGGGCATCTGTTTCTTTATTAAATTCCTTGTCATAATGACTCAGAAATGGATAGCTGGACTCACTAATATCGCAGTGTATTTTTGAAAGCCATAAATGATTCCCTTTTTATTGGGATAATAGAATGTATCTCGTTTGCAAGGATTGAGAGGAAAATATGGAGAAAACCATCAGCAACAAACGACGACAGATCGAAACAGCGAATCATTGTGCCAACAAAGTTGAAGGATATCGAAAACGACGGTAGTGAAACCCTTCATCAGCGATCAATCCTGGTTGAGGTAGGGGTTTGTAATTTAAATTTTTTTTCCTGCATTGGATTTAAACGCCAAACACGGATCAACCACGAACAAGTTGATCTGTGGATTCAGACATTCTTATTGGAGGGTTTTACTGGGATGATTTAAGGAATTGATCCATGTTGAATTGTTTTTGTTTTATTCCTTTCCATTTAATCCTTCTAATAGGAACTGATCAACGTTGTGACGAACGACAGTGGAGGTTCGTTCCTCATTTTGTTCATTGGATTTTCCTCCCACATTTTCATGGCTCATTCTTCGAGTTCTTCATGGGGAAAAGAACAATGGATTGTTGTGCATACTTTTTTCAATGAAATGATCCCAAATTGAGGACTCGACACCACATCGACCTTGCGGAGGTGCGGCGACGATGGCAGATGACGAATCAGACTGGATCAGGAAGGGTTGTTCTTCGAACGTTCTTCACGCGGGTGGATCATTGTACATTTTCAGAGCCGATCGGAGGTCTGAAAACAACAGAATTGACTTAATGGTGTCAAGAAGACCAAAATATGGGAGTTTCATGGTGATCGGATGATCAGATTGATGAATGGGACATCACGGAAGGCACGACGGTGGAGGTTCACGTTCTTGGAAATTTCCAGAAATACACGGCGTGTATCTCCGAAGAACACGTCATGTGGACTAGCTTAGTGGTGGCTAGGTTTTAGGGCATCAGATAGGAATCACATGGAGTGTGACCTAGATCACATGGCGTGTCGGAACTTCCCGAAGCTCGGCGTGTATCTTATAAGGTACATAGACACAGGTTGGAGTGCACAAATTCAGACAACATGGCATGTACTCTCTAAGCATCATGATAGAAGTAGCTACATGGGACTCAGTGTGCACCCGGGGATACACGGACATGGGATGGAGTACATGGCATGAACTCCATCACACGGCCAGGCGAGGCCAGTGATGCGGGTCACCCCGTGTACCAATTACGTGTGTTGGAGTACATGAGTTTATGACAGTGTACGACCACATGGCCAGTATACATGGAGCCAACCCCTGTCACTCGGACATGGTGTGTACGCCGTACTACATGCAGTGTACTCACATTTCTACATGACTAGCCTTACAACACAGGCTGTTGTACACGGGAAGTACCCGGGGTTTGAAAACACTGTGTGTATCTTTTCTACACGCCATGTACTTTTTGGAAAATGGCATGGTCCTTTTGTTCACCATATCTTGGACATATTTCGTTAGGGTTAGTTCCCCTTCTTCTAGTTCCCTTGAGGTTCAGGCATCATTTCCTTCTATAGGAGTATGATCCCTTCAGCTAGACTTTCTGTGATAGAGTTGGCATCCCTCCGAGAGTCCCGGAGCGAGATCCTCTATCCATTCCCAACCCTAGGTAGAGTCAAGCATCGATGTGACCAACTCTACCAGGTTTTGATCCTCTACCTTGCTGGAGAATCACTTAGCTAGTGAATACAGATGAGTCTCGGTATCTGTAATGGCCCTTGAAGTGATCCTCATCTTTGTATTGTGACCTTTCCCACTCGGAAGTGTGTCTCCAATAATGAGTGTTTCTATCTATCTTGATCTTCCCACTTGGGAGTGTGTCTCCCGTAATGAGTGTATCAACCTCTTGTGATGTTTCCCTATGAACAAAACTTCTCGAACGGACATCATAAGAGTTACCAAACTCATGGAGTGTGTTCTCCTGGAATGAGTACTTCATAGAGTCTTCGAACTGAATCCCTAGCGGGGTGGGGGTGGGTGGTATGCGGTAGTGTGACATATCTCTAGACTATGGGTTTGGGTTTTTAGTATATCTGGATTGTGATCTCCAATACAGTAGACATATATTGTGTAGATTTGATTGTTCCTTTCATTTTTGTACAATATTTGTGTTTTTTGGTGTCGTCTACTGAGTATTGTAATACCCACCCCTGCATGTGCTTTGCCCGCACATGTCATTCCTAGTGCAGATGAGCATCCTTTTGACGGAGTCCAGGGCAGACCAGGATAAGACCGGGCCTTCTGTGTTCTCTATAGGCTGAGGAATTCCTTTGGCTACAAGCAGCAGTCCCAGTACCTCGTTGTGTTTGCAGGATGGACTTTTCAATTTTCAGACTCTTGTTTTTTTGGTGGGCTTGTATTCTGGCCTAGGTTACTTGGAGATGTGTGCATGTGTATAGGTTCTTATGAAATGCCTCCAATGTAGTAATATGCCTACTCGGTGCTAGTCACCATCCCCCGGCCAATTGGAGGCGGGCATGGGGAGTCACGGCACAGGCCCCACTGGGATGGGTCATGACATCTATGACGCATTCTCAAAGCACGTCCTCTAAAACCTATATCGTATGCTAAAACTGGCCATATGTATGGGGATGGTAAGCTCTAATAAAAATTACATGTATACCCAAATCCCTATGTAGCCCCTTCCAGAACCGAGATGTAAAACAAGAATCTGTATCTGAAACGATTTAGTTCAAAACACCATGCAAACATAAAATCTCTCAGATGTACAACCTTCCCAGCTCATCAACACTGAAGGTCTCCATGATTGGAAAGAAGTGTGCATCCTTCGTGATTCATTCAATGACAACCCAAAATACATTGTTCCCTCAAGGCGATCTTGGTAAGCCCATCATGAAACCATTCCACTTCCACTCAAGAATGGGTAACGGCTGCAAATGCCTTGTTGGTTGCTGATCCTCTGCCTTCACCTGCTGATAGGTGGAACACCTCATGAAAATACCAGCGACATCTCTCTTCATGTCTAGCCACCAATACTGATAGTCTAGATCTCTATACATCTTGGTGACACCTGGATGAACTTATCAAATAGAAGAATGTAAATCTCGCATCAGCTCCACACATATATCTGATGACACCCAAAATCGCCCATGAATGCTCAAGATTGCAACCTCTCCTACGGTCCAACTAGGAATAGGGTCCTTTCCTAAATCACTCTCTTGTAGGACAAGGCCTTCAGCTTCTGATAGCTTCCTCATTCGCACTCGTAGAAGTGTATTAGAGGTAACAGCTATAGAGGAAAGAAACATTTATCCTAGTATGTCATGCACCTCCAAAGGCATCTTAGAGAAAAAATCATAAGCTGCCACTCACTACTACCCTCCTAAACTTCCTTTATATGAGTCTTCATGCTCAAAGCATTATCCACTACATTTCATTTCCCATGCATGTAATAATTATCAAAACAAAAGGATGGAAGGTACTCAACCCACCTTCACATTATCAAATTCATATCATGTTTAGTGAATATATACAGGAGACTTTTTGGTTGGTGAAAACCACAAAATTCTATCCCAAAAGATAATGTCTCAAACATTGTAAAGCATGAACAACAACAACTAACTCAAGATCATGAATCGAGTAATTCCTCACATGTGGCCTTAACTACCGATACCCATATGCAATTAATCCTTCCCCATACATAAGCACTACCCCTAGCCCGATACCTGATGCATCATAGTAAATATTATAGCTCTTGCCTGGATCTGGAAACACTAGTATCATTGCTAATGTCAGCCACCCTCTGATACCACAATGTAACGTCCCAGATTCAAGTGCCAACTAGGGGTGAGAAAGTGGAAGGATTCAGATACTAGAATACACGCATAAACTCTACAGTATATGGGGAAGGATGTGGTGCTCCCCTAATGTTCTACATAAACATCATGAAGCCCTCTCAGAACTATGAATCAGTACTAGTATGTGGGATAATGGATGGTTCCAAGACCAGGACGATGGGAGGATCTACTTGTAGTTCCTTCCCAGCCAGGTCCGGTTTCTGATTGATTCCATGTATCTGGAATAAAACCGGAGGATGTATTGATGGAATGACTCTTTAAATTCAAGAACACAACTCAGTTCATGGATTTCAAGGAGTGAAACATTGAAGTACTGGAAAGGATCAGGAGAAAAAAACAATAAAATAAAAATACAAGAAGTAGTAATAATATCATAAAATAGTAAAAAGTGGAAGACAATGAGTAAATAAATAACTAGAGCTCATATATAAATGACGCATTACGAATATGTCTAGGAAAGCAGCCAATCATGTAACAATGCTAGAATACAGTTCAAAACCAAGTACAATGAAACCAAAAAAAGTAACCAACTCCAACAGCATAACAAGCCTAATCTTGGTCCCATGCTCACCAACTCAACAACAATCAAGTAACTGATGTAGAAGGGAACCTTCCCTTATCTATACCTGCAACAATATAATCTGTTTCAGCTCAAAATCAGGACCCCAACAGGGTGTGAGATGAATTCCAGTAGGCAACCTCCCAATGATCTATGCCTATCAGTCAGTGAATATATATAGAAGTCAATATGAAAAATTATTCAATAAACAAGAAAGTAATCAAAATTATAAAACACTATTGTAACACCCCAAGCTTCCACAGTACATTTCCCTTTGAATAATTCAATGGCGAGCATTGTACGCAATTTCGAGATTCTTATACACCGCAACAAATCAAACTAGCCGTTATGAATAGTAATACCTACTTTTTAAAATTTTATAAAATTCAATCTCTCAAAATGGACTTCATTTTTGGATTCGGAATATCGAAATTTGCCTAGGGTGATGTTTTGGTACTTTTCAGATAACTTTCATATTTTGATGAATAGTGAAAATTACTAAATTTTAATTAAAAACATCTTTTTTAATCGAAAGAATTAATATTGATAAATTATGAGTTTGAGTGGTTTTAAAGTATATTTAGAATATAGTTTTACTATTTAATTCAATGTTTTTCATTGGACATAACTTCACAATTAAACCAGACATAAACAAGTGCCAATATTTTGATAGTTATTATCTCTTAAAAACACGCTTTTTGTTTTAACAACGGGAATTAATTTTAAATTAATTTTTTCCACTTCTGTGTTTTGAATTCGGAAAAATGTATTCCATATTTTGAATCATGATGTTAAAATTTTGTAAATATGAATCTTTTATTTTTATACATTTTGAATAATTACTTCGGTAAATATTTTATTTACCATGGTTAAAGGGTAAATCCTGTAAATAAGGGTTAAAACATAATATTATAATAATACAAAATCACCCTAAAACGTGTCCTAAGTTATTGGATGATACATTTCTGACCATGGGAATATTTGGGACGATTTGGGACCCCATTGAGCCACTTGTAATTGATAGGGACACTTTAATTTAATTAAGTTAAAATGAATACAAAAATGACACAAGAATATATCTTTTAGAAAAACAATTGTTACATAAGGTTATATATGTTGGATTTTAGAATATAAATATTATTTAGAAAGATAAAAAGATTTCCTAAATAATTTTATTTTATTTATAATTTTTAGAAAATAAATAATTTAATTTAGTTATGACACAATGGTGATGCAGTAATTACCATAATAGTGAAAAATTAAAATTATTGATATTGTAGATACCCAAATAAATATAATTTGAGACTTTTTATGAATTAAACTAATTTCATAGGTTAATATTACATGTTAGGAATGGTTTCATTATCGTTTTTCTAAGGAATCATTCTGTTATGAGTTTTACAAAAATCAATTATTGAATAGTGTCAAAATTGACATAAAAGAGTTTTTAAAACAAATATTATATTATTAATTGATATTAAATTCGTAAAAATATAAGGTTTGTCCAAGAGACTTATATAATGATAGGTGTATCATTAATGGACCGCGTGGGGGACTCTTGGATGTATTTAGTATGTTTATTAACCATATAATATAAAAATACAAAGAGACATTGTAAAAGTGAAACTAATTAACTAAGAGTTAATACTTAAAGATAAGGTTAATATAATGACCCAAACCGTATAAATTATATTTTTTGAGTGGTTTTAAACCTATACCCACCTTAAAATTTAAATAATCCACTTCGGAGCCATTATAAACCGAATATGAATTTATTATAAAATAATATTTTCAGCTCTTCCAAAGGTGCCCCTCACCCCTCTTATAAAAGGGCACTCCCCCTTCTAATTACTTCACACCTTCAAAGACTTTTGGTTCAGACAACCCCTGCCCAAATACTCTTTCAACTTCCTTAAATACAACCTAGAGGCCATAGTTAGATCAGAAAGCTAACCTATGGAGCCCTTTTGATCAAATCAAAAGGAAGAACCCGAAGAAGAGGTAATGTTTTTACCACCATTTTTCAAATTCTTTTCTTCTTAAACTTCTTCTTTCTTTGTTATTCCCATTATAAATTAACAAATCTTGTATCTCCTATATACTGTAATAATATTATAAATATAGTACAACCATATTCAGAATTCTATCCATCCTTTGAATGACATGTCACCATACGTGCGTACGTACGGCTTACCATCTCCACGTCGTGGTGTAATTGTCATTAAATAAATTATTATTTGGATGGGTATAATAATGATGTTTAATTCATGTAAATAATATATATAACATGATAATTATTCTGTATATATGATATACCATCTAATTATATATTATTTTATCATCAAAATAATGATATTGTCGCTCGTGCGTACGTACGGACTACCGTCTCCACGAACGCGATGAGATTCATTCTCCATCGTATCCATTCAAGTATAATTATTATTTTATTATTTAAAAATAATTTCTAAGGGCTTGATATCATTCTGGATATGAATAAGATAAAACCTATCAATGACATACATGTCTTACGTAACAAAACATATAAAAGAAAATGAGTAAGTTAACACCCGAAACAATGGTAATACTAAGATATTATTAAAAAATAAATGTTAAAAGATCATATATGATATCATATTAAGGTAAATTATTCTTGTATAATTCAATAACAATTATTTCACCATTATACACGAGGTTAACCTACCGTCGACCAAGGAAAAATTACAAAGTAAGGGGTTTCTTATCTCACTTTTAATTCCGTGAGATTTCCATTGTTCACCACTTATTTATTTCATGTGGTGTGTGTACTGCCCATGATTGTATTCATTGTGAAATATTCTTTAATTTATGGATATTTACATCAATATTGTATTATCCTTCTTTCATGGGTGCATGTTTCATAAGTTACCAAATCGATAAGGGAATTTGAAATTTCAATTTCCACTCATTCGGCTTTACGCATACTTCATTGATTATTTTACTCCAAGATTATGTGTAGAATCAATATTCATTTGACTATGTCATAATTTCCACTCCCCTTTCTGTGTATATGCTTTTTATACACATAATCACTCCATTGATAAATTCTCAATTCATCGGTATGAACTTGATAAGAGTAATTTTTACTCAATCTCGATTTGTTGAGATAAACATTTAATTCATTGGTGTTTTTTTTACAAGAATATGTGTGAATGTCCTTTGATTGTTTTACACTTAATATCCAATCACAGTTAGTGTATTTATATTTTTCACACATAATTATGTCGTTGATTTATCCTTAACCTAAGGATACATCCTTTATGAGAGATTTCATCTCAATTTACATTCCATTGAGACTTCTTTGTTGTTATACACCAAATCACTTTTATGTGGTGTATATAATGTACTTTGATATAGTATATCATGAATCCTTTTATTCTCATGATATTATAAAGTTTTGATTACCTCAATTATTTTTATTAATGTTTCTCTCTTTTGGTTATAAAATCTAACTAAAATAATAATTTTAAATGTTTTAAATACTTATTCTTCTAAATATTTCTCATTAATGTCCATGTTCTAAAAATGGTTTTAAGGATTTATTTATATGGACATTAAAGAATTAAAACTAAAACTTCTTTTAAAAGTTTCAAAGTGGTATGGTAATCTTTGATTCAAAAATCTATTTTTAAATGGCTTCTTGACAAATAGTGTGACTTTTAAATGATTTCAAGAAAAAGGGGGATATTTCTCTCAAATAGTTTTGATGATTATTTTCATCTATTTCAATATCCTTCATTATTCTCGATTGATGTTAATATGATACAATACAATCTTCCATATTGTATCGAATGAGTTATGTTTGACTGTGGATGTGCTATTTTTATACCATTCATGGTTTGTGGATAAGTATTGACATTTCATATGCTAGTTTTAATACGAATGTTTATGTTATGTTTCAAACTTTTCATATGAGGAATGCATTGGACTTAGTAAGTGATGGGTGGAGCCCGCTATAGCTCCTCGATGCATCGGTAGGTCTCATGAGACAAACTAGTGTCTTGGCACAAGGCCTTGACAAAATCTTATTTGTAGTCTTGGAATGAGGCCTTGGCTATGTGGTTATGATAGTCTGGCATTATGTATTCCATCATTATGAAAGTGGTTATTGATATTTCATGTGATTATTCGATTAGTAGGATATCCATGTGAATAAGTAAATGGCATTATTTAATTTTATTTTTGCTATACTATGTTGAAGTTCAAGTTTAAAAGGCTTTTGTTTTAGTTATACATTGCCTTTAATGTTTATTCTTATTTATGAAAGCTTCTGCTATATTGTTATCCTTACTGAGCATCTGAGATCACCCCTTTCAATGTTTTATCTTTTCCCAGGATGTGAAGAAGTATTTTATGAATGACCTGTAGGGATAGTATGGGGGGATGTGAAGACAAGATGTTTTTGTAGTTTTTCTACCTTATGATGTAATGTAAGACTTATGAATATATCTAGTGTTTCCAAGACTACTAAACTAATCGGTCTTTCGAGACTTTATCCTTTGTGATCATGCCAATGTTTTTTAATAACGCACCGACTCTCGGTATCTAGGGTCGGGGCTTTATAGTTGGTATCAGAGGAAGTTTAGTACAAACCTTGGATGCTAGATTTAGATAAACTCTGATTAGATCACATAGCCCTAAGAGAGAATTTGAGGATTAGTATAGAAGAACATACTAGAATTTTGGTATTGTGGATATTTTGTGAGTTTTCCGAGCAATACATCCATATCTGGATACGAGCAGGTAGAGGCGGCTCTGGCAGAGATGTACCTAGGGGTAAAACCCGAAAACACCGCTTTGATCTAGACTCGAACGGGAACTGGTGCACGACAACGGGCCTTGCTGCACTCTTGGTTACGACACTCCTGGGGGATATGCTTTGGTAAATTCACAAGATTAGTATGAACCATTATTAAGGGAATACAAAAAAATGCCCCTAAGAATATATGTCGTCAAATAGATAGTATATAACCTATATTTTAACATAGGGTACCCCATGTTAGGATATATTGTTCAATTAAAATATTATCCAATTATATCTATTTTTTTACATTCTTATTAGATAAGTATTCAGAAACCCTAATTGTATTTTATTTTTGTTAGTTGAAAAATGGAGGGAGCAAGATCATGAACAACTCTTCTCTATCTTCCTAAAGAACTACTTACAATTATTATCCAGAAGTCATGCGCAGACGATGTTGAAACTTTTTCAAATGTCCAAGTTACATGAAAACAACTTTATGAGACATCCAATACCTCTAGAATTGCACGATTCTTTCAAGGATCAAGTACCGACTATGGGATAATGTTGCGCTCTCAACTTTCTTACCACGATAAGTGTGGGAAGTACCATCAGGGTCTTTTCAAATTATTCACTTTATCTCAAAATTACGATGCACTAAATGATTTTCGAGATGCTGTAGAAGAGGGAGACATTCGAGCAACCTATATGTATCAAATTATATATTTATGTCTTTTGGGATATACAGAAACTGATTTACTAAAACCTTATTTTGAAATATTTGAAGATGAATCAGTGAAAAGTTTTCTAAAAAAACATGTTAAAGATGATGTCTCAAATTATATATAATAAATACCTATTTTTTTATGATACATCGATGTTTCCATCGATATAATCCAAGATGGATGATGAGTTTTTGGGTAAAGGAAGTAGATGATTTTGAAAAATTCCTGAGGTACCATTCTGACACATGAACACATTCTAATAAAAGGCAAATCCTCCTTGTCTCTCCAGAGTTCATGTTGTGATCCACATATCTCTAGTGACAAAATACATGCCTGACCCAACGCATGTACTCACTTATGAAGAATTAGAACTGGAACCTGATCTATCTTATTGTGCAGAGCCTATCGGAATTATTCATAACAAAGATCAAGTGATGAGAAACTAGATGAATCGTCTGGTAAATGTTCTATGCAGAAATCATAAGATAGAAGAGGCAATGTGGGAACCCAAGGAACATATAATGAAGAACCTATGTGGAAATAAATGGATGGTGAAATGTTTAAAAGTGTTAGTGCTCTTTATTTATGGGATTACTTTGTAATATTTTTCTCCGGTATGTGAAAACCTGCAATTTATCATGTGAAAATGATATTTGAGGAAGAATTATCTTTTCTATTGCGGATATAGTTATAAATAACCATTTGGTCTTATATGATCGTTGGGTTTGATGAAATTATAAGTTATTATAATTTGGGATGAAAATGAAAGGTATGAGATAAGATTTGTGGTTAAATTATGTTATGGTCATTTGGAGGAATTAATCTCATTTTGATAATGTTATAAAATATAGTTTTTGAAAAATGCAACACGCAGACCGTGTGAAAACCCGTCGCGTCAGACAAAGCTGTGGGAATCAAACCCACAACCAAAGTGCGATTGGGATTTATCGCCTACCACTGGACTACATGATGTCCCTGGTTAGTGTGACTATTATTTTAGTTAAATGATTTTATTGATCAATAATAAGTTGATTTGGGATCTTATGTCTTATCAAATGAATACCCTTAGTATAGGAAAATGATTTGGTGATTAAGTGATAAATGTTATTTTGGAAGATGTTCGCTTTGTTGGGAACACTATATGTCCAAGGAAAATTGAATACTATGGGAATTAATTAGAGGAGTAATGGTGGATTTTTATCTATGATTTTATTGTGGATTTATAGTGATTTGGGTTATTTATGGAAATGATTAACCTATAATAAAGAATATGTGATTAGGTTAATTACTTTTAAGTATGTGACTTTAAGAGTAGATGATGTCATTTAGAGATACAATTTAACGTGGAAGACTACATTCTTATATGTTTTGGGTTTCAATATTAGTTTGGATTATGTTGAAGGATTTTAAGGACAATTTATTATTGAATGGTATTTATTTAACTTTGGGGTATTATTGGTTTAATTTTAGAAATTAAGATTAGTATTTTTTTTCTCTCTAATGGAATATCCATTTGGGGGATCATCAGATCTTATACTAACCATTTTGGTTTTGATTAATCTCTAAAGAAAAAGTAAATATATAGTTTATCCTACGTGGATCATGTTATTCTATAGAAGTTTATTCTAACTTTTCCAGTGTGACCAAGTCTTCTTGAATACTTATTGTTCAAAAAAAATGAGATAGTGGTAGAAATTTATTAAAGGATGAATCTCTACTTAAAAAGTAAGTATATATATTTATGTTCTTATTCAATATCATAAATTAATTCCTCATCCTTATGTAATGTAACTTAAAAAAAATGATGACCGTTTACTTTTCCTACTGGGAGACTAATGACCGTTTGTCCCAACACAAGTTTGTGATTTTATTATTGTTAACTTTCTCCTCATCATGTTTTATATCCCTATCCATTAGAAGATAACACATAGTTTATCATCCATATCCATGTTTTCCTACATGGAATCCTAGTATGGGTTATCTTGGGTGACCTTTATACCTCTCTTCCTTTCTTTTAAAGTGATAGTTTTATCGACTTTTTTCCGATGTGGGACCTTCCATTTTATTCTCAAGCCCAATTTAAAAAAAAATGTGAGGACACAATTTATTGAAGGAGGGGAGAATTTAACACCCCAAGCTTCCATGGTACATTTCCCTTTGAATAATGCAATGGCGTGCATTGTATGCAACTTCGAGATTCTTACACACCACAACAAATCAAACTAGCCGTTATGAATAGTAATACCTACTTTTTAAAATTTTATAAATTCTATATCTTAAAATGGACCTCATTTTTGGATTCGGAATATCGAAATTATCCTATGGTGAAATTTTGGTACTTTTCGTATAACTTTCATATTTTGATGAATAGTGAAAATTACTAAATTTTAATTAAAAACAACATTTTTAATCAAAACAATTAAAATTAATAAATTATTAATTTGAGTGGTTTTAAAGTATATTTAGAATATATTTTTACAATTTAATTCAATGTTTGTCATTAGACATAATTTCACATTTAAACCAGACATAAACAAGTGTCAATCTTTTGATAGTTATTATCTCTTAAAAACACGCTTTTTGTTTTAAAAACGGGAATTAATTTTAAATTAATTTTTTCCACTTCTGTGTTTTGAATTTGAAAAAATGGATTCCATATTTTTAATCAGGATGTTCAAATTGTGTAAATAGGTAACTTTTATTTTTATACATTTTCAATAATTACTTCGGTAAATATTTTATTTACCATGGTTAAAGGGTAAATCCGGTAAATAAGGGTTAAAAATAATATTATAATAATAAACAATTACCCTAAAACGTGCCATAACCTTATTGGTTGACATATTTCCAACTATGGTCATATTTGGGTCGATTTGGGACCCCATGGAGCCACTTGTAAGTGATAGGGACACTTTATTTTAATTAAGTTAAAATGAATACAAAAATGACACAAGAATATATCTTTTAGAAAAAAAATTGTTACATAAGGATATATATGTTGGATTTTCGAATATAAATATTCATTAGAAAGATAAAAATATTTCCTACATAATTTTATTTTATTTATAATTTTTATACGTTATATAATTTAATTTAGTTATGACACAATGGTGATGCATTATTTACCATAATAGTGAAAAATTAAAATGATTGATATTGTAGATACCCATATAAATATAATTTGAGACTTTTTATGAATTAAACTAATTTTATAGGTTATTATTACATGTTAGTAATGATTTAATTATCTTTTTTAGAAGTAATCATTCTGTTATGATTTGTACAAAAATCAATTATTAAATACTGTCAAAATTGACATAAAAGAGTTTTTAAAACAAATATTATATTATTAATTTATATTAAATATCTAAAAATCTAAATCTCATCCAAGAGACTTATATCATGATAGGTGTATCTTTAATGGACCTCTTGGGTGTCTCTTGGATATATTTAGTAATTTTATTAACCATATAATATAAAAATACAAAGAGACATTGTAAAAGTGAAACTAATTAACTAAGAGTTAATACCTAAAGATATGGTTAATATAATGACCCAAACCTATCTAAATTCTATTGGTTGGGTGTTTTTAGACCTATCCCAACCTTAAACTTTATATAATCCACTTTGGAGCCATTAGAAACCGAATATGAATTTATTATAAAATAATAGTTTTAGCTTTTCCAAAGGTGCCCCTCACCCCTCTAATAAAAGGACACTCCCCCTTCTCATTATTTCACACCCTCAAAGCCTTTTGGTTCGGCCAAACCCTGCCCAAATACTATCTCAACATACCTCAATACAACCTATAGGCCATAGTTTTATCCTAAATCCAACCTAAGGATCCCTTTTGATCAAATCAAAAGGAAGAACCCGAAGAAGAGGTAATGTTTTTACCACCCTTTTTCGAATTCTTTTCTTCTTCAACTTCTTATTTATTTGTTATTCCCATTCTAAATTAATGAATCCAGCATCTCCTATATACTATAATATTATTATAAATATATTACATCCATATTCAGTATTCTATCCATCCTTTGAATGACATGTCACCATACATGCGTACGTACGGCTTACCGTCTCCACGTCGTGGTGTAATTGTCATTCAATAAATTATTATTTGGATGGGTATAATAATGATGTTTAATTCATGTAAATAATAAATATAACATGATAATTATTCTGTATATATGATATACCATCCAATTATATATTATTTTCACATCAAAAGAATGACATTTTCGCTCGTGCCTACGTACGGACTACCGTCTCCACGAAGGCGATGAGATTCATTCTCCATCGTATCCATTCAAGTATAATTATAATTTTATTATTTAAAAATAATGTTTAAGGACTTGATATAATTCTGGATATGAATAAGATACAACCTATCAATGACATAAATGTCTTATGTAACAAAACATATAAAAGAAAACGAGTAAGTTAACACCCGAAACAACGATAATACTAAGATATTATTAACAAATCAATGTTAAAAGATCATATATGATATAATATTAATGTAAATGATTCTTTTATAATTAAATAACAATTATTTAACCATTATATAGGAGGTTAACCTACCGTCTACCAAGGAAAAAGTACAAAGTAAGGGGTTTCTTATCTCACTTTTAATTCCGTGAGATTTCCATTGTTCACCACTTATTTATTTCATGTGGTGTGTGTACTGCCCATGATTGTATTCATTGTGAAATATTCTTTAATTTATGGATATTTAAATCAATATTTTATTATCCTTCTTTCATGGTTGCATGTTTCATAAGTTACCAAATCGATAAGGGAATTTGAAAGTTCAATTTCCACTCATTCGGATTTACGCATACTTCATTGATTATTTTACTCCAATATTATGTGTGGAATCACTATTCATTTGAGTATGTCATAATTTACACTCCCCTTTCTTTGGATATTATTTTTATACACATAATCACTCCATTGATAAATTCTCAAGTCATTGGTATGAACTTGATAAGAGTAATTTTTTCTCAATCTCGATTTGTTGAGATAAACATCCAATTCATTGGTGTTGTTTTTACAAGAATATGTGTGAATGTCCTTTGATTGTTTTACACTGAATATCCAATCACATTTAGTGTATTTATATTTTTCACACATAATTATGTCGTTTATTTATCCTTAACCTAAGGATACATCCTTTATGAGAGATTTCATCTCAATTTACATTCCATTGAGACTTCTTTGTTGTTATACACCAAATCACTTTCATGTGGTGTATATAATGTACTTTGAAATAGTATATCATGAATCCTTTTATTCTCATGATATTACAATGTTTTGATTAAATCAATTATTTTTATTCAAGTGTCTCTCTTTTGGTTATAAACTCTAACTAAAATACCAATTTTAAATGTTTTAAATACATATTCTTCTAAATATTTCTCATTAATGTCCATGTTCTAAAAATGGTTTTAAGGATTTATTTATATGGACATTAAAGTTTTAAAACTAAAACTCCTTTTAAAAGTTTCAAAGTGGTATGGGACACTTTGATTAAAAAATCTATTTTTAAATGGCTTATTGATAAATAGTGTGACTTTTAAATGATTTCAAGAAAAAGGGGGATATTTCTCTTAAATAGTTATGATGATTATTTTCATCTATGTCAATATCCTTCATTATTCTCGATTGAGGTTAATATGATACAATACAATCTTCCATATTGTATCAAATGAGTTATGTTTGACTGTGGATGTGCTATTTTTATACCATTCATGGTTTGTGGATAAGTATTGACATTTCTTACGCTAGTTTTAGTACGAATTTTTATGTTATGTTTCAAAATTTTCATATGAGGAATGCATTGGACTTAGTAAGTGACGGGTGGAGCCCACTATAGCTCCTCGATGCATCGGTAGGTCTCATGAGACAAACTAGTGTCGTGTCATAAGGCCTTGACAAAATCTTATTTGTAGTCTTAGCATGAGGCCATGGCTATGTGGTTATGATAGTCTGGAAATATGCATTCCATCATTATTAAAGTGGTTATTGATATTTCATGTGATTATTCGATTAGTATAATATCCATGTGAATTAGTAAATGACATTATTTCATTTTATTTTTTCCATACTATGTTGAAGTTCAAGTTTAAAAGGCTTTTGTTTTAGTTATACATTGTCTTGAATGTTTATTCTTATTTATGAAAGCTTCTGCTATATTGTTATCCTTACTGATCATCTGAGCTCACGCCTTTCAATGTTTTATCTTTTCCCAGGATGTGAAGAAGTAATTTATGAATGACCTGCAGGGATAGTATGAGGGGATGTGAAGACAATATGTTGTTTTAGTTTTTTTACCTTATGACTTAATGTAAGACTTATGAATATATCTAGTGTTTCCAAAACTACTAAACTAATCGGTCTTTCGAGACTTGATCCTTTGTGATCATGCCAATGTTATGTAATAATGCACTAACTCTGGGTATCTAGGGTCGGGGTGTTACAACTATAGTTTTAATTACATTCATTTACATTTATCAAATTAGTCAACCAATCAAACACAAGAAACACCCTGGGATGTACTAATAGTATATCCCCTCTGGTTCAGCTAAAATGAATGATATAATGACCCACTTGGTAAGCTCACATAGTCTAACCCATTTGGTCTCCTGTAAACTAAGACTCTCTGAGGAAGCACTCACCGTCAATTCGTCCTTTATTATTTCATTGATAAATTACAGACTCTCTAAGGAAGAACTCAACTTTAATTACCCATGTGGTCTCATAACAATAACTATAGACAATATGTGGGAGAACTCAACGTCAATACCCCCTATGGTCTCGCAATGTAAAAAGTATAACAGACACTCTAGGGAAGCCCTCTATGTCAATTCCCCCTATGGTCTCTGTACGCCAGCTTCCTAGAGCCCTGTGTAATAAAATCATGCACAAAAGATATCTAGCAGCCAATGTAATCTCAACTTCTAATAGTCAAAGAAAATACAATGCATATAACAAGAATTCCATGTAATATCACTCCATCCTCACAACACTTGGCATGGAAAACAAGCATCCTAACAAGAAAAACTAGACCCAATGACCAATATCATATCAAACTTGTCAAAACACATCCATTTCAAGGTAACTAAACCCTATTCTTAATCCAACATCCATACTAAAGAAAAAAAGCATAACAGGAATTAAAAGGGTCAAATTCCATAAACACCCAATACCCAAAACTAGGGTATTGGATAATTTTTCACATATAATTCAAATAAAAGCTATGGAATGTCACAAAACACCTACATTGACATTGTACGATCGATATTGTTGAACATCAACCTTTGAATCAACCTAGAACGTTTTAGATATAAAAAAACTTCTAAAATGTTCAACCAAAGATATCTCATGAAAGAGGAGAAATCATGAGATGAGACTCTATAAGAAGGACTAACTCATTGTAATGATTCCAACACAATCAACATCGGTTGAATCAGAGAATGGATGGTTGATCGATGGATAAGAGAAGAATCAAGATCATCAGTCACTCTTGGGCGAGACGACATTATAATAATTGTTTTATATGAACATGACGCGACCCATACCTTATTATCAAATAAAAATAATATAACAAGTTATTTAATTTAATGTATACGTCATGTACATGCCTTAACTGACCTCCTCTGTAAGTGGTCTGTAGGTAACCCCACATGACCATTTACTCAGCCATTACACAGCTAGTACACAGTTACCCATGGCAACAGAGTAGATGGAATGTACTTCTATGTACATAGCGTGTAATATTAAATTTTTTAAAGTATCCTATTTTTCTTGAAAACACCAAAAAATAGGATCTATATCTGAAAAGAAGATATGGGTTCTTACAAGGATACTACTATTATACACCAATTCTGCACATTTTTTCAGAAAACTATGTGGGAAAACTCTATATCCATTTCATCTTGACAACCATAATGATTTTTTTATTGAATCATTGTGCATTGGGGATGATCTTTCTTCTATCGTTTTTACTATCCTGATGCATTTAACTGGTCATTTGGTTGAGGAAGCTAAATCAGGAGGCCCCGTACATTATCAATGGATATATCCAATGGAGAGGTACATTATTTATATGTCTCACATTTCAGTAATAAATTCATGGAATTTAAATATATAATTACGATTTTTTATTTTATTTCATATATATATTGGGAATTTGAAATCATACATGATAAATATTTCCCAACCTAAAGGCTCTATTTCATATAGATATTTTTCAAATGAGTGTCTTAACTTTTTTTCAAGATTCATGGATGATATTGAGACAATATTAATTTGAGTTGGACATGTTGGGAACACATCGACTCAATCTAAAATACATGAGAAATCTAAAATCAATCCTCTTATTGTCCAATCAGTTGGGAGGGGCTCCAATGTTAGACTAACATAAATGGAGTTATTACAGGAACATAGATATGTTCTTATGAATAGATAAATTCCAGATCTATTTATTTAAGAGTTAAGGATAGAAACAAAGAGATGAATGAGAGGATGAATATGAAATGAGAAAGATATAACAAAATATGTTAATAAAGATCTTGTAGAATAGTTTTGACAACATTTACATTCATAAATATTATAATCAATACAGATATTATGTTAATACATATATTTTATAAATATAAAAATGCATACAAATTTTTTTAAATCATGAATAATATTACTTGAGAATAGTTTTCAGAATATTTGATGTTTCTTGATTTAGGTCCTCTATAACAAGATAGAAAGATTGACAATTACAAATGTTATGGATTTAAATTCTATAAAATTGATCGAGAAGAGTGTTTGAAAACACAGAATAGTGGAAAATTTACATTTGATGGAGTGGAATTCTTATGAAAGTTGACTGATATTATCAAATTAAACTACAATGGACATTTTTCTCTTGTTTTATTCAAATACAATTCGGTGGATATTATCAGGGGTGTTAAAAGAGATTCCTTTCAATTTACATCATTGAACTTTTCTCTCTTTTAAGATGTTGGTGACCATGAACAACATGATTTTTATATCTTTTCATCATAAGAAAAAATAGTATATTATGTGAAAGATGTCATGGATGAATGGTGGAGTGTATATTCTCTTGTAAAACAAAGATACTTGTATGATATGGGCGATGAAGTGTAAGATTTGACCTTGGACTTTGAATCCCATCAATAGCAAGAAGCGGACTTATTTTCCATCATGGTGTTGAAAATATTAGTCTTTAATGATTTTTTTGAAGTAGATAAAGTAACGATGGACCAGAAAACTAAAATAACTGAAGGTAAAAATGATTGTATGTGAAGTTATCCATCATTTATCACCACTTATGTCATGTGTAAAGAAATTAAACATCATTGTTTTGTTATTTTTGTTAATATTGTTCTTATATTATCCTTTCTATTTTTCTACATTAATTTTTTTGAAATATATGTTCTGAAATTAATTTTAACCTATTAAATGATAGGAATGACATGGAATAAATGTTATACTAACACTAAGGGGTCAATGAGTTTTCCTAGAAGCCGATCAACTTTGGAAATCATTTCATTAGTTAAAAAATTTATTAGATGATGTAATGTTTTTAATAAATTAAATTCTAGATTTATGTTTGTTTAATGTCGTCGCTGAGTTTTGGCCGCCACTCATTCTAAAATACTTTTTGGTTGAATGTTCCTAAAAAAAATGATGTGAGTTTTGTTGATGAGCCTACCAAAGAAGTTGGGGTATGAATACATGTTTCATTATAAAAAAATATTACCATTTATCCATATGTTAATATATATTGTTTCTAATATGGCTGATATTTTATTTATAGGTAAAAATTAATGAACTATGTGATGTTAATCCCATGTTATCCTACTCAATCTCCCAGGATGGCCCAGTTGTTAAAGTCCTTGGGAAGGAGAATCTTGGTCAAGTGTGCTTGATGAGTTTGGGACCATTACAATATAAGGTTTTTGGTAGGGAAATGGGGATTGAATGTGATGATGGGTGGAGAGAAGGTAAATCAAACAACTTAGAAATCATTTATTTCACACACATTTATTGATATTACGTTTCAATATAAATATAAAACATTTTCTAGTTTTCAATATAAATGTCTTACAGGTTCTGGTAGCAAGAATTACAGATGGAGATGGATAAGGTGAAGAGAACAGTTCACAATTATGAAACGATTAATGGAGAGGGCTTGATCATGTACATGTACATCCAATATGGTTATTTTTTATCTTTTTCTTAAATTTTAGATGGGATCGGGATAATGGGTTTCCAATGTATGTGTTGTATTGCCATGTGTCAATATATTGTTTTTCAACTTTCTATGGAGATTTAAATTTTGTTACGATCATATATGATGTTTAGTTTCATGTCTCTTCTTTACATATAGGTTGATTTGACTTTTATATTCTAAAATTTCCCACTTCATTTCGTAGTGACATACTAATTATGTTCATACTCATTCTAGAATAGGATTTTCACACATGATTGTTTTCTAATATATAAAATTGGTATATGGTGTCATTTGTGGTCCTAGTATATATGGAACATAGAAGTAAGTGTAGGCACTGACCAAGTTTGTTGGTAAGACCTAGAGATATTGATTTGGGAACTCCTTTCATTTTTTACTTTCAGTGGTTTCTAGATTGGTACCTAATTTCCTTCTTCATGGTAAGGCATGTATATTACCCTTTTCCTTTCCTATATAATTATCTATCTCATTCTTATGTATTACCTATATGTTACTAAATTATTTTTTTACACAGAGGGGCTTCATTTTATTTCACCTATGCAGTATTTCATGGAGTTTAGTGTGTGTGTTTGTTTGTGTGAGTGTGTTCACATACAATGTGATAAATCCTCCCACTTCAGGGATATTGTTACTATGTACTTGTCTCTAGCCCTTTTGATATTTTGGGTGAACATGTGGTTCCACTATCAGCATACTACAATCCCTATTAGAATCCCTATATGTAATTTCATGACACAAAAGCACATTTTTTTCTCAAAGACCGTAATCTCTATCAGACGCCAGCTATTATTGGAATGTCTATACCCGTTTCCCAATCCCACATCACAACCTAGCCCTACTGACCAGGGATCATTCGATGTTATCTATAACTAAACTAAGGTCTTATATAACTTATCCATACTATGATATCCCAAATATCTAATATATTGGATAATCCATATCTATCACACCCTTTGTTCAATTAGTATCCTCTTGTTTTCACCTTTCTGGTTAGAGCCTCAATCATGATGTGTTGGGTGATCTCCCTTTTAGGATATTTTTGTGCTCCATTGGTGCATGAACCCTGCTTTTTGAGATCTATCTTTTCGATCATGGATAGGTCATGGGGATGTAATAAGGTGACTCAGACTATGTAGATTCTTGTTGTAATTGGAACATAGAGGCATATATGTTCTTTTTCAAGATCACATAAAGGGGTGGGATCAGTGTTGGATATCCTCGGATTTTATAAAGTGTTAACCTATTTTATAAATCTATGTCTGTTTTAATCCTCACATATGTAAGATTAGATCATTTATGGATATTTTCAGTGATTTCTCTTTTTTTGATAATCATTAATTATTGGTTTTAAATCACTAATGATCCTTTGGTTGAAAAGGGTTTTTATGATAGTTGTTTTCATACTGTGAATTATTTATTTATTATTAAATTAATTTATCTTGTCTATAATTTTGGTGGATTTAGTTTTGACAAGTGAAGGCTCATTTTAATGGAAGTATGTTGATTATTTATATCTAGTTTTAAATGTAATAAATTAATTTTTTCCTTCAAAATGTGTTGTGTAATAGTTTAAATAATCTATATACATTCAAGGAGAAATGTATTGAGATGTGTATTGATTCTTTCAATGTATTGAGGAATGTATTATTGATTCTATCAATGTGTTTATTCTTACCAAATATTTATGTAATATTGATTGATTTAATGTGTTGTGTCTTGGTTGATTCATTTAATGTATTGAGAAATATATTGTTTCTTATAATGTGTTTTTTTCCTTGGTCAATGTGTTGATTCATAATATTTATGTGAGAATCAACGTATGTTGATGCATTAGTTTTAACATTTTTTGTTTTCCTTGTACGTTGATGATATATTTGATGATCTAGTAAAATTATCAGTGTTACTATATTATTGTTCTGGATGGATGTTCTATGGTTGTAGAACCCATAAAATGGTTTTTGTAATTCATGATATGTTGGTTGTTTAAATCGCCATAGATATAGTTTTTTTGGAAGTTAAAACTGCTGCTATATAATGGTATTTTTTATGGAGGCAGTTAAATTTTTTCCTAAATATGAAAATATTTTACTTATCGATGATTTTATCCATATTATTGGAAGTTATTTCTGTAAAAAGTAAAACAATTAGTAGCGGCTAAAAACCAACGCTAGATCATAGTTATTTTTTAACTGAAAACCGCCACTATAACTAAAAAACTGCGGCAAAATACTGTTCTACGACACTTTATAAAAACCACTGCTAAATGGAAGGAACTACCCTTTATTGAATGCCAACACCAATTTTAATGGCAGTTTTTGAATCACTTAATAGAATAATCTATGAGTGTTTTAAAGAACTACTTGATAAAAACACGCCACTAAATTGCATTTTATCATAGTGAAGGTTCCCTTGAAACTTTTGGAAAGGACTTCAGATGTCATTGGTCACAGAATGAAATTTCCACACATCCTTTCATCCCCTATTTGATGGACAGGATGAGAGAATAATTCAACAATTTTAGGATATTCTTCAAGCTTGTTTAATAGATTACCATGGAATTTGGAATCAACTTCCCTCTTTAGTTTAGTTTTCTTATAATAACATTTTTCATTCCAATTTACAGATGAAAATGTTTTAGGCATGTATGGGGAATAGTTTTGAACTCTAGATTTTTTGAATGAATTTGGGGAAATGAAATTTATGGGATCAAATTACTAGAGGAATTGTCTGAAAAAGTGAATATGATCCCGTAACATGTGAGGAAAGATCAAATAAGGATGAAAAGGTAGATAGATTACACGAGGAAGGAATGTTTTTCAAGGTAGGTGATCGTGTTTTTCTTAGTATATTGCCATGGAGAAGAGTTATTCATTTTGGTAATAAATGAAAGTTAAGACCATAGTTAATTGAACATTATGAAATCCTGGATAATGTTAGACCAGTTGCCTACCAAGTAACATTTCCTCCCATTTTTTCTCTTGCACACAATGTTTTTTATGTTTCAGTATTGATTTGTATGTTCTAGATTCATCTCATATTTTCATCCCATATGTATTTTAGCTGGAAGAGAACCATTATTATGAAGATAAAACAATTAATATTCTCGATCGTAAAGATAAAGTATTTTAGAATATGGTAATACCCCATGTTGTGGTTTTTTGAGGAACCACCTGGTTGAAAAGGGAAATATGGGAATCAGAAAAATCATTGTGTAAATGGTACCCTCACCTGTTTAATAAGTAAATAAAACATTGCGAGGATGCAATTTCCAAAAGGGGGAGAATGTTACACCAGAAGCATTTAAAAATAAATTCAATGAAATGGATACAACATTAAGTATCTATAAAACCAAACTTTTTAAAGAGATAGTTATAACCTAGTAGTCAAACTGAAATCCTCCCCTTCAATGATTTTAATTTCAATAAAAGGACATTCACTTTTTCAAATAGAAAGAAATTTAGAGTCTGATAGGGATTTTTTTGGTGAACAATAATTTAGCATTATGAATAGTATGTTACATATATTAACATAAATATGAACCTTATTAATATTTAATCAGAAAAATGAATCGTAATCTCACCCATGAGTTTATAAATAAAATATAGGCATCTTATAAGCGATAATATGATCATAGTATAAGTGTTGGAATTTTTGTAAGTCATAAATATTTAATTTCCATTTTATATTTTATTTAATATTTTAAATGAACACATTTTTTCATAAAATGTAATAATAAATTATTATTATTTTATTTTCATATTGTTATAATTTAATTTCATTATACCTTGATTAATATCTCAAAGTGTTATTAAATTAACTATCAGTTTAAAATCGTTGTTTTCCAAATAACTTATTATATTATTTAAAAATAAAATCTACTATATTGAGAAAATTATTTTGATAAAATGGTGAAAATTTATTAATTCTACATATCAAAAAATTGTTATAATAAATTTTTTGGATTTAAATGAAATACTTGATTATTTTGTGAATATTGAAATTTGAAATTTTACAAAATATGCTAAATAAATGAATTTATTCATAATTCTCTAGTAATGGATGATATAAATGGAAATTGGTTCAAAATAACATGAATATATTATTATTTTTAGTTATAAGAATCAATAATATTTAGGGTCTTGAGCCAAAATAATAAACTAACAATTAAAATAATCGAAAAACCCTCCTCTCCTCAACTATAAGTACCACCCCTCACCCCTCCTCCTCTCACACCTCTCAAGATATGTGAATTGTTTACATGTTTCCCAATCCACTTACCAAGTATAATCCCCACATAAAAACCTTTTAGTCTTAATAAAAGTCCAAAACCAAAGGCTTTATAGAAGATCTCGAAGATAAGAGATCAAGATTTAAAAATGCTCATTCATTTTCTTTCATTTCCTTTTCAATTATTTCTCATTTCATATACTCTATTCACCTCCCCTTATCCAAATATGAAATGAAAGATATATTATCTTATATATACTATAATTTTTCATTTTATTGGAAGATTTAATCATCATACTTCTTCACCTATGATTTTTATTAAAAAAATAAAAAACATCGTTCATGATGTATTGAATTACCGACATCATGGTCGATGTGATTTAAATTTCCATTAATTCCCTCAATATTGGTAAAAAACTATTTTAATATTTGAAAAAAATTTATTTTTTATTATATAACCTCTTCTATGTTATATAATTAACATATATACATATTATTAAGTTATATATTGAAACTACTATGTGATTATCGATTAACTGCAGAAATGATCTAAACGAATATCATTAATGTTTATCAAATGATAACTCATCATATATGGATAAATAATTTATGGAATCATTTAATATTCTGGAATTATATTAATACCATTTCATTCCACTTCTATATTTTTATATTCTTTTGACTAGAAATCCTATTATGAACCAATAATGGAAATCATATAAATAACACACCCAAAACTATGGAAATACCATAATATTATAAATAAATGGGTCGAATGATGTTATAAAAGGTTCATATAATGTGTTATAAAAATTCATTTTTTTCATTAAAAAATTAATAACACACTTTTAACCATTATATATAAGGATTAAAAACATTTTAAGTAAGACGAACCCGGGGTAAGAAAATTCTTACCCCAATTTCCTTTTTTTGGGTTAACCTTCTACTTTATTGATTATGTGGTACTAAGATTATTTTTGAATAAAATTTTGTTTATCTTGTTTTTTATTATATTTATTTACAATGTATTCACATATTCTTTTAATTATATTACTTCTCACTTCAATTAGATTGTTATTGTAAGGGACTTTTATTTAAAAAGACTCTTAAAAACATTTTAAAAAAATTCAAATCTAAAATTTTTAAGCGATTAATCTTGTTTAATGATTTTTTTCTAGTTCATAGGAATTTTTTATGACGAAAGGTGGAAACTATATATCCATCCAATTCATAGGGAATTTTTATGTTGTAGGACATCCATATGGTTACTCCAAGTATAAATATGATGGTTAATTATTAAAGAAGCTTTGAGGGTTACATTGTAAGGTATTTGTGAGGGTTACAAATCATATGGTAGTCACGAGGGATGAAATTAAATGTAGATAATTCCCTATGTAACCTATATTGTTTATTTATGTTTTATCTATGTTTTTTTAAATATCATGTTTCAAAATGTAAGTATATGAAAATTTGTGTGTGAGAAGTATGTTTTTCTGAAAATGATTTCATATGTTTATAATTATTCCAAGACTAATAGTTTCTCTCATGATATTTATATCCCTTACTGATCTATCAATTATCATACCATCATTCCAAAAAACATAGAGAATAATAGTGGTTAATAGAATGGATAAAGACAAGATGAATGTTGTGAATATTTTTATCAAGAAAAATAAATCATGTTTTCTTTCAAATGTTTTATATTTCGGAAAACGTGGATACTATTTTAGTCTTATCTTATTTTAAGTTTAAGGGATATTATGTATGTACTATTTTATAATTCAGTAAAACTATAAACATTAATATATTCACAATGTGTAAGAATGTATGTTCATGACTAAAAATAATGATTTTGTAATGTTTATGGCCGGGTCCTTATAATTATGGTAATTTTATAAGCATTTTAAATGATGTGAATAATGATTTAAATTGTTATTATGGATGAAGATTGAAAAAGTTAACCTAATAATAATATATTTTTTTATTCAAATTAGGTTTATTATATATTTTTTAAATATTATATGCATTATTTATCTTATTATTAAAATAAAATTTGCATTCGATACAATTACTAAAATAAGTTTTTATCAATTCGGTTTCAACATAACAAAACTTAATCACATATCGAATGAAAAAAGAAATTTGAGAAATATATTACTTATAAATTATAGAAATATTTTTTATAAAGAAATGATATCAAATGTTGGGTAATGATTTCAAAGTTATTGCACATTTGTAAAATAGTTAAAGTTATTAACACCTGGTTCTCATAATACGATATAACTAATTAATATTATCCTAATAAACTATTATAAAAAGAATTATAAATTTTTAAGTATAGTGAGTATAGTTCATAGATTTTATATTAATTTATATATATATGTTTTATAAGAGTTTATATTTTCATCAACTAAGAATTGAAATAAGGGAAGATGTTTTTGTATCAACATCTCTTCATTAAGACACTTTTTTGTTTTTATATACCAAATCCTTATTTATATAGTTTATATTCAACACAAGAAGGTATATTTTTCATTTGTAATTATTTGATTAATGTTATTTATAGAACAATATTATTTTCAATATATCAATTAATTTTAAATATAAAATTTTCTAAAGTTGTAAAGGGTGTTCATGACTCAAATCACTTCTTAGGATCATATTCACACTTTTTTGTCTATTATATTCCAAGATTGATATATTATAACATAAATTTTTTTTATTTTTTATTTAAACATTATTTTATGGTGATATAATATTTCATAGAAAATTATCCTTCCTTGATGATTAAATTTTTTTGTTAAAATGAAATTTGTTAAGACAAAGTATCATTAAATTTTAAATATATCTCACCAATATCCATGTTTTTACATCACACCAATGCCATAATTTACCTAATGGAAACTCAATGTTTTTATAATTAATTTTCATTTTACCATAATTAATTTTAATTTAGGGGTTTCATATGTCTATTAACGATGTGGGGTTTTAGATAAAATCTATTTAAAAATGATAAAAAGGTTTTTACAACCCTCCAAAATCCGGAGGTTTCATAATCTATTAAAAATTATACTGTGATAAAAAATATTCTTCTCCACATTTCTATTATTAAATATTTGTTTCATAATTAAACATGTCAATGTATTTAAATTATTTTTATTAAAAACAACTTATCTTATTTTTTTCTATTATTAAAAAAAATTAAAAGTAAAAGTTATCAATGAATATCTACAAATTGTATTACAGGATTTATGTATTTTCTTATGTTTATATTATTTAAATTTATCCTAAAAGTACACTTTTTCAATGTATATTGACATTTTATTTTTATAAATTATATTTTTAAGAGTTTTTATTGGTAAAACCTTTTAATAATGACTTCAAAACTCTTCACATTCCCTTTGAAAAAAATATTTTTTAATGTAATTTTTCCATCAATGTTAAAAAAAATTTGGGAAATATTTCATATTTTTAAACATATTTTCCCTCCAATGTTTATTTTTCATGAAATTGTTTTATCAACAATAAAATTAATTGTGATTATATTTATTTTAAAAAGTGAGATTTTTGATTTCTAATATTTATTACATCATGTTAGGTGTTGTTTTTAAATGCTTTATGAAACCCATTATTTTTCTAAGGGTTCTTTATGAGAAGATGAATGTTTTATTTTGAAGTGTCTCCAAAATATATATATTATGAAAATGGTGTAACATATATCTCCCTAAAATTAATATGTTAAATGAGAGATTCAAATTGTATGTGAATAGGTCTTTATGTCTCCAGGTTCAAAAGGGGTGAGTGTGATGGTATTAAGATATACTCATTATTATAAGTGTGAAGAGGTTATCGAGTAATTGTGTTCAAAATATTGGTGTCTGATCATGTTAAAAACTAACCATAAATTAATGTATGAATATTTAGTAAATTATTTATTTCCCCTATATATATATATATGTGTGTGTGTGTGATTACATTAAGATGTATTCCCAATTTTACATGTAAACAAGTTAACATGTCACTCGGATCACCAAGGGGGAGTGTTAAGGTGTTAATATCTACTATAAATTTTATGACTGAACAACTTTGTGAGTTGAAAATTCTAGAAGGACTACAAATTTGATGTTTATAATAGTTCCACATTTTCATGTTTTTATCAGTTTATGGCTTGTTTTCATGGTTATACCTTATTTTTATTGTATTCAACACTTTATATCTTGCACAAATGTTTTATGATTATTGATAATTATTTATATCAGAGGTGATTCTATTTATGGTTACATTAATTTATTTTTAATAAATTATGTTTCACCATCATGTTTTATGATTAATAACCATAGTATTTTGTTATTTTCTCATGTTATTTATATATTTATCATATTATCCTTCAAATTTATGACTTAATACATTTTTACATGTCTTTTACATTATAAATAATTTGTTCTCATCCATTCCATATGTTTCCAATCCTTGTGTTATATAAATTATTATATCATATGATAGGTATAGATAGAAGCTAGAAGATAATGATTCCAGGTACATGTTTTCTTGTGCTGTAAAATAATATGTTTATATAGCTAACATACCAGATTCAAAACATCCCTATATTTTGGTTATGTGACAATTGTTAGATGAATTATTCATACAATATGATTAATTTAATATATTTTTTTTCAGGATTCTATTAGGTCATCACATTTGTTTTCATAGTGGGGTATAGTAATTTTGGAGATTAGTTTAGATATTTTGGAGATTATTTGAGTAAAATTTATCATTAGGATTAGAGAAACATAATAAAACCCTATAGTTTTGTACATGCGTAGTATTATATCATAAAATTTCGTTAATGTGTTTTTTAATGATTTTTCTATATACTTATCTGGAAACTAGAAATTAGATGAAGCTCTAACATTGATTCACCTAGGGGTAATCACCCCGAAAAGGGTTGGTGAGAATTTATTTGATCGTCACCATAAGGCAGGTTATTTGATCATATGAAAACAAACATAGAGATTCAATCTATATAAATATTATTTGGTTTATCATATATTATTTGAAACCCAAAATGAATGAATTATTTCTTAGTTCATTTTAGGAATTAGTTTAAAAAGAATA
The DNA here is from genome assembly GCA_963277665.1 of Viscum album. Classification (NCBI taxonomy): domain Eukaryota; kingdom Viridiplantae; phylum Streptophyta; class Magnoliopsida; order Santalales; family Viscaceae; genus Viscum; species Viscum album. Next base: position 1,635,729,359 of record OY728163.1, on the reverse strand, counting down.
TAATATCTAAAATTAATGTAACCTATGTGGAAACATGAGAGCTATAATATTTACCATGATTGATAGAGTAGAAATGAAATTATGATAATATTAAATGAATCCATCATTAGAGAAAACATATTAAGTTTATTTGTATTATATTAATTATCAATATTATATTAATTTATTCTAACCATTTTAATTTTAGTAAATAAATGGATAATATCTTGTGTTTCTATTAAGGGTTACATGAACCATTAGAGGATCAAATTAGTTCTTTAGGTATGAAAAATTCATCTTGAATAATCACCATTTGATGAAATCAATATTATTATAGTGGAAAATAATTATAGGATAAATTATACTTGTAAGGTAAGTATAGTTTCTTTTTTTAGTGTATATTGTAACTAAATCCATAAATATTGGGAAATAATCTAGAAATAAAAATTAAATCATTTATCCTGATTTTTGTGGGATTCATTATCCCTTCACCGCACATAGATTTATGGTTTTGTGGTTATTAATGCTATCTTGAAAATGTTATCAATCTATATATTTTAGTCGTTGGAATTGAGTTTTATTCTACATGTTTAAATTTTAAATTCTAAATAATTTATTCATTAACTAATAACATTAATATGTGGTATTTGAGTTAATATTTTTGGTTCCAGCATTCCATTTTTACATTAGGTTTTAATATCATTTTGTGCCCTGTGATTTTTCATAAAAGATTGAAAATTTATTAAATGAAGTAAATTTATGATGTGAAAAATTATTTAATCTGGTAGAATATGAAAAAATAATCTTTTATAATCTTTTTATATTTATATAAATTTAATTTATTTAATAGATTATGATAAACCCAATGATATAATACTAAAATATCATTATTTAAATATAAATTTATAAACTTTTCATTGAATTATTGCATAAAAATAGTATTTGAATATTTTTAAATATATATATTTTTCATTATCAACACATTCGTATTGACTATTTCATAGCGAATAAGTGCTTAATTCTATATTGAAGTCAATTTATTCGTAAAAAATTACATTTTTTCTTCAATATGATTTTTTTATTTCAGTGAGTAAATAATATAAATAAGTTATGGAAAATTTTTAATTTTATTTTATAATATGAATAAATTTATTGAAATTGTCATATAAAAATAATCAAAGGGAGAAATCTTGGTTTTTAAGGAAATGATTGATTTTTCAATGAATAGAGAAAAATAATTTTTTTGTCCAATTTCCATTTATTTTTACTAATAATACCACTAATATTTGAAAATAAATTAATATAATACCTATATAGCTATAAAAAATCTAATAAGGTCATTATTAAAAAATAATAAACTACATTTTATTCAATGTTCAATTTTTTTTCTAAAAATCCCATTTTTTTAATAAAACTATTTTTTGCATTCTATACATTTATCTTAAATTTCATTTATATCAAATATAGTAATTGAATTTAATGAAATGTTATTTGTCATTTATCTTTTCAAATTTATACTAGTTTTAATTTATGTTAGTTTTTTGAAAAAGTTAAATTTATGGGGAAATATTAAAAAATTTAGTTTTAATGAAATACGGTATCGTCTATGATATCACCAGGACAAAAATATGGTATAAATATTCATGAAACAATTATAATAAATCATGAGTGAGCATATAATACAAATATTATAAAAAATAACACATAAAATATAAATTATAATTTATTTCTTGATAAATATGAAAATCATTCGCATTTACAATGCAATACATATACAACATAAAAAATGTCAAATTTAGTTTCATGGGGGTAAATATTAAAAATAAAAAGAATTTTATTTACTTTATTAGTAAATATTATGTATAAATTTTTATTCATATTGATATTTTTAAAATTTGGAGCTATACATCAAGAATATTATCAAAATTCTTGTGCAAGGTCTGAATTCTGAAAAGAAAAATTTTTACATGTTATCATGATCTTCATGATAATAGATATTCCATAAGGATGAATATAAATGATAAAAATGATTTTAAAAAAAATTATTTCAATTATTTTTATATAATTTACAAAAATTGTTATGCCACAATGACATGGTGTATATGAAAATAGTAAAACAATTAAATTAATAAACATAAAAATAAAAAAGAAAATATTAAGATGGTTTTGTATATACAAATAATTTTATATATATATTTAGGGTGGATAAGTGATGATATAATAAATTATATATTTTTTTCATAGTGTTTTCAATGTGAAGAAATGAAAATTTAACAAAATGATGTTAATTATATTTTATGAAAATATTAATTTATTAAATGATTTCAAATTAATAAAAACACATATATAGAAATATTTTTGGGATATAGTCTGTAAAATAATACATGGTCTAATTATAAGTCATTTTCCCACATATGGAAACATTTTTTACCAATAAAATGTATAAAATATTAATGTTATTGTTATTGTCGAAAGGGTTAATAGGGGTTAAAAGTAAAATATATTGGTGGAAAATTAACCCAAACATTTTAACATATTATTGGAAGAGTTTACATGGACTCAAAAAAAATTATATGTATACTTATATGTTTTTATATCCATTTGAAAATGAAAATTATTTCATTATAATTTAATAAATTATTAAATTTTAGGAATTCCCCATACGAGGACTTATAAAAGGGAAGCCACTATTTCATTTCAGTACCCCACATTTTGTACATTAGTATTGAAAAAACCTTCTAAAACCCCTTATTCACATCCTTTCCAATGTTCTAGAGGTTATTTCCTACCCAAAATATCAACCCTAAGTCATGTATGATGTGATCTAGATGATGTATACTGAAGACACGTTAATCATCATTACCGACTCCTTCATGTATATTTCTTTTTATAATTCCTTCTAATGTTTTATACCCATCATAAAATTATAACTGAAGAATCATAAATTTAATTTTCTGAAATTATTATTATGGTATAAGAATTTTCAATCACTTTTCCACCCTATAAAAATAAAAACCTCACAAATGCATATGTATCATTTATCATGTCCATATAATGATGTAATATTTATTCATTTCCTCATTACTAGGATGGTTTAAAATATGTAATTAATTAAGATATATGATATTTATCACATAATTATTCTTCAATAATTATTATATTGTATAATATTTCATTTCTTTAAATATATTGGAAAACAAAAACATCGCTTATTCATATGTGTGGACTACCACATCAACATAGAAGTGTGTTTTTTTATGATTTATATTTAAATCGATTGAAAATAGGAAATATTTAATGATTATTTATGAAACATAGGATATAATAATGACTCTATAAAGAATAATTATTATTCATATATCTATCTTTCTATCCATTGATAATTGAAAACAACATTATTTCATATGCGCAACCTACCTTCTCTATGAACAATATAATTTTTTTTATATCTCTATTTTTCATAAATGGCTATAAGTATATTTATATTGAGTAAATGTTTTATTTATTACATTATTATCAATTCATATATGATGTAACTATATAATATGCATCATAACCAAAACGTATGTTGGTAGAAAAATCCCGGATAAACCGAATTATTTAGCACTCAAAAAAAAAAAAATATTATTAATAACGGGTGAAAATATGTTATTATATAATAGGATCATATATGATATTATAAATTTTAAAATGGTTCTATTATAAATTTATTATATTTTTAAAACGTTACATTAGATTTCAAATCACATTCAATTGTAGAGAAGCGTGAGTTAGGGGGATTTGTAAATCAATTTTTATTAATTGAGTTATAGATATACTTCGTTGACTATGTTAATCCATCATTACATTTAAAAGGACCATTTATTTTTTTATATTCTGTTTCCCTTTTTATGTTTTTGTTTTAAATTTTTTAAACAAATTCACTTCGTTTATTAATTATTACATAAATTTTACATTCTTTGTAAGGGATTTTATCTCAATTCATACATCATTGACACATATTTTGTATTGTGAACATACATACCTATTGGTGAGGTATATACTACTAAATTTATCTATTTTACATAAAAATGGATTAATTCTTAATGATGAACATTTAAATTTAGGTTTACTCTTTTAAGGGTTTTTCATCTTTTATTCCTAATTTTACTCTTTTTCATAATTAAATAAAGAAAATGAATGATTTAGAGAAAACCAATCTTATTTCACCTTTTGACCTAGATATTTTTATTCCATATCACTATTTATAAAAAATTATAATATCATTTTTTATTTACTTGAATGAATTTATTAATACATTATATGTAATTCAACAAATTTTAAAATTTTTTAATGATTAATTATATTATATTTATGAATGATTCATTTAAAATTTCATTAAAAGGGTGAAATAGAATATATTTTAAATGTATACGATGTTAGTGAATTTTTTCATAACTATAAATGATTTATGCTATTTAAATTCTTTCATATTATTTAAATGTTTTAAAAATAAAACTTTTAAAATTTTTAAATTTTTTACATGTATTATATCTTATTTTCCCTAATTCATAAATTTATTTCAAAACACTAATTTATGATTAATATAATGTTATATATTATATGTTACTAATTTTTTTATTCATTATCTTTCTCATGAAAAATTCACCTTCATGTGATCATTTTTCAATAGAAATTAAATTTCCCATAAATATCATTCATGTGTATTCTATTTTCCAAAACCATATACTATATCTAAAAACTGGTTTTTAATATGACTATTATTTGATCAACTAGAGAAAGTCTTGATAAATACATATTTTTATTTAATATGGATATTTTTTGTAAGTAATATTGTTTCTTAATAAAAGTGATCCTTAAATATATGATTAATGCCTTAGAAATATAGTGATAGGTGAGGACCAGTTATTGATAGCCCCTGATGTGTCAATATGTCTCATCTAAAAAATTATTTTACTAAATTAAATGGGGTTTTTATTTATATCAACTTATCAATTAAATTTTCTTTGCACAAGGATTTTGTGGTATAGATATCATGGTGTCTAAAATCATGAAATCCAATATTAATAATTTCCTTCATTGATAATTTTTTTATCATTATCTACAATATTATTGTGTATATCTTATCCAAGTATGAGTTTTTCATCATTTTATTGATTAAATAAAATGTTTTTTCAATTATTTACATTGAAATTTTTATTATACTTTATTTACTCATTATATAATCTACTCTATGTAACTTATATTGAGCCTCTAATCTCACCCTTAATTTTTTTCCTTTCCACGAACATATTATTAATGAAATTTTGAATAATATGAACGAGTAATGATTATTTATAATGGAATGTATTTTATTTTTCCAATGCAATATAATAGTCATGTATGTATCTATTTCTTCAAGACTACAAAATTGATCGGTCTATCGGGATGTTATCTCTTGTATATTATTAAAATTTAATGATGTAGACACTGGATCTAGGTTATTGGATTTAAGGTTGTTAAATTACATTAATAATTGTCTTTTTTTCTAGAATTAATCCACCTGGATACACAATGTTAATTTCTTCTTCATGATCTTCTTTATGAAAATCGTACAGGGAATCTATTTGAAGTATATTATCTTTCCTTTGTGTATAAATAAAGATAAATATTATAATGGTTGTTTGTTTTCAAGAATTAGAAAATGTAACATCAAAAATTCTTTCTGAAAATCTGTGAATATCCATTACAAACTAATCATACCTTGTTCTTTACCACCTCACCACTTTTATACAACTTCTTCTAAAAGACCGACTTTGTTCCAATATAATTTTAATCTTCATTTAATTTTACCAACACTCATTTATCACTATTCAAAATATAATCATAATTTTTATTCATAAAATTGATCCACTATTGATGTTTTGATTCTTCTTCAACATCTCAGGGATAAAACAATTAAAAAATGAGTATTTTTTGTTCCCAATGTTCATCCTCTTTTACCATGTTGTTATTTATTAAAAAGGATGTTTTATATATCCTCTTTCTTTATTATCCATGGAGAAGATAACGTAAATTTTCCCTCATCAGTTGTAATGGTAAAATCAACATCACCAGTCTATATAGCATCAACATCATCACTCTAGATAGTAAAATTGTAATATTTTTTAATAGAAATAGATTGAAATTCACTCTCTCTTATATTTGAAGATTTATTTCAGACATTATAATCAAAATGTTCCAATACTTTTACATCACAATAATCAACAAGTATTCCACTTTTATTTTTATTTCAACTATACCACATACTATATAGAGTGTATCCATGGAAAATATAATCATCAAATCATTGATCAAACATCCCATTTTTTCATTGATCTTAATAATAAAGGGGCTTATAAATACCAAAAATTATTTAAAATTTTGTGTCTTCATATAATAAATATCGTATGGAGGTGTATCTAAATTTTTTCTATAGAATCAATAAATTTCAATATGGACTACTAGACAAATATATTTACTTTAAAAGGAAAAAAAACAATCTTATTTAATCAATATAGTTCATGACATCACAACCAATAATCTATTATTTCTTTTATCCACACCATTTTATTATTGTGTTTATGATTAACTACACTCATGATGATTACTATATTACTCTAGATAACAATAAAATAATCTATATTTTTATTTGAAAATATTGTTTTCATAGATAGTTTTTATTGAATAGTCATATTCCTTTTCCTCACCTCTCCAATATCTTTTGAACATTTTGAGTGTGTTTGATTTATATTATTAAAAAATAATTAGTGTAATTTAATTTAAATCATCAATAAAGGAAAAAAATATTTATCTCTATTTTTTCTAATGATTTCTCACGGGCTTACCTATATTGAAATGAATAACATGTGTTGGATTATCTTTAGGTATTTCAACAATCTTATGTACAGGATTTAAAAATTTTCGTCTAATTCATATAGAACAACACAAGTATTTTTTTCTTTTCATATCTGGGACACAAAAAAACAATGTTAGTCTATTAGATTAATTGTTCATGTTTCATATAATATATGTCCAAGTCTTCAATTCCATAATCAATTTTCATCATTTGTATACAGATAACACAAAATCTGGGAATCTCGAACCTACACCATCTCCCCCCTTGGATCATTGACCTATTATCATAACATTAACAACATTATTAATTTTTATAATAAAATCAAATATATGAAATATAAACATATTTCATTAATCAAAAAGATATGAAACACAAAATATATCTTGTTTCAGTCCATCAAGAAATAATTCACTCCCAGATATCTACTTTACTTTTTTAGATTGTATTTGATTATGTATTCATTGTTTTATTTGACTCCTCAAAATCTTACTTCAATACCTTATAAATCCATTTTAGTGTGTATTATTGAAGAAAAACATTTTCACAATACTCCCAAAGCCTTTACAACACCTACAATATCAATAAAATGAAAATTTTCCAAGGTAAATTTCATATTTTTGATAACTATGTATACATATTCTATCCTATTTATAGCCATAAATCATGGATCCTTTTTATAAATAATTTTTTTATACTAATAGAATCTTATTATTCATATTCTACTTCTTTAAATCCATAATATACTATCTATTTATAGAATTACTATCTTCAAAATTTGGTTTCTCTTTATTTTTGAATTCTATTGTTATGGTTACCAACAAGGTCCTCTTAGATTTGTTGTTTTTATAAGACCCTTTTCAAAATAATTAACATTGTTATTAACATATTTTTATAATATTTACTGATATATTTAAAATTTAAATTCCATATTTATTTTACCTACTCTTATATTTGAATTTTGGAATTTAGATATTACATGATTAGATTCAATCAATTTCTATTAAACATGATCAGATTCATTATCTTTCTCTATCCTATTTTATTGAAATGTAAGGATATGGTTTTTCTATATATCGAGGAACTTATATATTTTTTCAATCTAATTTAACAATCTATATTTTTTTCACCATGAATTGTTTATTTATTTTCAAAATGTTTTCCATATTTCTTTAACTTATTATTCTCAATATATAGCATTGAATTTTTATTTATATATTGTTTAAATTATCTTTTTATCAATAAATCTATATGATTTTCCTATTATTCTAATTCATGGGATTTTTTACATTCACTACTAGTAAATCTCTAGTCTTTAACCTTGGTAATAAGAAATATTACAACACCATCATCACTAGAATTCCCAATTTACATATATTCACCAATAACATATTCATCATAGTTAAACAAAAAGTTAGCCTTCATATCTTTATAAAATATATTAATCAATGTTTTGGAATTAAAGAATTATTTATCTAGTTTTATCTTTACCAGTTTTCTTTTTTTCCATATTCTTCATCATTTTCTTCATGTTGCTATATTCATAGACAATTTCTTACAAAATATCCATGGACCAAAACTTTACATCCCTTCAGTAGTATGTTTATATTATATTTCCGTGTTCTTATTTCAACATTACTTGGAATTAAATATGTTATTTAATTAAAATTATTACACTCTTTATTTTCTAAATCAGAACTCACTCGCTTGTTTCATAAAAATAACACTCATTTCATGTTATTCCATTGTGGCATTGAATGATATTTCAAGATCATAATTTACCACACTTTTGATATCATTATAATCTCTCATATCATTTGTAATTAGAATAATATATGTATCATATATATTTATTTATTTAGGCTTTATATATATCAAATATGAGATATTAGTATGAAATATATCAGGATGAATTCTAATAATCCTTTCAAAAAATATTGAGTCATAAATTTTTTTTCCAAGACATTTTATTGTGTTTACAATGTCACTACCCTGGAGAAGAATATACAAAATACTAATCATACCCTATTTTATAATTTTCATATTAAAATATCCAAAAAATATACTATTGTCTCTTTACTTTGGTATTCCTTTCATTATTAGTTTTTAACAAATCCTATATTCATTTGGATGATCCAATTATTATAACTCTCTAGAATTTACTTTTTTTATGTGAAAAAATATTAGTTTTAGATGATCGATATTTCAATATATTCTAAAATTTTATAAAATTTAATGAATAACCATTGATAGGTTGAGTGAAAAAATATAAAGTATGTAAAAGATAAGATCGATTTTTTCCATACATATATGATTTTTCTTCACATAAATAAAAGGAATTCACTTATTATTAACTAATTTATATATATTCATGATAGTATTATTCAAATTCATCCTTTATTAATCCCTGAGTAATTGATGTAACCTACCACTATTACCAATTCAAAGGATAAATCATTATCTATGTTGAGAGTCAGGTGGTGATTTTGTTGTATACTCGTTTTCTATTATCCAAATTTAGAACAACTATTACCACCAATTTATCAGAAATGTCAATTCTAAAACATATCACATAGACACACCCACATAAAGAAAGAAACATAAAAGGATTACAACTCAATATGAGTATCTAGTCATTTATATGATCTAGAAGTAATCTAAGATCACACAGTCCATTGTACAATAATCGATTGTGTTTTATAGTAATCATAGTATATATATAACATGAAATGTAATTGTGTTTTTTCATAGTCTACATGATCCTCACATGGATAACATGATAAATAATTATTTTCTAAAATATAGTGAACCTTTACAAATAGTCTTCATGAAGTCATCAATATGATTGTAAATTTTTTCATACTTACCCTTCTACTAGTTACGAGATGATCATATTTGATTTATTTCACAACGGTATGAAGGAACCTCTTCTTCTTCTTAAATCCCTAAATTCTTCCTCCACATAAAACATAGTCAATCAATCTACAACCACAATAAATTATATATCCTGAGGAATCAATTAATTCTTATATTTAATCATTATTCATATAATTAGGAAATCACATAAATAATTTAGAATTATAATAACCAAAATTATTAGATCTGGACTTTGAAATGAATTTCATAACAAACCACTTCCATAACTGATTATATGTACATGTAAACATGAAAAAATGTCACATCCTCTTTATTAGTCATTAAACATGTACTTATTTCATATTAAATAATCATTTATTTATAAATAGATTTATTTTATATTTATGGGAACTAAACAACCCCAATATTGGAATTATTACTCATAATTACCATTGAAAAAAATACCACAATCCTTCCATTGTAAATGCACAATTCTCTATTTTTAGTTAATAAGAATAAATGATTTCATTAAATTTAATACATCATCCTTCATTCATGGAATAGTACTTAAAACAAAAAACAATTCTTGAAATTTCACTTTAAAAATTACCACACAACTCTTATTAAAGGGGAATATCATTCCCAATTCCATCTTTTTATTCTAATTCATTTTCAAACAGACTATCAGGACATATCATTCTTTTTCTCATTTCATCATCATAAAAGAAAACTTGTACTCGATCCCTCTACATTCATCTATATTATGATTTCATCCCAAATATATCTTTTGAAGAGTCATAAACATAATTTTCATAATATATAAAATTTATTATAAAAAATTTCTTTCATTCTCTGGTTTTATCACCACATTACCTTATATTGATCTCTAAAGAAACATTTTTTTGATTCTCTTTGTAGCTAAACCTACCATGGGACCCAAAGACAGTAATTGTGTATTCATGAAAGATTCATGTACATACTCAATGAGGATTATTTATCATATAATATAATTTATTCCCTCATAGAAGAAATAAACTCCAAGAAGTTCAAGTCAAATACTTTCCTCCCATCAAAGATCGATGATGTTTATACTAAGTCACTAAACAGTATAGATGATTTATTTTGCTTCTCATGGAATCATAAAAACTGAAGTAATTTATTTGTTCATCTTGTGGAATAAAATTTAATTGAATCCTCACTCAAATAATCAATCTCCACATAGGTAAAGTACCATGTGTAGTCTATCACCATAACTCATGGGAGTACATTTCATGGAGTATTAACTCACCAATGTATTTTATTTCTGATGGTATAAATCCTTTATCTAATGTAATTTTATTGGTCTATTACTATAATAACTTATCAATTTATGTGTTTAAGACAAAATAAACATGATTTTAAATTCCACTACCCATTTCCATGTTCTTTAATAATCAAAATGAAATGTGAATCATCTAGATCCCAGAAACCCCAAATTATGAATGTCCCCAAATTTATCCTAATCTTAAATAAAAATAAACTCCTAATAAAAATATACTAATGATCCCTAAATCAAATCTATAAATAAATAAAACATTATTAAAATATACATGCAATGAAATATTATAAATATAACGATATGTTTTATGGAATATCCGTTATGATCATCCTTATTCTAAAATAGGTGGAATTCCTAAGGGATGGTGCAGTTTCCCAATAACTTAAAAAAATTAAAGTATAATGACAATAACCAAATGGGAGGGAATATTTAAAAGAGGGTAGGATTTGGGAATAAATGGGTTACCGAGACATAAACTAAAAATAATCAACATAAATTCATATACGGTCTTGGGGGAGTTAATAGAAAAATTAAATATATAGGTGGATAGAACCCTAAAAAAATTTCATTAAATATAATGTTGAGGACTACTGGGGGTCAATGGTTTAAGGGGTAGAAATTAAAATTTCCAACATTCCATCAATTGAAATTTTATCCAAACCCATATTGGTGGAAACATTAGTACTAGAGTTATAGTTGTACTCTAATAGATACCTAGCCCCTAGTTATCTAAAAAAATTGGTGGACCCCTTCAGTGTTCTGGTAGTACCAAAACCACGACTCTCTTTATTTATCATTTAACTAAAAACTCACAATTCACTATATGGACCTCAAAAAAATTCACCAAACCACAATCCACACAAAAAAATATAAAAAAATATTTTCCATAAGCATAAAAATACATGAAATACCCAAAAATAGAAAACAACCAACAAATGAAAATAAAAGTTTTAAATTTACTCATAGTTAATTAATATATTTTTCTCAAAGAAAAAATGATCCAGGTTTGGGTAATTAGATTACAACTTAAAGGGATGGTTTTCTGAAAAAACTCTTATAACTCAAATAAAAAACATCTCAAATTAAAACAATTATGTTCTAATGATACAACACTATTCCTTTTGTAAATCTAAACACAATGTAATTAAGAAAGTGACATTTAAGAAACATCTAAATTAATGACCTATTCCTCAATACTACCCCTTATCAAACATGTGATATTACAAAATCTATGAACCATATGAGTTATTTATCAAATGGTAATATCATAATTAAAAAGTATCATAAAATATAATGAAATGAATAAAAACCATCCCGTAATTTATCCCCTAACTAAACCCCTTAATGAACATTAATCCCTTCATAATATGAAAAAATTATAAAATTTATTAAAATTAGTTTTTTTTTGTTTTCTATAAGTCCTTGAATATTATTTTAATATATATAATCCTATTTTTAATATGGTTAAAATGTAACAATTACATTCCTTAAAGGACTATACTACTTCAGAAGATGGCCTAATGGAAAATAGGAATTTTATATTTCGGGATCTAAAACCCTCCCCACTCACCCCCACCTTCACCACTTCACATTTTGTTTTCCTTTCTCACTGTTCATGATGCATTTGTCCATGTCCATATCCCAAGAAAATGTATATGAAGAATATAACCATGGTTAGCTTCATTATCCCTCTAAATCAACTCAAATCACTTCATTTGGGACTTTTTCCTCTATATATCATTCCATTGGGATGAGGCTTCACCTTTCTACACTTCCATGAATATATATTCTTAGATCCTAAGTGGCATAATGTCCCATGATGGACCGAAGGCCAAGTGAACTAAAGTCCCAAAAATGTGGCCTGAAATTCCAAATCAAGAGAATATTATAATTGACATATTACCCCAAAACAATACTTATTAGTGTTATTAGAATTATACTATGTTATAGTACTACAAATATTCCATGGAAATTTGTTCCCACTCATATTTTATCCACGTTTTTTTACAGGATCGCAGGGCTTTACCATTCGACTGTACCCCCAACTATAAAATTATGGTTAAAATGGTTCACCATATCACCAAAAAGGTCATTTATCTTTCAAAACCTATCATAAATAATTAAAACCAATTTATATATTTATTAAAATAAAAAAATACATTTACATAATCTATTTAATTAATTGATTTTTTTGAAATAAACATTAAATTTATAAAATAATAACATTTTGGAAAAAAGATTTAAATTTAAATTGAATTGGAATTTTAAAAAACACTCATAAACATTATAAAATATAACTACACATGATTTTCATGTGTTAGTTTTGGTTACCCTGAACCAAGCTACATTGAACATTAGATATTTATAAAATAAATATTTTATCACATAATAATTATTCTAGTATGAAACATTTGTGTGACAATGTCCCTGAAATAAATGATAGATCAGTTTTTAAAATCCACATGTAATGTGGTCTAGAAACATATATTTTGTAAGATAAAAATAATTCCTAATTATAATGTGTTGGGGTCCAATGAGAATAGATAATTCTTCTAATTTGTTTTCTGAATTTTTAGTTAATGAATCACATGTTTTATTTGTTTTAGAACTCACAATACACTTTATGTGAACATCATTTTATTTGAGTTTCATTTTAGTTATTTTGTTTCTGACAAATAAAAATTCAGTGAATAAAATACTATAGGATTTAATATGGTTTAAAGAAATATGTTAGTAAATGTTTTTATTAAAATATTTCATTGAATGGAGTCAATATCATTGTATCAGTATTAGAGTACCACTTTGTTAGATAATGATAATTGTTCTGTTCATCGGTAGATGGCGATGTTTTTTTTATTTTTTTTAAACTTACTCTGAGATATATATAATTTGACTATTGATGTTTATTACAATGTATGAAATAAATAGATCTATAATTATAGTGTAGAAATAAGTGATACATTCTTAAAAAATAATTCTAATATATTTTGATTACATTAAATTCATAAAGTATCTTGTTTCCTATAGAGGTTCTGATATGTGTAGTTGTTTTCATTATATGTTTTTTAGTAGTAAAGATGTATATTGAGGATTTATTTTAAATAAATTAAAATTTACATTTAAATTTTTATTTTATTGACTTGAAATGATCTAGGGATTATATGTATAATAAGGAAAATTATTTTGAGAAAAACAATATCCCTACTGATCTGTTAATTAGAAGGATTCAAAATGTAGGAATATAAACCATTTGATGGGGTTAGAATCATGGATATATTTTTAATGGATAATAATTAGGGGCACATAAAAGTTGTTTAATATACTTCCACATGGTTATATTTAAATCATATGGTCTAATAATAATCCTTTAATAGATTATTTTTTTAATAATTACTCTTTTTTAACCACACAATATATTTTAAAATAAAATACCACTATAATTCAATTTTAAATTTCTTCATATCTGATTTCTCACCATAAAATTTTCATGATATTTTGACCATCATATTTCTATTTTTCATTTTTTATATCTTTTAGATATTATTTATGATTAATGCACTATTTTTATAAAGATATTTAAAAATATAAATATTTCATAAGTCAAATAATATTAAAATGTGAGAGTTAAATGATTATTTGTTAAATTTTTAAGACTAATATTTACCCTATTCATGTAGATATATTGTATAACATTATTGGTGAAACATTTGGTGTTAAAAATATTTCTACATCATTTTGAGTTTTTTTAGTTTCAACTAGATAATCATATTTTCATCCTAGCATCATTACATAATCTATGAAATTAATGAAATATTTATTTTTTGATTATAGGGATTCTAGTATGAACTAATTAATATATAAATAATACCAGCACATATTTTTCATGGAGAATATGATTTCAATCATGATCATATAAAGACATGTATTATTAATATGATAATTTAAAAAATCACTATGATGACTTAGAGTTATCAATTTGTGGAGAAAAGAATAGTTTGTTTTTATCATGATGAAAAAATGGAATATTCGGTAAAACATAATATTTCTAATACTATTTATGTTCTATGTCCATGAACATTTACAGTGAGATATCATCATGTGAAAAAATGAATGAAATTTATAATAAGTTATAAATTCATCATTTTCATGATTCAATTGATTGTAAAAATTATAGAGCTATGTTGAGAGATGATTATCTAGCCTATTCTTTTCTACCTTCTGAAATAGTTCCATAGATGCATCAATTTTTTTGACTATATAAAATATTATATAATATTTGGATGAGAAGGATTTTTAGAATGATTATTTTATCAAAGTGATTTTTGATACTATGAGAAAAGAATGGGAGTTAAAGCGTAAATCCCTATAAGAAGCTAAATATTAGACTATGATATGACATGATATCTCAATACGTACAATAAGAAAATATAATTTCAAACTAAGTAGAGATGATGAGAAATATAATAGAAAGAATAAACCATTTTCTACAACTAGTTCTAGTAATCCAAATCTAAATAATTTTAATTATTGTAATAATATATCTAAAAAAAATGATTCTGGGAACAAATAAAATCATTATTATTGATGTATTTCATAATATAGTGACAATAATATTGAAAAAATTTATATAATAATGAATAATTTTGTCAGTTGTAATAACATTTCATATACAAATCTAAATGAAAGAAGAGTTATACTTGATAAGAATGATTATGTTGATATTATATGATACAAATGTTAGATGAAAGGTTATATTATAACTTGTTTTCCTAATTTGATGTATAATGATATAATGTAAAACACATATTATAAATTTAAATAGAATAGGGGCCTGATATATTTTGAAACTATGGAAAGAGTGAGGGTGATAAATACTGTTATAATCAATCAGAACATATTGGAAATGAATTTCCTAAACATGTTGTATTCTATGTATATTTTCTAAAATATGAAAAATGAAAAATGGATAATATAACTATGGAAAATTATATATGTATATATATATATATCAGGATTATAATTTTAATTTTAATTATTAAGATGATTATCAAACTTTGTTGAATATTTGAAAATAAAATCCACTAAATGATAGAATGTTAATTCATTAAAATATGATGATGCTTTAACAACTATTTTTGAAATGGATATATAAGTTAAAATCACTAAAAAAATGAGTAAAAATTTAAAAAAACAAAAATTATTTTTATACAACTATCTTAATTAAATATAATAATTTATTTTAAAATTTAGTATTTGATGTTTCAATAAATTCATTAGAATTAGTTTCTATATTTAATTATGAAAAAAATTCATGTTACCATAATTTCAATGAAAAACAAAAATATTACGGTAGTGGTCGAAATAAACCATTTTCTAGCATTACAGCTGTTAAAGGAGATTTTGATACAATATGTAGATAAATTATACAATCTATAATTTTTAATGTAGTAATACTTACTTCTTACAAATATTATTTCCAATCAAACTAATGTGAACCTAAAAGTTTTCCCTTTTCAATAAGTCAAAAATTGGAGATTACTAGAATAAATATTTTTCTTTAAAATAAGTTCAATTATTTTTTTCATTAAAAATTTATCTTTGATGAACTATTTGTGTCTCAATATATAAATGTTAGACATATGTGAGTCACATAAATTTTTTGTTAATATAACTGGTGCGATAAAATCTAGGGTACCAAGAACTCAATTTTTTATTTTCACAAAATGAGGTTTAGTTATATATATTGTTATAATTGTTTTCATGGATAATGCTTTTTATAAAAATATTAATTGAGTGAATTCAAAATTATCAAATTTTAAAAAGGTGAATGGAGTAGGATTCAGATTTAGAAAAAATGTATAGGGATAAATAATCAAAACCAGTGATGTTTAATTTCTCAAAGAAAAAAACATGATTTTAAAAGTTTTTATTTTTTTTGCGACATGAGAACATCCTTTTCAATGTTCAAAAGTTATTATTTCACTATATTTTATAATCATATTCCAATAATTTATGAATGGATATTATTGGGATCTAATATAATTTTCTTTGAATTATACTACGGTTTTTTGATCTGTGGAATGTTTGTTTGAAATGTAGTTCAATATTTAATTATAGAATTGAAGTCTTAACTATTGAAAATGTATTGTTAGTGTAAAGGTATTTATTTATTCCCACATAATCTAATAGTATTGGTGAGAAATATAATGTGTTTTTCATAGTTGATGATAACACTAGATTCACATAGGTTTATTTTATACACAAAAATTGAAGTTCCTAATCATTTTAATATTTCTCATTATTCTATTATATATGATAAAAAATATATTTTATTACAATTCTGAGTTATCTTGGTGGTGATTTTTCGAACTCATATTTTGAAACTATTTATTTTAAGAATGGCCTTACGCATAGTTTTTCAACACCTAGAACACTAATAGAAAGTGTTGTAGTTATATGAGGAAAGAGAATTCTTCAAGATTTTGATCAAACATTACTGAATGAGTATTCTACTGTTAGAAAGATTTAGGATGAGACTATGATTACTTAATTTTATACTATAAACTATGTTTTAATTTTGAATTTTATAATTAAAACTCATTAAGAATTTTTTATTAAAAAATAAAAATTTTCTTTTTTTTGGATTTTTGTTTTAAAGTATTTATCCAAAATACAAAAGATCAATGACATAAATTTAAACATAATATATAGTATTTAATTTTTCATTTTTATTCTAGAAGTAATAATTCTTATATATTTTATAACAAAATAACATGTTTTATTAATAAATCAGTCCTTGTGATATTGATTATTCATATCCTTTTTTCTTTGAAAACCCTTCAAATTTTTATCCTCTAGATGTGAATTTTGAAAAATAATTCTATTAATATACTAGTAGTTCATTCACTACTATTGATACTAAATCCTATTAAATTAAGATCATTACATTCTTAATTTCCATAAATTACATTATCCTAATATGTAAAACTTATAGATTATGATCAACTTACAACTTTACCTAAATACCAATAAATCATATGGATTCATAACCCAAATAATATTATTATTTGTGTAATTTTATTGATTAATACTATAACATAATTATTAATCAATACTAGAAAAATTTTAGTATCTGGAGTCATGTTCATAGATATACGATAAGGTTAGTTGGCCATAATACATTAAATAAACCGCCCCATATGCTAAAGGCATCTGTCTAGCAGTGGAGGTTTATGGGGTTATGGTGAGAGACTATACCTCTTTTTTATCAGAGTCACACATTGATAGATAATAATGAAACTATTTTTGGAAGAATGAAACAACATGGTAGTATAAAGAAATAAATACCTAGGTAAATATATAACCCATGTAAACTATAACCAATAATCAGTATCATATATATAATTTGAAATTTATGACACTAAAAAAAATGGGCGATATATGGGATATAGAGCAACAGGTATATACAACACATTATACAATAATGAAAAAAAATAAAAATCTGTATGAAATACCGTCACGAGAATAATATAAATAATTTATTCTCATTATCTATCCTAGTAAAAAAAATCATTAATCCATATGTGGCATCTTTCCCTTGTCATTGTTTTCATCTATGATGATTTCCTGGCTACCAAACAGAAACCAGAATAGGTTGTGAGTAAAATGTAGTAGGAAACCACCAATGGTTTATAATTCTATACATTCCATGAGTACATAATAAATTAGAATGGAGGTAGTATAATAAAAAAAATTATATGAAATATGTAATACCCAAGACAATTTGGGCATCCGAGGGACCACCAATCCAATGCTACATACATCATCCTAAGCATATTTTTCTCAAAATGATTATGATTTATGATTTAATTTTCATGATTGGATAACCAACATAGGATAATATCCATATAATCCATTTTTGATCTTGTTCATAATATTTATTATAAATTACCATGACATTTAATGTTCAAAAAAGGAATTGAATCAAGTTTATCATGTATATAAAGTAAATATTGATTCCTTGTATGTTCCCTAACTGAGAAGAATCTTTATTTAATAAATTTATTGGTGTTATAATTCTATCTACATAATTCCACCTAGAGAGCCTAGGTATCAAAATATAGAAAAATTGACCCATTTCTCTATGGTCATGTTGATGGTATTCCTCATGGAAATCCCTGTATTTCCCAAGGCATGGTATAATGGAAATTCCCTCTGATTAGTTCTTTAAAATTCCACATATGAAACCCAAATTTCACTCATGGAATAATATAATCCACATACCTCTAAGTCCATTGTTTTCCTTCGACATGGAGAACCTAGGTTTCACTCAGTGAATAATATAAGTCCATCTACAGGTGACCCAATCCCTGGAATATCATTTAGGAGTCCATGTGTCGTACGTGACGTAATATAATTCCATTAATGATTTAATTTAATTCAATAATACTGATTATACCATCCAATTAATTCATACATGGATCCTTTATATCACCCTTTAAGTAACATAAATAAGGGTCATGTATTCACATTCCAACAATACCATTTAAAATTTTACTTATTTCAATCTATCCATTTCATTTATATGGGATGACTCAAGTATAAGGAAATCCAAATGAAGCCAAAATGATTAAGTACTAGATATTTCCATTACCTCATTATAATAATTTAATTTACATTTCATTCTATTAACTAAAACATCCCTAATAAAAGGGGAAAGGGACACACATCATAATGTGATTCAATTACATAAGCATTATTTGATAATTTACCCAACTTAACAACACACCTAAGGGGTGGTTCTAATTGGTGTGTAGACGTTCAATGGTTCTAAAATTCATCACAGTTTTCATATGTGAATGACCATATATTTGATATTTCAAATATTTATTTTATGAAGTTACACATGGAATTACTAGCATGTGACACAACTGAACATTATATAAAGCACTAATTTTAGCGAAAATAATTAAACCACAAAACATATATCTTTAGTAGAATCCTCATGATTATTGGACTCTAACCTAGTGTAGAATAAGATTAATCAAAAAAATGGACGAATACCATAAAAATATTGTAAATTAAATCACATGTATTTAGTATTCCATGTGGTAAAATAAATTGAGAAATGAAGGAAGAGTATTGCAGTGCTTCCTTAGAAAAATCATATGAGATGAATGAAAGTGGAATTTAATGTTGTATGATAGAGTTATCCCCAAGACTATAGAATATGAATATTCATAAAATTGGAGGGAGGATTCAATGTGAATTTGATTAAATAAAATAGAGGATAAAATATAAATATAAATTTAGTAAATTTAGTAATTTCAACACTACTTAAATGGAAAATGGTTCATCCACATGGTAAGCCAAATCGTATGCACCCACATTGTAGGGTGTCACCCCTGGCACTCTTTTTTCATGGTTTGAAAATCAATTAATAAACCGTGTAATTAATCTCTACAACAAACCTTCACTATTTTTCACATCCATGTTACCTCTCTCTTATAGTTTCTCAAATAGTTATCCTCCTTCATTAAGATGCATTGTTGAAACTCATAGTATAACGACCCCAAAATTAAATGTAATTTTTTTTAAAAATTATATGAGAATTTTATGAGTCTGCCAAAATTGATGGCGTGTGATTTCTAGGCCCGGTGTGCCCTAAATGAATTTATGAACATTTTTAAGTACGTTCAGTAAATGTGGGAGTGGGTTTTTTTTTGTAACTATTGAACCGGTTCTCGGAATTGAAATCTGAGGACACAGTTGAACTCGTAGCACCGATATTCTCCTAAGGAGACTTTCACCTCAACCGCAGTAGGTCGAGGGTAGAAGATATTTTTTCAGTTTTTCGTGGAAGAAGAAAAATAAAATATTTAACATTTTATTTTTCTTTTGAAAAAACTCCTTCTGAGTTATGGGGGTGGGGGCCACCCGAACTAGAAAACCCCCATTTTCAATTCTAGTTGTGGGGACGACCTGAACCTCTTTTTAATGTGGGGAAGTCTCTTGGAATCCTCCAATTTAATTGCATCAATGTAATACAATTAATTGTGCAATTTGATTGTGCTCACACAATACAATTAATTGTGCCAACTTTAATTATTCCGGCGTAAATTAAATTGATAAACCTATTTTAATTTGTTGGATACACATTTCCTTAGAAAAATTGTTGAAGAAGGGGAGGCTTGGGGAGAACTTTGCAGAAACTCTTTCTCCAACGATGAATTCCCTCTCCAACAAAGAACATGCATCGGAATCCTGAACGAGTACGATGCACGAGCCCGACTTCGGAAGTGTGTTAAGGAAGGGACGATCCTTGGAATTCTCATTGCCTTTACTGAATTCTTCTAGAGACACCTACAATGAGCAATAGAGGAAGGGTTTATTTTTGTTTGTATACTCGCTTACCCCGTTCATGTCATTCTTAATGATTCAAGAACATGTATGCCACTTGCTACAGTTCTAACGTGGAGGGTGAGAGCCAAACAAACACAGACCGACCTGTCCGCAACCTATGTGAATTTTCATTGGTCTTGAATCGTTAGTGACGTCCCGAGGTGAGTGCAGAAATTTTCAGAATGAAGATCTAGCCACCGTGCTACACCCGGTGACCCGAAGAACGTCGCCAGTGACTGTGTCGGCGACCGATGCCGAAGGGCTAGGGAGCGGCGGTCGACACTCTGGCCGGCCACGATGAAGATAGCGGCAATAACCCACTGCCAGAGAAGGGCCATAGCCCATTGACTATGATAGAGCAAGGGCATCACACGGCGGCGACCATCCGCTTGAAGGGGAGGCAGCAGCGCGCGTCCGTGCCACCAGGCGTGCAGGAGCCGTGGTCTTGCACCACGCCAGCGAGGCGAGGGCGGTGGGATCACCGTCGGCCGCCGGTGAAGGCATGATACATAACCGCACCGAATGAAAGTGGCTGCCCAACCGGCCACCGCGAGCCTAGTGGGTTGGGTCAGACCCAGCTGGTCGGGCTGGACCTAGTGGATCGGGTCGTACCGAGCGGGCCGGGTCGGACCGGACACGGACCAACATCGACCCCTTTTGTTCTTTTGACCATATCTTGAGCTACGAGTGTCTGTTTGATGAACCATTTGTGGATCTAGAATCTTTGGATCGAGACGGTACTTTTGGTATACCCCACTTGAGTTTCGGATAATGTTGGGGTACAACCGGGTTGGATAGGACACAAATCCAACTAAGTCCCCATGACTAAAAGGCTAATAACTTACAGACTGAGCATATGATTGATGCACCATCTATTGCATTAAGAACCCTATCATGTGGTGGTACTTTGGGATATTTCTTTGATGGACTTCGTGGTAGTTGGATTATGGACTGGTGGCTTGAGGAGAGGACCCTCTAGGAATCAAGAAAGCTTAGTTCAGGAACACTATAACTATCTGTAACATGAGAAAAGGATCTTATGTGGGTATGTGCTTTTGGATCCTACGTGAGTCTATGATTTGGGATCCTAAGTGGGTCTATGTTCTAGATTCTCACTGGGATCCACTTTAGAAATGCACGTGATACTTCTCTAGGATCATACATGGGTATTCTATACTAGGGTCCTACGTGGGTCTGCTCAACTAAGATCATATGTGGGTCTGATGATTTAGGATCCTATGTGGGATTTCCTCTTAACAGAGTAAGATGATTCAGTAGTTACATCTAATCATATTTATTACCATACCTAAGCTATACCTGTTGTGAGATGAGTCCTTACCTTTTCTGTATTCTTTTGTGTTGCGTACCATTGTCATACTTAACTTAGTGGTGATACCTTGGTGGTATTCTTCTGTGTGGCGTACATTTGTAGTACTTACCTTCATGGTGATACCTTTGTGGTATTCTTTTGTGTGGTGTTACCTTTGTGGTCATTACCCTTTAGTGTTACCTTAATGGTATTCTTTCCTACGTGGAATAGTTGTACTTTGGCTAAGAGTTGGTCCCTGTGTTTTCTCATGAATGAGACGAGTATACTTGACAACTTAGGTATATATATGGGAATATAACTAATTATGGTTTTTAGATGATTTCATGATTTTTTTATATCCTTTGTGGGTTTTGGGAGACCTTTAAGGGTCTCAGGGTCCCTAGTGAGTATCGTTATATTCACCCATGCATGGGATACACCCGCACATTTTTGTGTTTAGTGTAGACGATAGACAACGGTGATAGAGGACGAGAGAACCAGGACTAGAGGTATCTCAAGGGTGGACATTAGACGCGGCATACTGTAGAGATGACCATTTAAGATCTGTACCTACCTTTCAGGTAGGGTTCTTGGCGAGAGTTCACAAGAGATGTTTCAGTTTACTTATACTTTTTAGTTTTCTTGTACTTTCCATTTGGGCTTCTATTCTGGCCCCTTTTTATTACTGTACACACACTTTTTACTATACAGTTTACTTTTGTTCATATCTTGTTGTGTGCTTTGTTGCATGTGTTTATAGTTAATAAAGGCAATGCCTTCCGGGTAATAGGGAATATGTCTTTCGGTGCTAGTCGCCAGCCCCTGACCTATGGATAGTGGTCTTGGGGTAGTCACAACACGGGCCCCAAGACACGCGTAATGACAAATTGGTATCAGAGGAGTTGGTTATACCATAGAACATTGGACTATGATCTTCTTTATCGTGATAGTGTTAAGTGTAGTGAGTGTGGTTATTCGTTTAGGGAATCCAGTGTTGGTGTGGCGGCCGACGTATCAATACACCAAGACCCTGACTTCTGATTTTTGACTAAGTGCACGCAAACACTAGCTGTGTCTATGTTTAGAGATGTTATTTTTGTGATATTTTTGATTCAGATCACCAGGTATAACTTATTGACCGTGGCCCACCTGTTTCTTTTTAGGATTCCCCCACGCTGGCAGCCAGCTAGGGTTATGGGTTTAGTACGCGATGATAGCCCACCGAGCAATGAAGCCTCGGTACTGGGTCCTTTATAAGTAGAGGCACCAGTTGTACAATTTCCCATTGGGCCATAGATGCCTCCAGCCCCAACAGTAGAGGGTGTACGCCACTTGAGCACGTTGAAAGAGTTCCAGCGCTAGAGGCTACCTAGGTTCAGGGGTGGGACAGACCCATAGGCAGATGAGGATTGGCTGGAGGCCATGGTGAGAGTCTACCGACTAGTAAGGACACCAGCAGATCTCATGGAGATCCATGATACTAGTCTTTTATAGGCAGCAGCAGGGAGATGGTGGGGCTTGATGATCTAGGTTCACGACGAGGTGAAACTTCTCTAGGTAGATTTTGTGAGCCTGTTTAGTGTAAAGTTGTTCTAGTGACCCTTCAGGCAGTGTGTATACATGAGCTTCTTCATCTGAAGCAGGGGAGCATGATTGTGGCTCATTACTCATCGAGGTTCACCAACCTCTCATGCTACTCCACTGATATTTTTGCGGGACCCATTTTTCAGGGCCCTGACCTTCGATAACGGACTCAGGTTGGAGATCATGGCATCATGGATTTCTCTTAGCATCCCGACGCAAGCAGGGGTGTTAGAGAGGGCCCTCTTAGTGGAGATTTTTCTTGCTGGGCAGTCTCCATTAGAGAGACCAACCTCTGGGCATCATATAGTGGAGTTTTCTGCAGCTGGTAGTAGAAATATTTCATAGAGGTCCAAGAGGACCCGAACTACAGGTGGACAACCATAGGATTCTGGGTCAGTTGTGTGGGGCACCGGAGATAGATCTAGTCATGCGAGGAGCAAGCAGTGTTTCACATGCGGCGGGTAGGGTCACATGGCTCCTGATTTTCCAACCCATTGTACGGATGATCAGCATTTTGTCGAAGGACCACCCAGGCAGACATAGTGGTTCGACCGAGGAGGTCCATATGGAGTAGGGAGATGTGGAAGAGGATATGGTCATGCAGATGGTGGTGGGAGATGATTTGAGGTGTTACTGCCACCACCACCAGGTTTTCCACCCTGACCACAATGTTCTTGTGAACAAGGGGGAGCTTAGCTCTGGGCAGTTTAGGCCCATGACTACGGTGCTTCGGAGATGATACATGGTACGATCTGTGTCTTCTCCACCTTAGCTACAATACATATAGACACAGGTTCCGGTCATTCTTATATTGACCCTACCCTCGTTCGGAGCTCGGAGATTCTGATAGAGCCATTGGCTCGATTCTTACGTCTAAATACTCCTACGAGATCAGATTCGATGATTACCCACTGGTTATGGTAGTGTGAGATTACTCTAGGAGGTAAGAGCTTTGGCCGGGATCTCTTAGTAGCGGTGTCGAGGCCTTACAACGTCATCTT
Source organism: Viscum album (assembly GCA_963277665.1). Classification (NCBI taxonomy): domain Eukaryota; kingdom Viridiplantae; phylum Streptophyta; class Magnoliopsida; order Santalales; family Viscaceae; genus Viscum; species Viscum album. Next base: position 1,635,704,037 of record OY728163.1, on the reverse strand, counting down.
GGGTATGGACTGGTTATCTGCAGTCCATGCTTAGATTGACTGTATTAGACAAAAATTGCAGTGTATCTGCAAGGATGGGACTAGGTTTACCATTATCGGCGAGAAGTTAGCCTTGGCAGCACAGGGTAGACTTACCCAGAGGAGAGTGCAGCCGATCACTTATTAGTTGGATATCCTTACCCTCAGAGCGGTTGATGTGAAGAGTCTGAGTTATCCTGTTATGGTTGACCAGTACATGGATGTCTTCGCTGATGATGTTTCGGGTCTACCTCCACATAGAGGGGTGGACTTTTACATTGACTTGTAGCCCGAGACAACACCAATATCTACACCAGCGTATCGGATGGCTCCGGTGGAGCTTCGTGAGCTGCGGGTACTACTAGAGGACTTGCAGGGGAAGGGATTCATCTGGCCCAGTGTTTCTTCTTGGGAAACCCTGATTTTGTTTGCCAAGAAGGTAGATGGGAGCTTGAGACTGTGTGTTGACTATCGGTGCTTGAACCAGGTGAACATGAAGAACAAGTACCCACTTCTGAGGATTGACGACCTCTTTGATCAGTTGAAGGGAGCACAATGGTTCTCGAAGATAGACCTCAGATCATGCTATAACCAGCTCAAAGTACGAGATGAGGATGTGCATAAGACAAAATTCAGATTTTGGAATGACCAATACAAGGTCTTGGTTATGCCATTCCGTATGACCAATACCTTAAAAGTTCTCACGAGACTCATGAACATGATCATTCAGTCATACCTTGATCACTTTGTAGTAGTCTTCATCGATGACATTCTGGACTACTTGGCTACCGAGGAGGACCATGCCTATCATTTGCAGATAGTTCTGAAAACACTCGGAGAGTACCAGCTTTATGGAAATCTCTTGAAGTGCCAGTTCTGGATCCGAGAGGTTCACTTCCCGGGACATGTCATCTTGGATGCTGGAGTTGCGGTGGATCCATCAAAGATTGAGGGGGAACTTTCTTTGGAGCCACCTAGAAGTGTGATAGAGGTACGAATTTTCATGGATTTTTCCAGATACAAACAGAGGTTTATGCTAGATTTCTATAGAGTTGGAGCACATTTATCAGCATTGACGGCGAAGGGGAAACCCTTCATGTGGTTGGAGAGATTCTAGTGGAGATTTCAGGAGCTAAGTCAAATTTAGAATAGTTCCTCAATCTAGAGGCTTCTGGAGGAGGGAATTCAGTATGTAGTCTAATGCGATGCACTATGAGCCATGCTTGGATGTGTCCTGATGCAGGAGCGAGCAGTTAACACATATGTTTCTCGAAATCTGAGACAACGATATTTCATTGAGTTAATCTAGGTCTATGACACCAAAATTGTCTATACTTTTGGAAAGGGGAATGTTGTAGCAGATGAACTCAGCCGGAGATCTGGTATACAGCTGTTAAGTGAGGTGACGAAGTCGATGGCCACATTGTGGATACCCTTTGTGGATCGAGATAGAGCACCCTTTCTTTTGTCTCTTATAGTCAATCCCCCAATTCATCAGCAAGTCAGGGAGGAGTAGCGTGGGGACACTGACTGCGAGGCATGATGTGTTCATATATCCACACAGCAGGAACCTGATAGATTTTCTGAAGGTAGGGAGCACGTCATCCTCTTTAGAGAAAGAACCATGGTACCAGTGCACTTTGGGAGGAATTGTTGAAGGAGTTCCACACATCCCCTCTAGCGGTACATCTAAGAGTGGAGAAGATGTACCAGGACTTCCGACGAGAGCACTGGTTGCCGACAATGAAGAAAGCAGTAGCAGAGTTTGTCACTCGGTGCCTCACTTTTCAGCAAGAGAAGGTGAAGCCTCAGGTACCAGCAGGCTTAGTTCAGCCTTTAGAGGTCCCAATGTGGAAGTGGGATGGGTTATCAATGGACTTTTTGATAGGACTTCCACGTAAATCAAGGGGTCATGATTTTATCTGGGTGATCATCGACCGACTCACCAAGTCATCCCACTTCCTACCGATCAAAGAGTAGGGATGCATAGAGATCATGGGAAGCCTCTATGTGAATAATCTTAGGCAGCTACATGGAGTACCCATGATTATTGTCTATGATAGCGATGAACGTTTCACTTCCCAGCTATGGAAGGGGTGGAAAGAGTCTTTCGGGACACAACTTCATTTGAGCACCGCCTTCCCTCCTCAGACGGATGGCCAGACTGAGTGGACCATTCAGACCCTCGAGGACATGCCGCGTGCTTGCGTCCTAGACTTCGGTCATAGATGGGAGGATCACATTCCTTTGGTGGAGTTTTCATACAACAATATCTATCACTCCACCATTGGGATGGCACCTTTCGAGGCTTTGTACGGTCGACCTTGCAGATCGCCATTGTGTAAGACTGGACCAGGAGAGTCATCACTTATTGAACCAGATATGGTACGGGCTACCACAGAGAAGGTGCAAATCATAAAAGAGTAGATGAAGACTACACAAACCAGCCAGATGTATTATGTCGATAAGAGACAGATTCCTCTAAAGTTTGAGGATGGTGACCACGTCATTCTACGGGTCTCACCCCGATGAGGTTTTCAAAGATTTGGCCAGGGCGGCAAGTTATCTCTGAGGTTCATCAGTCCCTTTCTAGTCCTTAGTATACTGGGGGAGGTGGATTACTGCCTAACATTTCCCCCTCAGTTTCACTGGAAGAATGATGTTTTCCATATATCCCAACTGAGGAGATACGTGCACGACCCATCTCACGTCATCGACCACGACAAGCTGGACATCGAGGATGAGGCGACATTTATGGAGGTTCTAGTGGTGATTGAGGATCGATGGGGGAGATTCCTTCATGGGAGATCGATAACTTTGGTGCGTGTATGTTAGAAGCACATGAACTTCCAGGAGAGCACATGGGATCGGGAGGCTCAGATATGTTCTCAATACGCCCACTTTTTCCCTTAGTTTGAGTTATGTCTTAGGGGGACACAAAGCTCTGATGTTGGGAGAATGTAATAAACTAGGTATTCCATTTAATTTTATATAATTACATGGGAATTTTATGAGTCCTTGAAATTTGACGGCATGTGATTCCGATGCTCAGTGTGCCCTGAATGAATTTTTAAACTTTTTTTAGTACGTTTAGTAAATATGCGAGTGGGTTTTTGTAACATTTGAACTAGTGCTCGGAATTGAATAATGAGGACACAATTTAAATAGCAGCGCTGATATTCACTTAAGAAGACTTTTACCTCGACTGAAGTAGGTCTAGGGTAGATAATAGTTTTATAGTTTTTCATGGAAGAAGAAAAATAAAATATTTAACATTTTATTTATCTTTTTAACCCCTCATTTTGAGTTATGGGGGTGGTGACCACCCGAACTAGAAAACCTTCCATTTTAAATTCTAGTGGTGGTGGCCATCAAAACCCATCTTTAATGTGGGGAAGTCCCTTAGAGTCCTCCCATTTAATTGGGTCAACACAATACTATTAATTGAGCCATTTAATTGTTCCTACACAATACAATTAATTGTTCCATTAAATTGTTCCATCATTAATTGTGCCGACATAAATTAAATTGATAAATCTATTTTAATTTGTTGGATCCTCATTTCCTTGGGAAATCATTGGTGAAAGGGAGGCTTTGAGAGAACATTGAATAAACTCTTTCTCCATTGAAGAACACCCTCTCCAATAAAGAACAAACATCAGAATCAAGAACGAGGATGATGCACGACCCAGACTTCAGAAGGGTGTTGCCGAAGTGACGATCGTTGGCAGCCTCATCGCCTTCATAAACTTCTTCTCGAGACACCTACAACAATCAATCAAGGTTGGGTTTATTGTTGTTTTTATACTCCCTTACCTCATTCTTGTCGTTCTTCATGATTCAAAAACATTTAAGCCGCTTGCTACTGTTCTAACGTAGTGGGTGTGGGCCAAACAAACACGACCAGACCTCTCCTCAACCTATGGGAATTTTTTGTGGTCTTGAATGTAACACCACAATATTTAATAGTACGTTATTTCTTCAAAGTAATTCAATAACTTTCACTACACACAACACTGAGTTTAAGCGCATCACGACTTACCAAACTATCTGTTCAAAAGCTGTTATGAATAGTATTAACTGATTTTTTAACATTATATAATCCTTATAATTTTAGAATCCATATTTGGAGTTTTTTAGACATAATGCAAGAACAACGTATTATTTTTGTAGATAAAAGAATTATTTTTCAAAAAATGCAATTTTACCACCTTTTAATAGAGAACACTTTTTAAATCCAATATTTGAAACTTTTATATATTCAATTTTTTGAAATAAACTTCTTCTTTAGAATCCAGGCATAAGAATTCAATTTCAATACATTTTTTTTTGTTTTTCTGATAACTTTCACATTTGGGTGAATAGTGAACAATACTATATTTTAACTGAAAACAACTTTTTTTAATCAAAATAATTTATAGTGTTGAATTATAAATTTTAATATTTTGGAAGTATAATTAGATTATAATTTTACCCTTTAATCCAATTTTTCTCATTGGATTTAATTTCACATTGAAATTATACATAAACAAGTGCCAATCTTTTGATAGTTATTGTTTCATAAAAACACGCTATTTGTTTTGACAATGAAAATTAATTTTAAATTAATTAATGCAAATTATATGTTTTGAATTTGGTAAAATAGACTTCATTTTTTGATTCATAATTTCTAAATTATCTTAGGGTGAATTTTTGGTATTTTTCTGAAAACATTCAATTTTTTATGAATAGTGAAAACACTGAGTTATAGTTTAAAACCGATTTTTTATTTAAATAATTATTTATTTTTTTTAAATTTATTTTAGGTCAAAATAGTTACATAATACCTATATAAGTTCAATGTAATTCATTGAAGTCAGTTTATAATAATTTTAGATATATAAAAATTTTATTGAACATTTCACCGTCTTTTACCCTTCTCCTAGGAGAATTTGAAAATTCACATTAAACATAATTTTACCGCTTCTGTGAGTGAAATTTTGAAAATCTGAGAGACACGATTAATATCATGGAGTAAAATTTGGTTCAATAAGATAAAAATAATTTTTGATGAATAGTAACTTTTTACTTTAATTTACCATGGTTAAAAGTAAATACTATAATGAAGGGTAAAAAAGATATTATTACTACCCTAACACATGTCCTAATTCTATTTTCTAAGTATAAGCTGACCAAAAACAACCTCAGGAATAAAATAATAACCTATTTGGTCCACTTGGATTAGATTAGGACATTTATAGTTATTTAATTCAAAAAAGAGTTAAAAGAGTTAAAATCATAGTTTAATAACTAATTTTTTTTAATATAGGGTTATAAAGAAGAAAAATTAGATTATAAATATTCATTATAAAGATAAAAATATTTCCTAAATAATGGTATTTTATTTATAATTTTTATACATTAAATAAGTTAATTTATTTATGACACAATGATGATGCAGTAATTACCTCATTAATGAAATATTAAGATAATTGATATTATAAATACCCGAGTAAATGTAATTTGAGACTTTTTATGAATTCCAATATTTTTCTAGGTTAATATGAAATATTAGTATTGGTTATATTAATTATTTTATAAGTAATAATGCAGATATAAATTTATCAAAAAAAATACCCAATAGTGTCAAACTTGACATAAAAGTGTTTTTAAAACAAATATTATATTATTAATTGATATTCTATTCATAAAAATCTAAGTATTGGAAAAACGACTTATATCATGATATTTGTATCATTAATGGACCACTTTGGGGTCTATTAGAAGTTAGTAGTAAGTTTATTAACCATATAATATAAAAATACAAAGAGACATAGTAAATGTCAAACTGATTAACTAAGATTACAAACTAAATGATAAGGTTAATAAAGTGACCCAAACCAATATAAAACCTATTGGTTGAGTTTATTTCTACCCATAGCCACCTTATCCTTGAAATAAATCAATTTGGAGCCATTATAAACCGAATATGAATTTATTATAAAATAATATTTTAAGTTTTTCTTAAGGTGCCCCTCACCCCTATTATAAAAGGGCACTCCCCCTTATCTCTAATTCACACCTTCAAAGCCTTTTTTATTTGGAAAACCCTTACCAAATATCCTCTAAAATTCTCTCAATTCATCTTAGAGGCCCTCATTTCTTCAGAAATCCAACTTAAGGATCCCTTTTGATCAAATCAAAAGGAAGAACCCGAAGAAGAGGTAATGATTTCACCACCCTCTATCAGGTTCCTTTCTTCTTCCACTTCTTCTTTCGTTGTTATTTCCATTCTAAAATAATTACTCCAACATCTTATTTATACTGTGATGTTATTATAAATATGGTACAAGCATATTCAGTATTCTATCCATCCTTTGAATGACATGTCACCATACATGCGTACGTATGGCTTACCATCTCCACAACGTGGTGTAATTGTTATTCAAAACATTATTATTTGGATGGGTATGATAATAATGTGTAATTAAAGTAAATAATAATTATAAAATTATAATGATTATGTATATATGATATACCATCAAATTATATATTATTTTAATATAAAAAAATAATGATATTGTCGCTCGTGTGTACGTACGGATTACCGTCTCCACGACGCGATAAGATTCATTTCCACATTCACCATTCATCGACGATTATAAAAATATATATTACTAATAAGTATGTAATATATGATATAATAATGCTACTGGAGATACATATAATTATACATATATATATGTACTTACATATATCTTATTCACTTAGTTCCGTTCAATACGATATGAAAAAGGAAACAGCATTTATGCGTACGTACGGACTACGGTCTCCATAAACGGTGTATTTTATTTCATATATATTTCTATTTTACATATTTATATTCTAATTATATATGATATATAAATCATTTTTTTATATTCTAGAAGTATTTAAATCTTGATCTGTGTGATACAATCAAGAGTAACAAGTTAAAACACGTGCGATAAAGAAAGCAATTATTACCCGTAATGTTAATTTAACATGGAAATTATTATTAAATGGGTAGTATAAAGTCCTTAATGAATCATTTTTGATATCATAAATATTAATATGGATCTTTTATACTTTAATAACATACTACTATCCTCATAAAGAAGGTTAAACATACCCTCTACTAAAGGAAAGTGCAAGGTAAGGGGTTTTTATCTCACTCCTTATTCCTGTGAGATTCATTACATATTTCCACTGTTACCTTTTGTGTGGTGTATGTAATGCCATAATTGTATGTGTAATACACTTTAATTTACGTGTATTTACATATTCATTTTATGATACTTCTTTCATGTGGTGTATGTTTCGTATGTTACCAAATTGGTAAGGGTTAATTCCTCAATCTCATTATTATCCGAGATTGTTTATGTGTAAGTATTTACTGGGACATTTTTATCATCCATGTCCATTTTTCATAATAATGATTTCAAAATGAATATTTTTAGGATTTGTGAAAGTTAGTCTTTATCAATATCTGAATTTTAAATGTTTTAAAGATTTATCTTTCTAAACCCTTTTAATTAAGGTCCATATTTTCAGAACGATTTTAAGGATTTATTTATATGGAAACGAATGTTTTAAAATGATAATTATTTTAAAAAGTTTCAAAGTGGTATGGGACACTCTGATTCAAAAATGCCTTTAAATTTCTTCCTTTATAAATTGTGAGACAATTAAATGTTTTCATGAAAAGGGATATTTCTCTCAAGGAGTTTTAAAAATAATTTTTATCTATGTCAACATCCTTTGATGAATTTTTATCTTGTTTGAATTTGATTTAATATGATACAAATATTCCAAATTGTATTTAAGTTTGTGTGATATGTTTGACTGTGGAAGTGTTATTTTTATACCATTCATGGCTTATGGTTAATGTATTGACATTTTGTATTCTATTTCTTATATGAATGTTTATGTTATGTTTCAACCTTTTCATATGAGGAATGTATTGGACATAGTAAGTGATGGGTGGAGCCCGCTATAGCTCCTCGATGCATCGGTAGGTCTCAGGAGACAACTAGACGTGGAATTGGCCAAGGCACTTTCCCAATTTGATATATTGTTTTGGCCAAGGCCTTAATAATTTTTAGATGTATTGGCCGAGGCCTTGAAAAAATGTTTTAGAATGTTTGGCATTATGCATTCCCTCATTATGAAAATAATATTGATGGTTCATGTGGTCATTCGACTAGTAGAATACCCATGATTATATTTTATTATGGTGTTATTTACTCATCTCATATTCCTTCCATAAAAGTATTCATGTTTATTATTAGTAAAGGCATGTGGTTTCAATTATTCACCATTCTTAATATTTATATTATCTTCCGCTGTATTGCTTACCCTTACTGAGCATTTGAGCTCACCCCTTTCTATGTTTAATTTTTCCCAAGATTCCAAGAAGTGTATTATGATTGATATGCAGGGTTAAGATAAAGGGAATAATTTTGTTCTCAAAGAACTATTTATGTTGTGTTTTATGTTTGAAATTTTAATGTAATGTTAATGTATGTAATCTATTTTCCACGGTTGCTAAACCGATCGGTCCTTCGGGACTTGATTCCTTATAATCATGACAATGTATTAAAATAATGAACTAACTCTAGGTAACTGGGGTCGAGGCGTTACAGTTGGTATCATAGGAAGTTTATCAATAACCTTGGAAAATAGATTTAGAAAAAACTATGATTAGGGAACATTACCCTAAGATAGAATTTGAGGATTAGTATAGAAGAACTTCATAGAATTTTGGTACTGTAGAGGTTTTGTGAGTTTTCCAAGAAATACATCACAATCTGGATATGAGCAGGTAGAGGTGGCTCTAGCATAGATGTACCTAGGGGTAAAATCTGAAAATACCACTTTTATCTAGACTCGAACGGGAACTGGTGCACAAAAACTGTCCTTGTTGCACTCTTGGTTGCGACACTCCAGGGGGATATGATTAGGATAATTCTCATTTTTTTAAAAACCATTATGTAGTATTTATGAGTATATACTTCCTCAAAGAAAACATTTTTATGATTATGGATTATATCAATAAACTGTTCAATTTATGTTAGGTATTTTACAAGTTTGGAATTATTCATTGAAATTCACAAACTGACCTAGTGTATGCCATTGTATAAAAATGGCGCCCAGTAGAAGGAATGTGAACTCCAACAATACATATGATCCAAAGGGTAAGAAGGATCATATCTTCCATGGTATTAAGCCAACATTTAGAAGGGAAATAGTCTCTCATGTTTTCTCAATATATGAATAAATAGTATCATGTGTTAATAAGATAAGTAAAGAATTCTCTGAGTCCTATGGCTTTGAAGGGAAGCAAGTGAAGAAAAGCATGGAATAGAGAAAGATTGATAATGGGAAGAAGAAAAGGAATAATTTTACCATATGTGATAACTATGGGAAGAAACACCCTGGAACTTGCCTGAAGGGACTGGGGGTTTGTTGTAAGTGTACAGAAAAAGGGCACCATGTGCGTGACTGCAAGGGTAAGAAAAAGGTTTCAAATGTACAATGCATCATCTATAAGGAGATAAGACACTATGCAAACCAATGTCCAAATCATCAGAGCATGCCCCAAATGATGCTATTGGATAATAATCATATTATGATACTACCTCAGATGAAGATGAATGACTAGTGTTCTTATGTCGTTATTATAGGATTATATCATTTCAGTGTTGTATCAACAATATACTGGTTATATGAATTATTGAAATAAATGAGGATTGTACTGCAATACTATTTTATTGAGGATTTGAGATTATATGGTTCTATGAAAAGTGACTTAATAGTGAGAAACACTTTTGGTAAAATACATGGTTGAAGGAAAGGTAATAATTAATATGGTCTTGATAATGAGGTACTGATTTTGGAATAATAGATGGTTGATTTGAATAAATTATATTGGATATTATTGACTACCTTGAAATTGATTAATGATTTGTCGTTGTTGGAGTTCACAACATTTTTGGATAGAAGCAGTATATCTAGTATTATATAAGTAATAAGGTATCATTAATGTAATCAATAAGGTTTTATGTTAATTCAGGATATTGCAATGTTTTAATAGAATAAATGATGAAGGTGTTCACAGGTTATTACGCGGAAAAAAGGATCTTCATTATGTTTACCTTCCTTATAAATTTCGGACTATGAGTTTGGACAGAATTATTTTGGATAATTCTAGTTTGAGATTATATTTGGATTTCCATAAAAGGACAACCTGGAGGTCAGGAGGCAACCCGTCAAGTCCAGCAGGGCCACGAGACTTGAACCCGCAACCGAAGGGTGACAAGGGTGTGTCACCTACCACTGGCCCACGTGATGTCCTGAATTAAATAATGTAGTCTTTTTTAAAAGGTCTTGTAGATGAATTAGAAATTAATTTATTTTGGAACCCTATACGAATAGGATAAATGGAATTTTTTAAGTTCTATTATCTTTTAGAGTGAAAGATGAGTTTGTGGTAGAAATTAGTGAAATGATGGAACTACACTTGTCAAGTATATATATATATATATATATATATATATCTACTCTTATTCTATGAATAAATTAATTCTTAAACATAAGGTAAGGGATATTAAAACTAAAAATGTCTTATACTAATACCTTATGTTTTGTTGAAATGATGATATTTTAAATCATCATAGATTAATGGATTTGAGGCCCTCAATTCTACAATTGTTTTTTACTGATGACCTCAATCACTCGATATAAATATTTATGTTTTTCTTCTAATCAGGAGTCTCTAATTTCCACCAATGTTCTCCTAATCGAGGTCATAATTTGGTAGTGACCCTTTCATTTCACTTTTCCTCTAATTAAGACTGAATTTTATTAACCCAATTTATGATGTGGGTTTTCCCACAAAGATATTTTCTATTTTCAACCTTTTATTTTAGAAGAAAATTTTCAAATTGAGAGGATGAAATTTATTAAAGGAGGGAAGAATGTAACAAACCAAGATTTCATAGTACTTTATTTCTTCAAAGTAATGCAATAACTTGCACTACACGCAATACTGAGTTCAAGCTCATTTTGACCTACCAAACAAGCCATTCAAAAGCAGTTATGAATAGTATTAACGAAATTTTGAACATTATATAATCCATATAATTTTAGAATCCATATTATGAGTTTCTTAGACATAATGTAAGAACAAATTCATTTTTTTCAGATAAAAGAATTATTTTTCAAAAAATGAAATTTTACCACCTTTTAATGGCGAACCCTTTTTAAATCCAATATTTAAACTTTTATATATTCAATTTTTCAAAATAAACTTATTCTTTAGAATTGGGATATAAGAATTTAGTTTCAATAAAAATTTTCTGTTTTTCTGATAACTTTCTTATTTGGGTGAATAGTGAAAAATACTATATTTTAACTGAAAACAACTTTTTTTAATCAAAATAATTTATAGTGTTGAATTACGCTTTTTAATGTTTTGGAAGTATAATTAGATTATATTTTTACCCTTTAATCCAATGTTGGTCCTTGGAATTAATTTCACTTTGAAATTATTCATAAACAAGTGTCAATCTTTTAATAGTTATTGTTTCATAAAAACACGCTATTTGTTTTGACAACGACAATTAATTTTAAATTAATAAATTAAACTTATATGTTTTGAATTTGGTAAAATAGACTTAATTTTTGGATTCTGAATGTTAAAATTAGCTTAGGGTGAATTTTTGGTATTTTTCTGAAAACATTCAATTTTTGATGAATAGTGAAAACACTAAGTTAGAGTTTAAAACTAAATTTTTATTTAAATAATTATTTATTTTATTTAAATTTATTTTATGTAAAAATAATACATAATACCTATATAAGTTCAATGTAATTCATTGAAGTAAGTTTATAATAATTTTAGATACATAAAAATTTTATTGAACTTTTCACCGTCTTTTACCCATCTCATAGGAGAATTTTTCAAATTCACATAAAACATAATTTTACCGGTTCTGTGAGTGCAATTTGGAAAATCTGAGAGACATGGTTAATACCAAGGAGTAAAATGTGGTTCAACAAGATAAAAATAATTGTTTTGAATAGTAACTTTTTACGTTTATTTACCATGGTTAAAAGTAAATAGGGTAATTAAGGGTAAAATGATATTATTATTACCCTAACACAAGTACTAATTCTATTGGATAAGTGTAATTTGACAAAAAAAACCTTAGGAATAAAATTTGAACCTATTTGGTCCACTTGGATTAGATTAGGACATTTATTGTTATTTAATTCAAAGAAGAGTTAAAAGAGTTAAAATCAAAGTTTAATAACTAAAACATTTTTAATATAGTGTTATACATAAGATAAATTCGATTATAAATATTAATTAGAAATATAAAATGATTTCATACATAATGGTTTTTTATTTATAATTTTTAGACATTAAATAATTTAATTTATTTATGACATAATGATGATGCATTAATTACATTATAAATGAAATATTAAGATAATTGATATTATAAATACACAAATAAATGTAATTTGAGACTTTTTATGAATTAAAATTATCTTCTAGGTTAATATGACATATTGGTATTGTTTATATGAATTATTTTTGAAGTAATAATGCTGTTATGAATTTATCAAAAACATAAGACCCAATAGTGTGAAAATTAACATAAAAGAGTTTTTAAAAAAACATATTATAATATTAATTGATATTATATTCCTAAAAATATAAGGATCGGAAAAAGGACTTATATCATGATAAATGTGTCATTAATGGACCTATTTGGGGTATATTGGAAGTTTACAGTATGTTTACTGACAATATAATATAAAAATACAAAGAGACATGGTAAATGTCAAAATAATTAATTAAGAGTTAAAACTGAATGATATGGTTAATAAAGTGACCCAAACCTGTCTAAAACCTATTGGTTGAGTGGATTTAGACCCATACCCACCTTATCCAAAAAATAAATCAATTTTAAGCCATTATAAACCGAATATGAATTTATTATAAAATAAAATTTAAGTTTTTCCTAAGGTGCCCCTCACCCCTCTTATAAAAGGGCACTCACCCTTCTATCTAATTCACACCTTCAAAGCTGTTTGGCTCAGCCAACCCCTACCCAAATATCCTCTCAACTTCCCTCACTTCATCCTAGAGTCCATCCTTTATTTAGAAAGCCAAAATAAGGAGCCCTTTTGATCAAATCAATAGGAAGAACCAAAAGATGAGTTAATGATTTCACCACCCTCTTTCAATTTCATTTCTTCTTCCACTTCTTCTTTATTTGTTATTTAGATTATAAAATAATAACTCCAGTATCGTATATATATAGTTATGTTATTATAAATATGGTACAAACATATTCAGTATTCTATCCATCCTTTGAATGACATGTCACCATACGTGCGTATGTACTGCATACCGGCTCCACGTCGTGGTGTAATTGTTATCCAAATAAATATTATTTGGATGGGTATGATAATGATGTGTAATTGAAGTAAATAATAAATATAAAATTATAATTATTATTTATATATGATATACCATCCAATTATATATTGTTTTAATATCAAAATAATGATATTGTCGCTCATACGTACGTACGGATTACCGCCTCCACGACGCGATGAGATTCATTTCCACATTCACCACTCATCGACGATTATAAAAATATATATTACTAATAAGTATTCAATATATAACATAATAATTATACTGGAGATGTATATATATTTATATATATATATTTACATACATATATCTTATTCACTTAGTTCCGTTCAATACGATATGAAAATGGAAACAACGTTTATGCGTACGTACGGACTACCGTCTCCATAAACGGTGTTTTTAATTTCATATATATGTCTACTATAAATATTAATATTCTAAATATATATGATATTTAAATAATTTTTTATATTCTGGAAGTATTTAAATCTTGATCTAAGTGATACAATCAAGAGTAAAAAGTTAAAATACGTGCGATAAAGAAAGAAATTGTTACCTGTAATGTCAATTTAACATGGAAATTATTATTAAATGGGTAGTATAAAGTCATTAATGAATCATGTAGGATATCATAAATATTAATATGGTTCTGTTATACTTTAATAACATACTATTATATTCATAAAGGAGGTTAGACATACGCTCGACTAAAGAAAAGTGCAAGGTAAGGGGCTTTCATCTCACTCCTTATTCCCACGAGATTCATGCCATATTGCCACTATTTCCTTTTGTGTAGAGTATGTACTGCCCATAATTGTATTCATTGTGTAATACACTTTAATTTACATGTATTTACTTATTCATTGTATAACAGTTCTTTAATGGAGTGTATGTTTCGTAAGTTACCAAATTGGTAAGGGTTAATTCCTCAATCTCATTATTATTTGAGATTGTTTATGTGTAAGCATTTACTGGGTATTTTTTTTATCACCCATGGACATTTTTCATAAAAATGATTTCAAAATTAATATTTTAAGGATTTTTGAAAGTTAATCTTTATCATGATCAGAATTTTAAATGTTTTAATGATTTATCTTTCTAAACCCTTTTAATTAATTTCCATTTTTTCAAAACGATTTTAAGGATTTATTTATATGGACATGAATGTTTTTAAATGATAATTATTTTCGAAAGTTTCAAAGTGGTATGGGACACTCTGATTCAAAAATGACTTTAAATGCCTTTCTTTCTACAGTTTGTGACTTTTAAGTGTTTTCAAGAAAATGGATATTTCTCTCAAAGAGTTTTCCAAATAATTTTCATCTATGTCAACATCGTTTGATGGATTTTTATCTTTTTTGAAGTTGATTTATTATGATACAAATCTTCCATATTGTATTGATGGTTTTGTGATATTTTTGACTATGGATGTGTTATTTTTATACCATTCATGGTTTATGGTTAAAGTATTGACATTTCGTATCCTAGTTCTTATACGAATGTTTATGTTATGTTTCAACCTTTTCATATGAGGAATGTATTTGACATATTAAGTGATGGGTGGAGCCCGTTATAGCTCCTCGATGCATCAGTAGGTATCATGGGACAAATAGAAGTGGAATTTCCTGAGGCCCTTTCCCAATTTGATATATGGTTTTGGATGAGGCCTTAATTATTTTTAGACGTCTTGGCCGAGGCCTTGACAAAATTAATTAGAATGTCTGGCATTATACATTTCCTCATTATAAATATAATATTGATGGTTCATGTGGTCATTCGACTAGTATAATACCCATGATTATATTTTATTATGGCATTATTTACTCAGCTCATATTCCTACCATAAAAGTATTCAAGTTTATTATTGGTAAAGGCATGTGGTTTCAATTATTCACCATGCTTACTATTTATGTTATCATCCATTGTATTACTTACCCTTACAGAGCATTTGAGCTCACCCCTTTCAATGTTTTATTTTTTCCATGATTCCAGAAGTGTATTATGATTGATATGTAGTGTTAAGCTAAATGGAATAATGGTGTTCACAATGAACTATTCACGCTGTGTTTTATGTTTGAAATTGTAATGTGATGTTAATGTATGTAATCTATTTTCCATGACTTCTAAACTGATCGGTCCTTCGGGACATGATTCCTTGTAATCATGCCAATGTATTAAAATAATTCAACGACTCTAGGTAACTAGGTTCGGGGCCTTACATTGAATCATTGGTGACGTCCCGAGGTGAGTGCGAAAATTTTCGGAATGAAGATTGGGCCACCGGGCCACACCATGTGAACCGAAGAACGTAGCCCATGATCGTGTTGGAGACTGACACCAAATCGACCGGGATTCATGGCCGGTACTCTGGACAACTGCAAAAAAGAAAGCGGCATGATCATGCCACTGGAGAAGGGAAAGGGCCCGTCGGTCGTGGCAGAGCATGGGCAGAGGCCAATTGCGCGAAGGGGAGGGGGCGGCGTGCGTCCGCACCACCAGGCACGCTAGAGCCATGACCTTGGTTCATAGAGGCGAGGCGAGGGCAGTCGAATCATGCTAGAAACTGAGGATGGAATAGCGCACCACTGCACTACATGGAGTAGGAAGTCCATCTGGCCATCCGCGATCCCGGCGGGCTGGGCCGGACCCGAGTCGGCCGGGTCGGTCCGAACCTGGACCAACTTCAACCCTTTTCATTCTTTCGACCATATATTGAGCTACGAGAATCCATTAGAAAAACCGTCTATGGAGCCGGAAACCTTGTATCATGGCGGTACTTTTGGTATAGCCCACTTGAGATTTGGATAAAGTTGGGGGTACGGCCGGGTTGGATCGGGCACGAATCCAACTGGGCCCTCGTGACTAAAAGGCCAATAACTTTCAGACAGGGTGTCGGATTGACACACCATCTATTGTATCGAGACCCCTATCATGTGGAGTTCTATCGGGATACTTCTTCATGGGAGTTTTTGGCAGTTTGAGTATCAAACTATGTCTTGATGAGTGGACATACCGGAATCAAGCGAGCTTAGTGCAGGAACCCTATAGCTGGATGTAACATGAGAAAATGATCCTATGTGGGTATGTGCTTTTGGATCCTATGTGGGTCTGTGCTTTGGGATCCTATGTGGGTATCTATTCAAAATTTTAACTTGGATATGCTCTAGGAATCCATGTGTTACTACGCTAGGATCCTACGAGGGTCTGCGATACTAGGATCCTACATGGGTCTGCTATACTAGGATCCTTTGTGGGTCTGATGATTTAGGATCCTATGTGGGTCTGTCTCTTAATAGAGTAAGATGATTCAGTAGTTACTTCTAGTCATCTTTACTACCATACCTATGTTATACATTTTGTGAGCAGAGTCCTTACCTTCGTGGTATTACCTTTGTGGTATTCTTCTATGCGGCGTACACTTGTGGTACTTACCTTTGTGGTGATACCGTTGTGGTATTATTCAATGTGGCATTCATTTGCGGTACTTACCGTCATGGTGATACCTTCATGATATTATTATTTGTGGCATTACCTTTTTGGTACTTACCCTTGTGGTGTTACCTTCATGGTATTCTTTCCTATGTGAAATTGTTGTACTTTGGCTAAGCGTTGGGACTTGAGTTTCCTCATGAATGAGATGGGAATACATGATAAATTAGGTATATGTATTGGAATATACCTAAGTAGGGTTGTCAGATGTTTTTGTGCTTTGGGGTTATACTTTGTGGGTTTTGTGATACCTTCGAGGGTCTTAGGATCCCTACTGACTATCGTTATACTCACCCCTACACGGGCTACGCCCACACCTTGTTGTGTTTGGTGTAGACGAAGGACAATACTGACTGAGGATGAGGGAACCAGGATTGGAGGTAGCTCATAGGTGGACATTAGTCGAGGTGTACCATAGGGATGACCACTCGAGATCTGTACCAACCCTTCTGGTAGGGTCCTTAGCAGGAGTTCCGAGGATTTGTTTCAGTTTACTTATACTTTTCAGTTTTATTGTACATTCCAGTTGGGCTTGTATTCTAGCCCCATTTTCTTACTGTACACATTCTGTTTTACTATACATTTTACTTGTGTTTTTATCTTGTAGTGTTCTTGGTTGTGTGTGTTTACAGGTTATAAAGGCAACGCCTTCTTGGTTTTTAGGGAATATGCCTTTCAGAGCTAGTCGTCAGCCCCTGGCATATGGAAGGTGGGCTTGGGGTAGTCACGGCACGGGCCTCGAGGGATGTGTTGTGACACCTAGTTAATACTAACCATGAACTAACCATGTGTCTCTATATATTTCTAAAAAACCAGATATCTATGCCTTGAACTGGAATTAAATACTCTTGAACATGTCCA
Organism: Viscum album; assembly: GCA_963277665.1. Classification (NCBI taxonomy): domain Eukaryota; kingdom Viridiplantae; phylum Streptophyta; class Magnoliopsida; order Santalales; family Viscaceae; genus Viscum; species Viscum album. Next base: position 1,635,686,216 of record OY728163.1, on the reverse strand, counting down.
TAAACTCTTAGGAACATCCATATAGATAAAATGAAAGGTTTAAACTAAATTTCAAAGGATTCATTCCTCAAAATAAGAACCATTATCTTACAAAATCCCCTCCTTAAAACAACATCTCCATATGTTTCCCTTGTGCGTGAGGTAAAATATTTTCAAAGAAAATATCTAGCCAAATAGCATGTGCATTGTCCTATAAATCCCAATATTCCTTATGAATATGGTTGTAATACCATAGAATCTATTTTCGAGGAACTAACCTACTACATAGTGACTACATTCTATGATCAGAAACACAAATATGGTGCCCCTCAAAAAAATAATCAACATTCAACTCAACTTCTTCATGCTCATGGACCTGAGATATGTCTGAATAATAATGATGTTACTATGAAAAGTGAAAGATATAAATCAAAACCTCATATTTCTTAGAAATACTTATCGAATAAGAAACAATTCTGAACCTCTCCACCTCAAAATTTTCATTGACTCTATATGCATGATTAAACTTTCACTTTAACTACTGATTCCCTAATCTAGAAGAGACACACAAGAAACTGGATCTCCCACATAAACCTCCATAGGTCAGTGGTGATGATTTCCATAATATCTCTACATAAAAAATATGTATCCAGGTGCTTTCTGATAAGTTCTATATACTCTGAGGTCTCTCTAATGAGACAAATTCCTAGTAGGCTTTCCTCTCCAACCTCTAACTACAATATGGGTGAACATTGACCTACCATATAGGCCCCCATAATGATCTATATGTATAGCCACATGAATACTGTTATCATAAGAGTATTTTATGAGTCAAAGGAGTTTCTCCCAAGAACCTCAAAAAATCAGGATAAATGTTCTAAACTTGTCCTCTAATACTTATATCGTATACTCCGACTAAGAGTCGGTCTGAGGGTGATAGGTTAAACTCAGTAGCATCTAAGAACCTAGATCATTCTATAAACCCATCATGAACCATTATATATACCAATCATACCTATATGTTATGATTATTTGAGGAATTATAGGAAGGAGGATGATCTCCCTAATGTATATCATTCCTAGTTCAATCAAAAAAGGGTATTTATAATATTAAATAAGTGAGTGACCATTATAATATTATATAAGACCACCTATACAAAATTTGATCATTGAGGTGAACTATATAAAATCATCCTAAAATCCATGGGGATGTCATTCGATTTAAATTCTAGAAAGGGAAATGGCTTAAAAATCGCAACATTCTATTGGTCTTTCTCCTTCACTTTCTAATAGAAAGAACACCATATAAATAATATATATCCCCCATTTCATCCCCAACCACCAATATTGGTGGTGGAATTCATGTTACATCATTATGAGATCAAGATTTACTTCCCAAGTAGAGGAATGATAAACATGTGTTGATTTCATTCATGCTAATGTATTAACATAAACATGTCTATGAATAAAAAAGACCCCATCCCCACCATCTACCCGGTGAGGTAGTGTGTACTCATATAAAATACTCTCTTAAAGGAGTAATCCATTGAGATTATAATTCTACCTCATCTTTACTCATTTCATTAGTGAAGAGGTCACTAAAAAAGCTATAATTATTGGCTTCCAATCATTCATCTGAATCGTATGATTCATAACAAAAATGTGGTCTGTCATCTACCATTCACTAATGATCTACTATAAAACATACTTATGAGTCTTTTTCCATCGGTAATGATCCCAAAAAATTACATTCCATGGAATATAATCAATCTCAATGTTAGAATACTATATGTATTTGGTCAACACTAATATCATGAAATCCAATTCATGCTATAAAAATTTGTATTTGAGGAATTTTTTAATCCATTTATATTATGAACCACTCCACGAATAAATAATGAAATCAATATTGAATGAAAAGAATAATAATTTCTATCTTGATATCATGCGTCATGTAATTATGCTCATGTTCCCTGAAAAGGAATAACTAATATTCCATGTATCAATCCCCCTTCATCATAACATCTCTCGGACTGTTACATGATGAATCATAGTAAACCACATAGCCTATTCTAGGATTATCTAAAATTTGGATCATTTATGAATTAATCATTCCATTCAACATCTTAAAGGTTCTATCGAATTCTTAATACTATATAAACTCTACACCTTTCCCAGTAATTCTTGTAAGTAGCAATGAAAAACATTATTAATCTTGTACAAATTGCATATAATATTCATCCATCCCCACAAAACTCAGTTTTTTGATGACTTATTCAGGAAACTCCCAGGAAAGCATGGATCTCATCTTCACTAGGTCAATGGATAATACTTATTCCTATATGATGTGATCCATGAAGTGATATTTTGAATTTGAAATGTGGAATTCTTTGATTTTAGTATACAGTTGGTGGTCTCATGGGGTACTCTAAATCTTATCATGATGATTAGAATGTTAATTATGAGTATGTGAGTATAAAAAGAGTATATCCATGAAGACTACCATGAGTAAATCTAGATATGCGTGAAACCCCCAATTTACCAGAGCTGTGAGATCTTATGGTCCATTCTTGAGCGCGAACGACATGACCAAATACTCTTAAAAGTAATATCTACTATGGAATGTTGTACATTGTTTATCTGGTAGACTTAAATATAGCTAAGGACAACCCAACTTCAAATAAAATTTGGAGAAGACCCTTCCTCGTCGAAGCTTGTTAAGGAGGTCATCTATATGGTGTAAATGATAATTCATCAGCATGAAAAAATGAATCAATTTCTGATAATAACGACAAAACATAGGTGTTCCATAAACCAACATTTTGAAAATCATGAGAAAACCCCAAGGTGATGTTTTGGGACATATTAAAACTCATAGCTCCTAAGACATATTGTTTTCTATTGACCTCATACAACTCTTTAGTATCCATCCATTAAGGATGAAAGGATACCGGTGCTACTCCAGGAACAATCCCAATTGTAATCTTCACCTATCTCTTTAAAGGTAACGTAGAAAACTCATTATCGAGTACATCCCTGAAATTATCCACTACATGTCGGAATTTTGTATGTCACATTCCTTGATAATATAGATTAAGTATTGAAACTTGGGTTGTCACTAGACCCATCCCATGAGGCTTAGTTCTATATCGATTCACCTAGACATCCCATTCAACCTTGTCAATATAGATACCACCCAAATATGACCTGAAAGACACCCTCTGGTGAAAGATATTACTAGGCCCACAAGGTCAAATACCCTCATAGGGGGGTGAATCGGGGTATGAAAATTCAAAAAAACTACCCATTTGGATCTTGTTTTATCATTAAACAAAACAAAATTATAGAATTCTCTCATATAAATATATGGATAGAAATTAAATCATGAATATTATAAAACAAATTTACTTGGTTCACCCTCATTGGGCTACGTCCAAGGAGTATACAACCATGATGTGCTGATGTACCAATTTCACTAAAACAAACTTCCAAAGCACATTGTTCAGGTTAGATAATTTTTAGGACTTGGATCATTACCTTTATGAGGTTTAGAGTCTTTTCTCAACATTCCCAATGGTCATTTCCCATGTCTCTTTATCTAGATCATTACTGGTGGAAGGGATCTCTATCTTTTTCATCCTTTTCTCATTGCTCTGGAATGGACACAGGCACAGTTTAAAGACATGTGGTTCCTTTCATTATCTCTAATGAATATATCCTCAGTTATATATGCATTCTCTGTTGAAGTTCCACTTTCATCAAATAGATGAATACCACTTTACCACATATGTAATGGGGAATTATTTCTAAAAATCTTTCTTGATGATCACAACCTTCACAAGGCTCTTCTTTCATTAATCCCAAACTAGACTTCACAAAGCACCTTCTTTCGTGATGATCTGTTAGTTTTCGTGAAGATCATTCCTTTTCATGAAGCTTTCTTAAACATCGAAAATTCATTTACTTTCATTATCCTTAGAACATTTAGTTGGAATTTACAACATTCACAAATTTATGCACATATCACCTTCGCAGACCACCCTTTGCAAACCACCTTCGTGATTCTAGAGACTTATGATTTTCTTAAGTCTCCATACATTTCTGATGGTGGTTTGCACCAATTTTTAGGAGTTTACATTAATTCCAGAAGCTTTTAGGCCACATCATCATCATTTTATGAAGCTCCCTGATTTCCTTGATGATGCTCCATTTTTCATGAAACTCCATGAAAATTTTCTATTCTTGATACTCAACATAATGACAGTGCCTCCCATTAAAACATTGTGCAAAATCGATGCTCGATTCGCAATGCTCCTCACCTACATCATTCGCAATGATTGTCGTACTCACAAATCTCACTATTAGAGTCGTCGCACCTTCACGAAAGAAACATTGTGAAGCCCATATTCAGGAAATTTATTCCTTTAATATATTCTCATCAGTCCATCAATGAAATCCACTTTTCATGATCCTATACAAAATGAAAATATTAGAAACCCAAAATTTGGAAAACACATGGAAACGAAGTCACCTTCTATACGCCACTTTCTATACTTCGTACATATAATCCATTCCATGTTCATGTATCTTTATCAACATAACATGTCAATAATATATTTGATGTTCAAAAACATACTTAAAAAATGCATTTTCAACAAACACAATCAACCAAAAATACTGCATTGTTACCTTGATGGATTTTTCCCAACAATATCCCCCATTGGGTTTGTGGAAAACTCTTCACATTTTGATACCTCCTTGATGTTTTTTGCATATTCTATTACCATTTTCTTTTTGAAATTAAGATATCAACCAATGATTTCCTCAAAACATACTCTAAGCCCACATGATCCATGCTCAGAATGTGAAACAAGAGTATTAGGTAAAGTTCTTCAATGAATCACTTTATTCCAAAACCTCTCTTATGGTTTCATCATGAACCTCAGCAATTGCGATATATAATATTTTATTTATCACCATTATCATCGTGATATTTAAGACACCCCCATATCAGTACTCCCCTAATCTCACTGATCCACTTATAATAGCTTCTCCCCATGTTTTGACTAAGGCATTTTATCCATTTAAATAGCACAATTTCTCCCTATTTTTTTAACGGACTCAAAGGCAATTCATTTTAAGCTTGAAACAAGGTAACAAATACTTATTATGACATTAGGGAAAAAACACAATACCTTGTGGATAGGGTGTCCCAAATCCACATTTTTTTAATTTTGGGGAGACAACTAATCTCCAAGATCTAGTTGATGGCTCTCAAATGCTTCTTTTGGAAAATCCTTTATCAGAATGTATATAACCTGTAATTATGTAGGAATATAATATAAATTCACAATCCCTTACTCAAAATTATACTTGATAGAATAATACATTATTTCAATGTTTTTTGGACTTATGTGATGGAATGGATTTTTTATAAGATTTATAGAACTTGAATTATAATAATTTATTCTGATTGGAGACTTCACATCAACTCCCATATCATCAAGCTGCTGCTTCATCCATAATTAATGTGTGTAAGATTGAGTAGAAACAAAATATTCACCTTCTATGGTGCTCAATTAAATATAATCATGTGTCTTTCTTAGCTAATAAATATAAAATCCATGAATATAGAAATCACCTCCTAACGTTGATTTCCTATTATCTGTTGAACCAAATTAATGTACATTTGTATATCCTAATATCACCTACTAATATTTTCTATTTCCATTAAATCAAAATCCTCCATTCACTTGATATTCAAAATAATTATTTTCAATTCAATAATGTGGATTTCAATTCTATTAATTTGGTACCTTACTACTTGACATGTGGAGAAAACAATATCTGGTTGTGTCACTGTTAAGTACAATTAAGACCCAATGTTCTACTAGTATTTTGTGACATTGATCTCTTTTCCTTCATCATCTCAATACTTTTTCATCCTATTATCCCTATATTTTGTCATTTCCTTGGAATTTTATATTCAAAATATTCTCTAGACTTAATTATAATATGTAGATTAATAAAATAATTTACTATAAATTCCTTATGGTACATGTAAACCATGGAAAAACGTTTCTTCACCAATCGTTGACATTTCGAACTCACTTTTCCTAAATTCAAAAAACTGCCTGCAATGAGCTTCATCTAATCCTCCAAAGATTATTTCATTGACATATACTAGAACCATAATTCTTTGATTAATGTCATGGTTTACATATACACTTTAATAAACTACATCAAAATGAAAATTTAGGATTTTTAGAAATAGTTCTTTAATTGAATACTAGACTCCCGGTTCCTACTTCAAACCATATAAAGCCTTATTCAGTAGAAAAACTATGTTTTCAGCTTCATCAATTACAAAAACATCTAGCTACTCAATATAAAATTAAACTTATAGAAAACATTTCAAAAATAATGACTTGATGTCCATCTAGAAAACCATAACTTTTATTTTCACTGTTATGGCCAAAAATAATCTGATTTCCTTCAAATGGGAAACAGGTGGAAAAGATTCATCAACATCAATACCCTCTAAATAGAGTACCCTTTTCATACTATTCTTTCTCTATTTCTAATAAAAAAACCATCCTCATTCATCTTGTTATAAATGAACAATTTAGACCTAATGAAATTATTATTTGATGGCCTTGAAACAATTTCCCATGTCAGATTATTTTCATTTTGGTCAAGATCTTTATTTATATCGTATACCCAGTTATCATCTACTGCTACTTTAGTAAAAAATTTAGGCTCTACCTATGATAAGTATGACTCTTGTTGTAGAGTCTTAATCCTCTTTGTTTTCATTGGTGTTTTCTGATCTCAAATTATGTTTTGGATGCCAATTTCAGCTCTTCTCAAAAGTATCTACATAGATACTAATTTATTCTCATTTTTCTCATCATCTGTGTCTTATTTTGAATCATACTGTTGAACTCGATCAGCCCCCGATCTGTTTATCACTTAATAAATATCTTTATGAGTGTAATCATGTATTTTTGGATGATTTGGATCATTCTCCACAATATATACATCATTAAATTCAACTACCATTACAAGACACTTGTTAAATAATTTATATGCTTTCCTTTTCTTTTATTACCCAATAAATATCCCATCATCTCTGTGTAAATCAAACATTTAATTTTTATCCTTTTGGAGAATGTAACACTTACTTCTGAAGTCTCAAATGTACTTCAATGATGGGTTTATTTCAAACCAAATCTCATATGGAGACTTCTCTTCTATAGACATAGTAACTCTATATTTGATGTATAGAGAGCTATCATCCCTACTTTTTCCAAAATTTCTTATGAAGGTCTTTCTCAAATTCTATTATTCTTGCAATGTTGTTGGATATCTAATTTCTTCTCTCAACTACTCAATTATATAGTGGAGTTATTACCATTGAAACATGATGTTGTATCCCATGTTTCTTAAAATTATCATCCACTTGGATATTTTTGAACTCTTCCCCATTATATGTTCCTATCTTCTTGATTTTATGACCTAGAATCTTCTTAAATTCACTTCGATATCTTGTAATGCAACTGAACACCATTGATTTGTGGGTAATGATGGATATCCATTCCATTATACTAAAATCATCAATGAAGAGAACATAATATCTAGTCCCATCAATAGATCTTGGTAAAATAGGTCCACACACATCAATATACACCAACTAAAGTTATATTGTTGAATTTTCTATTTTTCCTTATAGGTCCTTTGATTAATCATCCCTTATAGACAAGAATCACATGTATGTGTATTATCACATTATAATCTATGGAGGTCTCAAGTAGCACCATATTTCATGATATCTTCAGAGGATGTTTGGCTCAAATGGACATGATTCATTTTCCATAACTTATTTTATTCATGCTTAGACAGAAAACACATATCTTCTTCTCCACTCATGCGGTAGAGATTCCCTTTTGTATGCTTACCCTACAAAAAAATGCAGTGTCTTTTTCCATGATGACAGATAATTTCTTCAAAATGTATATGGAATGTCCTGAGTCACACAGTTGATGGACACTAATAAAGTTGTGGTTGAGACCTTCAACAATTAACACATAAACATATCTCATGTCTTTTTTTCCCCAATCAGGGATTTTCATGAGCACACAATCTTCATCCCTTCTTCATTACAAGATATAATGATAACTTCCTTATCATACATGATTCTGGTCAATAGATATTCATTACCTATCATATAAGGTGTGTATTCACTATTAATAATCCATATACCAGTCTGATATGATTCTATAAAGAAATGTGTCCAACCACTCCTTGATCAACTATCCTATTCCATTTCATCCCTGTTTTTTTACTTCATACATAGTAAAAAATGAAATTCTTGAACTTTCTCGATGTATTATGGGCCACCTTTTTCTTGTAGAGCTGCAAATCAATTTCTCATTTTCAGCTAACATGAGGTATCATTTAGTTGTTGTTTGTGACCAGTATGATTCTTCTTAGTCACATTCATCTACATGTTTTATATAAACTATCTTTACATGTGTCCAAATCCTCCACAAAAAAAACATTGTCCCACAAATGACATTATAGAGTATTGTGTTCAATTTTTATCCCATTTTTGTTCTTGTTCACTTAAATATCTATTCGATATGGAAAATATATATTTTTATTGTCCCATCTTTTCACAATAGTAACACCTGATGTGAGGTGTATTCATACGTGTCACTTATACAATATTTTTTGTCCCTTGGCCTATCTGAATCTTCTAATTCTTCTTCTTACCTTAATCAATTTTCAATATCAAAGTGGGTTCTTATGGTCGGACTACAACCATGACTAATTTCTTCTTTTTATTAAGACTCAAACAAGCCTTATCATTTCAATTTGATTATTTCTTCTATTCTATTAGACCTGTATGATCCACCTATTACTTCTCTGTTTCCTGAGTGATCTTCCTTCAGGATTTCATACCAATAGTCAATTTTTTCATTATTATTAACATTTCCTTGTAGACAAACTACCTCCTCTTCAGGTTCTTCGATGTTTGATTTTATCTTATCATGTATAGGTCAAACTATCAATTTATCTTTTATATTATTCATTTTTTTGATTTCATTCAATAAACTTATTTGAGTTCTCTAGAAATAAAGATATCAGTTATTCAATTTTTTCGTTCCTCTGAGACTTCTCTACTTCTTACTGGTGCATATAGAGTTTGGCATCATGACCCACATTGTTGGATTTCTTCATTTTGGATCTACAAACACCTATTTTCTAAAGAGAAGGTTCTAATTCGACTTAATGATCAACTCTTCCTTCAAATTCCCCTTCTTGAATTTTACTCTCTTATTTTGTTATAATATTTTCTACAACATCAAACAATTCATCGCCTTCATGATATTTTTCATCCTATAATTCTTTTTCCTCAAATTCGTTTTTACTACAATCTTCTCATTAAAATAGATTTTTCTTTTTAAAGAAATTGTTGTTTTACTTTTTATTCCCTTTCACATAGGCCGATGACATCTTTATGGGAATTTTAATTTCATTCTCATCATCTTTTTAATGTTTTTAGGGAACAATTATTACATTTTTTCCAACTTTTATGCATCAAAATCATGAAAGTGGAAGCTTCCCTATGAACATTCCTTTTCCTATTTAAATATTTGAGGAATGGAATGAAATAAAATAATTTTTTTTCTTTATCTTAATATAAATATTAAATGGTCACATTCTTCATGGACTTGAATTCCACCTCATTGGACATCCCTTTTTTCTGAACAATGTCATCCTCTTTTCTTATTTCTTATTCTACAAGAGTTTTGTGAAATTTATCCAATATCAGCTTCTTCAGATCTTTATCTTAAAAAGAAGAAACTATTGGATTGAACCAAGGTGGATGTTTTCTCATGATATGATTCAAAATCATTGTATCATGGACAATTTTTCTAAGAAAAAACATGTCTTCAATTATGAAATTTACTCTACCAAAAATGTATCAATAGTCTCATTAGGGTTCAATCTTAGACCCTCATGCTTATTCAATAGAACCAATAGCATTAATTCTACGAATTTTGATTATCCCTCATAGATATTCAAAAGAATTTCCCTTATAGAATGTGATATTGACATGACATCACCTTCTTATAAATTTCATTTTAAGGCTCCCCTAAATCATTGATCTCTTTTCTTCACCATCCATTTCCGTTATTTCAAATTCTAATAAAGCACCACTATCAATAATAATGAAAATAACCTGAATTCCTCTAGAAAAGACATCAATTACTAATAACTGAATGTACTGTTGCATCTGATTCTTCCATAGTTGAAAATTAGTTCCATAAATGATAAAAATCACTATGTGATTGAACACCTCCATTTCTTCTAATAAAGTAGATTCCCTAACATTTAAACATTCTTTCTGATATAAATTGTTAGGTCTAGTGGCTTAAATACCCTATGAGGGGTGGTGAATAAAGTTATGAAAAATTAAAACTGTTGCCCCAATGGATATTGATTCATTGTTAGATAGAACATTCTTCTCTCTTTCTCAAATAGAAATATATGGATGGAAATTAAATCTTGCATAGGACACACCAATTTTACTTGGTTCAACATTACTAGGATACTTCAATGGAGAATACAATGATGATGTTTCGATGTTACAAATCCACTAATGCTCACATCCAAAGTTCAAATTTTGGGACCGATCACTTCTATGACAAATATCCACGAAATCACAAGCTAAATTCCCAAGGGTCAGTCTTCAGGTATCTTCCTCTACCTCACTTTTGGCGGAATGGATAATTTCCTTATTCCTCCTCTCACTTATCATTCATGGGATTCACCCATAGATTAAAGACATGTAGGTCATTTAATTATCTCTATTGAATACGTCCTCAATTGTATATGGATTCTATATGGATGTTCCACTTTCATTCTATAGATGAATACCACTTTACCATATATTTAATGGGAAATTCCTTCTGAACAACTTTTATGATGCTCAATACCTTTGCAAATCTCTTCTTTCATGATTCTCAAATTTTCCTTCTGGAAGAATCTTCTTTTGAAAAGCTCGACAGTCCTACATAAAGATCCACCCTTTTTGGAATATTGTGTAGCCTTTAAAAATTACATTACTTTTATGATACTAAGAACATTCAGTTGGAATTTATAGCCTTCACAAATTCCATTTCATATCAGCTTCACAATCCACCCTTCGTGAACCACCCTTCATGAACAACCTTCTTGATTCATGATCCTTAACATGTTTATCAAGTATTGATACATTTATGAAGGGGGTAGAGGCCTATTTATAATAGTTTCCACCAATTCCAGAAGCTTCCAAGGCACGTTATCACCATTTCATGAAGCTCTCTAATTTCCTTCAAGATAATCCTTTTTTTGAAATGATATATGGATATTTTCCATTCATGGTGATCATTGTAATCATGGTTCATCCTATCAAAACATTATGTCACTGTGATTCTCCACTCATGATGCTCTTCACCTTCACCATTCGCGATGCTTGTCATTCTTTCAGAGCATATCATTGAAATATTTTCACCTTCTCAAAACACACTTTTTGAAGCACATATTCTCAAAATTCATTCATTTTCCAAATTTTTCCATGGCCTTAAAGGAAATCCACTTTTCGTGATTGTGACCAAAATCAAAATTTTGGACCCCAAAAATATGGCAATCAATGGGAAACCACATCAAATTATGTATGAAATTTTTTATTACCCTTAAATGGAATCCATTACATTCTCTTAGATCTTTATCAACATACCACATAAAAATATCATTGGAGTTCCACAATATACTTTATAATCCCCCTTTCTCAACAAAAATAATCAGCCAAAAATGATGTAATGTTACCTTGAGGAATTTTCCTAACAAATATCATTATATTCATTGAAAGGAACCAACCAGTCCATGTCGGAAATGATGTACAAAACTATCTTCCCAATAATGAAGATATATCATACAAAATGATAGCAGCCTACATCAAGGGGGAACTCCTTGCATAGGTGTAGACTTTTGGATTACACCCCTATTGGATGGTAATGTGTAATTATCTCATTGAAATAAGAAATCTTGAGCCTAAGTATTTCAATAATATACATTGACATAATGTATTTGGAAAAACATGTTTCCCAATACAGAAACAAAGGAATGTGGTACTAGAATCATACCATGAACTATTGAAGAACCAACACTCTATACCTTGGGTATTAATTTAACTGTAAATAACTGGCATGAACTATACTACCGAGATACAGCCTGACTACCATAGTTAGGCCCACACTTTGGGAAAATTGTTTCTAGTGGATATATCTATTGGACATTACTACCTTATAGACTTAAAACACTTATAGTACTCGATTTCCCTACCTAACGTAGAGTTACATACCCCACTCTAGAATGTGGAGTTAGTATAGATCACCTCTCACTATCTACTAGATGAAAATTTCTAAAACAATGTTTATGATGAACAATATTTCCACAAGAAAAATACTCTATTAGATCCTTCACACATTGGGGGATCATGTTTCCATGCTAACAACACTAATGGTATACCCCTATGATACCGTCATGCACACTCTAGAAACTGTTACCCCCACACAAAAATTATAGAGAGACACTTCTTTTCATTGGTCGATGTACTTCCAAGTCTTTGTGTCAAATTTCCCCAGTCCATCCCTCTAGACTCTCTCATATTATGATCAATGATGACTTCCTGGTTGAATAATCTAGATATATTAGTCCTCAAAAAAAATTCACCTATGATCAAATGTCATACATAAGTCCATACTCAAATCACAAATATCTAGACCCCGTTATCTAGACAAATAATTGAAAAGGGCTGAAACTCTATAATATAAGTGAATTATTCTATGAAAGATTAATAACCCTATAATATATTAATAAAATATATGGAACTATAATCCCTCAATGTCTCAAGATAGATATAATACTATAATGTAATATAGAAATCCCTCTTGAAAATCTATCGAGGGTGGTCTTAATGGGTAATGATATTCCACCTTCTCTTGGAATAATCATGATGTATATGTGTATCAAGATTTAAACCACTACTTAGGTGTCTCAAGATGATAAATGATAGGAATCATTTCATCAATCCCGGAATTAGCAGCCAGAGAACCACCTTCACCTAAAAAGTGGGAGGGTGTCGGTGATCTAACTCCATAGATAACTCTTCTATAAAAGTGAATGGTTCTGGAGATCCCCACATATACTACACTGATCATAAGAAAACCTCTCAAAACTGAGAATAATTTCCAAGATAAAAAAGAGTATGTGGTTCCATAAGTTGTACTATAGGTGGTAATAATGGTTGATCAGATCCCACAACCTTCAGATCATGGAATTCACCACCCTCTAGGGGCATGATGTAAATCCATTCTTATGGAATTTTCCAAAAATTCCAAACACATGAATAAATATGATATTAGATAATAGAATAGATCACAAATTCATTAGTAGGGAATGCACAAGGAATTCCTATATATTAGTCAAAACCATTCTTCTAACACATAAATCCAAGTACTGGTAGTTCAAAAAGTCATAATGTAAAAAGATAGATACTCCAAACTTTTGACATCCAAACTCTTTATTTCATTTTAGAACATGATTTATGACATAAAATTACACATAATACAAATTGGATGATTGAGTTCTCTATTGTATTTTGAATATTACATACATTAAATAATAACATAAAACATGAAGAGAAACATATTTATTGAAAACATCATTAACATAACCAAAATAATTCCTTCTTACATAACACGGTATCAGATTACATGAAAACATAGATAAGAAAGGTGTGAGATATAAAGCCCAGTAAGGGAATAAACGAGTCATAACATGTGTAATACAATAAATTTTAGAAAATTAGTATATTAATGGATCATAAATGGAACATGACTTATAAGGCATGATATAGCATGATAATCATAACATGGAAAATGTGGAAAAAACTTAAAAAAAATCACAAATAGATAATGGATAAATTTACCAAGACCCCATGATGGACAAACTAACATAAATGAAATAGTTAAAACCCTATCCCAACATGTCATATAATGATACTAAACATTACTTGATGCATTGGAGCGCTATATGGGCACACCCTTTATAATCATTTCATTCTCATGCTCAGGTATTCTACATAGATCATATAACCGAGATTCAATCAACATCATAATTTATTCCATGATATACTAACATGGAATAAATACATGTATGTCCCTAATAAATGAATTTATTTTCAAAATGTTGAATACCCTTTATAGAGAAATGGGTATTCTATTCAATGTATAATTATTTTGTAATGGAAAATCATTGTGCAATTTCAGCAACATAAGGACGTCATATAGTAATTCATAAAAATGGGTTGATGATAGTGAAATGGGATAAAATCATTTATAAATTAAATGGACTGTAAGGGGATATTTATGAATATATCCCAACATAGAAAATAATGAAATTAAAATACATATCATAAAAGTAATTATTGATAAAAGTGGATGGTGGGTTATTCCTTACAAAATTTCAGCAGAGTAACAGGTGTACATAAGGGTTCATAAGAGGGATAAATGAGAGTGAAAGTAAATACCCTCATTTAAAAATAATATGAATGGTATAAGGTATATATAATAATGAATCCTGACTTAATAAAATTAAAATCAAAAGGGTATATCCTAAATGAAGTGCTTGATAAAAAGTGGATAGAGAAAATCCCTTACTTGAATGTGTGACTCTAATGGATCAAGAGAGGATTATTGAGATATTGGGGGATCCTTCAAAGAACTCTAGGTAGAATAGGGAATATTTTGGTCATGCAACAATGTTTTTGAGTGAAAATAAATGGGAGATTAGGTGGGTTTATATAGGAAAGGATGGAGATTTCCATATTTTTTTGGTTTTGGACACTACAAAACAAAACATTCAAAACCACAAACCTTCCCATGGGTTTTCACATGGATTCTAGAAAAGGGGATTTTTTTAAATTATTTTATATGCCCAGTGTCCAACTATAATAAAATAGTTACCTCACATGGAGGGGAGTCACACATTCAAATAAATGATATTGAAATCTTAAGATTTATTATAAGTCATGGAGGATTCAATAAAGATTTATAAAATGAATAGAATAAATTTTAAATATCATTATATTAAATAAAAAACTATTGTTTTTTCCTTTTAGACTTTTATATTATTTATTTCATCATTATCGAGCCATAATGATGTGATAAAAGGCACTGTATATTTATATGGTATTTTATTTTTTCTTCAAAATTTGATTGTCTTAGAAAATTATGAAAAATTCACTATTGGATAATTTCAAAATTATGATTCCAAAAAATATAAAATTTATCTATAAAATTTTCTAAATATATGATTTTTAACTTTTATAATAAAAAATATACATTTATTTAAAATTTATGGGTTTTTGACTATAAGAATTTTCGAACCCTAATAAAAATTACATTTGAATTCATAAAAATTATATGATATTTAATATTTTTAAAACTAATTTAATAATAATTTTTTAATAAGATATTTTTTATTTCAAAAATTAATTAATTCATCAAAATAGATTAATTAATTTTAATTGATTTTAAAAAAAAATTATTTATGATTTAGAAAACATTTACAAATTAACAATAATATGATGAAAATATATTAATTATTCTATAAAATTATGTAAACTTTTCAAATTCTAGGTTGTTGATACAAACCCCTTTATTAAAAAAGAATATTCCCTACGAGTAAGGTCCACGATGGTGGGGCATTTATGGAGTTGTTCGGGGAACATGGTTTTTATTGTGTCTTGATGAGCTGGAACTTTTATTATAAATAGTTTAACTCAATATTATGTTGTTACATGTCATCTTGGGCTTGGTCTAGGGAAAACACCATAAATGCTATCTCCCTTTGAGGTTTTGAAATATTATCTTAATAGGGTAAGAACCTATTGTTTAAAGCCACCAATTCCTTTGATTGTGCCAAAATAATTTACTAAAACACTGTATTTATATTTATTAGGTGATCACTATTCAATGACTATATTAGAAATGGTAAAGATTCATAGTAGTCATTTATGTCTAATTAGATATAATTAAACAAAATAAGTGAATTTTTATTTTATGTCCATAATAATCTTAATTAAATCAAAAGGGGGAATTTTATTTATAAATTTTTATGTTGTTACATAACTTCCCACTACTACCACCAAGTCAAGGGAATGATACCTATTATAAATCTGATGTCTTGGTATATGGGGTGTCATTTTTATGATACAAAGGAGAAAACCATTTAATTTTCAATTGGAGTCACTATTTATAGAAAATAGTAACATTTAATTTTTTCCACAATTAATCATTTCATATATTTATATATCTTGGTCTATTTAAATGAGATACTATTTCTAATTTATAAGAACCAAAGAATCAAAAATTATAATTGGCATGACTTATAGATGAAATAATTTTTTATGACTAGTCTTTCTATGTAATAAGTACAGACATGATTTCATTATTATATGGACCACTATTCCCAATTTATTGAATTAGTATATTTATAAAATTTAATTTTCATCCATCTAATAACTATTATCTAATGTGTTATTTCATTTATCCATGGTTACATAGCTCGAACATGTGATAATCAGTCAATTATTATTGCAACATATTTTCATTTTAAAAAACAACATACAAAAACATTAAGTAAAAAATTATTTAGATCTTTTTTGCAAGAAAAGTTTTCACAATTTCAAATACCATTTTATAGAAAATAAAACTAGCATTATGAAATGGACAGATTAATATAAACACTACATGACATATGAATGACATATAATCTACATGTTCCTCTATTTATGAATTGAAAAATACTTCCCCTCCTTATTAGGACAAGGGTAAATAAGATTCAATAATAAAAAATAATAATAAATGTCACAAATCATGTGTATCACCCAATTGAAAAATCAATAAAATAATAATATATGCATTTAGAAATAGAAATTCCATTCCCATATACTTTTCCATTTACCCATATTAGTGTATACTAATCCCAAGATCATTCTCATTACCAAATACCGACATTTCTTAATCTCATTTCTATAATCCAAATATTATAAGTAAAATAAAAAACCATCATGATACCAAATTTCAATATCCCATGTTAGTTTCATTGCAATTTGAATAGTCTAGTTGCCCACCTAGCCTTAGGAATGCCTCCTTATACACTGGATGTTGTTGTATATCTATGAATTTCAATGGTAGTATAGTGTGGATACTATTCACAATTTTTTTGAGAGAGGAACAATGGTAGATAATAGTTATATTAACAGAAGAAATAGATAACAAGATGTTATCAGAAATAAATGAAATAATTAAATAAATAACTCAATGGAACCATAACTCAAAATCAGTATCATATATAAGATTTCAATGTAATGATGTTATAAAAAATGATATATAGAAGTTATATATAAAATAAAGAATACAAAACATGCTATAAATGAATAAAAAAAATCAAAAATGAACTCCAATAATAATTTGAATAAAATCTAAGTCACCCTCTCTCAAAATACATCCAATTATAGAAACTCAAACATCCATAGTAGGACACATTCCCATGTCCATTCCTGCACCCATTAATCTTTCCCTAGTAATAGGTAGAAACCTATGTAGGGTGTGAGTATAATACATTTGGCCACCATCAATGATGTCAAGTTATATCTAGTCTGTGAGTATAAAATGAAGTAATGTGAATGTATAATAATAAAATTGGTAAAATAAATATATAATACGAGTGTAGATATGGTCCTCCCATAGACCACCCTTACAATACTAAGTGATACATCCTAATATGGTAGGTCTAGAAATGATTATGATTTATTTTTAAATTTTCATAATAGGATTGGGTCCTGATGCTTATAAAAAAGGTGTCCCATGTTGATCATATTCATACAAGGGAAAAATAAGTCCCATGGAATTTATATTTCACATAAGGAATTGAAATAAGGAATTCATGTATGTAATATTGTGATTTAATCCATGTAATATCTTTGACTTGGCAGTAGAATCATTTAAAAATTTATGGGAAAAAATCCCCTCCATGGTGTTCCACATTAAGAACCTAGGTATCAATCCAAGGGTACTATGAACTCGTCACCCTATGATCCCATCCATGGAATATTTCCTAGGAACCCAAGTACCACCCAAGGAATCATATTTTTCCATTGATTACTGAAGTAATATTTATCATTCCATGTACGTAACCCATGTGTTACTCATGGAATAATATATTTCACTACCCTCTGATCCCATCCATGGACTTTCACATAGGTAAATAAATTGTTTATCATGGAATAAAATAACCCCACCTTCCATAAGAACATATCTAATGAGTTAACTATAGGAATCTATGTTTCATCAAGGGAATACTACAATTCCATTTATTATTCAATTTACTTAAATAATCCCAATGATATTTTCAATGGGGTTCTGGGTCATAACCCTTGTATTAACCTATGAGTAACATTTATAATGGTCATGGATTAGCATTCAAGACATATAATTTTTCAATTTACATATTTCTATTTAGATATTAAAAATTATAAGGGATAACACAAGGATTAGAAAATCAAAAAAAAAAGTAAAAATCACTATAGAACATAGACTATTTATTCCCTCTTTTGATTAATTAAATTCACATTTCATTCTATTATTTAGAACATAGTATTTATAAGGGGGAAGGTAGATGAATCAGAATGCGATTCTATTACATAATAAGTATTATAACATTTACCTAATATAATAATAAAACATAGGGGAGGTTCTTAACCACCAATGGTTCTAACAGGTCCTACAGGTCAAATATATCAAGTCCCATACATTTGATAGAGGGAAAACTCATTTTAGGAAGCAATGAATAGAAATCCTGACATGTGGAACAACTTGATTTATATAAACTACTAAAATTTTACAGAAAATATTAAACAACCTATTTTATATGTTCATTAGACTCCTCATCCATTATTAGAGTGTAATCCATGCTACAATAAGAGAAATAATAGAATTAGATGAATACCCTCAAAACTCGGCATGTTGTCTCACATAGATTTAAAATTCAACATCAAAAAATAAATTATAAATGAATAAGTATGATTTTAGAGATTAAGAAGATGGATCCAATGAGATAAACCATAATTTAATTATAAGTCATGTTAGAGAGTTACCACCAATCCTATATGAGATTAAGAGTTTTAAAATGGGTGGGAAAAGAGGTTGCATGTTTAGGAAATGGAAATGAAGGATATATTTTGAATATAATGACAGTAGAATTAGTAATTTCAACACTTTTTAAGGTTCACATGGTTTTTCCACCTGGTTGGTCATTCCATGCACACCCACTATCTATGGTGACACCCCTTTGTACCATTTTACAGACAACGTGAACTCCATCTGATACACCTTTCTAACAAACTTTCACTATTTTTCAGGAACATGTAGCCTTCTTCTCATGATTTTTCAAAATTTTATCATCCTTATTGTAGTAATATTGTATAGCCAAACTATTTCTACTAACTGTAATCCAACCATGGACCTATCTATTTTTCTAGAAAAACCAGATCCATGGGCTTCAACTAAGCCCCAAATTCTGTTTAACCCTTCCTTAAAATCTTCGTCACTTACATATATTTAAAACTAATGGTTTGAACATAAATTTAAAGGTTTTATATGTCACAATAAAATATGAAATCTTAAAATAATGAATTCTTGACATAATTTGAACCTAATGTTTTAAATGATTCCTTGGTTGATCAATGTTGTAATAGGGTTATCTATGAAGAAATGTATCAATTTTGAAGAGATAAAGTATGAGCTTTAGTTGAACAACAAAATGATCCTTAAGTATTGGGATTAAAATGTTCTTTATGAAAAAATATAATGAATTTAAAACTACTGATATTAATAAATAAATACTTATTGTTAATGTCTATCCTCAGGAATAAGGCATAGGGTGTGGTGAAACTTTTCTACATAGAGAATAACTAAAATAATTCCACATATTACTATTCTTCAAAGTATATATAAATTTACCATATCTCTCATTCATGATAAAATTTATTTTATAAATGAATAAATAAAATTTTTGGTTTTTATTTAAACAGGAACTAAATTTTTTAGAGATTTATCTAAACATAAAATAAGAACTCTATGGACATAAACAAGACCCAAGATCATTGTTGGATAAAAAAATAATTGATTTACATCAAAATAATTTTTTATTTTAACAACCGATCCAATAATTTATGTAATTTTTTTTAAATGTATTATCATTATCCAAATTTATGCTGATGACTTTATTTTTGGTTAAACATTACAATATATTTATTATCGTTCTTCAAAACATTGGAATAATGTTTTTTAAATGAGAATGATGGGTAAACTTTTCAATATCCATGGAATTTAAATTTCTAAAAAACTAGGAGGAAATGTCATAAATCAGTAAAAAAATTATTAATGACTTACTCAACCATTTTGGTTTTAAAAAAATAATCTAATATAATTATTCTGATAGCCACATCTCTCAAACTTCATCATAATGAATCTAGAGAATTAGTAGATAAAAAACTTTTTAGATGTATGATCATAATTCTGCTCTATCTCACACCAAGTTCAAAAAATATTATGTTATCAATATGATTATATTTAATGTTTTGTGAAATTTTTAAGGAATCACATTTAAATGCGGAATTTTTTTTTCTATTAATAGAAAGGAACATTGGAACATTATTTTTTTAATTTTTATAATGATTTCATTAAAAGTTTACTATAAAATTACATGGGAGATATTAGATTAGATAGAAAACATACATCCAGAATATATAATCTATTATGAGAAGATTCAGTTTGACAGTGTATCTAGATTCATCATTTAGTAGAACATTCCATTACTAAAGCCCAAAATATTCTATTAGGAAGTTGTTTCAATAAATTATTTTTTTCATAACACAAAATAATGGTTTTTGGTTTAAATTTCACTCAAAATATAATAATTTTTTAAAATTCTAGTCTTATCACCTTATCTATGAACCCATAACATCGCTCACGATAGAAACATATAGATATAGGACACCATTTACATAGGTATCATGCATAAAAAAGACATATTTATTGATTATAATTTAATTAAAAATCATATTGAAAATATTTTTATGATGGCTTTTAATTATGATATATTCAATAAGGTTAAATAGAATTTTTGAATGTTAATTTTATTTAATTGATTTTTTATTCAATGAACCTCCAAACATTGAAAAAAACACATTCAGTTAGTGGGAGAATATTATTATCAAATTGACATTCCATTTTTATTTAATTATTTATTCATTTTTATTTCATCAGTTTCTCATTTTTATTTCATTGTTATTTAATTTTTATTTTAGTAGTTTTTTATTTTATGTTTGTTTTTAATTTATGTTATTTATCAAATAAATTATATGAGTTAAAATCCAAATGAGAAAAATAAGTTAGATTAATAATAAGGAGAGAATTCAATATTTATTGACCTTCTAGATGATCTTTGTAAATATAATAATAATTGAAATAAACTCTATGTTTTAAATGTTTATCATGTTCTTATTCATTTTTATTAATTAAATTTTATAATATATATTTAAAAATACATTTAATATGTATAATTTTAAACATCAGGTTTTTATCCAATTTTATAAATTATTGTTCACATCTATGAATTTATTACCAATGTGAAAAATATAAGACATGAAATTCCAATAGAGGTTATATAAAAAAAATTACAAAAACAATTTTATCGTATACGTTATTAAATAACATACTTGAAAACATTTACTATATTTAAAATTCATTCGAACAAGTCATTTTTTGTTCATTCATTCACACATCATCCATCAATTTTATCTCACATGGTAAACTCTAACCCTTAATTATTTAGCCTAGTGGAATCAAATATCCTTCAATTGCAATTAGACACCATCATCCACCCTCATCCATCATCATAAATCGCATATCGTATCTTTTAACCATCTCCCCATTGATTTCACCTTCTCAATTGTCTCCCTTTTGATATCAATTTTAGTTTTGTGTTTATTATTTCTATTTTTCATTATTCCAATGTATTTGAAATTATTAGTTCATATTTTCTATTTGATATCCATTATTGTCTACTTCTACTCACATTGTGTGTCTAATGATATAATTATTTGTGCATCTACTACATTTTTTTAATGTCTCATTTTTTAGAGATTATGATTTTATTAAATGATGATTTGATGAATTAGTGACACAAATAATGTCAGTTTAATAATTTGTGTGTGTTTGAAATATTGTTTTTACTAATTGTGAATGGTTATATTGATGGTATAGTGGATTTTTTATTTTTAATAAAAAATATTAATAATATGCATTAAGATAACCCTATATATTTCATACGATTTTTTTGAAAGAATGATAATTAAATATGTTCCAAGTTACACATTTTTAGAAATATAATTTCCTTCATCTATTGGTGAAATATTTTATGGTATTTGGTTATTAATATTTAGAAAATATAATTTTAAATTGAATGAAAAAATATATCATAATATTTTCCAATATTGATAATTTGTTTTAGATAATAAGGATTAAATGTTCGATTATTATAGTATGAGATGTTGTGGAATATAAGAAAGGTATGGACTCTCTATTGGAATTTTCTTAATGAAATATTCCCAAATTACATGGTTTTATATCCCTACTTGAATAATAAATATAAATATGTTGAAAATAATACAAATCAATGATCAATTAATTTTTGAAGGTTTTATTCCGGGTTATAGCCCTTGGATTTGGAATGATGAAATTGGGAATTATTGAGGAACTATTTATGATGATGATTTTCTAGACGATATGTCTAGTCAAATTGATGAAAAAATTTATTCAATTAAAGTATAATAATTTCTTAATGAGATAATATGTTGGTCGGAGTATATTACTCAAGAGGAGTTGAATTGAGTTTCTATAAAAATTTCTATTAAAAATTTTTCTTAAAAATATTCCCCAATAACAATGAATACATCCCAGTTAATCAAGGTAATACGGTTATAATAGTTTGACTGTTCAGAAAACTTCTCAGAAGATTGATTAATTATTAGTAATATCAATGTGAGTTATTGATATAACTTTTGAATCTATTCTAAGATGGAAAAGAAATTATAAATTCTATCCAAGGCTAACTATCTATGTAAAATCTAGTGTTTTTTGAAATATACAGTAAATCATGGAAATAATAAATTAAATGACCCAGCATATAAAAACATGGTTCAGTCTCAAGATGATACCTAATCCACTATACTTGGTGATCATCATCCACCAAGAAGTTTATATTAATAAATTATATCCACACCCTGGATCGGGGTAAATAACAGTGCACATGACTGTCTAGGTCACACAACCTCTTCCAATGTTCGTCATTGGTATAAACTAATTGGTACCACAATGACTTCTTACACACATATCGGTGGTAGAAAACAGATGTAAGATATAGTGAGAGGAAGTATATCTTGTATCCATCAGTTTAATACAAGATATATTGTGTGTTTTTAATACAGACACAGACATTGCTCGAAAGCTAAAAATAGTACACAATAGTGAAAAATGATGTGAAAGAGTTAGAAGTGCTATGAGTGTGATTTTATTGAGCTATGGACTTGTAGGATGAAGCAGATGCAAGTATAGAGTACTCTTATGAAAAATAGAGTATCACAAGTCTGGTGCTTTGGTTTCCAGTTTGATGGTGTATGTTGTGTTGCTCATGTTCTTCATGAATGTGGTATATCGAAGATTTTTTGTCTATGATATATAGTAGTCCATCTTCTTTGAATAAAGAGAGATTCATGTGTTATTTAGTTGTTTCTCATTACATGTATCAGGTCACATTTCAAAATGCTTCAGTGTCTTATACTCGTGTGTGTTATTTCCAATCCATATTATCTTCCCTTTTAAATTGTAGGTGTATGTGTTGGAATTGATAGGATCCTTGTATTCTACACCTTGTACCTCATACTATCAGGTGACATGTTAAAAAACATTAATTATCTTTGTTCCTTTAAATTAATAAAATATGACTGTTAGAAATCAAATTGAAAATGACAAAACATATTAAATAACGGTGTGATAGTCTGTCATGAAATGGTGTCACCGTGAAATAGTGTATTATTTTATTCCATTAAGCAGTGAGATAGTCATGATGCTACAGTTTCATTGTGATCAGGAAGCAGTAGCATATATACAGTGTTAGGATCACAGTGTTGGGTCCTTTTACAAACATTGAATATCGTCTTGGTGATGGTAGTAAGGAACCGACATCAAATACTTCATGAGATTTGAAATGGGTTATGTTGTTTGATCCCTGTGTCTGGGTCATTGGGTCTAGGTCACAGTGTTTGGGTCACGATGTCTAGTAAACGGTGTTAGTGTCACTTTGCCAAAAAATCTAAACCATTGGAAGACTCACAGTTTCTCACACTTAGATAAATATCTACATACAGCCATAAACATTAATATCATGGATGAAATAGACTTAATCATCCATATAATAAATCATTACAGAACAAAATTTAATATAGTTTAAAATAATCAGAACATAATTTATAGGAATCATGATCTTATGAATGTTTATTTAAATCATATGGACCCCAACCATCTCTACCTATTATTTAAGATATATTAACATGATTAATATGATTTAGGATCATTAAAATGGGATTAAAACATGAGGAGTCCAATAATATCCCACTTTTTGATGATCACAAATCATATGAATTAAGTTTTATTTCTCAGTGTGATTTCTCCACCTTAGTGACATATTGTGTTGTGATGTTCTCCCCCTTTTTGGATTATCAAAAAAAGAAATGAATAAGAAATAATAAAAGTAAATAAAAGAATAGACCGCAATAGTTCACATTTCATTAAATGGAAAAAAGATGTGTCATTACAGGAAGTAGGAAAAAGTACAAAACATCCCTATCATGATACAATTTTCACTTTTCTACGGCACTAGTTTTATTCTATTTTCCCTTGGTAGAATCATCATAAAGAGACTCAAGAGAAGAAGTAGAAATTGATGAATGGAGTGATCCTACTTTCATAGAAGAAAGAAGGATCCCTTCAAAAAGATAAGCTTCCAAAGTAGGTTTGGTGGAAGACCGATGCAAGTTTAGATCAATCATAACTGGATTGATCTAGCTTAGTTCCAGAGATACAGACATTGAGTCAGAGGCAATGGCTATTTATTACAAAAGAGTTAAGACTAGCCACAAAGCAGTAGTTGCAAGATCCCCAATAGATGTTCTCTGCACATGAATATAAGGATTCAACAACTGAATAAAGTTAGTAATGATCACACCACCATACTGCATTTATTTCTCAAAATCAACGTTGTTCCCCATGAACTTGTCTAATATGATAGTGAAATATTTGAGATTTTGTACTTGATTCTTGAAGGATTCAGTGATAGAAGTAATTTTTATATTCATTTCATGACAATTTAAGTGATTTGTCAAATCATTCATAATGAAGATCGTATTAAAGTTGAAATACACTTTATTAGTAATTTATTCTAGAGCATCATTTTAAGTTTTTGAATGAATCCTCACTAAATATATATCCCTATCACTATTATTGTCAACCATAGATAAACATTCCTTGCGAAATCCACTTAACACTGATCGAAGATTCTCCTTAACAACAATTCTGAGTTGATATTTGTCAAATGATTTAGATGACTATCCAGAGGCATTTAAAGCTATAACAACTTATGCGAGGGACATGAGTAGATTGATAACTTTTTTTAGACATACCTTGTACTCATCAGTCAGTTTTCTGAGACCAACAACAAAATCATTCATCTCATGTACTTTCTGTATGTTTCTCTCAGCCACTTTGTCTAAAATTGATGTCAAGTTTGGTTGAATCATAGAGGAAAATTTGTGTGGAATGTGACCACAAACCTCATCAACAGAATGAGAAATAGGAGCTTTTCATGATAGAAACACTCTAGAATTTCTTCAACCATAACTCAGAGATACTTCACCTCATCACTAAATTTCTAGTTTCGAATTCTAAACTTTTTTATTTCATGATGAATTTTTGCTTGAATAATCCATATGATTTTCTCTAATAGAAAAGAAGCTTCTCTTTCTCTGTGATTTATTATAGGAGAAGGTTTTGTGTTCATGAGATTTACAATTCCATCAAATAAAGTAACTCTAAATGATTTAAAGTCATAGGGACACAAATAAGAATATGGTTCTTGAGAAGATTTAGGAATAGGAGCTAAGACATGCTCAGGTTCATTTTTAGAGATTACTTCCTAGGTATAAATCGGTTTCAATTGAAACATAGTAGAATGGTCTATGCCTTTAACCAATGCTTCCTGGTATTTATCTAGATCAAAGTAGCTTGGAATTAATTACCAGGATTCCATAGTGCATCAATCAACAGGATTAGGAACTTCAATAATTTCTAGATTTGGGTCCTGCTCCCCCTCAATAGGTGTATCTCTCACAAGACTAAGAGATTCAGTTCCTTGATCTATTTTGAAAATTTCATCTCTAATAGCCTCACCCATTTCATTTATTGACAACAAAAAGTCTTGTTCCATTCATTCATCAACAGATAACATAGGTTTAGGAATATCCTATTTGTCTAAATGTTCCTTAACAACATCTTATTTCTAAATAGAAAGTTATTATTCTATATTATCATCAAATACAACCTTTTCTTTTACACTAATGAAAAATTCTTTTCCAGAAGTATGTTTTTCTTCTAATTCAGTAATTTTGTATGTAATATGTACATAATTATCAATTATATCCTATGGAATAGGTAGACCATTGTCTTCATTATCCAAGATAGTTTATTCCCTTGGTGAAACAACTTTCTCTTCTTCATCTTCAGTAGGATAGTCAACAATTTCCTCTGGTTCCAAACCAGGATCGGAAATGAACATTGGTTTTGAAAGAAGGTAAAACAGATTAAAATTTTCATATAACCTTTCATTATCCTCCACCTTGGACTTTTTCCACGGATTCCATCTTATTTTTATCCTTTTGATTGTAATCATTGAGATACCGAACTCATGGTATTTAATGAGATTTTCATTTAGTACAACCATTTCATTAGCATATAAAATTTCATAGATCAACCTTGAATTGAACAAGGAGGTATACATTGAGGTTTTCTTAATCAATTCACACATGTGAAGTATAATATACTTACACAGATTGAACTTGTTTCCATTTTTCCTAATATGTATAAATAATACATCTTGATTCTTGAGGGTAGGAAAATCTCATTTCCTTAAACTAATCATATTTTGGATAAACATTAACAACAACCTCAATTCAACATTCAATTCTGCAACAATATGTATTCCCTTCTATTTACTTCCAATCATGATTCACAAGGCATCTTCTAGAAAAAAAAATTACTAGGAGGAGGAGGACCTCTCTAGTAGTCCTCAGAAATACCTTCATGAGGTGTCCCTAGGCATAAAGCTCATAACCTCTAGGAAAATCTATATCATTTTCCATTAATATAGCTTCTTACAACAAAACCATCTTCTGTATCGAATGGGAACTGGACAAACGGATGAAACTGAGAAACATGTTTTTGATTAATTGGACTTGCCTCTTTTGTGAAAAAGTTCATCCATCCATGTTATTCTAGTACTTTCAAAACTAAGGACTTACTTTTCATAATCCACTTAGGATAGGTTTCCTTTTTTGGTACTATTATTATATCAACAAGATTCTGGTTTAACGGTCCTTAGGGTCCTATCTTTAGTGCTCTTTTCAAATTCTTCTTAGATCTGCACTTCTCAGGAGTTGATGAAGATGGGTGCTTCATCATGGGGATTAAACAAGGGTCAGAGAGATATATATATATAAATATATAAAGAAAGGGATAAAGGATGTATTATGGTTTAAAATGGAGGGGTTTTGGTTCTGAAAGAAGAGAGATCGAGTGTAGAAAATAGTGAAAGAAATTTGGTTTTAATAATTTAGGGATTTCAAACGTTGAAAATTCAAGAGCAGAAAAAAAATAAAATAATCAATCACAATGATATGGGTAATAGAATACAAATAAATTGTTTTCATGGTGAGACTCGAAGATGTTTTCATGGTGATATAGGAAAATGTTTTCATGGTGTCCTCAATTACAGTGTGACTCTAAATGGTGCTACCGTATCATTTGAGACAGTAAGTGGAAGACATTAACCGACAGAATATAACTGTGAGAATGTCAACGTGAAATAAAAACTTTAAGATGGTAATCTATAGGACTACGAGAGTTAGATATTAGTTCTCCGATACTGAACTATGAAATCTTAAATCATGAAATAGTAAGCTATGAAATAGTATATTGGGGAACAATATATTTTGAAACAACATATTTTCTACTTGTGATTTATTATTCCTAATTATTGTATGATGTCTTCTATCCTTTCATAATTTAATAGTTTGGTGAATATATCAGCAAGATGATATTTAGTTCCAATGAATTCTAAAGTGATATTACCTTTTTGAAAATGGTATCTCCAAAAGTGATGTCTTACATCAATATGTTTTTTCATGGAATGTTAAAAATGATTCTTTTAAATGTTAATAGCACTTTTATTGTCGCAATTTGTAGGTACATCCCTGTATTGAAATCCATAATCTAGAAATATGTGTTTTATCCACAGAATTTTTGAACAACTACCAGCAACTATATACTCAGCTTCGGTAGTAGGTAATGCAATAGAGTTTGGTTTTTTACTTCACCATGATACTAGAGACTTTCCTAAAATGTGACATGTGCCAAAGGTTTTTTTCTATATAACTTAGAAACACCGGAATCAGATTCAGAATAGCTAACTAAATAAATTGATTTTCCTCTAGGATAGGACATTCCTAGATTGGGTGTATGTTTTAGGTATATAAAAATCGTTTTAATGACATTTAAATGAGATTACTTTGGATTTTTGTTGAAAAAAAGAACACATACATTCACTAAAAAAATATCAGGATGGCTAGATGTTACGTAGAGTATGCTTTCAATCATTCCTTTGTAAGTGGTTTGATCAACAAATTTTCCATCATCATAATGATCTAACTTGTATGTAGTACTCATTGTAGTATCACTACATTTAGGGTTCTCAAATACAAAATGTTTTAGAAGATCATTAGTATATTTTTTGATTTAAAATAATATAATATTTATTTTGAATGATTTAAAATCACAGAATTAATTTTAGTTCACCCATCAAAGTCATTTCAAATTCATTTTGCATCATTTTAGAAAACTCAATACATAAAGATTTTTTTGAAGATCCAAATATAATATCATTGATATAAATTTGAAATACTAAAACATCAATGGAAATTAGTTTTATAAAAAGAGTATGATCAGCTGTACCCTTTTTAAAATCATTGGAATTGAGAAAATTACTTCATCTATCATTCTATGCTCTTGGATGATGCTTTAAATTATACAAAACTATTTAAAAATTAAAAACACGATTTTGAATGTGAGGATTTGTGAAACCAGGGGGTTTTCAACAAAGACATCCTCGTCTATATACCAATTTGGGAATTAACTCTTGACATCCATTTGATATAGTTTAAAATTCAGATGATCAGCACAAGAATGTAGGATTCTAATGTCTTCATGTATAGATACTGGTGAAATGGTCTCTTCATAGTCAATTCCTTCTTTTTGACTATAGTATTGTGAACCCAATCTAGCCTTGTTTCCAACTATGTTAACAGTTTCCTCTGCCTTATTTCTAATCACCCACTTAGTTCCTATGGTTTATATGTATTTGTGTCTGTCAACATGTTTCCAAACATTGTTCCTTTCAAACAGATTAAGTTCTTATTGCATATCCATCACCCAAAAGCCATCAATGATACCATTATATGTGTTTTTAGGTTCAAGTTGTGATAAGAATACTTTATTTTTAACCTTATTTATAAGATAATCCCCAGTTTGAGTTCTTTTATCTAAATCTCCATCTACATCATCTAAATGATAGTTGTTTAGGGTTCTAAACACTCTATATAAATAGGGGAAAGTGATTTCCAGTTCTTCGATAGGTTTGGGTTCATTATGGCTTGAATTTGGAGAATTTAAAGAATAGAAAGTAGTCATAAATTCCTTTAAAGGATGGTTGGAGGGTTTATCATTTTTGTCTCGATTTGATATATCATCCTCAAGATTATCTAGAGAGTTCATAGGCTCATGGGTATCAATCTCATCTAACAATACATGGTCAGATTC
Organism: Viscum album; assembly: GCA_963277665.1. Classification (NCBI taxonomy): domain Eukaryota; kingdom Viridiplantae; phylum Streptophyta; class Magnoliopsida; order Santalales; family Viscaceae; genus Viscum; species Viscum album. Next base: position 1,635,655,854 of record OY728163.1, on the reverse strand, counting down.
CTCCACACATTAAGTTCTTTAGTTATACACTATCTATGATTTACTAGAGATTTAGTATCCCATAAAAATTCTTTCATCACACATCCATGCAAACTTGTAAATATTGTCCTCTATATTATGGATATAGACTTTTCATCAAAAGTCTTTGAAGTATATGACATTTTGTTTTCTATTGTTCCATAACGCATATGGGTTTCTTTTAAGAATAGGACTAATCAACACTCTATTAATAATTTTGAATGTTTTATTTTCAGCTTCATACCAAAAGTAAATAGGTATGTCATATTCACTAAGAATGGTTATAGTAATCTTTTGCAATGTCCTATTTCTTCATTCTATAACTCCATTTTGTTGAGGTGTTCTAGGGGTAGAGAAATTATGATTATATCAATTTTGTGAGATAAAGGTATCAAACTCTTGATTTTCAAACTCTTGACCATGATCACTTCTTAGAGATTTCATTCTATGTCCACTAAAGTTTTCTACTATTTTAACATATTTGGTTAAATGAGATCACACATCACTTCTGTGAGCCAAAAAGAAGTTCTAAGTATATCTAAAAAATCATCTACAATAACATAAACATTGTGCTTCCCATTTAAGCTAGAAAATATATATGGTCCAATCAAATCCATGTAAAACAACTCAAGAGGTTGAGAAGTTGAATCTTCTTTCTTTGTATTGAAGTAAATTTTTTGTTTCTTCCCCTTTTGACAAGGATTACAAACATTATCATTTAGAAACTCTAGTTTGGGTAGATGTTTGACTAAAAAATTTCAAGTTATCATTCTAAGAGAGTAAATATTGCAGTGTCCTATTATTGTAGTGAAAATCCAAGATTCATTGTGAAATACACATAAACATGAAGAATTTTGATAAACTAAAGAATCTATGTTAACAGAATATAAATTTTTATTTTATAATGGAGAAAATAATAATCCATTTTAGAAATAAAAACATTTCATGAATCATTTTCAAATTTATCATGAAATCAATCATCACATAGTTGTGAAATACTAAGAATATTATATTTCAGTCCATCATCAATATGTCCTTTGGAAATTAAAAATGATTTAGAGATACCTATTTGGCCAAGTCCAATGATTTTTCTTTTGGAATTGTCGCAAAAGGTGACATGTCTGCCATAAATATATTAGGTTCTTGAAACATGAATACTCTCATTTAATGTGTCTTGAATACGCATTGGCCATGTTCCATAAGATTATATAGGTTCTCTTCAAACAATTTTTTAACTAAATAGTCATGTAAAAACAGTCTTTGGTACCCATATTTGTTTGGGTCCAATTATATTAGTAACTAGTGTTTTAGGAACCCACATATTCCTCATAGGTTTCCTATAAGAATTATGTAATGTATTTGAAAAATAAACTCTATTTTGTCCAAAAAACCCAAATCAGTAGAGAGTGTATCATAATTTGAACTAGCATAATGTTTTCCTGAACTAGGAGTAATGCTGTATGAGCTAAATTTAGAAACAAAAATAGTACTTCCAAAATTTCTTTTACCTGGTTGATATCCAATACATGTAGTGTATTTATGGGCAATCTATTTACCCAGAATTTGTACCAAGGTATCTTTACCATTAGTAAGCCTTTCAGAGTCATTTTTAAATTCATCATTAAATAGCTTTAAACTATTGTTTTCATTGGTAAATTTATCAATTTTCTCTCTTCCAAAAATAAGTACAAATTTAACAGTTGATGTAAGAGTATATTGTTTCATTAAAGAACTATATTTATCTTTTTGATCATTAAATGTCTCTCCATGAATATTGTAATAAAAAAAATTCCTTCTTTAGACCTTTTTTCATAATCACTATCATTTTCAGAATAATAGGAATTTAGTACAGGAGAATCCGGTGTTAACTCAGTTGTGTTTTTCATAAAACACATATTGGCTTTGTTAGCTTGTTCATCATGTGAAGACATTGAGTCACTTGAACATTTCTTAGAATCATTCTTTGTTTCTTAAATTTCCTTTTTATAAATTATATCTTTGTCCTAATATTTATTTTTATATTTTATCTTGTGGAAGTCATCTATTACATGTCTCTTTCACTTAAATTCATAGCATACTATCTCATCAGACATGTCATTTCTTTTCCAATTTTTCTTGCAGCTTCCCTTTTGATCATATCTACCTTTGAGGCTAGGCTTTCTAAAAAGTTTCTTATTTTTATAAAATTTAATAAACCATTTGTCTAATTAGGACATCTCCTCATCACTTTCAGGTACAGATTATTCTCCATTGGAACTTTCTACAGATACTTGAAATTTCTTTTTCTTTTTGTTTAGAGGTGGTGGTCTTGAATGCCACTGATTTTATTTTGGGTATATCATTCTCTTCCTTATTGTCTTTCATCTATTCTTCATACATCATCTGTTTCCCAATGAGTTCTTTTAAAATTAATTTTTGATGTTGCATGATAATTTAATAAGGGTAGAGGTTCCACTCTTTCTATCAGGTAGGCATCATAGAATCCTCAAGATTTGTTATTTGGCAGAAAAATCTCTTCCAAGAGAAATCATTGTGTTGAAAATTTAGTTGAACCTGAGATACATATATAAAAAAGGTTCATGAGGCTTCATTTTAAAGTTATAATATTTAATATTATAAGTATTAAGTCTCATTTATTTCATAGTGTACGTTTCTTTATGTGAAACAGACAAGGTATCCCAAATTTCCAGGGTAGTTTTACAAGAAGAAATTGTGTAACATTATTCATCTCCTAAAGATAAATATAATGCATTCATGGCTTTGAAATTATTATTTTAAGAAGTCTTGGTTGTTTTATCCCATGTAATTTTATCAGTAGAAGGAATATTATACTCATCTAAAATTGAAGACCAAATTTCAAAACCCATACTTTCTAAATACATTTTCATTTTAATTTTCTATTGGGCATAATTAGTTCTATTAAATAATGGTAACCTCTTTATTGAAGAACCTTCAAGTCTATTATCCATAATAAAGAAATAATTTTAAAGAGGTAGAAATTTAAACATAAAATAAATTTAGAGATCTTTAATGTACAGGTAAAATTAGAGTTGAATAGATTTAAAAACAGAGTCTTAAAAACATTCTATGAAACCAAATGTTGGTTGGAGAAGATTACTCAAGAGGGGGTGAATTGAGTGTCTATAAAAAAATTTAAAATGATTTCTTAAAATTATTCCACAATAAATAATAATACGGCCTAGATAATCAAGGTAATATGGTCATAATAGTTTGATTGTTCAAATAACTTCTCCGAAGATTGATTAATTCTTAGTAATAACAATGTGAGTTATTGAAACAACTTTTGATGCTATTATAATAAGGAAAATCATTTTTAACTTCGATCCAAGACTAACTATAAAAGTGAAATGTAGTGATTTTTGAAATATACAGTAATGCAAAGAAAAACTAAATTAAAAGACACTACGGATAAAACAAGTGGTTTAGTCTCAAGGTGAGACCTAATCCACTCTAATTGGTGATCACCTTACACCATGCAGTTTATATTAATAAACATGATTATCACCCTAAATCAGAGTAAGAAACAGTGCACAAAACTATCCCGGTCACAAAACCACTTCCACTGTTCATCGTGGGTATAAACTAATAGGTCACACAAGGACCTCTTCCACACTTATCTATGGGAGTAAACAAATGTATTAAGTGATGAGAGGAATGATACCATGTATAATTTAGTTTAACATAGAGACAATGTATGTTTTTAATACAAACACACACACACTTACCTAAATATAAAAATATTACACAACAAAGAATAGATTATGATAATGTTTTATTACTTCTCTAAGTGTGAATCTATGTATATTTTGACTTGTATGATGATGCAGATGCAATTATTAATTCCTCTTGTGAAAAATAGATTATTGTGGGTCTGTTGTTCATGTTTCCAATTCAATGGTGTAAGCTATATAGATCCTATTATTCATGAACGAGGTACTATGAAGATGTTTTTGTCTCTGATATATGGTATTCTAGCTTCTAGGAATCAAGGTTTCTCCATCTATTTTTAGTTGTTTCTTGTTTCATGTATTAGTTCACTTTTCAAAATGCTTGTGTCTGCTACTCGTGTGTGTTTTTTGCAGTAAGGCTTATCTTCCCATTTTAATTTCAGGTGCATAAGTTGGGGCTGATATAATTCATATATTCTGAACCATATACCTCATACTGTTAGGTGACATGTATACAAAGAAACCATAATTTTCGTAGTGCCTTAAAATGACTCAAATAATACGATTATAAATTAAATTGAAACCGAAAAAATAGATTAAAGAACGATGTCATAGTCTGGATTGAAATGATATCACTAGAAAATGGTGTCTTCTTCTTTGAAATTGAGTGATGAGGCCATCATGATGCTAAAATTTCATTGAGATCAGGAACTGGTAGCACATATGTGGTTTTAAGATCACGGTGTCTAGAAATTTTCCATACTTTTAACGGTGTCTTAGTGATGGTAGGAAGGAACCGGTGTCACAGAATTCATGAAATCTGAAATTGGTTATAGTGTGTAGTCATGGTGCTTAGGTCACAGTGTATCGGTCATAGTGTCTGGGTCATGGTGTCTGGGTCATAGTGTGTGGGTCAGTTGGCCAAAAAACCAGAACTGGTGGTAGACTCAAGGTTTCTCAAACGTAGACAAATATATGTAAATAGTATTAAGTAGTAATAATAATAGAATGAATTAGACTAAATCAGTTATATAATAAATTATTATAGAACAAAATTAAATACAGTTTACAATAATCAAAACATGATTTATAGAAATCAATATCTTGTGAAGGTTTGTTTGAAGCATAGGGAAGTGAAACATCTCTACATATGATTTGAGATATACTAATAAGATTAACGTGATTTGTGATCATTAAAACATGATTAAAACACGAGGATTCCAACATAATAATTAATAATCTATATAGTTATGATAAAAAACTATTGTATCCAATTTTTATGGAATTTATCATTTTATCAATGGTTTTAGGATTCATTAACATGAAGGTTAAAATTGGATGGACGGATATAAACTATATAGAGTTTATATTATTTCTTAAATTTCTACATCCATAAGAAATCACCATTTATATTCACATATAACATTGAAAAAATATTATCCCTGATGGATTTGGGGTATTAGTATATACATTCCTCTGAACTGATTGTCTGGTATATAAGAAGGACTATGAAGGTTTTTCAGAGTGTCCAAATTATGGGACATCATAGCATTTTTTGAAAGAAAAATCACAAGAGGATTTAGTAGTTATTGGGGCTCCTGCCAAAAAAAATTGGTATATTCTTATAATTAAAAATTTGATATGTTTATTTTGAAACCTAAATGATTCCAAAAGAAAAAAATTAATGTAGATGATAAGTTATCTGATAAGAAAATAAGTTATACTACTACTTGTCCACAGTGTAATATAATTGGTCCATAATTTCCTAAACGTAGAAATGATGTTTTAAATATAATATGTAGAATACACATGGATGAAATGAATAAATATCAAATAATTAGTAGATAACATAAATCAGGGCTTATTTTATTTTTAATTTATTACATATCTTCTGAATTTTATGTAAAGTTGAAATATATCATGTTGAGTATAAATATTTCATGACCAAAACAACCTAGAAAAGATATTGGAGTTTTCTTATCACTATTAAACAATTATTAAATGTTTTTTATTAGATAAAGGTATTATTGTGTACAATTTTTAAAAAATGGAACATTTTCAACTACATGTAATGGTTATGTTCACTATCAATAAATTCCCATTATATGTATATTTTTATATATACTATATTACGGGTAATTAAGATTGCCCAATATAATTAAAATAGACTTCATATTATCAAATAACACATGGGTTAAAAGTATCATGCATGGGTCATTAGAGGTTGTTTGTCTATCGAAAACTCATAATAAAGACCAAAAAATTTGTTTAATGTCTTACAAGAATGTTATATTACTCAATAAATTTTTTCCATAAATTAATATTTTAAGAAGGTGAGCTTCATTGATGTCACATTCATAAAGACGCAAAAATATTATACTGATTGAAATATTTGGATGAAAGAATAAATATTTTTTAAGAATCCATATTATATATATAAGGATGTCAAATAAAGAAATGATTTCTTTTCTGTGGAGAAGAATATATATGAGTGTTTGGTTATATCATTTTTATATATTAACATAAATTCTAAATATCGGTCAAATAAAATACTGGACTTACATTATATGTTAATACATTTGATTTCATACCTCACTCATAATTGAATATGGAAATACCTACATAATGTTATCTAAAATTTATTTAATATGGATAAAATTATTTTTTTAGTGTATCCATGATATAAAAGTGCATAAGCGGTTTCGTCCAAATGTAAAATAATTTATGACACTAAAGGATTTTATGCACATGGGAAGGAAATCTCATTATTGTCACATCATATTAAAACAACTCCTACTAGTTTCAATGCTTGTATTATCTCTCATACATATCAGAATAAAAAACATGAAGGTTTTTTAGTTTAACACTTTTTTTAATGAAGGCATTTATAAAAATTCATTCAACATTTTAGAGAATGATGTATTCTCAATACATTGTCTACTAGAAATATTTTTTCCTCCATATTTTTTTATATCATGGTATATTTAATGATTAATTCAGTGTAGGAAATATAGTATTATGGACATTTATATTTAGGTTGGATATGTACTTCAAAATTTTATATTTATGTTTTGAATGGATAGTTTAATAATACATATTGACATAAATCCTACATTGTTGGGAAGTATATATTTGAATAGGTTGTAATCGTTTTTACATGATATGTTTCTAGAGTGGAGAATATTGGTTTGAATTTATATCACCATGAATGATTACATTATGGGGGAAAGGGTATCAATGTATTGAAATAAAATAATTGTTAGGTTAAAAAATAATTTAGGTACATTTATATATCTAGATTAACATAAATGATCCTCATCCATATAAAGAATTATATATTAATTTTTTAAAACCTATCTTCCAAAATTGAAATATATGTGGATTTATAATGATAATAAAAAATTATTAATCCTTTAAAGAGACCATTTATGGTAGATCATATGGATTAGAATCATTGATATGGTCAGAGGATATCCCATGTTTAAATTTTCAACATTTTCTGGGTATAACATTAATGGCTATAGATTTCATATGAATTATCAAGGAAATAGATGTGAAGTTCAGAGTAATAGTGTATTGTTGTTCACATAAGAATTTAATTTATGATGTTCCAAATACATAAAAACCCAATCTCCACAAAAATTTCATATTATAGGGTCCTTTATTAAACATGGGAGGCTTATTATATAATTTTTTAGTTATAATGACAAATGTATAATCAATAATGATATTTTAAAAATTGAAATATTTGATATGACATTAGTTAATATGAATATATTAGAATGCATTACATATCCTTTTATCATGTAATAACATGTAAATAAAAATTTCTTTTTTCACGATCAATAAAATATGTAGTGGTATAACATTTTATAAAGAAGAAAAATTGTATGTTTTTGATGAAAACATTGATGGTGACACTAATTTATGATTGATCCTTACTTCCATGTAAAGATTAATAATGAAAATTAATGACCACATCATAATCATGTTATTTTACATACATAATGATCGTAAAGAAAGAATATGGGAAAAATATAATTTAATTATTTAATTATGTTACAGGTAACAAATATTTATTTCTTTATTAATTTTTAATATTTTATAAAATGTTATATAAATTAGTTTTATTTTTTTAACTTAAGACACATATTATGATTAATATTTTATTTTTTTTGGATTATATTTTTTTTGTTTTATTTTATTCAATTATTCATCCTTACAAGAACTATTTTATTTTTTCTATTTTTCAAATAAGAAAGTGTGAAACAATGTTCATTACGGGTAAACAGAAACTTGTGTAGTATTGTAAAGCCCCGACCCCAGCTATCCAGAGTCGGTGCATTATTTCGTAACATTGGCATGATCACAAAAGATCAAGTCTCGAAATACCGATTAGTTTAGTAGTCTTGGAAACACTGGATACATTCATAAATGTTACATTACATCATAAAGTGAAATACAACAATAACAAAGTCTCCATTGTCCACACTCATATCCTCTTCTGATTATCCCTGCAGTTCATTCATAAAATACTTCTTCACATCCTGGAAAATATTAAAACATTGAAAGCGGTGAGCTCAGATGCTCAGTAAGGATAACAATATTGCGGAAGCTTTCATCAATAAACATAAACATTTAAGTCAATGTATAACTAAAAAAAATCCTTTTTAAACTTGAACTTCAGCATAATATGGCAAAAATAAAATTAAATAATTCCATTTACTTACTCACAAGGATATTCTACTAGTCGAATAATCCCATGCAATATCAATATACACATTCATAATGATGTAATGCATAATTCCAGACTATCATAACCACGTAGTCAAGGCCTCGTTCCAAGACCACAAATAAGATTTTGTCAAGGCCTCGTGCCAAGACACTAGTTTGTCTCATGAGACCTACCGATGCATCGAGGAGCTATAGCGGGCTCCACCTGTCACTTATTAAGTCCAATGAATTCCTCATATGAATAGGTTTAAACATATCATATAACATAATCGTATCACATAAAACATTCATAAAGGAAACATAACATTTCCAAATTTCAATCACAAGATATCAATACAACACATTGATATAATAAAAACACTTTCAAAACCATTTTCAATACCAAAATAAAATATAATTAAAACATGGTATTTATTTTTCTTTTTTAAAAAAGTTATGGCTTGTAGAGGAAGCCGAAACTCAAATAATGGTCACAACGGTGGAGAATTCGTTGTCGCTGCATACGTAAGAAAAACATTCCTTTTTGTCGTTTAGTAAAAACGCTTCGTATAAAAGATTCCTTTTGAATAAAAGTAAAATTCAAAGGGGTTTATACACCGTATAAATGAAAGTTATGTATAAAACCAAATATGCATCAATGAAAGGATATTGAGACGAATTCCTGACAAAGTTCATTCTTAAAATAAAATAGATCTATTATGTGTATTCATTATAAGTACACATAAAGAAAATACAAATACAAGACATGACATAATAATATCATGACATAATTTGAAAGTATGAGATTAACCCAAACAATGGAAATTAGGTTAAGAAATTCCCTTAAAAGATCATTTTTTAAATAAAATAGATATATCATGTGTATTCACTATGAGTAAACATAATGAAATTAAAAATACAAGAGAGGATATAATAATATAATGACATAATTTGAAAGTAGGAGATTAACCCAAAGAATGGAAATTGGGTTAAGAAGTTCCCTTACCTCGTGTCCGACTTGACTCGACCACTCTTTAACCTCCTGAATAATAAACTAGAGTTAATATCTACCTTCTTAAGAACCTTTTTCAAGTTCATAATTCCTTTTATATCACTTATTACCATGCCATGATCATTATGTAATTATTTAAGTTTATAACGGTCGTTTTTTCGATCTTAGGTACTTGAGTCAAAAATAAACTTCTTATAATTACAGTTTGTTCATGTGGTAATATATCCATTATATCAATAATTATATTCATTATTTATATATCATATAGATCATATATATCCAGTATATACATTCATTTATAATATTACATAACATTTAGAGGTATGAAATGAAATGCACCGTTCATGGAGACGGTAAGTCGTACGTACGCATGAACGCTACTTTCATTTCTATTTCGTATTTAATGGAATGAAGTAATAATAATATAAAGGTATAATATATTTCCAGTATAATATAATGTATAATACGATTTACATCATCCTTTATACATCCCACATATGGCATTAACGATTCAAATCACTTTGAGGGGGCGGTAGTCCGCACTTCCTAAAATGAAATTATCGCGTTTACCCATAATGGAAATCATAAAGTATTCCATAAATGAGAAATACAAAAGAATAAGGAAAACATAAACATAATATATATATATCATATATGAAAATAGTGTCATCAAAATGGCCACCATTAGAGGTGTTAAAAGAATATTGAACAATCATCGTTTCGTGAGGCAGTATTTTGCCACCCACAGAAACAGTATGTTCTTTAACCATTAGACGAAGGTGTGTGTAAGTGTAAACCAAATAATTATCATAAAAACATCCTAGTATATTTTAGATACTGGTTTTGTTACAAAATAAAGGAATCAAAAGAGTTTAAGGGGTTGGAAAAGTAAAATAAAACAAAACAACATTAGAGAAGACATTACCTTAAAATCGGGTAACTCTTTTTGATTTGAGCCAAAGGCTTCCTTGGGAAGACTTCTGCCAAAAGTGAGGCTTCTAGGAGTAAGGGAGGGAAGTTGAGAGAGTATTTGGGCAGATTTTGGCTGAGCCAAATGTCTTTTAAGGTGTGAGTAAGGAGGTAGTGGTGGGGGCCTTTTATAAGAGGAGAGGAGGGGCACTCTTGGAATGTCATGAAATGTTACTTTATTAAGAAATGATTTTCAGATTCTAAAGGTCCCACAATGATATAGTTCGAGTATACGGTGATAAGGGTTCGAAATATACTCATCCAATAGGTTTTTTACAAGTGTAAGACTTGTATTTTACATTATCTTTTCATTTTATTTAAATAGTTAATTAATGAGGTAATCGCTGCATCATCATGGTGTCATAAATAATTTAATTTATTTAATGTCTACAAATTATAAAAATATATCATGATGTAGAAAATATTTTTATCTTTATAATGAATATTTATAGTCAAAAATATGACTTGTATAACCCAATTTAAAAATTGTTTTGGTAAAACAACTCATGTTTGTGACATTTTTATTTTAACATTAAATAAAATGTTTTTAATGTCATTTTCCTACCAAAGTGGCTCCGTGGGGTCCCCAAGCTGACCCATGGATTTTCTTGGTCTGCCATGACTCATCCAATAGAGGTAGGACAAGTGTAAAGGTCATTTAATATTTTATAATATCATTTTTACCTTAAATTTCACTAATTACCTTTAATCGCGTTTAATTAAACTTAAAAGTTACTATTTACCAAAAATTATTTTAATCCCATTGAACCACATTTTACTTCCTAATGACAACCATGTATTTCGGATTTTCAAAATTCAAATCACAAAAGTGGTAATGTTTCATTTAAACGAAAAATTAGTTTTTTAACTACCACTTAGTGGTTTCACTATTCATCAAAAATTGAAGTTTTTCAGAACAATGCCAAAATTTCACCCTAAGCTATAATTGATATTCCGAATTCAAAAATGATTTCTATTTTAAAAAATTACAAACATATAAGTTTCATTAATTAATTTTATAATTAATTCCGGCCGTCACAACAAATAGCGTGTTTTAAGAAACAATATATATCAAGAGATTGACAATTGTTTATGTCCAATTTCAAAGTGAAATTAATTCTAATGACCACTATTGGATAAAATGGTAAAAATATATTATAATTATACTTTAAAACCAATAAATAGTATAATTTATCAGTATAAATTATTTTGATTAAAAAAGTTGTTTTTAAGTATTTTTCACTATTCATAAAAAATTGGAAGTTCTCAGAAAAATACCAAAAATTCAACATTGGCTAATTTCGATATTCCGAATCCAAAAATGAAGTCCATTTTGAAATATAAAATATATATAATTTGAAAAGGTGGTTGTTACTATTCATAATGGCTATTTTGATTGGTCACGGTGTGTTAGAATCTCGAACTTGCGTACAATGCAAGCTATTGAATTATTGAAAGAGAAGCGTATCATGGAAGCTCGGGTTGTTAAATTCTCCCTTCCTTCAATAAACTACGTCCTTGAAATTTGAAATTTTTCTTTGAAAATAAAATGTTGAAAATAGAAAATACCTTTGTGGAAAACCCACATCGAAAATAGGGTTAATAAAAATATAACATTAAAAGAATGAAAGAGAGGTACAAAGGTCACCTGAGATAGCCCATGCTAGGATGCTATAAAAATATGGATATGGAAGAAAAAAAAACCATCAAGGTCTGATGGAGAGTTGTAGAAAACAAGATTAGGAGAAAGTTAACATTAAGAAAGTCACAAACTTGTGATTGGTTAAATGATCATTGAATCCCCAGTTGGAAAAGTTAACCGGCAACGTTTTTGTTTTAAGTTACCTTTCATAAAGTTGATGAATTTATTTAAGATATTTACTAGGAATGTATGGAAATATAATTACTTGTCTTGTAGACTTTCATTATTTAATAAATTTTTACCACAAACCCATCTTTCACTCCAAATGGTAACAGAACTCAAAAATATTTTATTTATCTTAATTTTATATGGTTCTAAATGTTACCACATACCATTTAGATTGGGAAAACTATTTTGTAATATCCAGGGACTTCCTGTAGGCCAGTGGTAGGTAATAAAGGCCTGTCGAACTATGGTTTTGGGTTCGATTCCTGCAGCATTGTCCGATGCGACGGGTTATGCCCCACCCTGCAGGTTATCCTTTTCCTAAAACTATAGTATTATAGTATTCCAAAAATAATATTCAAAAATGTTTTAACATTAAACAATACTATCCAAAGATCAACTTAATCCATTCCAACCTTTATATTTATCCAAAAATACCTCCGTCCAGACTTTCTCTAAAATGTCCTTAAATTCCAAAATCAATTGCAACATTAGATTCTCCAAACAAAGTAAAGTTTCTATTATTGTCACATACTGAAAATATGATAACCTTCATCATATTAAAACCTTAATGAAAACAAAAAGTACTACAGTACAATCCTTATGTATATATATATCACATTATTCTTATAACCATAATCTATTTCTTGGGTCCAAAAACACAAATACAATAATTATTAAACTTCATTTGTAGTAACAGCATAAGCTTGGCCTTGATCTCTTGGCCTTTTCTGAGGTAAGTTTCCCTGACGCTTAGGAAATTCATTTTCATAATGCCCCCTTTCCCTACAATTGTATCATTAAACATTGATAGCCTCTTTATTTTCCTTGCAATCACAAGCCTGGTGACCTTTTTCTCCACATTTATAACAAACTCTCATTCCTTTTAGGTAAGTACCGGGGTGATTCTTCCCACAATTATCGCATAATGGAAAATCCTTCTTTCCCTTTTTCCCTTTATCTGTCTCTTTTTCCACCCTTCTCTTCTTCTCTTTCTTTACTTTGTTGTCATAAGACTTAGAGAATTCATTTTCCATCTTGATAGAACATGAGACTATATCTTCGTACGTTGAGAAAGATTGTGATACTAAATCTTGACAGAGAAACGGTTTAACCCATCAAAGAAATGATCAATCTTACTTCTTGGGTTACGTATATAATCTGCAGCATGTCTTTCTAACCTTGTGAAGTTAGCGTCATACTTTGCGACATTCTCATCCTCCTTTTATCTCAGACTCCGAAATTGTCTTTCCATATCTGCTCGATGGTCATGCGGAAAGTATTTTTCTAAGAAAATTTCCATAAACTCCCTCCATTCCATACTTGATACTTCTTCATCTTCCTTTGTGTTTTGAATCAGCGACCACCATTGATCGGCATCTCCAGTGAGGCGGTAGACTGCCATAACAACCTTCTCCCTTTCACTACTCCCCAAGGCATGGAATATTTTATCTAAGGAGTTTATCCATTTCTCAGCTACTAATGGATTTGTACCCCCATTAAATGTTGGCGGTTGTTGCCTCATGAAGCAGTCTAACATTGATCTTCCACATTGCGGATCAGGGTGCTCCATACGAGTAAAGTTATTATTCATAACCTGAGTAAGTTGTCCCAGTATGGTAATAAGTTGATCAGCACCAGTTGTATCTCCAACTCCACAATAATTATCTTGAGTAGGAGGGCATTCCGTACATGGAGTGTGTGCATTGATATGGTTTCCATTCCTTCCACTAGTTTCCATTTCTAAATAATGGCATAATCTTGATTAGTTTACGAGTCAAAATATATAATTCCATACTTGTAAAATACTTAACATAAATTTAACTATTGATGGATATAATCCATAATCATAAAAAAAGTTTTATTTGAGGAACTATATACTCATAACCCTTCATAGTGGTTTGTAAAGAAAATGAGAATTATCCTAAGAATATCCCCCGCGAGCGTCGTAACCAAGAGTGCAGTAAGGCCCATTGTCGTGCACCAGTTCCCATTCGAGTCTAGCTCAAAGTGGTGTTTTTGGGTTTTACCCCTAGGTACATCTGTGCCAGAGCTGCCTCTACCTGCTCGTATCCAGACAGGGATGTATTGCTCGGAAAACTCACAAAATATCTATAATACCAAAATTCTAGGAAGTTCTTCTATACTAATCCTCAAAGTCCATCTTCGGGCTATGTGCTCTAATCAGAGTTTATCTAAATCTAGCTTCCAAGGATAGTACTAAACTGCCTCTGATACCAACTGTAACGCCCCAACCCCAGCTACCCAGAGTCAGTGCATTACTTCGTAACATTGGAATGATCACAAAAGATCAAGTCTCGAAAGACCTATTAGTTTAGTAGCCTTGGAAACACTAGATACATTTATAAATGTTACATTACATCATAAAGTGAAATACTACAATAACAAAGTCTCCATAGTCCACACTCATATCCTCTTCTGACTATCCCTGCAGGTCATTCATAAAATACTTATTCACATCCTGGGAAATATTAAAACATTGAAAGGGGTGAGCTCAGATGCTCAGTAAGGATAACAATATTTCGGAAGCTTTCATCAATAAACATAAACATTTAAGGTAATGTATAACTAAAACAAAAGCCTTTTTAAACTTGAACATCAGCATAATATGGAAAAAATAAAATTAAATAATGCCATTTACTTACTCACATGGATATTATACTAGTCTAATAATCCCATGCAATATTTTTAACTCCCCAAGCTTCTACGGTACGCTTCTCTTCGAATAATGCGATAGCGTGTGTTGTACGCAACATCGAGTTCTAACACACCACAACCAATCAAACTAGCCGTTATGAATAGTAATACCTAATTTTTGAAATTATATATATTTTATTTTTTAAAATGGACTTCATTTTTGGATTCTTAATATCGAATTTAGCCTAAGGTGGAATTTTGGTACTTTTCGGATAACTTTAATATTTTGATGAATAGTGAAAATTACTAAATTTTAATTAAAAACAACTTTTTTAATCAAAATAATTAATAGTGATAAATTATGAATTTGAGTGGTTTTAAAGTATACATATAATATATTTTAACCATTTAATATAATTTTGGTCATTGTACATAATTTTACAATTAAACCGGACATAAACAAGTGTCAATCTTTTGATAGTTATTATCTCTTAAAAACACGCTTTTTATTTTAACAACGGGAATTAATTTTAAATTAATTTCTGCAACTTTTGTGTTTTGAATTTGGAAAAATGGATTCCATATTTGGAATCAGGATGTTCAAATTGTGTAAATAGGTAAATTTTATTTTTAGACATTTTGAATAATTACTGCGGTAAATATTTTATTTACCATGGTTAAGGGTAAATCCGGTAAATAAGGGTTAAACAATAATATTATAATAATACAAAATTACCCTAAAACGTGTCCTAGACTTATTGGTTGATACATTTTCGACCATAGCCATCTTTGGGTCGATTTTGGGACCCCATGGAGCCACTTGTAGGTGATAGGGACACTTTATTTTAATTAAGTTAAAATAAGTACAAAAATGACATAAGTATATATCTTTTAGAAAAACAATTTTTACATAGGGTTATATATGTTGTATTTTAGACTATAAATATTCATTAGAAAGATAAAAGGATTTAATACATGATGATATTTTATTTTAAATTTTTAGAGATTAAAAAATTTAATGTATTTATGACACAATGATGATGCAGTAATTACCATAATAGTGAAAATTTAAAATAATTGATATTATAAATACCCAAATAAATATAATTTGAGACTTTTAATGAATTAAAATAATTTTCTAGGATAATATGACATATTAGGATTGATTTGACCAACTTTTTGCAAAGTAATAATTCTGTTAGGAGTTTCACAAAAATCAACTATTGAATAGTGTCAAAATTGACATAAAAGAGTTTTTAAAACAAATATTATATTATTAATTGATATTAAATTCCTAAAAATCTAAGGTTAGTCCAAGAGACTTACCTCATAATAGGTGTATTATTAATGGACCACTTGGGTGTCTCTTGGATGTATATAGTAAGTATATTAACCATATAATATAAAAATACAAAGAGACATTGTAAAAGTGAAACTAATTAACTTAGAGTTAATACTTAAAGAAAAGGTTAATATAAGTACCCAAAACTGTCTAAATTCTATTGGTTGAGTGTTTTTCTACCTATCCCCACCTTAACCTTTGAATAATCAACTTTGGAGCCATTATAAACCTAATATGAATTTATTATAAATTAATATTTATAGCTTTTCCAAAGGTGCCCCTCACCTCTCTTATAAAATGGAACTCCTCCTTCTCATTTATTCACACCTTCAAAGCCTTTTGGTTCGGCCAAAATATACCCAAATACTCTCACAACATCCCTAACTACAACCTAGAGGCATTATTTTGATCAGAAAGCAAACCTAAGGAGCCCTTTTGATCAAATCAAAAGGAAGAACCCGAAGAAGAGGTAATGATTTCACCACCCTTTTCCAAGTTCCTTTCTTCTTCCACTTCTTCTTCCTTCGTTGTTACCATTATGAAATAATAACTCCAGTATCATATATATACTGTGATGTTATTATAAATATGGTACAACCATATTAAGTATTATATCCACCCTTTGAATAACATGTCACCATACGTGCGTACGTACGGCTTACCGTCTCCACGTCGTGGTGTAATTGTTATTCAATATATTATTATTTGGATGGGTATAATAATGATGTGTAACTCATTTAAATAATAAATATAACATGTTAATGATTCTTTATATATTATATACCATCCATTTATATATTATTTTAATCAAAAGAATGATATTGTCGCTCGTGAGTACGTACAGACTACCGTCTCCACGAACGCGATGAGATTCATTCTCCATCGTATCCATTCAAGTATAATTCTCATTTGATGATTAATAATAGTGTTTAAAGACTTGATATCATTCTGGATATTATTAAGATACAAACTATCCATTACAATCATGGATTACCTAACAAACCATATAAAATAAAACGAGTAAGTTAACACCCGAAACAACGATAATACTAAGATATTATTAACAAATGAATTTTAAAAGATCATATATGATATCATATTAATGTATATGATTCTTGTATAATTTAATAACAGTTATTTCAACATTATACAGGAGGTTAACCTACCCCAAACCAAGGAAAAGTACAAGGTAAGGGTTATTTCACAATCTCTTCATTATCCGAGTTTGTTTATACGTAATAATCTACTGGGATCTCTTTATCATCCACATCCATGTTTCTTAAAAATGAATTTAATTTTTTTTACTATTTACTAGAATATGGGTTAAAGTCATTTATACCCTTGTCTGACTTTTTATAAGAGGTTTATAAAGGAATATTTTTTTCGTTTTCCAAACAAGGTGCTTTTTAACCTTTTTGACAGAATTAAGGTAAGCATGTTTTTTTAACTTATACGGTTGGTACAGTTATTTTCCGCCGTTATAAAATCGTTGAAGCTTCCCTTACAAGATTATAAGAATATTTTCAAAGAAAATGTTTTATTTTATAAATATATGACTCCTAAATTATTTCAAAATAGATAGAGATATTTATCTAGAAAGAGTTTTGATTTCATCTATGTCAACATCCTTTGATGGATTTTACGCTTATTTGAAGATGATTTATCATGATACAAAACTTCTATATTTTATTGAAGGTTTTGTGATATGTTTGACTATTTATGTGCTATTTTTATACCATTCATAGTTTATGGTGAAAGTATTGACATTTCGTATGCTAGTTTTAATACGAATTTTTATGTTATGTTTAAACCTTTTCATATGGGAATGCATTGGACTTAATATGTGACAGGTGGAGCCCGCTATAGCTCCTCGATGCATCGGTAGGTCTCATGAGACAAACTAGTGTCTTGGCACAAGGCCTTGACAAAATCTTATTTGTAGTCTTGGCACGAGGCCTTGGCTATGTGGTTATGATAGTCTGGCATTATGCATTCCATCATTATGAAAGTGGTTATTGATATTGCATGTGATTATTCGATTAGTAGAATATCCATGTGAATAAGTAAATGGCATTATTTCATTTTACTTTTGACATACTATGTTGAAGTTCAAGTTTAAAAGGATTTTGTTTTAGTTATACATTGCCTTAAATGTTTATGCTTATTTTTGAATGTTTCCGCTATATTGCTATCCTTACTGGGCATTTGAGATCACCCCTTTTCTATGTTTTATTTTTTCCCAAGATGTGAAGAAGTAAGTTATGAATGACCTGTAGGGATTTTATGTGGGGATATGACTGTGGAATATGGAGACTATGTTGTTGTAGTAGTTTTTTACTTTATGATGTAATGTAAAACTTTATTAATATATCGAGTGTTTCCAAGGCTACTAAACCAATCGGTCTTTCGAGATTTGATCTTTCTTGTGATCATTCCAATGTTATGTAATAATGCACCGACTCTGGGTAACTGGGGTCGGGGCGTTACAGTTGGTATCAGAGGAAGTTTAGTACAAACATTGGAAGCTTTATTTAGATAAAATCTGATTAGAGCACGTATACCTAAGATGAACTTTGAGGATTAGTATAGAAGAACTTCCTAGAATTTTGGTATTGTAGAGATTTTGTGAGTTTTCCGAGAAATACATCCCTGTCTGGATACGAGAAGGTAGAGGCGGATTTGGCACAGATGTACCTAGGGGTAAAACCTGAAAACACCGCTTTGAGCTAGACTCGAACGGGAACTGGTGCACGACCATGGGCCTTGCTGCACTCTTGGTTACGACACTCCCAGGGGATATGCTTAGGATAACTCTCATTTTCTTTACAAATCATTATTAAGGGTTTATGAGTATATAATTTCTCAAAGAAAATATTTTTATGGATTATATCCATAAATAGTTCAATTTATGTTAAGTGTTTTATAAGTATGGGATTATGTATTTTGATTCATAAACTGATCTAGTTTATGCCATTGTTTAGAAATGGCACCTAGTGGAAGAAATGGAAACTGTATCAATGCACGCACTCCATGTAGGGATTGTCCTCCTGCTCAAGATAATTATAGTGGAGCTGGTGATGAAACTGGTGCTGATCAGCTAATCACCATACTGGGACAACTCACTCAGGTTATGAATAATAACCTTACCTGTATGGAGCACCCTGATCCGCAGCGTGGAGGATCAATGTTAGATTGATTCATGAGGCAACAACCACCAACGTTCAATGGGAGTACAAATCCCTTAGTAGATGAGCAATGGATATTTTCCTTAGAGAAAATATTTCAGGCTTTGGGGAGTAATGAAAGGGAAAAAGTTATCATGGCAGTTTACCGCCTCACTGGAGATGCCGATCAATGGTGGTCATTGATTCAAAATACGAAGGAATATGATGAAGTATCAAATATGTAATGGTGGGAGTTCAAAGATCTGTTTTTCGAAAAATACTTTCCTCGCGACCATCGAGCAGATATGGAAAGGCAATTTCTGAGTCTGAGACAGAAGGAGGATGAGAATGTCGCAAAGTATGAGGTTAACTTTACAAGGATAGCAAGGTATGCTGGTGATTATATATGTAACCCAAGAAGTAAGATTGATCGTTTCTTTGATGGGTTAAAACCATTTCTACATCGAGCATTAGTCTCACAATCCTTCTCTTCATACGAAGACATTTTCTCATGTGCTATCAAGACCGAAAAGGAATTCTCTAAGTCTTATGACTTTAAAGCAAAGCAAGAGAATAAGAGACCTGCTGATCAATCTTCTAATGGAAACAAGGGGAAGAAGGGAAAGGTTGAATATCCATCCTGTGGTAAATGTGGGAAGAAACACCCTGGTACTTGCTTGAAGGGAATGGGCATCTGTTACAAATGTGGTGAAAAAGTCCACCAAGCTCGTGATTGCAAAGGGAAGAAGGAAGCTACCAATGTTCAGTGCTACAATTGCAGGGAGATGGGGCATTATGCAAATGAATGTACTAAGCGTCAGGAGAACATACCTCAGAAAAGGCCAAGGGATCAAGGCCAGGCTTATGCTATCACTACTGCTGAGGTAGAAGCTCCGAAAGACGTGGTGGCAGGTAATTTAATGGTTTCCTCAAGTTTAGAAAATGCATTATTTGATTCTGGATCATCGCATTGTTTCATATCTTCCCAGTTTGCTAAGAAAATTAGATATTTTCAATTTGATTTAACAAGGGAGTTGTCAGTTAAAACACCTAAGGAAAGTATCATTGCAACAAAGTTTTGTGACTCAGTCCCCATTAGAGCACATAAATGTTCTTTATCTGCTGATCTCATCGTCATACCTATGATTGAGTTTGATATAATCCTCGGTATGGACTGGCTTTCGGACTATGATGCGAATATTTATTGTAAGAAGAAAGAGGTTACGATTCTTGATGATAATGATAAGGAACACCTTATTTCTATAGCAGAATCATCATCACCTAATTCTTATTTAGATCCACCCCTAGTAGTTCAACTAAATTCAATTATTGGGGAGGAAGAGAATGAAATAACTATGGGTGAGGAAAGGAATGTTCAAATAGAGGATGTACCTGTTGTGAAAGAATTTGTAGATGTATTTTCAGAAGATTTACCTAGACATCCTCCAGAATGAGAAGTTGAGTTTTCCATTGATTTAATTCCTGGATCAAGGCCTATATCAAAGACCCCTTATAGAATGGCCACTGTAGAATTAGTTGAACTAAAGAAACAACTAGATGAATTGATTAATAAGGGATTTATTCGCCCTAGTGTTTCTCCATGGGGATCCCCTGTTCTTTTTGTTAAAAAGAAAGACAGATCTATGAGGTTATGTATCGACTACAGGGAGATCAGTGCTATAACAATAAAGAACAAGTATCCCATACCACACATTGATGATTTATTTGACCAACATCATGGAGCTCAATACTTTTCAAAGATTGACCTTCGATCTGGATACCATCAGTTGTGTGTGAGGAAGGAAGACATTCTGAAGATAGTATTTCGAACCAGGTACGGGCATTACGAGTTTACTGTAATGCCTTTTGGATTGACTAATGCACCCTCTGTATTCATGGATCTGATGAATAGAGTTTTCAAGGAGTATCTTGATGAATTTGTGGTGTTATTTATTGATGATATCTTGGTATACTCCAAAAGCTACAAAGATCATGAAAATCACTTGCGCATTATCTTCAAGACTCTGAGAAGACATGAATTATATGGGAAGTTTAGAAAGTGTGAATTTTGGCTTCATGAGATTTCTTTTCTTGGCCATATTGTCTCTAAAGATGGAATCTCTGTTGATCCTTCTAAGACCAAGGCGATCCAAGAATGGCCAGCACGAGTATAACTGAGGTACGTAGTTTTATTGGTTTGGAAGGTTATTATCGACGTTTCGTCTAGAATTTTTCCCGATTTGCTAACCCATTAACGAAGCTCGCACGTAAAGGGGTTAAAATTGTTTGGACAAAAGAGTGTGAAGAATGTTTCAAAGAACTGAAGAGAAGATTAGTCAATGCTCCTATATTGACTCTACCATCGGGGAATGATGGGTTCGTTATTTATAGTGATGCATCGAAGAAAGGACTTGGTTGTGTCCTTATGCAGAATGATAGAGTTATTGCCTATGCATCACGACAGTTGAAAATTCATGAACAAAACTATCCTACTCATGATCTCGAGTTAGCAGCTGTGATCTTTTCTTTGAAGATATGGAGGCACTACCTCTATGGTGAAAATGTGAGATTTACACTGATCACAAGAGTTTGAAGTATATTTTCTCACAAAAAGAACTCAACATGAGGCAAAGGAGATGGCTTGAATTACTCAAGGATTATGATTACACGATACACTACCACCCGGGGAAGGCAAACAGGGTAGCAGATGCTTTGAGCAGAAAAGACCATGGAGTTTTGAACAATATGAGAATTTAAAGGGATCCAATTTTCATGGATCTAGTGAAGATGGACATGGGAATAACCAGGGAAGGTGAAACATCAATTCTTTTTCAAATGGTTTCCAAACCATCTTTACTAGAAAGGATTAAGAGTTCTCAAACCGATGAGGAAGAATTTAAAAAGAAGATTAAAGCTGTGAATGATGGGAGATTGATAGAATTTGTGTATGAAGATGGAATTTTGAAATTCAGGAAGAGACATTGTGTTCCCGATATACCTGATCTAAAAAGGGAATTTCTGGATGATGCTCATAGTTACAATTTCTCTATACACCCTGGGAGCACCAAAATGTATAGAGATCTGAAGGAACTTTTTTGGTGGGACAATATGAAGAGGGAGATTGCTGATTTTTTGTCATGATGTATGGTTTTTCAACAAGTGAAAGCTGGAAGGCAACAGCCTGGAGGAGTCATGCAACCTTTTCCCATACCGGAGTGGAAATGGGACAATATTACGATGGACTTTTTCAAGGGACAACCAAAGACTCCTAGAAGGAATGATGCAATATGGGTTATTGTTGATCGTCTTACCAAGTCAGCACATTTACTTGCTATAAGAGAAGATCTACCACTAGAACATCTAGAAAGACTATATATTAATGAAGTTGTGAGACTTTATGGAGTACCGCTATCGATTGTTTCTGATCGTCATCCCCGTTTTACTTCAAGATTCTGGAAGAGTCTTCAGAAATCCCTGGATACTGAACTTCATTTGAGCACTGCTTACCACCCTTATACAGACGGACAATCAGAACGGACTATTCAAACCCTAGAAGACATGTTGAGATCTTGCTCACTTGACTTTCAGGGTATGTGGGATCAGTATTTACCTTTGGTAGAATTTTCTTATAACAATATCTTCCATTCGAGTATTCAGATGGCACTATATGAAGCGTTATACGGAACGAGATGTCGTACACCAACCTGTTGGGATGACGTTGGTGAAAGAAAACTTGTAGGCCCGGAACTGGTGGAGGAAACGGTGGAAAAGGTGAAGGTAATCCAAAATCACATCAAAGCAGCTCAAAGTAGGCAGAATAGCTATGCCGATAATCGAAAGAAGGATTTGGAATTTCAAGTCGGTGATCATGTTTTCCTGAAGGTATATCCATGGAAGGGAGTCATACGTTTTGGTAAGAAAGGTAAATTGAGTACCAGGTACATCAGACCCTTCGAAATTCTAGAACGAATTGGGGTTGTGGCTTACCGATTGGCAATGCCGCCAAGTCTCTCCAAAGTTCATGATGTGTTCCACGTATCTCTGTTGAGGAAATACATGCCTGACCCAACGCATGTACTCACCTATGAGGAATTAGAACTGGAACTCGATATGTCCTATTGTGAAGAGCCTGTCAGGATTCTTGATACGAGAGAACAAGTACTGAGAAACCGGACGATGCATCTAGTAAAAGTTTTGTGGAGAAACCATAAGATGGAAGAGGCAACGTGGGAACCCGAGGAACTTATGATGAAGAACCACCCGAGTCTTTTCATGTGATAAATATTCTAGAAATTTCGAGGATTAAATTATTTGAAGGATAGGAGAATGTAACACCCCAATCTTTTATGGTACGCTTCTCTTTGAATAATGCTACAGCGTGTGTTGTACTCAACATTGAGTTCTAAAACACCACAACCAATCAAACTAGCCGTTATGAATAGTAATACCTACTTTTTGAAATTATATATATTATATTTTTTAAAATGGACTTCATTTTTGGATTCCTAATATCGAATTTATCCTAAGGTGAAATTTTGGTACTTTTCGGATAACTTTAATATTTTGATGAATAGTGAAAATTACTAAATTTTAATTAAAAACAACTTTTTTAATCAAAATAATTAATAGGGATAAATTATGAATTTGAGTGGTTTTAAAGTATACTTAGAATATATTTTTACCATTTAATATAATGTTGGTCATTGGCCGTAATTTTACAATTAAACCGGACATAAACAAGTGTCAATCTTTTGATAGTTATTATCTCTTAAAAACACGCTTTTTGTTTTAACAACGGGAATTAATTTTAAATTAATTTCTGCCACTTCTATGTTTTGAATTTGGAAAAATGAATTCCATATTTGGAATCAGGATGTTCAAATTGTGTAAATAGTTAACTTTTATTTTTAGACATTTTGAATAATTACTGCGGTAAATATTTTATTTACCATGGTTAAGGGTAAATCCGGTAAATAAGGGTTAAGAAATAATATTATAATAATACTAAATTACCCTAAAACGTGTCCTAGCCTTATTGGTTGATACCTTTTCGACCATAGGCATCTTTGGGTCGATTTTGGGACCCCATGGAGCCACTTGTAAGTGATAGGGACAATTTATTTTAATTAAGTTAAAATAAGTACAAAAATGACATAAGTATATATCTTTTAGAAAAACAATTATTACATAGGGTTATATATGTTGGATTTTTGACTATAAATATTAATTAGAAATATATAAATATATACTACATGAGGATAGTTTATTTAAAATTATTAGAGATTAAATAATTTAATTTATTTATGACACAATGATGATGCAGTAATTATTATAATAGTGAAAATTTAAAATAATTGATATTATAAATACCCAAATAAATATAATTTGAGACTTTTAATGAATTAAAATAATTTTCTAGGATAATATGACATATTATGATTGATTTAATTAACTTTTTTTGAAGTAATAATTCTGTTAGGAGTTTCACAAAAATCAACTATTGAATAGTGTCAAAATTGATATAAAAGAGTTTTTAAAACAAATATTATATTATTAATTGATATTAAAATCCTAAAAATCTAAGGTTCGGCCAAGATACTTACATCATAATAGTTTTATTATTAATGAACCACTTGGGGGTCTCTTGTATGTATATAGTATGTTTATTAACCATATAATATAAAAATACAAAGAGACATTGTAAAAGTGAAACTAATTAACTTAGAGTTAATACTTAAATATAAGGTTAATATAAGTACACAAACCTGTCTAAATTCTATTGGTTGAGTGGTTTTTGACCTATCCTCACCTTAAAGTTTTAATAATCAACTTTTGAGCCATTAGAAACCGAATATAAATTTATTATAAATTAATATTTCTAGCTTTTCCAAAGGTGTCCCTCACCCCTCTTATAAAAGGGCACTCATCCTTCTCATTTCTGCACACCTTCAAAGCCTTTTGGTTCTGCCAAACTCTGCCCAAATACTCTCCCAACATCCCTCACTACAACCTAGAGGCCTTAGTTTGATCAGAAAGCCAACCTAAGGAGCACTTTTGATCAAATCAAAAGGAAGAACCCGAAGAAGAGGTAATGATTCCACCACCCTTTTCCAAGTTCCTTTCTTCTTCCACTTATTCTTCCTTTGTTGTTACCATTATAAAATAATAACTCTAGTAACATATATATACTGTGATGTTATTATAAATATGGTACAACCATATTCAGTATTCTATCCACCCTTTGAATAACATGTCACAATACGTGCGTACGTACGGCTTACCGTCTCCACGTCGTGGTGTAATTGTTATTAAATATATTATTATTTGGATGGGTATAATAATGATGTGTAACTCATGTAAAAAATAAATATAACATGTAAATGATTCTATATATATATGATATACCATCCATTTATATATTATTTGAATCAAAAAAATGATATTGTCGCTCGTGCGTACGTACGGACTACCGTCTCCACGAATGCGATGAGATTCTTTCTCCATCGTATACATTCAAGTATAATTCTAATTTGATGATTAATAATAGTATCTAAGGACTTGATATCATTCTGGATATGATTAATATACAAACTATCCATTACACACATGGCTTACGTAACAAACCATATAAAAGAAAATGAGTAAGTTAACACCCGAAACAACGATAATACTAAGATATTATTAACAAATCAATGTTATAAGATCATATATGATATCATATTAATGTATATGATTCTTGTATAATTTAATAACAATTATTTCACCATTATACAGGAGGTTAACCTACCCCTACCATGGAAAAGTACAAGGTAAGGGTTATTTCACAATATCTTCATTATCCGAGGTTGTTTATACGTAATAATCTACTGGGATCTCTTTATCATCCACATACATGTTTCTTAAAAATGAATTTCAAAACATCTTTTAATATTTACTAGAATATGGGTTAAATTCATTTATACCCTTTTTTGACTTTTTATAAGAGGTTTATAAAGGGATCTTTTTGTCGTTTTCCAAACAAGGTGCTTTTTAACCTTTTCGACAGAATTAAGGTAAGAATGTTTTTTTAACTTATACGGCGGGTACAGTTATTTTACACCGTTATAAAATCGTAGAAGCTTCCCTTACAATATTATAAGAATGTTTTCAAAGAAAATGTTTTATTTTATAAATATATGACTCTTAATTGATTTCAAAATAGAAAGAGATATTTCTCTAGAAAGAGTTTTGATTTCATCTATGTCAACATCCTTTGATGGATTTTACGCTTATTTGAAGATGATTTATTATGATACAAAACTTCTATATTGTATTGAAGGTTTTTTGATATGTTTGACTGTGGATGTGCTATTTTTATACCATTCATAGTTTATAGTGAAAGTATTGACATTTCGTAAGCTAGTTTTAATACGAATGTTTATGTTATGTTTAAACCTTTTCATATGGGAATGCATTGGACTTAATATGTGACGGGTGGAGCCCGCTATAGCTCCTCGATGCATCGGTAGGTCTCATGAGAGAAACTATTGTCTTGGCACAAGGCCTTGAAAAAATCTTTTTTGTAGTCTTGGCACGAGGCCTTGGCTATGTGGTTATGATAGTCTGGCATTATGCATTGCATCATTATGAAAGTGGTTATTGATATTGCATGTGATTATTCGGTTAGTAGAATATCCATGTGAATATGTAAATGGAATTATTTCATTTTACTTTTTCCATACTATGTTGAAGTTCATGTTTAAAAGGATTTTGTTTTAGTTATACATTGCCTTAAATGTTTATGCTTATTTTTGAATGTTTCTGCTATATTTCTATCCTTACTGTGCATTTGAGCTCACCCCTTTTCTATGTTTTATTTTCTCCCAGGATGTGAAGAAGTAAGTTATGAATGACTTTTAAGGATTTTATATGGGGATATGACTGTGGAATATAGAGACTTTGTTGTTGTAGTATTTTTTTCACTTTATGATGTAATGTAAAACTTTATGAATATATCTAGTTTTTCCAAGGCTACTAAACCAATCGGTCTTTCGAGATTTGATCTTTCTTGTGATCATGACAATGTTATGTAATAATGCACCGACTCTGGGTAATTGCGGTCAGGGCGTTACAATATCAATAACCACTTTCATAATGATGGAATGCATAATTCTAGACCATCATAACCACATAGCCAAGGACTCGTGCCAATACCACAAATAAGATTTTGTTAAGGACTTGTGCCAAGACACTAGTTTGTCTCATGATACCTGCCGATGCATCGAGGAGCTATAGCGGGCTCCACCCGTCACTTATTAATTCCAATGAATTCCTCATTTGAATAGGTTTAAACATATCATATAACATAATCGCATCACATAAAACATGCATAAAGGAAACATAACATTTCCACATTTCAATCACAAGATATCAATACAACACATTGATATAATAAAAACACTTTCAAAACCATTTTCAATACCAGAATAAAAGATAAGTAAAACATGGTATTTATTTTTCTTTTTGAAAAAAGTTATGGATTGTAGAGGAAGCCGAAACTCAAATAATGGTCACGGCGGCGGAGAAGTCGTCGTCGCCGCATACGTAAGAAAAACATTCCTTTTTGTCATTCAGTAAAAACGCTTCGTATAAAAGATTCCTTTTGAATAAAAGTAAAATTCAAATGGGTTTATATACCGTATAAATGAAAGTTGTGTATAAAACCAAATATGCCTCAATGAAAGGAGATTGAGAAGAAGTACTTAAAAAGATCAATTTTAAAATAAAATAGATATATTATGTGTATTAATTATAAGTACACATAAAGAAATTACAAATACAAGATATGACATAATAATATCATGACATAATTTGAAAGTAGGATATTAACCCAATGAATGGAAATTGGGTTATAAAATTACCTCACAAAGATCATTTTTTAAATAAAATAGATATATCATGTGTATTCACTATAAGTAAACATAATGAAATTAAAAATACAAGATAGGATATAATAATATAATGACATAATTTTAAAGTAGGAGATTAACCTAAAGAATGGAAATTGGGTTAAGAAGTTCCCTTACCTCGTGTCCGACTTGACTCAACCGCTCTTTAACCTCCTGAATAATAAACTAGATTTAATATCTACCTTATTAAGAACCTTTTCAAGTTAATTATTCATTTTATATCACTTATTACCATGCCATTAACATTATGTATTTATTTAAGTTTATAATGGTCGTTTTGTCGATATTAGGTACTTGAGTCAAAAATAAACTTTTATAATTACAGTTTGTTCATGTGGTAATATATCCATTATATCCATAATTATATTCATGATGTATATATCATATAGATCATATATATCCAGTATATACATTCATTTATAATATTACATAACATTTAGAGGTATGAAATGAAATGCACCGTTCATGGAGACGGTAAGCCGTACGTACGCATGAACGCTACTTTCATTTCTATTTCGTATTTAATGGAATGAAGTTATAATAATATAAAGGTATAATATAATTCCAGTATAATATAATGTATAATACGATTTACTCCATCCTTTATACATCTCACATATGGCATTAACGATTCAAATCACTTTGAGGGGGTGGTAGTCCGCACTTCCTAAAATGAAATTATCGCGTTTACCCATAATGGAAATCATAAAGTATGACATAAATGAGAAATAAAAAAGAATAAGGAAAACATAAACATAATATATATATCATATATGAAAATAGTGTCATCAAAATGGCCACCATTAGAGGTGTTAAAAGAATATTGAACAATCATTGTTTCGTGAGGCAGTATTTCGCCACCCACAGAAACAGTATGTTCCTTAACCATTAGACGAAGGTGTGTGTAAGTTTAAACCAAATAATTATCATAAAAACATCTTAGTATATTGTAGATACTGGTGTTGTTACAAAATAAAGTAATAAAAAGAGTTTAAGGGGTTGGAAAATCAAAATAAAACAAAACAACATTAGAGAAGACATTACCTTAAAATCGGGTAACTCTTTTTGATTTGAGCCAAAGGCTTCCTTGGGAAGACTTCTTCCAAGTGTGAGGCTTCTAGGAGTAATGGAGGGAATTTGAGAGAGTATTTGGGCAGTTTGGCCGAGCCAAAAGTCTTTGAAGGTGTGAGTAAGGGGGTAGTGGTGGGGGCCTTTTATAAGAGGAGAGGAGGGGTACTCTTGGAATGTCATGAAATGTTACTTTATTAAGAAATGCTTTTCGGATTCTAAAGGTCCCAAAATGATATAGTTCGAGTATAAGGTGATAATAGTTATAAATATACTCATCCAATAGGTTTTTGACAAGTGTAAGCCTTGTATTTTACATTATCTATTCATTTTATTTAAATCGTTAATTAATGAGGTAATCACTGCATCATCATGGTGTCATAAATAATTTAATTTATTTAATGTCTAAAAATTATAAAACAAATATAATGATGTATGAAATCTTTTTATATTTCTAATGAATATTTATAGTCAAAAATATGTCTTGTATAACCCCATTTAAATATTGTTTTAGTAAAAAAACTCATGTTTGTGACAGTTTTATTTTAACAATAAATAAAATGTTTTTAATGTCATTTTCCTACCAAAGTGGCTCTGTGGGGTCCCCATGTTGACCCATGGATTTTCTTGGTCGGCCATGACTCATCCAATAGAGGTAGCACAAGTGTAAAGGTCATTTCATATTTTATAATATCATTTTTACCTTAAATTTCACTAATTACCTTTAATCGCGATTAATTAAACTTAAAAGTTACTATTCACCAAAAATTATTTTAATCCCATTGAACCACATTTACTTCCTAATGAAAACCATGTATGTCGGATTTTTTAAATTCAAATCACATAAGTGGTAATGTTTCATTTAAACGAAAAATCCGTTTTTAACTACCACTTAGTGGTTTCACTATTCATCAAAAATTGAAGATTTTCATAATAATGCCAAAATGTCACCCTAAGATATAATTGATATTCCGAATTAAAAAATTATGTCTATTTTACAAAATTACAAACATATAAGTTGAATTAATTAATTTTATAATTAATTCCCGCTGTCACAACAAATAGCGTGTTTTTAAGAAATAATATATATCAAGAGATTGACAATTGTTTATGTCCAATTTCAAAGTGAAATTAATTCTAATGACCACCAATGGATAAAATGGTAAAAATATATTCTAATTATAATTTAAAACCAATAAATAGTATAATTTATCACTATAAATTATTGTGATTAAAAAAGTTGTTTTTAAGTATTTTTCACTATTCATAAAAAATTGGAAGTTCTCAGAAAAATACCAAAAATTCAACATAGGCTAATTTCGATATTCCGAATCCAAAAATGAAGTCCATTTTGAAATATAAAATATATATAATTTGAAAAGGTGGGTATTACTATTCATAATGGATATTTTGATTGGTCGCGGTGTGTTAGAATCTCGAACTTGCGTACAATGCAAGCTATTGCATTATTGAAACAGAAGCGTATCGTGGAAGCTTGAGGTGTTACAAGTATATTTAAGGGTAATTGATTTTTTTTAAGTTTAAAAAATCATCTAATAGTAAAATAATGGTATGTAATGGTAAAAATGTTATGTATTAGTAAAAAAAATTAATTAATTGAATAATAATGTTTGGTAAGGTTTAAAATAAGTTATGTAATGGAAAAAATGTTATTTAATAGTAAACTAATGTTATGTATGGGTAATCCAAAGTCAAGTAAGTGTAAAAAAGTTTTATATGTGTAATCAGAATCATTTTTATGGATAATAATGGTAAAATATATTATTCAACGGTAAAATACATTTTTATAATGTTAAAAAATATTAATTAAAGGAAAATATATAGTATTTATCATTATATTAACCATACATAACCATTAAATGTTTCTGTTTAGCATTAAAAAACATTGTTTTCCACTTACTTATTTAGGAGTAAACTATGGTTATGTAAGGGTAAAAAAGGTTATTAAGGGTAAAATGATGTTATATATGAGTAGAAAAGGTTATGTAATTGTAAATTATATATTCTTTTAAATAATTAAAATATTTTTTTCCTATTTAACTAAATCATGTAATCATATTAATTTAATTTTTTTGTATATATTTTGAATGTAAATAATTTATTTTAATTAAATAAAACCATAAATATTATTAAATAAAAATTTACAATTTTATGTGGATTTTATGAAAAAAATCACTATATTTAATATAATTTTTTAGACAAAAATAAAAAAATGCATAAAATAGTTTATTAAAATGATATTGTTTTAGTAAAAAATGGTACAATATTTTTGAGAACATTTTATATTTCACACACCAGTTTCCGTTTAACTCTACTCTAAAATGATGTATTACATTAGAGATGATATTAATAATATAATAATAAATGTTTTTTTAATATTAATTTGTTTGGTTTTAGTAAGGTTAAAATGTTATTAATGTTTTTATGTAATAATTAGATTTATTTTCCTTCATTTATTTCATTTCAACTCTAATATTTGTTTTTAGATTTCCATTTAACTATATTAACAAATACGAATAATGATTTTATTAGTATAATTTACTTTTCTTGGATCATATTTTTATTTATTTCTTTAATTTTATATGTAGTAATTTGATGTGTATTCTTGTGTTCTAATTGTTTGTTAGTGTGATTTTTTTTCTTTTATTTTTATTGTAATGTCAAATCAAACAACTATGGCCCCCTCATCTTCTATGGATGACCATACACAAGCTTCTTTAGGGGACTCTCCACATACATCTTCACATTGGAAATATACATCGCTAGGGTTAGAGATAACTTCTATGGTTGAAAATGTAGAAGCACATGTTTACCAAAAATATCAGCTATTAGTAGTCGGGACAAGAGGATAGATTGTAGGTTTAATGGTAATTATATACCTAGTAGTCCAAATTTTAAAATGATTTAATTCTTTTACTACTATGATTGATTGAACCACATAATTTTTTTTATTGGATGAGTGTGTCAAATTGAAAATATCTCATTTATGGAGACCATTTTTTTAA
This sequence comes from Viscum album, assembly GCA_963277665.1. Classification (NCBI taxonomy): domain Eukaryota; kingdom Viridiplantae; phylum Streptophyta; class Magnoliopsida; order Santalales; family Viscaceae; genus Viscum; species Viscum album. The sequence goes on along the minus strand of OY728163.1, from coordinate 1,635,623,380 downwards.
GATCATTTCTTAATATTATACATATCATGATTTTTTTCTTATATTGGTTTTTGTACCCTTCTTATCAAATTATATCGGATATTCCAAATACTATATAAGTTATGTAGAAATGATTATAATTTTTTGCTAATAGATTGATGGATTTTATATCAACCCTCACATCAAATTTTGATTTCGGGGAAACAAAAAAAATTAGAAGACACACACACACACAAACACACACACATATATAATATTATAGATGATGATAAATTGAAGTAGAATGATTAAATTATATGAAAAGATTCATTTTTGGCTAGGGAAATGGTAGATTTTGGGATTTTTATAAATGATTATATTAAAGATTTTATTATTCTAAATTTATTGACAATTATAATATATAATCAGGAGTTCCAATCCAAATATGTATACAATTCAACATTTTCTCGAGGAGGGTTTACATTACATTAAGACAATTGACAGTTATAAAATTTCAAAAATTCATAGATGAGACTTTAGCCTCCATAGAGGTTGACCCTATTTTCACTCAAGATATAAATTAAAAAAGGATCATGGTTATAATAATAAAATTTGTAAAATATCTTACAGAATATTCATGGGATGTAGCCGAGATGATTTTAAGAATTTATTTAATTTATTTTAGTTATTTACATCAATACTAATCGTTATATGTTGTTAATTCAATAATGAGTTTTCCAAATATTTTTTGAAGTAATCCCTTGAAGAGGAAAAGACACATGGGACATTCATACATAAGGGTAGCTAGGATATTTTAGTTACTATAGATGGAAATCCCAAATAGTCAGGTCTGGAATGAGGAAAAATAGTAGTTTTATCGATAAAAAATGTGTTTGTTCAATATGGATATTCTTCTATGGATAATGTATATAAAATAAAAAAATTAATATTGAAAATAAAAAGATCAGGGGTTGGGCGATGTTATTGAAGACATGATCAATGCTTTGGTGCAGTCAATGTTTGTAGATGTGAAAAAAAACTTTTAGGGTACTAATCTCACTCCTCCACATCCACCTAAAGATCCCACTCTACCACCACCTCCTATTTATTAAACTCACCCCCACCACCACCAGAGTTCCCCACCTATTGTGTGTTATATGTTTATGATCCTAAATATAAAATTATTTCATATGATATTATATATAATACTAGGGATATCATTCACCATTAATAGATAAATATAGAGTATCTTAGAGTTACTATTCAGAATAATATGAATTGATTAGAATGAGTACCATTTCATACATATGATGTATTATATATATAAATACATTCCAAAAACGTCCATCTAGAATTTTCTGAAAAATAGTCAATGTGGTATTTTTATATTACATCAGTTATATCATAATGGTATTAAATTTGTTTTAACTATTTTAAAATTATATACTTATGTATTTTTTTAAATCAATTTAATTATTTTAAACTATTTTTTAGATTCCAATAGATGAAAACATTTATGAGAATGAACTTTACGTGATGATTATAAATAAACATAACACAGATCCAGTTACAAGATAATTTTTGGTCATTAATGTAACGATATTATTTTCCATTAAGTCGATTATCATATATCATTCAGTTTTTTTAATTTTTAGATACATAATAATTATGTTTGTTTTGAATTTGGTATATTTATATAATTTTTTTATGAAATATGAGACATCAGTTTATGGTATTTAGGTCCCACACTATATTTCACCAATGGTGGAAAAAATTAATGGTTAATAAAGGACAATATATATATATATTATTAAAATATTTCAAAATAAGAAAATTCATTGTTGGTTTATTTCTTATCATGAAGGGTATTGAACATTTTTTCATAAACTATTATTTATTAAAATTAATAAACAATAACATTATTTTTTTTAAATTGGTTTCCAATAGATGTTTTTTAAGAGATAAGTCATCTTACTGGTTATTATCTAAACATTGTGACACGAAATAAAATATTATAAATGTACTGAACAAGTTAATTTTTATAATACATTAATATTATAAATAACATTAATTTTATTTCATACATATATTTAACATAGAGGGAATGGAACTACATTACAGATAAAACATGAAAGAAGAACAAAAAAATCACAAATTTAAATTTAAATTTGTGTTTAAATTTATAATTACTATATTATTCAATATACTTGAAATGTAATTTTGGAACTGAAACATTTCTTTGGAAATGTATATTTATTCTTCAATAATAATTAATTTAATATGGATATAATGTTTTATATTTATGATTTAAATAATTTTAAATAGGATAGATGATAAATTCAAAGGATATACATTTTATAATAAACATCCCAATATTTTATCAAATAATTATATTGAGAAATATTATTACATGATTTCATTTAAATTTTTAGCTTTTTGGTGACCCTCCCCCTTATACTAAATATGATATAAATCACCTATAAAAGGAATGGGTTGAATATTTCATAGATTTTATTGGGATTTACTTCACTTTTATTATAAATTTTAATGTTTAACATTCAAATTGTAAAGCTAAAATGATTTTAATTTTTGTTGTTGTTTTTCTGGTTCTACTATTGTGATGCCATTTTTTGGCCTTTGTTTCTTCTATTATACTTATTTCCCTATGTAATTTATTTAGGTTTTTGAAAAAATATTTTCATTTTTTAATTTTTTAACCGACATTGAAATTTTAATAAAATTTATTTTTACTTTGGGTTTTACACCAACGATTTGAAAAATTCTTCTAATTCTCTAGTTTTAGTGTCGTTTCTTCATCATTATTTTTTATTAAAAATATTTTATTTTCAAATTAATTTATAAAAACATACATGAAAAAATAATTATAACATCAACTGTAACAATGTTTTGATGGAACAAATGATAAAATAAACAAGAACATCATGTGAAAAAAACATTTTTGCACTAATGATGGGGTTTTTTACTATTACATCAGTTTTATGTTTATAATTTTATCAGATTCTAATCAGTATTTTTGTTCAAAAAAATATAAATTCATTTTTTAAATATTATTTTTATCTCATAATTTTTCAAGAATTTTTCACCATTCATACATAAATTAAAAAACCTTATATGATTGCAATCTCAAATATATATTTAAGGACTGTAATCTGAAAGATTTTAGTCACACTAAAATTCCCTATAATTATACTTATCTATTTTATGATAAAATGTATTTCAATCTAGGAATATATGGTAGGTATTACCAAAATAATCCAAAAAAAAAACATTTGTAGAGGTCAATTTCCTACCTTCCCATATAGTGTTTTAATGAAATGTAGTTGAAGAACTCTCATGAGAAAATGGTTTAAATGGTGAATTTCAATGTTTGATAACATAAAAATATGTACACCATTATTAATCAATTCAAAATAACATCCTAGATTAATGTCGAACGCACGGAGGATTCTGATACAGTAGTCATCACTGTTGAACTCACGGAGGATTCTGGTACAGTAGTCATCGGTGTCAAACCTTGGTAGGATTCTGGTACGGTAGTCACTGCTGTCGAACCTACGGAGGATTCCGGTACAGTATCGTCACAGCCAGCCCTAGGGTTCCCGCACACAACATGCTTGATTCTGGGAGGGTCCACTCCTCGAGCCAAGTGTCAATACATCAACTATCAAATAGTCATGAGTTGATGTATCCTGTAGTTCCGTCTCATCATAAGAAACCCAACGCGACAAACGACACGTCAATCGGACGCCCGGTCTGATAGTTATTGGAATTTTTGTTCCAGGGACCCGGTTGGTTTTTAGGCACAAACCAACCCGACTGTAACCCAACTACATCCAAACCTCAAGCAGGGTATGCCAAAAGTATCGTCTCGTTCCTATAATTCCATCGCTGCTGGCGGTATGTCAATCAGACATATGTTTCTCTAAATGCGGGCTAAAAGGTGTAAACGGCCATAACGGGTCCGGGTCCGGTCCAACCTAGTCGGATTGACCCGGACCGACCCGGTTTGAATAGGGGTCTGACCTGGACCGTGGGACCGACCTAGTTTGAGGAATCTTCCCAACCCGAGGGGATGGACCGGCCTGGCATGACAGGCGGCCCGGCCGAGGGTGGCTCGGCCGAGGGCATCCCGACCGTGGGTGGCCCAACCGGCTAGCCCGTGTGGCCCGTGTGGCCACACCGGGGGAGGGGGGTGCCGCGCCCCCCATTTCCAACCCGAACTGGCACTGGGCACCGGTTCTATTTAGAGCGAACTGGTTGCCTGAGAAACCGGCCGCCCTTGTCTCTTCCAACGCGGCGCAACGAGGCCGCGGTTCAGCTAGCGTTCGCGCGGCGTGAGGACATCGCGCCTCCTCTGCCGTAGCACTGCCTGGCCGTGACCTCCAGCTCCACCGCGCGACGTTCCGGCACCGCACTTGTCATCCGACCGTCGCGGCCCTCCTGGCCGCAGCTCGTTCTTATGGAATGGTGCGACGACATCGCGCCCCTCCGGCACCGCTGTGACCCGCCTACCCGCGGCTCGGTTCTTTGCGCGACACAACGGTGTTGCGCCCTTATGGCGACCCGGTGGCCTTGAGCCACCGGCTTTCTTTGTGGCCAGCTCATTGCCGGTCACCAAGTGTACCACCTCTGTCATCATCATTCAAGAACCAACAAAATCGAGAGGGTCGGGCCGTGTTCGTGCGGTCCGAACCCTCCTCTTTACGATGATAACATTTGGCGCACAATTCCACAAATTTTACAATGTAGAACGGAGGGTACATTTATACATAAAGACCACCCCTACATCATTGTCGATGTTTTTTGACGAAGTCGCGGGATGGCGGCATCGTTTCGTTGACGTCAGGAAAGAAGAAGCCGAGGATGGCGTTGACATTCTTGGAGGGTTTCGCTTCCCTTTCCATGCCTCGATTAAAGAATTACGAAGGCGACATCGTCATTCTTCGGTGTAGATGGACATTCTTCATATTCTTCGTTGAGAGGATGAAGTCCACTCAATTCTCCCAAAGCTCCTCTCACAAAGTTCTCCCAAAAAAGGATTATCCCAACCCCCAATAATAAAATATAATACCTTATTATAATGGTGGCATAAAGAATACAAAAAGATTCAAAAAGTTGAGATTTATTAAAGAAGATAACCCAATTAATTAATGAGGGTGGAGGCTCAAATAATAATAGGGAAAAAGGTGAAGAGTTTCACCAAATTTAATTGGGGGTTCAAGGGGGTTAAAGGAGAGTTAGAGAGGTCGGGTGGGCCCCACATAATAATCCTCCCAAAGGAGGTTTTTTACGGGTGGGCCCCACAACCAAAACATCCTCCCAAGGGAGGTTCGGGTGTGGTGGCCCCCACCACCAACCTTCCATTGGAGGTTTCTACCACCAACATAAAATAAAGTTAAATCTTTAACATTATTAAATTTAATTAAAAACCCCCAAAAACAAACTTCTACTCATGATAAAACGAAACTACGTTGAAGGTCTCGCTAAGAAATTATCGACGCTACGAGTTCCACGGTGCCTTTAGATTTCAATTCCGAGCACCGATTCAAAAGTTATAAAACGTCACTCGCATGTTTACTAAACGTACCTGAATTTGTTTTTGGAAAATTATTAACAGCCATCCTCGACCTACTACGGTCGAGGTTAGGCTCTTCCTAGGAGAAGAACACCCCAACTAACACAAAGGTAGCCTCAGATTTCCAATCTGAGTTACCATTTAAAAGTTATGAATTTTACAATAAAATAATTGCCACTTAATAATTTTATTTAAGACCAAAAACTAACTTTTTCTGGTGGCATACGCCGGCCAAAGTTAGTATCTGGTTAAATAATTCAAGCCCTAACGAGTTTAGTGGTGATATCATATTTTTAATATGACCTAAGGATTGTGATTTATATGCATTTTAAAAATAAAATAATTTATTTAATTATTTTATTTATGGTTATGCCATTTTTGGGATTTCTCACAGGAGACCCGTGCCGACTAAACTTAAATCGCGTATATGGTAATCCTACCATTTTGATCGCAACGATGCCCTCAGATTTCTTATCTGAGTAACAGTTTAAGAATTATTCCACTTTTTCAGGAAAACTGCTTACATGCATTAATTTAAGCTTAACAAAACTTTGACGGATAATTCCAGGTACTCGGGCCTCGGAATCCCGTGCTGTCAGAAACTGCGGACTCGTAAAATTCCCAAGAATTTAAGAAAAAAATTTCCAAAAAAATTCCGAGTCATTAAATATTATATATTATATATGTTCTTGTGATTGGATGCTTGGTTGGAATCAGTTAACACACCCCCGTTATAGTCGTCACATGGAGACCATCCATAGTGAGAGAAAATTATAAGAATAATTTTTTTTAATAATTTGGATTATGCTTTGATTAGTGGCTCAGAGTCGGGGGGGACATATTTCTTTTAGTATTTATATATTATTGTGACCCTGAGTCAGGCTATTTATGGTGTGCTAAAGCTTATGGGATAAACTTGATGCCATTGAGTGAGGAATGATTTCCAATATGAGTTACAATGTATAGTATGTTCTTGACTATTGAAAGGATACTAGGATTCCCCCATGTCTATTGGAAATTAGTTTTCAATGATGGATAATTGATATTTATGTTGTTTGGTTATCCTTTCATGCTTATTTCGATTTATCTCATTATATGATCATTGTTATGACTTACATTCTTATTGTACTTCTGATACAAAAAGTGTTTGTTCTCTTCCAAAGGATTATATAATTTTTTTGGAATTTTTTTTCTTGCTTTTTTCTCCTTTTAAAAAAGAAAATATCTACATTTCTCTTTGAAATGAATGTGTTCTCTCTAGGGGGATAGTGTTGTTTTATATAGTAAAAAGGGAAATGGACCATTTTTTTATTTAATGTGGGAAATTTGTGGAAAAGCATACCTTTATATATTTTATTTCAAAATGAAGTTCATGTTTATTTATTTAAAGGACGTGCAATGGGAATATATTTTTTCAGGCATGCCTACTGAGATTTAATAACGACTTCTACAGTTTATTCGTTTTTTAGCCTCTAGTGCATGTTTTCATCTTGGACTCGATCGCTATGGGTGATGGTTGGATTCAGTATCTGAGAGTGACCCTAAATGTCACATGTGGGCATTATGGTTATCATGTCCAATTTGGTTTTGTTGTTCATTTTTTGTATTTCCAGTTCATGTTTAAAATATGTTTAGTATGGATATTATATTCATTCATTCATTTTAGGCATCTTGGTTTTTTTTTCCAATATTCATTTTATTTATTTACATATGGGGAAAACATTCTGTTGGTCACTCTAATGATTCCTAGAACTAGTTTTAGTTTTATAAGGATTGAGAACTCCATTAATTCCTTAACAAGGATCGACCTTAGTGACTAGTTTGGGGTCAACCTGGTTTGGATCGTGACAAAATAGTATCAGATCATGGTTCCCTTAGAGGACCTAGTTTTTAGAGTGCCCATTGTTATTTGGGATGTCAAGGTGGACAGAGTTGTACTTTCATAGCATGAGGTTCATGTCTGTGGAAGTGCATGGGAAACACTCTCTAGACCAAACCTTGAGTTTCCAGGGGAAGTTGATTATTATTTAGTTTAATTGGATCTTTCAGTTTTTTTGTGCATGGTATAAGAAAAGTGAGTTGGGCCAATTGTATTACTGAGCTCACAGAGCCTGGAAATCCATGTGGATATGGGTATATTTCCCTAGAATACTCTTTATAATGGTAGAATGATTGATATATGGACTCTAACATATGGAAAAGGCACTCATCGACACTAGTTCACTCTTGTGAGTTTTTAGGGATTCTTGGATTCTGAAATTGTTTTGGGTCTTCCTTGATTCGGAAAATCAATATAAAACCCCTCTTTTTGATTTTTATAAATGATATTTTTAGTGGTAATGATTTTGTTTTTGGAAAATAGAGAATGGATTTTGAGAATTTACTTTGGTGAGGGCATTAGAATATTTTTTTTAAAATAACCCTTGTGGGTGAAACGAAAATGGCCTAACAAGATTGGATTTACATATTCAAATCATGGGGTTTATCAAGAATCTCCATTTTAAAACATAGGTATATTATAGAAATTTCTTTTAAATTAGACGGAAGGGTTTTTTAATAAAATTATTTTGATGGAATTGTATTTTTGAGCTTCTAATAATGTTTGGATGGAATTAAATGGAAATTTTTCTTACCATTGGTGTTTCCATGTGATCTCACATTCAATAATATGTTTGAAAATGTGAATTGTTGTTGGCATGTTTGTATGGGTTCTTGGGGTGGCATGTGAATGTGCATGTGTGAGGATTTATGGAATATAATTGGTGAGTGTGTAAATCCACAATATTTTTATTCTTTCAGAAGTGTTTTCAAGGGGAAATTTTTTATTTTTTGATGGTCGATGGATGTGTGGCTTTTTTTCTCTATGTTAGGGGATTGCTGCTTACACTACTACAAAACAGGACCTTATAATTTCTCTTATTTATCAACAAAATAATAAAATAAAAATAAATGGATTATTTATCAGTGCTAAAGAATGTGCTGAAAATTTTAAACATTTATGAGTGCTTTTATTTTAAAGCTGATAAAGAAATCTTTTATCTGCTCATTAATTAGAGCACTGATAATGGGTATCCATTATCAATGATATGTTTTTAGTGATGATAAAGGGAACTATTTATCAGTACTTTGTTTTTATTTCTAACAATGGTTACTCTTTATCAATGATTTATATTTATCACTTATAAAGATTTCATTCATCGACACATTTTAAGCATTAATAAAATAAAATAATTAAAAAATTAAATATAAAAATTTAGTTTATTAAAAAAAAAATTCAAATTTTATTAATTAATTATTGATAAAAATGAATTGATTTATTATACTTAGTTGAAAATTATTTTTTATTGGGATAAAACTCCTTTTATGGTAGAATGGGGAAACTGACCTAACATCAAAGACATAAACAAAACAAAAAACCCCAAAGATCCAAAAGTCCAAGCCCAAACAACCGAAACTACATGAGAAATGCCCCTCCTAGCATAAAAATATATAAAATCCTGCTTCCACCATCCATCGCTGATCGGCAAGCTGTCATGTGCAATAATGCATGGTCCTGGTATCGATGGTCGGAGCCATACCCTTTCAAACATCCAATTTCGAAAAGTGATGTTACAGTGGAAACACATTTCCCAAAACCTTATCTAGAGAAGCCTCATGTAGTTGATGTGATTTTAGAATCTCTTAAACCCTAGAAAACTGAGGCCAAAGTAGATCCAACCACTGCGAGCAGCCACAAAATAACACCGCCATCTCAAGTAATTCAAAGAACATTTCACACCACGCCAAAAAACCATGGGCAGAAAATCCTTTACCAAAAACAGATTTCCTTAAGTATATTAAGATACAAAGGCACCCAAACATCCAGAACCCTCGCGAGAAAAAAATCCAATGTTCCAGCCTCAGATCCTTGGCCATCGTCTCCTCAGCTCACTGCGATGCACCCTGCCGCAGAAGCTCACAACATGAAATGAGGAACCAGACCTCAATCGACATAAAAACCACAACCAAATCACACAATCAATAGAAGACCAAAAACCATACCATCACCGTCTCCACTCACAATCTCATCATCATGAACAATTAAACCGTAACCAAAACAAATGATGGAAACAAAAATCGATTCTTGAAAATCATCACCAGCACACCGGAATAAAGACTCACATCAAAACAGACCTCATCGATGCCCACCATGACACTCGTGGAAGCCACGAAGAACCCTACAATGTAGAAACCATTGACGAGGTGACAACCCACTTGCCGCAGATACAAGAACTCATCCACGGACCATCACTGCGCCGTCATGGGTAACCCTATCTGGATGGCGGAATTGGGCGAAGAAACAGGCCAGCAATGGTGAAAGGGGTCGAGCCAGCTGAGTCTGCAAAGCCACAGGATTCCACCACAACCGGGATCCACCACCACGAACTCACCAATCGTGAGGAGGGTATTGCGCCTACCCAAGACGATGGAGGCAGTGGTGATAGGAAACCCTAACTTGCAGAGCCCCTAATGGGAACATTCATTCATCAATTCAACAAAGAATCAAATTGATTGATTATACATTATTAAATATTAAACAATTTATTAATTTTATAATTTTTATAATTAATGTTATTAAATAGAATATATTAAATATATAGATAGATAAATTAATATATATAAATATGATTATATATTACAAAATATTTATGCATTTTATATTAAATTGTCATCTATTTATTGAATAATGGTATATAATTAAAATTTAATATGAATTAAAAATATTGGAAAATTGTATCTCACACGACATATAATTGTTTTTTTTATTTTTCAATTTAATATAGATCCAATGTGTGATACATTGATTTCACATATACCTATAATTAATGAATTTTTATATACAATATGCATACACATCGAACTTATCAATTTTTTCTATATTATTAATATCTTCCTATATTATTAAATTATTTAATTTCACTCATTTTGTAAATATATGCATGCACTCAAATTTTTATTTTCATAAATAATGTTAAAAATATATTTGTAAACAAATATTTACAAATAAATACATTCATAAATAAATATATTTATAAATTTACATTCAATATATTTGAACCATTATATATTTATAACTGTAAATGAGTAAATAATTTTCTAAAAGTGTAATATAATTATAAATAAATAATTTTTATATGTAAATAAATATTAAATTTATAATATTTTAATTTTGATAATTTTATATTTAATATATTTAAATTTATATATATTTATTATATATATATATTTATAATTAAATAAATATATATACTGATATATATAATTTTTTAAAAGTAATTCTATAAATATAAATAATTAATTATAAAATTATAAAAAATATATTTAAAACAAAATATATTTACAATATTTATATTATATATATTTATTAAGTATTTATAAATATTTATTATTTTTCATTTATAATAATAATTATAAATACTTTAATAATTCTTCACTAATTAGAGCTGGTAAAAAATCATTAGTAGAACATTTTTTCACACTGATAAATCTTGGGATTTTTCTGCGCTAAAGAAAGAGCTCATAAATTAACATTTATTAACACTATAATTTTAGCGCTAATAAAAGTGTCTCAATCTATTTGAAAAACCCAATCCATTTGTGAATCCATCACGATATAGAGGCTTTTCGTGGAAAGCCACCCATTGTCAGCACTTCTCTTCGGTTAATCGATGGTTGGATCACACCACTCATATGCCTCCAAACATCTCATCTGATATCCAAAGGGGGTATTTTATTTTCTTCTACCTAGAAAGGTAGAATATTTGATTTTCTTTGTGAATTTTTGGTTTCATTTTTTATTTCTTCTTCTATAGTTTGTTTATGATCCGTTGTTTTTGATCTGTTATTTGTGATTTGTTTGTAATCTATTTTTTAGGGAATGATTTGTGGCTTGTTGTTATTATTGACGACTGATGTATGATCTCTTATTTATATCTGACATTGAACCTTTGATTTATTCATTATTGTATTACTGTTATGTTTTATAAATTCTTACTAAATTATTTTTTCATATAGGTTTATAAAATTGTATAAATTTTCCTGTATATTATTTTTTATTTACTTTTGATTTGTGACATAGGGGTGATTCCTTAATAATTATATATATGTTGTCCCCTTTCATGGACACCTCAATGGACATGCATCTTCAGATGCTATTTTTCAAGCACCATTTTTATGGAGTGATGTATGTTCCTCTTTTGGTTATATGTATAATAGGATCTAGTTCTTCTTATAATTCATAATGGCCCTTTGTTTTCTTATGATGCAGATTCAAAGGGTCCATACCCAGTTAAGAACATGAGGTTTTATTATGTAATTACATTATGTTTTGAATCATTAGGGTGCCTTTAGATAACTTTATGTTTGAATATCTGGTTTTTATCTATTTGATATTTCCTATAGACTATATGTGAGTATTTTTTTGTCTTGGCATGACATGTATGTGTACCTATATAGCTTTTTCATCATTAATCTCTATAGTTTTATGTCTAACAGGTATGCCTATATCAGATAATGATAATTTTGGGTTTGCATGTCCATTGCCTCCAAGGGTCATGCTTGAATTTTGTTTCACCTCTCGTACTAATATTTTCTTTGGGGGGGACCCCCACATAAATTAATGGTTTTTTTACACCCAATGATTAAACCTTACGTTAGTGTCTTTGAGGAGTGTTAAAGGTCATAAGATGATCTGACTGGGTTTTGTTTGGGTAATTCAGGTTAGGGTCATTACACTATCCAACTTCTTGTTTACACTTATAAATTTAGTGCTAATATAATTTATTATCTTCCTTTACACCCCTACATTTTTTCAAATTCCAATAGCCCTTATTATTGGTTATTAAATATCTTGGTGCTCAGATATTATAGTAGAAATGATGCATATTTCCCTTAATAAAATTGTCTATAACATTCACTATTGATAATGAATATCTTATTAGTATTTATTTATATATGGTATAAAATTGCTATTTGATGAACCCAATAAAACAGATATGAACCAAAATGGATGCACTATAATTGTTTGACAAGAGTTATATGAAAATGGAGTTAAAGAGTTAATCTGGTTTGCAAGAGGGAATGTAGACGAAATTTCTAAAATCCTATTTCCATGTTTACATTGTTTTTATTCAACAAAAATTAGTCCCGAGAGTATGAAGAACATTTAATTTTTTATAGAATATTTTAAATCTATAAAGGATGGACTAAACATGGGGAAAAAACTAAATTTTTACATCAATCGGGATTATACAAAAGTTAATGAATCAATTGATATTATTACCATTGTAAAAGATGACGGGGATCACATGGAAGAAATGAAAATGGAAATTGAAAATGACCTTTGTGATTTCCAAAACATGTTTGAGGAGTTAAATAGCTATTTCAAGAAACCATTGTATATCAGTTGTACTAAATACACAAAAGTTTTAGTTGTATTGATGTTATATAATTTAAAAACATGCAACAAATAGAGTGACACCAGCTTTACAGAACTACATGGTCTTCTGAAAGATATGATACCAGAAGAAAATGAAAACCATGCTGAAAATATGATGCTAAAAGAATGTCATGTTCTATGGGAAATATCTATAAAAAATACATGCTTTTACAAATGATTGAATATTGATTCCCAAGGACCATGAATCACATATAAAATGCTCAATGATTAGCGCATATCGATATAAGAAAAATGAATCATGTCCTTCAAAATCTGTACGGTACTTTCCTGTCATTACATGGTTTGGAAGACTATATGAATTTTTTGAAATTACAAGAAAATTAACTTGGAATGCAGATACCAGAATTAATTATGTGAACCTACATCAACCAAAATATTCTCCTCAGTGGGTGAAAATTTATTACGAGTTTTTTGAATTTGGAGATGATCTTATAAACATTCAACTTGCGTTATTATAGATGGAATAAATCATTTTGGTGTATAGAGTAGTACTCAAAGTACACTACCTTTAATGTTGGTAAAATAAATCTTTCTGTCAAGGTTTTTCATGAAGATAAATTAAATTATTTTGTCTATACCTATATCTGGGAAAAATTAACAAGGTAATTATATTGATGTCTATTATTCTATATTTATCATATTTCTAAAATTTATGTGGGATAAAGTTGTTAAAATATATTATTCTCATAGAAATGAAGAACTCGCATTGAGGGCCATTTTGAATGGAACAATAAATGAATTATATTCTTAGGGTAATTTATCAGGCTATAGCACTAAAGAAATGTTGGGGTGTCCCATTTGTGAAAAAAACACATACGCAGTTTGATTGAAACACTCCTCTAAGACTATTTTTTTAGTCATTAAAATTTTTACATCAACAAAATAAATTTTAATTCTCTATGATAGTATTAAATGAGAATATCTAATAAGGTACAACACTATCTTCATCAACGACCGATCATCTATAACAAAAAGAAAAAAGATTGAAACTATTTTTGATAACCCATTTTTGAAAGTCATTACAAAAAATGGTTGAAAGAATTGATCATTTTTATTTGAATTGTTGAAATTGGGATTTTTTGTATGCCCACTAATTTCTTAATGTTGTACTTATACAAAAATAATGTATTTGATAGTGTTATAGGAATTTTAATAAATTTTCCTAGAAAAAAATGGAATCGAGGCAAGGTTGGTCCTGATTAAAATGGGGATAAGGAAAGAGTTGGCACTAGTGAAGGGTAAAATGCAGAATTTTCTTCTTTCATAAGCTTATACTCTATCCAAACAAGAAAAAATCAATTTTTCATCCTTTTCCTTATGAGTGTCAATCATCCACAAGGGTATTTATCAAATATCCAGAATTCCATGTTAATGACTAATTTGATGTTACATAGAATAAAATAGCATGATTATCGTGTTTTGAAGAATGATTTAATGCATTTTTTGTACTATTGAATTCTACCTCACAACGTATGACATACATTAACCAATATTTACTTTTTTATAAATCCATATAAAATATATTTGTAGACCCGAAAGTGTTTCCAGCAATGAATAAATTGACTTCAATAATATTATATGAATTAGAAATGTTCGTCCCACCATCATTATTTGATATAATGGTCCACCAGATGGTTCACTTTCCCTGATAGGTTGAACTATGTGGTCATGTCCATTAAAGATGGATGTACTCCATTGAATGATATATGATGATTTTACAAGGGTATGTAAATAATATAATTCATCCATAAGGTTGTATTTCATAATGATATATTGTGGAAGAAGAAATTGAATTTTGTACAGATTACCTTTCAGATGTTGAAATCATCTATCTCTGAATGCCTCGTTAGAGAGAATGACTTATGGGTGAAGGTATTTCCAGAAGAAATGAAGTTACAATTAGCATGATTGAGAAAGAACAAGAATATATTTACATATTACACAATACTGAAGAATTTGATCCATACATTGAAGTCCACATATAAATTCATAGATATTTGAATGTTTTATATGATGGTTTAGATATAAAATTTAGAAGGAGTTATCTGAAAATCTAAAATCAATTTTCGAATGACTTCAAGGGATAGAGATAAGACTGATTGAAAATGTTATATAAAAAATTAGGGTTATAATAAATGGTTTAATTTTCTATAAAAAATAACATAATGACATCAGTATGATGAAAAAAATGGTGTTACGCTTGGGGTAAATGGATGCATGTATCTGGTTCTAAGGATAGAAATAAAATTTATTCAAATATGTCATATTTTGGTATTATCGAATAGATATATGAGTTGGATTATATAACATTTCAAGTACCACTTTTACATTGAAAATGGGTTGACAATATCAATGGAATGAAATTTGAGGAAATGAGCTTTGTGAAGGTTAATTTTAGTGTATAAGGGGAAAAGGGCGGTTGTTCATAATGGCATAACAAGCAGTGGAGATATTTTATGTCTCTGATATAACATAAAAGAATTGGTCGATTTTCCTACTGGTTACTTAAACAAATGTTGTGTTAGATGAAAATTCCATTGAGGATGACATTTTCATCTAGACATCCCAATCAATTCATGCTAGTCCCAATATAGACAATGTCTTATACGGTGAAGGGGACCACAAAGATGGGATTTTGATTCTCAGAAGAGGAACAAAATCATTGAAACCTTTAAAAAAAATAATGAGCATACAATGAGAAGTAATTTTTTTAAAATATATTATTTTTCCCTAGTATTATTATATGTTATTAAATTCATTGCCATAATCTAAATTAGATGTTTGACTACTCATGCTGACAATGTCTTCTTCACATGATGATGTCACTAATCCCTCAGAAGAACAATCAATAATGATGGAAACCCATTTGATATATTCAAAGGTAATGTTAATAAATACTTTCTTTATTTTAAAGAAATATTATATAATGGAATGTTGGTTTGATTTTCCTTATTACATGCAGAGATCATTTATTTTAGAGGTTTTTTTATTAATGTGTCATGGATTTTAAAGAAAAGAAACTATATTGTTTCTACTCAATCACATATTTAATCTTGATGTTTGCACAATAAAATCATTGTCCATTGAATTAATATATTTTTTCATATTTGTGATTAAGTTATTTTTGTAGTATTACACACATATATTTTTTTCCTATATTGGTGGATTGTTTTTTTTCAGTTGGGGGTTCTTTTTACAACATTCATACACCATCTCCATGAAATCATTTTCACGCCTATAGTGGTACATTTATCACTTTATTTCATGTTACCTCCATATTATTTCCAAGAAAATAAATGACATTGCTTATGCTCAATTAAAATGGTAATATTTATTTTTTTATAATAAAATAATTGTCTATAGAATTAATATCTTTTTTTATTTGGATGTTTAATTTATTTATTTTCAGTATTACTCGCATAATAATTTTGTTTGTAATAGAGGTGGATTATTTTGTTCGAGTGAAGGGGTTCTCTGTCAAACTTTTATGATCCTCCATTAAAAACCTTTTCACCCCTTAAGTGGTGCATTTATCACTTACATTCATGTTACATAAACTTCCTCTGTAGGAAGAGAAAAAACCCTGTGTATGCTCAATTATATAGGTAATTTAAATGTTTTCACAGTAAAATCATTTTCATAGTAATGTTTTTTTATTACTCACATTATAATTTTTTTCTTATACAGGTGGATTATTATTTTTTGAATTGGGGGTGATTTTTCAAACATTCATGAACATTCCCCTTAAAACCATTTCACCCATGCATTTTTTCATTTATCGCTTTCTTTTATGTTACCTTCACTGCCTCTGCAGGAAGAGAAATCATGCTATCTTTTCTCAATTACAAAGGGAATCTTTATGTTTACACAGTAATATCATTATACATAGAATTAATGTATTCTTTTTCATATGTATGTTTTTTTTATTACTCATATATTAGTTGTTTTCTCATACAGGATGATTCTTTTTTTCATGTTCAGGCACTCTGTCCATATTTCATCTCTTTCATCATCAAAACATCCACAGACATTTTCTATTATAAAACCTTTCACTCCTCTAGTGTTAATATTTATCACTTTCTTTAAACTTCCCTATACTACTCAATCTCAAAGGTAATATTTATATTTTCATAGAAAACTCATTGTCCATATAATTAATCTATCATTATATATTTATGGTTAATTTATCAATTCTTATTATTAATCATAATAATTATTTCTTTATAAAGGTAGATTCATTTTTTCTATTTTATGTTGTTTGGTCAACACTACTCTTGTAATATAGGAAGTTCAAAAAATAAAGTCAATTGATATAATGGTAAATTTGATATTTATGAATTTTTTGAAGGTATATAATAATTTGTGTTTATGTAATAGTATGTTTTTTTGGAAATGCATATATTATTGTTTTTTTATTTGTGTTGTAAATTTCATTTCATTTAAATTATGTATTGAGAATTTTTTGTTGATATCTGATGTGTTTCTCATGAGTTTTTCTGCTGTAGTGTGTTGCTACATCACACTACAGTGGTGCTGCAATGTTCTCTTACAACATACATCTATAAGGCCCTTTTTCAACGCATTTAAAAGTGATGAAAAAAACACATTTATCATTTCTTGGAAAAGAACAGATACAAGTTATTTATCACATTTTTTATAAGCACTGATAATGGGTTCCATTAGTAGTTCTAAATTAAAGAACTAATAAATGGGCCTTTTATCAGTTCTAATAAAGGTCCTTTTTATAAGTGTTTTTTAGCATGGATAACTGACCCCTTTTTCAAGAATTTTTCCGTGATGATAAAAGCCTATGACTTTAAACATTGCTCACATTGTCAGCACATTTATAGAACTACAAAAGGCCATTTAAACTGTTATTAATGTATAGTTTTATATTAGTGTTGTGGGTTTTTTTAGATTGATAACTCTTATTGATGAGTACGTTTTTATTATGATCTTGGTTCGCTTATTGATTATTTTCCACCCCCACAAATAATTGATTGATATTCAAAGATTGTACATGGTTGGTTCACCATTGTTAGATACTCCAGTTGATTAACTTTAGGACTTCCTTCTTGAGTATCCGATGTTGAACCCAACTCTCTTTTATGGTCAAGCATGTCCACTTATAGCATATTTGTGGATGAAAAAATTGAAATGATATTTTTCCTCCCTATGTTTCCTTAGTCATTAAAGATAATTTTTCTAACATTATTGTTAATGATTTGAGTTAGAATTGGGGGAAGTCAATCTCTTGAAATAAACCTCAGTGAAGATGCCACTTGGGAGTTCTTCAAGGATTCATTCATCTATCAATATTTCTCTGAGATAGTGATTGTGAGAAAGGGGATATAGATGTTATATATTAATAATGGTGATGGATTAGTGTTTGAGTACTTCCATAATTTTTTGGATCTTGTTCCTTACACTCTAGAGTGGTCTACAAACGATTCCTTGAAGGCTTGAAATTTTGAGTATCGACTTCGTCCTGATTTGCAGTCGAAGGTGTTTGAGTTTCATCCATCCTCTTTCATTGATGTGCTAATGAAAGGTGTTCATGTTGAAACTATTATAGAATCAGTTTATTACGTGGGTAATCATCCTCTGATATTTGTTAGTGGTGATGGGATTACCAGCAAAAAGATTAGTAATAGACCTGAAGATATTGACACTAATTGTGAAACATAATGGCCTATAAATCATTCATCATCCTATTCTGAGCACAGGGTCCTGATGTATCATCATTTTAGTAAGTGTGGAAGAAAAATTCTTTTAGATTGATGGATATAAAGACCTTTCATGATTGTGGATTCCTTGGAAACTTGTTACATTTTTTCTAAGTTGAGGATATGAAGTAATGTGGAGCCTATTTGTAGAAGTAACATGTTGTCCTAGGATTTGATTAAAGTCCATTTCTATGTATGATTTGTTTTTGTTAATGGTTTTATTTGGTGAGGTTTTTTGGTGTTTATAATTCATTAAATTGTAAAATTATATATTGTGTACATCCTAATAATTTCTATTTCAGTGGAAGAGTGTTTGTCTTTTAGATGTTCTAAATTATTTCTCGCATGAGTGGATGGGAATTCTATTGTGTGTCTCATTTTAGTCATTACATTAAATTTAAAAGGTTGGTTGTTTATCTGATAAATAGATTGTTCTAGTAGAAAGAAAGAGTTATTATAATTTCTTTTCAACTACTAACTATGATTTAGTATATGCTTCAAACATAAGGTATCTATTTAATGTCACCAGGGTGATGCTGGCACATATTCAGAAATTCGGGGGTGTAAGAGGACTCTTTCTAACTGTGGGTATTTTCCCTGGGTTGACACACATTTGGTTTTCTGGGTTGGAAGGCCTTGCTATGTTCTTAAATGGTGGGGAGTCCCACCACATGTCTCGTTGAGTTTTCTTCATGTTTTGATCAGTGTTAGTTGATTCCTAGTGGTGGGAAGTCTGTTTTGGCCTCCTGTGACCCTAATCTATTTTAGTTTTTGATGTATTATTAGAAATAGGATGTTTCATTTGAAGTTATAAAAATTTTGTGGAACTCTCTATTTGGGGTAACATTGTTCTTCAGAGAAAACATATTGGATTTATCCTTGTATGGGTTGTGCATAATGTAATTTGAGTTTCATATTATTTCTAGAGGAGTGGTTTGTTTTTTCAAGAAAGAAGTATGAGATTTATTTAGTGTTAGTTGAGTTTTTTTTGGATTATATTTTTTTAATATATATTAATGGTTATCAATTTAACTTGATCGATCAACTAGAAAATGATGTGGATTTCTATAGGCATAAAGTGTTATGGTGGGGAGAATTATCACACCCGGGTTTTTGTTTTCATCCTTGGTTCCAAATAATTTTTTGATACCGGTTTTCCAATTAAATTTATAGTGTGAATGGGTTTAATTATTTATGTGATATATTTTATCGTCACTCTAGAGGTTATTCCTTAGTTTCCTCTAGGATTTGTTATTGCAAAGTGGTGTTTTTGAGCATGATAGTAGGTGGCTCACAATTTTCGCATAGTTAGAGGAATCTTTGTGGACTACTATAGGATATTGTGTGGGACTTTGGGTGATTTTGGTAGAGGTTCCATGTCCAAATAATAGTTATAAAAACCATTTCATACATTTTCAAGGATTTTTTTCTCAAGTAAAAACCAACTCTCTCGATTGGCGTATGGTTTGGAAAAGTGTGCTGCCAAACTGTGTGATCTTCCTAGATCATAAATTTTTTGAAATTTATATTCTACCATGTTGATATTTTAACTTGGAATTTCACCATTCCTCCTCCCCAAATAATGCAATACCTTAAGGGCTCACCTTTCTTACCATTCAAGGCTATCCTCCTCCCACATGGTGTCAATCTATAGTTTCTTCAATGTTTTGGGCCAAATTTATCAAGGTAATATATTCTATTCTCATCCCTCTTCACTATTTTTCAAATTTCCCTATGGATATCCTTCTTCAATGGTCAATGTGATATAGGGTTCATGTTTCCATTGATTTATGTTGGCGGTTCTATGTGTTTAAGGATCCTTGTGGTTGTTCTTTCTTTCATGGTCCTTCATGAGGATGTTTTGGGTGAGTGTTATTGAAGCATCAAATGATTGAGGTAGGTTTCCCTTTTTGTGAAACTTTAAATTTAATAATATTTGGTTTCCTTATTTCAGAGATTTCCTTGAAAAATAAATATTGTTGTTTGATATTTGGAATAATTTTTTGATGTTAAATGAGGTTTTTTCATGGTTCTTTTGAAGTATATGACATTGTCTTGTAATGTGATGCACACTAAGTGTTTTATAAAATGTATAGTTGGATTTTGTGATTGTTCTTCATTATATAAAGCATTGTTTTGATTTCTAAATTTATTTTCACCACCAAAAATAGTTGTTTTGGATTTCTCAAAAGGATTTATAAATTGTTCTATAATTGAAATAGGTGTGTGTTTGGCTTTTGAAAATGGAATGACATATGATAACGATGTGTGGAACATTTGAAATTTTGATGAAAATGGTTTTTGGTTTGAACATGTTTTACAAGAAAGTAAATGGGATATATCTAAAGTATTTTGAAATGGAAAATGGAGTTTTTTTCATTTTGTAGAGGTGGATTTTATTCTTTGAAAAATAAGGAATTATCGAAGGTTGCTTAAGGCCCATTTGGCACTTTTTTGAATGTGGGATTTTTTTTATGAAACCCTCATTTGATAATATTCATAGCTTATATATATTAAATGTAAGGGGTTTAAACTATTTTTAATCCACATGATCCATTTATGTGATGGGTTGGGATGTCCTCACAATGGACTCCCCAGGACTCCTTTACATTGAATGGAATGGGTGATCCTCAGTGTGGACTCTTTTTAATATATTTGTTCTATGGAAAGATATTGATTCTTGGGTTGATTTAGGGTGGTTACAATATTATGAATTATTATATATGATATATATTTTTATTATTTGAATCTCATTTTTCATTAGTTCTCTTACCCCCTTTATACTATTTACATGGAGACCAGGCATAGTGAGAAAAGTTTCTAAGAACAATAACTAAAATAGTAAGGATTATGCTCTGACTAGTGGGCCATTACAGGGGATATAATTTTTATTGATGATATGGGAGAGTACCCCTTGGTCAATCCATTTAGGATGTGATCGAGTGTGTGGGTGAAATGTGATGTCCTCAAGTGGCGAATTCTTTCCTAGATGAGTCAATATGCATAGTATGTTCTGGATTATTCATGATATCCTAGGTTTTTTCCATGACTATTGGTACTTAGTTGCCTAAGGTAAATTATTCAGATTCATGTTTTTTGTTCATCCTTGGGTTCTCATTTTCATTTCCCTTATTATATGGTAATGTTTATGGATTACTTTCATGGTGTACTTCATGGATAAAAAGTTTGTGTTTTATTTCAATGGTTATGGGAAAATGTTTTGGAAAATGTTTGGCATACTCTTTGTTCCTTTATAAAATGAAAACATCTGCATTTCTATTTGAAATTCTATTAGTTCTCTCTTGGGGGAGAGATTGGATTCCAATGGTAAAAAGTTCTATGGATCGTTTTTTGATTTGAAGTTGAAAATATGTGGAAAATATTTACATTATATATAGTATTTCAAACCTGAATTTTATTTTTATTTATTTAGAGAATGTTCATTGGTAATATATTTAATTTCATAAACCTATGGTGTTCTAATACACAAGTCTATAGTTTCTTCTTGATTTTATCCTTTTTTCGATTTTTCTACATAGTCTTAATCACAATTTGTGATGTTTGGCTTCGATATCAGATAATGATCCTTGGGGTCACATATAGATGTTGTGATTATCATGTTCAGTTTGGTTTTAAGCTTCAGTTGTTTCACAGTTCTTGTCCAAATGATGTTCAGTTTGAATATTTTACAGATTAATTCGTATTATGATTCCCAATTTTTCTCATTTTTCTCAGTTTATTTATTTATATTGGGTGAAATCATTCCTTTCGTTACTCTGTTTATGCACGACATTAGGTGTTAGACTATGGGGATAGAAAAGTCTCTTCAGGCCTTTCCATGGTTTGGCTTGAGTGACCATTTTGGGGTCGACCATGGCTGATTCATGACAATAACTATGAAATCATTATTTCATAGATGTATGCATAGAGTATCCTCGATCAAAGCATAAATATCTAATGACATCTCCATAAAACATACTCATATATATATTCAAACACTCTCATTATAATATGTATCAAAAAATCCATATGTAACATTTAAAATCTCTTTTTTATGACACTGATTTCCCACCATATAAATAACATGCCAATATAGTATAATATTTTAATCATTTTCATGATTTTAATAAAAAGGAAGATTAAATGGATCAATACAACACATGTTATTCATTTATCTGCTAAGGACATCACATGTTACTTATCCAAGTATTTGACCACAACCTATGTGAAACAATTAAGAATGGTTGGGGATTTACTTAGTCTAATTCAATAATAGACCATATTTCTCTTCAATTCATATATGTGGATGAATCCTATTATGGTTTCACTCAAATTGATTTCCTAATCAGCAACATACCCAACCAGACATGTATTAGCAAGGTTTATATGTTGACTTCTATAAGTAGGGTATCATATTATGGAGGATTTCATGATATGCATCTCTCCAACCTCATGTAAGAATGATTGATAATAATAATACATCCATAAATATATATGGAACTACATGACATTCAATGAGATATACAATAGAAAATTTTTACGTGTAATATATATCTACTTATTAGCTCATGAATCTATTATTCAATATCTAATATGAAATCAATTGTAATCTGTATAATAATATATTCAAGCTAAACATTACATATTATTACAACCCATTATACTCGGTGATAATAATTAATGATGGAAAAGTAAAAATTTTTACTTTGAGGGGATATTTATCATTTATCCATTCATTTAAAATATTTTGACGCACACATGAATGAATAATAAATGTATATTTTCATTATTATAATAACAAGATACATTTACAACCATTAAAAATACTCTCTTATAGAGATATAATATGAACCGATTTTAGTTACTGTAGAAATGGATTCATATCCAAAGCATTAATTCCATGTTTAATTTTGGTCACATTCTGATGTGACCATCTATTAAAATAATATGAATAACCACTTAGTGAATGACATTTATGAATCAAGAATGTTTGATTATTGGGGAGATATAGGAATAATTTTCTTTAAATTAAATACATTAAACTTATAATCAAACTATTTAACATGGTAACATTAAATTTTAGAGTGTTAAGTTTTATTGTCTATATTAAACTATTTATATGCATATCATCATCATATTTGGAACCTTTTACATTACACTTTTTACTTGGAATATTTTGAAATCAATGTAACTGGTTATGTGATATCTTTACAAACACATCCAAAACATATTTTTGGATAATATTATATCCATATTTTTTGTTTAGTAATATAACCCTTTAAATATAATTTTATCACCATACCATAAAATCTTTTAGGATAAAGTTTTTCTCACATCATTATTGTTAACATATGTAACCATATATATTTCCCATTTCAAATATTTACAAAAATTTTATGAAATCAAGTGAATTTCACTTTGTAAATAATGTAGCATAGTAGTGATATTTACTTTATCATAGAAACTAAATGTGAATAGTTACATTTTTATTTACTGTCACATACCCTAACTCTTTACTGTATTAAGAACAAATATATCTCAAACTCAAATGGGATCTATATTTTATTTGTTAAATATGAACTTCACTATGTTAATACATACACCCAACAAAATCTTAGACATCATATTCTATTCATAATATATTTCATTGATTCAACTAATACTAAATTGTGTTTTCGGAAATAAAATTCATTTCCTTTAGTATGAATATGATTAAAATAATCTATTATTTCAAAAACATAAATGGAATTAAATGGGTTTGAAACCGTTCCTTCTATAAAAAATATTTTATAAAAATATATCATCAATGGAAGGATTGAACATGTTCCCTCATATATTAAAAAAAATCTAGTTAAACACATTTGTCTTGTATAACCAATTATATACAAATCAACTTCACAAAACATGTTATACAAATATAATGAATCCTAAAACTTGTGTATACATTTAATCATCTCATAAAAACTCTTTGAGTTCACACATCCTCTATAATCATATATGAAAAGTGAGATGAAGATACAGATATATTACCTAGATTCATCCAAGCATGGAACATTCCATTATATTATAAATCTTGATGTGTTAACTATTTACTTCATCTTATGAATATAAACTGCATGATCTATAAATTATACCATTGATTCTGGACTCATGTATATTTACAACACTTTGTTAAATATGCATTTGGTATCACTTACCCTTCAAAAAATTGAAGAATTAATTTATATAATAACCTTACCTGATATGGACATTATATGTATTTTCAAAAACTCCATTACATATATAATTGAAAATACAATCATATAATAGTATTTTTACTCCATTCCTGATATCACTATGATTTTATTAACTTGATATGCTTTTTAAGGAAATATTTTGGAACTTTAAAAAAAGAAATTTTCTTGTCAAGATCTATTACCAAATTTTACAATCAATATGTTATTAATTGAATGACATTATATTCCTAGTAAATCCATTATAAACACTTTGAGAATATCTAGTAAACCATTATCAATGAATTAAATATTTTTTTGAAGCATTCCCTTAATCATAATAACATAAATTATCAAATGAAAACAATAAATTTTAGACTCCTCTTTAAATCATGTTATTGAATTAAACTAATCATAACATATGTTTAAATATAGAAATTACATTTCATTTAATCAATAATTCTTTAAAATATCTTTTTAATAGCTAAATGTGTTATTGCTCACATTATATCAAGAGTATGACTATGATTTAAATATCCATGTTATCAATATAGAAACTTATTTTCTCTACTATATGAAAAACAAAATTCAGGACACAAAACTCTTAAAACATCTAACAATATTTATATTTATAAAATGTAGTAAAAATGTATTTTATATCATATATCAATTATAACAGTAGAATTAATTTCTATAACTAATAATTATTTAATTAAACATCATGTCTCACCAACTTATTAATATATTCAATCATATTGAATTTCATTTGATGTACCCAATAATATTCTATATGTGATACTGAAATCATTGATGTAGCCATTTATATTGAGTACATGATGGTGACAAAGAATCCATTAGTAATTTTTAATATAATTACATTTAAACACAAAAAAACCCATTCTACATTACCAATATAATGTTGATTTTTTTATAGAGAAACATAAACACTTGGTTATATAGGTAATAACAGTTCTAACATGTAGAATATCTTTTTTTATTAAGAACTTTTCTTAAGAAATTTTTTATGGAGTTTCATAATTAAAATCCTTATTTCAATGATTAATATGATGTAAATTTTGTGATGATGATGATTTTTTCTATAATAGTAATTTTAAAAATATTTAATTAATTTCATATATATTTTAATTATGTAATTTTAATAAATGTGTTCCAACTAAAAATGATGACCCTGTACATCATATCAATTTGCTGAGCAAATATTAATATTTCAAAAAACCTTAAACTAGTTATCACATAAGAAACCCACAATTTATTAGTTATCTAGACATCCCAATAACAAAAAAATCTCACCCATTAATAGTTGATTGGATAACTATTTATCACAATATGTCTTATGGATTCACTCAAAATTAGTCCCTTGGAATCCAAACTATTTGGGATTTCATTCTAGTGTAACCCATATAAAATGACAAGAATAAATCAACTATATACAATAAAGGGATTCTCCTACTCATTTCCATAGTACGGAACACTGTGATCATGATATGCTGATATATTTATTTCATTATTTATGATAATCCATGGGTACTCTTATTGTGGTCAACAACACTAGAATAATGGATTGTGGTCTTCAACTGTGACTCTTTTTAAGGGATCACACACATTATTTGGGGTGGGGGTTTCTTTTAAAGTATCATTAATTTAATATATATCATATTCATATTAAAATCAAAACTATTACATCTAATTATATTATTACACTCTCATATTTTATTCCCCTTTTGTTTATGAATTCTTCTAGTAGTTTTGTTTTGGAATCACTAATACAACCAACAAATTAATGTGTTCACACCATGATAATCTATAACTCTTTAAAAGACCCTCATTATTTTGTTAATAACAAAAAAAAGACAAATATATTAAAAAATATCTAAATTCATCAAATTCATAAGCTATATAAACTCTTTATATGAAGTCATATAGTTATAAGAGATTGAAAAAAATCCACATAAGTAATCTCAGAGCGATAGATAGCCAAACACATTCACTTTCCAAGTCATGGTAATCCTATAATAAATTTGGTGGGTTGACCAAAATTTCTTATAATGGGGATTCTATACTGAATAGATAATTACATTCAAGAAAACAGTAGTGAAAAAACTATTCCCAAAAACTACTCTCAACCTCATAACTAAAATTCAAATAGAGGTCATGGTAGATGAAAACTACATATTATTATATCAACATGGCATGATATTTAAGGCGTATCATAGAATATATTCATCAAATGAATTTTGTAATATAGTTATTTATAGTATAAATTATTTATAACTACGAATAAAATAAGGAATAATATTTAAACACATGAATAGTTCAAATATTAAAACATGAGATAAACATTTATTAACATTTTAGAAAAATATTACATTAAACCATTTTATAATTTCAAATTTAACCTTATAGAAATTATATAAATTTGATTTTAAAAAAATTATATTATTTCCAATATGAAATCATTCATATTTATCATAATATGGTATTTCCCTATAAAATGTATAATATTATTTGAATTGAAAACTCTTTATAATTCATTTTATATTATATAAACCCTTTACGAATTCTATATATAAGATAATTAATTATTATATAAACATAAATCATGTTATTAGTAATAAAACTTTCATTTGGGATTAAATAATATCACAATAAATCCCCATTAATTAGATCCACATATAATAAATTATTGATTAATTAAAAATTAATATTAAG
Organism: Viscum album; assembly: GCA_963277665.1. Taxonomy (NCBI): domain Eukaryota; kingdom Viridiplantae; phylum Streptophyta; class Magnoliopsida; order Santalales; family Viscaceae; genus Viscum; species Viscum album. The sequence goes on along the minus strand of OY728163.1, from coordinate 1,635,595,660 downwards.
GAAATTTAATAGCTATATTTTTTTTAAAAAATATGTCAAATTTATGAGCTATTCATAAATAAATGATTATTATAAAAATTATATAAATTAAATAGAATATAATAAATTTATATTACTATTAATATGAACCCTTTAACATTTTATTTAAAATAGAATTTAGATGATATTTCCTGAATTTCAAAAATGTTATAATTCTATATCATTTATATAAACATTTTTATATAATCTTAATATCATTTATGTTGGAAATTATAAACTCATTATAAATTTCATTTTATGATTTATAAATTAACCATTTATTTCTATATCATAAATCTTGTAATTTTTTTGACAAAAGGAATTTGAATGAAATTTCTCAACTAACCACAATAATTTTATTTTTAATTAATTTACTAAAAAAATATATATTTATATATGGATATTTTAAAATACCATCTCCATGATTTATAACTAATTTTTAAGAAATATATTTAAATTATAAATTAAATTCTCTTTATTAAAGTAAATATTTTATTTATTTTTAAAAATAAGAGTAATATATTTGAACATTTCATATTTATTTTCCTGTCGAAAAATATCAGTTTATTATTAGAAAATATATTTCTTAAATTAATATACATATCAATTAGTTAAAGAAGACTACTACCTGATTCCACTAATGGGTTTGTAATATCCTCACATAATCATTTATAGAAGATGATAACCCAGACATAGGCAGTTCTATCTTTGGGAATCATTGTGTATGTAAAACTGTGAAAACAGAGTACTTAGAAATCACCAATGACAATAGTTTTCTTACTCATTGTAGAATAATTCTTGATAAATATCAGGTAGAAGTGAAAAAAAATATCCATGCCTCTAAGGGGGTATACTAACCAGTGGATCCATAGTTGCATAAGGTTGATACTGTAATTTTGAAGGGGTTTCAGCGCCATCATCTCAGACTTTGAATTGTAGTGTTGGACTAAGATAGAAATGAGAGGCTTGATTTTAATTGTTTGACTAGAATAAGAGGTATCACATCCAATTATACAGTCATTGTTGTGGTGTTTCATTAAATGTAATCTTTTTGGCCATATTAATGAATCTATATACATTTATTCCCATAATTTTTTGTATAATATTAATTGAGAGATCATGAAAATAATTCCATTCATAATGGATTATAACTGATAATGATACTCTTATTGAGAAATATATATATCAAATATATATATATATATATCATCTCCTGTATTTAATACATGAATAAAAATACATACATAAATTGAATTAAATTAATTATAAACATTTTATATACAATATAATATTATCTATTTATACATCTGCATATCTATGTAAATGTAAACCCCCTACACAACCCCTTCTAGTCATTTATACCCATTAGAAAGTCCACTTTTTCTTCAAATTGTAAAACTTGTTGAGATTGTTTTATTGTTGATCTAATAACCTCGATCATGGTCCCACTCCTGTAACATTAGACTAAACTCCATTATCTAATGTCTCCCACATATATCTTCTTAATTTGGACCATGTGGTTGTGGATCAAGCCATAATAGAAAAATTTCGAGGACTTCAATTGATCTACATTTAATTCCAAAAAAATTATAATATTGATCATTATTCCTATACGAGCCTATTTTTATGATCATGAGACTTTACAATCAAACAAAAGGTATACTAAAAACTTCATTGAACAGAAAATTCACTATCATATAACATAGATTTCTTATCCCCATCCCTAAGTAACAAATGTTTTGATTTTATTAAAAGTGACATCTCATTTAAGTTGAATTTTAAATTTTCCTTATCAATGCAGTGAATCCAAAGACAACCTTCCCTGGTCAGGGAAAATATAGGTATAATTTAATCTAATTTCATCAATATTACAATATGTTTGAATTTCCATAGAAATTATTTTGTAAAACCATTATGAATCATTTTAATGTCTTATGCATTTAAGTGTCCAATTTTTTCAAAATTATAAATATAACCAAATTATATCATAACCAATCTTGTTGGATTCCCATCATGACCATCCCATAAAACATGACCAACATAAACGTTAAAATAATGATATAAAGGATATTTTCAAGGTACATAGTTTATACACATCGGTTTCAAAACCATCCAACTCAAAATTGGATTCTAAACTAAAATAAAATTTCTTCCCTTCATAGTATACAAACCCTTACCCATCTCACCTCCTAAATTTTAATGTAATAGTAGTAATGACCGGATCTTTTTGAATGATTTTTGTTTCCTAAAAATGTCGGTTAAATTTTGACACCGAAAAACTATATATCATTAATAATGAAGTATATTTTAATGTGGTCACCGGGTTTTGATCATTATGTGTGCATTGTTTAATTATAACAGTTGGCCAATTATGACATTCGGTCAATATGAATACTGGAAACTATACTCTTTACATTATGATTATTGTTTATAAATAGAAATAAAAATTGTTAGTTAATGAATAAAGAAGATTCCATGGCCCCATATAGTAGAATCGGGCCATACGAAATCTATTTATCAGAGCATGGGAAGGATGTTGCAACACTAGGATTCACACCCGACCAAGCCCAATCTAATCTTCAACATTTTAATCTTAAATGAAATATACTACAGGTGAAGTTCATGTTAGTAGAGATTACCACTCGAGCGATGTTATCTTATCCTCCCCAAGAGTCCATCACCATCGTGCAGCTTAACCTTAGGTCGTATGTGGGTGTTTTAAGAGATTATGTGTCAGAGGAATAGTTAATAAAATTTAATCTCATTTTTTAAATAAAAACTTTATTTCATCATTTCCATTTTTGGAATAATTTAGCATAAAAATTGAGATAGAATTTGAACTATTTATGTTTTAGGTAAAATTTGTACATTTCAAAGAGATATAAAATGTTATATTGAAAAAAAAATTATAAATAATATCTATTACAATGAAGTAATTTTATGAAAACACTCATTTTTAATTACAAATATTAAAATAATTTTATTTTTTCAAGTGTTGAAAAGTTTACTATGCAGTTTACTACGAATTTTTTATTTGCTATTATTTCTAATAATTAATTATTTCTAGAGTTAAATGTTATATTTATCATATTAAGATAATTATTATGATAAAATAATTTTCATTTTTGAATTCACATGGTCAATATTAGGTTAACGTGAAATTTGGATAATTTTATAAAATATTTTGTTTTTCAATGAATAATAAAAATATAGTTCTGAGTTTTCGGTGGGTTTAATGACATCATAATGATATAATATGAATTTTGAAATTTTTTTAAACTCTTATTCATTAATATATGATAATTGGTGTCCCGATTGGCTAATAGCATGGGAAATACCATTCATTTTCAAATACCACTGTTGAGGTATCCCCAGATATTTATAAAAAACTCCCTCACTTTTTCTATAAATACCCAAATATTTCTCCATTATATTTTATTCCAAATTTTCAATCCTAGATTAAATGATATTATTACTTGCCATGGAGTACTACCAATGTTTCTTTAATCCCCCAAGGTCTCGATAATCGAGAATTAGATGTTACACTTCAAATAAATGGTATCAATCACACCTCTCATTTTCAAGAACTACTTTTATGTCACGCCTTATTAATTTCTATTTTATTATGTTGGTAAATATCATTACATATGAAACATAATTTAAATATTATTAAAAAATTATTAGAGACCCATTATTCTCTAATCAACACATTTCATGAATTTTTTTGTGGCGTCGTTAGGTTCTAGAAATTTCGTAACGGAAATCTCAACATCAATTTTCCTTTAAAGATCCATTTTTTTGTGGTTTGTCCTTAAAATTTCCATATTATGTTCTTATGTTAATTTTTTATATCCCTTTACTATATTAAGAGTCTCTTATTAGTGGTATACCCTTGTATCTCCTCTTTCTAATGTATTCTAGGACCATGTTTCATACCCATTATGTTATAGAATTTTCTTTAGAAAATTTATCTCTTTTTATAATGAAATTATTTTATTTTATTTTCAGTAGTTCAAAAGATATTTACTATCTAGGTGTATTCAAATATATTTCAAAAATTTCTATTTTATTTTTTTATTAAAATACATGAAACCTTACTTCCAATTTCATGGGTTTAAAATTTCATAAAGATCTTGTTTTTAATGTTCTTTTTAAAACACCATGATGTTGATATAAAAACTATTTCTTTTATTCTATAAAGGATATTTATTAAATTTTTAATGATGATATATCTGGAACAAATGAAAATAATTACCTATTACGGTTTATACCTGATATCTCATCAATTCATTGTATAATGAATTTAATCTCTATAGGTGACATGTTTAATTATAACTTGGTCAATAACATTTTTAATTTTTTTGACACCTTGGGGATGGACCTTGGTGATATACTAATGAATTTATAAATAAAATGTTGTGCCAAATTTTCACCTAATTATTCATGTAAGTTTATTTATGATATATCTCTTTATCATATTCTTATGATATTCATCATGTTCTTATTGATATTCCTCAAGATCACAAGTAAACTGTTTCTATTGTTATCCCTTACTAGGCCTTAAGCTCACTATTTTCTTTGATGCATGTCCCCATTTTATGAGATTCCATAAATATATACAAGATGAACCATGAATAAACCTTTCAGATGGAATAGATTTTTTATGGTTTCTTGTATTATATTCCATTTTTCTAAGACACTAAACATTAAAAGATCATCGGTCTATAAAATAATATATAAAGTTATCTAATAAAATAAATGGATTCTATAGATGGTATCAAATGGAGTTATAGTTATTTATGTAAATTTGAATTTCAAATCATTAGGAAAACCCATGGAGAAAAGATTAAAAATAAGAAAAAATCCAGTTATTTTGGTAAAGTATTATGTAAGTAGTTTCTAAATAAAGAAATCATTATCTAGATACAAACAAGTTTATGTTTCTCTTGCATATATGTTTTTAGGGGTAAAATAAAAAAACCCTTTGATCAATACTCAAATGGGAACTGGTACATGACAATGATCCTTGCTTCACTCCTATTTTGATACTATTTTGTGATATATTTGGTTAATTACAATCTTTTAATGAAACGTTGTGAAGGATTTTTATTAAATGTAATTGTTGTTAAAGAACAATATATTTATGAATGATATTTTAAGATATGAAATTACCTTAGAATTATAATTTTATTAAATAAAACATGTTTCCCAATAAGGTTTTCTTATTTTATAAAATTACAGGAAATAAGAGGGACCATGTGAATAGTGAGAGCAATGGACCTTGAGTTGACCGACCTATAATGGAAGACATAAAAGAAAACCATCCAGCGAATGTTGAATCAACTAAATCATGTAATGGGAATTAATTTGAATCAATATGAGATACCAGTTTTAACATGAAGGGGAAAACATTATGTTGGGTCCTTTATGTGTTAATAACAACCTCATTTCAGTGGATCTACTAACCCATTGATTTTGAAATAGGGGATATTCTCTATAGAAAAGATATTATCGGTACTTCATTGTTCAAATAAATGAAAAGTCACTTTGGATATGTATCATTTAGAGAGATAAGATTATTAGTGGTGTGAAATGATTAAAAACATTAAACCAAGAGTGGAGATTGAGGATATGGAGTGGGAATATTTTAAGTGAATATTCTATAATAAATATATCCCTTATTCGATGAGAATAAGAACGGATAAGGTATCCCTTGAATTGAAGTAGGGGAATTAATCTATTGGTACCTATGAGATAAACATCACAAGAAATTCAGGTTATACCTCTATCTTATTCAATGATCCTAATGGGAAGGTTTATATATTTTTTAGTGGACTAATTCCTCATCTACGAAATAATTTATCCATATAAGACTATGAAAACTATGAGGAAATCATAAAGAGTGATATGAATGTTGAAGTGGAGTTCTGTCATACCCATCGGTCTCACAAGTTGAATGAAAATAAGGGATATTTGGAGCCAAACATGGGGAGGAGACTTGATCAAGGAATAAGAGGAATAAACGAAAATCTTTCCACATGTAAGAAATTTGGAATGAATCATTCAGAAAACTGCATACTCGGGAGCAGGAAATGTTATTATTGAGGAAGAGAAGGCCATATTGCTAGAAATTTTCATACTGAGGTGAATTTTCAACAACCCAACACTAAAAACAAATGGAAGATGGTGTAGTCCATACCTAAAGTCCAAAGCTTCATGTTTGGACATCTTCGTCACCTTTATAATAATTTTCCAAATATGTGGGAAGTGGATGTGAATCACCATCAACCTCGACATAGGCCAAGGGAGAATGTTCGGGATTTTTCTATAATAACTAAGGAGGTTGAAGCTCGAAATGAAGTGGTGTTAGGTACTCTTGATGTTCCCTCACTAATTGAAAGTACATTGTTTGATTTTTGTTCTAAAAATTCCTTTATTTCATCCAAAATTTTAATGTATATAGAATAAATCCCTGATCTTATAGAATTATAAATTTTATTCAATAATCATAGAGGTATTATCAAAAAAATCAATAGTTTATTGATATTATAGCATTCACTTTGGGGAGAACAATCTCATCTAAAATCTAGTAGTAATTCTCATTATGGAGTTCAATATTATACTTGGGATGGTTTGTCTCTCAAAGTATAATGCTAAAATCAACTACAGAATCAAGGAAATATCAATAGTCTTGAATGGAAATCATATAATTGTTTTCAAATGAGAGATATTTAAAATTGATATTTTTTTAGAAGCACCACATTTAGCCTTATTTATGGAGTTGATCGATGAAGATGATGAATGAAATGAATGTATATGAGTAGAAATTTCTTCCATCTTTCAGGAATACATTGACATATTTCCAAAGGAGTTACCTTGAACTCCCCTGGAAAGATAGGTAGTGTTATCCATTGAACTCATGCATGGTTCAATGAAAATATTAAAAGAACTGTATAGAATTAAAAATGTAGAGTTAAAGGAATTAAATAAACAACTCCAATATATTTTAGAGAAGTGTTTTATCCAACCAAGTGTGTCTCCTTGGGGATCACATGTTCTCTTTATGAAGAATAAGGAAGTATCAATGTTTCTATGCATTGATTATAGAGAACATAACGGTATCACAATGAAGTATAAGTATCATCTTCAAGGAATCAATGATTTATGTGAATAGATATGTGTGAATTAGTTCTTATATAAGATTGATCTTTGATCTAGTTATCATCAATTCTGGGTGATGAAGGAAAACGTTCCAAATACCAACTTTTGATGATATAAGCATTATGAGTAATTTTTTATACACTTCATCTTGACTAATGATCTTATTATTTTTTACATATTTTATTAATAGAGTTATTAAGGACTACCTTGATAATATTGTGGTAGTTTTTTTGATGATATTTCAATATATTAAAAAAATTAAGAAGAGTATGCAGATCATCTAAGGGTTATTTGGAAAACATTGTAGGAGGATATAATTTTTGGAATGTTCAGAAAATTTGAATTTTGCTTACGATATTTTTAATTCATTTGGAATATCATATCAATTGAAGGAATCATAGTTGACCCTACGAAGAAAATGATGTGGAGGAGTGGCATTATCATATAATAGTAACTATGATTTTTAGTTTCCTTGGATTAGCAAGATATTATCAGAACTTTTGTGGAAAACTTTTCATGACATTCTAATATACTAACCATGTTAACTCAACAAGGTGTTATGTTTATCTAGACAGAGTGTAAAGAATGTTTCCAAGAGATGAATAATAGATTGGTTACTTTATCCATTTTAAGGCTACCCTCTATTGGAGATGGATTCGTTATTTTTAGTGATTCTTCTCCTAAATGGATTGGGTGTGTTCTCATAGAAAATTTCAAGGTTATTGGTTATGCATCAAGATAGTTGAAGCCTTGTATGAAGAATTGTCAAACACAAGATACGGAGTTGGCCTAGTTTTTTTTCTCTGAAGATATGGACGCACTATCTTTATGGGTGGAAATGTGATATATACACAAACCATAAATGTTTAAATTATATTTTTCATGAAAATAAAATAAAACATGAGACAAAGGAGTTGGTTGGAACATCTTAAAGATTGTGATTGTTCAATTCATTATCATCCCAGAATAGAAAACAATATCACATATATATTAACTATGAAAGCACTTGTTGTGCTGTAAATGATGTGGATTCAAAGAGATCCTTTGATTAAAGACATAGTAAAACTAGACATGGGAATCAAAGGGGATGGGACATCATCGAACCTATCTGAAATTATTTCTGAACCATCATTATTAAAGGAGATCAATAAATATCAAAGGGAAGATCCTTTATTTTTAAAAGGAGATGGAGGCTGTGAAGAATGAGACGTTTCATGAGTTCAATATTGATCAAGAAGGTGTAATGAAATTTCATACAAGATTATTTGTACCATCTATTATGGAAATAAAGTATAATATTATGGATGAAGTTCATTGTTCTACTTTCTCTATACATCCTAGAATCACAAAATATTATAAGGAACTCATGATAATTATTTGTGGGATAAAATGAAAATGGATATTTCATACTATATTTCAAGGTTACTAGAGTGTCAATAGGTGAAGGAATAGAGAAAAAAATATTAAAGGGGGTATTAAATCCACTAACCATATCATCGTGGAAGTGGGAAAATATAACTATAGAATTTTTCATTAGCCTTCTAAATGCTTCAAAAGGAAACAATGTGATATCAGTTTTAGTGGATTGTCTCACCAAGTATTCCCATATAATCTCTTTTTTGGAAGATTTATATCTTGGCCAACATTCTATTTTATACATAAAAAATGTGGTAAGGTTTCATGGTGTTCTACATTTTATCATATCTGATCATGACCCAAGGTCACATCAAAATTCCAGAGAATTCATCCACATGATCTGAGTACCGAATTGAATTTCAGTACAGCCTATCATCCCCAAACTAATTTTCAATATGAAAGGACAATTCGTACACTAGAAAAAATGATATGAACATTCTCATTAGAATTTATAGTTGGATGGGATCAACATATCCTATTAGATGAGTTCTCAAACAAAAACTTCTTTTATTCAATATTTCTAATGAAAATCTATAAAGATCTATATGGGAAGCTATATATAACTCCAACTTGTTGGGATTAAGCTAGTGAGGGAATACTTCTTGGGCCTAATATTGTGAAAATGATAATATAAAATGTTATTTCCATATAGAAACAAATAATGTCTACTTAGAGTTGGAAATGGAGTTATGTTGGCAACTATAAAATGTACTTGGAGTATGGTGTTGGTAAAAAATTCTTCCTTTGAATTTCTCCATAGAAGAGAGTCATGAGTTTTGTTATGAAAGGGAAGCTCAACCCTAGGTGCATTTTACCCTATGAAATACTCTATCGAATTGGAGTAGTGAACTGTTGACATTCACTTCCTCCAAATCCTGCACAAGTTCATGATATTTTTAATATATCAATTTTGAGGAAATACATACCTGGCCCTTCACAAGTACTGAATCCAGAGGTGGTATAATTCGTACATGAAATCTATTATGAGGAGCATCTAGTAAAGATCTTTGGAAGTAGAGAAAAGGTTCTACATAACATGTCTACCCACCTGTTTAAAGTGTTTGGGAGGAACCCCAGATATGAAGAAGAAACATCAGAACCAGAGCATGCAATGAGGAAAAAGTATCCATAAGTTTTATCAACAGAGTGAACAAGATGAAATTTTGTGGATGAAATTTCTTAATGGAGGAAGAATGTTATGACCCAATATTTTTGAATGATAATTGTTTCCTAAAAATGTGTTTTATATTTTGACACAACAAAACTATATCTCATTAATAATGATGTAAATATATTTTATGGTGACCATCGGGTTTTTTAAATTATATGATCGTTGGTCAATTATGATTGCTGGTTAATATGACAGTTTAAAATTATACTCTTAACATTGTGATTATTGTTTGTAAATAGAAATGATAATGACTAGTTTAGGATGAAAGAGAATTCGATGGCCACAACCAATAAAATCAGTCCATACAAATCCCACCTGTCATATCTTCGAAAAAAGGTAGCTTCATTAGGCTTCACACTTGACCATTACTATGACAAGCTTCAACATTATAATCTAGAATGAAATCACTTATGTGATGATTTCAACAGAGTCGATATTACCACTTGGGTGATGTCATCTGAGCCGCCCCAAGAGTCTATCACCATCACCCAACTTACCATTAGGTCATATCCAATCATTCTAAGGGGTTATGTTTCAATACCCTAGTCACTTAAAATGTAATCCCATTGTTTAAATAAAAATTTTATTTCATCATTTCCATTTTATGAATAGTTTTTCTTAAAAATTGAGATGTATTTTGATAAATTGATTAATCTATTAAAAATTGTACTTTTTAAAGAGATATAAATTATTATATTGAACTATTTTTTATTAATAATTTTTATTATAATGAAATAGTGTCATAAAAACACTCATTTGATTTAAAAATTATTTGATAAATTTATTTTTTCCAACTGTCAAAAATTTTACTATGCAGTTTAATATACATTTTTTGTCTGCTGTTATTTAAAATAATTGTGTATTTTTAGAGTTAAAAGGTTAATTTATCATATTTATAGAATTTTTTTTAATTAAATTTCATTTTTTTATTAAAATTTTTTATATTTGGTTATGTATAATTTTTGATAAATTTATAAAATATTTTGTTTTTTAGTGAATAGTAAATATAGAGTTTTCAGTATTAGGGGTGTTTAATGAAATCATAATTATGTATTATGTAATTTAAAATTTTGTTCAACTATTGTTCATTAATATATTATTTGAGGTGTCCCATGTGGAAAATACCATGGCCAAGCCCATGGTTTTTCAAATACCACTACTGAGATGTCCTCATAAATTCATAAAAAACATGGTCACTTTTGTTATAAATATGCATCCACTCCTCCATTATATTTCATTCCCAATTAACTATACTCAAATATATGAGACTATTACCTTCCAAGGAGTCCTCCCAAGGTTCCCTCAAGTCCCCAAAGTCACTATCATCATGTTTTTGAAGTCACTCTTCAATGTAAGTCAATCTACCACCATTCTATTTTAAGCACTTCTTTTAGGTTATGCCTTTTTTATTTATATTTTCTTATGTTGGGATTTTTCATTAAATATCCATATTACTATACATATTATGTAAAAATTTTGAAACTCCCATTTTTCTATCATCAAATCATTTTTTGAAATTGTCTGTGACGTCGTCAGGATGCTGAGACTTTGTAAAGGGAATCTCAAATTCTCTTTTCCTTTAAAGTTCACTTTTCTATGTGGTTTGTCGATAAAATTTTCATAATATGTTCATATATCCCTTTATTATATCCATTTAATGTTTTTAGGTTATTTTATTTATGATATAACCTTGTCCCCTCTCATTCTAATGTTATTTAAAACCAGGTTTCATTCTCGTTATGCAGCATAATTGTTTCTTCACAAAATTTAACTCTTTTACCAAGAAATTCCTTTATTTTCATTTTTGAATACCCAAACCACATTCCTCACAAGGTTTATATACATAGACCTAAAAATGGTCGATTTTATTATAGGGTTAACATACACAAAACCAACCTTCTTATTTCAAAGGTTTAAAATGACATAAAGATCTTTTTAATGAACTTTTTAAAACACTATGATTTTGATACGAAACCTGTTTCATTTATTCTCCAGGGGTTATTTGGGAAATTTTTAATGATGATATGAAAATAAATACTTATTAATGGTACACCCTTATAATTCTCAAATGCATTGGGTAATGAATTTAATCTCTAGAGGGGACATGATTTATGATACCTTGGAGAATAATAATGGTAATTTTCATGACACCTTGGGGAGGGACCTTGGTGATATTCTTATGAATGTATAAATAAATTTTTTTATACATATTTACAAGTAATTAAACTAGTAATTTTATTTATAATATTCCTATTTATCATGTTATTATGATATTCCTCATGTTCTTATTGATATTCCTCAAGATAAGAAGTAAATGATTTCCCTCGTGATCCTTTACTGGCCCTTATGCTCACACATTCCTTTGATGTATGTACATAGGATTTGAGATGCAATAAATTTTAATTGGATGAACCTATTATAATCCTTTTTGGTGGTGTAGAATATATTTTCATGTCTTCATGTATTATGTACTCTTTTTCTAAGACACAAAACATTAAAAAATCCCCTATTTGTAAAATGCTCTGTAAAGTTATGTAATAAAAAGTTTGGATGACATAATAGTGGGAAAAACATCATGTGAAAATCTATTATTATAAAATATCACTTAAATAATATACTTTTAGCTATATTTTCATGCCTTACTATTAACAAAATTTTCATCATATTTTCATAAAGCATAATTATATTCCAATAAATAAAGTATTTTTTATATACATTGTGAGGGGTAAGGGTGCACCGATCGAATGAAAAACATCTGATATTTAAAAGGACCAAACTAGGGATTTAATATAGAATACAAAAAAATTTAATCACTCATATAATATTAAATAATTAAAGAAATAACATATAATACATGGATTTACATCCTTCGGTAAATTTAGGGCCTATGTGCATGGAACGAAAACCACACAACTCAAAATATTTATTAATGATCAAAAGAAAAGATTATAGAAGATATGAAAATAAAAAAAAATTATGAAATAATATTCACAAGAAAAAAAATAATACAATAACTATGAAAAAATACTTGGAATTCAAGATGTAATAGTCTGGCAGTTTAGATATCTTAAAAGTACACCTGTGAATCGAGTGTAGTGATCAATCCAAGAATTTTCCTTATAGATCACCTAGAATATGATTAAGATATCCTAAAATATGAATCATTATGAAATTAATTTTATGGAACGATTCTATTAAGGGATCCACTAAATATTTTACACTAGTGGTGTACACATGGAATGGAAGGTGCAAGATATCATATCGATGAGAATGAAGATCCCTTTGAAAAAAAATGAATCCTAATAATGGAGAGAGAATATAGGAGTAGAATTATAGAGCATATAAAAAAACGTGAATTGGGGGTTTGAATGGATGGGGTTTAGTGTTCATCAATTACACATACAACTATTTTCTATTGAAATAGAAACAAGAATCCAGAGCTACCACAATGCCTTACTAAAATAAGTACCCAGTGGTGAAGATAAAAGGATCCCAATGTTGGATGGTAGAGATTATATAGGAATAAACCTCAATAAAAAAACTATAGACAAATCATGTTTCAATCATTGAGTCAGTATTTCCACAAGCTATAGGTTGGCCAAAATACAAGGCCCAAAAAAAGAGGCCCATAAATAATGGAATATTTATAGAGAGAACATCCATGTATAGTAGAAATAAATTGATAAATATTAAATTAAAAAATATACTCATTCATGAGGATTAAAATTATATAAAATAAATACTTGACTACATGGAATTTCAATCTGAAAACAAAAGAACAGTTCACAAACATCCACTATTTTCAACTGAAATTTGTGATGTTCTCTTACCTAGGGTTATAGAATTGGAACTAAGAATATTTTTGGAAGGAAAACGTGAATTTATAAAATACCATGGATTTAGTCAAAATATTAGTTTTTTAATTTCATTGTGTAACTTGTGGAGACAAATGGTTCCACATTCTATAATGTCTCTAATAAAATTTGACCTAATGTATTTTTTTTGATTTACAATGGAAAAATATTTTCTTCATTAAATGTGATTTGGACTGATGTCACTATAAAAATTAACTGTATAATTATATATTTTGAGTTCAAAAAACAAGACACCATGCCATTATTCCTCTTTGATAGGTTTGTTCAAAGTTATATACTCTAATTATATAGTTGAGAGGGAAACCACATACAACATGTTACACTTCCTTGAAATAGGGCCTCCAAAAGTAGTGAATGAATAACCAGTCAAGAAATTTATTGAATCAATATTCCCTACAATGTTAGTACATACATATCTAACTATAAATTTAGATGTATGAATATTTATACAATAAAAAAATAATTTTTTTTAAATAAATGACCTATATCGTTGAATCCATTTTAGGGAAATCCAGTGTGGCTTTCTATTTGTGGCCAAAAACCTACTAAAGATGCAGATTACAAAGGATATGTTAGACCAAGTGTAGAACATTCTATACATGATGCTTCCAACAATATTAGAGTAGTAAATACTCGATATTAACTTAATATCATTCGTAGTAGTAGGTTCTTGGGACAATAAAAATTGAAAATGTTTTCCAATATGTAATGTAATATGTATTAGATCTTCAAATAGGTATGTACTCGGAATAATTAAAATAAAATCATTATGTGATGGTTAAATAAGTTTACTATGAATGTTCATAATTATCTCAACATTTATAATTATATTAGCTATACCTAAGTCATTAATTTCAAATGTTTCTTTTAATTTAGATTTTACAGCATTAATAATAATCATGTCGTTGAAAATTATAATAAAAATATAAAAATACAATAGAAAATAAAATATTCATACTTTAGTTGATTTGATATAAACACAAGCATCAAATTTGATCCATGAAAATTGGTTATCAATCATAAGAGAATGAAATTTTTGTACCATTTGCTTAAATATTGTATTAAATTAATCAAGGACTTGTTAAAAATTAAAACATTGTCTAAATTGCAATATCTTGAGTAACCATTCTTAGGTTTCATATAAAGATTATTATTTTAATAACTTTGTGAAATATCATTCACATCATCAAGTTCTTTAATGTGAATGTCATTATGGGGTGGAAAAGAAAACTACATCCTAATAGAATAATGCCTAACAGTAGTGAAAAAATCAATAGAATAGTAAATTCCTATTAATTAATGGAATGCCTTAGTAACTAATATTTCATTGTATTTAATTTTATTCATAGTAGTTTTTTCTTAGTCACGTTGATAAATCCAGTTGATACTAATTAATTTAGAATATGTCGGTTATTTAAAATAGACCAAGTGTGTTTTTTATTATGGAATGCATTTCTTAATCTGTGGAAAACCAAAATTTTTAGAGTATTTTCCATTAAGATATTGATTATAAATGTGATAATCATCAACAAAAAGATCCTAGGATATATTAATGTCATAGTAATCCATATCATATTTATTTTACCTGGTAAGAAATATAGGCTCTCTTTTGACTCTATATAGGTATATTTGGATGTCTCTAGCATTGGAAGGTGTTTTTGTTTCGCAATATAAACTATAATTTGAGTTAGAATTAGAACAGTTTATGGGATGATAATTAGGTTTAGTGGGATTGATTGTTTCCTCAAAATGGGATGGTGGATTGATTTCATCGTCTTGTTCTATGTATTGACCTCCCCAATTAGTTTTGGAAGACTTGGATTTAGGAGAGGACTCATGGAACGCCACATCTATAATTATGATTCATTTATAGTAGTCGGGGTTTTCAACCCCAATTTTACAATATTTTAAACCCTTTTAATACAATACAAATAAACATTTAAGGGCTCTAGGTTCAAGAAAATCCATCTAAGTGTTGGGATAAATAGTACCGTTGAAAAATATTAAGTATCTATAAGATGGTATCATTCCATTAATTAATTATTTGTTGGTATGAAATTTATTCGGAGAAGAAGGGAACCTATTAATAAGGTCTAAAATAATTCTTTTATCCTCGAAGAAAAAAATATTTAGTTAGAATCTGTATTTCAAGCATGCTTTAGACTATTTCTAAAATAGTTTTATTCATTCATTTTGGAAGGCCATTTTATTGGTGTTTTCCCCTAATAGTTTTATGTCTTTTAATACCCTCAGATTCATAAAATTGAATAAAGTCATTGGATAACTTTTCTAAGCCACTAAAAGTTATCATAGTTTTATGCTTTCTCCCAAACTAATTTTAAACTAAATGTTTCCATATTTTAATGGTATGGAATACATAAGATTTATTTTTGAAGATATAAATCCAAATATTTATTGACAATACATATATAAAAACAAAAAAATAAGAACCCCCACTATTAAAAATAGTATTAACATACATGATAGGTCAAAATGAATGTATTCTTAGGGGAAAACATATTTAAAATTGATCTTATTAAAGGTGACTCTATTATATATTTCCAACACAAAATCACCCCAAAATAAAAGGATTCTTGGTATTATGTAACTCAATGGACCTTTATTGATGAGTTCTTCTAGACCCTTGAAGATTACATTCCTCAATGTCCAAGCCTTAGTCTAGTATTATCAGCATTAGTGGTATAGACACTACCTAAATTTTTTGAAAGGGTCTACCAATTCAAAATATATATATTTTTAATGGGATAACTCTTAATGAAAGATCTATATACTTAGGGGGGTTATACAACCAATTTTAGAACTAAAAGTTTGTCCATTTTAGTATAGAACCCCTAAATAAATCATTTATCTATGAGGATTGGGAACCCACCAAACATCATGTAATGAGATTATGGAATATTCATTTAGTTCTATTATAACTGAACCTATTCCCACAACCATATACCCTTTATTATTCCCTAAGAGGTTATCTATTTATACAGTATATAACAATTTTAGGGAACACTATCTAAAAGGACACATGTAAAATGAGAATATTCATTCAAGGACCCATTCATAATTAAGATCATTACTAGACACAATTAATAATTTAGTAGTTTCATAACTAGAGTATACTAAAAGGTATTAGTCAGTGGTGTTTTTAGATTCATGTTCTTGTTTGACATTCCTATACTCAGGATAAGTTTTCTAGGGATTTCCATAGTAAAATAAAACATCGTTACATTCCCTATAATTAAACTTATGATTTGGTTCTTTATTCTTCTTACTTTTATCTTTATTTGAATTTTTCATTTTACCTCTAGAATTTGGTGTACCCCAATTAATCAATCTATTTATCTCAACATTTATTATAGTTTTAGAAAGTAATTCACTGGAGATAAGGATATACTTAAAATTTAAAGGGTTAATGAGTCTTAAAACCAAATCATGGTTTTTAGTAAGGTTCTATAGGTTTATTATAAAAAATTAGAAGGATAATTTCTTGATATTTATCTTAAGAAGTTACATTTTTATACGATAATCAAACATGACCTTGATGAAATCATCTAAATGGGAAATTACTGAATTTCTTGGTTCCATATTAATTGTAAAAATCTTTTATTTTATATAAATCATCCCAACAAAAGAATCATTCATGTAATTTTTTCAAGTTTAATACATACACCTACATTAGTATATTCATTGGAAAATTCCTTAAGAATTCTATCTCATGATGAAATTATAATATATCTATGTTCATTTTAAAAACAATAGGGGAAGCGTCATGTTATTCGGTGACAGTCTTTCCAGTTACGTTAACAAATAAATGGGTTTCTTTATCCCATAAGGGTATAAACTAGGTCATCATAAACTAGCCAAGCTCTCATATAAATCCACGATTCATTAATGTCATTGTCCCTATAAAATTTATAGATATTGATCCTAGTTTTGGATGTGATTACCAAAATTAGTATAGGTGGAGTTCATACAAACAATGTTCAGTACACACCCTCTACATCTATACAATATCACGTGTAAATGATGCTTAACCCACTAGATTTTGTGATACTGATTAATTAATGGAGAAGACAGTGGATCCAATTACTAAGAGAATACTAAATAATGCAATTTATGAAAATAAATAAATGTTGAAATTGAAACAGAATCCAATATTTAAATTAAAGAATATGTATGAAAAAAAACAAGTGAGGCTCTGAAACCTCATTGTGAGTGGTAGGGGTGCACTATTTTAAGGAATAACACATTATCCATAAAAGAAAAAATACATGAGTTTTACTCATAGAAGACTAAAATAATACGATATATCATAAAAGATAAAAGTATTAAATAAATAATATAGATCACTTGGATTTAGTTTATTCGCTCGCATTGGGTCCTACGTGCACGACAATAACGCAAACTGACTCACATGATGGGCTAATTCAAAAATGAACATATTTGAGAAGATATGAAACATAAAAATTAAACATTTATCAAAATATTAAATCCAAAAATAGAATAAAAATTACTGTATGAAATAATTACAACACAAAACATAATTACACGATAGTCTTGATCTCTTCAAGGTTCACTGATGAAGCCGATGCAATGATCACTACATAGGTACACATTCTCAACATGGATTAAAAGTTAATGTTCCTCATGTGTGTTTATTCACAACACTTCCTTGATGTAAGGAAACCATCATGAGATCTATCAAAAATTGTATACCAGTGGTGTACAAGGAGGATGATAGAAGAAATATCTTCTCTTGATGAGGATGGAGAACCCTCCATCAATAATTATTCAGAAACATGGTGGGATAATTCCATAGGTTAATTTTGAGGTAAAAAATAAAAATTTAATTAAGTGTTTCAAATGGATAGGGTGCATGAGTCATCAATTCCCCTGACACCCACATTTCATTGAAAGAAACCCATTAATCAAGATCATCTATTATGCTTTGAAAAAAATCAAGAACCCATCATAAGAATAAAAAAGAATCGCATGTGTGTATAGTAAAGATTACATGGATGGAAGCATGAATCAGTGGATAGAAACAATTCATATGTGGATAAATGAGTCATCATTTTCGGGGGTAATAGGTCGATAGAATGTGGAGTCCTAGAAAAAAGAGGCCCCATGACAAAGAAAATGCCGAGCACAAATACCCAAATCTAGCAGAAATAATTTTTGGAAAATAAAACTAAAAAAATTTCATGCATAAGTATTAGAAGCATCTAAAAGGATTAATTGAAAACATTAGGGTTTGAAAATGAAAAAAATTATTACCTCTTTTATTTGATAAATAGGCCATGTATCATGGTCAGGATATTTAAAAATTGATAAAAAAAATATCTCAAATTTCTGAATTATAAGATGTATTAGTAACAAAACACTCATGTTTAACATCCTCCACTAATGAAAAAACCCACTTAACCAAGTCTCTATTCTATTGATCAGATAGATATATTTTATCAGATCATTAGTCAATTTTATCACATATTTATTTTCATTGACATAAGCCACAACGATATCACTTCCACTATCTGTTTCATGTTCTTTTCCATCCAATGTAATAACCACTATAAAATAGTTCAATGCCTATTCATCATGATATTTAAAATCATATATTTCATAACATGGATCATCCTATGAAGCTTAACTATGATTGGTGTAAATATACATTAGGTAATAAATAAATCTATCAACATTCCATAATTTCTTCCAAAAAAACAAAAAAATGTTTCCTTCAGTACCCCTATATATTAATTTACATTGCTTAATGATAACATCTCTGTGCATGAAACTGCTAATAAAAGAACGTTATTTTCTATATTGAAAGCAAAACATTTATGTCCAATGAAATAATTAATTAAACGAATGAACCAAGTATTTATTTTTTTTTAAAATAATTAAGATCAACTCTTCTTGTCTGGGTCAACATTATTGTGTAGTCCCGATTAATCATACTAGTAATACATATGGATTTTATTTTAGTTCCCAAATATATAACCAAAAAATATAAAACATGATACAATAATTTGATTAATAGTGAGAGTCAGAAATAATACATCAACATAAACACTCATTCATTTAATTCTCAATAATGGAATCCAATTTAAATGATTCCATCAACTAAGGAAGAAAGTTAATATAAGAAAAAAATTCCATGTTTATGTATAATATCTTCTTGAAGCTCCAAATTCAAATTTAATAAAAAAATTAATTTAAATTGATAAAATCATAAACAATTTTAAATTTCATAATCAATCATAGAATATATCAATATAAAAAGGTGTCCAAATCTTGAAAAGAATGAAATAAATGTGGAACTATGATTTTTACATGCTTCAAAAGTTGGCCTATCTACACGGGGAAGATGCACCCATATTTCAATTTGAAAATTGCAGTACAACAATGATAAAAACACTAAAAATAAAGAGGTGACAGAAAAGTCACAAGATGAAAATATTTGATTGTTGGGTTCTAGTAACCCCAAGACCTGCAATGAAGCTGACCTGAGGGTGCAGAATATAACACACTTTGGAAGAACACAAACAAATATTTCGATTAGTACAAAAATTAAAACAAGAACCATACCTCAAGATGAAACAATAATGTAAAACAATGGATCGAGGTCCCCTTACTAGGGCTTAGTCTCACTATCATGTGGATGAATTTGAGACTCCACACAATCTATGATATCCTTTGTGGTCATAAACACCTTCCGCTATCCTTTACACCATCTTTAGGTAATAAGGATCAACACGAAACATTATGGTCTCATAAAAATTCTCAAAAAAACTGGAATGATAGCCTATTATTCTCTACTTCTACAACAACTCTAGTGAATGAGATGGTATGAAAATAACACCTCTACCTCCACACCTCACTTTCACCATATCAACCCCCCAATCTGATCATCCCCATATTCAATTTCACTTAAAATGGTTAATAATTCATAGCATGAAAAGATTGAGGAGCTACTGAAGAGGGTTAATCATACAGAATTAATCAGAACCTCATGAGGATATGTGGTTGGAGGAGTAAATTCCTCTCACTAATAGTTACAATGGACATCTAAAAAACCAAGTTGAAGTTTTCACACATATTTAAAAAATGTGTATTCTAGGGGAGGCTAAAAATTTGTAGAGAAATAAGGCTGACAATAACTCTTAAGGAATCACCCTACCAATGAAATCCTAAGGGAATGGGAAAATATAATACCCAAACTTTATAATGAATATAAATTTATAAAAGTAATAAAACCCATTTAATTTTCAAAAAACATATTGAATAAAATTCACCAATCTCTACCAATAAAATTAAATGCACAATCCTACCCTCCACCCCCTAGCGGCTGATGTCGTGGAACCACATAACCTAACACATTGATTTGGGAGAACATGAAATACTAATAAATTCTAACATTACATAATTGGGTACTCTATGTGCATCTCAGTGACACACACATTACCGAAAAATGACAACTAATTGAAACTAGTAAATCACGCACATTATATAATTCTCATCAAAGAAAAAACATTATCCAACATGATACCATTACATATCAAAGTATTCTGTCATAAAAAACTTGCTTTCCAGAAGAAATCATATCATTAGAGGCTCAAATAGCTCACTTTCATCTACAATAATCAAATAAAAAACATCAGTACCATTCCTCAAATAGAGAACTCATGGAAAATAAAAATGCATGCTACGATCAAGACCAAAAAAGTGAAAATTTCCAATAAAATTGAAGAATCAAAATAAAACATCATATAATAAAAAGACACAAAAAACTTGAACAAAAAATATATAAATACTATGAGCATATAAAACACTTAAATAATAACCTTGAAACTACATAGGCATATCCATCATTATTGATCCCTTATGAGACATATTTAGAAGCCTCACACCTCGTGAAATAAAAAAACCCAAATTAATAAAGGTATAAGGCCCCAGAAACCACATCTGTAAATGGTGATAGTCTAAATCCACATTAATTCCCAATTAAATGTTAACAATAATCCTTAGGTATCATGATTTATATAAATCTCCACCTTAGTATGAAACCATCCCTAAACATCACACCACATAATTATAGTTAAATATATACAAATGTACCCTATGGAACAACGTAATGATCTGAATGCTGGATCTACCGTAAAATAATACTTGGAAGATGACACATGGAAAAAATCTCATTATCTACCAACCAAGCGTCTACCAAGAAAACACCTACACAAGCTACCCAGACCCTCAAATCATAATGAGTAATAACAGGGAGAATGAACATGAAAAAAATATTTTTCTATCATTCCGAACAGAAAATAGAGAAGGTCGCATAAAAAAAATACATGGCCTGATTAGTCAATGGAAAATTCCAGCATTCTATAAAACAATTTAAAAAGATATAGAATAATAAACAATAGATTATGAGATGAAAATTAAATTCCATATTGGATCAGATACCAATTGTTAGGGAAACATTTGTGGGTAATTCCCCATTTGACAACCCAATTAGATGTATTTATTTAATTTCGGTTCCCATAAAATCAAAAATAAATATAGAACATGTTAAATTAATTATGTAAATAGTGTAAAACATAAAAAATACATGAACATAACCAATATCTTATTGAATTATCAATAGTGTAAATGAACAAAATTGATTCAATCAATAGAAGAAGTAAGGACATATGAGAAATAAAATTCATGGTATGTCAATAACCTCTTACAGTAGATCCAATTAAAAAATGTAGAATCAAAACAATTTAAATTGATAAAATCCAAATCAATTTTAAATTTCAGAATCAATGGCATCATACGTCATCATCAATAGGTCATCAAAGGTAGTAAAGAATGCATAAAAAGTTACCAGGATTTTTATATTATTTAGGCAATTAGCCTACATTCATGGTGTAGAAGAACTAGGATTTCACTATGAAAAAAATTCAGTGAAATAAACCAATGAAGATTATAAAACAGAGAAATACATGTCTTGCGGTTAAAAGTGTCGAAGTCTAGGTTCTTGTTATTGGTTGGAAACCCTATACCAACATCAGAGTCTTTTGAGGGTAGTGGATCACATATAATTATAGATGGAAAATTCCTCCTAACACCCATGACTTTTAGGATTGAATCCCATAAGGGCCAATGTGCTAGGTTTGAAAGATCTAGGGCGAGAAGAAAACCATTTATATTAGTATTATCAAAGGGATTGTATGTCCCATGTTTGATGTAGGCTCTTTTATTCCCCAAAAAATAGTTTTATAAAGACTGTAGTGGATCATTTGAATCATGTGGATATGTGGGACCTTATGTCAAAAGTCTTCTTGATATCATTAGTCAGGCAGCGAGTCCTAGTGATGAGAAAATAGTAATGTAATATGGTTGGAAATAGTAGATTATCATTAATGGGGAAAATTGATTGTGGGGACCTTGAGGGGGGATTTTTGGGTTTAAACCAAAGTCCCATATCAAATTTTACTAATTCTATTTCCTCGAATATAATATTGTTTTGAAAATTCTTCCTATCACTCATTAAATTTATAATGGAACCCAAAAAGAACATATCTGTAGTTATTGAAGGATCATGGGATAGAAGAAAATGATCCTGATACATTTATCCCCAAGAACCACAATGAAGTTTAGTTGAGGGTGTGGTAAATACCAAACCATGGAAAAACTGAAATAGGGAAACTGATTACTCCACCAAAAGGTAAAAATGTACTAGGACTCAAGATGAAATAATGAAGTAAAATAATTGGTCGAGCCCTATATACCATGGCCCAATATTTCCTTCATGTCAATGATAAGGAACCTCCAAAAAAACAATGCCATCATCCATCGTAAATATCACCCTCCACTAACCTATTCTCCATTTTTGCGAATAAGGAATGCCCAAAAACATCAATATCTCATCACAACTCCACACCAATAATTGGGATGGACCGCCTCCACTCCTCTACTATCAGTGCCTCTTCAGGGAATGAGAAGGTCCTTAAATAACACATCATCCTCCACCCCACCCTTCAACAGAATCCAAAAACCCAAAATATTATTTAATATGAAACCTTTGTTCCCAAAATGGAGTAGGGTGAAAACCATGAGAAGATCTAGAATCTTCCAGGAAGGGTTAGTAATAGCGAAGAAATTGAAAACTCTTAAGAGGAAATTTAGACATTGGAGTGAATTTCTCATGCTAAAGATTATGATAGTCAGTAATAAAACAAAGATGAACTGGCCACACAACTGCAAAAAATTAAAGTATCTAGGGGATGCTGAAAATAGGTTGAGAAATAATGTTGGGAATATGGATTCAGGAACATATTAACAAAAATAGTCTTAAGGGAACAACATAATATATGGCCATTCACAATTATGATATTCAATTTAAAAAAATCACAGAAACAATTCAATTTTCAGAAACCCAATGAATAAAATTCATAATTTTAAACCAACATATAGTAGATTAACAACTTTGATAAAGATTTCATAAAACAATTAAAACTATTTTTGAGAAATAAAGTAACCCCATATCACAAATAATCTATTGGTCTTATAGATGCACATTTTCATGACACAAACATATTTAGTATGGAAGATTTTATCATGGATAAGTAGTTACAGGACACACTCAAGCAGAACAGACTCACACACCCAAAACTAACACCCATACCGTAAAAATAATAAATATAACACGTTATCGAATAATAAATTTAACAGTTTCATAATTATTAATCCTAGATCTCCAAAAGTAGAAACACAACTACTAGGGTTGCATCAATAGTTTGATGTGGTCTTGACAGAGTATGTGAGCACCATGCACTCCAACAGAGATAATGACCAAAATATGGGTTATAAATGTGTGGAATGAGGGAACAAGAGTTTTTCAATCTCCCATGGATTCATCTCCATAGAACGGAGTGTAAAGAATAAATTAAAAAATGTATACCAGGGAAATGAAGTGAAAGAGAATTATAATGACTAGTAGTTGTGATGGAGAGGTGATGGGATTATATGTGTGACATGTGAGGTGGGAGCATGTATAGATGTGGGATACAAGTAAGATCATTATTATTGGGATTGAGAATTTAATCAAAAAAATTATAGGACACATATAATATAGAGAATGGTTATAAAGTAGATGGAAATGATCACCATGAATTATGAAAACACATAAAACTGTAAACATGGGTTGTCTAATCACGATAATCAATAGCCATGAGACCTTATGAAGGAGAAACAAAAACCAATATAGTAAATAAGGGCTCCCCTGAATACTGACAAACCCAATTTCATAGAGTCCCTACAAGCACCATCAACCAAGATAGAAGGTTCCCACTATAAACCCAAACCAACAAAGAACTATAATTTTCATTATAATAAAAACAATTAATTTTTCATCAAAAATTAAAAACATTACTTTAATTGGAAAACCCAATTTTAATAGGCATATTAGTCATAGATGCAATGAACTATTAATAATAATGTATTATTCTCAAAAAAGAACAAAAAACGTGAGATTGATAAAACTCATCAAGAGATTATAATTGATCTTAGATAATGGGGGTTCCTATACATTGATCTTCTTCATGTTAATATGGTAGAAGATCATAATGCAGTATAAGATAATTTTTTTTTGATCTAGGTTCCTTATTTTACAAATTAGTATCACATAATGTGACACCTTCATCATATTTTGAGACATGTGGGTATGTTAATTTACCTGAATGTATAGATTTTATGGTGAAACATTACCCTATAGTCCTTCCCACTCTTTTTTATTTGAATCATTATTCTATAGTACACTCCCAAAGCTTCTATATAGTTCCTCTTTAATGTCATCCAACATTTGGTTGGGATGTATCATTAATAGAGAAATCTTAAAATGTTGAAACAAACCATATATGCATAATTTCATGATGAGAACTAACAAATGGTGAAGAGAATTGTGAATAATGGTGTATATCTCATCCCATGCAGTCTAAACTACAAAATCACTACCATAAAGAGTAATTTTTTTACATTGATGTCTATATTATTGATCTCCAATCCTTATATCATCCTCCCCAACATCAGTTCTATAGACCAAATTCATTTTTGAACCAAGTTCCTCATAGTCTATATTTTAATTAAATATAAGAGATCTTGGATATGATTCCACCTCTTTAGATTATATATAATTCATCATTAAATTCAATATGATATTCCAATCCTTCTTAGGGAAAAAATTGGGGTTTTTCCTTTCATTTGTATCTTGATTATTCAATTTATTTTTTCTCTCAAAATATATCTCCAAAAAAACATCTCCATTAATTTGAGTACCTACTTCATTATATAATATAAATAAATCTTTATCCCTTTCATACAATTTTGATGTAATCATTTTTGCATCAGTTGTAGTGATTTGAGTATATATAACACCATTAATTCATAATCCCAAAGAATTCATTCCATTATTGAATGAATCTAATTCAATGTTATCAACATTTTAGTTGGAAATATCCAGTAGGACTGAGTTACTATACTCTCTATGATTTTATCTATCAAACAAAAAATTATATTAATGAAAGAATGAAGTTATATGATCATAGGTGAAAAATATATAAATTGTTAAAGAGTTTAGTTAGAGGAATAAATTATAATGATAAGATAGAAAATATAATTATAATAAGTTGAACGGTTTAATAAATGGACGAATAGGTGGGATGAAGATGAATACTCATCGAGGATACTCCTGGAAGGCAAGGAATGATCCTCAAATTCAACAACTATTAAAAAAACCACCCACCCTCCACCTACTCCCCTTATATGATTTATTACTTCCCCATATACTATTGATACCCCAAAAAAATCAATACATAAAAAGATAACACATTGTTGTTAGTTAATATGTATCATTCTCCTAAATGGGAAATAACTACCAACATCCTCTCTATCAACTCCTATATTCTAGAGGTTACCAACTATTGATGAGGGCCTAATCCATACAATAGAGAGACTATGACCTAAAATATGATTCATACAAATAGAATAATTTACCAAGAATCATACATATCTTGAGACATCATAGAACATTTAATAATCCATCGAATCATATATAATAACAAAATAAGTCTTCATACAAAGAATTCAACATATTTCCCATCGGTGTGATCCAATATAAAATATAAATTAAGAAAACAAAAAACATGTACCATTACTCTACATACTTCCCTTGGCCTCACAAAAAAATTTTCTAAAATAATCATGCTTAACCAACAGTATCAGTAGAACATCATATGTTCTAACCAGAAATAAATAAATAAGGTCTCGACCTGCACTGAAATTCCTATGGAAGGTGTTATTATATAACTTATTATGGAAAACCCATAAAAAACTAATATATTTTTTTCATATGATTTTGTATATATGAGAAAATAAAATACATAAAACAATATACTCACCAAGTCATCATGATATAACTAGTTTACCATGTCACCCAACACATTCCCTTCATGATATCATGTGACATCTAGGTCACGCTAAACCTATCTATAATTTACATAGATTCAGGTTGTAATCCCCTTAACACCATATTTCATCAGACCAGTAATCGATCATTATCTCATACTTGATAACTCAAGGTATGTAAGCATCCAAAACCATGACCCAAAACTCATAAAAACTGGGCATGGTCATATATTCATAAGCATCAACCCATCACATCCCACTTGGGGGAGTATCATTGGTATTATTTTTAATAACACTATAACTCATCCACAAGGAGTTCCATAACCCAATCCTACTCAAGGGAAGGTCTTATTCATGCATGTGAATCTACAACACATCTAACAAGGTCAATGTCCCAATACATTTTCATGGAACATTCGTCACACAAATCAAATACATGAATGGAAAGTTACTAAAATTATAGTTGAAGACATATGGAATGATCATCCAATTGACCCATTCTTGTATACTCGGGGGAGGTCACAAACACACCATCCCATTCCAGTTGCCACAGTAAAGGTACATGGACAACGAACCATCCCTATAGACTTCATGGAGGTCCAAGAAAATCGACTTATCCCCAATGAATCTATCAATTTTCAATATGGAAATGAAACCCAGTTAAATTATATAAGCTATCACATTCCACATTTTCTACTTCTAGAGTGTTAGTCACTCGAGACCTAGGACATCATCACAACACATCTCAACTCAAGAATTAGAACATCCGTTCGATCATCATTTCCTTCCATGGTCTCTAATCACTGATTTCATCTTAATCCCATCACTTGATGGTGATATCACTACTTTATAGCTTCTCCAACTCAAACCCATAGGTCTCATAAAACCATGATAAGGTCCCTCATCACTCCTACAGACACTACAAATGGAACATCCCATGCCATCCCAATCTTCCTGACCCTTGAATAAAAAGGAATGGTATAAATCCCAACCGAACTCCCCATGAAATCTAATTGTCAATTACAAAAGGAATCATCTCTCTCAAAACATATATGAATACATTCCTACAACCTTTGGAGGGTGTTCTTCATCACTCTTGTGAGATACACCTATCTCCCCTAATGTTACTCAACCCCAAGCATTTATTTTATTCCCACTAGCACTTGGAACATAACCTATTCTATTTAACATGTCATTAAATGTACCATTACAACACATAAGTCTCTTTTAGTCTCTTCAAAACCTTACAACTATTTTTTGTTCATTCTCGAGGAGATCTGAAATCATTTATGTGTCTAATAGAACTTAATCCAAGTATATGAGTCCTAGTGTTATCCCGTATCATTTACCAAAGGAAATATTAGTCTTGAAATCCCATGATGGAACCCAATGTAGTATAAAGGAATAAATTCTTGTAAATATACATGCATATGATATTGTTTTATAGGGGCCATATTACATGTTACAAGGCATTAACCCCAAATCGATCCCCAATGAGAGTCATCCATGCTCACTAAGCCTCAAACACACTTTTGAGAACATGACACCCACTAAGAGACATACAAAATTAACTGTAACTAATTGTAATTGAATATTAATATTAATTTAAATATGTTTATAATTCTAACTACTCAATGGTCATAAAAAACTCACTATATTCATGAGAAATACTAGGAAAACCACATCCATCACACAGTCAAACCTAAATCATAAGAAAGCCCAAATTTTTACTCCTTTTCTAATGGATATGTTCATAAATGTTCATCTAAAACGATTGTAGAACTCAAATACAATGTCCCTTACTAGAAAAAACATATGATGGTGTACATATTGCTTCATGGGTCCCATTCTACACATGCTGAGAAAAATAACCTTCGATTTCACTAAATTCCACCACGATCCTATGGAATCAAAATTAAAACCTAACCTAAAATCATCCCAAATTTCAGTTAGCCACTAGAAACTAAAAATATAGTAATATAAGAAGATATATAGCCCTACATAATCCTCCAAAACCCTAACTTATCATATGGGATTGAAATATGGAGGGTTGTTGTTCATCCCTACCATCATATGCTCCATTGGAAACAATAAAGGGGGTAGAGCACCCTTATAATTAAATAAACTAGATTGATAGAAGTAATGGTGTGATATTTGTATTAATTCCATGAAATATCAATGTTGGGACCACTTGGCCCCCTTTTCATGAAATTTAATAGTGTGAATCATTGGTTCACACAATGTACATGCAGGATTAGTTGTTTCCAGAAGCACCATCCACTCATCTTTCCTCCAATGCTCTCCTAAATCATTAGAGTAACTATCGAACATCAATACCCATCCAAAAACACTATTTTGTGATTTTAAAACTCTTAAAACCATATTTCATGTTCCAATTAATTAAAAAACCATCTACCAAACTAAAATATTAAATTCCATTTCAAAAAACTACACAAAAATAATTTCGTCATTACAAACCCCCCACCATAACGCTTCTCATACTGAAGATGACATGGTAAACATGAACCGTGTCTCCCAAAATTTCATGGTCATCAATTAACTACTAAATAGACACATAAATCTTAAGAATTCTAAAATTTATTTGGTTGTGAAACTCTTACAACCTTGAATTATTTAGAAAAAACCAATCCACCAGCTCGCTACTAACTCCAGCTTCAAGACGACACTCACTACACCCATCATTCTTATTACGCTATAATTTATTAAAATATTTCATATAGTGAATTATTTTTCCCACAAACATAAGAATTCACTTCCAACGGTTGATTTTAAACCACATAGAAAACCATTATTGGTATTTCATTATGAAAATACACTGTCATCAATTCACCAAACCTCTAACTGCATTCTTCACAATGATCCCAATAGTGTTTCAACCTCATTGGATCTAAACTAAATCCAATAAATTATGGAAATTAACAAGCTAAATGTTCTTTAAATTCTAGTGTAAACCAATGAATTTGTTCTAAAAATAACACTTTACTCTCCCTCATAATTTTTTTATCATAACCCCCACACAAAGTGTTCCACTAATGCCTCGAACTGGGGCACCATAATTTTTTCATCCACCTTGAATTTTCAACCCAATTGAGAATGTATTTATGTTTCATCCCATGATTTACCACCTAAATCATGTGTTCAATTAGGTTCACCCTTTGAAACTTATAACAGATCACTAGTTCAACCCATGAGCACAAAATAAATGAAAATCACCCCTAAAACATGTGATAAATTGTGTCTTACCCCATGAATCTCTCTCAGGTCTCACTGATGTTATCATGATCTTAAATGAAATTCAGTGACTCCATCTAATAGAAATTGTGAATTTAAAGTATTTTTTCCCCAAGGAACTCTATATTTGTGGATCTAACATGTCATCCCCAACTCAGTGTCACCATAATCATTCCCCAACCACTCTCACCATTCCCATGTCCTTTCCAACACATGGGTCATTCACCTGTGACTGATACTATGATTCCCACCATAAGAGTGTTGTTATCATCACTCATTAAAATATAAAAATACCAATTATCCACATCATATGTTATATATATTACATTTGAAAATGATCTAGGATGACTATAATGATCATACTCAACATCAACCACCAAACATCTATGCTGTTCATTCCCAACACAACCAGAATGACATTCTAGATATTCAAAAATACACTAACTATGTATATCATTTTCTCTAATAGAAAATAGTGTTCTCCCCACCATATGTATTTCTTTATATTTATTCTTGACTTATGGCCCCAAATAGGTCTCAACCTCATAGATGTGTCACTTCTCTTGATCCATGCCCTCACATCCATGGAAAATCCTAGAAAGGAGTAACTCGATCATCCATTTCTATACACCCCAATATATTTCCAATGTCACATATCACTATCAAGATATAACCCCATTCACTCCCAAAACCACTTTCCTCTAGGACCGAATGGGTCTCATTGATGCGCTACCATCGTAGTACCAATTTATTTTATCCACAAACCAAACACTTCTCTATAGAAATTTTCATAGATGGTTCACAAATCCAAAAACTAAACTGGCACTACACATACTTAACATGAACCATCCCTCGTTACAAATAAATTTAACCCCATAAATTAATTTAAGGTCTCATACTTTTCCACTTAATTCATAGTAATCCATTGATAACCCACTCCCAGGAAGCCACCCATGATCATCCCTAGACTCTACAGAACCCAATGGTTATACACTCCCATGAAACCTAATCATATAACATGACTCGTTCCCTAATGAGTCACATGGAAATGAGCCAATGATCACACAATTAACTCGTTAATCAATCCCATAATGTATTTATATCACATCATATAGCCCAAGACATCCCACCCACACTGAGGAAAACCAAATGGTCACCCATCAGACAAGAATCCTCTCAATAAACATAAGTGTTTACCCATTCTACCACCAAACTAGATGATGGTCCATTAAAATACTATTGATCCGAGAACCTGACCAGTCTTACCGTCAATAAAATCCTTGTAATAAGAAATATTACAAGATCTTCTCATACTGAAGGCCAAAAAAATTTAAATTTATTTTCCCCAACCACTTTGGGTTTTCATAGAAAGTAGAGTGAAAATATAAGATATTTTTGTAAAACATCATATATGTTTTTTTGACCTGTATAAAAAAACTGACATCCCAATGATTCATATGGGACTATAACCCTCATGGAAAATCATTCACATCATCAAATCACCTATCTGTAAACTATACCCTCATTGAATAATTATTTGTGTTGTAAATATCTATACCAACAAATGATTTGTCTCCATACAACCCATGATGAAGGCACTATATTACCATCCTCAAATAATCTACCTCCATTTACCCACATGAATTTCTATAAAAATGATATACAATATGGTCCCACTATGTAGAATTCATCCAAAAATTTATAAGGGGAAACATTATATAATTTTTCATTTACATATTAAACAAAGAAACCTCAATTCTGAAAAAAAAACCACAGTCAAGCACACAAATTAAATGTCAATCAAAAATTCCAACCATGTTTCATAAACATGGCCTCTCAGAAACGGTCTAGGAATTACTAACCAAAATAAATCATAAACCCAAATACTCCAAGTACATAAAATAATGTGAAATCCTAAAAAAGTAATATCAAAAATGAAAAAATGTTGACTACCTAGTAAATGAAATTTCATTCTTAAAATGTTATTTTTGTTATACCAATCTTATATCCATCAAAATCTCTGACACATTCCAAGACCAACTGTCTAACATCTTTGTAAAACATAAAAAACATTTTATAGAAATTTTTGATTCCCTAGACTCAATCCACTTAAAGTTCCCAGGTCGAGGATGTTGTATGTCCATAAGTGTGTCTCCACATACATTAGAGGTTTTTGACTAGATGTGAGGGGGAAATCTAGAAAATGGGGAGATTATTACCTTAAATCGAATTCATAAAAACAGTTGAAGGATGTAAGGATAACACACATCCAAAAACCTAATAGTACACATAATAAACCATTCAATCACAAATAATAACAAATGATAATGTGATAAAATGAATAAATATGATTTTACATTTCCCTAATCATAAATAAAAGGAAAACTAAAAATATAACACACACACATTGACACAACATCCTACTCAGACCTCACACGCCTTATCTCCAATTTTCTTGAGCTACACCTTCCTAATACACTACAAATCGTGTGATCTAATCTAATATTTAGAAATAA
The DNA here is from genome assembly GCA_963277665.1 of Viscum album. Lineage (NCBI taxonomy): Eukaryota > Viridiplantae > Streptophyta > Magnoliopsida > Santalales > Viscaceae > Viscum > Viscum album. The sequence continues at coordinate 1,635,562,784 of OY728163.1, read as the reverse complement.
TATCTAAACATTAATTGAGATACTCATGAATAGTGTGATAATATAATTCATCAGGATATTCCCAAGAACCCATAATATACACATTTCATGTGATTATTTATGCTTCAGTGTATGAAAAACATAAGTAAACAAGCACATCGTGTTTTCTTTTGCAAACCTGGCCACCACCACACCTAATAAGATACACATATATTTCAAATCAACTGGTTTAACTAGGTCACCATGACCATACCCTAACCCTATTTAGAACCATGTTTGAATCTAATTTTTATCGCAATTCTATCACACCCATGACAGATTCCCATCTTGTACAGAATAAGACAGTGTTGGGTGCAGTCCAAAAAGATGAACCCATATCCATAAACACAAGGAAAAATTATATATTCATAATCCTCAACCCATCCCTTCTCACTCAAGGTAGATCTATAGGTATCATCTCATATTACACAATGAACTAACCCCAAGTTCTGTCCTAAAGAAAATATAACTCAAGGGAATATCTAATTCATGCACACTAACCCAATCAATTTCTGAAAAAGTCCTCGACCAAATAACTCAATAGAATAAAGTAATCACACACACCCATTATACACTTGTAAAGTTTAATGGAAAAATTCTTAAATTGATATGGAATAGTTATCACACACATATATATTTATAGAATTTGGGGAGGTTACAAGAATATAAACTCATCCTTATACACTTTGGATAATTCCAAGTTCATAAGCATATCATTAAAGACTCAGGAAGGGGTTTCCAACTAGAAATGAAAAAGAATATGGTCATGTTGTCCATTACAAAGCTCCCTGGTTGATCCCATGGAACTAGTTGCTCGATACCTTGATTTTTGGACCAAATTCTCTATAGAACCTCATTAATCCTTATATTTCTACCAAGGGACCATCCCATGCCATGACAATATACCTAACCCTAACCACCAAAGTTCAATTACAATGCCTTACCAGATCCCCATTGGAATACAAACTCTATGTCCTAAAGGATTCCTCACACTCTAAGAACACATTAAGACTCACCACCATCCTCATGGTCGATTACCTCTTCACTCTTGAGAAATAAATCTATATCGTTCGTTATCACTCATCATCAAGCCTCTCATGCCTACCCAATATCCCTTGCAACACATCATAGATTGTTCCACATCACATATCACATTGCTAGACCATCCAAATTTCTCTCATCATCTTAAAATAACTGTATGACCTTGGATACATAGTCTCTAAGAGATGAAGATTCATACAAGTGCTTATGTGCACATAATCCAAGCATATGAGTCCTATTTCCATCTATTCCCATTTAACTAGGGAACTCTTAGTGTATAAATCCCATACCCAAACCCATTATAATATTCATGCATTCATTCAAATAAAATACACATGTATATACTTATGTACCATATGGTCTTCCTTCTTGAAACATGGAGTTAACCCCTCATTGAGCCACACTGAGCCTCATCCTAGCTTTCCAAGCCTATTCTATGATTTTGGGAACCTATCACATATCAAATGACAAAACAAATAATTTATAAAAATTTATAATTAATTTTTCCAAATAATTTAATTATTTATAAAATTTTAAAACTCATTAAGAATCGACCATTTGTCAGAATTACGATCAGTATGGTGTGAACCACTCCTAGAACACCCTTTAATATAAGATAAAGAAATCCCAAATTATTAATCCCATTACTGTGGAAAAATTATTAACAATTTATAAATACAGTCAGAAAATTTACATATTGACATACAATTATTGAAAACACTTCTAACAGTGTGTAGATAGTGTTTTACATCCTCATCATAGTAAGATGAGAAAACTACTATTCGATTTCACCCAATTACACCATGAAAATATGGATTTCATATCTAACCCTAAACAAACTACACCAAATCATGTATTCCGACCAAAAACTAAGAATATAAGAAGTTGAGAGGATAAATAAACCAAAATATACTATGAAACTCCATCATCTTGCATGGGGGTAAAAGGAAAAGATTGGGGAGATATCATATCCAATATTTAATATGATCCATTGTAAAAAAAGAAAGGGAATTCGATCACACATTTAGTTAATAAACTACCTATGTGATAATCAGTTATGGATCTAATGGTTCATGCTATAAACCTTCCATCCAGGGGACCCCTTGACCCTCAATAAAAATAGTTCAAAGAATCAACCATAATATCACAAAGAATAGCCTAAGTTGTAACACCCCCTGATGATAATGGGATAAATAGCTAAATGATATGACTCATATCAACAAGGTTCGCCTTCCTTTTTGGGAGCCTTCTTGATTAAATCTCTACAGATTAGCATACTTGTCTTGGAGTGGTGATCATGATGGGTGACCTTTTGGGATGTTACCCAAGGTGTGTGTGAGTAAGGAAAAAACACACTAGGAAGGACATGTGTTGGACTATGGGTATTTTCATTTGTCAGATGACCTGTTCCGGGATGTGGGTGTGCCCTAGGGTGGGAAACACATGTCTGTGGGGCAACTGGGGGTACCCGGCAGGACATGACCCAACGACCATGTTAAGGAGGGGTGTATGTGCTGTCATCGGGACCTAGTTGTTACATTTGGTATCAATGGTGGTACCCATCCATAAGTGAAGTGCACTACCGAGGTTGATGTGTAGGGCCCACAATGCTGACGTTGAGCTCTAAAGGGGGGTGATTAAAACATCGTAGAATGATAAAGGGTTAAATGACTAAATAATATGACTCAGGTCAACAAGGTGAACCTTTCTTTTCAGGAGCCTTCTTGATTAGAACTCCACAGTTAAGTGTTTTTGTCCGGGAGTAGTGATTGGGATCGGTGACATTCTGGGAAGTTACCCAGGGTGTGAGTGAGTGAGGAAAAATCACACTGGAAAGGTCATCTATTGGCTTGTGGCGACAGTCAATAGTCAGATGACTCGTTCGGGCACATGGGTTGGGCCCAGGGTGGGGACCACGTGTCTGCGGGGCAACTTGTGGTACCTAGAGGGCCAAGACCTAACGACCATGTTAAGGCGGGGTGTCTGTGCTGTCACCGAGACCCTGTTTTTATATATGATGTTGTTATTTACCGAGATCTCAACATACCATAAATCCTCTAATAATAACCCAAATCACTAGTGAATCCACTGCACTTGAAAACCCATCAAAAAACACTTTTATGAGATTTTAATACTCTCAAAACGTCATTTCATGTCATTGTTCTAAAATAAACCATCCACAATAAAAAAATAAAAATTTTACCTCAAATAAAATTGCATGGAAATCAATGGTTCAATACCATTATTTTCATCAAAATAATTTAAATAATTATTATTAAAATTTTAAACTTTTTAATCATGGTTTTCTGAACTTTGTATAAAATATTATATCAAATGTCTTAATTAATAACCTTAAAATGATTCATTTTTATCCTCAAATACTAATTATATTCATCTATAAAAATAATATATATTTTATCCTTACAATATATTATAATATAATAATGCACGTTGATTGATTTAAAATGGATTATAATGATCTCTTTGTAAAAAATCTGTTATAAAATATAAATTACCATTATGAAGGGAAAAGATAAAATAGTTAGCTATTATCTTAACTATAACTAACATATTGGGGTATTATATAATATTTAATAATAAATGATCCATATTCAACAGGATGGTGCAGGTAATTTCTATCCAATGAATATTATTTCAACCATGTTACACCTAAACAAGAGACAAAGAATTGAATATATGAATTTCATATTCCATGGTATGATTCTGGCCCAATATGAATGTTCTGATGAATACTATTGTTTTTATAAATTTTAGTTCATATTAATATTTAAAATACCATATATTTTCCCTATAAATGATTATGAAATGAGATATTATAGAAAATACCACTTGAAATATCATTGTCTTCGTTACAATGGAATACTCATCACTTTTCCAATTGATAACCACTCGCACATTTTTTTCAAACCAATGTAATGTAATGATTCCTGTAAAACTCAAATATGGGAGGCAATAATCCAGTAAAAATGAATATATAATGTACTAGGTATGAAAGTAACTCAACCGTGAAAAGGATTTATAAATTCCATAAAGATTGTAGAAGCATTAGGACTCACATGGAATGTTATATTCTTATATTACATCTTTTCAAAAGATAATTTCATCATTTTTATGAAAAGTAATTTACCACACTCTAATTACCTTATTTTAATATATTTGGATTCAATAGATTTTTATGTGTCTAGAGGAAAAATTTAAAATATTTTAGTAACACTCTGTTTCATATTGTTCACGGAGATTCTTCACACTAACATAGACATGTTATTCTTGTATAAGGGGTTAAGGAATAATTTAAAGATGATATATAGATTCAATGAATCTGGAGGTGATCTAGTGGATCATGTTAATTGGTAACACAATAAGGATATATTTTCACTTTTTCTAGTATAAGATAACCTGGAGAAAAAATTGATTCATTTAGAAGAATGATTTCAATTGATATTTTTAAAATCCCCTAAAACTAGAATATAAACTAAACCATTTCAGAATATTATATCAATGTAGTTGGATCAATGGTTTTTCTTATATAAAAAATTTAGGTGATTCATGATATTTTCTTTCCTATTATATGAGATGGAATCATTAAAAAATGTTTTAATATTTTTATATTGTAATTTAGAAACAGTAAAACAAGTGAAACAACGATTTTCCAATAATTATTCATTAAAAAAATCCTTAGATAAATAAAAAATTATTATTTGGGGAATAGAGTGTTATTTTGGGTCATTTGTGAATTTTTTATCATTTTTTAGGTCTGATGTGAAAATTATCTCAATTGAAGGCCCATATTTAGTTACCTCGTTTTTTTCCTATGAACATTGTCTTTGTTAATAGTTATTATAATAATGAAAATATAGGAGGTGTTGTGAAACTCCAAGTTGAAGATTCATCTCTGATACTATCTTTTATATAAGGTTTCAAATTATTTATTCATTTATTCATTTTTCATTCTTTCTCCATTAAATTTTTTTCATTATCTCAAACATTCACTCAAATTAATATTTTTTGAGTGGTTTATTATACTTCACCTTACATATTTACATATTGTATCTAATTTTCTCTTGTGGGATACAGATTTTTTTTATGAATTGATATTTTATAACTTAAAACCATTAATTGTTTTTTTTCAATATTTAGTGTTGTAATTACACAAACATATTGCATAATGGGTAATTTTGTTTCTTTTTATTTACTTTTAGAGTGGGAATTTGATTCATCCTAGGGAAATGTGTTGGGATTTGATTAAATATAATAATTTAAAACTACATAGACAGTTGAAATAAAATGTATGAAATAAAATTAGTTCTATATATATATGTTTTCTATAAAATGTAATCATAGAAAGTTTGTTTTTTGTCCAATTATATGAAATTGTCTATATATCATGTTCTATTAATTATTATTATGAATATTGATCATATAATTCATTTTGATTCATATATTATAATATATTATTAAAATTGTATCTGTTGAAATCCCAGATTAAACTAATAAAGTAAGTGTCATGTCTTCTAGGAAGACTATAATGTGGGCTATAACAATAAGGGAAATTTACTCAGGAAAATTTTCAGGGATCATGCTCTAATGATCAACCCATTGATGAAAAAGTATTTAATTAAACCAAAATAAGAATCCTTGATATAGAAACTATTAATATTAAGTTTAGTTTCTTATTATTATTTAACATGACACATATATAGAAATTATACCTATAATTATTATGTATAAAATTATTTTTCTACAGTGTATATACCTGATTGAATAACACAATATTCATATAATATATTATTGAATCTTCATATTCTAAATATAAAATATATTTTTATTGTATAAATAATATGCATCATAATTTTTATAGAATCTATATATAGAATATGTATTCTCCATATAATAATTTAATATCCATAAAATGTTTATATTTTTACTAGATATACAATTAAAACTAATTTCAATCAGTTTTTCTTCATTTCATATTTATGCTACCACAAGTGTATTAATAGTTTTTTTGGTTCTTCAAGGACAATTAAAATATTTAGTTAAAATGAAAATAAATATTGATACATTTAATATTCTCAAACATGGATTAGGTTAAAAATTTATCAATTTATATATTGGGGTATATATTTATAAAAATGTAATATAATTCTATGTATATCAACACTATACTACAAATTCATCAATCAAACATCTAAATTATTATATATAATTATATAATTTTTTAGTTTAAATTTTCATCTAGTAATTAATTTTTGTAGGTAATTAATTTAATGATTCAGATGATGATGATTATAGTGCATTTAAAATTGATCCAATTTTATATCAATCACCATATAATTTCATTACTAATAAAATGATGTTTATAAAGATAGGATAACTTCATTTTCTTTGATAAATTGTATAAATTTATTTTATTTCATCAATAATGATATTATTTATTTTATTCTATTAACAATTAAATTGACTCAATCTCTGTATTTTCTTATTCTACATTCAAAGTATCATATTTTTGTTTAAATTAATTATAATAAATTAATTTTATCAAATTTGATGGGTGAATTACATGTTATAACCAATTAATTATTTTGGGAAATGAAACGTTTATAATTATGCTAATGTAAAAATAGTACTTCAATGAAAAAATAAATTAAAACATATAATGAATTATGATAGTCAATTACAATTTTTAGTGAACAAAAAAATATCATAATTTGGGAGCATGTATTTTAATGTTCTAACATTAGTTTCAACTAATGTAATTTTAAATAAAATATGATTATTCTATTTCTAAAAACATACTTAAAATAAAGAATGACATATATTAAATAATTTTCATAATATTTATGTGTTCTTAAAAGTTTTCTATAAATTATTTCAAATAGACATATGAGTTATTTTACTACCTGATTTTAATCACTTTTGAATATCACTATACATAATAAATTTTTCATATTTGTGTTTTGTAGTTCCTTGAAACGTGTGTTCTAGTTTCAGAATCACTACTTCCATGAGGTTTCTATTGGATTTATTCATGGAACTGGAAACATCCAATAGTTCATTATCTAAAAGGGACCTCATTTCCAAAGCCAAGAATTCTTTATGTCAAACATTATGACACATAAAAACATGTATTGGTCAAGAGGATTGGAGGTCAGACTCATCACACCATTTTGGGGGGATTTGTTTTCTACTATGGGACACCCTTTAAAATTTTTAGATATATTCATGAATCCTTTTTAATTCACCAAGTATAACATAGGTTTCCCTTGGAATTTGAAATCACTGATTAACATGAGTAAAATTTTGAATCATATTTATGTATTTAAGGTACTTCATTAATGGATATATCTATATGTATTCTAGGTTCTCCTTCAATGTTATCCCCTCATATACATTTTAGATATTCTTTTAATCATCTTTATAATGATACAAGTTTCGGAGAAACTCAGTGGGGAACTCTGGAATTTATTATTGTCTTGGGAGACAAATGTTTTTTTGATATTGGGATTCTACCCATAAAATGGGATACCTGTGTATCCTTGTAAAAAGAATTAGAACCCTCATAGTTCAATGCTTCATAATTTGACACATCATACATTTTAAGGTCATGTGATAAGAACATCTAAGCGGAAGTTTCATAGTCAAGGTTTGGTGTGGACTTATGCCTATGAATCACAAGGAACATGGAAATAATATGAGTTTCCATGTAATATTATACCTTGTTGGGAATATGGCCCAAGGAGAATAGGGTTTATTTGAAGTGTGGGGTTTGAACTTTTGGGAGACTTCCTACGTATCACATTTGGTTGTGAATCAAAGCCCCCGTAGTTCAATAAGTCTCATATGAGAGTATATTACTTTGAGAGAAATGAGTTTGGGATTACTTCCTGAAAAGGATTAATTGATAATTTGGGGGGTTTAATTTGGGGATTATTCTTATGGAGGATGCCTATATTAAGGTAATTGTGGTCAGATTTCTGAAGAGTATATCCAGTGAGCTTAGGCCCTGAGAAGGCTTCATATGTATCCCAATTATGATGGGAATTAGAGTTCTCATAGTTTATTCACTATGAGTGTTTGTGAAAAAATTTTAATCATAACATATCTCTAAGCCCACATGTGTCATGCTCAGTGTGAGAAATAAGAGTATGTGAAATATTAAACAAAGGAACCTACACTTTTCCTCCACTCATGGTGGAAGAGGTCACGCCTACAACGGTGAGGGTGTACGAGGTCGAGGAGATCTGGGAGGAGGGAGAGGCGATGAACCTTCCATCAATTTTTTTACATAGGAAAAGGGTCCAACGTAAGGATTGATTTAAGGTAAAGGGACTAAAGGGGAGAAAGACTGCAACCTCTCACGTGAAAGGATAAGGGCTTTCACTAGGATGTATTCCCTAGTTGATCTAGGTAGGGAGGGAATCTTATCTTTTTCATGCATGGAAAAGCAAGTGTGAACCATACCTTCCCTACTAGAGACTTGAGGTTCTGGGTCTTAGAGACCAAAAGGTGGGGAAAAAACCCAAACCCTAATCCTCAAAACTCATAACATCCAAACACTGTTCCTAGGAGAAAGGTCTATGTGACTACTAGATATACAAACCCACAGACACTCTATGAATCCTAACCCCTTTGTGAAACCAATATGGGAAACCTCTAACTGTAGATATAAAAACCCAAATATGAGACACACTGATGTGTATTTCTTAAAGGTTTGATGAGTCGTGAGGTTTTGGTGAAGGCATAACCATATTACCTTTCAGATTACGTAATCAAGTAAGGACATACCCTACCATAAGTGGCCTTAAAGAGGGTACTTAAGTTGTTATTTGGTAATTATACAAAATACATCTACATAGGTACCCCACAATGGTGTGCCACATAGGAACCACACATAGGTGTGTTGTGTAGTCGTACCATGCATGTCTGCTACATAGGCCTTTATGATAAAAGAAAATTGATTCACATAGGGGAAACTAGCCTATGTTGGATTAAATTTGTGAAATACTTTCTAAACATTCTTATCCCATCTAATTATTTATCCTCTCATGTTTTAGAGAGCTATTTTAGAAAATTTGAGGGATATGGGCTAAAGAGCTACGCAATGGGAGCACAAAGAAGTCTTTAATCTTTTTCATTCCTTAAATGAGGAACCCAAGGGTCTTATTTATATTAAAGGAGGGGGGATGGTCGAATTCAATTTGTTGGTAGAGGTTTTGTGGGTATTCCCTCTGCGCAGGTCTTTCACGTAGGGGTACAGAAAGTATACCGCCACGGAGGCCTGTCACATTGGTCTGCCACGCAGGTCTTCCCGGCAAGCCATTGAAACATTGGCTTTCCATTTAATTATTTGAAAATTTTCATGGGATTTTGAAATATCTGGGGGCTACCATAATAGTATATTTGTATTCCTATGTAGTGTCAAGAAAATCTCCCCCCCCCCTCAAAATTGGATCCGATTAGAAATAGGGTCGAGTCCTGATGTGAAATTTCTAAAAAATATAAGTGGATTAATTACGGAACCACGTAGAATTTCCATGAATCAACTTCGTGTAGGTATTCCGCATAGATTATTTGGGTATCTAGGTTTTGGATGTCTACATTTGTCTATAGATAGGTCTAATACATTGCTTATTTCATCACCCGTACTTTTAAATTTTTCGTCTCTCATTGTGTAGCTCGTTCGCCCAGCCTCAACGTGTTTTCCTCTCACATAGTTTCCTTGAAATTTTCTCAAGGTTAAATTACATGAGTTATGGAGCTATGCGTAAGGACTTCGTCGAAGGATTTGTGGTAGATGCCTTGTCCAACGACCTAGATGACGGACCTCGTCAAAGGACCTACAAAAAAATTTCTATTACCAAATTTTTCAAATTCTGTTAATTTGAAATTTGAATTTTCAAAATTCAAAATTACAACCTAAAAGGGGGTGTTTTGTAATTATTTCATAGGAAATTTCTCACTTGATAACCACTTTTGAAGAATCTAAGGCTCATCAATATGAGATGAAGAAGATCGTCAGACCAGATTATTATGACACTGTTGAAGGTACTCTTTATAGAATATATAATGGATTAATTCTGTATCAATGTGAATATCTGCAAAGTCCCTACCTTCCCTTATATAGACATGGTATTGTACTTGATTCCCACATTCAATATATTAAGATATACTTCCCAATGAATTGTTTTCATTGTTACTCCAACTGTCATTTCATGAATATTACTGCAATGGGCATGCCAGTTCAAAAGGCAATAGTCCCTATTGGTGGAATCCTACATCATAGTGGTTTTACTCAGAATATGAGTGATCATGTTGTAGATAAAAATCCACAATTCTATGATTCAATCTTTTAGGCTTCTCAAAAATATTTGTCTAATAGTTGGAAGGAAGAATTGGATATTTGTTCTATAAGAGGTGTTAAACATGAATGGATGTGGGTATTTTGTGTGTGTCAGACTTGTGCATAATTCAGGAAAGATCTATTATATGTTTATATTTATGAAGCTGTATAGATGGGGAAATCTTATGTTTATAAAAACCTTTTAATTTTTGAATTACTAAGCCAATGGTGTCCACAAAATAATTCTTTCCATTTGACGCATGGTGAAGTTGGAATTAGTTTGTGGGATATCTACCAAATAGTTGGGGTTCCCATTCTCAAGGAAATGTCTGATGAGTGTCTTTTTTCAGTTACAATATGGGGTGATGTGAACATCACACCACCTTTGTCTTGTAAAATATTATAATTGTAATGAAATTACACAATTAAAATCAATATATTCTTTCCAGAGTATGGATGGAAACCTTTTTAGAAACTACAATAGAGACAGGTCCCACATTTTAATGATCTACTATTTGTCCTTTAGTAGAAAACCAGAGCAGTTCAGGCACATACTGGCCTACATTGTAGAGAGGTGACTATAATCAATGGGGATATAAATTAAAATCCGATTTGGATGTAATGATACGCTTAGTCACCTTCCTTTCCATGTGGATATGCATATACTTGCTTCCATTCCCTGAGTCCGGAGGCAGTGTAAGGACTAGGTCTTTTTTCATAGCAGCTAAATTTGTAGAAGGAATGTATATTGGGTTAGAAACTCATATTTTAGAAAGGATTTACTATTCTCTATTTCATTTATACAATTAGAGGTCTCCATTTGAAATTTTAGGGTCATTCTATGTCTTCTGGGGCTGGATTGCGGCACATGTTTCTTCATACTCTATGTTGAATTCAATTAGAGTCTCCAATGGTCAATTCACCCCATTTTATCCAAATGTTTATGGTATTCGACCATAGAATTTGAGACCTAATGTAGTTCCATGGGCATTGAATGCATCAGGAGAATTTTTCTTCTTTCTATTTCATAACCCACAAACTAGTACATTTGTTGATGATGGAAATGAAGAAAATTTTGAGTTGAGGTATTATATGATGGAATTTAGGTATAGTGTATTATCGACCAGGATTTATGATGAAATTATCTATGAGGATAATATCCCCTATAGGTTTTCTTGTCAGTTCATATTTCTTCATTAATCCAACACTTTTCCACCCACATATGTTAGACATGAGAAACACCCAATGGTAGCGACACAATTATAGATTCTAATGGTTTTTGAGACATCCATATTTTCAATTGTGTTACCTCAATTAGATCCATCAATTAGATTGGATGCAGGATATGATAGATATTGGGCTTCTTCATACCCTCAAGGGGATTAAACAACAGGAATATACTGAGTAACATCTAAAACTACTATTGCATGTAGTAATTGTGGAAAGAAGTCCAAATCCAAATATGATTCAAAAGTTTCAAAAGTTTCAAACTCATTAAAACTTTTTTGTAAAAGCTATGCTTGGAAGACTGGGGCTAGAGAAGCAATATGTCTGGTGCCCAGTTGATCCATCCGCTGCAATCAAAACGAGATTCATATTCCATCTGTTGACCGTTCTGAAGAATAAGGGAGGCCTAAAGAGGATTACCTATCAAAAGGTATTGCATTTTCTCCCCAAACATCCATATCGACATTGAATATCGTGAAACCTTCATCCATTCTATTTTTGTAGGGATTGTCCCGCAAACATAGGGATGCATGGGCATTCTTCTAACATGGAATTTGAATACCAGATATGGGTGACATAAAGGCCCCTTCTAATTGCAATCTGGATAATAACCTGGATAAAGTACAAGAGTATATTATAGAGATGGAAGATATTATATATTCAACAGATAATCCAATCCCAACCACTAAACAATAATCCCATATGATGGAAATAGGAATAAATGAATGGGTAATTATTGACCCTGAAGAGGAATGGTATATTTAAGTTAATATTGAGAATGTATTTTCATTTTCTTTTTTATCTATTCTATTTTACCATTCAACATCATTAATCCTGATGAAATTCATTTTTTATCTTGAATTAAGGGATGGAACCAAGGGACAGGTTCTTAGGTCACCAAGGTATGGGCCTACATGTGCTCCCATTGACACATCAAATGATCCTCCCAAGTCTCCATAACTTTCTCCAAGAGTGATAATCATGACTGGGGTAATGGAGATAGATAATCCTAAGCCATTACCTCATGTTTCTCTTTCCAAGAGCAGTGTTTTTATTTCTCCTCAAGCTTATGAAAGGAAACAGAAGAGAGAAATTAGATTTGTCTGATGTGTTCACCGAAGGAGTTGGTATTTGTACTTTATTTAGGGTATTATGACTTTATTGACACTCTGGTAATCATGTTTATCCTCTTGAAGAATCTAAATCTCTCTCCTCTCTCAAGGGGTTAAGAGCTGATTCTTTGAGACTAGAGAAGGAGAATGCAAGAGAAATCAAGGTTCATGTTAATGGATCTGCTACCTTAACAAATAAAACATCAAAATATTCAGCTGTTCCTACTCCTAGATTTATTTAGATAGTGAAAAGTCGCGGTAATACCAAATAAATTTCTCTTGAATATTAAATTCTTTGTTAATATTCTTGTTTTTAACATATCTCAGATCAATTGCCTTTGCCAATGGATTATGCAATAATAAGTGTGTATATTACTATTATTATGGGGGGAAGGAAAGAAGAACCATGACAGTCTGAAGTAAATACTGATATAGACCCAAACATGAGAATATCTAATGATGTTGTACCAATTGAATAACCAATGAAACATAATGCCAGTGAAGCCAATTTTGGCATCAACCAAATTTTTTTGGAAACATTAAATGGCGAAGATGCTATAATATTTCAATTTTCATGCACTGATATGATGGACTCCCTTAATCAAAATATTTATACTTCAGGTTACATCTTGGATTTTGGGGATTTTCATGAGGAATTGAATGGATGTAAGTAATCATTTTTGAATTTTCCATACATAATTTTTCTTCATTAACTTGATACTTCACATCAATGTTCACTTTATACAGCATTTTCTGTAGAAAATGTTGTAATGGACTTTCAATAATGGGGTATTCCACTCTATCCTTCTTCTACTTAAGTTCGAGAAATACCTACCGAGGACCCCCGATTTTGAGACGTTCCAGTGCCTTCAATTATGAAAACTGGGAAAAATCTTCATAATTACCCTTCTTGAGAAACATCTTCTCAAATTGCTGAATTAGAGAATACTGGGGAAGAAGCCACCCATGTGGATGCCATATTATTGGGTAAATGTTATCGGTTATCTAGATAAAACTCTATTTCTTCCCTTTATTTAAAACTGACAATGATCTTGATTAATAATTTTGGGTTATCAGATCCCACATATAGATCGGAAGGTGGAGCTTCTATATTGGCTCAGGAATTAGCAGAATGTGAAGCTTCTATATTGGCTCAAGAATCAGTGGAATTTGAAGCTTCTACTATTCCAAGAGAAGCAGAACAAGGGAACACATTAAGTCATCTGTTTTTATGGTACTTTTTACTCCATGGTAGTGACTCATATTCAGACGTAGATATGGAATATTATATTGGCATGGTACGTAAGAATACATGGAAACATATATGGAGAATAATTACTGCTAATCCTTTAGATGAGATTTTATACCATTTCAGAAAACTCCCATCACTATTTTGTGTGTTGTGATTTTGTGGATTAAATTACCGACCCATCTACAATGCAATAAATGAGACCAGTCGCCAACAGGATAAGGAACATAAGCTGCAGAAATATTTTGAATAGTCTAAATAGATTTTTAATATTAACAGCTTCAAATATGCAGTAGTCGAGGCATAGGCCAATGAAAACAACATTTCAATCAAAATCAGCCAAAAAATTAAAGAATCCATGAAGGAGTTGGTATATCTTCAACAGTAACTCAATGATGTTCATAAAAATCATGCAATTGAATCATACACTGGGAGAAAACAAATTAGAGGGGATAATATCGATTTAAATTAGTAAAAATGAACTTGTTAAATCTGAGGAGGCTGGAGTTTCTCATATGTCTCAACTTCAACAGGCGGTTGATAGGGCTCATGAGGTCGTTCATCAAACGATGAGTCATATTGAGAGCTTATTTTAACACATGATATAGAAGATCTGTTCTATGGATGTTCCTCTAATTTCATATAAATGAAATAAATTTTGACTCCAATCATATATGTATGCATTCTTTCTTTCCATGATTTCTATATTAAAGGTAATGATGAGGATGACATTTTTTAACACCAAATCCTAATGTCATATAATCATGATTACAATGACAAGAATAGAGGTGCTCATAATATTATTATTAATCTAATCTACCTAATGATCATAGATTGAATTTTTTAATAGGACTATTTAGAAAAACCTCCCCAAAAAACTCTATATATTATGACTTTTTATTGCTCAATATTACTTAAACCATCCAAAAATGTATGTTTAGTGATCTGAGACTTGACATTTATCTAGATTTCCCTTCACATGTTTTCAATCTGTTGAGTACCACACCTCTTATTGTTGGAAGTTTAGATTCATGCATATTGGACTAGAAAGGTCTAGTGTTTAAGGTCAAACAACATTGACAATAAATTTTTGATATTAGACCCAAAAAAGACTCAGTGGATAAGAATTTATCTAATGTTCCTTAATTATATCCAAGGGGAATATTGTATCATAATTTTTATTCTCACCAAATCTAAAACATGTATAAACACAAAGGGATTCTTTTACAAGAACAAGGTTGCCATTATTTGGCAAACTCGTCATGGTAGTTTTATCGTGCAAGTCCAAATAGGGTAAATATTTCATATTAAAATAGTGGTATCCTTTGACTGACATGCCTGTTGTGTAGAAAACTTATGAAAGGACACCTAAGGTCATGTACTGCATAGTCTGGAAAACCCATTCATATGAATTTAACTTTTTATTGTTAAGAGTCACAATAAAATAATATTTGGGTGACTCAAAACCACGGTGGGTGGTTCTGCCAAGGAAAGGGATTTTATGAATAAATAGTCATCTATTCCGACATATGTCATGAATTGGAAAACCACTTCTACACTAATTTGGCATATAAGGAATAGTTAAAATGTGTCTGAAAATAGAATTTTAGATATCATGTTATAGAGTTTTATGTCATGCAGTGATGACATTGTACTGTTTGATTTTAAATCATGCAGTGAGGACATTATAATGTGACATTTTTAGTCATGAAGTGAGGACATTATGTGAATTTAATTTAAGGTCTTTATCTTTTACCAATGGTATGAGACTCTCCCAATTTCATGATAATTTTTTTGGAAACATACTATCATATTCAGGTATGAAAGGGAAGAATTGTAAACTGTGATTTAGGAATTTCTGAATTCGAAGAATGATATGGGAAAAAGGGCTAAAGGTATTTGAGGAAGTTTTTTCCAAGATTTATGTTACCATTATTTGACAATACCATTATGGGGGTTTTATTATGCATGATCAACTAGGGAATATGCTGCATAGAAAAATAGTGGCATCTTTTTACAGATAGTTCCGTTATGTAGGAAACATTTGTAAGGCCACCTAAGGGTATGTACTACAGAGTCAGAAAAAAGTGATTTCAGAAGATTGAAAATCAATTTCTAAAAGTCGAAGAATGTTTACAGAGATTTATATTTCCAAATCATAGTGTTCAGTTTATGAAGATACGTATAGGAATATGGGAAGGGTATATCCAATCAAAATTTCCAAAGAATATGAGGAAAAGGATTTCTACGAAGGTTTGACCCAAAAAAAGAAAGTATGGTGTCTGTAGTTGATATCATAAGACTAGGACCAGATATGGAATCAATATATGATATATGCTCAAGTGATCTAGGATTATTTTTTATTTCTTTGAATGCATAGAAATGGATCTGTGTAAACCATATTCTTGAAGACTTTTATATTGAGAGAAAGGTAATGGGACAAATATACTTGAATGACTGCTTTAAAATATAGTTTCTTGTATATTTTTATTAGTGTTTGAAGGGGAAAAAAAGACACTTTAACCAAGAACCAAGTTACCATTATTTTACAATACCATTATGGGGGCTGTATTATGCAGGTCAAACTAGGTAAAATGTTTCATAGTCAAATAGTGGTATCTATTGACTGATAGGTCCATTATGTAGGAAACTTATGGTAGGCCAACTAAGGGTGTGTACTGCGTAGTCAGGAAAAAGAGTTCTCAGATATTAGAAACATTTTCACCCGAATCCATTAGAAGAATTATGAATATCTGAAAATAATCCAGATTATGATTGTGAAATATGGAATCAGGTAACGATCAACGCATAAAAAAATATTTGAATTAATATTTTTCTGTGAGTTTGGAGTCCGTTACATATATCTGACTCAAATGTAAAATGGCGACTTTCCTTTTTTCCGTTGAATCAATATAATGTTGTGTAGTTTACTATCATGCATAAAGTATGTGAAGTGATTCCAACATTAAAAAGGGAATATTGTGGTTGGAACAAGGAATAAACCCAGGTGTCACTATGTGTCTCATATGGATGAGAATCAAACCATACATAGTTCTCTAAACATTCCCTATGAAGGTTTGATTCTTAAATATGGGATGGAGGGTTTTTTATCATGGTTGGGCCCAAGATTGGGGATCTATGCATCTCTAAGTATCTCATATAGATGAGAATCAATCCTAACATAGTTCTTGAACAATCATTTTGCACACCAATTGAGTTTAATGTGGGAGATGGGGGCTTCTAACACATTCTACAAGAATAGTTATACTTAAGACACAAAATGGGATTAAAATCAAACAAGGTATCTTGAGGGAAGACTTCTTATAGATCTAGTTAATATATTGGAGGGGAAAAGAAAATAAAAAAAAATTGGTTTTGGCTAGGAGCATGATTGGAGATCTAGGACTCTCTATGTATCACATATAGAGGATAATCAAGCCACATGTAGTTCATGAAATGAGTTCCCTATACAGATCTGATTCGGACATAGGGAAGAAAGGGACTCATGTTACACTAAAGAGTATCAATGATATCAATGATTATTGTATATGGAATATCTTAACATCATGTAGAGATAATGTTATCCATATTTGTTAATGACGTGTAATGAGGAAAAATAATGTCATGCAGTTTAATGTCATGCGATAAGGGAAAAGATGCTACACATTTTATCATCATATAGAATATACACTTATGATTTCTATGTAGTTTAATTTCTTGCATCTAGTAATTTTTGTTGTGAAGTTTATTGTCATGTATCAAGGACATTTATTCAATTACAAAAAATATTTCTTCAAGAATCTTGAATTGGTTAGACGTGTAATAAGCTCTCCAACCATTGACATTTGGGAATAAGATCCATTTGAATAGACCTTATGTATGGAATAATGTCCTTCCCATTTTGGTTCATTATTGGATGGTTTATTTCCTGGTATCATTTTAGTCCTAAGGACCATTATCAATTCTTTATGAATAAATGAATAGAGGTGAACTTTTTTCGTAACGGCTTGTGATATTCAGATCTGATAGACATCTAAATGATGCAGAGTATACAATATTGTTTTGTGTAATCATTCTAGCTCATCAAATTGTTTCTAAGACAATTCAACTATAGGAATATGATATCATATTTCAACATTGAGTGAAGTAAATTGAATTTCCATTGTAAAAATTTCATTTGATCCACACACCAATGAATAAGGGGTTGCATGAGTGGCAGTATGGGTAATAGTCCGATAATCCCCTAAAGCATGAAAATATTTATTAGGAAATGATTTCTTATCTTTATTCACCATATTCTAGATTATATTTGAAAGTGTGTTATTGAATGCCTCTATTGTTTCATTGGTCACTGCATGATAGTGAGACGAATGGTTAGATTTTTAATTATTCTCCTGGTATAACCTATTTACCTCAATAGAACAGAAAATTGTGCCATTGTCCATAAATATATTATGAGGGACACAAAATCTAGAAATTATGTTAGTTTTGACAAAACTAACCATGCTTTGGTCTCTAATTTATTTGGGAGTTGTTTAATCATACCATTTGGAGAAGAAGTTAGTAGCAGTAAGAGTATAGTTGAACTATTTTGTCGTAGCTGGATGATTAGGCCATACTACATACATTCCCCATGTGAAAAATGTCCATGAGTATTTAGCCATATGTAACAACTCCAGGGGTTTATGAATGAATATGGCATGAAATTATCATGGATCATATTTCTTAGTGAAATATAGGCAATCCTTAGTCATTGAAGGCCAAAAGTATCCATGCCATCATATTTGATTAGAAAGCCTATGCCTAGACTGGTGAGCACCACAAGCTCCCAGATGTACTTCTTTTATAACAACAGCAGTTTCTTCTCCATCAATACACTTGAATTGAATTACATTAAAAGATCTTTTACAGAGAATATTCAGGTGATCTGGCCTATAATAAAGAGTAAAATTGACAACTCATCATTAGATCTGATCTTTTTCATCTTTATCTGGTGGAAGTGCTCAATTTTGAAGGTATTCCCTGATGGGTGCCATCCATCCCGTATTATGACCATATGTCTCATAAATATGGCTAATTTAATTAATTTCCTCCATTCTATATTGAACTAAAGTTGATACCGCACAAATATGAGCTACATTGATGATTATCATGTCCTAATTTGGATATTCCAGGGCTGTAGCTTCATTAGCCAGTGCATCGACTTGGGCGTTTTGTAATTGCAGGACATAAGTTAATGTTGGATCAGAGGGAAATTCTTACATTAAACCAATGACCTAATCACACAAAGGGATTAACTCTTATTTTATGATAGAATAATCCCCATTGATTTGTTTGATTACCAACTCTGAATCAAGTTGCACTTTCAGGTGATTCAGTTATACCTGCAGTTCCAATTCTAGGCCTGTAATTAGAGCTTGATATTCTTCCTCATTGATGGTAATGAATTCTGAAATCAAGAATGAATATGGAAACACTTCAATTCCAAGGTAGATAAGAACAATTCCTAACAATTTTTTTTTTAATTTTATGCTTTTCAATTTTCTTCCCTATTGGACTTTGGGAGACACTATCAAAGTATATTTACCATGTCTGTGGATTATCTTTAATAGATAAGTCCTGTCATCAAGATGTTTAGTATTCAATGATGTATCCTCCGTAGATGGATTTTCATTAAGTAAATACACTAAAGGTTGGAATTTGTTTGACTTTTGAGGTGTAATATAGATATCAAACTTTTGAAAAATAACATCCCACCATGCCAAACAACCTATAAGATTAGGAAGACTAAGGATAAATTTAAGAAGATTAATATGAGACTCCAATTGGACCTCGTGATTTTGCAGGTAGTGCCTCAATTTTTTAACTTCAATGTTTAATCTCAGACGACACTTCTCGATACCTGAATATCTAGTCTTTGGGTCAAGCATTGTTCGGATAAGATAGTAATGGTTGTTTACATTCCTCGCATCGTTCTATTGGGAAAGGAAGGCACCCAGTTATCACTCTAAAGTTGTCACATAGAGAATATGTGGTCTTCATTCAACATTTGGCATTAATACCAGTGGGCTCAAGAGATATTTCTAGAGGGTATCAAATTCCTCTTGGTATTATTCAGTCCATTGATAGTTGACTCCGTTCTTCATTAATCTGGTGAAGGGAAAACACTTCCCTATCAGATTCGTAATAAATATCCAAATATAGGCCAAATATCCTTGGATTCATCTTAATTCATTCAAATTTTGAGGATCCTACAAGCCAAGGATTGATTTTGTTTTCTCATGATCAAAATTCATGCCATGATGGGGTACAATGAGGCGAGAAATTTTCCTGAGGTTACCCAGAAATCACATTTCAAGGGGTTCATCTTCAAATTGTGTTACTGAAGTTTATTAAATATGGTCTCCAGATCATCCAAATGATTGAAATTCAATCAATATTAAAACAAAAAATCATACACATAACATTGTAAAATTTTTCCTAAGAAAGTATTGAAGATATGGTGCATGGAACGTTGATATGTTGCATCTGCATTATTCAGCACAAAGTGCATTACATGATTTCAAAACACACCTTGAAGAGATATGAAGGCTGTAGAATCTTCATTTTAATGGTCCATCAAGGTATTATTATACCCAGAGTATCCATCGATGAAGGAAAGATCTTAATAGCTAGATATTCCATCAATTAAAAGCTATGTGATCGGAACTGGAAAGTCATCTTTAATGCAATCCCAGTTAAAATATCTGAAATCTATGAAAACTATGATTTTACCATTATTTTATTTCACCAGGATAATGTTGGCCATAAATTTGGGATATTGAAACTCCTGGGAAATTATAGCCTTTATAATCTTATCATCTTCATCATTAAATTTAGAGGCATGAGTTCAGTGTGTTCTTCTTGCTACCTGCTTGAATCCTTGGTGTTCTTATGGAAAACCCCACTAATGAGTGGATACATAGGGGTTAAGACCTAGAATTAATGTATAGTTCTAGTAAAATCTATCTATATGATTATTTAAACATTAATTATATATATATTTCACTTCATAATTCATCACCACACTAATTAGAGTGGGGAATGGATCTTCTTCTATACTAAGATTTATTTCTCTGAGCTCATCCACAGGAGTAGAGACACCTTCCTCAAATTCGGGAGTAGCATCCCTGAGATCTTCCCCTATTATTCATTACATTTTACTTATTCTATTTCTACTCTCATTTTAGATGATGAAGAAAAACTTTTTATGTTAGTGGAGGAGTTATTATTTAGACATCCTGAAGAAAATCCACCATTTTTGACCCTACTGATGATGAAGGGTCTTTGTGGATTAATAAAGATAAGATAATGGTGTCGGAATCCAAATACTTTATCCCTCTGGTATTTCTAAAACTTATTCTATTATAATTTCTTAAGAATTGGATTGCTGATCTTTGGTGGATGAAATGAAGACATCTCTATTTAAGCTTTCATCACTCCTGGGTAACTCAACAATTTCTATTATACTGTCAGGCTTGATTTCTGTAATTTTCATTATGGAGGTAACCGGATTAGTTTTTATCCTTTAATTTATTGATAGGAAACACACAATCTATAATAAAATTTTTGAATGGGTTTTATGGGATCTTTTCCATGCCATTTGGAGCATTGATTCTGGTTAACTCCTTTATCACAGACGTTGTTGCCTTTTTGTGATAAAATTATGCCTTAATGTATTGAGATTCACACTTTTTTATTGGATCATTGTCACTAAACAATGTTCCAATTTTAAAATTGAAATAGTACTTGAGAAAATGGTGGTATGAAGAAGGAATTTCTACATGTTGATGTAGACAAGGACTTCTAAGAAGAATGATAAAGTTTGTGTCCTAAAAGATATCCATACAATCTTAATTTGATAGAAGATCCCCAAATGGAGTTCTGACAGTAATCCCACCTAGAGGTTCTTTATCATTCAATTCATGACCTTGGAAAATTAATGTGGAATGAGATAAGTTAGATTTAGTGAGGCCCAATCGAGGAATTGTACGGATATGAATGAGGATGACCCCTGGTCCATTATCAATGAATTCTCGTCAGATGTATATGTCATCGAACCTACCAGATAGATACAGGGGCCTAATATGTCCATGTAAAACGTCATCTTCATCTTCATCCATAAAATATATAACTTCTTGACATTCTGCAGGACCATTCACTTTATGTTAAACCACTATAGCAGCAACTTCGGTTTCAAACTCTTAAGGACTTAAAAAATCCTCAATAAGTACTTCTCGATGATGTTTTCATAGAGTCATGGAAGCCAAAATTGAAATATCAGCTGGTACGTGGCCAGATGTTTCAAAACATTGTACTTTTGGTTTAGAGGTATGTTTTTTCAAACATGGAGATGCTTTTTTGCAGGTGCCTTTGAAGTTGGCACTCCTGATATAGATGTACCCTTATTCAGGATTTTGTAGATTATACTGACTAGGTCTCTCAACTTGCTAATTGAAATATTGTGTAACATATAGTACGTCCTCTAAAATAATAATATCAGGACTGAACCTGTCATGCATGGAAGAATCTCTTTGTTCTTGTTCATCCTCATGAAGGGCTCTCCCATGAGTTTCCGCCTCATATACGGTTCGAATAGCGATAGATTTAAAAAGTGGATTCTATAATACCTATGTCTTCCCCTGTATCCTTGACCATGGATTCATCCTCTAGTTCCAAAATTAGGTACTGGTAACTCACGATCATTATAACCATAATCACCATCATCACAGGGATCTGCTAACTGAATAACATTGATGGAACCAAAGATCAATTCCTCATCAGATAAATACCGTGCTTGACTGGTCGGTTCTGATTGTGTTGTTTTGAAGGGCGGTGCATGTGATTTCAAAATATATGGTATAAAATATACTAGATTCAATGAAAAAAAATTCCTTAAAATTATCTCGTCTTCTTTGGACTCCTCTTGGCCTTCTGATCATGTCTCTTCTTTGAGGATTGACCTTCGGAGGACTGATATGTTTATAAAGGTGTTTTTTCTGTGGTGGGAGTAACATAAGAGAAAATGGGTTGATTAAACTGTGTTCTTAAATTGGAATTAGTTCGGATGAACATTTTCCTGATCATCCTGTCCTCATATTTCTGCGCATTTTGACTTTTGACTTCCTACAATTCACATTCTTCTCTTTGATCAGTAGTAGTAACACATGCTATGTGGGATGAAAAACATTTCAATTTAATTTATCCAGAGTTTACAATTTTTTACTACATGTATTTTAAAAAACCTCTTGAATGGGATGCCGCAACAATTGGTGAAAGGAAAAATAGTTCAGAATATCTTCATATCTTTCATTGTTCGGTTTCATCAGACATATAAGTGGAACCAAATTATTTTACAGCGCTGAGATGATGTAATGAGAAACCTATTCATTCATGAATAAATAAACATTGTTTTTTAACTCCACAAACTATTTCTGCCTTTGATATATTGGATAATATTAACAAGGTGGTTGTTGCTACTTACGCCCAAGAGGTTGATCCCTTTGATATGATGAAGGTTTTGAAGTAGAAGAAGGTACACGTACTTTCCTGGGTGTGATCATAGCAGCCTCTTCATTCCCCATTCTCCTTCCTAGAGATGATAGAATTACAAGAGTTTTAGATTTTGTTTCCACAATGGAATCCTCTAACTATAGTGAAATTGAAGCATGGTCTCAAAACCGTCCTCTATATTTCAAAGGGATCAGTGGTGTGCATGACTCATCACGCATATTTATCACACAAATTGTCAGAAAAATTTCCTAAGGGAGTCCGAACATTAAGTAATATGTTTATCAATTCCATGGAGAAATGAAATCTATTGCTCCTTAATTTTCAATTTTCTTGCAATTTAAAAGATAAAAAATGGTTATCTTCAGCAGCGTTCAGCTGAATTGAAGAAGGAATTTATAATAGAGATCTTCCCATCCAATAATTGATTGAGATTACATACTTGTATACCATACAAGAGCTGGTCCATATAATGACTACACAAAACACCTAAGCTTTGCTACGTCCTGTTGTTGAGGAGTCCCCATCACGGGATCACAATGAGAAATGAAATGTTTTAAGAGTTGTTCCAGATCTCCTGAAGCATTAATTATTGGGAATATAGTATTCACAAAATTTGGTGGAGGAGGGATCAAATCCCCCAACTCGGGGTAAGCTCGCTTTTCCATCTGAACTGAAGCACACCATTATTCCATAGCTTTCAATAGAGTTATTAATGCCAAAATTCTGTTCATAAGAATTTGGGGAATATCTGGATGAGTTGGGACATGTATAGGTATAGAAGTTGGAGCATGAACTGGTGAAACGAATGGAAAAACTAGTGGTGGTGGAGCTGCTGGTATATGTCTTGGAAAAATCACCGGAACATGCCAATTAAAATGTGATTAATCCTACATCTGTTGTGTACTCAATGTAGGTAATTCATTATCCACCTTTTTAGTTACCACAAATCCTCTTTGTTTAGGAGCTCTTTCAAGATGTGCAATTTAAGGATCGGTCGGAGGAGTATGTCTAGAAGAACTATTTCTTCAAAGTAACTCTGTGTTGAGTCATTTAAACTATTTCATCTCCTATTCTTGATGTTAAAATCATTCTTATGTGGAAATAGATTGACCTTATCTAGTGTAAAAGTGATATGTGAACTGACATTTACATTTTACCTTGTTAGATACCATTAGAAGGGGTGAGAGTTGAATATTTGAGGGCATACCTTGATTCTGGGTAAGACAATGATTTCGAGTACACACACTACCTTTAGTTGCATCTGTGTATACCTTATTATGGATAAAATCTTCATATTATAATTCCCATGAATTAGAATAATCTTATGATGGATCTTCTACAATGGTGTTAATGACGTTTACTGACTCATAATTCATTTATGGAATTATGTTAGTATATTTGTATGATTCTCTCCTTATATATCTTCAATGAGGCTATGTTCTCCTATATGTAGAATACCTGAGAATTGTTTGGCAGACAATTACCCAATGGGTATCCTTAGATAATTTAGTTGTGCGCTCACTTTGTGGCTTCTTCCATAATCAGAAGAAACCTAATTTCTCTTGAGTAGTGGATTTTAGGTGTGAAAAAATCGCACAGCTATGCGTGATGGGTCTATTCTTATTCATATTCATCATAACTTCAAACTTTTTTTATTGAATTTAGAGGATGAATTAAAAAAACACACATCCTGGTAGATTAGGGTTACTCTTGGACTGTTATAGCAACGATTCACGTAGATTCTCTTCTAATTTTGAAAATTTAGGTTCAGACATTAACTAGGTGCATTATCTGACAACCACTCAAATAACCTATTTCCGAAGATCGTTGTGCTATTGCAGACATTTGAGTTATTTGATGGTTGACATCCTCTAAGCTAGAGTACTGCTTAGGATTCTCATATGATTGATGTAAAATTGTCTTAACAACATTCATTCCTTGGGCGTGACTCTAATTAGTTCTTGTTGAGGCACATTCATGAGTGTATACATGATTACATAAAAATGTGTTGATAAAAGTTGGCCTGGGGAAATAACATTGAATGAGACTACTTTGGGTGGGTTTTTCTTATTCTGGAGTGCAGTTAAATAAATCGCAACATGTTCACCCCATAATTTGATACGAACACCAAATGGGGTATCATATATTAACTAGGGTAGCCTCTTTAGTGCATTGAGGCATGATGGATGAAGGGTTCTCTTCTTTTTTTTCAACCATTGGATATCGGAAAATTGAGAGAGATTCCAAGTCAACAAGGCATTTCACCCCTTCTTTTACCTTTACATGGATTTGATATTTATCATATGGAAATACTTTTCTTTTTAAATTATGAAGAGTCTTCCATATGTTGAGGCGGATATCATGAATGATATCTTCAGCCAATAATTCTGGAATGTTGTATTGAGAATTTTCCAAAGGCCAGAACATGACTGGTACTCCTCATTTAGAAAAAATTTTTCTCAGGATTAACATATCTTCATCATCTTTCACTAAACATTTCCCCACCTCGTTTGACCAAGGTGGACTCTCTCGATTGTTTTATTAAAAATAATGGAATTTGTATCTTTTTATTTTGCTGTATTGGAAGACAAATGACCCAAGGGAGGTTCAAAAAATGACAGTTCCCTTAATTTTTCTTATAGATGAGAAAGTATTTCACCAGTTAATGACAAGGTATCAGACGTGACTAGCCTTTTGATTGAATGTTCTTTGAGATAAAAGGGATTTATCATTACTACATTACAAATTATAGAGTTATCTTGATAGTGAAAAACTACTATGCAATGAACATTCATAGAAAATGTCATCATGAGGAGGACCACCATGGTGAATTATGAAAAAGTATAAATCCTCTAGCTCCTTTGTCTTCTGGCCACATGGAGGGTTTCTGGGGCTCTCATCCAGAGATAGGCTCTCTCGATTGACTGAATTTTCCTGAACCCAACCTTCATGATGAAGTTTCCAATGGGTAAATTCAGAGTTACTGCTAATAATCCCGTAATTTGGTAATGAGAGGGTAGGATCCTAAGCTATAATAGATAAATGTATGAGGGCTTCAAGAACTCCAGCATTATGAGGAGCCAGATCATAGATTGGGTCTTGATTTTCCATTTGTGTGTGGAGAGACATATTTTTGAATGATATATTAAACTTAGTCGAGATCCCTTGATGGTAGAAGTGGTTATCATGGGTTTGTTTGTGTTCATGCCTTGAAGTGTTCCTCATAAATGGTCGATTACCTCTAATTGGAAAGGGTTTATGTTCCTGATCCTATTTTCCATATGATATGGGGGATTATTCCCCATAATCCTCCTATTCTAGAACAGAGATATATATCTACTCTGGGATGGCATACTAATGTGTCATCCCAATTGTGGGGATAGATTTATTTTTATATTCCCCTAGAACTACTGAAGTTGTTGTTATGGTATTCTGGAATGATTCCTGAATATGGGAAGGAATTTGTATCACCCCTTTCACCATTTCTAAGATGTGTTCAGTGAATTAAACGGTCAGAACATGAATATACGCCCATTTTGTATCAGGATTAAGGGTTTGTGCCTACTATTGTCCTTCTTTTCCTACCAATGGTTACTTATTTTACTCATATATGTGGGCAGAGAGTTGAGTCTGACCCAGATTTTTCGTCAGATTTTTCTGACTGACTTCTTCTGGTGCTTCCAAACGTGACTGTTAGTAGGATTGATGAATGATTGTAGGTGTATGTATCTATTGGCTATTTTCCATCAAACATATTTGAAAGACTTATTCCAATATTGGTATATGACAATACTAGCAGAATTGGTGAGTTTAATCAGGTGTATATTCATATTTACCATTTTCTACCACATTTGATTGGCGGTAATAATTAAACGATGTGAGATATTCCTACTAACTAGATGTTAATTTGTAAACATGTTTATGTACCTATTCACAGTACACCACTAGATTTTCCTGGTGGGATTGGTATGTAACTACTAGACGATTCTGCTAGGAAGTGGAATTAGGACGGAAGTGTGTATATTCCCGACCGATCTTTCAATTAAGTTAGGTTGATTTAATTTTCTGGATGGCAAAAAGGTAAAAACATGATCCCTATTGATCAGAAAATTTCCCCGATAGTTCTTCTTTCATGCTCAAGCCAAAGAGACCTAGGCCGAACGTCCATAGGAAACACCCCCATCCTGTTGGGGGGTTCACTACCATGTGATTTTGTAGGTGGTGATTATTGGTGGGAGTCCTCAAGAATAACCCCTACATATTTGAATTGAGGCCCTAAGTGACCTCTTGTTCCATATCCATATAATACGGGAGTGACTTTTTGTAGAGTTCTATGGATAATGACCTGAAACTGTTGAAGACGGTGGTTAGAGATGTCTGATTCTTGAACATCAGTCATCACTAACCAAATTATCAAGGGTTGTTCTTAACCTGGAGAGCCTGTCAAGAAGCCTCCATGGTTGAGATAGTATCATGCTGATGGTACTCCCTTACTTGCACATTGGAGACCCATCATTGAATATGTTTAAGTGGATAATGGCATCCTACCCGTGTATGAGGATCCATCATGAGTAGCGGCTGGGAAATTCACAGGCATCGTCTTGAAGAAATCCATTTTGGAGTGAAGGGAGTTATGATAAAAAAATTGAGAACAACAATAAACTCTATTTAAGCATCATCTTTTAGATAGATACATGTGTGTTTGATTCCTTTGTCTATAATTCATTTATCAATTGATAGGGGTCTGAAAGATGTGTAACATTATTAACATGGTTAAGGATTCACATCTGGTTCACCATTTTTTGTTTCGTAGTTCCTTGAAACGTGTGTTCTATTTTAAGAATCATTGCTTCCAAGTGGTTTCCATTGGATTTTTTCATTGACCCGGATACATCAAAAAATTATTTATCTAAAAGGGACCTATATTCCAAAGGCATTTGTTCATTATGTTTGGACATTATGATACTTAAGAAAATGCATTGGATGAAATTATGGGAGGTCACACTCATCACACCCTTCTGGGGGGAATTATTGTCTACATCAGGACTCTCATTATAATTTTAATAAATTTTCATGAATCCTTATTAATTCACCATGTATAACATAGGATTCCCTTGCAATTTTCAATTTCTTATTATCATGTGTGAAATTTAGAATTATATGTAGGTATTTGGGGTTATTAATTAATGAAGATATCCATAGGTATTCAAAGTTCTCCTAAAATGGTATCCTCTCACATACCTTTTAGAGATTATTTTAATAATCGTTATGATGATATTGTTTTTGGATCCACTTAGTGGGGCACTCTGGAATTTATTGTCATCCTAGGAGAAATAGGTTTGCTTTGATATTGGGATTGTACACATAAAATGGGCTACCTGTGTATCCTTGTAAAAGGAATCAGAACCCTCGTAGTTTTGTATTGCTTAATGGGACACATCAGACATATTAAGGTCATGTGATAGGGACCTATAAGAGAAATATTCTTAATAATGGTTTGGGGGGGCTTATGCCTAATCCACCCAAGTAAATTGGAAATAATATTGGTTTGTAAGTAAGATTAGTCCCTGTTGGGAATATGGCCCCAAGAGAACAGAGATGATTTGAATTTTTGGGTTTCATCCTCATTAAGGATTTCAACATATCCAATTTGTAGAGGTATCAAATCCCATGTATTTCAATGAGTCTCATATGAGAGTATAGTCCTTTGAGAAAAATGAGTTTGGGCTTACATCCAGAAAAGGATGCATTGATAACTTGGGGGTTTAATTTGGGACTTATTCCTAATGAAGATGCCCAGATTAAGGTAATTAGGATTTGATTCCTAAATTGGATATCCAGTATGCTTGGGCCCTGAGAAGGCTTCCTACGTATCTCAATTATGATGGGAATTATAATTCATAAAGTTCATTCACTGTGGGTGTTTGTGAAAATTTTATAATCATCCCAAATCTATAATCTCATGTGAGTCATGCTCAGTGTGAAAAATAAGAGGATGTGAAAGATTCAACAAATGCACCCACACTTTTCCTCCTCTATTGGTGGAAGAGGGAAAGCCTATGGCGATGAGGGTGGACAAGGTCTAGGTGATCATGGAAAAGGGCAAGGCGACGAGCCTTACCTCTATTATAATTACATTAGACAAGGTTCCAATACAAGGAAGGATTAAAGGTGAAGGGATTAGAGAGGAGAGAAATTGAAACCTTATACTTGAAATGTTAGTGGCTTACACCAGGATGGATTCTATAGTGGATCTCAGAGGGGGGGGGATAATTCTCCTTTTCATGCATAGAAAAAAATTAACCATACCTTCCCTTCCAGAGACTTTAGGTTCTACATCTTAAAGATGAAAAAGGGAGGACATAACCCAAACCCTGATCCTCCAAACAGGGAGCTTCCCAACTTTGTTCCTGTGTGAATGTTCCATGTGATTGTATATATACAAACCCACAGTCACTCCATGAATCCTAAACCCTTTGTGAAACAAATGTGGTAAACCTATAACTGTGGATATATAAACCTAAATAAGAGACATGTTGATGTTTCTTTACCAATGGTTTGATGAATCAAGAGGTTTTGGTGGAGGTTGTAACTTAGAAACTTTTAGATAAGTTAATCACAAAAGAAGATACATGACCATTAGTGGCCTAAATGAGGTTACTTAAGTTGATATGTAAGCCTTATACACAGCTCTGTCGCATAGGTACTCCACGTAGTTGTGACACGTAGGTTGCCTGCGTAGGTACATCGCGTTGTTGTACTGCACAGGTGTACTTAGTAGGCCTTTATGATGACTAGAATGTTCTTCACATAAAAGAACTAGGCCAATGTAAGCTTCATATTGTGAAAAACTTTCAAAAAAATATTTTCCTATCCAATAATATCTTATCTTGTGTTTTTAGAGAGCTACCTGAGACAATTTCAGGGATCTGGGTGAACGAGAAACGCAATGGGAGTTTTAGGAAGTCTTCCATCCTTTTCAGTCCATAAATGAGGAGCGCAAGGGTCCTATTTATTGGCAAGGAGGAGGCTGGTCAATGTTAATTTGTTGGAAGAGGTTCACCGCACATTCCATCAGTCTAGTATTGTCATGTAGAGGTACATAAAGTATACCTCCCTGGAGGTATGCAGCATAGGTCTACTGGGTAGGTCTACCGAATAGACAATTGAAACATTGTCTTTCCTTTTAATTATTAAAACAATTTATTGGTATTTTTAAATATTTTGGGGCTACCTTAATATTTTTTTCGTATTCCTAAGTAGTATTAACAATTTTTCAACATTTTTTAGTAAAATAAAATTTTAAATATATATACCTATGTAATCTTATGTACCATCAAGATTTAGTGTTTATATTAGCGATCAAAATATGGACATTTTTAGGCTTATCAATGTACATTTAGTGGTTTTTTTCAATTTCAACATTTCAAGATTTTTTTTTGTTTGATTTCCTTCTATTTATGTTCATTTTTGTTAGTTAAAAGGGTTTTTATGGTATATTTTATCCCAAAAATTTTAGTAAGACCTCCATCATCGTCATCTATTTCACTCTCCCCTTAATATTCTCCTTACCTATTATAAATTGGTAGAATTTATATAGATTTAAAATATATCCAATTTTTAACTTAGGCATGCTCAGTTTTGACATTTCATATAAAGATAGTTTTTTCAATGATTCTCAAATGAGATGTGAATCAAGGAGGTGATCTCTTGGAAGGATGATTTGTTATAGGGTGATGATAGATTCCATTCTAGGGTGAGATGATTCTGGATATTTAAGGATATTGGATTCCAACCATATTTTCATTTAATTATACATGTTATCTTCCTTAATTTATAAATAACCAAAATCAATATATCATTATATTATGTCATTGCCATAATTTACACATTACATCGCACAATAGTCTAACATATCTTGTAGAACATATTAGTTTAGTCTCTTTGAGGCCTAGCTACAAAGGAACCTTATTCTATAAATTTCGTTAACATTTATCCATAATAAGAACTATTTTAGTCCCTCTTATAGGCTTCTCACAAATTATACTTATTTTCATAACCTGGGGAAGTGAAAAATAAGAAATGGGTGAGATAAAATTATCACTAAGTGAAATATCAATATATAATCAAGGGTCTGATCATAAACTTATGGGAAATCAAGAGAATGGAAGAAATTTATTTTTAAAAATTACCAATAAAAATTATATTTTTCCATTAATCACTAAAAAAGGACATGTAATCAAAAAAAAATTCTATGAAATAATAGTGTGATATAAATATGGAAGTAATACATAAGAAAATTCTATAATAAGACTGAGTAATAATATGTATATTTAAACAATATTGGACATGAAATCATAATCATAAGTGACAGATCTCTATCAAGACAATAATAGTGGACATATTCCCATTGTTGATTGGGTTCACTTTGAATTTCCATAAACATAGTTGATAGAGTCCCATGGTGGATTGGATTCAATCCCCATTTTGAAAAACAATGTGGATAGAGACTCATGGTTGGTATGGTTTACTCCACATTTCATTTCATATAATCTCATTTGATGTGAATCATTACCAAATTCATTGGAGGGATATATAATTCTTATCCCACCTTCCATATAAAATAGTGTGCCTAGGCTAACCAGTGATGCACCACCCATGGTACATCAAGAGATTAACACAATACCCAATGCATTGTAGGACTATATAATTTCAATCCCACTAAGCACATAGTGAATATCATATAATATACATGTATACATGTTCTATATAAGGAAAATAAACCATATATAATTTATAAGTATGATAATCCCCTTATAAATGAAGTGGTTTTCATAATATTCTCTCAAAGAATTACTAAATCGTATATCACAAGGATTCCAAATAGAAGAAGAAATTAACTCATTTTGGATGTCTATATTTAATTGAAGAAACCTAGTACCTAAACATTTACTTTCAATTTAGGAAAATTTAGTATAAGGTTCAAGAATATGTAAGAATAGAAATGTAATATATATGCAATAATTTTCAAAATGAGCATAGATTATTTTAAGGAATAAAATAAATTACAATTCAAGTATAGAACTGAAATGAATTAAGATAGTTTTATATAATATAATTGTGGTTTTAAAAACAATTTATGATGAAAATAATTTTATGGAGGTGATACTTTTCCTAAAATAAGAAATTAGAATGTTCCCCAATGACGGGTTTACCTAATAGTTGTTATATTGAAGGGAATATAAAACATATGTTAACCTAAGAAAAAATGATTATATTAATAGTTATATATTTATGGAATATATTTAAAACTTATGAAAGAAATAAATGAGAAAAAATAAATAAATAATATTAAGAAAGATAATACATCACCAAAAAATAACAAGATTCGTTTCAGAATATCCTTTTTAACATTTTAAAACACCATTTTTGAAATCCCATATCATAGAACAGTATAATAAAAATTAATTATAAAAATTTTATAAGGGATATATTTTAGAAATATGATATTAAAAATATTTATATTTCAAATTAAATTGGAGAACATTAGTGGGAAACAAAATTATGGGGAATGAGGGGAAATCATTTTGAAGGAGGATGAGAATTATTCTCAATAATGACATACTATTTAGAATGAAAATCATAAAAGTAAAATAATTAAATGATAAATGAATTATCACAAGATAAAAAAATCTAAAATAAAATATTATGATATAAAACATAAAAAATAAAAATAAAGTAGTTTTAAATGAATCATTTTTACACAATATAGAGAGAATAATTAACAATAACCTTTACATCATTATTATCATTAAAATTTAAAATTCATAATGGTAGAAATTTATATGGGTTTTTATATTTATAAAATTTCATTAAAAATATGACCAAAATATAACCATTTCAAAAAACAAAAAAAAATAGAAATTACTGTTGAATTTGAATTTTATCTTAATGAATCAAAATTGATATCCAAACAAATCCATAAAATTTAATATTGGTTTTCTAAAATACACTCTAACCTCAAGTATAAAAACATAACAATAAAAATAAATACCGTCATAACCTTATTCATAACTATTACTATTTAAAATCTTCATTTATAACGATTCGTTATATATAAATTAATTTTTTTTTATTTTTTCATATCACGTGTGATTAGTCTTGATATTTTTTATCTAGTTTCATGATAGGGTTTCTTTTATTTATTATTATCCAAAATTTTATCATTATGATATCATTAAAGGTACTTTAAATGGCTATTGATAAATATTTATAGTTATATAATTTCATTCCATGGGAGTTTTGATTATGTTCATTGAATATATACTCAATAATGTGATTGTTTTAGTAATTTGTAATAAATTAATGGTGCTTTCTTAATTAATGAGTTAAATTTTTATATTTCCATTTAAAAAGTATTTAATTTTTAATAAAAAATATTATTTTCCCAAATCTATCATTAATTGTAATTTATATCATAGTTCAAATAGGGGCTAAACTGACTTAAGAAGAACATGATACAATCTGTGA